>CM046729.1:25558057-30558057 GCA_025584915.1 Monochamus saltuarius
TTTTCGTCAGCTTACTAAACTAATACTCCACTCCCAGTACCATCCATTTTACATCAAATACAGACCCATCGAGTCAGGAATCCAATCACGGGCGAAGAAATTAAATATTTTTTACCGGTAGAATGCTATTTATATCGAATCCTTCGGGGCCAGTAAAAAAACTCGACATAATATCGCAGACTTCGCACCGACAACTTAATTTAACTTTTAATATTTGAGTTTATGGCATTCCCGCCTCAAATCTAATTTCATGGTCTGGGTAGCCGGGTTTCCTTTATTTTTCCAGGACTTTTCGTTATCGAAACTCCGCGATATTTCTGTATGTCTTTCCAATCACGGTAGAAGCCGAATATTAGTTACGTAATTCTCAACAGAAAAAAATGTAGTTACCTTACCACTTTTTAAACAGAGTAGATATTGCTGTTTTGCGGCAAGTTTGAATTAAGCGGGCGAAATTTCACCTAATGCATGTTGCTCACGTTTTGTAATATTATTTATAAGAAGAAGGAATTGCAGTTTCAGAAACGTTCATAATACAGGATGCCCGGAATATGAGTGCCGTAATTTTAAGGGATTATATATCTGACTAAAAGTAACAAAAAAACTCTTATGAAAAAAGGTCTAAAACGAATAGTTAGTCTACAAATACATTTCAAAAATAAAAATACAACTGCAATAATATGTAAAACTATGTTACAAAATTACAAACTAAGTTACAATTAAAGTTAAGTAAAAGCGCCTGAAACGTAATTTGTTCGTAATTTGATTTTTTGATAAATATTAACGAAGTAAACAATACAAGTTTTCGAGAAATTGGTTAAAACTGTAACCTTTCGACAACATTGCAGTGTCAGGCTGCTGGTGGTAACTTAACAAGTAATATTAGTTACAATGGTGCGTACAGCTAGTGCGGTTCATACTTGTTTAGTTTCTCTTTGATGTTTGTGAGTGTACTTTCGTTTGCAATAATAATGACACTACCTCAATCAGTTTTTAAACAACTGGAAGTTCTGAGTTGAAATTTCATTGGATCTCTATTGATAAATGGAACAACTAAATACTAATGTTGAATGTTGAAAGTAGATTTCATAATCAATACGTCAGTAGTTCGAAATAAATAGCCAAATTTGTTTTAGTGTGTCATTAATATTGAAAACGATTGTACATAAACAAAAATGGAATTTATAGTAACCGTAACCAGCTATATGACATGGCATTTACGCCGAATCTAGAGAAAGCTCTCTGGCTACAAGATGTACGGTAAAAGCTTCTTACAAGAACTTGTAACTATTATTCTGTTATGAAAAGAGCTCTAAGAAACCCATTCACAGTAAGTTTGCTGTCATAATTCTGTTACCGTTGGTCAAAGAAAAAAAATTGTTAAATCAAATATGTTATGTTTAATACAACTTATCACACGGCAAAATTAAGGCACTCATATTCCGGACACCCTGTGTGTTAAAAATTTAATAAAAAAATAAATTCATGCAAAGAATTTTTGTTGTTGACCGAAGTCCTTAGAAATTATTTCAATTAAAACAAATCCTTCTTCTGTTAGTGAAGTTTGAGAGTCGTTTCCTTAAATTCCAGAAACTTACCTTAATTAACTACCCTTAAATAAAAATTTCATAAAAAAAACTACTAAAATAAAATAAGATTTTCTGTCCTTTCCAAAATGATGGTCCCTCTCTCTCTCTCTCTCTCTTTCTAAGATCATTATTCGACATGCGCAGTCAAACCGTAAACAAAATTTTGATAGCTTTTGATGGTCAAGTAAATATTAAATGTTTACATTTTAAAACAATATATCTCAGTTGATAGTGACAACAAAAATAAAGCGTGTACACGAGCCAATGTACATACTTCGAGACACGAGAATTCCGTGGCACTTCGGAAAATTCTCCTACGTTAAATATCCTTTTTTGTTAACTTCCAAAAGTTAAGAGATGGGATCTGCATTATACTATATAGAATATAGGGGTTTCTTACTTGTATAAGATAAGAGATAATGCCATAATTATTAGTGGTGATGTGGTGAACTTACGGTATTGTTAAACGTAACTTATTCCTTTGTTTACAATATAGATCCGCTCGTGACAATTACGGCGATAATGCTGTTGGGTAAGTACCAGATAGATGGTTTTACTTGAGGTATTTATAAAATTATGCCATCTGACGTACCTAGGTATGCTTTTGCAATAATAATGACACTCAGTCTTTGAACTTCTGGAAGTTCTGAGTAGACATTTCAATAAATGTCTATTGGTGAGTGAAACAACTAATAACCAATGTTAAAAATGTAAATTAAATTCATTACAAATCAGCAGTTCATAAGAAATCGCAAAATTTATGTTAATGAGTGTCATTATTATTGCAAACGATTGTACATTGGAAATTTCATCATACATTTCTTTACCTTAGCAGTTTTAAGAGAAACGATCTATTTTAATGGAAAAAACCATCCTCCCCATTTCCCACCCCGTCACCTACAGACAGTTCCTTTTTCCATTTCTTGCGACAAATAAAACACTCAGCCGAGATTAACAGCCGCACTGTTCCTCGAACGGCCGGAAACGATAAATCCCGCTATCAATCGAACGATAATTACCCAATAGGATCGATCCGTCGCCCGGTTATTGAATAGAAACAATAAATTAAGATAAATGCACTCATAAACGTACGACCCGGTGATATATCGAAGTCGTTAAGGGGTTAGAGATCGAGGCGCATCTGGTGGTCCGCGTAATTTATGACGTGTCGCTTAAGCGTTCACTTATTTCGCTCTCGGCCTCGGCCTCCCCCGATTAGTCCATTAGGATTTTTTTAAACACACCGCGGATCGATCCGAGCAAATACGAAATCCGCGGGAGACGAGACGTCAATGGAAGCTCGGAGGATATTAAATTTTTTACAATCAAAGTACACTTTGATAAAAAAAAAACAGAGCGTCGGAGAATTTACTTATTAAAAAAAATAAGGGAGGGGCAGATAAGCATTTATACCCAACCGCCAAAAGTCTAGAGTCTAGAAAGTGACTCGGGTTATAAAATCGCTCACATACATGCATCCCGTATATTTTTCCTACAAAATCGTGTACCGCATATCTCTGAGAGCATACCCGATTACACAGCTTCTGCTGCAGCAAATACGCATGCGCCAGATCGAAACGTTAGATTTCTATTGATTGTGACGAATTTACGGATCTACCTGTTCCATCTCCAGCGCTATCATGGACGGGTACATCTTTCGGGCAGACAAAGTTTCAGGTATATCTTTCCGTTAATTTAATTACAAATATAATTTATTAGTGATTTTATGTTCTTAAAAATGGAGAATAATTTAAGCTCTATAGCTTATTCTCAAAATCGTAAACGACCTAATTTAACAAGTGAGGAATATCCGACAATGACATGTATTGTGTTTAGGGCGCGAGGTCAAAATATGAGTGTAAATGATGTTGAAATATATAGTTCATTAACAAGAATGTACGCGAGTAGCATATATGTATAGTTCAAAAAAGAGTGCCTAGAATATATACAAGGGTGCTTATACGAATTTTGCGTGACATATGAGTTATGGTATGTGAATGAATTTACGTATAAATGAAATCTAAAAGAGTATACTGATAGAAAAAGACGAAATAGTGATATGGCGGAGAAACTATTTAAAATAAATATTAAAAGGTCGGAATACATGCACGGTACGATATGATATAATAAGTGTTAATGTGTGACCGTTATAGTGACAGTGCTAGTAAACAATAGTGAATAGTGTGTATGCATAGCACAATGTATTCTAAAACCTTTTGTCCTTATAGATGCAAAATTAGCGAATATTTGCGCGATTTATTTAATGGTGAGAAAATCTCTACTTTTAACGGATTTTGTCAACTATATCAATCATTTTCATCATGAAACTGTCATGGTAGATCGTCAGAAACTCAAAACAAATTTAATAATACCATATAATAATGTAGTAGCAATATTTGTAGTTTTGCAAAATTTGTCAAAAGTTGAGATTTTCCCGCCATAAATAATTAAAACAGAAGTTGAAAAAGGTGAGATGTAACTGGTCTGCTACTTCCTGCGCGGCCTAAGCGGCTCGATTTGCAGAAAGCGACCTACAATATCGTAGGTACTTAACCGCAGACCTCTCGCCCTGGGCGATGCGCCATTAAATCTATAAATGATCCTGCAGGAAACAACTACTCCGCGGGCTAATGCCCCGACCGGCATTGAATTACACCTGCAGTATCTGTGTGAAACAGCCAAGAACCCTTGTCGGCCACTCCACCAGACATAGACCGGTTTCGGGCTTGTTAGCCCTCATCAGTATGCCATAGGTGAGATGACCGACAATTGAACTGGCTGTTCCTTCATATGTAGTTTCACATATAAACCGAGTGCAGGTGAGATGTAACTGGTCTGCTACTTCCTGCTCGGCCTAAGCGGCTCGATTTGCAGAAAGCGACCTACAATATCGTAGGTACTTAACCGCAGACCTCTCGCCCTGGGCGATGCGCCATTAAATCTATAAATGATCCTGAAGGAAACAACTACTCCGCGGGCTAATGCCCCGACCGGCATTGAATTACACCTGCAGTATCTGTGTGAAACAGCCAAGAACCCTTGTCGTACAAAAATCGGTGAATTTCGCGTCCATGAGAATAAGGCTTAAGTGTGATATCAGGTAGAAATAAATGGGTAGTAGTGGGCCTTCACCATCCAAAAGGACGGCATTCTAATTTGTGGAGAGGATGGCACATGAGGGACATTTAAAGTAAATTGTTAATGTCCTAGGTTCACTCGGCGTCAACTTATTTTTGATAATTTTGTGTGCTTTGAACCCTTCTCAAGTGGCTTAGGTAATCATGCCACCCCCACCTTCCGTACTCATCTCTGTGTTGTGTATTAGTCACTCTCTATTATTTTCGACCTATGGGTAATTGATAATACAAGATAAAAACTAAACTTCGAAATAACATTTTTATTATTATCTAGCGCCTCGATATTGGCAAAAACTGTTATATTACTCTTTCTACTAAAAATAATGGATTTTATGTAACGCAATTATTTTTGTCTTTTTTGTATAGTATCTGATCGCCTTAAAATTTAGTACGCCTATGAAATGTTGCTCCTCAAGCCAGCGATGAGTCACCCTCTAGATTTTTGGCGGTTGGGTATAATTCTTTCTAATACGTAGTAGAATAACTGTGAAATTATCTCCGCTGGTTTAAAGTAGCGGATCATTTAAAAACCGTGCAAAGACAATATTTTCCCAACACAAATCCCGTAATCTGAAAAAAGGTCGTGCTGTTAAACGCGGCCAGACGGGCGAGGTTCCTTCGCAATGGGGAGGCCTCGACTCATGCATAATTCACGGGTATTAATTAAAGAGGAAAACAATGCGTCCATTAAAAAACTACCACTCACTACTAGGGACGTGTTTGTTGACCCACTCGGACCGCGGGCTTTATTTGAACGGACGGAATCGATAAACTGCCCCGCGGCTTACGTTAAAACAATAAACAGTCCGTATATTTCCATTAACACCTACCTATCTCGTCAAGTTTTTGTCCTAACACCATCCTAAACAATGTGGAGGTTATAATAAAATTGGTACACAAGGAGAAAGAAAGCGGCGCCACTGACTGCATCTGTAGTAACATTGTGCAGCGACCGCGCCTTGACTGTGCTCAGACCGAGCTACAACTGAGCAACGTAGCGCATAAAGAATTATGTAAAAAATTAACATAGAATTACACCAATAGACGCGACGTCAACGATTCCATTACGACATAAATTTTAAGTTTTGCACGAATTGTTCTGGCCGAACTGGTACTGTGCAAGCACCGCATCTCAAACCATATTTACATCGGAATTGATTTAAACTAACTGCACAAGCAAAGTAATAGGAACCATTCTTCTATCAAACAAATAATTTTATATTACTAGCTGCTGTACAGGGTGATTCAAATTCGTTGTGAAGGGTTACTGCAAATTTATCAGATACAGCAAATCCGATAGACGAGTCCAGTCATTTTTCCAGAAAATAGCAATGTCGCAAACCGGATAATAACATCTCTATTTGTTACAGTTTTTGAGGAACAGGAGGGCGTTTTTCGATTTTTGGCTAAACGAACTGGTGCCCTTTTCTCGTTTCCCTTTCAAGATATCTTAAGATGGTTTGACATTCTATAGATACTTTTTCGAGATACATTTGATGGCATAAAAATAAAAGTACTAATATTTTTAGTTTTTGTGATATGACCACAATTATATATTTTTTATATAAGGAATACCCTGTATTTTATTTCAAAAACGGAAATAGGGATACAAATGGAATCTAAAAATAAATACTTATTATTTTTGTTGTGTAGATTTTAGGAAAATATAAAATTTTCAAAATACCAGCGATATTTAAATTTTTTATTGAGACCTCTTAACATCATTCTGTAACATCCTGTATACAGAGTGCCTTATATTAAGAAACAGTTGCACATTTTTATGCCATGAAAAGATACAAAATATTTTGTGTAGTTCCTGAAATAATAATAATAATATCTCTACCCCTCATTATAATCACGAGGATTAGCCCAGAAGTCGAAGACTTGTGCGGGAGAGGGGGCGACATATTATTATTAAGCAGGCCGCATTGCGCCCAGGAACGACTTACGTTGGTAGAACCTAACCACCATTCAGGGCAGGAATGAGGGAAACCTGGAAAACCTCATTAATTAGGGGGGTAGTCAAATGTTTCAATCTCTCACATTGACCCAAGCCAACATTCCTCCACCCTACCATACCCGCAGAGAGGGTGCCAATCTCTCCACGAATATAGCTTATATACGGTCTGCCGGCTGCGGGGGTCGAACCCACAGCGATCTAATCACCTCGATTCAAGTACTGACGCCTTAAACCGCGCAACCACTGACCGATCCGAAATAGCGGCTGAAAATTGATAAAGTGCATTTTCTTTTACCTTCCACAACTTTTTTATGTTTAAAATAAATGAAACACAATTTTACGCGTACTAAATTCTCAAATTTTCATAGTCAACTTTTGATTTTCTTGTACAACTTTTTTCCAATTTAAACCACCCTGTATATTACAACTTCCGAAATCCCTATACTAGGATTACTGGGCATCGTAAAAGTGACCACAGTTTAAGTCGGTCTCAGACGATGTGTCCAACGTTGGATCAAATGTTGCTTCCAACGTTGGACACAATTTTCGTCATAAAAGTATGGCAAGTGTGTCTGCTACACGATGGGGTACACTTTTGTCGCAATATTGGAATCACATGTGAGGCCAACGTCCGTCAGTGTCGTACTTATGCTGCAGATTCACAGAACACAGTAAAAAATAAAATACGTGCGCTCCTGGAATGCGTCAAACACACGATCGCTCGTGTGGGTGTGTGCCGAACGATGCTTCCAACATGTTTCCAACGTTGGAAGCTCCTTTGACGCGGTTCAGATTTACCGACAGAAGCCCGAACGTGGCATGTAGCTAACGTTGGACACATGCAATTCACCAGCGTCCGCCCACACAATGTGGCAAATGGTGATGTGTCCAACGTTGGAAGGCATTTGCCACATCGTCTGGGACCGGCTTTACCGACAGAAGCCCGAACGTGGTATGTAGCCAACGTTGGACACATGCAATTCACCAGCGCCCGCCTACACGATGTGGCAAATGGTGATGTGTCCAACGTTGGAAGGCATTCGCCACATCGTCTGGGACCGGCTTTAGCGGTAAGAATATTTTCGTTTACCTATCGGATTTTGTGAGGGCTGTGCACAGTCCTACGCAAAACAACTGTTCAAATATAGATCGCCCTCTTTCTACTCAAATAAACCAACACCAATTCATTAATCAACCCTTCTAAATCTATCCGCCGAAGATAATTATTAAATTTCTATCACTGGCGCTGAAATTAGCGAATCCCATTACGGCCGTTGCCCTCGTTGCAAAAATTCGACAAAAGCTCGACCCGGCGATCATGCAGTAATTACACAGAGCACAGAGTGCAAATTGTTTCGATCGGAACTAATCCGGCAAAACGGCGACGAACCTTTTGATTTCGCAGGGTGCGAAACGGTATCTCCCACCCCCCGAACAATTAACTTGTCACGGATTTTTCGGCCGTAATTTTTGTTAAATTGAAACAATCGTTCGTCCACAACTGTTTAAATAACGGTGACGAATGCTCTAAGTTTGTAACAGGGCCGAGAATATTGATTATGCACGCCACTACGCCACAATTATTAAAAGTTGTGTCCGAATAATAAAATAATCAGGAAAAACTTCTGGTGGGCGGTTTTCTTCGGGACGTACTCCAGTTAATGATACGTCGAATACGTATTCTGGGAAAAGTTTCATAAAACACATTGAAAAAATTATATAGGACGAATTCGAGGAACAGGCTATAATTTAAATTTGTTACTAGAAAAGGAAAATACGTCGGGATATAACTTTCAACGACTTTCGAATACAATAGCGACTGACAGGAATGAATAAGTCATTGATGAGAAGGGACCTACTGTTAACACATGTTATAAAAATAACTGCTACAAACTACTTCGGCAACTCATCCAATTAAAAATGTGTATCTTTCAATTTTAATTTTCCAGCGTTTACTGGTTTTGAGAACAAAACTGGAAGAACAGCTGGCACAGGTGTGTGTACCTACCGTTCGTATTGATACTGTGCTAAGGTTGCACTGGTATTAAAACAATGTTCTTCCCTACAAAACTGTGAAAGATTTTGTGAAAAGTATTTGTAGTTATTGACACGGTTGCAATGAACAGTATTTTCTTTGATGCGGTGGTTTTACAGTATTCGATTTGAAGACACTATAATAACTTGAATTTAGTATAGTTGAAATTGTTCCTATTCCATGATTTGTTAAATAATATTGTTATTATTCTTCTCAACGCGGTATTTGCACAGGTTTAGATCGATCTGAACATACTCAATGCATGATTTTTGATTTTATATCTATCAATGCACAATATCGTCACGGATTTCCCAACCCGTCTTTTTCTACTGCCAGAAAAACAATCCGTTAATTAATCACTTATCTTTATTAACTACTTTGTACACTACTGAATACTAATTACAGGTCAACTAAACACTATTTCACTTTTAAACTTCAGGAAATTTCCAACTAAACACTCCAATTCAATACTGCCTGACTCGGCCGTTTATTCTTCTTTTATAGACCAAACGAATATTCCAGGTATTTTTTATCATCTCTAGATCCATTTTCTCGAACGACTCGAACGCTTCTCGTCGATTCCCCATTTTTCCAGTCACGCCTCGATACACGGCATTTTGTTTGTTTACCAGAATCGCGAAGGGGTGATCGGGGCAATATAGCATTTCGCGATACCACAGTTGTCGAATTGGGTGCGAGTGGGGCAAATTCTGTGACAATATCAACACCACTTACACTATAATCTGCACAGTCCTTGATTGGTCTTATTTCGTCTGTTTATGATACAAGGTTTAACAAAAACATAAATGTTTGTTATCAATTCAAAAGGAAAATTTAAGAAACAGAGAAGTTTAGATGCTGCGACATTCCTATATGATTTATTTACTTTACTCGACAATTTGCCACTTACTCTTCGTTAAAATATGTGAATGCAACTTGGATTAAATGTTTGACAATATTTAAACTTAATTTTTAAAATCCACGAATTGGAAGCGGAAGAGACGAAGTTATTCAGTGGCCTTCACGCTCTCCCGATTTTAATCCACTGGACTTCAGTGTTTAGCGATTTATGAAGGACGACGTTTATTCCGAATCTACTGAGAATATTGATGAACTGAAAATGCATATTACAAATGAAAAATAGACAATAACAACAGGTTTTCCAAAATATGAGATATTCTTAATTCTCGTTTATGCATTTTGGACGCAGGTGGATGTGGAGCAATGAAAATGGTGAATTAAAATGTTAAAATTACAGTTTTCAATTAAATTTTAGTATAAATCTTGTATTTAATAACTAATAATGTTCCTTAAATCCCTGTGTAAAAATGATACATCTAGCCCTATGTTCAGGTTCACACTGTTACGGTTGGTGGTAAGCACGCAACAAGCAGAAAAAGAGGGCCAAGAGGTGATATAGTAACCTCCTGTATGACGATCGGGGCTTGAGTCAGGATTTAGCCGATAGCTCAGTCAGAGATTGGGGTGGAATGCCCGTCTCGATCCCTGGTTATAAACCACCGAGGTTACGATATCACCTACACAAAAGAAGACAGGCGATGACAAAATAAAATAAATCAAGAATTCAGTAGACAAATAGAGAATATCTATATTTGCGAATAATATCGTTAAATGATTAATTTTTACAGTATGATTCAGGTAGACCCTGGGCAAAAGTTGAGTACGGCTCTGGAGACACCAGTTAGTAAATCTGACCGATTTTATTAATGTAACAGTTATTATTTCTAAACTAAGGCGGTATATTATTCTAAAATTACCCAAGATACTGGACACAGTAATACATATAGAGTGGACACAAGCCAGTACAATTTATTTTAGCCCTTTTGAGTATATATACGCAAAGGTTACAGAATGAACTGCAGGTAAGTATTAATAAAATAGGCTACTAAATATGCCTTAGTGGTAAATGGGTAAATGATTCAACGTACAACTCGTTGAGTACTGTAGGTATAAGTAAGTTAATCAATTTATAAATATATTTTTAAAAAATCACAACCTTTTATGGGTCAAGTTGCCTCAAGTTGGTTTAGATCATAATAATACTAATAAAACAGCTAAATGTGACCTGAGTGGAATCCTCCGGAGCCGTATCTGGCAGTGAAGGGGATGATAACGTCCCGTTCGAGACCTGGTGGCCCAGACCACGTGGAGGTTGTCGAGGTGAGGTAGCAGTGCAACTTCTCTAGTAATTATCTCAGCCACAAGCAGCGGGCATGACAGGAGGAGGCAGTTGATAAACCAGTATGGAGTGGGAGATATGCAGCACAATTTATGCCCATAAACGGAAAAAGGCCTAAAATGAATGTCGTGCTATAGCTCGGTACGAGTAAGAAGTTACCGCTTGACTATAAAAATGCCAGTACATACCTTTGCGATATTAGGCGGCCTTAAAGAGGTACTCTGTCGTTTGATCGAGAATTATTAGTTGCTATGAATCCCAAACTGCAGGAAATCCTTCTCGGATATCAATCAGTACAAATAATCTCTATTTTTATTACTTCTAAGATATAAAATTTACAACAGCGTGCAGTATTTCAAGACTATTCTTTCAATAACAAATAGGACACTTTTTCCGTATCCGGAGCAAAAACCATAGAAGGACAGAGGTTGGAATGTTTTATTTTGTAAAGATTAAACAAATAATAGATTGTAAATAAACTGCGGGCCGGAATTTTAAAGAGGAAGAAGAGTTCCTGAAAAGCAATAATAATAAAGCAATTGAAATTACAAATTCATTAGGCAATGGTATGATTTGGCATATGAGAATTAAATGAGCATACATTCATTTTTAGTCATTTAGTAGCTCAACTACCTTAGTTCTTATTGGTTCCTCAGCATGATCTCACATTTAGTGAATTTTAACCGATAAATATTCTATAGGGCGTTCGAGCTAAGTAAACCATAACGGGACCGTAACAAGACACACTCTATATAAAATAAGTTAGATTATAAATTGTTCCTTTGTAATTAGAAATTTAAAAATATTATTAAGTGCAACTTATTTTGCTGCTATCTCTCTAACGTTGCATGTTCAAAAATCGAAATTATCTAGAAAATGAAAATTTCTACGAAAAGTTATCAATAGCAATAGGCGTAAGTCAGAAAAAAGAGAGGGGATAAAATAAACCCTTCCATATGTTTCAAAGTTTGTCTTTTAGGCGTCGTTTACAATAATACCCGTGAGGATTTGGTTACAAGAAGTATCTACAAAATTTCAAAGTGATACGTGAATATCTAAAGAAATTATACCGAAAAAACAATTTTAAAAGTTCAACTTTAACACCCTATTATCTTTCAAGGGAGAGATTAATGTATATAGGGTCAAATCGTCATATTAACAATTAATTTCACTTCGTAAAACTCCAAAAATTTAAACTTGAAAATAGTAGAAGAATATAAACAATAAATATCATGCAATATTTGTTACTATAATGATTGTATAGAAAAAACGAATACATTTTGAGCACCATAAAATACCATGGCAAAGACTATTCCTAAGTAACTTTGATATTAAAATCCATCCTCCAATTACAAAAGTATACTAAACCATCAAAAATTCACCTTTCAGGGGCGTCACATTATTCCACGGCCTGCTTGCTGCATTACAAAAAAAAACTATTTATACGCAACCGTCCGTACGACATAAAATTAGATTTCCATAAACTCGTAAATATCTTTTATAATTCTAATATACATGACGTGCTTTTAACATAAAGGCATTAAAGGAGCTCGTTAGACGTAATATTCCCAACGATATATTGACAATTTCTGAAAATATTGTTATTATTCATAACGTATACAGGACCCGTTTAGAATACGACCAGAATAAATAAATCCTACGTACACACCGAATTTCCCACGAAAAAGGTATTCGTTTGCTAGGCGAATAACTGCCGAACCATTGTCGGCCATTTTCACGGAAGAAATACGTTTACTCGATATAAGTAAAAATCCCAGTTGCCCATGTGTATCTAACTTGCTAGTTGCATGCAAAAGAATCTGGATGACTATGATCGGTATTAAAACGAAAATGCAATTCAAGCAATAGTCAAATAACCTTGAAAATAGTTAAAAGTCCTAAAAAAAGAATAATTCAAAAATTCGACAATACACAGTGTTCCATTAAAAAATATATTAATGCTTCTTGTACCTCTCAACTTCTGCACGCCACTGTGCTTCCATTAATTTATGAAACACCTATTATTCTAAACTTTATATTATATCTCTAATAATAACGATAATTAAGGGTGGCCTAAATATTAATATATGAATAACTCTGTACAAATGTTGATTACTATTTGAAGCTGCAGTTGCAGATTGGCCCATCTATTGCTCGATGAATAAAATGTAAATATAATATGACATATTTATAGCATGGAATCAGATTTCAAAAATATAAAATTGAAAGCGGCATTACTTTAATATCATAATGATGATCCAATGAAATAGGATGCGAAAAACGTATAGTGCAGTTTTAATACGTTGTACGTATATAATTTCAAGTTTTTTTTAGTGTTTTGAAAGTTGTACATTTAGTAACTAATTTGAGTTAGGAAAATATTTTCGCACGCAAAAAATGCATCATAATTCTTGAACTAACTATTCATTTGTTGTCAACTTAAATCATTTCTTATAATTATAAATTAAATGTAACTTTTTTACAATTGGTTATGAAAAACCCTGTATGCATGTATTTGATGAAGTAGATACAGAGTTTGTATAAAAAAAATGATAACTACGGTTAATTGAGCTATTAAAACAATATTCAAAAAATCATGTGCAACTCGCAGGAAAAGTGTTTTTTTGGCATATGGCGTATTTTTTATCTCGGCTGGAGTAAAAAAACCTACGATTGATGCGAAAAAAGTCACTTTTCCTAACATTACTGCCATTTTCGTTCAGAATCATGCCGCCAGCGAAATCTCAGCCGGGCCAATACGGTCCTGTCCGTTTTATGGACAGAAAACAGATGTTTGGGCCTTTCGGTCAGCCCATTAGATAAACTGGCGTTTATCTTTCAGCTCTGCCGTAAAATTTAGGGTGATTGCACAGGACCATCTCATATCCGTTGATTTATGACACGACTCTCGGTCCTGAGCTAAAAAACAAACGAAATCGGCACCGTAATGATACGTCGTATGTTTTCGTGTCACGGCTGTATTGATGTCGCCGTACACGAAAACAGCTGCCTCAAACGATGACAAATTTTAGTTAATCTTAACCGCATATAATAAAAAAAACGACGAATACTGGATGTAATTAACGTTACATGTAAATAGGGTGAACACGAGCAGTTACACGCGTTTCATTTGTTATTAACACTAATGATGTTTCCACTGGAATGACATAGACGACTTTTTAGCCTTACATCGTTACTCTAGTATTTCAGACAAACATTTTTCACATATGCAATGCTTTTATATACATACATTTTTGAAAAGGAAATTTTAATTTAATTATATTTTGAGATGATATGAAATGGTAGGGTAGAATGATGTAAAACAATTCTTATGAAATTAAATTTATCTCTATAAGAACTTCTCAGGTTTTTTTACTAAAGGAAGTTTCCGGACTTGTAATAAAAATTCAAGAGTAGATGATGCCAAAGTAATGTCACTACTTCATTTTCATATAACTTCTTGCTTTATAGGACTTAGCTAGTAAGTTACGGACTAACTATTGTTAAAAATTGAAATCTTATTTATTTATTTTGAAGGTTCTTTGCGACGCCAATACATTATTTTAATTTTATTATTTTTGTTTATAATTTCCAAACCCAGCAGTAGAAGACAATGTAAATTTAGTGGCTGGTGCATTAAATTGGCTTGAACTGGCATTGGTGTGAGCACGGTGTGGTCAAGATCGATACTAGACAAATTATAACTTTCCGTGCTATTCACATATGCATATAGTGACTGAATCACTGCGATGCAAGCTAGAGGTGACGCGACGCATCATAGGGCAAGTGTGAATAACAACATATAAACACATTATTAGTCGACTTGAAAATTATAGTGTACACAAAAACATGGGGACAGTGGTGTAAATATATAAAATACACGAACAAATGTCTTCCTCATTGTCATAATAATTAATGTATAACGGTGCATTGATCAGTCGTATTTGCAAGACTGGTTTGATTGGATACAATTGTAAATACATATCTATTAAAAATGAGATGCCTTTATGTTACTGTATGACAAATTGCAACATATAATCGACTGAACACTTTCTTTTCTCTGACAACAAATAGGTTTTGAATATGTGACAACATGGCACACTTTCCATGTCAGGTATTTCTACATAATAATAACAACTACATCTAAATAACTTGCCTTAAATGGTTTTCTTACGACACACGACTTGTTTAAAATGACGGCCGTTGCTTGCGGAAAATGTTCATCGTACAAAAGTCTCACAGCCACAAAATTGCACACGTCATGCAGCAGGATTACTAATATTTCGTTCTTTTATGTACGCTCACAAACTCTAAGTACAAATAAATGAAATGCACTAGTTACAAATACCAATATATACGGCTATTTTGATCTAAGCTTTCATTTAGTAACACTAGGCAATTGCAATGTTGTCGCACGTTACAGTTTGAAAGATTTTTTGGAATACAAAAAACAAATTACCTTAAGAGTGCTGTATTCTTGAAACATTGTTTTCTGCAGATACAAATAATTTTAGACACTTAAGAAGTGAATAATTATCTCATGCCACCTGCGAATATTCAAAGGCACCGAAGTGTAAAACGAATATACACTGACAGAAGGCAGACCGTTTTCTGTCAATGAATTTTTACATACAGACATTTTTCAAAATACGTATTTTTTTTAAATTTAACTGTAGATATAAATATTATTTAACATATACTTACAGTTCTGCATATAAGACTCCTCACAAAATAATTATTCAAAAGAAATACAGCGACCTTAAGGTCCGTATTTCAGGGGGTAAAATGATCAAATTTGTAGTGTTTTTAGGTATAGAAATCTCAAAAAATAAAACACATGGAACAAAAGTAGCAGTACAAATAAAATTCTTGATGTTTTGTTTATCCACTTTTACTGTTTAAATTCTCCTCAAATAAAGTAAGTAAATCAAGTAAATATATTTTCTCAGGTGTAAAATTATAATAGCTTTTACATAATAATAATTACATAATAAACATCCTTTATCACTATTTTTATATCAGGCAGTACAACGTAGTAGGTATTCCTTCCTGGTTTGTAGCCTAACCTTGTACAGGTTGTGTGCTCAATCCAGGAACGACTTAAATATATATTCCATGAGGCTAGAGGTGAAGACGAAAATAAAAATATATTGTTGTGTTATGAAATTGTTGTTGGGCGCCAATTAATATTTGTGTTGAAATTGTATTTGTGTTTCTGTAATGTTTTGTGTTTGTGTATTTTGTGTATAAAAGAAAATTTGTATTTATTGGACTACAAACCTGTATCTTATATTTTTTTTTATGCTTATTCAATTACCCTGGCTGCTTGGAGAACATAGACTCTGGTAGTCGGTTCGCTCGTCAAGTCAAATCTTTTTTAACACACTGTATCTTACTTTCAAATAAATATCAATTTAAAATGGACAATTTTTATTTCATAAGAGATTTGTTTACTACTTATTCAAGAATATTTAACGTTTTATGAACATTTAATTAATAGGTAACATATAAATTTTATTTTAAAGGCAGTTGTGTATTAAAAGTTGCCTATCTTTAATATTTGAAATTTCTTAACTTAATAGGATACAACATTCTTAAAATCCGTGATTCTATGGTATTCTGCTAGTGTATGTTCATTGATGGTAATGTATTATATTTGCAAATCATAACTTTTTGACAGATGTTCCACTAAATAACGAAATTTAATATATTAAATAAAAAAGTAAAGATTATTAATTATACTAAGGTAAGTAACTTATTGTTTTAATAAGTTTTAGAGTCTGTGACTGTCTATTTTGTGAATTTAATAGCTAGCTAGCGTTTATTTTCTCTGATAAAATTTACGTAAATTTCTGTGAATTTATGTGCACATAAAATACCTTTCTGTTGTTGATTTTCCTTTTATAAGACTTCGACTGGAAATCCTTTGGAACTCCCTCTGAACTGGTGATTGGGCTGCAGATGATTGGTTTTCCCACTATATGGTACTGCCAAATTTCTGTCTTGGATCTGGATCTCTGTTTATATTGTTGTTCGACACTTTTCTTGCAACGTGAGTATTACTTTTAACTATTATTTGGACTTTTTCCTAATTTTTTGCTAATTTCTAAATTTTCTGGAACCTCTGTTCAAAACCGACGCTACTCGTCCTTACATTCTTTCGTATCTAATCAACAAATTTTTGTTTTTCCTCTATTTTTCTCCCAATTTGATACCTTGATTCCTTGTTGTAAAATTTGCACACACATTATGGTCCATACATATGATCTTATATAGTTTTTCGATGCACTGTTTTTTTTTTTTTTTTTTTTACTGCAATTAATTAAAAATATGACAAATTTTTTTTGTTTTTACAATTTTAATTATGTCTAATTATTAAATATCCTTCAATATTACTCTTTTTATGTACCTTGTTATATCTCTTGTGGAGCCAACTTTAGACTTGACATTTGTCCCTGTCTATGATATTTATTTGACATTTCTAAATGTTTTACAAATTTTATTTATTTAAATTACTAATATTTTAATTATCTTCACTTGACTTATGTTGATATGTGTATGATGTTATTAAATGATCTTTTCTTTTTCTTTCTATATACTTTAATCTTGGTTTAAGTCCTTTTTTGTTTATGTACTATACAAAATATGATATCATGTCCCAATATTTAATGAATTTTAACTATTTTTCTTTCAAAAATGGTAATTTATTTAATTTACTCTACAATAACTGTTTATATGCTCTGCATTGTCAATTTTATATTATTTTGTATAATTCTACTATGTTTTAATTTTTATAACAACAATAATTTCTATTCTATTTTATGGTTTTTAAATAAACATGTAAATTCTCATAAGTATTTAAGCTGATTTTTATATTGTCTCAATATATATATATATATAAAATACAATACTCTTTTCTTTTACAGATAAATATTTCTTTTGGTGTAAAAATTTTCTTTTACGTAATTATGAATAGCTACTTTTATCTTCCTTTTATCCTCTAACTTTCTATAGTAATTGGTAACAAATTATAAAGTTTTGGTCCATAATAAAATAATGATTTTTGGCTATGTGATTTACGAAACAATGGCATAACTACATTTTCTTGTTGTACATGTCTGGTGGGATAACCATGGCCTGGAATAGTAACAGATTGATTCATCATCCACAGCAGACACTGATATGTATATAACATTCTTATAGAAAATAGAGATAGTTCAGTATACAATAGATTTGTTGAAAATCGCTTATTCTTTCTAAATAAAATTTTTAGTAAAGTATTCTGCAAAACTTCAAGATTTCTTAAAGTGGTTTGAAAAAGACCTCCCAGACAACAACGCAGTACCTTAATATTGACTCAGCCAGTGCTTTATAAATAATAATTAAATTTTGTTTATTTAAAATGTCTCGAATTTCATAAAATTTATGTATTAATCTTCTTAATCTATTTGAGATGAGAGAAACATGCTCCGACCAGTAAGCAGCAAATAAAGTAATAACTTTTAAAATACATTTGTAAGACATACATTTTGCTATTCTAACCCCACATTTTAACAATTATTTTCACATATTTATAAACAAAACAGTTGAATTTAAAAAATACGTATTTTGAAAGATTTCTGTATCTAAAAATTTATTGGTTAGACCGTGATCAGCCGTTATATATGCGTTTTACTTCGATATCTTTGAATATACGCATGTGACATGAGATAACATTGCTATTATTTGCTGAACTCTACTGTATATTATTCAGTTCTTAAATGTCTAAAATTACTTGTATTTGTAAATAACACTATTTCAAGAGTCCTTACAGCAGCTTTTGCTTAACCTTAATTGTCTCTTAGTAAATTTTCTAACAGAGTTTTGCATTTTATTATATACATAGTTGTTTGTTTGTTTACAGACAAACAAACCTAGTTGTATTTTTGTTTTTGAAATGTATTTGTAGAAAAACTATTCGTTTTGGACAGTTTTTTTGTTGTTTTTAGCAAGCGTTTTAAGTATCGGCCCTTATATTTCGGACACTCTGTATGATTCCCGTAATAGCACTTCTTTACGATTTAATTTTTATGTTTGTAAGATTTTGTGGAATTCTTGGATATAGGTACACTGGATAAAGAACATTTTTGAGCATATGACATTATTTTGACTAATCTACTCACCACATATCCTGAGACACCCTATACAACCGCTAAATATTTTCCGCATATGTTTTTCAAATAAATAAATAACAGGAACAACCCCTTACTTGCAAGCTCATGTCCCCAGCTTGTCAAACCCCTGCAATAATAACATCCTAATTTTACGAGTTGCATCGAGTGATGCGTCATAAATGGCCCGTTGTTCCTCTGGGCCTACCGCAGATTTAATGCCAGTCCCTTCTTGAAATTCCTGCCGCTCAGAAGGGACTCCCAGCAATTCAAATTTAAATAAATGGGGCGTTACGCGCCTCCACAAAAGGTATGATAAATCAGTACGGATACAAGATAAAAACGTTGAACCCGCCACCCCGTAATAAATCTTACGAAACCCCGGCGATTTCCTACAGAGCGTGTCTGTCACAATTACTTGGAATAATTAAGGTACTCTCAACGGCCCATGGCCGTACTAATAGTTTACATAAATAAAAAATGTACAGGGTGTTCCAATTTATTTGTAACTGCAGGGTATCTCGGAAACTACACGAGATAGAAATATGCGGTTTTTGCAACACTGGACTACTTTTTCGAAAAACTTAAGATGCAGCAATCAAAATTTTCATAGACCTTTTTGTTTTTCTTCGTATCTCAGAGAATAACTGAGATATCGGAATGGTAAAAAGCCAGTGTAACTAGGCAGTAAATGTGACATTTTAGTGACTGAAAGCTGTCACTAAAATTACGCCTTTAATGTCGATCGGTGAAAATAGTTATTTGTTTCAGTGCTGAAATCTTTGAAATTGGTAAAAAGTGAAAAAAAATAATAGTAGGATAAAACCCATAGGAAAAGGAAGAGAATACAACAAAAATTAAGGGAAAAATAATTTACGGGCGATCTGAGCTCGGGAAGTGGAAATTCATTCATTTCTGGAACAAGTCCATGCAAAAGAGTATACTGTGCACTGCTTTCGCAGAACATCGGCCACATTGCTGGTGCATTCTGATGGGGACATAACGATGTTGAAGCAACATGGGGGATGGAAGTCTTCCGCGGTCGCGGAGGGCTATATCGAGGACAATAAGTCGAACATCGTCAATAAAATATTTTCAGGAGTTTCCGGACTTTCAAATAGTGTGGACAACAATATTGTTAATTTTACGAAAAAGGAGGCAAGTAGACAGAGGTCAATTGTATTGCATAATTGTTCACAATTCACCATAAATATTTTTTCTGTAAACTTTTTTTTTTAACTTCTTCATTTTGTGTTTACCTCAGTGTCAATTTTAATTACCAGTTTGATTTAAATTATTACCTAGAATGATGCATAGCAACGAACTTTTTCTGCCTAGGCAGTAAAAATACACCTTTTAAGCCTGTCAAGTGTCATTAAAAAAACCGCTTGTCATTTGGAGAAAAATAATATTTTATAAAGTAGGTATGTTTATTTTTCATTAGTATAAATGTTATTTACTTTTCATTTCCATCACGCTCGTAGAAAAAAATTGTTCCTAACACAGGCGCACGTCAACGGCAGTAGCGTACGGAAAAGTACCATTTTATGCACTTGTTAAGAAATAGGTAAGTTTATAGTCATATAAGAAAAATGATACCTAAACAAAGCGAAAAGAAGCGATTTATATAAACATATTTAGGTTTGATTTGAGTATATCCTCTCAGCCAATGCATCGGGAAGAGACTATCGCGTTACCGATAAAAAAGTATCTAATACTTTGCCGCGTGACACGGTGAGCCGTTTGGCGATACGCGGACGTAAAACTGAACGCAATTTAAAAACGGCAAAGTGTTTACACAACGAGAACCTTTCTAGGAAGAGTAAACAACGACGGCACGTCTGAAAAATTCAAACCGATGGAAGGAAGGCACGGGAGAAAAGGGCACTATAAAGCATAACCGGGTCATAAATAAGTTAAACGGGGTTCTTGGAGATTTAGGACGGTCTCTCACAGGATATAGAACGGTGGCACAGAGAAAACTATAAGTTTTGGGATTTTAATCTCGTCATTTATACACGTGCTTATCATGTGGGCGTTACTATAATAATTTCCTAACAATTTTCACGAAACCTTATGCCGGTCAGTTGTCAAAGTGTCAGTGAGTTTATTCTGCTCTAGCTTTATAATATTTAGAAAAATGTGTTACTAAAGTTAGAGGACAACTTGTCAAAATCACAAAAAACAAAAAATAATAAGTTATGTTGAATGTAAAACCATTTTGCTATTTTTAAATGGAATAATCTTAACAAGAAGAAATTACAGAACAATTTATGTGATATATAATTACTTAAAACATGCTTAAAAATTCAGAAAATGGCTGTAACTTTAGCATTTACCATTTTCTCCTGTAATAATTTCTGTACTTTATTATTAAATAAAAGCGTATTTCAAATAAAATAATAACTTTTAAAAAGGGTTTGTAAGAACCGTTGTACACACAAGATTTCTTAAGAAAATTATAACGAAAATTATGGGCAAATTTTTGCGATGAATTGTTATTAAAGTTTGTATGTATATTTCAGCTACGTTCCTTTACAAATTGCCAAACTGGAGATTTGGCCAAATTCTGCCGCACTTTCTCGATTACAGTCATACAAATATAGAACATGTTCTATATTTAGTAAAAAAACAACATAAGTTTGAGTCATATTATTGCCTAAATGCAAAATTCAACTGTCTTTTAAACATTATTACATATTTCAGACAATTTTGTATTTGCCATTTTTAAAACAGTTCATATACAATAATAAATATTACCTTACACTGAAAACATTAATTCTAATTTTACTTGTAAAATAAGGAGTATATTAATTACCCATTATTTTAAAAGTAATATTTTGTAGTTTTACAATTTTATTATTCAGTGTGGAAGAAAAGTATGGAATAAATTCATTATTTCTAAAACAACGAAGTTTCATGAAATATCCTCGGACCCGTCGATTTTGCTTTTTAAAAATACTCTTTTTTCTATACCAACGCATTTCCGACGTTCATTTGTTTTCGCGTGATGACGTCATCGGATATTTTTTTAAAAAGAACCCCTATATTTTTTCATCGGATTCTTGTAGAGCTTAACTTGCTGAATTCAAAAATGTATAATTTCAACACTTTATTCCTCCAACTTTTCGAAAAAAAAAATAAATAACCGATCCAATAAAATCGGCTTGAAAAAAAATGTGAATATTTCCATTTGTGTCTGTGATGGGCTGGTTGAGAGTAAAGTGGATATAGTGAATTCATCGGCAATATCACAAAATAAGGACTCTTCATTTTTAAAACAATTTAACAATAAGTAACTAATTAATTAAATTCTGGTTGCCTCAATCGTATTTTTTGACCCCCTAAATTATTATTTTGTTTTATTAGATTGCATGTCTTTTGATAGCAAAAACAACAAATTAAATCAAGTCACCTCAGAAACTGTTTCTGGCAGCTAAACAAAATCTAATCAGAATTGACATCTGTCAACTGCAGCGTTTATTGGATCGGTTATTATTTGTTTTCTCGGAAAGTGGAAGGAATAAAGTGTTGACACTATATATTTTTGAATTCAGCAAGTTAAGCTCTACAAGAATCCGATGGAAAAATATAGGGGTTCTACTTAAAAAAATATCCGATGTCGTCATCACGCGAAAACAAATGAACGTCGGAAATGCGTTGGTATAGAAAAAAGAGTCTTTTTAAAAAGCAAAATCGACGGGTCCGAGGAAATTTCATGAAACTTCGTTGTTTTAGAAATAATGAATTTATTCCATACTTTTCTTCCACACTGTATATATAATTTTGCATTGACATTGTATAAATACAATGGTTATTTACACAAATAATGTATTTATTTACAGCAAATTTACAAAAAAGTAGTTGAGACACAAAAAATACGTATTTAATTCATTTTTGTATTTGTACAGAAATATTATTGCGATAATAAACCAGTTTTTGACAAAATTACAACATAATCACATACCATTTTTTCAAAGTATGTTTAAAACTGCTACATATCATTTCGAAATTCAGCACTTTTATATCTACCACGATTTTTCTTTCAACACAATATAAGGTTCCTGATATATCAGACGAACATTGTACACTGAAAATAAACTTAATATCAAATTGATTTTTGCCCCCGGGCAATCTGTCTTGCGATGTCACGGATTACAATTTGCTATATAGGTATATACGTAGGTATAGAGGATAATGATACCCCTACATTGTTGCTTTTTTAAATTGTAAGTACCATTCAGAACGTTAAGAGCTTGATGAATGCAAGGCATATCGTATTTTAACGAATATAAGACTCTTAAGAGTTTTCAAGATACGAAATATAAATGTACTTATATATAACTTCAGTTTCCAGCATTACGTCCCCTTCTAATTTGCCGGCTCACCATGACAAATTAGATACTTATTAGAGAAAGGTTATCTCCCACATTCCCCATAACTTGAAACGTGCAACTATTTCTTGCACATAGAGGTGACAACCCGCGTATATAATATGTGCCCATAATCATGCTGGGTTTAAAATTTAAAACTCGCTTCCCGCTATTCCAAGTTCAACTTGACTGGGGTAACTATCGCATTAGACTAGAGACAATTTATTTTTCAAGATTAAATATGCAGGTTGAGCAATTCCGCAAACGAAAGAAATCCAATTAGGTGTGAAATTAAAAATAATGACTTTCACAATGAGTAATTACTATAATTATTGTCATTTTATTGTAATTTAACTATGGAAAAAGTTGTATTATTATACTTACCTCATAAAATACGTCACCTTGTTGTTTTTTAATTGATCAGTAATTAATTTCCTGTTGCAATGGTCTTTCATTAATGCATTTAATAAAAATTTTTTATAATGCATGCTAGTTCGAGAACAAATGAGATTTTTTAAAGTCTAACAAGTATTTGGAGCTTAATTTCGATCAACAAGATTTTTTAAAAGTGACACGTCAGAAATATTTCAAACTGCCTGAAATTGAGGTTTGAAAAACCAGATGAGTCAACGTCTTTGAACGCCAGCCTCCATATATACAACTCGAACTACAAATTTAAATAAAATCACTTTTTATTAAGACACCAAATATCACGACAAAAAGTAAAAGTGTGACAAAATGTTTCGGACGCTGAAAACCTTTTGAACATTATAGACTACGTTTCAATCATAGGAAGTATTTAATGAGATTATTTCCACCAAAATAGTTGAAAAAGCTGCTAATTGTATCGTTACATTGCAAATAGAATGAAACTGTTTTCCGGGACAACCATATAACTGTAACATTTACGAAATATAGGTACACGTTTAATTAATTAGCAATGGTGAAGTTTTAAACAATAAACACAAAATAATTTTATACACCATTTACGTTTTGTTTCACTTTTACTACACCTTAATCAAATTTGCAACAGATTAGCCAATTTTAAATTCATTAGCCATAATTAGAGTTTTAGCTGGGCAATAATTAATTACTCTTAATTACTTAATTAAATTACAATTTTAAGTAAAATTTAGTATAATTGAATTACTTTTTTTATAACCAGTAATTAGTAATTAAAATTTTCTGTATAAATAACTGTAATATTCTAATATATCAGTTAATGTTAATTAAAATATTAACATTAATAAATTGCCATAGAATGTAAACCACGTAGTCGAAAACGCGATATCGCGGTTTGTTTCCGTGGATACAGGTGCAGGTTACGATGTTGCTGATGTAAACAGGCGTTTGTTTATTGTATTTTTGCGTTTTTTGAGGCATTTGTGGGTCATAGATACATAGTGTAAATACCGTGTAGGTAATGCCATAATTATTAGTCGTGATGTGGTGAACGGTATTGTTAAACGTAACTTATTCCCTTATTACCATTAGAAAAAGAATGACATTCTCGATTCAATGGTGCAAATATATCTATATAGGGCGTTCCATTTTGAAAAAAGTTTAATGTTTGAATGTCGTGAAAGTTGACATTGACCTTTTATGTAATTAGGGTTCGCTCTAAGCATTTTCGGATAGCTCAGGAGTGTGCCTAGATGTCTTCCAAAAGTAGTCTCTTCAACTTTAATATCTTTAAAATTAGCAGGTTGTAAAGTAGGCATACAAAACGATTTTATTTTTTCTTTTATTTCGTTTTTCTTTTTCCAAATAACGCCAATATCTTCAAAACTATTAAGTTTATAAACACAAGGAAGATTAAAATGAACACTGGAATCCAGAAGTGCAATAAAATTTGTATGGTTTCATTTGAATTTATTTTCATTAATTAAGTATTAAGTTAAATGCTAATTTTCAGGAAGCTTGATTATTAATTTTTTTGTCGAAGATATATCTTGCTCGTAAAGAGACAAAAAAGTTGTATTCTAATTGCATAATTAGAAAAAAATATGTAATATGTATGTAAGGAAGAATACAGGCATTCCATATTATTACTTATTAATATCAATAGAAATGCCCCGGGACGACACTGGAAAAGATAAACTAAATAAAATTACGAGAGTTCTTTAGATATTAGTAAAAACCTGATATTTTTTTAAATTGCAACACCCTGTATATAAAATAACTTCCCACTATATTTTCCAGTCCCATTAATCCTATGAATACGACAGAGAAATTGAAAAGTCTGAACCTCTCGAAAGTTGCAAAAAAAGTGCTAACAAAAATTCCTGAACTTGAATTAATAAATCAGTTAAATTGAAAGTTTTTTTTAAGAAAATTAAGGAGTTAAGCAAAAAACAGGCCACGACTGAGCAACCTCCCTAATATTCTTTTTGTCTCGTTGGAAATTCGCGAATTCGCAGCCCTATCCGAACCCTAAAAAGTTTAAAAAAAGCGTGAAGCGGCGCCATTTAAAAGATTTACTTCTGCATCTGTTATATCTCGACGACCTCCCGAAGAGGGTGGCGCTTTACTAAGATGGGAGGGAGATGGGAGTTTCGAAAAAAATATATATATTTCAAGCGCCATTTTAAATAGCGGGGATGCTTAATCGATGAAATCAACGCGTATGGGATGGAAATCCAAAACAGCGAAGCTATAAGGAAATAGGGGTGAAGGGTACGTTTCGATAGATATTCACAGATACTTCAACATTTCAGGGGCTGAGCTTATTCGCGAATTATTTAGAAAGGCAGATGAAGTTTCGCAAGTAAAAGAATAATAGATATTGTTTTTGAAAAGTTCAGAGTTTGTTGAACATTCCTAACACCTTAAGAAATTTCTACTAATTTAAACAATCCTTTAGGTCAAAGTAATTTAACACTGTAGTTGAAAACACGAGTCTCCATCCAGTGAGTTTTAATGTTGCTGAAATCAAGATGAAGGCAACCGTTTTTAAGTACTATTTGATATATCGTGATTCTGGGTTGTTATACCTCAGTAACTGACCGCTGTCAGTAGAAGAATTAAAGTGCACATCCCCAGTTTTAGCTGGGATTCTTTGATCTGCCCTGGTTGTTCTCGCGCTAGGTTCTGTGGGGGACAGACCCGCTATCGATATCCCTGGGCCCGTCCATATATTGATTTTGCCTCCTGTTGCATCCCATGCTTCCAAACGTTTCTTTTCAATATCAGCATCTTCAGTGGTGACTTCGCGAAAGCTTCGCGTCTGTCCCCACAGAGCCTAGCCCGAGAACAACCAGGGCAGGTCAAAGAATCCCGGAATTTTCTAATTTCAAGTACTTTTAAGCTGAATTTGTATTTATACTGATCTCTGATTTACGTTTAAAGAAAGCAATTAAACTTGGAAGTTTCTTTATGTCAATATTATTTTTCACTTACAATGTTGTTCTTATCATTGAGTAGACTCCACAGCGTAGTAACTCTGGTATACTCTAGTTTTTTGTTCAATAAAGGCTTGTAGAAACAGTGTATTTTCCTAACTTATTGCAGAAATAGCTATTACTGATCATAATAAAACTATAACTAATTTTCGTGATTTCCTATTTCATCCAAACGACTTTTGACATTTAACTGACTAAAAGTACTTGTGATATGTAATTTATGACTTCAATTTTACTTTAAAAATGTCTTTGTGAGTTACTCCCATCTTCAAAAAAATAATAATCCATTTTTACATATTCTTGTGTACAACATGTAAAAATAGATTCAAGAACTTTTTAAATTAATTGTAAACAGGATAAAACAAATTGTGTAAATGGTGTACCTATACTTTTCAAATACTAGTAATTTATAACCTGTCATTCTTACTGTTTATTAATTTTTACAATTACTGGTAAATTATGTACAAGTAAGTAACTTCAAGTACTTAACAAATATGTTACGTACTTGATTCTAGTGATATTACAGACTCTAGTTAACAACAATGTACTTATGACTCAAACTTGCCTAAAACACCTTAAAGTTGTTAAAGAAATCTGTAATAGTTGTAAAAATTAAGTATTATGTTGGTAGCACTAGTATAACAATATGTAAGCGTTGTTATGTATAAAAAACTGTGTAGTAAAAATAAACATATTTGCAAGATATAAAAGATTTATTGAGATTTGTCTCTATATTACATAATTAATAGTAACTTAAAATCTCATGTCCTTAACAAAAATGGCATGTTTTATGTAACTTTTACAGAATCAAGTATGTATTAAGTATGACTTATGACTTCAAGTACCTTTTAAAACAGCTTTAAACGCTTCTAGTTACACAAAAAACTAATTAATTTAAGAGACTTATGTTTTAAAACAAAACTAGACGTATCAATGAAAATCCATTATTAAACTTGACGAATTTATACACTTTCTGACTACATGATTGCTGCTTACACTTTTTTTATTTGATCGAAAGCGCCTAACAATTAAAGTTCCTCGGAACTGTTCTTGTGACAATACGAATTGAAATTCAAATAAACTTCGTGATTACAGCTTCGAAGTTATAATTAATAGTTGCATATCTCGAGCCAAAGTAATCAATAATTAATTTTAATAAACGGTTTACCGTCGAGCCAAGAGCTCGTAGTGAACATTAGAATAATAATCATGACGTGGGCATTAATCAAGTATAAAGTATGATTATGATAATATTACATTTATCCGTTTAGGCTTAAGCAAGACGTAAGTATTTTAAGAGGAGAAAGCGCGTTTGGGGTAACACTTTTACTATTTCTATACAGGAAATCGTTTCGCCATCCCGTTTCATGTATGTACAGACTGAGGTATGTGACACTCCTGAAATCAGTCGTAAGATTTGTGTGAAATCAAAAAAATCTGTAAAATCATGCAAATCACTTAAGATCATAAATATGAAATTATACAAAATCTTGAAAAATCACCGAAATCTGTGAAATCAATAAAATCACGTAAATCAATTTGAGCAACTGATTTCATTTGGTATATTTGCCATCTGTCAGAAAACTTTTATTTTTTAATATCATGGTGATGTTGTGTTTTTTTCTTAAACTAAACCTTCAACCGTCTGCTTTTCATAATTACATCTTATTGACCATCCTTCTCTAGTGCAGGTAATTTATCAGTACCGTTAGTCGTACTTTATTAAGGGACGTACCTGAGCATGACTTATGTGGAAAGGGCTCAGAGGTATATGTCGTGTTTCATCTCAATTGACTTGGCTGGTTGCTTACAGCTAGTGCAAATTTAAACTTCCATCTCAAATTCCTCCATTGTTTTAAAAAAAGTCATATCTTGAAACATTCAGAAAAAAATATCCAATAACTTTAAGTTTTAAAAATTTGTTTTGAACTTTTCTTTAAATACTACAAAATTAAATTATAAGAAAACAATTAATCAAACTCAACAAAATATCAAATTTTCCAGCTAGTTGCAAAGCTCGATACTATAAAATTAACAAATTCAAATGAAATGAAAAAAGTATAATCAATAAAACCATCATGCGAAACCAGTGAAATCAGTAAAATCAAATGAATTTATATCACTCAATCTGGTAAAATCACCAGAAATAAAAAATTCAAATCAATAATAAAAATCAGGCACAAAATTCTTGGAAGTGTCACATCCTTCGGTACACGCTTTTTATTATGAATGGAACTTCAGATATCCCCCATTAATGTGTGCTCCATTCTTACTGTAACACCCAGTATGTAGACAGAGATAGTGAAAAATGAAAATTGCTTATGTATACGGTTTGAATCATTATGCAACACTGTAAGTAGCACTAATTAATGGTAATCCTTATTTATAATGTATTCGGCTGTCGATATGGATACGAATTCTTTGAAGTTAATCCTGATTTATCATTTTTTTCTACTAATGGTCGAAATATTTACCTGTCCACCGACCCACGTAATCAGATTTTCAGTTTTCAACAAATATGTAACAGGAAGGTATTATATTATTTTTTTAAACATTACTCTACCTATTAGTTTATATAAAAATTGTATACTCTTATTTAAGTCAAAAGCCGACCGTTTATGAGAAAATCATTATTAAATTTTGTTGGACCTACTGATGAACCTCCTTTCTTTTACCATTAAGCAAAGTATACTTGAATGATAACTGTCACATTGCTATGGCGCTAATTTCAAACTTTATATGCTTCGCCCTACAAAATGAAAGCAGAAACGCAACCTTTTATGAGAAAATATACATTTCACTAATTCATTCCAATCTTAGTAGAACAATTTCCGGACTGGTCGCCACGTCGTCGGTTCAGCTTTCTTACGTTTCCAGAGACATATGGTAAAGTTAAAGTAGCTTCAAAGTTACTTCTGAGGAAGATAACGATATGTCAAGGAAAATACGAAATAGTAGATAAAGAAACTATTTAAAACAAATATTAGAAGGTCGAAATTTGAACCGAAATATTGATAAACGAAGACTATACAGTGACAAAAGTGTGACACGATTGCAATATCCAATGCAGAGAATTTACATTTTTTGAAGAAATTGCAACTGGACTACAGTCATCTTGTGGAAAAGGACGAGGTCTAATAATAACGCATATTGGAAGTACAGCAGGATTTTTGGAACAGGGATTATAAGTTTTTGGATTACGACGAACAGGAGATTCCCATAAGAATTTGGATAGCGAAAAATAATTAGAATTTGTTATCTGACGATAAGTGTTAATGTGACAGTGCTAGTAATCAGTAGTCTAAAACAACAGCATTCTACAATGTGAAGAGCATGGAACATGGTAAGTTTATAAATTTTAAAGTAAACTATTAAAGTACTAGGTTCACTCAACGTTAATTTATTTTTTAGTCATTTTGTGTGCATTGAACTCTTACGTCGTACGTCTATGGAATTTTGTTCTCTGCCACCTCCACCTCCCTTACGCATTTAAGTGCCGCAAATTAGTCGCTCTGCACTACTGAAAAAATAGGATGACAAGTTCCTATAATTTTTTTTCTTACAGGCCCTCCCTTTGGAGATACATGTCCCTGAAGGACGCCGCTGGTAATCGGTTTTTCTTGAATAACTTTTAAAGTATTCAATATAATTTAATGTGATGGACACTAGTAAGGACCTCTTAAAATAGCGTCCTTGAAACAAATTTAGCCTTTTAGTTCATTAGGGGCGGGCTAAGCTTACCAACTTAATGCCTAAATTTTTAACACGCCGTATGATACAGACTTTAAAATCATAAATCTGGGTAGCTTCAACCTTAGACTAAAAAAAGGTAGTCTTGTTTATTGTCGATATAATGAAGCGTTTACGAGAAAAAGAATAATGAACGAATTAATGTTTTATTTTTTATAAAAAGGGCCATGATTTCTATTTTTTTTCTCGACAACAAAGTGCGATCAAACAACAGGAAAGTTTCATTTTAAGATGTTTAATTAAAAAAAATACAAATTTTAAAGGCAGTGGTGTCCCAGGAGGCACCTTAACAAAATTATTGAAAAACTTTATAAGACGGATCAACATGCGAACTAGGTCGAACTTTTTCTCGTAAACGGTTCATTTTATCGACAATAAACAAGGTGCTGAAGCTACTCAGATCTGTTGTTTTTAAAGTCCTTATCATACGGGGTGTTAAAAATGTAGGCATTAAGTTGTAAAGCTTAGTCCGCCCCTTAGGAACTTTTCTTACTTTTTCATTATTTTTCCCACATTTTCTCAGACACCCTGCAGACGGTATGAACCATGAAGTACCAATCTTCAGTTTTACATAAAAATAACCATCGAATAGTTCCTTTAAATATTTCTACGTCTTATTCGTTGAAAAGTGTACACCAATATAACGCTATAATATGACACCTTATTAATTTTTATTGTTCCAGACGAAATAAATTTAACTTTCAGAAGTCAAAGAGAACTTGAAATATTAATATCCATCTCCCAGATTTCCCTAGAAAAATTCCAATTTGTTTTCCGATCCTTTACGTTCCTCCTTCGATTTGTCAATTTCCCGGCTTCTCCATATGTTCCAGGGTCGTAGGCGACCCCACTTAAATACGCGGAAAATCTGAAATATTAAAATAACCCTTATATATATCCTAAATCTCCTTCCGCAAATATTTTCGGGCACGTTTTCCAGCTCATCGAATCGTCAAATATTTGTCTGAATTCCCGTGTCAACGGTCGCTTCATTTAAATATATCCGCGCGGCTCACAGGTCTGAAATTATGCCGGGCGATATCCAGATTTATATAAAAGAGCCGTAAATACCCGGATAAATATTTAAATTAATATACCTGCCATTTTGGATCGCCGTAAATCGTGTCATTAGCGTAAAATCATTAGCATGTTCCGAAATATAATTTACGGGTCGCCGCTCGATTATTTGAATAATTTGTAGGAACTATTAAGCTGGTACTTAATATTGGTAAAAAACACATTCTGCGTTTAAACAGGGTCTAACAGGAATATCTTCTGAAATTTGACGAAAAATAGTACCTTATATTCAAACATACGACACGGGGCCTAAAATTATGGATTTATTCTTGTGGCCTCAAATATGCAGCTAAATACAGGGTGGCTATATGAAAACGAAACAGCCATTTTCAGGAACTTCCAGAGTATAATGAAGATCATTTGATTTTTCAACAGAACGGTGCTCCTCCGCATTATGTTTTAATTGCCCGCCAGTATTTGGACCAACCTTTTCCACGAAATTGGATTGAGAGAAGAGGCAGCATTGAGTAGCCTCCACGATGACCGGAATTTATCGCCCTTTGATATATACCTAAAAATTAAAATCTATAAAACACACCCAGCGTCGCTGCAAGATTTGCGTCAAAGAATCTCGACGAAGCCGGCGAATCACTCCGGAAATGTTTCAGAATGTGCGCGAACGTTTCGAACAAAATCTTTATTTTTGTAAGTTCCTGAAAATGGCTCTGTTTCGATTTAATTTAACCGCCTTGTATAATAACAGTTTCCTTATATAAAATACATGAATTAAAACAAGATTTTAATACTGTTCAGTAGAAATCAAAAAGTCAGTAGAAAACTTTGTATTTAAAATTTGACACTTCTTAGTAATAAAACTATTTCATTTCTGCTACCGTTTGTTGATGAAAATGGCTGGAAAAATGACATTCAGCAAACAAGGTGACATGTTACTTGTGCTAGGTTTCTATGAAGGAACCTGTAGTGTGGAACATAGGAGATTTCCAAAACGAGTGATTCCCAACAGAGAAACATTTTCTAATGTTGAAAGACGGGCTCGAGGGGTGGGAAAGTTTTTCAACAATATCCGAGTACGTCCTAGTATATTAAGGGTACAAAATGAAGAAAATATTTTGCAAACAGTTGAAGATGAACCGCAAATAAGTACTGAACGTTTATCTCGACAAATTGCATTATCAAGAGCTTCTGTATACCAAATTCTTAAACTTAATCTACTACATCCATATCAGATTCAAAAAGTGCAAGAGCTATTATTGCCTCAAGATTTGGATCTACGAGTCTACCTTTTGCGAATTCATCTTGCATCAGGAAATTGATTTTCAGAAGAAAATTGTTTTCACTTATGAGGTCTGTTTCATCATAGAGAACAAAAATGTTCACAACTTTCATGAATATTCCGATGTAAACTTCTACGCAATAACTGCTAGACATTTTCAACGCGAGTTTACGATAAATGTTTGGGCCGGTATTATTGATCGTTATTTTGCCACATCGATTAAATGGCGAAGTTATTTCGAATTTCTGCAAAATGCTCTCCCTGATTTTATCGAAGATTTACCGTTGCGCCTCATTTTATTGCTACTGTTAGAGACTTTTTGAATTTTAAGTTTCTAAATAAATCGTTAGGGCGAGGAAATAATTGTCCTCAAAATTGGCCATCACAATCGCCAGACCTCTCAACAAATGTGATTATTTTCTTTGGGGAACATTGAAGAATTTTATTTATTTCTCGCCAATTGAACCCCGAGAATATTTGTAGTCATATATACTCGCGTCAAGAATTCAGACGTCTTACGTCACGGCTGATGTTACACATTTGTTTTTATTGTAGACGTAATCAGTTGCAGTTTCTTAAATATTTTGATGAAAATATAATGAATTATTCATTTGTTCGTATGACGTAAGCCGTCTGAATTCCTGTCGCGAGTATATAAATGTAGCGTTATAAAAAATGATCATTTATTAGACATAGTATTGAACTACTTTTGGACTGTTTTTATTACAGTCAAATTTTAAAGACAAAGCCTACTACTGACTTTTTGATTTTGTTCCAACAAACACTTGTTACAATCTTGTTTTAATTAATGCATTTTTCTTGAAAACCTTAAAGTTTTTATTAAAGTTTAGCAAGAGTAAAAAAAGTGTATGCGGAATATTACTATTGTTTTTAAATTCGATCAATGGAAAAGAAAGTTTGGTATAATTTTAAGAATGACTCGCTCTCAATGAACACCTTGTACTGATCCAATTTATTTTAACTCATAGTCAAAGAAGGTCAATAATAAACCTAAATCATGTACCAAATTTGGTTATCCCAAGTTAAAAGTAATTCAGATATTATTTTTTTTCGAAATATTTGACCCTATTTTAAAAGCCTGTAACTCAGCCTGTGTGCAACTTTGGTGAGGGTGTTTGATTAAATTGCAATATTTTGGGACCTCCTATCTGCTCCGTGTCGGTTCTTATGCGGAACACCCTGTATATTGAAAATGCAGTAAATAACTAGTACGACAAAATAATTTGAATGCACCACGAGTGTCATTTTCGTTTACTTAGAAAAACTATCACGGGATGTATCGAATAGTTAATGAAAAGTATTTTCCCAAAAGAAGAATCGGTTTTGCCAACATAAAAAAATCAAAGAGCTACAGCTAGTCAAATTTAAAAAAAATATAACCTTGTAGAATTTATCGATCCGAGATATCTGTAAGAATTTATCTCCTTTTCTGACAGAAACTTTTAGACATTTCTGTTACAGTCTGTGTAGTATACCCACATATCATGTGGATCGAATCGACGAATATTATTAGATACACACCAAAGTATAAACAACATGCCCATTGTTAGTTAATTACAGCAACACAACTCCTGGGGGTCTAATCGAGAACAAAGAGAGAGATAGGACTTGTTTTGCCGTTTTAGTTGTGCATTAAGTTTTGGGATCGCCAAACACAATGGAAAGCAGATCATTACTCCCATTGTGAGTTTGTGTGTTATTCTTCCATCCCTCCTAAAACTGTGGCACTGATAGTAGGGGGTAAAGATTTATGTCAAAATGGGATTGAATTAGATCCAGTTACATAATTCGAAATGACGAGGCATTCCTGAAACCGTTTCATTTTATTTCAGATGAAAATGAGATGTTTTTTATGTATATCCATTAATTTCATTTTAAAAGGAGTTCACTGCGAATAGCTTCATCTTAGACTTTTCTAAAATGATATAATAATGAAATGATTCTTTGATAACATTATTGAATTACTGATTTTAGCATGTCTACATATCAAAGTACTTTTAATTTCATGAAAAAAATTATTCATATAAATGTAGGTACTATTATTTTTCGTTTAAAAGTCATAGTGTATTTAAAATACAATAAGTAATCATAATTTAAGAACATCAAATCTAAAGAAATACTTAGTAATAATATTGTCATCTGTGATACTCCAGATAGTGTCGCCGAGGCATTTAATAATTTCTTTATCAGCATTGGAGAGTCGTATGCAAACAACATTGAAAAACCTAATACTCCGCCACCGCAAACTAAATTAAACCACAATTCTTTTTTTCTGCTACCAACAAATCAAAAAAATAGTAACAATCATCAATTCATTAAAATGCAAAAAATCTCCTGGTATTGATAATATAAAAACAGAAGTATTTAAAGAAACATCAGAAATATTATCTATGCCAATTTGTCATATTATAAATAGAATTTTTATTTCAAGTAAAGTCCCAGAACAATTTAAAGTAGCAATCGTTACCCCTATACACAAAAAGGGAGATGTAAAGATTATAAACAACTATAGACCGATTTCAGTTATAACAACCATTGCAAAAATCTTTGAGAAAACTTTAAAAACTAGAGTGCAAAATTTTTTTTCTGCAAACAACATCATTTCCGAAAATCAGTTTGGATTTAGGGAAGGCTTATCAACTAATGACGCTATTGCAAAACTTATAAATTCAATTACAAAACACCTAGAAAAAAGTAAACCTACAATATGTGTGTTCCTAGATCTAGCCAAGGCCTTCGACACAGTAAGTCATACTCAGATGCTAGAGGTCTTGGAGGATGTAGGAATACTGGGGGCGCCCAGAGAATTATTTAGAAATTATTTGTCAAATAGATTACAAGTTGTGAAGATTGATAATGTACTAAGTAGAGAAAAGAAAATTAATTATGGCTTACCTCAGGGGACTGTGCTGGGACCTATATTGTTTACAGTGTATATTAACAATATTCTCACTTCTTCTACTTCTGGACAAATATTTAGTTATGCGGATGATACTGCTATTTTATATAGTGATGAGAAATGGGATATATTAAAGAATAAAGCAGAGGCTGACTTATCACAAATTTTTAATTGGTTTAATCATAAGTTATTAACAGTAAACTATGACAAAACATTTTTCATGCCGTTTTCTAACAATGCAAGGTGCTTGCCAGAATATCAGTTTTTATCAATAAAGAATTCAGTAAATAATATTAAATTAAATTCTAAAAAATATTATAGATATCTTGGAGTTACCATTGATTCTCACTTGCGATGGGACGCTCATATTACCAATACAACCCAAACTTTAAGACAACTACTTTACCGTTTTAAACACCTAAAAAATATTCTAGATTTAACACATCTAAAAATATTATATTATGCACTAGTGGAATCAAGATTGCGGTATGCGATATTGAGCTGGGGTGGTACAGCATATTGTCATCTCAGACAACTTGATATATTATAGAAGCGTTTCCTAAAAATCATTTATAGTAAAAATTAACTTACCCGTATGAAACATTATTTCATGAAACTGGAATACTTGACCTGAGACAGTTATTTGTGCTACAACTTATTATTTTTATTTATAAGAATAAATCATTTCAAAACGTCAATCACGACTATAGTACTAGGTATAAAGAAAATAATCATGTAAAAGTCGAATTTTTACAAAAAAATATTAGTTTACGCAGCTACACCCACTTGTCACGTAAAATTTATAACCATTTACCTGGTATGTATAAAACTTATTTAAATAAATTGAACTCAGTAAATTTGATAAAAATATATTTAAAAATATATACTTACTTTAGGTAGGGCAGAGACCAGAAACCTAATAGAATTCTTTTAAGTCAGATCTTTCTCTTCCCCCAGCATTCCGCGTGTTTGCATTATGTGGACATTCATGTGTCATATTTTCGTTTTTTGTGTCATATAATGTTAAAATGTGTGTATATTTAGCGTATGTGTAATATTGTATGCATAAATGTAGTTTAATTTTAATGTGTATATTGCGTACGTTACCGATATTATACAGGCATATTGTCCATGCGCAACCATACTTTGGTTTTAATGGACATATATATATATAGCTTAGTTGCTACTTGGACTTGGACGTTCATGTTATATACATTATTATTGTATTTCTATTGATGCAAATAAAGTCCTATTATTATTATTATTATTATTATCAAAACTATTTATTGTAACAAACGAAAGGCAAAAGCTTCAACAAATAATATAAAATTAGTTACTGGCAACGATGAACTAAACCCTCTTGCACAAGAAGTACATACATTCATTATTATTTCTAATATCAGTTTTAATTTCATCTTGAATCTTTTGCATCAGTTTTTTGCACTAGTTTTTTACTCCATATCAAGTTTAGAGGAAAAAAAGTATAGCTTCCCATTTGAAAATCCAAAATTAACCTCGCTATGACCTTAAATACATAGTGAAGGTCAAAAAACTGCAACATCATTTTATTTGCCAAGACTGACTCACTTCTATTGGACACATTTTCAAGTTAAATGAACCACCCGGTATAATACAGATGCATACTGCCATGGCAAATTGAAGGCATCGTATTCTTAAAATAGTGTATTCTACAAATAATTTTAGGCATTTAAGAACTAAATAATATAGAACTTAGCAAATAACACGAATGTTATCTCATGCCACCTACGAATATTACCGAAGTAAAATGAATATATAACGACAGAAAGCGGTCTAACCAACAAATTTTTAGGTACAGCTACATTCGGCTTATTTGTACACATGTATCCGACTAAAAATGTCCCCATTTATTACTTCAACCCATTTGAAAACGAATAACAGCTGTAAATTTATAGAGAAGGAAGGAAGTAGGTCTGTTCTCGTATTTGTATTGTTGAAAACGTGTATCTTCAAGCTAAAGAACTAATAATGTCATTAATAATGGTCTACAGTTATAATGGCCCAAAATGTGAACCCTGAGATATCTTTGCAGATTTATTGCAACTGATTAAAGGCGCCGTATTCCTGAAATACAAATAATTTTAAACATTTAATAACTGAATAATCTAGGGCATAGCAAATAACAGGAATGTTATCTCATGTCACCTGATGCTAATATACAGGGTGATTCATTAATAATAGTTCATAATATGGTAACTGGATAATCCTGGGCTGAAAATATGAAGAATTGACACAACGCTTCGATAAAATATGGCTCCACATGGAGGTACAGGGTGTTTTATTTAAAAAATTTTAAATGATTTTTGCCCATTACTTTAACCCTGTTTGAAATTTCCCTATGATACTTGGCATAAAGTTTATACTCGCGTCAAGAATTCAGACGTCTTACGTCACGGCTGACGTTACACATTTGTTTATATTGTTAACGTAATTTTCGATATTTGGTCGTGTTAAAAACAATAATTATTTGCAATTTAGTGCAATATACAATGCAAACTTTTAGTGTAGTATTTAGTTTTATTACTATCAGTTGCAGTTTCTTAAATATTTCGATGAAAATAGAATGAATTATTCATTTGTTCGACGTAAGTCGTCTGAATTCTTGTCGCGAGTATAGATACTTTAGAAAATACTAAAAAATGCTACAAAATCGATCATGGATACTACCAAAGACGTACACCAGGGGCAGTTTCACATTCCTAACTTCTACGCCACTGGCGGAATTTTTATTTTGGTACAATTAACCTACTACTCCTTCATAGCGGTAAAGTCACTATTTTTCGAGATTTTTAAAGTTAAACAGGGCTGCACAATCATTTTTATTTTATTATGTAATCTATTTGTCATATTATTATTATTTAAGTTGATGTATTCTGATAGGGGATTGAATTGCATTAGTTGAATTAGGTTTGACAGTTGTACACAATGAACGTAAATGCGTTATTGGTATTTCATCTCTTTTGAACTGAGTCAAGCAACATTAACAACAAATTTATTATCATGTACAGTTGGCTTTGGTCTAAAACAATCATTTCGATATAATAGGATTCTGTCACTTTTGTTAGTTGTTGACTTTAATGTCAACACATTATTTTGCTTGTAAAATAAAAATCTTATCAAGAAAATATTCCTGTCCCGCTGCTGTTCGAAGATATCAACAAATGTATCCAAACAGAATTCAACCCTGTTAATGTTACTTGCAAAGAAGGTATTGAAAAATTGCACCAAAATAAAATTTCCGCCAGTGACGTAGAAGTTAGGAATGGAAAACTGCCCCTCTACCCCTGTTGTACGCCTCTAGTAGTAGACATGAACGAATTTATAACATTTACTGTAACACTGTAACTCCGTAAGGAACCATATTTTATCTAAGCGTCATGTGTCAATTCTTCATATTTTCAGCCATTTTATTTGAGGAGAATTTATATAGAAAAAGTGGATAAACAAAACATCGATTTCATTTTTGATATTACTTTTGTCCTACAACCTTAATTTTTTTTAAAATAGTTCTAAAGTTAGAAGCAATTAGGCTTTTGAAATTGCAGTTTTAACCTCATATTTTTCAATAACGAAACGAAATTTTGTAACAACATGCCGGACCACACTGTACATCAAAATGACATTTTTATCGTACAATCGCCCACAATTAAAATGGCGAAATATCGGTCGCCGTAACATTAATCTTCGCCCGGAACGTAAGCAGATATACTAACGTCGTTTATGGGTAGGGTTCCAGGATAATATTTCGAATATCTTTTAACAATTTCAGACGTTGCATAAGGAGGTCAGGGGAACACCTAGAACGTTGCGCCACGCCACATTTTCCCGCAGCTCACTCGAAAAATATCGTTTAACTTAATCTGTCCACATTTAAATATCAAAATTATAAATCACACCGGCACGCGGGATATCTCATTCCTTTTTACGCCGCCACACCGATGTGTCAAATAAATAGTGGAGAGAATAAATTTTTTATCCGGCGAACCCTCCCCGTCCGTCGGTCGGGAAGTTCTGATAAATATTAAAGGAGCCCTCTCTGTTGCTCGCGCTGTTTTACGTAGAAATCGCCTTTTAAATATTTGATGCGGCCGCTTTATCGAAAGTTTCGGGACGCAATGTCTCCGTCCTCAAGTATTCACAGAACGAAACAATGAATAATTAGACAATGGAACATCTGCCTTTTTTCATACGAGGGCTTCTATGGGTACAGGAGTAGAAGCAGGTTTTCCGCTTACTGGTAACTCGCGCTTATCGGCGCTGTTTCTCGCGTGGAGATCGCACGCAGTAGAAACTGTTAAAAGCACGAAGAGACAAAAATATATTCGGTAGTATTTCCTTTCAAAATGTCATCATCTGACGATGAACTGATCGTTTTGGATTTTATAATTAAGTACTAAGTCAAAGAGAAAATAATTTGGGGTACACCCTATTAATGGCAATAGAAAAAATTATGGAGAATTGATCCTTTATTTAAAATTTAAGAAGCGTCAAGAAAAGTTCTTTTCAATGTACAAGCATGACATAACAAATCTTTCACTGCATTTTAGATAAAGTGAAATGCCGCCATATAATAACAAATTGAAGAAATCTATTATATCGGAAGAAAGACATTACTTTGAGGTAATTAATTTATTTATTTTAGTTTAAAGGTACCTATTTAAGGTCGCCGTATTTCTCGCCGTAAAATTACCAAATTTGTGGTGTTCTTTAGGTACTGAAATGTCGAAAAATACAACACGTAGAGCAAAAGTAATATCAAAATAAAATTATTGATGTTTTGTTTATACACTTTTACTATTTAAACTCTCCTCAAATAATATAATAACTTTTAAAATGCATTTGTATGACACACATTATTTCGCTATTGTAACCCCACATTTTAACAATTATTTTCGCATACGTATAAGCAAAAGTAAACAATCTTATATGCAGAACTATGTAAGTGTATGTTATAACAATGTTTACATCTATAGTTGAATTTAAAAAAACACGTATTTTGAAAGATTTCAGTACCTAAAAGTTTGTTGGATAGATCGCTTTCTGTCGTTATATATTGATTTTACTTCGGTACCTTTGAATATTCGCAGGTGGCATGATATAACATGCTTGTTATTTACTAAACTCTATATTATACAGTTCTTAAATGTCTAAAATTACTTGTATTTGTAGAAAACACTATTTCAAGAATACGGCGCCCTTAAGAAAATTCAAATCAGTTTTCAACTTTAATAACAAAATGATTTGGGAAACTGCTACATTATTAATACAGGGTTAACTATGACTAAGTACAAAACATTTAACCACGTGCTCAGGAAGGCCTAAAAGACAATAAAAAAATTATTCCAGAATTTTAGCTCGATATTTAAAAAATGGTACAAAACCCTTTTTTCCTACGGAAAGTCGGCGCCTATGATAAGAACCGACTGAGATGGCTTAGATCCATAGATAAAACTTACAACTGTCAACAATATCTACTACCATCGTCGTTTTTTGCAGCATTTCTAAATGTAGAAACGAAAATTAACATTCTTAATAGTAATAATACCTGATAGTTAGGTAACAGTAAATCCACTTAGCTCCAGTATTTTGTATTCGTTTTCCATTATTTCGTTATAAACTGGTAGAACTACATATTTGCTCATTACAGCCATTCCCTACCGATAAAACACACTTCCGTAGGTACAATTAGATAGATTAGATGCCTATTTATTATAACAAAATCGAACGAAAGGAATAATAGACGTTTTAATGTAACCGCATCAGTTTTGTCCCATAACCAAGAAAACCAAACCGGTGAACTATATTGTGGGAAAGTAACTGCACCCAACACAAATATCTTTATTTAATAACTATAAAACATTTAAAAATTAAAATAAGGCACTAAAAACTGAAGAACACAAAATTACAACGTAAACACAGGAATTCAATTATGACATGACAGCGATACTGACTAATGAGCGACTGTTGCATGCTTGTAGAGTATGCAACCAACAAGCATTGGCGGCGTTAAATAAGGATTTAAAATAATATCGAAAAAAAAAATTTTTTGGCTTTATAAATAAGTTTGGAATTTTTTTGAAAGGTGATTCCGTTAGTTCTTATTTTTCCCTATCCCCTCTTAAAATATTTGTACTAAGTCATAGTTAACCCTGTATATAGGATGCCCGTAATATAAGTTCCGATACTGAAGTGGTTTGTATATCTGACCAAAAGAAGCAAGAAACCTCGCAAGAAACTCTTATGAAAAAAGTGTCTAAAACTAAGGCCCGCTACAAACTATGCGTGTGTTCGCGATTCGTTATGCGCGATTCGTGATATGCGAGGAGTTCGCGAATAGTGTGTAGGGTCTTGTTCGTTAAAAATCCATTCATAAAAACTCTACACACGATGCACGAATTCCTTATAAACTACGCATCGTGAATCGCGAATTCACGCATAGTCTGTAGCGGGCCTAATAGTTCTACAAATACATTAAAAAAAAATCAAGTGCAATAACATACAAAACTGTGTTACAAATTTACAAACTAATTCACAACTAAGGTTAAGTAAAAGTTTCTGTAACGCAATTTGTTTTTTTTGTTAGTACTAATGAAGTAAGCAATAGAGGTTTCTCAAGAAATTCTTACAACCGTAGCGTACTGGAATGTACAACATTAGCTGCTGCTAACTTCAAATTATTTAAAGCAGCAGTGGCAGCAGTGCGGATAGTTTCGGTCATTCTTACCTATTTGTATTTATTACGCATATTTGTATTTATTATGTACAACTATCTGACATGATTCAAAACCTGTTTGCTCTCATATACCGTTGGTCAGAGAAAATTGTTAAATCAAATATATTTTGTTTAGTACAATTTATCATACAGCAAATAAAGGCGCTCATGTTTCGGACACCCTGTATATTTCAATAATTACCCTATTTGTTATTTTAATTCTTAATCTCTCTTCAATATTTATCTACTGTATATCGGTTGCTGTAGATTTTGTATATAGGTCATCGAAAAACTAAAGATATTTCTAGTTCTTCATCCACTCTCAACACGCGACCCGCGCGTACAAATAAATTAAATAGAATTCTGATAAAAGCGGACTTGCAGGTTTCCGGTGCTGATCTGCTTCAACCTGGTTTCACTGTGTACGTGTCCATTTAAAGCTCTGTTCTAATTTTCAAAGCATATAAGCGCGGATCGGCGCAGGATACCAATAAGTAGGAAACCACTTCCAATTTAGCTTGCTTTAAACTGCTACTTTTATATCAATTTAAATATACAATTACAAATTTCATAGCTCATAAGTACGTATTCGGTGTTGGTTATCAGTAAGTGGAAAACCTGCTTCCACTCTGTCTGTACCCTTAAGTAGAAACCGCCTTTTAAATATTTAATGCGTCCGCTTTGTCGAAAGTTTCGGGATGCAACGTCTCCGTCCTCAAGTATTCACAGAACGAAACAATGAATAATTAGACAATGGAACATCTGCCTTTTTTCGTACGACGGCTTCCTATCAGCATTATCGGGCGGCCAATATTCCATCAGGTTCGGTCGGTAATTACTAATTTCAGGTGGCGATGAAAAATTCAAGCGATAATCGGTTTCTTTGTATCGACACGTGGCTAGGGGTATGTAAATGCCTTAAAGTTTTAATTGGACGGGGCTTTGACGTATACACGATTAGCATTTTAGATTAGAACTATGACGAATTCGTTTCCGTCGTTTTTACTTTCATTTTGAGGCCAGTTCCATATGTGAAACTTCTCAGTGCCGATCATTTGAAGACAAGCTAGTTTCACTAGTAAACGAGCGAAAAATGGTTATGAATATTTGCTACATTATTAGGACTGTCAGAAAAAAATTCGTTTTCGTCGCTTTTACTTTTATTTCGAAATCCGATTCTTCAGACACATCAATTTAATTTTATCTGGACATTTTATTTCAGATAGCGAAAACGCAAAATTGCAAATCAGGCAGAACATATAAGCTAAGGCATTATTAACATGTGCTGACGTTTTTGTTAGTTATGTATGTTGTTAAGACCTATAGTCTGTCTTGAAATGAAAGAGAGTAATAAAACCCCGAGATAAGAACCGGCCATGGGCGTGGTAATATTTCGTTTCAGGTAATTATCGGGTAACACTAATGCTAACAGGTAATGGGTGTACATTAGTATATTTTACTAGATACATCATAGGGCAGGAGCCAGGTATATTGTGACAGATCAATCCAGTCTTAGAGCTGAATATACGAAGACGTGCTAGTGCAGTAGAGTAAAATTCGACTTGTGTTTAGTGACTATTGTGCCAGTGGATATAATATTGTTTGGTTTGGTTAAAATGTCGAGCTTATCAGATTACGTACCTGCTAAATGCGTGAAAAGATGTGCGCTGTCTCAGAATGAGAAGATTATTATATTAAATGTATTGCATTGAAACACCAAAATCCTACCAACAGTGTTGACGACATCGTGGAAAAGTGTTCCAAAATGACAGGGATTGGAAAATCGACTATCTACAGACATTTAAAAGAAAACAAAAAATTAACAAGATACTGTAAATCCCCCAAAATCATCTACAGGGGACCTCCCAACGATTTGCCAACAATCAGTAGAAGCAAATTATGGGCAGTCTTACGAGAGTTGAATTTTTGCTGGGAAAAGCAGAACAGGAAGTCAGTTCTTATCGATAAAGATGAAATTATTTGTTGACGAAGATCCTACTTAAGATCAATTAGAAAATTCCGTGACGAAGGGAGGAATATTTATTATCTAGACGAAACTTGAATCAACGAGGAATATACTGTAACAAAAGTATGGCAAGATAAAAATGTAAAAAGTTTTCGACAAGCATTTTCGGATGGACTTTCAACAAGGTTCAAGGCACCTTCTGGTAAAGGGCGAAGATTAATAGTGACTTATATAGGCAGTGCCAGTGGTTTTGTAGATGGCGGTTTATTTTTATTTGAATCTAAAAATACAGGTGACTATCATGAAGACATTAACGCAGATGTTTTCGAAGAGTATTTTTTTACACAGATGTTGGATCATATTTCTCAGGGTCTGTAATTGTCATGGATAATGCCAGTTACTATTCACGGCAGACCGAGCGGACGCATACCACTGCTTGGAGGAAAGCCTATAAAATTCAATTTTTATCCGGAAAAAAACATTTCTTTTAAAAAAATTATTGTGAAAAAGGAACTTTTGACTCTTTTCAATCTTAGTAGAGATCAAAAATTATGTTATCGATGAAATGGCAACAAATCGCCAAATAACGGTACTGCGGTTACCACCTTATCACTGTGAACTTGAACCCAATCGAATTAGTCTGGGCGCAGGTAAAAGGAGACGTGGCGCGAAATAATACGTCGTTTAAATTAAGTGACGTGAAAATGTTGTTAAAAAATTCCTTGGAACGAGTAACTGCAGATCACTGGCAAAGATGTATACATCATGTACAGAAAGAAGAGGAGAAAATGTGGGAACTCGATATATTAATTGACGTTACTGTGGAACCTATCGTTATCAATCTAGGAGACGAAGATAATTTATCAGAATATTCAAAGTATGAATTTTAATATACCTACTCTTTTATTTTCTTTATTGTACATTTATACAACACTACATTTACTTACCATAATTTGAATCGACTCCACAACGCAAATTTACGTGTTAGAAGACCATTACGGGTTTCCACTCTACTTCCAAGGCATTGTGGTGCCCATCTCCAGTGGGCGAGCGAGCATAGCGATTGGCTTTTATGCCAGTGACGGTGGGTATTATTTACAGACGAAACCAGAATTGGGCTGATTAATGATGACAATCGACAAAGAGTCTGGAGAGAACCTAGTCGTCAACAGCGACTTCAGCTAAACTTGAACATCAGTTCTACTTATTTGCACGAAACATATAACGAAATACAAATTTACTTAAACCAGCTTTAATTTAAGAAAAACACAAAATCGACATGATATAAAACAAATTAAAAGTTTTCTCACAGATGACAAATATACCAAATCAAATTAGTTGCTCAACTGATTTACGTGATTTTGCTGATTTCACAGATTTCGGTGATTTCACTAGATTTGCATGATTTTACAGACTTCATTGATTTCTACAGATTTTGTTGATTTCACAAAATGTATACCTGATTTCAGGAGTGTCACATTCCTCGACAATTTTTTTTTATTTCGGACACTGACTACATTTCTCAATGTGCCAATTCCCTCTTACAATGTCGACCAAAGAAGCTACATTCACAAGAGACCGTCTGTGAGCGGTTTAATCGTTGGTAATATACATTCTAATTATAAATGTGGACGTCCCAGACTATTCCCAGACCGAAAAGTGGGATGATCCGAGCCGGATCAGCCGCAATGGCGTACTCAAAACTATTTCTACGGTTACATCTGAAATTTATATTAACCCAATTCTCTAAATGTACGGATCACATGTATCAAGTTATTAGTTAATTAATAAATGGTATATACACTACGCGGTACGGAAATTCAACAGAAATGGTGTTGTTTCCATAAATGACTTCTACAGTGTGTTTAAATTTAACCTGAAATATTCTTGTAAAATTTGCCCCTACCGGTCGATTTCAATGAATTTTTTTATACTTATAGAAAACTCTTTTAGATGTACGCGGTGAATGTATTATGATGACCAAACTATGATTCAATCCATAAAATGCAATATTTTTCCGAATGATTTTTTCAGAATTGATTTAATGATCTAAAATTATTCAAGGTAACATTGTTCTACAAGTCTACGTTTCAAATTTTATGAAATACACTTTATCTATACTTAAATATTTCTGGAAAAAATCATAGTCGTGGATTGGTTATTTAGTAATCGTACTATTAAAATCGTAATATAAAAAATTTCATATCCATACTTTATTTGCCATATTCTTCACGTAAATATGGTACATTTACATCTTTCATGCAAAATCACAAGAATAATTAAAATAAATGTTAAAATACCTCAATTTTAGCCATACAGTTACTACCACAATATGTCACAATTACGGCAAAATTCTCACAGCCACAGCCACCAAATTACTTCACTCACTAGCCAGGACATATAGGACAACTTGTGTTTCACTTTCAGATTAATATTTATTGATAATTTTACATTTTGTGTCCTCGAGTAAAATCATAACATATATCACGGCTTCCATTTTTATGTACGTCAAAGTGCACGATAAACTTCAGAGAACCGTGCGGTTCGGGCCTATACGAGTTGTATACTGTCTCATAGGTCTGATTGATTCGTCGTTTCGCTCACTCAGGCTGTGCAATTCCTTTTCTACAAAATCCCCGCCTTAAGAAACTCTGTTAATTCTACATAACGTGTAAAAAATAACATCGTCATTATTTCTTAACAGTTATAGGGGGATACAGACTACAAAAAGTTAAGGTGAAGAAATATAACATTTAACCTTAGAATAACGTAAATGTTAGTATGACCAAAATGGGATACATATTTGGACTAATAAAATGTATTATAAATATCATTCTACGAGGTGTGTCCATTAAAAATAATTCAGAAATACAGTATAAACGCAAATAATTAGCTACATTTAGACACCTGTCGCATCATTTCACCAACGGATGTATAACCTACTCATATAATTTTTGCAGTTGCTGATTGAAGAATTCTTCCACGGCATTTCAACTTCTAGATCCGACCCACAACGTTTACGTTTTAACGCCCTTTCCCAAAATTATGGAAATTATAGGGAGACAGACCTCAGCTGTAGTCTGGACGGAATTGTTCCCAAGACTACCTAGACTGCGGAATAAATAGAACTACACAAACCTCGTATATTCAAGGGAGGTACAAATAAATATATAAAAAAAACTCAAGCCCCGCAAATTTCACAACGAGAAACTCCGCAGACCGCTCGGAGAAACCATAAATCATCTAATAAATCGCCCTGTTTGTTTCAATTAATTCCGTGCGGAAGATTTGCTGCTTCTATTCAAATACGAAGCCGGAGTTTATTGTAGTTTTAATACGTCTTGGTCGTCTGTCGACCCGACAAACGGCCATTCTTTTGCACGGTTTAACTTACCGAGTTTGTTATAAACTCGGGGCCGTAAACTTTAACTTTGTTGGCAAATGACACAGTCAGTGTTGCTTATTTTACGGTGGTGGAGCTGCCGGTTCTGCCGCGGATTATACTGCGCTTGCTGCAGCAGAAAATGCTGACAATTAAATGGGTATATCGTTTCCTTTGTGAGTACTATGAGTTATCTGGCAGAAGTATCAGAAAACTTAAACGCTGTTTAATGCAAAGAATACCTTTTTAATTCATAATCTATATATACACCGAGAAACAGAACTGTTAAATTTACTCAAAAACTACTTCACTTAACCTTTCAAAAATATCAACAAATAAATATTCAATATCCTTTTATTTCAATTCGGCGTAAAACTATTGGTTAGGAGGACCTGAATATGTATTTATTCAATCCACGATGTTGATTCTATTAACTAAAATAATATTTCAAACAATTACGAAACTGCTCTATACCGGGTGTCTTGCAAATCGTTACAATAATTTTAGGAGGTGATAGAATACTTGTGATAATTATTTTTTAATTTAACCATGCTTTTCTACAAATATTGAAGTGTAGAAGAAAAACAAACCTTTTTATATATTTCTATACTTTTTTTATTAGAAATAAATGAATTATTTAAATGATTTAACCAATAAAATCCAAAGTGGCTTCGTTACTTACCTAGAACTTCATAAACATGGTTTTTCTACTTTGTAGCGAAGTGTCAAATTTAAACGTGGATTTTATTTAAACCTTTGTGTGTAGGTTTACTCAGATATTATTAAAAACTTACCTAAGGAATGCTCTTTCAGTTCTTAAGAAAAGTTTCTTGATAACCATACTAAAAATAAGGGAAATTAATCTTAATAGTTTTAAGTATGCATGGAGCGCATTCGTCAAAACAAATTATTGTAACGATTTGCACCCTGTATAAATATATTGTTAATCTAACGTTCGAAAAGGTTAAATTTTGTATTTGTCTTGACAGTTTTTAAATGTTATAATGCGCGCCAATATTCTTGGCAGAATAAATGACATTATTGCGCTGTAGGACCGAACGCCTTCACATTGTAGATGTGGATCCTCAGGCCTCTACTCCGCTCAACCTCCACCGTGTTTGTGGCCGATGCCGGCAGATCTAATTAGAAGCCTCCTTCTGTCTCCTGTCCTGGCAAACCCCGTCGACAAAGGCTTATCTTCTGGCGCTCTACAGGGTTCACCAAATATAACAAACTACATCTAGTGGTCATTAGCTACTCCATGTCAGACGAAACACGTGCAGTACAGTTAACGTCAATGGCCTTCATTGGCCAACAAAAATTATTTTCAAGTAAAAGGCTACATATTTGAATCAACATTTCACAGTGTTAAACTAAAATAATTTACACTCTGAATTGAAGTTTTTTTGATTATAGAGAATTAATTAGATACGTTTAATTTAACACCGTTAAATCAAGTAACAGTTCATTTATTATTATATTATCATTATTCGTATAATATATAAAATTAAAATAATGCAATAAAAAAAACTAATATAAAAGAATATCACGTAGCTGGAACAAATTATGAAGCTCTACTTAATATCAAACCTGAGAAATTGTTGAATAAAGCAATAAGTCGTCAGCAAAGTTTTTTGTTAGTTTAAACAATTTCAAGAAAAGTGCTCTTGCGACAACAATCAAAAAGTTGATATCAATAAAACTGCTGCTCCAAGGATTTGTCTTTTCTCAGTGTAGTAAAGAAACAAAATATGTTCGACGTCAGACATCTATATACGAGTATAATATAGATAGATATAAATAGAAGGTCTTATTCAATATTGGCCTTTATTCTTCCTAGCTTAGTTCCTTTTGCATAGATAATAGCCCTTTGTTTGTTATACGCTTTAACTCCAAAATTTAAGGACGTATATGGAGTTCAAGGAAACAACTAAAAATAATTTTCAATAGTTCTCAAAATAACATTTGGACTATTTTTTCTGCCTTCCGCAACTGATGAGGGAAAATAAGACCGAAACTGCTACCTCAAGATGATAGTACATGACAAAGGTGAGACACTTTTTCTAATTACATATTTACGTAATAAAGAATTCCAATTAAGCTAGGGAATAAGTGACAAAATATTAAATCTTGTTTGTTTTTATGTTTACATAATAGAAAAGGAAAATTACAACATATATATATATATATAATTTGGTAATAAAACATCAACGTAAAAAAGAGTTACTAGTAATAAAACACCAACGTAAAAAAGAGTTACTAGTTCAATTATGTTCTTTTATGCTGTCACGATTAAAAATATTAAAATTTTCACCAGGTAAATAAATGTCGTCAAAGTTGACTAAAAGATTGAAAGCTTGATCGTCTGTTATATCGAGATATAACGGAGAAAACTAACAAAAAAAACGCAAGGTACGTTTCAAAACCTAACCAGTCAACTATGAGATATTCCTTTTATGATACTTTTATAGTTGTTTTCATAACCTCTTGTTTTGAAAGAAACGCTGCTTGTAAACATAACAAAAAGAAATGACCCTTTTCCATTATTCTTTCTATTCATAAAATTATATGTGATTTGCATTTAGTTGTTTTCCACATCTAGATAAGTGCTATTGATGATGGTGCTATTGTCAGTGCCTTTTTGTGAATAGATATATTCCTATTGTTTTGGCAACGATTAACTACTAAAATATGACCTTTGGGCATTGAAATAGACACGAATGTTAATGTAATCATCCTCAGAATGTGTATGTAACGGGTACGTTATTAAATTAGAAGAGGTTATTATGTTTTTTTTAGCTGAATTTATGGTAGTTAGAAAGTTATAGTAGAGTAGTAGTATAGGTAGAGTCCGGCGATTCATGGTTCTGGATAGAATCGAACTCAGTTTACTAATGCAAATACTAAGATGTTCACAGGAAATATGTGGCAACACGGTAATATTAATATTTAATAGCAAGCTAATATACAAATATAGAGAATCTACACTGACATGAATGGGTGGAAATTTCCATGTTTTGTTATGCTCCTTTTACACAGTATTTACTGGAAAATTTTAATTTACATTATACATTAAGGAATAATCAAGTGTATGTGTTTTTACCTAATAAAATTAGGAAATTTCAGAAATAGTGTGGTAATACAGTGTTCTACAATCGAACTATTTACTTTTACTCAATTTATTATGAAATGTTACAGAATTTTTCATGTGATTTCTGCTGCACATGCGCAGAGGCATATCAACCTAACCTCTAACCTAATACGTTTTAGCTGTGTTATTAACGTGTAGTAGACAAACATATACGGTTCATTAATAAGAACATTTTGTGGGAGATTAGTAAAACAGTAAGTATAAGATCATATTCTGTTACGTTTGCACTTGCAGCTTGTGCCAATTTAAATATAAACGGTACGTTGTTTAGATGCTGCATGAAAACTACGCCATAACATGTCTTTAAACCATACAACATTCACTTCAAACAACATATTTATATTTGTGACAGTGAAAAATGCTTAAATTAACTGTAGTTACGTTAATTATAAACTTACTGTAATTAAAATTCGAGCCAAACATATTTATTTTCACACAGATGTGTATCTACAAGTATTTGTAAAAACTAAGGAATATTACATATTACTGGCGTTTCAAGAATAATTGCAGATTTTCCAGCGAAAATATCCAACATTTTCTAATGCGGATGAAATACATATTATATTGCAATACATTTTTAGATAATGGATGAACAATACACTTTTACAGAGAAGGATGAATAACTCCCATTTAGAGGATGGATGGACAAATTCCACTAAAAAAATCTTCCTACACAGAAGTAAGTTTTATATTGAATTCTAATAATAATTATATTGTATTCTAATAATAAAATCTACTGTCCTTTTAATTTGTTAGTAAAAGATATCCTAGATATTATATTGACTAGCTTAAACCTTTTGTATATTTTAACAAGCAGACTTTTATCCATGACAGTAAAAGTAACTTTTCCCTCTTTTAACTTCACCTGTCAATATACTCTCCATATGGCTACAAAAATAATATAAGTATTACATTTATAAATCTATGGTATATACATTTTCTTAACATGTGCATATTGTTCAATTTTTTACACATTGATATCAAGTCATATATGTGAAATAATATTAGTTATTGAAAAAGTTTACTCTATGCATATTTTTCAATTCCATCCTGAAAGTTGCAATGTATAAATCAGTACAAATTATAGTGACGATGGAATTTAGTATAATAGTTGCAAAATCACATAACATAATATGGAATTTCATCCACGCTTTATGTAATTTTACATAACTTTACGCTGGTCACAAATTGCTAACGTAAAGTTATGTGAAATTCAGGCAAATTTTTATCAGTGTACGTAATGCAACCACTAAATAGAGTTTAAGTACTACTACGTACTTTTCTAAAGTAAAATTTCGACGTTCATTACTTAATATGTGTTTAATACGTGTAATGAAAATGACGACCCAATGTCTACTGTTAACAATGAATGAAATTGGAGGAGCGATGGAGTATATTTGGTGGTAACATGTGCTAGCTAGAGCCTAATTTGTTAGATCTGAAATTTTAAAATTTTCAAACGGCAGCTTTGGTAATTTAATAATGAAGTTGGTTAAATTTTTATACCTTTCGCACCTGAGTAACAGTTGGGTCGGCCTCGCCGGGCTTAGCGAGTCATCACCTCATGATAGGTATAAGAGACTCACTGTGCAAAATTTCAGGTATAATCATTTACTTATAGGTTGCCTGCCACTGGCTCTTAGACTAATAAATTATGCGTGCGCGCTAAGATCGGCTTCTGAAAGTCGAAAAATCGAAATAAAAATCGGAAAGCGGACTGAGTACGACTGTTCTTGAAATTTTAAGTATAACATTAGCCAAATCTAGTATCTTGTAAAGCTTAAAAATTAAAAGGTGCAAATTTCATCTTAAAGGAGGCAACCTCGTTTTAAAACAAAGAGACTCGATGAAAAAGATAAGCTAGATATCTTCGACTCGAGAAGTTAATTCCCAATGATTCAGGTACTTTTGAAAATAAAAGCACTGAAAATTTAACAATTTGATTCGCTTCATTTCATTTCTGTTTCGCAGAGAAATTTAAAAAATCAACGTATTATATTAAGTAAAAGAAAGTTTATGATTTATAACAAATTTAATTTGATACACGTCTCGATTTTCTTAAGGTTGCAACTCAATTTTCAGGATTCCATTAGGAGTTTACATCAAAAGAAAATGCGCTGTTATACCAACATATGCGACAGTTACTCAGTTACTCAGAAATTTAATTTAATTCGCGTTCCGGAGTAAAGCAGAAAAAAATTACTTACTCGTCTGATTCGAAACTGTAGCAAATTACATTTACGTGTTCTTGTATTATATAATGAAAAATTGTCAAAAGGGCCTTGACGCTGTTATACCAACATATGCGACAGTTACTCAGAAGCAAGATTTAATTTACCTTCGCGTTCGGAGCAAAAGCAGCCAAAAAAATTACTTTTACTCGTCTGATTCGAAACTGTAGCAAAATTACATTTACGTGTTCTTGTATTATAATGAAAAAAATTGTCCACGAGGGCCTTGCAACTTTCTACCGTTAGTTTTTTAAGCACGTGTTATTAAGTTCCGTAAATTTCATATAGATATAACAAAAAAAGTAGTAAACTTTTAGAATCAATTATCAGGCACACAAAAAAAAAATTCTGTGCCCGAGCTCCGACCTATGGTTCCCCATGTATTTTTGGCTACCAAAACCGATCTCAGGGTCGGTATAGCCCAGACGTTCCATATTTGCGCGCTACGGTCAAAAAATGACCAAAATTTGGCCATTACCTGGAAATAAGCGCAAAGCTTTATCTCCCTGCCAAACATGAATCAGAAAAACTTTCAAGTTGCCAGAAAAAATCATATGATTTCACCGTATTCAGGATCGAATTAATTTAAGAGGATTGTCTTCATGTAGCATTGCACAGTGAATAGACAAAAAAAATAAAAAAAAAAAATAAAGAAAAAATAAGAAAATAATAAGGAGCTACAATACTTCCTACGTCAACAACTAATTCATGTTTGGACCCTTCAATGGCACGATGATAAAGCTTTGCGCTTATTTCCAGGTCCAGGCCAAATTTTAGTCATTTCTTTTACCGTGGCGCGCAAATATGGAACGTCTGGGCTATACCGACCCCGGGATCGGTTTCAGGAGCCAAAAATACATGGGCAACCATGGGTCACAGCTCGGGCACAGAACTTTTTTTTTGTGTGGCTGTGTTATTAAAAAAACGATTTGATGTTTGGCACTGTTAAAATGTTTCAGTTAATGCAGTTTTTCTTGAAAGTTATAAAGTTTTTAAAATTTAATGTGAATAAAAAAATAAATTAAATTCTAAGGAGGGTAACCTCTAAAATTATGCCAAACTTTAAAGTTTTCAAGAAAAATGCATTAATTAAAACAAGATTTTAGTAGTAGAAATCAAAGACTTTGTTTTAAAGTTTGACAGTTAGTAATAATACTATTTTATTTCTGCTATTGTTTGTTGTTGAAAATGGCTGGGAAATGTACATTCAGTGCACAAGTTGACATGTTACTTATGCTAGGTTTCGGTGAAGAAAATTGTAAAAGAAGTGTGGAAGAATATCATGGCAGATTTCCATATCGAGTGATTTCCCATAGAGAAAAATTTTCGAAAGACGGGCTCCAGACACAGGAAAGTTTCAATAATATCCGATAACGTTCTAGTATAATAAGAGTACAAGATGAAGAAAATATTTTGTGGCAAACAGTTGAATTTGAACCACAAATAAGTCCAGAAACTGGAACCTAATTCTTAAATATAATCTACTACATCCATATCACATTCAAAAATTGCAAGAGTTATTTCCTCAAGATTTAGATCGACGAGTGACCTTTTGCGACTTTATGTTGGAATCAAGATATTAATTTTCACAAGAAAATTGTTTTCACTTGTAAAGGAATTAGAAATGTTCACAACTTTCATGAATATTTCGACGTAAACCCATATGCAATAACTCCTAGATTTTCAACGCGAGTTTAAGATAAATATTTGGGTCGGTATTATTGATCGTTATTTGATTGGACTATTTATTTTGCCAAATCAATTAACTGGCGAATGTTGCTTAGAATTTCTGCAAAATACTCTTCCTGATTTAATCGAAGATTTACCATTGTAGTTTAGACTAGAGTTTAGTTAGAAACTTTTTGAATTCTAAGTTTCCAAATAAATGGTTAGGACGAGAAAATAATTGTCCCCAAAATTGGCCACCATAATGGACAGATTTCAACAAATGTGATTATTTTCTTTGGCAAACATTGAAGGATTTTGTTTATTCCTCGCCAATTAAGTCCCGAGATCATTTGTGAGATCGTATTACGAATAAATGTAACCTTATAAGATTCGATAACGTTCATTTTAAATTCGATCAATGGGAACAAATTATGGTATAATTTTAGGGGTGACTTGCCCTCAATGAACACCTTGTGGTGTTTCAATTTACTTGCACTCATAGTCAAAGAATATTAATAATAATACTTAATCATGTACCAAATTTGGTTATTAATTAAGTTAAAGTAATTCAGAGATACTTTTTTTTTCGAAAAATTTGGCCCCACTTTGAAAGCCTGTAACTCCACCTGTGTGTAACTTTGTATATAGGCATGTTTGGTTAAATTGCAATATTTTGGAACCCCCTACATGCACCTGTTTTGTATCGGTTCTCATATGGAACATCCTATAGATATAATGATTATTATCATAAGCTTACGGTTTGAAAAAATTTCGTACGTGTAAAAATATCTCGTTCGATGCATCAGTGGGTCGAATGAATAAGAAATCTTCCATATCTTCATGGCTTTATTTCGTGACCAAAAGAAAAATAAAAAATATATTTGTTTATTTCTCAGTTACCGTCAAAATGAATATTATTTTAGTTTCCGCAAAAAAGTAACATACCCGCTATGCCGAAAGCTCGACTTCTTCCCCACGAGTCAGAACAACTCCGTGCGGCAAGTGTAATCCATTAAAGGCGCCACACCAAACGACAATGGATCCTCCAGAAGGGCAATTATTCCCAAAACTGTCAACCTCCGGCAACTCTCGACTAGCACAAATTAATCACTCGACAGGGCAAAAAACCACAGGCCTTCGCCACACACACACTCAAACACACTTAGAAATGCACTTTCGGGAATATCCCAATCATTTTAGGACAGCGCGGCGACCGCCATACGAGAGACACTCGAAAATTTTCGACCAGGCGCGAAGCGAAACACTTCTTGTCACCGACACGGATCGACTGGAGCGACCCATTTAAAAAAAATTGACGTTATCGACGGCGATGTAGTGTATCACTCGGTATATTCTCGCGTTCGCACGGCGTCGACTGTGGCCGTGCACACTACTACGCGCGCCGTCGACTGTAAACACCGAACGTTAGGTAAATACTTTTATCCGATTTTAACTCGGTTTGGCTTTCGAATTTTCGGATGCGCCGAGACTCCGGGTCCTCTCTCGCTCTCGCTAGGCCGACTGCTCGGGGTTAGGGCCTCGACGTGGGGTGGGAAGGACCGTCTAGAGATAGGGGGTGGACGAGGCGGCCGGGCCAGCCTGAAAAATTACCTTGCCTTCGACTATTGTTCCCAGACGGTGTCTGAGTGAGGTCTTTCCGAATTTGTCGTCGGTAGCTCACTTGTCTGTCTGGGGAGATGAGATTTAAATTTGTTTAGAACTAGCAGCTATTCAATAGGGAAAGTTTTCTGTTTTATATTTATCTTTGTCGCATGATATATCTAATGTTTATAGTATATTACGTATTAAGAAGGGTAAGGGTAATTTACCGTTCGAAGACAATGTTTGACAATGAATTTTGTCCGAGAACGGTAAAATCCATAGCGTTCGTGATGCTTATATTTTTTGCACGATAGCAATAAATGAAAACGAAGCTATACAGGGCGAGTCATTAATAATGGTACATGGTTTAAGGGCAGATTGTTAACGTCCAAATAAAGCGAGTGAGCCCAACATGCCTTTTTCAGTTGCTGCTACTTTTCATTCTACAGGGTGTTAAAGTAGAAAAAATGATTTCGATTTTTGATATTATTTTAAGAACGTATGGACCGATTGTTTTGAAAATTTTAGTCTTATGTTTTTGAGGTGGCAACTACGATAATGCAAACAGTGTTGAGGTAGGTGGCGCTAGTTATACTGTACTGTCGAGTGTTGTATATTCCACATTAATTCCTGAGAAATCAAGGGAACGATATAAAAAAACATACAAGATATTTCAAGAAACGGTGTGAGATAAAAAACCAACATACCGAGAAAGTTATGGTTGTCGTTTGTCCAAAGAAACGAATAATTAAAAACTCCAAGTATTCAATGTTAAAAGGTATAATTTTTGTTCATGACTCGATCGACATTTCCAAATTTTCGACATTAATTGGCCAGCTCAAACGGAAAAATGTTAGTTACAGACCAAAAAAAGCCAGTGTGTTTACTAAAAATTCCTAATTAAGAGATGACAGATATTTAATGCATAAGATAAATTAGGATGATTTTACATGTATAGGTGCCAAATATCGTTTTGCATTTTAGGTAGCATTACTATGAGGAATATCGGGGGCATGTAGAAGGGAAAAGTTATACAATATGACTATTCAGAATATTGACGATCAAGGAACATATATAGTTGTAAAAAAACCAACAGACAGGATGAAAATGTCCATTATTCAGAAATTCACCGCATGGATGGAAATCCTCGTTCCTTCGTTACCGAAAGCTACACAAGATCGAAGATTCCTTTCAAAATAAACAGTATCATATCTTGTTATTTTACAAAGACAATTATTTATTTTTAAACAATTAATAAATGAACTATACTGGGCGTTCAGTAAATATGGACCGTCCTTTAAGGCTATAGCTTCCCTGGACAAGATAATGTGATTTAACTCAACTTACCTTCTCTTCCTTAAGATGTTTATAGCCCGAGAAAGTACTTTTTTAGTACATCAAAAATTTAAGTCTAGCTTAAGGAACACAAATTTTTGAAACTACGTATTTTTTTTTTTAAATTAACTGTAGATGTGAAGAATTAAGTTGAAATAATTGTTAAAATGTGGGGTTAGAATAGCAATATAATGGCTTTTTAAAAGTTATTATTTTATTTAACGAATATTTAAATATGAACAAACAAAATATCAAGAATTTTATTTTTTGTGAATTTTGCAGATTTCTATAAAATAAATATTTTAATAGCTATTTATGATATACGTGTTAAAAGTAAGATTTTAGGTATTTTGTGAGTGAAGATGATTAAAAAACGAGCGTAGCGAGTTTTTTAACTTCACGAACAAAATAAAATCACTTTTAACACGTATATCATACACTATTTTTTCTACAAAACAATCGGAAGAACTTTAAACTCAATAAAAATAAGAAATCAAAAAATACCACACAGATCGCAATGTTTATGAACCAAAATTTTCGTAGCAACCAGTTACTTTTAACACTAGTGTTAAAAGTAACTTACTTTTAACACGCGTGTCAAAAAATGACATTTTTAACATCACAAATGACAATTAAACAGCCCACTTTTAACAGTTTTGTAGAAAAAATATTTTAAAAACTGATCTATAAAGGCTTAGCAAATAACGACAATGTTATCTCATTACCGAAATCTATAAAAATGATGATGATGATTTTAAATATAACTGTACAATCTATATTGCAATAATAATGGCACCCTTTATAACGCATTTGGTAATTTAAGTATGCGAAAATATATATTTTTATGTATTAACAATATTGTGTGAAACTAACTACTCTGCGGACTAAAGCCCCGACCAGCATTGAACTAAACTCACAATATCTACCCATATATTCTTTAGGTATTTCTAATATTTATTTATTTATCTCTAATACGTAAAAAATATGCGAAAATAATTGTTAAAATATAGAGTGAGGATAGCAGCAGATTTCTTACCTAAAACACCGTAAATTTGATAATTTCCATGCAAGAAATAGATATAGCAACCGTAATACCAAATTCAAATTCAATTTTGTTTGTGTGTGATTACTGTTAAAAATGATAAAAATTGTAAAAATATACAATACTTATACAGGTTTTCGACTAATAAGAACAATGGCGGATATGCAATAAATGTAATAACATATTTACTAATAGATACCTAATTATTTCAATGCAAATCATCGTATAACCAAGGAAGCTTGTAATAATGAAATGCTCATATGATAAAGTAAAATTTTAGAGATCGAATTCTCAAAAATGAAACAGAATTATTTAAAAATATCTAATTACATAATCAATATACAAATATATTACTGACAGAACTTTTGAACGTCCTGAATATAAAAACAACAACCACTGTTATTTTAGATGTATCTCATTTTGCGTTAAAAATGTTATGCCCACACCGGAAATCCTAAATAGAATTTAACCAACCCTTTAAAATTTTAGTTCAACGGCAACGTCTTGTTAATTCCATTCGGTTCGCTCTTCCTCTCCCATTCGATTCGGTCTAGGAATATATAAAACGAGTTAATTAGATTATTTAAATTTTTAATTCTTAAACGATACTTTAATGGCGATGCAGAACAAACAAGGTTCCCGTGGCAAATCAAAAAAGAAGTGCTCCGGGGTCAGCGCTCATATTTTCCATATTTTCGATTAGTCGAACCGTTCGGGTGTGACCCGAATCTGGGTTTTGTGCACACGTCCCTTCAGAAAGGCGGTTGTTAATTTATTAAACAATTCGCCGTCAGGTGGAGGTGGACGAACCCTGGGGTCCGAAGAATCCTTCCCTCAAAGATTTTTCCAAATATTTCACTGAAATTCCCCGAAAATAGTAAATTATAGAAAATTTCTAATAATTTCAAAGAAAGCGTTATTTAACACACGATACTTAATACGAAATACGTTTTTCTCCAACTGTCACAAAACTGACATTGGTCAGAAGTCTGTTGACATTGTCCATACTGAGAAAAAAATGGTATCTTGATAATAATAGTAATAATATCTCTACCCCTCATTCTAATCAGGAGGATTAGACCAGAAGTGATAAAAGTATTCACTTTTAATCCACATTGATATTAAATACAAAAGTTTGAACAAGTATTAAAATGAAATAAACCGAAACTGCCACTACCCTCATTCTTGCAGCAATTCTCAAAGCAGTCCAACACCTTTTCACTAATAGTTATATGATTTTCAGATGATGTGAAATCAAAAATGACAAAAGATGCTTGGTATATTAGTCAACTAACAGGGTAGCAGACGTTCGTCGTAATCCCTGTCCACTGTACCTACCTTTTCCAGTTGTTTAGCTTAAAAATGTTTGCCACATTTAGCAAGATTTTACGAATACCATGACACATTCGATGACACTTTCCACTAACATATTTTAGACGTTCTACCAATCCAGGTGGACGTAATGTAAATTTTTTCGATAAAAACTTTAAAAAATGTTCTTCCAGCACAGTGAAAAAACGCGATCTTTTGGTTTTGGGAATTTTTATAATTAAAGCGGATTTGACATCTTCAACATTATCAATTACTAAATTGACTAATTCATGAGAACGGCATAGGCCTGCAACCCCCAATATTAAGACGATCTATAAAGAAGCTTTTTAAAAATGTTTTTTTATTTTTATCTTCATCGTTACATATAAATTATCAGGTGCACCCCATGATTGAACCACAATCAAATGAAATCAATTAACAATGTGGTGACTAATGTGTTATTGGTTGTTGTTTTATCAACAAACTGAATGATTCTACATTTTATTTGTACTTCAAATGTATACAATGTACGGGAAAAAATCTTTAAAAGCCAACAAAATAAATTGAAATGTCATGAAAAAAATATAACTCGTATTTCAATCAAAAAAGCTATTTGGAGTGGTTAAAAATGTAACAAATAGTTATTTTGTGTTTATATAAATGCCCTTTTTTTTGTAAATATGTAATTTAGAATGCAATGAAAATGTGTAAACAGATTGCGTACGTTCTGAAAAATCTGAAAAGTTAATAGATATACAGCATATTCCGAACCGTTTAGGCCAAACATTTACCGAGCAGCAGAAATTCTCAAAATAAAAACAATCCCATATACATGGACAATGATTGGTTTAATACATACGGGAGCTCGTAAAACTATAGGACTTTGGTACGTGTACTAATAAAAATCATTTAAAATACTTTTAAATAAATCTCTTAATTTTTTTTTAATAATTTTTACCGTAGGTATATTAATCATAATCAGCACTATAGAGCAATGCAGAGAAAACACAGCAACTGCTTCTGATGTCTGTATGAAAATAAATATAACATCATGATAAAAAAAGATTAAAAAAATTCTTCGATCCATACAATTTATAAATCCCTCCCAGACATGACGCAACGGTGATATTTTTTCGACGGATTATTTTTGTCGAACAAAATATCAGAGGTTAACGTTTGTGTGATTTATCCGGACGATTTAACTTGAAGTTAATACCAAAGTGGTAATTTTTCAGGCGTAAAGGTAATAATGAAATGACGGCTCCCAGGTCACATTTTTATGTTTCACCCTAAATAAGCCCGGGGAACAAAGGAGCCATATTATGCAGATGCTGTCTTTTGATTTTTATCATTTTTTGTAGGCCGCACTTCTTTTCGTCAGTAAGAAAATTTAGATGTCAATTATACAGGCTGAACTTTAAATAAGTACAAATATTTTAACCAGTACACCTGCTCTGTATTGATTCTTATGCGGAACACTATGTATAACACATTAGAGAGAAATAAAAGGTTATAACGATACGAGATATATAAATGCAGTGAGAATAACGTATTTCCTAACGGTTATCGGGAACTGCCAAACCGTTCCACGGGTCGGTTCTAATCCACGCTATTGAATTTCAACAACATAATCGAGTAAATGCCCTTTCACCGGCTATTTAGTATTTCTCGGTTGATCATGTCATCGATAACGTTATGAATTTAGTACGTACAGGTATACGCACACCGTTTTATGTAAATTAAATAGGTAATTTAACTGGAACTGTAAGAATTATAAAAAAAATTCCTGAAAATTTTGCAACGAACACAAGCAGGTTAGATACTGGTGGCATAATTTTTAAAATCTAATTTGACTCTAAAATCCATTTAATATCTACTCACTGAAATACATATTACGAAGTATTTCGAAATACAATTGAAGGATTGTGGCATAATATACAGGCTGTTTCCAAATAAGTGAAAATGGTAAAAAATATCGATTCAAATCTATAGTTTTTTTTGCAGCAAATTTATTAGGGAATCGAAGTGCGAATGTCAAATTTGACAACAGTATAATGAAGAATGTATATATCCAGTTTAAACAGTGAAAGTTGTATTACTATGAGTTACTATTATTACCCAAATTTCGAGGTAACGGTTTAGAAATTATTTCAAACTCAATATTTACCTCTGACTTGAAAGCCCTGTATATCAGTATAAGTACTGACATTATTTATTACCACTAGTTTCTGAACACCCTGTATTGTTTTAATTGCAGTGTTCAAACAAATGGAGATGTACCTATTTCTAACAATTTATCAGAATTGCAAAACATTTAAAATAATGGCGAATGCGCTCGGATTACACACATTTTCAAAAAATTTACAAAAACTGATTTAAATTATATACCTGAAAACTCTAATTATTATAAGCTTCCTGTAACATAATCTTCATTTTATGTATATTGAAAAAATATCGTGGCTAATAACTATTAGTGTTATGAATTTCGTACAGGACGAATTTTCAGAAAGTAAGAATATTTATAAAATAATGTGATAAGTGACTATTTACATTCCACTAGTTCTATATTGGTATGTATTCCGTTATGAATAAAGCGTAAGTTACAAAATTATACATACATTTCAACGTTCTCATATTTCTTGAAAATTGTTACCATTTTATATAGACGTGGAAAACATTTCACTTGAAACCGTGTAGGCGACATATATGTCGATTTGTTCAACGAAGAAATCAACAATAGAAGCTCCTAATCGATTTTGAATTGAAATCAGAATACGTAAAAATTCTTTTGTATTACATTCACTTAGTGAAATTGTCCGATCAATTAATCATATAAATTTCAGAAAATCTCTCTTTCCGATTAGTTGTATATATATTTTAAAAAATGTACAGGCTGGTTGAATATCACACTTCCAAAATATTTCGAAAACCATAAAAGATAAGTATCCAGCAAAATAAATGTTTAAAAGCAAAGTTGACTGTAATTTCAATGACGTAAAAATATATATAGGGTCTTCCACTTGAAAAGACAAAAGTTAGGCCTACATCTCGGACAATTAATTGCCTGAAATAAGTTTAAATAAATAACAGTATTTTTGAAAATATTTAACGAACACAATATTTTATTCGACCTTCTTCTCTGTTTTAGATATATATCTAACCTCGGATATAACTGAACACTTGTTCTTAATTAAAAAATAAAACACACAAACGATTTTGAACATTTGCCATCCACCAAGAATATATACGATTTATTAAATACGAACTAATAATTTAATTCCATATAGGTCTATTAAAGACTCAGCAGTAAATATCTGAGAACTTTGGGAATTTAATCCGGGCCATATTACCCGCACCGAAGGAGCCGTACCGGAGCAAAATTGCACTTGGCAAGCATTTGGGATGTTCCTCTGCCAAAAGGGAAGATTACCCCGAGATGAAGGTTTCGGTAAAATTGAAATGTCGCGTCAGATTACCCGTTATTACAGGTTTAGGTTTTAGCGACGTAGAATGAATCGAAAATGCTGCAATGGCAACTAGATCTGCATTATAAAGGTATTCATATAACTTATAACAGTTTAAAATATGAACGGAAATCCAAAACAAAATATAGAATTTAAACATCGAAAACTAATTGATTTAGACTGTTGGTTTCAATCTAGAATGATTGATGATCATGAGATAAAAACAAAAAAAGTAAGAATTTTACCTTTTATTGTTTTTTTTTTAATATTTTTGCCATAAAGGGTTGAATAAATGTGTTAGAACATGGTCGGTCAGTGGTCGCGCGGTTTAAGGCGTCAGTACTTGAATCGAGGTAACTAGATCGGTGTGGGTTCGCGCCCGAACCCACAGACCGTATATAAGCTATATTCGTAGAGAGGATTGGCACCCTCTCTGTGGATATGGTAGGGTGGAAGAATGTTAGCTTGGGTTAATGTGAGAGATTGATACCGGTTGATATTTGACTACCCCCCTAATTAATGAGGTTTTCCAGGTTTCCATCATTCCGGCACTGAATAGTGGTTAGGGCCTACCAACGTAAGTCGTTCCTGGACGCAAATGCGGCCTGCTTACTAATAATATGCCGCCCTCTCTCCCGCACAAGTCTCCGACTTTGATATCTTGATACACCCTAATTTTCTAATTTAATTCCTGCCGAATCTCAAAAACTTAAATCTTTTGTTTCTCGAAAACGGTTAAGTTTTTCGACTTGTAACAGGTCGGCTTTTCTATTTAGAATTAAAAGTTTCTTATTAAAAAATTCAAAAATGTAAAATACAAAAACTTGGCCATATTTGTGCATCGACAGTACAATATAACTAGCGCCCCCTAGCCGTGACCTCAACACTGTTTGCATATTCTTAATAGCACTTCAAAAAAAAAAACATAAGACTGCAAATTTTCAAAACAATCGGGTCTATCTATACGTTCTTAAAATATAGCAAAAAAATCGAAAACATTATTTCAACTGTAACACTGTAGAATGAAAAGGAGGAGCAATTGAATAAGGCATATTGGGCTCAATCGCTTTATTTTGGCGTTAACAATCTACCCGTAAGCTATGTGCCGTTATTAATGACTCACCCTGTATAGGAATATTCGTTTAAAAAAACTCCACAATTATTGAAATTACATACTCAACGGAATTTCGTATGCGTAAAATTACAGTCTAAGGTTAAGTATACATTATGTGGCATTAAAGTAACATTACATTATATGTTCTGATGTATTTTTACAGTTTGCATCATTAACAAAATTGTAAAAAGTGAAAAATTATATACTCGTGTTTAATTTAACTTCACTAAAATAATTTTATATGAATATATGTGGCGTCAAAACACATATGTTTTATTGTAAATTTACATGTAACAAATCAAAAAGTGCAAAATTAATTATTATTAATTGCGTAAGGTAATTTTACATGCACATGCAGGGTGATTTTTAACCTATACGCATAAACTGCTTATTGTTGCTGATATTATATCTGAGGACAAATAATGACGAAAAGTGAAAAAATTGTAGTCAAATATTTTTAGTTACGGAAGTTTACAAAAAAAGTATTGATTGATGTCAATATTGTTTATTTTATTTAATTTTAAAGCCAGCTATGTTCCAATTTCTATAGATTTTTAATGACATTTGGCTGTGCATCCCGATATTAAAATCCATTTTCCCAAAAGTCGCGTATTTTTCATGCACTACCCCCTTGTTTTACCCGCCCCTAGACAATCTGTCTTGATTTCTTTTTAGATATTCAGAAAAAGCAGAAAAGGTAATGTAATTGTGCCAAATTTGTGTCATTAATTTATTTCTATGCGTTTGGGGAATACTAATTAAAAACAGTAATCAAGGACTAACCTTTCATGTTTATTATTAGGATCGGTCAGTGGTCGCGCGGTTTAAGGCGTCAGTACTTGAATCGAGGTGACTGCATCGCTGTGGGTTCGATCCCCGCAGCCGGTAGACCGTATATAAGCTATATTCGTGGAGAGATTGGCACCTTCTCTGCGGGTATGGTAGGGTGGAAGAATGTTGGCTTGGATCAATGTGAGAGATTGATACCGGTTGACATTTGACTACCCCCCTAATTAATGAGGTTTTCCAGGTTTCCCTCATTCCTGCACTGAATGGTGGTTAGGGCCTACCAACGTAAGTCGTTCCTGGGCGCAAATGCGGCCTGCTTAATAATAATATGCCGCTCCCTCTCCCGCACAAGTCTTCGACTTCTTGGCTAATCCTCGTGATTAGAATGAGGGGTAGAGATATTATTATTATTATTATTATTATTATTATTATTATTATTATTAGACTTTTCGTCTTATTTTGAGGTTAAATTTATACCTATAGATTTAAAATCACCCTGTATTTGGAGTAACATTGCATTACAACTTTCGTTTACATTTTACGTAATTGGCAAAATTGTAAAAATGCAAAAGTACACATGAAATTGTATAAGAATATATATGTGATTTAAAAAATATTATCTATAATATTTTGATGTAAATTTACATAATTAATACATCTATAAAAATTCCAAAATTACATTCTTTGTAATTTTACATACCTTAATAAAATAATTTTATACGATATCATGTCAACATAGTCAGTGATATACGTATATTACATTTTCAGAACGACAATTTCAATGCGTTGCTTTCGACTCGAAATCAAATATTTTCGCGACCCCATTTCCAAACAAACACACTTGCTTCAAAACCATTTTTTTTATAATTCTCTGTGTAATCAAGCTGGGAGATAATAACATTTTCCGATGGAAAATGGAAATGCGCGCGGCGCACAATACTTTTTATGCGGCAGAATTGTTATTATGCAATTTTCGCATTCATCCGGATGCACTGATTGCATTTTTTTAATTTTAAAAACGCACACGTGAAATATATTCAGTAATCATGTCGCGAGTAACTGAAACAATTAGTTTATCAGCCGTAACGTTCACTTGTCCGTGTGTTTATTGTAAGGGAAACACACGATGGCAGTATTTTATGATGGCGTTAAAAGAGAACACAATCTGGCGTGCTATTTGTGCGGTTATTTCATCACTTTCTATACAAAAGTTGTCTTGTTTACAAGTGCTAACGAGTGACGGGCAGCAGACATTACGCTCGAACAGATTGTCTCTTAACGCATCCGTGAAAAGATTTAAAGGTACTCGTACACTGGGAACATCCATTTTTTATCATAAAGTCTCAAAGAGACATTCTGCCTGGTTGATGATAATAATTATTACAATGGAGACGTTGCATGAATTTTATATTGATTTGAAATGTATTACAGGGTAATCCTTCAAACATACTGAAAGGTCAGAACAAAACCGTTCACACAAGTGCAGGTTACAGTATTGATGATGTAAACAGGCGTTTATTTCTTCAATTTTTGCGTTTGTGGCATTTGCGGGCCATAGATACAAAGTGTAAATACTGTGTAGGTAATGCGATAATTATTAGTGGTGATGTAGTATTTACGGTATTGTTAAATATAACTTATTCTTTTTACAATACAGATCCGCTCATGACAAGTACAGCGACAATGCTGTTGGGTAAGTACCAGATAGATGGTTTTACTTGAGATATTTATAAAATTATGCCATGTGATTTCACATTAAACTACTTGATTTAATTTGAAAAATAATAAGTAAAAGTAATGAATAGTGATATTTAACATTTATTAATTATTGAAAATTAATTTAATACATTTTTATTGCTATTTTCTACTGATTAGTCAAATAACAAAATTTTATAAATGCCTCAGATAACATTCTACATCGCGTAAATGGTAGGAGCAAATATAGAATATGTTATTTGGAATCGAAATCAAGCGCTAAATACAATAAAATATGAGAAAAAATGTAAGTTTGCTCTACAATTGATTTTCTAAACGTATACAGGGTGTTTCAAAACAAAGGCGACAAATTTAAGGGGGTAATTCCTTGTTGAAAATAAAAGGTAGTTTGTTATATAAACGTAGGGAGATATCGCTTTGCAAAGATGGCGGAAAAAAGAGTGTTTTTATTGTTTTTCTCGGAAAAGAAAAGCGTGGGAATGGTAAAATTTTGTGGAAGTGTTACCATGATCAAAAGACACTTGTGACATATTTTTTCACTTTTTGAAAATAATTGGAACGGGTTGAAATGAACTACCCCTTTCAGTTTTGTTAACTATACTTTCAAAAAACTTCCTTAACGACGTAGAACAAAATAAATTAGGTTAAGCCGATTCATTTAGAAACTTTTTTCTCTCTTATATTTTTTTGATAAAATTAACTGTTTCGACGTTAAAAAATAAAATGTAAAGTATTGCACGTCGGGAAGAGGCAGTTTTACTACACCCATTATTAGGAAAAACTAGTTGGCTGCTGTCAATTTCCAGATGTTTCCATTGTTGCTTTGACAGATTGCAAATGGTTTGTACTATTTTAACATTTTGAGAGTGGTTTACGGGATAATTTGCCTTTCTTTCTGTGATGTGTTTGATTGCGGAGTACGTTGGGATTCAACTAAGTTAATACAACAAAAATGGTTATTTCCACCAAAGCAGAAATGACAGACATGCACTTTATGTAAGGCCGGGCAAATGGAAATTCCTTACATGCTTGTCGTCTTTATGCAGAAGCGTATCCTAAACGTAGAATTCCTCATCCCAGTATATTTGCTAAGCTTCATCGAAGGCTATGTGAATCCGGAAAATTCAAAAAAGAAGTTTTGATACAGGCCGACACCGGGAAGTACAAACCATTTGCTATCTGTCAAACCAACAATGGAAACATCCGGAAATTGACAGCAGCCAACTAGTTTTTCCTAATAATAGGTGTAGTAAAACTGCCTCTTCCCGACGTGCAATACTTTACATTTTATTTTTTAACGTCGAAACAGTTAATTTTATCAAAAAAATATAAGAGAGAAAAAAGTTTCTAAATGAATCTGCTTAACCTAATTTATTTTTTCTATGTCGTTGAGAAGTTTTTTGAAAGTATAGTTAAAAAAACTGACAGGGGTAGTTTATTTCAACCCTTTCCAATTATTTTCAAAAAGTGAAAAAATATGTCACAAGTGTCTTTCGATGATGGTAACACTTCCACAAAATTTTACCATTCCCACGCTTTTCATTTCCTAGAACAACAATAAAAACACTCTTTCTTCCGCCATCTTTGCAACGCGATATCTCCCTAATGGTTGACTTGTGACCCAACGTTTATATAATAAACTACCTTTTATTTTCAACAAGGAATCACCCCCTGAAATTTTTCGCCTTTGTTTTGAAACACCCTGTATATTATGCTAGCTTAATAGAAAAGTTTAATTGATTCTTTACAACTTTAGATTTTAATTTGTTCAATGAACATAAACCTACAACATAAACCTACCTGTATTTCCAATTAAACTTACATTAAAATGGTCTTCACAAACAAAGTTGCAATGTTTTTTTTCGTCGCGCTTCATCGCCCTACACCACATTTTTCTTTTCAATTTTTGGCAAATTGAAATATTTTTTATTAGCTGTATGCTGTATTTGTACATAATGGCATAATGCAATACTCCTTCCATCTGCCCGTTGACATGCACTTTCTGTACCCTTTTTCTAGTCTATTTTGCAACTTTATTCAATACCAATGTTTATTTAACACAATAACACCTAATAATATCACAAATGTTAAATTAACTCTTCTAAATATACGTGCTGCGTTGTCCGAAAGCATGGAAAGCACACTGCTTTATTTAGCTATACACGTGCAAACGGCGTTTGACGTCATTTCTACACTGTGGCAGCGACCGTTTTTGGAAGCGTGGCCAAACTATATTTTTAAAACCGTGTTTAGGCTTATTTTTCCACGAAATTGTCTGGGACTAACGCCATTTCGATTAAAATAATACATTTTTTCATGTGCAAATACTTGGGAAAATAATGCAATTTTCCCATTCTAAAACAAATTCGCATCAATAAAAACACATAAATAATGTACATACGTGTTAATTCAAATTAAAAAATTGTTATTAACAGATAAATCGTTCTCTCAGCGTGTACGTCTGGGTTGGGTTAGATTAAAATATTTAAGAATTGCGCAATGTAGAAACTCAATAGATATATATTAAACGAACCAATATATAAATATAATTCAGCAAAGCATGTACCATGTCCCTACAATATTTAGTAATGTACAATTTAAACATTACAAAATGTCACTTCTATTAGTATATTATACCTTATAGGTGGCTGAAATCTAGAAGGCATGCAGAAGGTGATAAAATATCCTTGTTTCGATTCCGATAAAACACAATAGGTCTGTTCCAACAGCCGTCGTGTACTGGTTCAGAACTGTCAGAAATGTTTGACCAACACAGTCTTATGACGCTTATGACGCATTCACCGAGAGTACATTAACAACTTAACTGACTGACTAGTTTTGGACGGTTCGGAACCGATTCTTGCTGTTATTGGAACAAACCCAATATTCCTAAACGCTTAATGTATCGAATAAATAATATGTTCAAAGCACATGGAATTTGATGACAGAAATTCTCTTATATTTTAAGGATTGGATATTTATTTACGTGCAGTATCAAATAAACAGTGATAAAAGTTATACCTACATTTATAAAAAAAAGATACAAACTAGATTTTACGTTGTAGAACTACATTTTAAATAGTCCTAACCGCTATGTATGTTTACTATTTCTAATGTAAATTTACACATTTAAGTGTGAATTAACACGGAATTGCTTTATAGATCAACGAATATGATTACATGTTTTCATGTCAATATTTACAATTTTTAATGTGTTAGATGAATCCTTGTGTGTGCATTTACAATGTTTATGTACAGGTTATTTATTATATTTAGGCCACCCTTTATTATGAAAGATACAAAATAAAGTTTCGAATAAAAATTATAAGGCTGTAATGGAATCTGTTCTGTTGAATTTCTTAATTACTTTTGTTTATCTCAAAAAATATGACATATGACATTTTTATCTTTAACCGTTTTAGGGTTATTGGACGATATTTTTAAATAGAGGTTGTTGTTAAGCGAAGCTGTCCGGAAGTTCAGCGACACATCCAGAGCTTAACTGGTCGAATATTTTTAACAGTTTGAAACCAATCTCTAACTTTTGTGGGAACAGAACTCACATTGGTTTAGCGACATTAAATAACATGGGCGGGTACCTTCATGAACAGGCGATTTTAGCGCTTAGTAAGAACACTGATAAAGAAAAATGTGTAAAAATATACACAACCCCATATGGACCTCGATTACCACAGGTTTATGTCAAAATGTATAACTATTTCACAATATGTATGAAAGTAGTCAAAGAAAATGCGAATTTACAGTAATTGTTTTGGCTCAACCAACTAGACTACATATTTAAACATCCATCTAATCCACACGTATTTCATGCAATTTTACAAGTGCAGGCTAATTGACTACACATGCGAATAATCCACATTTCAGTGCGTGTAATTTTGCACTAAAGGTTTATGGATATATCCCGTATATCCTATAACTAAGCAATTTGTTAAAGTGCTACATTATTGATAATATTATAAATACAGAATTATTAAATATTACCTACCGTGGTAAATAATCGACGATTGTTCCAGCAAGTAATGACCGTTCTAATTGAAACGTGTGCGCTGCCATTTTGCGACCGTGCCGGTTATTTGTTTGCCCTCTATGGTGCAAGTGGCTCCGCTCACGCACGCCACACATTAGGCACCTTTTAATTTGCATTTATGCATTGTAATGGTATTTGGCGGGAGGTCGTGTATCGAATATACGAGGCGTCTTTAAATGACTAGACAGGGGTCAAATTGACAGTGGTAGAATAGGGCGATGTTTGTTAGGGTAGCTCTAACTTTATGACCTCTGACCACAAACGAGTAACAAATCGCTTACAACAGTTAAGGAGTTAAAAAAAATGTATGGTAATCTAATATGACCATAGATAGGCTTCCTTTAAGAGGTACATTTGAATCCTACCGACTGCGCCACTTTCTAACGTATTTATATAATTTAATACACACTATACTGTGGTAATTTGTTTATTGCTAATTATTCTTTTGTACTATAAAAACTTATCTGATAAACTAAAGTGAAAAGATAAATATATAGAGCGAGTCAAAAAGAGTGGGTCAACACTAACCTGGAGATACTACTGTCAAAATATTATGTTTGAGCTCATCATGCCTTATACGAATGTCGCTCGTTTAAGAAATACAGGGTGTTCAAGGTTTAAATTTTATTCAGAAACTACTACTAAGAAAATAAATAGCAATATCAGCGCCTGAAGGAAAATACCACAAAATACAATGAAACATTTACATGCAAATAACTCAGAAACCGATAAAAGTAGGTGACTTTTGATGGCTTTGTGTATCTGTCTAAAAGCAACAAAAACACTATTATAAAAATAAATGTCTAAAACGAATAGTTTTTCTACAAATACATTTCAAAAATAAAAATGCAAAGCTGTGTTACCAAATTACAAATTAAGGTACCGCTTAGATTAAGTAGCAGCTTCTCTAACGTAATTTGTTTATAATTTGTTTTTTTTTATATCAGCATATGAAGTAAACAATTGAAGTTTCTCAGAAAATACTTAAAACTGTAACGTACAACAACATTGTAATCTATCACCTGCTGCTGTTAACCACTACATACTGTAATACTTGTAGTGTGGCTAGAACGTTTTGTTTTTCTGTGCTTGCCTAATATCCACAGTGTACATAAACAAAAATGGAACAATTTACAGTAACCATCCACAGCTGCATGACAACCAATAAACAATGAAATTATATATTTTAATTCATAATCTAAGAGTGTTTAATTCAAAATGAGCTCGGAAAGTGAAGAAGAGCAGTTACCACGGAAAGTATTGCAAGCGACACAAAGTGCTGTTTCACAATTAATTCCCGAAAAATCGTCAAGACAGTACGAGATTTTTTACTGTATTATAAAGGTATTTTAAGCTATTATAAATCAAATCTCCTATAATTCCTATCAATAAAGTCATATGTATCCTATCTGATACCAAACATCTAGGTATGCTAATGAACAATTCCACAGACAAAGCTCTATTCAATAATTATCTAAAGAAATTAATCTAGCTAAATTTACTAACCTGGTTTAATGAAAACAACAGTGGCAACTCGAAAATTCAACCCCTCTGTTAGCCGACGCAGGGGCCGGTATTAACACCGACATGGGGATGATGTTCTAGTACGGCAGCGGACATATATAGAAGATTCTATACAAAATACAATTTCAGGCAGCAGCCTCATTGAACATTCAGAAGTAAAAACTAAGATAACTGACAGTACTGCAATATCGGCACTTTCAATTTACACGTAGTGCAAAACAAATTGTAATAGTCATGTTCATAATATGTAGTTACTGTTTTGTATTGAAATGCTATATTACTTAAAATGTATATTATTTATTCAAATCATTAAAAAAATTACAAATTATTTTGACATTTGTTTTATTTCAACAACGAAAAAGATTGTGGTGACAAAAAATACTCAACATGTCAACTTTTAATGACAGTTTCCGAAAAAAATATTTGGTACAATTTATCATCCAGCAAAATAAATGCACTCAAATCCGGACACCCTGTAGTTGTATGAAAAACCTAAAATTTTCTTGAGCCGATAAACATGCACTTCCACTGCACCAGGGATAACTTAAAGGAAAAGGAAGTAGGCACGTATATGCACATAGCGGAGATATATATCATAACATATAGTCCTGTTAGCAGGACAACTTTGCCATTAAGCAACAGAATATGTCCCTTAAAGCGGACTGTTAGCGTTGCGACACCGTCGGAAGTCTCGGACATATTTTAACTTTTTATATAGCCAATGCAAAGCGTCAGTTGTAATGGAAATACTGCATTTATATAAATTTTCCAGGATACACAGTTCTAACTGGTTCTTCGGCGCTAGAAGGTTTGTTCACACAGCAGTCAGGGACTAGTTTGAAACTGTCAGAAATATTCAACCAACTACTTCTTGAGTTACATGCACCGAAAACACATTTAAAATTTAACTGGTCGAATATTTCTAACAGTTTGAAACCAATCCCTGACTCCTGTGAGAACAAACCTAGAATAACAAACAAAATAGTTACTTAAATAATGTTACAAAGGAAACGAAAAATTGCAATATATTATACATATTGTTGTCAATTATAGGAGTACTAATACGTTTATTATTATTTTCTTTCCGACGCTCAATTATACAACGCGGGCCGAAATGTAGGAGCGCATGGTGAAATCTGTGTGAGAAGTTCTGAGAAGAGCGCAGTTAAAAGTTTTGGGCATTAAAATAACCCAAAATATTAAATTACGAAAGTTATAACAAATAATTAGGACTAACAGTGTGGAGAAGCCGAGGTTTTCATTAAAACCCTTGTGGTAGTAAATTGTGTTCTTTATTTTAATCCTAACTTTTTAACCCTTAATCATCTAATTAGTTACTACAAAAACTTTGTTGAGTGTATTATTTGAGTGTTTGTTAGTTTTTAATATTTTATAAAAAATAAACTTTTCATAAAAACTCGATAATAATTATATACTAGACTTGTAATTAAGAAGTATTATTTATTGACTTACCGTTTAATCCTAAGAAAAACCTGATGAAGTGACTAGTTGAGCAGTCAATCTGAAAAATAAAGAAATCTATTTACCAATTTATAAATTTATTTTTTTAAATCTAATTTACACTATGACAGCATGAGCAACGAAACTTGAATGTATACATGTATACAAATAAAATTGCAAAACTACATATATACAGGGTGTTTCATAATATATGCGCAGGACTTCAGGATGTTATAGCTCGTCCAGAAATTTGAAAAAAAGTTTATATTAACTTACCCTCTAAAATGCACAATTTTCGAGATACAGGGTGTTGAAATTGTAAAAAAAAATTCGTTTTTTGCGAATATCTCCGGAACCGTTTATCGTACAGAAAACAGCTTTTGTAAGCATTTACTACTCATAATGAGCTATGCTCTGTGCGAGAAAAAAAAATTTTCAGTCATAATTGGTAAAGATTTTGAAGGGGAAGTGGGTGTTTTCCTCCCCAACTTCTACGCCACTGGAAAAAGTACGGTTTTGAGACGCCCATTTGAACCGCCAATGTTTTCTACACAATAAATGTACTCTTGGTCATAAGCTCTAAAGTTGACCGTTTTCGAGAAAAATCTACTTTTATGTTGAAAAACATGGTAAATTTTTTGAAATAAAATTTTTTTACTTATTAAACAAAATTTATTTAATCGTTAGAACAAATAACAAAACCAAACGTTAACTTCATAGTTGCAAAATTTAAAAAAAAATCGTACACAATTAAATTAATACTACTTGATAAAAATTATAATACATTTAGTAAAATAAAATTTTATTTAAAAAAATTGACCATGTTTTTCAACATAAAAGTATCTTCTTCTCGAAAACGGTCAACTTTAGAACTTATAACCAAGAGTACATTTTTTGTGTAGAAAACATTGGCGGTTCAAATGGGCGTCTCAAAACCGTACTTTTTCCAGTGGCGTAGAAGTTGGGGAGAAAAACACCCACTTCCCCCTCAATATCATCACCAATTATGACTTTGAAAAAAAAATTTCTCGCACAGAACATAGCTTATTATGAGTAGTAAATGCTTACAAAAGCTGTTTTCTGTACGATAAACGGTTCCGGAGATATTCGCAAAAAACTATTTTTTTTTACAATTTCAACACCCTGTATCTCGAAAATTGTGCATTTTAGAGGGTAAGTTAATACAAACTTTTTTTCAAATTTTTGGACGAGCTACCACATCCTGAAGTCCTGCGCATATATTATGAAATACCCTATATATATATATATATATATATATATATGAATGAAAAATAGTTTGTAATAGTAATGTCATGTAGACCATGTACAGTAAATTTTTATTTTCAGATACTAAATAGTGAGAAATGATAAAATGTAACGTCATATTACCAATAAGAATAATGCATATAATTATTTTTATTGTTTTTAATTTTATTATGGTTGTTTACACATTAAATCTATATTGTGTATCTATTAACCATTATTTTTTATAAGCTGTAATCTTTATAATTATTTATGATATTTACAATAGTTCCAAATGATTACAACCTGTAAACAATTAAACTTGATAAATAGATGCATAGCGTCATGTTCACAAAAATTGTGTAAACAACCAATAAAGCAAAATAAAAAACTATCATCATTTTGAGCTTGTTATAACATTAAAATTAGATAAAGTAACTTAAAATTTATAAACTTCTCAGTTCACTGATTATTTACTCATTACTAGGTAATTTAAATATTCATATTAGGGAAAAACCAAATATAGGTACTAATAAAACGCAATTTTAATTTTGTGTTTGTAATAACACATCAGTGGTATTCATAGTCTACTAAGTTAACTCAAATGGTATTCAATATTGCCCATAAAAAATGTATTCATTTAGCAAATAACAGAATGGACAATACTCAACAAATTGTGTGATTCGACACATTTACTAAAATTTTTACGGTGTAGTGAAATCTATTTCGGTGGTACAAATGATGTTTTTTGTAAAAATGTAATATCGGATATATCTGTTGATACAAGACATCTACGAGGCCTCAAAAACCTGTTGTTGACGGATCTAACCATTGTCATAAAATGCGAATCACTCTGTCTAATCAAGTGAAATTCGGTAGAGGTATTCTACATAGTTCATTCAATCCACCAAAGATATAAGCGAAACAGAAACAGCTCTGGTGAGATAAAAAAATATATATTTTGTTTATTTACAAAAACAACACCCTGTATGTAGGATTTTGAAAAATCTGTTTAGTTTCCTTAGCTGCGCATGCAAGTTTGCATATTAGACTACTCGATCAAATATTTGTCTAACAGATTTTTTCAAGTAAAAACTAGTACACAATTTTATCATGAAACTCACAATTAATTTTATTTTATACGTAAAACTACCTTTCCATTAAACTAATTGTCTAATAATTTGTCTAATTCAGTCAATCATTTAATAAATTTATTTAGAGAGAAAAATAATGTATGCTAGTATGCTATATGACAGATAGCAATAAAAACAGACAAGAAAAAAAACATTAGGAAATACTACAATAAATGTTCAGTGTTCGTCATTATGTTGAACATACCTTCACGTTTATATTATAATAGCTGTTATAGATATTCTTATTATATCAGGACTATTTTTTAGTTAATTGCTTCACACTGTTCCATTCAATTCCATATACCTTCGATTTTAAATGGCTCTATAAGTACTAGTCAACAGGAGTGATGTCTGGTGACCTTGAAGGCCACTCACGAGATAATCGAACAATGAAACATGAAAACTTACGTGCACAACTACAGCAAATTCAAAATACACTCTTCTATTTCTGTTCTACTCAAAAGCGTGAACGAAAATAGGTTTGTTTTAGCAGCAGTTGAAAACTGTTTGGAAACCAGAAATGTCCGTCCAACTATTTATTGCGTCAAATTCAATGGCAACGCGTTCTCAACTTAACCGGTCGAATATTTCTGACAGTTTCCAAACCGTTTTCAACTGCTGCAAAAACAAGCCTAATGATTAGACCCGTCAACAGCAGGTTTTTTGAGGCCTCCTTCTAGATGGTTTGTATTTACTGTTAACGTATGTACATTTCCCAATCGAACACCCTGTCTACATTATTAGAGTAATAAAGATATCAATTTATTACGGCCGTAATTGCATTCAGTTGGGAAAACCAGAGAGGAACTGAAAGAGACGACCCCCATTTCCACGATCGGCCTTTGATATCGCCGTCTCTTTCACTCCCCATTTGGCTATTCCTTCACGGTTCCGCTCCGAAGCAATTTTATAATAAAAAAACGTCCACATATATCAGCCCTAGTGTCATTACTTACTTAGCCATGTATGTACCCGATAATTAGAGTACAATGATAGAGGAATTTGAATCGCTCGACGAACTACTTTTCCGACGACACAATGGAAGGACATTCTTTCGGGTTACGACGTAAAAATTATTATAATTTCACGCTAGAGGGATTATTAATTATGGTATTTAGAGGGCCGAGATACGCGGCCGTCGTTTTTATAGATCGTGTGTTGTACAATGGAATCGGAGCGCGATGGAAAACGCGGGGAAATTAGAAGTAGTTTTATAAATTGCGAAAGGCACGACGCAATTATTTTAAATGACAGATACGGCGATATAAGGCGGGATATAGTTTGCGCAACTTCATTTCCAACAAAGCAGAGTTCGTATCGAGTTCTCGTTGGAGTTAAGAGTCAAGTTACTTTATGTTAGTAAGTTTCAGGGTTTCCCAAGACCTGAATGATAATTTCCACGCTTTAAAAAAAAATTAGCAAAAATTGTGTGGCATAAACCAGAAGGCTAAAGTGAATCTTTTATACTTGAATAATAATAATTTTCTTCTTACATGTGGCGCTGAAAGCTTTAACTACTTCAGGCGAAAATAATAAAAAATAAGTCAATACAAGGTATACCGACCAATAAAATTGAAATGTGCGAATCCTTGAAATACTTATAGATGCGAAATTTGCGCATATTCGCGGTTTTTGATTTATATGTTTTTCTCCTACAATCACAAAACTATGACATTTTTTTACTGCCAGGAGTGTCTAAGGTTGACATTTTCCTTCCTGAGAAAAATGGTTTGTTAGCAACAAAAGTATTCACTTTGAATCCACAAATTAATAGTTTTAATCAAATTTTAAGAGTTAATAATAATTTTTGTTTATTCACATGGATATTAAATACACAGTTTGAACACGTATAAAAATTAAATAAACCTCTGAAACTGCCACTACCCTCATTCTTGGAGCAATTCTCAAAGCAGTCCAACACGTTTTTATAAAGTTATTACCACTATCAACTTTCAATATTCTTTTCGCAATATTTTCTTCATTCAAAAGTGAATATTCAATGTAGCCTTTCGCTGTGTCTTTTAAGACAGGTGAGGTCACCATCATCGTCAACTAAAAGGGTAGCAGACGTTCGTCGTATTGTGTCTAATACTATCTCCAGTTGTCCAGCTTCAAAAATGTTGCCACTTCCTGCGCGACGGCACTGACTTTGTAAATACCCATCACCGTTCGATAACACTTTCAACTAACATATCTGAAAAATAATCGACGGTCTACCTACCGCCCGTTTGGACGTAAAGCAACATATTTTCGATAACTTGAATAATTGTCTCCCAACACCGTAAAAGAACGTGATCTCTTGGTTCTGGTATTGGAAATTTTTATAATTAAGGCGGATTTCATATTTTCAACCTTACCGATAGTTAAATTGACTAATTCATCAGAACGGCATGCGCTTGCAACTCTCAATAGAAAGATGATCTGTGAAGAAGCTGTTTAAATATTTTGTTCTTTCATCTTTAAGCGTTTACTTTCATCATCAAAAACTCGTATAAATTATCAGGTGCACTATTCAAAAAGCAATCAACTTGTAAATCCTGTAAATCCTAGCTCCTGTGTAAATAATTGCAATCTTTTCGGTACATATTTCTCATTTCGTCTCTTAACTTTGTATATTTGCTCATGTCAATCCTTTTCTTTATATCCATCGTTAATCGCAACACTGAATATTGCGATCACGGCGTTGGAAATTTTATTTGCTAAGTTTGAGAAATACACCATCAATACATCTTCTGAAAACAACTTTTAAGTTTGTAAAAACCTCTTTTGCACACTCCAGTATCTCCTCAGATACACCTAAATCTTCATTAGACTTCATTTTTACAGACTCAGCAAATTCAACCAGATTCACGAATGAACTCAACTAACCCCTAATTAATGAGGTTTTCCAGGTTTCCCCCATTCCTGCACTGAATGGTGGTTAGGGCCTACCAACGTAAGTCGTTCCTGGGCGCAAATGCGGCCTGCTTAATAATAATATGCCGCCCCCTCTCCCGCACAAGTCTTTCGACTTCGCTAATCCTCGTGATTAGAATGAGGGGTAGAGATATTATTATTATATTATTATTATTAACAATATGGCGACTATAATATTTGACAAAGTATACTTGCCTACATCGATATATCACACTTACATACTTTGCTTTATTATCCCAATTTGGTTTAAATAATTTCAAAGCAAAAATTAATAGTTAGATGGGGAATTTGCTCGCCACAAAAATGACACCTTTAATCCTTATGTAACAATATACTATTAATGGCAGAAAAATATCAACGTTAAGCAGTACTGTCAGTGCTGTTTCAGTAGCTTTTAAATACGCTGGCGACGATATTTATGTAATTCTTCTGACGAACTCACGAGATTTTTTTATTGTTTAGAATGGATGAAAAGCTTATCAAGTTGGTACGAAATTTTGATCAATTGCATGATAAATATATTCAAATCAGTTTATTTGATGGACCTTAAAGCAGACCTCAATAAATTGATCAATTTTTTTACAAATAAATTGTCAACATATTGTTCAATATAAACTGATGCGTGTAAAACAGTTCTTCTACTCCCACTATGATATTTATAAGAAGGTTATTGTCAAATTGTTTTTAAGCAGGCAAGTGGATTTTGCCAGAGAAAACGAAAGGTACGTTTGCTACTTACCTTCTTCTGTTAACTGTGCTTGTTAGGAATCATAGAAAGGGTATTCTTGTCAACTGGTTGGTTATAGCATCTACCTACTTGATAACGCATAAAGATGCGTGAATTGTCAGTTTTAATCTCTACCCTAACATAATATATTTTTTCACTATATGAGAAATACAACATGAAGGAGAAGTAGGTAATTGTAAACGTACGTGACATACCAGTTTTAGAATATGGAATAGCAATAACAATGTCATTGAAATGTTTGTGCCTGAAGCCCTCCAAAGTAAGTTTGCATAACTCAACAGAGCGACAAGCTTCTGCAATGCTTAAAACCGTCACTACCTTTATGACCAAATATATCGTCGGATACCTGCACGCAAAATTATTTCACTTTCTTGTGAAAACGCCTGTTTTTAATGTTTATAGCCGCCACTCTAACGTTTCAGAAATGCTCTCAGTTTGGCATATTGATATATACGTGTTCTCCTTTATAATAATAGTTGATTTAATCATGGAAGACTCATGCACCACAAACTAGACGGTTACTCTAATGTTGCTGATTTCTTCATGAAACACACCAGCAGTGACATGTCAGAAGCGCTAGAATTTTTGCTCTGGCCCCATTCTTTGAAATTCCTGTTAGAACTGCGCACCTTAAAACTCTGCCGATATTTTTGTTGGTACTTTCTTGAAACAAACTATAGCCGAGCGCCAAACTTCATCCAAAACTTCTCGGATTAACATGCCGCTCCGAAAAACGTCTTTCCAGCCGAATGGAGAGACGAGAGCGTTGGCGTTTAGTTGAAACGAAAGTTTTCGAGTAAAAAATCAAAGCGCGGGTATGGAGATGTATCCAAACAAATCTGTAACTTATTTGAATTTCATGATTTCCCTTCGTTGGCGTGTCTGCCGTGAATTATTCGGGCTCCTTCTGGAAGTCGCTTCAAGCCGGATCCACGGGTAGTCACTTAAGTTACAAGGACACCTGAAACTTGGAAAGCCATTTGGTTTAGGTCGAAAAAAAGAAGCTTTTTAACTCCATACTATTTAATTAGTTTTCTGTGAGAATGGTCAACAGTTTGAAGGAAACAAAATCCTATATATGATGATTCAATAAATCGCTGCAACTTCTACAGCACAAGGTACGTATAAAATTATGGAAAATGGTCCTAATAAACATTTGTCTCTTACCAGAAGCTAAGATATTTTTTTAAGTAAATGAAACAGCGTAATCGCTACGGTTTTTTGAGATACAGGGCGATAAAGTTTTTTCATTTATTACGTTATCTTTAATTGTTTACACGTAATACTAAATGATGTGTGATGTTTTGACATTAGAGCTAATGGTAATAATGTTACAAATTATTTGAATACAGAGTTATCTGTTATCAATGTATGTACATTGGAATGAATTTAGTTCAGTTCGCTGACCACCAAGATTCCTCGACCTAGTTCCACCTGGTTATAAAACATATTTTTTTAATTAGTACCCTATTTTGCTTATTTAAAGCACGCCTCAGCGTTTTAAAAACGCGCGCATTTTGAGGACGCAATAATAAATATTGTTCCACCAAACGCACATAACTAATTCCGTCACTGTCGGCAACAGTAAAACGTCAAGCACAACTTGTTCATCTGTATCTGTTACCTTTTACCCTTCCATCCATTCGATGAACTTGTATTCTTTTTTTATAAGCATTTTCCGATTTTGCGATATTAATCGCAATTCTGCTTAAAGCTCTTTCATGGTCTATTTGATGGCATAATTTTCTACACAGTGCGTCAAAGGCGGCCATTTTGTAACATTATTTGTTTTTTAAAATTAAGTGGATCCGAGAGTGGATCGCTTAGAAGGCCTTGCATAGGCCTACATAATGATAGGTACCTGAAAATGATATAATAAAGAATATCAGAGATATAGGCGCGAAAAGTTCTAAGTGTAAGCACCCTGTATACACGATAACAAATAACCAATATCGGAATTATATGAACGTCAAGCTGACACTAGCCTGTTCGGATGACCATTTTCGGCACAAAACTGCAAGCAATGCAGCAAATTATAAACGTGATTCTGTAGAAATGAAAGAAATACAGCTACGTGTCTGAACTGTCGTGCTTTGCTTTGCTTTTTCCGTGATAGAACTATAGGATTATTTTTCAATACGGCTCTTGTTTCGCCACAAATAAGAAAAGTAAGTAATTCACATTGCAGATCGTAAAACTGCATACGATTTGAAAAAATCGTCATCAATTTTGTAGGTACAATCTATTGCAATAATAATGGCACTCCCTCGAAATAGTTGTTCAACTACTGGAATTTCTGAGTTGAAATTTTATTAGACGAGTGGAATGGTAAAAGTTGTCATTACGAATATGTCAGCATGCAGTTCCCAAACAAGTCGCCATTATTATTGCAACAGATTGTACATAGTTTATTTCCGTAGTTATGTTCAAAATTTAATAGTAGGTGCATATTTCTTTAAACAGGTCTTTCTCAGACAGATTTTTATTAAAATTTTGTTCGAGTCTATCCTATATATGTCTACTAGCGAGTATTTTTACCCTATTCGCTCTTGGATGATTAATTTCTTTTCAATCATTAATTTTAAGACCTCACTAGCACATAACTTTCTCCAGACCCTTTGGCGACGATGCTTTTATTAACAAAATCTGGCCGGTATTGATTGTGCTGTTTTCTTATAGATAGAACGAGGGAAGGGTGTATAAGTGCCTGGTCGATAAGGCAATTGGCATTGCTGGCATATTTCTGCTCAGTTTCGCACGTACACAAATTGTAATATTAATTATTTTTTGTTTATATGTGCTTACGCAGTAGAATTCGGTGATATGTAGTTCTTAACAGAAGATAACCCAGTACTCTATGTTCATAGAAAATATATCGCAACAACAATAATATGAATATAAATGTTGCGCTGCAACCGACTGGCATCATCGGTTGCCAGAAGATATGAACAAACAGCTACTGTTACAATTAGGTGTTACTAAAAAAATCTAAATAAATTCTTCTCTTTACGATGAAGATTTGCCTGCAAATATCGAAGAAAGTGCATCTGAAGCAATTTTACGCCTTTTTCCAGTCTCGCGTACAGTATGGCTTAGTCTTTGAGAGATATAGGAAATGGTGCCAGATCTCATCTATCGTGGTTGATTTTTCGAGTTCCCACAGTTTCAAAAGTGAACTTAGATATTTATAGAATGTTTTCATTAAACCAGGTTAGTAAATTTAGCTAGATTAATTTTTATTTTAGACAATTATTGAATAGAGCTTTGTCTCTAGAATTGTTCATTAGCATACCCACCTAAATGTTTGGTATCAGAGAGAATACATATGACTTTATTAACAGTAAAAAATGTTACAAAAGCTAATAATAAAGAATATATGGGTAGATATTGTGGGTGTAATTCAACGCTGGTTGGGGCTTTAGTCCACAGAGTAGTTACTTTCACACAATCTTGTTAATACCTAAAAATATATATAAAAAAACCTTACATATGTCAGACGTTGATTCCAATACATCGTAGGAGATTATTTTGTATTTTATATCCGTTCACAAATATAAAGAAGCCACGTTTTATATTTACTGCAAATTCTCAGTTCATTAATCAGCTAACCAAAATCACATAATCCGTTAAAAAATCCGTTAAACATGGCAGAAATTCTGCGTTGGCAACACTGCATAATACCCACAACCCACAGTATAGTGGGTCGCTGCCTGCTTGTGGCTCAGTAAAATGTATAATGATGCTACATCACATATGAATTAATTATTTACACAAATTATAAATTGTTCCTTAGCAATTTTAGGAACAATTTGGAGTACCGTTATGCACAATTGGAGTAAAACTTTACATATATTTCCGTCCGTGTTATTGCACCCGTTTTATAGAACTGGACATTAGGCAACTTTTATAAAGAAAAATGACACAAATTATGTATAAAATTGGCTGGTACACTTTTCAACATAGTTTGTATATAAAAATACAAAAAATGTTCTCTAATATGCATAACTATAAGTTTTCAGTAACATTTTACATCAAAAAGGAACCCGAAGTTATGTTCACACAGAACCGACTTTTTGAGTGAATTTCGATATCATCAATACGTACCTATTTTCTACCCAGAGATATATGAAATAAAAAAGAAACATTAATATAAATAGGTTTCAAAATTAGGGTTTTTTATTAAAGTTTTCAAATTTCACATTAACCTCATGATATTATCGCACAATGCTTAAGTTAAACATAACCAAAGAGACAACTAATTCACACCCAGGGATATAAAATGTCAAATAAATTGTTTATTACACCGCCCTAGTATACAGTCATTAATAATGGACCATAGAGCAAGGGCCTCATGTTTGGGGGGCTAACTACGTATTAATAAAGTTTTGCTGCGGAAAATGTACAGGGTACAAGTTTTTTGATTGCATTATTATAATTTTTATATCTTCCAATTTCACCTACTGATTTCACTTTCCTCATTATTCTGAAATGAGCTATAACCAACAATATCGCTCTTCTTCTCATTAACTGGTTGCCACCTCTGATTTTACATCTCTTCCAATTCGGAAACGAACTAAAACCCGTACGGCTTTAAAACGAGCACGGGCCAATCGCGTGTTCGTTCGAAAACCAATACTTCGCTAATAACAGTTATTTGAAGCCATTAAAATAAAGCCTCCTCGAACGTATTCCTCGCATTAACCACCGGAAACATACACGGACGATTTATCATTTCTGCATTATTAATACTTACGTAACATATTTGTAGCACCTTCTCGAGCGCGGAGCAATAAATTATATCCCTTTCACTGTGCCCGGGCATGTATCTAGCGTTAGGGTTTGTTTTAAGGAGCGCTTGCCTTAAACAAATAGTTTTAAAATATGAAATATGTTTTTCCGGCGTTTGCGAGAAAATAATACCGAGACTGACTCCATACCGTCCATAAGCCGTGTCTGTTTGTTAAAAAAAATATTCAGGCATCTTGAACAAATATCACAAACTTTGAGACCTTGGCACAAAGATTAATAAGTTCAAAACTACCGTTAATAGTGTGTTGTTATATTAGGAACAAAAGAGACACTTTTAATCCGAATAAAACATGCTACATATTTATTTCTCCAACCAAATTCCACATTTAATTATTAATTTGTGCTTTGAAATTATTCAAACCAAAGGATAATAAAGCAAAGTACGTAAGTAGGATATATCGTTGTAGTCTACTTTGGCATTAGTCGTCATATTGCTAATTGAGTTCGTTTATGATTGTTTGTGGTTCAATTTGCTGGAAAGTCTGTAAGAATGGAATCTAATGAAGATTTAAGTGTACCTGAGAAGATACTGAAGTGTGCGAAAGAGGTTTCTTTAAATCTTCGCCCAAAGAAATTTCGAGAAATTTATGAATGTGACTACCAACGTTTTATGGATTGGTGCATATAAAATACCGTTAAGTTGTATTCACAAGATGTATTGAAGGTGTATTTCTCCAACTTAGCAAATAAAATGAAGCCGTCCACGCTTTAGCCACAATATTCAATGTTGCACTCAACGTTAGATATAAAGAAGGGGATTGATATAAGCAAATATTCAAAGCTACCTGGTTTTCTCGAAAGACAAAATGAGGAATATGTTCCGAAAACATCGCAAATATTTACAAAGGAGCAAGTTTACTGTTTCATGAATTGTGCACCTGATAATTTATATTTAATGATGACGCTTTGAAAATAAAAGATAATTTTTAAAAAGCTTCTTGATAGGTCGTCCTAATATTGGGGGTTGCAGGTACATGCCGTTCTGATGAATTAGTTAATTTAAAAATTGATAACGTTGAAGATGTGAAATCCGCCTTAACTATAAGTAATTCCCAATACCAAAAAATCAAATTCTTTTACTGTGCTAGGAAACAATTATTTAAGTTTATATCGAAAATATGTTAATGGAAAGTGTCATCGAATGGTGGTCGGTATTAATAAAATCAGTGCCGTCTCACAAGTAGCAAAATTTTTGAAACTGGACAACTGGTAAAAATACAGTCGACACCGAGGATGGAGATCGAGCACTGTGGAAGATTACATTGAAGATTCACTTTTGAATAAAGAAAATATTACAAAACGAATACTGAAAGTTGATACTGGCAATGATAAAAGCATCGTTGTCGTTTCTGAGAATAATATAAGTACTAATGAAAACGTGTCGGAAGACTCGGCAGTGGTTTATTTAATTTTAATACTTGTTTAATTATTGTTGAATAAGCTTTTATTTATTAAAACTTTTAATGCTTAGATTTACCTTTGTTGCTAAGATACAATTTTTTTCTCATATTTTTCTTCTCATTCAACCTGGAGATTTCTGACAGTCAAAAAATGTCATAGTTTTGAGACGGTTGCAGAAAAGTGTTTTTTATCCATTAAAAAAGTAGTCTGAATTACGACTGAATTCATCAGGGGTCAGGATCAAGGTTCTGTTACAAAAAACTAAATATTGACACCATTATGACAACCCAAAGGGATGACTTTGTTTGATAATCAAATTACATAGAAACCAATGCTAACTAAGCAAAAGCTTTTCTAATTTAAGATCGTTTCAAATAATTTCTACATAATAAACACGTTCATATTTATACAATACAAAAAAACATTGCTTTACAAACGACAACAAAATTCCATTATTGTCTCCCGAAATCTGCATAAAAAATAACTACCTATTATTTTAGTATCTAGTTTTTCTGAATAGGAAGTTATTTATTACTCATATTTTCCTCTGTATTATCTTAATATCATTAATAGAAATAAATTAAAAAAATGGACTGTACATTAAATGAAGCCTTATAGAATGTTGCCTTTCACCAAATTAATAATATTATATTTATTACTATAACTTTTATAAGAACCCAAAATTCAAACCTGTTTGCTCTGTGTGGTAGTACATACCTATGTAACCGTATAATCTTAGGACGACCTATTTTCTATTTTCAGAGTTCTAATCACAATAATACATCATTAACTTTAAATATATATGCGCTTCCCCACAATGCCATCCCAATGATTTGATAAACAAACACAAAAAGAACCTATAAAACGAGTAATACCCACCTAGAGTCGCGAAAGAATCTTACGATGTCGCCTGTGCTTCATCCTCGATGGGAGCAACGCATACAGCCTCGAATAATACCGATCGTGTGTACACACGTCGCCTGTAAATGTTCTGTGTTCAATTTGGAGGAATTTAAATTCTCATGCGTCTAGAAGCAAAGGGATCGGGATTCTACCCCTCGTCAACTTAGTCTCGCAGAATAACGAGCACGGTTTTGTCGGAGGAAATCTGGATATGGTAGTTTTTTGCAGAGAAGGGGCGCCCGCATTCATTTGACTTTCCCGTAATTTTTTCTGTGATGAGAAACGCACGAGAATGGGATCAGGGTCAACAAATACGCGTCTGCAGCAAAAGAGATTGTAAAAACAGTCGCGTATGGAAAAAATTGAAGCCTAAGCTAGACGATATTGTAAGATTCAAAAAGTTATGGCTTTTTTTTTAAACGACAGTGAGACAGTTTGATGTCATACGGTTCTACGGCGTGCCCAATATGTATGAAATGTTTATAGTCGACTGTCATAATAATGCTGTCATTATGAACGTCAAAACTGTTAATAATCTGCCACTTTCTAGCACCTATGCTGTAATGTGACAGAATCGTGCCAAAAAGTCCATTTTCCCAACTTACTTACCATATTACTAACTCGCATCCGTTGAGAAAACCTCTGAGAATTTCTGATTTTTTTTTGGAATACGGCTTGATTCAGCTTCATCAGCTTTTTTAAGAATATCTTTACAAAAATACATATTTTTAGAAAAAAAATTGCTTTGTGTACACAAATGCTATAGCAACCACATGCGAACATTCTACGATTGTTCAAATAATAATTTCATAATTTAGAACAGTTTTGCAGTTTTTAAAACCTAAATTTGTTAAAATCACTGTTCGACTATAAAATAGCGTATGAAATTCTTTTATAATGCACATGCGTGAAATTCGAAAAATTCACAAATAATACAGCTACTATTACAGAACATTTTAAACACACCCTGTATAAACAAAATTGTTCAAACCAAAGTCCTTTACTTAATCAAGTTTTTTTGCTAACCTTGAGTTTGCTTCAGAGATAGTAATTTCGTTGCCATGGCAACCAATTTTGTATTCGTTTAAATGGCACTACACTATTTTCTGTTCTTATTTGGAATCAATTCTCTGGTGTAAAAGTAAGTAAAATGTTTATGAGGTTGCATTATATTTTTTTTAAATCTAGCAGTTCGATGGAAAAATTATAAAAATACATGTTTAGATCCCTCTAGCAGGTACTTTTACGTTGAACTAAAATAATGGAAATTTGAATAATACATGCAAATGTTTTGAAAAATAATTAACAAATATTTGTTGACATTTTTAAACTGTTAAATGAAGTACTTTTTCGGTTCGCCATATATAACTGTAAAAACTAAATTTAACAGTTTTTGAGTAATTTTAACAGTTTTTTCTCAGTGTACGCTAGTACCACCATTTTTTTCGAAAACGACAAAAGATACAAAATTGGAAGAGAAGTTAATTTGAATTAGCCAATCTCGTTTATAAATAGATAAAAAGAAGAGGTCTCAGACGGGAACCTTGTGGTGTTCTAGAAGTTACAATATGTCATACAGAATAAAAATTGTCCAGTTTAATACTATTAGGCTGGCTGCTAGAAACATAAGACTTCTAGTATAGGGGTAAGCGACCATTTCCAACTTTGCGTTTCCTTTCCTTTCATTCTACACCCCAAATTAAGACCCTCGAAAAGGTAGAGCAAACCCGTCCTTCCGTGCCTAGCAAAATTAAGTTAATTTAATTAGCATCGTTTAACCAAGTTTACGTCTGGCAACATTAGTTTCATATTTTGGTGAACAATGGGTACATAATTGCACGTCCGTAAGACAATCCGTTGTTAAACTAAAACCCCTTCGTAATTATCTGTATACTTTTACTTTAACGATTCCACGCTAATTCCTTTGCCGAATGACCCGATGTTTATTGGATTTTACAGAACGAAATCGCCTTGAAGGCATTACAATATCTGTCCGACGAAAAGAGCAAATAAATTCCGTTTTGCCTGTTCCATCAGATAAGGTTCCACTTTAAAACAGGCGAACGTCGAATTAACAACTTTCTAAGCGCAGCATTAGTGGGTGGCAGACGTACGGGTACACTGATAAAAATGGGTGGAAATTTCCATGTTCTGTTATGCACCTTTTACATAATAATTACTATAAACTTTTTATTTTCATTATATATTAAGGAATAATCAAGTGTATGTGTTTTTATGTAATAAAATTAGGGAATTTCAGAAGTGTGGTAATACAATGTACTACAATAGAACTATTTACTTTTACTAAATTCATTACAAAATTTTACACAAGTTTTCATGTGATTTCTGTTGTATATGCCCAGAGGCACATCAATTTTTGTGATTTTACCCTTAATTTTCTTTCTTTTTGTTATTGCTGTTGAAAGCCACTAACTAAATTTCTCATTTTCGTTTACTTAATTGTTTTTCAGAAATCATTAGGTAATTTAATTTTTTACTGGCAAACGGTGTGTTAAACGAAAAAAAGTAAGGAGCCTTTTTCTGTTGTAAATTGAACAAGGATTCTAAATATAGCTTTTATTTCTAAAAAAACATTGGCGTACCATTTTTTTCATTAAAATTTCCTGAAGATCTGTCCGTACACACTGGTGGATGAAAAATAAAAATAATATTTACGTAATAATATGTATCTAGATTACCTATTCAAAGATTCCAAATTTCATTTAAATATCTAAAGAAGTTTTAAAAATATTAATAAATTTGGAACTTTTGATAAAAACTTTAACACTGTATCTTTGTAACGAAGCATTTCTCGTATATAGTTTATAATACAAACTGATATTATTTTGTTGTTCTCTGTCTGCCTCTATAGTTTCCGCTTTAGAAAGTGGACCACCCGGTATATTTTACATTTCCAACTAAGAATTACAATGTATAAACGTTTAGTGAGAAATTATAGATAGAGACGCAACCTTAAGGGCGCCGTATTCCTGAAAAAGTGTTTTCTACAAATATAAATAATTGTAGACATTTAAGAACTGAATAATATAGAGTTTAGCAAATAACAAGGATGTTATTTCATGCAACCTGCAAATATTCAAAGGTACCGAAGTAAAATCAATATTTAACATCAGAAAGCGATCTATCCAATGAATTTTTAGGTACTGAAATCTTTCAAAATACGTATTTTTTTAAATTCAACTATAGATGTAAACATTGTTATAACATAAACTTACATAGTTCTGCATATAAGATTGTTCACTTTTGTTTATAAGTATGTGAAAATAATTGTTAAAATGTGGGGTTAGAATAGCGAAATTATGTGTGTCATATAAATGCATTTTAAAAGTTATTACATTATTTGAGGAAAGTTTAAATAGTAAAAGTGGATAAACAAAACATCAATAATTCTATTTTTGATATTACTTTTGCTCTACGAGTTTTATTTTTCGAGATTTCAGTACCTAAAAAACACCACAAATTTGATCATTTTACGGCGAGAGATACGGGCACCTTAATGGCGAAATGCGTATACGATCTACAAGTTTAACACCCTGTATCTTGAAAACAAAGGCGCTAATAGAAAATATGTATAGGACAAAATGTTTTTAAAGTCGGACAAGAAATAAAGGCCTTCATCTTTGACGTTCCGTTATGTTACACCGTGTTTTACAGTAGGGTTTTCATGGGCCCGAGATTTGTCCGTCTGTCGAGAACTGTTGTTAACGACAGTCAATTTTGAGTGTTCTGTGTGATTCAATGGTTTAACAAGCAAAGAAAACCTCCGTGAATAATAAGAGCTGCTATTACCTATCTTGGGCCCAAAGTGTATACGCATTTTGCCATAAGGTTGCGCCTCTATCTATAATTTCTCACTCAACGGTATATATCAGTACAAATTACAGTGGCGGATATTTACGATGGGCTTTAGTATAATAGTCGTAAAATCACAAAATTATTATGTGAAATTACAGACAAATTTTTATCAGTGTATCTATCCTTTCATGTTCCTTTCCACCGAACACTGGTAAAATTAATAACCAAAATCATTAACTCCCAATGTTGCGTATGAATTTCAGGTGTTTTACGTATTGCACAATCCTGTCACTCGTACTTAATCCTTCCATGTGATTCAACGAGGTTGCCTCAACGCTAATCGATTAGCTTACATAAAAGTCATATTCTCGATGGAGTTTTAGAATGATTCGATAAAAAAAATACGGTGTTTTAACAAATGTTAATGATGCTAAAAGGAAATCGTCGTTTAGATAGTCGACGAGCTTTCTAATGTTATCTCACTCTTAGAGAATCCCAGGCTTTTTGGACAAAAATATTATAAATGGATATGACCCACTGTGTAAAATTAATGACAATGTTGCTGTGTGAAAATATTTGTCTGCATAATCTCAGCAATGATATTAGATAGTTCAAGGAATTATTCCAAAATAATGCAACAACATTTATTACTTTTTTTAGTTACCATTAAAAGTAAACTGATCAATTAGTATATAAAAATTGTCATTGTTCCACAATATGTTTTTGAGCTATAACATTACCGACAGTTTTAATAAGATGCTCTATACAGGCTGATTCAGAAAAAATATTTTGAATGTACAGGGGGCAAATACAATTCTGTAAAAAAAATCAATAACGGTAATTCAAAAATACTTTAAAAATACGCTTCTGCATGGCACTGGAAACTGGTCCACTGTACAACCTGATAAGGTGGCAAAGCATACAATCGGCGACTGGACAAAAATTGGAAAAAAATCCCAAGGAAAGAAATAAATAACACTTTATAACACCTATCTTAAGCATATTCAACTGTTTATGCTATTAATTATTAACTGAATTGTGGTTTTAATGAATAAAATAGCTTGACACACCTGATGTTACAACAAAATTTTGCGTCCGTCTTACCCAGTTTCTAGAAACTAACACTTTCTGCTTCTTGTCCATTTTGAACTCGTTATTGGCAGCAATTATGATACGTTTGCCTAAATCATTGATATTGTCGACTTCGGTGCAATACACTTCATTTTTTAAATATCCTTAAAAAAAGAAGTCTAAATGGTTTAAAGTCAGAAGATCGTGGCGGCCATTGTACGGGTCCTCCTCGTTCAATTCCTTGGTATTAATGCTTGGAGACGCTGTAGATGGTACGGATATAATTGAGATTCGTGTATGATACGCCCCACTGCTGCACGCTGTCTTGAATCTCCATCGCTTCCACGATTCTGTGTTAAATTTTCCTCGCCTTGCACTACACTTGCACTCACTGCACACCGCGGTAAAACTACTTGCATTCGGTACTATCGTTTGCAATAATAATGACACTCATAAAAATGAATTTTGCGATTTCTTTAGAACTTCTGATGTATTTGTAATGAAATCTACTTCACATTTTTAATATTAGTTGTTTCACTCACCGATAGAGATTTAATGAAATTTCTACTCAGAACTTCCAGAAGTTCAAAAACTGTTTTAAGAGAGTGTCATTATTATTGCAAACGATTGTACATGTTTATTGGTAAATCGTTTCGCCAAAGGATTTTTATATCGTCATAAATTAAAACGATATCTATCAACTCCGAGTTGTTATACACCTAAGCCATTTTGACAAACTAATGTAAAGACTTGCATCACAAAAACTTAATACCTACAAAAAGTAATCGGATTTCAATATTCCAACTTCGACAATTTTTCACTCAGAAACTATAAGGATTTTATAAAAAAAAATGTTTACATTTTTCATGACGCATGTATTTCCAAAATTTTTTAGATACATTCTGAATCACCCTGTGTAGTAAAAACAGATGACTTTTCTAAATAGTAAATTATACAGGGTGTCCCGTAATTAATGGGGAATAGAGCAACAGTATAGTAGCCAAATTCACCTTAGTTAAAATTTGATGGTTAAAAACATACAGGGTGTCAAAGTTAAAATTTTAGTTTTGATATTAATAAGCAACTTCTTAAGAAATCCAAATATTTGCATACATTTTGGAAAGCGGGGTATTTTGGGGGCGAGAAATTCAAATTTGTTTCTAATTTTGATGTCACTAATTATGGCATATTATGCCTTTTTAAATAGCAGAACTTTTTTATGCCTTAGTGTATCCATCTGACTACTGAAACAATTAATTATCTTACAATTTTTATCTGAAACAGGTACATCTTGCTGAAGTCGTTAGGAGTAACCTATTTCGAAATAATCTTATTTTGAAATATTCAGTACACATAGTATAAAGGTTTGTTTGATATCAGTGCCTTTTCCGTTAAAAATACAGCAAAATGTTACTTGAAAAAGTTAATCGAAATGACGACGTGAAAAATTTCAAGAATTTATATCGCTGAATTTGTCTTTAGAAAATGTAGATGTTACAACTCTGTCAAACATGGTTAAAAAATATAAAATATTGCAAAAAATGATGTGTTTTGGCGATTCTTTTAACTATCAACTGGAAAAAAATGATTTTATCTCATAATTTTGGGACACACTGTACATCGAGGCAACTTTTAATCCTTAAGTAGAGCACCAACCACTCGAGCTATGGTATTTTTACTCTTGAGATGTGTAAACATTGTGCAATGCATGAAAAAATAAAGTAATTGGCAAAACTAATAATATAAAACATACTACTTGTAAGTAAATAAATGCAAGTTGGCAACAATTTTGATCAATAAGCAAATAAAAAACTACAAAATTACCTGGTAAATTGTCTAGTTTCACAATGTTGATGTAGAAAGAAATATTCCTGGCAATGTTATTTAAACGATATGAAAGTGTCAATAGAATTCCATAAAATTTCATTACTTAAATACATTTTCTAGACGCTACCGTTTTTTTTTAATAGAAAACGACACAATAGAGCAATGTATACAAAACAGATTTTCAATTCACCGGTTTCAAATGATACATCGAAAATTGTGAACTAGTCGACTGATATTTAAACATAAATATTGCAAATTATTCCTTGATTGCTTAAAAATATTAAAATGTGTGTTCTGGAAAAACGTAACGGCAAATCAATAATATACACAAGCGGTTATATAAAATTGTTAATCGTTTTATAAAGAACCGAATGTTTTGTAGATTATAAATTAATGGAAACAGTTTCCATTTGAAATATATATGCGTAATATGCAAATATATATCCGATTAAAATACATGTAGGAAAAATCATTTTTTCTATACAACACCCCTTTTAATTTTTGAAATCAAGTAAAATATTAGTGTTCAAATATTACTATCTATGACATGAAAATTTGTTCTTATTGTAAAACTTGTGTGAATATAGCGGTGAGTCGGAACATTTTGACAATAATTGTTGTACGAAAAGAAAATAGTGTCTATATCAAGTACTTAAAGACTCTATACAGGGTGGTTCAAATTGGTCGGTTTTCAAGGGTTACTGCAAATCTGTCATTGATCTGATAGACGAGTCCCGAGCTCTTTTTTCGAGAAAATAACAATGGCGCAAACCGCATGTCTCTATCTGTTACCGTTTTCGAGCTACAAAGCAGTTCTCGATTTTTGGCTAATCCGTCAGGTGCCCTTTTATCGTTTCGCTTTCAAGATACGGTTTGAACATTCTACAGGTAGGTACTACTTTTAGGGATACATTCGATGGCATAAAAATAAATGTAATACTATTTTTAGTTTTTATGATATGACCACTACTTCTGTTTTTATAAGAAACACTCCGTATTTTATTTGAAAATGTCGCCCTATGTTCGCATGTTCCCTCTCATGAAGCTTTTCAATAATTTCGTTAAGGTGCCTCCTGGACACCACTGCGTTTTTTTTAATTTTGAATTTTCTCGGATTAAACATTTTAAATGGAACTCTCCTGTTCTTTGAATGACTCTTATCGCACTTTGCTGTCGAGAAAAATATATATAAATCATAGCCCTTTTAATTAAAAATAAAACAAGAATTAGTTTATTGTTTTTCTCGTAAACGGTGCATTTTATCGATAATAAACAAGAGTACCTTTTTTAGTCGAAGGTTAAAGCTACCCAGATTTATTATTTTAAAGCCTTTATTACAGGAACTTCTCATCTTATTTTTTCAAGTTCTATCTGCACCCGAGAGATTTCCCACATTTTCCTGGATACGTCGTCCGTAAATGACCCAGTATCAGTTTCTTAAGCAACCAGAATTTGTCATTTAGATTATTTATTATAACAAGAGAAATGGCGGATTAAATAAAAGATAAACTACTTTCCAATAAAACTTCAAGTTTCATGTTTTCATTTGGTAGAATTACTTAATTTTCTTTGCATTACTCGCTATTTTAAATCTAGAGTTTTGTAGAGGTTAGCCAAAAGGTATACAACTAAGCTGTGGATGATCTCACACCAGTTAAATACATACCTTCGTTTTATTGTTTTCCAAAGTGGCATATCTGTCACCTTTGACGTGACGTCAGGCTCGAAGCGTTGAGACCACAGTCATTCTTTATTAACAGTTCAACCTACATGTACTAACCGTGTTATTCAGGACGTTCGTATCCAATTATACCCTGTTTTATTTGTTCGGTGAGATGCAACAAGAAACGGAAACGCTACATTTTATTATTTAATGAAAAGCGTATTCCCAGGGTGCTCGCGGTCAATTAAAAAAGAGAGGAAAGCCTCACGAACTCATCCTTCTAACAATATGCAATTTATATATTTATACGGGCACACGGAACCGCTCAGGAACCGCGTAGGGTATGTCGAGACTATAAGTTTGATGTTTCTCGCATATGACCGGAATGTCGAACGGGTACAAATCGGATATAACCGTATCTGTATATGTACAATCGTTTGCAATAATAATGACGCTCATTAAAATTAATTTTGCGATTTCTTTAGAACTTCTGATTTATTTGTAATAAAATCTACTTCACATTTTTAATATTAGTTATTAGTTGTTTCACTCATCGATAGAGATTTAATGAAATTTCTACTCAGAACTTCCAGAAGTTAAAAAACTGTTTTAAGAGAGTGTCATTATTATTGCAAATGATTGTACCTAAGTGAAAAATCTTACCCTGCGTTCGAGGCTGACAGCATGCTCATAGGTTATTTTGACACAAGGAACAGGATTAACCACAAGGATAATGGGGTCATGACCTAGGAATGTCAAGCTCTCAGAGGGTGAAGATGTCAAAGTGTCAAATTCAGCAAAAACCGCAGATATGCGTCCTTTAGACTGTCGCTAGAATTAGGTACGGTAATCGCAAACCCGCAATAAGTTCTATTAACTGAATAGAATAAATAATCTAGACCTAGCAATGATAACGAAATTTCGTAACCTGTACCAACGTTTCCTTTTTGCTTTTGTTCCTTTTTTTCTGTGTACTCTTTCATTTTCAATAGATTAGGGAAGCTGCACAATTTTTCCAAATACATGCAGAAGAAAGAATGAAAAGAAAATAAAACTTATTTATAATATCGGTCATATGAAAATAATTTATAGAACAAAAGTTATTATTTATCACCGATCTATTTATTCTGATTTTGTTCGTATTTATAAGTGAAAAACTGTACATTAGCAATTTAAATGTTAAAAATGATAAGTTTCACGATTTATTTCTTATATTTCAACAAAAAAATAATAATAAAGGTGGTGAAGATGGAGATTTACAAACGACGAAAATCCACCGTTTCTCTACAAATACTTACCGGTTCATCCGTAAAAGGTTCTAATTAGTTGCTATAGTTACCTCGCTTGTGTAGTGAGTCTTACATGGAAGGACAGCAAAATTGATTACATTTTCTTTCACGCACAGAAGCATATAGAAGCAATTAAACAAAACTTTTAATTGGAAAGAGATGCACTGTTAAGTATAAACTCAACCACCATCTAAAAATTAAATCTTAATTTACTGAATATATACACTTGTAAAGAAATTTCTTTACGCCAAAGCTGCATTCGTTCAATTGCAAGCAAACTGTTTTCTCAGTGTAAGTACTATTCTCACACTGTGAGAACACTTTATTTATTCCTCCTTGAAATTACACATTTTAAAACACGATTATCACCAACAAGAGGAACCTGGTCCTTCGCAAATTACCAGAACCTGAGTCTATTAACCGTCCCCGTAGGCGGTACCTCGGACATCATTATTAGGGACCTCCTCTTAGGCAGTTTATATTTTACGGCCCCCATTTAAGATCGTAGTTTTGTGACTGTAATTTACGGCCCGGTTGACACATTTAGTATAAACAAGAATGGGGCTTAGGGATTGAAAGCATTCCGGTGTTTGGTAATTTAGCTTTTTTGACGCGATTATGCCCGTCATAAAATAGTTCATTGCTCATAAATATCTTGCTAATAGTGCCGGGGACCCTAAATATAAGCTAATTACGAAGTACACGCTCGAAATTTCGAAGCCCGTTTGTTTGCGTAAACATCCTGATTAGATTTTTCAATATGGAATACTATTAAGGCTAAATTATGATATTACCGAACGTATGTCTATGTAAATCAAAGGATAATTATATAGAGGCAAAGGAATACGCCCATTTTAAGTGTTTAATTAATTATATTAGTCACGAAATGTGCATTTCGAAACGCTCTTGACTTCTGACATTTGGCGTTCTCCCGTTTAATGGTTTTACATTAAAAAAATTAAAACTTGTTATCAAAAACTACAAGTTACGATCTTCCCATTGCTGAAACCTTGCCATCCTTGGACGTTTTTCTTCAAGGCAAAAAAAATCGTGTTGGCTTTGGAATAAGAAACACAAATAAATCGTGATTATTTACCGAGCTCTTAGTTCTTACAGTCGACATGGAAATTCCTCAGATATAGGAGCTGCAGGAACATTCCAAACATTTGTAAATAATAAACAAATTTTGCTAGTTGCTGTGCTTTAACTTTGTCCTTCGGTAATACATTTGTCTATAGAATTTAAGTTCATTTTAGTTCGTTATATTATACTTATCACTTACTTTATTCGATGTACAGGGTGATTCAGAACATATCTAAAAAAAATTAGAAATAAATGCGTCATGAAAAATGGAGACAATATCGTGAACAAAATTTTTGTAAAATCCTTACAGTTGGCTAAAAATGGGGGTACAGTGTGTGTGGGTGGGAACAGCAGTGATACGTGTACAAAATTAGAAAAAATCGTTAGATTCACAAAAAAATTATTCAAGAAATTCATAAAAAAAATATTTTTTGACGCCTTGTAATTCCGCAATTTTTGAGTTTTTTTTTAAATATTATAGGGCTTTATGGAACGAATTCGTGTAGAATCATCCCCCCAGAATATTGACGAATAATTTCCGGACACCCTCTATATCATCATTAATTAATCGGAAAAATTGACAATACAGTTAATTGTCTAGATTTTCTGACTAAGTCAACGTTTCGATTTTATATAAAACTTTCTCAGGGCTACAATCAGGGCTATTTATAACAAAATCGAACGAAAGGAATAGATAATAGAAAACTTTTAATGTACCCGCGGCAGTCTTGTGCCATAACCTAGAAAACCAAACCGACGAACTATATTGTGGGAAAGTATCTGCACCCAACACAAACTTCGTTATTTAATAACTATAAAACGTTTAAAAATTAAAAAGGCACTAAAAACTGAAGAACACAAAACTACAACATAAACATATGGTAAACACAGGAATTAAATTATGACGTGGCTGGAAATGTTACGGTCCTGTTGCTAGTTGCCTACGTTACCTACTCTGATTCTGTAAACGTGTGGCGGACAAGTCGCATAGGCGGCGTTGAATAAGGATTTAATATTATTTTGAAAAAAAAAATGTTTCCTTTAATAATAATAATAATATCTCTACCCCTCATTTTAATCACGAGGATTAGCCCAGAAGTCGAAGAGTTGTGCGGGAGAGGGGGCGGCATATTATTATTAAGCAGGCCGCATTTGCGCCCAGGAACGACTTACGTTGGTAGGCCCTAACCACCATTCAGTGCAGGAATGAGGGAAACCTGGAAAACCTCATTAATTAGGGGGGCAGTCAAATGTCAACCGGTATCAATCTCTCACATTGACCCAAGCCAACATTCTTCCACCCTACCATACCCGCAGAGAGGGTGCCAATCTCTCCACGAATATAGCTTATATACGGTCTACCGGCTGCAGGGGTCGAACCCACAGCGATCCAGTCACCTCGATTCAAGTACTAACGCCTTAAACCGCGCGACCACTGACCGACATTATAAATAAGTTTTGTGAAGAGTGATTCCGTTAATGCTTAATTTGCTCTATCCCCTCTTAAAATGTCTATACTTAGTCATAGTTAACCCATGCACGTAAAGCTAATATTTTGTTTTAAATTTTAAATTATTAATATTTTTTATAATTCTTATTTCTTATTTCCTATTGTAAGTAGTCCTGAGAAGAAATAAAATCTAAACGTTGGCTTAGTCTGAAAATCTAGACCATTAACTGTATTGTCCTTTTTTCCAATTATTCCATCCTAAACATACTTTTCAGGACATTAGCAATATATCATAAATATCATTAATTTTAGTCGATATGTGACTACAGGAATAAAATGTTTCTTAAACTCCTAAGTGATTTCCATGCTTTCTGGGGATTAATAAATGCAATTCAGACCCCGGGTGTATAATATACCAACACGAAACTATTAACCAATTATTTACATAGACCTCGGAGGAGGTCGAACCGAAGTCGGACCCTGAAGGTGAAAGGGGCGCTTCGTTAACGAAACGACGGTATTCCGCGCACACCTAGACCGGCTGACACCTGCGGAACATCCGCCCCGGCGGCCTCGCGACCTCGCCCCCGCGATCCCCGGGTGCTTCCCGACCGTTAAACACGAATCGCTCGAACAAATATTTGGATACGACAGTCAAAAGCCGGCGGTAAGTCACGCTAACCTAGAGAACCTGCTGCGAGGAGAGGGGGCGGAATAAATGGCGACACGCGTTCATCAACGTCTTTTAAGTCCTTAGAATCCTTAGATGATTTACGGATGCAGAGAGAAAAGTAATTCGTCAAAAACTCCAAAAAGTGAAAATAAAAAGTAAATGGATGCCAAATATAAAATAAAAAACGATAAAAATAACCAAAAAATATGTGGGCATGTGACTGACTATTTAAACTGAAATAGCGGCAGAAAATTATTCACGTCTCGGCCTATGAATGTTAGAGTTGAGGAACATAAAAATTATATAAAAAAACGAGAATTTGACACATCCATAATTTGCGAACACGCTTGGGAAAACGGTCATTTCAAATATCTTAAATCATTGCATATTAATTTCAGGTACATCGCAATTTTACATTTGCTTTAAACATATTTAATTGAAACCATGTAAAACGTTATAAATAATTCAATATCACTTTCTTTAGAATTTGAAAAATCACGTTTAGATTAATTTTTTCATATGGTACTCAGTGTGTTCATACAAACACGTTCTGGTAATATATAGAAGTGACAAATACCAAAATCTGAACAACAACTTAAATATACTCGCGGCAAGAATTCAACCAACTTACGTGATACGAACAAATGAATAATTTATTATATTTTCATCAAAATATTTAAAAAACTGCAACTGAGAGTAATAAAACTATATACTACACTTAAAGTTTGCATTATATATTGTACTAAAATGCAAAAAATCATTGTTTTTAACGCGACCAAGTATCGAAAATTATGTTGACAATAAAAACAATTGCGTAACGTCAGTCATGACGTAAGACGTCTGCATTCTTGCCGCGACTATAAGTACAGGTAAAATTTCACTTGCTTTGTACCTATAATAAATAACATTGGAATTGAGATATCACTTGTTGTATTTGACAATACATTAATCCACCTGAGCTATAATATTTCAAAGAAAAAAAATCTCCTTTGATTTTATTTGAAAAATTACTAACTTTCGATATATGTATATCCAGGGTGATTCAGTCATAATATCAATAAATTTCACCACGTATTCTGAAGACCTAATAAAGACAGAAACTCGAAAAATAAATATTTCAATCGGATGTTTCGAATTAACAAATCTGCTTCTACAGTACACATAATGTCATAAGTTTCATTATAAAATAGTATTCACGAAGAAAATAATATACATTTTTTTATGCAAACACATTTCCAATTTAAATTAATGTCTCATAGAAATGGATTTTTTGTGGTAAATATTTTCAAAACTCGGGGAAAAATCATCTAAGAAAATATTCATTTTTTAAATAAAATGAAGGAAATATATTTAAATATACATAATTATAAATTATTTGGCATTCGAATAATAGAAATACTAATAGCGACGTCAAAATTCTAGCTTTTTAGTAATCTTAGCTCCAGTATGTCACTGGTAGATATACTTGGATATAAATTTAGCAAATTCCTACCGTCACTTAATTTAGTTATAAGAATTTCATTAATATATTGTCGGAACGTAGTTTAAGGATCACCCTGTACATTTCCCCGATTCAGAAAACATTACGGGTTAATGGAACCCACCGATAAACTCTCCGCTCAAAACATTAATTTTCGTCGACAATTACTTCCAAACTAGTGACTAATGTAATTATCACGAATCTCAACGAGTTTCTAATAAATACTAATGGTGGATCCATTATTTCATATCTGTGACAAACGACTCCGATTACCATATTAAAATGAGTATTTTCCGACATTACTCCTTAAGATAAACGCGCACTTAGCGTTGCTTTAAATGATATTTAAATAGAAAATTATATTATTACATGTTGGCAACACGAACGCATTTGTTTAAGCGGTATCTAATGGAAGAGTTCCGGTCATTTTGATATACGACCTGTACAGGCGACATTATTTATGTTCATGACAATGTAGCAATATTCTGTATTTGATTCTCCTTTGTACAAGAAAAAAAAAATTTAAGTAATTATTGTAGAAATATACAGGGTGTCGTAATAGAGTTGCATACACTATTTTTTTCTGCATGCACTTTATTATTATTGAATTTATACTGAAATGAAAACATAACTACTGAATATTATAGTACGTTTATTACAAACAAAACGTAGAAGGGATAAAGACTTAACAAAAATATATATAAAATAAATGTATTCATAATAATTTAGATATTAATGTCCACATTCTACAGGGTTAACTATGACTAAGTACAAATATTTTAAGAGGGGGATAGAGAAAATTAAGAATTAACGAAATCACCCTTCAAAAAAATTCCAAACTTATTTATAAATCGAAAATATATTTTTGATATATTAAACCTTATTTAGCGTCGCCTATGCGCGGCAACCAGCAACACGTCGGTAAAATTCGCTGTTATATTATAATTTAATTCCTGTGTTTACTTTGTAGTTTTGTGTTCTTCGGTTTTAATTTTAAACGTTTTATAGTTATTAAATAAACAAATTTGTGTCGGGTGCAGATATTTTCCCGGTTTGTTTTTCTAGGTTATGGCACAAAACTACCGCGGGTCCATTAAAAGTTTTCTATTATCTATTCCTTTCGTTAGATTTTGTTATAATAAATAGGCATTTTATCTAACTGTACCTACGGGAAGTGTGTACCAGTTTGTAACGAAATAATGAAAAACGAATGCAAAATACTGCAGCTAACTGCATTAACTGTTACCTATCTATCAGGTATTATTACTGACAAGAATGTTAATTTTTATCATTTCTGCTTATAGAAACGCTGCAAAAAACGGCCGTATAGTATAGTTGACATTGTTGACAAATGTAAGCTTATTCTATAGATCTAAGCCATCTCAGTCGAGCTTATCATAGGTGCCGACTTTCCGCAGGAAAAGAGGGTTTTGTCCCATTTCTTAAACGTCGAGCTAAAATTCTGGAATATTTTTTTTTACTGTCTTTTATGCCTTCCTGAGCACGTGGTTAAAATGTTTGTACTTAGTCATAGTTAACCCTGTATATACTACAGTTCTTATAATGCAATACAGCCCTTCTGGCAATTTTGTAACAAACCTGATATATGAAATTATAGATATTGATGAAGTAATGTTTATTAAATTGTGGGTTCGATTATTTATATTCAATTGAATTTAAAATTTGATGGAATGTCCATCTGAATTGATTCGTTAATGTAGTTCTCGACTGGTGCTGTGGATTTCCATCTATCGTGGTGTTTTAGTGAAGTGATGTCACCACCAGCATTCATAGAAAATATTGTTGCAGAACATAGTGGCAAAAGTAGTGTCCGGTATATAAATAGAATGAAAGATGTAAGGAAGTAGCAACTCCTTTCTCATATTATGTTCAAATTTGTTTATTCTTACGTTTTATATCATTCAAATTTTGGTTAAAACATCAGATATGTCAAACTATTTTACTAATTAAAACCACAAATGAATTCTACTAATAATTAATAACAATAGCGACAAAAGCAGTTGAATTTACCGATCAAAATAGGTGTTGTAAAATGTAATTTATTTCTTTACTTGGGAATTTTTTTAAATTTTTTGTCGACGATTATACGCCTTATCAGGTCTTATTGTGGACCAGATCTCAAGGCCGTGCGGAAGTGTATTTTTTAAATATTTTTGAACTGCTCCTTTTGATTTTATTTTTACAAAATTGTATTATGTAAGATTCCTCTATACATTCAAAAAACATTTTTTATATAAATTCTAAATCACCCTGTATACTTTTAGATTCAAATTTAACGCACTGTTCAAAACTTTGTTTTCATAAACTTGTGGATATTCGTATGGCTAAACTAAACTAAACCTGGAAAGCGTATAAAAACAGTAGCAATGCTCTGAAAACAAACGAATGCAAGCCATCCACCCTTCCACGGCTTACTCGAGTTGCATTTCTCTAATCCGAGATAACACCCTATATATCCCAGCGGTTTTTTGAATTCTTAAGTTCCCCAAATCCTACGATTACTCTCTTTAATTCTGCATTAAAATTCATCTTCTGAATGCCGAGTTAAAATCCCCCGTACCATTTCTCCCTTTCAATATTTAAATAACAAGTAGGGTAGATGGAAGCACCCGAAATGCATCTCACCCTTCTAATACTACCCATCCTAGCACGCTGCTACTAAAAATAGAGAATGAATAGTCTGACTAACCCAGCCTTGATAAAACTGCATGTAACGATTACACATAAACAAAAAACGCACGTTTAGCATTAATTCTAAATATTTCAATCATGAATTTCACACACGATCCCACATATTGTGTGTATGAAACAACAGATTGATGAATAAGGTTAACTGTATTCTTTGAGGCGGAATTCATGCTGTGAAGAAATGACATCACAATCGAATAATGAATACAGAAAATTTAATATATACAGGGTGATTTTAAGGTCACCGTATTTCTCGCCGGAAAAGATCAAATTCACAATTATTTTTACACTTTTAAACAAAAGTATAAGCAATCTTATATGTAGAACTATGACAGTTTATGTCATAACAATATTTATATCTACAGTTAATACAGTAGATTTCTGTACTTAAAAATGTGTTGGTTACATCCGTTTTCTCGGTATTTGTCAGTTTTACTTCGGTATCTTTATATATTAGCAGGTGGCATGGGATAACATTCCTGTTATTTGCTAAGCCCTTAGATTATTCAGTTATTAAATGTTAAAAATCTTAACTTAAATCGCTTGGATGTTCATATCCTTTATTAAATTTAATGAAGTCATATTTATTAAATCGTTGTCACTTCGTAGAATATGGATGGATATCTGAAAACTTATACATCAACTTCAGGAGTTTCCCAAGGATCTATTTTGGGCCCTATACTGTTTCTCATTTTTATCAACGTTATTTCAAAAATATTTTCAGTGCAACATCAACTTTTTGCTGATGACTTAAAAATTTATTTACAGATCAATTATTTTATCGAGTCACAACTTTTACAAGATTCACTTGATGCAGTGCTTAACTGGTGTCTCAGCAATAATCTTCAACTTAATTTGACTAAGTGTAAGATTGTTTCGTTCCACAGAAAATATAATCCTGTATTGTTTAATTACTCCTTGAATGGAACAATACTAGAGATATGTGATTTGGGAGTAATTTTTGACAGAGGTCTTACTTTTATTGATGATATCTCATCTGCCTGTCGGTTATTAGGATACTTATTAGGAATTGGGGCGAATTTTCAGATGTAAATACTCTTAAGATTTTGTATGTAACATTTATTAGAAGTAAGATTGACTCTGCGTCAATTGTATGGTATTCGCTGTATCAAAATTATATTCATCATGTAGAATCTGTACAGCGTAAGTGCTTAAAATTTATGGATTTTAAATGTAATGGTTATTATCCTCCTAGAGGGTTTGATCATGCAACTCTACTTAAATCATTCGACCTTTCGTTATAGTCTGTCAGAAGAGACTGTTCTGCATTAAACTTTTTATGCAAACTTTTTAATAATACAATTGACTGTAGTTATCTTTTGCAACAATTTTCATTTCATGTACCAAGACTTCAATCTAGATGTTCGCATATATTTTATTGCTAGACACCTAGAACTAATATATTAATTAAGTCACCTGTTTATAACATCACATAATATATTTTTGAATTCAGCAAGTTAAGCTCTACAAGAATCCGATGGAAAAATATAGGGGTTCTATTTAAAAAAATATCCGATGACGTCATCACGCGAATATAAATGAACGTCGGAAATGCGTTGGTATAGAAAATAGTCTTTTTAAAAAGCAAAATCGACGGAACCGAGGATATTTCATGAAACTTCGTTGTTTTAGAAATAATGAATTTATTCCATACTTTTCTTCCACACTGTATAAAATTAACAAATATATGTTAATGTTTCGAGGGTTTTCAACTCCAATTAAACACAAAAACTATAACTAAGTACTTTTATTTGTTGCTGTACAATTTCGAGCGTATATTTCAGTTTCAATGGGTACTGCCTCTCCACCTTTGGACGTTATCCGCTGAAGTGTATGGTTATATTGGGGTTGGAGGTAATAAAGACTGATGTGCTGACAGAGCAGCTTTGTAAACAAACATCTCCAGGTATGGTCTCAAATATATATATATATGAAATTTTTTGTTTTGAAACAATAAAACCATGCACATATTTGATTTTATCTTTTATCCTTTCCACTATTTTAAATTTACAATGTTCTACTGGATACGTATGATACTATAGGAGGCCATCTAAAGAAGCAACCCTTGGAATTCAGATATAACTACATCAGATCTCATCTACCATTGCTGATTGCATGTAATGTCCGAGTGAGTCCAAAATAAATTTTGTTATTTAATCTAAATGTGCCAGGTATGCGTTTCTGTAGATTAGTAATTTAAGATATTTTTATTTTAAATAATGATTGATTTTAACCTTGCCTATGATGAACTGTATATTTGGTACCAAAGAACCTTTACACTACAGTAAAAAAAAATATATATATATAACTCGCCTATTTTCCCATTTTTAAATTATGTAAGCCGAAAATGACACTTATAGTAAATAAAAATAAACAAATCGTCATGCAGAGGGATGATATCTATAAGGACATTTCTGTGTATTTCGTCCAGTAGTGCCCGCCGGTTTTGATTACACTCTGTACACAAATAGCATATCCACAGGTCATTATTACCAATACACTTGGTGTTATATCATTGTGTCAGCTAATTACGTTTAAAACAAAATGACGATGGAACACACACTACAAAACACAAAAATTTTAACTATAACACGATTCTTCTCTAACACGTATAATACGTTGGTTAGGTTGGAATGGAAGTTCTATATGTTTGAGACTACTCTGAAGTGGTTATCTATAGCTTATAATAAATAATGTAATGAAGCGGCTAAATTTTTATACCCTAAGCAAGCATTTATCCTTAGAATTGTCCTAGTACTAATATTCATTTAGCTTTTACCGAATTTCTGGATGACTCGCATAAACTATTAAGGAATATAAGAAAACATAAATAATCTTTATTAACGTATCAGCAAAACGTTTAACAACAGATTAAATAACTGCAGACGTTATTGCGGAATGTCTCAGAAGACCACCGTTGTCTGAAAAGTAATTTCTACTGAATCAGCCCTAGAACAAACAGTAGGAACCGAATTAGACACTTCAATATATATTTATTAATTTTACTAGGTAAAGTAAGCAATTCCGCTACATTTTGTTATTAAGACACCAAAAGAGCCATTTAACCAACTATCTCCGCGAGGAGTGATGTCCCAATAACAGTTTCCACTACCGAACACCAAAACGGTGATTTTTTTTCCTGTAGGTAACCCTCCCGGGCGATTAAATCCTCACAGGCCGTGGCGTGACGAGACCCTTCGATAATACATTTTCCTGCCCATAAAATAAATCGCCGGCGCGTCAACGCCGTCGTCTCGAGAAATAATAACGTAACAAATGAGGAGGACGGACGGGGCGCGATATTTTATTTCGAAAATGCGAAACGTCGCGGGAGATATGAAACGATAATACGGGCTCTCCGCCGCCTCCTCTCTAGGGGACGGCGGCGGGCCGGGGGCACACACACGCGCCCGTGTTATTGGACGCTCAGCGCGGCGATGCCAAGTCCGACGGGTTTACCAAGACCTGGGGATAATTTAGAAATGTATAAAAGCAAAAAATTATACACATATTTGACTTTATTCCTACACTGATAATAATAGTAAATTTACACGTTGGTCACACCTATTACTGTAAAAAATACCAAATACAAACTGTACCGCAAGTAACTTAAAAAATTAAATACTGTAGAATTACATTTCTTATGACAAATGACACAATTTTTGTGTATTTATATAATGTATTGTAAACAAGATGTACTAATGTCTACTAAAATTGTTTAAACCATATCACGTGGTAAAGCGAGAGTGAGGTGAGGAATTATGTGTATCAATAACAATCAAACATACTGAGGAATGCAGTCACAAATTTGTTAAGGGCTGAAATAAAGAACACTCTTATTGTTAAAAAAATATTTCAAAATTATTAACACTTCATCTAATATTATCATATTTTAACATTAAACAATTTACATTATGACTGCGGTACTGACTGTAATAAACATTGCCGAAAGCTCGACAAAAACACATCATTTTTTATGCTACGTTTCCATTCAAAATCCATCCCAATATCACTGTAGCATTGAGGGTTATGTTAGTTAAGGTAAAATAAAAAATATACATATTTGTTTTCTATAAATGTATCTAGGTGTTTAAAGTTATCTAATAATTTTCTTTATTTGGTTTAGTTACTTCTAAACTATTTCTTCTCTTTCTTGTAAAAAATAATACTTAAAAACATTTGTACGAATGCAAAGCTACTATTTGTTGGTAATATGAGTAAGCTTCCTATTGATTACATTAACATTACGGGTTAATAAATAATACAATAAAATTGGTAAAATAAATATAAATTTTACATCAAAATTACACAGTAAAGTTAATAAAACAATTGGTAATAATACAAAAGAAATAGAACATAGAACTGATAACAATACTTTATATATACTTCAAATAGTAGTTTTTCATTAGAGTTGTAACATTCTGGTGTATGATTTCATACCTACCTAGACAATTATAACCAACGATCCACCGTGTTATATTACAAATAATTGTTACCAGTGTACGGATAAAAATCCTTTTTGAGAAACTGAGGGCAAAGTTTCGTCACAGATCTTGATACATAGTTTGTTTATAGCAAGGTATTCGAACTTGGAAATTTGAGCACAGATTATGTTAATGATATGCAAAAACAAATAGTTTTCAATAGAAAAATACGAGCAGTTCCGATAGCTATATAATTTTGCTTGCGTTCAATAGAACAGTAAGGCATAAGATCAAATGGTGGTTATTTAGTTGCTAATTTGTGCCACCAATTCATACCATTGATTTGCTGCGACTTTCCCAAAAATTAAAGATTAAATACAGCGGATGTCCGAAATTTTAGTGCATTTCTTTTGCTATATGATACCAATCCAAAACATATTTTACTCAATCATTTTTTCACCGACCAACGGTAACATAATTATGGCAGCAAACAGGTCTTGCATAATATTTGACGTCTTGTAACCAGAGAGTTTTGCCCAGATTTGCCATAAATTAAGATGTCATGTAGACGGTCATGGTACTATAAATTGTTCCAATACCAAGTAAGCGTGTGCAGCAAAACGAAACGCACTAACCACAATGATACTATGACTAATAATACTTTATGGTTAATAGCAGCAGCAGGTGATAACTTACAATGTTGTCGTAAGTTTAGAGAACGTTACAGTTTTAAGAACTTTCTAGGAAACTTCAATTGTTTACTTCGTTAATATTGACACAAAAAACAAATTACGTTACAGAAGCTTTTACTTAACCTTAATTGTACGTTAGTTTGTAACACAATTTTGCATTTTATTGCAGTTGTAATTTTATGTTTGAAATGTATTTGTAGAAAAATTATTCGTTTTAGACATTTTCTTCGTAAGTTTTTTTTTGTTGCGTTTTTAGTATCGGTACTTATATTGCAGACATTCAGTCAAAAATGTGTTGATGCCTTGCACTTGTTTAATAATCATAAGGTATTAGTTAAATTCAAATATGTATTATTAATATTGTAAATATTTAAATTGCATTTGGAATCCTAAAAAATTGATAAAATCCAATCTTTTCTATATATCGGTTAAATTTTTTTTGTTGATATTTAATAACTATATATTCAACATAAATTAAGTTATTTCATGTAGTTTTTTTTTTAAGCTATATAATGACAGTATATTTATTTTGCGGTCATACATCGCTTACTATTACAATTACTATTTAAAATCAACAAAATTAAAATATTCTGTTACTGAAAACATCTAAATGAATTCCCTTCGGTCGTCTGCTGAATACAAATTTGTTACTAGCGTAACGACACTACCATTTAATATGGAAACTACTACACTGCAAAAAAGTTTTCTGCAAATGTGATTGTTATTAATGTAATTCAGGATGTGTAAAATTTCCATGTTTTACTACAAAATGCGTTAAAATTATTAGTATTACAATAAAATATCTGTAATATTTACCAATAATGTGTAAAAGTACCCCACTTCATGTTAATATTCTGTGTAAGAGTAATATAATGTCATCAATTTTAACCACATATTTGGAAAGTGAGGATCTTGATGGTGAATTGTATTTTGCCGCTTGCGTGTATTTGTGTCATGCTACACGCATACTTCGACCACAGCGTGTTTGCATCAAGCAGTGTTGCCAGGTGGGAAAAATTCAGTGCATGAGAATAATTTCAAAGAAGCAAGTAATTTTTAATTACTTTTGTAATGTCATTTTTATTTCATTAAAAATTATTATGTTCTGCTATTTTATCATAATATTACATTGTAAGTAGGTAGTTACAGGTACTTACTTAAAAGTTATTAACCACGTAACCTTTCTAATTTATTTTATTGTTAGGCCGGGCGAACGTTGAGACGCAGTTGACGTGACGCAGGGTGACTCACGGGTCGTAAAATCTGTTGTTTCCAGAAAATGTAGGTACCCTTACGGAATAGAGTTAAGAATCACTGCAATACAGCGTGAATACAGCACACACACCGCATATCCGTCGACTGTCATATCCGTTTATGTATTCATTGCTAATTATTAAGAGAGCAGTCTACAATAAAGGACATTTCAAGTACCCAAATATTGTAGATACCTACCTCTATCTATTCAATTTTGCCCTCGACTTTGCCTTTATTTCTCGTTAGGTCTTTGTTTTGGTAGATTTCAAAGAGTAATTTTAATAATTTTATTATTTATTTTTGTGTCTATTAAAAGCATGAGATTTTGTAATCAAATTATGAAAGCATGAGATTTCCTCGGAATGCATGAGATCTGACAACACTGGCATACGGAACCGATTACCGTAGTAGTGGGAATGCTAGACCAATGCACGTCGCCGCCCCTCTTAAAGTTCGTACCTTCCTTGGAATGAAGCGGCAATTTCTACTTTCTCTGTAAAGATCCGTAATTTCTGAATCTGTATATTTGGAAGACGCAATAAAGATAGAAAGTGGAGTTTAGTCGACTAAAAGAAAAAGAAGTCAACCCAGCGGTCAATAACAGTTTACAAAAGGATTTAAATAATGTTTTGAAAAACTACTTTTTTTCAGAGTAAATATGCATTTAAAAAATTCTTTAAGCGCATACTCGCGTTTTTCTCATTTTTCCCTATCTTCCCTTAACATTACTGACATTATGACTGGATCACCCTGTGGATACTGAAATAAATTTCCAAAAATAAATATTACTTAATCCATATAAAATTTTTGCATGGGGGAAAATAGAATGTTTAGTAATTTACGCCATCTCTCCACATTTTCACGACTATAAAAACTAGTATGTTGCTTGCTGAAGGACAAAATAATGTTCTATTAAATTTAAATATTTACAGGAAAAAATGTGACATCAAATTACATATGAAACAAAAATTGCAAGTAATCACGTTTTAAATTAATTGACTATTATTTAAATATCTAGCCTTCATCATTATAAAATATTATACTGGGTGATTCTAAAATTTAATACTAAATTGAAACACGAGATAGAAAAACTAAAATAGGCAGAAAATATCGTGACAAACAAATTTTCTTGTGGATATGGGCTCAAAAGCGAATTGTAACTGAGATAAGACAAAATGTTAATAAGATTCCTATAACATTATGTTTAAGGTCAATAAAACAACATAGCTGAAATATAGAACATATTTTGAAATCGATATTCTTATTACTTTTTTTATCGGTTTTGCCAAAATCAGTGCAGATTGTCGATATCGAACAAAAGTGCCTATTTTGTGTCTTTAAAGATACTAAATGAAGCAAATTTTTTAAATAAAAACTCATCGTCAATTACCTCCTGCATCTTCGTCATTGGAAAATCCATTCATCCACCTATTTATCTCCTATTTCAGTTTTCCTATCCCCTGTTTCAGGTTTGACAACATATTTTTGAAACATGAAATATTTACCTTTCAATATGTTGTTTGGAGTTGATGAGTGATGACGTACAGCTGAGGACAATAAAAACCTAACCTAAATATATTTTAAATTTCAGACTATTTTAGATTCGCATGTTTTTTCTCGTAACTGTACATTTCATTTTGCCTATCATGTGGCAAACCATCTGAATAAATGTTTTGTTTTAGGGCACCTTGGAGAAAAAAGGCAAGGGGTGTAAGGTTAGGATTGGGCCAAATCTTCCTGTGAGCAGTACAGCCGTTCTGTTGCCAAAACATTTTGGAAACATTTGGTTTACATTTTTAAATACTTGAGAGCCAGAAATACGCAATAACCTGTTTTGGCAACAGGACTGCTGTCCTGCTCATTTTACAGCCTTGCATAATGGTGAAAGGTGGATTGGAAGATTTGACCCATTATCCTGCTAGACCACCTGACCTTAAGCCCCTTGACTTTTTTCTTAAAACAAAAGGTTTATTCAAATGATCTGCCACATGATATTAAAAGAGCGCATAAAAGAAGCAATAACAAACTATTCGTAGTGTGTAGAGTAAAAGACAAAATTGAAATATTGATTTTAAAATTTATATTAAGACTCTATTTCGGATTATAAACAGATTTGTTTTATAAAAATGTTGTGGAAAATAATAAATAATGGGATTTCTGCCTTGAGTATTTTCTTGTTTTCTTAATTTATGAGCACCCTGTATATCTGATCTAAGACGTTTCTATGACAGTCTCATTTTTTCGAAAAGCAGAACTTTTTATAAAGAGTGACATTTTTCGATAAAGTCAAAAACAAAAGACTTTCTCCTCTTGTCAACTCCATCCGTGGACACACTATATATTTGCATTGATGCATTTTTTTCTTGAAAATCGTAATAGGTTAAATTCAATATTTTGAAACTCCCTACGTGGCTGCTCTGCGTCGGTATTTATGCGGAACACTGTATTTATCTTTTCTTGGTTCCTAGAGCAATCACAAACAACTTACAATAGTCAGACGCACGCGCGTTGCATATTATGTAGCGTTTACAAAATTCTTTCCTGACTGCTCTAGAAAGCGATTACACAAAAACAATTTTGTTATGAAATTAAAAACTGAAAAAATACATTTTTTTCGAGAGACTTGACAACGTTGCCTCTCTCCGCGAGCCCCGCTTTATCGACCTGTTTGGCGACACGTACAGGGTCATTCTGTACTATACGGCCGAAGTTTAATGGCCGTTTTAGAGGATTCCCTACGAGATGCATCGTTCCCGGTCAACAGATGGATGTTCCGAAGTTGATTTCGATCGTTTGGCATCCGAAAATAATCGGTGCCTTTCGACGCAGAACGATCCGGTCTCGGTCCAATTGGCAAATTAAAAAAGGATTTACCCCTAACCTTACACGGTGGAGGATTTTTCTAAACTTATGCACTAACTAATGGACTTACTAACCTACCATAGATAATTATGTAGGAGATTTACAAAAAATTTTAATATTTTAAAAAATGTTTGTTCCGAGCGCATTCGCCATTATTTTAAAAATTTTGCAATAGTCCATTGGAAAGTTACATTTGGCGTTGCATTTTTTAGAGGACGCAATTTTTTTATTTAGATGTGAGGGGGGGGTCAAAAAAGCTGAACTTGTGAGGTCACAACCCTCCAGCTTTGGCCGATATCTTGGGAAAGGGGGTTAAATGGTTTTTAGCATTTATCAGGTAAACTATTGGTCATACAAAATTTTTTAAAAAACCTTTTTTATTGCAAATTGAATCCTCTACAATTTTAGTCCAGTAACTTTTTGTTGTAAAATCAAAAATAACAAAGATATTAAAGAAAAACCATCAACATTTTTGGATAAATTTTCTTTTGGACGCCATAATTTATTTATTTTTTTATTTAGAAAAAATACATCAGAATATTTTTGTAAAGTGGTTTTCAACGAAGAATTTTTATTATATACTTTTTTTTATTATATTCATTAGTTTGGGTTTTACAGCGCTGTGAAGTGAACACTAATTTTTCCTATAGTCCATTGAAAAGATACATTTAGGGTTGCATTTTTTAAAGGACGCAATTTTATTGTTTAGATATGAGGGGGGGTAAAAAAAAGCTTAACTTGAAGTTTGTGGAGTCGCAACCCTCCAACTTCGGCCGCCATCTTAGTTAAATTGTTTTTAGCATTTATTAGGTAAACTATTGGTCATACAAAATTTTTTTAAAAACATTTTTTATTGCAAATTTGGGTTTTACAGCTGTGAGCTGTGAAGTGAACACTAATTTTCCCTACTGATAAGTATAAATTTAAATTAATGATATGGCACAGTTTTTAATTATTTTTATAATAATGTTTTTTATTATAGACATTTCAATATTGTTATTTAATAGTTATTGACTTTTCCCCACCACCTACGAGGTAGAGTCTGGAGGCGCGTTTTTTTTACGTGGTATCCTCAGTAGGCATGATGAAGTTTTAAGTCAATAACTATTAAATAACAATATTGAAATGTTACAGCAAATTTTTAGGTACTGGAATCTTTCAAAATACATATTTTTTTAAATTCAACTATAGATGTAAACATTGTTATAACATATACTTACATAGTGCTGCATTTAAGATAGTTCACTTTTGTTTATACGTATGTGAAAATAATTGTAATAATGTGGGGTTAGAATAGCGAGATAATGTGTGTCATACAAAATTTAAGTTATATTATTTGAGTTTAAATAGTAAAAGTGGATAAACAAAACATGAGTAATTTTATTTTTGATATTACTTTTGCTCTAAGTGTTTTATTTTTCTAGATTTCAGTACCTAAAAAAACACCACAAATTTGATCATTTTACGGAGAGAAATACGGCGACCTTAAGTATAGATATTAACTTTAAAAAAATAAGGTAGGTATTACAGTTTCCTGCGCCATACATGTTATTTTTGTACCACAGCGACAATCTAGAACCACAGTGACAGCTATCGCAGTGCAAATTTTATTACACTTCTGCGACACCAGTTCCGCAACAATCTAGAGAATGTCACGAATATCCGACGACGCTACACTTCCCGAAAATAGCATTTTGGCGGGCCGCGCTCAAGAATTTTGATGTGATCGATACCCTCAACATCGCGATTAACAAGAATGTTATGAACCAGATAAGAGCGCTGCCACATTCTATGCCGAGGCTATAAATCATATATACAGCTGTTCCCGTGTAATCTCCGTATGTTTTTTTCACATCTTAGTGATTTATTCGTTTATTTATAGCCAGATTCAAGAGCCACCTATTTTTATTCACAACCGGATTAAGTCTTATTAGATTTAAGTAGTTGCGATGCCGACGAAAGTTGATTCAATGCAATTGGTTTTAAGTATTCAATGCTGGCCTCGATCGTACCACTGATAAGAGAGAACAACGAAAAAGCAATTGTAAATAATTTTTTTAAGGAGCAAAATGACGAAAACGTGAACAATTTGTGGGAATTTTTGTTGTAACTATTAAAAAACAAACCATGCTTCAATCAATCAAGACAATTTTTAATTAAATGATCTGTAAAAGGACATACATCATTTGACAATTTGATTATTTTTGTGATAGGTTATGCAGATGGTCCTTGAAAATTCTTACAGTTTATTGTTATTTAGAAATATATTTAACTTTGAATAACAATGGGGTTATCAAATATTGAAAAGTATAATATGTTTGTGTTGTACTGTCTGACGCATCAGAAATTAAGGTGGTCAATGTAAGCATCTCACTTTTAATTCATTATTACTTGTCTGTATTAATTATAGGTACTAGTATTAGCTGATGTTATTAATATTTTCGGATTTTCTAATTATAAGATTACCTTTTCTGTTCAAATTTAAATAAAATTTGTTTCTAATTCAGCACTGCTTATTTCAGTACTCAACTAAATCACTGAATCGATTAAATTAATGTTTCGAGAATTAAGAACATCTCAACTCAAACGTAAAATCGCTATGGAGTATTTTAATTAATGTGTAATCCTCTTTTTCAAGTTATAACACATTCAAAATAGTTTTTCAAACCACAATGAACTTTAACAATTTTCAAACTAACGGTTATGTATAAATTATGACTATCGAGTATAAATACCATAACAAGAACACTTTGTCAAATGGTGATTTTACTGAGGCAATACATTTATTTTCATAGCTTGCAACATTTAGCGTAAGCTGCATTGTCTGTGTTAGAATAATTTTAAATACCCAATTGCTTCTAATGTGAAAACCAATAAAATAATATTATAAGAAAATCTGTATCTGTAAGTACATTCTGTTTATTATTTTTTTACAATTGGCTTCTTTAAAACAGGTTCTACTTTATAGCCCGCATTTCATTGAGGCTGGTCCGGCCTAGGCTAGTGGCTGGAACAAGTGCAAAGGCGGCATTTCATTGAGGCTGGTCCTGGTCTATTGGTGACTGAGATTGTACAGCGACGTAGATGCTCACGTGGTATAAAGGCAGAAATCTAATTGGTCTATATAGGATCCCGCTTAGCTGGTCCCGCTTGAAAATGTAAATTATTACAAACATGGCTTGTGCCGCCTGAGCTCGAAAGCAAGCTCAACGCGTACCAGCCTGTGTGAGTGTATGACCATTTGCTATACTACATTTCAAATTTAGCTGGACCAGCCTCAGTGAAATGCGGGCTTTACTTGAGCAACATGAAAATATTTAGGTACATTTTTTTAACTAAAATTGAAAAAACTGTAATAAATACAAAAGATAAGGGCAGCATGTAGTATATTGCATGAAAGACGAAAAAACAGGTAATTTTTTGTGGCCATAGCCTGCTTCAATAAAAAAATTTTTATCCACCTAGAGGGCGCAGTGAACCACATACGATATTTAAAAAATTTGTTTATATCAGTTGATAGGTATCAATTTTGCAATCAAAATTTATTACCAATAAGTTTTCTCTATCTCTTAAAATAAAAAAGTTAGACAGTCTTAAAGTTTGGGTACTTTACAGGTGTTTTTTGTTATTACTCATAAAGTTGGATCGGTCAGTGGTCGCGCGGTTTAAGGTGTCAGTACTTGAATCGAGGTGACTGGATAGTTGTGGGTTCGACCCCCGCAGCAGGTAGACCGTATATAAGCTATATTCGTCAAGAGATTGGCACCCTCTCTGCGGGTATGGTAGGGTGGAAGAATGTTGGCTTGGGTCAATGTGAGAGATTGATACCGCTTGACATTTGACTACCCCCCTAATTAATGAGGTTTTCCAGGTTTCCCTCATTCCTGCACTGAATGGTGGTTAGGGCCTACTAACGGAAGTCATTCCTGGGCGCAAATGCGGCCTGCTTAATAATAATATGGTGGCCCCTCTCCCGCTAAGTCTTCGACTTCTGGGCTAATCCTCGTGATTAGAATGAGGGGTAGAGATATTATTATATTATTATATTAGTTGGCCATGGATCTCAAACTTGCTTTTACGAGCATAAAGGCCTATAAAAGTGCAACAAGATTTTTGACGTGTCTCGTATAATAAGCGAGATACATGGAAGTGGTTCTCTTATGTATATTGAATCTATTTCAAGAAACGGTACAACTTTTTGTCTAATTTGTGCCATCCTATATATTTTACGGTTTCCAAGATTCCAATGCATGGTGAAATATGAAAACATGGACCACCCTGTATAAACGTGAACATGAACATTTTATTATTATTATTATTATTTACATGAAATTACCAAAAACCGTTCAAATCTGAAACGTGAGATTCACTGGTGGAACGATGTCGATGTTATGCATTGAAGTAAATTCGCAAGTTTATTGATTTAGATCAAAGTAAATGCCACATAACTTTAATGTCACGAAAGTAGTTCCTATACACCTGAATAAAAATCTATTTAATTCTTTGATTGGAAAAAGTTGATCAAGACGATCAATAGCATTCATTCAGATCCGGACAATCCGCTGGTCACAAAAACCTTATGACGTGGCATTCGGTATTAAATCCAAACAGAAACATTACCATTCGCTTCAAAGAGTTAAAAAGTATAATACCAGGACCCCCCGTGTCTTTTTCGCCTGCACTGTGGATATTATTCGCCGCCGACTTTAATTAAATAACTTCGCGACACCGGAAGGCGACCGGCGCACGTATGTTTGTTTTGCGGGGTAGGCCGCGGCCCGAGAGGGTTGGGGTTGGGGCTAATGCACGCCGAAGGAAATTAAATACGGAGGAGGCAGCGGAGGAGGAGAATTAAAAATTACATTGTGTGCGCGACCTAGATTTTCAAGAAAAATCCATACGGCGGGCCGTCGGCCGCTTAAATAATGACGGACGGATCGGGACACCGAAAATGACAGTCATCGCGAGTCGCAGGGTGGGTTATTATTGGGTATGGTAATTATAGTCGGACGCTTCCAATATGCTCAGGTGAGGGAGGAATTTTCAGCTCGCAATATGCAAATTACGGCACAAAGAACAAGAGGATATTTATTTTAATAATATACCGGGTAGTTTTAAATGTTTCTTTGGAGCGTACACGGAGAAATATATTGTAGGTGCATCTGCAAGTATTATACATTTATTTGAAGTAAATCAAAGCGGTTACTAGCTGGGTGGGCATATTTTCTTTCCTTATAACTTTAATTAATATTAAAACAAGATTGCATTTTATTATTAAAGCCTATTAACTTTTTTACTTAATGGGGAAGTTGTGTAAATTTTATATCGGTTTGAAATGTACCTATTACAGGGCAGTCTTTCTAACTTATTGAAAAGTCAGAAGATGTGTCTGGCGGTAATAATCACATAATAATTAAAATACGGGGACGAGACGAGAAGATCGGCGAGGTTTGATGAAACCATTTTTCAACAAAGTAGGTACAAAGATTTTATCAAAGCAGGCCGATCTTTTTGAAATTTTGCACGTCTCCATAATTTACCATTCTGAACAACTTTTTCAAGTAACATTTTGCTATATTTTCAGCAGAAACACTTTACCTAAAACCAAAACAGTTTTTTACTCGGTGCACTGAGCATTTCAAATAGGATTATTTTCAAAAATGGTTACTCCTACCGACTAGCAAAGTATACCTTTTTCAAATAAAACAGATAGGAGAATCGATTGTTTCCATAGACAGATGGATACACTAAACTGCAAAAAAAGTTACACACGCAAAATACCAAGGGGGTCATAGATACACAAATACTGTGTGGGTAATGCCATAATTATTAGTGGCGATGTGCTGAACTTACTGCATTGTTAAACGTAACTTATTCCTTTGTTTTCTGCGTTTAGATCCGCTCGTGGCAAATACGGCAACAACGTTGTTAGGTAAATACCAGATATATCGTTTTCTTGAGGTATTATCTCATTTTATTTCACATTAAACTACTTGTTTTAAATTGAAAAGTAAAAGTAATGAATAATAAAAAAAATAAAACGAATATTTATTCATAGTTGTACATTAGTAGTTAGTATTACTGGTGATTAATAGTGATTTTCTATCATATATTAAATTAAATTATTTATCTAACATAATACAAGAATAAATATTAGGTAGGCCTCACTAAAGTTTCTTAAAAAACTTGAGCGTGAGTGTAAGTTAATATTTTTTAACTATGTTATAATATAGATTACAATCATTCTCATATTAGACAAAGAATATAGTTAACAATTACAAAAAAAATCCTTAATTATAAGACACCAAAATTTACGAAATTATTTATTTTATCTAATGATTGATCGAGAATCCATTTTTTTAGTTCTTTTTTATAGGTAACATAATATATTATAGATTTTATGCAGTGGGGGAGGTGATTATATAATCTAGGAGCTAAATATAAAAAACATTTCATTCCCACAGTTTTTTTAGCAACTGGAACATTTATTCTATCTTTAGCTTGCCTAGTATTATGGGCATGGCTTATATTAACATTTGTTTGTTTAAATGATGATGATACTGAGCCAATGTTTCGCAGTACAATTGTCTTAAATTGTAAAATTTGGATTCTTTAAAAGTTAGTTCTGTGGAATATAATATATTTTTATTTAATATAATTTTTATAATTTGCGTCTGTGTTCTCATTAACAATTCAATAATAGTTTTGCTCGCACCACCCCACGCAATTAGTCCGTATCGTAGTAACGATTCAACAAGTGCAAAATATATTTGTTTGGTTTTATTAATATTTAAAACTTTTCTAACTTGTTTAAAGTAATAAATTAAAGATCTTATTTTCTTTATTGTATATTCTACATGTAAATTCCACTTTAAATGCGGGTCAATAATAATGCCCAAATACTTTATATTGTCAGAAAATTCTATAGTCAAATTTGTGTTTTCTATTTGGATAACTTTATATGGTGGTAAATTATTTATATACGAAGTAAAAGGTACGAATTTTGTTTTATTAGTGTTTAAGGTAAGCAAATTTTGATCAAACCAATCTTTAATTTTTTTTAAGTGCTGTACTGACCCTCTCTTTTAGATGTGTCCAGTTTTCTCCGAGCTCTGCTCGAAAATAAAAGCATGTATCATCAGCAAATGAAACCATGTCACAATTTAAATCAAGGGTAAGTAAGTTATTTAAATAAAGTGTGAATAAAACGGGAGCGAGAACTGTGCCCTGCGGTAAGCCATACAACACAGTTCTTGTACTACTAAATGTTCCATTTATTTTTACACACTGTGTTCTTTCATATAAATATTTTTTTATTAATTCATACACTGTACCCCTAAATCCATATTGCCATAATCCATAATAATATATAACATTTATTTTTTTTTAAATAATTTAATAAATTTTTATTGCTATTTACTACGCCTATAGAAAACGTTAATTGGGTGTAGACCATCGTGAGACAGGTTAGTTTTACCCTACTGATGACTCGTCGTTGCGATAGCAATCCTGCTCAGTACGAGAGGAACCGCAGATTCGGACATTTGGTTAACGTACTCGCTCGAGCGTCAACATTTTTAAAAAATCCTTATTTATTACTTTTGTTTATTATGTTTTCAGAAAGAGATAATTTAATGTAGTGAAGTCAGATAGCAAAATTTTATAAATACCTCAAATAGCATTCTACATCTTGCGCTGAATACAATAAATGAGAAAAAATGTAAGTTTGCTTTACCATTGATTTTCTAAACGCCCTATATAAATTCTGGTAGCTTAATAGATTTTTTACAACTTTACATTTTATTTTTTTCTATGAACTTAACCTGTACTTAACCTATCTGTATTTCCAATTAAATTTCCACGGTTTTCACAAACAAACTATGTTGCAACGTTTCCTTTCGTCGCGCTTCATCACCCTACACCACATTTGTCGTCTCATTTTTTTGGCACGATGAAATATATTAGGCGCAGTATGCTGTATTCGTATATATTGGTCTAATCCAATACTTCTTCCATTTGCCTGGTAAAATGCACTTTCTGAGCCCATTTCACGAATCTATTTTGCAACTTTATGTAATACCAATGTCTATTTAACACAATAACACCTAATAATATCACAAATGGCAAATTAACTCTTCTAAAAGTATATACTATGTTGTCCGAATGCAATGGAAATCGTATACCGATATGAACTAAGGCACTTTGCTATATTTAGACATATGTACACGAGTATGTACACGTATGAATGGCGTCTGATAGTCACACAACGTTGTGTAATAAAACTTGTAGCTTTTTTTAGAAATATTTAAACCGGTATATGTCCGGTGGCATCGCTGACGACTAACCATGGCTGTTTGCTATAGGTTTTTCAGGTAAAATTTAATGCTCGTCGTGACATTAGGCCGCAGAAAAGTTGATTCCTGAAATTTCGCTTTTGCAAATATCGTCATCTCTGATGGCGACCAGAACCCGGAGTTTCTATAGTACCCACACAACCTACAGTATACTGGGTCGCTCTTCGCTTGTGGCCCAGTATTGACTAGCCAGTGAGTACTAGATAGTAGACACTACATCTCGCGTAGTGACTTGTTAACAAAATATATAATTTGCTAAGACAATACATAAACAGAAATTATTTAATGATATCCTACACAAATTGTAGAAATTGTTTTTGTGGGTTTTGTAATCATTGGAAATATGTTGTACTTATTTATACAAATTGTTCCGGTCACGATTTTTACATTTCTCTCTGTCTATGTTCTTTGATATCAAATAACTCCATCGACAAGATTGATTTCAATAAATATCAAAAATAAAAATTAATCTAGTAAATACTAACAAAAAAACATACCTAGCATAATAAAACTATGAAATGATTGTCAAAATTAAAAATGACTTGGACATATCGGTAATCAGCAACAATAGATGAGATGTAACCTATTTATGCATTTTCAAGAGTTGCTTCTTCTGGTGACGTCTTTTTTAAATGGAATCAAAATATCTAACTATAAAAATAATTAATGATCACTTAGTTATAATAACTTGGCTCAGACTAAAAATAAATCACAAAGTTATGATTATAAAGAGAAATTTTGATTGAATATTTCATAGCAGCATTAAACACTCGGTTTAACTACTTAATTATAGGTTACATAATACAATTTGTTTTTCTAATTCTTTTTTACATATTATAAACCTGTCGATAATGTTGTAACAGTAACATTTATTTTTGATATATCTGCACAGGAGTTATTAAAACGATTAAAAATTCAAAACACCGAACTTAATGATGAAAATCCGATGCTGATGACATAACCCTCAGAAATGCTGTAATGCCATTGGACCAAAGTTTGTATATGCTACGGTTAAAGTGTAAACTTTGTTAGTTTCTAAACTAACCGGCTGGTATACTTAAACTAACTCAACCGTTGGTTATTTTGACAGAAAATCGCATATTCCATAATATTAGCTGATCCTAACCCACTCGCTTGACGAAATAATCAAAGATATAAAATAACCTTTTCTCTTTGTTAGTATATAAACTATCCAATTTGGTCTAGCTGGAAGTAAAACAATCATTCTGCTAACACAAGCCAAATCTTTGGATACTTCATAAACTAGCCAACTATTTCTCTATTTTCCCTAGTTAATTTCAGTAAGCATGATTTGGATTAAATATAACATACAGTTTAGCAAAATATAAACAATATATTTTTATAGAAATAAAGAAACCTTTTTGTTAAGTAGGTTTAGATAATCGTAAAAAGTCAAATACAAAAATAACAGTCCACTTGTGGTTTTCTCTATAGTGTTTACTAAGTAATGGCAATTGGTTAAATGATTGGTCTAAAAAATGGATCACACAGACAAACATTTTACGAAGCAGTACAAAATTTATATTAATAAGTAAGCTAAGAACTGAAATATATTATATGAGTTACATACTATAAAAATATTTACGTTAAATGTATCTCTATGGGGTATACATGCAACAGCAAATGGTGAATCATGTAACAATAAATAAACAAGTATTTATTTTTCATATTCTAAATTATACATTATTTTTACGATTATCTGTACTTAACAAATGTTTCTATAGAAATAGGTATATTATTTGTATTTTGTTAAATTGTTTTTATACATATTTAATGAAACAGGAGACTTTCGAAATTATTTTATTTAATCGTTTCCAAATCACGTTTATGAAATTAACCAGATAAAATAGTGAAATAGATGAATAAAATATTTTACATTTTATCCAAAGATGTGTTACCAACATGATTGTTTTCATTCCAAATTGGATAGTTTCCAAATTAAATTAAATTAAATTTTATTTCAACGATGTTGTATGAAGAGGAGGTGGAAGAGGACAAGCCAGGAAAATAAGAAAGTTTTGGGTTGACTCTATCAACAAAAAAAAAAGAAAGCTGTATCGTGAATTTTATCATTTAATTTTTGAATTGGAATCAACGAAATTTTTTTAGGTATTTCCGAATGTTATAAAAAAATCTAGCTGTTGGATCATCCTCGCCTACAGTATCAAAACACAATTTGTCGTGGAGCATTGTCATAGACCAAAGATTTGCAGTTTTTTAAGATAAATAAATAGAGGTTGTTGATAAGATGATAGATTGCTTCTAAACTTAACTGGTCGAATACTTCGAACAGTTTGAAACCATTCCCTGATTTTTGTGGGAACAAAACTTACGTGGGACTAGTGCGGCCAAGCATAGAAATTGCAGGCCACCGACACGACCTGCAGTGATGGTCGTTGGAGGTGACGGTACATGCTGGTGCTGGTCTAGTGCGCGATGCTCCATTAAATAACATGGGAACCTTCACAATCAGGCTTTGCAGGTCTATACAGGCATAATGTGCGAGATCTTTCAGTCATAACATATACATACAATCTATTACTTCAGCGACCTTGGGTTTAGTCGTCCCAATTTTATAAACTAGTGATTATGTTATCGATTTTTATTTACGCAGGTTTCTGAATACCGCGGATGCGTTGAAATCGGTTTAATTTTAAACTAACATCGATTTTCTGTGTGGAATAATTAATGATGTAATTTATTTCGCACTAGACAAAAGAGGAAGAAACATCCTGTATATAATAGATACTGGCGAAACCGGGTATTTTATGAAATTCACAAACAATCCACCAACAACGAATTTACCGGATGCTTCCGTATTTTGGTTAATGGATTTAAATGCACTTATCTGCCGAGTTTAATTCAACTTGATTAAAGTTTATAATTGAGCAGATTTTATGTTTACCAGACGGGGATGCGTGTGCTCGTAGGAGTGTTAAATTGTGTTAAAATTTACGAGTAGTAAACATCGCAACCAACTAAACTCCCTGACCGGACTGTTAAAACTAAGACTCAAAGCTACTTATTAGCCAGTCAGAGTGTTTATTGAATATTTACGAAAATTGAAACAGGGAAGTTTTCGCTTTTAATAATAATAATAATAATAATCTTGTGTTTACTACACTGCAGAATTATACGCGGCAGGCTCTACGGTTTTGTGAATTATCTAAACGTCAATTTCTTATCTGCACAGACTCCCTCAGCTCACAACAAACAATAAGCAACATATTTAACTTTGACCCACTAATCCAAATAATATTAGAGACATTAGCTCCGCTAAAGGATATAAACAAAACAATAACTTTTGTTTTTACACCAAGCCACGTAGGAGTTATAGGAAATGAGATGGCGGATAAAGCAGCAAAATCAGCGACAAATAAGAATGAAATAGATGAAGGCATTCCAGTTAGAGACAGAGACATCATTGGTGAAATAAAGCAAATCTGTCAAAGAAAATGGCAAGACAAATGGGAACAAATACAGACAGCATACAAATTAATTTCTCCAAATATTAAAAGTTGTATATGGAAACCTGCAATAAAATTATTTAGAAAAGAACAAGTAATCCTAACATGTTTGAGGTTGGGACATACTTACCTAACATTCATTCACTTGCTATTAGGGCAGAGAACTCTACAATGTCCAAGATGCAAAGTATTACAGTCAAGCACATTCTTACAGAATGCTCAACGTATGAGCAATACCGAATTACTGCGGGGATGGATAAAACCATGCAAACTATTTTTACAGTGCCTTCATAAATGATTACAAGCCACGTGATCAGGGCCGAGATTCTCAAATCAATCGCAGAGCAATTCATATGCGAATATTCTTTTCCTCACTACGGCAATTGAGAGAGACAAGAAATCTATTCGCACACGACTTGCTCTTCGAGAATCACAGTCCTGGTCACGTGGCTTGTAATCATTTATGAAGACTGTATAAATAACAAAACATTTATCGCTAAGCTATTTAATTTTCTTAAATTAAGTAGGTTATATAAACAAATTTAAAAACATATACCTATGAGCAGCTAATGATCCTAGCAATCGATGCCGCAAAAAAATAATAATAATAATAAATAATAATAATAATAATAATAATAATAATAATAATAATAATAATATATCTACCCCTCATTCTAATCACGACGATCAGCCCAGAAGTCGAAGACTTGTGTGGAAGAGGGTGCGGCATATTATTATTAAACAGGCCGCATTTGCGCCCAGGAACGACTGGTAGACCCTAACCACCATTCACTGCAGGAATGAAGGAAACCTGGAAAACCTCATTAATTAGGAGGTTAGTCAAACGTCAACCGGTATCAATCTCTCACATTGGCCCAAGCCAAAATTCTTCCACCATACCATACCCGCAGAGAGGGAATATAGCTTATATATGGTCTACCGGCTGCGGGGGTCGAACCCACAGTGATCTAGTCATATCAATTCAAGTACTGACGCCTTAAAGCGCGCGACCACTGACCGATAACTGTATATTAATTACATGATCTCGCTATCTTTAATAATAATATAATATGGCGATAATCAAAATAACGTACGCATCGACATAGATAATTTTAAGTTTACCTTCTTCTTCTACAAAACAGTTAAAATTTTCTTCGACTGCACCAAAATACACATAAAGGGAGAGCTTATGAAAGGGTTGTTTTTCTTACTTTTACTTTTAAATGTGAAAAATTTATTGTTGAAGTTTATGTAAAATTCCATAAAAAGAGCCACTTTCAAAAATATTTTAAGTATAAAATCGCCACAGTTCAACGTTACTTTAGCAACCTCGAAATTTGGGTGGTAGTAGTAACAAGTCGGGTGCCAGGTTCAGTGTTGCCAGATCAGAAATTACAAAATCCGTAGATATCTAACAAAATATCCATAGATTAGAAAAAAACTTGTTTCATTTAAATTTAAATACCTAAATTAATATAGTTAAATAATAGAATACATAACCCTAATAAATATGCATGTGTCGAATGATTATATAAAAAACAAAACATTTACGCTTTATTATTTAAGACAAATTAAAACAAACACTAATTAAAATTGTAACAGCTGTATTTAACTACATAATTTGTCGTAAACCTATGTAGTATTGTTTTAGTGGATAAACGGTTGATCTGTTTTATTTATTAAATTCCTTTGTGAAAACATCTATTCACATGAAGCATTTCAATGAGACAGCAATTCATACACATCTAGCAGGTTTACAAATAAATACATGTTAGTACAAATGAACTATCTAGATATTTAATATACAACTTGTAAGGCTTTAAAACTCCGTGGATTGAGAAAGAAAATCCGTAAGCCCGTAAATCGTAACAGAAATCTGTAGATCTATAGATTAATTCGTCGGTCTGGCAACATTGCATAAATGTGACGAAACCTATTGGTGTACATCAGCAGCGCCCTATCAATTTTTTAAAGAGATGCGCCTCCTTCAAGCATAAATTCTGATCTAAGCTTTTATGCATTACCTGGCGTCGTTCTCTTCTTTCCGCCGTGGGTCCTTTACGTTCTTATGGAATTTATCCGTCCCCCGTTCGAGAAAAAAAAAATAAATATACATTAAGTGAAAGCGACGATAAAAACCTTCCCGTACGCGGCCGCCCTTGTACAATAAATAAATAAAAAAACAGTACCCGGCCGCAGGGAGGTACAAAATTCGCGGCGCATTGTAAAACAGAAGTTATGGTAGACAATAAGCCTATAAATACAAACACGTTAAACAAAAAAAATGGGTAATACTGTTAAATAATGATTTTTTTTTCTGGAAGGTCAAAAAGTGTATGTACGTATGATATAACAAGCATACTAGCGCATATAATGTATACATTGTGATGAAACGTGAAATGTAATCTATAATAATGGCTAAAATGTTCATTGAATTATCACAAGCCTGACTATTTAAAAGTTAACAAACCTCTATTCTGACATTACGCCTTAGAATAATATTTAAATATAAAGTACAAGCTAGGTAAAAACGTGCACCTGAAATAACGTTCAATTTTAACTATTACGATGACGGATATAACGTAGATGTTAACATATACGTTGCCTACGTTATGAAGACACGTTATAAACGGATAGATATTGGATGTTATCTCGACACTGCAATTATTGTCTTTCTACTTATAATAGCCTCCTATACCTTATTTTTAAACTAAGAGGAGTGATTTAAATTTCTCGCGCTTAAACACTAGCTTGTTATTGGTTAATTTGTCGTCAAGTTTACACAGAATCACATAAATTCATGTGTATTGTCAATGTCAATACTGTCAGCTACTAACATTTAAAATGTAGTTATATTTGGCTCAGATTAAAGTTGCCACTTCGTTGATTATTTTGTATTTATTCTCCCTCCTAGTTAATCCTGAATCAAATGAAATAGTTCTGTTCATAACTCAGCAACGAATTGTATTACTTTTTGTCTATTTTCTCTTTTTTTTTCAAATTTGCCGCCAAAATCATTTATTTATATTTTCTAGTTACTTTTCCCTATGTATAATTGACTTCTTCATTTACTCCTCTTAGTTTAAAAATAGAGTATAGTCTACCGCATGTTATCTATAACACGTAAAAAAATGCATTTAACGTACTTTAAATTATCACAAGGAAGATTAATTACTTGAATGGGTACTTACACAGTACCAGTATAATCAAATTTGCATATAACGTGCATGCCAAGTAAAAAAACGTACAATACTTTACAAACTATTTTTACTATATGTATTTTGATTAGTTTGTATAAAAACAACATAACTTCAAATTTTCAGTACGTATGCAGATGCAGATATTATTTGATGTTAGACTGTAACGCGGTAAATACTTTCTTTGTTTTATAACATTAATCTACTAGCTTAGTAGTAATGGTACTCAGTACTCAAAATGTACATAAAATATGGCCTATAAAAAATATTACTTTAAAATAATTTTTCATGTAGTCGACCAATTTGTATGCTGAGATTATACAATAAAAAAAAGTTAAGGCTACCACATGTAGGTGGTAGCCTGATATACTGATATACTCTTACCAGGTTAGTAAATAGAATACATGTTTTAGATAATTATTGAATAGTTTTGTCTGTGGGTGTTCATTAGCATACCTAGATGTTTGGTATCAGAGAGCATGCATATGACTTCATTGATAGGAATTGTAGGAGATTTGATACATATTAGCTTAAAATACCTTTCTTAAACAGTAAAAAAAATGTTACAAAAGCTAATAATAAGGAATATATGGGTAGATATTGTGGGTGTAATTCAACGCAGGTTGGGGCTTTTGTCCACTGAGTAGTTAGTTTGTTAGTTTCACACATTATTGTTAATACCTGAAAATATATGAAAAAACTATACATAAAAGGTACATTTTTATTTATTTTAGTAGGTCGTTATGATACTTGACAGTTAATCAGTTTGACGCTGTCGACATTATTTAATTTCATTTTGACATTTAATTTCAAATAATTTTAATTTGTTGGTATAATAATTTTTATAGTTAGATATTTGACTCAAGTTACAGGAGGCCACATCAGATCTCATCTATTATGGTTGAATTTTCGAGTTTCCACTCCATATACAGAGTATATCAGGTTAGTAAATAGAATACATTTTATAGATAATTATTGAATAGAGTTTTGTCTGTGGGTGTTCATTAGCATACCTAGATGTTTGGTATCATAGAGCATGCATATGACTTCATTGATAGGAATTGTAGGAGATTTGATACATATTAGCTTAAAATACCTTTCTTAAACAGTAAAAAAATGTTACAAAAGCTAATAATAAGGAATATATGGTAGATATTGTGGGTGTAATTCAACGCAGGTTGGGGCTTTTGTCCACTGAGTAGTTAGTTTCACACAATATTGTTAATACCTGAAAATATATGAAAAAAATAAAAATATGTTTCCATAATACCTTACTTCTATATGCATTATTTAAAATACAGCTAACTTACAAGTTAAAGAGTACTACTGTAGCAATATAGCATCTGCATTACAGCCGATGTACAGTTCACTTGTCCCTAATGTATCAGAAATACATTTAGTTAAAAGTTTTAATAGCTATAGCAACACAGTTCAGGTACTCCAGTAATAAATTTTAGTCATTGCTGCTAGCCACAGTTAGACCTGATCATTTGTGACTAGTGATTGGCTTTCAGAAACTTGATTTAGCTGCAACACTTGAATTGTTTATCTGTCCTTATTTTATGTAAGTTTTTCCGTGGAGCAAGTGTATTTTTAATTACCACTAGTGAATATTTTTCTCAGTGTAAAAATTTTATTACATGAAAACGTTAAATGACATCAGAGAAATGAAAAAAAAACTCCGAGAACAGTACCAATTATTAACGTACAACATTTTTTGAAGTAACGCAACAGTTTTAACTGATACATATACGTATTTATAATAATAATAACAATAATATCTCTACCCCCCATTCTAATCATGAGGATTAGAGCAGAAGTCTAAGACTTGTACAGAAGAGGGGGCGACATATTATTATTAAGCAGGCCGCATTTGCGCCCAGAAATGACTTACATGGGTAGGCTCTATCCAGGATTCAGTGCAGGAATGAGGGAAACCTCATTAATTAGGGCGGTAGTAAAATGTCGACCGTTATCAATCTCTCACATTGACCTAAGCTAACATTCTTCCACCCTACCATACCCGCAGAGAAGGTGCCAATCCTCTCCACGAATATAGCTGATATACGGTCTACCAGCTGCGGGACTCAACCCCACATCGATTCAAGTATTGACGCCTTAAATCGACCGACCCGAAATTGAACGAAATATGCCAAATTGAATAATTTAATGACGTTAAATGACATCGAAGAAATTAAAAAAAAAACACTCGGGAACAGCAACGATATTAACGTACAACATTTGATAAAAAATCTTTGCGTTAGTGTTAAAGATGGAAACGTGCAATTTAACGCTAATCGAACAGTATTCCACGTCATTTGAGGCTATTTATGACTTTTTTAATGCCAGGCCAATCATTCTCGACGTCGATACGTTAAACGGTGGCATGTTTGGGTCTTGTTTGCTCGGCTGGCAGCCGCAATTCTAAAGTTGAAAAAGACAATTACTGTCCCCGTACCGATTCACTATACAAAGCGAGACGGCTCTCGAGGTTTAGGGCCGTATTACATTTACTCCGGGACGTAATAACGGCACTAAGCTTTCAGTTTAAACATGGCGCAGTCGAGTGCCTCGTTTGTCGCTGCAATCAACTGTAATTACTACCTGTAATTACGGACTTTCGAGACGTCTCAATTTGACAGGAAAATTCCAAGACGGCTTTAGGAGAGGGCTTGAAATTGTTTCTAAACCGCCGCAAAAAGAGCGCATGCAAATCGACTGAAAACCGATACAGGATGCAAAGGAAAAAAATTACATCCATCATGAAGTGAAGAATATTTTTTACTTCCTCGTGGCAATAGTCATAATTATACCCTTTAAAACGGGCTAAATATTTATACTCCCCTTTCATCAAATATAACAATGTAACAAAAAATTGATCTCATTGAAAATCAGAATTATTTCCCATTTTTATTTCAATATACAGGGTGATTTAGAACTTATCTATCTTTGAGCGTACAGGGGACTCGGCGGGAAAAGCAGGGGAATTTGCAACCGAATTGTGGAAGAGATGGATGTCCAGGGCATCCACGGCGTATTGCAGTAGTGTGCCGTATCATACATGAGGCTCAATTATATCTATACCATACACAGCGTCTCCAGGCATAATACCAGGGGTTTGGACGAGGAGGACCGGTACCATGACCGCCACGATTTCCTGATTTGGACTTTGTGGGAATATTTAGAAAGTGAAATATATTACACCGAAGTGGACGATTGATGATTTATGCAAACGTATCATAGCTGCTGCCAATAACTTACAAGTTCAAACCGGACAAGAAGCAGAAACGTTTGTGTTAATTTGTAGAAACTGGGTAACACCGGACCAAAATTTGTTTAGATAAGTTTTGAATCAACCTGTATACCTTTGTAATCTCATAAGATAATAACGATTAGAAATAGTCAAAGTATATACAGGGTGAACCTTAAATAAGTACAAATATTTTAACCAGCAGTATAGTTCACTGTGTAGAACACATAATTAATAGTTTTTTTATAAAAAAATCAGAAATAAAAAAGTGAAATTTTAAATAAATTTTATAATTTTTCTGTAGAAAACTTTTTGAGGACCGCTAACTTTCATACATTAATGAGTCATAGCACTGCAGATTGAACGTGTGGTTCACAGTGTTGTTACACAAATGTCTGCTTTTCTTGATATTAAACGCATACGTCAAGCTGCTATTTTGTTATTTAATATTGTGTGTACCTCTATTTTTAAAATTTGTTTCACTGATTAAAGTGCGAAGTCACTTTATGGTTCTGAATTCGAAATGGTTAATACTGACTCATTTGGGGTTATGTGTAATTTCATACCCAATCTCCCGCTTGCAATTACAGGATATTTTAAAAATAATTTTCAAATGAATTTTTAATATTTTCTCAGATAATATTGTATAGTGACAAACGGCTATTAGTTTCAAATTTACAAAGTTATTATCAACTATTTTCAGAAACAAAGTGTGTATAAATTAGTAAAATAATTCGCCGCTTCTAGGGTGCCCATTTAGTTTTAAAGCTTACTTTACTCGTGTCAAAATATGATTTAGGGCATCCAAGAATCTAGATTTTTTCCCTAGAAAAACTGGAGTTATTTTGAAACTAGTTTTAATAGTTCTGAGTTCCAACAGGATGAAACCCCAGCTCATCATTAAGCTTGCTCGGTTCCCGATTATTTATGAAATTTGTCCTACCCGATGGACTGGAAGACGAGGAATGGCCAGCTAGATCGTCACTATTTAACCAATTCTCGCTCATTATTAAATCGTTCAATCGACGTCCATTAAGCAATTTATGATTAAACATTGGTTTCAATGGATGGATTTTGTTGTGTTCTAAATTTTATTTTTTTAATATGACACCTGTTAACACCCATATATTTTACATATTCCTGACATCTTTAGATTTTCAAAATAAAATCTGTGGGCAGTCAATGCAACACTTATTTTGACTTTGCAATTGATATGGAAAAAACCATAGCATTATTTAAGTAAATTAAACTTACACTTGAAAATTATTCCATAGTTTTAGTTTTCCTGTGTTTCTTGCTTCATTTTTAATCAGATGGTACAAATTTCGCTACCTTAAGATAACTGGCAATTACTTTTTTTAAACATAACAATTTCGCTAACATAATTTTCCTACTTATCTTAGATTTATGGATAAAGTATGAAAACTTTCCTTTTTGAGTGCTTAAGAAATAATATCGCTCTCTTCTAACTACAAAATATAATACTTACGAACTTAAAATAATATATTTTTATAAGTAACAGATCATCATGAAAAAAATTGCAACAAAAAGCGAACGTAGTAAAATGTAAATTTACAAAATTAATTTTTTCAATGTAGAGAATTATGCATTAAAGCGAGCATTTTGAGTATGAATTAACTAATGCTTTCGAATAAATTACAATTTTGTTTCTTCTTGTCAATATAGTAGTTGCTTTGGAAACCTATTTCTTAGCTAGCACGATAAAATATTTCACAAATCCTTAACGCTTCCATATGGTCGAGTGACTGACTGGTAAAACATTAATCTCCACCGAAAACATGTTGTCAGTAAAAGAAACCTCTCAATTTGAACTGTTTTGACACGAAACAAGACTGTTTTCCACAAGATGGGATCAAGTGAAGTAGCGTCTATGTATATCCAGATCCGTATTGAGACAAAAATACTAGTTATTTACTCTGAAAGGGTTTTGAACAGTTTTCACGCAAGAACTTAGTTCGGGCGCATTGTTTCAAAAATATGGTATACAACCAATCGCTCTATGACATTAGGTATGTATTGATCTTTAACCGACATAGGACAACTTTTTTGGAATACACCTCAGTAATAGCAAAAAGTTACATAGAACTCGGTATAGAATAAGTTGGAGATAACAAGGAAAATTACATACGAATCTTCTTCCAAATAAGAAGGTACATCAGACCTCGTGATTTCCAAAGATGCAGATAAATATCTACAAAAGACAATAAAGTTAAAATTACTGTATATGGCAACGTTAATGTTAATAACTGTTCAATACATTTTTAATAATTTATATTAATTTTTCTTCGACTTTAATAACAGTGAAATAAAACTTTTTATTTCTTTAATGAAGATGACAATTTTACTTTTCTTTAGGTTTTTACGGCTCTAAAGAGTCAACAACGTGAATTATAGGATGATTGTGGAAATTAACAAATATCCTTTTACAATGTTTCACCTATTAATTTGCAAATAGTTATAAGTGAAAAATAAAGAAAGACATCTGACGGTGACTGAAATATAAATGATGACATCTGACGGTGATTCTGGTAACAAAGATGCATCAAGAAGATTTATTAAAATATAAATATAATAATGGTGTAACATAAAATCAGGTCATCCCGTTAACTGCGTATTTTTAGCAGCAAAATATGACAATTTAACCGTATTTACTTATATATAAAAATGCCATGAGAGATACAGAAGGTTAAAGTTGAAGTTTTAAAATTGTTTTTTAACTATAATTTCTTCAGTTTTTCACGTATCACTTTCAAATTTGGTAGAGATACTTCTTGTCATTTATCAAATTCTCAAAAGTGTTATCGTAAAACAAACATACAAACTGAGGAAAAAAGTTTATTTTATCCCCCCACTTTTTCCTGACGCACGCTTATGAATTATTTCTTACAATGTCATAATGTAAAATTTTGTTTAGAATATTTTATTACTCTTGGTAATTTTTCGTAAGATTTTTCATTTTCGAAATAAATGTGATTTTTGAACATACAACGTTATTAGAGATAGTCGCAGCAAAATCAGTTGCACTTAATAACGTTTTTAAATTTCAAATTACAAAGAAACAATTTGTAATGTTCTTACTTGCTCTAAAATGTTCTAACATACTTTATACAGAGTGTCTCTAAACATATGGCTAGCCAGATGTACCATTTTTACAAGTTTTTTTAATATGAATTCGTTTATTAAGAAAAAACAGGAATTTAGAAAATAGATTATTAACAGTAGATTTATAGGTTTTTTTTAATTTGTTAATTGCTCCACATGTCCACATGTCTCCGAAATTCATAAACGAGCTCTTTTGAATCCAGAATATTTGATATTTTGAAAAACCTGTGGGAAATTAATCGACTAAAATCTGAGGAGCGTATTTTCTTCCACATCCAATTCATCGATTTGGACAAATTAAACTTATATTGTCTAACAATTAATCGAAAATGAGGTAAAGCCCCACCAAATTGCCGCATCCACATACTTTGATAAAGAGTGGCATATTGTCGAGTAAAGTGAAATCATTTTGCTGAAAGTTAAAAAATGTCACAGCATCTAAACTTGTTGGTAGGGTATGTGCAGCAATTAGAGTAAATCTGTTCAGAAACTAATATGCATCTTAAACCCGTGTTTTTAAACGAATTTACATTGATAAAACACATTTATATGTGTAAAAATGACCCATCTGGTTAGCCCTATGTTCAGAGACACTGTGTAAGTATACACCTTAAAGCTAACTAGAATATTATAAATTATTCCTTTGTAATTTGAAATTAACAAATATTATTACAAGTGCAACTCATTTTGTTAAGGTCGTCAGTATTTCTCGCCGTAAAATAATCAAATTTGTGGTGTTTTTAGGTACAGAAATCTCGAAAAATTAAACACAGAGCAAAAGTAATATCGAAAATAAAAATAATGATGTTTTGTTTATCCACTTTTACTATTTAAATTATCCACAATATAATAACTTATGAAATGCATTTATATGACACACATTATTTTGCTACTTTAACCCCACATTTTAACAATTATTTTGTCATACTCATAAACAAGAATGAACAATCTTATATGCAGAACCATGTATGTTTATGTTATAACAACATTTGCATCCGGAGTTGAATTTAAAAAACACGTATTATGAAAGATTTCTGTACCTAAAAATTTGTTGATTAGACCGCTTTCAGCTCGTTTGACTTCGGTACCTTTGCATATTCGCAAATAGCATAAAATACCAGTGCTGTTATTTGCTAAAGTCTATATTATTCAGCTCTTAAATGTCTAAAATTACTTGTATTTATAAAAAACACTGTTTCAAGAATACATTGCATGTTCAAAAATCGAATTTATCACGAAAATGAAGAGTTTTACAAAAAATTATCAAGACTAATAAAATATTCTACACAAAATTTTACATTACAGCATTTTAATAAATCATCCATAGACGTGCGTCAGAAAAGAGAGAGATAAAATAACCCCTTCCCCCAGTTTCTACGTTTGTTTTTTAGACCTCGTTAACAATAATACCCTTGAAGATTTGATTAATACCAAGAAGTATCTCTACAAATTGTCAAAGTGATAGGTGAAAAACTGAAGAAATTACATACAGGGTTGGAAAACGGTCCATCTGCCGTTACATGAGAGCGACAAAGTAAAGTATAGAAATCCGTGCGATAGACAAGGATGGCTATAGGAAGACGTATAAATTAGAATAACATCTGAGCAGTCACTCCCCCTTTTATTTGTTTTGAATGGCGAAACGGGCGGTGACTCTTTAGATTTTAAAACGTCGTCACTATAGTCATCCTTGTCTATCACACGGATTTCTATACTTTTCTTTGTCGCTCTCATGTAACGGCAGATGGATCATCACCGTTTTCCACATTCTGTATATTTTTGAGGCATTTTTGTACATAACTAAGAAGGGCTAAATCGCTATATTTTGTCGCCAAAAATACGATGACCTGCTTTTTTATTATACCCTGCATAACAGCTCTCACACAAATACTGAAACTTAATTCACAGTAGATGTTGCGAAAGGGAACATTTCGAAAAGCTAACCAACACTGGCCCGCCAACAATTCGCCTCGATCCGGTCCGGCACGGGATTCGTTAAAAATGTCAACGCTCGATTACGGCCGCTCACCCACGCGTCCTCTAGGCGAACACGGAACACGGTTTATGCAGATGATTCTTCTATTCCGAACCGAAATTAAGAGGATTTGCGGTAGTCACACTTCAACACGTCGGGCGGCCCCTTAAGATTACCGACTTAATCCCCCTGCGAGGATTCCGACAGGTCGAAGGGGCACCTCGCGCACGACGGCTACACGTGAAAAATACCCCTGCTTTGTCTGCGCACGTTTCCGCAAAGAAAAAAGTTGAAAGAATCAACGAAAATCAAGAAGGCTGGGACATTAATCTAATAGATCTCTTTGGCAACGAAAGAAATACAAATGTGCGCCGTCTGTGGAATTAGTACGGCTATGCAATTTGATGTATAGTTATTTATACGGGGTAATTCTTAAACTATACGCATAAACATGAGAACTATAGCCGAGGACAAATAATAACGAATAGCGAAAAAAAATTTAGTCAAATATTTTTAGGGGGTGCTGAATCCACTGGTGTGATCAGATTTTAGATACAAAAATCGCTAAACAGTTTCTATCAATTTTAACCTCGAAAAAAACCAAAGTAAACCTTGATTAAAGACAATGGAATTTTATATTGTGAGGCAAAATAGAGTTTTAAATACTATATCTTTAAAAAACCCGAACCAAACAGCATATTAAATACAATTTTTATAGAAGTGTTTTCATCTTAAATGGGCCACATTGTATTAGTATTGATTGATGTCAAAATTGTTTCTTTTCTTTCATTTAAAAGCCAATGTTATGAGCTTCAGCATGCGCCGAGATATTAAAATCCATTTTTCTCGAAAACTGTTGGCAGTATCGAATTTCAACAAGAGTATCTTTCAATTTAGAAATCCTTAGAGTTTTCATTTTTTGCTATGAAATTATGAAAAAATCACTACCCCCTTGCTTTACCCACTCCTGACAAACTATTTATTTATTTTTAAATTTTCAAATGGAGCATAAAAAGTTATGGGAATGTACCAAATTTCATTAATTTATCTATGCGTTTGAGAAATACTAAGTAAAACAGCCAGAAATAACTAACCTTTTACACTCGGCATGTCAAAAACGAAAGAAACGCTCAGGATACATGTTTCTATAGATGTTCGTCTTACATTGAGGTCTAGAGAACCCAGTTAAATGTATGCTACTACTTTTGGAATCATCTTGTATGTGCTAATGTTTATTTGTTGCCATATTCACCAAAGTACTAGTTAATATTGGTCTTGTATTGCAGATAACTACATGGGACCCCATTGAAAGCAATTACCTTTGTTTACTAAAAACAATATTTTAGTACAAATAAGCAGCCATACATTTGCCATGCTGGCGCGCCGTTATTTAATTGGCGAACGGTGGCCTTGTATGGATTAGGATCGAGCGGTATTATCGCTCTTTATCCTTCACCATCTCTGTAGACCTGGGCGGCCTCGTAGAGGTGGGTTCCCTTTTCCGGTCAGCCTCGACCGCTGTTGCGGCCGATGCTGGCGGCTCGAGGAACCTCCTCCTGCCCTGGCTGACCCCCACCGGCAGGGGGCCTCTTCTGGCGCTCTTCGTGTCTTCTAGGTTCTTTCTTCGCTGGCCGTCCTAAACCCCCGGAGGTGGTCTTTGTTGGGAGTGGGTTTTTGTGAGTGGCTTGTAGCCATAGGATGCTCTTCTTCCCGAGCATGTTACAGTTCGGGAGATGCGAGCGCTAGGTAAGGATAGGGTTTGGGTTGTCTATGTTCTCGTCTTCTTCTTGGTATTGGTTTCTTCTTGTCCTGAAACAACAGGTTAACGGGGGGGAGGGGGGTTGGTGTTTTGTCAGGGAGGAAGATCAAGGAATTGGTGTTTTGGACGTTTGTGTTTGTCTGTCGGGGCGGGGGCGTAGTCGACGGCTTGCCTAAGCAGGGAGTTGTCGTGGTCTGTGAGACTGTGTTGCCATGCTGGCATGTTTCCTCAAATTGCACATATCCCCTAAATATGTCGTCATATTACCCTCATTCAGTAGTATTGCTCTACTCTGTAAATGCAGACCATAAATTTACTCAAAAATACATTAAAAACAAATTGCCGTATTACCCTAGTTTACAAAAAAATATATTATATTGTAAATAAACTATCCTATGTTGAACGCTTAGTAGTAGTACACTTACTCCATTATATCGTTTTTATTTTTCGTCTAATAGCATTGCAGTATATAATATAACAAAGAATCGCAACAGACAGTTATTTTGTAACCTATAATTAAATAGTTAGGTATGTTTTGGATGATGCTACAAAATATGTTTCGGTTCACATGCGTTTACCTTACAAAAATCATAACTTTATGATTTATTTCCAGCATGAGCAAGTTATTCGTATTAGGAGATGACTATGTATCTAGGTATAGGAAGCAACATATTTTATCCTTCAAGTTCATGGACTGCATATGCATCAGCACAATTACCATTGCTCTTTTCCAACACGGCACCTGACGGGTTGGAAACCTGTCCCAAGTGGATAGCCAAATCGTTCACCGACACTGCAGCGGAGTTGTATCTAATATTAAACTGACTGACGGCTTCGGACAGGTTTCAAACTAGTCAGGAGCCGTGTTGGAAAAGAGCTATTACCTGTACATACAAGTATGTATACCTGAAATATGGTATAACTCAGCAGATATAAGTAGTAATATACATCTTTTAAGGGATAATACACCTTAAAAAATAAACAAAAATTAACCTTACAAATGTTAGTAGCACGCCTTTGCTAATTTTATTTTTATTTAGATTAAAATTTTGATCACAAAAATATTTAAAAAACTCTGGGAACAAATTTATACATCTACATTATGCTCGGGTTTGAAAATTAAAGGTTGAAGACTTTTGGAAACTTACCACATAATTCAAACTTTCGTAGACCTCATCTGTATTTATATCAGATCAGAAAGAAGGAAGCTGCACCAATTTCAGGAAGAAAATCACAAACTTCTTGACCGTTATTATTTGTTTGCTTAAGCAATATATAAAAAATGCAATATGAAGATAGGTATACCTTGGTTGCCAGATATATGCCATCATTATCGTACGTTTTCATACTACCCCCATAATATGTTTGTTACCCCTATAAACTAATATGTACTTATAATAATAAAGTCTTGTTACTATAAACAGTTCATGAACTTTGCTATAAATAAATAGAAGAGATACTAATATTAGTCTTCCAGTTGTCATGTTACCTCCCAAGCTTGACTTCAGCGTTTTACTCAATAGTAACATGTACCACATAATAATTAACTTATTATGCGAGCGGGGACGGCAGCTAATTATTAAGTTTACAAATAACGATACACAGTTTTAAATATCTATTAACTTCAACTTAAGCGTCCCCTTCGTCTGTCTTATATAATTTAGCCGCCACCAGTCCAGCCAGGCAGGACGTCCAGCTTAAATTAGACAGCAATTAGACATATACGAGCATGCAAATAGGCAGGTACGGTCGGTTAAGTGTTTACACACATGCATTTATCCTGTACGTTTTGTCAGATTGCCCTATTACATATTATTAGCGGCTTTGCTTATATTCTGCCGGGCAGATTTGAAGGAAAACGCGCTACTTAATGGGGCAATTTGGAGGAAAAAGCGGTTTTAATTATATACTATCCCGATGGTCGCAGTGGGTCATCAGGCAATTGAGTCGTTTGAATCTATTTTCCTTTCAAGTAAAAAAGGATGCTTCGGGCACAAGTAAACAACAGAGAAAATAAAATAAGTAAAGTTGCACTTCAGAATATTATTTTTCTGTACTTCTTGTATTATGCTCTCTTCATCCAAGACGATAAAGAAAAGTACCTAATATACAGGGTGTCTCATAATTAGCTGCCAACCCTGAACAGGCCGATGCTATGATCAAAACTAAGTAAAAAAGTTCATATGAACATGGATATGGAAATGCTTCCTAAGGGCACAGGGACCCATTGGAGAGAGAGAAATGGAAATCATTTCTTTGCAATATCTCTCAATCGCGTTGTGATAAATGAATGAAATTTGGTATACACAGCTAAATTTTGATGAGCAATTTGATGGACTAATCCATTTATTTGGTATTTTGTGTGTGTAACTTTTTAAATACTTGACTTTTTAACAAATTGGACAGCAAATTCCGTTTTCCAGAATTATTTTACGTTAAAAGATACTTAAGTTATTGTCACAACAAATTTAAACATACTATACTATGTGGTGACTTCAATATAGACCATTTAACAAGAAATATTGCTAGAGATATTTTACTTGATGTTTTGATTCTTTTGGTTTAAATGTAACATTAAGGGCACCAACTCGTATTACCTTAACCTCTGAGACAGCGATCGATTACATGGTTTCTACCCTTGATGTGGAACTTACTAAATCCTACATTGCAGATCCATGCATAGCTGATCATTTGGCACCGATAATCTCTATAAATAATAAAGATTTCAATATTAATAAATGTCAACCTACTATTCTTCATTGTGTCAGGGAAACATCTGAGGTAAATTTGCAAAAATTAAATCATCTTTTAAATAATTTTGACTGGAGAGATTTACGTGGGCGATGTTGACCATGCTTTTGATATATTCATTAAATTGTTGGGTAAGCTAATTGATTCAACTTGTCCAGTAATAGTCAAAAACTAAATAACAAAGTCTCTACCAAAACGATTGGTATACTAATGAATTGATGCAAGAACGTAAATATTTGCAAAATTTGTTCTGGTTACTGAAAAACGTAAAGGATCCTGTATTGCAACACTTATATAAAGAAAACAAAAAAATACCACTCAAATATAAAAATGCAAAGAAATTGTATTTCCAGTCAAAGCTTTCAGTACACAAAACAGAACAAGGGAAATCTGGAAAATAGTAAATTCGCAATTACAGCGCGTAAAATCAAACAATAAACAAATACAAATTAATATAAATAATGAGATAGTGTCTGACGAAAAACGGGTGGCCGAATGCTTTGCTTCTTACTTTTCTACAGTAGCCGAAAGCAAGGTTGGTCAGCATTTTACTGACCATACTCTACCGACATGTACTACCTGTGAAAATGTACCAAATTCAATCTTTGTACCTCCTATAACTCCAAATGATATAATATCTATTATTAAAATCCTTAAACAAACTAATTCCGCAGGAATTGATGGTTTTACATTAAAAATTATTAAATCTATTAGCCACATTATTGCAAGCCCATTGGCGTATCTTATAAACATTTCTGTTAATTCAGGCATTTTTCCAACTTGTCTGAAAATTGCTTCTGTAACACCGGTGTATAAGAAAGGGATTCAAATGATATTGACAATTATCGGCCGATTTCAGTTTTGAGTATTATCTCAAAGATAATAGAAAAAATCCTGCATAAAATTATATCTAATTTTCTAAATAAATATAACATATTGACAGAATGCCAACACGGTTTTCGGGAACACCATTCTACTGAAACTGCTAGTATTCAGTTTATGCAGTATGTATATGACGAGTTGGATAAGGGAATGCATGTAGTGGGGTTATTCTTTGATCTCAGTCGTGCGTTTGACACGGTTGGGAAAACATTTATTTCTGACAAAATATATGCATTGGGATTTAGGGGGAACCTCCTCAGGTGGATAGAATCTTATCTATCCAATCGTAGTATGCGTGTGAAAATTAAAAATACGTATTCTACTAACCATGCAATGCGCCTAGGTGTTCCGCAGGGATCAGTGCTCGGGCCACTAATTTTTCATTGTACGTGAATGAGCTTCCAACTTATATATCAGGTAAATTGACTATGTATGCCGATGATACATCTGTAGTGGTCTCAGCAGCCAGCCCTGCGGAGTTGCAACGGTCAGTCTCGGAGGTGATTGAACAATTTAGCAGTTGGTGCCAAAATAATTTGTTAATTCTAAATATTGGAAAAACAGAAAGCATCTACTTTTCTAAACGTGGTATAATACCAGATAACTTGCAATACGACATGGTCCTGACTGAACACGTAAAGTTTCTGGGGATAGTTGTTGACAGTAAACTTGAGTGGTATCATCAGATAAATCAAGTATGTAAAAAACTAAATGGTGCATATTTTGCTTTAAATACTCTAAAACGGGTATTTGAGCCGCATATTTTATTAAATACATATTATGCTTTGGCATATTCGCATCTTTCATATAACATTGTCTTCAAAAACGTTTAATTAGGCTAATTTTTGGTATATCTCCACGTAGCACTTGTAAGCAGTGTTTCACTACTAATAATATTTTGACAGTGCCCTGCATCTATATATATAACATAGGAAAGCTCACAAGATTCGGTCTGTACAAACTGAAAACTAACGATTGCTACCACGACTATAATACTCGACATGGTGGTATGCTTAGTATTCCTCGACATAGTCATTGTTATTATGAGAAGTCACCTTATTACTCAGGCATTAAAATATATAATAAATTACCACGATATATTAAGGATGTAAATCACATAATCAATTCAAACTTGAACTAAAGAAATTTTTAATTTCTGAATGTTTTTATTCAGTTGAAGAATTTTTAAATTAACATATTTTCTCCGAGTTTTTTGTAATTTTTTTTGTAATTTGTTTTTGTAGTACAGTCAACTTGTGTTTACTGTTTGTTTTACAATGTATTTCTCTGCTGTCTTGAATGTTTTCATTGACTTATACTCCTTTGATTTGACGGCCATATCTGTTTTTCTAACAGCTACAGTGACAAATAAATTATTATTATTATTATTACTCTTGTTTCAAATTGTTATCTTCAACGGTTTCTGTGAAAATCGCTCTTGAATTAATCCCACTTTGGTCAATTACTTTAACTTATAATTATATATATATATATAATTTAATGCGATAGACATTAGTAAGGCCCTCTTAAAATAGTTTCTTTGAAACATATTTAGCTATTTTAATTTACCAGGGGCTGACTAAGCTTTACAACTTAATGCCTACATTTTTAACACCCTGTATGATAAAAGACTTTTGGGTGATGTTGGTTCAAAACGGACAAAAAGTAGAAACATTTGTGTTAGTTTGTAGAACCTGGGTAAAACGAACCAAAAATTGAAGAGGAAGTTAGGAAAAGTCTAAAGAAATTCAATGGGAAATCGGATGAATTGAAAGAGAAGAATTCCCCTGAGGAGATAATCGTGGACAAAATTATGATCCCGCTTTCTCTTCCACCATCCTGTATATATAGTTCCTTGATGAAAAAAAGAAAACGATAACGTATGACTGATGAATGTGCAGGCAACCGTTTAATTACATTCCATAACAGCTTTATTATAGAAGAAAATAATATTCCCCGCAAAAACGCGACGCAGGTATTTAATTAAAAGTCGTTCTGGAAAGCGGTTTTCCACGCAACCATACATTTCAAGTAAACATAAGTTACAACGGCGGAGCACGGAAGGCATCGGCGTACTATTCTGCTCGATTATTCACCATATACCGAGTAAATATTTGATTAAACACCTTTCTGTTCAACGGTACCGAAGTATAGCGGGCTGATGTTGACATAAGCGACATGACTAACGCATTACTCGAACGGCATGAATCACGGAAAAGAAATTAAAAAATAAATACATGTTAATCAAGAGTAGCAAGTGTACATATTCAAGGTCTGATAACAAAGTAAAAACAGTTAATTAGTTAACAAACAATTTTCCTCAGTCGTCCTTGAGGCTGGTGTTTTGTAGGGGAAGCTTTGCACTTTTAGCAAGATAATTATGTACGAAGAAAATCCATCCAGGTGGTGGTGGTACTTATTAGCGTAAAGCCAAACTATAATGCTGTAAATTAATCACTTTTTTAACTTTTGAAGAATAAATTCGTTAGGAAACTCCATCCCCATTAAAAGATCGCAAATTGTATAATTCTATTATATATCTTACACCGTGAAAAATACTTAATAATTTACATCAATTATAGTCTTATTTATTAAAAATAGTCTGTGGTGTATAATAATGTTTATAAGTTTAAAATGCCGTATACAATTATAGCGCAATTAACGTAAAATTCAGAAAACTTCATAACGAGACATAACAGATAACTCTCGTACTACATTACCATCATCAAATCTGAGTATGTATCCATATAGCAATTCAAATGGTGTTCTCCCTGTAGTTTTGTTTTCTCTAGCATTGATTTATCTTTCTATATTTTTAATATGTTTGTCCCAATCTCTTTTGTAACTGTTTTCTGTACTTATCTGAAAACATGGTTTTTTTCTTTTTCTAAATGACTTATTAACATTATAAAAGAATATTAATACACAATTAAAGATATATAAATATTATTTATTTATTAACGTTATAAACAGACAAAAATAGTTATTTTTGTATCTCATCCATTCGAGAATGCAAAAGCATTTTGTGTTCGAAATACAAATAATATTTAGAGAAAATTAAAAAATCCAAACTTATTTATAAAGCGAAAAAAAATGTTTTTTCTACAAAACTGTTAAAAGTGGGCTTTTTAATTGTCATTTTTGATGTTAAAAATGTCATTGTTTGACACGCGTGTTAAAAGTAACACTAGTGTTAAAAGTAAACTGGTTGCTACGAAAATTTTGGTTCATAAACATTGCGATCTGTGTGGTATTTTTTGATTTCTTATTTTTATTGAGTTTAAAGTTCTTCCGATTGTTTTGTAAAATAGTGTATGATATACGTGTTAAAAGTGATTTTATTTTGTGAGTGAAGATGATTAAGTTGCCCGTATCTCTCGCAGTAAAATCATCATATTTGTGGTGTTTTTAGGTACTGAAATCTCGAAAAATAAAACTCGTAGAGCAAAAGTAATATCAAAAATAGAATTATTGATGTTTTGTTTATCCACTTTTACTATTTAAACTTTCCTCAAATAATGTAATAACTTTTAAAATGCATTTATATGACACACATAATTTCGCTATTCTAACCCCACATTTTAACAATTATTTTCACATACTTATAAATAAAAGTGAACAATCTTATATGCAGAACAAGTTTATGTTATAACGATAATTACATCTACAGTTGAATTTAAAAAATACGTCTTTTGAAAGATTTCTGTACCTAAGAGTGTGGTGGATAGATCACTTTCTGATGTTATATTGATTTTACTTCGGTACCTTTGAATATTTGCAGGTGGCATGAAATAACATTCTTGTTATTTGCTAAACTCTATATTATTCAGTTCTTAAATGTCTAAAATTATTTATATTTGTAGAAAACACTTTTTCAGGAATACGGCGCCCTTAAAAACGAGCGTAGCCAGTTTTTTAACTTCACTTACTTTTAACACGTATATCATAAATAGCTATTTCGAAATTATTTTAAATCCTTATTTAACACCGCCTATGTGACTTTTCCGTCACACGTTTATAGAATCAGAGTAGGTAACGTGGGCAACTAGCAACACGACTGTAAAATTTCCAATCATGTTATAATTTAATTCTTGTGTTTACCATGTGCTTACGTTTTAGTTTTGTGTTTTTCTTCAATTTTTAGTGCCTTTTTAAACTTTTAAACGTTTCATAGTTATTAAATAAAGAAATTTGTGATGGGTGCAGATACTTTCCCACAATATAGTTCGCCGGTTTAGTTTTCTAGGTTTTGGGACAAGACTGACGCGGGTACATTAAAATGTTTCTATTGTATATTCCTTTCGTTCGATTTTGTTATAATAAATAGGCATTTTATCTAGTTGTACCTACAGTTATAATGAATGAAAATGTCGTTTTGCCAGTTTGAAATAATGAAAAACGAATGCAAAATAGTGGAGCTAACTGGATTAACTGTTAGCTACCTATCTATCAGGTGTATATTGTTGGCAGATGTAAGCTTATCTATGGATCTAAGCCATCTCAGTCGATATTTATCATAGGCGCCGACTTTCCGTAAGAAAAGAGGAGGATTTTGCCCCATTTCATCAATAAATATGGCAAATTACTTTGACATTTGTTTGATGTTCTACAACGAAAAAGACTAGCGTTCTAGAACATAAAAGTATTTCGCATGTGACAAAAAAGTCTCATTTTGTCAACTGAAAATTTCACAAAAATGTCGACTTTCGTTGACAGTTTTCGAAAGAAATTATTTGAGTAATCTCAAGCCTTTTTAAAATAAACGACTAAACTCTTGGATGTGATGTCACTAAGCAATAAAAGCGTCAGGATAGATTTCATTAGTGGTAGTAACGCTCCGCCTGTGTTTCCACAAAACTTGAACTTGGTCGGCTTTAATTTTAAATAATGCGAATTCCAGGTGTTGAAAAACTGCGGCCCGCGATCCAGAATTACACACCGACGAATTTCCACACTCTGAATCCTCCCCCTCGCTAAAACCGTTAATATTTTAGGTCGGCATTAACGCTTTCTCGCGACCGTGCAAATTTTTCACGTTTCCAAAATTAATGAAAGCAGGATTTTTCGTTTCGTATTAAAACTGCAAAAATCGCAAACGAGGTGCACGAATAAGGGACAAGGCAGGAAGTGTATAAAATGTATGTTAAATTAACAAATCAGTCACAGGTGATTTGTGACGTCAAAATATTGTTATATATTGAAAGCTCAAAGGTAGAGCAATAAAACAAGTTATTCGAAAAACAAACTATAATGATATTATAAACGAAGTGTTAACAATCAAGTGGTACAAGTAGACGACTAACTGGCCCTCGTCTCGTTGCGAGTGGCCAGGCCGACATTTCTTTCTACTCTAAACTATAAACAAACCCCAAAATGCAAACAGTTAAATAGCTCCATCAGCATCATGTATAAGAAGCCTGATATCACCGTCAATATCGGAGCCTATGTACAGGGTGTGAACAGAAATCATGTCAGGGTGCTTACAATATACACAAAATTACCTTAGATCAAAAATGTAATTGAGTTCCAGAGTGTACAAAATTAAAATATTATTTTCAATTTTTTTAAAGAACCTTCGAAGTAATTCAATTTAAATTAGAACCCTAGAACTTTTTGACTAGAGATAACCAAATTTGCATTTTTGTATACGAGTATATTGTAGAGGGCGCCTCTATGAACTTTTATAGTTTTTCAATTTTTTTGCTACACACTGTATTCTATTTGCTAATAGCAACCTCTCTTTTTGTATCAAGTTTACATCGAAATGTTAATGTCTTTGATATTGAATATTTGCATTTGATGTAAAAGTGATGGAAAAGTAAATGTTACTGTCAGAAAATAAGATACTGTGTGTAGTAAAAAAATGAGAATTATAAAATGTATGACAAAATTAAGAGGAAATTTGAATTTTTCATATCATAAAGAATCCTGGGATGTCAAATGTCGTTTAAATACATCAATTACTTTAAAAAAATTAATAAAAATTTAATTTTGGCAACCTGTTTATTTTGGTAAAATGCCAATGTAATTTTACAAAATTCCTTTTTTTACTGTGATTCGTACAATTATTTCGAGGGGTATGACACCTCCAAAAAATCTGTACACTTGATTTCAGATTCACTATCGCTTTAATAGAAATTAGCGAAATCAGATTTCATACGAATTCCTGATTTATTTGATTTCTGGTGATTTTACCAGATTTTATATGAATTCACTTGATTTTACTGATTTCACTTGATTTCGCTGATTCCACTGATTTCGTTGTTTTTATTGATTCCATTTGATTTCCTCAGATTTCATTTGAATTTGGTGATTTTAAAGTATCGTGCTTTGCAACTAGCAAAATTTCATATTATGTCATAATTAATTGTTTTCTTATAATGACATTTTCTAGAATTTAAAGAAAAGTTCAAAATAAATTTTTAAAACTTAGATAATAGTATATTTTCTTATAATAGGATTTTTTTTCTAGATACGGCTTTTCTTAAACAACGGAGGAATTTGAGCGGTAAGTTTAAAATGTGCACTAGCTGTAAGCAACCAGCGTTACAAATGTTTTAATAAAATTGAGGCTAAAATTAACTTGTAATATTCGACCTTATGGAAAGGTGACTTCATATTTTCTTATTCTTATTTAAAAAATATTATTTAGTAGATCGTGTAAAGAAGATTAAATAAAATTTTGTCCATTTTCGGTTTAATATAAGTTATTAAATCAAGTTAAACTTGAACATCAGTTCTACTTATTTGCACTAAACATATAACACTGACAGTTACGACAATATTTTAATATCATAAAGCACATAAGAGTAAATACAAACTTACTTAAAAAAGATTTAATTCAAGAGAAAACAGAAAATCAACATAGGTAATATTAAAAAAATAAAAGTTTTCTGACAGATGACAAATGTACCAAATGAAATTAGTTGCTCAACTGATTTATGTGATTTTACTGCTTTCACAAATTTCGACAATTTCACAAGATTTCGCACGATTTTAAGTGATTTGCATGATTTTACATATTTCTACAGATTGTTTTAATTTCACACAAAACATACACCTGATTTCAATATCACATCCCTCGAATTATTTACTGTTTTTGCACCATAATTTTTCATCATCAAATTAACGAAAACAATTTCCAATCACACCGACACAAACCTGAATCTAAAGCAAGACAAATATATATTACTGCTTACAAGGACCTGCCCGACCGTGGTACATTTTTTCTACACCAACAATACCTCCAAATAATTCCTAACGCCGCATTGTTCCAATCACTGACATCATCCTTCATTAAGGCATATTTGTAATAACCCACCTTGCGAAAGATATTAATATACACCGTCTTTTGTGTACCGTATTATGACCACTACAAATTTTTTAAGGCATACACTTGTTTGTTGTGAAACAATCGTATAGAAACACTGCCGTTTCAGTCTATTGGGCGAGAGACAAAAGGTTATTCAGTGTATCTTTTTTTTTCCTTTTCGTGACTGACCAATCTGATGAGAACATGTCGTTCTAACGCCAACACTGCCGAAAAACAAATACCTAGTACAAATGAGATGATCTATCTGAATTTTCTCCAGAGCTGACATTTGTTTTATGTTTTGCTTGCATTCTTTATAATTTATAAATATTATTGACTGAATTGAAATACCAACAATTAATTCGAAAATAGTCTGTTATACGTTGTGAAATTACAAAAAAAATCTATCATGCTGCATTTATACTTATCAAAAAATAAATATTTGATTGTGGAAAACGGAATATCTGCAAAATGTTGTTCTACTGCTTAACTAAGTAAAAATAGATTTTTCGTAAAATCGTTGCATAATAATGACATTCGTTTGTCATTTCAGTATCGAAACGACAGTCTTTTAGGCACGTGCTTAAAATAATCTTTTTTACGCACATGTGCGTACAAGTAAAATAAAATAACATTAATGACACAATCTTTCAAATCGGATAATTGGACATTAGGTGAACATATATTTTTTCTTCATTTCGTATAACTGCAATATTGGAAGAAGATAACACCTGCACACATCCCGGTGCTGCTGGTGCACTGAGTTTTTGGAATGAAAGTGGTATTCCCTTTCTCCCCGAGAATTTTCCTTACTATCTATAGAATTTTCTATGTACCCTTCTGCCACAGAAGTCGAACGCCAGCCTCTGTCTCTCTTGAGCATCGATATGTTGGCTCCTGCATCTGCAAGGAAGGTTGCAGAACATCGTCTAAAATATTGCGCAGTATACTCAGCAACATTGGGTAATCTAAGAAATTCGGCAACCTTTTTAGGAATTAAATCTATGTTATTTATACCCACTGATTGTGTAGTACAATTTGAATTCCTATACCTGATAAAAAATCGGTTGTGATCAATGGTGGATGAACTTGCATATTTGCGGAAAATTTCCAAAGAATTGACTCCTTCTATATCTCCCTTTGGTTTTGGTATTGGGAATAGTTATTTTAATGAACGACTTAGTATCTTCAATGGTCTCTGTACGTAAGTAAATAAGTTATTTCTTCTCCCCTAGAGGCTCCAAAGATAACAAGGATCAAAACAACTTTTTGGAATAAGTACTGTCACGGAATTTGCCCCACTCGCACCCTATTCGACAACTGTGGTATCGCAAAATGCTAGATAGACTCGATCGCCCCTGGTGATTCTGGTAAACAAACAAATAATGCCATGGATCGAGGCGTAACTGGAAAAATGGAGAAACGAAGAGAAGCGTTCGAGTCGTTCGGGAAATGGGTCTAGAGATACTAGGAAATACCTGGAATATTCGTTTGGTCTATAAAAAAAGAATAAACGCCCGAGTCAGGCAGTCTTGTAACAGTCTTGAATTGGAATGTTTAGTTGGAGATTCAGAACGATTTAGATAGTGATTAGTGAAATAGTGTTTAGTTGAGTTGTAATTAGTATCCAGTAGTGTACAGAGTAGCTAATAAAGATAAGTGATTAAGTAACGAATTGTTCTTCTGGTAAAAGAAAAAATCGGATTGGGAAATCCGTGACTGTACTTTACATCATCTGCCTCGTTGATAAACCTTTCAACCTGTTCCTTGAAAAATATTTTGGATTTTCTGGGTCTTGATTTCGTTTTAAGAAAAGCAATAACATTGGTATATTTACTAATATCCATATTTGTATCCAAATAAATTGTAGTTCGCAGCATGGAATAATTACTCCATAATGTAGGGGGTGCACATTTTAAAGATAACAGGGACAAGTACGCTAGAATAACTTTCTCCGCAATATTACATACTTTTTTCCGCGCAAAAATTACAAATTTTGCATAAGTTTTTTGGTACAATTTCTTCGATTTCTAATGAATCAATGTACTAAGGCAGCTTCCGCCACATTTTCTATTTCAGAATTTCCAATATCCCTAGAATCTGCATCACACATAGTGAAGTTTTATGAAGAATTAATACCGAGTTTAATAATTAGGATTTAATGTTTCGTAAGGAATAGTTAAAAAAGCTATTCTGCTGTTTAAGAATTAGCTGAAATATAGATTTTCTAGATTCAAATGTGTGTCTCAAATTCCTTAAAAATATATTTTTTATGTTAGAAATGTATTGTTCAATAAAATATAACTGTGAGTGTTTTTAAATTATGTTTATTGTGGTACAATAGCCATAAAAAAATCGCATCTACTGACACTATCTTTAGAACTAATAAGACAATTTATAGTATTATAAAATTAACAAAATTTGATAACTGCTAGATATATCAAAATTAATATTCGGATTTTGTGTTAAATGAAGGCATGCTTTTGCAAGATTCAAGCCTTCCTCTACTAAAAACATATCGCACTTCTTGTCTCCAATCTGTTTTTGAAGCTTCCGCTTCTAACTTCCTGCAACTTTCCTGCGTGTATCGTGGTAATCATTTTCAGTATTCAAACTCCCATCGACAATAATTCTTTTCTTATTTGAAAGTTTTGTCAATTTATTAGATCTATATGTATAATACGAAACTTTAATATTAACAGGTTACGGCTGAAATGGTGCTTTTAGAAGATGGCGACTATTATCTTCAAGTACAACACACAAGTGGAGGTTCTCCGAATGCTGAAAGCAGCTATTTCTTTGAAAAGAGATTGATTCTATTTCATACTTGTGATTTTACATAAATGTTGTACTTCTTTGATACAGAAAGGAATTGTTTTTATTTCACACGATATGGTTCCATAACTATCATGCGATATAAAAGGAAAAATTATAGATAACGTTGTAAGCAGTCTTGAATGAAAGTGTTGTTCCGGCACTTTATTAGCTAAATCTGCAGAAATACAACCTGTTGTAACAGTTCATAATATCCAGAAGGTATTTCTGTTCTGTGCTGAGGTCTTTCTTATTTACTTCCCAAGGTAAAGTGATAGGGATGCTTTCAAATTCTACCAAATGCAAGCACTCACAATATTACTTTTACCCTATTGAACCAGAGAAGGAGCAAGGATCTATCATTTGGCCATCGAAATATTACAGAAGGTGAACGTGCCAGTCATTCGGAGGTCCAGTTCTTCCACTTCATTCTTGAAATGTCTCTTTTAAAAATTGTTTCACATGTATTACTTTACCTTTTGAAATTTTCTCAATCGTATTAGTAGGAACACTGTAGGATAAACTTGATTTATTGTGTTCAAATGTAAATGAAATTAAGGGCGCTGTTTTCTAAAAATACAATTAATTTTAGTCATTTAAGGTTGGGATTTTGTATACATATGTTTACCGTCTAACAGGGCTTCAAGCGAGGACACAGAACTCCGAGAAACTTGAAATAATTGGTTATTATTATATATCAACGTATTCACAAAGGTTCCCGCTAGTGCGTGAGATAATTTTCATTGCTCATAAAATCACAAGAATAATTAAAATAAATGTTAAAATACCTCAATTTTAGCCACACAGTTACTACGACAATATGTCACAATTACGGCAAAATTATCACAGCCACAGCCACCAAATTACTTCACTCACTAGCCAGGACATATAGGACAACTTGTGTTTCACTTTCAGATTAATATTTATTGGTAATTTTACATTTTGTGTCATCGAGTAAAATCATAACATATATCACGGCTTCCATTTTTATGTACGTCAAAGTGCACGATAAACTTCAGAGAACCGTGCGGTTCGGGCCTATACGAATTGTATACTGTCTCATAGGTCTGATTGATTCGTCGTTTCGCTCACTCAGGCTGTGCAATTCCTTTTCTACAAATTCCCCGCCTTAAGACCTGAATAACAAAGAGCTTAGCATTTAACAGCAGTGTTATGTCATACCACCTGCGAATATTCAAAGGTACCGAACTAAAACGAAAATGTAGACAGAAAGCGGTTTAACCAAGATTGTTCGTAAAATATTGAGTAGTACTTCGGAAGATAATAACAAAAGTATAAATTAAATGAAATTATAACGCCCTGTGTCTTGTTAAGGAGTCATCTGCGACCCCATGTTTATTAGGAAATTTTGCTTTAACTTTTGATATACTTTCAGCCCTAGAACTCAGGGGTCACCCTGTATACAAGTTTTGCAGATTTCTCTCATTTTCTCAACTATACTGTAGTTACAATAAAAATTGAAATTTAATGAAAATGGAGTAAATAACTACAACGTTGATTTTAAAATAATTTAGTATTACAATATAAAGTTAAGTACAGAAAAATTATCAGCACCTATGGTCATTTACAAAACTAATACATATTTTGAAAAACTGCAAACGCATTTTTTAATTGACGGGGCTATGTAGATGGAGAAATACTGACAGATCTCTTCCACCGGATTGCACCTTTTTTAATCCAATTTACGTTTTATGTTTCCCACAACCAAAAAAAAGGGAAGATGCCTCCGTCACGATTACCTGCCTCACATGTTACCTAAACATTAAAATTTCACACAGAAACAATTAAAAACCGTTTTTTTTTCTTTCTCTCTATTCTCCAGGGCCCCAGGCAGAAGCGGGGTCCTCCCAATTTTGTTAAATAATATAGTGGAAAAATTTATTTAATTACACGGCTTCGCTAAACCACACCTCAAATTGTTTTTTCTTTCTGTTAATATTTCAGTAATTAAAAATTTTGTGTTAAATGCTCCTACGTTTCCATAGATTAATTTTCAAAAAAAAACTGCAAACTAAAATTACCTAAGCTTGGAAGAATTAAGATTTATTAAAAATATATATTTTTTTTGTGCAAAACATGTTGGAAAAAATTAACAAATTCAAATATGAAAATCGAAAAGTAATAATGAACAGATATACTTCTGTCTTTCATTATGACTTTGCATGAAACAATCGAAACCACCTCTCTCCCCAGACTTAAATCTATTGGATTCTTTCTATGGGAGCAGCTTAAATCCGTATTTTATAACCTGTGAATAACGAAGAGATTTGGCAATGTATTCAAGGCTAAACAAAAAATCGTATATACTCGCGACAAGAATTCAGAAGACTTACGTCATACGAACAAATGAATAATTCATTATATTTTCATCAAAATATTTAAGAAACGGCAACTAATAGTAATGAAATTATATATTACACCAAAAAGTGTTTTCAACGCGACCAATTATCGAAAATTACGTTGACAATAAAAACAAATGTGTAACGTCAGCCGTGACGTAAGACGTCTGAATTCTTGACGCGAGTATAGCTGTTTTATACACAATTTAGTGAACAAGTTAATAAATCAATTTATTTTAAGTATTGTAAAACTGAATTTGGCTACAATTTATTGATTTCAATGAATTGATCAACAAATTGTGGATTTTGGAATATACTCTAATTCATTGGTCAATTTTAGAGATATCTAGTTACATTTTGTATTTATGTTTAAATACCAACCTAACTGTGTTGTGTTACTACAAACTACCAATTTTTTAACCTGAACTATAGTGGCTCTACTTTAGATTTCGAGGACTACAAACGACATAAAAGTTACTATACTCGAATCAAGAATTCAGACGTCTTACGTCACGGCTGACGTTACACATTTGTTTTTATTGTCAACGTAATTTTCGATATTTGGTCGCGTTAAAAACAATATTTTTTTGTAATTTAGTGCAATATATAATACAAACTTTTAGTGTAGTATATCGTTTTATTACTACCAGTTGCAGTTTCTTAAATATTTTGATGAAAATATAACGAATTATTCATTTGTTCGTATGACGTCAGTCGTCTGACTTCTTGTCGCGAGTATACTAACAAATGATTTTGCAAATAGTGCACGGTTTGTTCTCAAGTAATTTCGGGGGTGGAGTTTTTAATTTGTTAATTAGCCCAGTTACAACAATTGAGCAATAAATAATAAAGCTAACATCAAAGTGATAAAGAGGGACCTCGAAAACCCCCGAGAGAACATCTTCCAGACATTTTCGTTGAATCGTGTGTGACATTTGCCATATGTTCAACAAAAATGGGTTATTTGTTAAATTAACAATTAAAAATTTGCGAGCGTACAAAGGTTAGATGTACCCTCAGATGTACCTTTTGTTATAAACAATTCCCTGAACATTTTGCAGAAAACCGCATCTCAATCGGACCTCTCCGCAAAAACTTGCAAGTGAAATCCTAATTTGACGCGACTATAACGGTTTTTGACGTTCATAATAACAGTATTATAATGACAATCGACTATAAAAAGAGTTTAAAATATACTACAGGCGCGTAATTACTAATTACTGAGCGGACAGTGTACATATTTTAAGGAAAAAATGATATAGTACTGATTCCTGTAAAATGCTTTAAATTTTTTTAGAATTTACTATCAATTTATAGCAAAATAGTATTTCAATTACCTATGTGAAGTTTTTTTGACTATACCATTAAAACCTTCGGAAAAACCTCTACTGAAGAGGTAGTTAAAGTGAAATTCAAATTACGCTGCATGAAAAAAAAATCGACTAACCGGAAACACATTCGAAGCATTCTAAAATATATTCTCAAAGATTTAACCCAAATTACGCGCGATTCTACCCCGACCGGTTAACGGTACGTCACAAAATACATGAATCCCATTGTAGAAACGTCAAATTTGACAGACTAACGCTATCTTCGACGGTCTCAGGCGCGCATCTGGGCAAAGATACCGCCCAAATAAAGAAACTTTTAAAATTAGGATAATAAATCACGGTTTTTAGCGCACCCAGAAGCGGCAAGGAAAGGGAGGGGCGAGGGAAGGCGGTGGGGAAAGCCGGAACATCGCTGCACTTCCTGGCACAATTAAGCCCACGGACAAGAAGCGCTCTTCGGCGATTTGGGCCCCTTCCAAGGAGAAGTGCCCGTGTATTATTAATTATCCGGGAGTCATTCTATCGGACGGGAAATCGATGGCCCGTTAATATTTCATATCCTCGGGGAGGCGGCCGAGAGGGGCGCGGGAGGGCGGCATAAAAATTTGAATGAAAATTAGACGCCGAGGACGCCGGCTGCAGCGGAAAAAAACGCTTTATTGTTCGTGTGAAAATTCACGTTTGGGCTCGCGGCAAAAGGCACGGAAACGTGCCCGGATAAATATATTGTTTGTAATGCCACCGTCGAGATGAAAGTGGGACGAAAATATTACATTATGTGTGAAACGGGAAAGTCGAAAAACCGTAAAGGGATATGTTAAAATAATTATTTTTTCCGTCGCTGTTTCTGGAATGATGCTAATGCTGCTTAAAATTTAATTTGTAAAATTATTTAATTACCTACAGAATAAAACATATATTTTTTATTTATCCATACTAAATACGTATAGTGATTCGAATATTCGGCAATTGGATGTATATATTCACTTATAATATCACAAGAGCTGAATCCAGGAATAATTTACGCTCGTGTGGTATTCGGTAAGAAAATTTCACACCCCAAGTATAAATCAAACCTGACATTTTAAATTAATTTGACTCGGCCAAGGTATTGTTGTTGACATAATATGTTGATTTGTCATTTTTATTTAAGCGGTTCTGTCACAGTAGATGTCAATTACTAGTTCAAAACGTATGTACAATCGTTTGCAATAATAATGACACTCATTAAAATGAATTTTGGGATTTCTTTAGAATTTCTGATGTATTTGCAATGAAATCTACTTCACATTTTTAATATTAGTTACTAGTTGTTTCACTCACAGATTTAGATTTAATGAAATTTCTACTCAAAACTTCCAGAAGTTCAAAAACTGTTTTAAGAGAGTGTCATTATTATTGCAAACGATTGTACGTTGGGTTTAATAAGTGTATAGTCGCGATTTGATAAAGAAAATCAATAAGTTATTAGACAAGAAATTCAAAACCTAATACCACATAAGACTAGAAAATCAAAAGTAAGTATGTAAACAATTTGTTGAATTTTGCAGGTATATCCATCATATTTGGTTAAATAAAAAAAATACCAACTTTAGTTATACCAAATGCTAAAATCCATACGGGTAGTAGTTCAATCTATAGTTCTTTCGCAATTTTCCACTTATTATCCCCTCGTCAGGAAAAATATTCCTCAAAACGTTAAGGCCGCATTTCACTGAGGCTGGTTACAGGCTAGTACATCCCGGCTGGTCCAGCCAAATTTGAAATGTAGTATAGCAAATGGTCATACACTCACACAGGCTGGTACACGATGAGCTTGCTTTCGAGTTTAGGCGGCACAAGCGATGTTTGTAATAATTTACATTTTCAAGCGGGACCAGCTATGCGGGATCCTATATAGACCAATTAGATTTCTGCTTTTATAGCACGCGAGTATCTACGTCGCTGTACAATCTCAGTCACCAGTAGACAGTCGTATAGTTGTGGATCTACTGTGAGGTTATTTTTGTTTTCTACTAATGGAAGAAGATAGACAGATAGTAACAATACAGAAATGTATATAGACACTGTGAAAAGATTTCCATGCTTATATGACCCTCAATATGTGGGCTATAAAGATATAGAAATTAAGAAAAATGCCTGGTTGGAGGTAGTTAAAATTACGGGAATAATTAAAAGACGGTAATATCGTGTACCCAGTATCTTAACTGTTCGTTTTCTTTTTGCTCGCGAGTGTACGTAACTAAAAAAATATGCTAGAAATGCAGCCCAATTAGTTTATAGCTGCACTTGTTCCAGCCACTAGCCTAGGCCGGACCAGCCTCAATGAAATGCGGCCTTTATGGTTTGATATTAAAGAGAATTTTTTTTACTCTGATTTTTATTAATCCAAATGTTGTTGAGTAAGAAAAGGATATTCATAGCACAGTATACTAATCAATTCATAGTTACCTATGACTGCCGTCTGACATTGACAATTTCCATAATTAATTTCAGTCTGTTTAAAATTTTTATATTTTGTTGTAAAGCTGTTAAAAATGTCGTTTGGATAGTGAGGAAGAAACTATTTATTTGTACTCCTCCAGATATAATTAAAACAGCAAATGAAGCTACAGCAGATTTATTATCAGATAAATATAAAAAAGTGTATGAAATTTGTTATACTTAGATGGTTTTTAGATTAGCGTGACAGAAAGTTTGTTAAGAACATTACTGAAAACGCCATAGTGTATTTAAAAGGAAAGTCAGAGTATCCAATGTTAAAAACTAGACTTTTAATCAATAAAAATGTGAAAATTTGACGTTTTACCAAATTAATTCCAATTTTGAAAAAGTCGGTCCAAGAAATTCAAAAATTGTTACCCGACAGGAATTTGACACATTTCTAATTGAAGTTCCAGATGATAAATATCTAATGATGAAGGTGACACATGATAGTTGCAGTATTTTTCATATATTTTCAGGTATTAACAATATTGTGTGAAACTAACTACTCAGTGGACAAAAGCCCCAACCTGCGTTGAATTACACCCACAATATCTACCCATATATTCCTTATTATTAGCTTTTGTAACATTTTTATTTACTGTTTAAGAAAGGTATTTTAAGCTAATATGTATCAAATCTCCTACAATTCCTATCAATGAAGTCATATGTATGTTCTCTGATACCAAACATCTAGGTATGCTAATGAACATCCACAGACAAAACTCTATACAATAATTATCTAAAAAATTTAATATATTTACTAACCTCTGGAGTGGGAATTCGAAATTCAACCACAATAATTGAGATCTCACTTATTTCTGCGTTTTATAAAGGATCGCTTCATCAGGTGGCCTCCTTTAGTCAAATATCTAACTATAAAAATGATTATATCAATAAATTAAAATTATTTGAAATTGAATGTCAAAATGAAATATCGACAACGTCAAACTGATTAACTGTCAATGAATATCATAACAACCTACTAAAATAAATAAAAATTAATAAAAATTTTACCTTTTATGTATAGTTTTTCATATATTTTCAGGTATTAACAATATTGTGTGAAACTAACTACTCAGTGGACAAAAGCCCCAACCTGCGTTGAATTACACCCACAATATCTACCCATATATTCCTTATTATTAGCTTTTGTAACATTTTTACTGTTTAAGAAAGGTATTTTAAGCTAATATGTATCAAATCTCCTACAATTCCTATCAATGAAGTCATATGTATGTTCTCTGATACCAAACATCTAGGTATGCTAATGAACATCCACAGACAAAACTCTATACAATAATTATCTAAAAATTTAATATATTTACTAACCTCTGAGTGGGAATTCGAAATTCAACCACAATAATTGAGATCTCACTTATTTCTGCGTTTTTATAAAGGATCGCTTCATCAGGTGGCCTCCTTTAGTCAAATATCTAACTATAAAAATGATTATATCAATAAATTAAAATTATTTGAAATTGAATGTCAAAATGAAATATCGACAACGTCAAACTGATTAACTGTCAATGAATATCATAACAACCTACTAAAATAAATAAAAATTAATAAAAAAATTACCTTTTATGTATAGTTTTCATATATTTTCAGGTATTAACAATATTGTGTGAAACTAACTACTCAGTGGACAAAAGCCCCAACCTGCGTTGAATTACACCCACAATATCTACCCATATATTCCTTATTATTAGCTTTTGTAACATTTTTTACTGTTTAAGAAAGGTATTTTAAGCTAATATGTATCAAATCTCCTACAATTCCTATCAATGAAGTCATATGTATGTTCTCTGATACCAAACATCTAGGTATGCTAATGAACATCCACAGACAAAACTCTATACAATAATTATCTAAAAAATTTAATATATTTACTAACCTCTGGAGTGGGAACTCGAAATTCAACCACAATAATTGAGATCTCACTTATTTCTGCGTTTTTATAAAGGATCGCTTCATCAGGTGGCCTCCTTTAGTCAAATATCTAACTATAAAAATGATTATATCAATAAATTAAAATTATGGGTAGATATTGTGGGTGTAATTCAACGCAGGTTGGGGCTTTTGTCCACTGAGTAGTTAGTTTCACACAATATTGTTAATACCTGAAAATATATGAAAAAACTATACATAAAAGGTAAAATTTTTTATTAATTTTTATTTATTTTAGTAGGTTGTTATGATATTCATTGACAGTTAATCAGTTTGACGTTGTCGATATTTCATTTTGACATTCAATTTCAAATAATTTTAATTTATTGATATAATCATTTTTATAGTTAGATATTTGACTAAAGGAGGCCACCTGATGAAGCGATCCTTTATAAAAACGCAGAAATAAGTGAGATCTCAATTATTGTGGTTGAATTTCGAATTCCCACTCCAGAGGTTAGTAAATATATTAAATTTTTTAGATAATTATTGTATAGAGTTTTGTCTGTGGATGTTCATTAGCATACCTAGATGTTTGGTATCAGAGAACATACATATGACTTCATTGATAGGAATTGTAGGAGATTTGATACATATTAGCTTAAAATACCTTTCTTAAACAGTAAAAATGTTACAAAAGCTAATAATAAGGAATATATGGGTAGATATTGTGGGTGTAATTCAACGCAGGTTGGGGCTTTTGTCCACTGAGTAGTTAGTTTCACACAATATTGTTAATACCTGAAAATATATGAAAAACTATACATAAAAGGTAAAATTTTTATTAATTTTTATTTATTTTAGTAGGTTGTTATGATATTCATTGACAGTTAATCAGTTTGACGTTGTCGATATTTCATTTTGACATTCAATTTCAAATAATTTTAATTTATTGATATAATCATTTTTATAGTTAGATATTTGACTAAAGGAGGCCACCTGATGAAGCGATCCTTTATAAAACGCAGAAATAAGTGAGATCTCAATTATTGTGGTTGAATTTCGAATTCCCACTCCAGAGGTTAGTAAATATATTAAATTTTAGATAATTATTGTATAGAGTTTTGTCTGTGGATGTTCATTAGCATACCTAGATGTTTGGTATCAGAGAACATACATATGACTTCATTGATAGGAATTGTAGGAGATTTGATACATATTAGCTTAAAATACCTTTCTTAAACAGTAAAAATAGTTGCAGTATTTGGCATTGCAGGTGCATGCCGCAGGGACGATTTACAGAAACTGGCATTAAATGGTATTAATGATATGGATTCTATCAAAACTGCGAAAATTCCCGATAGGAAGACAAACAAACCTCAAGCATTTGTAATAAGCGGTAAAATTAGATGTTTTAATTTTTGTTGAAATGTATCGCAAATATGTATGCATCCGATTTTTTATAAGATATTATAACGGAAAATGTTCAGTTCAACCTGTTGGTGTAAATACTTTTAGTAAAATTCCAAATGATATTGCAAAATACTTAATAAGTATTAAAAACCCAATGCAATACACAGGACATTGTTTTCGCAGATCTTCTGCAACATTGCTTGTGCAATTGGGAACAGACATGTTAACATGTTCAAACGCCGTGATTCAAATTCTCGAAGATGAACCAAGTACCAGGAGCGGAAACTTCACAATAATCCGAAAAAGAGTTTTAAGTGAAGAACCTTTGCAAGCAAAAATGAAAACAAAAAATTACTGGAAATGAAATTTGTCCATGAGTTACCACAGAAAATTGCTCTAAATGCGATATCAAAATTGAAATTAACTCCAAAAAAAAAGTAAATAACTAGTTTTATACAATAACGTTAGTTTAAACTGTTCATGTTATTCTTAGAACTATTCTAACATTAACATATGTGTGATAGACAACGACAGTTATAATTATAAGGTTTGACGATCAAAATAAAACTGTCCATTTGTAGTGGGAGGATCTCAAATTTTTCCTCCACAAGATCAAATCTTCTACACCCATTGTGGAACATAGTAGCTGACGCGACGAGTTACCGGCCATTGATAGTTAGTGGGTAGGCAGGAATAAGGGCGTCGATAGACGGGAAACTTTAGACCGGATGCGGAGAGACGACCGATTTATTAGATTATAATCGGACGGTGGACGCGTACACTCTCACTTACCTATCCAAAATACAGGTCAAAATGATACTTGATACAGCAACACGCAACTTTTTCCAGTTTTTACATAACACCACCCTCCAATTCCCATCACAAAAAATTCGACTAACCAAATCATGTTTCTCCGTCTCACTCAATTAATTTTTTCTTCAACAATGACGCCGGAGGAGAATCGACGTCCTATTTTGCCGCTGGCAAATAAAATGCTCCTTTTAATAAAAGCTTTTAATTTCTCTGATATACCTGTACGTGCACGCGTCAGTCGAGTCAGGCTTTATTAAACGTTTTTATTTTAATGTAATTGTTTGGATTCTCGAGGGAGAGGAGATCCAGCGAAACGCTATAGAGGTCGCTTCATAAAAGGAAAATTCATTTCTCCGCAGTCGCGGGAGGCAAGTTTCCGTCGCGAAGGTGAAAAATGAACTGGGGGTAGGATATTTTTTCTCAGAATCAAATAAGTAAACTTTCATTGTTTAGCGTACGAATTTTTGTAATTTTTTGAAACACTGATAAAAATGAATAACGTACACGTGGACCTATTACTGTAAAAAAATACCAAATACATAATACTGTACCTGTACTACAAGAAACTCCAGGTCAATACAATAGAATTACTTATTTTATGCCAAATGACGTAATTTTTATTTTAAAAGCACGTAATGATTCTGTAAAATTGCATTTCATGTGCACTAAAATGTGGTTCTACTCAGAAAAGAGCTATGTTCGTTACAAGTAACTACCTAAAATAGTTTTTTTTTATGAATTGTTGCTGTTTCCCGATGAGGCGAAGGGTAATGTGATCAGAGCAAATATTTTTCGAAAATAGTGAGCTTCAGATTTTAATTACCTTGCCACCATAGTTACCTAGATTGCCTAGATTGTTTAATGTGAACACTAAATAATATTGACGTTTATTTTGCCTAAAATGCGTCATCGTCATGGTAACTTTTTGAAATTGATTCCGAAAATGACTCATTTTAGGGATTCAAAAGAGTTCGCAAAATAACTATTTTTGAGAGCATTTACAAAAAAATACATCTTCACAAGTCCATGGTATGTATTTATATAATAATAATAATAATAATAGTGTTTAATAGTCCAACAGGAACAAAATCCCAATTACAGAACCATAATAGAAATTATTTAAATACATAAAAATAAAGTTAAAACAAACAAACTAGTCTAACACACAAAAAAAATAAATGTATAGGTAAGATAAGTAAAAAATATAAAAGTATCAAAAAGTACTGTTAAAAACATGATCTAGCAATAAAAAAACACAACAATAAGTAGTTGTCAAACATATTAAACATAAATAAGTAACTAAGTATGAGAAAAAATTATAACTGCACGTCATGGGCAATCCTTAACAGCTGGTCTAAACTGACATTATTATTATCACAAATATAACATAATAAATTAAAATTGGATGTCATATTGTATACAGGAGACTTTAACATGAGATTAGTTCTAGCAGATTGGCAGTAAAAGGTCATATGAGATCTAATCGAAGGATGTGGCACCAAAAAATTAAGTTGTGATAAAATATATGGAGACTCAATTAAATTGTACAAGAGATTGTATAGAAATCTGATAGAGTATATAAATCTCCTTTTCTTTAAAGAATGAAAATTAAGCCTAGATATTAACAAGTTGTCATCAAATCCTTGTGCCGAATAAACAACACATAACCATCACATTTAAATGAAAGATATTTAAGAAATTTTCTCTGGACAGATTCAATATTATTGATATAACAGGTGTAATAAGGATTCCAAACTAAAGAACAGTATTCCAGCTTGGATCTTACAAAAGCATAATATAATAATTTTAATGTATTCGGTTTTTAAATGATTGACTATTTCTAATAACAAATTCTAATGCTTTTGAGGCCCCCTTGACAGTATATTCAATAAGTTGCGAGAAGTTTAAAGTACTATCAAATATAATACCCAAATCCTTTGTATAACTGTGACGACTAAGTAATTGCGAATTAATATGGTAATCATATACAACAGGATTGGATTTACAAGTGTAGGTGGCAACTTTACATTTATTAACATTTAGGCTAAGTTTGTTATTAATAGACCAAGCTACAAGTTTATTTAACTCTACCTGAAGATTATGGGCCTGGTCTGCTGAAGAAATGCAAGTAAAAAATTTGACGTCATCAGCGTACAAAAGCTTCCCACAATTCAACACCCCGTCAAGATAATTAATGAATAGAGGAAACAGCAGCGGGCCCAAATTCGAACCCTGAGGAACTCCCGATGTAGCGACATAAGTCTTACATTTAAATGTAACATATTGCATCCTATTGTGAAGGTAGGAGCGAAATATAATAAGCAATTCATCACTAAAACCAAATGTGTTGAGTTTTTGCAGTAAAACTGAGTGATGTATCTAATGTATTGTAAATTTGCAAACAAGATGTAATCGATGATAATTTTAACTGATGACAGCATTAAAATATATAATTTTGCAAAATATTGCCCTAATAAATGTATTTTAATTACCGATGTAACGGAGTTTAAAGTTATTGAAACTTTTGAAGCCGACGGTAATAAAATCCTAACCGAACGGCAGTTTCATGAATATTGGCCGATACGTCACTGATAAGGACATGTGACAGGATGTGTCAAGTATTTGTTGGATGTCTCGTTCCTTTGGATAACTTTACTAACCTTGAACTTCCATTCCAACCGAACTAACGTATTATACGTGTTAGAAGAAAATCGTGTTACAGTTAAAATTTTGGTGTTTTGTAGTATGTACGTTGTATAATTTTGTGTTAAACATAATTTTCTCGCACAGTTATATAATAATGGCCCAAGTGTATCGACAATAATGACCTAAGGATATGTTATTTGTGTACAGAGAGTTTATTTAAAATACACAGAAATGTCCTTATAGATTTCACGAGGGGGTAACCACTAGGATCAAAATTGTGACAATATTTCGCAAAAAAGGATTTCCAAGGGATTTCAAGGAATTCCGAGCAATTAAATTAAATTACTTCGAAAATTATTATACTTATACAGGGTGACTGCAAAAAGTTGGGGAAAAAACACATATTCCAAGGGCCAAAATTTGATGGCCTAAATCAAGTTTTCTCAGTCCCAAAGTTTTATAGTTTCAAAGATGTTAAATATGTTAAACTTCTTTAGTTTTTTCTCAATAACTGTTATAAATTGCAGTAAATACATAAAACTTGGTAGTGGTGAGTTTTCTGGCACGAGAAATTGAAATATGGTCTCGATTTTGCTGCCAATTGTAGAGGGCGCCACTTACAGTACTTCACGTGCATTTAAATCATCATATATTTTGTTGTGCACTGATGTATTGATTTCTTCGAGGATTTTTCAATTAATAATTTTTATTCTTTGGCTTTTTTTTCTTAAAAAAATGTCTTGAATACCCGTTTTTTGGATATAGTTTTAAGGTTTTATATTATAAATATAAACCCATTGTCTTCTTTCATACTTTATTAATTAAGTACTATTAAATTTTAGACTAAGTTAAATTGGGTTAGATCATCATAACTTGGCCCTAGGAACATGTGGCAGTATTTTGTCCAAGATTTTTTAGAGACCTCTCTACTGGATTTACAAGCACAAAAGGTTGACGATTTAAATGCATGTGAACTACTGTAGGTGGCGCCTTTTACAATTGACAGGAAGTCCACGGACATATTTCAATTTCTCGAGCCAGAAAATTCTTCTATACCAATTTTGATGTATTTACTACAATTTATATGACGTTATTGAGGAAAACCTCAAATAAAATTATAATTCCCACATCCTGTATCTCAGATAATGAAGCAAAGTGACAGTAATATCAGTCTTTACGGTCAGTCTTAAATTTGCCTCCAGATGACAAGGAATTTTGCCTGATTTCGCGGATTTCTCGGGATTTCGCAAGGATTTGTGGCAAGATTTCTATGAGTGGTTACCCCCTCGGAAATACTAAGTGGTTTTTTATGTTTCTTCCAAAAAATAATGCCTAAAAACATTTGCAAAGCTACTATTTTTGTTGGTAAAACATGGGTGGCAAGTTTTTCGTGGCTCGCATTGTATATTAATGCAAAAATACGCATAAATGCATTTTTAATTCAAGAATTTTTTCCGTGTACCTCACGTCAACTTTACGATGAAAACAAAAGTCGAACAGACGACGGCAAACATCCCTAGTCAAAGGCTAGGCCAACGGCCGCTGTCGCATCAATCCAGCGAAGAAAATGACAGAAATTCGCCCCCTAATTCGGCCGTTTAATCCGGTACGCCCCCGGGCGCTCATTAACCCTACGCCGTTATTTTTTCGATCCCCTGTCCCGCCCGAGACGTCCCTGGATGCTCCTTAACCCGGCCGATGTCGCTTTTTCTGTTATCATTATCCGAATTTTGCTAACGACGCTCCTCGAGAAGACCCCCGACGGTTTTTATCAACGGGCGATAGCCTGCACGGCCATTATCTCCGCTGATCCGATCGTTAATCCGCGGGTCGGGTCCTGTCTGACCGACAGGGCCTAATTGCGACAAATTAAACGTAACAAATGACGATCCGCCGACGCGAATCGCGATGTCGTAAGAGGTGGTTTATAATGATACGCCGTACCCGAGGGGGTAACCACTCATGGAAATCTTGCCACAAATCTTGCGAAATCCCGAGAAAATGTGCTAAATCCCGAGACATCGTGCGAAATCACAAGAATCGCGCGAAATCACGCAAAATCCTGCGACATCTGGAGGCAAATGTGCCCGTAAAAACTGACTTGTCGTGTCGTGTCACTTTGCGTCATTATCGACGTTATTCTAGGTACTTATTCCCATCTCCATTTTGCGAATAACGCAGGTCGCAACTCGCATTATTATTTTTTCTTGTTGTACAGGGTGTGAATAGGATTGTGAAAAAAATCAATTTTTTTACCAAGAATGTCACAATTCTGAGCAATCTTTTTTGTTAATACATCGGGATGTTTTTGAAATTTTTTCGATAACTGTGAAAGGTTGGAAAAACATAGTACCACATATTCCGAGGGCCAAAATATGATGATCTATTATAAAATTAATTTACTTTAGTCCAAATTTTTATAGTTTTAGAGATACAGGTTGTCGAAATGACAAATTTTATTTTAATTTTTTCTCAATAACTTCATATATATTGTAGTAAATACATCAAACTGGGTACAGAGTAATTTTCTGGCACGAGAAATTGAAATATGTCCGCGGATTTGCTGTCACTTGTAGAAGGCCACCTCCAGTACTTCACATGGATTTAAATCGTTATAACTTTTTTGTGACACACTCTGTATATCCCGTACAGAGTGTGTCTAAAAAATCTGGACAAAATGCTACCACATGTTCCTAGAGCCAAGATACCATGATCCAACCCCATTTTACCTTAGTCCAAAATTTGATAGTACTTAATTGAATAAAGTATGAAAAAAGACAATGGGTTTATGTATTATGATATAAAACCTCATAATACCATCCAAAAAACGGTTGTTCAAGAAATTTTTTATGAAAAAATAGGCAAAGAATTATAATTATTGATTAAAAACACACACCAGCCCACAAAAAATTTATGACGATTTAAATACATGTAGAGTACTTTAGGTTAGGTTAGGTTAAGTTAGGTAGGCGGCCTCTACAATTTACAGCAAATTCGAGGCCAATATTTCAATTTTTGATGCCAGAAAAGTCACCACTACCAAATTGTATGTAAGTATTTAAGTACTACATACAATTTATAATAATAAGGATTTCGCATTTGATAAAAATTGCCTTGAAAATTACTAAGGATACTTAGGTATATAGATTGTGTGTAAACGGTGGGGAAAAAACCACATATTTCGGGGGCCAAAATATAAAATTTTGGACTACTTAAAGTAACTTAATTTAGAACAACATATTTTGGAGTATGTGGTAGTATGTTTTCCCAACCTTACAGACGCGAGATATATAAAAAGTTTCAATAAAACCTGATGTAGTAACTCGACAATCAAATAATTTATCTAAGATTGCTTAAAATTGTGAAATTCTTGATCGAAAAACTGATTCTGATCTTAGTCACACTCTGTACAACAAGAAAAAAACCTAATCAAAATTATTCGATGCCGGTGGCGAAGTTACGAAAGATGGCGCTTTGCGACATTAGCTGAAACTCTCATATTGACAAAAAAATGTGAAATTGTTAGTGACTTTTTTCTTTCTTTATTTTCTTTTTCTAAGTTTTGCACAATAGTTAAACGTTAACTCTTGAGTTAACCCTCGACTTGACCCGCCCCCCAGGTACAGGGTGTCCGGTTTTAATGTTTACAAACTTTTAGAGAAACTAGTGGATAGGGGCATTAATTCAAAAATTAACGTCGAAGTGCAGTTAATAAAATGAAACAAAAAACAAAACGTTGGGGACAAACAGCCTTCCAGTAATTCCAAACAACCGTGATATGTGCCGCGCACATAATAATGTGAGCTGGAACGAGATTTCGCACGATTTTTCGAGACTTCGCACGATTGCACAGGATTTCTCAAGATTTGTGACAAAATTTCCATGAGTAGTTTGACATCATGGCAGGAGTCTTTTCACCTAACTGACGACACCCAGTATATTTTTTAAATTTTGGTGTCACCCGTTCTAAATCCAGTGGCGCACTTAGATTTGAAATAAAAAAATGGTTTTTCTTTGGTAACGATTTACAACAGCGTAAAACTCTCCAATCTAAACAAAAAAAATTCCTATCCCTATTTTCGAGGATGCTGATCACGAATCTGAAGTCAGATTTCGGCGCTCGCATGTAGTTTCCGAAAAAAAATGTCAAAATTCTTACCTCTATGTCTGTATTACATTAGGTTGAAGTTGCAAAATAACGACTATTTAAAAGTATTTATTTTGACAACAGCGTGACGTCATGAAATGAAGAAGGCAGAGGTGTTATATTGCAATTTCACCTAATGTAATATACTGGGTGACAACGGAAAGAGGGAACACGCTGTAACTTTTTTTATGACTGCTTATAAAAATTTGAAATTAGGTTATCAACATCAACAAATAAAACTTTTAGAGAGGTGCCCCACTTTCAAATGACTCACTCTGTATAAGCTTTATATCTAATATTATGGTGAAAATGAGGAATAGAAAAATAAAAACCGTATGGATTTGACAATGTTGTCGTTAAATAAAATCTGTATTCGCTTTTCATAATCATTGAAAACAATTTCCTTTGAACATTTGGGTGGAAAATACCCGGGGCCGTAAAATAAAGCGCCGCTTTACTTTAAAGACTCGATTACAAATAACTAAAAAAACGTAAACCCCACTCCATTCACAGGCAATTTTTGGTTAATTACCTTTTAAATGAACTGTCACCGGGCACCTGTGTTATTAAATTCTCTGCCTTTGGGACAAAAAATGAAAGCTCAAGTTCGATTCGTTATTTCCGACTGTGCAACCCCAGGAAAAACTTCATACATATACAGAAACGAAACGGGTATAATCCAAATAGAAATGAAAGAGATTCGGTGTAATCAAAAAAAGTTAATTGGATGTGGTGGACCGCAAAGTAATCAGATACGAAAGTAGTCCGAGGCTCAGTAATAGACATTGATTATTAGTTAGCATGTATTGAACAAGTACCTAGTAATTATAAAGTAATTCCAAACAATTTGCGACTAGTGCCTTTTAGTGTGCGGTAATGTGTTCAGTAATAATTTGAATGTAACGCATCCAATAAGCTTTTGAACGCGCTAAATTACACTAAGAACTTGAACTAATTTTCATGTAAAATACTTGGACTGGCACGGAGAATTTATTTTTTGTTGTAGAAGCATCTAAAGTTTTTAGAGAAGGAACTGTTATTCCATAAAGCAGAAGTAATACGTATACAGGTGTCGAGCTCCTATACTAATAACTTTTTAATCAACTTAATAACTAGAAAATGTTAACTCATCCTGTACCTGCGCAACTAGTGACGGAAGTCGTTTCTAAAAAAATAAAATTAGAAAACCGCCCGAAATTATAATAAATTAACTCTCCGAGTTATATAAAATGCAGTTGTTCCTATAAAACGGAAGAATATTATCTAAATGTTCCTCGGTGGGCAATTAGGTAGAATGCCAGTAAAAGAAAACATTTTAGGGTTATCAAAATTAATTAAAGCCATTGTTTTATCTAAATAACGGCTATGTCCTTTCATTTACAACTTACGGCTAATAGAAAATACGGGGTCATTTTAAAAAAGAGACAATTAAAAAGTAATTTATCTAATCTTAGTACCCATAGAAATAAAACAAGCATAACGGTAAAGGTACTTACAAAGTAATTTTAAAAAGTCATAGGAATGTAGAGCCAGTCTTCAAAATAGGGAATCTGCAATAAAAAAGTCAAGTGAATGTGATTTATAGAATGCCGTTTATGCTACACGATCATCTCGCAAGAATTTCCGCGTGTATTTTTACAACTCTGCGGTTGAGGAATGAAATTTATGGTCCACATAAATCGTTTATTAACAATACAAGATCCCATTAGAATCTTCGGAAACGCGTACGGAGAGACGAAATCGATATTTTTAATAAAATTCGGTGGGCACCACAATATATCAAAATTGTGGACCAGATGTATATTCTAAACACTGTTCTTGTATACGCCCAAGATTTTCGATGTCCTACTTAAAATTTTCAATGAAAATTGTCTCGGAATCAATGGAAAGTGTATCTAGTAAGTCATACTTACGAGTAAAATCCTTCATATATCACAATAAATAATCCTAATGGGCAGGGGGATGAGAAATTGTAGGAAAAAGTAAAGAACAACCATGAACACTTTGCATAGTCTACTGATGTAGACAAAGAAACATTACATTTTTCCACCACGCTTTTTTCACACATTCACTTCACAGAGTGCGGTATTTGTGCACTTATCACTTACATTAGCTGTCTTTTGGTGCATTTATAATAATTCTGGACGCCGGTCGTCTCAATCTGTTTACTTATATTGATAAATATTCTGATAACGTCCGCGATAGCAACGGGTAACATCACGACGCCATTTTGTATATTTTTGACCAGTGCCGGTAACCTAGCGACTAGAAGCGAACTAGAGCGCCACCAACAACACAGGCGAAAAGGCACCCAATATTCAAATCTCGTGACTTATTCAGGTAGGTATTCCAAGTTTTCATATTTTATATATTGCTGTATGCTGATTATAGCAAATATTTTTTTTAATATTATTATTAAAATACTAGTAAAACTTTAAGTAAATCAGCTGAATAGATTTGTGAAAAATAAGAGCAATTTGTAAAATTAATATTTTATTAAAAAATTGATTATGATACAGAATTGTGTAAACAATTTAATTGTATTTAGCACCAATAAAATTACTACTACTACTTTATCTGGAATATTCTTGCAAAAAACGTTTTTCTGCAGGACTATCCCTCACCATTAATATAAAAGAAGGTGTTCCCCCTCTGATGATGTAACTGAAAATAATTGTTTATTAATACATTGTTTATATTATTATGATGTAAATTGTATAATAAGCATACGTACTTTTTCATTTTAAGGGCATCTTCTAACGTTTTATTTACATCCACACTGACAACTTTCTTTCTGGGTGTTTCAAAATAAATATTTATGTTTTCAAGCTTGTACTTTTTATCTTCGTCCCATTCGGGAAATTCCTCAAACACTAACGCAAGTTGTTCCAAAAACCTACAAGATTATTTATTATTATTATTTATGCAGATTATATGAAAGGTGACTAATTACGTTTGTTTTTCATTAAACTGCTGTATGTAGTCCATGATTTTGTACTCTGGATAGACAAATACAACGGGCCATACCAGAGAGAAAGATGCGTCCAAAAATACTCTGTTGTGCATCAGTTCTGGGAAACAGGGTTCCAATTTTTCTATAGATATATGCCCTAAAACAAAAATAACTTGTTAATTAATTTCTAAGTAACTAAAAATTTAAACTACCTTTGGCTCCCCCTTCAATGCTGTAACCTCTGTTTAAAATCTGTTTTATTATAGCCTCCTCTTCTTTCGCTTTCCGTTTGTCTGCGGCTTCTTTTTTCCTATCATCTCTTTCTTTTAATTTAGCGGCATTTATACTGTTCTGCCTTAATTCCAATATTTCTTTATTATCCTTCTGTTTTTCTAATATTTCATCGCAATAATCTACAGCTTTCGTATATTGTTTTAAATGGTAACAACAATTAGCGGCTCGATTCAATGCTTTGTCATAATCTGGATTAATTTTTAGAGCCGATACACAGTCCATTAAGGAAGACCTAAGAAATAGAAAAGGTATTTCACTTAAAAAAATTTAAACGCAATTATAATTACCTGTAATTTTTTAGAAAATAATGTGAAGCTGCCCTATTATTGTAGAGTGTGGCTTCAAGCTCTGGATTTCCGCATTTAATTTTAATACCTTCTGTGTATGCCACGACTGCCAACCGGTAGTTTTTATGCTTGAAATTGAAATTACCATCTTCTTTATAACTTGTTGCCAGTTCTAAAATTTCCGAATCAGACCATAAACTATATGAATTAATCATTCTTACCTTCAGGTTCATTTTCATCTGGATCGTATTTCAATTGTTGTAGACCCTCGTACAGAGGATGCAGTTCTTGACCAGGTTTGGGCGCCTGAGTCATAAAGAAGGGATGTTTTTCCATTTCCTATAAAGTTTACTTTGAGTATATTAGAAAAGAAAACATGGGTTTATCTCACTTCCTCCCAGCGATCTTCAGGCCACCCTTCATCGTATTTCTTCCTTGGGAGCTTTTCTATGAATTCATCCAATTCCCTATCTAATTTGGCTGCTAACTCGAGACGCTCTTCGTGTGTCATGGGTTGTTTAACAGGTTTTTCTTCGTTTTCCATTTTGATTAATTAGGTTACACTAGCTTTTTCAAACAAATTTTCGTTTTTGTTCGAAGACTATTGTTTTTAAGTAGGTATAATGTAAACTGGTATGGAAATATTTCTAATATTACTTTATTTAGCACTTATTAGCACTATAAAAAGTATGATTAGTACCTTAAAAAAAAATTATTTTTGAATTTTCTAACCTAACTTTTCTTATAAACAATACGGTCATATGATTTGGGGTGGGTAGTTCTACTATTTCGTTACATGTCCGAAATTAGGCATATACGCTACTTCTTCTTCCATAATTTATTTTCATATTATTTCTATAAGTACGAATTATTATTACACAATTTTTTTTATTAAAATTAATGTCTACAATCTACCTTTTTTGGAAAAAACTGCTGCATAAAAAACATGGAAACATGATTCATTTAATTACTTTATATAATATAAGATACAATAACAATTGGAAATAATAAATATTGTCCAATTTTTAAAGGCATACACATTGAATTTACTCAAACGTTTTTATAGCAACAAACATTCATATAGAAGGAAAAATTTGTAAATTTGTTCCTTACAATTTTCAAAATTATCAATTATTGACAAAAATGTTCTATGCCTTTAATTTCAATTCAAGATAAATTTAAAACATAAAAATGAATTATATAGAGCATATTTTACATTTTATCACGTACTTACTAATGAAAATATAAATGGACAATAGGAATACTTCTCTGAAGCAATAGAAAATATACAGAAACTCTTAATATATTTATATTAAATTCCATATTATATTCACATTAGACTTAATACTCAGAAATAATCTATTCTTTTATGGTTCGTAAATATTTATAACTTTCAAAGGATTTTTAAAAGGCACCAAGTTGTGGTAACGGGATTAAACTGCTTATGAATGAAAAAATATAATTTAACAAACATATTTGTCAAAAAGAGTCTAACTTTAACTTGAACCTTTTCACATTTTACGAAACCACAATAAATTAATTATATGAAACGATACTTTGACAAATTGAATACGAATGCAGGCCACTTCTATATCAAAATACTTGTATAAAAATTATGGTACTAAAAATTCTATAAACTTTAATTTTTTTTTTTTGGGACTAGCCGGATATGTAGAATATTTGTAACATTAAATTTGAACTATTAATACAAATCGTCACATTTAAACTCCTTTTGCACTTCCATGGCTATGAACGCGTCGCTGTGTCTAAAACTGCACAAATTTAAGTATTCACGCTCTGCAATTGGCAGCTAGAATTTTGATCCACTTTTTTTTAAAGAACGAACATTAGAGTGACATTTGCCTCTGTCACCACTTCAATATTTTACCTTTACACAACCCAAAATGTAAAACACTAAATTAGATCTTCCCATCACGGTACGAACACCTCATAAACAATTAAATATGAAGTACAGTATCCATAAACTTCTGCATTTTTCAGCAATACTACTGACCGCACTGACCTCTCCTATAAAATCATAAAACGCACACGGCGTATGGCTCCACCTCGAACGTCTGCTTCAAAATAGCGCTGAAGATCAGCTCTACATTGCACACGATCTTCATCTTGTCCTTCTTGTTCTTCAGCAGATCGGCGACCAAGTGCAAGTCGTTCTCGTGGGTAACGATAAAGTAACTGTACGGGGAATTTACGCTAGTGGCGTCAATTTGCGCCGAACTGCGTCTTATTCTCTCCACGACTCCCCCACAGCTCTGGATCAGCTCCACTACGAGTTTCTTGCTGGGGAAGACGCTGGGGGTGACAAAGAAGAATTTGCCTTCGAACAACTTACTCCTGTTCTTCGTTAAGAGGGTCTGGTCTATGTCGCACTTGAACTCATAATTGAAATCTTTGGAGTTCAAGTTGTAGTTGTTTTCGGGAAGGAACTGGTTAGCTGCGTGCGAGTCTTTCAGCCACTGGTCGGAGAGAATAAAAATTACACCTACTGCAATATATAAAAAAATTTAATAAAATTACTACCTACCACAAATCTATAAAAAAGAATTTTCAGAAAATTTTTGTGGGAAGGTTGAATTTATAAAAACAATTCATGTTATGTGGAATTAGTAACGTGATGTCGCTCAGTTTATTAGGTTTCATCCGTTCAGTTTTAGTAGGTTTTTTTTTTTTTTTGAAGTACCCATCGATGGCTGAGATATATTTCCTTTTCATTCCTGAGATATTTCCTAGCTTCATATAGCACTAATGCTAAAAAAATTCATGTTTTTTCTCATACTCACTGAAAACTTGCAAACTTACGCATTAAATTTGGCACCAATTTCGGATCGAAACTGAAATTTGGCGGGTTGGAGAACTGTTGGTAAATTTGGTGCTCCATTTGGTTCATAGCGGCAAAATTACCCAACATCACGTCAGTTAACCACTGCACATTTACGACGGGTATCTGCCATTTTTTTGCATATATGCATTTCCGCCCTTCCGCTTTCGTGGATATCAAGAGCGTGTTGTGTTTTGAAAAGTATGTTGTACACTGGAAAGAAACACCTTCAACTGTTTTTATGTGTCAATATTTTAATGTTTGGTTTTTAAACCAATAAAATAAATTATACTAGACGGCCGAAAATCTAGTGACTAATCGCTAGCTTGCAGACAAGCGCGACAGGCAAAGTGTGCAAGGCGCAACATTTCACAGGTGTACTTAATTTGAAGGGGACCAGATATAAAAAATATACTAAATATTAGTCACGTACATTTTTGTTAATAAAATACATACTTCAACATCACTTACACTCATATTTTGACCTCACACTCCAAACTCTTCATACATGCCATCATCGAATATTCCTCACTTGTTAAATTAGGACGATTTTGAGAATACGCTGTAGAGCTTGAATTATAACCGAAATGATGCCCGCCCGAACAATATACCCGTCCAAGATAGCGCTACAAATGGAAGAGGTGAATCCGTCAATTCGCCACAGACAATAGAAAATTGCAGCGCATGCATACTTACTGCAGCAGAAGCTGTGTATTCGGGTACGGTCTCAGAGATATGCGGCACACGATTTTATAGGAAAAATATACGGGCTGCATGTATGTTTCTTTATGTCAACTGCTACAAATTGTGAGCAGGTTTATAACGTGAGTCACTCTCTAGATTTTCGGCCGTCTAGTATAAATAAAAACAATTGAGAATACATAACCTCAATCTCTTAGTGAATTTTGACAGTATAATGAATAAATGACAGTTTTATCACCTACCTTTGCACCCGTATATTTAATCATGTGCTTCACCCTGTTGCGGTCGCTACCCTCGAATCCGCTGATAGAGATCAAGTGTTTAGACGCCGGTGCGGTGTCTAAGTAAATGTTGGGTAGGTGGAGGGCGGTCCAAGGGGGCAGTACCTGTTTTCTTGCGATCACGTCACTGAGCCAAACTATGGTAACGCAACGTTTACAGTCCCTTAGAGCTTGCATCACCACACCGTGACGCTGCGTTTCGCACAAGACATGAGTGACACGGTTGCAGTATTGCTTTTCCACCTCCCCTAGTCAAGAAAAGTATTCAAAATGACAATTTTAATGCAATAAAAAATAAAAATCTTTTGTAAGACGACGTGGCTGCAGTATTGCTTTTCTTTCCAGTTTCCCACCTCGCCTAAGTTATAATTGCAAAATTATTAAATCATTATAAAGGAGAAAAGTGTACAGACAAATTATATATACAAAATAATACTTAATTTTAATTCAATAAACAATAAAAACTCCTATAAAATAAAAGTGGCTTACCTCCGTGTTTCTCAATTGTCTGCTGCCATCCAGGTAATCGCTCCTCCAAGAAACTCTCCAGTTCCACCACAACAAAAATACAACCCAGGAGGAATAAGTCTGGCGGTACTGAATAAAAATTAGTAGCATTAAACAAAACTTTTTATTAATTTCACAAAAAAAAGGTCAGTTTTGACGTATTCACTCACATTTTAAATTGGGATTGTGACCGTAAAACGGTCCAGGCCGGTGCTGCAAGGGTAACGCTGGTTTCGGGCAATACTGTAGCTTAGGAGGATCATTTGTCGGTGTAATAGGCAGAGGTTGAGCCCCGGGAGGCTTTATTATCTCACCGTTTGGTCCACTTATGGTTCTACGCTGCAGGGCAATGAGCTCCTGCGGTTTAGAGTTTAAGGCAGCGTTATGCTGAGCCGTCATAAGTCTAGAAAGAAACAGTAGTTCACACAATTTACATTGATTTTATTACGTGTTACCTTAAGGTTCCGGCAGCTGAGGGTTCTGGAAGAGCTTCGGGCCTCTGTACTCCCATCGAAGACCCGCCGCTTTGCAATTTAATGCTCAGCATGTTTGCTAGGGCAGTTTTCGTCTTGGCATTGACGACCAACGAGTGTTGAATGTTAGCCTCCGGAACGGGCGGTGGATTTGTTGTTGAATCAGCCAGTTGAGGTTGACCGATAGGTCTCACAATGGTGGGTTGTTGTAGCGGCGCTACTAATAAAATCGATGCGTAAATTCCATCACTCTTTCACAAAAAAAAAGACCTACCTTGCTGCTGTTGCTGCGGAATATGGTTCTTCTGTTCCCTCTGCAGTTGTAATTGCTGTAATCTATACTGCCTTAGCTGGATTTGCTGTTGTTGATTTTGGTCGGGAAATTGGGGGCTGTTCTGATTAATGGGGCTCAAACCGGGAGCATGTTGAATATTCTGCGCTAACCCCGGCTGTGTAAGGGTGCCTGGGGTGATGTTTTGTTGTTGGATATTTGGCGGCAGGATAATGCCTTGCTGTTTGGCTTGCTGTTGCAACCACTGAAACTGCTGCTGGGTTGTTAGGCCTGGTGGCACGTTTCCTAGAAATATGTCGCTAAAACTGCATTATTTGTATATACGAGGTGAAATTAACATTCCTAGTGGTTTGCTGTAAAAATGCTAAAAGACATATTTTAAATCGATACTATAATTATTTCTTATTTAGTTTATTTAGTCACTATAGTCATAGGTACAGAATAGTAACCAGTTCAAATTGGCACAAATACATTACTTTATTTTCATACTTATAAATTAATCATTTTGGGAAAAACTGTATTTAATGTAGTGTACATATAACTCATTATTTTTAATTTTTTTATAAAACAAATTATTGAACCAAACGCAATGCACAATATACACAAAATCATATACAGGGAGTCAAAACATTCTGTACCAAATTTAAGGATCGAAATAATAAAAGTTGTTATGAACATATTACTAAAAATGCTTTTAAAGAAGTTGCAGTTCATTAAAAAGTAGACGAAAATAATAGTTCTTATTTATTTTTAAGAACAGCATTATATATATTTTTTTAAATGTGCAAACCCGGAGTGCTCAAAATAGAGCAAGTGTTTTAAAGACACAAATGCTTTACGCTATTTTTTTTATTGGTACACTTTGAAATCATAAATACTGCTATTAATACTACAAAAAATGGAAATAAGAACTAATAATGTAAAATGGTTGATTTGTGATGAGACATCAGTATACCGTTTGTTATAATGAAAATGAAAAAAACAAAAATTAATTTGTAATCTGTCACATAAAATTAATTCTTGTCACGACAGTTGTTAAAGGTTGTATATTGTTTAAAAATAAGTTCTGAACATTGATTACTTAAACAGTAAAGCAGAATTGCGATTAATACCGCAAAAATCGGAAAATGCTTATAAAAATTAATTCGACAAGTTCATCAAACAGATGGAAGAGCAAAAGGTAACAGATACATGAATGAGTTGTACTTGCTTACCTTCAGAAAATGTCGGAGCAGTACAAGGCAACGACTATGTGGGATATCCATTCGAAATTGCAAAGTATGTTGAGGATAAACAAAGGGGTTGATTAAAAATCATTTGTGAAAGTGCATGCATTCATGAAGGCAAGAATGATGTAGCCTAGAAGGCATATGTATTCAAGGAAGAAGATTTGAAGTTTTTCAGAGGTGCACTAGACATTAGGTATTTATTTTTGAAAGTGGTAGCCATTTGCGGTATATTTGGCTTGTGTAGAAGATGTGAATTGTGAGATTTACGTTTACATTACATCAAGAAAGGAAGCAAATTGCTTGTCACTATTCGACCATCTAAGACAGTGAAGGTCTACGTTTTACTGTAGCGGACAGTGATGGAATTAGTTATGTGAGTTTGGTGAAGCAGTATTTGTCACTGCGTCCCCAAAATATAAGTACAGATTGAGTTTTCTTACAGTATGATAAGGGAAAGTGCACCAATCAAGTGGTTGGTATTAAGGCTGGCGTTTCAAGGACAAATAATCATATCTAAATATGCACACAAAAAATACACACAGTAGGTGGAGGTCCTTATTAATGTAGTACTAAAATATAATGTTGAAATTGAATCATTTTCTTTAACTTTTGAAGAAAAAATGTGCTAGAGTTCATAAAAAACCGTGAATTTGTACCTTATCACTGTGTTCTATACACCGTGAAAAATACTTGATAATTTACATAAATTCAAGTGTTACTAGTTTTTTAAAAGAATTCTGCGGGATGTGATAATGTTTATAATGTTGTATATAATTTTCTCAATGTGCAGTTGACTTGTAAAATTCAATAGATTTTATGATAAAACGTAATAGGTGAAAATGATGCTCTTTTTTTCTTATTCTAAATGACTTGTCAGCCTGAAAATTGTTTTATATCCCGGAGAAAACTTGTATAATTGACATAGTGAAGAGATATTCTTTCTAACTTACTCAGATTTTTTTTAGACTGTCTCAACAAACAGCTATGAAATTCGTTGAAAATTTGCCTATAAAACGGCGCCCTTAATACATTTGGATTCGCAAATTACACGTTATCTTAAATTGAACGATCCTGAGAAATACAATGAACATGTCTTTCGACGTACGTCCACTACCATTATGGCAAATAATGGCATGACAATAGATCAAATCCAACGACAAGTAGGATGGAAATCGGCAGCTGTGGCGACTGGTTACGTTGAAGAGAATATTAGCAATAAGAAGAATATATCAAACATTAATGGAAGTGCAACCTCATTGACTTCCGAGAATGTTAGGAGTAATTTGAACAGCATTTCCTCCGATTTAAACAACTGAAGTATTAATATTTCAAACAATACCAACTATATTTTTCACATGCATTTAAAAAATTAAGATTGTTGAATATTTGAATAAAGCTTTTGAAACATTTGTTAGTAATATTTCATATGATGCTACAAGGTACTCCTGTCAGATCAATAATTAAAAAGGTGTCATTTAGACCTCACGTTTCTTGGGTAGGTGATTTTGCCATGGTAACATTAAAACACGCGCATATTTAAAAATTGAATTTAAAGATGCTGAGACGTGCTTTAAACAAGCGAAATAGGGTACTAATAAAAAAATATATATATATTTGTAGTGACAAATAAAAAAGCTGCGTTTAGAAGCAACAAACCTGAACAACTTGTTTTAACTATTGGTATGCTGTGATTTTCAAATTTCTCAACTACCAATAGAAAATAAGTGTTAGTGGTTATGAAAGCGAGACTTAAGAGATGCACTGAACACTTCTGCTGCCACGATTGAAAAATTTAATTTAAATTTCAATCACTAAAAGACCTCAAAAAATTCCAAATTTTATAACCGAAAAATCTGTATTGCACAGAAAGTACAACACAAAATTGCAAATTTTGACTAACCTCTAATCAATATATGGCTGCCGCCTTGGCCTCTCTGCTGGACTTGCTTCATCAGTTGCAACTGCCGCTGCCGTTGCAGCTTCGCCACGAACAGCGCCTGCTGCTCAGGCGGCATCTTCTGTAGCTCGTTATGAGTCCTAGCGTCTAACTGTATGAATTGTCTCTGTGGTACTACGTTAGTCTGTTGCGCATTGGGAGACCATTGCACTCTGGGGCCCGGCTGTTGGGCAACGTTCACAGAATGACGGATTATTTGTTGCCCCGGCACCTGTGAAGGCTGCTGCGCCCAAAGGTGTTGGTTTATTTGAGCCCGCTGGGGTGTCGGAGTCTGAGGCGATTGTTGGTTTATTAAGATTTGTTGGTTGACGTTACCCTGCTGCGGGAATTGAGTGCGGACTACTTGCTGCGGTAATGGAGAACTCAGCTGCTGGCTTATCTGTAAAGAACATTATTTTTGCTGTATGTTCTCCAAAACCATGAAAACCTGCGGTGATTTCAATTTTGAATAACATGTATCTGTATGAAATGTGAGAATTTCTCTTAGTGTTCGACCAACGATGTAGCTGTTTTTTTAGCATGTATGCGAATATTTCGCTCAGCATGCAAACAAAGCCATTTCAATAATATAATAATATTACAGAAGTAATAATACTTTTAGTATACAGGGTGGTCCACAAGTACTGGCCCATTGAGACATTAGATTTTTCACTTCAAAATATTCCGATTTAAGCCAACTTGCCTTAATAAAATGTTGATAATAAAAAAGATACAGAGTGTTATAAATGGAATTTAAGAAGTGATTTTTAGTAATAATTATTACACTGTGTTTGACTGTGTCAAAAATATGGGAATAGATGTTTATAGATATGAAAAATCACAATCTATTGTCTATTTCGACGTATTCCCTAAAGAGCACCACAAACTATTTTGGCCCTAATGTTATCATGTTTTTTTATTATAAAATTTTAAACCTACATTGTTTTTGAGGAAAAAAGGTATACTTATTATTAGCCTTAGAAATTGACAATTTTCGAGATAATAGCTTTTCACCAATCAGCTGCATAGTTCCTTGTATAATATTTTAAAGTAGTAAACACCAATAGTAAGTTAAATTTTAAAAATTATTAGAAAAAAATATATGTTAAAGTTAATAAATATTTCTAAATGTAGGATATTTATCCAGTTTTGGTTAAAATCAATTACTTTGCAAAATCGAAAAATAGTGAGACAATAATTTTTCATATTCAGATATGAGAGATGTGACTGTCAATGGATGTGCTGGGCAACGAGAATATTTTGGAAATATTTCGAAACAGATTACAGCCTGATAATCAACAATTTGAAAAATCTGTTAAGGAATTTAGAGAAAAAAAGACAAAAAATTTGTTAACATTGCGTATTATCCACAAACTAATTCAGGACGACTATCTGCAGCTGCAAAAATCTGTATGACTTCCATTTTAAAAATGTTGCATGTTGAAAAATACTATCCATACCGTTTTACACCCGTGCAAATTTTATTGCTTGTCGATATACCTTAAAATATTGTACAAACATTTTTTCCTCAAAATCAATGTAGGTTTAAGATATTTTAATAAAAAATGGGATGTTAGGGCCAAAAAAGTTACACTCATATTTACGTCACAAATGTAGCGAATGTGGCTCTCTCTAGGAAATACATCGAAATAGAAAACAGAAATTATTATTTCTCATATCCAAAAACATCTATTCCCAAATTTTTAAGTTGATACATTCAGATAGTGTAATTATTACAAAAAATTACTTTTTAAATTCCACTTGGACACCCTGTATCTTTTTTGTTATCAAAATTTTATTAAGGCAAGTTGGCATAAATCGTAATATTTTGAAGTGAAAAATCTTGTATGGACCATTACTTACAAACCACCCTGTATATAGAAGACCTAATAGAGACAGAAAATTGAAAAATAAAATAGTTACTCGACATTTTAAAAGAGCAGAAAATTTTCTATGCTCCCAATACAACATTAATTTACGTTGGTTAGAGAGCTGCTGTCAATGTTCAACTCGGTTAATTGGTTTATTTAGTTTCTCATATTTTCATAGCAATGTATTATTACTCTAGCATAAAAGTGTGTATAGAAGATAATGATTTATTATTTGAACATTTGCTGTAACCTCAAAGGCTTGGAAAATTAACATTCAGACTACTTCGAGGTAGATGGGCAACAATAGCAATTTAATATGTTAATTTCGTCATTTAAAAAAATAATTTATAGCATTCATTACATATTTTAACATTTTAAATTATTACTGGCTGAAGTGAGCAACACAACAGCAGTTTCTTAATTGATTAATAAAACATAATGTTGCTCCCAGGCAGCACCGATTTGATTTTAGAGCTGTTTATAAATCGTACTGTCACCGGTCAGTAACAGGCCGAAAAGAGATTGAAATAATGATTTGAAAATATTTCTCTTTCAGCGTAAATATGCATTCAATTTTTTTTTAATCACATGCTCGAAATATAATCATTTTTCCATATCTTCTCTTAAAATTAATAATGTAATAACTGAATCACCCTGTATAAGTTGTTTATATGATTTAAAAGCAGTACTTAAACTATCGATGAGGAAAATAATAGATGTACTAAAAGACAAGGGCAGGATGGGTTTCATAAAGAAAATACTTAAATATTTATTTGTATACCTCGAAATAGTTATTTGTTATTGTGAGCAAAATGCTCACGTTACGATCAATGGCTTAAAAATAGCCATCAGAGACAGACTAATATTCTTTCCCTTACCTGTGGAATCTGCTGTTGTTGTTGATTGAGATTCTGTTGCTGCTGGGTCTGCATCTGCTGATTCAAATTCTGCTGACTGTTCAGTTGTTCCTGCTGCTGCTGCTGCAAATTCTGTCTGTTGATCTGCTGCTGCTGTAAATTTTGCTGTTGTAGGTGCTGACCCAACCCTTGGTTCAGTTGCTGGTTCAACGCCTGACTGATATTTTGAGTCAGCCCTGGGTCCATACCCTGCTGATTGATGTTTTGCTGCTGATTTAGTTGATTCAGTTGATTCAGTTGACTCTGCGGATTTAACTGTTGGTTTAACTGGTCTGGTTGGTTTAAGGGCTGTCCCATTTGATTTTGTTGGTTGAGTTGTTGATTTAACAGCACGTTCTGCTGAACCAACTGCTGATTTATCTGGTTCTGCTGCTGGTTCAGCTGTTGATTCAGTTGTTGTTGATTGAGCTGTTGGCCCAAGTTTTGGGAACTGAGTTGCTGGTTTAAAACCTGAGCGTTTAGTTGTTGACCGATATTCTGTTGCTGTTGAGAAACAGGCTGTATATTCTGCAAATTAATTTCCTGGTTTGTGTTTTGGTTCTGATTGAAGTTTTGACTCACAAACTGCTGAACTGCTAAATTCGATTGATTATGTATGATTTGTTGTTGGCTAGTTACGGTCTGAGGTTGATTTAAGAATTGTTGCTTTTGCTGTAGGGTCTGTTGGTTTTGGTTTAAGCTCTGCAAAAAATTTTGACCCTGTCCCATTTGAATCTGTTGCTGCTGCTGCATTTGATTCTGCTGCTGTTGATTTGTTTGATTCTGCTGTTGTTGGTTCATCTGATTCTGCTGTTGGTTAATTTGATTCTGTTGCTGGTTTATTTGATTTTGCTGTTGGTTTATCTGACTCTGTTGTTGATTTATCGGACTTTGTTGTTGATTTATCGGATTCTGTTGACTCATTTGATTCTGTTGCTGATTCTGTTGTTGTAGCACTTGACTCTGCAATAACTGCTGATTCTGATTAAGTGCCATTGGTTGATTTGGACCAACCTGAAGCTGTTGTTGCAACTGTTGCTGCTGATTCTGCTTTAGGAGCTGTTGTTGTTGCAGCTGGGCAATCTGCTGTTGACTCAGCTGTCCCAAATGTTGGTTCGACCCTATTGGTTGCTGATTTTGTCCAACACTTTGGGGATTCGGTACCATAGATTGTTGGTTAGCGTTTTGCCTTTGTTGTTGGTTTAACTGGTTCTGTAACAGCTGTCTGTGTGCTAATTGTTGTTGTAAAAGTTGTTGTTGAACCGTTATCTGTCCAGTAGAAGATCGTTGAATTAAATTTTGCTGATTTTGTTGCATTCTGTGTTGAAGCAATTGTTGATGTAGTTGACTTTGACCTAACTGACCTCTGAGCTGTTGAATATTTGGTCTGGCCTGTTGTTGGCCCATTAATCTGCTGATGTTCAATGGGTTTTGTTGCTCCTGGAAAGGTGGTTGTGTCGGAGTGTGATGTACGATGCTTCGGGGTATATGTTGACTCGATAGTGACGACGGGGATCTAGGTATCTGGGGAAAATTAGGAGCAACTGGAGATTGAGGTGTTACTGGCAGAGACTGAGCAGGAACTTGATTCATATGACTCCTTGGAGGTTGATGACTAGGACCCTTCTGTATAAAACTAGGAGCCACAACGTTTGGTGGAGCAATAGGATCTGAAGGTGCGGTTTTTGGTGTACTAGGCTGATTCCAAGGCATTCTCTGCTTCAATTTTTCCAACAATGCTTGTGTTGAATCAGACACACTTTTCTCTTCATTTTTGTCAAATTCTTCTGCCTGTTCTGGTTCAAAACCGGTGATAGCTGTAGTACTTTCATGTTTTACAGGTTTTGGCCAGTTGATCAACTTTGGATGAAACAGACCAGCATCTACTGTAGAATTATGTTTTATAGTTTCAACTACCCAATCTGGTGTAACGATCTTTATATATTCAGGACCCAAAGACTCAGCTTTTTGATATTTAACGCTATTCGTATCGGATGCTACCAGAAAGTTACACCTTTTATTTAAGTTAAGTTGCACAATACCTCCATTGTACGTAATTAAAGACCAAAGGTATTTGAGATCCTCCCTTATGTTGCTAAAGCAAAACACTAGGTTGGAGAATAACTTTCCTCCTGGTGTATACAAATAGGGTTTGGGTCTTACTAGTTTTTTTAAACGGGCGCTCATTACAATCCATTTTGGGGTAAGTGCTGGTATTTCATAAACATCATTGGCATCAACAATATCATTTTCCTCAGGGTTGCTGCCAACTATTAAGTGAGTCACATAGTCTGAGAAATAGTTAAGTCTTTCGGCACCACCGCATTTTAATAAGTCTATTATCTAAAAAAGGTATAAGTAAGAACAAAAACATTTTATAAATGTCGTTTTTAATACCTTTTCATGTACTTCCCCGCTAATAAAGAATTTAATTCCTTTAAAAATGTCATCACTTAATTCTAATTTTAATATTTCCTCTTGTAAGTCACCCATTTTAAACTGTTTTATTAAGGAAATATTCTGTATAAATTAATTTCATTGTAAAATTTATTTCTAGGCTCCATCTTCGTTCATACACAATCAAGTTAGCGACATTAGCTCACCAAGTTAACCAATATAAATCAGATAAAATTGCTGGGAAAAAATTGTTTTTGTACCTGCGAGAGGGAAAACTAAAACATTAATATATTTTATTTGAATTTATTCGTTTTTAAATGAAATTATTAAGTTAAGTATATTAATTAAAAATACAGCGCCAAAATGAAATTGATTTTTTTAGTTAAGGAATATTTCTGTCTATATTGTTGGTAGCACCGGCTAGCAAAAACCGATCTCCGCGACTCCTCCAGCAAAAAAGTAGTGTTTATGTCGAAAAGGCTCGTCAAAAATCTCAAATAATCCGAGCCATCCTTTAATTTTAAGTTTTAAAAGTAAAACTAAAGTGTTTTTAAACAACCAAACAAATGGCAGAAGCTGATAAGTTAAACATCGATAGTATTATAGCCAGATTATTAGAAGGTAAATGTTCGAAGGTCAAGATATGTTGACAAAAATAATGGCGTCTGGGTATACGCCTTGATAAACGTCAAAATAATTTTGTTGTGTGACATTTTTAGTGCGTGGAGCAAGACCAGGAAAAAATGTACAACTAACCGAAAATGAAATCAGAGGACTATGCCTAAAATCCAGAGAAATATTCTTAAGCCAACCTATTTTACTTGAACTTGAAGCTCCTTTAAAAATTTGTGGTAAGTGTATAGTTTTCAGATACACTTGATTAGTAATTTACTATTGTCTTCAATAGAATTCGTTTCATGTATTTCTTCGCTGATTTTGGTGTGGTTTTCAGAAATTGGTGGCAAATGTTTACAGTCTTAATTCTTAATTAAACAGTGTGTATTACAGATAATGCTGATCCATCAGTGAATCATAAAATTTTTAATATGTAGACCCTTATTTACATAAACCTTGTTATTGCAGTTTTAAATGCTAATTTAAGTTTTATGTAATGTTTGTTTTCATTTATAACTAAATTTAGTAGTACTTTTAAAGACCAGTTCTATATTTATATTGTGAAGTCATTTCAACAACTTCAGGTTTGATGATGTAAATAAGTTTGATGTACTGGTATAAGACCATCAAAGCAGTATTTTATTGTTTGCCAATGCACAGTTTTTATTTAATAGTTAATTTTAAGTTTGTCACCTCTTAATGATAGATATCGATTGAGTAGATTTGAATACATTGGTAAAGGTCAAACTTTAATTGACGAGTTATATAAATTTGCATAAACATTTGCTTGATATTTTGTGAGACCTTAGCCAGTTAACTATACTCACAAATGTTTATTTTAAGGTGATATTCACGGTCAGTATTATGACCTTCTTCGTCTTTTCGAATACGGGGGCTTCCCACCAGAGTCCAACTATTTATTCCTAGGGGACTATGTTGATCGTGGCAAGCAGTCGCTCGAGACAATTTGCCTTTTACTCGCCTATAAAATTAAATACCCAGAAAATTTCTTCCTCTTACGTGGCAATCATGAATGCGCTTCGATTAATCGCATCTACGGATTCTACGATGAATGCAAAAGAAGGTAAATGTTAGGCGGCGCATAAGTATGTCAAATAATGTATGTTTTTTGTAGGTATAATATTAAACTATGGAAAACTTTCACTGATTGCTTTAATTGCCTTCCGGTGGCTGCAATAGTCGACGAGAAGATTTTCTGCTGCCACGGGGGTAAGTCATTCACATTTTACCATCAATTCTTCTACATAACGTACAAATGTTTCTATTGTTTGTGTGAATAATAACGGTCTTTATTTAATAATAATCTTGAACAAAAGCAACAACACTAAATTTATTATTAAAAAGGCAAAGTTCGATTACTCAAAAAATTAGTGTGTTGTTCTTCCACTCAATCTTATTTACAAAATAAGAGATTTCCAGTTAAAATCAGTAAAATACATATAACACAACATAAATCTCAGCAAAATCACAAATGTAAAACATTGTGAGTGGCATTTGACATAAGAATACACAAGAAAGTTGTTTTTGTGTAATATATAAATTCATCCCTGGCATTAATATTGATCGAGTTATTGGCTTCTCTGAAACAGCTTTATATGCAAACAGTTTCGCTTAACAGATTATGCAGTTGTAATTCTGTCCATGATTTCTCTACTTTCACTTACATAGTCATGCAAAAAAAATTGTACATATATTTTAAGCAATGGTATGAAGTTATTTCATTAATAGGAGTCATATTTATACAGAAAATACCTTTTTCCGCTAAAAATAGAATGGATACAAAATGAAAATGTGGATGTAACACATTAAAGTTTTAAGAAATAAATTGAACCTAAAAGTAATACTTTAAGACACTTAAGGCACGGTTCTTCTACTTCGTTTAAATGAAGCATTTAGCCACTAAGCGATTTGTAATGACTTCAAAGAAAATAATCAGAAGCGAAGAAAATTGTATGAATTCCTCTTTGTGTCATTAACATTTGGAACCAGCTTTCACTTCTTCGGTTCAATAAAAATCAGTTATTCTTTTCGTCATCTAACGAACGCATTAACAACTTCTCCATTTTGAAATAACTACTGCTAAATCACCCGTTTTAAAATGTCAAAATGGACCATACTTTAAGTAGAAGTAATTGGACATTCGGGTTGGTAAGCTTAACTTGAGCTTCTGAGTGTCTACCATGACAGTTTTATGATGAAAATGATAGAAAATATTGAAGTTCTCAAAATTGGCTAAAAGTTGACACTTTTCCTGCCATTAAATAATTCTCGCAAATTTCGCGTCCATGAGGACAAGGCTTTATTTAAGTTATCAGATATCATTTTTGTACAGCGTTTTCTAATTTCAGAATAGTATTTTGGGGAGTACGTACTATTACCCCCAAAAACGCTGAACCCTAGTTAAAGTTACACCCTATATGTGATTTCTTAATTTTTTAATAATACAGATAAAAATGCAGTTTTCTGGAATATTTCTTTAACTTTCATACCAATCTGCCTACAAAACTTTCACCACACATACACCTTTATAGCCATAACAGTATTTTTATGTATATGACATTTTGCTATTTGTCAAAATGTAAATATTTCACTTGAAGTTCCCTAAAAATATTAATTAAATACCTTTAAAAGCATTTAAAAGAAACACACTGAATTAAAAAAATAGACACAAATACGTTAAATATGTCAGTATTAAGGCGGCGATTTTGTAGAAAAGGAATTGCACAGCCTGAGTGAGCAAAACGGCGAATTAAACAGACCTATGAGACAGTATACAAACCGTATAGGTCCGATCCATATGGTTCTCGGAAGTTTATCGTGCATTTTGACGTACATAAAAATGGAAGCCGTAATATATGTTATGATTTTACTCGAGGACACAAAATGTAAAATTAGCAATAAATATTAATCTGAAAGTGAAACACAAGTTGTCCTATAGGTTTTGGCTAGTGAGTGAAGTAATTTGGTGGCTGTGGCTGTGATAATTTTGCCGTAATTGTGACATATTGGCGTAGTAACTGTGTGGCTAAAATTGAGGTATTTTAACATTTATTTTAATTATTCTTGTGACTTTATGAGCAATGAAAATTATCTCACGCACTAGCGGGAACCTTTGTGAATACATTGATATATAATAACCAATTATTTCAATTTTCTTGAAGTTCTGTGTCCTCGCTTGAAGCCTTGTTAGACGGTAAAAATATGTATACAAAATCCCAGGCTTAATGTTAATCAAGTAAAGGCCCGTCTTCATGATGGGCCATCATCTTGGCCCATTACAATAGGCTATTGAATGTGTCGACCATCACCGGCCATTGCTGTTGTGATGTAGTCATTCCATTTTGATGTGTGCTGAAAATCCAACATCTAGGCCATCGTCGACCATGTATTTGCCATTAGTCTTTTAAGATGAAAAAAATCAAAACTAGCTTAATCCCACTTCAAATCATCCAAATGTAGCATTGAGTTCAAAACCTCGTAAATCCATATTAAATTACTCATGTATAACAGAACGTCCTGAACAAAGCTTGCCAAATCCATTTCGATTGCTTTGATACATTTTTAGTAATATACCTAATCTATATTAAATTCTTATTAATGTTATTTTGAATATGTATGTTAAGAAATATATTAAAATGTGGATGAATCACTCTGTAATCATTTTGAAAATGATTGGCAACAAAAAGCTCAACAAGAAAATATTATATATTATAAATATATTGTAACAACATTTAGTGATACAAAGCAGAGAAGGAAGCAAAAGTAGTGACAATGAAGAGGGGGGATTTTACAAGAGAGAAGATGGAAGATGTATAATATTAGAAATTCAATTATCCTGTATTCTCACGATTTTGTAAAACTAAAATTTACAGCAATCACTAATAAGCTGTAAATTATAAAAAACTTCATAGATTTCAAACTGAAATCCTTTAAAAGAAAAGTAATTTTCAAAATCAGTGAAATCCAAGATTTTTTTTAGTTTTGCAAAAGACTATCATGTTGATTATGTCACTCCCTAAAGATTTACATGTTCGGAATTTTAATAAACCTATTTGTTTTAACTAGCAGAAAAATTTTGTGTTTCCTCAATAGACTCAAATATAGATTATTTTACAGCACAATTTCTATAAGGGTTAAATTTGTAGGTAATGCATAATACATAATATATGAATAAATAAGTATACCGATGTTTTTATATTTTTGTATATGTACTAGTATGTGACTTCATTTAATTTTTGTTTCTTGTAATTTTTACATGCTTGTTTAATGTACGAAGGCATATCCTTGAAACAAAAATTATTGTTATTACTTTTTTATTATTGATTTTATTAAAAAAAGTTCTGCATGGCCTAAAATCCAAAATGAAATAATCAGATTTCAATTTTTTGCAGTTTAAATGTTATATTTAACTTGTAAATAGCTGCAATAAAAATCGAGCTAGACATATACTTTGAAAGTGCAAGAGTCTCATATATGATGCCTTTTGCCTACGTGCAAGAGACTTGCAACTTGCAGAACGAATTGCAGACTGTAAAGCAGTTTGTAGAAATTAGCAGAAAATTAATGTACATACATACAAATTTTGATGGATAATTTCATATAAAAAATTTTCCTAGAATACTTCATTAAAAATATACAAGGTGTTAAACTTAATTGTTTTAAAAACTAGTGAGAGAAATAATTTGATATCAGGCTTCAGATTTCGGACAATATTTACATCACTAGTTTTTAAAATATTGATACGTAAACTCATCTATCTATTAAGTTTGTTAATTAATTTTCTATCTGATTGCTTTCAAATTTATAATTTTTGTAATGCCTTTATTTTGACGTTTTTTAGAACATTCCAGGCTATCTTCGTTATGGTTCGAGATGCACTCTCGAAGACTGGGTAAACTTCGAGAACCCAAAAAATATAAGTGGATCAGTTCCACCTCCACAATAGTTAATTTTGAAAAGTCGAATGCAAAAGACTTAAACGTCAAAGTCAAAATTCATTTGACAGTTGTGTTTATTTGAAGTCTATTTGTTGCCTAAAGTCAAGTAGTAACAATAATGTTTCTTGTTTTACATCAATTATTAATTGAACGTAGAGGTTACAATATTTAAAAAATCAAAAATAATTGTGTAAGTTTAACAGCCTGTATCTTTGTTGACAAAGGGGTCCTAGATAAAAACTTTATATGAAAGACTCCCTTAAAAATTCATTAAAAAATGAGAGTTTGCGAATCACTCTGTATTTATGTATGTACTTTATTAAATGACGAACATTAACAGGGTTGAGTCCTGATCTGCAATCGATGGAGCAGATTCGAAGAATCATGCGACCAACCGATGTACCTGACCAGGGACTCCTGTGCGACCTGCTGTGGTCTGATCCCGACAAGGACCAGATGGGCTGGGGGGAGAACGACAGGGGAGTGAGCTTCACGTTCGGAGCAGAAGTTGTGGGAAAATTCCTGCATAAACATGACTTTGACTTGATCTGCCGCGCCCACCAGGTCGTTGAAGATGGCTACGAATTCTTCGCCAAAAGACAGCTCGTCACACTCTTCAGCGCGCCAAATTATTGTGGTAAGTAATGATGGGAAATCGGAGTAGTTTCGAGGCTACATTTGTTAACTTTTAGGGGAATTTGATAACGCCGGTGCGATGATGTCTGTGGATGAGACGTTAATGTGTAGTTTCCAAATTTTGAAACCAGCGGACAAGAGGAAGTTCCAATACAACATGAATGCGGGGAGGCCCGTAACGCCACCCAGGGGTGCCACAAATAAAAACAAAAAGAAGTGAACTAATTTATTTTTAAGGTTAGGGTTAGTCTCAGCATAAACATAACAATACTTTTATCATTTTAAATACTAAAATTGAAGCGCCCTAATGCGGAAAAAGTTAACGTTGTCGATTAATGTTTTTTTTTTTTTTAGTTTTGTTGAACGTTTATTTTTCGTAGGTTAGGATGGCAAAGTGAGTAATATGTCGATTTTAAGTTTTATATGTACGTTGTTGATATACTTATTAAATATTAGTATTTAAAATGTTAAAAATCGAGCCGTTTTAGTTTATTTCTTATTTGATATTACGAGAAAGTAATATCTATTTATTTGAAACTTATCTAAATTCCTGGTATCAAATGTAAATAAGTAAAATGGCTTAAGAAATATTTACAAAAAATAGGCTATATTTATTTTTCTTTTTGGTTTTAATAGAATGAAAGAGTTTTATGTTTTAGAAAGTTTTTTTTTTTGACGTCTGTATAAATATATTTTTATATATAATTATTTTCATTTAATTTTGTCAACTATGATTAATGAAAAAATTTCATCGTTTCTCCAGAGACGTTTACAAAATTTACAACCTGACATTTTTGTAAATATGCATTCATTTTTTTCTGTTGATCTGCATTAATGTCAAAATAAAATTTTAACTATTATCATTTTATACATGAGTTTTATTCAACATGCTTGAATAATATATGTATTAAATTTGCATTTTTATATACACCTGGTGTAACCAATAGGAAATTAAGAGAATTTTATAATAAATGCCAACCGCAGTAATCAGCGCCGACATCAGATACCCTGTAATCACCACATTCGGCAAAGCTAAAAAGTTGGCAGTACAAATTCCCATTTAATACGTTACTGGTGGAATAGGTCGAAAATCGTTCCGGTCCATTTTTCTATGCAGGCGAGCCCGTCTTCGATATGGAACAGATGAACGCTGCCTGACTTTTCTCCGTTTTTCATCCATCAGTCATTATTTTCGCATGGTAGAGGTTGGTGAATTTCGTTTATAATTATTAATAAAATGCTATTTGCCTAAATAAAAATGCAATTCAAGTTGGGTAAAGTGAAGTAGTGAAGGACCGCGGTTGTCCTCTGCTTAAAAATGCAACCATTTTTAAAAGTATCTCAAAGAATATACAAAATACATATATTTTATATTGCAAACAAGAAGTTTCTCATTAGAAAAAAAATGCTTGTGGTCCTGGCAACGCTGATGGACACGTCAGAAAATTTGTAGTGTACTAGAAGCGTCGCGTTACCGATTGTTATAGGTTGAATAAAACATTTTTTTTTTTAGATTTTTTGTCGGGCTTTCTGAATAACTGGTTAAAATTATTGACATTATGACTGAGTCTGAATCACCCTGTATATTTAAAAAATTTCTAGAAAATATTTTTCTGATCTGAAAGGTGTATAATTATTAAAAATAGCTCAATAATAATTTAATTAAATGTCTCCTATACAATGTTGTATTTGTATTCTAAAGGCTGTATGACACAGTGTAACATTTAAAATAGCTTTTTATTTGATATTATAATTAAAGTGGTTCGTCGCCCGTATCATACAAGCAAAATCCACAGTTTTCTACATATAAAACTGAAAATTAAAACGTTCTATCTTTATAAAATTGTGAATACATTTTTATGTACACAATAGTAAAACATTCAGTGCATCTTTCCTGTTTGCTTAATTTATAGGTTATAATAATAATAATAGTTACAAAAACTAATATATTAAAAAATGCTTATATAATTCTATGCAAAATTTTATATACAATTTTATACCGTGTCATACGGCTTTAAGGAGAAGTGAATTAATTGATTGATACGTCTAGATAAAATATCAATTGGAAAAATAAAATAGAAGCAGAAGAAGAATTCGTCCTAACCTAATTGTTGTTTGAATTTGGAGGTTAGATTAGAATTTATAATGGGTATTATCGCAAGTAACTCATATTTGGCTGTATTTAGCGCAGGAACTGTGATAGGAGCGGCGTCTGCTTATTTCGTACTTAAGTTTAGGCATAAACCAAAGGAAGAAATATGGAAAAATGGCATGGAAGAGAGATATGAGGTTAGAACTTTCCAAATCCATCTGTAACACCTTTATTATTTATTATACATCATTTCTTATAGTTCAAGGATCCAAAAGACGAGTACAGATTAATTATGGGCGTAAGAAACGACTTAAAAATGCAAAAAGGCAAAGTAGCAGCGCAATGTGGTCACGCAGCAGTTGCCGCCTATGCCAAGGCCTTGAGAGAAAAACCTAAAACTTTAAAGAACTGGTTGAGATTTGGTAGTATGTATTTTTGATGAGTAGTATTGTTTGTTAATGAAAAGTATTTGTTTAGGTGGGACAAAGATTGCAGTGCGGATTGACAGTGAAGAAGAATTGTTAGAATTGGATAAACGAGCTAAACAGTTGGACGTTTTATCTAGCATAATTCGAGACGCAGGACAAACGCAAGTTGCTCCTGGAAGTAGAACTGTGATCGCTATAGGGCCGGCACCGAAAAGTGTTTTAGATCAAATTACAGGACATTTAAAACTGTACTAATATATATAATTACAATTTAAATAATATTTATAAAATACATAGTAATTCGAATTTTGAAATCTAGATCTCAATCAACACGTCCTTAAAAATGCCACTTGCTATGAATTTTTAAGCAGATTCATATATTTGTCTCAAATTTTATTTAAAATTTAAAAGTAATTTGATTGTTAATTTTGAAAATAAAATTTCAGTTTTTCAGATAAAATAGTTCAAATACACAAAACGTTTTGTATTTACGTCTAACTTCATGCAGAGTCTCTTTGAAAATATAACCTAAAAATTGAAAATCTGGGACTAGGACCTACAGAGAAAATGTTTACTATTATTTTCTCTCTGAGGACCTAGATAACCTGGTTTTATCTAGGATCAAGTTCAAGTATTAAGCACATGTTTGTTTTATTCTAAAATGGAAGAAACTGTTTTACCAAGATTAGCTTTTGAAGTATTGAAAGAAGCAGAAAATTCGCATAAGGAGACTGGAACATGTAATGGTGGGTTTATAAAAAAATCTTAATCCTAACTTAGTCCTAACTTAGCCTTAACCTTAACCTTAGTCTTAATCTTAATCCTAAGATTTTGACACTGTTTATAAATATTTAGTCGTAACTTAACCTTTATTTTGTCTCTACAAGCCCTGGCCAATCGCTGACGCCGTAGAAGGCATGTAGAAGAAAATGGAGCACTTTCGCGCAGGCGTACTAATTTGGTCTTAGTCTTAGTCCTAAGAAGTTAAAAGATAGGAACTTTCAAGGTCAGGTCTTAAGACCTCCTTAGGACTAAGACTAAGTTACGACTTTTATAAACGTACACATAGAAATATGTACATTTAACTTCTTAGGGTAAAGACTAAGGCTAAGTTAGGACTAAGTTAGGGTTAAGACTTTTTTATAAACCCACCATGTAAAGGTTGTATTAAACAAAAAAAACATTACACTAACAATTCATTTTAGTTTCTTCAAAAATTTTGGAAGACTTACATTCATTTTTTGGAGAACACTTTGTGCTGGCTACAGAACTTTTAGAAAAATGTAAAATAATAGAATATATAGCTGATAGTAGGATAAGAAATATTTTCAAATTGATAATAAAGAAAGAGCAGTACACGATATACGAAGATATAAATTTTTGTCAGTGTGAGACATTTCGACTACAAGTTTTAGAATCCCGACATATTTTGACTTGCAAACACGTTCTAGCAGTAAAACTAGCCCAGATCACTGGACTGCTGACCAAGGAAGTAATAACGGGGTCCCATTTTGTGGACTTTTTAAATGAACAGTTAAGGTTCCTGGAGGATGACGACTGTAACTAAATTAGTGATATCATTGTGAAAAAAAAAGACGCCATACTTTAACATACAGTATATTACAAATATAACAACAAATTGGACTAAGTAATACTTTTTAGTTTATTTAAAATTAAATGCAAAAGTTTTTATACTGTAAATATGAAACATCAGATTGTTGTAGTCTCAGTATTAGAAAATATAAACATATTAAAATCATAAGAATACTGTTTTTATATAAAGTTTATCACTTCAATAGTTCAAGAAATAAATTAATGTCATAAATTTGATGATTCGAGCATATTAGGAAATATAAGCGTTTGAAATTATGAAAGATAAAAGTGATATATAAATTATAGTCGGCAGTGTTGTGCGATTCTGTTACAAATTTTGACAAAAAAAACAAAATTGTGTACAAAAATTCAATAACCAATACTGGATATGAAATATATAAACAAAAAAAAAAAAGGAAACTATTTATTTGATGTAATTTAATAGAAATAGTAGTGTCAGTTTTATTGTTAAATTTTACATATGAATAACAATTATAAAAAACTAACATTGTTTTATAATAATTTTTTCCTAGTGACTGTATTTGCGCATGCTTGGAAAATTATTGTTTTGATTTTATTCCAAAGTCTTCATAACAAGTTACATTTGATTTTTCTAATACGAAAAATAGTATGAATTAATAAATTTAGAATATTTGTATGTACCACTTTTACTTTCCGTTATACACTAAATTGATGAGATTCGTTACTTTTCCCTTTATATTCGAATTCGGTTTACGTTAATTGAATATTACGTATTATTAGTAATTTTTTAGTATAGTATTAGTATAATACATCGATTTATACACTACATCCAATTATTTTATTCAAACTCAAAATAATGAAACTGAGATTGTAAGAAATCATAGAAAATTGGATACCACACTTTTACCTTGCGTAATAGAGCAGACTGATCTGATTTTACTGTTTATATTACCGAGTGCACTAATATTAAGGTACGCCTATAATTCCTCAAAATTATAGGCAAACAGCAATATATTTGTTTTTATTATAAGAAATATTGTTTGATATTGTGTGATATCAAATAATCTACTGAATGATTTCTGAAGTAATTGACTTAGCCTATGCAAAAACAAATGTTGGACCTATTCTGGAATCTGCGTAACTTTAAAAAATATTTTTTTCACCATATTTACCTCAGCTTAAACAAAACTATATTGATTTTCGACGGCTCGGCTTGAAGCTTCTGCCTGTATTTGTTCTAAAGTCGTCTCCTGCGTTCTAACACTACCATTATGTGTTTGAACCTAAAAAAATTGCCTGATTCTAAAATCATCGACCAAACAACACAAAACTGTCTTTTGTTTTAATTTGGCTCTTTAGTTACTTGTTTATGTTAGCTTTTTTAGTTTTCCCATTAAATGGTAAATAAAAAGGTGTAAAAATAAAACAAACTTTTAAAAATGTTAAATATTATATTTACATTTTTGTACTTAAATGTATAAATCAAAATATAATCGGACAATGACTTTTTAAATCCATAACTGAAGCAATAGGAAATCCAACGTTCCACAATAAGATTCTCCCGATAAAAAACTAAACCCGAGAAAACCATGATACTTAAATTAATAAGTCATATTCAGAAGTTAAACTGATTTGAAAGAAATGGTAAATAATACATTAAAATAACAGTATAAAAATAAAGACAAAATGGACATATTAGTAATCAATTTTAGTATGTGGAAAACTAGAGAAAAAAATTAATATTAATAAAAATAGAAGGAAAATGAATAATTGAATGGATTTGGTAACAAAAATTACCTTTATTCATGGTATTTACATCTTCTTAATGTATCATACATTTTAAGGACAGTTTGGTAGAAGATTTATAAATAAATAAATGTTAAGATTCACGAGAAATTTTAAAGCTGTATCAAGTAATGCTGCAAAATATCTAGATTTTAATAATGGAATAATTCATTGAAAATAACCAAATAAGGATGGTTGAATAAAAAATGTTAGTTAATGTTTTTTTTTTCCTAGAAAAGCCTTATAGTGGAACGGGTTTAGATGAGTCATGGAAATACATAAAAGAAAAAAGCATTGGACATAATATTATTCATCCTCAACGGCAGCGGTTGCTTTCAACTAAATAGATATTATGCTATTGTTAAAAATAAATACTACCAGAACCGGTACTGAGAAATTATGCGATAATATATCCACTGACGGACTGGTATATATATAAAAATAAATTATTAAATAAGATACAACTATAATTAGAGGATTGCACTGAGTTTTTTGTACAAATAAAAATGAACTACTTTTATTTAAATGTCGAGTTATATAAAGGCGTACACACACTTCCGGACATTCTCTAGGATAAATTTGTAGGAACTATTTCATCGTTTGAATTTGAGACGAAAAAATTGATCTGTAGAAATATTTATCATTTATTATCATCTGTAAGGTCACTTTGTGGAGGTCAAAAATTACTTGTTTAAATAAACAAAAAATTATCCTGGAAGGTGAAAGTGTGGACGCCCACCCTTAAGGAGTATTTTATATAAATACGTTTTATGAAGAACTACTTTTTAATAAGAAATAAATGAAAATATCTACAAAACGGGGCATTCTACAAGTCGTGAGGGGAAACCTACATGGATTTAGAACATCCCCGTGTATAATACATTAGTTGAGCCCAAAACTACATAGAAATAAATAAAAAAAAGTGCAATTTTGTTTACATAATGTCAAGCAAAAAAGGCACAAAAAATACATACATTTACACGAAAATTATGTACAAAAGATAAATAAAAAAAAAACAATATCACTATGAGGTACAAAAAAGGCATTTTAATGGATACTGATGCAAAACATTGGAAATAAAACACTTTTTCTGCAGGTATCGGGTTGACCAAAAATTAACAATTAGTCTCTCGAAAAAAAAAATATATATATATCAGTAGAAAAGCTAATCTAAGTTTGAATTTAAATGAATTACAGTAGAACTTTGATTATCTGTATCTACTTACACGGATCTCCATTAATCCAAAACAAATTACTTTTATCTGCAATTACACTTTTTCACGCTAGTTTGGTTATTGATTATCACGTGATCATGTCTGATGTTTTAGAGTGCTAGCAAAAATGGATGCAGGAACGAAACTAAAGTGCAAAAAGAAGGTAGCTACGTTGGGAGAAAAAGTGGGGGGGGGGGCTGGAAAAAGAATTGAATACTAACTGAAAAATAGTGTTGTTTTAACCCTTTCGCGACGGGAACCTGTTATATCCGCATAAAAAGGCCGTGTTCGACATACAGGAAACGGATATTTACGCAGGGACTGAGGCACCACTTCGAGACGGGTGACGTGTTGATCAGCAATTGCAGGTGTTTGTTATTGCCACAAGGATCATGTGAAACACCGAAATTTACAGGCATCTGAGAGAGAGAGGGAGAGAGCGAGATTGGTGTAACTTTTTCGCGCCATAGTTGAGCATGTTATGCGGTGCAGTAGTGAGTATTGTGTTGAATTGTTTGTCATAATGGCCTGGTTTTATACAGACGAAGAATTATTAGAAATTCTTCAAAATAGTGATTCTGAGGGAAACTGGGACGATAACGTATCAGAGGAAAGCTATGGGGGGGAAAATGTCTCCGAACCCGAAATAGAACCAGAAGAAGATTTTGTAGATAATAATGACGACAGTGAAAATGATCATTCTGTTAATTTACAACCCCCTTCAAAAAAAAAGAAGACAACACAAGTGCCAGTTACTTTCGACTGGCACGAAAAAAACTTAACGCCCACAATATACGCATTCTCAAACGATGTTGCAGGGTGTCGTATCGAAAATCTATCTCAAGATCCCTCTGCTTTCGATATATTCAAGTCATTTTTCAATCAAAATATAATGGAAAATATTGTTGAAGAAACCAATAGATTTGCTGAAAATCTTAATTTTGACACACCTTCTTCCACTTTTCACACTAAAAATGGCAACCTACCGATATTGACGAAATGTAATGCGTTTTATCGCAGTTTCACTACTTATGTCACAAGTGAAAAACAAAGACTTTCAGATTTTTGGTCCAAGGATGCTGTGATAGAAACACCAATATTTCATCAGACTATTACACGAGACAGATATTTCCAGCTATTGAGAAGCCTCCATTTTGCAAATAACGAAGCACGAGATCCAAACGATCGCCTCTTCAAAATTAGAAGCATAAATGACCATTTCAGAGAAACATTCAAGAAAAACCTGTACCCATTCGAGAACATATGTATAGACGAAAGTTTAGTTTTGTTCAAAGGACATATTTCCTTCCGGCAATATATTCCAAAGAAAAGGCATCGGTTTGGAATAAAATTTTTTGTAGCTGTTGACTGCGAAACAGGGTATGTGCTGGACTTTATAATTTACACAGGAGCAACTACAGATATAAAACAATACAGTGACGAACTCGGCAAATCTGGGAATATTGTCATGACACTTTTAGAGCCTTATTTGAATAATGGACATAAATTATTCATAGATAATTGGTATACTAGTCCGTTATTGGCTAAAGCTTTGTTAGAAGCGAAAACAAATTGCTGTGGTACTGTAAAACAAAATAGACAACATATGCCCAAATTCAAGAAAGACCTAGACAGAGGTGCTATACAGTATTTTTCAACTGACAACATGTTGACATTGAAGTGGAAAGATAAAAGAGATGTAGTGATGTTAACAACAATGCATGATGCCGGCATAGAACAGGTGAAAAATAGCAGAGACCAAGGACGTTGAAAAACCAAAATGCATTATTAGTTATAATGCAAATATGGGCGGGTAGATAGAACCGACATGCTGTTGAGTTCTACTGAATCAGTAAGACGGACAATAAAATGGTATAAGAAAATATTTTTCCATTTACTCGACATTGCTCTAATAAATTCACATGCCATCTACAAGATGAAAAGTGGGAAAAATATTCCGTTATTGGATTTTCAAAGAAATTTAGTAAAAGAAATTATATCCAAATATAAGCAAGTGACTCCACGTCTTTCAAGAAGTCGAACAGATATTGGTCACTCTCCTTTACGCCTAATAGAAAGACATTTTCCTACAATGTACCCGTCACATGAAAATAGAAGACCTCTGTCCAGAAGATGTATTGTGTGTGCTAAAAGTAAAGTACGAAAAGAGACTAGGTATATGTGTCAAAAATGTGATGTACCATTATGTGTCGTCAGATGTTTCGAAAGATACCATACCGTATTGAGATTTTAATTTTCTCTTCATTTTACAAAATACAATTGTTTCTTTTAGTTTTTGAGTACAAATTTGCGTTAAGTTTATTTTTTACATATGTTTTATAGTGTGTTACAGATATATTGTTACAATAATGAAATAAAATTCGGTTATTTTCTAAAGTTCCAGATTTTTTTCCTGATTTTTTTCAGCATGAAACATATAAAAGCATAATATTTTGTAAAACAAAAAAATACTCTTCGGAACGGGAAGCGGTTAGATCAGCGTACATACATCATCGATTCGTAACGGGAACCGGATAAATCAGCAAGCACTGACGACACCCGTACAGGCGGCCGACTTAAATGAAAAGTTCCCCGTCGCGAAAGGGTTAACTAAGCCTGTACTCAATGTAAAACCATGAAATCCTTAACGCAAAAATAGATATATGATGGCAATACCTGTCAGTACCAATTTTATAATGGAAATTGATTTCATTGAATGAAGATTTGCCGTTTACACATTTCTTTTAGTGTACTACCAGTATTTTATAGGAGCCAAAAAAGTGCCTGGATGGACACAGTATTATTTAAGGAATGGTTCTTCCATCAATTTGTACCCCAAACAGAGAAAATTGTATAAAGTGCGGACATCTATTATATAAAACACTTTTGTTAATAGATATTGCCCTATCACAAACGAAATTGTATCACAAAATTGAGATAAAAGTTAAGTTTCTTTCCTCAAATGTCACTTCTTTATTACAACCTATGGACAAAGGTGTTTTAGAAAATTTAATGCAAAGAATATTATTTATTACCTCTCAGATTCAAGGCACAAACTAAAATCGTCGACATTCCAGAAATCTTGACCTAAATTAGTCATTATTATTCAAAACGGCATAATTTCAGAAAAAAGGATGTGGTAGATAATTAACAAAACTTTTTAGATATTATAGAAATGGCGACAGAACAAGATGTAGAAGAAAGCAATAGCGTAGCCGACAATCAGAGATGACTGAACTTTTAATTCATTATTTATTTTTTTATTAACTCTTGAAAAAAGAAAGGGTGCATTAGAAAAAGCCTTGCACTACATAGAACCAAACTCCCTGTCAAGTGACGTGGTATTGCTGAAATGTTGGAGAGATTATGTGGCATGAAAAAGCAGTACCATGCTAATACAATCTTGTATTGATACATTGAAAATACAAACAGTTTAGGTAAACAAATTTAAATGCATACAATTCCACTAATATATAAAAAAATCCCGTTTACAAACCCAAAAATTGTGGTTTTTTATCGTTGTTGATACAAAAATATTCCTATAGGAATCAACAAAATTCTTAATGAACAAAAATACCAGCTGAAAAAATTGGGTTGGACACGGAAAATAAAATAAGTTCTAATCAATCACTGCACTCCAACGCAGTATCAAAATAAGAATTAATTAAGATAACTGGACATTCTTCAGCAAAATCTATAAAACCTTATTTGCAACTCGACAATGATCATAACTAAAATTTTGTATCAAATCTCTGAAATAAACCTTTCAATAATGAGTCAATGTCAACAGCTTATTTAAAATCAGCCATACATTCAGCATCCACAAGAGTCAATGGAGCATTTTATTTACAATAATATTTTTAATAATTGTTCACTTTAAACAAATATTCTGTTTCTTATTAATACGCATTCATTGTCTTTTTTTCTGTATTTTTAAAAAAGTTTTAATTAAGTTTTTGGTGTTATTCTATTCGTGAAATTGTCTTACCAAATATCATTCGAGTTCTGATTTTGAGCTTGATATTTTTTTACATTTGTTTTCTTATACTTAATTTTGTAGGTAATTTAACTCCAGCTGTTCGACAAAATCACTCGAGCTACCCTCTCATGATTTTGTCGCCAACAGCTGTTGTTAAATTGGCACGACAATTAGTACTCGAAAATAGACATAACAACTCTAAGCTCTTATGCTATTACAGATAATCAGAGTTCTACTGTAAATATTTTAATTAAAGTACGAACTAGCTACTTCTCAAATAGAATATACGATAGTCTTTGGTGATCAAGGGAAGAAGTCTTAAAGTCGCAATCGAAAAGAGAACGGCGGTCAACCTCACCAGCAACTAAACTAATGTTAAAATGCCTTCCTAGCAAAAAGAAAAACAGAAAAAATCCTATGAAACACACATTGAACACTTTTATCTCACTTGTCTGACTTCCGGAATGGGGGGCACTCTTCTGTCGTGTCCGTTAGTAACGGCTTGCTGAGAGGCGCTGCTCGACAGAGCACCGCTGGAGCTGCGCCCCATAGAGCTCTGGTGCTGCTGTCTGGCGTTGGGGTTCAGGATGTAATCGGTGAGCGTCACATCGGAGCTACCACCACTTTCCAGCGGGATGGGCTGGGAACGGAAATGCTCCAGCATCTCGTAGATGGACTTGAACCAGAAGTGCTGAACACGGCACTGGCCCTGCTCGTTTATTGTCATGCGGAGGTGCTTTGCCCGACCCTACGGACACATAAAGTTCCGTAATGGTTTTCGAGAAAAATATAGGGTGTCTCTGAAGAGCGTTCATTCAAAGGAATCATATACGAGTAGAATGTGAAAGTAAATAATTTTTGTCCATGACTATGTTATACAGACTATCCCTATATACAGGGTGTTTCATAATATATGCGCAGGACTTCAGGATGTTATAGCTCGTCCAGAAATTTGAAAAAAAGTTTATATTAACTTACCCTCTAAAATGCACAATTTTCGAGATACAGGGTGTTGAAATTGTAAAAAAATTGGTTTTTCGCGAATATCTCCGGAACCGTTTATCGTACAGAAAACAGCTTTTGTAAGCATTTACTACTCATAATGAGCTATGCTCTGTTCGAGAAAAAAAAATTTCAAAGTCATAATTGGTAAAGATTTTGAAGGGGAAGTGGGTGTTTTACTCCCCAACTTCTACGCCACTGGAAAAAGTACGGTTTTGAGACGCCCATTTGAACCGCCAATGTTTTCTACACAAAAAATGTACTCTTGGTCATAAGCTCTAAAGTTGACCGTTTTTGAGAAAAATCTACTTTTATGTTGAAAAACATGGTAAATTTTTTGAAATAAAATTTTTTTACTTATTAAACAAAATTTATTTAATCGTTAGAACAAATAACAAAACCAAACGTTAACTTCATAGTTGCAAAATTTAAAAAAAAATCGTACACAATTAAATTAATACTACTTGATAAAAAAATTATAATACATTGGTAAAAAATTGCTAATAGTCGTGGACAAAATTCACTCGGATGATTTACAGCCATCATTATATGCTCATTGAGTTATATACTACATATTAAGCAATATGTGGTAATTTCTTTAAGGAACTTGTGGTAAAACTGTCCTATTTTCACAATAAAATAATTTTCAAATCAAAGAAATAGAAAATTTTTTAAACATCTTGCATGTGGCAATTTCAAGTATGCCATCTCATGACATTTCCAAATCATCAGAAGTCTGGATTATTAAAGTACATATTGGAAAAAATAATTAATCCTGAGACTAGTGATTGGGTTCTCGAATACTAAGAATCGAAAAGTATTCGATTCTCAAAAGTTCTCGCTATTCTCGAGAACCGCCCTGAAAGTATTCGAATATATTCTGTACTATTCCATTTCACTCTCTCTGCTATGAGGATCAAGAATGATACATTACAGTTTGTTTTGGATGTCTCTGCCGTTGCAAGTCTGAGACCCAGTACTAACTAAAGAAAACTGCGAGCACTTAAACAGTGAAACAAGTGCAATTCTTTACGTTTTTCTTCGGTTTGACGTGTTATACCGCACGATGCTAGCGTTTTCTATTCTTTCATATTAGATATTGCAAAATTATTTATTTTAATATTATAGGGCAGTATTTAAGACAATGATTAATATTAAATTGACTTAGAAATTAATTAAATCAAAACATATTTAATAAATAATATATATTTTAAATAAAAGATATTTTTCCGCTAGATTTCCTAATATAATTTTTTACTGTTCATGTAACTCCTTATACAAATTTCGTAAAACTAAATGTAAATAAAGATTGCATTGAGCAAGCCGATTGAGAAATATCGAATAACGAATATGCTTGCTTAAACTTTATAAACGATCTGTGTAGCTATTGCAAAGGTAACGAGAACGAGATATTGGTGTAAAAAGGGGAGTAAAAGTCTCGGTTCTCAGTTCTTAACAGTATTCGAATACCAAGTTCTCGATTCTTAATAATATTCGATTCTGCCCATCACTACCTGAGACCCAAGGAGTCCGGATTATTGAGGCATCACTGTTACTTTTAAACACTTTTTTAGAGGCTCTTAATTAAGAAGCGGTAAAACACCATTGTGACTAAAATTAATTAAAAAACGACAGAAATACACTACAGTTAAACTCATTTATAATGGCCTGCTATAACGAGTGCTGATTTGAGTTCTGTGCAATATCGAGCTATTATAACAAGTTATCAGAGAAACAGTTTTTATGAGCATGCTATAGAATAAATGTAAAACCTTATTTAGTGTGTTTTGAGAGTACTAGAGTAGTGTGCATTACATGTGAGAGCAACAAATGTCAAGAATAAACTCCAAACTCTGTGTTATGTTAGAGACAAATCACAAATTTAAGACCAATTGTGCACGAATGGCCGAATTTGTTGGGTTTACAGTCTCAGTACATTGACTGTATGCACTATTCAGAATAAAAAAAATGAAACTAAAAAGCACAAACAAGCCCTTATGTAAAGAAATTTACATCAGTCAGATTAGGACAATGCTTGTTACATTATAAAAGAACTGTGACACTTTTTCGGGTTATATTTTCCAACAAATAGCAACCCAGTTTGCACCATTATCCAACAGTGGGCGAGAATAAAAAACAATTTCAAAAGATATTGGCAGCACTTATAATGAACACTCGTATATAACAAACACATTCAGAGGTCTTGTTAATGCTTGCTGTAACCAAATTTTACTGTAGTTATAAAAATCAATACAATCAATTTTACAAATTTTGCCTGAAATTAATTATTTCAAGGAGCTAATAAGTATGCTTCTAAGCAAGGATGAAAATTATCTCATACGCATGTAGATATCCCAGATATTTGCCTTTTTATCGGCAGCATCATAAATACGTTGTTGATAAACGGCTGCTAAAACAATGGTCGTTCAGTATGCACTCACTAAATCTGCTAATTCTTGATTTGAATAAAACATTTTTAAATAAAACTTTGCAAATCAACAATGAATTATTGTGAACTTGACTCACAGACTTATGCATTATGAACAATTAAATAAGTGGGATGGTAGTGATGATACGAAGTCAGCTTAAGTTATGCATGTTAGTAACTCTTGATCAAAATTACGACATTTTAGACCAAAACTGGTTATTTTTGTATTACCTACCACCCCTTTGAAAGAAGAATTTATTTCAGAAACACCCTGTATACTGAAAAAAATTGACAGCAAATAAATTAAAAATAAAGCAATTACAAACCTGAAAATTGAAGGTGAGCACAAACTCTCCAGTTCTGGTTTCGCTCTGTCTAACCAAAAATCTACCGTGACCTGCCGCACCGTCATGCAAAACTTGCTGAGCTGCCTCTGATCTACCTAGAGTACCATGGAACCACAACTCCTTCTTCAAAGTCTGACCTATGTCTGTCTCCATAGCTGCAAGACGAAATATTGCAAAAGAAATATCCAAACTGAAAGAAACTGTAAAAACTCACAACTCAGTGGTTCACCTGAAGCTGGACAAATGTCAAAGTTAGAACTGCTCGACAGTCTGTCGCCTCCCCTTCCCGCCATATGCCTCGGAGGCAGGTCGGGTGCATCGGAATGATAATCCTTGGTGTGGTCTTGACCTAAGCCTCCCTCAGAGCCTCCAGGACCAGACCGCATACAGTAGCGTATGGTGGCGAGCCACGATCTCATATCGTCCGTATCGTGTGCTTCTATTACAAACTCTATGGAGTTGCTGACTTTCAAGACGAAAGTATTTTCATGATCAGGCATTTCCAGAGCCGTGGTCTCCCTAGCTTCAGTAATGAGAGCGCAGAAAACGCCACTGCGGGGCTGAAATACAAATTTATATTGTGTTTGACCACATGTATAAACGGTACTTACCTTTTGATTTTTAGGAGGTGAATAGAACTCCAACATGTATCCTCCAGTGGCTTTAACAAGTTGTAAGCGACATCTTTCCCACTTAGGGGGGCCTCCCGGTTGGTCCAAACTTTCGGGAGTGGAATAATTGACAATACCTTCCTTGCGGCATTCCACAACGATTTTTGCTAGTTTTGTTTTGTTGTGGGCTAAATCTACTTCATCCGAGTGCTGCTTGTGGAACAAATCTTTGCTCTTCTTCAAGACCTTAAAACTAAGCCTGGAAATAGATAACGAATGATCGTGGTATATAACATTTATGTATACAACAGTTACCTTCTGAAGAAAGGTTTGTGTTGTAATTTGGGTGATCCCTCCTCGATTTCGAACGTATCCTCTTCACTTCTTGAACTTACACCATTTGATATTTTTATATTGTGCAGTCTGCGCTTGTTAAAGTCCATATCAAATTGCTCTGTGAAACAATCTACGTATTTTTTCAGAAAGTCCTTGTGTGTTATCGTCGACCTGTTGTTTTCTGGCAAATTCATGTTGATGAATTGCATACAACTTTTGGAAAAATCTTGAGCCGCCGCTTGTGCATGTCTTTCGCAAAATTCCACCCAGGAGTTGTCGGTTGACGTTGATTCCAATGCCGTTGCCATTATTACGCAGTCTTTTTACGATTTTCTCTAAATTACATCATTTATTAAACTACTTTCCTATCGAAATGTTATTGTTTTGATTTAGTATTTTTTTACACTTGACGCCATAACTGATTTGACATTTGATTAGGAGAAGTCAATGCTGTGGCTCAATTCATATCAAATATTATTTCTATCTACCTTAACAGCAACATCTAAAAATATTAGCATATACTAAACCATGAAATATAACTTCCACAGTACTTTAATTATAATCTGTGTTTTTAGATAACAGTTTTTGTATTGAGTAAAGGCGTTTACACGAGTAGTGCAAATGTTCAAATAATTAAAAACTTTTCTGTGGTCAGGTAGTTCTTTTGATTTACATAATGTGACGTTTTGTAAATCATAACCTCAGATTTTCATAACCTCTTAATCTTAAGTTTACATGTTTTAAAATAAAATCAAAATGAAAGTAATTCCAAAATCATGGAATGAATTAGGTGTAACTTTACACGAGGAAGTTCAAAATGGCATTAAATCCTTAAATTTTCCCACCATGACACCTGTTCAGGCTCATACTATACCTCAGCTATTGAATAAAAAAGATGTTGCTGTCGAGGCTGTTACAGGTAAAAGTTCATTCATAGACCTCTTTATGTAATAATAGTTCTGTTGGTTATTTAAATAAATTATTAAGCATGTATTGGCATTATATAAGGTTCTGGAAAAACCCTAGCTTTTCTAATACCTCTTCTTGATATACTGAAGAAAAGAGAAGCTGAAGAAAACTGGAAAAAACATCAAGTGGGTGCTATAGTTTTGTCTCCAACTCGGGAACTTGCCTTACAAACTAAAAATGTTCTCGACCAACTGCTAACTTCGGTGAAGGTTTGTAAAGAAGATTGGAATATTAAGAAAGTATTCATTGATATCATTCATTTTCAGAATCTAACAAAAGTATTATTTGTTGGTGGAAACAGTGTTGAGGAAGATGTAAGGAATTTTAAGGAAAGTGGTGGCAATATTATAATTTGTACGCCTGGTAGATTAGAAGATTTATTAACGAGAAAGCAAGATATAAACTTACCGAATCATATTAAAACCTTGGTAAGTATATGATTGAATTGATGTGAACGTAGCAAATAATTACATTGTTTGTTTCAGGAGATTTTAGTGTTGGACGAGGCAGACCGATTATTGGATTTAGGATTCCAGAACTCAATAGACACAATTTTAAGTTACCTACCAAGGCAAAGGCGGACGGGTTTGTTTTCCGCTACACAAACAAAGGAAGTCGAAAATTTAATCAGGGCAGGACTTCGTAATCCTGTGTTAGTCAGTGTCTCGGCTAAAGCAGCTCAAAGTACTCCAGAATTATTGGAGAATTACTACATCGTCTCTAAGAATAATGGTAATCCAATTAGATATGGAATTATACTTGGAACTGTATTTACCGTTTTTAGGTAAGCTGGCATCACTGATATGTTTCTTGGAAGCAAGGAGTGTGCAAAAAGCAATGCTGTTTTTACCTACATGTGCAACAGTTGATTATTGGGCAAGGGTTTTTCCAAGAATTTTGCCAAAAAAGTTAGATTTACCAGTAATGGCAATACACGGAAAAATGAAGCAAAAAAGGAATAAGGTTCTGGAAAGTTTCCGAAATGCCTCCAAAGCTTTACTGCTGTGTACAGATGTCATGGCCAGAGGAATCGATATAGCAGAAGTAAGAACGAAATATTTAGTAGCAGAACAGTATATAAATTGCATATTATTTGTATTCAGATGGACTGGGTACTGCAATGGGATCCTCCTGCAAACGCAAGCGCTTTCGTTCATAGAGTCGGTAGAACAGCTCGTCAGGGCCAACAAGGTTCTGCACTGATTCTTCTTTTAGAAAATGAAGCAGCTTATGTACATTTTATTGAAACTAATCAAAGAGTTAAGTTGAATCTTCTCGACGATGTTGCTTCTGATGAAAAGGTAAGATGACGTTTATGTCGCTCATCTGAGAGAAAAGACCTCCAAATATGATTATATTTTTCAGATTTATAAATTTAATTACAATTTTTTACTATTTATAAAAATCAATATTTCTTCTGACATTAACTCAACACTTATATTTAAAGCGCACACTTCGTTCGCAGATCTCAAGCCCGGACTTGACGACAATTTATTTAAATATACTGTATTTATTTATATTAAAACAAATTTAATTTTATTCATTCCAGCTAATCAACAGAAATGTTCCTTTATTTTATATACCTGCAGGGGCTCGATTCTTGAGTTTAGTGTGGACGTTCCCTCAGAAAGTGACGTAAATTTTCATGAGAAAATGCAAATCTGTATTCTTGATCATTCTTATTGTAGTTATTTCCATAAATAAAAAATTATTTCACATGGTTTTTGCTAAAGGAATCGTAAATATACATATAAATAGTAATATACTTTTAAGTGAAATGAATGCCCATTTGAATTTATTTTATTGCATTTATGAATCGAGACACAGATGTGTTATTTCTATTTCATTTCATTTTAACGGCATAAAAAGTATTCTACACGCAAGTGGCGCTACTTCTATTTTATATGCTTAATGGATATTTAACGATCCTAGAATTCACGAAGATTTAGCATACATACATTATAATTATTCACGGTTACCTTCAGATATACGCCTTCTTGAAGCAAGTGACAGCATCAGGAAATTCAATAAATAACGAAGTAAATAATGTTTTTTTATTTGCGACAGTTTAATTTCTCAGTAATAAATATATAAGTTTAAGGACCTAGTGCTGAACGTGTGAAGAAAAAAATTGATACCGTTCTGCAGAAAAATCCGGGATATCTTGACTTTATGCCGTATAGTAGATTTGTTGATGGCAAAGATACAGTAAATTTTTGACAGTCTAGATATTGAAGAATCTCTCTTAAGACTCTCTAAGAATCTCTTAAGACAACCACTATACAACTTTTAATTGCTTCTCCGGAAACATTAGTATTGAGTTATGACAGTTTTCTTGCATATGAACGATATATTGAAATAAATCTATGTCCATATAATCGGCACTGAATCTTAATCTTGAGAACGAGTTACCCAAGTCTTTTTGGCATTCCTCCAACATTTTTGTCCACGATAAAATCAATAAACTCCAGTTAATCTAACTGAAATTTCTAATGTCAAACCTAATTGAGCAAGCCTCAAGTCGTTAGTTTCTGCTCAACTTAGATATAGTAAGCCAAGCCAACATCCCATAGATTTTCGCTTCCCAACAAAGTACGATAACTTGCAACTGTGTACTTAGTCTTGCTCAAGTCTGAGTTTGACTGAAGTATTGACTATAGGTACAGGCACTAGTAATATCTGTGGTAATATATCTTCTTTGAAGGTAGAAGAGTTACGAGGCAAAATTAGAAAAATTCTCACAACGGATCGTGCTACAATGGAAAAAGCCACACAGGCGTTTGTCTCACATATCAGGGCATACTCGAAACATGAATGTTCATTGCTATTAAAAGTGAAGGTATTTTATTACTGCTTATTTAATAGAAGACATCTATCATAGACATCTTTTCTGTTTATCTCAGGAATTACCGTTGGGTGCTATGGGAGCCACTTATGGATTATTACAACTACCCAAGATGCCAGAGCTGAAAAATCGAGACCTGTCTGATTTCCCCGAAGTTCCCGAGTTGGATATAAATACCATTCCCTATAAAGATAAAGTAAGAGAAAAAATTCGTCAGCAGAAATTAGAACAATATCAGAAAACAGGTAGAAAATTTATATTTTTATAATTTTAATAACGTTTGCGTAATGGAGGGACTTAATTCATAGGTGTTTGGCCTGGCCAGAAGCAGAAATTTATTAGGAAGCCTACGGAACCATGGTCCATTGCCAAGCAAAAGAAAGACGATCGAAAAGAGAAACGACTGAAGAGGAAGCAGTCGAAACAAGCAAAACTGGCGAGGAATGAGCCCCTAAAAAAGAAACGAAAAGGTATTTATATTTCACTCCCTTATAATTTAGTTATAAAACCTAAGATACGAGGTATATGCCATGGCTGCCATGGGAACCTGAAAATAATAACACTTGGGTTGTTATGGATGTTTGAAAATATCTAGCATCAGGTATAACCACAAATCAAGAAACGTCAAAGCTCTTACCTTTTTTTAATTTTTTTCTACGTTCATGCAAAAAACAAAATTTTATTGAACTATATTTAGTGGAAAAAGTGGTTCTTTATTGCACTAGTGCAATAATATGTTTATTGCATTCAATTGTCATTCTAACTACAGCGTTTTGTCATCATGACAAACATAAACGTTCAAATCAACGTCACACTTTCCTAGACTTAGTGTCATCTAAATAACATTTTTTGATTTTTGCATGAACGTAGAAAAAATATTGTATGCAACTCGTACAAAAAGTGCTTATTGCACTCGACGTGTTGTCCCACTCGGCCTCATTGGACAATTTTACGTCGCGTGCACTAAACACTTATTTTTTGTACTTGTTGCATAAATAACTATTATCTCGTATAAAGTAAAATATAAAATGTATGCAAACGGGAGATACTAGGATGATTATGTCTTAGGCAACACTAACTGTTTAAAATTGTTAAAATTTGTGGTGTTTTATTTGCACTTGACCGCATTTTTATTGATTTAGGTATCAGTGACGAGGATTTGGAAGAATTAAAGAAAGATGTAGCAATGCTGAAGAAATTAAAGAAAAAGAAAATATCGGACGAAGATTATGAAAAAGAAATCGGTTTGTTATAAATAAATATTTTTTTAATTGAATAAAAACCACTGTTAATACAATTTGTTGCTTTAAGTATAAATATTTAGAAGGTAAGTTTAACGAAAAGTCACATAATTAAAAAACTGTAAAACTTTAATGTCGCATGTGTTAATCACAAACATATAAAACTGTTAAAAAACATTCGCTAAATACAAGAATAAACGTTCGTATCAAACTCCTAGGAATGTGTAATAATTTGAAACATAGATTCTAATATTTAAATCCATATAAAAAGTTGCGTAAGGTTATGCAATTAAGCGTTGGATATAATATATTAATTAATAAAATATATGTGAAGAATGGTTACTGCTGTGCGTTGCCCCACATCCTTAACGCCATAAGGGCCGCATTAAACTTGTTGCACCACTCTATTCTCTCTTCTTTTGTATCGGCAGATAACAAATGCCTGCAATACAGAAATAAACATAGTTCAATAAATAGGATTTTAAAAAAGTTTTCACACAATCGCCGCCAAGATTACCAGATGTCACTCATACAGATTTTGATTTAAAATTTTACACAAAATCGAATCGAATAAAAACTGGATACAATACCTAATAATGGTTTTATCTCCTTTGCATACCATCACCAATGTGTCCTTATCTTGCGGTTGGGCGAGTCTTTCCCTTTCTATAAGGAAAGTGTGCAATCGAGCACAAATATCTCTACTGACGGGACCTACTTGTCTCGTGATGCAATTTTTCAAGTCGATTGTGTCTATCGGTGCCTAAAACCAAAACATTATACAAGACGTGAAAAAACATTTGACGTTTGTCTTACCATCTTCCTTTCGTCGTCCGGGTACTTCCAGTAACTCAAAGTGTGACCTTTAAGTAAACACCATCTGCGATGCCAAGCACCGAATCCTGATACATCTTCAAACATCGTCAAGAACCCTCTGTGTTCAACGGAAACAGCCAGTTCGCAGCTGATTCGCATCTCCACACTGCCGTCCAACGGACTCATTGATGGTGTCTGAAATTGAACACAAATTTTAATATACAATTACTACCAAACATACAAGATCTGGCAACTTCACAATGAGGTTTTTTGGTACTGTTTTTGACCTTGAGGTTAGCTACTGAGTAACATTTATTATACAGGGCCACAAAATGAAATCTAATCCGTTTCACTCACACACCTGAAGGAACAAAAAATTGTACGATTTCATGTCATTGTCAAGGTCATTCTGAAGTCGACCAGTTTCTGAAAGTGCGGAAAATTTTTCAAAATTCCACTATCCCATGAGAAGTTCGAGAGAGGAAGATACACTTGACCTTTAATGATCACTATGGCCTATGGATCAAAAATTACCTTCAAGGTTGAAACAAAGTCACTAACAGCTTTCGTAGAGGTCATTTACCCGATATCCCATTATCCTAATGAAAAGTTTGAGTAATTTGACCTTCAGATAATCCCTAGAGGTCACTTTGACGCATATTTATATACAGGGTGTCTGTGAAAAGTGGGAAAATCTCGGAGCTGGATACTGGTGACCAAAAAAGTCGATCGAGCCAAATATGCCTCATCCAATGTTGCTGGTTTAAAAAATACAGGGCGTTCAATGCTATAATTTTATTTTGAAATATCTCAATAACAATAGTTAGTGAACCAGTCAAAGTTAGAAGTGAAAACAATAGATGGCGATACTCTTTTAAAATCCATGTCATCCTTATTTACACTACAGACAAAAGTGACTTGGATTTTAAGAGTATCGCCATCTATTGTTTTTATTCCTAAGTTTTACTGATTGACTAACTATACTATATATAAACAAAGCTTTGACCCATGGGTAAAACCACATCTAAACGTAAAATTTCTAGCTTTCAGATTCTAAGATGCAAAATACGATATCAGTTGAACAAGGGAAGTTCACCTTCAAATGACCTTGATCCTGACATGATGAGGTCACACGGACTCCGAATTTGGATTCAGTAATGCCAAAATCACATAAGATTTGGCCTGGGGTACCTCTCTATTTCATTTTGTGGCCCTACTACAGAGCAGCAAACAAATATGAAAATTTTTGTTAAACTTGCACTTGCAAGTGGAAGTGCAGTCATGGACATTCCAAGGTTATAGGAATAATTATGAAGACAACGGCAGAGTACAAATAGATGAAATGATTTTTGGAGGAGACAGTGTTATTGATAAAAAGGGAGAGAGATAAGGGCAGCCAATAACGAGCAAAACTGACAAAATATTTTAAACAATGTGTCTCATTGTGCACAATCAGAGCGACAGTGACAATATTTGAAAAAATTTTGGAATGCCCCGATCTCTTATCATGAACACTGTATATCCCTTCGAAAAACATGTCTCTCGACGGAAACATAGCTGTAGAACACTGATGCACCAAGGTTAAAAAACATTACCAATCCCTTTATACAGCGCTTACACTTTTAAATGACAACTTACATTATTTAAACTAAAAACTTTTTTATTGACGGCTTGCACGGAGAACACAACGTATCCCATGAGTGCGAACGAGGAAGTCCTCACCGCTTGGGGACCTGCCGGAGACTCCTTTATGGGCATGATCATTTTAGAGTCCTGTTTGGATTTTTTTGGGGTGGTTAGCTTTGTACCAGACTAAAAATAAAAAATTCACATTTTCTGCAAATTACACAATCGTTTTTGTTACCTTTTTATTACTGATGTGATATTTGATCTCGTGGGGCAAGAATTCCTCCTGCGCCTGAAGACAATACACTTCGAATGTGACAGTAAAATCGCTGGAAATGTTATTCAACGTTACGGTACCAGGGATGCATAGATCAACGTCAGGATTCTTCGCATTCGCTACGACCGTAGACACTAGTTTTGTGGGAACTACTTGTTCCCCACATTTAATAAGGCAAACAACGTGATGTCCTTTACCGCCAGCTAAAATTAAAACAAATTAATAAAACTCTGTATCAAATACATATAAATGTTTACCTGCGGCTAGAGCTTTGACGTATTTCTGCTTCAAAGGCAAAACAATGTTAGATATCGTCAAGGATCCCCTTTCCAAAGGCAGGTTCTGTGCGTGTTGACCTTGTGGTCTTATAGTCTTCTCCACCTTTAACCTTTGGAGTTCGTGAAGAGCGGCCTGCCTCCTGTGACCTGTAACAACAACTGTTAACAAACGTACGATATTATACCTGTCCGCACTTACTAGCTACGAGCAAAACCCTTTCCGCCTCGACTTGTTCTGTCGATCCCGAAAATTCCAAAGTGGCGCTACAGAGGTTCAACGCTTGGCTGGTCTGGGAGATAATATTTTGCTGCCTGTTCACCTCTTCTTGCAGCTCGATCAATTTCTTTTGTACGGCTTCCTCGTCCTCTGATGCTTCTTTGGGAGATTCTTCAATGAGCGGCTGTCTAGATATCTGTCGAACGGGAGTGTGAACCTAAAATGTAACGGGTTACGCGTCATTTTAACATGTGAATCTAAATAATAACAGTAGTTACAGTTCTTGACAGTTTAGAAAACAAATGAAAACTCACAATTAGTTATAGATTGTGACAGTTTAGGAAACAAATAAGTCACAATTAAATACTGATTTTTGATAATTTAGAAAACAAATGAAAATAAAAGTTATAGATTTTGACAGTTTAGAAAACAAATAAAAATTACAATTGATTACCAAGTTTGACAGTTTGCAAACCAAAAGGAATGGGAATTAGTTATCGATTTCGACAATTTAGAAAACAAAGGAAAATCACAACCATCACAAATTTGTCAATGATGTCAAAATAGTAGTTAGTCGGTACTATCCGTAATAAATCAAATGGACGAACCTGATTTTGCTGCCTGCGGTAAAAGCTCACTGTGTGCGTTAACGGCAGCTCTTTATCGCCCTCGATAATATGCGTAGGCAACTCCACCTGTCTTTTTGGTGATGTAATGATCTTGACAGGTGACTGGAACTTGTTTTTCGGCGTGTTGACGTTTGGAGAGTAACTTTTGTAATTGAAGGAGTTCGAAGGCTTTGCCGATATTTGCTAAAACCAAACCGATATATGAGACGCACTTTGGAAATTTTTAGGTAACTTACCGGCGAAACATGCCGACCCTGTTTGGGGGGCGTGGGGCCCGTGCTATTATCTTCGTCGCTAACTTCTGCCAGATAATTATCCACGTCGTCCAGGATGCTGGAAACGTCACTCGCAGTGCTCTCATCATAAATCGGCTGCGAAAAATGGTAATGAACGATATTTCTAGCTTTTGACATTTGTAATTTTAACTTTGCAGTTGTCTTAACGTCACGGCCACTATGATGTAGATAATTGGAAATATATTTATTGTACTTACCCTTTTTTGGGGCGTTTGGTTGCTGCACACGGCCTGTAAAATTTCCCGACCGAAACTAGTGTTAGGATCGTCCGATTCGTAATTCTCCTCGGAACTGTTCAACAGACAAGGAAAAAAATGAAATTAGATACATTCACTAGCACCAACACCACAAATATGCGTAGCACAAATCTCAAAATGAACGGAATGAATTTATGGCATGCATGAGGTGTGAAAAATGAAATAAGAGATTTATAGAGATATTTTTATTAACACTTACACATATTCTATAGCCAGTCTTACGTTCTAGGAAGCATTCAAATAAATACTCGAGGAACTAATTAATAACTACAGTACAACTCTGGTAATTCGAATTTCATTAACTCGAAATCGTGGTAATCTGAATTAATATTACCCCTTTGATAATTAGAATAATTTCGAATCACAAACAATTGTGTACACAAAGCTGCCAATTTCTTTTGAAAACGACAAAAATTAAAATTTGCTAAGTGTATAATCCAAAATACAAATGCATTTTATTAGTTTCTCAATAATAAGAATTAATCAGGTTGTACTGTATAATATAGGTTCTGAACAAATTGAATGTATTTAAATAAATCAAAATTTCTTATCAGTTTGAAATTATAAAACTGAAGAAATTTAAGATGGCATATTAGAAAATTTTAAATAGACCCGATTTGTTCAGTCTGCTTTTCCATGTACTAGTTCATAGTTGTATTAAATATTGCACATAGCTGCCGGAGAGTATTTTAATCTTTAGATACATAAATATTTGAATATGCAAAAAAATAAAGGGACGAGCTTAGTTATGCGAAATATTGAAGAGGTAGCCCTAGTACATGCATCACCTGCACCAATACACAACAAAAAAATTAAAATTATTAATCACCATCGAAATTCAATCTGTTAATAAATTATATTCATTGTGAAATTAAATAAATTACCAAAACGATACCAGATCCTTCACGTTAAATAATACGAATAAATAAACAGTAATACAAAATATATTTAAGAACTACCGTACATTTGAACTACATACTTTTACTGAACTTACTGTAGGCAGTTATTTTTGAGAAGTTTTTTGGATTATCACATATTTTGCTATTTTCATGATATAGTTCAAATTTCTGATAGTTTGACGTATAAAGACACAGACACACTACATATTTTAGACTTGCAAGTGTAAACTTTTGACCCTGCGTTATTCTCAAATAGAATTTTAAAGTAAATTGCTTAGATTCATATCAGTTGTAATATATCTTCAAACATCTTAAATTGATAAATAAATAAAATATTATTTTCACACAATCGGGAGGAATAGGAACTTAAAAATGTATTTTTCGAAGTTTCGATACAACTGACAGGACTCAACACCAAACATCTCAGCGTAAGCACAGATCATGCCAAACAGAAACAAAACAAAATCCAATTGGTTATTTTATCGCACCTGCTATTGCCGTCCGGCGATGGGCTTCTCGTGTAGTTTTCCGTCTCGGTTTCGGTGGCGGTTTCGATGTCAGAGAGGTTAGGGTACAGTCTCCCGGGCTTGGGAGGCGACACTTTGATCCTTTTCACTTCGTCCAATACGGAAGTCACCACCGGACTGTCTCCCTTACCTGAAATGAGTTAAATATTGTAAAACAATATTTTCTTCAACGTTAGCAAAACTTACTGTGCCGTTTTCCCCCGCTTTTTCTTTTTTCTCCGGCCTTTGTGGCTTCGCGGACAATCGTGGCAGGTTTGCCCTGAATCATAGCGGTTTCTTCCGTAGCGTCATTTTCGTCATCAGAGTCTTCTTCCCGAACCTCTTCTATCGCCTCTTTTATAACCTAGAAATGAAACAATATAAACAAATTTACAAACAGGTAATTTATCGTAAAATTCACCTCTTTACTCTTCTGGAAACGATTGAGTAACATGTCCATCTCTTTCTGTCTTTGTTCTCTGATGCTGCTCTCGATTTGCTCCTGTGAAATTGTAGATTTATTTTTATTCTTGAGCAATGCTGCCATTTTGCTTGCTATTCCGCCCTCTTGGTGTATTGCCGCAATGGTTGGAGAATTACGATCGTCGCCGGTAGGTCTAGGCACGGCATATTTTCCCCCTTTAAGAGGCGTCTTCTCTTCCATTCTAACTACTTCAGCGGGTTTGGGGGGCACAGGAACTGTTTTATTCGTTTTATCGTTTCCTTTATTCAATTTAACGCCCTGTTTATTCAGTATTGAACTCGGTTTTACATTTTCATCCGTTATGATTTTCGTGCTGCTAGCTTTCATCGTTGACTCCACCTTTACGGGGGCGGACAGTCCGATAGGGGCTTTAGGAACCAGAGCGTTGCCTCTGTTCTTCTCAAACAGCGCTTTCCGTTCCGAAACGGACAACAACGCAGGATCCTTTATCTTATTAGGGCTGGATTCGAATATCGCTGCTTTATTAGCGATTTGAGGGGACCTAATGTTGATTTTTGATGGAGACTTTGGGCAAGCAGGTTGATTTTCTTTTGTCATGTTTCGGTTGTCGCATTTTTGTGGGGAACTCGGGCAAGATCTGTTTTCGTTTTGGTTCACCGATGAACAGATCTTAGCTGGTGATTTTTTGATATTTTCGTGTAAAGTTGTATCAGATTTGCTTTCATCCATGCATTCCTCTTCTTCTACGATGGTGTCTCCTTGACTTTTCAAAATTTGGGTAGTGTGAGCCGTTTTTACTTCAGCCTTTGAGCGCTGCTCCTGTGAATTATACGAATATACTAATCGAGAACTGGAAGTCGTACGTGTGAAACCTTGTGATTCCTGAAGTAACGATGTAAGAAAATATTACATTAATATTGCGTTATCAATTTTACGATACAAATTACTACATTTGTGACATTAAATAAGAATAATAAAGCAAAATTTTCACAAAATCACAAAAATTAATTTACCAGGGTATCCAAAACATTTTGATCCCACTTAATGTGTTTCGGAACATCATCCTTCGGTTCAGTCGCATATCCAAACTTCCTCGGGCTGCCACACGAATTACTTGGATTTCCATTGATATTTTCTCTGGCTTCTACGATACTTTTAACGATCGAGTCTTTGTTAACTACTGGAGGATCGGGTGCCCTAGGTTTTTGGGATGTCTTTGAAGGACTCGGTTTCCGAGGGGACGAACCACTGGGAGGTTGAGGGGCAGGTGGTTTCCATGTTTTTCGAGGAGCCGACGGTTGTTTCTTCTCAACGACAGCACGATTCTGCATAACAATTATATAAATAGAAACTAAATTTAAGCAGTATTTAATTTGCAAAATGGTTAGCATGGAGAAACCTGTATAATTTTGTAAATAATGCATTTCTGGTATCTATAAAACAAACTATTTAAATATTCGTCCACTTTTTAACATATTCTTAAAATAATAATAATAATAATTAATTTAAAATCATTTTTCTCTCTAAAATTTCTTAAAATCAGTAAGTGCTCAACTACCTACCATCACTGCAGCTGAACAGGAAATATTATGAATGGCAAAGCCAGTTAAATCTTAAAAAAAAACTGTATTAAGCATTAGTCACTCTTCATGGTTGCCTAAACTCTGATATAAAAAGAAGACATAGCATTTTCACGCCTTTTATATAAACACCGTAAATGGGTTCAATGGATTTATTAATGTGGCCTTTATAGCTTGTAAATAAGTAAAATAAATAATAGTACATAGTAGTACATACATTACGCTAATAGAGAGTATATATGTTTTGACTTTCACTTATTGTAAAAAAAAACATTGTAATTGTTTATACTGTTCATAAAATATGTCTTAAGGTCTTTCTGGTGTTTTTATGTACCAAAATCTCCAAAAATAAAACATGTAGAAAGAAAATTAACACTAATAAAAAATATATTCGGTTTTATTCAAACAAAATAAACTGTTGCTATCTTAACTCAACATTTTAACAGTTATTTTCTCATACTTATAAATAAAAGTAAACATTTTATATTTAATAGTCCCAAGTAAGATTATACAAATATTTACATCTGCAGTTATATTCAAAAAGGGAAGTATTTTCGTAGATTTCAGTACCGAAAACCATGTCAGTTACACCTTTTCTTGTAGCTATTTGTTCTTTTTAATCTATACTAGACGTCCAAAAATTTAGAGAGTAACTAATCGCTAGCTAGTAGACAAGCACGACGGGCAAAGCGTGCGAGGAGCAACATTGCATAGGTGTACTAAATTTGAAGGCAATCAGATATAAAAAATATACAAAAATGACAAAAATTGCCCACCACCACCCACTTACATCTACTTGATGCACACTCCATGGATTAGTGATGGGCAAAACCGTTATTTTCAAATAACAGTCGCAACTGTTATCGTTGTTTTTAAATAATAGTTCAAAATAACAGATAATTGTTATTGACTTTCGGAATTCAGAATGTTTCTCTGAATGGACTATTTTTTAATAGTAACGAACATTTATTTTTATCTGGTTGTTCTATTTTTTAAATTTTGTTTTTTTTTAAATAAATACAATTTAGAAACCTAATCCAGCCTTAAATTTAATACATCATACATCTAATTATCTTATTTCATTGTTTTACCAAAATAAAAATGTTAAATACACTGAAATAAATTGAAACTAATTTTTCTGCCGGTATTAACATACATCGTTAAGTATTTTTGAAAATATTTAAAATTATAAATGAATGGGTCTACGCTATTATAACGTATCCACTGTTACGTTATTTTCTAAACACCGTGTTGCCCTGAACTAAAACTGTTATCGGTGATCGTCGTTGTTGAGAACCCTAAAAACTGCGATCTGTGATTCACCGTCATTTTTAATCCGCTGTTAGAACGTTACGTTATTTTGCAAACGCCGTTGTTGTGAACTGGAACTGTTATCGGTTATCGTCGTTGTTGAAAACTCTAAAGACTGTGAATGGTTGTTCGTTACTCTACCGTTCCATAAGACGGCTTTGCGTTTCGCTTTAGCTCACGGCCTGTACTCACATGCTCTGCGCAGCAGCCTCCCACTGGGACTGTGACAACTGATACCTGTTATTTTGGCAGACAAATAACAGTCGTTGTCGTTGTTGAACAGATAACAGTTATAGAATAACAGATATGCAAATAACAACCCATCTCTACCATGGAGATCACACTTAAGCCCCTCATGGATGCAAAATTCAGGGATTTTTGTACGAATTTTGCAACTTTTGTTTTTATTATTTATGGCGGGAAAATTTCAATTTTTGACAAACTTTGCAAAACAGTAAAACTACAAATATTACTTCTACTTTCATTATTATCTGATGTTAATAAATTTGTTTTGAGCTTCTGACATTCTACCATAGCATTTTCATGATGAAAATGATAGAAAATGTTATAGTTGACAAAATTTGATACAAGTGGAGATTCTCCCACCATTAAATAATTCATGCAAATATTTGCGAATTCCGCATTCAAAAGGACAAAAGGCTTTAGAATACATGCACACTATTCACTATTGGTTACCAGCACTGTCACTATAACGGTCACACATTAACACTTATTATATCATATTGTAACGCTATCCGTATGATCTTCATGCATCCATGTTTCGTAAAAATTTAATATATGCTTTGATTCAGATTCTGATCTTATATTTATTTGAAATAGTTTCTTCACCATATCACTATTTCGTCTTTTTCTATCAGTATACTCCTTTCCATTTCATTTATTACGGAAAATCACGTGCAATAATTCTTATGTCACACATAATTCGCAAAAGCACCCTTATATATATTCTAGGCAAAGTCTCGTCTTGAAAGATATAGCAATCCAATCTTTTTTTTGTTGAAAACTCATTATAGAAATACCATCATCCTTCCGCGAGTTTCCATTATTTTCCAAAGTACAAGTTTTTTACATACTCACATACATTTTTGTTAATAAAACACATATTTTACCATCACTTAAACTCATATTTTGACCTCACGCTCTAAACTCTTCATACATGTCATCATCTGATATTCCTCACGTGTTAAATTAGAACAATTTTAGAATACGCTGTAGAGCTTGAATCCGTCTTAAGAACATAAAATCAGTAATAAAATTAATTGCATTCATAATTAAATTAGCAAAAAGATATACTCGAAATTTTGCCCGCCCGAACGATATACTTGCCCATGATAGCGCTGGAAATGGAACAGGTGGATCCGTCAATTCGCCACAGCCAATAGAAAACTGCAGCGCATGCATACTTCCTGCAGCAGAAGCTGTGTAATCGGGTATGGTCTCAGAGATATACGGCACAAGATTTTATAGGAAAAATATACAGACTGCATGTATGTTTCTTTGTGTCGACTGCTATAAATTATGAGCAGGTTTACAATATGAGCCACTCTCTAGATTTTCGGCCGTCTAATATAGTAACACCGTTTCTTGAAGCCATTTGTTCGTTTTAGTCTAGTATCTTTGAAAATATCTAAGTGGCATGAGATAACATTACTATTATTTGTTAAGTTCTAGATTATTCAAATATTAAATGTTTACAATAATTTCTTTTTGTAGAAAACACAATTTTTGTATTCTTTCAGTATACACATTTATACTGCTTCAGAACTAACAATTTGTACCCAATATTTCAAATAAAATTATACACTTACTGAATGAACATCATCCTCCCATTCATTTATAGTTTGAGCCAAATCCGCTAGCTTACTTAATCCTTTTCTAGATGTAGAAATACTTGAGGGTACTTCTTTATTTTTTCTGGCATTATTCACTTCCTTGGCTTCCTTTTCATAAAACTTACTTTCCGTTTTGTGAATTGGGGAAGATATATCGGCATCTTCTCCACCTTTGCCAATTACAATAAAAAAAATTAGTATTGCATATTGCAAATTACTTTAATTAAGTAGTGGATACATATAAATCACTAAATAAGTATACAAACACAATATATAACAATTGGTACAAAATACCTGCATATAATCTTCCTAATCGTTTTAATTTACTCTTAGATTCGTCTCTTAAGCCACTGTCACTCACGGTACTTCCAGTGTCACTATCGTCCTTCTCTTCAATCTCCACCTCCACTCTAATATTTTCTGAAGAAGTCAGTTTAATTTCCATGTTAAAATTTTCTTTCTGAATGTTTAAAGTCTTCATCTGTGGCTGTGGTGAACCAGGTAATTCCGAAGAAACCCTGGTAGTTGAGTTTTGTCTCGTAAATTTAGCTATGCTACTTTCTGCTTTATTTTCTTTTATTTTTTCATGGATATCCGTTGCTGTATGTAAAACAGAGTCAGAAACAATTTCTTTACGATTTGTACATGTTACATTTCTTAAATTTGGCTCAGAACTAGTTTTCAGATCTTTATTGCTTTCACGAAGGGGTGATTTCTCAATATTAGAGTATCCTTCCAACATTTTTTGTCTCTCCCTTGCTCTTGCAAGTATATTCTAAAATGATTACTCGAATGTACAGAGCAGGAAGTATGTGAAGGGTGTACTTACCTCTGTAAATGCGTCCATTTTCAGGAAAAAATATATATATATTAGAGCACTAGGCACTGAACACTCAACAATTTTAATAATTGGTACATTAATTGAAAAATGTATGTACTTTTTTTTATTTCACTTCACCTAATTAGCAATAACTTTTCTCATTACGAATTGTAACCGACAAAACGCAAACAACCGTTTTTGACATTCAAAAATATCTGTTTCGAATATTTTCCTAAAGATGTCGCTTAAGAATGTCAGAATATCCAATTAGAGGAAGGTAATATTATATTTATTTTTATAAATTAAAATATATTGAATGTTGATTACTAACGTTAATCTTTTAAATACATAACACATTTTTTTTCAAATGAGGTATGCTATGGCATTTGAAAGCTCTAACAAAAAAAATAATAAATTTGTTTTAGTATTTGATTGGATAACTCCTTGTTGTTAGTTTGGAAAGTTTATATAAATTTTTATAAGATGGCAGCACAGCAGCAATATGAAATTTTGTAAATTTATTTTAAAAATAATAATTTTAATTGCATTTTAGCCAACTGTATATAGATTTTAAATAAAAGATATTACTTGTAATTACAAATATTATACATATAATATACAACAAAATTGCTACGTAGTTTGGTAGTTGTTGATTTGTGCTGCCATCTGCCAGCAGTGGCAATGATTTTAGAAACACCATTACTAATGTCGCCCTTTTGCTTCTTGAAAGTGTTGGAATATGTGTTAACTTTCCAATATAATTTTGAATTTTGAAAACCAAATACGAGTTCTGTGGAAAAGATTTTTATATAGCTGCAAAAATTTTAAAACATAAAAATGAAGTGTAGAACTTGTTTGAATGTGGTAGACTTGAGTTCTGGCATACATTTAAGGAAAAAATTAAGTTTAGGGAAAACCGTTCAAGAAATAATATGTTTTTTTATTCCAGAAATGGTAAAAATATACTTGTAATACTTATTTTCAATTTAATTATCATAATTGTTTTTTGTACAGGTAAAGTCGAAATTGGTTGATGATTATATATGTAACGAGTGTGTGAATAGTATTCAGCTGTTTGTAAAATTTATTGAAAAGATAATTAGTGTTGAAAATTATTTGAGAGACACAAATGTTAATCAGATACAACTGCAAATTCAAAATATATCGGGTAAGTTTGCTTTTGTCAGATGTTTAATTCTCAATAGCTAACATTCTCAAAAATGGCAAAATCACTAACGAGCTTCAGTATAATATGTTATATTACTTTTAAAAAAACGCGCATATGTATTCTTTAAAATGAAAATTATAAATATTTTATATAGGTATATGAAATTTATTTTGCCAGCATATTTACTTTTTTAAGATCCGTTTCTTGAAGAACCTAGTGGAAGTACAGTTAGCAAAAGTATAAATAAGCAGACTAAACCATCGGTAGTGGTAAGTAAGTTATGTAATTATTAGTTAACATTATTTTCATTTGTAAAATTCCTGTTTTACAAGAGCATGTGATGCATTATTCAGGTGCAGCAGCCTGCTATAGAACCAACAACTTTTACTAAACCACTAAGAACGTATCCCGGTAAAAATGTAGCTGCCAATGCCGCTAATAGACAATGTAAAACACGTCCTGCCATTACAAATATACAAAATCGTATTGAAGAAACTAAAAAATCCACTGAAAAATGCCAGGTACTTGGGTGTTTTTTAATAACTGAAATTTGACATGTTTTTTTTCTTTTCAGGAAGTCATTGATTATGCAAATAAATTTCTAAAGCCCACCATTCAAAAGCCTAATAGTAGTTTTAGTAACATCTCACAGGTTGTAAGCATCATACCCGAGGATGGAGCAGCGGAGACACATTTAAAAGGTAGGTACTCTATACTCAATGGCCGAAAATCTAGAGAGTGACTCATAAACCTGCTCACAATTTATAGCAATCGACACAAAGAAACATACATGCAGCCCGTATATTTTTCCTATAAAATCGTGTGCCGCATACTTCTGACAGCATATCCGATTGCATAGCTTCTGCTGTAGTAAGTACGCATGCACCACAGCCTTCTATTGGCTGTGGCAAATTAATAATAATAATAATATCTCTACCCCTCATTCTAATCACGAGGATTAGCCCAGAAGTCGAAGACTTGTGCGGGAGAGGGGGCGGCATATTATTATTAAGCAGGCCGCATTTGCGCCCAGGAACGACTTACCCTAGTAGGCCCTAACCACCATTCAGTGCAGGAATGAGGGAAACCTGGAAAACCTCATTAATTAGGGGGGTAGTCAAATGTCATCCGGTATCAATCTCTCACATTGACCCAAGCCAATATTCTTCCACCCTACCATACCCGCAGAGAGGGTGCCAATCTCTCCACGAATATAGCTTATATACGGTCTACCGGCTGCTGGGGTCGAACCACACAGCGATCTAGTCACCTCAATTCAAGTACTGACGCCTTAAACCGCGTGACCACTGACCGATCCAATTAATTTTATTAGTGATTTTGTGTTCTTAAGAATGGAGAATAATTCAAGCTCTACAGCATATTCTCAAAATCGTTCTAATTTAACAAGTGAGAAATATAGGATGATGGAATGTATGAAGAGTTTGGGGTGCGAGCTCAAAATATGAGTGTAAGTGATGTTGAAATATGTATTACATTAACAAAAACGTGAGTAGCATATATGTATAGTGCAAATAAAAAAATGGTAAAGAAATACAACTGCAAAACGGAAAATAATGGAAACTCGCAGATGGAAGATAGTATTTTTAAAATGAGTTTTTGACAAAAAAAGATTGGATTGCTATATCTTACAAGATGAAATTGCCTAAAATATATACAAAGGTGTTTTTGCAAATTATGCGTGACATATATAAATGAAATCGAAAAGAGTATACTGATAGAAAAAGACGAAATAGTGATATGGCAAAGAAACTATTTAAAATAAATATTAAAAGATCGTAATCTGGATGGAAGAATATATTAAATTTTGACATAATATGGATACATGGGGGTCGTACGGAAGGCGGTACAATATGATATAATGAGTGTTAATGTGTGACTGTTATAGTGACAGTGCTAGTAACCAATAGTGAATAGTATGTATTCTAAAGCCTTTTTTGTCCTTTTTGACGCGAAATTTGCAAATATTTATGCGATTTATTTAATGGTGAGAAAATCTCTATTTGTAACAAATTTTGTCACTATAAGATTTTCTATCAATTTCATCATGAAACTGCCATGATAGATTATCAGAAGCTCAAAACAAATTTATTAACACCACATTATAATGAAAGGGGCATGTAGTGTTTACCATTTTGTAAAATTTGTCAAAAGCTGTTCCCACCATAAATAATTAAAACAGAAGTTGCAAAATTTCTGCAAAAATCCCTGAATCCCCGGAGAATGAATGATATCCGCGGAGGGTACATCAGGTAGGTGTAAGTAGATGGTGGTGGGCCATCGCCGTCCAACAGGATGGCATTCTAATTTGTGGAGGATGGCACAGTGGGGACATTTAAAGTAAACTGTTAATGTGCTAGGTTCACTCGACGTCAACTTATTTTTGATAATTTTATATGCTTTGAACCCTTCTCAAATGGTACGTTTAGGTAATCATGCATCCCTCACCTTCCGTACTCTTCTCTATTCTGTGAATTAGTCACTCTCTATTACTGTTGACGTTGGGTAATTGATAATACAAGATAAAAGCTTTAAATTTAAAAATAACATCATTTTTATTATCTAACACCTCACAATTGGCAAAAACTGTTAAATCACTGTTTCTACTAAAAATAATGGATGTTATGTAATGCAATTATTTTTGTCATTTTTGTATACTTTTTATATCTGATCGCCTTCAAATTGTCTACAAGCTAGCGATTAGCCACTCTATAGATTTTCGGCCGTTGAGTATAGTAACATTCTTAGGAAAAATTTAAAATTTTGAAGCAAATGTAATTTTCAGCAAATTTGGAACCTGTGCCTGAAGATTTAGAAACTGTAGATCTAGATGTTATCGCAAATTTTTTAGACATTAAGGAAGATGATTCGGTGCTGCATGAAGATCCAGTCAATCAGGAACTGATAACAGACGACCTATGCCTGAATGAGATGTTGAGCCAAATAAAAACATATAATCCGTCCCCATTGTCGCTCGACGTCAACTTGAGTCACACCAGAGTAATCGGCTTGCCTAAAACAAACGTGGGAATCGCTGATTTATTAAAAAAATTGTCCAAAAGCGACGTTACCTTAATGAAACAGAACTCGCTCAATGCAACAGAAACCAAAAGAGTTCTTTTGCTAGGAACCGCTTTCTTCCACTGTCCAGAATGTAAAATTCCGTTTACTGCCTTCCATCCCATGAAAAATCATTATACAGCGACACACCCACCCTTTACTTGCCTTCCAAGCATACAGAATAAATTCAGCGACGTAGTCACTTATTCCAAGTTAGCGGAAGGGCTAAAGGAGGTGTGTCCCGTATGCGAAAGACGTTTTATGACACCTAGAATGTTGGACAACCATGTAAGATATGTCCACAAGGATTACTGTATGTATAATTGCGAGAAGTGTGGGAAGAAGTTCAGAAAAAAGCATAGTTACTCCATACACCTTCAAAATTACGAGACATATCAAAACTGCCATATAAGAAAGTGCTTCGTCTGCAAGGAAATGTGAGTAAAAAACGTAATTTTGTGATGTGATGCATCGATGTTTGCTTTGTACGTTTTTAGGGTGCCAAAGGATGAATATTCAACACATGTAGACAGTCACAGGACATTCAGATGTGGCAAATGCAAAATGAAGTGTTTATCTGCAAAGGCTTTAAACAGGCATTACATGGTCCATCAAAAACCAAAACCGGTAGTTAAGAAGAAATCAACAAAAACAGAGCTGTGCACTATTTGTGGTAAGTAACGCACCAAAAATGAAGGATTTGCAGTGAAGTTTATTATTTTGTTTTCTAAAATGTTACTTTATGTAAGGCAAATTACTCTTCGGTTCGAATATAAACCACCACATGCAAAGTCACTTGACAACCCGTGACCATCTTTGCGACAAGTGTCCCAAATCTTTCAAACACCACAGCTGCCTGCGGAAACATATAAAAATAGTGCACAACACCATTCGATGTTACGAATGCCCGATATGTAAACGAAAAACTAAAACCAGAGAATCGATGAAGGATCACATGAGGTGAGATTTTCTAGAAACGCTTTGACTAATAAACATTTTAAGGAGCGAACTTGTGGTTTCAATGTTTAAAATTCGATTGATCAAATTGTTAACTGCAGGGTGTCCCACATAAGGACCAACACAGAACAGGTACTTATCGGAGTGTCCAAAACATTATAATTTAACTAAACTTATCTATACAGGGTGATTCGGTCATAATGTCATTAATTTTAACCACGTATTCAGAAGGCCTAATAAAGAAAATCAAAAAAAAATTACTCTACCTTTCAAAAGATAAACGAATCACCCTATAACAATCGGTAACACGATGCTCCTGGTACGCTACAAATTTTCTGATGACGCGTACAAGTATTGATGCTAATAGAAGTCCAGCAGCGTTGCCATTTAGGATCATATGCATTTTTAAAACTACTAACTCCTCAGAGGTGTGATTTTGAATATAGATAAGTTTGGTAAAATTGCAATATTTTGGACACCCCTACATGCACCTACTCTGTATCGGTTCTAATGTAAGACGCCCTGTATAAAGTTTTACTGGTGTTTCGGAATGAATTCGCCAAATTTAAATTTATCTCTCGATTTACAGTTTGAAATAAGAAAAAAAACTTAAAGGAAAAACACTAGAAATGCTTTCGTTTCAAGATGCAAGGTGTTGATGAGATTATTATAATAATTATTTATGTCGTTTAACACTAGATGGCATCTTCGAAATATGACGCATTGTTCGCTAAATTACATAGCCAGCATAATACTTGTCTGTAGCCGAATCAACTGAATTTCAATATAGAATTGTATAATGTCTTGTAGTGTGGCAACTTCAGTGTTACTATTTGGAAAAACAGATGTCAGAGCATGGTCTGCTAAATTGCGTTGCCTTGTAATACTTGTGTCAAATCAGCCAAATTTCAATATAGAATTCTGTGATGTACTGTAGTGTGGCGACTTCAGTGTTACCATTTGGAATCACAAATATCAAGCTGTAAATGTCAGAATTTCACATTTGATATTGGCACTGTAATAGCTTACCTTTTAATAGTACCTACTTTTCTAATTTGGTTTATTTAAAATGTTAGTATTGGTTAGAAACTTAATTTTTCGTTTTTTTTCTGTATTTTTTGTTTTTGTTATTTACTTTTTTTTATTATTGATTTTTAAACTTCGATTCATGGAACAAACTTGATAAAGCACAGCAGCTACGATTAAGCAGACGATGATAGAACAGACTATATAGCATGGCTACTGTGATTTAACAGATGTCTAAAGAAACCAAAACTGACAATGTGGCAACCAGCTTGTAAGTTGTTCAACCAGGTTTAAAGATATTTTAGATTTGTTAAAGTGCCCGATAGTGACAAATTATAAAAATAGTTCGTAAATGATCCATTTATGTTTTTCAGATATTTAGAGATATTTTAAGTAATTTTTTTTAATTTGCTGTGGTTCCAGAGGGTCTTATTTGGACGACCCAAATTGACATGTTTAATAAGTTTGGCTTATTCATTCTGAACCTCCCTGTACAGTGATTGACCAAATTTTTATCTTTACTTAAATATTTTCATCCTTTCTGCTTCATAACGATTTTAGATTGAAACATACGAATACATACACATTTACTTGCTACTTATGTGGAAGCGGTTTCAATAGAGAGGACTACTTCAAAAGACACTTGAACCAGCATTCAATAAGGGACTCGGAAGGACGAATATCATACAGACCAGGCAACGGAAGAAACATTTATATCAAAAGAAATGAGAACGGTAAATCTTTAACACAACTATTTCAGCAGTTTTTTTACATTAACGTTATATACAATACTCCTAGGATGAATTTGTTTTTAGATCCATTCTATACCTGTAAATATTGTCACAGGGAATATAAAACTGTTCATAAATTAAGAGTGCATCTCTTAAGCAGTCATCTTAACAGAACCAGACTCAAATGCCGATATTGCGATATGACGTTTAAATCGGTAGTGAGTAGGCTCAGACACGAGAAGAGGCATGCGAATCCCGAATTGTACGCATTAACGTAAGTTTTCGTTTTTATCCATTTAATTTTTTAGTGGCAGTGAGCAATTATTGCCCGTAAAACACTGAAACTATAATTAATTATCTGTTGAATTGATTTCAGTTGCCAGATATGTTGGAACCGGTTCAGCAGCAAAGAAAAATTAGAGGCGCATTCATTGGTACACATAGGTTCGGAGAGGCGAAAGTGCGATATATGCGGGGCAGGGTTTCCCAGCAAATTTTTACTGAACCATCACAAGGGCGAGGTGCATTTCAGTGAGGAGCAGCTGGCGAAACAGAGAAATAAGTTGTTACAGGACGGTTTGCGGGATTACAAAATTAGAAGAGAAAGCTCAGATGAATAAACCGTACCTGAAGAATTTAATATATTAATTTAAATTTAGTATGATTAAGATATTTTTTATATGTAAATAAATAGTCTCATAATAAAGAATGTTAATAATTTTTTTTTTACTTATGGCAGACCAAAGTATGGACTAATATTGTTAACTGAAAATAGTCTAATACAATAACGTTTCAGAAAATTATACTTTCCTTATTCAGTTGTCATTTATAAATATAGTTCAATGGTAAGTGTAAACGCCATCTACAGTTATAATTATACAAGGTGTAACAGTAGTAAGTATTCAAAACTTGTGAGCCTGTAAAACAAGTCGAAAAATTACGAAAACCTTAGTACAACTTTTGTCAGTGGCGGGTCCTAAGGGAGATACGCTCACTTAAAGGCGTAACCTCAGCAACAGTTTTTAATGCGTAACATCAAAACGGTTCAACATTAAGTCTCGAAATTTTGGTGAGATATTAGCATTGATGTGTTTAATAAGTCTCATAAAATAGACTTCAAAATTTTCTACAGGGGCGTGAAAAAATGCAAGACTCGGGGACAAATTTAATCGTATCTTTTTAGTAGTTAATTTTTTCTAGTTTCTGACTCGAAAATATTGAAATTGAATACTTACTACTGGTACACCTTGTATATCTACTAGAGATGTGCAATTTATTCATTGAATCGATCGGTCGAAAGGTGAGTTTGATTTTACAAATCATCGTTGCGCCTTCAAGATGTAATGTGCATATTTTAAGCAAAATGCATCAAATGTAGATGTGGACAACTGATATCAAGTCGCATCTATGGTTAAAACCAGCCATGTGATAAGTACCTAATAAACTTCTGGATAAAATTAACACACCACTAACATTTTAAAAAACATTCAGGGATAATGATCTTTCAATCTACTAATTGATTTACAAGTAGGCCGTAGTCCTTTTCTGACATTTGAAACATATACTTTTTTGTTTTAAAAATACAGACGTCAGTTAATCACGTTTGATCACGATTGATTTAAAATGTGTTCCGAAACTGCTGGTTACAGTAAGTTATTAAGTTAGTTTTTATTATCGGTTTTATCATATGTTTTAAAGTTTGAGTGTTTGAAAGTAGAAAAATGAATCACCAAAGATATTTGTCGGTGGAGGAGGCAGTACGGGCATCATCTCGGCTGGATAAGGGATACTCGCTGCGTTATGTGGTCAGTGCGTTAGGAAGAAATCATTCCAGCATAAGTCGCATGGTTAGACAATTTAACAAAACAGGAATTTACATTTGTAGGCTAGTACAAGGAAGAAAAGGATGACCTTTTTTGAGACTATCCGCTCTTTGAAACCGGAGAATCACTAGTAACGTGTTAAAAACGAGTTATTAGCGGTTCGTAATGTAATATCTTCTCGAACAACTCGAAGACGTTTAAATGAAAGCGAATTAAAGAGCAGGATACTGGCAAAAAATACATTACTTACCAGAGAGCCAGAGAGAGAATTCAAAGATTGCGTTTTGCCAGAAATCAGGAATATTGGTTGGAAGAATGTTTTATTCTCTGATAAAACAAGGATTAGCTTAAAACTTCCTGATGGACGTGAGCGTGTCTGACTATGTTTAGAAGAGAAATTTGCAAGTTGTAACGTTGCTCCGAAGGTCCCATTTGGTGGTGGCTCTGTAATGTTTTGGGGGGCATTTACTTTGACACTCATACAGAATTGGTCCTTATACGTACTATGAATGCGAATTATTACTTGGAAAACATCATACTTGAACACGTTCCATTTGTTCCTTTTGTGGGTCCTAAATTTTTTTCATGCAGGAATGCACGTTCCCACATGGCTTGACTACCTGTATGCTGTTTATATATCAGTAATGCAGTAGCCATTTTACCCTATGGAGCATTTATGAGACCATCTTAAAACAAAGATCTGAGACCGTAGAGTTCCACCTGCCAATCACAAACATCTGGTGGTTACTGTAACTGAAGAATGGGAAAATATTCTCCTGGATATCATTGAAAATTTAATTGCTAGCATGCCAAGGCGTATGAATGCGGTAATTAGAAGCAGGGATCTACAAGGTGCCGACGTCACATTAGATCCATAATTTCTATTGCTTTCGATTTCTTAAATGTTTTATATTTTTATTATTATTTTCATATCTAATTTATTTTCAACAAACAAAGTGTTTCATGATTTTAAATAAGCTCATATTTGGCATATTTCTTTCTCAAGTGATTGATTATAAATTCATATTTATAAGTTTTCATTACAATTGAGCTGAATTTTTTTTCATTTGTGTAATTATTTAAGATTAATAAAGTGATGCGTTAATTTTATCCGGATTAATTGCAATAAAATAATCACAAAATAGACGGGAACAAATAAGTTGTCAGAAAAGCCTATAGTTGCAGCAAGAATTCAGACGACTTATGTCATAGCTGACATTACATGATTATTTTGTCAACATAATTTTCAATAGTTTGCCGCGTTAAAAACAGACATTTTTTTGCATTTTACTGCAAACATTTAGTGTAGGATAACTACAGTCTTCATAAATGATTAAAAGCCAGGACTGTGATTCTCGAAGAGCAACTCGTATGCGAATAGATTTCTTGTCTCTCTCAATTGCCGTAGTGAGGAAGAGGATATTCGCATATGAATTGCTCTGCGATTTATTTGGGAATCTCGGCCCTGATCACGTGGTTTGTAATCATTTATGAAGGCACTATACTAAAGCCTCAAATGTATTTTATTTTGTGATTTCCGTTGCACTGTGTTATAATCGATTTGGTAGCAAAGAAGAACTGGACATTCGTTTTGCTAAGCATAACGATTCCCAGAAGGATATGCAAAATATGGGAAACATTTCCAAGCAAACGTTTTCTGTATCATCACAAAAAAGAGAAGTACTTCTACAGAGAGATGGCTAAATATGAGTAAAACTATTTTATTAAAAGGTATAAATATTTTTTTTTTGGGAGTTTATTATTAGAATATATTAGTGTAAAGAAATGTAATTTATGAACATGTATTAATACAGTTAACAACTTAAACATTTAAATTTAAATCATATCGGTTACTTTAAAGTGGTCATTATCTATCGTTGAGTAGGCATGACCTTCATTAATGAGGAAGTCCAAAGCAGCACTGAAATAAACAGTTGGCATTTAATTTACCGTATCAAATTGTTTTGTTTTTGTACTACTTACTTCACTTCACGATGCTGATTGGACGGAAACTGTTTAAGAACATTATCGCGATGTGTTCCAGCTGGTGTAAGATTACCCTGTAGAATTCCATATACTTTCTGTTGCATAGCAGTAAGTCCGTTCTGATCGCTTTGGGTCATATTTTCGTCCATAAAGCTCATGGAATTGGCCAATGCCGCACCAGGATTATTAGATTTTATTTGGAGGTCCTACAAAAATTACGGAATTAGATAAAACTGTTAATTTGTTGCTTCGGTACCTACTGATGTCTTGCTCATTGCTTCCAAGGCTAGTCTTGCATGGATGACTTGCAACATGTGATTTGTTATTACATTAGCATCTTCGACAAGAAACATTCTCAACACCATCAGAATTTTGCCCGCTTCCTGGTTACGTAAAGACCCAAATACCTGCACATAGCTTCCTTCTTTGACTGCTGGTAGATTCGGCGTGCTGTCTCCATCGTGCTCTAACCACCAAACAGCCTTTATACTTCCTGTGTGATCTTCTATATTATATGTGGCTTTTGTGGACTGAACTTCATAGTCTCGCAAAATTCCAACGATATTCAACTACAAAACACCCAAATTAGTGTTATAAAGAAAACAATTTTGAGGAAAAACTCACAATTTGTATAGTTTTGCCAAATATCTTAAAGTCTTCATCTGGACAATTCTTTATTTGGCGAATTACTACGGGGACAACATTTTGGACCCTTCGGACAGCCTAAAAACCATTTAAAACTATAGAGAGGCAACTAAAAAGGAGAATAGTTTAAATACCCCCTTTTTAGCTGGAGAATCAGCAACTTGGGTTGCAGTACTATTCAAAAAACCACCACCCGTTGATTCTCTATCTACGATTATAATATGTGTTAAACGTTCATCAGTTATGAAAATCTAGACCTTTCCTTACCGAAATCACTTCCGTACCACATTGTAACTGTAGATAACACCAACCGACAAAAAAGTTTATTGAACACAAAGACAATACTCAAGATACTGAATGCAATTTGTTGTATAGCAAAATACACAATATACAACCACAAACAATATACAGAAAATACAACACAGACAGAAATACAACCACAAAACTTACTTGTTTCTTTTGTGTTCTGAAACAGAACCTCAAATTAAATAAAGCGGGAAATAAATATCTTCTTCTTCTCAAGAGTTAATATTAGGGATTACTGGGATCGTGGCCCGTGGGTCTTTTTTATCTATTTTTATTATTAGGATCGTGGGGCGCGTTCCTTTTCTTAATCGTAATTCTTGGTTTACGTCAGACCACAGAGTTCAAAGCGTCAGACACAATTTCATAAACCTAGAAAGTTTGTGCACAATTTACTCGAGATCTTACCATTGACGTCAGAAATAGCGGATTCTTAATTAAGTTATTGTTAAAATTATTTATAAGAGATCTGTGATTGATCTAAATTTACATTAGTTGTGAACATTAGAAGGAATGGAAGAAAATATGGTTTTAATTCCTCAAATACAATATTCAAATTTTATTATGTATGTATACTTCGTTCATACTGCGCATAATGAGTAAACTTTCTCAGTGGTATCAATAGGGAAAAAGGAACGACTTGTATATTCTCGAGTACATTGTTCTTTATATAGAAACACCTTCTCTGCACCGGATAAATTATCTAAGAAAAGGAATTAACGAGACCCTGTTCATAAATTAATTTAACCATTGTCTGCTAAATCTCCCTCCTTTGTAATACTTGTCTGTCGAATTACCTCAATTTAGGTCTAGAATTATGTAATGTGCTATATAGTATGGCAACACTACCACAGTATACATACATTGATTAGTATCTGTGTGGGAAACACCAACGTTAATATTTGGAAACCCACTCATACACATCATGCCATAAATGTCAGAATTTAACATTTGATATTGACACTATAATAGCTTATCTTTTAACAGAATCTACTTATTTAATTTTGTTTGCAAAAATGTACATATTTTTTATTTACTATTTTAAAACATTAATTAAATACGCGGCACCGATACCGTTCCAATACTTCACATAAAGCTTTCGTGTCTAAAAATATTTTACATTTTTCATAAAACTGGGTACATCTGTGGTACATACGTATTAATAATGGACTACTCTTGCATAAAAACAATACTTATTATTTTATGTTGTATCCATTTATGTTTAAAAATAATACCTAAACAGAAACGTACATCTTAACAGAGATATATGACATTTGTCATAATCACAGATCATTCGACGAAAGTCATAATTTATACGAAACAATTGACGACAACGTCATTTGTGCTGTAAAGTGCTGCCCCGCGCGGTGAGTCTCTGCAAGTGTGGAAAGGAACGGACTAGAAGAAACACGGAGCCGACAATGGCTAGACGGCTAGACAAACTTTGCAACGTTGAACACATCTATGCGTCAAGCTCCAAGTTTTTTTTCCATTTCAGATAGGGCCTAGAACACGCCCTATGCTTTAAGCCACCTTCAGAGAACAATATCGTGTTGCTGCCATGTACAATTGTTTCTTTGCTGGGCGGTTGAACTTATACGAGCGGAAGGATGTTAAAAATTTGCCTCTTTAATGAGCACAGGTTTTGATTAGATAAAGCTATAACTGCTATAACGTAAACACTATAGATTATAGACAGTGGCGTAGCTAGGCGTGGGCGAAGCGGCCCCTCGCCCACGGCCTCGCACTTAAAGAGGCCTCGCGCGAGGCCCCCTTGGGGGTGATTTAAGACCGAACGCCATGAACTCTTAAATAGTACGAATAGCACCCTAAAAGACCTTACTAAAAATAAGCTTTACCAAACGTACTATAATTAATTTGCACACCCTGATGCATGTGCTCTCTTACCGACGTATTTTTCAGTATTGAAGAGGTTACAAAAAATATTTATTTTTAGCATTTAAACACCTCATAATTATGAAATTTTGTAAACAAACTTTCTGATTTTTTACCATTATTTTCTTGAAAATATACAGAGTGACATCAGAAAATCACGTGGTAGAGGACGAAAAAATAATAAAAAAGTTATATACACACTAATGTCCGATCGCCTTTTGTTTTATATAGCATTTAAAATTTTTATGTAAAATTTAAATTTTTTTAATATCTCCCGATTGTATGAAAATATTTGAGCCAAAATTGATGCACACTTGCATGTAGCTATTATATGTCACAATATTCAGTTCATTCAGCATCCAATGGTGGAAGAAAAGGGCCGCGCTGGTGCGACTTCGCCCACGTCTGAATTAGTCCACGCTACGCCACTGATTATAGAAAGGTCCCGTTCATCGCACTGATCGCTCACTGATCAGTGTGCTGAACGAAGCAATATGAAGGGAGTGCTCAGTTATCAGCGGTCATGTTATATCAAAATATTTCTGATACATGATAAAGTGATCAGTGATCATAAACAAAAATCAATATAACTTAAATCTCTTAAATCTTAATGTTTAAAAAAGTACAGGCCGAAATTTGTCTCGCATTTTAAAATGTCAGTCAGAAATGAAAGTGGCTTATGAAAAAGCAGTCACAAAAGGTTTGTTCCAAATGCATAGAAAACCCATAGAAATCATGCATAAAATATATAGAAAACCAGCAGCCTTTACATTAGGCACATAAAAATAGTCAGACTATGGAGGGGCTTAGCTATCTAAGAAAAACTTAAAGTAAAGTAGTTGGTTACACTGCATTATAAGCCTAGCATACAATTGAATTCAAAATGGAAGGACCATAGAAATAAAAAATTTGACGTAAAATTTTCATATTTTGAAATTCCCGCCTATTACTGTGAAGTTGCCTCGTTAGTGTAACCAACTCATGAAAGCTAAGTTACTGCAATATTACCAGACCCTCCATAGGTTGACTATTTTCGATATCTCTTTTGGCGTTCTATATATTTTATGATTTCTATGAGAAATTGAGAAAGCCATACAATGTACGGTTTCGAGTCTGCGTACCGTACCACGGCGATAATATCAGAACAGCTTAAATAACAATCAGCTCACAGACTCGTATGAGCGGGAACGTCTCGTGCATGCCGCCATTTGGGGATAGGTAGCGGAGGGACGTGTGGTTGTAAAATATGCCCTTATAGCCATACCGTTCAACGACTGCGTTATTGGCGCACGAATGCTGTATTTTGTGGTTTGTTGATTTTCTTGTATTTTATACTGTTGTTATTTTATTTTTAAACAATTTCAAATAAAACAAATTTATATTTAGTATATGACACTTTCTAAATTGGGACAACTATTTTTAATCCGGTCCTGACGTGTATCCAGCGCGAGATAGAGACAACTAGCATCAAGGACAAATTTTCAGGTTTTAATACTTTTAATACACAAACCTAGAAAACTAGGTTTGTGTTTTAATACTTCAAAGGTGCCGCAGTAGAGTTTCTGAGCTTATTGTTATTTAAGCTGAGATATCAGTACATGATCATGTATAGTAACTACTTGTGAACTGCAGGCGGATTCTGATTACTGGAATTCGTCTCGTATCGAGTATTTTGACAGTTTAGTGACCTTTATTTCAAATATAAATAAATGCCACTGCATATTTTAAATAAACAAGAATGAGCTTTATAATATATGTTTATATTGTAATGTATAGTGTGTATATGAGTGTAATAATAAATATTATTGTTATTAAGATAATTTTTTTATTGTTGCAGTTTTTATATGTATATTTATATAAACATTATTTACTAAAATGAATTTACAAAAAGTAAAAAGTGACACTATTAATATTACTTAAAAGATAAATTTTAAAATGATTATTTCATTATTAAGCCAATAAATTATCAGAAAAAAGTAGGTAAATATACTATCAGTTAAATTTATCTAAAATAGTGTTGAATAATTCTATTCCGAATGGTTCGGCCTTCATTTAATATCTCAATTGGTTCTGAGATAATTTGTACAGCTTCTCTATCTCAGACTCTTCAATGATCAAGTTTTGATCCCATTGTTGTCCACCAGCAATGCAGATATTATGCAAAATAGCACAAACTGTGGTAATTATTATTAATATATTAAATAACAAATATAAAGCAGCTTTTGTTTATTTATTTATTTATTTGTTCATATATATATTCATTTTTAAATTCACATAAACAGCGGGACTGGGGCATAGAAAGAGATAAATAAATCAAGCCCGTATGTTAGACAGAGATAAAAATTGCCGCTGAGTGAACGCAGTTGGTAACGCTGGTAATTTGTTTCACATTACACTCGATTTGCCGAATATACCCGAGTATCATTTCGATGCGTTTCAAGAGTACCAAATTATATTTCGATACGGATGAATCGAGATCGACATCGAAATAATCTCGATATCGATAACACGACATCGAGATTTCAGGAGTCCCGCTACTGAATTGCTAAAACTTGGTTTTTATGCCAATTTACGTTGGTTGTATTGAAGCGTGAAGCTCATTTATTTACTGTGATTGGTCCATCATATATATATAATACATTTCAGTGGATTGGTCACATTCTTTAATAACATTTAAAATGACAGCAAGTTAGTTAATTTCAGATTGCAATGTAGCCATCATATTTGCACAACCGCCAACATAAAGCAAATAACATATCCATTTTCTGGACCTTAGGTCCCTAGAAAACGCGGCACCTGTCACGTGACCTATATCATGAACCAATGCAGTCTATATTTTTTCTAGGTTTGTGGTTTATCCCTACTCATTTTTCGGTCAGGAAGCGTTCCAAACATTTGCGATTCCATGCATACAAACTTGACGCATGCGCCTATTATCAGTGCATATAATCTGGTGAAGGTATCGCAGAGAAATCTCTGCTGTATCGTGGCCGTACAAAAGTATTTATTTGGAACAAACCTAAAATGTACACAAACGTATAGAAACGCTTTCAGCCGGTTTAGTCATCATAACCAAAATGATAATAAATCGCTGTGATCGCTACTGCGTGATGAACGCGACCAATACACATTCCTTTACTATTTCCTCTCTGCTACTAGATGTTCTGTGGTCTGTGAACAGGTTCATTGGAGACAGTTAAGAAGTCTATGGGGACATATTTGATATTTGACAAAAAAAATTAGAAGTTTGAATATCATATTTTTGATATTTAGCGTGTTGCCGTGTTGTAATTTTAAGTATATTATCTAGGTTGTAATTACTAATTGTTATATTTCTGAAGCCACAAACCATGAACAAGTAAGTATTTAAATTAATTACACTTTTTCAATAAATTTTAAGTTTGCATGCATTTTCTTAAATTGTAATTACCTAATTATGTGCACAGTAATCATTACTATATTTTCAAGCACTTCCTGTCGTTGTTTCGTACCTGGATGCCCTAATTCGGAAGAAAATGCAACAAATGCAACGTTCCACAAGTAAGGAAGTAGAACACTTTTGTTACGTATTTATTTAGTTTTTAAATTATCCTGTAGATTTCCTGAACAATTACAAGATGAATGGCTTATAGCCATAGGCAGAAGCAGAGACAATTTCATCATAGACGAGCTTGTATGTTCAGAACATTTTGAAATTAACGACTATGAAGATTATGACTCGCTCAAGATATTAAAAACAAATGCCTTACCCACATTAAATTTACCTGCAGAACCTGAAGAATGTTCAGTCATGTTGAATGCCGAGGTGAATACCAGTAGTTGTCAACAAATTCAACAGCTGGTGTAAGCAATCTGTAAATATCAAGAATCTTCTATTTTAAAGCACCTATGTTTATTTTAGACAAAAATATAATTCCCTTGAAAAGAGTAAACCTATAAGAGTGTCAAGTGATGCCGTTTGCACAGTGTTGAAGCCTAGTGCAGATAAAACAATTAAATACGAGACTGTACCCTTAAATTCAATTAAAGTGATAGTTGTTAAGGACGTACCCCAGGAGCAGTCAGATAAATTGAGGTAATATAAAGTTTATCTTTATGGTTTCTGCATTTTTAAGGTTGCTTTTTACCTTAGGTATAGTCCATTTAAAGAAATATATAAATCAGAATTAAGCGATCAAGAAAGCGTAGAAGAATATCACTCAAAATATGAAGATATTATTAATTGCAGAACGTGCCTTGATGAAATAAGACCAGAAGAAGGCTTTCAAATCACAGGTGTACACCATGAGAATAAAACCTTGCAAGAAATGATTGTCTACTGTATTCCTCAAATGGTAAGTATAAATTAAAAAATCGCTTGAACAGTACAAAAATTAGTCTTTAGGCCTCAACACTTCTTGATACTGATCTAGTCTGCAGCAAGTGCCTGGAGAGCATAAAATTCTGTATGAATTTCATAGAAAATTGCTTGAAAGTGGAAGCTGAATTACTGGAAAATCACGTTACTGCAAATATTGATGGTAATAAAGAATTATGCTTGCATAAATTCTAAATTTATTTGTAGCTCTCGTATTTCAGAAGATAATATCGATGACTCGTATGAAGAGGTATCAGAAATGTACCGACATATTTTGTTGGATCACAACTATGTTCCGGAAATTGAGGCTTTGGAGGACGATGTTCAGGAAACTATAGACTCCAAAATAATATACGATCCATCAACTGTAAAACACGAGTGTCTCCAATGTGACAGGACATTCAAAACTAAAAACTACTTACTTGATCACATACGGAGGCTGCACAGTGCCGGTGATAAATCTGAGAAGAAAAAAAAATCTTGTGTGTTTAATTGTCACTTTTGTGATAAATCATTTTTGACCAAGTTGGGATATGACTTGCATTTACAGCTTAGCCATCGTGATCAGGTAGAGAGGAAAAAGGAGTCTGATGGCTATATATGTAAGCAGTGCGGGGGTCGGTTTGCTACGTTAGGAAACCTCACAGAGCATAAGCTGGAAGAGCACGGTATTACTTGCAAGATTTGTTCTGAGAGGTAAATATGTTAATATACTTTAATACAAAATGTAGTTTGGCAGTATTCTTTTTTAAATTTTTATCATTTCTAATAATCTTCAACAGCTCGATAAATGGACAAATGGCTTGCTCTAAAATAAACTTTCTTGAAAACAAAATTAAAATCAAAAGAAAAACCAGTAGCGTACAATTTCTGGTCAAAAATCAATAGGTATTTACAGCGATGGAACATCTACAATGAAATCGATTATACCAAATTATAGTCTACGTATAAATTTATTAACCAAAATTTAAATAATTTTCAATGAAAAGTTTGAAATTCTCGATAAAAGTTGTTTTTCTTTTTTTTTCTATATTTTGAAAACTAAACATTTGCAGATCTAGGTTTGTAGGAACTTTTTCATATTTTTGAATGTAGAATGTGTAATTCATTTGTGACATTTTCCGTTTTTTATTTAATTTAATTAAACACAAATTAATAAATAACAGAATATATGTTATTGATAAGCATGAACAGGTGGCAAAAACTCAAGGAATAGGGACTTTGTGCAAATCTTCTAAAACTGTTTACTTCATATTTGTCCAATCGTTTTCGTTACGTTACTTACAACGGATTTAGATATAGTCATTATCCTATAACTTCTGGAGTACCTCAGGGTTCCCATCTGGGCCCACTCTTATTTTCAATTTTCATTAATCACGTCGCATTTTATATTGATTGATGTAAACTGGTTTATGCTGATTATTAAAAAAAAATCCATATCAACTGATGATAATTGTGTTCACCTTCAAAGTCAGTTAAATAAAATAGTTTCTTGGTGTGAATTAAATAACAGCTGAATATTTCCAAATGTAGTTATGTTATTTACACGTAAATTGAAGCCCATTCTGTTCAATCATAAGATTAACGCGGATGTTTTGGAGTGTACGGATAGCATAAAAGATTTAGGAGTTTACTTTAGTAATAACTTTTCTTTCTTAGATCACGTTCAATATTTGGTTTCCTCAGCACTTAAAACACTGGGTTTTGTGATAAGGTCGTGAATTTCGAGATAATGCTGCCCTGCTCTCACTATTTTATATGTTTGTTCAATCCAAACTAGAATGCTGACATACATACAGGTTCATTTACTTGATTCAGTACATAGTCGGCAATAAATAGGGGTTTAATGTAACTTCAAAACAAATTTTTTTGCTTTATAAATAAGTTTGGAAATTTATTGAGGAGTGATTGTTAATTCTTATTTTTCTCTTCCTCCTATTAAAATATTTGTACTTGGTCATATTTGACCCTGTATAATATGTATTTTGCTGTAAAGCAAAATAAATCTTGTCCTTGAGAATATTCAACCATCAAGTATCAAAATTTATACAATAATTTAAAACACAACTATCATTTAACAAAATATGTATTATTTTAATTTTCTCTAATTGAATTACTTTCTTATAAAATTTTTGTGATATTCCCTCGAATAATATGACCGTTTTGGTGTGTTTCCAAATTTTAGATTTCTTAAATTTTCCCAAAACTAATACAGTTCATATCTTTCATAATACTTTTTAATCAATACGTATAGAATGGTATATTATCCTTTTCGAGTTAATTTATAAATTTTAACAATAGTTCCACATCATTTATGTAATTTAAATGGTGGTAGTATAGTTATTTCAAATCAAATTATAGCATACTTTATCAAAAACAATTTTAAAATATGTTCATTTGCAGGTTCGACACGATGAAAGAATTGAACGATCATTACAGCACCCACCCAAACGAGCACTTGTGCGACGTATGCGGCAAAGGCTTCAAAAAGAAGACCAACTTGAAGGCTCACATGCTCACCCACAACGATCCGAACACGCATCTTTGCCACAAGTGCGGACAGGGCTTCAAGTCGCACGGGTCTTTGACGCTCCACCTTAGGCACCACAACCCCGACATGAAGTTTCAATGCGACGAGTGCCCTTCATCTTTCCAACAGAGGAACAGGCTGGACCTGCACAAGAAGGTGCTGCACTTAGGAGTCTGGGAGTATAAGTGTACCGTTTGCAACAAGAAGTTTTGCTACAAGGCCAACTTGAAGAGCCACTACAAGTAGGATGTTTTTAATTTGCGTTTTAGTTGTAGGTGAGATTGTATTAATTATTTTCTCTTAATGCTAGATTGAAACATTCTGAAGTAAAGCCGTATCAGTGCGAACAATGTGGAGTTCGCTTTGCCAGGTCCGATTATCTGAAGAGGCACACAAACTGCAATGGTAAGTCGGAAGGCAGATGTTTCATATCACACAAAAGGAAATATCGATACAAGAGGGGAGATCCAGGTATGACGATTTGTAAATTTTATTCTGATTTGCTAATTTAAATGAATGACCAACATTTTGCTTTACTTACCTTTTTGTCACTCTCAAATATCCACAAATTACTTGCATAATAGAAGTGTAAATTTTGTGTTTTTTAATATTTTTTTCTGTATAAATAGTACCAGAACAGTTTGAAAATATTATAATTTGATCTTGAATGAAGAAACCTGCATAAGACAATTTGCAACAAATCGGGTGTGGGGGTGAACAACAATCCAACTAATCGATTTTGTATGTGTAAGTATAGTGGAAATTTTCTGTATTTTTTAGTAATTTTGCAAACTTTCTTGAGGTCATACGATATTTAGTTATAAGTGTACAAAAATGCAAAACATAGGCCAGCATATTTGTACAAAATCGTGCTGTCCTCCAGTGCTCCTCTTACTGTACCTACCGCTGATATTTCTCTGCATAAATTTCTCGTAGACCCGAAACCTTAAAGTTAATGTTTTCAAATCTGTATTACATATTACACTGCCAATTTTGTCCATTTTATAAAATAGATATTTCATGGGGTGGCTGAACTAAAGCAGACGTCTACCCCACACAAAATTATGTGCCTTGCCTCACCGTCTTTTAGAGGTTGCACACAATCCCCCTAAGTAGTCCAAGATATCTGTTTAGATATCTTGAACTGAACTATTGTATCTGAATGGTGGAGGTTACGAACATACTAGGAATTCACGATATATATGCACACTCCTAGGCATTTCTTTTACACTGAAGTCTGATAACGTTTAAAATACACTTTCACCTAAAAAATACATCATAAAACACAACCTCCCTGGTAATTAAAAGCTTTATAATCTAGCGGCAATTGTAAACAAGTTGTTGATCACCCCTACATCCGCCATCTTGAATTTTGTAGCAGCACCATCTAGGGGTTTGTGAATTTTGCGAATAGGAATTTTATTTATATTGTAAGCCAATTAGGTAATTTTACAACACAGAAATATGTTTGTAAATGAGATATATACTTTCCACGTTCTGTACCTAATTGTAAAATTTTTCATTGTGGTTACATATACAGCCATTCTTGTCTTGCTAAATTAACGTTGCCTGTTTGTTTTGCTTCTCTCTTCCACAAAATCTAGCAATGTTGACTGTGTTTTTTTCTCAATATGACTGTCTTAACGCAAGAATTTATATGTGTCTGTCTTATTATAGACTAGAGGAAACATTACTACTTTTCAAATCTATACAAGGTGATTTAGTCATAATGATCTGCGCTGAAAAATATATTTTAAAATCATTATTTAAACCTCTCTCAGACTGTTATTGACGCTGACGACCTCGATTCATTCACAGCTCCCAAATTAACTTAGTGTCGGTCTGATGCGATGTTGCCAAATTGACATATTTTCATAGTATTGGACATCGTAAATAAATGATAAATTATTAAGAGAAGCTGAAAAGTTTTTCGTATTTAAATTCTGACTGTAATACAAAAATAAACCCGCCTGTTGTCGATCAATCCGAGACACATTCAGTGATAAACAAGCTGGCACGCCTCTGATCTGATACCCAGGTTTATCGAGAGTAAATCTTGATCTATAGGTTTTATACCTAAATATTTTACCTTGTTAACAAGTATTTATTTGTTAATGAAAACAAATGTAGATATAGGGATAATTATTTTCTAATGTTAGGAATATGAATTTTTTAGTATTATGTTCAATTAATTAGTTGGTTAGTGGAGGAACAGTTTAAGGCGTCAGTACTTGAATCGAGGTGGCTACTCTGCTGGCAGGTAGACCGTAGACCAGCTATATTTGTGGAGAGGATTGGCGCCCTCTTTGTGGGTATGGTAGGGTGCAAGAATATTGGCTCGGGTCAATGTGAGAGAATGGTACCGGTCGACATTTGATCACCGCCCTAATTAATGAGGTTTTCCAGGTTTCCCTCATTCCTGCACTGAATGGTGGTTAGGATTTACCAACATAAATCGTTCCTGGGCGCAAATGCGGCCTACATAATAATATGCCACCCCCTCCCCCTCACAAGTCTCCGACTTGTGGGCTATGCCTCGTGATTAGAATGAGGTGTAGAGATATTATTATTAATTATTTAGTTTATAGTTACATAATATACCGAGGAACTTATTACTTTTCAAAAAGTAGTATGGTACTTACCTGTTTAAAATGCCAGCACTGGTAAAATAAGATTAATCCATTTATAGCACTTTGTTAATAAAGTTTGGAACAGCTGTAACTTTTGGATTTTGCAAAGCTGCAAAATTCAAGACGACTGAGGAGATTGCTGCTTTTAAAGAAAAACATAAAACAATCTTGAAATAAACTAACCGTTGTGGGTTGCATTACATTGTTCTTTCCATGTCCACCTCCACGTGTAATGTGATCTTCAAATTTGCGGGAAATAAATGGGGGAGATGAGATTGATGTTGGTAAATACACACGTATAACGATATAGTGGCTTTGTCATCAGAAAATCTGTTGTTTACCAGGAACACAGAGTTACCAATTGATTTGGTTTTCTTTTGAAATGTCGAGTATAATTTTTTATTTTCTGTATTAGACCTTCTCAATATGTGGTTAAAATTAATGACATTATGACTGAATCACCCTGTATATTAAAATATGTATATCTACCAACATAAGTCGTTCCTGGGCTCAAATGCGGCCTGCTTAATAATAATATGCCATTCCCTCTCCCGCACAAGTCTCCGACTTCTGGACTAATCCTCGTGATTAAAATGAGGGGTAGAGATATTATTATTATATATATTTCAATGTCAAGAACAAATATTTTTTAACTTATTTAAGAAAAATAAGTTACTTGGTAATGTTGCACCATCGTCTGCTAAATCGCGTCGTCGTTGTAATACTTGTCTGTTGAATCACCCGAATTTTAGTCCACAATTCTGCAATGTGCTGTAGTGTGGCGACATCAACGTTAGTATTTGGAAATATACACATCATGCCATAAATGTCAGAATTTGACATTTGATATGGATACTATAATAGCTTGTCTTTTAATAGAACCTACTTAATTAATTCGGTTTGCAAAAAATGTACGCATTTTTTATTTACTATTTTAAAACATTAAAATACGTGGCACTAATACTGTTCCAATACTTGACACAAAGCTTTCGTGTCTAAATATTTTACATTTTTTTATAAAACTAGGTACATATACATATTAATAATGGACTGGAACACCTGGTTATTTTAGATTGTATCAATTTATAAATTTAAAAATGATACGTAAACAAAAATGTACGCCGAAACATATATTTGACATTCTATGAAACAATTTATGACTATTTCTAAGTACGTCATTTGTACTGTAGAGTCACTGCAATCCGGCAAAGGAATAGACTCGAAAAAGCATGGCCACTGCAATTTAGCCGACGATAGCTGAACACGTGCGTGAGAGGGTTAAATAAGCCTATCAAAATAATGAATAATATTCGCAATTCTTATTTCACTACTATGAAGTTGGTAGGCAATTTGCCGCCCTTCGCCCCTGTTTCCAGCTCGAAGTGACAGCTATTTATTTTAAATTTGTTGTTTTTGTTGATTTCCAGCTCTAATTACGTGCAAACTATGCTATAAGGTGTTTAAGGACGTCCAAATGTTGCGGTTGCACATAAAGACTCACACAAAAGTAAGAAAGTATAAATGTACGACGTGCAACTTGACATTTACAACAAGTAGTAATAGACAAAGGCACGAAAAGGTTCACGACGACTCGTCATTCAGGTAAGTCGATTTTAAATATTTAGGAAACAGTTTATTGGTTATGTTACCGAAGGTGCGAAGTTTGCTTCAAAAAGATGGACAGCCTGGAGGTTTTGAACGAGCATCGCACCCTGACCCATGAGAATTCCAAAAAATACAAATGTCACGTCTGCCAAGAGTTGTTTTGTAGAAAATACCTGCTGCATAGTCATGTGGCGGAGCAACACGGAGATGTAGAGGATTTCCAGAAAGAGGGGGAGGTTCTCTATAAAGTAGTCATGCAGGACTATTTAATTGATGAGTAAAGTTTGTAGTTGCCTTTGTATAAATATATTTTTAAAGTTATTTAATTTTTTTTTAAATTCCCTTACAAAATAGGTAAAATAAATTTTTAGGGAACGGAATGGAATGGCTGGAACTTATCTGAGGTAATTTAAACTTGAAGTAGTTACTGCATCACCTCTTCAGATTAAGGGTGGAATTCATAGTCAGCACTACACTTAACTTTTCATTTAAGGTATGCTTAAATAAGATGCGTTTCAATATTTTGTTTCATATCTAAACTGAATGGAAACTTATTAAAGTGTGGTACAAAACTATTAGTAAGTTGTTACGCTGCATTTTTATCTTGTAAATTGCAAAGCTAAGTGCACACTAAACCTTAAGTGTGATCTATGAATTCCACCTTAAATGTTTCTGTTTAATATACAGGGTTAACTATGACTAAGTACAAAAATTTTAACTGCGTGCTCTAGAAGGCATAACAAAATTATTCCAGAATTTTAGCTCGATATTTAAAAAATGGGGCAAAACCTTCTTTTCTTACGGAAAATCGGTGTCTATGATAAGCATCGACTGAGATGGCTTATATCCACAGAAAAAGCTTACATCCATCAACAATATCTACTACCATGCGGTCATTTTTTTTTGCAGCATTTTTAAATGAAGAAACGACAAAAATTAACATTCTTATTAGTAATAATACCTGAGGGATAGGCAACAGTTAATCCAGTTAGCTCCACTATTTTGCATTCATTACAACCACTCACTGCCAATAAAACACACTTCCCGTAGATTCAGCTAGATAAAATGCCTATTTATTATAACAAAATCAAACGAAAGGAATAGATAATAGAAAACTTTTAATGTACCCGCGGCAGTCTTACCCCATAACCTAGAAAAACATACCGGCGAACTATATTGTGGGAAAGTATCTGCACCCGACACAAAAGTGATCCCGTTAATTCTTAATTTTCTCTATCCCCTACTTGTACTTAGTCATAGTTAACCCTGTATACAGGGTGTTACAGAATGATGTTAAGAAAATCTAGAGGCAAGTTCTATGTCTAAAAATAAGAAAAAGTTTTGTAAACATGGGTTCCAAAATGCTTCGTTCTCGAGATACAGGTTGTTTAAAATTTTCTAGTCTTTATTTCTTGAAAACCGATCAAGTTATCAAGATGCGATGTGATACACAACAGTGTATAGTGAAGGACTACTTTTACGTGTATAAATTTCTCTTGTAATATATTAGCGTCAGTGGCGTTCGGACCATTGAATACTCATTTAATGACATGAGAAATTTATAAACAGAAAATTTTTCACAACCTGTATCTTGAAAATGAGGCACTTCCGGAACCATGTTTATATAAACTTTTCTTATTTTTAAACATAGAACCTGCCCCTAGAATTTCTTAACATTATTTTGTAACACCCTGTATACGGTAAGTTATATTTATTTCTTAGTGGATGTTATACATAAATGTTTACGCTCAAAAATTACATAAAAAAATAGACAAAACTAACTATAAAGTATATCAGTAGCTCTTACCTAAGACTTATCATTTCACGAAGTGGCGTATCTCAGTTTTTCAAATTTTACAGGAGAGCAATTTAAAGATTCTTATACTTTTTGTCCTTCTACTGAAGAAATATGAGAAACGTGAGACTTCTACAAGTCGGACAAATAATAGTTAAAAGTATTAGCTTTCATATACTATAACTGAAACGTATCATTACCTTTGGGAAATATCAAAATTTTGCAAAAAATTGAAATACGTCACTTCGTGAAATTAACAATTGGTTCGCTATCTGCTAATATAGCTGTTACGACAAAATTTAAGTTAAAAGAAAGTATGGAATGAAAGACAACCAAATAATATATTGACGTAACATAAAAATAAATACAGTATTACTTCTGTAGGTCAATAAATTATCAAAATATAACGGAAAACGAGCAATGTGGTTAATTTTACTTGTCCTCATCAGGAAGGTGAAGATAAATGTTTTGAAAGTCTTTATTTATTATTACTGGAGTATTTCCTTTACACGATGACTTTGTAACTGAATTCCCTTCAATGGAAATTTCTGTCGTTTCAGTGAAAGTGTCTTATATTGTTTGCAAGTGTCTTGAAAAATATTTTGCAACTTTAAGTTCCATGAGATCGGTCCATTTCATAGCCTCACCTGTTTCAGCTACTTTTGTAGTGCGAATCCGCAAATCTTGAGGCACTGAAATCATTACCTTCTAGAGATACAACAGTACAGGGATGGCGTCTTGGGAAAGCTTCACTATAGGCGGTAATTGCGAAGATACGTAAACGTCGACAGTTTTTAAAGCTTTGGATATGGTGCTGTGTGCCGCATCCCCTTCATTTTCTCCATGGGATGTTTCGAAGAATCTTAATGTGATTTCCTCGATATTTATAGTATTTATAACATAAAGCAGCATTGTTGCATTAATAGAGTTTTTGTTCTGTCCAATACTTCCGTCAGAAAATAAAGCAACAGATTTTATGCTTTTTGCATCATAAATTAGGAGGGCCTTACACAAGTACTAATCTCTGCTGACTCTCATTTGCTGATGCTTTCATGCCACATAAAGCAAAAACAATCTTTAGTGGCGATGTCGTACAGTGTGTAGTTGTAATTTGATAAACGACTTTTATAAAATATAGCACTTTCTTTTGATATTGGTAGATATATCACTTGCTGCAAGTCAAAACTTGCACCGGTTACCTCACCTATCTTTTCACATGCCTCCTTTTTACACAGTGCTTTAATTGTAGTATTTGAGTTTATTCTGCTACTACTCTGAACAAGAAAATCTGAGATACGCCACTTATTTATTTCTACTTTACCACCAAAATAAAATTTCACGAACTGGCGTAACTTAAGTTATGTCGGGTTGTGAAATTGTATTTCAATCAAAAACGTGTTACGTCGATAGTGTAATGTCCATAAAGGGCGACAATATAGCTTCTTGTGGAGTATACTCGTATAGAAATATGTGCAAATGTAAAGGATTAAAGTGATATCTGCCAGGCATGGCACCCAAACCAAACTTTACGATATACCTACGTACTGTGACTTTTTTAGAAAGAGAATTTTTTGCCGTTTGCGAAGAAAAAATTGAAATATTGTGCAGCTCTCCCTAGGAATTTTCAGATTGGCTTCTTTAATTCTAGTGAAACATTTTTTCCCCACAAATTATATGTAATTTTACCGAGGAATTTCATATTGAAATATTATGATATTTGTTATATTTACAGCGGTTTGAATTTTATATTTGTAATAGATTATAAAAATTTTAAAATGTTATAAATTCTACAAATATTATTACTTTTTAATACAATTTGAAACAGCTTGAAAAAATTACATCTAATTTATGGAAAAGTTTCACTCAAATTAAATAAGCCGATCTGAAAATTCCTAGGGGGAGCTACACAATTTTTCAACTTTCTTTCATAAACTGCAAAAAACTTCTTCTACAAAAATTGTCTATATGGCGACAGACACATATCCTAAAGTTTCATTTAGGTCCTATATCTGGTTATTAAGATATGACATACCTGAAATGTCACCAGCTGCTGCTGCATCTTCTAATCCTGGAGTTTTCAAACCAAATTGTTCTGATTTCAGCACATCCATTCTTAGTAAGTACGAGAGATTACCACAAAATGTAATTTTACTCACTACTTTTACGAAATTCTTCTCTCAGAGAATGGCTGATATTGGAATGATGAAAATTGCTACTGATACGAGTATTTTACAGTATTTTAAGTAGAATTCAGTGGCGTACTTGTAATTTCTCCACAGGGTGTCTGTTTTCAAATATGACCCAATTATTATATTTTTTTTAATGGAACATTCTGTATATTATGCAATTCATTGTTTCTTTCATAATATTATAACAGTTGCTACTTTATATTTTGGAAATTGTCAAAAAGATGTTAAATTAATAAAAATATTATAAATATGTTAATAATAATATACAGAATATTCCATTTAAAAATTTGTTTGTTCGAGTCATATTTTAAAAGTGATACCCTGTAGAGAAATTACAAGTGTGCCACAGTGCCACTGAATTCTACGTAAAAAAAGATTATTAGAAGCTATTTTCACCATTCCGATATCTCAGTTATTCTCTGAGATACGAAGAATCGAAGAGGTATATGAAACATGGGATCTTACGAGTAAGGTTCTCAAAAAAGTAGCCCAATGTTGCAAAAACCGCATTCTTCCGAGATACCCTGCAATTACAATGATATTGGGACATCCTGTACATTTTAAAATGCAAAAAAATTCTGAAAATATAGAAAAATTAGGGAATAATAACAAAAATAACTGCAATAAATTTCTCTTTACTTACCTTTCTGAAGAAACAAATTCACCATATCTCGGTTGCCACAGTAATAGAAAACCGGGAATAGTCAGGGATTTTTATAATGGTCAGGGAAATAACGAAAATTTCGGATATTTTCTTATGTTGCACTTTAAACAATTAACACAATTTAAATTTACCGGTTTGCCGATCGGCGATGTGAGTTACATTTTTACTAAACATTCCTACTGGCTGTTAATTAAATATGTGCACCAACTTATAGGAATGAATCTTCAACTTTAAAATAAAAAAGTTTTTAGAAGCATGTGTTTAAGAACGGCTCTGTTTTCACAATGGAGGTGTTAAAATTTTTAAAAAATGAAATATTCTTGTTTATGTAATTTCTAGATAATAAACACATCATATTTTTAAAAAGAAAATCTATTGTATAACCTACTATTAATTTAATGCTTTTTTTAGTTTGATAGAGGTTAAGACACCTAAAAATACAAAAACAAATGCCATTTGTTAATTGATGATATGAATATATTTTTACAAAATACTCCTTTTTTCTAAGGAGTCATATGAAAATAAATTTAATAGAAATATGGGGGGTGTTAGAAAGCACTTAATTTCCAAGATACAGGGTATTGAATATATGATATGCATTTAATTAATAATAATAATTATTACAAACTAAAATATTTCTAAAATTTTGTAATAATAATTGCAAGAGATGAAACAGTAACATTTTCTTAGATTAAATTTTTGTGAAGAATATAACTCCCACTTTGACTGGTACAGAAATACTGATAAAAAAAAGGATTCATCATATCAAAAATTAATGACATTTTTTTTTGTTTTTTTTTACTTAAATTAAGTAACTGCCCAAGCTATTAAATGTTAAAAATAAAAATCTGTAAATTTTTTCTCAAAAAATCCTACAAAAGTTCATATTTATGCTCATGAACTTAAAACAGTTTAATATTTGCAACATACAGTCTTTAAAAATGTTAACACCCTTTATGCTTTCTAAAACTATTGAATAGGTGACTAAAATCAGGGAAAGAGAATGTACTCGTAGTTTTCACATTTTTCTTTATTGAATTTTTGCTATTATTTATCGCAAAAATTTTTTTTGAGTTTTTCAAATGGACTATAAAAAGTGAAAACATCAAGTTTTAGACTGGAAAGAGGGAAAACATAAGGAATTTTAAATAAACTGTTCCTGTAGAAACCCTGCATACATTTTTTTACCTCTAGAGTTCGTTTTCTTCCAGATAGAAGAGCAAATAAAATCAAAATGTTTTCTCACAAATGTGAAAAATAAATAAGAAAATAACACTTATTAGTAAAATATGTACCTCGTCCTTTTTTGGATATTAAACTGCATTACGATGCTATATATTATTTTTTACACTTATCAATCACATTAAAAATCAAACTTTGATAGTTAAATGATACATATTTAAATATTTTTTGTTTACTATATTGTTTTTTATTATCACAATTTTCGACTCTTGATGTTTAACCATTTGCTATTTGTTTGTTCATAGGTGGTATGTGTTTGTATGGTTTTTTTTTGTATCCTGTAACTGTTAACTGTAGCTTTTATTATTATTTTTGTTTTGTTTTTTATCATGTAACTGGGTGTCAGCCTGTTGGAAATGTAGAAGTAAATAAACACATTACCCGCACATTGCTACATCTTATAGGGTAGCTTTAAAGGCGGCACTGCAGACTAAACCGAGCAAATTGTATAGAAGGTTAAAATGACCCCAAGTGTCAACTAATAACCAAATTTAGTAAAATTAACATGAAACATTATGACTTCTGAAGAAGTCACAAAGTAACAAATGTATATAAGTATATATAAATTACCTATTCCCTTTTCTCCACAATGATGATCCTTCTCTTCACCTAGAGGTATACCTTCTGCAGATGGTCCTAGTTTGGGATTCACAAGTGTACTCTCAGAAATATTACCATTACCTATTAATATAAATTAATATTACAAAATACCTGAAACTATGTATATTAAATGTGTTTTACTTTCTGACTGTGGTAAGTGCATATCTGGAACAGCCTCCGCTTTTAAATTTGATCTATTACGAACTGCTACAAATGTCTGATTATGGGAGAAATGAATGTCACAAATTCGATAACTTTTTATTTTCTCCATGGAAAGATCTCTTCTACCAATAGATTGTGCCCATATTTGAAATCGCTACAATATGAAAAAATTGGAAAATTAGCAAATACAGTTTATCTACTTCACCTTTGGATCTTTAGGGAAAATATGCATTTTCTGTGTTTTATAATGACTACTACAGCCTTTCACTATACATTTCGATACCATTTTCACAAGTGGCACAATCAGTTACCCAATAAACAAAAAATAATTATGTGGTGTGTAGTATCTCAGAGATTGCACATTCTTAATGAATCACCCTGTATATGCAATGCAGTTAAATGAAAATTACCTGTGGATCTTTAGGGAATGAATGCATTCGCATTTCCGTGTTTTTATATTTGCATTTTGGTACGCAACACGTAAAAACCATTTTCAACAATTTAACAAATCAGATCACTTCCAAAATTAACCTATAAAGTTCCGTCCGTGAAAGTTCCACACACAGATCAGCTAATTAGGTTTTATCTATGGATCAGATTACTGAACTCACTCACAGTTTAAATATATTGATCACATAACTTACTTGCACTTACTGATCTCTGCTTTTACACAACAACAACGTTGCTAGGCAACTATACCATAGAAGATGTAGAACTTCAAACAAACTATTCTGTATTTTCAGTGTGGCCATGATGATTTTAAACATATGGCTATGGTCGCGTTCAGCAGAACAAAGTTGATCAGGTAGCGATCTTTAAAACTGATCCATCGCTTGGAGTTCTGCTGAACGTGCTTTTTGCGCATTTACCCATTTGACAGATGACAGTCATGTTTTGTTTGTGTTTTGTGGATAACCTTAAAAAATAAAATCGCAATTTTGATTTAATAAATTAAAATGGATAATGTTTGTATTCCTGAAGCAATTTTAATTGCATAAGAAGATGGTATAGATCTAAGTGTAATAGTAGACAGAGCTGTTAATCTTCTTCAACTCATAAGGCATCATGAAATACTGGAAGGGCGTGTGAAATGACAGTTGATGACTGAGTGATGACACAAAATCCTAGATAAATTAATACTACACAAAATAGTGGTTGATGCATCAGTGATCGGTAGCGTAGCGTAATTTTATTTCGCTCGAAAAAATGGCGACCGCTACGGGAGCGCTCCTAACTGATCATTTAACAAAACAGGCGTTCCGCAGAAAATTGATGATCGCTCTGGTAGCGCTACGTTCTGCTGAACGCGACCAATCTTTACACCACAGATCATTGGCCGAAAAGAAACTTTACACCACAAAATATCTTTACACTGCTGTTGCGATGGCATCCCCCATCCCCACTGAAATGTAATTTTATATTATGACCATAGATAAAGACAGATATGACGACTGGAATGCGCTAATGGATTATTTATGATCAGCGCCATATTTTGTTTTGTGCCTCTAGCAATGGCGGAGTAGTAGGGGCTTAGCTGATTGTGAATTGAAATGGAATTGAATTCTGAATATGAAGAATTATTTCATGCTATATGCTGGTTAATTTTACAGTCCCTTATAAAACATGACATGTTCCAACAATAACACCCACAAAAATACACAAAGAATAACACTGAGATACAAGATAAAAGAAGAAGCCACACTGTACGCCAATGACGTGTTTACAAACAAAATATGTAATGGGAAATTAAGAACACAATTCATATCGTACGTGCAGATGGTTGTTTCTCTCTCACCCACATACATAACCAATGAAGTATGTCCTTGCTGAGTTACATGTGCCTCCTTTTGTCTGCTCCTAGGGTTGGTACCACAAACCTAGAAAAAATATAGACCGTGGCAGTGTCATATTGCCGGCGACCGCAAATTCATGGCTGCCCTAAAAGGTCCAAATCGCTAAAACTTGGTTTTTATGCCAATTTACGTTGGTTGTATTGTAGCGTGAAGCTCATTTGTTTACTGTGATTGGTCACATTCATGTCACATTCTTTAATGACATTTAAAATGACAGCAAGTTAGTTAATTTCAGATTGCAATGCAGCCACCATATTTGCACAACCGCCAACATAAAGCAAATAAAATATCCATTTTCTGGACCGTAGGTCCCTAGAAAACGCGGCACCTGTCACGTGACCTATATCATGAACCGACGCAGTCTATATTTTTTCTAGGTTTGTGGTTGGTACCTTTATTTGGATGCGCAATGGGACTTAACGCATTCCATATCGTATATTTCAGTGGTTCGCGGTAGCGATTTCGAACTAGTTTTTTGAATTTTTGACATTTACAATAATTGTGTTTTTGTGTATCGTTATCGCAGTTTTATATATTTAGTTATTTGTGTTTTTGTATTATATATTTATTAGTGAAACTATTCCCCAGTAAATAATAAATACCTACATTATGGGAGGAAATAAATGTGTTGTAAAAAACTGTTTAAATTCATATAAACATTCTCCAAGTGGATCTGTTTCATTTTTCAGATTTCCAGTTAATTCTGAAAGGTAAGATTACATATAGTATTGCATATTTTATACTCTTAGTTTAGTGCAGTAGTTAAGAGAATTTCAATGTAGGTATAGCTTCATTTTAAAGCACATCAGTATACTAATATTTTAAGTACCTAAGTTAAAAGTCAAACATTTTTTTCTTACCACTTATATTGTAAGTAAATAAAAATAAATAATCTACTTCTTTTTCATAAAAATGATTTTTTTTCAGATGTAAGGAATGGGCAATACTTTGTGGTTGTTCAGATTTCTTAGAAGCAGTAGGTCCCTTGGAATTACACAAATCTTATTACAGAGTGTGCAGTGTACATTTTACAGATATAATGTTTCTAAACGATTTAAAGAACAGGTTGCAACCACACGCTGTACCGACATTACACTTGAGTGAGGGAAAACCTGAAACAACTCATCTTTCTCAGCCTACGACGGAAACAGCTCTTACAGGTGATTAACACATTCAACATTATGTATACCTGTCTTTCTTAATAGTTTTACAGTGTTAACTCATTGCGTATCCAAAAAGATGACACAGCCTGTTTTGTTCTAACGATGTGTAACGCTCATGGTGAGTTTATAAAACAGTCTTAACCCTAAATTAGTCCTAACTTAGTCTTAATCTTTACCCTAAGAAGTTAAATGTACATATTTTCATGTGTACGTTTATAAAAATCGTAACTTAGTCCTAAAAAGTTCTTAAGAACTGACCTTGAAAGTTCCTATCTTTTAACTTCTTAGGACTATAAGACTAACACCAAATAAGTACGCATGCGCGAAAGTGTTCCATTTCCTTCTACATACCTTCTACGGCGTCAGCGATTGGCCGGGGCTTGTAGAGACAAAATAAAGGTTAAGTTACGACTAAATATTTATAAACAGTGTCAAAATCTTAGGATTAAGACTAAGGTTAAGGCTAAGTTAGGACTAAGATTTTTTTATAAACTCACCATCAGTCATACACGTTTCATATAATAGGGGGTTTTGGAGTTATTGATCTAGATTATTCTATTTGGGATTGATATACTAATAATATAATAATAATACATTTATTTCCTATTAGACAATTACAGTAACTATATAGGAATAGTCAGTTTGTTCTAAAATATCGGTATTAAAACTTGGTGCAGTAAATGTTACAATAAATAAAAACAAAATTTAGGCATACATAATATAACAAATTTATGATTGTGCAGAATTCATTTATGATATAAAAGTATCTGTTAATTAGGTATTTTTTCAACAATAGATCTAAAATAATTTATATATTTTATTTCTCTTATTATTTCTGCTTGTTGATAATTTGCAAACCTATGTAGTCTGGAGAATTAAGACTTATAGAGTATCTACAAAATGATACACAGTCAGCGTTAAAATCTTGAAATCTTGATTAGTATACTGTGATCATGAGTAATCTATTCGCGCAGCTTGACGAGCATTCCAGTCGTCATAATATAAAATTTCATTTCAGTGTTGCTAGGAGACACAAAACAAATATGGCGTTGACCACGAGTAATCAATTCGCCCATCTTGAATTTGATTAGTATACTTTGTGATTAGTGTACTGGGATCTTGATGAACATTCCAGTCATCATAATATAAAATTTCATTTCAGTGAGTTCAAGTTATAAAGTGATAATATTTCTGTTTTGCAATATTCTAGAAAAGTTGACACTTTTCCGCCATTAACAATTGAAATCAAAATCTGCGAATTTTTGCGAATTTCGCGTCCTTGAAGACAAGGCTTTAGAGGGTTAAAGTCACAACTAACTCCCCTAACCTCGGGCGCGTGGCTTTTCTTTATCGTCATTCTCCGGTAATACGTTAGACACAATTTACTTGACTTTTTTGAATATAAGAAAAGAAGAAAGTTAGTTACAAAATCTTAAGATGTTTGGTATATCGTTGTAGTGTACCTGATTTTCAAGGTAGTGTGAGAAGTGTAATGTAGGTAAAATATTCATAAATAATTTATTTAATTTTCTTGAATCTTATTAATTTGGGAGAACAGGAAGAAATTGCATCCAAAATTAATTTGAAGACATATTGTACTACCTTCCTCTACCATCCAAGAATTTTATATTCTTTTCTACCACCAGTTGAATTTATGGGATTGTGTCTACCAAACCCATACGTTACATTCTTAAGTATATGATCTAGAATTACATTCATCTAACACTTTTGTCCAAAAATCGTTTGTTATGTTACGCTTATTATACTGGAGCGCATTGACCAACTACGCTCGGTGCACTCGATTGGAATACCACTTACATAAAGAATAAACTGTGCATAAAGTTTGTTTTTGCAGCAGTTGGAAACGGTTTGAAACTATCAGCCCGTCCAACTATTTATTCAATTAAATTTAATGCTAACGCATTCTCAACTTAACTGGTCGAATATTTCTGATAGTTTCAAACCATTTTCAACTGCAGCAAAAACAAACCTATAATAACTGATTTGTGTGTGTAAATCGAAACCATCTACTAAATCTGACAAAAAAGAAAAATGTTAGTATTTAAGAGCACAAGACTTCTAAATAAATGTAGGTATTGATACTAATAAATTTAAAATTAATTCTTCTGAATTTGCTGTTAAACACGCTCATATAAAAAAGTGAATTTGTAAATTAATTTACAATAAGCTTTTCAAATTAAACATTATTAATAATAATTGTAGGTAAGGAAACATGTAACACAAAAGTTATCACCAGATGGGATCGAAACGAATATATTATATGAGCAAGTTGTCTGCTGGAATCGAAACAATTACATAAACTACGGGTCTGCGATATTGGATATAGGTATACAAACAACAGGCTGTGATTGTTGTCATCTCTAATGAAATATGATAATAGGAAAGTTATAAATCATGTCAAATCTCATTACAGCATCATCTGTTCATTGATTATATGAATTGTTAGTATACAGGGTGTCCCGAAACTAATGGGACACAGAGCAAGAGTAGATTCCTTACATCAAAATAATGCGATTAAGCCAAACTTACCTTGGTCCATTTGTGGCTAATAAAAAAGTTACAGGGCGTTAAAGTTAGAAAATTTGGATTTGGGGGTTTTCTGGGACGAGAAGAATCTGTACAATTTTGCTGTAGACCTAAGAGAGCACTATAAAATGTACTCTTGGTTGATAAAAACTGGTTATAACTTTTTTATCAGTGTGTGTACAAAATTTTTAATAGAAAAATATTGTTGTCCCATCTATTTTTAACAAGGTATACTTGTTTCATGTCGATAAATTTAACCGTTTTTGATTTATTTCTTGTTTTTCTATTGGATATGTAAAACTGTCATAGTAAGCTTTGGTTATTTGAAAACAAATTGTACTATTAACAATTAGCTGATTGACAAGTAACTTATGTTAAATAGTGTTTTTGTTTACAATTAATAATATCGCGTGAAATATGCCTCGCCATAACTCCAGAACAAGAGGAGGATATTTTGCTTCGTGTAACAGAAAATCCTGAAATAAGTTTACGACGAATGTCTGCGGCTGTAGTGGTACCTAAATCATCTATTCATAGATTATTTCATAATGAAAAACTGTATCCGTATCGCTTTAGCCTAGTGCAGAATTTACTACCTGCAGATTTTCCAGATAGAGAACAATTTTGTCTTCGATCCTTAGACCGGCACAATGATGATCCTCCTACAGACAAAGCCACATTTACTCGTCGGGGCGTTTTCAAACAGAAATAAAGATGTTTGGGATAATGAAAACCCGCATGTATTAAGAGAACGTCATTTCCAACATGAATTTAAGATAAACAATTGGTGTGGTATTGTTGGAAATCATGTGTTGGACCCTGTTGAATTGCCATATAATCTGAATGGCCGTTCTTACTTATATTTCTTAGAATATGAATTTGAGGAACTTATTGATGATTTACCATTAAATGTGAGACACAATATGTTTTTTATGCCTGCCATTTTTCTGTACAGGTGCGAAACTATCTTAACGCACAATTTCCCCAACGATAGATAGATCGCGGCAGCACGTTTTCATGACCCACATGAAGCCTAGATTTAAACCCCATAGATTTCAGTATTTGGGGTATTTTGAAATCAGAAGTTTACAGAGACCCTATTACTACACGGGATGAGCTGTGGCAAGCAATTTTAAATTTTAAAGACAATCATTGATCAAATGAATAAGATTGTGTATTAATGTAAACGTAGTTTTAGTAGTAAGTAACTACAAATTTTATTTTAATTTATTTCATTGCATCCAATAGAAAAACAAAAAATAAATTTAAATTTATCAACATAAAACAAGTATATTCTATTTGTGAAAAATAACAGATAGGAGAACAATATTTTTCTATTAAAACTTTCGTAGACAAACTGATAAAAAAATTATAACCAGTTTTTATCAACCAAGAGTACATTTCGTAGCGCCCTCTAGCATCTGCAGCAAAATTAAGTACGAATTCGTTTTTATTGTCCCAGAAAACCCCCTAATTTAAACTTTCAAAAGAATCCTTTGAAAGAGTTTAAAGAATTTCGAATTCAAAATTTGAACTTTAACGCCCTGTAACTTTTTAATTAGCCACAAATGGACCAAGGTAAGTTTGGCTAACTCGCATTATTTTGATGTAAGGAATCTACTCTTGCTCTGTATGCCATTGATTTCGGGACACCCTGTATATAATATCGATGATCTGTTATCGGTAAGTTAAGTCAATTATTCTAGCAAATAATTATATATTGTGCCAAAAATTCGTTTGTAAAGTGCCACCATGGGATCCTAATAATTGGAAATATGGAAAACAGTGTTTTATCAAATACTGTCAGAATGTTGTCCTTTTTGTGATAGTTATTTTGTAGATTCTGATTTTGTGGTAAGATTTGTAATCTGTATCGTACAAAATACTGTTTCTAAATGTACATACATTAAAAATCTAATAAACAATTTGAAGGTTCTAAACAACTAGAACAAACTCAATTACTATCCCTTAATATATACAAATTCTTTCCCGATAGAGGATAGTCCATGTTGTTCAAGCACCCTTGCTAATACATGATGATGTAATGAGATATTCCAAACATTGATAACAATTCTCTTTAGAGGAACAGTCCAATATGGCGTTTAAGAAACAATTTTAACAAAAAATTTAAGTTTCTGCATAGAAGTCAGATTCAGAATAAATTTAAAAATACATTATTATTAATTGGTATAACATAATCATTTATAATAATACCTTATCTATTATGTAGAATGTTGTGACTGACTTTTTATAAATGTATTTATTGTTATTGTTTTGTGATATAATAAATTTTTTTACCGGTCTTGAGTTGTATATTGTTGTTTTGCAATAATATTTAAATGAGTATAATACAATGTTACCCACATGTTAACTGGTAATGTTGTATATCTCTTAAATATTATTGTGAAACAGAGGACAAAGGTGGTTACTTAAAATAATTTGAAAATCCCTCCTGAATTAAATATCTGTTTTACCAACGAAGTCGGTAAGTTATGAAGTAAACATTATTACCGACTTAGCGATCTGGCGACCAGTGTTGCCAGATGTGGCTACGTATAAACGTATAGCCAATTTGGTTACAAAAACATTTGATTTGACGACATAAAGTTTTTTTGGCTACTGGCTACAAATTTGGCTACTGAAGTCGTCAACGGAGAAGCCTGCTCAAATCCGTTCAATATTCCCAATCAGCTGATTGGGCTGACCCTCGAAATATTTACTAGGTAGCTGAACGCTTTTCATTGAACTGATCATTCGCTGAACGCTTTTCATTGAACCGATCATTCGCTGAAGGCACTGAAATGTACGATATGGAATGCGTCCATTGCGCATCCAAATAAAGGTACCAAACCTAGGAGCAGACAAAAGGAGGCACATGAAACTCAGCAAAGACATATTTCATTGGTTATGTATGTGTGCGAGAGAGACAACCATCTGCACGTACGATATGAATTGTGTTCTTAATTTCCCATTACATATTTTGTTTGTAAACACGTCATTGGCGTACAGTGTGGTTTCTTCTTTTATATTGTATCTCGTTAGTGTTATTCTTTGTGTATTTTTGTGGGTGTTATTGTTGGAACATGTCATGTTTTATAAGGGAATGTAAAATTAACCAGCATATAGCACGAAATAATTCTTCATATCCAGAATTCAATATCATTTCAATTCAGAATCAGCTAAGCCCCTACTGCTCCGCCATTGCTAGAGGCACAAAACAAAATATGGCGCTGATCATAAATAATCCATTCGCGCAGCTTTTAGCGCAATGCAGTCATCATAATATAAAATTACATTTCAGTGGCTGAAGGCAACCTATATTTGGCCCGTTTTGTTTGGCTACAGTTGGCTACATTTAACGGATATATTGGCGACCATAATCTATAAAAATCTGGCAACACTGCTGACGACACGCGCGACACGTTTGCCTAGGTTGTTTGTTGTTTGTCGTTTATATGTCGATGCCGCCACGGGTTGGACACTGTAGTACGCGACCAGCAACACTCGTGGCGCCTTGTCGTTCCAAATATTAGTTGGTACAACTGAAACCAGTTATTTATTTATTCTGGGTTGGTATACCTAGCACCCTATAAGCGTCAGTGGGGGCCTTGTCAATCAGACAATTAATTTTGTAGTTTGTGGTGTTTGGTATTATTTGTGTAGTAAGTGTTCTCGTGGTGAAATTGAAAAAGTGTTGTGCCTTTGTGCTGATTAATTAACAATTTTAATATGGTATCTACTATCTAGTTATTGTGTGCCAAATTGTACTTCCAGGGGCAACAAAATACGGATGCATGTTCTTCCCAAAAAAACGATTCCTTTATGTCTTAATCAATATATTTTGTTGTAATTAATCAATTATATCTATTATATGTTTTACATTTTAAATAAACTACTGATTTTTTATATTTCTTTTTTTTTTCTCAATCACAAACTTTATAGCAATATTAGAAAATGCAATATATAAACTTAGAGTGTCAAGTATTTTTATTAATCTGTTGTTGACAACTATTTGTCTAAGTTTTTATCTTGCATTTTTAATATATTTATTAATGTAGTTGGTACATTAGAAACAAATCTCAATTAAATTTCCCGCTTCAAAGCACTGCAGCGCCGCAGGTGTTGCTGGTCGCGAACTACATACATTTTTCAGTGTCCTATCTTTTTCTTTTCGCCAATGATCTGTCGATGCCGTTTCGATGTTGGCACAATAAAAAGGACATTGTTGTATTATTTATTCTGTGGCAGAGCGGAAAACATAAATGTATAACAGCAACACATGAGGTCTGTTCTGTGTAGATTATTAAAAATAGCGAACAGCAACCAGCCTTGGAGAAGATAAGTTATATATTTTGTGAAGATAGAAAGAAGGCAAAGGAAAATTGTTTATTTTGTACATCATTTATAAAGGAGATTGTTGGTTTATAGTCACAAATCAGAGAAAGGGAGATTTATGATTATTAATTTCTGCATTTATTATTTAAATTATTAAACAACAGAATTGCCTTGTTTTTCTCTTGAGGATAATAAGAGTAAAACTATATAGGTATATGTTGTATGTACACTAAAAAGTATGTAGCTAAAAATCATTCATTGTTTGATCAACTATATTTTAAATGTTTTTAGATTAGTAGAAAGGAACATTCAGAACATTCATAGAAGTTATGAACGGTGTACTTACCGTTAGGGATAAAACTACACAGCAGATTATAACTCTGCCTGTCTTTGTCCCATTAATAATATTAAAGGAGAATGAAACGAGCCCTCAAATTGTCCCAAATACTCATAATTTAAAAATTAATAATGGGCCAACATTTCAGCAAAATTCAAGTACTACAGATAACACATTGTTACCCCGCATGAAACTTATTAAAAATGATCATGATTATTGTGTCATTAATAATTTGTCATGTTTAACAAATCATCCTTTGTTAGGCAATGCAAAAAAGCCTAATACGAATTTTAGCTTGAAACCTACAGAAAGTGGAATAAATGATACTGATGCTGTAAATATATGTAACAAGAGTAATATCAGTGAAGAAATTATTATATCCGATTCAGAAGATGACGCACAAAGTCCAGGTAAATTAAAATCGCCTAGAACTTGTAAAAGCTACGTTCACGAAGAGAGAGTAGGTTTATTGAAGCTGAGGATAGACGAGCAGATAAAAATGGTACGTGAAAAAGATAAAGAAAAAAGGAGAGAAGGGAAAAAAAAGAAGAGAGAAGGGAATAAAAAGAGGAGAGAAGAGAATAAAAAGAGGAGCGAAGAGAAAAAACAGGCCAGCCCTACATGCGGCACGTGTAATGAAATGTATTAATAGTGATAATTCCTGTTGTGTTTTTTTTAGTTTAGTAACAATTACAATTTCAGATTTAAATCAAAGGAAGATTTACAATACCACTTTCTTATACATCCTCCTTTCATTTGTGAGAACTGCGGTAGGGGCTTCGTGAAAAAGGAATCATTCAACGCACACAGAATCACCCACAATGATCCGAATACCTTCATTTGCGAAGCCTGCGGGAAGGGATGTAAGGATGCTGCCTCCTTACGGGTTCATTTCCAAATACACGAAAATAAAATCAGCAAGTGTACGTTGTGTGAGGAAACATTTAGTAGTAAAGGAAAACTTACCTATCACATAAAGAAGGTTCATCGGGAACGACCAACCTTACAGTGCTCATACTGTGGGAAGTTGTTTACGAATCAGCAAGGCCACAACTTGCATGTCAAGTAAGATGTAATGTTTTCTTGAAACTGTAATTAATTACTTTTTTTAGGATAATCCACTTTAAGGTGAAGCCGCACGAGTGCAATGTTTGTCATAGAAAATTTGGTAGAAGGGATTATTTGAGAAACCATAAATGCTCCTTGACTGGCCAACAAACAATAAGATATTACAATGGCATGTCGGCTAGTGAGAAACGGCTAGAATGGATTAATCGCACAATAAAAGATAACGGTAGTTTTTTAAGTTGAAATTTTTAAAATTAATTTTAAATCATCATTTTAATAGGTGAAGCCGCTCCCTGCAAATTCTGCGGAAAGGCGTTTCGAACTATAGTGGCGATGAAGCGGCACTTGTTGACGCATGTCAAACGATATTCCTGTCAATTTTGTCCACTGACCTTTGGTACTAAAGCTTTAAGTCAGAGGCATGAGAAGATACATGAAGAAGGGAAAATTATCAGGTAAATATATTTTTTTGGAATCATTTTGCAATGCCAATTTTTTCCATGCGTTTATCAATATTTTAGACAATAAATACACATTATTGAAGAGTTTATCATGTATGCTAAGGAAATTCCCCGATAATGAAAATTAAAATTGTTTCATTTCAAAATTTATTTATTTTTGTTGCATTTATTTACTGTTAAAGTACTGTTTGTAAAGTAATAGCAATTACTGGATTAGGTATTAAATTAATATAAACAAAGTAAGTTTGTTGTTGCGCACTTGCAAACTGGATATTTAAAAAATGTTATTATAGTCAGCGGCTGAAAATCTAGAGAGTGACTAATCGCTAGCTTGTAGATAAGCACGACGAGCGAAGTGTGCGAGGAGTAACATTTCATAGGTGTACTAAATTTGAAGGCAATCAGATATAAAAATATACAAAAATGACAAAAATAGTTGCATTACATAACATCTATTATTTTTAGTAGAAACAGTGATATAACAGTTTTTGTCAATTTCGAGGCTTTAGATAATAAAAATGATAAAAATTATTTCCAAATGTAAAGTTTTCATCTTGTATTATCAATTACCCAAGGTCGAAAATAATAGAGAGTGACTAATTCACAACACAGAGATGAGTACGGAAGGTGAGGTGGCATGATTACCTAAGCGTGCCACTTGAGAAGACTTCAAAGTACACAAAATTATCAAAAATAAGTTAACGTCGACTGAACCTAAAACATTAACAATTTTCTTTAAATGTGCCCCCTGTGCCATTCTCTCTAAAAATTAGAATTAGAATTTTTGGACGATGATAGCCCACCACCACCACCAACTTACACCTACCTGATGTGTACTCTGCGGATATCACACTCAAGCCTTGTCGTCATGGAAGTGAAATTCACGGATTTTTGCATGAATTTTGCAACTTTTATTTTAATTATTTATGGCGGGAAAATCTCAACTTTTGACAAATTTTGCAAAACAGTAAAACACTACTTGCTACTTTCATTATTATGTGGTGTTAATAAATTTGTTTTTAGCTTCTGACAATCTACCATGGCAGTTTCATGAAAATGATAGAAAATGTTATAGTTGACAAAATTTGTCCACCATTAAATAAATCGTGCAAATATTTGCGAATTCCACATTCAAAAGGACAAAAGGCTTTAAAATGCATACACACTATTCACTATTGGTTACTAGCACTATTACTATAACAGTTACACATTAACACGTACATATTGTACCGCTTTCCCTATGACCTTCATGCACCCATGTTTTGTCAAAATTTAATATATTCTACCATCCAGAATCTGATCTTTTAATATTTATTTGCCATATTGCTATTTCGTCTTTTTCTATCAGTATACTCTTTTCGATTTCATTTATATGGAAATTCACCTATTATAATTCATATGTCATGCATAATTCACAAAAGCGCCCTAGACAAAATTTCATCTTAGATATAGCAATCCATTTTTTTTTTTTTAAACTTCTATTTTGCAGTTGTACCTACTTCTTTACCACTTTTTTTTTGCACTATACATATATGCTATTCACTTACATTTTTGTTAATGAAATACATATTTCAACATCACATACACTCATATTTTGACCTCGTGCCCCAAACTCTTCATACATGTCATCATCCGATATTCCTCACTTGTTAAATTAGGTCGATTTTGAAAATACGCTGTAGAGCTTGAATTATTTTCCATTCTCAAGAACAAAAAATCACTAATAAAATTAATTACATTCATAATTAAATTAGCGAAGATATACCCGAAGTTTTGCCCGCCCATGATAGCGCTGGAAATAGAACAGGTAGATCCGTCAATTCATCGCAGCCAACAAGAAGCTGTGGTGCATGTGTACTTACTGCAGCAGGAGCTGTGTAATCGGGTATGCTTTCAGAGATATGTGGCACACAATTTTATAGGAAAAATATATGGGCTGCATATGTGTTTCTATAAACTGTGAGTAGGTTTATGAGTCACTTTCTAGATTTTCGGTCTTCTAGTATAATTCGATTATGTAGATTTAGTAAATTTTTACTAAAAATAAAATATGAACCTCTAAAATATAATTTTGATAATTTACCTCCAGGATTTTCTAACCAATTAGAAGCTTGTATTTTATTTCGTTATTATGGTGATTTAAAAAATTTCTGGAAGTTGTATGCATGGAGCAAGCTGCATATAATTACACTGAAAATCATTTGAGGTTTATGAATATATTAACATTTTGTTCGACAAAACTTGATATTTTAGTTATTATTTATTCTTGGGTTTTAATGGTATGTATATAAATTAAAACAAATAAAACCAGCAGGTTATTATTATTTATTATCGTCTACATGTAATTATTTTCAATTGCCTAGTCTAAATGTCGCCCGTGATTTCCATTTGTATATTCAAATTAATAGATAGTTGTGTGAGAGATTGATGCCAAACAGCAATCTCTCTCTTTAATCCAAGCCAACGTTCTTCCACCTTACCATACCCGCAGATAGTGTCAACCTCTCCACAAATATAACTGATCTACAGTCTACCAAGTTGGATAAGTATACAATCATGATATTCTTGTGGGATTTATTTAGCCACCAATTTAAAGTCAACACAGCTGCTACTAACTCTGGTGATGTCCTGGACAGCCTCATTGTCTATTTAAAATATTTGTTTTGTTTTTTTGCACACAAGTATTAAAGCGAAATCAGTGCTGAACCTTATTGCAACAATAAATTAACAATGATTGTCACGGATGATTTCATAAGTTAGATTGCAATGATTCCGTAACTTAACGATTTCAGAAAAAATAGTATATGTGCTTTGTAGTGAAAGCACGTTCCTGTAATTCAATTATTGTTGTATAACAGTCACTACTAGATATAAAATATATAATTTTTTCTAATTAATGTTTTCTATATTTCCAGGTGTGATGTGTGCTGGAAGCGATTTGAATCCAAGGAAATGCTAGACGAGCACTCTCTCTGCCATAAAAATGCTCGATATACCTGCGAAACGTGTGGGAAAATGTTCAACAGATTATACTTGATGAACCACCACAGATTAATGAACCATATAGATACATCTGACAAGGACAAAGTGAAAAAAATTGTTACTGATAGTTTACTGGAAATCAGTGGTAAAAGTGTAAATTAATATCTTCAATTTTAATAAAGTGCTCTTAAGTTATGTTCTCTGTGTACAAAATTTCAAATTAATTTTTTGTCGAAATTACATTTATATGAATATGAAACCAAGACAAACCAAACAACATAACGAATACTGAGATGTAATGACCAATAAGAATAAGTTGATTAACAAATTAAAATTGATAATGCAAACAGAAATGTCACCCCGACAATATTATGTTTGTCATAATTTTTTAAAACCGTAGAATTACTGACCACCTGTACTATTGTCATATTATGTAATATTACTTTGGCCTACGAATTCAGCCGAGAACTTTGTACTCACTTTGTTCGTCTGATGCACTTGTGAGAACTGCGTATGCGCGGAATCGATTCGCACATCCAATGAAATTAAACTAGAATGACACCGCCCACCTACCATCCCACAAACCTAGAAAAAATATAGACAGGCAGTGTCAATGACTGCCCTAAAAGGTCTAGAATCGCTAAAACTTGGTTTTTATGCCAATTTACGTTGATTGTATTGTAGCGTGAAGCTCATTTTACTGTGATTGGTCACATTCATGTCACATTGGGCGCATTCAGCAGAGAATAGCAATGAGTGATCGATTACAAATTGATGATTACTAATCGAACGCTTTCTTCTGAATAACCTTTTTTGATGTTTTCAGTTGTCAGCTGATTTATTTTAGTTTACATTAATTATAATTGTAGTAGATTTACAATCGAAATCCCATTGAATGTTTTTTAATGATGAATTAGATACGAATATTGTTGAAAATATAAGAGTTAATCTTGCTAATCCATTTTGTAGATACTGTTAGGTTATGTCATGGTAAACAAATCACTAATCATGATTACTAATCGGTCCCGAAAAGCGATGCAAAAAATGGCGCCCGATAACTCATCGCTTCAGTTATGCGCATTCAGCCGAAAATTGGTAAGCGATTAGCCATCGATGAGCTCTGCTCAATGCGCCCCTGTGATGCGCCCATTCTTTAATATTTAAAATGACAGCAAGTTAATTTCAGATTGCAATGTAATCATATTTTCACAACCGCCAACATAAAGCAAATAAAATATCCATTTTCTGGACCTTAGGTCCCTAGAAAACGCGGCACCTGCATAGAAATCATAAAATATATGATTTCTATGGGCACCTGTCACGTGACCTATATCATGAACCGACGCAGTCTATATTTTTTCTAGATTTTTAACCACTGAAATGTAATTTTATATTATGATGACTGGAACGCGCTAAAAGCTGCGCGAATGGATTATTTATAATCAGCGCCATATTTTGTTTTGTGCCTCTAGCAATGGCGGAGCAGTAGGGGCTTAGCTGATTGTGAATTGAATTCTGAATATGAAGAATTATTTCGTGCTATATGCTGATTAATTTTACAGTCCCTTATAAAACATGACATGTTCCAACAATAACACCCATAAAAATACACAAAGAAATAACACTGAGATACAAGATAAAAGAAGAAGCCACACTGTACGCCAATGACGTGTTTACAAAGTAATGGGAAATTAAGAACACTATTCATATTGTACGTGCAGATGGTTGTCTCTTTCTCACCCACATACATAACCAATGAAGTATGTCCTTGCTGAGTTTCATGTGCCTCCTTTTGTCTGCTCCTAGGGCACAGCATAAATCAGCAGTGAATCTCCCAGTTGGCGGGCAAGTTAGCGCAGCTAGCAACGCGCAGGTAGCAGCCATATTGTTGGAATAACCAGCATCATTTTAACAGCCCGCTGTGTCCCGAACTCTTGTGTGTCAAAAAAGTGAGGTTATCAGTAATATCTGTCTGTGGATATTTCAAGTGTTTCATTTTACTGTTTATCGTGTTATTTTGTGGTGTGTGTTTTAAAACTTTACTTTTTTCGACGATGCAACGAACTTCGAGAGGTTATATTGCTTGTGCAGCAGTTCGCTGTACAAACAATCAAAAGAACTGTAAATTAAGTTTCTTTAGATTCCCAAAAGATATTCATCGGTAAGTAAACAAATTTGTTATAGTAAATTATATGTAATACAAAACAGAATTTCTTGTCAAATCTCTGTTGTCTTTTTAAACTACATTCTTGTAGTTTAAATCGTAAATCATGTTTTACAAGAAAATTAGCACCTACCTAGTATGTGATCCAATCCGAATACTATTTTGAATAAATATATATTTTTACCTTATCTTTTACCTATCTACTGGATGTTTACTTGGAATTATACAACATAACATTCTCGTTTTTAGTGCTAGAAGATGGGCCATAGCTTGTGGTAGAGAAGATTTGCTGGAAAAAGACGATTTGTACACCAGTTATAGGTTATGTGGTGCACACTTTGAAAATCATATGTTTTTAAATGATTTGAAAAATAGATTACATCAAAATGTTACTCCCACAATATTTTATCAGTTGGAGGGTTCTTCATATTCACATCAAGGGCAATCTACAGACGAAAAGGGTTTTTCTTCAAGCACTTTGATGTTTCGAACAGCGGATTATTCTACGAAAGGTAACAATTTTTTTATTTTAAACATAATGTACTGAATTTTTGTTTGCTTTATAATATACAGGGTGTTCTCTAAGTCCACATTCACAACTTAAGTAAATTGTGTAAACATATTTTTCTGTTCTATTCTTTTTTATTTGTTTTAATAAATTACAGTGTCAAATTAGACAAAATTATTAAATACTATGTATTCTTCACTGTTTCTCTATAATTAGTACACTTTATAAATATATACTCGTTAAATATTTCTTTTTCATAAATATACAAACTTATCCCTATTTCAACCAAAGCCTTAAAAGTAATTGTAACTACATGTAATCTTAAAATTGATGTACATAAAAACAGTAAATTTTAGTTTGTGTGGCAGTTTAGCTGAATTATTGGTTTCAATATAGTTCTTTTGTCACCTTTAGTACAATACATACATGCACTCGCAAATTTACATCAAATTTACGTATAACCGTAAATAAAGTTGCCTCTGCGCATGCGTATTAGTAATTTATTACAGTTACATGTATGTACTCCACATCTTAAAGTTAATTAACGAATGTTTGTTTTATTCGTACTTCATTATTGTTGTTTAAATTTTTGTAAATGAATTCACTCGTGTATTAATTAATAGAAATAAAATTTTATTTTTATTATCATTATACCTGAAAATACCATTGTATTTGAAAACTTTTGTATGAATAAATAAATAAATAATAAAGTATTTCATTTATTACTGATGTAGCTAATTAAGAATATATATATATTTGGAAAAACATCCAAAAACTAGAAGAGCAGAATTAATATTATTTGTTTAGTTTTATGTAAATTAGATATACCCAGTAATAGGACATGAACGATATAGGAAATATTCAATAAAGTTATATTTAAATAATGTTTCTGCGTGTTTAAGAACACAAAATAACTGAATGAACATTTTCATGTAAAAAAATATTTTACAATAGAGGTAATAAATCAATTGCTCCTGATTTTAAATTTATTGCGGTACGAGTTCGGCTGAGGGGATTTTACGGATATCTAGGGAAAAAGTAACCACAGACCTTTGAAATTTTGACCCCTTCCGCCACCCCTAAGGAGGTATGGGGGTTGAAAGGGGTGGTTCTTTTAAAGGACCTAAATGTTAACTTTACCATCGTTTTCAGCGTATTTTTTTATCCCAAAAACTAACTCTGCCATATTTTTAAAAAAATATTTTTGTTCCACTTTGTCATTATTTTGAAGAGTTTGGCTGAGGGGATTTTACGGATATCTAGGAAAAGGGTAATCAGAAAAATTTGAAATTTTACATGGGTATAATTATAACCTGTGTATATATTATATTACGTTGAAGTTGCAATATGACGCCTAATTATTTGGACAATACTGTGACGTCATGAGACGAAGAAGGCAGAGGTGTTATATGTGTGTGTGTGTGTTATTTAATACAATGTTTTAGCAAAGGACAAACTTGTTTTCCACTTTAACCGTGTACATACTGTATAGCTTGCTCCATTGAAAATACGAAATTTCAAAGGATTTTTTTTAAAGCACTCATATCTGAAATACTCTGTATACCTACCAATTTTCAGTTCTGTAGGTATCCCCATTGGGTCTCTAAATTACTACCTTTAGGTTAAAAATGTTTAAATATCACGCAGTACACGTATGCTATTTAAATAGAAAATTATTTCAAAAATCAAATTAGGTATTTAGTTTTTTATATAGGTAAACATATTTTTTCAAATTTAAAATTACCAGATACTTCGAATCCTACTAAGTATCGGACACTCAAAGTATCAGGTAGGTTGGTACTTTAGACACATCCTATTAAATATATATTTTTTTTTTTGAAAATTTCTATAAATATGCATATTTAGAAATGTACATATTGCAGTACAAGTGATTTAAGGGATTTGTGAAGTGTGCAGTGCCGCAATTATGCAGCTTTCTGTGATATCTTTCTCTTATAATGCTGCTGTACTTTATAATGAAATACCTTCCAGTATTAAATCATCCAAAACTGTACATGCCTTTAGAGCGCAGGTCAAAGCCAGTCTATTTGCAAAACGCCCTCACTAATGTCTGTGTGTGCCCGAGTATTTAATATAAATATTATATATTTTGTTAATTTGATGCAATCCTTTGGGTGGTTAGGTGGAAGAGCAACTTCGTTGAACCTCGCCATCCATAATATTATTTTTGTTGTATCTTTTCTTCTTTTGTAATAAAGTCATTTTATTATTATTATTATTATATGTAAAGTGTCTAGGTTAGAATTTTGAAAAAATTTTTTCTCGAAAAGTATATGAGAGCGCCGCGATCTGACTTCAGATTCGTGATCAGCACCCTCGAAAATAGGGGGGTAGGAAAAATTTTGAGCATTTTTGAGCGTTTTACGCTAATGTAAATAATTACCCGTATTTATTATTTATTGACTTTTTTACAAGTTTATTTGCTGTGAAATTAGAATTCTTATTATTTATATTTTTTATTAAAAATGCCTGTAAAAAGGCGAAGAGAAAGCCGTGTATATTGCAGCGTAAAGAGTTGTGGAAATAACAGCATTAAGGCTTACGGTGAGCGCTCTATCAAACGATATATAACATCTGTTCCAAAAACCGTCGTGAACTGTTCAGTACCGTGAGAAATGTTTGACCAACACCGTCTTACGTCGCATTCGCCGAGACTACATTAACAACTAAACTGACTGACTAATTCTGGCCGGTTCGGAATCGATTCTTGCTGTGTTGGAACAAACCCATAGTTTTCGCTCAGTAACTCCTTAACGGATAATGATAAAAATATGCAGTTTTTTTTAATATACTTCAAATATTATTTTACGTCGGCGCTGTGTTTTGAAATTTTGAAAAAGTGTAAAATAATTTTTTTTAAAATGAATTTTGCATATTTTCAAAATTTCAAAACACAGCGCCGACGTAAAATAGTATTTGTAGTCTATTAAAAAAAACGCATATTTTTATCATTTTTCGTTGAGGAGTTACTGAGCGAAAACTATATCCCTTTGGATCGAGCGCTCACCGTAAGCCTTAATTCAAAGACTGATACAATCGCATTTTCTATTTTTATATTGTGATTGATATCTCACAAAGCAATTGTTTTTTTATAAAATGTCGAGAAAGAACCCAAACACGGATGCAGCAAGCTAACAAATAAATGTTTTTCATTAAAAATATTCCGTGTATTACATTTTTTAATGTATATTTTTCTAAAAATTTCATAATTTTTTACCAAATTTGTTATATGTATAACTGCCCAATATGATGCATTTGTTTGTGGCCCCAAACTCCACTATTACATTTAGGCGGAACCGGCCCTGGTTATTAAGCAGCAGTAAGTAATCAAGTTTGTTTTTGTGGTTGCTTAGTAACCGCTATGATACTCGCTGCGCAGGTGCACAGTATATGCACAGTATGCACTGAAATATACGATATGGAATGCGTTAAGTCCTATTGCGCATCTAAATAAAGGTACCAACCCTAGGAGCAGACAAAAGGAGGCACATGAAACTCAGCAATGACATACTTCATTGGTTACGTATGTGGGTGAGAGAGAGACAACCGTCTGCACGTACGATATGAATTGTGTTCTTAATTTCCCATTATTTTGTTTGTAAACACGTCATTGGCGTACAGTGTGGCTTCTTCTTTTATCTTGTATCTCAGTGTTATTCTTTGTGTATTTTTGTGGGTGTTATTGTTGGAACATGTCATGTTTTATAAGGGACTGTAAAATTAACCAGCATATAGCATGAAATAATTCTTCATATTCAGAATTCAATTCCATTTCAATTTACAATCAGCTAAGCCCCTACTGCTCCGCCATTGCTAGAGGCACAAAACAAAATATGGCGCTGATCATAAATAATCCATTCGCGCAGCTTTTAGCGCATTCCAGTCATCATAATATAAAATTACATTTCAGTGACAGTATGCCCAACACAAACCTAGAAATAATATAGAGAGCGTCGGTTCAGGATATAGGTCATGTGACAGGTGCCACGTTTTCTAGGGTTCTAAGGTCCAGAATATTGATATTTTATTTGCTTTATGTTGGCGGTTGTGCAAATATGATGGCTGCATTGCAATATGAAGTTAACTAACTTGCTGTCATTTTAAATGTCATTAAAGAATGTGACCAATCACAGTAAACAAATAAGTTCACGCTACAATACAACCAACGTAAATTGGCATAAAAACCAAGTTTTAGTGATTCTGGAATTAGCGGTTGCCGGCAATATGATCTGACAGTCTATATTTTTTCTAGGTTTGTGATGCCCAATTATCTCGTAAAAAACGAAACTTGGAACATAGGGAATTTGTATTGATTGAAATACTCTTATTGTTGTCTCTGTATATACCAATACCAAAGTTCATATGAACTTTGTATATACTTTGGTATGGGATGGGAATTGGGAACTGACCAGAGAATCTCTAGAACTGACTAGATAAAGCAGATATAGCTATCGTTTGCTCATCGTCTTCTAAATCGCTCTCCTTTGATAATTGATATAGCTGACGATGGTTTGCTTAAATCGCGAGGTTTGAAGCACGGGTGCCCCAAACTTTTCAGATTTTTTTTATTTTTTACTGAACTGCTAGTGAAAATCCCTGACCAACCTTACTTTTTAACTAAATAATAGTTGCAGTTGCAGCCGCTAATTGCACTAGACATCGGGAAGATAAATCGGTTTCTGTTTTATATAATGACGTCATAAGAGTAACTTTTATTGCTACCGTTGATTAAACGGGAGCTCGTGAAAAATTCCTAATTTGTTGATATTTGAGTCTTTTTAAGGTTAGTTTTCCAGTGATGGAATAAATGATTTTTTATTCTTTAGTTTTGTGTTTAATATTAATTTTTATTTGAAATAAGTAAAATGGCAGCAGCAGTGTATTGTGTCCTTTGTCGTAGTAACTCCCGCGAAAACCCAAAATATAGTTACTTCCGTTTCCCTAGGGATGCAGAAAGGTACTTTAAAAAATAAATAATAGAAGTAAATATGCTGAAACTGTATTTATATAAAACTAATTACATAATCCATGGGTACATTTAAGTAAGAAATAAATATATATGTACTGTGTTTCAGATGTTTGCAATGGAAGGAGAAAATAAATATTGCACGATTGATACCTCTAGATAGTGAAACTTGTTATAAACGTTACAGATTGTGCAATATTCATTTTGAAGATTCTATGTTTTCTAGTATGATGAAAAATAAGCTAAAAAAAAACGCTTTTCCAAAATTATTTTTACAACAAAAACCATCTCCTAGGATTCCTAGGAAAAACTGTGGTAAGTGACCAACCAATTGCCAATTCCCTATTTATCCTATTTAAGTGGATTTACATCACTTTACGTTTTGATATAGAAATGTGAAATTTGTTACAAGTAGTACTTCACTGTTATGTTTGCATATATTTTAATTTATATATGACTTATTATATTTCTCGAGTTGCCCTAACATCAACAATACAGGTTGATAGTTGCCCTCTTTCATCAGCAATCGATTTATTTTGGTGGAAAGAATGTATATAGATTATTCTTAAATAATTTCTGTATATATCAAAGTTAAAGATTTGGGATTTTTTTTTGTTAATGTTTTGCGAGTATAATTTTTGGTAATGGTTCCAACGTACTGTTGCGTTTGTGGTTGTTTCAATAACAGAGAAGCCGATTTGGGATTGTTTTTCTTCAAGTCCCACTGATCAAGGTAAGTTCAGAATGATATGAGTAATAAGAATCTTTTTTTTTACTTTAAGCATTTAAGAATTGCGTTTTAGAAGTGCGATGTGGGTGAAAAATACAGGCCACCGTGACCTACAAAGATTTTCATCCGTGCATTTACACAGAAACTACAGAGTTTGCAGTGAACATTTTGTAGACGAGATGTTTGCAGGGTATTCAAAAAGTTGATTTAAGAAAATTGCACCCTTCGACTTGGATGAGCCAAACCGAGAAAATCCAAAGAATATAGGTAATACCACAAAAAAATTATCTTTCGTAAAGGGTGAGTAACGTATATGTACATATCAATACACATACTGTTTTAAAATTCACAAGAAATATTTAGGATAGTCTGATATATAAAAAACTAAATAATAATAATTGAGGTGTGCTGAGTTAAATAAAACAGCGCTGATAATTTTCCTCTGTTATTATGAACAAATTTCTATGCCTACTATCACAATATACTTAGGTGTAATATAAATTTCTACTGATGTGTTTTGTTTTTACAAATGACAATGTAACCCAATCAACAGAGATTTCTATTTTGTGGTTTTACAGTACTATCATACATGAGCTGTTTTTTTGCGACAAAATGTGTTCAACCCAGTTCAAAACATATTTTTTCCTTACTGATTTGTATTATACTGTGTTAAGACATAGAACACAATAAATATTCTTATATACTTTTTTCATTTATTTACTATTCCCCCTTTCTGTAATAGTTGATGTATGTCACAGATCCGAGTCACTGTGAAGGTTTCTGAAAGAGTGTTAAATTCCTTATATTTGGAAGTGTTGTGGTTTCTGTCAAAGGGGAGGACTTCTGATTTCCGAAATCGTCTATTTGCAGATCCATGTTTATTATGTTCTGTGTATGTTTTGGGCCATACTATCCCCCCCTCGCAGTTTATGACATGTATTTTAATACCCATTTTTAAGCTTTGCTGTTAGTTGCTAAAGTATGGCTGATTTTATCCAACAAATTAAGCATTTATTATTAGTAATTTTATTTTTCTATTATAACAATTCAATTACAAAATCCTCTTTTTGTGATAATTAGATAGACCCCTATTTCCTTTGTATCTACAGGGTCTTTTATTGAGGGTGATGATAGCTTCGCAAAAAATAATGGAAAAACTGTGTGCCCCTAGAGGGAGTAATTGAATTTTGGTTTGGTTCAACTGAATTTGATATTGTTTAAGGAAAGTTTGTTAATTAAAATTAATTAAATTGCCATGTCACAGTGATTTTCGTGACATTCACCAGAAGGCCTTGAAAAACTTTTTTTTTCCATTTTGCTCGAAAATTTTAAATAGAATGATATAATTGAAAAGTAAAGTAATTTTCCAAACAAAATTGTGAAAAGTTAAATTCGATGTCTTCTTGTTCCAGTTATCGTCAAAAAAATAATATGTTATTTGAAATAAGTATTTATTTTCAAAGATCTGGAACGAACACGCCATAAAATTAAAAAAATATTTTTAAGAAACAACAACAAAATATTTTGTCTACGCAGAATTATTAAGGAAATGCTTAATTTGTAACAGCTCTAGTATGAAGTTCTCAATAATATAAAAAAAATGTATGTTGCAAACACAAACCTAGGTTTGTGGTTGCAAATTATATAATTATTTTGTAATTATTCCTAACGCGTATTTGAACTATTTATAAAAAAATGTCACAATATGTGATATCATTAAGCCGAGTAGCCGTGAAGCCCTTAAAACAATTCAAAATCCTCAAAAAGTTAATGTTAATTTTGCAAATACAGTGATGATATAATTTGTGGTTACGCACAGATTACGGAAAAGTTTAGATTGGTCACTTTGGCTTTCCCGCCACTCCCTATAATAGAACGGATCGCGTCCGTCAGGTGGCGCTAAGTGTCTAAGACTAATTACAGTTTAGCTACTATCAATTAGATGTTAGATGGCCCTGTAATCGGCTAGTGGATTGTGATTGGATTCCGGTTTCGACGTTTTGAAGTGAAGTTGTTTTGAATTGTGTTATGTGATTGTGTTACTGTATTTTTTCTGCATCATAGTCTTTTTGTGTGATTGAGTGCAGTGGGATTATTTAGTTATTATTTTATTTTTAACTTATTATTTCATGATGGAGTCCGTTCTTCCGTTAAAGCCGAAAAAGTGTTGTGTACCAAACTGCTTAAATAGGAGCAGTAAGAGACATCGTTTCCCGAAAAGTGATACTGCACTTTTTAAAACATGGCTTGATATTATTAAACCTGTAGATTTTGATAAACTCACAATAGAACAGATGTACAATAGATATTATGTTTGTGAAGACCATTTTTCTCCTGAATGTTTTGTTCCTGGAACGCGTAGAGGTCTCGTAAGAAATGCAGTGCCTACACTTTTAATTCCAAAATATACAGATACAGGTATGTACTGCACTATATACTTACAGGAATAGTATTATTATAAAATTATATATATACTACATACATTTTGTTAAGCAAAATTGGTAGCACAGGTACAGTACATACATTGTTACTTAGTCATATATGAAACTCATTGATATTGATAACATTTCAAAAATTAGTTCATTAATGTTACTTTAAACAATATAGATGTTCATCCGATTTATTTTGTGGCCTTAAGTTATATTTGTTTATGAGGAAAATACGTATAGATGTTTCCGTAATCTGTGGTGGTTATGGTTGCTAGCAATGCTAGCTTCTTTATATTTTGTGATGCTAGCTTATTGTGTTATGTGTGGTCGTTTTTGTTTGCATACTTAACTAAACATTCTTATTTTAATTACTTAGGTACTATCAAATTTATTATAAAATATTTGTGCCGTTTGCTCAATGTAATGTGTACTGCGTAGTGAATAAGCAAAAATAGGTAAATCCATATGACTCATATGAGGTAAATCTCTGGAGCAGTTGAGGGTGGTCATAGGCATTAGGCCGTTTACACAAGACCAAGGGCCATACACATTTTTATGACAATATAAGAGGCCTGCTTTCCAATAATCTGTAGTAAGTAATAAATGCAATATTAAATATATAAATAAATTGTAAATTTAACTGTAAATTAACATAACCTCAAAATTTTGACATTACAAACTTGCGTGTTTATATTATTTTTTTGCTTTTAGAAACAATTTCAGTTTATGTAGGGTTTATTATGACGGATTGTTCAGCAATTAATTGCACAAATTCTGCAGTAAACGTTTGTACTGAAAAGTTTTCCAAAAGAGAAACGATGAAGGAATGGTTGGTTAAGATGAAACGGGATTGGACTACAGATAACTCAGTTCTGTGTGTGGTAAATTAAGACTTTAGGCATATTTTTTGTTTTGTATAAAATTACATTTCAGTGAACCAGGGACGTCTTGTGTCTGTGTTTTGTTTTTGTTACACAGTGTTTATTGTAGTTTATTGTTATTCATCATGAGTAAAAAAAGGGGAGGACATGTTTGTGCCGTTAAAAACTGTAAAAATAGACGATATAATTGTGACAAAAGTTTTTTTAGGTTTCCTAGTGATCCTAATAGGTAAGCGAATATTTGCATTTTTAGTTTTCCCGATTACCTAACCATATGGTTTCCAGGGCAAGGATATGGATAATGAAATGCCACAGAGAAGATCTTTTAGAGAACCTTAATAGTGTGGATAAAAGTAGTCGGCTGTGTGAGGATCATTTTGATTCCAGGATGTTTACGAATCATCTTCGCAATCGGTTGAATAAAAATGCAGTTCCTACATTATTTCCTTCACTTGAGGGAAGTTCAAAAGATTTTTCAGATCACACCTATTCCCAGCCCATGCTAGTCACTTCTAACATAAACATTCTTCAGGACATGGTTTTATGCCCAACTGATGTCTCGGAAAATAATCCAGGTATTATATAGAGTCTGTCAGAAAGTTGAACACAATGAAAAACTAAATTTTTCATAAAATAATTTTATTCTTGATAAAAGTGACACTTGTGAAAATTTCAATAACTACTTATATACATGGTGGTTTGGTTGTAAGTTTGCTACCGTAAGAGGTATCGGAAACCTAAAACATGGTTTGAGATTAATTTTTCACAAGAATTTCATGTTTTTTATAAAAAAAAAAACACACAATTGAACAGTATGCACTATAAAGATAATTGATATTAACTTTTTTTTCTTATAACACTATTAAAATTATGATATTATTTAATCACTAATATTTCGTACATAGTAATGGATATAACCCATTACATGTTCATCAATGGAATCAGGAAAAGTGAGAATCAAAAATTATAATAATATACAGAATATTTCATAAGAAAAACTAAACTTAATATCAATATCTGTGCAATGCAATGCTCGATTGTTTTTATGATAAAACAGAGTACGTTAATTTTTCTGATATCTCCTAGGGTAGTAAAATTTACAACGGAATCATATTTTTTAGTATGATCACTCTGTACAAGAGTATAAGTCGAGTAAAAGTATATAAAAATGTTCGATGAGTGAAGTACCATTATCTTAAAAAATACACAGAAATGTTGTTCATAAAAGTTGTTTAGAATAGACATAATTGAATATAGTTACAGCCTAATAATAAAAAAAAGACATTCTATGACCACGATAAAAATTATCCTGTAAGGGTAGCGCCAAAATTGTGTGAGTCACATATAAGACCTACAAATTTTGAAAAAATTAAGGTTAAGTTTGCGACACAACTTTTTAGTGCAACTGTGTCTGCTGGCATGAGTTTATATATGAGGTTTGCCTTTCTTCCTACGGAAGCTGCTGAGACAGTTCAATTTATAGAGAGAATAGACAAACTCTTTGATATTCTTAATTCTTCACAAACTTTGTCGACAAAAAAATATAATGCTTCGTTTCGGATTACCCTATCAGATGGATTTTCTGATGTATTGTTTAAACTTTTTTGCAGAACTTGAGGTTCGAGACAAAAATAATATAAACATCACAAAGATAAAATTTATTAAATGCTTAAAAATTAGCATTAATAGTGTCATACAGTTATTTCACCATCTACACGCAACTGCTAATTTTGATTATCTCTTTACGAGGAGATTAAATCATGACTGCCTTGAAAATCATTTTGGCAAAATTCAAAGGGAAAATGGGAACTGCATTAACCCAACATCAATTCAGTTTCACAGGACATTTAGAAAATTACAATGTATTAATTTATTTCACTCTGGGACAGAAAACTGCGAAGCAGATTCAGATTCCATTTTATTAAAATTACGGGATATATTACAAACAGTACCTGATGAGCAGCATGAAGTAATTATTACTGCTAAACAATTTCAAAAAAATGTTATCAATTCAGCAGATTATTCTAGAGATGAAGTTTAGGAAATTTTTTTTGTCAGATATGTATGTGGATATCTGTTAAAGAAGTCTTTTAACATTCATACATGTGAAACATGTATTAAATATAGTAAAGCTTATGCTGAGCTAGATGACACTATTGTTTTTTTAGGGCATATGAGAATACTCAGAGGCATACATTTGGTAATTTGTTGATGCCCCATGATGACTTGTATCAACAACTTTTGTAATACACCTTTGCAACTTAAGTCTAAGTCTAAAGGTAAATAAAGTGTTAAAAACATTACTGGTTGTACTTTTTTTACGTTTTACACTGTTTTAATGTGAATATTATAGTTTTATTAAATAAATATGATTATTTTTGTGTTTTATATGTGCTCTTATTTGATGGATTTATCATATTTGTTCCTATTTCCTAGATATATGTTAGAAAAATAGGCAATTTATTATTGGACTAGTAAAACTAATCAATAATGATAAATTCTAATTTATTTTCAGATGTGATATCAGTGTATAACAGCAGTGCTCTCTGAAATTGGAACAACTTAACAAACGTCAAAAGTTTGTGGTCAAAACTTCGAGCCTTACTTTGACTTCTGATAGTGAAGATTATATAAACAATACTACTATCACTACTAATCATTGCTTTTATAAAAAAATTTAATATGCTGGACTAATATTCAAATTAGTATTTAAACTTCTTATTTTATCTTTATTTAATTATTCCTTTCAGCAACCTTAAGGAACAAGAAGATACAAGACGTTTTCTTATATGCTTTGCCAAAAAGAAATTAGTATATAAATGTATCAAATAATAAAGTATAAAAATGTTTGTGTATTATTTCTATTATTTTGTAATAGGGTTTGTAATGGATGTTAATTTTTTTATGCATTACGTGAAATATAGACTAGCCTTGGCTACTTTGCAAAACTGGCTGTAAAAGAACTGAACATTGTGTTGTTAACTATCCAGAGAATAGTTTCTGCTCATGACTCCAGCTGTGAAACAGTATTGTTGCAGATTTATACTTTAACAACTATTAATATACCTCTCTGGTCTTAACGTATTGTTCTTTACATTGTAATCTGAAAAATGCAATGCAGTGTTATTGCATAAAATATGACGTATGACTATTTTCCATTAATAATTATAAATTGTCACAATTTTCCTGTAACTGGTTAACTTTTACTCTAACTGAAAAGGATGATGTAAAACGCGTAATCTTTTTTTATTCAACATAATATTTTTTGTTGCAGGTGATCCCGAGCCTTCGTTAGACATGTCGGATACAAACATCGTTCATATCACTGTGCCATGCAGATATTCAGAAGATAGCAATTGTTTTGCCGAGTTGTCCAATTCACCCCAGTTTCCGGAGGAAGCTCGTGAAGATTCAAACAGTCAAACCTATAATGGTAGGTCAATGGAATCTTATTATTTGGTATTTTTACTTCATTAGACCATAATATATTTACATCACTAATTTTGATGGACTAGATCAAAGCTTCTGACAGAATAAATTATCAACTTTTCACCATCTTACATTATTTTAATTTTTATGAAAATTTAGTAAAATTACTGAATCAGTGTATCACTGAAAGGTACCAAAGAGTTATTCTTAACGGCAAACCTTTTGATCTATTAGCAACTACTTAATATGGGTACTCCTCAAGGCTCAGTTGTGGGTACACTGACTTCCGTCAAGTTTTAAAATTTTGGGCCACTGCATTAAAGAGATTACATCTCTTATTTATATATCTAATACATTTGGAGTGTGCATAAATCCAACTAAATCTAATGTAATGCTTTTAGGTAAAAAAACGATGAAGTAGGTTTATTGATAAAGCAAATATTGAAACTAATGATTGTCTTGATTTAACTACTGTGTCAAAACCACCATCTACTTTATTTCTAATAAAATTACTTATAGAACAGATATCCATAATTTGAATGTTATACGTTTCCTATCAAAATTTCTAAACATTAAATTACTTAATAGTTTTTGCTCGGGCTGACAGTAGCCGAGCGGTCAAGGCGGTGACCAGTAGTCGCTGTAAGGGAAGCACGAGCGGCCGGAAGTTGGTTCGAATCCAACACGGGGCAGGAATTTTTCTGTCCTACCCATGGATGTTTGTGATTGTAAGGGTGGAGGGTAGTATAAGTTAGTAGGTAACAAGGGCCAAATATGGCCTAATTACCAGTAAGCTTATTTACTTTTACCTTTTTTAATAGTTTTTGCTCAGCTTTTTCATATCAAATTGCTTCTATACTCGCGACAAGAATTCAGACGACTTACGTCATACAAACAAATGAATAATTCATTATATTTTCATCAAAATATTTAGCAAAACTGCAACTGATATTAATAAAACTATATACTACACTAAAAGTTTGCATTATATATTGCACTAAATTGCAAAAAATGATTGGTTTTAACGCGACCAAATATCGAAAATTACGTTGAGAATAAAAACAAATGTGTAACGTCAGCTATGACGTAAGACGTCTGAATTCTTGTCGCGAGTATATATACAATGGAAGTAGCGCTTTCATTTATACAATTTTTTTATAAAACATTCAAAGTTGAAATTAACAAATTAATATAAAGCACATGTATTTAATTTGCAAAATTGTTCTTTGCTATAGGTGTGTATTATTTAATACTATTTTATGTTTTGTCTACGTTATTTTTTATGTTTGTCTTTTACTGTATGTTGAGTGGAAGAGCGGAGGTTTTTACTGAATTTTATCTTTTGGCATTATTTTTATTGATGTAATGTAAGGGTAATAACAGCATTATTATTTGTAAAACGTATTACTATGTAAATGAATTGTTCTTCCATTTTTTAGAAATCATAACCAATTCGTTTGGGCAACCTGTTGTTGAGGAAGAGGAAGAGTACCATTGTAGGACATGCTTAAGTGTTATTACGAAATCTACAAGTATTTGGGTTACGGAAACTCTTATTTTAGACAAAAACGTTAGAGATGTAATAATCTTTCTAGTTCCTGAAATGGTAATTTATTTTTTCCTGTGAGCTTTATTTTGTGTTTTTATTAACGTTTTTATGCAGGAATCAAAATTGAAAGATGAAGAGGTAGTGTGCACTTCCTGTTTGGAAGTCCTTAAATCCACGATGAAGTTTATTGTAAAGTGTTTAGAAGTGGACGCTATACTTACAAAGGAAAAGGAAGAAATGCAAGGAGTTGAGGGTAGTATAGGTATTAATTGTCCCTTTTTTTACATCAAAGTGCTGATAAACATACAATTTACAATTTCAAATTCCTTTTTTATAGAAAAATGTAAAGATGTTGAAATTGCAGATATTAAGGAAGAGGAAATTGACGAGGAACATGATTATTGCGGTAAAGTCATATCCGTGGATGACATTATATCGACGGAAGATGTTGCCGATATAAATGAAGACGTCACTCTATTGGAGCAAACAGTTGGTGAAGTTAATGAAAGAGATAGTGTAGAGTTGCACTATGAAAACATGTCCTATGTTGAAAACAATGATGAAATTCAGTATGAGATGGCGGAAGAGTGGCTTCCAAACAAGGAGGAAGAATTAAGTGAAGAAACGGTTTCTTTCCAAGAGTATGAAAGTTATGATGAGGATGCAAATGTCGAAGAAATAGAAACTCTTAAATGTTCGACTTGTATGGAAAGGTGAGTCAAACTGCTGTTAAACATATTTATTTTCACAGTGTCTAAAAATATATTCAGTTTCTAGAGCGGAATGAAGTATGTGTCAGAGTTCAATGGTACATAATAAACACAAACATTTTTGATAAAACCATTTTTTCAGTAATTATTTCCTATACCTCGTACTTCTTAAGTTTCTTATTATTCTACCTGATGGTCTTTCGATCTCAATATAGTACTTGTTCTTCTCTATTAAAAGTTACAAATGATTTAATAAGACATTGATATGAATAAATGTGCCTGTCTCATTCTTCTTGATTTTAACAAGTCAGTTGACACCTTGGATCATACAACTTTCCATCAAATTAAAATACTTGTCCTCTAGCGACATTGCTGTCACATTCTTTAAAAATTATCTGGCGAATAGACACCAGAGGGTTACTTTGAACACTGACATATATAGGTTTTTTATTATTTCTGCTGGGGTTCCCCAAGGTAATGTTCTAGGCCCTCTTCTCGTTTCCATTTATACTGCGGATTTTTGTAATTACTTTCAACATTGTCAGTGTCATCAGTATGCCGATGACACTCGAATATATTTCTCTTCTAGTCCTTTTGACATCTTTCCAGTTGTGGTAAAGATAATCGCAGACCTCAATTCTAACTCTGAGGTATCTTTAATTGAGGATGGATATTGTGAATTTTTGAAAATAAAAAGAATGTCATTGTAGATGGTTCAGATTTTACCAATATTTTGAATGAACATTATTGTTCCAACTAATCACTGCAAAAATCTTGGTTTATGGGTAGACAATTCTCTTAGATTTAGTAAACATGTCAGCCGAAAGTTCTTTCCATGCATAAAAACCTGAAAACAGTATCTCCAAAAAATTAAATATGCTTGTATCATGTTCAGTAGTTATCTTCGTAAGTTTGATCATATTTCTCCTAGTTTTAAAAATTCAAATTGGTTTAACCTCAGTGCTAGATTTCAGTTATCTTGCTTAACTTTTAAGATATATTAAATAATAAACCTGAATATTTAGCCGCAAAGTTTAATTTTATTATACATCAATTGCTCACGTATAATTGTTACAATTTTTGTGTTCCAGAGCATTAAAACTGCTCTGTTTCAGCGGTCATTTACTTAAATACTGTAAAAAAATTGTCTTGCCTAATGATGTCAGGTGTCACAAGTCTGGTCACATCACAGTTTTAAGAAGTTTTAAATAATATATCAGTTGATTATTTCACTATTATTGAATCAAATATGAGTTTTATCAAATAATTATTTTCTTTATGCATATTATTTCAGTATGATTTCATTATTACAATAGCATTTGTTTTGTAATGTTTTGTTACTTTTTTCCAAATGGTTATATGGAAGAGCACTGTACGATGGTATTAATTTTTCTTTGTAACTTTCAGTTTTACCACGAAGGAAGATTACGAGGTCCATTTGCAGGTACACCCTCCTCACATTTGTGAGACATGCGGTGAGACGTTCACCAAGAGAGAATTGTTGAGGGCACACAGAGTCGCCCACAACGATCCGAACAGTTACATCTGTGAGGTGTGCGGCAATGGTTTCAAAGATTACGAAACCCTACAGTGTCACCTAAAGAACCACTCGGACGATGTAATGTGTACCTGTGAAAAGTGTTCCAAAACGTTTAAGAATAAGAGACTGCTCGACATCCACATGAAATACATCCATGACAAGGTTTACGACACCCAGTGCACCATCTGCGGCATTTTGACCAAGAACGAGGTGTCGCTTAAAACTCACATGAGGTAAGAAAGGTCGGTTGGTCGTCTTGGACAGAATTTTGTTGCGTCAGTTTCAGAAACTAAATCCATTCTTCGAAAAATTAGAGTGTGACCCAGTGATCAGATTTTAAGAGTTAAAAAAAAAGATAATAAAAATAATAATTGTATTATTATGCCAGACTTCCAAAATTGTAGAGAGTGACTAATCGCTAGCTTGTAGACAAGCGCGACGGGTGAAGCGTGCGAGAAGCAACATATCATAGACGTACTAAATTTGAAGACGATCAGATATAAAAAATATACAAAAATGACAAAAATAACATAAAATTCATTATTTTTAGAGTAGAAACAGTGATATAACAGTTTTACCAATTTCGAGGCGTTAGATAATAAAAATAGTAATAATTATTTCAAAATTTAAAGTTTTTATCTAATATTATCAATTACCCAAGGTCGAAAATAATAGAGAGTGACTAATTCCCAACACAGAGATGAGTACGGAGGGTAGGCTGGTATGATTACCTAAGCGTGCCACTTGAGAAGAGTTAAAACACAAAATTATCAAAAATAAGTTGATATCGGCTGAAGCTAGCACATTAACAATTTACTTTAAATGTGCCTCTTTCCTTATGGACGGCGATTGCCCACTACCACCCACTTACACCTACCTGATGCGCACTCCACAGATATCACACCTAAGCCTTGTCCTCATGCATGGACGCAAAATTCACAGATTTTTGCACGAATTTTGCAACTTCTGTTTTAATTATTTATGGCGGGAAAATCTCAACTTTTGACAATTGAAACGCGAAATTGCGAAACTGTCAAACACTACAAATATTATTGCCCCTTTCATTATTATAATAATAATAATACACTTTATTAGCCCAACAGGTGCAAACCCAATTACAGGACTAGCTAGAATACAATACTAATGTCAGATATAATTAGCTCTAATAGAAGCACAAACCTGTGAAAATACAGATAAACAAAGAAATAAACAAAGAAATAAAGTGTGTGCAAAAAATTAAAAAAACAAAAACAATGAATAATATCCACATATGCACACATATACAAATACTAGTACACAAATATAATACATATATATACACACATATATACACATATATATACACATATACACATACATAATACATAAAATATAAATATACAAGGGACATGTCTACAGTTTAGCTACAAAAAAAAAAGAACTACTTAAATCTTCTGCCATAATTACATATTAAATATCTGCCTAGCACAATGCAACAATTCAGATTGACTTGAAAAATGAATATCAAAACATGGATTTAACTCATTTAAATAGTTGCACATACTGTAGATAGGCGACTTCAGCAGTATATTAGTATTACAACGTTTACAGTAAAATGTTACATTTTGCCTGGAGTGAATCCTTGGAACATATAAACTCAATTGAGCCAACAATCAATTTTGTGGTGCCACAGTTTATATAAGAATATAAGGAATGCACAAACTCTTCTAAACTCTAAACTGTCAAATTTATGCATGCTTAAAAAGACTATTCTGAATTCCTCTTTCCGGATACATGCCTGTCGCTCTAAAAGATAAGAACTTCAAAATTTCCTTTGAACCTGCTCAATTGTTTGTTTATGGGTACCATAAAAAGGAGCCCAAACTATTGACCCATATTCAATCTTGGATCGCACATATGCGTAATATAGCGATTTCAAACATGATTGATTGGTAAAATCTTTGCAGTTTCTAATAATAAAACCACCTAACATTTTACTGCCTCCTTACATTTCAGTTGCATATGTTCCACAAAATTCAACTCCGTATCAAATAGAACACCCAAATCCTTTATTGTCAATGTTCTTTCTTTGTCAATCATTTCTTGTAGATATTGATTTAAATATTTTTAGGTCATCAGCAAACAAAAGCGATTCACACTGTAACTCACCACACAGATCGTTAATAAATATCAAAAATAATAAGGGACCTAGGTTGGATCCCTGCGGAACTCCAGATGATGCTGTGTATACTACCGATCTATGGCCATTATAAGATACAAATTGTTGTCTGTTTGTTAAGTATGATCTAAAATATTGCAACAAGTTTTGCTAAAGCCAAAGTTAGATAATTTTGTTAGTAATAAGCTATGATCTATACGATCAAAGGCTTTAGCAAAATCAGTATACAGAGTATCCACCTGTCCCTGATCATCTAGTACATATGAAACTCTTTGAGTAAATATAGCCAAATTCGTTATAGTTGATTTATTGGGCCTAAACCCATGCTGGTTTGATAGCAAGAATAATTTAACATTGTTATATATTTTATCGTATAGAACAATCTCAAGTATCTATATTTTATCGTATAGAACAATCTCAAGTATCTTAGCAAAATTACAGAGAAGTGATATTTGTCTATAATTCGCTATATCTGATGCATTCCCTGACTTAAATATTGGCGTTGCTTTAGCTAGTTTCCACTTATCTGGAAATGTCGATGTTTCTATAGATCTATTAAATAAAATGAATAATGGCAAAGACAACGCACCAATACAATCTTTGACTAAAAGGATGGTATAAGATCTGGACCTGAAGTGAATTTATTTTTGAGTTTCTTAGTAGCAAATTCTATGTCTAATATTGTAATATTATTTATATGACATATATCACAGTTATTGTTAGTGGGTGTATCAAAGAGACTAGTATCAGAAGTCCTATAGACTGAGCTGAAAAAGTCAGCAAATGCATTTATGATGCTCTGAGGTTTATTATGTTCGACACCTAAGTAATTCATCACACCAGGAAGCCGTGTTTGTCGCTGTTTTGAGTGAATGAAGTTCCAAAAATTTTTTGGGTCTGTACAAATTGAACTCTGAGCATTTTTCACATAATTCCTGTATGCTAATTCTATTTTACGTTTGATCAAAGCTCTAAGTCGTTTGAACTCCGTAAGATGGTAAAAGAGTTGGTTTTCTTGTAACTGCTAAAATGAAATTCTTTTATGTGGTGTTAATAAATTTGTTCTGAACTTCTGATAATAATCTACCATGGCAGTTTCATGATGAAAACGATAGAAAATGTTATAGGTAGGTGACAAAATTTGTTACAAATAGAGATTTTTCCACCGTTAAATAAATCGCGCAAATATTTGCAAATTCCGCATTCAAAAGGACAAAAGGCTTTAGCATACATACACACTATGTACTATTGGTTACTAGCACTGTCCACTATAGCGGTCACACATTAACACTTATTATATTATATCGTACCGCTTTCCGTATAACCTTCATACGCCCATGTTTTGTCAAAATTTAATATATTCTTAGTTTTTAATATTTATTTTAAATAGTTTTTTGCCATATCACTATTTCGTCCTTTCTATCAGTATACTCTTTTCGATTTCATTTATACGGACTAAGTTTCATCTTGTAAAATATAGCAATAGAATTTTTTTTTGGAAAACTCATTTTAGAAATACAATCCTTCCGCGAGTTTCCATCACTTTCTGTTTCACAGTTGTACTTCTTTACCACTTTTTTATTTGCACACATATGCTATTCACGTACAATTTTGTTACTTACACTCATATTTTGACCTCGCGTTCTAAACTCTTCATACATGTCATCATCCGATATTCCTCATTTCGATCAAATCACTAATAAAATTAATTACATTCATAATTAAATTAACGAAAAGATATACCCGAAATTTTGCCCGCCCGAACGATATACCCGCCCATGATAGCGCTGGAAATGAAACAGTTGGATCTGACAATTCGTCGCAGCCAATCAAAAAGCAGCAGCACATGCGTACTAATGTGTACTAACTGCGGCGCATGCCTAGCAGGAGCTGTGTAATGGAGTATGCTCCCAGAGATATGCGGCACACGGTGTAGGAAAAATATACAGGCTGCATGTACATTTCTTTGTGTTGACTGCTATAAATTGTGAGCAGGTTTATAACGTTAGTCACTGTCTACAATTTTGGAAGTCGACTATAGTGAGTACAATGATAACATTTTTGCCAATTTTGAGACATTAATTAATAATAAATTAACATTGAGAGATAATAAAAATAATAGAGTTGATTCCAAGTTGAAAGCTTCTATCTTGTGTTGTTATAAGACAATTTTAGGAGGTTTTCTCAAGAAAAGTTCACAAAAAGATTCTTAGCAACATTTTAAATATAAAAGTGTTTCCTATAAAATGATGCCCTCTTGGGCATCTCAGTCTTTCCGCGTGTGTTCATTACACTTATACCATGTTTTAGCAGTGACATTATTAATAGCCTTGTGTAATAATAATTTGATTTGCACCCAAATGAACTGTTGAATTTATTTTATAATGGTACAGAGGTAAACGGAGTATATGAATTAATGTATTGACCTTTTCCTCTTCATACAATTTTTAATAATTATTGTGCTTTTAGTTTAATCTCTATTTAATATTATTTGATTTTAACCACTTTATACTATGTATGTTGATCTGTGTGGTAACTGGTTGATCCTGCTGATAAAGTGTGTTATCCATCAATATACGTCTTTGTTCTATTCCATACTGGTTCCATATTGTTATATAAAAATATTTGCTGAAAATGTATGTACGTATGCACGTCTTGCGTTTGCATGTACGAGTATATTTAGTTTTATTGGGTATTTTGCCCCACTTATGAAAAAATAAAAATTGATTGAATTAACCCTTGTGCTAAAAGCATTGGTGAAGGGTTATTTTTGAAACTAATTAAAAAATCCAGTTAAGTTAAGTTTGACAGTTTAAAACTGGTTTATCTGCTTCCATAGAGATGTTAAATGATTTTAATTTATTTTGTCACTTCTTGACTAGCCAATGATCAATGTTTACTGAACAGTTTGGCACACACTGATCTCCGTTCAATAAAATAATTGTGAACTCTTTTGATTTTCTTTCTGTTGCATAATCCTTCTTCTTTCCTGAACCCCATTTAATCAAATGGCTGTTTTCCCAAGCATGTTTGCAATTTTTTTATTTTTCAAATTTCTGTCTTTTTATATAATTTGTATGTTCCTCAACAAATTGCTGTAGATGTAATTTTTTGAATTTTGTAATCATTTTTTGGACTTGTTTTTGTTAAACGGAGGTAAGTGCAAACATTGATCGTCGGCTACAGTCAAGAAAAAGTAAGTAGTGACAATAAAATAAAAATCATGTATCTACTCCTATTAATTTATATATTAATTATTCAACTGCTTTTGAGCAATTAATAGTATCAATAAACAAATAGCGTGCTGGGCTTCTACAATGATAATTCGGTATGTAAATAGTGTACGCAGTAACTTCTTGGAAATTTTTAAGCCGATAAATACGTTCCATTGGTATAAAATGGAAAGAATTTTTAACAAGTGGAAAGGAATGAATAATTAAAAGATTTTAAAATTATTAAATTGCCAACGCCTGTCAGGCGGAACTGGCAATTATTATCATTGAGGGGACTAATGTCATTTGATATTTTAACAAAATAATTTTTTTTCACGTTCACGTTTTCAAATCAATTTCTAATAATAGTCCTAAAAAAGATGTTATAGTCGTAGATAAAGTATAGTATTCAACTTGCGGTAATGGTCATAACTCACTTGATGAATTACAGCACTCGTGCTGCAAACTTCATCTGCGTGAGTTATGACCTGCATTACCGCTCGTTAAATAATATACTATTAACATCTCTATGGAGGGAGATTAACCAAATTTATACTGTCAAACTTGACTTAAGTATCTAACATGATTGCAATTTTTGAGAAAGAAAACAGTTTTTTGAAATGTTAAAAAATACGGAAGTGCGTGGTGCTGATGCGAATTTTGTAATTTTTTACTTACCTGGTTTCTCAGTGTGAGATTTTTTTGATTAAGCAAACTTTGTTTCAAAAATAACCCTTGACTGATCCTTTCGGCGCAAGCGCATATTCAATTAATTTTTATTTCTTCAGAAATGTAGCAAAATACCCAATTAAACTAAAGAAAAACTAGAATAGACAACAATTTAACCGAATGTATACATAATAACAGTTTTTCAAACACATCATCGTATATATCTATATGGTTGGTGTAGCCATGCCTTTAGCAGGTTTTTTGTTTAAATTATAAAAAAAAGAAAGAAGGTACAAGTTAGCTGTCGCGACAAGATAATTAGTATTATAGTGGTAGAACATAGTTAGTTATACAGAATATTACAAAATTTGAATATCCTGTTTTCCATTGTCGAATCCTTCCTCCTGTGATATTCGAAGTACCAGTCTATGGGAATTTTGTAAGTGAAACATTGTTCTAAATAATTGTAGATTATAATTGAAAGATACAGTCCACTTTTTCAACACAGCCTATCAACGGTAATCTGCTGTTCTCTATGATTAATAACATGCAGACCACTTTCCAAAATACTCATATCGTTTCCAATATGTGTTATTAATTTTTGTGCTTTAATTCTGCCTCTCTTGCTCCGAACATTTACCATCCTGCCAAACTTTTGATATAGTATGGCCTTCGTTTACCTGTGGTTCAGTCATGTACTACATCTTTATGCCAGATGCATAAAATTCTCTTAGTTTTATTTCTAAGTATTCTCGTTGCCATATTACACTTTCATCTTTTTCAACAAGCATGCTTTAACGATTGCATTTCAAATATCGAAATTTCATGTCAAGCATTGTTCTTCTAAGAACTGTAATTTAGGAATGTCCTCATCTTCAGCTATTGCAGTTTAAATTTTCTTTACCGTTGGCATTTCATTTCTGAAGAGGAATCTGAATTTTTGTATGAATGGCATAAATTTCATCATCATCGAGTTCAATTTTTTATTTATTTGTGTTTTTTCTTTGGATTTATTTCTACATTTTTTTTATAGCATCACATACACTAGAAACTGGTATAAAGAAACTACACATATCAACAGCTCCACTTGCACTAATGTTACAGTTTTGCACCCATATTCCCTCATATGTTTATTTTTATTAGTTTTCCATCACTTAGTTTAGGTCGTTTACCAATAGACCATTTACTAGAACAGGCATTTTGATCCATCTTTAATATTATCGTGTATCAAAACTGTAGGGTTATATTTCATATGCTCTTATAAAAAATATTTTTTATTTATGCGCTTTATAATAATAGTGCTTTTATATTATCTATGAGTCGCTCTAGACTCTTGCATCTGTCTTGTTCTGAGTGCAAATATTCTACAAATTCTTTTGGAGTAAAGTTTGGCTACATATTATTTGTTGAATTTGCCTAAATTCAAAAATCGAAGGTTTTAACTTTGATACTTTTTCTGTTAGATTGGTTCACTTCAAAGAGAAGCCCTTCGAATGCAACATCTGTCATAAGAAGTTTGGGCGGTCCGACTATTTGCACAATCACAAGTTGCGTCACACGGCCCAGCCGCGAATCGTTAAACCCCAACCTGAGAAGCGGAAAGTACGAACTAAGACAAGGATGCGGTACAAAATACAAGATAGAGGTAATTCGATAATCATTAGTCATTATGATTGTTGGAGAACCGTTTAGGATGGTTTTTGGGATAAATAATGGCAGGTGTTTGTCGTAGGTGAGCCTGTGCCTTGTAAGTTCTGCGGGCAGTGGTACAAAGACATCGTGAGGTTGAAGCGACACTTAGAGACGCATCTCAAGAGGTATCCGTGCCAGTTTTGCCCTCTGACGTTTCCCCGCAATATCCTTTGCAAGAGACACGAGGAGATTCATCGGGGCGGCACGGTCAACTTCTCCAGGTAAGTGCAATACAGGCTAAAATTAAATATGCAATATTTCAAAGTAAATTTTATTAAGGGGAACTCTAAATGATTGAAAAATATTTTGCATAAAACATGTCAAGAATATCTCAAATTTTTTATACGGTTCTAGAGCGAAGACTTGATCTGTCTAGTTGCATCTTGAAGATCAAATTATGTAAGTAGGCGTTGGAAGTGGCCAACATTTTTGATATCTCTCATGCTTATAGCAAATTTTAATAAAGGGTTACCCTAAATGATTGAAAAGTGTTCAAAATGAAAATATCCAGGACATCTCAAATTTTCTACACAGTTCTAAAATGAAGACTCGATCTATCCAGTTGCATCTCAAAGCTTAAATCGTATAGTCAGTGGGAGAGGTTTTTGCGGGTAATCGCGCAACTATATTTTTGTTTGCATTGTTTGAAGATTATAAAATTACGGATCTCTCATTCAAATCTCAAACATGCTTATTTCTTGGTTGGTAAGTTATAACAATTTTTACATCGACTATTTTGGTGGTGTATGGCCGTGGAATTCTGCACTAAGTCAATTATCTCACAAAAAAAAATTCATTTGATATGTTAACTGTATATACAGGGTGATTTATTAAGAATGGGTTATCTCTAAACTGGAGATACCACACACCAAAATATGATGAGTGAGCTTATACCAATGTTGCAGGTTTACGAGATACAGATTGGGATTTTAATTTCTGAAAATTTTGGCAAAATCAGCTCGATAATTGGTAGTTTTATTTTTGAATTTGTTACTAAATTTGTCGCTATCTGTACAGTGCGTTAGTTACATCATGTTACTTCAGTAAATCAGAACATATCTTTTTTAATCAACGAATTATAAAGTGAGTGAAAAACTATAAGGCAGTTCAATTTTACATAGAAAAAGTACTAAATTTAATTAATTTAACTATCAGCTTTTGAGATATTTACGTTTAAATGTTCAATGTATTTTACTTCAAAATTTTTATTTTATAAATACGTGTGCGGAGCAACAACAACAAAGACAACAATTAACAATAATAATCAGTTGAGAAAACTTCAGAGTAAATGCTAAAAATGTTTGCCCTCTGCCTCACTACACACTGCAATACGCTTTCTTAAAGATCTGTACTAGGTCAATAAAATGTGTCAATTATTAATCACATCCACGGGTTTTTTTGTGGCAACTTCTCGATGGAATAAATATTTTCTTTGTGTCCTATATTGAGATATCCAGAAGGTTTAAATCTGGACTTCTCGGTAGTCAAACGAATTCACTCCATAGCCAATCCATCGATGAGGAAAATGATGTTCCGTTACTTTGGGTGGTGAACATAAAAAAATATGACCAATAAGCTCTTAAGGCGGGTATCCATTTGTGTCAAATGCCTCATAACGTAACACCGAACATATTACGTTACAGCTAGTGGAGGCGGAAAATTGTTGCATGATACATGTAACGAATTCGGTCAGTTGTCAGTTTTTAGTCGTCGCATTGAAGAGAGGTAACGGTTACAGCTATAAAAAAACACGTTTCTGCTCTTTCGATTTTATTCATATCCATATTATTTATTGGCTTCCTATAGCTGACTATAGTCGAGGTCCAAAATAATAGAGTGATTCATTTTATAAACCCACTCGTCATTTAATGCAATCAACACAAAGATAAATACATGCAGCTCTTATATTTATCGTATAAAATTGAAGTGTCATACCTCTGAGAGCATAGCTTCTGTGCAGCAAATATGCATGCGCCGCGATAAATACACATGTCCCAGAGCGGAATGCTTGACTTCTATTTGTAATCATGCCTTGACAGACTCCACTACGTGCACACCCCAATTACCATAGGCGAGCCTGAGGGAAAATTTTGGGTATATCTTTCCGCTAATTTAATTGCGAATGTAATTAATTTATTAGTGATTTTGTGTTCGTATTCTTAAGAATGGTTAACAACTCAGGCTCTACGGCATATTCTTAAAATTGTAAATGCCCTAATCTAACAAGTGAGCAATATCAGATGATGATGTGTATGAAGGGATTAGGCCGCGAGACCAAAATATGAGTGTAAGTGATGCGGTTGAAATATGTAGTTTATTATGAAAAATGTCCGCGAGTGTGTGTAATAAAGAGTGGCAAAGAACATACAAGGGCGAAACAGCAAATAGTGGAAACTCATGGAAAGAAAAAAATTCAGCTTGCTATCTCACAGAATGAAATTTTGCTTAAAATATCTAAAAGACTGTTTTTGTGAATTATGTGTAACATGAATTTCCAATTTATGAAATGCAATAGAAATAGTATGCTGAGAGAAATAGACGAAGAGACTATTTAGGACAAATATTAGATCGAAGTCTGAATGAAAGAATATATTTGATATACTTATGTATGATAGAAACAGTGAGAAAACATGGATATATGAAGTCCATACGACAAAAGTGTAACACTGTTTTACCACATATGAAACCTGGTGCTGTTGTGGTTGTATGGATATTACACTATACAATGGCTTTATACCTAGAACTTCCAACCGTCAGAAGCATGCACACTGTATCTGAAACAAAGCATTTTCAACCGTATGTGTGCATTATAAACGTAATGTGTGTGCGTTTGACAGTTGGAAACTGTTTCCACCTGATAGCCGACAATAAGTGTTAACATGTGACCGTTATAGTGATAGTGCTAGGAACCAGTGGTGTATATTGTGTATGTATATAGTGCAATGTATTACCTATGTCTTCAAGGTGTGATATCCGCGGAGTGTGCATGAAGTGGGTGGTGGTGGGTGATAGGTTATCATCGTTTACGGCATTCTATGGGTGAGTATAAACTTTTTAAATTATTAAAGTGATTCACTCAACGTTAACTTATTTTTGGTAATTTTATATTCTTTGAACCCTTCTCAAGTGGCACGCCTATGGAATTTTGTCCCTAACACATCCCGTGCTCATCTAAGTGCTGTGAATGATTCACACTCTATTATCTTGGGCTTCGACTATAGTCCCTGAAAATTTCATTACATTACTTTTTTTCAACAAAAAGATACGTCAGAAAAACTACTTTTGTAGTTGTATCTTTTAAGATCTGTAACTCAAACGGTATGTTTAAGAGGTTATGGGTATTAGTTTTTAATAATTTTTATATATACAGGGTGATTTTAAATAAAGTAAAAATGTGACCACAGATTCCTTAGGTGAAAGTAAATCGATTTAACCTAACATACCTATAACCTAAGACGCATAATAAAAAAGATACAGGGTGTCAAAACTAAAATTTTATTTACGATATTTGTAAATATCTTCTTAAAAAATCCAAATATTTACATAAAATTTGTAGATCAAGGGTTGGTGTGGGTGATAAATTCAAATTTATTTTTAATTTTGACGTCTACAGGTAGGTTCAAGTTGTTAGGAGTAACAGTTTTCGAAGTAATCCTATTTAAAATATTCAGTGTACCGATTGAAAACTGTTACCGTTTCAGGTAAACTGCCTTTTGTACTGAAAATACAGCAAAATATTACTTGAAAAAGTTGTTCAGAACGGTAAATTATGGGAACGTGCAAAATTACAAAGAGATCGTCCTGCTTTGATAAAATGTTTGTTGAAAAATGGTTTCATCAAACCTCGCCAATTATCTTGAAATTTTGGATTTGGATTTTTTAAGAAGTTATCTACAAATATCGAAAATAAAATTTTAATTTTGACACCCTGTATCTTTGTTATTATGTGTCTTCGGATATAGGTATGTTAGATTAAATCGATTTACATTCATCTAAGCAATCTGTGGTCTCATTTTTGCTAGTTTATTTAAAATCACCCTGTATATACTGTCACCGCCTAAAATTTGTAACATATTTTACAGGACGCCCTGTATAGTTGAGGCGTATGTTTTCATTTTAAATGTTCATTTGTAGGTGTAATGTATGCTGGAAGAAGTTCAAAACCAAAGAAGCCTTAGATGAACACGTTAAGTGCCACAACAACCCCCAACATTTTTGCGACTTGTGTGGGAAAACGTTCAATAGAAAGTTCCTCTTAAGTCACCACAAATTGATGGAGCACAGCAACATTCCAGATAAAGAACAGCCCGAAGAAATAATTTACGACAGTTTATTGGAAGTGGGTGGTTTGTCGACAGAATTGGACGGTTAATCCGGTGTTTTTCGTGAGACTGAAGTGGACGATAATTTCTTAGTTCGTTATTGTAATCTGAGAGGAACAGTTTGATTTGTTTTTAATATTAGTTATGTTAATAAAGTTTCAAATTAATTCTATTTATTTCAATTTAACAGGCAAAGGTAAGTGCAAAAATTATGATCTCATCCCAGCTTATTTTTTTCTTAATATCGCATGATTGCTACAATTTACTTGTCTGTTCCACTTTCAGCGGCAACTGGTGAATTTCCGTTATGCCATATCTCAACAACCAGACATGGGACCCAAACCAAACTAAGATATATGTGGCTATATGTAGAGACAACTTTTGTAGAAGTTTGCAAAAAAAGTTAAAAAAAATCGCTGCCTCACCTAGGAATTTCCAGATTTGCTTCTTCAATTTTAGTAAACTATTTTTTTTCATAAATTAAACATAATTTTATCGAGATATTTCAAATTTTATTAAAAACTAATATTTGTAGAATTTATAGCATTTTAAATTTTTTTTATAAAATATTCTAATAGATTATAAATTCTATCTATATTAATAATGGACTGCTACTCGACTTTCACCATAAAAAAAATACTTATATTTTAGGATCTATCAATTTCAAAATGATGCGTAAACAGAAACTGAGACCTCAATAAATATTTGATGTTTGTCATAATTTCTAAGAAACGTCAAATGATGCAAATAATTGACAACTAGTTACTTGTACTGTAGTGCGCAATCACACGCAGTGGAACAAATTAGATAAAGCTCGGCTGCTGCAATTTAGCAGTCGATGATTGTACAATTATGACAGCGAACAGATCTTGAATATGTGATGTACATGCAGGTGTTTGTACACAATAATTCCAAAAACACATACTGTGAATAGTTTTCTTAGCAATCTTTTTACAACAGAATAAAATGTGAAATAGTTACAAGTGTTACAAAGTTACTTATGTTGCTTGTGAAAAGCATGTATCGTACAAACGTCTCATACCCATGGTTGCTATAAATTGTTCCATTTTTGTTTATGTTCATTCACAAATTATGTAATATGGAGGACTGGACCTGAAATATAATTTATATTATTAGAGCATTAGAACTTGGGATTAAATTTCATCGTTCAAATGAATGAATCATAAGTCAAAATTCTTGTTGCGCCACTGTGACATCAAGGTAGTTTTTAAAACTGCTGCTTGAACCATGGCGTCGCCTTTGTAATATTTGGTTCTTTTTAGCAGACGATGCTTGAACAAATTTATTACGTCCTAAATTTTCAATTCTGCTTGAAGTCAGTATTTGTCCAAACTCCATGATTTTACTGTAGATTCAGAGAAACTCAATTGTGGCATCGCGGGTTCAGTTTAAGTGATGGTGACGTCATAGACTAAGTAATTGGGTTAATGAGTTGGCCTTTCACTCGTACATCTTGGCTTGACAATCACAGATTTGCAGATTTCATTCTGATAGAGATCACAGCATATGGAAATTTGATCCTTGATTTATAAAATTCTATGGTTTATGGTTATTCAAATTCTTTCATTTGCTAGTCAAATCACTTGAACATGATGTGGAAACAGAACGAAGTGTATTTATTCTAATGTAAATTTAGATGAGCCAAAACCGCCGCCGCCTACTGTCTATGGCAGGGATCGGCAACCTTTTTCGGACGGCGGGCCATTTTCAAAATAAAATTTTTATGCGGGCCGCACATTCAAATATACCTAACTTAAATAATGCTTTTATAGCATATACGAGTATAAATATAAATAATATTGGTGCTTTGGCGGGCCGCACAAAAAGTTGCGAAGGGCCGCATGCGGGCCGCAGGTTGCCGACCCCTGGTCTATGGCATGGCATGGTCACCGACCATAGGCAATTTGTAAGTTACGGAGAAAGAAATCTCGAAATTGTTAAACTTGCTACCAGTGGCGTAGCGTGGACTAATCTAGACGGGCGAAGCATAGAAATCATAAAATATATAGAACTCCACAAGCCTTTACATTAGGCACTCAAAAATAGTCAGACTGGATGGGCTTAGAAATCAGCCATCTAGGGAAAACTTAAAGTAAGCAGTTGGTTACACTGCATTTTAAGCCTAGCAAACAATTGAATTCAAAACGTAAGGACCATAGAAATCACAAATTTAACGTAAAGTTTACCCAGCAGAGGGTGTGCAAATTAATTATAGTACGTGTGGTAAAGCCTCGGTAAAGCTTATTCTTAGTAAGGTCTTTTAGGGTGCTATTCGTACTATTTAGAGTTCATGGCGCTCGGTTTTAAATCACCCCCAAGGGGGCCTCGCGCGAGGCCGTGGGCAAGGGACCGCTTCGTCCACGCCTTTCTACGCCACTGCTTTCTATGACAAAATTGGTTGGTCTGTCTATGGGTATGGTCTACTCTAAATTCTACTCCTTTTCTGTGACCTATGAATTATAAACATGAACTTTGTTCTGTCGTTCTATGAATTTTACTTTTCGGTGGTTCATCATAAATTTTCAGATATTAGAAAATAAATAAACATTAAGTTTTGTCTATAAAATAAACTTTTAAAATGTGAAATAAATAAATATCAAAAGATTCTAGTAATACATTTTATGGTAATCAGAATCTCAGAGGTTTATAAATGATTTGTTTGTCTACAGAAAATTTGGTACATTTTAACCTATACTTTTTTTAAAATAAATAAAATATATTTTGTAGATGTTACAGTTTTAAAAATGAGTCTTGAACATTGTTGTGTAAAAGACTGTAACACTTCTATCCACAATTTATCACTAGATGATTTAAGATTGTTTCATTTTCCCAAAGACAAAGAAAGGTAACGATGTAAATTTGAACAGGATTTGTTCTGTTTTCACTGAAATTTTTATTTTAGACGGATGATATGGGCGAAAAATTGCGGCAGGGAGAGTATAGGGACCGTCTCAGCTTATCGTGCATATAATTATGGCATTTGTAGTCTACATTTTGAAGATGAAATGTTCGTAACTTTCCTAAGATACCGATTGAAAAAGACAGCCATACCAACAATTTTCGATTCTAATATCATAGGTATTTAAGTTGACATAATATGGCAATTTTTTACACAACAGAAAATTATTTTTGCTAAATCAAAATCGTTATTGTTTACAGAGCCACAGGAAAATATTTCTCTCATGAAAAAATGGGAACCAAATATTTCTACTTATAGTACTGCAAATAATAACATTGCTACTGACTCGGCCTCTCCCGCTCGGCCTGATTATTCGAAGGTCTTTGTAACTAGTGAAGGTTATAGCGGTATGTTTTTTTTATCGGATAAGCGCTTTATAACAGCAAGAATTTTAATTGTTGTATTTGTACATATCTAAATTTTCTAGAAATTGTAATCTATGAGGAAAAATTACAGGACTCTCAAAATAAGGAAGAATATAAATGCATAATTTGTTTAAATATTACTGATGCATATACAAGTATCACCGAACATTGCAACTTAAATAATACAGTTAAAGAAGTAATAGTCCTTCTTGACCCCAAAAAGGTAATTTATTTTTCATAATATTAATTATGTGTATTTATTTCATGCATTTTAAGACTTCTAGTTTAAATGATAATGATGTCGTCTGCAATAAATGTTTAAACGTTTTGAAATCGAGATTCATTGTAAAAAGTTTAGAAGTTAAACACACACTTCTAGAGTGCAAGAAAAATGTATACGTTGAAGGTAAAGTTACACGTTTTAACTGTTATGTAATGTGTATAAAATTTTATTATAAACATTTTAGGGAACACCTGTCGAATTAGCATAGAACACAGTTATTGTAGTAAAATGGATCCTGTGGGTGATGTTCAACAAAATAATGCTCTTGGAAATGCAAATGAAAATATCTCGGTTGCTGAAAATTCCGGACAAATTATATATAGCTTTCCATCAGTTTCCGTCAAAGTATTTGAAGATTTTTCTGTAAATAATAGCACAGAAGTGATCAAAGATGGTAGTTACAAGATTCACAACAGCAAGTATTCCTTAAGTGAAACCCCTCATGAACTCAAAAACATTGAGGAGAAAAAATTTTCATGTGCAACCTGCTTCGAATCGTACGTGAAAAATTAGAAACTAGCTTTAAGTGCTTTTTAAGTCCTGATAATTTATAGGTTTACGACTAAAGATGACTACAATCTTCACCTCCAAGTCCACTTTCGTTATATATGCGACATCTGCGGAAGGCCTTTCATAAAGAATATGTCGTTGAAGGCGCATAGATTTTCCCATAACGCACGAAACACTTTCATTTGTGAAGTGTGCGGCAAGGGGTACAAGGATGTTAGCAACCTGCGTTGTCATCTGAAAAGTCACAGAGATAGTAGCAATTCATTTGCGTGTGATAAATGCCCGAAACTTTTCAAGAGGAACTCCAGTCTTAACGGCCACATACGAAGGATTCATAGAAGGAACGATGGATGCAAGTGTCCACACTGCGGTATTGTGGTCAAGCATATTGGAAACCTTAAATGTCATATCAAGTAAGATCGGTTAAAATTATATAAAAAAATAATGCTTACATTTTCCATTGTAGACTGGTACATACTGCAGAAAAACCCTACAATTGCCACATCTGTAGCAAAAAGTTTGCTAGGAGAGATTATTTACGGAATCATTTGTCGCGACACACTACAAACATAACTCTGGGTGATAGGTCGCAGCGCAACATTAAAAACAACGGTAAGTGGCCATATTGATTTAGATAACTATTATAAACAGAGGGGCTCGATTTTTTTTTTTAAAACTTTGTGATCAGGTAGATTGTCAAAATATAGTGATCGGTTCTCATACACAGGTGGATTGTGACTGCTATATTAAAGTAAAAATAAAAACAGAGTAAATCACAATATTTTAATCTATAAACTTTAATCACTGGGAGTTTGTGGTTCTCTTCTCGACTGGATAAAGAGCTATCTTTCAGAGACGTCAAATGGTTAGATTTAGGAACTTCATATCCAGTGAAATTACATTCGTGTCTGGTGTGTCTCAAGGTTCTCACTTGAGGTCTTTTGTTCTCTAACATCTTTCTAAATGATGGTCATAAGTAGTTCTTCTATTGTAGTCTTACTGCGGATGATCTGAAAGTATCTATACTCAAACCTTTGAAAATCTAGTGACTTATTGCTAGCTTCTGGATGAGCGTAACGGAAGAAAAATGATAAGAGTTCTTTTCAAATTTAAATCTTTTATTTTGTGTCAGTATAAGTCAATTTAGAAGTTTTATCGGGATATATTGGAAAAGTTTTTTTTGTAAATATAAAAGTATTTTCCTTTGACTTTGACTTATGTTTCTACTAGATGTTGACTTACAAATTATTATCAAATTTTAATTTATCTTCTATTTGTTCAAGAATATCACATTCTTGGACAAAGGAAAAGAGAAAACCTTCAAAAGAGTGACATCATCGTTCATACTTATATTCTTCTGAGAAATCCAAAATTAAAATCACAAAACTGATAATGAAATGATAATGATCGAAATAGCATTGATTTGATAAATTGTTACCTTATGGATAGAGAACAATATGTCTTTTATAACGGGTGCCGATCTGAATCAAGGTTTGTGAAACATGGTGCACCTCAAGGATCAGTATTAGGCCCTGTTCCTTTTTTAATATATATAAACGATCTACGTTCCTGTGAACCAAATAGTACCATAATCAAATACAATAAATCAGTCTTCAGTCTATCTCGTGGAATGGCTGCCAGCGTAAATATATTTAATAATTGGTTCAGTACAAATAAATTAACTTTAAACACTGATAAAACGCAGTTTTTACATTTCTGTCTTCGCAGATGTGAAACTTTCGATCCCTCAGCAACAGCTAAGTTCTTGGGAGTAATCTTAGATTCACGGCTTAGTTGGGAACCTCATGTGAATAATCTTATAAGTAAATTATCTAAATATATCTTTATGATCCCTCATTAAAAAAATAATACATCTGAAAACATCTTGCTCTTAGCATACCATGCTTATTTTCATTCAAATATGTCTTATGTTATATTGAATTTGGGTCATTCAACCCATATGGCAAGGGTGTTTGCTGTTCAGAGGAGATGTATTAGAGTCATTTCAAATCTCAACTACAGAGACTGCTGTAGAACTAAATTTGTTGAATTAAATATTTTAACAACTCCTTGTGTTTACATAATGCACTGTTTGTTGCATATTAAAGACAACTTGGCTGGTTACATAACTCCAGCCATGACCATCAACATAATACTCACCATAGAAAAATAACCTTAAACTACCTCACTTGAGACTTTCGAAGACCAGAGATGGGATTAAAGTTAGTTTAATTTAGTTTAGATCGAAAAACGAATTGAATTGCGCATGTGCTAAACCTCGCATAACTTTTAAGCCTAGCAATTTTAGAGCTTAAAGTTAAGCTGGCTTTATGTCCATTTTTATCTTGCTGCATATAATTTTTTTTCTAAATATTCTCATCGCTGAATTTTTCTACAAATAGGGTATTTATTGTCATCATCGACTATTATTTTCCTTCTTCCTTTGTTTTCACTATTTTCTTGGGATTTCCTTGTACACTTTTTTATATCATGCTAGAAACTGACACTTGTGCCAACACATCTCAACAGCTTCACTTACATTTATTAGAGTTTCATACCCGAACTAAAAATGTATATTTGTTTTTATATTTTCGATGAAAAGTAATGGAAGTTATATATATTTCTCTTTACAGGTAAGCCCGAAGCTTGCAAAATTTGCGGAAGGTGGTGCAAAAATATGGAAATGCATTTAGAAACGCACGTAAAGAGATATCCATGCCAGTTTTGCTCTTTGACGTTTTCCCGTAAAGCGTTGTGTAAGAGACACGAGAAAGCTCACGAAGGTGGCAAAGTCAGTTTTTTCAGGTAGAAATTTTGAGAATTATCTTCCTAAGAAATAACACATTTTATTTATTTAATATTTAGATGTGACACTTGTTGGAAGAGATTTAAGACCAAAGAGGCGCTAGATGAACACGTCGTCCGCCACAATAACCCCCTGTACTCCTGCGACATATGCTGGAAATCGTTCAATAGGAGGTTCTTGTTGAACCATCACAGATTAGCAGATCACGGCGATATTCCTGACAAAGAGCAGGTAAATGAAGTAATGTAATGGTTTGCTGGAAACTGGTAAAATGGACATGCAGTTGTATGCGCAAATATGAGTAAAGATTTTTTTATTAAGCGTTGTTATTTTTACTTCCCTTTGTTTTTAGGTGAATACAGTGACATAAAAGAAATAAGAACAATATGAAATATAAAATAGTTTATTTACAATTCTAACTTAACGACAGCAAAACTTAGATTAACATATGAACAAAACAGATGAGCTTATAACAAAAATTCTTCCAAAGCATTTGACAAGACTATTTCCTTTTCCATTTCTATTTCCTCTTTAGCGATATGCTGCTCGGATATGTGGTGCCTCAGCAAGTACTTGCTGCAGAATAGTTCGTTGCATTCCGTGCATTTGTATCTCTTGGATTGTTCGTGGACGCTCAGATGAGCCTGTAGCTTTTCCTTGTTATCCATCCGCCTCCAGCAAATGGTACAACTACAGTGAAAAGAGAACGTCTAACGTAAGTACGACTACAAATAATCTTATTTATTTTCATCATTTTTAAGTATACCCAAAACCTTGAAAAATAATTATTAATGGGACCCTTTCTCACTTTTTATATTTGTCAAAAGATTGCGCCTTTTTATAACATTTGATTATTCTAGCAACTATCGCTTATGATATGAGATTTTTGCGTTAATGTTTTGCTGCGATTCAAAGACTCATTAGTGAAAAGTCATGCTATTATTGGCTGTTTTTGGTCATGCCAACTTAGCATCATAAGATTCCCCGACAGACAGAAGTTTCTAATTCTGAAGCTTCCAATAGAGGTCACTCTTCCCCCACTCTTGAGGATTTTTAGTGACACATAAACAAATTTAGCGACTATACTATAAGTACAATTTGAGAGATGCGTGTTGTTAGAGCCCTGCTTTTCTAGGAAACGTGATGGAGACGTGTGGGATTCCGTCAAAAATGCACATATGCGAAGTAGTGGAGGCGGGAGGTGATACGACGGCATTTTAAAATGACGCTAGTGGCATCATGTCAGCAGTCGGTCGGCAGGCAACTTTGATGGGTGGAGATCAGACGGATACCTTATTTAAAAATTTTAACAAAGATAAATTTCACAATATTTCAAATTTCCAAAAGAACAAACTAAATTATTAATCGATTTGGTTAGACAGTATCTGGGTGTTATACAATCTATAGTACAAAAATTACTTCCATTATAGAAAATGCGTGAAAATTAGGTAATTAATTAGCAAAACTTTCCAGAAACCTAGTAATTAAAATTTTATAATATTTGGGAGACGAGTTGGATTCATCTATCGAAAGATGTAAAAATAAATCTTTGGAATTCCTATTTTCAAAGATTTTTGCTGGTACAATAATATTAATTATCAGCTGTCTAGGAAAGCACTTGAAACGGAGCTAGACATGTAGCAAACAGCACGGAAGATTGTCACGCTAGTTGCTTACTAGACAATTATAGCAGTAAGATAACTAATTTATTATGGGCATATACAGATTTGGAAAGAGAGGATCTTGATGGTGAATTGTATTTTGCCGCTTGCGTGTATTTGTGTCATGCTACACGCATACTTCGACCACAGCGTGTTTGCATCAAGCAGTGTTGCCAGGTGGGAAAAATTCAGTGCATGAGAATAATTTCAAAGAAGCAAGTAATTTTTAATTACTTTTGTAATACCATTTTTATTTCATTAAAAATCATTATGTTCTGCTATTTTATCATAATATTACATTGTAAGTAGGTAGTTACAGGTACTTATACTTAAAAGTTATTAACCACGTAACCTTTCTAGTTTATTTTATTGTTAGGCCGGGCAAGCGTTGAGGCACAGTTGGCGTGGCCTTGGGGGTGACTCACGGGTCGTAAAATCTGTTGTTTCCAGAAAATGTAGGTACCCTTACGGAATAGAGTTAAGAATCACTGCAATACAGCACACACACCTCATATCCGTAGACTGTCATACCCGTTTATGTATTCATTGCTAATTATTAAGAGAGCAGTCTACAATAAAAGATATTTCAAGTACCCAAATATTGTAGATACCTACCTCTATCTATTCAATTTTGTCCCGATTTTGCCTTTATTTCTCGTTAGGTTTTGTTTTGGTAGATTTCAAAGAGTAATTTTAATAATTTTATTATTTCTTTTTTGTCTATTAAAAAGCATGAGATTTTGTAATCAAAATATGAAAGCATGAGATTTCCTCGGAATGCATGAGATCTGACAACACTGGCATCAGTTGATCTGACAGTTAGATTTTCAATGACGAATTGGCGTTGGCGATACGGAACCGATTGCCGTAGTAGTGGGGAATGCTAGACCAATGCACGTCGCCGCCCCTCTTAAAGTTCGTACCTTCCCTGGAATGAAGCGGCAATTTCTACTTTCTCTGTAAAGATCAGCAATTTCCGAATCTGTATATGAACTACTAGAGTTCATTTTGCAGTCCAAACGTTTTCTCAACTCAATTTTGTTATCAAAACGTTTTACAATTCACAATTCTTTAAAACACAGTATAACACTTATAAAAATCAAATGCTGCTAAAACGTTTTGTATGTTTTAAATGAGTTAAGATATCACTCACTACATCGAAAAAACAGTTTTTCTTGAAAATTGAGCCATATCATTTGAACTACTTTTTTCTTCTCTTTTTGAGTGGCATGAAAGAACTTATACAAATGTACAGGTGTTAAGCGATATTATTTCACTCAAAGTATCTGATATCTTTTTATATTTTGAAAGGTTACAGATATGATTTTCTTAATTTTTTTGCTATTATGTAATATTAAAAAATAATATGGGGACAATCAAAATTTTCGACTGAGTTTATTGAATATTATTATGAACAGGAATGCCTGTATATAATGTATATAAAATCTGATTAATATTTAAATAAGCAACGGAATGCTATGCACTATGCGTAACTACAAAACTTAAAGGAGATAAATGCAAAAGTAACTGACCTGTGTAGGCCATTTTACAGGGTGTCCAGGAAAATGTGGCGGGAAATCTCTTGGGAGCAGATAGAAAATGAAAAAACAAAATGGACAAGTTCCTATAAAATTTTTTCCTACCGGCCCTCCCTACGGAGATACGTGTCCCTGAAAGACGCCGCTGGAAATCGGTTTTTCTTGAATAACTTGTAAAATACTTAATATATTAATAGTTTAATAAAAAAAAGACGTCTTAAAGTAGTGTCTTTGAAACATATTTAGCTTTTTTAACACAGCTTGTATGATAAAGATTGAGTAGCTTCAACATTAAACCAACAGTCATTCAAACATGTGAAAGATGACAAATTCGAAAATACAGGATATTTGATTTATTTCATACCATAGTAATGTTAACATAAACAATACGTTTTCTTGGTGCTGCTAATTTACTAAAACGCATGTTATGCGAACATACGTCTAACTTTTTCTCGTAAACAGTTTATTTTATCGACAATAAACAAGAGTACCTTTTTTTAGTCTAAGGTTGAAGCTACCAAGATTTTTTATTTGTCTTTGTCATATAGGGTGTTAAAAATGTAGGTATTAAGTTGTAAAGCTTAGCCCGCCCCGGGAAAACTAAAAAAGCTAAATATGTTTCAAAAACACTATTTTAAGAGGTCCTTACAAACGTCCATCACATAAAATTTTTATTAAATTATATTAAGCTTGTTTTTGCAGCAGTTTGGAAACTGTCAGAAATATTCGACCAGTTAAGTTGAGAACGCGTTGCCATTGAATTTGACGCAATAACTAGTTGGACGGACATTTCTGATAGTTTCCAAACAGTTTTCAACTGCTGCTAAAACAAACCTATTAAGTACTTTATAAATTATTCAAAAACCGTTTTCCAGCGGCGTCCTTCAGGGACACATATCATCTGCGTAGAAATTTTTTTATAAAAACATCTTATTTTTTCATGTTCTATCTGCACTCGAGAGATTTCCCACATTTTCTCGGACACCCTGTATAATGGTGGTCCAAATTAGTATGTTTTTGAGGGTGATTCTGTCATATATAGATCAAATCTAGTGCATCTCTCTATCTCTTACCATTTTCGAGCTACAGGGCATTTTTCGGTATCACTTGGTTTTGCAAAATTGTGTTAAAAAATATTCAATTAACAAATGACATTTTTTGTGTATTTTTACATGCCTTTATCCATTCACGGTACTTGTGTTGGCAATGTTGGCAACGTATCGTTAAAATTTTATTTGATTATGTGTTAATTACTATTCAGAAAATGCATCAGTATGTCTTTAACTTTTTTTCACACTTTAACGCACTGTATGTTTGGTAAAATGTATCTCACATTACCAATCGACAAAATCGTAAATTTAAATTGTGTGGAAAAGTTGTATAAAGTCTCATGCATGAAAATTTCTGAGAATTTTGTTATTTTCCTGGCTTTTTCCGATTTTCATGGATTTCTATACCTACAGCTACCTGAATAAAGACAACCGTTCGAGTATTTACTCACCTTAAATCGAAATTGGGATCTGCGTGTCTTTTCTGATGTCGGAACCTAGTGGCGGTGTTGGCGAGAGTCATATCGCAGAACTTGCATTTGTATCTCATATTTTTCACGTGACTCAGAAGGTGGCTTCTTAGCACATATACGTTTTTGAATATTTTCAAGCAATATTTACATTTAACTGGCTCTGAAAATAAAAACATCAGAATTATAAACATTTGAACATATTTACTGCACTCACTAGATTCAATTTTTACGGAATAGTTGTATTTCTTCTTCCCAGGACCGCGCCCCGCAATAGGACCAGCGTGTCTCTTCATATGACGTTTGTAGTAATCGCCTCGACTGAAACCTTTTCCGCAGATGTTGCATTCGTACGCGTAAGTTTCGGCATGCTTTAAACTGCATCACATGGAAAATGGTTTTAAAAACAATCTCTTCATTTTTGTGACAAATACTTACTTGTGATGATTGATAAGCGCGCCTCTGGTCTTTACTTTGATGCCGCATATCGTGCAAACGATTTTCCTCTCGACGTGGGATTTACTAATGTGACTTTTCAAACAATGCAAGGTCAGAAACGTTTTCGGGCACATGTGACATATGTAGTTCCTGGTGCGTTGTTCATGAGTCGTCATGTGGTGTTTGTAACTTTGCATATTTGAAAGTAACTTTCCTATAAATATAAAAATCCGAAGTGTATTTTTTTATTGTTAATTTTTATTAAACACGTCAAATACTCACCACATATAGGGCACAGGTGCTCGGTTTTGGTTTTAATCTCCGACTTTTCATCATCGCCCTGATGAGTCGCATAGTGCGCTTTGAACGTAGTAACACCCGAGAAACTTTTTCCGCATTGGTCACATACGAGATTTCGATGACTTTTTAAATGTTTTTCTAACTGGCCTTTGTTTAACCTAGAATTCATTGAAGTTTTATCAAACAGGACATTGGCATTTTATAGAGCATCATATTTTAATATATGATAAGTTTGTTCAAACTAAAATTTTTTATTTTTTAAACAAAAGATATTTTGTCAATGCTGTTATCTCAAAATGAAGGAGTTTAGGACGGGCCTAAGTTTGTATGAACTTTTTGAAATGAAATGAAGTCCTGATCAATACTACTCCTGTATAATACAGTGTATTATTTTTAAATATGAAACATTTTAGAATATATAAATCTGTGAAAAATAATCACTTTATTTTATTAAATATACTGTTTTTCACAAACAGAGAGTTGGAACTTTTATTTTCAAAGATTTCATAGTATAGATAACTTCAAAATAGTTCAGAAGTTTGGTTTTTATTTTTGGGATGGTTTTCTTTTTAAAAAGGTTATAAAATTTTTATTATAAGCTCTTAATAATAATCGTTTTTTGTGATACATGCCAGTGACAATTTTGTGTTAATTTTAAATTGTTTGAAATATTTGAAATGTTTTGTGATCTTTTGAAATTGAGATCTCCACTACTTTAGTAACTATACTAAAAAGTCCATATATTTTTTTTAAATTTAACACCGGTACCTCATTTACAGAGCCGCAAAATAAAGGATATACATATACAGGGTGATTCAGTCATAATGCCATTAAAGGTGAAGATAGGGAAAATTGAGTATAATACAAATACGCAAATTAAAAAAATGCAGATTTACGTCGGAAAAAAGTATTTTCAAATCATTATTTAAAATAACGGATCAAAATAAACCATTCACATTTCATTACATTAATAGTGAAATAAAATCCAATACTCACTAGGTTAAATTATTAAGAGGTTGAAACGTTTTTTTGTATTTAAGGCGACAACGCTAGATGCAAGTCAACTCGACTGTTCCCCTAAGCGCATTACAACCGTCCGATTTCCCTTACATATTCTGTCTTTGCCTGCCTCGTATTTCATCGTTTGATACTATTTGAACGTAAGCAGCTCCTTTGGCAGGCTTTAACTTAAAATGCACTTTTTTAGTTCCAAATTTACAGTAATTATCAATTATTTTCAGAAACAAAAGGTGTATAAATTAGTAGAATAATTTGTCGCTTTTAAGATGTCCATTTATTTTGTTTCCTTTACTTTTTAAACATTAGTTTACACGCGTCATAAAATATAATTTAGGGCATCCAAGGAACTAGATTTTTTTCTAAGAAAACTGGTGCAAGCTGCATCAAAATCAGATCATTATTACTGGAGTTATTTTGAAACTAGTTTTAAGATACCTAAAGAGACCTCTTAAATACAGACAGTAATAAAAAAAAACCTCGTGCTGTCGACATAAAACAGTCCGAGGCATACCTATTCAGTGATCAACAATCCCGGAATACCGTATTTAAGTCGATGTCTACTCAATGACAAGCACTGCAGAGCTGCATAACCGCTAAATAATGACAGAAACAAACAATAATTAAATTTGCATTTTTATAAACAATAGGAAATTATAAGAATTTTTGTAATAAATACCAACCGCAGTAATCAGCGCCGACATCAGATAGGCACAAAAAATTATCAAAAATAAGTTGACATCGAGTGAACATAACACATTAACTGTCTACTTTAAATTTATATACCCGAAATTTTGCCCGCCTGAAAGGTATATCCACCTATGATAGCGCTGGAGATGGAACAATATGTCAATTTGTTGCAACCTATAGAAGGCTAACTTTTGTATCTGACGCATGTGTATTTGCTGCAGCAGAAGCTGTGTAATCGGGTATACTGTCAGAGATATGCTCACGATTTTATAGGAAAAATATACGGGCTCCATGCATGTTTCTTTGTGTCGACTGCTATAAATTGTGAGCAGGTTTATAACATGAGTCACTCTCTAGATTTTTGGCGATTGGGTATAGTTTCATACTGTTCTTAGTAGTTTTCGTATTATGCACAATATGCACTTAGTTATATTTAAACGTAAATGTAGTTAATGGAAGACCATGTCCTATTTTTAAAAATTACTGATCCTAAAATAGAGTTAGCCCATTCAAAATACAATGCTCAATGTTGACCCACCCAAAAAAAAGTCAGACAAGGTGTGAATGCTTGTAGCTCTGCTAGAATCTACCTTCAGACATTCACATAGTTTTAGTTTTATTTATAGTGTCATACGGCTTTAATACTCTCATCTGCATTACCACATAACCTGCACCTTTTGTAAAATACAATTACATAAAAAACTTATAAAGCAATCTATTAAACCGTGTTGAAGTTATACCACAAAACATTTTTTCCACCCATCTATTCTAAAACTTTCTATATTTAAAAGTTAGGCCCTGTATCTACTCTTATTAGAAAAAATTTACCTACATTTCATCGCAGAATCGGCATTTCCTCAAGGAGCAGTCAGGGCTGTTCTCGTATCGTTTTATATGCTCAAGGTATATATCCCGTTTTCTAAATGTCTTACTGCATTTTTCGCACATGAAGGGGTTTTCCACCCTGTGCTTCACACGTAAATGTCCTACCAACAACAGGGGTGTTGCCGTCGTGACGTCACAAAATGGACATTGAAATGTTTTCTTACTACCTACATCCTCGTCTTCTTCTTCTTCGCTGTGTAGCTCCTGCTTGGTGTGGGCGTCTTGGAAGTGAACCTTGAGAGCTTTCGGATTTTTCAGCAGAACCTTGCATTCTGAACATTGAGACGACGAATTACCTAAGAACATTATTCTTTTGTTTTCGGTGTGATTGTAAGGGCCATACTCAATTATCTTGATATTGCTCTTCGTAAACTCCTCTAGAAACTTATCGATTTGCTCGGATGGCTGACGTACACTCATGATTGTGTCTCGGAACTCACTTCTGAGGTTTTTAAACACGCTATCTGCTTCTTTCATCAAGTCTGCTTCTTTTGCCAGAGTGTTAGAATCTTTTTCGACTGTCATTTCTAAGTCGTTACTATCTTCTCCATTGTCAAAATAGTTCGAGGGTACGTCTACAAGATTTTACTTCATAGTTACGATCTAAATCATTGTATATTCAGATTTAAGTGACTAAAATACAAGTACCTGATAAATTAATCTCTATATCTTGCTCAGTGGTGGCACATTTGGAGCATTCTATCATGGACCAATCGTTGGACATAAATACATCGCCACAAGTCCTACAAAATCTGTTCCCTGTGGCGGAACTGATCAAATCACTCTGCTATTTAAGAGAAATATGGTTTAAGACGCATACTTTCGGACAAAAATAAATTTTACCTTTCTCTTTTGAGGGGAATGGTTTAGTCCCGTTTTATCGATCGGAATGGAATGATTACTATTTATTTGAGGCTGCAACCCCACACTTGTTTCGACTGAAGACTGTAATTATGAACAAAATAAATATAAAAGGCTTGAAATTACGGATTAATGTACCTTTATCTCTGGAACAATAATAAATTGATTTTGGGAAGTATTTTGACGAGCAGTCTGAGAGACGGGCATTATGTCGTTCCCAAGAGCAGTAGGATTGGTTGGCTGCAGTATAAACTACAATAATTTGATAAACTTGATTAAACGACTTGATTCACAAAACAAACTCGTTATAAAACTTACCTTTAAAGGTATCGATTGTATTTGAATGGGTTGTAAAGGTGCAGCACCATTTTGGACTCCGTTTTGATTGACTTGGGGTACAGTGATATAGACTAAACTAAGTGGTGTATTAACGTTACCTAAATAAAATATAATTATTAACATTTGACGAATATCATAATAAAGAGGGAATTATAAATATACTGTATAATGTACATATTTAACTGTAACTTACTGTTGCTAACAGGCGTTGATTGTTTTATAATTTCTTTCTGTGCTTTCGCATTTTCCTCTATTAGAATTTTTTCAACACTGAGGCATTTTTCTATAAAATTTGTAAAGTTTCGTATTCGTCTTGTGCATTTACAGCAAATAAATTCACCAATTAATGGCGATGTGACCTATAAATATTTTATATTAAAAATTAAGAAAAAAATGAATGACAAAATTACCATTCCTGGAATAAAAAGGAGTAATATATCTTTAATGGTTTTTCCTAAAGTACATTCTGTTACGATGTTTACACTTGTGCACTCGTCTGCTTGTTCTAAACATGTTCTGCATTTTATCATGTTAGGAATTAATGTTTCCTTCTGGCTGTTGGGCTTTATGGCCGCAACATGAAGATCCATGGACAAAGAAAGTTATTGTATGTGAAAATCCTTTTTCGAAAATTTGAATTTGAGACGAAATCCCAAAGACTACTTACTAACACTTCAGATTGACAATGAAAACGGCTAATAGTGTAACATGGCGCGACAACAAGCGGCGAAGCGGTAAATAAATATTTTAATGGCGTTGACCATAGACCACGGATCTCCGGAAATCCGTGCCATAGACACATAAGTGCCATAGATATTAGCTAAGAGAGCCACAAGTTTTTTTATTTATATATATTTAATCTGTGATTTGTATATCACTTAAGGTAAAAGTTTTGTCTTTTTTTGCATTATTTCGAATTTAAAAATAAAAAGAAATGTATGTACTCCAAGTATATGAATTTAACAAATCTGTTAAATCGTAGCGGCCTTGAAATGTGACCACTGAAATGTAATTTTATATTATGATGACTGAAATGCGCTAAAAGTTGCGCGAATGGATTATTTATGATCAGCGCTATATTTTGTTTTGTGCCTCTAGCAATGGCGGAGCAGTAGGGGCTTAGCTGATTGTGAATTGAAATGGAATTGAATTCTGAATATGAAGAATTATTTCGTGCTATATGCTGGTTAATTTTACAGTCCCTTATAAAACATGACTTGTTCCAACAATAACACCCACAAAAATACACAAAGAATAACACAGATACAAGATAAAAGAAGTCACACTGTACGCCAATGACGTGTTTACAAACAAAATAATGGGAAATTAAGAACACAATTCATATCGTACGTGCAGATGGTTGTCTCTCTCTCACCCACATACATAACGTATGCATGTGGGTGAGAAGTATGTCTTTGCTGAGTTTCGTGTGCCTCCGTTTGTCTGCTCCTAGGGTTGGTACTTTTATTTGGATGCGCAATGGGACTTAACTTAACACATTCCATATCGTATATTTCAGTCAGCCGAATTTTATTAAGCTTACCACAAGTAACTATGGTAAGATATTTTCATTACGTCACGGTATGTTGCGGTTAGTCAGATGTCAAAAGTCAAAATATAATATAAACACTAAACATAAATATAATTTGCTAATTGATCAATTAGCTGATAGATTTAATGTTTTTAGTGATAAAACTATGTTAAGATTAATTTTGTTTGTTTTTATAATTGTGAATTGGAAAACCTATTCTAAAAATAGCAAGATTTAGTGATAGTTAACTAGTGAATAGATTTGTGATGCTACCGACTTGCTTTTGATTATGAGTATTTTGGCCAGTAATCCAAGTCTAACAATTCACCCCAATTTACATTTAAAAAATGAACATTGGAGGATAACCGATTTTTATGAAAATGAATAAATTTTTACTTGAATATTTATTTATTATTATATTTATTTACATTTTAGTTTAACCAAGATAGTTTTTAAATTTTTATTTATGCTATATAAGTTTTATTATTACTCTCTTTCATCTGTTCTATAACTTTCACTAATGTTACTAAAGGCAATTGAGTTATTATTTAAATATATTTCAATTGAATTATTTTTTCCCCCACAAATTTTACTTCCACACAACTGTACGAACGACTTAACAGTTTAAGTATAATAATTGTATATTAAATTAGTCTTAAAAAATTGTAACATGATTTTCAAGTGTTGTTTAAACAATACGTCTCATGAAATATGAAATACAGATATTTATATCAATCAACGGATCGCGCCTTTTTATATATTCCTTTCTCTAACTAAAAAGAGATGAACATAGATACCAGACCCAGTAACTATCCTTTTGAAATGGTAAGTTGCGGTTACGAGTTGTGGTATGTCACGTGACATACTATTTTCATAAAATTTGCATGGTTAGTTGTGGTTACATTTGGTATGTTGTGGTAAGCTTAAAAAAATTCGGAAAATGTGACGCGATTATTATTAAATATATGATTACAGACGATGATTTCGTAATGCACTTTTGGCGTAGTCATGTTGTCTTTGATTACACTCGGCCAATGATCTGTGGACTGTGGATTACACAGCGAAGGCAGGAGAAGAAATAGACGTATCTTTATCTTGGTTATGTTTTGTATGTTTAGGTTATAGATGTATTATGTTTTGAAATTATTAGGAGTTTTCAAATATTTTTATTGAATTATGGAAATGATAAAATGCAGAACATGTTTAAAACTTTCTAATAAAGATGACTGTGTCAATGTCGAGGGCAGATGCTACTTGGAACAATCCATCAAGCAAGCTATATTGCGTTTAGTGCCTGAAATGGTAATTATGCATTTGTTATAGTTCCAGGGAATAATTTATTTTGCTCCAGGTTTTAACAATTGACGATGACGATGTGGTGTGTAGAAGGTGTTTGAGGACTTTAAAAATATGTGTAAAGTTTATTAAGACCTGTCTAACTGTCGAGACAATTCTTGGCAGAAAGCTTTTCTACGTAACTCCTGAAGGTTTTAACTTGTTTATCTATTTAATAAAAAAAAGTTAAATGTAAGTTTCTAGGAATGGACATGGAGCAACTGGTGGATAATGGAGAAACAGAGGATATTTGCGCCCAGATTGATTCCGATCATAACTATTACATTAAACAAGAGGTCAAAGATTGTGATAGTATAAACAATAATGAGGACACTGGAAATGAAGAAGAATCTAAACAAATTGCTTTAGGTTCTTTAATAAGTAGTCGGGAGTTATATGAAACTGGTAATAGTTTTTCCCCAATCTTACAGACATTGCTTGAAGAACCATTGCTATTACTTAAAAGTAATTCAGAAAATATGATATTAGAAATATCTGGTTCTCCTGAGGATTCGGAGGGTGTAAATCTTGAAACTAATGATGTAGAAAATGATATGTGTAACTTCGAATGTTCTATTTGCTTTACAAAGTAAGTCGACTTCATAATGTGTACGTTTTTATGTGAACTTGAAGAAATCGACCTTTTTAGGTTCCGTGACGGTGAAAAATACGAATTGCACATGGAATCCCACATTCTGCCGTGCCAGTTCTGTGATAAAACTTTTTACTCGGAAAGCGAATACCATAACCATACGTCTGAACACAAAGAAACCCTTATAAAAATCTGTGAGTATTGCGGGAAGACATTAAAGGGGGCCAGATCGCTGAAAATGCACATCACCGCTTTACATGAACTATCATCTCCGCATATTTGCGATAGATGCCCTAAGTCGTTTAAACACAAATATAAAGTTAACTTGCACGTGAAGGAGGTTCACGATAAGGCCAGACAGCAGCAGTGTTCGGCTTGTGGGAAGCTGTTTGTAAATTCCGAAAGATGTAAGAGCCACTATAAGTAAGCATAACGTAAATGTTGTACTACCTTGTAATAACACATATTTTTTCAGATTAGTGCATTTGAAATTGAAACCATACGTGTGCCCTATTTGTGGAAATAAATACGGTCGCAAAGATTATTTAAATAAGCATATCGGTGATCATTGCGGTGTGAGTGGTGTGACTAAAACTCGCAGGCGAAAACTGACAAAGCTTCCTAAACATGGAATCCGGTTGAAAAGTCCAGGTAGGTATTAACGAATGAATAAAATATTTCAGTCGTATCGGAAATTCAGACGAATTCTTTTCTTTTAGGGAAACCTGTTGCTTGCAAAATATGTGGCAGGGAAATAGCTTCTGTGCATCTTCTGAAGGCTCACCTGGAGAGCCACGTCAAAATAAAGAGATATAAGTGCAAATATTGCGAATTGACGTTTAGTGGGCCGACCAATAGAACGCGGCATGAAAAGATACACGAAAAAGATTCAGAAAACAAATTCAGGTACCTCACAATTAGTAGTAATAGTAATAGAATAGAATCAAGAAGAGAGTTGGGAGAGATGTAATTTTTCTGCATTTCAGGTGCAACATTTGCTGGAAACGGATGAAAACGGAGGAGGAGTTGAAAGAACACATAAACAGCCACGATAGACCGCCTCAATATTCTTGTGATATATGCGGCGATAAATTCCACAGGAGGTATCTGCTGGAGACCCATAATGCTGAAAAACATACATCTGTGGAGGATATAGAAAAGGCCATGGAGGAAATCGTCGTAAAAAATCTTTTAGAATACGCCGATCCAAACCGAAAATAAAAAATGTTCTTTTTATATTAATAATTATTACCTCCCAACCATTTTTCCCAGAAGCATTTTTTTGTAGTTGGAAGTGAAAAAGGAAATGTTTTCATTTGTTGTGAAAGGACTTAGTTGTTGAATTAAAGGTTTGTTAAATGTTACTGTTTTTGAAAGAAGGTATCATAAAACGTTTTTTTTTGGTTCTTTTTGGGGCAAAATTCAGTGAGAACACTTTTAACTTTTTTTTCCTTTATATTTTTTTACTGGAGTAGGTAGCAGATGTAGAATTAGAACATTTAGAATTTGTCACTTGGAAGACCAAAATACATTGGGTCTTTAATTTATCCTGACAAAATAACTCGAGAAAAATTAATATTGGTGGGGTTAACTAAAAATTCAAATTCCATTTTTTTATTTCAGATTTGGAATCTACACTAAAAAATGCAGTTTTGTCTGAAACATTTTTATTATTTCTGATAGATGTAATCCTAGAAAATAAGATTTTTTGCAATTGTCGAGAAATATATTTTGTATTGAAAAATTTAGTGATAACAGTCAACTTCTTTCCCATCCCATGGATAAGTGGTTAATCCAAATGAAAAATACTTTTAATTATTAACTTTAAAAATACTGATTCAGATTTTTTTTTTTTGATTTTTGAATTCAGTGTATTTCTGGAGTTATAAAAGTCAATTTCAGACAAAATTATAATAATATACAGTGTGGAAGAAAAGTATGGAATAAATTCATTATTTCTAAAACAACGAAGTTTCCTGAAATTTCCTCGGACCCGTCGATTTTGCTTTTTAAAAAGATTCTTTTCTATACCAACGCATTTCCGACGTTCATTTGTTTTCGCGTGATGACGTCATCGCATGTTTTTTTTAAATAGAACTATATTCTTCCATCGGATTCTTGTAGAGCTTAACTTGCTGAATTCAAAAATATATAATTTCAAAACTTTATTTCTTCAACTTTTCTGAGAAAAAAAAAATAACCGATCCAATAAACGCTGCCGTTGACAGATGTCAATTCTGAATAGATTTTGTTTAGCTGCCAGAAACAGTTTCTGAGGTGACTTGATTTAATTTTTTTTTCGGAAAGTTGATGGAATAAAGTGTTGAAATTATACATTTTTGAATTCAGCAAGTTAAGCTCTACAAGAATCCGATGACATCTTCACGCGAAAACAAATGAACGTTGGAAATGCGTTGGTATAGAAAGAAGTGCCCTTTTAAAAAGCAAAATCCCGACGATATTTCATGAAACTTCGTTGTTTTAGAAATAATGAATTTATTCCATACTTTTCTTTCACACTGTATGTATAGTAGGTATTTTGTGTAGACTTCAAATTGCAACAAAAAATGGGGGTTTCTATTAAAATTTTAAAAGTTGAATAGGATGTGGAGGAAGATCTGATTTAAGACAGATAAACGTCTTCTTAGGAGATATTAATTTTAAATATCTAATACAATTTTTTGTATGATGTGTATTTATCGAGTTATTTTGATTTATCAAGTGAAGTGGGATACTCAGTATATGAAAATACAAAGAAAAGCAAAAATGATAAAGATTTGTTTCTTGTAATCTAGTAATAATGCATTTAAGAGATGTTTCTTTTCTTGTAACACCATCTCAATTATATGCGACTTTTAATAAAGTCATGAATTGTTATTAAATTAATCTTAATTAATAAGTATTTTTAAGCTTTCTTATTTACCATTAGGTATGTAGCAAAAGAAAATAATTTTTGGCTTTATAAAGTTAAATTAAATAAAATCACGTATTTATTTTACATTTTTAAGTATTTTGAAGATTTGCAATCCAGTTTTTTAAGATTTTTTACTAACAGATTGTTTTGAATATTTTTGAAAGAAATTGGTGTTGGAGTCATAAGAGAAGTGTCCAGTATAAAATTAGACTTGAGATTTCAAGAATCTGAATTACCACGCAGTGTCATATCCAGTCATCTTAGATTCGACATTCACCAGAAACGAACATATAGTTGGTCTTCTAAAGTATTCAAGGTATATATCAATATTGATTGAAAATTATCATACTTCCAGGTAAATTTGAAAAATGTTCCAGATTTTCGAAAATATAAGTTTCGTATTTGTTTCTATTTTTAAACCAATCACTATTCCATAAATTCTATACAGGGTGTTCAGAAATTGGTTAAAAAGAATATGACATATGGCAATATTTTGACCCCTGTGGTCAAAATATTGTCAGTATATTGTCTGAAGCTATTTATTTGTGGCATAATTTTAGTTTTTCTTTAGTTTAGTTGGGTTTTTGCCACACTTCTGTAAAAAATAATAAAGATTGATTAAATAAGCCCTTGCGCCAAACGGAACAGTCAAGGGTTATTTTCGAAACTAAGTTTGCCTAACCAAAAAATCTCACACTGAAAAAAGCAGATAAGTAAAAATAACAAAAATCACATCACTATCGCGCACTTCCGTGTTATTGACGTTTCGAAAAACTCTCTGTTTTCGTTCTCAAAATCGTAGTAAAAAATGTTTTAAACGTATGTCAAGTTTGACAGTTTAAAATTTGTTTACCTGCTTCCATAAATAAAAATCATTTAACATCTCTATGGAAGCAGGTAAACAAATTTTAAACTGTCAAACTTGACATACGTTTAAAAAAATTTTTACTACGATTTTGAGAACGAAAACAAATTTCCTCTAAATTTCCCCATCAGTTTACTGCAAAAAGCTATACCTTGTTTTATTCGATATGTTTTAGTATTTTCTAGATAAACGCATATTTAATAATTTATTAATACAAAGTTAGAATTTCCAATCAAATAAATAAAAATGACTCCAACATGTCTCATGTTCAACGGTGGTGTTTAGATAATTTTAGAAATTGTATAGAAACTTGTGGTGCTCATATTGAAAACCTTAATATTATTCATTATTTTATTGTTTTGCCTGGAAATACTAACTTAATTTTTAATAAATTATTATAGAAGGGATTTATTAAAAAGTCAGTTTTAAAAAAATTACATCTTCAGGTCGACAATGCTAAAGACTCCATATAAAAACATCTGCTATTTGCCTTACAATTAAGCAATATTACAAAAATTAATAAATAAAATTATGTACTTATGTTCAACTTGAAGAAACTCACAAATTTGCCAAAAAAATACATATAAAAAAAGTAATTTGTTATAAAATTTGATTATTTACATAAAACAAATTTAGAAAATATGTCTTCTATCGTTTGGTCTTAAAGATGGAAGTACAGAAATAAATTTAGCATTTAAATTTCTACAAAAATTATGAAAATATAAAAATGTGACAAAATATGTGTTTTACTATAAAAACTATATAAAGAAAGGATTCTTATGCCTATCATATTATATTTTTACTTCACAAATATGGCGCCCTCTAGAAAATACGTCAAAATATACAACAGATTATGATAAGACAAAAACTTTATTCCCAAATTTTTAAGTTGATACATTCAGAAACTTATAAATTCCAATTTTGACACCCTGTATCTTTTTTATTATCAAAATTTTATTAAGGCAGTTGGCTTAAATCGTAATATTTTGAGTGAAAAATCTAGTATCTCTCCGTGGACCATTACTTACGGACCATCCTGTATCTATATCCTTTACACACTTTTCAGGAGTCACCAATAGATCGTATTTTGACAGATTCATGTTACGGTCCAAAATAGTTTTTAACATAGAATTCTGTATTCATATTGATGAAATCTGCTTTTTGTTGATATTTAAAAATATGCAAACATGACTTGCTCATTGATCGCCCTTACTAGCCATTTTTCAAATACAATTAAAGGAAAAAATAAACAATCTGCCATAACGAGCACATCTCGTCGTGACACTTAGATTCTTACCGAGTTTTTGAAAGAACACTCTTGTTGAAAAATATCATTTTCTTTTAACTAAACTCGACTACCTTGAGCTTGTGGATAAAACGTTTGCATTTACGTTTCAGTAGAGTTTTATCTACTTAAAATATACCACAAAAACACAGAAATATACAAAACTGTTTATTTTTCACAAATGCAGAACAACTATTATTATTTTTAGAGCTACCAGATCTATAAATATCTTATATAATGCAAAATTTACAAAAATATATTCATGGGAACTGGAATGCTTTACAACAACATATATCGCACACCTCAACACGCATACGTCTTGATAAAGTAGTAAATCTGACTGACTCTAACAAATCCAAATAATAAAATTAGTCATAATGCAATAATAGTCAAATAGAAAACATAAGTGAAATCTATGTTAGAAACGCACACACACTGAACAGAAACGGCTACTTCGCCTCATCACTGGCTACCTTCAACTCGCTGATTTTCTGGGTAACTTCAGCACATTCATTAGATTTTATTTTGTCCTTACTCACATCCGCGTCATCTTCGTCTTCCTCGGAGGACTCATCCTGTTCGTTCTCCTTATCGCCCTTGCCATTGTACAAGTCGCATTCTGTCGCTACGATATGTTTCGCCTCCTCAAATTTATTCTTGAACATGTTGGCATCTGCAAAAAAGTTGCTGATAATTAAAATTTAACTGTAACATAATACGTACTATCCACTGTTCCGAATTTAACAGCCAGACATTCCGATTTGGGTTTTTCATCTGCAAAGTCAACTAGAACAGTGTAAACGAAGGCTTTGTCGCTCCCCGCGCTTGGCTTCAGTTCCATCCAAGGGGTAATGAAATGGTTAGCGCAGACTTTCAAGGTCTTATCTCTACGCATAACGACTCTGACCGAGTTGTTCTCCTTATGACGCAATATCTTCAATTCTCCAGTACCTCGCTCCTAAAACAGATAAGATTTTGTTTCAAGAAGTCTAATTCTCGTTAGGTAATCATTTACTTTCCATTCTGGGGGGTCGCTAACAGAATCAAAGCGGTAAAGTTTAGCACGTATTTTCAAAAGTTCGGATTCATTTTCCTCATTTGTGGTAATTTCGACTTCGGGCAACGAGATGATGGGTTTGAACTGCGGATCATACTCGGTGTCGCTGCTTTCACTCTGTTTTCTCTCCTTTTCGGGAGTGTTTTCCTGAAAGCGTACAACAAACTCAAATTTATAGGTTAAATATTCCGCACGCGGTTTAACGCTTATGCGGCAATTAAAAATGCCCTACTTACAATAGTTTCGCTCATTATTCACGATTTTCGTGATGGGAATCGTTGATGTTAACTGGAATAGTGAGAATTTCGGCGTTTTGCTTAAATACGAGTCAGTAACGAAATTTTGAGTAATTTGACAGGTTAAGTTTACACCAATCACGTAACTTCAAGCCACGAAACGATTGGCTGATTTTCAGTACAGAGACGGCCTAACTGATTGGTTGATTAGGACAGAGACGGACTGAAACGAAAATTTACAAACCTAAAAATAATTTAACATCAAAGAAATTTTCAGAGAAACCGTGATATGATCCACTATTATTCAAGGTGTTTCGATATAGTCGAGGAAAATTAAACAGTCAATTCTTTAACCGATTTTAGAAGGGATGTTTTATGCAAAAAAAATTCTCTAAGTATTTATACCATATAGGTATAAACTCAGTGGTTATACAACCCTTGCTGAAGTCAAATTGCCATCACTTTTTTAGAACTTAACAAATAAGTAACAGTATCAAAACATCAGCTACACTTGTCATAAGAATGATAACATCTGACAACTAAAATAACAGAAACCTACTACAAAAAGTTTTGTTCGGAGAATAATAGGGTTGAGGTGCAGGCTTTATATTTATTTTTTGTAGAAGTAGAAGATGTTTTGGAATTTGTGTAAAGATAAAAAGTTTTGTTTTAAACAGGGCTATCCAAAACATTTTTTTTTTGTTCAAATTTTTTTTAAGTAGGTACGTAAAAAGTATGTCTTTTTGAAACACCCTGTATAACAATATAACAATGTGCAGGGTATTTTCTTTTGTATTTGTACAATATATTTATTATTATAATTTATTGTATACCGACTTGTCAACAAGAGAATACATAGATTTCATCATAGACGACAACCATGACATCCCATATTCAGTACCTTTATCATCGACAAAGTGTGAAAACATTGTATCACAGAAACTCAATTGCAATTAAATTTGTGTCTCTGTATTTTAGAACATGCCCAAGATAACAACTTTATTTTAAAAATCTATGGTCAGATGAATTCAATTTTTCAACACACATGTCTAATGAACTTTTAGTTCTAAAATAAGTCATAAAATTACCCCTCCTTCAGTATTCACAAAAATTAATATAAACTGGTAACTCAAGGCAGTTGTAAAACCGACTATAGAAGCTGATTGTTCAATAGACAGAATTAAATAAATTATTTGGGTTCTTTGACATGTGTTAATTTTCCGGAATATTTAATATTTGTACACCAATGTAAATTTGAAGCGTAAATAAAAGAAACATTTTAAAAAGGTTTTTGTTACAAGTTTGATAAGAAAACACTAGATTGTAATATAAAATATATTTTAAAAACAACCATTATAAACTATAAATATTATATTGCTTAAACCTCAATTATTTAACACAATTTTAACAAAAAATATTAAAATTTGTAATACCTTTGTAAGGAAATTTTGAAGCTTATCACACAAACAAAATCAGTCATAGAACTTAAGGAACGCTAGTATTTGGTCCTACAATGCAAAAGATCACGCCATTGGAATGTAGCTTCATAAATTTTATGAATTATTTATGGTGTTGTATCTTTTGCATTAAATACTTAAATATTTCTAAATCTATTCGTTTTTTCGGGAAATATGAGCAAAATACTATAAAAACCGCTAGATACAAATAAAGTATCCACCTCCATCAAAGTTCCGTTTTGACGGGCTTTGACTTCAGCGACCTCAAAATGTTTAGGCGTTGTTGGAGTTCTTGCTTTTTCTTCTCATTGACTTTACTACCGTCAAGAATCTTGATCAGTCTTTTCTCTTCTTGTTTTACAAAGGAAGCTCCGGTTTCTATTACTTTTTTCATGAGCTTTATATAAATTTTTGCTGTCTTCGTCTCTTTCTAGAAAAAAATTGCCACATGAGAATCAAATCGAAAATTATTAAAAAAAAGTAGGTATAAAACATTTGCTACTTACTTCTCCCTTCAATTTGGCTACTTCTTGTTCGGCCTCTTTAAGGATGGCCTCTTTATCGCTAGATGCAGTAAATTTCATGGCTAGTTTGTCAAACGTTTCTAGACAACCCGGCAGTCCCAAATAGATATTTGTGTGGTCCGTAATGAACTTCTTTATGTCGTTTTCGGTCCATGGCATATTTTTGGAGTACACAAAAGGTTCATCTTCACCTTGTACAAACAGTCTTAAGGAAGGCAAGTCCTCTTTTGACTTTATACCGAATTTTTCTGCAAATTCCGCATTATCCTTCTCACCGTAGTACTTGATGCCAACTTGCCCCACGATAATATTGTTATTGTCCACAATATCGGCGGCCACTTGGGTAAATGTATTGTGTTTGTCGCCGTAGGGATAAGAGTCGTCGAATTTCAACAGGGTCACTTCGAATCTAGGCAAAATTTTTTCGTAGCTGTATTCATCGATGCTAACACAACCTTTACACACGGCCGTCGCCGAAGAAGAACTGATAGTTAAACAAAGTACACCCAAAACAAACAGAGGAATCATTTTTTTATCACTAGTAGCTGCCGTCACTTGTACTTGTGCCTTTTCAGACCGTCGATTTTGCTCTAATTGTGACAGCAGGTAACCGCAGGTAAATAAACATACCTCACTTTTCACTCCTGTCACTTGGCTCCCTCTGATTGGTCGGTTCTTGTTTGTTACATACGTGTCCGTCAGGTTGCATACCCTTACCTTCTGCTCAAGTGGTTTTGGACAAACGACCAATTACAAGTCGCCGTGCAACAATTCAAATGCTTATCAAAGAAAGATAATTTAAATTACTTAATTTTTTTAGTAAATAAACAGCGGCGGGGTTTACAATTTTTGAAAGGTGTATTGCTTACAAATATTTAGTAAAAAAACATACTCATGGATTTTATATATTTTTTTGAAAAATAGGTATGAGATGCATTGAAACCCTGGTGAATGTTATAACATTATTGATTATATTCCGCTATTACCTAATAGTTATGCTAATACTACTAATTTGTCATAATTTGATAGTGAAATTTAAATAAAAATTTATTATTTTTTATTTAAGATTTTCCGTGTTGTTTGATGGGTTGCATAATTCGGTGACGTCACTTATTAGTATTATGAATGCTATCATAGAATAGTTTAAAATAGAGAAAACGGAAAATCTGAATAGTAAGTTATTAATAGGTCTGTTTAAGCAAGGAATTGGTATTGGTTTCAGTCAGAAATATTCTACCATAAAGTTATGAATTTGTTTTCAGTAAACATCATGCAAGGAGAACATTTTTGACAGTTTTGAACCAGTCCGGATTATTTGCTTGAACAGACCTAAGTCTAAACAAATGGCAATAAAATTTTATTAATATTTATTTTGACGTCTAATCTTCCATGTCAATTTGTGAATTTTTGTCCATTTTAATAGCATTATTGGATTTTGGTGAAATCATCCTCAAATTAAAAAGCTGGTGTTGTATTTTTTATTCAACAATAAATTAACAACAGTTGTACTTAATAACTAGATTTCTTTCCTGTACAGCTGGACTTGCTTCTCTTCTGTTTCGAGGAATTTTTTAAGTTTTCTGACTTCATTTTGTATGTCTTCGCTCAACTGGTCTAAACTAGGTAATTCCCCGCCCAAATCTGAAGGCATACAGCTCGCAGGGACATATTTCTCAAAAAAGCTCTCCATTGGCGTATCAGGGGAATGAGGAATGATCTAGGAAATTAGAAAAAGAAAATAGTAATTGTCAGTTTAAAGTGGATTGGTGCGTTATGCTAGTTGACGACATTTTTGAAACGTTAATGTTTGACAAAAATAGTCAATTCGATTTCAGATTTTACTTGTGTAATATTTTACAAATTAGTTACGTTTCAAATATTTTTTTAAATTACAAAACAATTTTTTGTTCTGCAAATATTTAAACATTTTTTATTTAATGCACTCCTATGGAAATTAAATTATGAAATTGTTTTTTTTTTTAGCTTTTATATATGATTTACAGGTAATTTACATTTGAAATATGTTATCACTATCAACTCGTAAACATCAGTTATTAATACAAATATGAACAATATCTCAAGTGGCTGTTTGTGTCACAAGTCATTTGAATTATTCCAATTTTTTTTATCAGGCAACATATTTTGAAATCTATTAAAAATGTAAAACATTTTTTTTACTTTTCTGTTTATTAGGTTGTTTATCATTTATTCTATTCTTATTAACAAATTTTCTCCAGTATACTTTGATAACAGTTATGTTATTTTAATCAATGTATTCAATTTAATGGAACTCTGCAGATTTCACCTGAAATAAATTATCAGCCTGATTTGATTGATTTTTAAGATTTTCAAACTTTTACGTTTTCGAGATAAGCACATTTAATGATGATGAAAAAATTCTGTTTTTGACATCCGGTTTTGTTTGCCACTCTTTCAAATGTATTTGTAACAATAAACAAGTAAAACAAAATTAACCGACAATTTTGATGTACAACACTATAAAAGTTCTTCGGTCCATAAAGTCAACGACAATTTTTGGGTAAAATCCCTAGTAATGAAATATAAATATGAATCAATTCAGTACATTTTTGCCAGAGTGCAAAAAATATGTATCTGAAAATAATAAAAATATGTGGAAAAATGCTGAAATATTATTATTTTGTTGAAACACATCTATAAGATAGAAAATGAGATGAGTTAAAATGGAATTTTTAGAACAACGGGAACATTGGTTAATCTAGAGAACTTTAACACTACGACTATGTTGTAACTGCGCTATCCATGAACAGGAAGAACAACTAAAATTTTATACCACTTACTACTATCCTCCTTTTATTTAGCAATTGTTTGCTAAATCGTAGCTATTTCAACGATGATTTGATTTATCAATAAAGATATACAGGGTGGTCCATAATGAATGCACCATAAACTAACTGGTAGATTATAGATATTAAAATATACTGTGTGAACCATATTTTCCTAGTCCCAATGTCTTAATTAAATGCAGGATGTAAATTGGATAAAATTTTTTTAAGCAAAAAATATATGAAAGACTGAAGTTCGAATATCTCGAAAACGGGGTGCAGTATATTGAAATAAAACAAGCATACCGTTTATGTCTAAAAATTATTGAAGATTTATCTGTGTTATATATGAATGCAATAAACATATTCCTACAAAAAGGTTTAATCCGATTATATCGGCAAAACACACTGCAAACAGCACCCTGTATGTGGTATATCGAAAGTGAACATAATATGATATGCCCCTCAAAAAACATCCATATACCGAATTCTATACCTTTTTGAAATATTGAGAGAAATCAATTTAAAAATTTTTTCTTCTACACCTTGTATCTTTTTTAATATTGATATTCGGACTAAGATAATACGACTCACACGGTATATTTTAAAATCTATAATCAATAGTCAGTCTATGGTGCATCTATTGCAAGATCACCCTGTAGAGAGGATTATTAAATGTATTAGTGGAAATGGCTTCAAATTACAGTTTTTACCTTAAAATTTGTTGTGAAACAAAGTTTTTATGGAAAATTGATTTTCAAAACTCAGTTACAAGAGCCATAAATTGTGAAAGATTGAGTTTAGACAAACATTTTTTTTATAAATCTATGACTTAAAACAGGACCTCTAAACGCCCGAACACCCTGTAACATTAAGTATTAATCATCTCGTTTTGTTTACTTACTAGTTTGTATTGTTTGTTTTTAACTTGTAACATATTTAACTTATCTATTTTATGTTTTTACCACATATGTACTTACCATTTCAAATAGCTCCTTTTTCATAAAAGGTTTTAAAATAGCTAAAATTTTCTCAAACACATAAGACGCGTTCAGTATGTGGACCTGCCTCAGTTGAATGGGAAAGGCGTCTTGTAAGTAACACAGAAATTTTCTCACAACTCCAATCTTCAACCGAGTTATATGCATTATACCAACCTAAAAACAATCATGATATTAATGTATAATAAAATACTAAGTATATAGATTGGTATGTTAGTAAATATACATTCATCGATGAATTATAAAAATAGTAAATGAAGTATATTTTTTAAATAATTAAATAAATACCCCTTTCATGTTTATAATGAAGATTAGACCATCTGGCGGTCCCGAATGGAGATTTGCGTCCACCATCATGAACAAAGCTTTTGATTGTTGCTCCAGATTGTAATTGTAATAGTATGTGTCTCTTAACATAGCGAAACCCACCACGTAGTTGTCCTTGGTCCGTTTCGGTGAAACCCCAAATTTTCTGAAATTGCAGGCGGAATTGTACAGTAATCGAATAAATAATGTTCATCTGGATAATTATTTGAAAAATCATTTTATTTATGATATTCATGAATAAGATTTCTTACAAACAAATTCTTAGAGTTAATTTGTGAATATATAAGGTAAGGTAACATTCTAATTCGAATAATAATAAATAACATAGAAAAGAGTAAAGTTACAGGATGTATAGAGTGCGTAAAATATGTTTAGCAATTTTAGATTACATGAATTATAAGGTCACACTGATTACTTATAACTTTCTTTAAATTTTTGTTGTGCTTTTGAATGTTCAACTTGAAAATGCTAAAATTGCATTGCAATGGAAAAGGTTTTGGAAATATCTACAACTAAAAATTATGTGTCTTGTGATTATTAATTATTCATCAGAAATGTTGTCAATTGGTAGTGAAAATATTAGATATGAAAACAATGACGAGGATTTCGGTAATTTAGTTTTTCTACATTGCTTTTTATTTTCAAAGCGTATACAGGGGTTGTCCCAGAGCTATTATTTTGACATTATGCCTGTTTGAGATAGAAAGAAATGTTGTATAGAAAAGTTATTGTGTTCAAAAAGGTGCATTTAATCATTTTACTTTCAAACATACAGGGTGTCTCAAAAACACTATATGTTGTGGCACTGTAATTTTTAAATGGAACACCCTGTAAATTTTTCAGTTTTTGGATTTTCTTTTTATTTCTAAACATAATTTATTAACCATATTCTATAACTATCATTAACTATTTTGACATTTTTAGAGTAACATTTTTTTTAATAAAGTAATCTGGGAAATAATAAAAAAAAACAACACATACAAAATGAACACACACAGAATTTGAAAAAAGGTTGGAAATTTTCAAAATTTATTACAATTTTTTAATAATGAATTTGTTTATTATTTAAACAATAGCTACATAACGGTTTTAACAATCATAACAAATTAATTCAAATTATTAAACTCAATTTTCATTTTTTAATTTAGTGCATATCAATTGCTACCACGCCATAAACATGGATGTGCTCTATAGAGTTTTATGTAAAATTTTTAAAAAATCGTTCGTTTGTAGATTTCATATTTAAATCAATCATGTTATGTCAGTTTTAACACGCCTCTATAGACCAATATCAATTACCAGAAATCCTCAGGTCTAATAATTCACCTGTACAAGCTGCCTGGTCAGCGTACTTGCAGGTAGGCCTGTGCATACTATAGATCTGTGTAGGCCACTAGAAAAACCGTCTGTGTAGTGTGTAGCCAGTTTTAAATTATACTGACTTAAATAATAAATTTTCGTCGAATAAAGAATTTACAATAAAAAAAACGCAAGGTAGAACTTTTTCGTATAAGACATTTCTATTACAAATTTCGTTGGGAAGCTGAATTAGGTATCATATAAATAATTTTTTAATTCTTCATATAATGAACTATTTCAATATTTTTTAACGTGGATAAATTATTTGCTACTTCATCAGCCTTTAATAATTTGATGAAATGATTGATTTGATTTATTCGTGCGCTCAAATAAAATTTTACAACTTTAGAGTTATAATTTGAATAGTTTGAACAAAAAGTGTATATTATTAGGCAACTATCAATACACTAATGGGTATGGTGGATTGTCTTCTACATCAATTGAAATAATGTATGTATGTATCATGTACAGGGTGGTCAGACAGATTATTATTCGAGATACAAAATAGTTAACAGTTATTTTTATATTATGTGCGGAAAATCAATGCTTTTTAATGGCGCGTGAGAATAAAACACTGATTTTGTGCACGAAATATAAAGAATATTTTTTGTCCAACTATCCAAAGTATTTGCCACTGTAGATTTATTATTTTTCAGTACATTTCGGAATCTTTTTTTCACGATCGTGTGTTTCCATTTTTTCACAACTGCGTGCTCTTATTCATTGCCGTTAATAAATGGATAATTTTGCCTATCTATGTACAAGGCCAAATTTCACGTGACCGCTCTACAGGGTGTCCCAAAATTAGCCTGCCAAAAATTAACTGTGGATTCTACGATCAAAACTAAGAAAAAAAGTTCTATAAACATAAACGCCCATCTAAAGACCGCTTTACATTTATGCAATTCTTATTGCATGCAAAGAAATATTGCATGCGCGCTTGCGCATTAAAGTTAAAATTAATGACCGACGCAATTTTCAGTCCATTGCACGAATATAGAGTTTGCTCTAATTTGATTGCATTGCACGTGAAATTCTTGTTCCTTTTCTGATAATATTCAGTTTTGCCATCCTACACAAAAGGAACTAACAGCAAGAAATTAAGCAAAAAGTGAATTACCCTAAATTAACCATAATAATTTTATTTTTTATTTCATCCATATTGAAACTCTAGGTTGATTGAAACTTCACACCACAGTACACAGCGGTACACACCGGTATGTTTTGATGATTTTGCAGAAGACCAGCAGATCGAAATCATTTTCATTTTACTAATTTGGCAATGGGCAATATATTGCATAAATGTAAAACAAATGACACCTTACAATATTGCATGAAAGATTTTGCTGCAATATAGTTTTCATTGCATTGCATGCTCCATTGCCTAAATGTAAAGCGGCCTTTAAACTTTTGTGGTATGTCACAAAATTTTGAAATTAAAATTACTCGAAAACAGAGCAGTTTATCGGATTGAAATAGGAAGTTTTTCATGTAAAATAGACCAAAATTTTAAATTTTTTGATCTGACGACGAAAATTTCGATATACAAGAAAGTTAGAGCAATATTTACCCACTGACCCCCCAGTTTGGCACGCCTGTGACCAATTATGAGAAATTATTTTCAGATTATTAGATTCACAGTCTAATTGTGGTTCTCAAATTCAAATTTGATTACTTTATCTTGATCCCTTTTGGAAATATTTGTGAAAAATCAAGTTTTAAGGGGTCATATCTCCGTTAGGGGGTATCTATACGGACTTATGATTATATAACAATTTTATCTTATTTTTGAATCCACAGTTTTTTTGGCAGGCTAATTTTGGGACACCCTGTATGTAGGGAGTCTCAAATTTGAGAGTAAGCATTGAGATTTCTTAAATTATAACAGATATGAAAATTTAATTTAAAAATTAAGGAAATACCGAATAAGCACTGAGAAAAATTAATTTGGTTTCTGTTTTTTCCTGACTTTATTTAATATGCAGGAGAAAACTTACATACATTTTAGAATATACTTAGATTTTCCAAAATCCGTATCGGAAAACTACGAATTCGTTGAAAATTGAGTTTAAAAATGGCGCCCGAGATCTCAACCGGTCACTTGAATTTAGAACTCTCTGTACATAGTTTTTTTATTTTTCGTGTAATAATTGTCAAATGTTATCACTACTTACGTCACTTTGAATGTATGCTGCATTTGATCGCTGTCAATGTCCCTGTTGCTAAACATCTCTGGAGAGGCAGATTTGTACTTAAAGTAGTATTCGATCGTGCACTGGGTGAGCTCTATGTCGTTTTGGCAAGCTATTAGGAAAAGGACGATCTGTTCGTCGGACAATTCTGGAATGTTGGGCTTGAATTTCAACCATTTTCTGACGTCTTCGATGTTGAACTTGGTCGTGCGGCCGTTTTTTATTATGTCTTCTGCTTTGAAAGCGTACTGGGGAATCACCGACATTACTTTACCTGAAAGAGGTATTTGTTTATGAATATCTGTGTGTTCAGCCATTGCACATGTTTCTTATTAAAGTCAAAGCTTGTTACCTGGTTTCAGGTATCTTTATTTTACGATATATAATAGGTAGTTTGTTCCCCGTGGTTTGGTTGGTTAAAAATGTAGGTATCAAGTGGAAGTCGTTTTTGGTCATTAGTATTTCGAAAATTATAACGGTGAAAAAAGCGAAATTGATTTGACATTTTGTTGTTTTCTTTTGTATAATTGTCAGTTGTAAAGTATTATGTCAGTTCGGCGGTTCATGACTTTTCAAACTGATGAGGCAGATAGGTTGAACTATATATCTATCACTACCATATCACATACCATCATCTGCTAAATCGCAGCAGCCGTGATTACAAAGGCGATGGGATTTCGCAGAATATTGTTCCTTTTCAATCTATCTGAAGTTAAAATTTTTCTTTCTATATTTGTAAATAAATTTAAAAAATCCTAATATTTGCATAGATTTTAGAGATCATGGTTGACGGCGAGAAATTCAAATGCGTGTTTAATTTTGACGTCACTAATAGAGGGTGCCACTTATCATGATTCTTTTAAATAGCTGAACTTTTTGCGGCTAGGTGACCCATCTGACTATTGACACAATCAATATTCTACCTTTTTATCTGGTAAAGGTATACCTTGTTGAAGTCGCTAGGAATAACCGTTTTCGAAATAGTTCTATTTGAAATAATCAGTGCATCGAGTAAAAACTGTTTTTTTTTTCACTAAAAATGCAGCAAAATGTTTTGGCCTGCTTTGATCAAACCATTGTTGAAAATATAAAGATAATATGTTTTCAGCGGAAAAAGCACTTCAAACAAAAAAAAATAAAATACTCGCAGTGCACTGAGTGCTCTGCAAAGGTACGAGAATCGATTTTTTTAATAGTCAGATGGATACACTAAGCCGCAAAAAAGTTCTGCCATTTAAAAGAAACAAGATGTGCCATAAGGGCACCTTCTACCAGTGACGTCGAAATTAGAAATGAATTTGAATTTCTCGTTTCTGAAAAACCCCGATCTCCAAATCTATGCAAATATTTGAATTTTTTAAAAAATTATTTACTATTAAACCGACGGACGGCGAGCGATAATATATATTTATATCTTTATAACGAGATATTCCTACAGACAAGTAAACTGCATATATAGGGTTAACTATGACTAAGTACAAAAATTTTAACCACGTGCTCAGGGAGGTCTAAAAGACAATAAAATATTTATTTCGGAATTCTAGCTCGATGTTTAAAAAATGGGGCAAACCCCTTTTTTCCTGCGGAAAGTCGGCGCCTATGACAATTAATCATCGCCTACCATGCACATAAGTGTTATGTGCTACCATGCGGTCGTTTTTTCAACATTGTCAAGTGTAAAAACGATATATATATATATAAATATACAGGGTGTCAAAAAAAATGTGGGAAATCTCTCGGATGCAGATAGAACATGAAAAAATAAGATGATAAGTTTCTATATTTTTTCTCGCTACAGGCCTACGGAGAGATGTGTCCCTGAAGGATGCCTCTGGAATTCGGTTTTTCTTGAATAACGGATCATTTTATCGACAGTAAACAAGACTACATTTTTTTAGTCTAAGCTACCCAGATTTATTATTTTCGTCTTTATCATACAGGGTGTAGGCATTAAGTTGTAAAGCTTAGCCCACCCCTGGTAAACTAAAAAAGCTAAATATGTTTCAAGAACACTATTTTATGAGGTTCTAGCTAGTGCCCATCACATAAAATTTTTATTAAATTATATTAAGTACTTTAAAAGTTATTCAAGAGAAACCGATTTCCAGCGGCGTCCTTCAGGGACGCATGTCCCCATAGGGAGGACCTGTAGGAAATGTCCTAGTGCACCAGACAGATTTCCACATTTTCCCGGACACTGTATATTAAAGCGTCAGTGCGTGACGTTCTATGCATTTTAATCACAAGTGATATTTTTGTAATATATCAGATACAATATTATAACTCACCGTCCGTAACCAGCTTAACCGGCTTCAAAGATATAGTTAACCATAGTAACCATAGGAAGTGTAATATCTAAGCCACGAAAGTTCTGGTAATATGTAAGTTCGATAGTTACTTGTAGCAAAGTTTACAGAATATTTATAGTATCTGATTCATCCGAAACTTAATGAAAATGAAAACGAAAACGATTACAATTTTGATTACAGTCGCTGAAAGTTTTAAAATATTAAAAACAAATGAGAAATCACAAACCAGGTGATTACTGTCGCATTCTCGTAGAGACGTGCTGCAATGTCTTTTTCCCTCGTATTTGTCCCGAAACAGCCAGAATTGGGAAATGTGCCAAGACGTAGATTATGATGAAAATTAGAGTCATCATACCTTAAAGTGCCGTAAATATTAAATAAAAGTGCCGTAAATATTAAACTAAAAAAAATAAGACGTCTTTTAACAGTACACGCATACTTACAATACGGCACTGTTTTCAAACAAACCCACTCACTCAGCCGCGCTGATTTTGGCAGTAGAATCGTTCTAAAGCTTATTTTTAGTTTTATTGACGGGCAAACCCGAGAATGTAGATACAAAACTGTAGTTAAGTAGGTAATTATAAATCAAATTACGTTGTTTATTGGAAATTATTGCTAGACTTATCTGCGAACATCGAATCATACTTAAGGCTACAAACTTCGGCATGTAGCTGTTATGATTACAATTACGTTATTAATTGGTAGCTTGACGAATGTTCCTCACCTTTCAAAGGTTGACACTGGTCAATAATTTATGTTTTTGTAAATGTTGCTTCAGTTTTTGCCCTAGAAAAAATTAGGTTTCAAGTTTCAAAAACTGTCTGAATGTTCTGCGCTTAAATATCAAATATACAGGGTCATTCGGTCATAGTTTCAATAATTTTAAAAGAAGATAGGGAAAAATGAGTATAATACGAATACGCAATTTAAAAGTTTTTTAAATGCAGATCCACGCTGAAAAAAGATATTTTCATTTTATTATTTAAACCCCCTTTTCAAACTGTCACTGACCGCTGGCGGCAGTTCAACTCAGTGTTGGCCTGACGACGTTGCCAAATTTAAATATTTTTATTGTGCCCATTGTAATGTTAAAATATGTAATTAATGTTATAAAAGTATACAATTATCATATTATATTCCAACATAAAAAATATTTATCCGTAATTAGGTGAATTTAGGTTGTGATAAAATAAAAAAACACATGATTATGAAAACTCGTATAAAATAATATAATCAAATGAGATTTACATTATTTGGCAATATTAACGTACAAGCTCAACTTGATCGCGCTTTCAAAAAAATAATAAAGACGTGAGAAAAAATAGGTGTAAAAAATGTTTCTTTTATTTTTATTGTTTATGCTGACAGAGAAGTTATTGATTGTATAACTGTCACAAATTGTATGTTGATGTGAAAATAAATTAGGAAGATACGAGGATATAAATGTGTTTCTTGAAATTATCAATAACTGCTTTGGAGAGTTCGAGTTTTATAACATTTTGAATATATGAATTTTAGAGAGTTCTGATTACGTCTACGTTGTCAGATTTCCAGTACAAAAATCACTCATATCAAATCTTGAAAAATCAGTATGAAAATAAATAAATAAATCACAGCAGGTTCTGGAAAGATAACCTTGCCGTTATAAGTACACTTAGCTACAAAAAAAATAACAATCCAAGTCACGCGGTTTGGTAAAATTTTACACAGGTGTGTAAGTGAAAAGTAGTACATATAATAATATAATAATAATAATATCTCTACCCCTCATTCTAATCACGAGGATTAGCCCAGAAGTCGATAACTTGTGCGGGAGAGGGGGCCACATATTATTATTAAGCAGGTCACATTTGCGCCCAGGAAGGACTTACGTTGGTAGGCCCTAACCACCATTCAGTGCAGGAATGGGAGAAACCTGGAAAACCTCATTAATTAGGGGAGTAGTCAAATGTCGACCGGTATCAATCACATTGACACATTGATACAATCCTCTCCACGAATATAGCTGATATACGGTTTACCGACTGCGGGGCTCGAACCCACATTGATCTAGCCACATCTACTGACCGACTACATGTGTGTATATACAGGGCACCCCATAATTCCGTTAGGAGTTACATTAGGAAAAAATATATAGGATGTGCCAGGTTGACCAAAAGGTTGATACCTAGTCAAAAGGAAGAAATCCTGTTATTTTTTCATGATTTAGTGAGTAAGTCTGAATTTATACCATCTTTCTCCAACACGCTCTATATAAATAATATGGTGTTATAGCACGCCGTTTATGCTATTAAAAATAGACGTCAACGTATTCGCGGAATTTCATTCAGTCATAAACATGTAAAAGAAGTTCTCGTCTCCATGATTAAAATATTTAATGACATCTTTGAAAAATAATAGTGTAATCCTAATTGGAATAAATACACAGCATATCTTCAAGAGGACGTTAGCGACTTTACCACGCAATGTATTATTATTTAGTAGATAATACATATAATAATAGTTTTCCATAATTAATAATAAAAACTGATTATTCCGGGATGTTTCGCCAGCAAGAAATAGCCCGATTTTTGTAGAAATCGAAATACCCATGCATTTTTGACATCACTCCCTCTGTCTTTGCGCTATTGTTATCCGTCCGCGTTAGTTGAAAATGACACTTGTTGCGATATATTATAGGTAAATCATTATGATAAAAATGCAATGTTTTCGTGTATTTAACGATGGTGAAATTATTGTGCCCATTGCGTCTCTCTTGTCGAGTTTGACTAACAACAAATGTGTGAGTATACATAATATTGTCACGGATTTCCCAATCCGTCTTTCCTCTTACTTCCAGAAAAACAATCCGTTAATTAATTACTTCTTTATTATCTACTGAACACTACTAATTACAGGTCAACTAAACACTTATTTAATTAATCGCTATCTAAATCACTTTGATATCTCCAACTAAACACTTTAATTCAGACTGTAACACAAGACTTATACAAGACTAACTAACTCGGCCGTTTATTCTTCGTTTATAGACCCAACGAATATTCCAGGTATATTCCAGTATCTCTAGATCCATTTTCTAGTACGACTGGAACGCTTCTCGTCGTTTCCACGATATTCTAGTAACGCCTCGATTCACACATGTTGTTTGTTTACCAGAATGGCGTAGGGGCGATCGGGGCAATCTTAGGTAATTCGCGGTGCCACAGTCGTCGGTTTGGGAGTGAGTGGGGCAAATTCCGTGACACTGCCCCTCCTTAGGACCGATCGTCCCGATCGGATACACCTCTATACGGGGACAGACGCTCCAGATGGACGACCTTCATCTTACTCCTGGGAGTCCTCTGTATCCGGTAGACGACATCATTGATTCTTTTAATGACTGTGTAGGGGCCCTCCCAACGGTTCTGTAGTTTAGGCGATCTTCCTTTCTTCCGCGTGGGTTGTACAGCCACACCAGGTCTGTTGTTGGAATCCGACTGTATTGGCCCGGACGTCGTATCGAGTCTTCATGCGATCGCTCTCAGTCGCATTCGAGATCTGACTTGATCGTGTACGGCTGCTAGTCTTCGTTCTAGCTCATGGGTGTAAGTGTCTGGCTCTGTGGGCTGTTCCGCAGGACGACCAAATACCAAATCTGCGGGAAGGCGAAGCTCTCTTCCAAAGATGATCCTTGCGGGAGTCTTTCCAGTAGTTTCATGGACAGCTGAGCGGTAAGCTAACAGGAAGAGTGGAATGAGCTTGTCCCAATCTGTCTGGTTCTCGTTTACAAACATCCTCAGATTGGTTTCTAGTGTGGCGTTGAAGCGTTCCACCATACCATCTGACTGGGGATGCAGTGGGGTGGTCCTGGTTTTCCGGATTCCCATAAGCTCGCAGACCTTTCGGAACACACCTGATTCGAAATTTCTGCCCTGATCTGAATGCAGTTCCATGGGCACACCAAATCTGCAGAACAGGTTGTTGACTAGGGCTTCTGCTACGGTCGTGGTCTCTTGATTGGGAAGAGGGTATACTTCCGGCCATTTACTGAAGTAGTCCATGGCTACTAGCAGATATCGGTTGCCACTTTGGGTTTTCGGAAATGGGCCAGCGATATCAATGGCAATTCTCTCGAACGGTGCTCCTACGATGTACTGGCGCATTTTGCCTCTGGAACGGGTCTTCGGTCCCTTGCTGGCTGCACATACGTCACATTTTCGGCACCAATCTTCTACATCCGTCCTACAGCTCAACCAGTAGAAACGCTCCCTAATCTTCTGTAGAGTCCTATTGATACCGAAATGTCCACCCCAGTACCTCCATGTACTTCCTGCAGCACTTCCTTGACCCGGGACCTCGGGAGTAGTACTTGTTTCTTGACCTCCGTTCCGTCATTGTTCTCCCATGCTCTTTTTAGGACACCGTCTTCCAACACCAAGGAATTCCATTGAGCCCAATAGCTCTTTAATGTTGGGCTTTTACCGCTGACTTCAGCCCATGAGGGTCGGTTGTTGGCTTCTTTCCAGTCTAATAAAGGCTTGATGTCACAGTCAGCTTGCTGGTCTTCCCGAATCGCCGCTGAACTCCATCTGTCTTCAGGTTGGGCTGCTACTATCTTGCAAGGAACAAATGATATGTCCTCTTTGCTTTCGAGACTACTACAGTGTTTGTTGTTGTTGGTAGGACAAGGTTTAGAAAAGGCTTCTGCGTTTTCATGTTTCCTGCCTGCCTGGGAATCGCGCCATTGCCGATCTGCCACTGGGGCCCTACACTGTCCCTTTAGATGACCCGTCCGCCCACAGTTCCAACATTGAAGTGGGCGACCTCTTCGGCTATCAAGTTGTTCTCTCTTTGGTCTGATAGTAAGGCTGAGTTTATCAATGGCCTCCTTCAGTGTTTTGATTATCTCTCCATTTCCCATACTATCGCTATTATCACTGATAGTCCGCACTTGAACATGTTCCTGGAGGCTACCGCTTGAGAGTCGCGCCTTTGCTGATCTGCGACTGGGGCCCTACACTGTCTCTTCAGATGTCCCATCTGTCCACAGTTCCAACATTGAACAAGGCGATCTCTTCGACTATCAGACTGTTCTTTCTTTGTCCTAGTAGTTGGGCTGAACTTATCAACAATCTCCTTCAGCGTCCTTATTATCTCTCCATTTGCCATACTATCGCTGTTATTATTGATGGCTCGCACTTTAACATGTCTACCGGACGCCATTTTTGCTGCCTCGAATTCCAGTGCATGTGAAAGAGCGTCATTCAACGTTTTAGGTCTAGCGAGTCGTAGTACCTGCTGAGTTTCGCAATCTCTTATGCCGTCGATAAAAACTTGAATGGAGAACTGATCTACAAATTCTGACGGGGCTGTTGGATAAGCCAATCGAACCAGTCGAGCAACGTCTGTCTCAAAATGTTGTAAATTTTCTCCACTCTGTTGGTAACGATTTTTCAATTGTGCCTGGTACACTTACTGCAGGTGCTTATCCCCATATCTCATTTCCATATGTTGTTTTAGAATGTCGTAGTTATTCTGCTGCCCAGCAGGAACTCCTTGTAAGACGTCAAGAGCTTCCCTCGTAGAGCAACTATCAGAGCAGTAGCTTTCTCATAATCCGACCATTCATTTGCTGATGCTGCTGCTTCAAACTGACGCAGATATACATTCCAGGAAACCTTGCCGTCGAATTCAGGGGGTCTCGTCTTCTGAGTTCGGATAACAGGTCCTTCTGATTTGATTACACCCTCTTTTGTTACCTTGTCTAATTTATGTCGAAGCTCTTCGCAGGTTTCTCTAACCAAGTTTATTTCTTCGTCTATTTCCTTTTTTTGTGCTAACAGTTCTTCGTTCATTTCTTTTCTTTGTTCTAACAGTTTTTCCTCTACTTGTTTTTCCACTTTATATGACTGCTCCTCTAGTTTTTCTTCTAGTGTATTCTCTAATTTTTCTAATTTTGTCTGCATTTCTTTCGTCTGATCTCTCATTTCCTGTTGTATTGTCTGTATCTGATCTTTCATTTTACACCCTTGCTCTTCTAATTTCATTTGCATCGTCTCTCCCTGTTCTTCTAATTTATTTTCTAATTTTTCCTGCATCGTTTGGGACTGATCTTCGATTTTATGCCCTTGTTCTTCAAATTTCTCTTGCATCGTCTTCGTCTGGTCTTTCATTTCCTGTTGCATTGTCTGCATCATTTCTAACAGTTTCGCCAGTTGTGCATCCATATTGACTTGGCTTCTAGTTACAGGCATTCACTCTATTTGGAAAGTTCTAGAATGTCCAGGAATGTGTTTGTAAATGTCACAGTTGACTTCCTTACAATGCAACGACTGCAGTGATATGCCACACTTGGGTCTTTGTCTCACTTCGGTATAAAGTTCTAGAATGTTCGAGAATGTCCTTCGCAAATAGCACCGTTCACTTCCTTAAGTCACGACGAGTGCGGCGATATGTCACACTTGGGTCTTTGTCTCACTTCGGTAGAAAGTTCTAGAATGTTCGAGAATGTCTTTCGCAAATACCACCGTTCACTTCCTTGAGTCACGACGAGTGCAGTGATATGTCACACTTGGGTCTTTGTCTCACTCCCGTACAAAGTTCTAGAATGTTCGAGATTGTCCTTCGCGAATAACACCGTTCACTTCCTTAAGTCACGACGAGTGCGGTGATATATCACACTTGGGTATTTGTCTCACTCCCGTACAAAGTTCTAGAATGTTCGAGATTGTCCTTCGCGAATAACACCGTTCACTTCCTTGAGTCACGACGAGTGCGGTGATATATCACACTTGGGTATTTGTCTCACTCCTGTACAAAGTTCTAGAATGTTCGAGAATGTCCTGCACAAATACCACCGTTCACTTCCTTGAGTCACGACGAGTGCAGTGATATGTCACACTTGGGTCTTTGTCGCACTCCCGTACAAAGTTCTAGAAAGTTCTTCAAACTTCCACTCAAATCCCACTTTGTGGACAGGGTTCCAGAAAGCTCTTTAAAACTTCCAGTTAAATCCACTTCCGACACCAAATTGTCACGGATTTTCCAATCCGTCTTTTCTTTTACTTCCAGAAAAACAATCCGTTAATTAATTACTTCTTTATTATCTACTGAACACTACTAATTACAGGTCAACTAAACACTTATTTAATTAATCGCTATCTAAATCACTTTGATATCTCCAACTAAACACTTTAATTCAGACTGTAACACAAGACTTATACAAGACTAACTAACTCGGCCGTTTATTCTTCTTTTATAGACCCAACGAATATTCCAGGTATATTCCAGTATCTCTAGATCCATTTTCTAGTACGACTGGAACGCTTCTCGTCGTTTCCACGATATTCTAGTAACGCCTCGATTCACATGTTGTTTGTTTACCAGAATGGCGTAGGGGCGATCGGGGCAATCTTAGGTAATTCGCGGTGCCACAGTCGTCGGTTTGGGAGTGAGTGGGGCAAATTCCGTGACAATATATTATTATGTAATTAGCGTTGTTGTAGCATTCTAATGTGGATCGATGTAAAGTACACGCTTGTTTATTTATTGAAAAACCTTCTTTAATACATACAGGGTACGTACTTCAATGTTTTTTATAATTACGAAGCAATACATTTTAATAAGAGCTTTTTTACCCAAAATTTGTGGTTTTGTTTCTTTCTCAAATGTGCGGGGTTTTGTTTCCGCTTGCTTTCTAAATCTAACTTCCCTATCGCCATTTTGGAATTTTGTTTACATTTTTCTATTAACCCTCTTGCTCCATTTCATTATTTCTACCTATCGAATTGTAGAATATTTCTGTGTGGACCGAAGTGTAATTACAATAGTTTACGAATAAATAAAATACTAAAGTTTATTTTATGGTCACGTTCGCTTTCTACTATTATCGAAAAGTTTGAAGTTTCAAACCGTTTCTAACTGCTGCAGGAACAAACTTATTGACTGCTGCTGGAACAAACCTCTTAAATGTGATGTATACAGGGTGTTCTATAAGCTCTATGATAAACTTTGGCAGATGGTAGCTGGGTTAACTTCAAACATTTTTTCTTATACGAACATTGGAAGGATAAGATAACATATTTCAATCAAAGTAGCCTGATAAATATAAATTTATGGTTACTATAAGTAATATTTTTTTTTGTGCTTAACGTTTATACATATTAGTTAACCTTTATTAACCAGATTACCAAATCTTAAAACTAGATACGAGATAATTAAATTAAACTACATTTATTGAAAATCGGCAATAACTAGAAAACCGTTCTGTTTTGGAGGGTAAAAATTTCGATTTCATAATTAGTTTTAAGAAATCTGTTAGAGGGCGCTAGGTATAGTAAATTGTGTAAATTTTTGCAGTTTTTTTTTACCTCAAACACTTTTAAGTTAAGGCTAAATTATGAAATAGGGAACAATAATTATAAGTAAAACAAGATGTACCTACTTCATTCATCTCGATATCTCAATTCGTTTTAGAGATATTTGGAATTAAACCTATTGTTCTACAAAGTAGTTTTGTAAAATAAAAAAATATTTTAATTAACGCAGTTGTCTATGGACCATATCAACATGCCGTGATTACTGTGTATTTATTTATTTATTTTATGCAAGGCAAGCCAACATAATGCTATCAAACATTACAATTATAGGGTGCACAATAACTAAAAAATAACAGAATATAGAATACAGAATACAGGTACGTACAATGACGTGTAATTACAATAAAAATATAGCTAAATTATACTACAACTAAGCTAATAAAGAGAAATATAAAAAAATTAGAATAATACATACCATTGTGCAGTAATACATATTGTGCTTTGTAAAAGCAAATACCTATACTATAAATATCAAATATTATTGAAGACTTGAATAGCTTGGCGTTTTACACAATTTAGTGACAGATGGAGTATATCTATGTGATTAAAGAACATGTTGTATTGTTTTTGTAACAAACTAATAGGTGAGTGAGTTGAGGCGCTGGTATTATATATTTGATGATAAAATAAATTCCATGATCGAGTAGAACGTAGTTTTATATTGAAAGACAAACGACCCAATATATAACTGCAGTTAATTTTACCAGTTAACAAATTAAACATTCATTTATTGTTTTAGAATATTTTTTGTTTTTCGTTATTTCAAATATTTGCTGCAAATCATAAATTTTCCATTTGATTAAGATAATGGAATGAAAATTGTTGGTAATAATCATACCATAAGGGTCATTAACTCTCTAAGTAGGTACCCTTAACAGAAATTTTTCGAAATTTTTTTATTCCGTTGAATGATCAAGCATAAACATCTGTACTTTATTCTACTAGTTTAGTAGCGTAGTTTAGTCAGAAATAATGATTTTTTAATTCACGCTGTGTTATGTGTTCACGTTCTCATATTAGGCATATGTCATGGTGACAGTTTCATTGTAATGATTGTCACTTTCGCGTGGTATCGTTTAAATTCTAAAATTTTCTTAGTTGTGATCTTTGTGAGTTTGCATTTCATTCGTTTTTTTTTACAACTGTGAATAATCGTGCTTTTTGCCAAAAAATGGGTTTGCATGGAAAAACTAGATTTTTCGCACAAAAATGATCCTACGGAACACGAGATTGAGATTTTACCGGACTTTTTTTTGGGGGAATGCTCGTCTTGCAAAGCCTTCCAAGACTGTCCACTTAGATTTCGGGGAGAAATTTTCACTATCATACATTTCCATCCGAACAGTTCCAGGAAAAATCAATCATTTCTCATTAACAAAGAACTATTGTATACAAAATGGCCAATTCCCAAAAAAATGTTCAAAAACATTTATGGAACCTTTCTGACCTTTTTCAGAATTACGGGAAAATTCGGAAAATCTGTATGTGGCCATTTTGGTGAATGTCCAAAAATGTGTCCAAAAATTCTGGAAAAATTTTTGCCGATTTCTCGAATGTGTACAAATAATTTTTGTGAGATGAGATTTTTTCCAATACTTTCCCAGTTTTCAGTAGAACGACTTCTGATATGTGAAAATTTTTGGATGATCGAAACCTAAGTGGACAGTCTTGTAGGGCTTTCCAAGACGAGCATTCCCCCATAAAAAAAGTCCGGCAAAATCTCAACCTCGTGTTCCATAGGATAATTTTTGTGGAAAAATCTAGTTTTTTCCATGCAAACCTATTTTTGGAGTCAAATTCCGCGAAAATGAAGACCGAAAGCGAAAATTGAGAAAGAGAGATCGATAGCGAATTTTATGACGAACATTAAAAAAAAATAACCTCAAACGGCTCAACCCTAAGGGGTGTACAGTAATTTGGGTGGCACAGTGGCGCTGGAAATTGTTTTTTCTTGAACAACGTTTAAAGTACTCAATATAATTTAATAAGAATTTAATGTGAAGGACACTAATAAGGACCTATTAAAATAGCGTCCTTGAAACATATTTAGCTTTTTTAGAGGCGGGTTAAGCTTTACAACTTAATGCCTACATTTTTAACACCTTGTATGATAAAATGAATCGTTTACGAGAAGAAGAATATTAAACGAATTCATGTTGTTTTTTAATAAAAGGGCTATGATTTCTATTTTTTTATCGGCAACAATGTGCTGTACGAAAGCCATTCAAACAGGAAAGTTTCGTTTTAAAATGTTTAAAAACGCAGTGGTGTCCCAAGAGTCACCTTAACGAAAAAAAACTTCATAACAGGGAACATAGGTCGAACTTTTTCTCGTAAACGGTTCATTTCATCGACAATAAACGAGTCTCTTTTTTAGTCTAAGGTTGAAGCTACCCAGTCAAGCTAAAGTCCTTTAAAAGTTATTCAAGAAAAACCGATTTCCAGCGGCGTCTTTCAGGGACAAATATCTCCGTAGGAAGGGCCTCTAGGAAAAAATTTTATAGAAACTTTTTATCTTATTTTTTCATGTTCTATCTGCACCCGATTTGCCACATTTTTGCGGACACCCTGTATATGCCCTATTGTCAATTGTATTTTTTTATGGGTCACAATAACGTGGGTACTTTTTCACTAGCACAGGCAATCGATTCGCACATCTCAATATCCTGTCAGTAAATAGATATATCTGGATTTGTATTATTTGCCATTCAGAATCGTTCAATTAATTTCGTATGATAAATTGATTGTGTAGATAAAAAGATAGTTTGCAAAAATACGGAAATATACGTATTAATATTTAGTGGAATATACCTATAATTTGGTCAATTCCTTAATCCTTGAAAATGTGTTTGTGTAGAAGAGGTATTTTAAAAAGTGGAACTTATTCGGTGGAATTAAACAGCGTGGCAAAAATTCGGATACGTTTGGCCAACCTTTGGTACGGAGAAACAAGGAAAACTTTGGTTTATAATGTGCCCAAGGCTTTGATTGTTTTCCCGTTACACGAAAAGGTACAGTATTTCATTGCTGACCAAGACTATAAAATGTAAAAAAGGTACGGTAAAAATATTTGTATGTTTACGGGCAGCTAGCGATCTCTAATAACTCACTTTATTATTTTGATATAACTTAATTCTGTAGTTAATTTTGTTACATATTAACTGTGCCTGAGTATTTAGCATATGGCATTCATAATTCTAATATTCTATTCGTCTTAGAAATATTTAAAAAAAGTATTTTTTGGGACCCTCTTTAAAGACCTCTCATAGAAAGTATATTTTGACTCGTAGGAAAAAATATTATACAGGGTGTTTCTTAAGTAGAGGTCAAAAATCCAGGGGCGTTTTTGTGACCAAAAATAAGGGTTTTTTGTTATATAAATATGGGGTCTTAGAACAGCCACTGTCCAGCTACAGTGTGTCAAAAATTAAAAAAAAACAGTTTTCAATTTCTAAGTCGCTAGACATAATTTCACCAAATTCGGTGTATACTGTACATACTCGTATTTAGTATGACAGTATGTATGAAACACAATATTAGAAACTTACCAGTGGCGGAGGCGTTAGTATCATCGATTATTATTTGCCAAAAAAATAAGTATCACCCTGTATTACAAATAAAATAGGCCATCATATGTTTTATTTCTTTACACATTCCAAAACAACAACATTTATTTATTTGATCAAGTGCATTTTTACAGTTTAAATTAGTGAAACCAATGAATATAAACAGAGTTCTTGTTATAGTCACTGCTTATTAAACATATCTTAGGCCGGCCGTACACGAGCGACATTTTGCAGTCATCCCGACCAGAATATTGCGGTCGCGTCGCGGCTAATTGCAGCTCATCATAAGAATTACAGAATATGCCATACACGGGAATCGTGCTGCAGTCGAGGTGAGCATTTGCAGTCCATTTGCGGTCGATACCTACGGGTGGCCGCATCGACTTTTGAGCCGATGCAGCGTACACGGACCACATTCTGGTTTTTCTATTCAACTGCACGCTTCTTCCTCGAACGTCATTTTAAAACTATTGTAGGCGTCGGCTACGATTCCACTGTAGTAATTAAACCGACCGCGTGATGCAGCTGATGCGACTGCAAATCAACGTCAAGAATGTGGTCAAGATGTGGTCGAATCAACTGCAAATTTGAATCAACTTGGCCGAAAATTGTGGTTGCTTCAAATGCAGATATGTGGTTCATGTACGCCGGACCTTAGGGAGGCCATGCAAAACAATAATAATAAGAAACCGTCATCTTAATTAATATTGTATATTGTCAAATTACGCTTATTTGTTTTTAAAGATAGTGCTAGTAATGGCTTATGCATATTCAAATGCTGAAATGGCCAATATGGTTTCATTTATATGGCAAAATTCAGAAATGTCAATTCAAATAAATCATTAATCAGTTTGGAATACAAAAAAGTTTAAATAAACAAACAGTAAATATAATATAATGGCGCATATGTTGATCTACAGTGCCTTCATAAATGATTACAAGCCACGTGATCAGGGTCGAGATTATCAAATCAATCGCAGAGCAATTCATATGCGAATATCCTTTTCCTCACTACGGCAATTGAGAGAGACAAGAAATCTATTTGCATACGAGTTGTTCTTCGAGAATCACAGTCCTTGTCACGTGGCTTGTAATTATTTATGAAGGCACTGTTTGTTATTTGTAATATTACACAGGGCGTATATATTTTTTTGGCAAATAATGACCCATGATACCCACACCTCCGCCATTGGTAAATATCTAAAGCTGGCAATTTTTTGTTTCATATCTACTGTCATACTAAATATGCACACCGAATTTGATTAAATTATCTCAAGCAATTCAGAAATTAAATATATTTTTTTTAATTTTTGACACGCTGTAGCTGGACGATGGCTGTTTTAAGCCCCCATATTTATAATACAAAAAACCGTGTATGTAATTGTTAGCGGCATCTGCCAATAAACTCTTTGTTACACACACAATTTTGACACATCCTGTATGTTACACAAAGTAATGTGTCAAATAAAGATTTGCTAGCTAAGTACATAATAAGTCTTTAGACACATACATGTCATTAGATGATTAATGTAAAAGATATTTGAAAACTCACTGTTGTTGTTTCTAGTTGACCTAAATGTAGTGTATTTTTTTAAATCGTATTTCCTAGGAAGTAGTGCTACTTCTAGATAGAGACATAACCTTATAAATAATCACTTCAACAGAAACCTTACAGCGCGCTGAAAACGGGTCCTACACTTTTCCAATCGACGAGCTTTTCCTCTACATCCATCTTTGGCCGCTGGATGGCGCCTTCGGCGCCTGCTCCGCTTTTCCGAGCCCTTTCCGAGGCTGTTACGTCACTCCAGCCAGGTCCTCAAAACAAAATCAATCCAGTCGCGCGCAAATTGATCATAGTGACCTAAATGTGATGATGCCGCCATTATAAGGAATATTCGTGTCCGTCCCAACGTTGAAAATTCTAAAAGGAAGCCAGCGAAACGGGGTGAGTACCGAGCTTTGCTGATTTTTGCGCGAAATGCCTCCTTTGTTCGGATTTGCTTGCGGCCCTTCCAGTGATTTTCGCGGATTTTCCCAGAACGTTGCCCGGAGAAGGGTTACTTTTCTCATGATTATTCGAAAAGATGGATTTTGGTATCTTATTTTTTTAAAAATAGGCCACAGTAGCATTTGTTGAATTTATTCATTTCTGAATTTTGGAAAAATCCGTTTCCGAATTTCATTTTCATAGAATATTAAAATAAAGTGACGTTTTTCTAATTTTTTTTTTATGGAGCAGCTTGTGAAAATCAAATTATTTTATCCATGCGGTTAAAACAAATTGTGTTATTTAATGGCACTATAACAGAAGTGGTGATTCTTTGTGGGGAATTACCGATGTAATCCATCATCTGGTTACATATGGGATGTTTGTTTGAATTTCGTTCATATTGATTTTTAAATCAACCAAAAATAGAATTTTCTTGCACGTTTTTATGAATGACTCTTTAAGTGGTTGTGTTTCATGTATTATACAGTGTTTTAATATATGGTAGAGTGTGGACGATATATTATTTTCTGATAGAAATCGTCAGGAGATAAATATCAAGATATTTAGATGATAAAAAATAATATACTTTCTATGAGGCTGGACAAAGTGTAAAGTCTAAAAAAGCTTGATATATTTTTGGTCGATTTTTGAATAAATAGTTAGTGGTGGTATAAAACAAAATTTAAATGATAAACTAAATAAATTTCTTGTCGACTGTAAGTTGATTTGGCTTTAAATTATGTTTTTCTGATAGGAGAATATTGAATATATCTGTGCCAGTGGCGAAGATATAAGAAGCCAATCTTACTAAAACGTGAATATTCCATTATAATTTGCAATATTTCGTTAAATCTAACATAACTACCCGATTTGCCAAAAATAATTCACAGGAGTTTTTTTTTTGTAAAAATACTCTTCTATACTTTAATCATGAAAGTACGGAGACATCTCTAAGCCGCAGCCAGCCAAGTTTTTCTGGTGGGACTAATAAAATATTACAAAAAATGGACTCATAGACTTGAGAAATTGTTTGACCCTTTTTTTTATTTACACAAGTTCTAATTTTCGGAGGCTCTAGGGTTGCTAGAAATAGCCTCTTGGAAATGGGTCTAAAACTTTGTTTTTGCAAATATCTCGTGTACTCCTCAGCCGCTTTTAATAGAAGCAACGCATGACATCAGTTGAAGTCTATTTCATGAATTTGCTTGAGTGAACTATTACAATAGTCAATGTATCTATTTTACACTTTTTCTTCATTTATTTGTATAGTGAATATTTTTCTTAACAATAATTTTAATGACTATCTTTTTTTGAACCTGAATTGATCTGACCTGTTTTTTTATATTGCAAGCTTCACCTGTCGCCTCTCTGGCTAAAAAAATGTAACTTTTCTACGCTACTAATCTCGATTATATTGAATTTAAAACCATATTTCTAGTAATATCTTCCGGCCCTATTTTCTATTTGAGAAACTAGTATAGTTTTATAATTATTTCACATTTTGTGTTTGGAAACGGTAATTGAGTAAAAACAACTAACCCATTAGCCTAATTTGAACATCTTGAACGTCTGTATATCGAAAATGCTTCTACTGCTTCATATACTTCAGCTGTACTACTTCTGTTGTCCTTTTCTCCTATTTTTCGATGCATTAATATAATTTCTTCCTCTTGGTTTGTCTTTCTTGTTTTGAAATAATACTCGTAATTTAATAAATGCTAGTACCTAAAGCAGTTCTGTTCCAATACTCGTATGTGATGTTTGCGGTTTCCATTCTGGTCTGCCGTTTATAAATTTCTTTAAAGTCTCTTGTCTGTTATATCGATCCACCTATTTCCGTACGATATGTTATATTGTCTTCTTTTGCAGAAAATACTGCATATGCAGCAGAGCTTGAACCCAAGAGAATCGTTAAGACAGGGTGGTGATAAAGTTCCGCACAATATTCATAATTTTCTATTTCCTTTTTGTTATTTTGAAGAATTGTGAGACAGGTACGTGAACAAAAATGTATTTTTCCAGTTTTTATGTTTGGGCTAAGACGTCGTCACAGATTTGTGCACCTCTCATTTTTTTCATCATTTTCGAGGCATCATAAACCGCTGTGCCTGTTATTTATTTATTTATCGTTCTACTATCCAACGAGATTAACGAAAAGTTTTCGCCATAAAGGAGAGAACATCCTATGAGGTCGCGGTCTAGACGCATCGCGGACTTCTCTGTGGCGAACTGATCACGTACTTTTACAAAATCAATCGCATATGTCGTTGTCTATGCGCTTCCGACTTAATCTATATACTGTACCATTTAGGTGTCAAAATATGTTCTTTGAAAGATGTACTTCTATTAGTTCTTTTATTTGATCCGATAGACTAAAGTTCTCTAAAAAGATATCTCTGAGAGCATACCCGATTACACAGCATCGTTCGATTTCTATTGGTTATGACGAGTTGACGGATTCACGTGTTCCATCTCTAGCGCTGTCATGGGCTTGTGAGTGGAAAAATTTCGAGTATATCTCCGTTAATTTAATTATGAATATAATTAATTTATTAGTGATTTTGTGTTCTCAAGAATGGAGAATAATTCAAGCTCTACAACGCATCCTAAAATCGTAAGCGCCCTAATTTAACAATTTAAGAATATCGGACATGTATGTAGGGTTTAGGACGCGAGGTCAAAATATGATTGAAGTGATATTGAAATATGCAGTTTATTAACAAGAATGTGTGTGAGTAGTGTATATGAATAGTGCAATAAAGAGTGGCAAAGCGAAGTGCATCTGTGAAACGGAAAATAGTGGAAACAAGATGAATCTTTGCCTAGGATATACAAAAAGGTACTTTTGCGAATTATGCGTGACATATAAATTATGGTATGTGAATTTCCGTATAAAATGAAATCGAAAAGAGTATATTGATAGAAAAAGACAAAATAGTGATATGGCGAAGAAACTATTCAAAATAAATATTAAAAGGTTGGAATGTGAATCAAAAAATATATTACACTTTGATAAAAACTTGGATAAATGAAGGTTATACGAAAGACGGTGCGATGCGATAATGTGTGACCGTTATAGTGACAGTGCTAGTAACCAATAGTGAATAGTGCGTACGTATTGGCGAATGTTTGCGCGATTTATTTTATGATGGGATAATCTCTACTTTCAACGAGTTTTGTCTATAACATTTTCTATAATTTTCAGCATGAAACCGTCATTGACTGTCATGGTAAATTGTCAGAAGCTGAAAACAAACTTTATTAACACCACATAATAATGAAAGTGGCAATAATATTTGTATTGTTCTACAGTTTTGCAAAATTTGGCAAAAGTTGAGATTTTCCCGCCATAAATTAAATCAAAGTCGCGAAGTTCCCGCAAATATTCACGAATTTCACGTCCATCCGGACAACAACGCTTCAATGTTAAGGTGTGATATCCGCGGAGTGTAGGAGATAGATTAAACGGGTGTCACTCGACGTCAACTTATTTTTGGTAATTTTGTGTGCTTTGAACCCTTCTCAAGTGGCACGCCTAGATAATCATGTTTCCTGCAACCCTCACCTCCTGTACTCATCTATATGCTGTGAATTAGTTACTCACTATTATTTTCGACCTTGGGTAATTCATAATACCAGATAAAAATTTTAAATTTGGAAATAACTCATATAACATTCTTATTATCTAATGTCCCAAAATTGGCAATATTACTGTTAAAAATGTCGTAAGAGATCTTAAATTGGTAATTCAATGATTAATTTATTGTTTCTCTCATTTGACTTTATCAGACAAAATTAATTGTGAATTTAATAAGCAAAAGTATGAATAAAAGTGATGTCTTTAATTGAAACAAAAATAATTGAATGTAGGTAAGTAGTAGGAAGTAGGTAATAATGATAGAACATGGAAATGATGACAGATTGAGATATCTTAAGCTTGCCAGTTCTTTAATGAAGAACATCCTGAGATTTACCTAGACAACGCAGATGATGATGTCACCATGGAAATTATGGGAGTGCAATTTAAAAATATCTGTGAAGACATCGCCAAACATAGCACCTGGAAAAAACACACTGTTAACGTCAATCAATTCCTTTTTAAAAAGATAAGTTGACTGAATTTTTTAGAATAAAAAAAAATGTAAGGAAATTATGAATATGGAGCGGGACTTTATCACCGCGTAACACCTGGTATTTATTCGTATTTCTCACCGTAAAATGAATTGATTTGTGGTTTTTTAGGTACAGAAATCTCAATTTAGGACAAAAGTAATATCAAAAATAAACCTCTTTTACTATTTAAATTCCCCTTAAATAAAATAATAACTTTAAAAAGTGTTTGTAAGACACACATTATTTTGCTATTCTAACCTAACACTTTAACAATTACTGTTACATACTTATAAACAAAAGTGAACAATCTTATATGCATAACTATGTATGTTTATGTTATACATCTACAGTGAAATTAAAAAAAAAACGTATTTTGAAAGATTTCTGTACCTAAAAATTTGTTAGTTAAACCGTTTTCTGTCGTTATACAGTGCTATCGAAAAGTAACGAATAAATTCATTATTTTTGAAATTGAGAAGTTTTCGAAAAAATCCCCTGACACGTTGATTTTGTTTTAAAAAAGGCACTTTTTGATATCATCGTTGTTCGAGATATGACGTCATCGACAATTTTTTTAAATGGCAACCCCCAATTTTGACCACGCCATTTTAAAGAGCGTGTCATTCTACATACACACATCTTGAAAAATTATGGTGTTACATAACAAAAATTTCAAGAAAATTATGTATTTTTACCGAAATGTATCACCCGAGAAGAGGGCTGATTGAGTGGCCAGCCAAAGCCCCTGATTTGATACCCCTATATTATTTCTTGTAGGGATACTTAAAAAACGAAGTATACGTTACTAGACCGGTTAATTTAGAAGAGTTACAAGCAAGAATTCGTCACGAGATACATCGTATACCTCCTGAAGTTATTGACAATGTCCAAAAAGAATTTATTAATCGTTTTGGCTACTGTCAGGCAGCCAACTGTGCACAATTTCAACATTTAAGTTAGTCGATTTTTTACATAATCATTATCATTTTCAGTGTTGTGAAAATTAAATTTTAAAATCTTCAAACATTATTTTCTTGAAATTTTTGTCATGTAACACCATAATTTTTCAAGATGTGTGTATGTAGAATGACACGCTCTTTCAAATGGCATGGTCAAAATTGGGAGTTGCTTCTTAAAAAAATTGTCGATGACGCTATATCTCGAACAACGATGACGTCACAAATGTGAGTCGTATGTCAAAAAGTGCCTTTTTTAAAAACAAAATCGACGTGCCAGGGGATTTTTTCGAAAACTTTTTAATTTCAAAAATAATGAATTTATTCGTTACTTTTCGAGAGCACTGTATATTCGTTTTGCTTCAGTATCTTTGAGTATTTGCGGGTGGCATGAGAAAACCTTTCTATTATTTTCTAAACTCTACACTATTCACTTCTTAAATATCTAAAATTATTTGTATTTGTAGAGAACTATTTCAAGAATACGGCGCTCTTAAGGGTGAAATAATTTCGATCAATTTTTATATGATATTAAAATCAACTTTGTTAAATGGAAAGCCAGTCTTGGAGAGCATCTTCATTCTTCCTTTTAATATTAGTGTTTAATAAACTGCGAGGAGCTTTTATGCGATCACGAAGACTGTGTTAAAACGACTATGTTTTCACCTAAATAACATATCATTTCTGTAATTAGAGTAGAAGTAGACATGCAAGAATGTCTTTCATCGATTTTGTTATTCGACTTAGCTGCTCATTTACAATGTAATGCGTCGGAGGGACGTGGTTTTTGCTTTTTATCGCTTGTTTCAGATCGCAGGTAATGATAGATTTTCCATACATCAAAGATAAGCCTTATCTCGCTTTTCATGTGTGCGTTACAAACACGTGGACAAGCAATTTTTGTTATCCATTTTTTTTGCTTCCAACCTTCAACTAGAAGTTTTAATGGAAAGCCCTGTACCGCCAAATAATTATTTGGTATTCGGACCATTCGGCACCACTATTCTACACTATTTCACCATTCGATATACAAGGTGTTTAAAAAAATATGGCAATATTGCTAGGGCTAGGCTTAATAAACAAACGTATGTCCTAGAGCCACTAATTTTTGAGATATAGAGCGTGTAAGATATTTTTGGAAAATCAAATTTTGTTTTCAAGTACGTTTTTTGTAGTGCCAAATTCTCTGGTGTTATCAGTTTCTTTGTACAAAGCAGAAGTAGTTGCCAGATCCTTCACTGATATTTTATTCTGTAACTTTTTTTAAATTAGGTTTTCCCATTCTAAATCACGTGATTTTATGAAAAACTCCAACTTACGCGAGGAAAATGCAAAAAACTGGTGGTAAAGTCAATCAGGCGATACAATATTCGTTAAAAGATCAAATTTCTGTTAAAATAAAAGAATAACCAATATAATGTTATTTCTGTTAGACAAAATACGGCATATCAATGGAAGAGTTCATTATAGTGGTTCAGTCGCGGCGAAGCAGTGCAGAGTCATCACTGAAGATGCCGACAGTGAAGAGCGGCGAAACGTTTGGAAGCATGGGATGCGACCAGTTACAGCGGCGGCTACGGAACGCCTCGGAGGACCACCAGTATCCGAGAAACGGTTCCGACCGTAGCAGTCGTAATACCAACAGTAGGAACCGAAATCAATATATGGACAGGCCCAGAGACACCGATAGCGGGTCTGTCCCCACAGAGCCTAGCCCGAGAACAACCAGGGCAGGTAAAAGTATTCCAGCTAATGCTAGGGATGTGCATTTTAACTCTGTTTCTGGCAGCTACCAGTTACCGTGGTCACGGCATAACAACCCGGAAAATCACCATGCATCAAAGAAGAGTGCATTGTTTGATATTTGAAAAAGTTGCGAACACCTCCGCGCACTCTATAGCACACGTCAATTTCCTTCTTAACACATACAGGGTGATTTAGAAGTTATTTAAAAAAAATTTTTGAATGTACAGACTCTTACAAATACAATTTTGAAAAAAAAAGCAGTTGGAAAATGAAAATACACTTATACACGGCATTGGAAACTGATCCAGTGTAAAACCAGATAAAGCGGCAAAGCATGCAATCGGCGACCGGACAAAAAATGAAAATAAAAAAATAACACGTATTCTATACAGCAAATTCAACTGCTTTTACCGATATTGTTATTATTTATTAATAGAATTAATAAAATAGTTTGACACACCTGTTGTTACAACAAGGCCGTTCTTACCCAGATTCTACAAACTAACGCAAATGTTTCTGCTTCTTATCCGTTTTGAACTCGTAAGTTGTCGACATCAACTATGAAAGGTTTGCGTCATCAATAGTAGGTATTCACTTCGGTGCGATACACTTCATTTTTTAAATATCTCCACAAAAAGAATCCCAAATGATTTAAAGGCAGTAATTGAGCTTCGTGTATGATACGCCAAACTACTGCAATACGCCGTGGACGTCCTAGAACTCCATCTCTTCCACGATTCGGTTTCAAATTTCCCCCGCGTTGCCTTCCACTTGCACTCACTGCACACCGGGGTAAAAGTAGCTGCATTTGGCTCCTGTTTACCGGGAAATCGTTCTGCTAAAGCATTTTCACATCGTCATAAACTAAAACGATATCCATCAACTCCGAGTTGCTATACACGTACTTAAGCCATTTTTGACACTTGAAAAAATAATATAAAGACTCGCATCATAAAAACGTTAATATCTACAAAAAGTGATCGGATTTCAATATTCGGAATCGCCTGGCTAGGGATTACAGTAGCCCAGCGATGTAAATGTTGAAAATTCAACTTCAATTTTTTTTCTCGGAAATTATAAGGATTTTACAAAAAAAAATTTTACCATATTGACTACACTTTGCATGGAGTATCTAAATATTCCTAATTTTTGTTCTGAATGACCCTGTATATTAATATCCGACAATTTATAACTCCAAGCAATAGGGAATGTTATACAAAGCGACCATAATTTTACATAAAATCCAAACATGCAATAATATACAGGGTGTCCCATTTAAAATAACTTAGTTGGAGTCAACTTCCAGTATAACCAAAAGTGCTGGAGAGTTCTATATATTTTTTCAAATTTTTCTGGTCATTTTTTCATTTTTTCCCAGTTAACAATCAACGCAGTTCCCGGTGGAATACTCTGTAGACTTATTTTTTTGTAGTTAATAATTGTGAGCTGTTGTTACCTGCTGTATTTTGCGAACAGTTGGAAAAATACCTGAGATTTCAAGTATATATGTATAGTGTTTTGAAAATAGTTGAGTGAATTCTTTAGCCGATTCCAGATGGCGTATGTCCTCTAAAATTAGCTGAACAAACCGCTGTTTCATTTTCCTCAACTATTTTTGAAACACTGTACAGGAAATTTAAAAACGGGGTCATGTTTTTTTAATTTTTGACTGTTTGGCTGTTTTTTAAAAAACATTCTTAAAAAAATTCAGAAGTTTTTGAATTTACAGTTAATTTCTTAATCAAATCAAATTACTTTTTATGTAGAATCGGCGGATAATTGAATCATTTTCTTTGGAGAGTCATATACGGAGGATTAGCCCAGAAGTCGGAGACTTGTGCTGAAGAAGAGCGGCTTATTATTACTGAGACCGATTTGCGCCCAGGAACGACTTAGGTTGGTAGGCTTTAACTACCATTCAGTGCAGGAATGAGGGAAAGCTGGAAAACCTCATTGATTAGGGGGGTAGTCAACCGGTATTAATCTCTCACATTGACCCAATCCAACATTCTTCCACCCTACCATACCCGTAAAGAGAGTGCCAATCCTCTACGAATGTAGCTTATATACGGTCTACCGACTGCGGGGTTCGAACCCACAGCGATCTAGTCATCTCGATTCAAGTATTGACGTCTTAAACCGCGTGGCCACTGACCGATCAAAGTAAATATTTGTTTGAAATGTTTTTCTAGAAATTCAAATCTGGACTAAAACGGCTATCTAAACCGTGTTTGTAATTAAAGTTCTAGAAGACGATATGTTAACCTGCATTTTTTGAAATTTCTTTTCCCGTGGCGCAAAAACCGTTTCTTTCGGGGAAATCCGAGCTTTTACGGAAACCGCCTTTAAAATATTTGCATACGTGTCCCTTTAAGCCCTGCATTACCTCTAGGGGCTCTAGGTGTCCGTAAAGAGTAGTTACAGTTCACAGGACAGACAAAGTAAATAGCGATAGATGCAGTTCAGTGGGTGGAAAACGTTTCAAACGGAATTTCCAGACAGGTAGCTCCTAGTTATATGAAACGAGTAACGCGAACGATTACGGCGATAGTTCTCAATCTGAATAAACTGAAAAAAAAATCTAAACATACGTTGTAATAAGAGACTACAAGCCCAGTATGATTTTTTTCAAATTTAAAATTATGCCAAATATTCTTAGATCTATTTAGTATATGTTTAGCAAAATCTGCAACGAATTATTAGAAATCAAATTACAAAAAAAAAATTATGAAGACGAACATCATTTATTAAGTGTACGAAGAAATAAAATGAAGGTTATAACAACCAACATAATAACATAACTAATGTATAGTTCATACCATAACATACTATAATTATTATGTTTAACTAAAAACACACTAAGTACGCTAGCCGCAATATAAAGGTTTTCAGCCCCGATCAGTATCATATTCTGTTTAAACTATGCTTAACCGCTTGCCCGAGATATATGTGCCTAGATATAGTGCGGCAAGAATTGACGACTTACGTCATACGAACAAATGAATTCATTATATTTTCATGAAAATATTTAAGAAACTGCAAGTAAGAATAATAAAGCTACATATATACTACTCTACATGTTTGCACTATACAGGATATCCCAACGAAAATTTGACCCCCCCTATAATTGGAAAACCGAATAATATTTCAAAATTCGCCGAGACCCGTCGATTTTTGTTCTTGGGGGGAGCTTTTTTGACAGTCAAGCCAACTCGATATGTTCATCCCCCTAATGCCTAGCAACCCCAACTTAAAAATTTCAAATGCAACTACCCCACTTGTGGCACATCATTTTAAAGCCCTTTTCATTGCGAATACAGTGACGTACCGTTTTTAGAAATCGGTTGAGATTTGACAGAATTATTGGTTACAAACGACAAGATGACAAACCAACTTACGCATAGTAATTTCTACACAAATGCCCACCACTGAAGCAAATAAAACTAGATACCAAAATAGTTATTAGTAGAAGATACTTAAGTTTATAGGAATTCAGACCTTTTCAAAATAACAAAAAATCAGTACTACAAAAAAAGTCGGTGTTTTTTGCTTGTGACCAAGAAATCGTTAGTTTCAGCCGTTATTGAAAGTATTAACGTGTGTTCGAAATGGTTTATTCTATCGCGGAAAGAGTAGAAATTGTTACAATTTATTATCGAAATCACGATTGCGCTAAAGCTACAGCACGAATTTTTAATGCCAATCATCCTTAAAAAAATGTAAACCACCAGTACGTTAAACACCTGATTGACAAATTTGTTGCAATAGGTTCGCTTTTAAACAAGAAACGTGAAGTAATTGGGCCAGTTCGAAATGAAGCAGTTGAAGTGGCAGTTTTGGGTCATGTACAGATGGATAATAAGCAATCGATTACAACTGTGTCTCAAGCTTCTGGCGTATCCCGTTCCAGTGTTCATCGAATTTTGAAAAAACACAATCATCATCCATTTAAGATGACGCTGGTTCAAGAGTTACATGAAGATGACTTTGATCGCCGTAACCAATTTTGTGAATACTTTAGTGAACAACTTCTACTGAATCCAAATCTTCTCTACAATACATGTTTCTCCGACGAATGCACATTTATGTTGAATGGCGAAGAGAATAGACACAATTGTCGTTATTGGAGTGATACTAATCCGCATTTAACCTCAAAAATTGAATGTTTGGGCAGGCATTTTGGGCGACCATCTTGTTGGACCATTTTTCATCCAAGGTAATCTCGATGGAAACACCTAACAAGAATTATTGGAAAGTACAATTCATCATAGGATAACAGAGAATTTAGAAAGTGACGACAATTTACTAGAAAATGAAATAACCTTCCAACAAGATGGTGCGCCCCCGCACTATGCTGCTGCTGTGCGACAATTTTTGGATCACCATTTCCCGGGGCATTGGATTGGCAGAAGAGATCCTGTCGAATGGCCACCAAGATCTCCCCTTTGGACTTTTTCTGTGGGGTCATTTAAAATCACGAGTGTACGCCACTCAGCCGGAAACATTGCAAGTGCTACGTCAGAGAATGCCGATTAATAACTGCGGATGTCTTTAATAATGTTCGAACAGAATTTGAAAACAGACTGTATTATTGTTTGGAAGTTAACGGGGGTTATTTTGAGCAATTCATCAAATAAATCTGATTTATTATTTGCTTCAGCTTTTTTATTTCATTTCTGACTTTTTTGTAAACTGATAGACACATCAATAACAATTAGGTAATGCGGTCATGTGTAGTAGATGAAAAACTTATTAGTGGTGGGCATTTGTATAGAAATTACTATGCGTAAGTTGGTTTGTCATCTTTTCGTTTGTAACCAATAATTCTGTCAAATCTCAACCGATTTCTAAAAACGGTACGTCACTGTATTCGCAATGAAAAAGGCTTTAAAATGATGTGCCACAAGTGGGGTAGTTGCATTTGAAATTTTTAAGTTGGGGTTGCTAGGCATTAGGGGGATGAACATATCGAGTTGGCTTGACTGTCAAAAAAGCTTCCCCCAAGAACAAAAATCAACGGGTCTCGGCGAATTTTGAAATATTAATCGGTTTTCCAATTATAGGGGGGGGTCAAATTTCGTTGGGATACCCTGTATATTACACTGAATAATAAAAAAATAAAGCTATCGAAAATTATGTTGACGATAAAAATAATTGCGTATCGTCAGCCGTGACGTAAGACGTGAATTCTTGTCCCAGCTATAGTATATTATTTGAGGAAGTTATGTGAATTTTATGTTGGTTTGAAACGTATTACAGGGTAATCTTTCAAACATATCGAAAGGCCAGAACATGTGTCTGGCGGCAATAATCGCATAATAAATAAAGTTATTAACATTAATAAATTGCCATAGAATGTAAACAAAACCACGTGGCCGAAAACACGATATCATTGGTGTGACGTTACACGCCGTTCAGCGTGGTTTGTTTCCGTGGATACAGGTGGAGGTTACGATGTTGGTGGTATAAACAGCTGTTGGTTTCTTGTATTTTTGGGTTTTTGTGGCATTTGTGGATCATAGATACATAGTCTAAATACTGTGTAGGTAATGTCATAATTATTTATTCATGGTGATGTGATGAACCTACGGCATTGTTAAACATAACTTATTTTTTACAATATAGATCCGCTCGTGACAATTACGGTGAAAATGCTGTTGAGTAAGTACCGGATAGATGGTTTTACTTGAGATATTAGTAGGGTATATTAGCCGGTTGAGAGTCTCCCCCCACCACTTTGGGGTGGTAATTAGCAATTACAATTGTTATGGTAATTATAATGTGTGTACGTATGTATGTGTGTATTAGCATTCATTACCCTATGTGCAATTGCACAGTACATGTATGAAGTAATGCATACAATTGCGCTTAAATGGTGTTGCATTGGAGTTGTTTTGGAGTTGCATTGTAGTTGTTTTGGAGTTGTATTGCAACTGTAATGTATGTATGTATTATCATTCATTACCCTATGTGCAATTGTAAAGTACATGTATGGAGTAGTGCACGCAATTGCGCTTAAATGCTGTTACAATTGCACATAGGGTAATGAATGATAATACATACATACATTACAGTTGCAATACAACTCCAAAACAACTCCAATGCAACACCATTTAAGCGCAATTGTATGCATTACTTCATACATGTACTGTGCAATTGCACATAGGGTAATGAATGCTAATACACACATACATACGTACACACATTATAATTACCATAACAATTGTAATTGCTAATTACCACCACAAAGTGGTGGGGGGAGACTCTCAACCGGCTAATATACCCTACTGATATTTATAAAATTATGCAATCTGATTTCACATTAAACTACTTGTTTTAATTTGTTTTTTAAAAATGATAAACAGAAGTAATTAATAATGATGTTTATTGATTTTTTTTTAAATGAATTTATTAGTTTTTTATTGCTATTTACTACTGATTTCATTTCTCCCTAAACATTTTAGAGAAATCCTTATTTATCACTTTTGTTTATTTTGTTTCAGAATGAAACAGGTAATTTAATGTAGTGAAGTCGGATATCAAAATTTTATAAATGCCTCAAATAACATTCTACGTCTCGTAAATGGTAGAAGCAAATTTGGAATCGGAATGAAGCGCTGAATACAACAAATGAAAAGAAAAAAATATTTGTTTTACAATTGATTTTTTAAACGCCCCTTTACATTCTGGTAGCTTAATAGAAAAGATTAATTGATTCTTTACATTTTAATTTTTTCAATGAACATGAACCTACCTGTATTTCCAATTAAACATACATTAAAATGGTCTTCACCAACAAACAATGTTGCAATGCTTCCTTTCGTTGCGTTTCTTCGCCGTACACCACATTTTCATTTTCATATTTTGGCACGGTAAAATATTTTTTATTAGACGCTGTACGCTGTATTCGTACATAATGGCTTAATGCAATAGGTACTTCTTCAATTTGCTCGATTTGTCTCGATCGTATTCGAGTTTTACCAACACTCATTTTTTAGTTTAAGTGCATTTCAATTATTTTTCATTCTGACGTCAAGAGTGACACATCATTCTTATTTAGGTTCAAAAGTTTCTTAACTTATATTGTAATATTTAGAAAACTTAATTTTTTAACCCGGCTTTCTTGAGAAGAAGTAACTATGCTATGCATATCCGTTTTTTTTAAATTTCATATATATAGTTGCAAAGAACTGGCTGTCCTTTAAATATTTTTTACTGGAAATGGGATGAAAGTCCTAGTCTCCTAGTTTTTGCCTTTTTTACTTTTAGTTCCGAAAGCAACTTATTGTATTGCCGCTGCAACATGTTTCGTGTTAAAACTTCTCAGTTTGATATTGCACTAGTTTGAAAGTTAAAAATTAGTCTTCATTGGAAGTCACAGTTGTTGCGGTCTGGTATTGAAACCGGGACTAGACGAACTTTCCGTTTTCCTTTGTGCCTTGAGAAACAAATCGTTTTGTCGTTGAATTTAGTCATCCATTATTACGATATTTTAGAATATGGCAGCAAATGTTCAATTATTGACTTATTTTTGGTACACAAATATTTTTTAAAGTAAAAATCAATCAAGCTTTTTCCAATTTCGACACTAACTGGCCTTTACAAAATCAAAAAGTCTCTTTCAGTTATCAAATTATTGGATCTGGTAGTTTTTTGTGAATTACCCTATACAGAGTGACCCATTTGAAAGCGGGCCACCCTCATAACATTTTTATTTATGGAGCAACTTCGACGTTTTTTTTTAAATATGGAGGGGGTAGAGGTGTATTTTGGGGGCCAAGCGGCGTCCAGTTTTTTTTTTTAAACTAAGGCCTACTAGATCACATTCAGAGGCTGAAAAATCCGGAATCCATATTAGCGATTTTTTTAGAAAAATTTTGCGTACGCCACTGAATTCGGCGTCCCCTGAAATGGATCTTTTCCAAATTGCATGAAAAAATATTCAATATTAATGATTGTACAGCTAAATTGTTGTCAAGTTATTTACTGAATGTTATTTAGTAGGCCTTAGTTTTAAAAAAAAAAATTGGACGCCGCTTGACCTCAAAATACACCTTTTCCCCCTTCACATTAAAAAAAAAATTCCGTCAAAATTGCTCCATAAATAAAAATGTTATGAAGGTGGCCCCCTTTCAAATGGGTCACTCTGTATAAATATTCTTAAGTAACCGACCAAAAGTTTGTGGTAATGTCCTGAAATGACCTTTAAAGTTCGGTACTCTAGGATTATTATATCGGTTTTAAATTGTTTTCTCAAAAACTGTTGTTATATTTGTTGTATATTTGTCACGTTTACATTAATGGCTAGTGCTAAATATATGTTGAATATACATGCTCTTTCGTCTTATAAAACAAAAATTCATGTCACGCATAAATCGCAAAAGCATCCTTCTAGATATTGTGGACAAAGTTTTATTCTGTGAGATAGCAACCTGATTTCTTTTTTCATTGTCTTAAGGTCATTTTTAAAACACCGTCCATGAATCGCGTATTTTATGTGGTCATCAACCAACCAACTTCTTCCTTATCCGAGGTTCCACTCCGTTTCGCAATTGTTATGTTCTTCTTTGCCAAAATTAAACTAGGGGAAAGATATTCCTACTCGAACTTTTCCCGCTTGTACGCCTATGACAACTGTGCTGATGAAATAGACGAATCCGCCGTCAAACTGACGTTACAGTGTCATTACTAATAGAAATTGAGCTTTCTGATATGCGCATGCGTATTTGTTGAAGCAGAAGCTGTGTAATCCGGTATGTTCTGCTAGGTATGCGGAACACGGCCTGTATATCTGTATGTTGACTGCTCTAAATTATGAGTGGGTTTATAAAATTAGTCACTCTATTATTTTGAAACCCGAATATTTTTAATGCTTTAAAAAGTGACGGAGTTGGTTAAAGCCATCTGTTAGCTTTAGTATCGGCACTTATACTCTGAACACCCTGTATACAGGGTGAGTCAGTCATAATGTCATTAATTTTAACCACGTATTCGGGAGGCCTAATAAAGGCAGAAAATCGAAACAATAATTTTTTTACTCGACCTTTAAAAAATAAACAAATCACCCTATAAAAATCAGTAACACGACGCTCCTGGTGCGCTACGAACTTTCTGATGACGCACCCATACGAGAATCGAATACCGTATCAAACCGTCAATGCCACGTTTACATACATAATATCGTCTAACACATCAGCATCTTATTCAAATTTACCTCCATTTAGCACTCTGCATCTCCCGCATTTCTTTCCCCCCAAATTTGTAGATCATGCCACACATTTGGAGGGGAGATGGAGAGAATACAAGCAGTAAGCGGTAGTTTGTTTATTTCGGTCTCACCTCACGTATTTGGCGTAAATTCATAATGCATAATTTTACGAGTTCCGAATATGTGGAAATGGTACTGACCCTAATTTCATTAATAAAGTGCTGTGGACGGATAAATGCAGTTTTACTTGAACTGTGAGCTATAAACAGGTTAGTGCCATACTACTTAAGAAACAATAAATTTCTAGGACTACAAACTGAATAATTAATTGTACTTACGAGTAATACTAAAATATATAATAAATATAGTATTTATTTGTAAAACGTAGTGAAAACGTAATATCAAAATTATTAAACTGTAATAACCTAACATTCGAAAACATTTATTTATTATCTACATTTGTTTTTATTAACAAATAAATCAATATTTAAGGAAAATTCATTCATGTATCTAGATAAAAAAAAGTTAATTTTACTCCTTGTCGTTAAATAACAGTACAAAAACTAGGTAACTAGGTTATTGACCTAATAATACGATAGGTCAAGATAAGCGGCGTGTCATTTCGGTCTTGGACAGTTTTCTGTCGACAACACGATGGTTTTTTATTACTTAGTATTTAAACACGAAACACTTTTCAGCTTTTAATAATTTACCCATTGGGTATAAGTTTTTTTATGTAATGTACGTAAATGGTTTATTACTCGGTTTATTATTAGACATGTTGGAGTGTTGTTGCAGTCATAACAGCTACATTTGTTCAGAGAAAAATCGACACGCGAGTGTACGGGTATCGTTTGATTGGGCCGTATTTTCTACCGGAAAACCTGAGTGGACCGCGTTACTTGCAATTTTTAATAGAATTATTTGATTATTATTATTTGATTTCATTGGATATTAACATTTTAAATTATTATTGGCTGAAGTTGAACTGAGCAAGAAAAAATTATATTCTAAAATAGTCAGTATAATCGTTTATTTGTGATGTCTAAAACCTAGGTAGGTAGGTACTCTATAGAAAAATATTACAACTTGACAACATTGCATCAGGTCGACATCGAACTGAACTGTGAGCTGTAAACGACCAAGGCTGTCAGCGGTCAGTGACAATCTGAAAAGGGGGTTTAAATAATGATTTGAAAATATTTTTTTCGGCGTAAATATGCATTTAGATTTTTTTTTAATCACGTATTCGCATTATACTCATTATTCCCTATCTCCTCTTAAAATTAATGACATTATGACTGACTCACCCTATGTAATTTGTAACATGATCAGCAACAGAGTAGCTGTGAACGCCATAAAGCGTATCCCAGATGTGGTGTCTCCGTGGAACCAGGGGGATGACAACGCGCAAGCCGTTCAGGGTCGATTTTTTTTTTGCGAGGAAATACGTACGGGAGAAGGGAGGTTCATTGATATGCCGGCTGCAGATAAGCCTCCTCAAACACTCCGGCTGAAATATACACAGTTGGATAGCTAATATATCCTACTTCCTACTTTACATGTGATTTCCGGCCGAGATAAATGCTGACAGCCTAGCGGGGGCATATATCGATTTATTATTGCCCGGATTATTTTGATTTTTGCCTAGGATTTATACTGTTACTAAGGATGATATAAGTTTTTCCAATGAAAATCAGTTATGAACAAAGTTAAATGAATCGTATTTACAGCATTAAATATTATAGTTAGCGATGCAGATGTAACAAAACTGAATACATACGTATTAATAATGGACTGCTACTCGTACGCTTTCATCATAAAAACGCAATACTTAATATGTTAGGTTATATCAATTTATAAATTTAAAAATGATACGTAAACAGAATGGTACACCTTAGCAGATATTTGACATTTGTCATAACTTCTATGAAAACAATTGACGACTATGTCCGACTACGTCATTTGCGCTGTAGTGTGCTAACGCGCGCGGCACAAACCTAGAAAAAATATAGACTGTGGCACGGTCATATTGCCGGCGACCGCAAATTCATGGCTGCCCTAAAAGGTCCAAATCGCTAAAACTAGGTTTTTATGCCAATTTACGTTGGTTGTATTGTAGCGTGAAGCTCATTTGTTTACTGTGATTGGTCACATTCATATCACATTCTTTAATGACATTTAAAATGACAGCAAGTTAGTTAATTTCAGATTGCAATGCAGCCATCATATTTGCACAACTGCCAACATAAAGCAACTAAAATATCCATTTTCTGGACCGTAGGTCCCTAGAAAACGCGGCACCTGTCACGTGACCTATATCATGAACCGACGCAGTCTATATTTTTTCTAGGTTTGTGGCGCGCGGTAAGTCACTGCAAACGGGCAATGGAACATACTAGAAAAAGCACGGCTCCTGCGATTTAGCCAACGATGGTCAACCTAAAGAAAACGCGAGTCTGGTAATATTGCATTAACTTAACTTTTATGAGTTGGTTGTACTAATAGGGTATCTTTTCATTATGAGAGGAAATTTCAAAATATGAAAATTTTACGTCCAACTCAAAAGATATGATTTTTTTAGTCTAATCTAATCCGTCCAATTACAAACATTTCGTTTTGGTTTTAACTGTATGCTGGATTAAAATGCAGTGTTACCAACAGTGTACATTAAGATTTCCCTAAATAGCTGTTTTCTAAGCTCCGTTCATCCATAGTCTGACACTTCTAAGTACCTAATGTAAAGGGTTTTGGTCTATATATTTTATGATTTCTATAAAAAGTGCTGTATGTTTCATACCTCTTAATCCTGAAACATATTTAATATACCAAGCGTTCTGTTAAGGTTGACAACTTTCGGAATATAAATCATAAAAACTAGCTAGTATGTTAAAATTATTTTGCACTTTAAAAATTTACGGCTATTTTTAAATCCAAATCAAAAAATGAGGATTTATCTATAAAATCAATAGTGAAAGCATTATTTTGCAACGGTTTAGCATCTCTTAATACTAATAATAATTATTTATTTGACATTTTGAATTGTCTCTTGAAATAAGAGGTGAGAGGAGGGTGCAATCTAGCATTGATTTATCTAGGGTGCAATCGTACTGCAAGAAAAGTGATTTTAGCGAACTTGATCTTGTTTTACAGCTATTTGACAGCCGAATCATAAGGCTGTGACAATAAGTTTTTGTTTAAGGCTGAACCACCAGACGGTGCTTTTGAGGCTATATTTTGCTTATCTGTTTACTCATTTTATTACTCATACAATTGTTTTAAAAATGATACAAACTTTTATAAAACATATTGTTTAATCCATCCAGAGCAAAATTCTTTTTTTTGCAACACTCAGTATTAATCGACCTAAAACTAACAAGTATCTGACAAAATGTTGTTATTATAATTGAATCGATGTATGCAGAAATGTCACATGTCCACAAAAGCATATTATGAGGAAATAGAAAAAATGTTATTATTATTTAGAATACCTTTTACTTATTTTTTATCTTAAAAATAATAGTATAAGGCATTTCTAATATAACGAAACATTGATTTTATTATAAAAATTATATTTTCTACAATGTTTTTAAACAATGGACATTTGACTTTTCTGCATAGTCTAATGGGAACTTTTCTCAATAAATAGGAGACTTTAGATGGTAAGAGTATGGTATTTTCTCATATATGTAATTTTATGTCTTTCTTTTTCCTTATGAAATATTAGTTCCATTTTGCACCTATCACACAAACCACCATACAGAACAATATTTAAATTAAACATATCACAAGTTTGTCAGAATAGCTTGTATCCCACCAATGATAATCCGTTTCGTTAGCGCGACCTGTTTTTATATTCAGTGGTTTCTTGTGGTGGATTTCATCTAACCAATCATCAATCAGAATTCCTTAAATAAACCAGTAAGGGTGCATTAAACTCCTGAATTTAAAAACAGACCCATGCCTATATTTCATATTTCACAAAAACATCGTATGTTTATTATCAATTAAACAGTTATTCGTCTGAAGCGAAAGTGAATAGAGAGCATAATATCGCTGTTCCGGAAGAACATCGACAACGGATCCAGAAAAGTCTCATTAATTCACTAAAATAATGTTATACGTAATTGTAATTTGATCTGTTGTGTTTATATTTTGTGTGAGAATCCAAAACCATTCCATTCCATTTTTCGATTTGGATTTTAAATACGCCATATTGTAGCGGTACAATTTAGAAGTGGAGAACAATTTTAATAGACCTCTTTCAAGTTATGAATACTGTTTTCTGAAATGGTACGGCAAATAGTTTTCGGGATACAGCGGCTTGCCGTTCATGTGGTGTGCTGGTCAACTTTAAATATGTAGTACTTAATTGTTTTTTTATATCAAATTTTGTAATGGCACGTGCCTTCCAGGGCATGGACCTGGAAATGCAACTTAGGGCGGCGGAGGCTAGACGGGCCGAGTTGGAGCGGCAACACGCGGAAGCCCTCCAAGCGCTCAGGGGATGCGGTCCTGAGACGTTGGAGGCCAGGCAGTCCCGTGTTAGGGAATTGGAGAAGAAGGTAGCCTTAGAAACGGTTAGGTAAGTCAAAAATTAAAGCAATGTTTTATTCCCTCTTTGTGTACGGAGTATCTTCTATACACCGTGTGCCAAAAGAAGCGGGATGGTCGAATATTTTTATGGTACTGAATACAGTTTTTCCAGAATCTGCAATAAAAAAGGGGGTTTCCATTTAACATTATAAAGTTGACTCCCGCCCCACCCCCAGGGGGTGTTTGGTTTCATTCGATACATTTTTGAAAAATATTACACACGTGTTTTTTGGTTTTTCATTTGGAAGTGTATTTCTCGAGATATTAGACAGTTTCCATAATTTTCGTAGGGTATCAGGATAAATCGTTTCTTTCCGATTATAGCGCCATCTATCAACAATTCAAAAAAAATGTCCCGAATAAAAGTTACTTATTTTTTCATGAGGAATCCAAATCTGCAAAAAAAATGAGAGTTTCCATTTAAGATTTCAAAGTTGCCCTCCTCTGCCCCACCCCCAGGGGTTGGGGGTAGGGGGTCGTGTTTGGTGTCATTCGATAGATTTTTTAAAAATATTGAGCACGTGTTTTTCAGCTTTTCGATTTGGCACACGGTGTATATAGGTTGTATATACACTTTGACAAAGCTCCTAAACGAACTAAATATATGTGTATACTTATTTTTCTCATCAACACATTTTTTTATTCACTTCTCATTATGTCGCCTTATTTGTTTTTCTCTATCTATTTCTAGTACGTACAAACTCATTAGTACAACCTTTATATTTTTTTAAATAGTGTTTTGAAAAGTTGCATTTAGTAACTAATTTGAGTTAGAAAAAGTTCGATTTTTCCTAACTAGTACTGGAGAAATACAGCATAATTCTTGAACTAACTATTAATTTATTGCCAACTTAAATCATTTCTTTCATTATTATAAATTTTAACTGTATCTTTTTTACGATTGGTTATGGAGAGCCCTGTGCATCATGGGCAAGGTTAGGTCATGAAATCTGGAAGGGGGCTAAAGCCCTGCGTGGACTGTGTCTTAATTTCGGTTCTGAAAAGTGTGAGTTGTTTATAAATATTTTTGGGGGGGGCTAATTCGATTTCTGGGGGGGCTAAGCCCCCCCCAAGGTCCCTTCTAACTTTGCCCATGCTATGCATGTATTTCATTAAGTAGACGTCGAGTGTGTGTTTATATTGATATCACTTTTTTCCCAATTTTATTTAGGCTAGTTTTTGTTGAACGGAATCCTCTATATCTTTCCGCCACGTTCGTTGCTTTCCATCCGCCATGCCTTTTAAAGGTGATGATGTCTGTTCTCCGGCAACAGTGGCCGGTGCAGCAATTTAAAAAATTCTGTAATTTTTTTAGGGAAACCCCCTATAGAATTTATATCAACGCATTGTCTTGTACATTTTTGTTCGTCCTTGTGTTGGGAATCTCTATCAATACATATTCTCCCATGCCTTTTATATGTCCATGCTGAAGAAATGCTAGTTCCCCGATTCGACAAGTTAACCTCTACTCGATGGAACACATTTCTATTCGATTTGGAGTTATAGAATAAGGCTGATAATATCTAAAATAAGAAACAATTTCAAAATTTGGAGAGAAATGTGAAAATTATACTTTACCTTCTGCTTCTATCAAAAATATCTCAACTTCTGATTTTTTTAAAACATTAGACTTCCTGGATCTATGTGCTATCGATTTAAGTTTAAGGAAAGCAATTAAACTTGGAAATTTCTTTATGTCAATATTCTTTTTCACTAACAATGTTGTTTTAGCCAGCGTATATAAACTCCACAGCGTATATAGAACTCTGGTATACACTGGATTTATGTTCAAAATAGGTTAGTAGAACCGCCTCAGTGATAACATTTACTCCCTTTTGATGTCTCCAATCTTCAAATAAGCGATACGCTTGTTCATATTTATCTTTGGATTTTGTCGCCAATAATGATTGAATAGCAATTTTTGATGATTCTTCTATTTCGAAATTGACAATTTTCAATAAAAAACTATGATGACTGTAGTTATTTGAGTTATTTTCAAAACACTATTCAAAAAATCATGTGTGCAACTCGCAGGTAAAATGTAAAGTGTGTCCTTATATGGCGTAAAAAACCTACTAAACTACCTACTAATTTTCAACGCGAAAATTGTGGTAAGGATTTTCTCTTCCTTCGTCCAATCCTTACAAACTTCAAGTTGTGTTGACATTAACCAACCGATTTGTTTTTTTTTCATAACAGATTTGTTAATAACATTAAAGGAGTAGATACACACGACGTCAAAAGTCTTGGACCCCCTTTATATAAAATGATTCGATTTATCCTAGTGGTTTTCCTTAATGTGGTAAAAAAGTACATGTACTTAGGAGAAAAAGACAATAAAAAATTGCAGACCATGAACCTTTACTTTATTACCAATGTTTTTACAAATCTGGTCAGTTTGGCAGTGGATTTAGCCAAGTGTTATTTAGAATTTTTGTACATTATAATGCTAGGACGTGAAATTTCTGCGTTTACCCGAGCAAGAATGACTGCCTTACATGATGCAGGACATTTTAATTATTAGATATCGAACATGTTGGACATTCCTAGATCATCTGTTATACGAATTGTACACAGATATGAAGAATTTGATACAGTGGAAGACAGACTACGTAGTGGACACCCTCGAGTATCTAATGAAAGGAAGGATCGGTATTTGGTGCAATATGCCCGTAGACACCGCACATCTTCAGCTTCAGGGCTCACTTTCAAGGTACATTTTGCCGTATTATATCGACACCTACTATTCGAAGACGACTCCACAACGCAAATTTACGCGCGAGAAGACCATTGCGGCCCCCCCTCCTCTACTTCCAAGGCATCGTGCTGCCCGTCTCCAGTGGGCTCGAGAGCATAGGGGTTGGCCTTTACGCCAGTGGCGGCGGGTCTTACTTACAGACGAAACCAGAATTGGGCTGGTTACTGATAACAATCGACAGACAGACAGACTCTGGAGAGAACCAGGTCGTCAACAGCGACTTCATTTTTCCCGTGAAGTTGCTCCGTATGAAGGGGGTACCGTAATGTTTTGAGGTGGAATAATGTTCAACCGCCGCACCCCATTAATTCGCATACCACAAATTTACATCTAACAAGTTATTACGCCCAATATCTACCCCCTACGTATGAATTAGGTGAAAATTTTGTGTTTATGGAGGACAACGCTCGACCACATCGCTCAAGAAGGGTTCAAGACACACTCGAAGCAGGACATATCAATAGATTAGATTGGCTAGCCAACTCTCCTGACATTAATCTTATTGAAAACATGTGGAATTTCGTTGGTACAGCCATTCATACTCATATTCCTCCACCTCAGACTGTAGATGAGTTAGTCGTGGCGGTAGAAGAGGAATGGAACAATATTCCGTAAGAGACCGTTAACCGCTTGATTATCTCAATGCACAGACGTGTCAATATGCTATTGGAACATGGTGGAGGTTATACTGATTATTAGTCAAGTAGAGAACTTGCTTTGTTACTTCTTTGTGATTTAATAAATTTTGTCAAAAATGTCACACATTTCTGGTTTTTAATTTTATAAGTAGGTAGTCAGTTTGTCGAACATATAGCTTTCACAAAAAAAGATTCCGAAAACAATATACTTTTATAAATGTATTTGGTTTTTCTAACAAAAAGATTTCTTTAGCAAGAATGATAGAAGTCTAACAGCCGGATTCATGAAACGGGCGTAGCGCTAGTCCGACTAACGAGTTTACGCCCGTGTAAAGCGCGTTAGTTGGCCTAACCAGCTTTGCGCTCATTCACGAAACATGCGTTGCTAGGTAGGCTGTTTATTTACGTCCATATGTGCGCCAAAAGTTAGACCCAGTATTGTACCTGTCTAAAAATCGCGTAACTTCGGCCTCTAGTTCCTTGCGTTTCCCATTGTATATTTAGTATTTATATTCAAAAACTGTACTTTTCAGTACTACGGATTAGTTAACATATCATAAAGTAAGTATTATACATAGTAGTGAATAGGAGTATGCTTTTTATTTAAATTAGTGCAACAGATGCGTAACCTCCGCTAGTCTGACTAACGTTACGCCTTGTTGATGAATCCGTATGTAAGACTTTTGACGTTGTGTGTATTTACGTTAGCGACAACTGAACGATCTGTCCTTTCACAGAGCAGGTCGGCAGAGGCGGTATATTATATTTAGACGGAGGAACAAGTCGGCCAAAAATCCCTTTCGTGGTGTGTGTCCAGCTATTTCTCATATATCGCATCTTTCGTCCATTACATTTTCACAGTTTATAGTGCAAAATCCTCGATAAAAACCTATCCAGCAAGGACAACTGATTTTTCAAAGGAAAAATCTGGCAGGAGAAGACTGCCGGTCCATCGACTTTAACTGTCTTAGGTCATTAAAACAGATGAACAGAACGACTTGGTGTGCGGTAGATCAAATCTTTTAAAAAACCCTTTAGTCTATACCCCGCTATACTTAATTTAAATAAGTATAAATAATATAAATTCTATCGATAGTTGCTGCTAACGTTGCAGTGACAGTCACCAGCGCCCCCCATCGATCAGCGAATCCTTTTGTGCCTTTATTTAGCCGGCATGAAACGAAACGCCGCCGTCCTAACATCCTTCTTTGTACTTGCTGCGGCTAGGAAAGATTTCAATGCGAGCCCCATTCAATGAATTAACTATGTTTGTATAACGACGAATCAATATTTGGGTCACGGAACTGGATTCGAGGTACTTCACAATGAATTATTATCGCTGGCCCTTTTTGAAGCCGGTCTCTAATGAAGCCCTAAATCGATTCTAATGCATTTCTGCAAATGGTTGCGGAATGTCGGTAGCGTATAGTTTAGACGGCTATTCTTTGCCGCCCTGAAAATATATTTTCCTCCAACCATCACAAAACTGTGACTTTTTTTGACTGTCAGGCGTCTCTAGGTTGACAATTTCCTTACTGAGAAAGAAAAATGGTATCTTAGTAACAAAAGTATTCATCTTTAATCCTAGGAGCTATAGTTGACACTTAATCCTTAGAGTATCAAGTTTAATGTATAAAAGTTTATTTAGCAATATTTACAATCATTTTTGTTTATTCACATTGATAAAAAATACACAGTTTGAACAAGTATTAAAATTAAATAAACCGCGGAAACTGCCACTACCCTTATTCTTGGAGCAATTATCAACGTAGTCCAACACGTTTTCAGTTGTTCAATAGTTATATTATTTTCAGATGTTGTAAAATCAGAAATGAAAACGGTGCTTGGTTTATCATTACCACTATCAACTTTCAGTATTCTGTTCGCAATATTTTCTTCATTCAAAAGTGAGTTCCATGTCGCCTTCCGCCATAGTGCTCGATCTCCATCACTCCGTGTCGTTTAAGAGAAATGAGGTCAGCACCTCCTTCAACTAAAAGGGTAGCAGATAGCAGACGTTCGTCGTAATGTGTGCCACTGTACTCTTTCCAGTTGCCCAGTTCAAAAATGTTGTCACTTCTTGGGAAACGGCACTGATTTTATGATTACCACCCACCATTCGATAACACTTTACACTAAGATATCTGAGAAATAATCGACGTGGTACCAATCCGGGTGGACGCGCGTAAAGCAACATATTTTCGATAAAAACTTAAATTGTCTCCCAACTCCTTTGATTTTGCTGTTGGGAATTTTTATAATTAAGGCAAATTTCTTATCTTCAACATTTCAATTGTTAAATAGCCTAATTCATCAGAAGGGCATGCAGCTGCAACCTCCAATATTACGACGACCTATAAAGAACCTTTTTAGAAATTTGATCGCAATGTTGAATATTGTGACCAAACCGTTGACGACTTCATTTTATTTGTTTGAGAAATACACAATCAATACATCTTCTGAATACAACTTAATGTTTTCTTCTTTGCACCAATCCGTAAAACGTTGGTAGATACATTCATAAATTTCTCGAGATTTTTTTGGGACAAGATTCAAAGAAACTCTTTTCCACACTCCAGTTATCTCCTCAGGTACACCTAAATCTTAATTTGATTCCAGTTTTACAGACTTTTTAGCAAATTGAACCACAAACAATCACAAATGAACTCAGTGATTACATCGATATATCCTACTTACTTTTCTTTTTATTTTTCAAATTTGGTTTCAATAATTTCGAAGCACAAATTAATAATTAAATGGGGGATTTCGGTTGGAGAAAAGCTATTTTTATTCAATGTGGTTTTTATCAAATAATTTTGTATGCAGATTCAACATGGGCTCCTTCCTACATTCACGTTGGTCCTTACTTCTCGACAATAAAAATCAATCCTTTCTAATAACTTTACCCGAGTGTCAATTGGATTGGCATAGACTAAAGTTTTTCAATATCCTCACAAAACAACTTAAAGGGTGTAAATCTGGTCAAGCCACCGGTCCTCCTCTTCCTATCCAACGATTTTTGATGTGCTTGATATATAAGTGTTTTCGGTCTGCTAGATTAAAATGGGGTGGAACCTCATCATGCATGAACCATATAATTACGTCGTATTGCCCATAAATGCAAATTATGGGAGTCTATGATTTCGTTTTTGTAAAATCCAACTTTGTCCGTAAAGAAAAGTGAACCTATGAAATTTGCATTTTATTTTTTATGAACCTATATCTAAAACTCAGTTTGAAAAATACATCCTCCGCAGAAAGTCTTCAGGAATAAGTGCATGTACTTTCTGTAGGTAATACGGATGCAAATGTTCCAATTTCGATTTTGGGAAATTAAACTGGGTAGTCAATTTCCGAACACTTGTTGAAGGATCTACGACATTTATGATATTTTCTTCAGCACCTCCAACGCGATAGATTTAATTTCCACAATTATGTTTGGTTTTGACAAATGTTCCTAAAATTATTTACGAAATTTTATTTCTATTACCCACCAATGTACGCTAATGCAAGTAACAAATAAATTGTAATTTTTATCGGTCTCTCTCAAATGATGATCCAATCTTTCAACAGTTTTCCTTCTAAAGCATTACATGATGCAAGTCCATAGATTAAATGCATGGCATATTCAGTGAAGGTTAATTCCATTACGGCAAATGTATTTCTTGACAATTTAAGTACAAGAAACAACTTGGATGAGAAGTAGGTAATTGTAAACGTACGTGACATACAGGGTGTTCTAAAAGTCCATCAGGAAACTGCGGGAGGTGATTGTACGGATTAAAATAATAGCAGTATGTAATGAACATTTTTTCGAATTGTCAATTGTTTGCAAGTTACAGCTTTTCAGAGTTAATTGTTTTATTTTTCTTTTTAAATAACTTATGTTACTCAAGTTCGATTGTTCTCGCATTTAGCACACCCACCAGTAGATCAAGCTCTATTGGACCAATCAAAGAAAAGTTTTATTATACGTTAATGTTGTAGACAATTTTGTGCTTTACGTTCTCCAGAATAAGTTTGACTCATCAGAACAACATGCCTCTACAATGCTTAGGACCTCCACAACTTTCATAATTAAATATGTGTCATTGCATGCCTGCACGAGAAAATCACTGGGTTGCTCTCCTATTAAAACGGTTGCGTTTTCGGTTCATAGCCGTCTTCCTAATTTGGACAACTGCCCCAGTTTGGGATATGTTGGTATATCCGTATTCTCCTCTATGAAAATCGTTAGTCTCTCCATGGAATATACCAGCAGCAATATGTCAGAAACACCAGTTCTTTACTCTGGCACTATTCCTTGAAAGTTATGCATATACCCTCGTCTATATAGAGCTCTTTCCATTTTTCGGATAATACATTTTCGCAGGGGCATCTGCTGCATTTTCTAATCGTGAGCGAAGTTTGGTCATTAAATCTGGGGGGCTGAAGCCCCGGGTGAACTGTGTTTTAATATCAGTTCTGAAATGTGTGCGAGTTGTTAACGAATATTTGGGGGGGGGGGCTAATTTGATTTCTGGGAGGGCTAAGCCCCCCCAAGTCCTTCCCTGACTTCGCCCATGTTGCTATTTGAAAATCAGTAATTTCAAAACACTGATTCAGAAATAGCATAGCGTAAATAACTACCTAAGTATTTTGTAAATGAAAATAAAGGAAGTGATCAGTTTATCATGTTTATAGTAATTTGCATTGAATCTAACCATCTACGTCAAATCCAATAATAGTGACGACTTAATTCAGTCGTTTTGCGAGTAAAATTAATTCATACACTTAAAATCCTTTAGTGTTTAGATGACTCCTACACTGTATTCAATCGATTTTAATATACAGGGTGTTAAAATAAGAGTGTAAAATATTTAAGGAGGTAACAGTATGCACCAAAATAAGCAGAAAAGTCTCAATAAACATGGACCCGCAAAGTAACGGTTGCGGAGATATGGAATGTTTTATGTTTTCTAGCCCCTTTTTTTATTTTGCAAAAACGTTGTGTATTTTTTTATAATAGTTGGTTGATGTTTAGTGAAATAAACAGTACGTATTTGACAGTTGTTCTCAGTGCACAAGTTTTCTTTCGCTTTGGCTGGTTACTCTAACGCATAATTAACAGACATGCATTTCATGTATGGTCGTGCTAATGGGAACGCCACCGAAGCGCGAAGTCTTTATGTTGACTCTTATCCAAATCGCCAGATTCCTTCACAACGCATGTTTGGAAGAATTCACCAAAGATTGCGTGATACCGGTTTCTTGAGCAAACAGTGCAATTTATCCGGAAGACCAAGGTCGGTATCCACTCCTAGAGCAGAAGAAGAAATTCTAGCACTGATAGAGCAGAATCCAGGTACGAGTGTGCGGAGAATATCAGCCGAGGTAGGAATTAGTGGTCCTCTTGTTTGGAGAATCCTTCACGAGCGACAGCTTTATCCATACCATGTGCAACAGGCCTTAAATCCAATAAATGATCATCAAGCACGTTTGGTTTTTTGCCGCTGGTTTCTACGTCATGATGCTGAAGACCCTCGTTTTCTGTAACTTTGTTTTTTGTTTGTTAAAAGCTTCTTTTGTCGGTTTATTTCTAATAAAATAAAATGTTTGAAAAACGAATTGTGGTCCATATCTCCGCAACCGTTACTTTGCGGACCCATGTTTATTAAGAATTTTCTGCTTATTTTGATTCATACTATTACCTCCTGAAATATTTTACACTCTTTTTTTAACACCCTGTATAATTTTGGATCGAGTAAATCGAATCAAATGTAATAGTGCATAAATATTGAATGCAGTGGATTTGATCGCAAAATTTTGAATGTAATCAGTTGGATCATATCAAGTATTGTATCGATTTAATTGTAAAATTTGGGAAGTTAATCGTTTTAAATCCATTAGTTTCTAGTCAATCTATTTGAAGTAAATCGGATCGAATTCATTAGTGTTTGTGTCAGTCCTAAATAGATTTTATTTGATCTTATTGTGATATTCCAATGTATGTATACCGGGTGGCCCTTAAATAATGGGCCATGGGGAGATTCTAGATTTTTCACTTCAAAATATTTCGATAAGCCAACTTGCCTTAACAAAATGTTGATAATAAAATATACAGGGTGTCAATAACAACTTAAAAATTTGGTAATAGATGTTTTTGGATAATAGAGATCATAATTTGTTGTCTATTTTTTATTTAAAATTCTTAAACCTACATTGTTTTTGAGGAAAAAAGGTTTATTTGTCATTAGTCTCAGAAATTGGTCATTTTCAAGAAAATATCTGCATAGTTCATTGTACAATATTTTAACGTAGTAGGTGCCAAAGTTCTCTTGCAAATCGGATATGTTGAAGGTAGATTGACAAGCAATCAAATTTGTACCGGTGTAAAATTGAACGATCAAAGGAACTTACCTGTGAAGTTCGATCGTAATTATATGAAGCGTCCAATCCGAAAATATCACTTAACCATGTAGTACGCCACTGTCGTGGTTAAGTGATATAGAGGATTGGTCGCTGAAATATAATTGAACGATCAAAGGAACTTACCTGTGAAGTTCGATCGTGATTATATGAAGCGTCCAATCCGAAAATATCACTTAACCACGACAGTGACGTACTACATGGTTAAGTGATATAGAGGATTGGACGCTGAAATATAATGGTACGGATAGTATTTTTCTTTTTCAACATGTAACGTTTTTAAAATGGAAGTCATACTGATTCTGGCAGCTCCAGATAATTTGTGGATAATCCGCAATGTGAAAAAATTTTTCGTCTTTTTTCTTTAAATACCTAAGTAGATTTTTGAAATGGTTGATTATCAGGTTATAATCTATTTCGAAATGCTCCCAAATATTCTCGTTGCCCAGCGCGTCCATTGAAATTACAGTCACATCTCTCATATCTGAATATGAAAACCTATTGTCTCAGAATGTTTCGATTTTGTAAAGTAACTGATTTTAACCAAATCTTGATAAATAAAAAATCACTTCTTAAATTCCAACTTTGCCACCCTGTGCCTTTTTATTATCATTTTATTAAGGCATTTTGGCTTAAATCGTAATATTTTGCAGCGAAAAATGTAGCATGTTTCCATAGGCCATTACTTACGGCCCCTTGTGTAATTATTATTATTTATTCGACTCGTACCTAGAATTTAGTCGATAAAACTGTACAGTTTGGGATTGTGCCAGCCTAATCAAATTCTTGAGTTATAGTCATTTCAATTCAATTGATCTATTTGTTAAATTTGGGATACTGAATTCATTAGATGTTATTATTAAATTATTTTCGTCGAGACATAATGCTTACTACAGACCATTCGTGAATTCCCGATTCGTGATGCGGGATTTCTAAGGAATTCATGCATAGTGTATAGGCTAGTGCTGGCAACCGAAATCGGTTTTTTGGATAGTTCGGTTAACCGGTTTCGGATAATTCGGTTTTTTACAAAACCCGAAAACCGGTTATTCGATTCTTCAAATAACCGATTTTAGTGCTGACAACTGAAATCGGTTTTTTGGATAGTTCGGTTAATCGGTTTTGGACAATTCGGATTTTTACAAAACCGGAAAATCGGTTATTAGTAGTTATATAGTGAATTTTAGTGTCACTTTATATGACATTTATCATCTAAAATGAACTGTTTTGGAGGTATTTCGATTTTTTTTTGTAAAATGGCATAGCTAACTTTAAAAATTCATATTTTAGAAACAATAAAAAAGGTGATCTTTATTTTTATTAGGTGTTATGCTTCGTTTTGATGTATTCATATTTAGCCTGTCATGTACAAGGCCCTCAAAATTAATTGACATACTTGAGGAAATTCAAACGTGCTTGACCTAAAAACAAAGATTCCCACTTTCACTGTTTCTAAAATATGAATTTTTAAAGTTAGCTATGATATATTTGATAATACGAGTGTATGCCAAATGAGAAATGTTATATAATTATAAAGTAACACTAAAGTTTACTATAGAATTTAAAATAAAAAAGTTGGTATCTACTTCTGGTATAACAGGAAGTCGTATAGCGTTGAAAATATTTTCATTGAAAAGTGTATCGAATTACCTAAGTAGCCAAATCTTCATTAAAAAATGTTTACCCCATCTGTCAATCTAACCGGTTATTCGGTTAACCGATTTATCGAATAACCGGTTATTCGGCTAACCGAATATTCGAATAACCGGTTTAGATTATCCGGTTTTCACCACTATTCGGGTAACCGGTTTTATCTGAAATCGGTTTTTACGCATCCCGGTTAATCGGTTTCACTTTTTTCCGGTTTTTGCCAGCACTAGTATAGGCACAGCATAGGTAGACTGTGGTATAGGGTTTTTATGAATGGATTTTTAACGAACAAGACCCTACACTTGTAGTATAAGGAAGAACTATGCCTACACACTATTCACGAATTCCTCACATATCACGAATCTTGTCGAATACACGCATAGTCTGTAGTAAACTTTAAACAAAAAACCTTTTTGTTGCAGATGCGAGGAGTTGCAGCTAGAGCTAGCGTCTTCCCAGAGAGGGCGCCTGGGGACTAGCATGCAAGGCGTGCCAATGTCCAGCACCATGGGCGGCCAGTCGTGGGGCAATAAAGGTACAGAAATTGAACGAATTATGGCTAAAATAGAGCAAGATAACAGAATATTAGCTGAATTAGACCATAGTCGTTCTACTACTTTGGGTAAGTTAGAATAGCGGAATGTGTATCTAGTGGAAACAGGAAGTAGAATTAAAACGCGTAATATTTTCTACACACCCCGTATGATGTAGATATGATGTGTCGCGTCGCTTCGACGATATTCAGTCGTGGAAATCAGACCCATGTATCTCTCTTAATTTCCCTTTCGACGCCTTTCGACGCAGATTTAATAGATTTATGGGTGAAAGGAGAAGCTTATCTAAGGTTTTTATGATGTTCAGATAGCCGTCGTTCGTTTTATAGCGGCGTCTAGATTTTTTTTCTATTAGTATTTCTCTTTCCAGGATTTTGATGTGTACATTGAATTCTCTTCAGTGCCACCGGCCATAAACCCTCAATTGTGCGGGAGTTTTAGTATTTCTTCTTTCAGAAGATATGACTTTTTATTGTTGCCCGGTAGTAATAATAACGCACAGCGTTTCTGAAATAAATAGGTCCTTCACAGGGGTAATAGAGGACATGGAAATAAACATTAAGCATTCATTAAGAAACCTGTCAAAGAATCACAAAATTTTGAATCAGGCCTGGTGTAGAGCGTGTAATTTTAAGGAAGTTGCCTAGCAACGTTTTGTGTCAGTCGAAATGCTACAGACATTTTTTCCAGAAATATAGGTATCCAAATTGTTTTCCTGTTAAAAAGCTCTCTTTTTTCTAATAAACTTTTATTATAGAAATTTTAAGTTATAAGCAATATCGTACTAAAGAGTATCAAAGAAATACCACCTAAAAATCACATTGGTGGTGGAAGGATCAAGCAGTCGCTGGAAAATTACTGAATGTTCGTTGTTTAAAATATCACTAATATAAACGTCATTAAGAATAAATAAAAGGATTAAACTCGATAATTCTTTAATACAGTTAAAACAAGAGGCGATGATAACAATTACTAAACTTAAAAACGAAACAAACGCCATCATACTACATACATACGAGTATTACAATCTATTCTCCAAATGATCTCTTATTTCAAGACATATATCCAATCTTCGCCTGACTTTTTTGTGCGCTGCGTTTATTAACATTTCGCCGTTTAACATTACAAGCGTTTGTGATTTTTTTCTTACAAATGATTAATATCTCGTGAAGGTGTTTTGTAAACCTTATTATTTAAAACCCCTCAAAAAAATCGAGGGGTGTTAGATCTGGTGACTTTCCTGGCCTCTGAATAGGCCGATCCATGTTCTTTTTAAATTGATTTCTTTTTACAATGAATACTATTAAATTAATTATACTTTATGTATTAATTGTATAAACGTTGCAAATAACGATAGTAATTATTATTATGACTACTTTTAAACAGTTTTTTTAGGATAAGAAAGTATCGAAACACCACTGGAACTAAAATTTGCCATAAATTGATATTAAATAGGTAATTCTATAAATAATGATTGGAAATTATTTCCACAAGCTAATATGTATGCTTCTAAACGGCGCTGAAATATAACATATCTGCTAATTCTTGATTTGAATAAGGCACTTTTAAATGAAACAACGTAAATCAGTCATTCTTGACTTACGTGGCCTCCTTTAGACTACAGGTTGTTTAATTAAAATTATTTATTTTCATGTCTTCTATAATCCTTTCGAACGAATTATTTCAGAAAATGACAAACAATTTTTGAAATTTCTAATAGTAAAGATAGTTTTTCTAAAATACGGTATCAGAATTCGATTCGATATTTTTCCGGTCTAAATACAATTTTTGAGACTTATGAATAATAGGTACACAAAGAAAATAACTGTAATAGATTCTAAATAAAAAACGCTAGTATATCACATATTTTCTAAATAGTATTATGGAACCTATTTCAATGCACGCCACTGGCGAAGGTTAATTTTTTTCTATTGCTTCCTGTTTCCAACTAAAGTTGATGTAATAAGCTTTCTATTATTTTCTTATTCGATATTTTTAGCAAGTTCTAGGTATTTTTTAAACGTACTTAACAATCTTTTTGACAGACGTGCATGGTTGAATTTTCTCTTAAACCATACAGTAGTTTTATACAATCAGCATCCCTAGTTAGAGGACTGCAACATTTGCTAGTAATTTTTTCTATCTCTACACATATATATTTAGTACTCTGATTGAAAAAAGATGAAAAAGTATGAAAGATTGTTGGAATTTTTGTGATCAAACTGGTAAAAATAGAACCTGTTGACGTGATCTGAATAACGGCCGGACATTTGAAAATAATTCCAGTGGGTTTTTATGACTGAACACTAGTTGGTCAAATATACAGGGTGTACCTGAGTTTTCGTTCTTAACTTTGGGAAATAATAGGCGATGAAAAAATAATAGGGGTCTTGTCTTTCCCATAATATTTTTCTCTATAACACTCCGTTTTTCTGATACAGGGCGTTCAACTTTAAAAATATATGTATTTTATTTTCTATCTACTAGTACTAGTCAACCAGTCAAACAGTCAAACCTAGGAGGAATAACAATAGATGGCGATACTCTTTTAAAATCCATATCATCCTTATTTACACTATATAGGCAAGGTTGACTTGTCTATAGTGTAAATATTGTAGTGTATATTGTATATAAACAAGGCTTTAAATAATACGATTTTCTATCAAAACCTGCCGGCATACTTTAGAAACTGGGCCTAATCAGGGACGTGGGATGTCTTCATTCATTACCTCCCTCTGTCTGATAGTTAATAGTAGACGTCGTTGCCATTTGAATACCCAGTCGCTGCTCCCGAATCGATACAGCGCAACCTGTTGTTCTTAATATGCAGAGTCCTCCATCCGTGTGATGCGATTCTGGAGCAAAATTCGTCTAGTAGAGCCGCCTCTTGTAAACATGTTTGGCATTTCGCCGGACCTTAGTCGAAGAAAATCGATAATTGCAAAAGGGCCTTGCTTAGTGTGGGTTTTAAGATCGGCATTTGACGTTCCGAAAGTCTATAGTTGACAACAAAGGTCGAATAAAAGGTGTTGGTAATGATATACCGTCCCTTTTCCTACACAAACTCCCGTTTCGTCCTAATTGGAAACATTAAAAAGGGTCGGTTTATTAAATTCTGTTTGATCGCGATTTAACTAAAGCGAATGCAGTTTGGTTGGTTGGTTTGGTACGAGGTATTTGATTGGCAGAACGCGCTTTTAGCAACAGCTAAAGGCGCGTTCTCACGATTCGATTTTAGTTGATCAACTTTTGGGGAGCAGCGAAAATCGAAAGAAAATTGTTGTGAGAACATATATATTTCAGTTTTTGTCGGTCAAGTTGATTCCACAAAAGATTCACCCAATCAAACTTTATCGTTCAAGTTATGAATCAATGGTTTTCAAACGAGTTGAAATGTGTTTGAAGCGTGTGAACATCTGTCAGTCGACTTGAATCATCCGATTCTGGTGGTTATATATAGTCCGCCTATTAATTTTACAAGACATAGGACAACAAAATGACATTAAAATGGTCAGAAAGTGCTACGGTAACATTTATAGAACTGTATCATAACTCATCATGACTCTGTTGAAACTCCATACTGGTTTTCCTTTCCAATTTCTTATCCAAAAAATAGCATGTTTTACGCTGTCTATCCCATCACAAGATCATTTTTCTCAGTTCTTTAATCAATAAACTGGAAATAATTTTAACACCTGCTGCATTTGTTGTCATTTTATATCAACTGGTGATTCAAGTTTTGCTTGACGTGTGAACCAAAAACTTGACTGATTTTAGTTGATTCACAAAAGTTGATCAACTAAAATCGAATCGTGAGAACGTGCCTTAAGGGATACCTGTTTACAGCTCTTTTAGTAGACCGACTATTTAAATCGTGCATAAATAACATTCAGTTCTAGCAAAATTCTTTTCATAATTTATCAGAGGCCCCTATTAATTTCCATCAGATAAAGAGTATGAGAAAGAGGGATGTAGGGAGGGCGTGGGAGGGAGTCCTAAAATGAGTCAGAGTTTCTTCCTTCATTACCAGCAGCCCGGAAAAAACCCTATATACATACGCCACTGTATCAGTACTGACGTGTCAACTAGATCATCGACTAGCCACAAAATGAATGCATTTTAAATAGCCTTTTCAACAAATAGAAGACGTTTGTTTAGAAGGTTTTGTTTAAAACATTCCAAACGTAAAAGCGATACTTATACAAATAAAACACTCTGTACGACGTTTTCCGATTCTTTTTTAGGGGCCGGCTTGGCCACAAGCGTTAGCTCGCACGCTCTGGGGGAATGTAGTCCCCCGATTTCCCCCATAACCATGTCCCACACGACGCCAAGCATCTACCCCACCAACACCATGGTGGGACATAACTCCTACCAGACGGGCACCACGGGTATCACCGGAGGCTACCTGCCCTCCAATCCCGTGGGGGTGAGCAGTTACAATACCAGTTCGACGCAGTACAACAGCTTGGGGCATCACTACACCAACAAGTCTAGTTTGATGGGGGCTACCATGAATAGTCTTGGGCACAGTGTTGGTATGGGCACTACCCTGGGGCAGAGCAGCGTACTAGGTAGGTGATGGAGGACCGAAATGGTCCTTGAGACACATTGTCATACAGGGTGTTTCAGTATTTCATATAATAAAACGGAAGGGCTGCTTGAGTCAAACAATATCAGTATTTTGAGGCTTTTAGTAAGGTCGCTTTTGTATTTTTTTAAAATACTTAATAACTTCAGTCACTTTTTATTAAAGAAATAGTCATCAAGAATGACAAAATAATGATAAGAATTGTGGAACAAGTTGTAAGGTCAAATATTATGAGCATATCTACTTAGGAGTTTAGTTATTTTTCTAGTACTTTGCAATGACTATTCAAATCACCTTTGGATAGAGGTGATTGTTATATAATCTTAATTTTGACCACATAAAAATGCATATAGGTACATGGAATATTGGAACACCCTGTGTTTATTCTACTTCTGAATATTTTGGATATGGTTCAAGCAATGTTTTTGATTTTTGGCGTCCAGGTACTTCTTTGGCTCAGAACCTGACTTCCATAGGTGCCACTCATATGGGCACTTTACCATCGAGTTTGGGCACCTCCTCCATGGTGCCTCCGACCAGTTACACTCAGAGTTCGATATCCAACACAACATTCAACCCCCTCTCGTCCAACAACCCTTCAGCCCTCCAGCAGACCTCCTTCAACAACCCTACGTTCAGTAACCCTGTCACAAGCACCTTGAACCAGTATAGTTTGCCGTACAGCAACCCCATCAACCCCGTCACCACCACTTTTAGCAATAACAATGTCACTTTCTCCAACCCTCTGAGTTCCCAATTTAATAGTTTACCATTGACCAGTGGCCCGATGAGCATCAAGCTGAAGCCGATAGATGATGTGGATCTAAGTGAGTATTTATCTATATAAATATTTGGGGGCATTAACGAGATTAATCCATTCACACATTCTGTTCAAGCAAGGAATCCAGAATGGTTTTAAGCTTTCAGGAATATTTGGCCAGTAAACATCATGCAGAAAGTAGTTGGACAAAAGTTTTTGAAAGTTTGGAACCAGTATGAATTCCTTGCCTGAACGGACATAACATGGCATTGTAACCAGTTACTTGACAATTTTTTAACTTTATAAGCAATTTTTTAAATTTATCTTTAACGATGTAGCAGAAATAGCAAAGATAATCCATATCAGAATAATAATTAATTGAGGAAGGCATAATTCTATAAATGGGTGAATGCCTGTATAATTAGTTCTTCTTAAGGGTATTAAACAGCTAATAATGTCTTAACATGTGATTAGGTATATTAAAATTTATTGTGGACAATCAATATCTTTGTTTAATATTTTATGTAGAATTAATGTTTCATTTACTTCACATTGCTCAACTGAAATGAGATTGAATTGTACTAAGAAACTATAACATCATCAGCGTATAGTAAAAATTTGCAAACAGGTTTTTATATCATTTATATAATAATAGTAATAATAATAATAATAGCATTTATTTCCAACAAGTTACACCCAGTTATAGGAAATACAAAATTACACTACCTTATATATGCAGCTTAAAATAAAATAACAAAGATTAATAGAAAAATATGATAATATAAAATTAGATGGCTAATAAAAAAAAAATAAACAAAAGGAAGAAAAATTATGAGAAACTTATCAGAACTAGAACACTATAATAATCTAGTCACTGCAGTATTCAAAATTGTATAGTGAGAGAATCATTGTTTATATCACAAGAACGGCATAGATTATTAAAGTTCCGACACATACTATACAGGGTGTTTCAGTTCGAGTGAATCAAATTTTAACCGCAGATATAACTCAATAAGTAATTAAGAATTGCCTTATAAACCAAGGTTCTATGTCTCACCGTTTTCCCTCTACAGGGCCGTATTGGTCGGTTTTTTACATGATATTATTTATGATATCTCTGATATGGTTGTGACCTACAAAAATTTGTAAATTTTGCAGTAAGTTATAGACATTCGTAAGTATTAACATCATACCAGATTTGAATCAAATTGTTACAACCATACCAGAGATATCATAAATAATATGATGTAAACCGACCAATACGGCCCTGTAGAGCGAAAACGGTGAGACATAGAACCTTAGTTTATAAGGCAATTCTTAATTACTTATCGAGTTCTATCTGCGGTTAAAATTTGATTCACTCGAACTGAAACACCCTGTATATAGGGCAATAAAGCATTATATTGGTATTGATGCCATGATTATAGACAGTTACAGATTGTCTGGATTCAGCACGCGGAACTAACCAGTTAATATGTTGGAGTAACAGCTGACAATCGACATTGTTATGCACTAAATTATATAAAATTGATAGTATTTATTATTCGCCTGTTATTCATCGATATCTCACCAAATCTAGACAACAGCAACTCATGATCGTATCCTCTAGGTGGGTATTGATGATCTTCTTTAAATGATAGAAATTTAAGAAACCGACGCTGTACAGATTCAACTTTACTTATATACCATACTCCAGTTTTGAACAAACAAACAAATAATATAATAACTTTATAGCATTAATGTTAGTAAAATGTTTGGTATTACGGATGACAAAACCAAGAACCTTAAAAGCAGAGGAAGTCATCAGTTCAATATGCCGTACAAATGAGAATTTATGGTCAAACAGTATTCCCAAGTCCTTAACCTCATCAAGCCTTGTTAAAGTAGTGTAATCAATATTGTAATTGAAAGGAATTGGGTCACGCTTTCTATGATAACTAACGATATTACATATGTCTACGTTAAGATGTAGATTATTATGGGTACACCAGTCTACTATGATGTTTATATTATTCTGTAGTGAAAGACAGTCATCAGAAGATCTTATCCTAGTAAAAATGTTCACATCATCAGCATAAATCAATTTACCAGACTTAATCTGCATGATCAAATCGTTTATATAAATAAAAAATAGTAGAGGCCCCAGATGGGATTCCTGCGGGGCACCTGAGGAGGTACAAGATAATGTAAACTTGAAACCATTTATTACCACAAACTGTGATCAATTTTTTTTTATATAGAATTCAATCCAACGTAGAAGTGTTTGATTCAGTATAATTGAATTAAGTTTCATTTCAATGGTTATCAAAATAGTAGAACAGTGGAAAGAAGCATTTGCAAAGGAATATTAACTATAACTTTTGAGGAACCTTGTAGTAAATTTTAAAAAGGATTATGCCTACTTTGCTAAAATATTTTTTTCTTTAGTTCAGTTGGGAATTTTGCCACACTTCTGAAAAAAAATTAAGATTTTTTGAATAAACCCTTTTGTGTTAAAAGAATCAGTCAAGGGATGTTTTTGAAAGTAAGTTTACCTAACCAAAAAAAAAAAGATAACAAAAATCGCATCACTCTCGCGCATTTTCGTATTTTTTGACGTTTCGAAAAACTCCCTGTTTTCATTCTCAAAAATTGCAAATGTATTAATCGTGTCAAATTTGACAGTTTAAAATTTGTTTATCTGGGTCACAGAGATGTTAAATGATTTTTTTCTACGTTAATGCAAAAACAAAACTTTGTTGAACTATATTTAGTGGAAAAAGTGGTTCTTTATTGCACTAGTGCAATAAAATGTTTATTGCATTCATCTGTCATTCTACTACAGCGTTTTGTCATCATGACAAACATAAACGTTCAAATTGACGTCATATTTTCCTACACTAAAGTGTCATCTAAATAAAACATATTTTGCATGAACGTAGAAAAAATATTGTATGCAACTCGTACAAAAAATGCTTATTGCACGGGACGTGAAATTGTCCAATGAGGCCATTCAGTATTTTGTCTATTGGTACATTAGTCAAAACTCCCCATTAAATAATAATTATTAAAATTATTTGTAGCAAAAATCTTTTCTAAAAGATATTTGCTATTTTTAATATAAGAATCGGATTGTCCACATAAAGGTTTAATAATTTTTAATAAATATTTTGCTAATTTGTTGCAAGGCAAATTTATCTGTTTCTTCAGTGTGAGATTTGAAAAAAGCTTCAACATTGTTAAACTATTTCAAATATCCCAAATTAGGTATTAATGGTATTGTTAATTTGGGGAATAATGTTTCTAACTTTCATTGAATTATACCCATATAATTTATCCATATATATTTATTTTTTATTTACTTGTTTTAATTTCTTATAAATATATAATTCATCAATAATTTATAATAAAGTATAAAAACAAATTCATATTAATTAAAACATTTGAAACTATTGTCACATTTTATAGTTTCTCAGTTCAGTGTTGGCAATAATATGACCCTGTTTATAGACACCCTTCTCTGACATGGGTGTAATATACGTGATCTGACTGCGGATGAAGGAAAATTCATTAAACATTCACCTTTCATTGATTAAAACCTAGAGATGTTTGTCTCTTAATTTTAAATTCAAATAAACCAGCCCCTGTCTGCCTCTTCAGGCATCTTTCTTGCTCTGCCTCACTGCATCCCCCTCCGTCTTTCAGACCCTAACCCTAGAATAATGTTTGAGGGAAGTTAAAAATAAGTCATCGATAAATTCAATATCATGTCTCATTATGCGACAACTTCTTCGAATGTATATGAGAAATAATTTTAATTGTAACAAATTCACTGTCAGCTAGTAGTTCAAACATATTTATAATCTACACAATGATTACAGACTTCGGATTATTGGAAACAATCAGAACCAAACTTTTTTTATTGTTAAAAAATCGGGGGGATTTCCACTTTCATGTATTTTGTCTCCTTGTCAAGGTACTCGCCGGGTGGCTACCCCAGTGACCCCTCACCCGCCTCCATGGGGTGGCACCACCATGTCCGGCATAACAGATTTGAGACCGAGGATGCTCACCGACGGCATAGATTCGGAATGGAGTGGGTTACACGGTGGGACCGACAGAAATTACCTAAACGGACACAATCCTGTCTCCAGTGAAGGTCAAGTGGACATGCTGGACATTCCCGGGAAAGGCAGGTGCTCCGTCTATATAGCCAGGTGAGAATTCAAAGAGCGCATACTACATAAACAGAAAAAACCTTTCTTAATTATAGTGGCAGGAAAATATTGATTTTTTCAGTATTACCCTTTTTGGTATTATATTAAACTAAAATGGTTGTGTGTGTTAATGAAATATTAAGTTGTTTATCACATGTAATAAAATGATAATGTCTGCTTTACTTCGTAATGTGTTTTAGATATCGACTATCATTAGCATGTATGTAAATAACTGATATTGATCCCAAATGTTTCTACAATGTCTCATTTCACATAAAAGAGTATTTTTAGAGGAATTATTTAATATTAATATTGCAAAGTATTGTATACCATGGCCTAGGTAACTGCTTGTGGCCAGTCACAGAATTACTATGCACTTTCCTAACTTTGGTTTTAGTTCTTGGAGGCGGACTTCGTGTCTTCATGACTTATCGGAATTCGTGCCTTGCCCATATCTTCATTTCCCTTTCTGTTGTAGTTTCTAACTCTACTATGGTCCGAATCGATCCTCAGACAACTGTGCTTGTATATACAGAATGACCCATTTGAAAGTGGGGAACCTATCTAAAAGATTATTTGTCAGTCGATTTAAAAGTTTTCTTTTTAAATGGTAGAGCTTCAATAACTCTACTCTGGTGCCAAATTACAGAATAAAAATTAAATTTTCAAGGTCTACTTTGAATTTTTTCCGTCATAAAATTAAAAAGCGTTTTTTTTTTCAAATACAAGTGTGCCACTGGATTTAGGATAATTTCAAATGAGTGTGACCAAAATTTAAAAAATATGCAGGGTGTAACGGCTTTTGTGAGAGACAAACAAATTTGATGTTGAAAATTGGCCTTCTGGGATTCAGCTTTGCCATGACATCAAACCAATAAAATTCAATAAGTTTTGCTGTTGATAAAAATTTTAAGTGGACCTTAAAACTTAATTTTTATTGTAAAATTTGGCACCTGAGTAGAGTTATTGAAGCTCTGTCATTGAAAAAAAATTCTTTAAATCAGCCACCAAATAAATTTTTTAAAGTTGCACCGTTTTCAAATGAGTCACTGTATATAAAAAATCTATTTTTTATATGTGACAAGCTGAAATTTCATGTCACAACTTAAATGTGTCTTTGCAGATTTTCATATGACCCAGAGCCAGACGCAGAAGAAGAACTGAGTATTCAAGCGGGTGACTATCTCCTGGTGTGGGGTGAACCCGTCGGTCCTGGTGGATACTTGGATGCAGAACTGTTGGATGGTAGAAGAGGTCTAGTGCCAGCTCACTTTGTCCAACGCCTGATAGGTAAGAATTCAGTCGGCAAATATACAGGATGTACACAAACTAGTGGTAAAAAATGATAGGTCATACAGGGGAGTCAAAATAATGACCATGAAATTGATATAAAATTTATTTTAAAATGGGGTACGAGGTGTGGTTATAAATAATGAGACCGACACTGCTACAGAAGAAGTATGAATGCGCCAAATGCCAGCGACTGAGAGCTGTTTAGCGTGAAGCATTCTTTTTCGAAATATTTTTTTTATGAAATCTGAGTAAAATTGCGATGATATAACACTACTAATATTGTAATAATATTTCAAATAAACTGTATATATATGTCATGAAAATTTGAAAAAAAAAATAGAAAATAAATCCCATTAAATGAGATAAGTTCCATTTTCAAACAAATATTACTTTTGGGATTTTACAGAAACGACTAATGACGTCATCAATTATATTTTTTTCCAGAAACATACCCAAATTTTTTCCTGTTAAAAAGTTCTCTTTTTTATAACAAACATTTATTATCGAAATTTATTATTATTTATTAGAGGAATTTTTCTGTATTACTTCCGTTTTAAAGTTATAAGCAATATCGCCCTAAGTTGTCTCAAAAGAAACACGACCTAAATATCATTAGTGGTGAAAGGATCAAATAGTCGTTGGAAAATAATTGAATGTTTGTTGTATAAAGCGCATAAATGTCAAAAACAAAATACTTGTCATTACTCAATACGATCGTCAAACGTATAACTTTTGTGCCTATAAAATGTGTTTTCATTCAGAAAAAGTTGATATGTTGCTAATTGACGACAAGATAAGAAGAGCTGAAGAGTTTTGTTGAGAAAGAGTTGTCATTCCTAATAATACTTTTGATTGAAAATGGAGCTTATCTCATCCCATTTAACACTACGTGTTTCAAATTTTATTTGAATTTTTTTGTATCCTCGCAGTAGGCCTATACTATCGAGTTTGAGACACCCTGTGAGAAGTTACAATAAGCCCACCTTTCTTGAAAAGGCCTTGGTTTTTTCTTACCCGCAACCTACCATACATCAACAGTGTATAACGGGTTTCAGGCTTAATACTAAATTATAAATTTTTAGTTGCAACTGAACATACAGCATAACGTATGTTGGGTTGCCAAATTTTGATTTTTTTACACTAGTATACAGGGTGTTAAAAAAGAGTGTAAAATATTTCAGGAGGTAATAGTATGAACCAAAGTAAGCAGAAAAGTCTTAATAAACATGGGTCCGCTAAGTAACGGTTGTGGAGATATGGACCACTATTTGCTTTTCAAACATTTTATTTTATTAGGAATAAACCCACAAAGGAAGCTTTCAACAAACAAAAAACAAAGTTACAGAAGATATTCGAACTCTTTCAAAAACACCCTCCTTGGTTTGGATTTCTTGACACTTTTGATTAATCCGTAGCTGCAGCTCTTCCAGGCTATTTACAGGAGTACCATGCACTAATGTCTTCAAATATCCCCAAACAAAGAAATCTAGAGGGTTCAGGTCAGGCGATCTTGGAGGCCATAAAACAGGTCCGGCCTGTGGGTTTGACCCCCGCAGCCGGTAGACCGTATATAAGCTATATTTGTGGAGAGGATTGGCACCCTCTCTGTGAGTATGGTAGGGTGAAAAAATTTTGGCTTGGGTCAATGTGAGAGATTGATACCAGTTGGCGTTTGACTACCCCCTAACTAATGAGGTTTTCCAGGTTTTTCTCATTCCTGCACTGAATGGTGGTTAGGGCCTACCAACGTAAGTCGTTCCTGGGCGCAAATGCGGTCTGCTTAATAATAATATGCCGCGCCCTCTTCTGCACAAATCTTTGCCTTCTTGGCTAATCCTCGTGATTAGAATGAGGGGTAGAGATATTATTATTATTATTATTATTATTAAATAATAAGACATAAGAACAGTTTAAATAATGTCAATATGTACTTCAGATACATTTTTGGCCTATCTTACTTTCTTACGGATATGCAGGGCTTCCAAGTATGCAGTTATCTATTGAGTTTCAATCATAATTTCTAAACTGTTGAAATTTGGGTGATAAATACAACTTTCACTATTTTAATTGAAATTAGATTTTTGTCATTACGCAGGTATAGTCAAAATTAAATTTTGGAATTTTTTTGTTGCTAAATTTGACATTTTGCTGTCGCAGGTCTATTTCCCTATCGGCTTGCTGCAAAATAGCTATACGTTGTTTTATTAGATATCTTTTACCATTTTCAAAATAAACGTGTATTCAATGTATTTAATAATAATTTTATTTATAATGAAGTTAGTATTTCCAGGAAAAACAATAGAATAATGAATAATATTTAGAAACGTTTTCAATATGAGCACTTCAAATTTCTATATAATTTCTAAAATTGTTCTCTGCTCTCGAAACATGTTGGGGTCATTTTTATTTTTTTGCCTGAAAATACTAAGTGCATTATTAATAAATTATTACTTACATATATCATTAAATATGGTTTATCTCAAAAATGATAAAATATATCGAATAAAACAACGTATAGCCTTTTTGCAGCATATTGATAGAGGATTTGAACTGCGAATGTAAATTGTCAAATTTGGCAATAACGTTAAAATTGTATAAATTCTAAATTCCGGGCACAAGTTTTTAGAAACTTTTTTTCTTATATTTGTTCGAGGAAACTACATTTTTTTAAAATATTAATGGGACGCCTTGTATATGTCAAAATTTGGCAACTTACCATACGCTGAGGTGTATGGTGGGTTGCAACTAAAGATTTATAATGTTTAATACTACTGTTGTCTGAAACCCGTCATACAGTCTTGATGTATAGTAGGTTGCAGGAAAACAGTAACCAAGGCCTTTTTACTAAAGGTGAGCTTATTATAACTGCTCATTTATGTACAATTTAAAAATAGGTTTTGTCAACTTCGTAATATAAACTAATTACGATTTGCGCGGAAAAATTTTTAATCACATTCAATTAATGTTAGTAATGTCCTTACATGAAAGAAATTCAATAATGTTGTGGTTTTAGCTACAAATTACTACATTTTTTTTGCAGGTGATGACTTGCTCGAGTTCCACCAGGCGGTGCTCAGCACTTTAAGGGAAGAGGAGATAAATCAGGAGAACTTCGCGGCTGACGTGCAGAGACTCAACGAGCTGGCAGAAATGTCAGAGGCGCAGGAAGACGAGGGGCCGGAAGGTGAGACAGGTAGGCATTTTCTGCATGTTTTCAACTCGTTTTGGTTGCATTGCGGCAAGAAAAATGTTCAAAAAGTTGAATATGCCATAAATGTAGCACAAATATAAAATGTACCGTTATAAGGAAAATAATGTCACCAGATAATTTTATTTGCAGTTTTAAGTGACATTTTTTCGAGTTATATGCTGTGAGATATTGAATGAATTTAAAATATTTTTCTTTATAAACGCATATTAAATATATTATGTTCAAAAAAATTCACAGGTGACTTGTAATCTTGTTAAGAACAATCGATTTTGGCAGACACTTTAATCATTATCTTAGTCTTATTAATTAAATGGTGTGGACAAATTAGGTGGTATCCATTAAATAGATGTGGTTTACAGTTCGAATACCCTGTATATATTGTGTCATTTGAAATTCTAAATATCATATTCGAAACAAAAATATTGTAATACAAGCTTGAATAGAAATATGAAAGATATACAGGGGTCACATTTAAGGTGTAGAGAATCACATATAATCTCCTAAACTGAAAGAAACACAGAGTGGGTTGAATTACAAAAATAGTTGAACATTTTCACCATATTTAAAATAATGGAAAGAAATTTAAGAAGAATGGTTATTGAGGTAATGAAAACAGTCTTTATTTCTTCTATATTTTCAGACAAGTACACAAAAAAAATATATGATAGGAGAATCGAAATGCAAATGCAAAATATCAAATGTGTCAACCCCGTTAAAATTGTGTAAATTCTAAAACATAATTTTGACCGTATCTGAATAATGAAGCTTGTTTAATTCCAATTTACTATGAGACTATCACCCAAATTTGGATTTGAAATTCAATATTTAACTTCTTACTTGGAAGCCCTGTATATGAAGTACTTTACATTATTTTGATCCCCTCTGTGTGTGTCCTATCATTTTTTTATCATTAATTTTTAGGCAAACTATATAATTACTTTAGAACTTTGCAATCTAATATACTCAAGTCAAGAATTCAGACGTCTTACGTCACGGCTGACGTTACACATTTGTTTTTATTGTCAACGTAATTTTCGATATTTATTCGCGTTAAAAACAAACGTTTTTTGCAATTTAGTGCAATACATAATGCAAACGTTTAGTGTAGTATATAGTTTTAGTACTATCAGTTGTAGTTTCATAAATATTTTGATGAAAATATACTGAATTATTCATTTGTTCGTATGACGTAAGACGTCTGAATTCTTGACTTGAGTATATATTGAAGTATATATACAGGGTGCCTCGCTTAAAAGTGGAACAAGCCTGTAACATGCCTACCATTTGACCGATTTCAATAAACTTTTTTTTGTTGGATACATCTTCAAAATGTATTTCTTGGACATACCTGGTGTTCTCTAAAATTCAAAACCGTGGCTGACTACGATACAATTTATGTGGCTTAAAATCGTAAAATCATATTAGGGATTATTTGATTCGAATAATTCCTACGAATTCTTGATCAGGAGCCCAGAAAACCCTACCAATAAAATTTTCGTTGCCACAGTATACAGGGTGCTCAGAAAAACTTGGGCGTCTCGCTTAAAAGTGGAACAAGCCTGTAACATGCCTACCGTTTGGTAGGGTTTTCTGGGGTTCTGATCAAGAATTTGTGGGAATTTTTCAGATTAAAAAGTCCCTAATATGATTTTCCGATTTTAAGCTACATAAATTGTATCGTAGTCGGCCACGGTTTCGAATTTTAGGAAACACCAGGTATGTCCAAGAGAGACATTTTGAAGATGTATCCAACAAAAAAAGTTTATTGAAATCGGTCGAACGTAGGCATGTTACAGGCTTGTTCCACTTTTGAGCAAGACACCCAAGTTATCCTGAGCACCCTGTATAATGTATCAACAAAAATTTGGTTGGTAGGGTTTTCTGGGGTCCTGATTAAGAATTCGTGAGAATTTTTTGAATAAAATAATCCCTAATATGATTTTCCGATTTTGAGCCACATAAATTTTATCGTAGTCGGCCACGGTTTCGAATTTTAGAGAACAGGTATGTCAAAGATAGACTTTTTGAAGGAGTATCCAACAAAAAAAAGTTTATTGAAATCGGTCGAACGGTAGGCATGTTCCACTTTTAAGCGAGACACCCTGTATACAGGGTGATTCATTAATAATTGTACATACGCTAACGGAATACTCCTGGGCTAAAAATATGAAAAATGTACACATAATGCTCAGATAAAGTATGGCTCCTTACGAGGTTACTGTTTAATTTAAAAAATTTAAAACGATTTTTGCCCATTATTTTAACACTCTATGATAAGTACATCCCTATCATATTTCCATAACGTTTAAATACTTTAGAACATATTGAAAATTGCTACAAAATTGTCTATGGCTACTACCAGGTGTACGGCAGGGGAAGAGGAGCAGTTTCCCATTCTGACTGCTGTGCCACTGGCAAATTTTTATTTTAGTACAATTTTTCCATTCCTCAATACTTTTTTTTCTGAATTAGAAAGGTATTTCAAGCTAATATAAATCAAATCTCCTATAATTCCTATCAAGTCATGAAGTCATATGTATGTTCTCTGATACCAAACATCTAGGTATGCTACTGAACAATTCCACAGACAAAGCTCTATTCAACAAGAAATTAATCTATCTAAATTTACTAAATAATTTTGGCAAGTTACTTTAACTGATATTTCCCTAATCACACTTGACATAAAGTTTAGATACTTTAGAACATATTAAAAAATGCTACAAAATCGTTCATGGCTACTAGCAGAGGCGTAGGGGTAGAGGGGCTGTTTGTTCATTAGCATACCTAGATGTTTGGTATCAGAGAACATACATATGACTTCATTGATAGGAATTTTAGGAGATTTGATTTATCTTAGCTTAAAATACCTTTCTAATTCGGTAAAAAATGTTATAAAAGCTAATAAATATGTGGGTAGATATTGTGGGTGTAATTCAACGCTGGTTGGGGCTTTTGTCCGCACAATATTATTAATACTTAAAAATATATAAAAATCTTCAATATTTTCTATGCTATTAACATTACTACATGGCCTTCCTAGCAGTAAGCCTTTATTTCTCGAGCTTTTTAAGTTATTAAACATGGGAGTGCACAATCATTTTTATTTTATTATGTAATTTATTTGTCATATTATTATTATTCAAGTCGGTGTCTTTTGTCAAGGGATTTTTCAATATTATAGCGCAGTATTGAAGAATTGAAAAATGATACCAAAATAAAAATTCCGAAGTTAGGAAAGGGAAACAGCCCCTAGAACCCTACGCCCCTGGTAGTAGCCATGAACGATTTTGTAGCATTTTTTAATATGTTCTAAAGTATCTAAACTTTATACCAAGTATGATTAGGGAAATATCAGTTAAAGTAACTTGCCAAAATTATTTAAAATTTTTTAAATAAAACACCCTGTAACTCTGTAAGGAGTCATATATTATCCAAGCATTTTGTGTCAATTTTTCATATTTTCAGCCTAGGATTATTCAATTATTAACGTATGTACAATTATTAATGAATCACCCTGTATACGTCAAAATTTGGCAATCCACCATACGCTAAGATGTATGGTGGGTTGCACCTAAAGATTTATAAATGTAAATATTAAGGTAGTCTGAAACCCGTCATACGTTCTTAATGTATGGTAGGTTGCGGCAAAAAAGAAACCAAGGCGTTGTTACAAAAGGTGGGTTTATTGGAACTGTTCAAATATGTACAATTTCACACGTTTTTCACAAATTTTTACCTAAAATTCTCCCTTTCTAATGTAATCCCTATGTTTTCCCATTCTAACATTAATGGTCAAACTAGAAGTCTCCCCAATACAATGTTTATTGCATTCACATAGTAAATGCAGTTTTTTAATTTTATACTTGATTATTTGGCCTAAGTTTTGATAAAATTGTTAGTAATATATCAGTTTGTAAAATTGTCTTAATGTTAATAAACCTATTACCAATTCTTTTAATCTCTGAGACAAACTTCATATATATGGTATTTTTACTGTATGTATATTTTGTTGTTGTTGTCTTGGCATATTGTTTTTATTTTCAAACCAGTTTTTCTGAATTTTGAAAATATTGAATTTCAGTGGCATTACATGTAGGCAGTATTCATAGACCGAACAAAGTCTTTTTGCTTTGGTACAAAAAAGTTTTCCGGTAATCCTGACATCAAAACTACACACACACACACCGGTTTTACATAAATTGGAGGCTTGCTCTTTTTCTAGTACTTTAGTTTTTGAACAACCTACCGTTTGGATGGGTGATACTAAAGAAAGATCATATATATATTTTTTTAAATTGGTCGAAGAGACAAAATGTTCAAAGCCTGAAGATGCTTTATGGCTGAAGGTGTTGAATTCTGCTAAACATATATTATGTTTTCATTACATTATGAATTGACAATATGTATGTATAGTGCTGTGATAATTTAAAGCAACATTTTTCTCTGATTATGAAAACGATTTGTCATATTTCAAAAGTAAGGTCTGATTGGTTAACAAAAACAAATAAGAATAAGAAAAATGTATAACGATTCTAAACACATACATATTTATGTTTTTTACCCATATTTGCTATGAAAAACAAATGTAAATTTTGACTTCTAATTCAACTAGCCTCCAATTTCTTTTCATAATAATTTTAGACGGTACAGATATGGACAACTGTTTGTCATTTCACCCACCTACCTTAAAAGTGACTGCCCTGTATACAACGTTTACAATCGTTGCCAAATATTTCTAAAAAATAGTAAACCTTTCTTTTAAATATGAATGTAAAGTAACACGTTTTTATAAATATGGCGCACTCAGTACAGGTACACCAACGTAAGTAAAGTTAATTAAAAGAAATTAGTAAATCGAGATAGCTTTTTGAACATAGACTTTTCCTAGGTTAGTTTTGCTGTTCATGCCCATTAGTCTAAAGGCGTTACTCTTAGTCAGCTCTCAAAAGATGCAACATTATTACGGTGATCTTAATAATTACGTTGTCATTACGATGTATTAAATGTTGCATTTTTTATCGAATAGAATTTTGTAGAAGAATTTGGGTAATATTTACCAATACTTTACGGTTAAAATGTAATTTTTAGCTTGTTCGAGTAGGATTTTTTAATAGACCAATACCTAGAAATAATGAAAGGGATTTAAGTTAAGGTCATATTATTTTAGTTGAAAATGAGAAGTTTGAAAAGACAAAGTTATTTTCATTCACTTACTAATAAAATTTGTAATTAAATAGTGTTTGAAACTAATGCAAAACATGTTACGTTTTCAAAATTGAAGTAAATTTTACAAGATTTCACAGGCGTAGATAGAAATTCTTATATAAATACTATAGCCTGTAAAAACTACATCTTAAACTTAAATCTCTTACTGTAACATAATTCAATCATATATATAGTTATTTTAAAAGTATTTTAGTTTGTTCAGGAAATGCTAGTTTTCGATCTTTCAGCAGTTGCGGTAGGTAAAGCCAGTTTCTTAGTATGCTTTTTTGCACCTATTTAAGAAATTATAGATTGCTTATTTCATACGACACTAATTTATTTATACAATGCTAATAGCAATTTAGATTAAAGTACTTGATGGTATGGCTTAATTTTTCTATTTTGAGAATGGCTATCTACAGACTGTTACACTTAACAAGGTCAATTGGTCAATATACACTAAAAAAATCATTTTCGCAATAGACAAATATGTACTTTTTTCGGATTTTTTAATTAAATATTACCTCAAATATTTTGGTTTATTTTTAGCATCACCTTGGGTCTTTCACAATAAAACCGAAAGAAATACTTTTCCATGCTTCGGCTTCCAAGGTATGTCATGTTGTTTAGTGAATTTGTGACGTAGAAAGAATTTACCAAAATATTTGAGAGTGATCTTCATTCTATTCTAGCTTTGATTTTTCTTCTTGAACTTGTACTTCTGCTTTTTTATCTGTCCTTTCCTTTACGAGAAATGCTTCTTTTTTTAAGCACACCTTCCACAACACACAACTTGATCCTTAATATAAATATTCTTTATTATACAGGAGGTCTCCGTTTCTACGTTCATAACATTGATAAAGGATGATATATGAAATAATAATAGTGATGGTCTCTCTCAATGTGTTTTCTTGATGTAGGGTGTTCAACGTCTGAAAAATTATACTTTCTTTATTATCTACTATTAATAAATAAATACTTTTTTTTTAAACTTGATACCAACATTTAAACTTCCTAAACTTCTACGCTAATAGTAAAAAATATTTTTACTGTGCAAATAATATTTGTTTTAATTTAAAAATATATATATGGAAAATCTCTATTATTTTGTCATAATTTGTCCTCTCTCAAAGTTATAAACAAAGAAAAGAAGACATCTTATATATAAATGTAATATATTAAATATAAATTTAATTCTCTGTTTTGATTTGTCGGTTACAAAATATTAGATTTATTTTAGATCAAATAATGTATTCAAATTATTTAATTTTAAAGACCATAATATTACGAATTTGCTTTGTCACTTTATTCTTATTATACTATATAAAGACAGAATAAACATCCATTTGTATTCCGGAATTACTCTCCAGTGCAAATATTTCACTATACAGCATTGTACATTTCCTTAGTTTGAGAATATCCATAGAAAAAAAGTTTTTTTTTATATAAATGCATTCAAGTTTATTAAGGTCACTGTATTGTACCCTAGAATATTTTCTAAAATACGACACACCCGAAATACTTTTTCCATAAAAGCTTGATCTTTCTCTATCTTCTATGCTCGTTTCCAGATTTTTTCTATTTCTCCTCTGTGTCTTGAGCCTCTTCTTCTTTCACTATCCTCTACTTGTTTTTGTGTCATATATCAAACGTATATACCTCGTTCATTTCACTCCCTGTCGAGCTGACTAAAAACAGAGAAACGACCTTCCGACCGTGGGTTAACCCCCCTCTGCACCTGTAGCCTTAGACTGACCTAGCTTTGACCTCCAGCTGACCTTTTCTTCTCGGTGTTAGTGCCGGCCCCCAGGCAGCTCACCTTGGAGCGTCAGCTCAATAAGAGCGTACTGATATCGTGGACAGCGCCCGACGGGACGGGGCCTGGAAATCAGATCGAGAGCTACCATGTTTATGTTGACGGGGTGCTCAAGACCACTATCAAGGCCACTGAGAGGACGAGGGCTTTAGTTGAAGGGGTGGATAGTAACAGGGTAAGTTTAATTAGGCTCATTTTGGTTAGGAAACACTATATGTTTATGTAATTTATCGTAGCCCCATCGTATAAGTGTGAGGTCAGTCACAGCGAACCGTCGTACGTCCCGCGACGCAGCCTGTACCATGATCATCGGTCGGGACACACATTCTCTGGGTCCTAGTGCCGTACGCGCCTCAAACATCACCTCCACCTCGGCCGTTATAAGCTGGTTGCCGGCCAACTCCAATCATCAGCATGTTGTTTGCGTCAATAATGTGGAGGTGCGTACCGTCAAACCAGGGGTTTACAGACATACCATCACAGGCCTGGCACCCAATACCCAGTATAGGGTAACGGTGAGGGCAAAGCACCACCGGGCGGCTCAGAATGTGGCTAATTTGGCGGAAGAGCTTCCCATGCCAGCGGCTGCCCATACGGATTTCAGGACATTGCCAAAGGGGCTGCCCGATCCTCCTAGCGATATTCTAGTTGAACCAGGTAAGGGTATGGGCAAGAAGTCCTTCATTAAATGTATTATTGTATATATTGGTCCTCGTTACATTACATTACGTAGCATTACATTGCATTAACATTAATTATTTAAATTACATTACGACATAGTTATGTGGCATATTTTTATTTGATTTCAACTTTTTATACCTTAATAATATTAGATAAAGACGTTTTTTAAGTAACTGAATTTTTTACATATAAAATATTTAATTTAATCAATAAGAACATCTGAGATGTAACTGGTCTGCTACTTCCTGCTCGGCCTAAGCGGCTCAACTTGCAGGAAGCGACCTACATTGTAGTAGGTACTTAACCACAGACCTTCCGCACTGGGCAATGCGCTATTAAATCTAGGAAACAACTACTCCGCGGGCTAATGCCCCGACCGGCATTGAATTACACCTGCAGTATCTGTGTGAGCAGCCAAGAACCCTTGTCGGCCATTCCACCAGACATAGACCGGTTTCGGGCTTGTTAGCCCTCATCAGTATGCCATACGTGAGATGACCGACAATTGAACTGGCTGTTCCTTCATATGTAGGTTCACATATAAATCGAGTGCAGGTGATATGTAACTGGTCTGCTACTTCCTGCTCGGCCTAAGTGGCTCGACTTGCAGGAAGCGACCTACATTGTCGTAGGTACTTAACATATAAATTGAGTGCAGGTTACATCTCACCTGCACTCGATTTATATGTGAACCTACACGATATTCATCAACTCCGAATTGCTATACACATAAGCCATTTTTGACAGTTGAGAAACTAATGTAAATACTCGCATCAATAATTTTTTACTCGGAAACTATAAGGATATTATAAAAAATATTTTTTACGATATTGACTTCAAATTTTGTTAGATAATTTGTGAGTATGTATTCACAAGAAATAAGAAAATACAATAAAAATGTAAACTCACTAACATAACTTAAATCAATAAGAATAGCATGTATTTGTAGAAAGTAACAGAATTATTTCAAAAAAGCTTTATACCTATTACGTGATGATCGTATACAAATTTTTGGCTAGAGAATAAAATTTCAGATGTGGGTATAAGAATCGATAAATTTAAACAAGAGAAAGTTTCCTGTTTTATCGAAAAGCTGTGAAACTGTCTTTTTGTGTATTCTTAGGTCCCCAAGATGGCACATTGCTGGTGACTTGGCATCCCATTCTCACTCCCCATCATCCCGGCTCTAGCATTACCGGCTATGCTGTCTATGCCGACGGCAAGAAAGTCACCGATGTTGATAGTCCTACGGGCGATCACGCTCTCATAGACATCAGCAAGCTTCTGGGATTAAACCCTAAACACGTCACCGTACGCACCAAAGCAAGAGACAGTCAATCGGCAGACAGCGTCCCGACGCCCATCCCGCTGAGCGTTCTCAGAGGAGGAGCAGTCAAATCGAGGCAGCAACCACATTCGGCTGTAATGCCTGCGCACATCAGACAGCAAATGCCCAGACAGCAACAGAACCAACAAGGGCAACAGGTAAGTTGCAAATTTTTTTCTGCAGAGCATATTTGAATTTCATTTACTTATAACAGGTCATAGAACCGGACGAAAATCTAAGCGACAAGGAGATTTTCCCAAATTCTACAACTCATCGCCAACAGAGTGGGATTCCTTCGATCGGTAACATTTTTCTTTCCCATAATTATTTTGAATACCGAGAGTATCGGCCCTGTGAACAAAATCATTCTCAGACTTGTCAGACCTACAACTTCAACTTTTTTTTATCAAAATCACGATAGATATACTGTATAGACTGCTTAGGAAATGTCTCGGGGTATCTAAAAGGCTAACATTTCTCTTCTCACAAGTTGAAAGTGGATTGTAAATAATAAATTGCTTGTGTTATAATTTTTATATTTCTTATATTTACTATTTTATTGCAAAGTTGAAATCTGATCAATTTTCAAATATGCCGATGTCTCGGAAAGATTTTGCTGATAGTGCGCCCCCTATTGGTCAGTGACAGTATTAAATGAGTAGGAGTAGAAGTATCTTATTGGCATGGTTACGAAATATAAATTTGGATAAGTGTTAGGCAGCTTCTAGTATAAAAATGGCTTAAAATAGTCGACGGCAATACTTAGATTTACATTAGTGATGAATGCTCTGGTGGTCCGATTAGATTTTGAGGTAGAAATTGGTGTCAAAAGAAGGAATACTAATCATTTTCTCAGATATTGCTATTTCCTAAATAGTAGCACAACGGTGCGTTGCAGAAATAACTAAAGAGAATTACGAAGGCAACTTGTCCGAGGACGAAATGATCGAAAGAAGGAATCAGAGACAGTACCAGCAGAGGCCGCAGCACAGGCAGTCGCAGCAGCAAAGGGCGGAGCAACAGCAACAGCAGCAGCAACAACAGCAACAGGCGCAACAGCAACAGTATTACCAGCAGCAGCAAGGTAACATTACTTTGGAAGAGTATTGAAACCCACCACCAACTTTTGGCATAGTAAAAATAATTTTTTTTTTTATAAAAATGAAATATTTTCAAAATTTTAATTTAGAACACAAATTTGTTTACGTACACTAATTTGAATGATACCACTCAAAACTGTTTTAAAATGGATAGAAGTGTATCCACTGAGGGCTGGTATTATAAAGCTCAGATTGAAAACATTATGAACCCCAGTTGTCAACCCAGTCGTTGAGATATATTTCTGAAGGTTAGCTACGCTGTCAGATCAATTTTAGCCAATGAAATATCAAAATATTTTCGAAGATAACTTGTCTTTTATTTTGACGTTTTGTGAATATAATTATTGACAGTGACATTACTCTTGGGAACATTCATATTACTATGTATAAAGAGTAAGAGAGTAATTTATTTTGATACAGGCTGCCTTTGTAAGGAAATGTTATTTTATGAACTTTCTTCCACAATATTTGGCACAAAACTGCAGATACTTATAATTTTATGTATGTTATAATTAATAGTAACAGACATTCAACATTCTTTGGTGCAAGATCGACGCAGATATGCGCCACACATCATTTGATGCAACAGAGATGTAGCTCCAAAGAGCTGGGTCACTCTTGCTCCCAACGCGTAACGAATTTGGTTTTCATATTTATCAGATATTCCTTTTAAGTTACTAGGGTTACTACTGTTACTAGGTAAGTCGTTTGCATCACCTATTCGACTATCGTCTTCCTAATAAAATTTGCAGTGATTTTGATTGTGTTTTAATATATTCAATATGAAAGTGTTGAGTAGTGAATCCGAACCTTATAGTGGTGGTTCTAGTGATGAATTCGTAGCAGATACATCCGATAATACGTCAAGTAGTGAAAGGGATGATTTGGAAGTTAAAATAAAAATTAGAGAGTCGACTGATAAATCACAATGGGCTAGAAATAAACGGAATAAACTTTTAGCAGCTGGAAAAAGATATTTTGATGCAAGAAGGATGTAGCTCCAGTAAAAAAAAAATGACCAACTTCATATTTATTAATCAGTATAAGTTTTATGGTATTTATTACACTTTACTAATGTCCTTTTGTAACTCGAAAACAAAAGACTGATATCTGATCTAAAATTACTGTCTACAACGTTTTTTCGTTTGTCTTAAATTAAACAATTTTGGAGCTGCGTCATTATTGCAGCAAGATCCTCAATTCTGACAGTGACATTAATCTTGGTAACATTCATATTACTATAAAGAGTAAGAGAGTGATTTTTGATACAGACTGCCTCCGTCTAGTAGATGTAATCATTAACTATAGAAATATTATAAAGTGTAAGAAATGTTATTTTACAAACTTTCTTCCACAATGATATTTGGGACAAAACTGCAGATACTTATAATTTTATGTATGTTATAATTAATATCTACAGTTAGATGGACAAAAGAGAAATACATTTTATTTAGTTTGGCTGGTGTAAGTAGGTACCATGGGTGAAGTTAGGTCATCAAATCTGAGGGGACAAAAGCCCCGGGTGGACTATATTTTAATTTCGGTTCGGAAATGTACCTGTGTGAGTTGTTTATGGATATTTTTGGAGGGATTAATACGATTTCTGGCCCTCCCTGGTAAATACGCACGGACAAAGTTCATGAACTTTGGTATGGAATATGATGAAATGAATAATAAAAATATTTTTCTTCATATTTCTTTCATATAATTTAATTGTAACTTCTACAGATCAGTTCTGAACATTACAAATGAAACTCATTTTCTAAAGGTTTTAAAAATATAAAATAAATTATTTTCTAAAATTATATCATTATAGATTAAAATGCGTCAAGAGAGTGTATCATTTTTAAATAGCATTAGCCAGTAAAGATAAATTTAAAACAAATATATTTAATATAGTTGCTCTGTTTTTGTTTATACGAGTTTACACACACTTTTATTTATGTAGATATTTGCAGTTTCAAAATAATTTCAACCGACAGTTGAAATTCCACCTGACATTATAATACCGGCCCTAAATCAAATTATACATATATTCAATTTTCAATGACGAAGTGGGTCTAATTAAGGTCTTAGTGTATGAACTATGAAGTCGAAGATGTTAAATATCACGGTCAGTAGAAGAACCAAAATGGCTACTAGCCTTAGAAATAAATGTTCTTTTGTTAAAAAAACTTGTAGCTGCATCAATGAGTATCTATTTGTTTTATAAACAGCCAATGGATACATATTTATAAATTAATTTTGACGTAATTATCGTTTAACAAGCCACCTTGTGGTCATCTGGCGAACCTGTATGATATAAAGTAGGGTTATTTTTATTGTTTCACGTTTCTAGAGGAAATATGCCGAAAATTAATATACCGGAGAGAGATATGGACTCCATATCTCTGGAAGAAATATACTTTTATGTGTAGTAAAATTGAGGAAAGGGACATATATTAAACCAAATACAATGGATATTTGAAATACTGGGGTTTCAGTGTTTTCCAAATATCATAAAGCACTAACTACACTCAAACAGCACAGGTCTTCACAGCACAGACTCACTTTATACACTTTACACTTAGGTAAGATTCTTAACAATAATAGATATTTTTGATTATTATATAAGAAAATAAACATCTCCCAATGGTCCACTACTGCACACACACACTGGCAGATCCAGTACACTTTTACACTTTCCCTCATTAGGTAAGGTTTTGTATATAGGTAAACAAAACAGGTAATTGTTGTTAATGCATGACTATTTAGAAATCAGGTTGCATCTTTAGGAACCGTAGAAATTAATGATTTGACGATAAATTTAGATACCTATAGTTATAAATAATAGTTTTGTGAAGTTTAGATGCGTGAGTAAAATTTGTTAAAACATTTAATGAGGAATTAGAAGAATTTGTTCGGTAAAAATTATATACTTTTTTCGGAAAAGTGGTTTACTTGTAATTGTCTTCTCTATGCTCTAAAACCTTTATTTAAATATTTTCGTAATTACTAGAGACTAGAAGTCACTTGACATTTACATAATTACATACAGGGTGGTCCGTAACTTAAAAATTTGGGAATAGATGTTTTTGGATATGGGAAATCATAATCTGTTATCTATTTTGATGTATTTCCTAGAAAGCGCGACATCCGCCTTATTTGTGACATACATGTGAACGTTAACTATTTTGGCCCTAACGTTATCATGTTTTTTATTAAAAATCTTAAACCTACATTGTATTTGAGGAAAAAAGGTATACTTGTCATCAGTGGCGGTTGGTCCAATTTCATGTATGCCATGTCTCAATAATCAGATATGGGACCCATTTTATTAAAAAGTAATGATATTTGTAGAATTTATAACATTTTGGAATTTTTATAATCTATTACAAATATAAAATTCAAATTCAAATCGCTGTAACTTTAACAAGAATTATAATTTTTCAGTACTTGATTTGTAGTTTTTTGATAAAATTCAAATTTATAAAGAAAAAAAAATATATTACTAGAATTAAAGTAGCCAATTTGAATATTCCTAGGGTGGGCACACAATCTTTTCAACTTTTTTTCGCAAATTGCTAAAACGTTCTCCTTCTACAAAAGTTGTCTATATGACCAATACATATATTCTAAAGTTTGGTTTGGGTCCTACATCTGGTTATTGATTCTTAGAAATTGACCATTTTTGAGATAACAGCTTTTCAACAAACAGCTGATGCTTTATTGTACAATATTTTAACATAGGTAGTAGGTAAGTTAAATTTTAATATTAGACAATATTTATGTCAAAATTAATAAGTATTTCCAAATGTAAGGTATTTGTTCAATTTTTGTTAAAATTAATTAGTTTACAAAATCGAAAAATTCTAAAATAATAATTTTTTGTATTCAGATAATATATATAAAGTCGTATTTAGGGCAACGAGAATATTTGGGAGGATTTTGACATAGTTACAACCTGATATTCAACAATCTAAAAAATCTGAAAATTTACAAAAAAAAAAAACGAAAAATTTGTTAATATTGTGGATTATCCACTAACTAATTCAGGACGACTATCTGGAGCTGCAAGAATCAGTATGACTTCCATTTTAAAAACGTTCCATGCTGAAAAATACTATCCGTACCATTTTACACCAGTGCAAATTTTATTGCTTGTCGATCTGCGATCTACCTTCAATATATCCAATTTGCCTATTACGTTAAAATATTGTACAACGAACTATGCAGCTGATTGTTGAAAAACTATTTACATGAAAAAGGACAATTTCTGGGCCTAATGACAAATATACCTTTTTTCTCAAAACCAATGTGTGTTTAAGATTTTTTAATAAAAACCGTCATAATGTTGGGGCCAAAAAAGTTATACCCACATTTGTGTCACAAATTTGGCGGATGTGGCGCCCCCTAGGAAATACTTCGAAATATAAAACAAATTTTGAATTGGTACATGAATATAGGGTCACAAGTCATATATACAATTATATAACCAGTGCAGCAGCTCTAATATACTTCAGGCATAAAGTCTTGTGCTCATGGATGAGATATTTGCAGTTTTTGAATGAAGTCTCAATTTTTAGCGAATTTTGCAGAACCGTAATATTATTGCATTTTCATCATTATGTGAAGTTAATAAGTTTAACTTGAGTTTATGACAATGGGTCAGTGACAGTTTTATGATGAAAGTTATAGAAAATTCGTTAAAATTTTAGATTTGTCCCGCGATTAAATAGAAATTTCCGAGAATTTTGTACTCGTGAGGGTAAGGCTTTATTTGGACTTCAACAGATTTTTAAATATACCAGTAGCACCAACGCATGAAGTGCACTAACTGAACGAGTCACGTAACAGTGCCACCGGGCGACGTCACGAGCCTCCAATCAACCTCCACTATATTTACAACTCCAAGTGCCAAACTCTAGTAATTACTTAGAGGAAAATTCTAGTATACCACTTTATACACTTAACAGATCAACTGACGATAAATGAATATAATGTTGTGTTGAGTCGGTGGTGTTTTGAATGCAACGGGTGTACGTCGCTTTCCAGCGATTTCCAGCCAGCCCAGCCAGCGCTTGCCACCGCGTAGTCAGCAGATGCAGGCGATCCAGGGGGCGAGGGGATGCTCAAACAGCAGCCAGCAGAACAACCCGAACAACCCCCCGAATCCGCAGAAGAGAGCCAGATTCTTCGTGGCGCTCTTCGATTACGACCCCGCCACTATGTCTCCCAACCCAGACGCCTGCGACGAGGAGCTGCCCTTCTCGGAGGGGGATACGATCAAAGTGTGGGGCGATAAAGATGCTGACGGGTTCTACTGGGGCGAGTGTAGAGGTGAGTGCTGTTTTTATTGTTTTTAAGGAATGATAATGTCGAATTTATAAGATATTTTTCATTTCATAATTATATCTATAAACTAGAGCGCCATGTATACAGGTTGTTTCCTAATTGCATGCAGAAAATGCAAGGGTGTATTCTACGGTTAAAATTAAGGTAATTTTGTACGACGCTAGTGATGCTCTTGGTAAGCGACCAAGAGCGTCGCTTCCAAGTTATAAGGGTTTGAAAGTTGTTCAAAAAATTCATTGCTTCTACACCCCTTGAGATATTTTTGGCAAACTTGGCATAATTTTTTAGTACCTTGGCAGGTATAAAATATAAAATTTGCAGCTTACGTGAAGTACCAGTGGCGTACCCCTGTTAAGAAAATCAAATTTGTCTCTAAAAGGCTGGAGACGCAAAAAAATGAATGTAGAGAAAAAATGATAAGAATGCAATGCATATGAACACCAATTTTGTTTGCATGATTGTACAGGATGATACATTTTCTTGTCAAAAAACTCCGCCACTGATACTTTACGTAAGCTGCAAATTTTATATTTCATATCTGAAGGAGTTTAGAAGTTGAACGAATTTTAAATTGATTTTTCTATTGATCTTATATCTCGGAAACGACGTCCATAGATTTCCAGCACTCAATTAGGAAACACGCTGTATAGCGCAAAATTGTTAACGAATCTCCCTGTATATTTTGGATAAATACATCGAACGAACTATAAAGCCTTGTCCTCATGGACGCGAATATTCGCGCGAATTATTTAGTGGCGGGAAAAGCCTCAATTTCGAATTTCGCCAATTGTAACATTTATTTCTATTATTTTCATAATAAAACTGTTACTGAAATCTAAGCTCAAATCTCACTTACTAACCCCACATAATGATGAAAATAGCAATCATATTTCTGTCATTAATAGTTTAAATCAAAAACTGCGAAATTCCCGTAAATAATCTGGAATTTCGCGTCCATGAATACAAGGCTTTACCTACTGGGTGTTAAATTCGCATCACATTACCAAAATTATTACAAAGAAAAAACAGATCCAAAGTTGCCAAATCGTGGAAATGTTTATTGATAATAATGTGTCACACATAAATATAAATCAAACAAAATAGGACATAGGTATACATATAGTAAAGCCGTGAATATTCGCGAATTTCCGCGAATTATTTAATATGGCGGCAAAAGTGACAACTTTTTATCATAAAACTGACATTGGCTGTCATTATAGATGAATAGAAGCTCAAGTTAAACTTACTAACCCCGCAAAATGATGACATTAGTGATATATTCCTGTTTCGCAAAATTCACGGAAATTTGACACCTTCCCGCCATTAATAATTTATATCAAAATCAGCGAAATTCGGGAGAATTTTGGCGAATTATTTAATGGCGGGAAAAGTCTCAATTTTTAGCCAATTTGGACAACTGCAATATTTTCATCATAACTGCCATTCACTGTCATGGTAGATTATTAGAAGCTCCAATTAAACTTACTAATCCGGCATAATAAATAGCGATAATATTTCTGTTTTGCGAAATTCGTGAAAAATTGACACTTTTCCGCCATTAATAATTTAAATCAAAATCTGCGAAACTCACGAGAATTCTTGCGAATTTCACGTCCATGAGGACAAGGCTTAAAAGAAATTTTACGTAGAGTTCAGTGACGTACTTGTTATTACTCTACAGGGTGCCTCTTTTAAAATATGATCTCAACATATATTTTGTTAAGTGCAACACCCTGTATATTTTTATGCCATTCAGTTGCATTATATTTTTCCTTCATAATGATATATAATAGTTGAATATTTGAAAAGAAATAAAAACAAACATAGAAAAATAATTAGTAAGAAGAAAATTAATCAACAATTGTCATTTTAAAAATATTGAAAAAATATTTAAATACCAGATTTTAAATTTAAAAAATCGTTAAACGTTTTCTTTTTTAATTCGGGAGTATAAAATAAATCATATAGCTGGCCTTGGATCGCCATTTTAAAAGCCGTGATAAAATCAGAAGAAACGGTTTTCGATGCCATTCAAAAGAAAAAAAATTGAACTATTTTGAAGAACACAGTTTTTAGGGATTTGTACACAAATAAAATTTGAGATCGTGTAAAAGAAAACATTCTCTATAGTTTTTGTTCAAATTTCATATACAGGGTATTTGATGGAATTCACACGAACTTTTCAGATTTTAAATAAAAGAATCGCTAAACGTTTCGCCATCTTAAACAATGTGGTAGAATCAGAAAAAGCGATATTCGATACCAAAAGAAAAAAGCATTAGTTGAATTATTTTGAAGAATAAAGTTTTTACGGACTTGTATATATACAGATAACACACACTGTATATCATTATAAAGGAAAGAAATCATGCAATTGAATGCTATAAAAATATACAGTGTATTTCATTTAAAAAATGTATGTTTAGGTCATATTTTAATAGAGTCACCCTGCAGAAAAATTGCAAGAACGACACTGATGAACTATACGTGAAAAATTTTGTTGCCGTTCATATATCAGTTATTCTCTGAGATAAGAAGAATCCATTAGGATTAGTTTGTTTTTTAAATTTTGCTATGTATCTCAAAAACGAAGAGGTTTGTGGAAATTACATCCTTCTATCTCTTGTAGTTTCTGAGACAGTCTGCTATTACAACGAAATTGGGACACACTGTACGTCCATAATGCATCTGCTTTAAAAATAAAAATATTTGTAAACATCTCTAAAGACTTGGGAAACGCGCAATTTTACCAATTTCGCGCCCGTGAAATGCACAAAGCGTAGCAACAACCAAAATCAATTATAATTTTAATAACAACCAAAACAATTACAATTTTAATTGAAATCACTGCACTATACGTCGCTCCACCTACCTTTTTTAACCATTGCGCTGTATATTTCCTCAAAAAAAAAAAACACAATAACCTCGTCCTTTCACTGGAAACCTTACTTTGCGTCACGGCAATCACTACCTTTGTTAGAAAATTGATCGCTATACATAAATATAATTTGTTTAATTCAAACGTGTTGGCAAAGGAACTTTTTCTTTATTCAATAACACAATCACTTCGATAGGACTTGCCGAGATCGCACATTTTTAATCACACGGTCTAATGGCGGTAGTTTTAATTCATTTCTATTTGCGATTTAGGCATTTTCCGCATTTCTGTAGATTATAGTACTTAATTTTGTCCGAGAAAAATCGTAATGATTCAGATAAAGGCACGTGCACGCAAGCGTTCCGTTACACGCCGACTGCAAACTGCATCAGCAAGGACACGACAGTACTTTAAGTAACACGTATATCTCGTGTTAATGAACAGATTAGAACGTTTTGTAATCGTAGGAGGAAATTGGTTTATTATTATTTAGTAGACCTCTGCTGACTTGGAGACACTATAGGCTAGTTACAGCCCTGTAACTATAGCCAACTTTTGAAAATACTGCTCCAAAAAAATTAACATAATTTATTTAACATTTTCAAATAAATGAAAAATCCTCCATATTAACAAAAGAAAATATATTATATAGCCAACCGTCAATAGCGATTTCCGAACGTAAACAAACACTTTGTACTGTAATGATCTGACACAAATATTTATCAACATAGCCATTACTGTATCACATTAAACAAAAATTATTTGTCTCTGTTACAGCCCCAACAGTAGTTTTCATTCAGTGCACGCCGCCTTAAATTCGTGAAAAGTCGTTAGAAACGTATTTCGAAATTGTACCACATAAATCAGTCGAAAAATACAATCGCCATATGACATATTCATGAAATCGTCTAAATAACACGGAATTAAAAAATATAGTGAAAATATTTTACTGGCATATTTTTCCAAGTTATAGGATGAGTATTTAATTCCTTCTTCGATTGGGGTCGTATTATTCCATGGTGAAAGCAACCCTCTCAGCAAAAAATAACGTTGACATAGTAAATAATATAAAAACTTGCGGCTTTTTTTAAACAAAAAGAAATAAATCATATTCCAAAAAAGTCCAAAACTCTTTCACAAGAAGAAATACTTAAATTTTTACTAAATGCACTGGATGAAATCTACCTGATGATGAAGGTAATTTATGCTAACTTTTCAAAAATAATTTGACATAAATGTAGTAATTATTTTAGATTTGTGTTGCGTTTAGCATTGCTGGGGCTTTACGTAATGACAAAATTTTTAATTTAAAAGTAAGTGAACACAAATAAACAATTCTGGTTGTTCATGTAACTAAAACAAAGACCAACAGGTCTGGAATATGTGACCACTTCAGAGTTTGAAGAAGTAAAATCTGTAGAATTGTTTAACAAATATTTAGCTCTGCGTCCTCAAAAGATGCTCCACGACCGATTTTTCCTAACTTATAGAAATGATAAATGCATAGTCCAGTCAGTTGGAAACCATACTTTTGGAAGTGCACCAAGCAAAATTTGCATATCTATCTGCATTTACCAGAACCATCACTTTACGAGTACATACTGGACATTGTTGTTGTTGCTCGTCCGTCACTCTCTTTGCCAACTGAGGCAGTAAGGAAATTTTAAAACGTCACGGAGGGTGGAAAGCGACACGATTGCATAATCCTATGTTGAGGAATATGTAGTCAACAAAACGAAAATCGCAAAGACGATTATATGTGAAGCTCAAACTGAGAACATCATAATTATTACCAATCATAATTCTACAAATTGTTAATATGTATAATAATCCTCAAATATTTTCAGTAGTATTTTGTAGTTTCCGTCATTTTTCTGTTTACTTTGTCATAATAAAATGTGATAAGTTATATCTACATTTCCTGTAATTGTATAATTTTACGGCTGGCGATAAAATTTTGTATACACCACATCAGTAAATTGTCTTTATCGGACTCGCCTATTACTCGCTTTGCTGGCTCGGCTCACAATCTCAGGATCGTTGAATAAAGTATTACTTTACTGACTTGGTACATAAATAACTAATATGGCATACTATGTAGTTCAATATTGTTTTTATTGCTTTTTCTACGTTCATACAAAAAACAAAACTTTATTGAACTATATTTAGTAGAAAAAGTGGTTCTTTATTGCACTAGTGCAATAAAATGTTTATTGCATTCATCTGTCATTCTACTACAGCGTTTTGTCATCATGACAAACATAAACGTTCAAATCGACGTCACATTTTCCTAGACTTAGTGTCATCTAAATAACATTTTTTGGTTTTTGCATGAACGTAGAAAAAATATTGTATGCAACAAGTACAAAAAGTAAGTGTTTATTGCACGCGACGTGAAATTGTCCAACGAGGCCGTCAGGCCGAGTAGGACAACGCGTTGGCAACTGCATAATAGTGCACACATGTCCATGCACTTTAGTGCACTTTATGGCTCGTGCGAGCAAGATATAAAACCGGTTTAGCTTACTAGAAAACGTCGTAAAAAACGTTGTAGTACAGCCATTAGAAAGCTTGAAAATTCATAAGGAAAGGAGTTCAAGAGATATTTCCAACAAAATTTTAGGCCCAATTTCAAAGGGCCCTAGTCACTTAAAATCAAAATTTAGCAAAATAATTCCTCAAGTTCACTCAATTGCTTTGCTAGTATTTCTGAATCCTCTGTATTAGCGTCCCGAGTTGTATAGGGGTACAGGATTCAAAGCGGGTCATTCTCATCAAAGAGTTTGTTCTCGCCAAAAATTCTTTGTCAATTTACATACAGATACGTTTTCCATGCAGTTTCCTTCTCTGAAGGAATTGTTTCTTTTAGGGAGGAGGGGTTACGTGCCGCACAACATGGTCATGGAATTGGAGGGAAATCAAAACAGGGACAGGTGGGGCGACATTTACGCCAACATGCCCCTGAAGAGGATGGTCGCCCTCTACGACTACGATCCCCAGGAGTTGAGTCCCAACGTGGACGCCGAGGTGAGCATTATCACCGGGAAAAAATACGTTTGACTTTTTTGGTTTTAATGTTTGGGGTTTATTTTGTCATGCAGAATTTGGGATTTAATCAATAATTTCGAAACATTTCCGAAAATTTTAAATAATTTTTGATAAAATATGAATATATATAAAATTAGATTAAAATATTAAAATATTATACAGGGTGTCTTTAAAGTTCCTAAATTAATCAAGCATAGCAACCGATTGTTTTTGTTTTCCCCAAAATGCCGGTTTCGCAGATGCCATTTTCTACAAAAATTGAAAAACTACTTGAGGAGGTTTTCATATTTTTATTATGTTCAAGTATTATTTTTTTGCACTATAGATTAAAATAAATATATTAAATTTTCTTCAATAGAGTGCAACACAAAATAAATATGGCGTTGCAAATGTATGCCACTGATGTGTACTGTGGGAATTTCAATTTCTCATCCCAAAAATCTTTAAACCAATTTTTGTGCAAATACTACAGTTAATAATAAATTATAGAAGAAAAATTATTATAACTTTGACACCCTGTGTAATTTTTGGGCGGAGATGAGTGGGGGTAGATCATAATATATTGATAGCAGGAATATGTGGTAGTGTTTTGTACAGTCCTTAAAAACATCCTGTATAAAAAGTTTACAAATACCATAATTAATTTTTTGTTTGTCATTTTTTTGTACTAAACTGAAAGTAAAAATTCGGGAATATACAGGGTGATCCACATACGGTGATAGTATACGGGATACAAATACAGGGATGGAGAGCAGCCATGAGGGGACTCGATTTAGAAGACAATTATATATGACTTAAGACTTAAAAAATTCTGAAAATACCACTTCAGTGTGAGTAAAAGTATTTGGCAATTGTTTTAATCAAACTTCAGAAGAGCCTTGTTATGAAAATTATCACGTCTTAACTTTTTCACTCTTAATATTTTTACAGTTCGTACGCTAACTTGGGGATAGCCTATATAGTACAAATATATAGGAAAAGAAATAGATAACGATTTTATTATTTTGTTATCCCTGGAAACCTCATTCTGCACATTCTGCATCTTGATTGTTCTGAATGTATTATGAAATGTACACCTTCTTTTGGAAACAATTTTTATTTTCAACTAATTTTACACATTTTTTACACAAAGCATCTTTATACACTCCTCCATTCACTAAACTATTCACTATACTAATATTATAAAATGATATGCTTCTTTTTCACAAAATACCACTTAATTCCACCTACCACAATCTATCAAACGTTGAATTGTGCCACCATCACCACCAAACATGAACCACCTAGAACAAATCTCTTAACCTCACCCACCACAATCCACCAAACACCATCACATACACCTGAACCGACCCACTATCGAGTTCACATCACTACCATCCACCAAACACGCCACACCCGAACCCCACGGAAAGAATCTCGCTTCCGGCCACCCGAACCACCCGTAACCCGCTTTCTCGAACTCAAAGCTCTACCAAAACCCTTTCGACCCAACTGCAGGTAGAACTGAGCTTCAGCACCGGCCAGATCATCAACGTGTACGGCGAGATGGACGACGACGGCTTCTACATGGGCGAGATAGACGGCGTCAGGGGCCTGGTGCCCTCCAACTTCCTGACGGAGGCGTCCGAGCAGTACGGCGCCGGTCAGACCTCCCAGCAGGGGGCGCCCATGCGTGGGGGGCAGAGAGGAAGGGGCGCGGGTCCCGGTGCCAGGGGGCCGCCGCCCCCGCCCAGGGAGAACCAGATGAGGGGGAGGAATAAAGGTAAATTCAGACGTTCCAGGGTGGGGGACGAGTTGTTGAAAGACCCTTTGAATAGAATTTAACGTCGGTAACACTTTAACACGCCCTGTATAGCAAGTTGAGTAACGGAAACTTATAATTCCATTCATTAGAATGAAAATCGTGGAGGATATCCGGTCCGAAGGACCAATTTTGCTTCGGAAAAGTATGTAATTAAATTTATTATAGACAGGAATAATGTTTGGTTAATTAACACATAAATCTAGTATTTTTCAACAATTCGTTCTTCCGATACATTTCAACATCTCTCTAAACGACTTTATATACAGGGTGTCCTTAGTTAGAAAAGTAGGCTTTTGATTTATCGTTGTCGTCCCATGTTTGGTTTTATTTTGTGAGTAATACAGCTTTTCCCTGAACACCCTGTATATAGGAAGTTAGATATCTTACACATAAGTAAACTGAGATCTAAGTATGTAATACTACAGATTACCATCACACACTTGCAGATATTTTTCTTTTGCTTTTTGATTTTAAACTGTGTATCTGTAGTTATAAATGTTGTGGTCACTATAGTGTCAGATAACACTTGCACTTACTAGTACAAGTTGATACACACGATACTGTTTTTTGTTTTGACGTCTGACATGGTGAATCGTTTTTGCGTACCTAGCTGCACTTATAATGTGAATTGTCAACAGAGTAATGCACAATTTGTATACATTATGATATTTTAAATTGATGATCTGCCGTCTCTTTCAGCACATATACTTTCATTCGTCATTTATATTTTTTTAAAAGAACTATTACAAGTAGCAATGTATCGTATCGTAAGTATCGTATTTTGTCCCACTGGAAAGAACAAAATATACATGTCTATATTTTAGTAAGTGTAAATTAATGAATCCTATTATTATTTTAAGCATTTCCAGTATTTTCGTCTTTTAATTCTTTTTTGTTAATATTTTGGAATTAGAGCAAGGAACTTTTTTTACCAGCAAGTAGTAAAAGTAGCATATGACATAATATCGGTTTATATTTTAGTAATATGTACTTATATTACTACCTCTTAGATTTTTGAACAGAGGATCCAAAATGGTTGAATTTTCCACTCTGTAAAAATATATGTATATATAAATATGTGCCGCTCACTAACTTTTGAGTGTCATAGGGGAAGTAGAAAGTCATTTTGAGTGGACGGAAATTAGTTTTGGTCATACAATAGTATAACGTCACTTCCATCATTACAAATCTGTAAATTTGCATTAGAATGCAGTATAGGTACAACTAAACCGATAATTTTTGAAGATATACACATACCCAGAACACAAATTTTGATTAATTTTCTATGTATCTTACGACGCAAGCGTGTGATGTAAAAAATTCGTTTCTCATATTCATTCGTTTTGTTTTTTTTTTGGTTTTTGAGCGGATGAACTTGAGACACGAATTTAGCTTTAATTGTTTTTATGTTCGGATTTGCACTAAATGAAATGGTTTGCCATATTGCTAGCTCTATCTCTATCTCTTTTAAGCTGATTTTTGACACAGGAGGACTCGTTATGTAGCATATCTAAATGTGCGTAGAAAATGCCAATGTATCTTCTAGTATTTAGAAGAAATGATTTTGTTCATATTAAAAAAAAAACAAGATAAAAATAATTTCTTAGCATCTTTTTCTGATTTAAAATTGTAAAAATTCAAGGTTGTCGCACTCGACGTAGCTTCTTGCAACTTAATATTAAAAAAAATAAAGTAAAAAATAAATAAATAAAAATAATCTTAAAAAAAGTAGGGCAATAGAGGATATGGAAATAAATAAATTTCAATAAGCAATATATGGTACAAACAGAAACAGAAAATTTCGACGTTTATTTTGCCAGTCGGAATGGTTACTTTTTCAAATACTTTTTTAGGCGCCTTAAATTGTCCGTGGCCTTCCTATGTTGGGTTTACTCTCAGTCTTTCTATAGTGCTTTGCTTTGTCCTGAAATTCAGTTCTTGTTTTATGTGAAGAACGATTTACATACAGATGACAAATCTTGTTTATATTTGCAATCACCGTATATTAATATGCTAATTGTTATTTTGAATAAGGCATTTCATAAAATAAAGTAAAGCAAAATGCAGTAAAGTTATCAAGACATATGAAGACCAGCGCGGTGTTACACTGAACTGACCCAGTTGCTGCAACGGGTTAAACGTATTTCATATAAACCAATTGGCCACCGACGGAAGTCAGCTACACACAACATTTGAGACCACAGATTGCTTGATGAAATTTAAGTTTTTGTAAAAGCTAGGAAACGGCCCTATTAATGAAATACTGAGTATCAGTCTTGGCCAAGCCATCTTTAGGTGACAGTTTGTGAATGTATCAAACGCGAGTAGCATTTTCTGCGGATAACGAGCCGTCCTGCGTTTAGAAAGGCAGCGCTGACTGTATGTTGTTTGTCTGTCTGTTTGGTCTAGATGCCTGCCTACCTGTGTATACCTCTCAGTTAGACTCGCTCAACACGTCTACGACACCGAACACTATCACCGAGCACCAGCAGGTATTTAAACGCCCTGTATACTATTACTCGATTTCCTACTCTCTCTTTTTCTCTCTTGTGTATGCCCCCTCCCCCTTGGCGTACGCCTATGTGCCTTGCATGGTTTTATATCGGTGTAAATCAGTGTTTTACTGTTTGTTTGCTGTGAAGTTAGTCGATAGTCGTCCCTCCCACGGAGTGGGATGTGGCGGGTTTCTGTGCATGATCTGTTTTAGACGTCCCACACAAGATGAAACTGTTTTTTTTATGAGCGTCGTTTTTGTGGCATCTGCCACTGGATTTAGTTTTTTTGTTATTTTAGATAGTGTCAGTTAGATTAGAAATTTATAGATTGATTATGGTTTGCCGCCCCTTCTCCCATTTAACCCCGAAACTTAGTTCGGGAGTGGGGATACAGATTTTTGAGCCTTTAGCGTAGTCGATTTTCAAATTTTAGCTAGTGAATTCAGATATATACAAATATTTGTATATTTAGATTAGTGGTGATATTGTGTTTATTTTGGTACTGGATTTTTAACAAGTAATACGTAAATAATAAGGAAGTAACTAACTTCAGAAAGTATATTTTGAAAAATAATAAATCTATGTATAATAAATAATTTTCAAATGAATTATTTAAGCACATCTGAAGAGTTGTAAATCCTAAAATGAAGAAGAAATCTGATGATTATATTTGTCTTGGGTGATCTAGACCCAGGACATTGATGTTATATTCACGGCAGTCTAGATCCAGAAATAAAAATAAGTCTAAACAAATAAAGTGGACTATAACATTTCTCAAAAAAATGCATAGCACCTTAAATCTTCTGTAGAAAAAAAGTGTAAAAATATATTGAGGAAACATCAAACAATTTGCCATTTTCCCTGAATATTATATTCTCCAAATTTCAATTCTATATTTAGAAAACTCTGGATGCTATGACTTGTCTAATATGACACCTTAATTAATTTGAAAGTATCAGGAGTTTATCTGTACTTAAAAACAATAGTACATAAAATAATTTTGCAAATACAAAATTACTGTATGTACTATTTTTTTTACAGTACAGACAAGCACCTGATACATTCAAAATAGTTGTGACAATCTTAAGATTGTTTCTTAGAAAAAAAAAATAGAGCCTTATTATTGATGATCCCGAAGAAAACAATTTAACAATAATAATTGTAAATTCTTCCTCTGACTTTCTTTGGCACTTTACTATTTTATCCAACCACTGAACGTTCTTTTTTCCAATTCAAATAAAAAGAAATCTTACACCATCAGTAATATAATAGTTAACACCTTGTCACAATTTTAGGATCTCATGAAAAAGTCGACTTCTTTCTCTGCTGTATTTGCAGATACCAAAATGACCTTGTTTTGTCCAGACAACAATTATTGTAACAGCTTATACAAGTGATTTTTTTTGTTATTCTAGAGGTTTTTTTTATACAGACAAAATCTATTCAATTTCTTAATAATATATCGAAAATTTGACTTCATTCCTGATTTTTGTACTGACAAACATTAAATTACACTACTACTTTCACAATTACTTTTACATATATACTTTTAAACTGATCTCTTTTCAAGGTTCAGATAAATGGTATAGCGTGTTTTGTAATACCTTAATTAAGTAATTACTGATTAAATAGGAAGGTATTTTACATATATCCATAATACGAGGCACATTAGTATAGTAACCTTGGATATGTAAATGTTACTTATTCAACCATTTTTATAAATATTTTATCATTGACAGCTAGCGCACGTAGCAGTGTGTACTTAAAGTCCCTAGATTGATAAAGTACCCTGTGTACCCTAATTAACTGCCATTTTTGAGCAAATACCCTATTCCTAACATTGAAATGTTAGTTTAAATTTGAGTGCAAAAAAGTAATACTCGTATGTATATGATTGAAAAGTTTCTCAAATATTATTCTAGCTTTTATTATTTAAGTGAAAACACGTTTGGAATAGAAAATTACATTGTCAACCCACTATTTTGAGGTAAACCGGTTGCGGTACTTGGAAAATCTAGGGACTGAACTCACCCTTCCAATTTTTAAATTCTTACACCCTATTCTTTTTATACCAGTATTGTCTATTTTTGATAATTATTTTAAAAGGAAAAAAGGAATTTTGAAAGTTTTCGAGTAATCACATCTCTCCAAATTATATGTATTTTTAAAAATTAAATACTAAAAAACACTGATTTACTGCATGTAAAATGGCTTAAATGTTTGCTGTCTTAGGAACAGGTTTGCTATAATTTTTTTTGTAGAAGAAACTTATCGGAAATTACAGGGTGATTTTTTTATATTGTATAAAAATTATGTGGATTTCTTACAAAAAAAAAATAATGAGAAAAAAATTTCTATAACAAGTGTCCAGAAACATTACATTTCCAAGATATCATATAACATTTTTCATAAATTACTGCATTGAATTTGCATTAAAGGTAGAGCAGCTAGAAGTACTATGACTGAAATTATTTTTGTTGAAAAGTTTGGAAGCAACAATCTAGATAGCTAGGTTTTCAGGAAGCTACGACATTCCCTCTAAACTTCTAAAGCACGTGTTGCAATATATACAATAAAATCGTAAGTATTTAGAGAAATATGAATAACAATTAAAATTTACCCTTTGTTATTCCTTACAAATTTGCAGATAGATATGCAGAAATTTTTTTTGGGCCGATAACACAGGTCCACAAAAACAAAGTGGCGTGTGCTGAGGGTCCCATTATATTTTTTTTTGTATTTTTTTCCCGCTGAACACGAATCTGAAGTCAAAATGGGAGGTCGCACAGCAAATTTCAGAGAAAACCCATAAAAACGATAAAAATCACATCAAAAGTTCACACGTCAAAAAAAGTCATGTGTGCTGGGAGTTAAGACTATATTTTTCTTTTGAATTTTTTCCCGCTGAACGCAAATCTGAAGTTAAATTTGGAGTATACACAGCAAATATTTGAGAATATCTAAAAAATCGATAAAAACTCGTAATTTATTCTCTAAAACTGAAAAAATGAAAAATGCTGTGAATTAGTGAATATTTACTATTTTACAGCTATTTGGTATACTTATAGCTGTAAAATAGTAAATATTCACTAATTCACAGCATTTCTCATTGTTTCAGTTTTAGAGAGTATCATACAGAATAAATTACGAGAAAGTAATTTTTATCGATTATTTTAGGTTTTCTCAAATATTGAAAAATACAAAAGAAAAATATAGTCTAACTCCCAGCACTCATGATTTTTTTTTTATGGAGCTGTGTAAACTTTTGATATTTTTATCGTTTTTATGGGTTTTCTCAAAAATTTGCTGTGCGACCCCCCAGTTTGACTTCAGATTCGTGTTCAGCAGGAAAAAATATAATGGGACCCGCAGCACACACCACTTTTGTGGACCTGTGTAATTATTATTTGCTTTTCAACAAAGTTATTTTTTTTATGAAACAAAAGAACAAAGGAATTTGTTTCTTATACTATTTTTTCAAAGAATTTCCACCATTTTTACAATATTAATGAATCACTAACTTTTTATAGCATAGTCTAGATTAAAAAACGAGTTTATACGCTATTTGAAAGTGAATCGAATAAAAAAGCCATTACATTTCCTTCGCCACTAACTATCAGAGCTAATGTTGAAAGGACACAGTGCCGAAATTTGGAAGAGATCCACACCGACACCATAAAAATTCAGATCTTCACATCCATATATTTGTAGGCGAGAGTGAGAGGCATGCTGAGGCAAGGTGGTAACCAAACCCAACAGCAGCAGCAGCAACAGCAACAGCTGCAACAACAACTGCAGCAGCACCAACAACTGCAGCAGCACCAACAACTGCAGCAGCACCAGCAACAGCAGCCGCAGCAGTTTGGGCAGCAGCAGAACGCCATGCCCCAATCCCAGGGTAACACTACAACTGGAGGAGGGGGCCTGTTCAGCAGCCTGACCGGCCAGCAGCAGCCCCAGCAACAACAGCAGCAGCAACAACAACAACCTTTCTCGGGCCAAAACCAATCATACGCGACCAACCAGAGTAGGATGCAGCAGAAGGGGGTGCCGCAGGTGATACCGAACGTTATGGTGGGGGGCGGGCCGATGCAGAACAGCCAGCAGCAGGCGAACAACGCGGGAGCCCCCAATCTGATGCAGAAGCTGAACGAGATCACGGCGCCCGGCGGGGACATTCTGTCCAAAGGCAAGGAACTGATTTTTATGAAATTTGGGCTGGGTGGGAAATAACCACTTTTGTTCCTTTATTGTTAAGTTTTGATGATAACACTGTTTTTGGAACTAGCTTCTTCCATCTCTTTTGTCCGGGGACCGAAACGGTTTAATCAGCGTCTGGTCTGTTGAAAACGCTCGCGGGCGCTTATTGGGTTTGTTGTAAATATTTGGCAAGGTTGTAATTTTAGGTATAAAAAAACCGCGACCATTAGGGTTAAGTGTACATAAATTAAGCTACAATCCCAGAACAATAATGTACCATTTAAGTAAAAAAGGTCTTGCTTTCAGAACCCCGTTTTGGCTACTAAAAATGTTAAGGTTTTTTGGAAAATTATACAGCGTCGATCTTTTCCCCGAACAATTAAATTTTTCTTCTAATTCGTAGGTTTCAATTATAATATAGCGAGTTTAAAGATTTCTAGAAATCGTTTCAATATCTAAGTGCCTATTATAAATTTACGCTTCTAGAGAAAACATCTAGTCTTTCAAATAATTACCTAATACGGCTACGTAAATAACGTTATTCGAACTTCCATATTTTCAATAATTGAATTTCTCTCGAACTTTTCAGAATAACGCTTAACTTAAACCACCTTAACTTAAATAATAACCACAACTAAACAAAAATTTTACGAAAATTTATGCTCTGCTTTATTCAAAGTTAATGTTAATCAGGTTTGTTGTTATACAAGGTGTTCAGTTGGTAATCGGCCAAACGTCACCACATTCTTCAATGAAAATAAAATTGTATCACAAAATGCTTTGTTTCCGACACACCTTCCAAAGAATTTCTCTAAATTTTAGAAAAATGTTATGGGTTTACATTTTTTTTCTTTTGAATGTTTAGGTGTATTTTAGTCTAATCAACGTCTGCGAAATCGTGTCGCCTTTGAAATATTTGTCATTTGTCAAATCAGCCGAATAGAATTCTGTAATGTACTATAACTTGGCAACTGCGGTCAGTTTTGAAAAATTTTTTGGGAAATTTCAACCAGTCGCATCAAATAACATAGGTAATAAAAATACATCTTCCACAAAACATACTTTGACACCAAAATAGAACATTGAAGAATCTATTAGCGATATTTAGCTGATTAATTACCAAACACCCTGTAGTTTTGAATGTTGATGAAAAGTTGTCAAATATAAATTTATAATCGGTTCAGATATAATTCTGAAAAAAAAAACTAGTTCAATGTTCCAATTTGAAGATAACACGAATAACCAGCTGGTACATATTCTTAAACGGTTTTAAATAATATCACAGATAAGCAAGATGAACAAACTTAATTGGCATCTGTTAAAAATTTCAGGTCCTTAACTATTTATCGAGAGTATCATTGAATTTTTTAAGTCAGATAGGTCCCCATATGGATTTCTAACAAATTATTGAGTATGTCACCATTTAATAGGACCACAGATGAATTGGAGCATCAAAACATAGCAACCACATATTTTTCTCTTTAGATTTAGAGAATACGGTACCTGCTGGCAAGGCCGATTCCATTCAGTATATTCTACAAACAGTCACTTAAAAATATAACTTTGTCAAATATTTCTTTACAGCTATTCTTGTCGTTCAAAACATTGGAATAACCACTTATTAAAAAAATACAAAGTGATCACCGCCGTGGGATTTTCAATTTGTATTCATAAAGATTAATGAAAGGATATCGATTAATGTGCCTTTGAAAATCAAGAGTGACATAACACTGTATCTCTGTATACACAATCGTAGGTGTAGGTAGTTTTGAATAAATATCGATTAGTTAAAAATGTAATTTATGAGTCAACTTCAATCATTCGTAAACTGTTGCATCAGAACGGGTTATAACGTGTTTTAATTTTGGATCTGAAAAGTAAGGGCAAGGAAAATATGTTACATATTTTTAAAAGTCGAGATGTCATAAATTCATTACTAACATTAGAAAACTTAATATAAATATTTCCGTCAACAAAAGCTATATTCAGTTCAGTTCAGTGTTTTTCAAAATATACAGGGTGTTTCACGAGGAGATGGACATACTTCAGTATGTTATTCTACGTTCAATTTTAAGCTAAAAGTTTCCTATGAACTTAGGTCTGGAAATGCTTCGTTTAGGATACACAGGATATCAAGTTTAAAAATATTAATTACATTTTCTTTAATAACTCACGACAACTTTGAGTTAAATTCATGATATTTGGTATGCGGACGTTTCTTGGGACGGGAAATTCAAATTTTATGGACGATTGGCTGTATGTCCCAAATAAACAGTAACTTTCGATTCGTCCATAAAATTTGAATTTCCCATCACAAGAAACCTCCCCATACTATAAAATTTCATGAATTTAACGCAAAATAGTCGAGAGTTATTAAAGAAAATTAAATTAATTTTTTTAAATTTGACATGCTGTATATCCTAAACGAAGCGTTTCCAGACTTAAGTTCATAGGAAATTTTTTGCTTAAAATTGAACATAGAATAACATACTGTAGTATGTACATTTCCTTTTGAAACACCCTGTATAGTGAAGCTATGAAAATTTTCAGTAAATAGCAGTGGTGGCTGGTGACTTGCAACACTTATTTTATGATTCATACAAAATAAGAAATTGAAATGAGGGTAGCTTTTTCTGAAATTTTGAAAGATTGAACATATAAGTGCAAAATATTTTCGTTCATAATTAACTGGTTAGATACAAACAAAAGTTCTTTAGTTTTCACGAAATATTGTGTATTTAAATTTATACATCATCAAATTTTAATTTGATATTAATATTCTATTTTTCGAATTTCAAAATACTGCATTTTTTATTTCGTAAAGTACAAAGTTACAAAAAATGATTGTTTTTAACGCGACAAACTGTTGAAAATTATGTTGACAATAAAACCAATTGCGTGATGTGAGCCATAACGTATATTGTCTGTATTCTTGCCTGAATTTTTAATGTGGAGTCAGAATTTTTCCACCGCGTACGGCCAAACTTAAAGTAAATATGCAATATCCCTTTATCAAAAACGACCATGCACTTAAATTTTTACCAGCCGCCACCACTAAATAGTTATCTTTTCAATTGCATGCAATTTATAGGTTATTTTTCTCAGTAGTAGTAGTTTCTCAGAAAAGAAAGCCTTAGGTACATATTCGTAAATCGGTGGTTATTCCAAATCATGAAACAAAAGGTTTTACGGTGAAAACGAACGACTGAACAAACGGTCGAATAAAGAATAGACGGACTGTTTAAGTTACGGGTTAAAGTTAATGAATTGTTAAATGTTACGACTGAACGTGAATCGTTACTCGTTACAGTAAAGAGTTAAATTCCTGTATTTTTTTCTATAAGAAACATTATATATCGGTTAAAGTGTTCAACTAAAGTGGCTTCTGTGGTGAATCGCGTTACTATTAACCATATCTATTAATTAATCAATGTGGAGCTGCAATTTTACTCAACAGTATTATCTATCATGTATAAAATTATAAATAATCACATCTAAGTACTAAGTACAAAACCATATTGACCAACATAACTATTTAAATCGATTTGATATTGTTCATTATTTTTTTTGTCGTCTCAAAAACAGTCTATCCTTACAAATGGCTTATAAAGAGACGGAAAAAAACTTTTATATTAAAATTTAATATTTAGGTAGTCTTGTGTTGAACTGACATTCTTTTACAGCAGAATAATTATCAAATCACAAATTAGTGTGGCAATAGGGTGCATGCGTATAAAAATGACAGAAATACGGCTTCACATACCTTTTAATATCCGTACTTTATAACTGTACAAAATTCAAAATTAAATATTCCTTTATTGTTGATTTAATTATACATAACCTGTAAATAAATCATAAATGTCAAATTTGCTTCCTCTTCTTCTAAACTATTAGTTTCTTCTTCTGCGTCTAATGTGGGTTGAAACAATCCTCAGGTTCTTGTAGCGATAAAGTAGAAGAAGAAGATAACCTATAAAATGTTAAGTGAAAGATAAGCACAGTATAAACTGTGGTTATAAAGTAAATTAATTTCAGTTTTCGTTTGTTAAAGCTTTAGATGGTATAATCAAATCACAGAAATCTGAAAAACATAAGTGACCACCAGTTTATCTTTTATATTTTATTTACTATGTTTAAACACCCCATAGTGAAAAAACTACATCAAAAGTAACCGAGTTTGTAGTATTTATTTTTCTAGCCAATTATTTAATAAAGGATATCAGAGAGATTCACAGAAAAATTGTTCATAACTTTATTATATTTGATACTATTTCTTCGTCTTGATAAATTAGTTTTTATATATTTTTCGTGTTTTCATTTGTATTTATTTGAAAATTAATGAACATTTGTAGAATTGTAAGGATGGACTGTTGATTAGCTTTATCATTGTGTTTGGGTACTTTTTGAAATCAACTAACTAATCTGATGTGTTATTAGGAACTAATTGTTACCAGTAGGTGGTCAACACAGACAAGCACTTAACAAAATTGTTTCGTAAAAATTTACACAATTTTTGTTACGAGTACATCTCTGTGCTGGACATCTTGTTGTTACAAGACTTTTGTATATTTACTGTAGGTTTCAAAAACAGCTGTATAATTGGCACAACTGTAATATTTTTAAAAAGCTAGCTGTTGTTTGTGAGTTGTTACTTAATGTCAGGTGTTTTTATCTAAATATTTACAATCAAGTTCGTATTATGTCTGCAAGAAGGCTTAGATTGCAAATATATTTCATATTTTCTCTTCATTTTTCAATAGCTTACAGATAAGACAAAAAAACTGTGGTAGGAATTAAGCTTAAAATTAAGCTTACCAAGTGACTTGAAAACTCATAAAATAATATAATTTTTAAATTTTCTCCTTATGCGGATCATGTTTTAGTGATTTGATGTTTCATACTTTACTATATTTGACCTGATAAGTACCTGATATTTTTTAACAAATCATGTGAATATGTTGTGCCTTCTCCTCATTACGCACAACTAGATAACTTTTCAATTTTTGATGAAACAAGCCCATTTAACAGTTTGCTGTAGTGTACTTGGTAGAGGTTTTGTGATTCATTAATTTTTTTCTGTTCCGCCAATAACTGGTTAGGAAAGAATATCTTGTTTCATCCAGAACTTGAAAACGTCTAGTATTATTGGCACTTTTGTGTTTTTTGTACAAAAATAATCTAAACTGTAAGATACTAATAATTATTATAAATATTGATGTTATACCCAAATACTATCCCATAGACTTTTGTAAATATAAGAAACTTTGCTTAAAATAAATTCTTAGCAAACATTATCCGTGGTGTGAAATGTTTTGTACTGTTTAGATTCCGTTTTATTTTATGCAAAGTTTATTGTAAAATCTACTGTCTATCGGACTTCCTTGTATATACAAGATTTTCGCAGCTTATTTGAGATTTTGTGAAAAATACTTCAATTTTATTTCTTCGATGAGGAAAGATCAATGAATCTAAAGTTTTTGTTATCAGATTGTTTGTCAAGAAACATGTATATTCGATAAAGAACATGTAATTCCTTAGTAAAAAAATGCTGGAGAGTGTGTGTTTTTTTACCCATTTAGGCACTTTGACATCTCAAAAAAGTGTTTGATATTGTTATACATATGCGTATACAACTGATCAACTAATAAAAAAATACTCATCTCAGCATTTTTTCTAAAGAATGAGCCAGCAAACATTCAGGCAATAGCTCTTTGTCGAATTTAAATTTTTGTGTCACAATATTTATCAGATAAGTATTTGTTTTCAAGAATTTGCAGTCACAGGAAATAAAATACGAAATATTTTGTGTGAATGAAGCGTGAAAATATATCTAGTGATTCTGGATGGTTGTGAAAATGGTCACATATCAGAAAATGGCCACGTTTGAAACATTTTTGCGGCTTGTTATCTACTATATATGTATAATACACTGTACCAAACAAAAATGATAATAAATAAAAACATTTACAAAATTTATTATTTTAATTAACATCCTTTTTTAAAATAAAAAATTTGCATGAGAGGGTAAATGGCTCCTCAACCCTCTGCGATCCTAGTACAAAGTCTCGAGAATTTGTTCTCTATAATTAAATTATTGCTGTCTGGAGAACAATATCTCCTTAATTTTCTGTGATCCTGTTACAAAGTCCCAAAATATGTACATGCATTTGTGTACTGAACTATAAAATTAAAAACTGGTATCAGAGGACAAATACCTCCTCAACCTTCTGTGATCCTAGTACAAAGTCTCGAGAATTTGCTCTTTAAAATGAAATTGTTGCTGTCGGGAGAATAATATCTCCTTAATTTTCTGTGATCCTGTTACAAAGTCCCAAAATATGTACATGCATCTGTGTACTGAACTATAAAATTAAAAACTGGTATCAGAGGACAAATACCTCCTCGACCTTCTGTGATCCTAGTAAAAAGTTTCGAGAATTTGCTCTCTAAAATTAAATTGTTGTTGGGGGAATAATACCTCGTCAATTTTCTGCGATCCTGTTACAAAGTCCCAAAAATATGTACATGCATTTATGTACTTATGTTACAATAATTTGTACTATAAAATTAAAAATTAGTATCAGGAGACAAATACCTCCTCGACCTTCTGTGATCCTAATACAAAGTCTCGAGAATTTGCTCTCTAAAATTAAATTGTTGTTGGGGGAATAATACCTCGTCAATTTTCTGCGATCCTGTTACAAAGTCGCAAAAATATGTACATGCATTTATGTACTGAACTATAAAATTAAAAATTGGTATCAGAGGACAAATACCTCCTCGACCTTCTGTGATCCTAATACAAAGTCTCGAGAATTTGCTCTCTAAAATTAAATTGTTGTTGGGGGAATAATACCTCGTAAATTTTCTGCGATCCTGTTACAAAGTCCCAAAAATATGTACATGCATTTATGTACTATGGTTACAATAATTTTCACTATAAAAGTAAATTTGATGTCAGAGAACAAATACCTCCTCAACCTTCTGTGATCCTAGTACAAAGTCTCGAGAATTTGCTCTTTAAAATGAAATTGTTGCTGTCGGGAGAATAATATCTTCTCGACTTTCTGTGATCCTGTTACAAATTCCCTAAAAATATGTACATGCATTTATGTACTGAACTATAAAATTAAAAATTGGTATCAGAGGACAAATACCTCCTCGACCTTCTGTGATCCTAGTACAGTCTCGAGAATTTGCTCTTTAAAATAAAATTGTTGCTGTCGGGAGAATAATATCTTCTCGATTTTCTGTGATCCTGTTACAAATTCCCTAAAAATATGTACATGCATTTGTGTACTGAACTATAAAATTAAAAACTGGTATCAGAGGACAAATACCTCCTCGACCTTCTGTGATCCTAGTACAAAGTCTCGAGAATTTGCTCTCTAAAATTAAATTGTTGTTGGGGGAATAATACCTCGTCAATTTTCTGCGATCCTGTTACAAAGTCCCAATATGTACATGCATGTATGTACGTTATGGCTACAATAATTTTCACTATAAAAGTAAATTTGGTGTCAGAGAACAAATACCTCCTCAACCTTCTGTGATCCTAGTACAAAGTCTCGAGAATTTGCTCTTTAAAATGAAATTGTTGCCGTCAGGAGAATAATATCTTCTCAACTTTCTGTGATCCTGTTACAAATTCCCAAAAATATGTACAAAATGCTTTTATATCATGCTGCAATAATTTGCAGTATAAAATTAAAAATTGGGATCAGGAGCCAAATACCTCCTCGACCTTCTGTGATCCTAGTACAAAGCCTCGAGAATTTGCTTTTTAAAATTAAGTTGCCGTGGGTAGAATAATATGTCCTCGACTTTCTGTGATCCTGTTACAAAGTTCCGAAAATACTGGATTTGAAACTGAAATTAAAATTAAGGGAACCTTTGGAAGTTCTGTTATCCTGATACAAACTTTCTGAAATTAATATAAATAATAAATACCTTCTCAAACTTCTGCCATCCTGATACATATTCTTTGAATTTTAACCATATGAAATATGCATCAGGAGCTATGAAAGAAAAGAGGTTTAGGAAAAATTCGGAAATAAGAAAGACGTTAAACAGAATAAAAATAGTATTTTATTTATTTTTACTTAATTTTACAAAAATATTGTTCCAACAGAAACTACTACCTACTAATATAATATCCCTATCCCTCATTTATCGTGAGATTATACAGGATATAAAAAAAGAAAATAACATTAAATATTTGAGCACAGTTTTTTTACATAGTAAAAATGTACAATCGGTAGAGCACCATTACAAGGGAAACCAGAATTAGTTAATCAGTACCTACACTTAAGAAGATTATGGAATGAACTAAAACGAGAATTAAAATAACCTAATCAATTTGTAGATTCTTCAGTATCGTTTTCTCGTCTAGTTCCACGTTGTTCGTTTTGTTGCTTCCGTTGAAGAGACCCCACCATGACGCCTTTTTCACCCTCTTCGATTCATCACTCTTCCACTCCACCGTTTCCAACAACCACTCCTTGTATTTGTGAACCATGGATTTCGTTTCGTTGTCTAGATCTTCCACGGATGGTGCCTCTCCGCCATAGTCAGAGGGGAGGAGATCGAGTGGGAAACCTTCTGGGAGGCTACCTAGAAAAAAATCGTTATGTGAGGAAAATTTTGAAAGAAATTGGATATAAATCAACATCAGGCTCTTCCAAAAAATTTTACTTGAGGTTTTCATTCACGTCATCAAGGAGTCAACTGAATTTAAAGAAAAATCCTTTATCAAATTATCAGATTGGGAATTTTTATGTGAATCATCCTGTATATAAGGCAAATGCTTTTTAAAGTTGTTTATATACAGGGTGATTGAGGAGGAACTCCCAATATTTGAAAGAGATGTTCAGGGAGCAAAAGTGAACAAAAAAGCCTAATAAACATATGGTCAAATATCAACGGTTACTTAGCTATCAATGAAAATATTATTACCCGAGTTAATTATTGTAATACTAATAATATTATATTATAGAGAAAAGTGTTTATTCTATAAGTGTTATAAATTATATAACATAAGATATAATAAATCGAAATTAATAAATTAAATTTTCAAGTATACCACCGTCCACCTTGAGGTATGCATCAGCATGTTTGTGGATTGCACGGGTAGTTCGTTGAAGTGCACGGTCTATCGCACACGCCTCCCCAACACAGACACGACTACAACATACAGAACAGACGCGAGAAAGCGGCTCTAAGTGAGCTGGCCCAGGACAGATGGGCTAGACACTTGGAGTCGCTGGACCCGCAAGACAATAGCCTATGGAAAGTGCAAAGGGCCCTACGCCTACCGCCCCGCCGGAAATTCCTCCAATCCACGGCAACAGGGGGTGGTATACACGAACCAGGAAAAGGCCGAGGCTTTTGCCGACAGCCTGCAACTGCAGTGTAGACCACCCCAGTTGCCTGATGAGGACGAGGAATTCGAACGTGAGGTCGAGCGTGCGGCCCGACGCATCGACGGAGCGCTAGACAATGACACAATACCACCCGCCACCCCTGACGAACTACGACATATAATTAATCACCTCCAAAACCGAAAGGCTCCTGGACCAGACCACATTCAAAACCACACACTAAAAACACCTACCCCGCAAACCCTTCACAGCCCTCCTAAATATCACAAACGCCATCCTAAGACTGAGGCATTTTCCAAAGTGCTGGAAAACCGCTCACGTCATCCTTATCCCTAAACCTAAAAGACCACAAATTCCCTTCTAACTACCGGCCCATTAGCCTACTCCCGGCCATGAGCAAAGTGGTAGAAAGAATTATCCTATCTCGACTTAAAACCAAATCCCAAGAACTATAAGTTATCCCCGACGAGCAGTTCGCCTTCCGTCCCGGTCACTCGACCAACTCCAAATCCTAAGACTTACCGAGCACATCACGGCGGCCTTCAACAGGAAACAGTTCACTGGAGCTGTTTTCTTGGATGCCGCAAAAGCCTTCGACACGGTCTGGCATGAAGGCCTACTGATGAAAATGCTAACAAACCGCTATCCTATTTCCTACGTCAAACTGACCAAATCCTACCTACACCACCGCAAATTCCAAATCCGCATCCAAGACACCCTATCCTCTATTCGCACCATGGAGGCCGGTGTCTCACAAGGCACCGCCTCTCTCCTCACCTTTACACCATACATAACAGTGACATACCGCACCCTCCCCACACAAACGCTTACCTTTACGCCGACGACATTACACTGACCACACAAGCCACAAACCTTAACCACACCCTAAACACACTCCAGTCCTCCCTCGACCAACTCGAAACCTGGTGCAACAGGTGGAAAGTCAAAATTAATCCCGATAAAAGTTCAGCTGTCCTTTTCACCCGAAGACGTCTCCCCGAAACCACGTCCTCGACAATCCCACCCTCTTCCAAGAACCCATCTCGTGGCAAAGACAAACGAGATACCTAGGCGTGACGATGGACCAGCGACTTACTTGGAAAGCCCATATCACGGAGACGGTAGCGCGCGGAAAAATCACCAGGGCGAGGCTTTATCCCTTACTCAAGGGTGGTAACACCCTTAGTCTAAGGAATAAGCGCACGCTAATCAAGGTTGTGTTTCAAGCGCAGCTACCGTACGGCTCCGCGGCATGGAGCTACGCGGCAAAAAGCCACATAAAAAGACTACAGGCCGTGGAAAACATAGCCTTACGCGACAGCCGTCGCTGCGCCTTGGTATTTCAGAAACACAGACATAAAACGAGACCTAGACTACACCGACCTAACACATACCATACGCACACACGCACAAAACACCATTAACAAAGCCACAGACCACGACAACCCCTTGCTTAGGCAAGCCGTCGACTACGCCCCCGCCCCAACAGACAAACACAAACGTCCAAAACACCAATTCCTTGACCTTCCTCCCTGACACGAAGAGCGCCAGAAGAGCCCCCCTGTCGGCGGGGGTCAGCCAGGGCAGGAGGAGGTTCCTCGAGCCGCCAGCATCAGCCGCAGCCAGCAAGTGCATGGTGATTTTCTCTTATGAGTGTTGCACAACTGACAATCCGATCAAATAGTGCCTCTCTAGTGTTCACTTTTTTGCATATACTAATGATTTAAACTATCCCCAAAGGCAGTAATCAAGGGAATTGAAATCTGGTGACCTTGGTGGCCAATTTTGGAAACCACCTCGGCTAATCCAGCGTTGTGGAATGCGTTAAGATGATCGATCATAACACGACTAAAATGAGCGTCATGCTGAAAGTACATGTTTTGCCTATATCCAATGGAATACCATCCAGTAAATCTGTCAATTATTTTCTTAAAATTTTACATATCTAGCACAACTGGGCAAAGTAATTGATAATTGATCATAACCACATGTTAATGCTGAACCGACACTGAAAGTTACTTTCCACGGTAACGTGTGGATTTTCATATGACCAACAATGTTCAATATGAGAGTTATTTACTCCATCACGAGTGAATTGAGCCTCATCAGTGACCAAAATGTATTTGTAAACTGTTTATCCAATTGCAAAAATGCAACCGCAAATCATTATCCCCGTCCTGAAAACTCTGGACGTACTGAATATGGAAAGTTTTTAAACCATTTATGTCAATGACTTGCACCGGGGCTACGTTCTATCATATTTAGAATTTATTCATCCATTTCTAGACCAGGATCAGCATGCCTCTCAGATATAATTCTCACACTGGGAAACATTCCAGTTTTATGAGCATTGTTGATAATATCAGCATATTCTCGATGACTAAATGTGGCAGAATTACGAAATTATGTGTGTACAGTACCGACTAAACAAACGCACATGTAAAAATAAATGCGATAGTTATAAAATAAGCGTTTAAATCACAAACGCCAAAATAAATGTAACAATTAGTAATCACTAACGTGAGTTTGGTTTAGAATGCATGACCTACTCAAAATAAAATATCAAATAACAGGTTTCACAAAAATAGCAAAAAAAATATTTTCATTGCTATCTCAGTAACCGTTGATATTCGACTATATGTCGGTTTCCCCCCAAACACCCTGTATAATATAGTTAGTCAACCAGTCAAACTTAGGAGTAAAGATGGATGGCAGTACTTTTTTAAATCCATGCCATCATTATCTACACTATAGACAAAGGTGACTTGGAGTATCGTCATCTATTACTTTTACTCCTAAGTTTTACTGGTATATAATATATACACAAGGGTTTTATGATTCTCAGAAAAGACTTGAAATTTTTAGAACTGTATAAATCATGATGTGTGCATACCTTTGTGAAACTGAACTAGATTGAGCAGTTCAGATCTGACGAGAGGTACCACAAGTCTCATCACGTGGTGGATCCAAGTAGCTGTGTTAAGGATGTGGATGCCCTTGAGCCTGCATGGATGTGCCTCCTAAAATTAAAATCAATTGGTCTGAAATGTGGACACAAAATTGGAATAATAGTTATAAGATAGCGTAAAAAGTAATTATTTATAGGACAAATGCAGGGAGAAGTAGCACCAATGCAGTAATGAAATTTTATACATTTTATCACATGGCGTTTTATTTTTGATTGTGAAAATATTTCACTGCCTTAAAATTGTAAAGTTCTATGTTATATTAACATCATCCGAGAAGAACAAGTTCGACATTTGGGGTATCATAAAAAATAAATTAGGATGATAAATCAATTATTAGTTTCGTCATTTAGTGATTTGTGTGAGGAAACATTATATGACATGATTTCTAGTAATAAAATTAAGGAATTAATTAAAAAAAAATTCTAATAAGGCAAATCAGATATAAATATTGCTATTTATCGCACAAAAAATTTCCAAGATTTGAGTGATTATTGAAGAAATAAGTAAATTATTGTAAAAAATCTGTAACATCTTGAAGAACTTACTAAGGCAAGTTGATTTAAATCACCTGATTTTGGATTTTTGTCCAAGGAAGCTAGTGTTAAAGTATGACACATTTTTTACTGAACACCCTTTATAAGCTTCGTTGTCTAAACTCAATGACTTATAATTTACAAAGCCATCTTTTACACTAGAAATTATGTAGGTAATATTAAATTGATTACTTAGTTATAACCTTCTTATTATTTTTATATAAATGATGATGTATAGACGTTACACCTGGAAATGATTTAGTACCTTTATGAATCATGAATGTCTTTACCTGAATATAAAGCATGAAACAACGGAGAGCTGGAAGACTAACCCTAGCTAAGTGGCCAAGCTGAACACCCTTCATATCGAAAATTACGATATACCTGAAAACGAAAAAAATTACAAAAATTTTTCAAAATAATATTTTCCAAAAATATTTTTTAATTTCAAAAACTTTTCAAATTTTGCTGTTTCGGAACTAACTGTAACTCAAGATATTCCTGAAACAAGGTGTATGATATACCTAAGAATTAATCACTTTTAGAACAATCTTTGACAATATTAGGTATTCAGTTTTGGCAGGGATGTAAAATGATAAGATAATGAGAAATTTACACGAGCAAACAACACCTTGCTTAAAGTTAATATACAACCGTATTCTTAGACAAAAAGTATATAGGGTGTAACAAAAAAGTAGATCATTTTGTTATGTGTATTTCAGATTGTCACGTATCACATTGAAATTTTATAGAGATACTTCTAAACACTAATTCAACATTTTCATTACTTCACATGGAAACCTGCCTCCAAAATGCATAAACAAGCAATAAATATCTGATATTTTGAAAAACCTGTGGTTATTGTCTAATTTTTTTAGCTGCATGTGAAATATGCTCAATTGATTTGGAATAAACGTCATCCTTCATAAATCTCCAAATACTGAAGTCCAATGGACTAAAATTGGCGGAGTTTGGTGGCCACTGAATAGTTGCATCTCTTCCACTTTTAATACATTGAAATAAATTATTTTAAATATTGTCTAAGATGTAATCCAAGATGAGGCGGAGCACCATCAAGCTGCATCCACATATTTTAATGAAGAATAGGTGGCAAATTATCGAGCAAACTTAAAAAATCATTTTGCAGAAATATTAGTAATGTCGCGCCATCTAAATTTGTTGCTAGACTGTATGTAGGGTTTTATATGCAGCAATTAGTGCAAATCTGTTTGATAAATAATCTGTTTAATCTCTATGTTTTCCTAAATAAATGAATTTACATTGATAAAAAACATTTTTTATTTGTGCAAAAATGGCACATCTGGCTAGATTCAGAGACACTCTGTATAAAATAATTTAGAACACTTTAGAGCAAGTTGGAACATTATAAACTGTTCTTTTGTAATTTGAAATTTAAAAATGTTATTAAGTGCAACTCATTTTGCTGTCAAATGAAGAGTTTTACAAAAAATTATCAAGAGCAATAAAATATTCTAAACAAAATTCTACATTATGACGTTAGAAAAATCCGTCCATAGGCATACGTCAGAAAAAAGTAAGGGGATAAAATAATCCCCCCCCTCTCGTTTCTACGTTTGTCTTTAAGACGTCATTTACAATAATACTCTTGAGAATTTGTTAACAACAAGAAGTATCGGCATTAACAGTATATCATGCGTTATTTCATTCTGTTTTATCATATGAGATTTTAGGGTGGGGGAATTGTCATACTTCTTTACAGCAAGTATTTATTATACAAAAAGCGGCAGTAAGATCCATTGTAAGAACAAATCACACTGAACATTGCCAACCTATGTTTAAAAGGCTAGGCATAATGACACTTTACTCCATTATAGTCTATGAAAATTTGATATATGTAAAAAATAATTTAAATAAATTTACATACCATTCTGATCAACATGAATTCAATACGAGGGGTAAAGATAAGTTACTTAATCCACGTAAAAGGATACACAAAACCAAAGTACTGGGCATTCCCCTTTACAATCTGTTGCCACTGGATATACGTCTTTTACCACCCATGAAGTTCAGGAGGATCATTAAAACTCTATTGCTGGACATGTGTCTGTATAGTATGGATGAATTTTCTAGCAAAGTTCAACAAATTCAACATGATGTTGGTTCACTTAGTGTCTAACTTTAAACTGGACTTTAATATATTTTAATTTTGTGTTTTTGTTTTGTAATTCAATGTGTTTGTATTTTTTGTACCCATATTGTTTATACATTTTTATACCTGGATATACCTTGTTCTGTTCTTTGACTTGTGTAAACATGCAAAGGCATGTCTTAGCACCAATAAATTGTCTATCTATCTATCTATCTCTATAAAATTTCAAAAAGATATAAGAAAATCTGAAGAAATTATAGCGGAAACACAATTTTAAAAGTTTACACCCACTATCTTAGTAGGGTTAAATCGTCATTTTTGTCGCCAAAGACATACCTTTTTACACCCTGTATAGTATAAAAATAATGTCATCTGACATTCAACAAATATTACAAAAAAATAATTATAATTTCATTACACCTAAATGTATTAATTAAACAAATTAATACGACCTTGAACCGCAAATATTGTATTTCCTTTAAAAGCATCAATAAATATTAAAACCACGTCTGTAAACGTATGCGTTCATTACCATACAATTTTTAGTTATATTATGATATAAGTATATGTACTTAATATACAGGAACTATTACCACAGCATGATATTTATGCTGTGCTATTACATATCAAATATGCGTCTGTTATAAAAAACTAAATACAAAAAATGATGTTAATTTATTTTTTATTTACAATGAATAACTTATGGTTACTAAGCACGTGTGTACAGGGTCTAATAACTTTATTATGCTATAAAATTAAAAGCATTTTGTTAATATGCAACACAATTAAATTATAAATTACTTCTGAGAAAAAAATTAAAGCTCAAAGTACAAGACTTACTCGAGATATTTAAGCATTACCTTTATTTACGAATGTTTGCGGTATGCACACCTTTATAAGATTATACCATTATATTTTTGAATAATGAAAAAATCAAAATGCAACCAGTACCTACATTTTCCTGTTTTTCTTAACTGACACATTAAACTTGAGTACCTATTTTACTAAACATTTGGAACATAACTAGAAATGTTTCTGTTTCAATACAGAAATGTAGCATTCGAAAACTTAGTTAATGAAACAAAAGCGAAACACTTTAAAATTGAAGACAACTAGAAATATTACTCAAAAGTTTCCCATTTAGTCTCAGAAATACAGGGTGTTCTGCATAAGAACCGACACAAAGCAGGTGTACGTAGAGGGTTCCAAAATATTGCAATTTAACCAAACATGCTTATATAAAAAGTTGCACACGGGCGGAGTTACAGCAGAGTTCAAGTAGGTACATTGAAACTTTTTTTCCATTGCTCAAATTTGAAAAGAATGATATTATCCCACGCAGAATTTAATTTAAAACACTTTTTTACTGTTGTCAGGTTTTCAAGAAAGAATGCATTAATTAAAATAAGATGTTAATAGTATTTATTAGAAGAAATAAAAAATGGGTAGTAGGCTTTGTATTTAAAACTTGACAGTTAATTTATTAAAACACTACATTTATTCATATGATTCCACAAATCTTCTCAAGATTCAATTGGCGAGGACAAACAAAATCCTTCAATGTCCCCCAAAGAAAATAATCACAAATCGCATTTCTTGAAGTCTAGCGATCGTAGTAGCCAATTTCAAGGACAATTATTTCCTCGTCTTAACTATTTATTTGGAAAGTTAAAATTCCAAGTCTCCAGCAAATAAACCAAAACTCTAGCCTAAGTTGCAATGGTAAATCTTCGATTAAATCACGGACATTATTTTGCAGAAATCCCAAATAACTTTAACCATTTAATCGATTTGACAAAATAACTGGTCCAATCAATAATACTGGCCCAAACATGTATCTTAAACTCGTGTTGAAAACGTAATAATAATAGAAGTTATTGCATATAGGGGTTTATATCAGAATATTCTTAAAAGTTGTGAACATTTGTAATTCTTCTACGAGTGAAACAAAGCCTCATCAGTGAAAAGAATTTTCTTGTGAAAATTAATATCCTGATACAAGGTACACTCGTAAAAGATCACTCGTCAATCGAAATTCTAAGGCAATAGCTCTTGCATTTTTTGAATGTGATATGGATGTAGTAGATTACGCTTAAGAGAATTCGGTGTACAGAAGTTTTGATAATCCAGTTTCTCGTGTTTAGTACTCAATTGTTTGCAAAATATTTTCTTCATTTTCTACTCTTATTACACTAGAACATCGGATATCATTGAAAAACTTTCCTATTTCTGGAGCCCGTCTTTCAACATTAGAAAATGTTTCTTTATGGAGAATCATTCGATTTGGAAATCTTCTATGATATTCTTCAACACTTCTCCTACAGTTTTCTTTATAGAAACCTAGCACAAGTAACATAATATGTCAACTTGGTCACTGAATGTAAATTTTTTAATCATTTTCAACAACAAACAGTAGCAGAAATAAAATAGTTTTATTTCTGTCAAGTTTTAATGATAAAGCCTACTACTAACTTTTTAATTTCTTCTAATAAACACTATTAAAAACTTGTTTTACTTAATGCATTTTTTTTTTGAAAATCTTAAAACTTCTTAAAATTTAACGAGAGTAAAAAAGTGTTAATTAAATTATGCGTGGGATATAATCATTCTTTTTAAATTTGATCAATGGAAAAAAAATTTGGTATAACTTTATGGGTGATACCCTCAATAAACATATTGTGGTGTTTTAATTTACTTGAACTCAAAGAAGACCAATAATAAACCTATATCATGTACTAAATTTGGTTGTCCTAATAAGTTTCGAAATATTTAACCCCACTTTGAAGGCCTATAACTCCGCCTGTGTGCAACTTTATATGTATATAGGTATGTTTGGTTAAATTGCAATATTTTGGAACCCCCTACACGCACCTGCTCTGTATAGGTTCTTATGCAGAACACCCAGTATAACAAATGAGCAGAGGTTATATCCAAATACTGAGTTCATAAATGAAGCTTAAAAAAAATGTTTATGGAACCAATTGTTTGAAACGTTTCATCTGGGTTTCTGCAATATTACCAGAATATTATTGTATGCCCATTTTATGAAATGTTTCAAGAAAAACTTAAAGGTTCTGGGGGGGGGAGAGTATGAATCATTTCCATTTATGAGTCCTATGAGTAATACTTTTTTACTAATAAAAAAATTGAACCTAACCCTAGACATGCGTAAATGCTTGCAAAATTTCAATTAGTCGAGGCAATGAAGCACTAAAAAGACCAAAAATAGGAAATCTTTTAGGATAGGACGTATCGAAATGCGGTTTTTTGCATTCGCTTGCAAAAATTATTTATATCATTTGTACCTACTTTGTACCTATTACAAACCGGAAGTTGCATTGCTGCAGCCAAAAATGCATGCAAAAAATGCATCTTTTGAGAGGCCTTTTGGCAAATTTAATAACTTCGTAAATAAGAGTCAGAATTGGCTCAAGTCGGGTACCCGGGGGTTTTCGAGGTCGCTGATCACGATTATGATGTTCAAATTGACCCCCCGAACACCTGGAGCTCAGGAACGCCGACGAACGTCATCTCCGGGGACTATCCCGAACTTTATGCGAGAGAGGAGAGAAACTGAGCACTCGGGGGTTTTTTGGGTCGCTGAATTCGAATACACCATCGACGAACACCCCACGGACACCTGCTGAGCCCCAACCTGGACGCGGACGTCATCTTCGAGAATTTTTCTGGAAATATCGACAATAACGAACCGAAAATCGTTATGGGGGCTTTCTGTGTGTGCTGAATCCGAATTTTATGTTGAAAACGACCACCCGAACACCTGGTGCGCCCTAACCTGGCCCTGAACGTTATCCCCGAGAGGTTTCCAGACACAATTGAAAAAGACCAACCAAAAATCGTCCTATAATTTCATACATTCATTCATGGGTAACTCTCCCCCGGGTCCCTCAAAAAATGTGATTCAGTCCTATAAAAACGACGAGAATAATCTCCGGCTGGATCTCCGAACCTTGCCGAGCGGCCTTTCACTTTTCTCCCAACGCTCAAAACGCAGCAGGTGTCCGTGGGGTGTTCACCGATGCCATATTTGAATTCAGCGCCCCAAGAAACCCCCAGTAACGATTTTTGGTTGGTCTTTTTCAATTGTGTCTGGAAAACCCTCGGGGAAGACGTTCAGAGCCAGGGTAGGGCGCACCAGGTGTCTGTGGGGTGTGCGTCGGTGCTATATTTGAATTCAGCGACCCAAAAAACCCCAGTAACGATTTTCGGGTGGTTTTTTTCAATTATGTCTGGAAAACCCTCGGGGATGACGTTCAGGGCCAGGTTAGGGCGCACCAGGTGTTCGGGTGGTCGTTTTCAACATAAAATTCGGATTCAGCGCACACAAAAAGCCCCCATAACGATTTTCGGTTCTTTATTGTCGATATTTCCAGAAAAATTCTCGAAGATAATGTCCGCGTCCAGGTTGGGGCCCACCAGGTGTCCGTGGGGTGTTCGCCGATGGTATATTCGAATTCAGCGACCCGAAAAACCCCCGGGTGCCCAGTTTCTCTCCTCTCTCGCATAAAGTTCAGGATAGTCCCCGGAGATGACGTTCGTCGGCGTTCCTGAGCTCCAGGTATTCGGGGGGTCAATTTGAACATCATAATCGTAATCAGCGACCTCGAAAACCCCCGGGTACCCGCCTTGAGCCAATTCTGACTCTTATTTACGAAGTTATTAAATTTGCCAAAAGGCCTCTCAAAAGATGCATTTTTTGCATGCATTTTTGGCTGCAGCAATGCAACTTCCGGTTTGTAATAGGTACAAAGTAGGTACGAATGATATAAATAATTTTTGCAAACAAATGCGAAAAACCGCATTCCGATACGTCCTATCCTAAAAGATTTCCTATCATAATGCTTCATTGCCTCGACTAAATCTAGTATGTTAGAAACCAATAATTAATATTAATAAAAATCGTTTGTAATTGCAGCTTTAATACTCTCTATCTCAAATATGACTATATACCCTACTAATTTATGACGCCCTGTATATTAATTTCAGAAATTGTAAGTGTCTCATGTTAAAGCCCAACGGGTAACACATGAATCTCAAATAGACTCTGGTAATGTCTAAAAAATACAAGTATCTCACCCTTCTTGGAGTCCATCTTCAGATAGTACGCAGTCGTTGTACATGCAGAAACCTTTGATACAATCGCTGAAGTTCATTTTTGTGGGATCGTTGTCTCTCACCGAATACAGCAATACTCTGTAGCCCTCTGGCGTAGTTTTTGGCAACCTAATTAAGTAACTGCAAAAAATAGTTAGATGTAGCTGATAACATATATTAAACAAATTTTTGAAATATTTGATAAATGCAGAGCAGTCCGAGGAAATTGAAATAAGATCTTTGTATATACATATAGGTACTTACAAAAATTATTCACTACAAAACCGGAAAAGGTATTTCCATAAAAGATACACACCTTAGTAATATTCTCTAGTTAAATCAAAGTAATAAACCAGAAACTACAAATTAACATTTTTTTTACTTTTTTGTGTTTTATTTCCACTTTACATAAAAAATAGGTACAATTTCACCATTATTGTCATGGTTCAAGAAATGAAAGAAGTTTTTCACCCATTTATATTTGTAATCGCTTAGTTCTCTAAAATATTCGAGCCTTATCTAAAAAAAAAATCAGATAAAAAATAATACCCCACATCCAATGGCAAAAATACCTTTTCCACAGTACGTCAAAAACAAAAATACGTGTCTCTTATTTCCTACATCTCGCTTTTTCAAAATCTTGCTTATTTAAAGTCTCCCTCCTCCTATCTATACTTTCAGGACTTGCTCCTGCTTTATCTCTGCCCTCTTTTGTCGAATGGACACACATTTGGCCAAACTGCCTCTTCAGTTGCATTTCCTTAGATTTTAAGGTGCTGTTTATAATTTGATAAGTGTCTTTGGGATCACAACACAACGTCTTCATGCCGTTCTTAAATGTGCTGTCTCTCGAACCTTTGGACCTGTGCTTCTTGCTATCTAAGATACAATTTTTTTAAGCAAGAATTCAAATAGTCAGAAATCAAAGCTTAATGTAATATGAAACGGAAGAAGAGAACTAATTTAGAAGATCAATAAGATAAATGAAAGTATTACGAAGAAGAAGCAAAACAAAGGAAAAGAGAAAAACACACAAAAAACCTTTTCTGGCGATTCAAAAGTTTAGCTTGCTTGTCTAGTTAGTTGCTTTTCAAGACAGTCATGACTGACTCGGGGTTATACCTCACAATAACACTGGGGTGTGAGTTTGGTCTGGAAAAAGTGATAGGGGTTGGTCATATTTCATTTTGAAGTCGCGATTCCGATATACAAGTTGTTACATTTAAGTGACTTTTTCTAAATTACCTTTAAATTGGCTAAAGATAACATTTGCAAACAAACTATCTATTTTGATGTCTAAACAATATGTCATGGAACTTGATACTCTTGATAGAGCAACAGTGTAAAAAAATTGCTGAACTTTTTTCTCAAAAAAGAAGCTGTTAAAAAACTCTTTTTTATGCAGATACTATCACTATGATCTACTACAAAAATGTTTGATTTATCTAATATAAGATAGATGTAAAATTGTCAAACTGATTGAAATCATATTTCACAGTTTAAAACACATGAGTTGGAGTGCAAATATACGGTATCTTCGATTTTTCGTTCTTAACTTTAGGAAAAGATAAAACATGAAATAGTTATTTATGCAACAAGTACAAAAAGTAAGTGTTTATTGCACGCGACGTAAAATTGTCCAGCAAGGCCGTCAGGCCGAGTAGGACAACACGTCGAGTGCAATAAGCACTTTCTGTACGAGTTGCATACAATATTTTTTCTACGTTCATGCAAAAACCAAAAAATGTTATTTAGATGACACTAAGTCTAGGAAAATGTGACGTCGATTTGAACGTTTATGTTTGTCATGATGACAAAACGCAGTAGTAGAATGACAGATGAATGCAATAAACATTTTATTGCACTAGTGTAATAAAGAACCACTTTTCCACTAAATATAGTTCAATAAAGTTTTATTTTTTGCATGAACGTAGAAAAAAATAATAGTTATCTTTTCTATAACATTTTTCTTTATGTTACTCCGTTTTCTTGAAACAGAGCGAACTTATTAAAAAATTATTTGATAAACAAATAAATATTTATTTTTCTTTCAAATTTTGTATGCAGTAATCATAACGTCCTGTATGAAGAAAATTGAGTGTCATAGAGAAAATGTTATAAGAAACTGTTATTTTATCATGTTCCATTTTTCCGAAAGTTAAGAATGAAAAACCGGGAACACGCTATATTTGCGCTCCAACTCGTGCTTTAAAAACTATGAATACCTACCCTTTTAAACAGTCTGACAATTTTACATCTTATACTAGATAACAGATAAATTAAACATCAAACAAACATGTTTGTGATAGAATACGGAGAATCAAGTTCCATGACATATTTTTTAGGTATCAATATCCGACAAGCTGTTCTAAAGAAAAAAAAATATTTTTCCTAAAACCCCCATATTCCCATAAAATATATTTTTGAGACATAACCTTCTGGGAAGTATACACATATACTTATCCTGATAAGCCCTTTAAATTGTCTAACAATAAATCAATTATTATATGTTAATAGTACCTAGTACCAAATCTATCGGGACTGTCTATTTGTAAATACATTTTAGGTATACTCGATTACTCGCGTCAAGAATTCAGACGTTACACATTTATTTTTATTGTCAACGTAATTTTCGATATTTGGTCGCGTTAAAAACAATCATTTTTTGCAATTTAGTGCAATATATAATGCAAACATTTAGTGTAGTATATAGTTTTATTACTATCAGTTGTAGTTTCTAAAATATTTTGATGAAAATATAATGAATTATTCATTTGTTCGTATAACGTAAGCACTGAAATGTAATTTTATATATCGTATATTTCAGTGGACGTAAGTCGTCTGAATTCTTGTCGCGAGTATAGTAGTATGTATTTTACGCCTTAAAGAATTGAATTTTCTAACCTAACTTTGTATTATATTAAAGTTTAAGGTCTACCTAACGAATAATTTTATACCTAATATCAATATAAAATCAAAAACTATAAAATAATAATCATTCTTTCATAAAAAAAAACAAAACGAAAGTTAATTATATCGTAAACAACTCAACAAAAATAATCAAAGACCTTCTGGATATAGTTTAAAATTTAAATTATTGCCGTAAAAGGGCGCCGTTATAAACTGTGGCGCAGTACTTAGCTTGAATCGTCGAGAATATAAAAAGCAGAAGAACAGCAATACGAAGGATTGGTGAAAATTAAGTGGCTAACATCTGTTGATAGATTTCGGAACTGCTGTAGAGGTGACAACAAATTACTGGCATATTAGAAGTGTGAAGTTTTGTGTGTTTTTTAATATTTCCCTATAATTTTTTGTGCATAAACAGTTTGAAAATAGTATAATTTTATCTTGAATGAAGAAAAGTGCAGAATCTGAATAAGACAATTTGTAATAAAGGTGTGAGGGTGAACAACAATCCAACAAATTGGTTTTGTATGTGGAAATTTTTTGTATTTTTTACTTAATTTTGCAAACTTTATTGATATCGTACAATATGTTGCCATAAAAAGTGTATAAAAATGCTAAACATAGGCAAGAATATTTGTACAAAATCTTGGTGCTGTTCCCTAGTTCTCCTATTCTGATATTACCCAGCATAAATTTGTCGTAGACCCGAAACTCTGCAAGCAGTGGAAAATTAAATTGAGAATCAGAAAACCGATAACAAAACACATGAAAGGATGTAGCAAATATTTTCTTATAGAGGATTTTATGCCATGTAATTATAACAAGGTTATCTTGTGAATTAATTAAGAATGTTTTTAAATCTGTATTACACATTTTAACTGCCAATTTTCTCCATTTAATAAAACAGATATTTATGGGGTGGCTGCAGAGGTCTGCTTCTCACGTTCTACCCCAGACAAAACTTGTGTACTTCACCTTCTTTTAGAGGTCGCACACGCTCCCCCAAGTAGTCCAAAATATATGTTATAGATATCTCGAACCGAGCCATTTTATCTGATAGGTTGAAGTTACGAACATACAAGGAATTCACGATATACAATGCACTCCAGCAATTTATCTTACATTAAAGTTCGATAACTCCTAAAATACACTTTTACCTAAAAATACAAAGAATTACCACCACCGTAAAACACAACCTCCTTGACAATTAAAAGTTTTGTAAATGTAATCTTTAGCGGCAACTGTAAAAAAATTGCTGTTCACCAAGTTGTGGTTCGTGAATTTCGCGAATCAGCAAGACCAAAACAAAGGAAGAGGAAGAGTTAAAACAAAAAATCATACTATTAAAAAAGTTACCTAATTTGACTTTATCAAACAACGTGAAAACGTTATCGACGAAACCATCCGAGATATTTTTCTGGTATACGAAAGACTTAGGATCTTTATGCGTATAACCTCTGTCAGCTTTCTCGTTGGAGCGAACTTTGCACACTTTAGGGTTCTTCCTCTTCGTGATGGCGTTCACTTCGTCGGATTCGTTACCGGAATCGGAAAGTTCAACCCACTCGTTATGCGCTCCGGCTACCATCTGTGGCGGCAAATTCGTCTCGCAAGCTTTGCTCAAGTGCCTGCTCTTCTTGAACACTTGAAGGGGCTTCAGGACCTTCTTCTTCTTCGCGGGTTTCGCCTCTGACGTTTTTCGTTTGGAGGCACTATCCTTATCCTTGGCGTTCAGGTTGAGGAAGGTTTCTTTCGAGCGGGAGGACCTGGCTGCTTGTACGCTTTCTTGGGATTCTCCTTCGGAGATGTGGTTCACGGCACATCTGTGGCGTGACAGAGGGCTGGAGCTCTCCTTTACTATGCTGGGGTTCGAATCGGCGTGAAGCTGCGAGTTTATGTACGAAGTGTACGAACTTGGTTGGTTCGGTCTGTGCACCAAACTCATATTCCTTATGGTATATTGACCTAAAGGGGGATAAAAGAAGAGTTACAAATATGTATACAGGATGCTAAAAAAATTGTGTCACAAAACTGAAGAAAGAGGGGGTAGTTCGGCTCAACCATTTTGGTGATGCACGTATTGGTATTTTAGAAATTACAAGAGATAGGAAAATGGCTAAATGGAGACCATTTTAGACGATTCTACTGCTAACTTAATGGCGCTTTACAGTACTAGCTTTTCAGGTTTTCGAGTTATTCAGAAAAAGTTAATCTGGCCTTTTCGAAAATCGTCTGCAACTTTTATTTAGAGGAATTTTTAAAACCTGATAACACTTTTTTCAGGAAGTTTTTTCGAGGAATTTCATTATATGTATATTTATTAAATTAAAACGCCGTTTTAATTTTTTTTACTTATAAATCAATTATCTCGAAGAAAAGTTGTTCAAATAGTTAGTTTTTATTACCCAAAAGTATGCATCTTTTAACAAGTCCATTTCCAATGGCATAGAAATGAATCAAGTTGCCCTCTGTTTTGTTAAAGTTTGTACGCTCTGTCTTTTTTCAAAATTTGGATCCCCCATTCAATTTGCCTTAAAAAAGTATTATTGATTGCTCATCCAATCGAAAATTTGTTGTAATTTCCAATACATTTTAATATTTTCTATTTACTTGGAAATCTTTCTTGATGAAACAACAATAATCCTAGGTTTTATTTTAGTGTGTTTAAATGTTCCCATTATCACCAGTAGCGTAGAAATCCTGTGGCACTCATAGTACACCATCGTCTCAATAATTATAAAAAAACGTAAGATATTTTATGTTTTGATTATTTTAAATAAATAATTAGAAAAATAAAATATTTCTAAATCATAGTAGGCTCACCACGCAGAAAATATGAAATGCAGAGATATTTTAAATGAACAATTACACAATTTTAAATTACAATATTTTTTTTATAATGACAGTGCATGACGTACTATTTTTATTGTAAAATAAAAGAAAAATGTACAGAGTTTCTACGCTACTGGTAATAATGGGAATATTTAAACATACTGAATAATTAGATCAGATATACCATTACAACATAGAATTATTGTTGTTTTATCGCAAAGAGTTTCCAAGAAAATAAAAAATATAATAAAAATTCCGAAATCACCCTGTAGTATCTCGGAAATAGTGAACTTTTACATATAGATAGGTTTGGGTAAGAGGTTAAAAACAAAAAAACGGAAATTGAAGAACGTATTGTATCCCTTAAAAGTAACAAGATATTAACAACTGTGCTTCGCCATATACCTTTTCCTAAATATCAACTATTTTTTATATATTGCTTTTTTTTTCGGAGGTTGGGAGAAACTGAAACTATCAAAGTTTGCCCACCCTGTATAAGGCGATTAAAGATTAATTCCAAAACTGAAATTCTCAATTATGGCTATTAAAATAAAAAAGTTTAATGAAGGAATGTCCAGAAACACTTCTTTTTCGACAAAGGATATTGCAATTGAAAAAAATATATATAAAATACATGAAGACGTTTGATGCAGAAATAATTTATACCGGGTGTTTCAGGAAGAGATGTACATACTTCAGTATGTTATTCTACGTTCAATTTTAAGCAAAAAATTCATATGAATTAGGCCTGGAAACGCGTCGTTTAGGACTTTAGGATATACAAGAAGTTAAATCGCTTCAACTTTTTTGTGCCACGGTGTATGTCATTTAGGAATGGAAAAACATTTTCCCCTACCTTTTCTACTTAAGAAATGTACACCTTATGCTCTAGGAGCAGCCATTTCCGTTAATCTCATCTAAAGATGGTGATGCATGCAAATTATGTATTAGAGTGCTACCTTACTTTTATCTAAAAAATAAGGCATAAATAACACTTTAAAGACTAAGAACTATTAGTTTTTTAATCAAAACAGCCTAAATTTTTGTAAGAATTGCAAAAATCAAATCTCTAAACAAAATGTACAAAACCTGACAATAACTTTCGATTCACTCTAAGGAGATCCACAAATGGTGATCAAAAATGAAACCTTGTATTCTGTGGTGAATTTTAAAAGCAATCTTTCATATAGAGTTTTTATCTAGGACACTTCGTTTGGCAATGGCGCTAAAAGCAAATGAGGTGATTTACTTTTAATACATATAAAACAATTACGAAATTTTAAATTAAAGAAACATTTATTTACTTAATTAAATGTACAATTAGAGATACTATAATTAGAATAGCCATTCCATGGCCAATCTCATTAGTAGCAAAAGCAGTAATTATTTCTGTGAAACTTGTACCAGGGTAGGGAGCAATGTTATCCGGCGAAGGTTTGGATAAAATTTGGCCGGTGATGCTCTTATTGTTTTGTAACGAAGTTTTCTCTATACTCTACGCTACTGTACTGAGCTTCCAGCCATAGTGTCTCATAATTTGAGTAAGGTCAGCACAGAGTGTCAACTTTTCGGTCGATATTCTTCATCCTTTCGCTTCAAAAAAAGCAACAAGCTTATAATATTTCCCTACGTCGCGCGCGCCGTTATTTTATTGACGAACGGTGGCCTTGTATGGATTAGGATCGAGCGGTATTATCGCTCTTTATCCTTCACCATATCTGTAGACCTGGGCGGTCTCGTAGAGGTGGGTTCCCTTCTCCAGTCAACCTCGACCGCTGTTGCGGCCGATGCTGACTGGAGAAGGGAACCTCCTCCTGCCCTGGCTGACCCCCGCCGGCAGGGGGGCCTCTTCTGGCGCTCTTAGTGTCTTCTAGGTTCTTTCTTCGCCGGCCGTCCTAAACCCCCGGGGTGGTATTTGTTGGGACTGGGTTTTTGTGAGTGGCTTGTAGCCATAGGATGCTCTTCTTCCCGAGCCTGTTACGGTTCGGGAGATGCGAGCGCTAGGTAAGGATAGGGTTTGGGTTTGGGTTGTCTATGTTCTCGTCTTCTTCTTGGTGGTCTTCTTGGTCTTGGTTTCTTCTTGTCCTGAAACAGAAAAGATTAACGGGGGGGAGGGGGGTAAGGGTTTTGTCAGGGAGGAAAGTCAAGGAATTGGTGTTTTGGACGTTTGTGTTTGTCTGTCGGGGCGGGGGCGTAGTCGACGGCTTGCCTAAGCAGGGGGTTGTCGTGGTCTGTGGCTTTGTTAATGGTTTTTTGTGCGTGTGTGTATGGTATGTGTTAGGTCGGTGTAGTCTAGGTCTCGTTTTATGTCTGTGTTTCTGAAATACCAAGGCGCAGCGACGGCTGTACGTAAGGCTATGTTTTCCACGGCCTGTAGTCTTTTTATGTGGCTTTTTGCCGCGTAGCTCCATGCCGCGGGGCCGTACGTTAGCTGCGCTTGAAGCACCACCTTGATTAGCGTGCGCTTATTCCTTAGACTAAGGGTGTTACCACCCTTGAGTAAGGGATAAAGCCTCGCCCTGGTGATTTTTCCGCGCGCTACCGTCTCCGTGATATGGGCTTTCCAAGTAAGTCGCTGGTCCATCGTCACGCCTAGGTATCTCGTTTGTCTTTGCCACGGGATGGGTTCTTGGAAGAGGGTAGGATTGTCAAGGACGTGGTTTCGGGGGAGGCGTCTTCGGGTGAAAAGGACAGCCAAACTTTTATCGGGATTCATTTTGACTTTCCACCTGTTGCACCAGGTTTCGAGTTGGTCGAGTGAGGAGTCCCTACGTCCTGATTGTTTAAGTTCATCATCGCCTTTAACATGATTTAATTTGACCAAAGCGTTGACGATTTCCATATTTTGAACTTTTCTTCAAAGTATGCAAAAAGCACTTTTTCACTGACTGGCACTGGCAGACCATCTCGAGAAACAATTGTACGAAAACTGCTGTACTGTTGCTATAACTTACTAAGTAATAACTTGAAAGTGACTTTATTAGTAGTTTATTTGATTTGAGAAATTCATTTTCTTGATCACTGCTTTCCATGTCACGAGATTTGAAGTTACTTATCAACAAACGATCGAAATTTCATTAGCAACTTCATGGACAATTGGAAATCAAACTGATATTTTATTGGAAGGAAAACTTCCCTTATCAGAAAAAATGTCAATCTTAGCATTTATGTCATAAATACCCATTATTTCAATGACAGTAAAACACTTTTTTCTTAATCATTCGGTTATCGTTTTAGTAAAGACAACTTATTATTTTTTGTAACTCTTCAGGTATATTAATTTGTTCACTGTGTATACCAGCCATTTAACAACACTCACAAAAATAAATCCAGTGGATTGAGGTGAGGTGCAAGAAAGAAATAATATTTTTCATCATATTCAAGCAACAATAAATTTCGAACAAAAATTTCGCGCCTTATTGGAGATATTTCTTACAACATTTTTCAGTTAGTTTTTTAAGTTAAAAAAGCAGGCTTTTTACGAAAACATAGGAGAGCAGTATTTGTAGAAAATTGAAAGACGAATTAAAAAATATCGAGATTGGTACAATAAAGCAGTGCAGTACTATTTTATTTAGAAAAATATGCAGCCAATACCTTTTATCTCCACCACTGGAACATGAAAAACTTTTAGCAAAGAAGATTTAGATGTTGGAAAAGGTTTACGTTGATCCATATACCCAATTTCAAATTATTTTACTCACTGGTTTTTAAAATATTTTTTAAAAATAAAAAATAAATTTGTATGTCTAACACCCTGTATTTTTTTAACGTAACGTCCGACATAGAAACTGTATATGAAAGACAATCCCTTAAAATTCACCAGGTTTCATTTTTGGTCGTCATTTGTGAATCATCCTGTATAGGATCTGTCTAACTGCTGATGTTGCGCACGTTTGACGTTCATAGGCCAATTATAGGCATTATGTGTCAGAAAATCAAGTAGCTAATTTGTTATTTGGACTATTTTAGGCCCGGTTTTTCAATATGAGGTTAACTTGTATGTTAAGTAACATGCACCTACAAGTTGACTAATGGTTAATTCCCAAATGCGTTTTTCATTACTTTTGTTACTTCAGTTAACTATCTGAAGGTTTGCAATTTATTTATTTATATTGGCGAAATTGCTGGCATATTTTATGTATTTTGCTACGATTGTTATGTAAAATGCACTACGTTGGCAACGAAAACCCACAAATTGGTAACCTAACTTTTTCAAATTTGTTTATGAAAACTGTCAGAATCTGTGTTTTTATATATTTAATCTGTGTTTAAAATATAAAAGATTGCAACAACTGTCCGCGGTGACAATCTAAACCTATTAAAAAGTCTTTACCGTCATATTCTTCGAAGTAGTTTGGTCTAGCTCGTATTATTTTAGGTCTTATACTATCTTCTTTATTACTGCTGTATGCATTAATATCGTATTCCATAATAAGTAGTAACAAATTAACTATTTTTTAGGTTAAATTTCTGAATTAACTGTCACATCCTTAGTTAACCCCTACTTCATGGACAGGTTATCTTAACCAAAAGTTAACTACTAAATTTTTGGTAACCAACAATTGAAAAACCGAATTTTCGATGTAACTATCGGTTTACTATTAATCACAAGTTAACCATCAATTGAAAAACCGGGCCTTAATGTAATTAATATTTTTTATGAATATTGCACCCCTGACAAGTTCACTCAATTTTTATACCTTAAAATTGCTGACAGTTCGACACCTTTATTGCGTCTCTTTCGGGGCTGTTTAAATATTCTCTTTTCTACTTTGGAACTTATTTGTTTCTATTATATTGATGACACAAATAGTAGTTGTTGGTGTTGCTCGTGTGCAATATATTTGAAGTTTTTATTTATTCTACGTTGACAATGACTTCCAAAGTAAAACGAGGAATTTTTTAAATATTCTTGAAAAAGATACAATAAATACAATATGTTATTTGCCTCTAACCTGCTAATATCTAATGTCTGAAGTAAAGAATAATGAAAAAATGCTTAATTTGACAGACATGAGGAGATTGGACGGTCTACAAACGTCAAAATTTGTTATCAAAAGTGAAACCCTATCTTGATTTATCTGATGAAATCTTATACATTGGCTATATAAACTCAAGATTATATATAAACCTACGCTCATCTGCTAAACCGTAGTAGTCTTGGGTATTGCAAGGACTACTTGTTTTAGCTTGACCCAACTGAATTTCGTAAACTATAGTAATATAAGATAGCAGATATATATTTTTTAACATATAATTAGGAAGTAAACACTTGACTGAATCATCAAAAGTCAGTATCGTCAAAATTCTAAGGTTTTTAGTATACCAATATCTCAAGATGTGCAAATTAAGTGAACTCTTACTGATATCTACGTAATTTCGTATCTAACAATTTGACGTGACGTTCAAAAAGAGAATGACTCACTAATACTCATCCCAGTGGTCTCCATCAACTTCTTTCTCTTCTCCATAATCATCAGACACCTCTTCCTCTTCTTGAGTCCCTCCCTGCTGAGATAATTACAGAATATCTGCCCGTCCTTCTCCCTGATTATCTGTTTCAGTTTCTCGGGATGCATTTGGAAGTCAGCGGGGTGCTTTATGAAATTCCATGGCCTCAGCTCCGGCTGGAGGGTGGTGTTAGATCGTCGAGAAGCGCCCTCCGGAGCTGTTTTGGGGACCTCGGCCTGCGAGGTCCTGTTTGCGAGGACATGGACGCTTTTGACGTAGTTGAAAGATATCTAAAAACGCGAGGCTGCTTTTTCTTTCGAAACATGGAATGTGGGTCTACTTACGGATGAGCAGGGGGTGCTGACTACTCTGGCTAGGCTAGACATCACAGAAAATTTTGTACATTCGAATTTTGTGAATGACGTTTGACAAGAATATTAAATTGTTTTGTTTTCGAGATCGAATGCCGGCGTGATATCAGACCGTCTGGATGAGAGGGGAAAAATATAAAGAATCGATCACTCTACGAATCTAGATTACGCCGTAACCCTTGAATATAATATAAATTTCCTTTTATATTCGAAAGCCATAATGAAGCAAGAATCGTTATTTTTATTATCTTTCTTTGAGAACACCTTAATTTCATCTGTATTAGCAATAATGTAATATGGGTTTCTCGGGCTAGCACATAGAAACAACACAAGGAAAGTTTCTCGATCTGAAATCCTTTCCTTGGACTGAATAAAAATACCGAATTTATGGCTTTAAAACAGATATATACTTCAAAGTAAAGTAAATTTAAGAAAGTCTACATGATATCTGATATTTAACATGTACCTATTTTGTATTTTAATTTGCAAATGTTTGAATATTAACTACATTTCTGTAATATTTTTGAAGTTTTGTCCGTTTTGTCCACCTTATCTGACATAGACTAATTTAAAACAAATCATCTTTGGAAAAGTGTTATGTGCTTTGGAATAATTTGAGAGTAACCATGAAAACACATCATGCATGTCTCGATGCATGCCAAACACTGTATTGTCATTGTCAGCGTTGTTCATTTCACAAAACATCCCCCCTTAAAAGTGAGAGCCTTTATAGTCAAGGATGAGAGTTATGATGGTTATAAGTGAAGATAGTGAAGATACATAGAATTTATTTCAGCTCCGCGGGCATTCGCGAGAACGCGCTATATTCGATTATTATAGAAACCATTTCTACTCTTTTCTTCATAAGTTGACATACAATCTTTGTTGCATAGATGGCGCATGTAAAAGCAAATGCCAGATATGTCAGATTTGAAAGTATAAGTTTTAAGTACATGACTTTTTACGTTTATCCCAAATTCAAGTAACTCATCAACAGGATGAGGAAATTTAGATACAATCTTCAGTAGTAAGGAAGGTCCAAAATATCAAGATCCATTACCACATATACTACTAGATTTATAGGGGATGTTTTGTGGTTTATTTTCTGTCATTTAAATTTATGCCGATAAAATGTACTCAGAAGAAAATTCCGAAATTCCCGATAACGTCCTAGAGGAAGCTGAACGCGAATTTATTACCAGTAAAATATAGGTCAAGATATAATAATAATAATAAAAGGTTTATTGTAAAAAAAGTACAAAACAGTTTTCACAAAAGGAAGGTGTGTCAACAAGTTGATTTACAACACCTCCATCAAGGATACAAAGAAAATAATACAAGAGTAAATGTCAAATTCAGTTTAAAACAATTGAATATTGAAATGTTGAATGGCAGAAGAACGTATGTTCAATTTTAACTTATTTTTTATAGTCATTACCGAGAGATTGTGATAGTGAGCCGGCAGATTATTAAGAATGTATGAAGCTATATAAGAAAAACAACATTTAAATTTTTCGCTCTTATGAGAAGGAATACAATTTTTTTTCTCGACCTGCCTCAAATCTCTTGAGTGAATTTCTGATCTCCAGTTAATTTTACTATATAGATATGCAGGCCTATTGCTCCTCAATACATTCAAAATGAAGCCAACAATATGAATGAATCTCCTTTCAGACATATTCAACAAATTATAATTGCGCAGATAAGGAGAAATATGACTATATTGTGGAACAGTAGTAAAATATCTGACGCAAGAGTTCTGAACTCTTTGTAAACGATGTTTGTCAGCTTGACTTATACGTGGACCATAAACAACGTCTGCGTAATGTAAGTGAGAACCATAGCTTCAATAAGCAAGATCTTGGTATGCGAATCTAAATCTTTTTTAAAGGAATGCAGCAGTTTTAGGCAAGAATATGCTTTCCGGCAAATATTTGTTACATGATTAGAAAAGCTTAAAGTGGAGTCAAAAAACACACCAAGATTCTTTACTACATTACAAAAAGGGATGTTATCGTTATTAATTTTAATACTTATTTCATCTATATCTACATGTCTTAATTGATAAGATGTCCCAAAAAGAATAATCTGGCTTTTAATGGGATTCACTGAGTATTTTGTTGAGTCCAATCATAAATGTGTCTTAAGTCGTTATTTATAGCTTCTACTGCAATATATGAACACGAATATCAAATTTTTACTGAATTGCGAAATCTGAACAAAATTAAAACTGTGTGATGATATTCTTCTAGTTTAAATTGTCGAAAAAGCTAAGTCTGTGAAATCTTCCACGTTATGGAGTCGATTCTCAATGTTAAAGAGTTGTTTGGCGATATAAGAAAATGTCATCAACAAATATCGAAAAACTACTGATTTCTTAAAGCATCAAGCTGAAGGATATATACCGAAAAAGTCCAAAGTTTTAACAGCAGAGCAAGTAACAAAATTTTTATGTGAAGCTCCAGATGAACAATATCTACTAACAAAAGCAATTTTAGCGTTTGGATCTTTGGTGTGTGTCGAAGACGTTTAAGTTTAGATGATGTGGTAGATAATGAGCGCTTTCTTGTCGTGTTGTTACAAGACGGAAAAACTCATACATTAAGAAGTTTCGCCATTACTAATGAATGATGTACATTTGAGTCCTACACATTTTATTATAAATATGCAGCTCTACAACCTAAAAATATGAACAGCAGAAGATTATTTGTTGCATATCGAAACAGTAGGTATTACACTCAACACGTTGGATGCCATCCCAGTGGTGTTCCAAAAATTGTTTTGCAGAATACCTAAAATTAGAACATCTCAGAAAATATATCGGGCATGGACTAAGCCATTCTTCAGCAACCATGTTGGTGGAAAACGGCGCTGATTTACTCAATCTGAAAAGGCACGGAGGATGATGTTCTTCGAAAGTAGCAGGGTATATAGAAGAATTCATACAAAGAAAAATTGAGGTATCACGAAAACTGTTTAACCCTTCTCTCTCGCAAAATACAATAACTGTATCATTCGTTCGAGAAAATCGAAACGTTTGCGACGAGTCTGCCTCAATAACTGCAGTTGCACAAAATTAAACTCCAAAAGGACTAAACCTGTGCAATAATACAAATTTCACAATAATCATAACCATTAACAATAACAATAATTACATGTTTTTTAATGCCTATGACTGTTATGAAAATAAAAATGTTGCGAGTTTCTTTCATAATATGTCTTTCTTATGTTATATTTTGTTTTTATCTTTTCGTTTTCAATGAAGTATAATAAAAAATATAATTCATAGAAATAGATTTTTCCAGGCTCCTAATGAAATATACTATTACATACCAATGGTAGGTATTAAATGATGTTTATCCTGACAAAGTTGAAAAAAAAAACAACAAAAAAATAGTACCTATAAAACTTTCTATCGAAGAAATCCACGATAATTAGAATGAGAACAGGGCACTGCTTAACTAATAAGCATCTTCACAGGATAGGAATTTTGCAACACCTATAGGTACTGTGAATGAGGTCAGGTGGGTGACTTAAACCACATTTTACTGGAATGCCCATTGAATAACGGTCCAAATCTTGATCTATATCAAGAATTATCAAAAGCAGGCATGCAAAATCCCTTTTCGATTACCACTATGATAAAAAAACTAAATCAGCAAACGATTTCGGTCTTGTTAAAGTATTAACTGTATTAATTTGTAAATATGACATATTTATTAATTTCAAGAAAACGAAACACTCCTATCTTTCATAAACCTGGGTGTGGGTAAGCTGTTGCCCCCGAGTAAGTAAAGTTGATCCTGTGTCGTGTTGTCTACTAACCCCCTATACTCACACTCGTTCAACAAACTGAAAATCACACAAGGGAATATGAGTATTTAATCTCAGATGCACTTCACTGTGCATTCCCTTGGATAAACAATTTTAAAATTAGAGGCTGGCTAAATGTCCCCTGGACAAAGGCCATAAAATGAAGAATAAGAAGAAGAAATCCAGAGACGCCTATGACAAAGAATATGGCAAATAACCATTGAGGTAGTATCTACAAATAACTAAACTGGATGGTAGAAAACTGCAGAATACATTAATGCAACTGTGCTGCCGAACTCGCTGAAACATTTTCTCCAAGTTCTTTATGATCCAAATATTCAGTGATAAAGAAGACTTTAATGATAAATAAGAATATTAACATAGCTAATTACCATAAGTTAAGTGCATATTTTAAGCAAGTGTCCAAAGGATATCAAGTAAAACAGTTTAAAGTTCTCTACAATGAATGGGTTTTAGAACGTATTCGACAACGAAGACGTTTTTAACAGGTTCTCTGCCGGTGTCAGTTTCGATAACATGTTGTCCATGCCAGTGTTTTTTTTTTCTATAAAATTTGAGATTTGATAGTTGAAAACCATCTAAATTATGTCTATATGAGTTGTAATAGCGAATTTGCTGACTGGACTGTAATTTTAATTTCGACGGCATTTTCAGTCAGTGGTACTACACGTCTATTAAATTGAAAGTTATACACCAGTGACAGTATTTTAAGTCGCAAATCTTGTCTGTCTATGTTCTCATTGAATTACTTTGAAAGTTTGGATTGTCTGAGACAAGAAAAACGAATTTGTACTTAACTTTGTTCTAAACGCTAGTGGCCGCTACAAAATGTAGGTACTCTTGGTGGATAAACATAACATTTTTCTCATTGTACGTATCAAAGTAGAATAATATTATTCTCTTAGCTTTTGTACACAAATATGATATAAGTATATACTAATTTCGAGTCGCTAAATTTAACCGTTTTCAATTTATTTGCTATTTTTCCAGTTTATGTAATTTGATGTTGAATAAGATGTAAAATTATTTTATCTATTATTAAATTTCAAGTCTAGACTTATTTAATAAGTTATGTGATAAATAAAGTGTAAAATTTGTATTAGGTATATATATTCAAACCGATGATGTCATGAAAATTAAATTACAACAAAGCAATTGATTGAAATCATTTTAAAAATTTTAATAATTTTTAATTCAATTTTTAATTCAAAACTTTACATTTGAGATTCTGTGTCTTTTGGACTAAAGTAAGTTGGCTAAATTGCATTATTTTGTCGCCAATAACTTACTTATTCACCTCATCTGCATCATCTGCCTTATTTGGATACCAAGTGTCGCTTTCGTCTCCGTCGAACAACTATGTTTTGAAATTTGCAGGAAACCTTTATCTGTATGGTAATGGTTTATTTTTGAGGCTAAGATAGTACCAGCCATGCCAGTTTTATTCTAATAAAAAAAAGACAAGGAAGGAATTTGAGCCGTGTAAACCTATCTCTTAAAGCCTTCTCCGAATGCCTGTATAAACTGCCGTACTTGCATAAAGTACTCATATAGTGCAAAAAATACATACATATAACCTGATTTTTTTAGGGTAGGTGGAGGGCTGTCCCCAACCAAAAAATGACACTAGAGACCCTGCGTTTTTTGTAATAGGGGTAGTTTCTTATTTACTTTGTTTTTGGAATTTTCTTACAACTTGTACATAATAATATGTACATTATATGAAAAAAAATCGATATTTATTTATTATGATTCAGTAAAGATACAAACAAAAAGGCTTAGGAGCTGGTTTTTGGAGGATTCTTAGAGGACTGTCTCCTGGGTGGATACCCAAAAAACACAGTCTACCCCTTCGGTGTTTTGCGCAATAAGAGTGGTTTCTTGGTGGTGGTATGGGTGGTGGAGTGGAAATGAGTTCAATTAACAATTCACATCACTGAAAACACAAAGTTACTTGGGTATTACATCCCATTGGTTCAAACTGGTGTACCTCAAAATATCTATTCAATTTGAACATCCCTATCACCCTCGAGAACAGCGGTAATGACTTTTATTAAGTACATGTACACAAAATATTTTAGAGATGACACAATAATAATAAACCACCCCTATTGCCTAAAACAACGATGGAATTGGACTGTGCTCTTTTGGATGGAGACTCAGAAGACAGTGCGTGAAGAAACCTGCAAAAACCAGCTGGTCAGCCTTTTGTTGTATCATTATTGAACCATAATAAGTATAGTAAATAAAACCAAAATAGCAAAAAAGCCACAAGGGTGTCGAGAGTGATTTTTTGGTTGGAGACAGCCTTTCATCCACTCTGAAAAAATCAGCTTGTCCGCATTTATTTTTTTGAAATATGATATCTTTACTGGGTTAATAGTATAACTGATCATTTGACTAATTTAATTAAAAAAAGACAAGCAAAAATCATAAACCGTACGCAAAAAAACTATATCATAAAACTTTTTCATAGTGCCTATGTAAATCACCGTTAGTCAAATGCAGTGCCGACGTAAATAACCCAGCTATAGATGACACCAGAGAGGTGACGGAATTTTCCGTCAGCGGCACCAGTGATAGCGAGCCTGACGGTTTTTTCCGTTATTGGCTTTGAAGGCATTAATGAACAGTTTTCGTGGTAGAAGTACTAAAGAAAAATAAACGATAAAAGGGTGGTTTTTACCATTATTGACGAAGCTTAAATCAACAGTCTGAATCTGAGATTTTACAACCACATGGTTATTTTGTTATTTGGACCTTTCAGAAATGAGCCTGACTCCGAAAGGCGTTGAACAACATTTCTGAACATTCTTAGATTTGGAGTTGGATGATTGGGAAACCTTTCTATATAAATTCGCCTAGTCATATGAATCATATTCGGTATTTCAGTATTTGAATATACATAAACCATTATTTACTTATTTTTTACAAGCTTTTATTTAACTGAAATTGCATATTTTATAGAAAACATTTTCTTCCATAGAATTACTTATAGTATGTCAAGCAAGACTAGTTATAACACATGTAAATCTTGCGACAAGCTTTTATATCATTTAATAAATTGTGTAATACATGTACTAAATTGATTGGTTTGATTTAATTTAAAGTTTATTTTCTTCTTATTTAAGGCACTTAAATAAGAAGAAAGTTTTTTTTACCATTATTTTAAATAAGCTTAATTTGACAACAGACAATATTAAATAAGATGACGGCTTTATTATTGTTTTGCATGGCCTAAGATATGTTGAAGTACCTAATTTAAGTAACTGTAAAAATGCACTTTATCAAAGAAATCAATTTTGTTTTTAATTGGTTTAGAATACAAAAAAGTGTAAACAAATAAAAAGTGAAGATAATACAATGGTGCATATGACGACCTATTTTATTTGCAATATTATACAGGATGATATATTTCTTTTTTGACGTTACCAGATACCCACACCTCCACTGGTAAGTTTCTAAAGCTGAATTTTTTTTCATACCTACTGTCCTACTAAATATGCAGATCGAATTTGGTTAAATTATCTCAAGCGGTTTAGAAATTAAAAACTGATTTTATTTTTTTATTTTTGACACGCTGTAACTGGAAAATGGCTGTCCTAAAACCCCACATTTATATAACAAAAAACCCTTATTTTTAGCCACACCCTCCTGTATTTTTGACCACTACTTAAAAAAACCCTGTACCTATATTTTAGATAAAAAAAACATATACAGGCTGTTTTGAAAAAAACACTAGAATCTAGTTTCGGTCAAAAAATTGACCATGTTTTTCAACATAAAAGTAGATTTTTCTCAAAAACGGTCAACTTTAGAGCTTATGACCAAGAGTACATTTTTTATGTAGAAAACATTGCCGGTTCAAATGGGCGTTTCAAAACCGTAATTTTTCCAATGGCGCAGAAGTTGGCGAGAAAAACACCCACTTCGCCTTCAAAATCTTCACCAATTATGACTTTGAAAAAAAAATTTCTCGTACAGAACATTATGAGTAGTAAATGCTTACAAAAGCTGTTTTCTGTACGATAAACGGTTCCGGAGATATTCGCAAAAAACGAAATTATTTTTACAATTTCAACACCCTGTATCTCGAAAATTGTGCATTTTAGAGGGTAAGTTAATACAAACTTTTTTTAAATTTTTGGACGAGCTATCGCATCCTGAAGTCCTGCGCATATATTATGAAACACCCTATATACATTATCAGAACAAGTATTTATTTTATTTCGTGTAATAAGAAATGTCTACTTGCTAGGGTTATGAATAACGGAAACTGAATATACCGATATATTGCTGACTTTAGGCGAACGTTTAAGGAACAGTTCTGCTTCTGTAAGGCGATATTCGGAAAAATTTCTTGGTCGCAGATTACCACATAGAAATGCATTTTTGGCTGTTGAAAGACGATGCCGAGATAAATAAAAAAACAACAATTTGGGATTCTAGCTGGTTGACTTTGACGCACTATGCCTGTTTTTTTTGTGTTTGGACCCCCAGAATATATATTTTATACGCATCTGGTAGGTACATCCTTAAAAGGTCCAACAAGTCCGGTTGTGAGCCATAAATGGACATCCCAGGGTTGTCCAATGTTGTGGAAAACGGGTCTCGTATAGACGCCCGTCGGAGAAAATTTAGGATTTCAGAACAATAAAGACAATTCTTTTAATAAAAACTTTTATGTTCCTCACACACACAATTTACAACCATAAGCTCCAAATGACACATTTTTACTTATACAAACAAAATACTGTAGGTCTAATACACCTTCACAATTTCGCATTTTTATCATCTATATTTAAGTATATCTCAGTAATTTTGTCTTCGAACTTCGTGCGGATTTTGATACCAGTGTCTCTCCTCTTCGGTACCCACGGCATATTTCGACTTGGGCTTGATTCTATTCACGAGTTCGTTCTCGTATTCGACGCTTAACACTTTTTCCTTCAACTTTTGCGCGCGTTTCGCTTTTACCTTGTCATCGATCTTATACTCGGATTTGGTAATTTGGAATGGCACGTTGGCGTTCAACAAATCGGTTTTAGTGTCACCTTTGTCTCCGACATCTTCAATTACTTTGTCCTTGACCTCTTGGGTGCTTTGGATTTTCTTTAGGTACAGCGGCAGTATCGTCGTCCTTTTCCTGTACTTCTTTTTCGACTCCTTCGCCTTCGTTTTCTTGGGATATTGCTCGTCCGTCACTTGGTTCTCGTTGGTCGGGGAACTTTGCTCGTCGCTAGATCTATTCATTCTCAACAGTCTCTTTATTAAAGACTTTTTGGGGGCCGACACCTTGGACATGACTTCCTCTTTGTTGTCTTGAACGACAAACACTTTTGGCTTCTGGCGAGGTTGAGCGCAGTTTAGCATGTGCTCGTAAGTCACGTCGACTCCCTCTGGAGTATCTACATAGAAAATTAAAATCCTAGTTTTAAAGTCTCAAAATATAGTGAAGATTTGATTTATTTTACTCATATTTTGTTTTTGCTGTAGCAGCATCTTGATTTTTTAGGATTTTTATTTGCTTCTTCGATCGAGTTGTTCGATCAAATCGAGACATTTAGCTCGAACTGCCTCCACACGGCTACCACAACAAATACAAAAGATGGTAAAACCTATTATTTTAGGATCAAGACGATTGTTAGCTGCTCTATTTATTTGCAATAGAAAAGTGACATTTTCCAAATTGTTGCTGAAAGATATCTCTTTGGCGGACTACCTAAGAACGTTGAAAGGAAAGAAAAAAATTGCAGTTTAAAGAAAGACGTGCTGTTGTGATTAACACAGGATGATCTCAATTTGAATCAGGATACTTTACCAGGTGATATACCACTAGGGTTCCCAACTTGAGCATCGGCCATTCCGAGACAATTGTTTTTACATTTTCAAATAATTGAAACAAAATATCAGAAATTAATCAAAGAAAACCTCAACCTCAAACCCAAAATGAAGTAATCATATTTCAATTTTTTGCAGTCGTATACGAGGGATGTCAAAAAATGTAAATTTTGCTCAAAAGTAATGTACCCTTATTTTTTATAATATCGACAATCGTTATTAAGAAAAGTTCATCCTAATTGAAAACTACGGTCAGATATCCAATATTATCCATCTACCATTAAAAAACAGATTTTGTTATTTTTACAAACTTCTCTGTATTAGCATTGATAATTTACGTCTAGTCTTACGTTTTGACGCTTTCAAAAATTCATTGGTTTGTCAGTGCATCCTAGATTTAATGTCGATCTCTAGACGTAAATTATCAATGCTAATACAAAGAAGAATGTAAAAAAAACAAAATCTGTTTTTAATGGTAGTATTGGATATTTGACCGAACTTTTCAATTAGGATCAACTTTTCTTAATAACGATTGTCGATATTATAAAAAATAAGAGTACTTTACTCTTGAGCAAAACCTCCATTTTTCGACATATCTCGTATACGACTGCAAAATACTGAAATCTGGTTACTTCATTTTGGGTTTTAGGCCATACAGAACTTTTTATCAAGAATAACTTTTTTCCATAAAATCAATAATAAAAAAACTTCCCCATATGGTGCCGACTTAATTGGACACACTGTATATTGCACACACCTTTTTTGTTTATAAACATAAAATCGATCATAAAATAGACTAGTTACCTTTGGTTTTTGGTAAGAGGAAAAGAACAACATAAATTCATAAACATAAAACATAACTTTGGTAACTAGGACTAGGAAGTAGGTAAATGGAAAGTAAGTACCTACTTAACAAATCTAATAATGTCTTATACGCACGAAAATATACCTCAGGCTACCAGGACACGGCGCGGTGGTTGGTCGTCAAAGTTCGCAGCGACGCAGCGTTGCTGTATACACAAAAATTTCTCAATATTGTTAAAATATTGTTAAGTTAAGGATTTCCAGGATTTTTGTGTCCCGGTCAAGGCAAAACTTTTGCCGGAACAAAATTTCTGATTCCTGGTCAATCCCGGCCAAACCGGGACGGATGGGAACCCTATAGACCACCTATGCAAAAAGTTTAATGTGAACTTAAGTCGTAGATTGCTCCATTTATGTCGAAAAAATTTACTTTTTCTTCATATAAACATGGGGCCAAAAATTCTGTAAGTAAGTTGTTATAACCACTTAAATAATATCGAAGTCGATCGTGATAAATTTAATTGATAATTGGTAAAAACGGTACTATTGGTTAAAATTTCTGCGTAAAATGCATTATTAACTCGGAATCGAAATTGTAAATATTTTCTGCCATAGCAAGTTGTGAAAAGCAAAAATGTCTAAGCACAAATAATTTGTGGAAAATTTTACATTCTTTACTTGAAATTTTGTAAGGGATCTTCTGAAGTTTGAATTCATTCACCCTGTATACATTTATTTTATTAGGTCTGTTCAAGCAAGGAATCCAAACTGTCAAAAACGTTCGTTCAACTACTTCTTGCACGATGTTTACTGAAAACATATTTATGAATTTACTGGTCGAATATCTCCGACAGTTTGAAATCATCTCTGATTCCTTGATTGAACAGACCTATTAGCTGGATACACACGTAAAGATTTATCTGCACAATTAGAACAATTTATTTCTGATTTGTCAAATCTTAGAGATAAATCTGCAGGTTAGTGTAAAGGCCGGTCCAGACACAGCGACTAATCGCACGATAAAACGGTCATGTAAGTCGTTCGACAAAACGTAGTATAAATGGCGCGTCCATACAGTTGCGAGTTATCGTTCAAACTTCTCGACGTTCAGTTTTGTGACGATCGCCATGGAAGACTATGGTCAATTTATGCCGTGTGTCTTGTAAGAAAATTTCGAAATAACAAAAGAAAAAATCGAAGAACAAAGTAGTCCAGGGAATGGCTGTTAAAGAGATCTGAAGAATTGTCCCATGTTCGATTCGATAAATTCTCCCAAAAATTGACGAAGATCAGACATGTTGCGATTCTAGAGGAAGCCATACTAAAACAAGAACGATAAGTTGTAGCACCCGTCTACATGCTCCGACATGTCTCATCAGTTGTCGGAAAATGATGCCTTAGCCTTCAGTCTTTCGATTTAGCGTTCAACCTCATTCCGTTTACACAAAACGTACATTTTGCGATCCACACATTCCATTTAACTTGATACATTTTATCTGATTCGACATACAATTAGTCGTTGTGTCTGGACCGGCCTTAATTTGGAAGATAACCGATAAATTGGTCATGAATGGTGACAGATAAATTGGTCCAATTTATCTGTGGTGCAATACACACAAAAAGATCGATCGGTGGCGAGAGTGGCAGATAAATCGTATTACAGTCGTCTGTGTAGGTGAGGTTAGGTTGTTCACTTCACGTCAAAGTTAAATGTAAAATTGTTCAGTTTTCAATTTACATCTCATAATGTCGTTAAAAGAATTTACCGAAGGATTTATTGAAATATACCGAAGTCATGAGTGTTCATGGAAGGTAACTTTACCGAAATATACAAATAAAATGCATGTGATGCAGATCTTTCCTCAATAACCACGGGAACCCTGATAAGGATGTTTATACCGATATCGGTCAAATTTTATGGAAATCCGAAAGATCAGCGATCGTATAAATATCTTTCTAATTTAATAGATAAATCGTTTGTTCAGCACACATGTACTAAATTAACTGACCGATAAATTTGTTACAACAAATCGGTTAGATAAAACTGCTAGTGTCAAAGGCCCGATTTATCTGAATGATATTTTAAACCAATTTATCTGCCGATTTATTGGTACGATTTATCGGTAAGATTTATCTCTACGTGTGTATCCAGCTATTATTTCTGTAAAGGTTTGTAATTTGACCAACATATATTGGCTGCGAGAAATAATCAAATTTTCCATGGATTCTTTCATTTACGATTTGTCATTACTGTCATAATTTCTCGCGAAGTTTAGATATTATATTCATCTATCTAAAAATAAATGCCTTTCCAATTTACAAATTGAGAATATGCGGACATTAGTTTTCAAACTTTCAGTTTTATTGATCAAGGCTTTAGCATTCTATAGAATATCTTATTTTACTGTAAAAGATACATATAAATAGAGATCCTAATGCCCTTCAATTTCGAGATCGAGTTTTCGAAAAAAATATCTTTATTTTTTAATTTCCCTTTATCGCGAAATGGCAGCGGACATTAAGGTACTTGACAATTTGGAATATCGCACTATTACTAACTATACAGTAAATATTTACATACTCTGAGGAGCCAATTCGTTTATAACACGATTCTGCTCTGCGACAAAATCAACTGCCTTCATTTTGTAGCCGTGGGAATCGTAATATTGGCACAGGCTCTGCCCGTCTCTTTCTTTCATGATTTGCTTGAGTTTTTCCGGATGTATGTGGAAACTGGACAAATTCCTGGCCAATACTTGAGGAACCAACACTGTCTGAGAGGGATTTCCATACGCAACAGACAAATTTCTGCTATGCATCTTAGGACATAGACCATCGCTGGAGCTAGCTCTCTCTTTGGCACCTAGGGAACGACGTCTGTGGGCTTGGTCTCTTTGGGTGTTTATAACATTGAAATGTATAATCTTGGAGGAACTATTGGAGTGCCTCGCGGCACTAGATAGTCGGTGCATTACTGAAATTTTGAAAAATCTGACTGAAGAAATGACAGTAACTTTAGCAGTGGATATTTTGTTTTTCAAAACAACATTCGGAATCTAGTAGCACCGGGTCCTGTCAAAATTGTCAGTAGTGTCCACTGCACTTTCTCCAAATGTGTTCAAAATTTCTGTAATGAATTCCATAATAAGAAATGTTAATTTGTTGAAGGTTCCAGTAAGTTAAATATATTTATTTACACAATTTCTTTATCCCCCTACGTTTTCAGTTGCACAAAATTAAACCCACTTCATCAGATGTAAAAAACTTAACAAGAAGCCTCGGTAACGACGTCCAAAATGTACAACACGTCCAAAAAGCATGTTCCATAGCCCTATCTGGTGAAAAATCCAAAACAGTTCCACTCGTAGGTCACAGTAGGCTTACCAAACACAAAATCCACCGTGACTACTCTAAAATATTCGGCAAAAACGGCGACCATTTCAAACTATTACAAAAAAACAAAAAGAAACACATCGAAATCTGCAACGACTGCATCACGATAAAAGATGGCAGGATTATGAAGAAAAAGGAACAAAGACAAGAGGCCACCTCCGAAGACAAGCTACTGAAAAACGAAGACTACGATGACTCGTTTCGAATACCAGAAACAGAACCGATTCCGAGAATAAAATCACTCATCGAAATCAACGACAAGATCAGACTAGAACAGAAAGTGAGGACTGCACTGGACCGTCACTGTATCAACAAATTGAACTACTCGAGACCCAGTTTCACCAAGAGAAAAAAAAAAGACAGGCCACGAAACAAACAAGCGAAGATGCCAAGGTTCAATCCTGTGAAAAGAAACTACTCCACAGCCAGGATCATTTTCCCCAAGTACGAAATCAAGAAGAAAGACCATAAAAAATCTGACTTCAAAGAAGGCACTGCTTCCAACAAACACATACACTCTTCCTACATCGACAAAGTAAAAGGAGGTGACAACAAGAAGAAAAGTAAAAACATCCAGCCCATCCTGAAGACGAAGAAGACGAAGGGCATGCCCTTGGTCATGATAATGAAGGAGACGTCGGAGAAATGGAGATCCAGCAGCAACAACCTGGTGTACAGAGTCAGCAACAACACGGCGAGTTTTAAGAAAGTCAAGAAATCATACTCAGACCCGGGTTTCTACAACGTCGGCAGGCCCAAATTACAGAACTATAACAGGGGTGTCATATCGAGGCAAATAGAACAGAAACCTTTGAGAAATGAACACGAACGGGGATTTTCAAAGACGCATACAAAGAAAATAGAACACTTCCTCTTCACTTCTGGCAAAAGCAAAGGTAAAACCAGCAACTTTTACTCTCTAAACTCCAGAAGCCTGACCATAGACGAGGATTGTAGGGAAAAACTGACGAAAACCATACGATTCCTGCTCCAGCCTGTCATAGAACAAGAATATATGAAATATTACGAGCTCAAAGCCGGTAAAAATACATTATCTATAAGATTCTATTTTGTTACTTTTACCTTCAATATACAATTTTCAATGAATTCCAAATTGAACTTATTGTTATTCACAAAGAGGATTCACATTTGAAAGTTCATTTTGACTATCATCCATTCACAACAACAAAATTTTTACTGTTCTTTCAACTTGTAAAGAGTTTCTATTATAGACTACATAAATGAATTACCGCTGCATTGTATAATGTATTAAATAAGGTCTCTTTTTTCTAATTTATCAATTTTCAGCACTCGAACGGATGGAGAGAAATATGAACACTTATTTCAAAAACAGAAATTCACAAGACTTATGGAACAGAACTGTACTAGTTAAAAGCCCGTATGGTAACTACGGTAACGTCTTAAACAACAACATTCACAATATTCAGGATCCCTCGCTGAAACAAGAAATTAAAGATCCTCTTCAACTAAAAGAAGAAAAGCAAGAACCCTCAAGAAAGATAGAAATCACCGTGCCGTGCTTCAAACGAGAAAAAATCGAGGAACCTATAGACCATCTTGTAATGATAGCAAAAGGTTCCTCCAAAAAGGATGACTCATCTAAAAAGGAAGATCCTTGTAAAAAGGAGGACCCGTGTAAAAAGGAAGACCCCTGTAAAAAGGAAGATCCGTGTAAAAAGGAAGACCCATGTAAAAAGGAAGACCCAAGTAAAAAGAAAGATCCGTGTAAAAAAGAAGACCCATGTAAAAAGGAAGACCCATGCAAGAAGGAAGACCCTTGTAAAAAGGAAGACCCCTGTAAAAAAGAAGACCCTTGTAAAAAAGACGACCCTTGTAAAAAAGAAGACCCTTGCAAAAAGGAAGACCCGTGCAAAAAAGAAGACCCCTGTAAAAAAGAAGACCCGTGCAAAAAGGATGACCCCTGTAAAAAGAAAGATCCCTGTAAAAAGGAAGACCCATGCAAAAAGGAGGACCCCTGCAAAGAATATTGCGCAGCGGATGCAGGAAGCAGTGACCCATTCAAGACGGCAAAGTCTAAAGGTGCCAATTTTGCCACCTCCGGAAGTTCCAACAAAAAAGAAACGTTCCTCAAGAAGAGAGACGACAACGACGCAGAAGGCTGCGTCGATCCGTTCAAGAAGTCCAAATCGAAGACCACTTCTTTTGTCTCGAAGGGGGCTTCCAAGAGGAAAGGGGATTCCGTCGAAAATAACGTGCCTTTCAAAGTGAAAAAATCGAAAAAGGATCCTTTCTCCAAAGGCACAGTAGACGAAGCGGGGCAAAAACCCGTGGACCCCTTCAGGAGTCCCAAATCTAAGAGCGGCACTTTTACGGACCCGTTGGAGAAACAGGAGACTTGCGAGAAGAAAAGAATGCCTTGTCAGGACCCCTGCAGGAAGCAGCAGCCTTGCCAGGCGCAAAGTGACGTCCCTTCGCACCTTGGAAAGTGTAAACAAACAGGTAGTAATAACTTATTATTTACCGAATTGAAGATCATATTTTCATTCGTTTCAAAAATGATTCAAATCGTATACTTATTGTTATAAAAAAATATTTAAGTTGTTTACAAACTTGAAGGAGATAACAATTACAGGGTGATTTACAGAAAGTAATCAAAAATGAAATTTTTATCTAGGAATCTTGGTGAAAAAGATACAGGATGGTAAACTTACACATAAAATCGCATGCCTCATGCATCAAAGGTATCGAAGTAAAGCGCTTATATAACGACAGAAAGCGGTCTAACCAAAATTTTTTTAGAAAATTGTGTTATACAGGGTGTCCGAAAGTAATGGGACCCAGCTTAAACATAACTTCCTGTGATCAAATAGAAATCATTTAAAATGCCGTGAGTTTTCACTATTCTACGTTTCTCAGTTGTACTCCTTTGTCACTCTTTATTGCGCTATACATATGTAAATACTAATCACGTACATTCTTGATATTGAACTACATACTTCAACATCACTTACACTCATATTTTGACCTAGCCACTCTAAACTCTTCATACATTATCCGATATTCCTCACTTGTTAAATTAGGGCGTTTAATACCTTTTAAAAAATACGATGTAGAGTTTGAATTATTCCTCATTCTTAAGAACACAAAATCACCAATAAATTAATTACATTCATAATTAAATTAGCGGAAAGATATACCGGAAATTTTGGCTGCCCGAAAGATATACCCGCCCAGGATAACGCTGGAGATGGAGCAGTTGGATCCGTCAATTCGTCACAACCAATAGAAAGCTAACGTTTCGATCTGACGCATGCGGATTTGCTGCAGCAGAAGCTGTGTAATCGGGTATGCTCTCAGAGATATGCGGTACATGATTTTATAGGAAAAATATACAAGCTGCATGTATGTTTCTCTGTGTCAACTGCTATAAATTGTGAACGGGTTTATCACATGAGCCACTATCTAGATTTTCGGCGGTTGGGTGTAAGCACTAGGTTGAGCAAAACACACACAGCGCCTGGTTTTCTAAAAACGTCTTGACCAATGATAAATTGTGTCGATTCGACTGCCGAGACGGCACAAACTGCTGCGTGTGTCATCAATTTTATACAAATTTAACCTCAAAAAAAGCACTAGGTTTATTCTGTTTACTACGGAAAAAACCGATTTGTTGCCGCCATTGTATTCACTGTAGGCAAAGAAAGATTCCAGAGGTTCACAAGTTTTAAAAGTTTACGTTAATTATCAATTCTAGGTACAATTTTGCTACTTTCTATAAATATTTTCTACGAGCATTAAAAATCTCCTCCAAGTTCGTAAACACCATGTATACAGGGTGATTTACGTAAAACTCCTAGCACCAAGAAGTTCTATGTGGTTCACTCAACAGGACTTTTACAGGAATAATTTATCGAAGTTCGTCGACTTTAAAAATTCATATTTTCACTGAATTTGACTAAATGGGTACATAACCTAATTATATTACTACTTATAAAATCTGATTTTTGAAAATGGCTACGGTGGCTTCAAAAGTTTACGGTATGAACAACTTATTCTACCTGCTTTTGACTATTTAACAGCAGTTTTTTTTATTTCAATTATTTTAATTGGTCGCACATTCTTTTTTCCTCGATTTTCAGACTCCTACAGAACAGTTATTTGTTATACAAAATATACAGGGTTATAATTAGATATACAAGATGAGTCAGAAGTGCATATAAAAAAAAATAACTGAAGATTCTTTTCGCCCACGCAAAGTTTCTATTCATACCCCCTTACAAAGATACAGGGTGTTGAAATTTAGGAAAATGGAATCATCGTTATGGTGAACCTTGGAGGTTTTTTTGTTAAATATTTATCGGATCATAAATTAAGAGGTATTTTTTTTATGCAGTGAATTTTTGTTCTTAAAGATAGCCATATCTACGCTTATGGTTGAATTAAAAATTGCTTAACATTTGCAACATGTACCCTTTAAAATTTTATTAGTTAGTGGCAAGTTTTAATTAAATATATCTTACTATATAAATAATACAGAAGTGCAAAAATTTTATTCTTTTTCACATTTTGACAGCGCAAGTTTTGAAACTAGAGCCACATTTATAACTTCTTTTTATCTTAAATCAATCGAAGATTTATTCCTAACATATATGCAACCCACATTGCCGTTCGGTGAGGAGGAAAATTTTATTATTTCCCTTGCCCTATTTCCTAGCTGTAACAACCCTAGACCCTACATTTGACGCATATCTAGCATCCAGTATGTCTTTAGGTAAATCTGCTTGCTGTGATAAAATATCTTGCACTGCAGTAAGTCACGAAAAATTTGAGGTACCAGCTTGTTGCAAAGTTCTGCCTGACCCTAAAGACAATCAATCTAAAAACGGTAAACAAATTAACAGGATGTCCAGTAAAGAATGGTCCAAATTTCAGGGTTGTATCCACATAGCGCCCCCTAGAAGATAGAACATAATTTCGGCAAAAATAATTTCTGTCGAAGCCCCAGTGCCAATTTTAAAGCAAATATCTCGAAAATTGTTTGAAATATTAACAAAAGACAAAATTGAATTTGTAACTTTGACACCCTGTAAGTCGGCAGCTTGAACTTTTGGATTGAGGTTAAATCGCTTTGGCCCAATGAATAGAGCCCTCAAATATGGACAACTCTTTACTGGACACCCTGTAGATACCTTAATAATTTGTTGGTTTTTGTTTTGTTAGTCCATCCCCGATACTGTCATACTAAACAATTTAAATTTGGTCACAGAAGTGTGATTAATCATTAAATCACAAGTGAATCATGATTAATCATTTCTATAGTGTATTATGAACATCATCATACTTGAAGAAACAGACGAATAATGTATATACAAGGTGTGGTAATTAAGTTTCGGGAATTTGTCAATTAAAAAACAAGCAAATTAAATTTCGCCAAAATTTTATTATCGCCCTTCAGAGGAATGTTAACTTAACAATGTTAAGTTAACATACCTATATCCCAAGTCGCATAATAAAAATACAGGGTGTCAAAGTTAAGTGGCGCCCTCTACTAGTGACGTCAGAATTAGAAACAAATATAAATTTCTCGCCTGTAAAAATCCCGGATTTACAAATTTTATGTAAATATTTGGATATTCTAAGAAGTTATCTACAAATATCGAAAATAAAATTTTAACTTTGACACCCTGTATCCTTTTTATTATGTGACTTGGGATATACAGGGTGTTCCTAAATAAGTCTCGCGAAGGAAAACTGTAAATTCCTCTTGAAAAAAGAAACTTTTTTTTTCTCTTCCATTTTTCTCTACGGGCATTGGTTTTCGAGACACACGGTGCCAAAACTTTATTTTTTTTTAGTTTCTTTCCAATATCTTAGGAACCGTTTGAACTACAGGATTCAGCTTTTGTAAATCATTACCACTATTAATAGCTACTTTTTCGCACCCTTTTCGAATTTATTGGACGTTCCAGTGGTGGAGATTTTAAGGTATCGGAAGGGTTTTTTCCCCCATAACTTTTACGCCACTGGAAAAATTCACATTTGACAGCAAATTCCGAAGCGGCAATGAATTTTACACAAAAATAGTTCTCTCGGTTCATTGCTCTAAAGTCAACCGTTTTCAATAAAAATGACTTTCTATGAACAAAAACAAACATTTTGCTAACGTTTCGAAAATCTTTTGTAATTCAAAAAATAGGTAGTAATAATTAACAATATGATGAGGCACCCTCACATTTTGCAAGTGCAAGACCTCAAGAGACCATCCGGAGAACGACGAATCGAACCGCCCGCCGGATGGGGACATCTGAAATGCATCGTTTATGAAATCCATGTCAATAATATCGAAGAGGTGACCGATAGAGGTGAAGCCGCAGTAGGTACCAGAAAGAAACATGATTCGAAGATGTAATGCGTGCATTGAAGTCCGAGAACGTAATTTTGAACAGATTTTGTAAATTTTACTCGCCAAATTGATAAAAATAGTAAAAATCCTATCTGTGGTTAAATCTCGTTAAAATTGTTAATTATTACTACCTATTTTTTGAATTAAAAAGATTTTCGAAACGTTAGCAAAATGTGTTTTTGTTCATAGAAAGTCATTTTTATTGAAAACGGTTGACTTTAGAGCAATGAACCAAGAGAACTATTTTTGTGTAAAATTCATTGGCGCTTCAGAATTTGCTGTCAAATGTGAATTTTTCCAGTGGCGTAAAAGTTATGAGGGAAAAAACCCTTCCGACACCTTAAAATCTCCACCACGTCCAATAAATTCGAAAAGGGTGCGAAAAAGTAGCTATTAATAGTGGTAATGTGTAATGTGTAAAAGCCGTAGCTCAAACGGTTCCTAAGATATTGGAAAAAAAACTAAAAAAAAAAACTAGTTTTGACACAGTGTATCTCGAAAATGAAAGCCCAGAGAGAAAAATGGAAGAGGAAAAAAATGTTTCTATTTTCAAGAGGAATTAACAGTTTTCTGTTGCGACACTTATTTAGGAACACCCTGTATAGGTATGTTAGGTTAAATCGATTTATTTTCACCTAAGGAATCTGTGGTCTCATTTTTGCTACTTCATTTAAAAACATCCCGTATATTTTATGATTTCTGTGCATAGCCGTGGTCAAATAATTTTACTGCAAAATCAACATATGCGCCTCAGCATCTATTTTTTAGTGGGCTAAAATTCAAATACTTATGCCAAAGGCGTTTTATATCTTTTTGACTGGAAGCCTAGGTAGTGCATTTTATTTTATAATTTTATTATCTGTCTATACTTTATTTTTAAAAATGAAGTCATATAATATACACAAGGAAAAGTAATTACAAAATATGACTAGATCATTTTGGCGGTAAATTTGAAAAAAAAAACGGAAAAATGCACAAAACGTTTTTATTTCGATGCTGAGTTATGAAAAGAACTATTTTGTTTGCTTTTGGATTAATAAGGAAGAAATAATAAATACAAAATCTACGAAGTGGCAACGTTAACTAACATTATTTAAGATTAGTTGATACTGAGAATAAACAAATATGTGGGACTATATAACAAACTAGTGTTTAAGAGCAATATAATCAAATCACTCCTCTTAGTTTAAAAATAGTGTATAGCTATATATGCTTAGCAGCTAGATTTTTCGGGGCAACTAATTTTATTAATTAAAAATATTTATTAAATTTTAACTGAACATGTTATATAAATATACACTGTGTCCCCAGATTACTTTCCGGATAGGAACAATTATTCTATATCGGATTTTTTGAGAAAAATAATTGTTCATAATAATTTTTGGAAGTAAATGTAATAGGTAAACTTAGATTTTGATATAAATACAAAAAAAAATACAGAAAATAATAAATGTCAAATACGCGTAGAAACACTTCCAGCATTTTCTCTAATTATATGTAATAATTTTGTATCTCATTTAGTAAAATGTTCTCAAGACTGTACCAAATTCCGTTTTTTTTAATAATTTAATATTATTTTCGAAATTAAAATTTTCTTAAACTTTTTGTCGCCCAGAAATAAAAATTCGTAATGATCAAGTCAAGACTCGAAGTGGCCAAACGACATCATTTTATTCATTTATTGCAAAAAATATGATATAAGCAATCAGTAATTAGAGGAATTGAGCCTTTGTAATGGCATTATAGGCCAGGAGGGTTACAGATTGGCATGGCTCTAACGTGACGGAACTTAGATAACTATTGGAATCACTCGGGAATGGTATACCTATTGAAAATATCGAGGTGCGCCAGCTTGAAAAGGTGTGCTATTCGCATAAACAACGAAAAAGTGAAAAAAATGCGAAAATCGCGGTTTTTCCCGGAAACAATCGCATATAACTCGGTAAGTATGCATTTTAGAGGAAAAATGTATGCATATAAATTTGTACGTTATTAAAGTTTCTACAAGATAGAGTTGGTCCACTATCCGTAGATTTAAAACTTTCGCTGCAAAATGCTCGAAAGTGCAAAAAAGTAAGTAAAAAACAAGGCAATTTTAAATTATTTATTTAACAATGAAAAAATAACCCAATCATTACATCATTAACCGTCGCATACCCTTCCCAACTTTGGAAGTTAATATCTCAACATCTACTGGATCGAATTGGATGATTTTTTTAAAAAGAGAAGCATCTTTCCGAGTACTATTTTTCTATACTTCGATTTTTTCCCACTCGCAAATCCCGCTTCGCAGGCTTAATTATTTAACAGCCAACATTTTCAAACTTTTTAAAACCGCTCAAAAAATTATTAAAAGTTGAAAAATAGTTAAGATAGCAATTGTATATGATAGCTTAAAGGTCCAAGAAGGTGTAAATGCGCTGGCGCAAAACAATTTTTATAACTTTTAGCCTGGCACAAAATTAAAAAAAGGTCTTTTTTTCCAGGTAGGTTACTTAACAATTGCATTATGCAAAAACTGTCAGTCCGATCTTAATCGGCCTTACGGCTCTTGTTTTATATTGAGGTCAAGTACTTTTCTCTAAATGTATGACGTGATTGGGTTATTTTTTCATTGCTAAATAAATAATTTAAAATTACCTTGTTCTTTACCTACTTTTTTGCACTTTCGAGCATTTTGCAGCAAACATTTCAAATCTATGGATATCGCACCAACTCTATCTTGTAGAAAATTTCATAACGAACAAATTTATAAGCATACATTTTTTCTCTAAAATGCATACTTACCGAGTTATATGCGATTGTTTCCGGGAAAAAACGCGATTTTCGCATTCTTTTTTCACTTTTTCGTTGTTTATGCAAATCGCACACCTTTTCAAGCTGGCGCACCTCGATATTATCAATATACTATTCCCGAGCGATTCCAATAGTTATCTAAGTTACGTCACGTTAGAGCCATATTTGAAAGATTTTGTCGTAATTCTACTGGCCTATTACTATTTAAATTTTATTTTGTTGCCTTGCTCATTCATTATAAGTATTTCACATTCTGCGTTTAGTAATAAGAACCCGATTTGGCCGTTAAAGATGTTTAGTTATTATGGAAGGGGAGGGGTGCTACGTGGAAAACACTATTTCTATGTTTTCTAGGAAAATGACCATTATTTTTTTTTAAACTTTTACGGCACACTGTAGCAAACATTTGACACAGTTCAACACAACGTTTATGTTAGAATTTATCAAAGAGTGGGGGGCTAAGTTCACGCACATTTATATCAATGCGATTATTTTGATATTTTCTAAAAAAAAAGAAAAATTTGTTCTCTAGTCAGTAATATGAACATATTGTAACTATAGTTTATTCTTTAAGGGCCGGTTTTACAATACCAAGTTCAGCACAAGCTCAAGTGAACCACAGCTGAAGCTGAGCACAGGTTCAGAACAGTTCAGAATAATTTACGTTTTACAAAACAGAATTGGACTTAGTTTAGTAAAACCTCTGCTCAGCTTTTTCATGTATATGTTGGTATTGCTGGCGCTTGCGCGAGGGGGAAAGTTTTGTGAAATATAGCCAGTTTTATGTGATTTGAAGTTTGATGTCTGAACTGTCGAAAGAATTAGGTAAGTATATAATTTAAAGGAAATATACTGTTTTTTGGGATTCATTCCTGCAAATATTTATATATTTTTTTATTTCATAGAATATGGATGATAGAAACATATCTGCAAATTTTTCCGTTAAAGAGGAATCAATTTAAAACTCTAGAAAAAAAATATAAAGGAATTGTGGAGTGTAAGCTATCAGATTCGAAGACAAACTTATGTAAAAATTAATAAAGAATTTAGTTTACATTTTTGTTTATTTTATTTAAACATTATGAACATGAACAATAACTAAAAAAATGGTACATTTACAATTAACATTCATATACATTATTTGTATTCAACATTCATTTCATATAGAGAAATTTTATCAAAATGCTAATATTTTAAAGTAGAAAAATGATAATTAATTATCATCTTATAGTTTTACTACCTTTCTGAGAGCGATGAGATTTGTTCTCGAATATTTTCTAAAATAAAACAAACAGCATTTTTCGACAAACGAAACATTGAAAGAAATTCCATGTCATTCCATTTTTGAAATTGATCTCGATTACGAAACTGTCGAGGAGCCCGAGGATGGTCAATTATGTTTATCAACTCTATGATATCTTCGTCATCAGTTAAAATTCCATTTAGTTGATCCATATCTGATGTTCTTCCTTATTATTTACAACTTTGTGTACTTATAACCTTAATGTCAACTTGAACCAAACTTAAACCGTCAAAATTGGAAGCTCAACTGAACTAACTGAATGAGCCGAGCTTAGCCTTGAACCTCAATTGTAAAATGCAAATAATGTTAGTTTAGGAGCTCAACGCAGGTTCAGTGTTAAGCTTACCTTAAGCCGCCTTTGTAAAACCGGCCTAAATATCATAATACCTTTATTATAACACACGTTTCATGTTTACTAAGCATTAATTTAAAAATTGAAAATTATTTAATTTGGTGATAATATTAATTTTGGGGGTGCTAATTTTAAACTTGGGGGTACTTAGAACCCCCTCAGTTCCCCTCTCTAGTTGTGCATATGAAAAATAACCTTTTTACTCGATCAAATCGTTTATAATCCAACAGTAGACCCGGAGAAGCTACAAAAGCCCTGTTCGACCGACTTCCCCAAACCAAAAGAGAAAACCGCCCCACGTAAACCGCCGCCTCCGCCGCCCCCTAAGGCTCCCCCGAAGAAATGTCCCGCTCCCACGGCGGAGGAATGCAGGTACTGCAAGAAACCGAAGGAGAAGCAACCCAAGGTGGAAGCCGTACCCAAGGGCCCGTCACGTCCGTGTAAGTTATCGCCGAAGCCGTTCCGGCCGCCTCCACCGCCCCCCGTGCCAAAAAATGTCGAACCGAAGCAGTACCTGAAGAGCACTTGGATGCCAGTGAAGTTAAAAGGTGAGCTGGTTTATTTAAGAAGCTTCAAAATGATAGGGTATTCCCGAAATAATTTCAAAAGGGGGGCGAATTTACTCACAAAAATAACGACACAGAGTCATCTATTATACATTTTCAGTTAATTCGGCTGTTTACTTCATTATTATGATCATTAGTAGATTGATCGGTCAGTGGTCGCGCGGTTTAAGGCGTCAGTACTTGAATCGAGGTGACTCGATCGCTGTGGGTTCGATCCCCGCAGCGCCGGTAGACCGTATATAAGATATATTCGTGGAGAGATTGGCACCCTCTCTGCGGGTATGGTAGGGTGGAAGAATGTTAGCTTGGGTCAATGTGAGAGATTGATACCGGTTGACATTTGAGTACCTCCCTAATTATTGAGGTGTTCCAGGTTTCCCTCATTACTGCATTGAAGGGTGGTTAGGGCCTACGAACGTAAGTCGTTCCTAGGCGCAAATTATTATTATTATTAGTATTTTCTATAAATATAAATAATTATAGACATTTAATAACTGAAAAATTTAGGACTTAGCAAATAACAGGAATGTTATCCCATGCCATCTGCAAATGTTATACATAAGTATTTTTTAAATTTAACTGTAGATGTAAATATTGTTGTATTCCTGTACCTAAAAACATCATAAATTTGATAATTTTATGGTGAGAAAATACAGTGTCCGAAAGATATATACAGGGGGTTCCGCAAAAGAACCGAAACAGACATACCTACCCATACAAGGTGTCCCAGTGTGAGCGTACAAAAATTTACCAGGGGGTAGACCAGACCAAAATAGGAATAAAATTCTTATAAAAAAAATTCTCTGATGCACGCCTAGCGAGTTACAGGGTGTTATTTTGAAAAAAATTATAATTTTCCTAAATAACTTAAAAACCGTTTCGTGGATTTAGATAATTTTTGGGTGACGTGTACATCAATTAAAGGTCATTAAAATTACATGGTGTTTGTTTTAATCTGACACCAATGGTGGCCTAGGCCTACTATTCCTTATGATTTTGTCTTCTGTGTAACAAGAGCTCCTTTTTTGTCCAGAATTGGTCACTGATTAAGGGGAACTTAGTCAATTCACGTAAAAGTAGGATACGCAAGAGTTATGAAGACAAAATCATAAAGAATAGTAGGCCTAGGCCACCACTGGTGTTAGATCAAAACAAACACCATGTAATTTTAATGACTTTTAATTGTACACGTCACCCAAAAAATTATCTAAATCTACGAAACGGTTTTTAAGAAGTTATTGAGGAAAATTGTTATTTTTTTTTCAAAATAACACCCTGTAACTCGCAAACACGGAATTCCAGGAAACAACTACTCTGCGGGCTAATGCCCCGACCAGCATTGAATTACACCTGGAAAACCTATAGCAACAGCTAGAGTCATTCGTCAGACGCCCACCAGACATATACCGGTTTCGAGCTTATTAGCTCTCATCAGTATGCCATAGGTGAGGTATCCGACGAATAATCCTAGCTGCTTTCGTCTGTCTAACCCGACAGAAGGGACCATGAGTACGCGGTGTAGAACTAACTACATCTATCGGCCGTTCGCTACTCCATGCCGGACTGAAAATGTCACAGACACGAAGCGTTCTACATGCAGTAGACACCATTGAAAGCTGTCGACCTTTATCGCGATCGGCGAGAAACGATATTTTGCAAACACGGAATTCCAGGAAACAACTACTCTGCGGGCTAATGCCCCGACCAGCATTGAATTACACCTGGAAAACCTATAGCAACAGCTAGAGTCATTCGTCAGACGCCCACCAGACATATACCGGTTTCGAGCTTATTAGCTCTCATCAGTATGCCATAGGTGAGGTATCCGACGAATAATCCTAGCTGCTTTCGTTTGTCTTTCAATGGTGTCTACTGCATGTAGAACGCTTCGTGTCTGTGACATTTTCAGTCCGGCATGGAGTAGCGAACGGCCGATAGATGTAGTTAGTTCTACACCGCGTACCCTGTAACTCGCTAGGCGTTATTTCCATGGAATAATAAGTATGCTCCTAAGCGACAGTGAAAAAAATTGCCTCTACTAGGCTATTCTCTGCTAGCTATTGACAGTGCTATAACATTTCTGACATTATGTAGGTAATGTTATAGCTCTGTCATAGCTCAAAAGACTAGGACCTGTTTCAGTAATTCTCACTTAGAAAAAACAAATGTTTTGTTGCATCATTAATATAAATTTGTCCAGTTTAGAAAGTACTTTGTACTGGTTTAGCATCGGTTACTAGTTTTCAACTCAATTCTAAATTCGCAGTTTTGAGAAAAATTGAAACCTCACCCATCGAAAAGGTCTTTCTATGAACCTGAATAACGCAGGGATTACACCATTTACTTTTCCCACTAGTTTGGAATTATTGCGTTAGATGCAAATATCGTAAACTAAGTTATTAAAAATCGATTTTAGCTTGACTGTTATGGACAAGAGATTTTGAATTCAGCTACCGAAACACCTCGATAACATCTACGATGTTACACTAGCTCGAAGGACGATTCGCTTCGATTTTGTAACATCCCGAATTGTTAACCGTTACACGTACAATTTGGCAAAACCGTATACATTATAAAAAAAGAATAGGTATAAAATATATTTTACTGTAATTACTTATTAGCGGCATTGGTTGATTAAATTTTATATTTCTGCAAAAGCAAAACTAACTTTATCAACTCAACCACTTGAGTGAATTATGCTCTTGAGTGAATTATGCTATACTCGAATACGTACATACGGCTGACGTTACACATTTGTTTTTATTGTCAACGTAATTTTCGATATTTGGTCGCGTTAAAAACAATATTTTTTTGCAATTTAGTGCAATATATGATGCAAACTTTTAGTGTAGTATATAGTTTTATTACTATCAGTTGCAGTTTCTTAAATATTTTGATGAAAATATAATGAATTGTTCATTTGTTCGTATGACGTAAGTCGTCTGAATTCTTGTCCCGAGTATAGGAAGGAATACACGTGTGGTGAAAGATTAGATTAGTGTAAATATGTCGGTACTCAATTATCTCTAGAGGCAAATTGTCAGAGTTCCCATAATTATAATCAATTAGAGAAAAAGTTCCAAAACATTTAACACAATTTTACTACTTACTTACACCATAACAGAAGAATCACCACAACGCAATTATTGGTCATCCTTCTCTAGTGCAGGTAATTTCTCGGTACCGTTAGTCATACTTGATTAAGGGGCGTACCTGAGCATGACTTTATATTACAAACAAATGGAAAGAGCTCAGACGCATATGTCCAAAAACGATTCTATTATAATAATAATTTTTCCTGTGAATAGCCAATTAAATCTAACATTTATTTATACAAGATGTTGCCATATTACACCAAGGTGCAGGTGACTCTCTGATAATAAAATTGAATTAGGGCAATATCTACAGTCACTCCCTTTGAGCTTTGGAACGATTTCTCATAAGTTTTTTCTTCAAATTACGTCGTTAAAGTTTTTTGAAAATTTCGTATCCCACCCCCGAACAGGTTAATCTATACTTCAAATAAAATATGTTATTACAGAAAATAAACTGGGAAATTCCAGACCAGTCAAATCTGAGGCGACCCTGAACAGTCCAAAAAAGGGATTTTTCGATGGATGCAAGGGGCTGCTACAAAATATGTGCAAGATGTTCTGCCCGGGAAAATCCGGATCCGGGAAAAAAGGCGCCGCCATTGGTGCCGCCACCTCTCAGTCCATGCCGGAATTAAGAAACTGTAAGTGCTTATACTCAAAGTTCGAAAAAACACTTTTTGCCTATTTCGAGACATTAGATAATAAAAATGATGTGTTCTTTCCAAATTTTATCTTGTATCGGTATAAGTCAATTTAGAAGTTTTATAGAGAAAAGCGTAAAACGATTTTTAGCAACACAATATTTTTGAATGTTAGTAAGTAAGTCTATCTTTATTATATATTTTTAGGTATTGATAATATTGTGTGAAACTAACTACTCTGTGGACTAAAGCCCCAACCAGCGTTGAATTACACCCACAATATCTACCCATATATTCTTTATTTTTATACTGTATTAGAAATGTATTTTAAGCTAATATAAATCAAATCTCCTACAATTCCTATCAATGAAGTCATATGTATGCTCTCTGATACCAAACATCTAGGTATGCTAATGAACAATTGCACAGACAAAGCTCTATTCAATAATTATCTAAAGAAATTAATCTATCTAAATTTACTATTTATAGAGTGTTTTCATTAAACCAGGTTAGTAAATTTAGATAGATTAATTTCTTTAGATAATTATTGAATAGAACTTTGTCTGTGGAATTATTCATTAACATACCTAGATGTTTGGTATCAGAGAGCATACATATGACTTCATTGATCTATATTAGCTTAAAATACCTTTCTAATACAGTAAAAAGTATGTTTATCTATAGAGCAATAAGCAAATTTTGTAGCCTGTAATTGTGGGTTGCTTACTCTCTGACTTGTGTGTTTTTTCACTTTGTAAACTTATATTTAGTATTACTGTGCTTCTCTTTTTAGCGGCTTTCTGATTAGCACTTTTTAGTTTTAAATTTTCTTGATGTTACTTGCTTGTGGTTGAGTTCAGTAGCCTTAGCTATACTTACTATACTACTTTAAATATTAATAAAGTCGATTTATTATTATTGTATAAAAAGGTAGATCTTGCTTTGATTGAAAATTACAGACCCATAAGTTTGCTGTCCTCAACTATTTGTAAGTACTATGTGCAAAAGACTTGTTCCCTTTTTCGATAGTAATAACATAATTAATTTCAACATGGGTATCAGAAAACCAAATCCACAATAACATATGTTTTTAATTTTGTTAAACATACAGGCAATCATTTCGATAGTGGTTATATTGCTCTTGAAAAATTTTTGGATCTATCTAAAGCATTTGATTGTATACGACATAATATACTTCTTGTGAAGCTGGAAAGTATAGGTATCAGAAGTACAGTTTATAAGTGGTTTGCATCATATCTCAGTGAAAGAAGGCAAAATGCGTATCACTTCTGAATCATTGAATTATATTTCAGGCTTTTTCAAGTAGCAGAAAGATGTTGTTTGGTGTGCCACAGGGCAGTGTCCTTAGCCCTCTTCTCTTTGGAGTATATGTCAATGATTTCTGCAACTGTATAAATGATAATTCGACTTATATAACTTCATATGCTGCTAATACCAATCTTTCAATTTTTGGAAAAAATATACAAACATTTAAATAAAAACTCAAATTGTAATGCATAAAATATCTGAATGGTTTCAACATAACTCATTACTGTTAAATAACAAAACAGAGAGTATTTTATTTAAACAATGCCCTAATAATTCCACATCGCTTAATTTAAAGATGGTGTTATTTAGTGCCATTTTATTTTTTATTTGTGCTCAAACTAACTCTATTGGTTTTAGTTCACAGTAGTATGGTGGTAAACGGAACATATGAATTCCTCGAGCTCTGACCTCGTCATCCACTACAATATACTTAATGCATTGACATTTCTCTCTGAACAATTTTTAATAATAATTATGTTTTAGCATGACAATAATCTTTGATTTTAACCACATCGTAATATCTACTTTCCTCCATGCTCAAGTTGGCAACTTTTCGACCCTTCTGCTGTGATAAGGTGCGTTATCCAATAACAGCAACCACTCCTCGTTCTGCATATGATAAAATAGATTCAAACCATTTTTCAAATATGTCACTGTTCATATCTTCATGATAAGCTTTCGTCCTGCGTGATTTAAAAACAAGCAAACCATTTTCTACAAATCTCGTATCGCTTCCATTATGTGTTATTATTAATCTTCGTCTTTTTCAGATGACGTCTTTAACTCTGTAAAAAAAATCATCTAAAAATGCTTCTCTCTTACTCCGAACGTTACCCCTCTGCCAAAAATTGAATGCAGTATGGTCTCTGTTTACTCATGTTTCATTCATCTAGGTAATCCTTTTTGCTAGATGCACGAAATTCTCTTAGTTTTTCTAAGTGTTCTCTTTACCATACTACAATTTCGTCTTTCTCAAAGAGCATGGTTTAACGATTTTGTTTCAAATACCACGTCATGCATTGTTCTTTTACGAACTGTATCAAATAATTTAGGCATGTCACCTTCATCTATTGCAGTTTGAATTTTCTTTACTTCATTTCTGAAGAAGAATCCATGAATATTCCTACGAATAGCGTATTTTACGTCATCATCAACTTCTATTTTTTGTCCTTCCTCTTGTTTCACTTTTCTTCTTTGTATTTACTTTTACACTTTTTTATAGCATGATATACACTAGAAACTGACACTTGTGTCAACGCATATCGACACACACCCGAATTCTTTTATATAAGCTTTTTTATTATTATCACTTATCCATCAGTTAGGTTAGGTCGGTTTACCCACACTCCATTTCTAGAACCAGTATTTTGAGTTATTTTTAATTGTTAGTGTGTATGAAAACTTTACGGTGATATATTTTTTTAAAACACGCACTAAAAAATCATGTTTCTAATGCAATAGACAGATATAGAGAATACATCGGACTTCAGTTTGATTGAGCCTTTATCGTATCCACAGCCTTATCGCTGTACATAGAGACCGACACGTAAAGTTATTTTACATTTTATACGGTTTATAGTAATAATGCTTTTATATTACTCTCTATATCTTTAAAGATTGGGTATAGCTTACTTTACTCGTCTAAATATGATTACTTATGATAATATAAGTCCAAAAATCTTTAACAACTTTTCCTTTTAAACCTCAATTTAAAACTAGTCTTGTTTTTCACAGATTCCCAGTACCAAACAACTGCCGCTGGAGATCAGAACGACGACAAAAAATCGAAGAAGAAACCATTCAAAAACAAATATCCTTGGAAGAGGGAGAACATACAGTCAGACCCGAAGAAAGAGGAATTCCTTTGCACGCAAGCAAAGGAGACATTTTACAAACTGAACAAGGTAGACGAAGAAAACGCAGTTTCTGAACCAGCCAACCAAGAGAAGAATCAAAAGGAACAGTACGAGTCGGAGGAGGAAATAGCGGTTGAAGTAAGTCCAAATGAAAAAAGGACACGCCAGATTAATTTGCGACCAACTTGGAGCTTATACGACACGGAGCTTGAGAAAGGACTGAATAAAAAAGACGATGGTAATGAGAAACAACAGTCTGTGAGTAGTAAGAGCGCCAAAATAACTATACATGGAGAAACATACAAGAGGAACAGAGCCACGGTAAGAGCATTCAGCAACAAAGGAAATCTTAGCAGAAAAAATCAGTTATGCAACGTCCACCCTAAAAACTCTAAGAACAAAGCTAAATCGAACAGGCTGTGTCCAGAGGACGACAAGTCCAAATGTAAGTAAGTACTTTTTCCCCTAAATTTTACATCATATTTTCGATACTGTACTGCTAATAATGAGGTTGGAATATAGTTTTTTGACTTAATATTTGGGTTAGGTGACGAATCGCCGGCAAAAAAGAAGTTTCCCTGGGCTAAAACCGACTACGACAAGCTAGAAGATTGCACCAAAGAGTCGATGATCACCAAACTGTCCATGAAGAAGCAAAGGGAAGCAGCAGAAGCAACAGCAGAGAACGAAGAGGGAAAATGCAAGGACGTAAAAGACAGAAAAACCTTACAAGAGAAAGAGACCTGTGAAAATAATGAAGAAACACGAAAAGGTAAAAGAAACACAAACATCAATGAGTTCTCAGTGATTGAACAATTTTAAGGTTGGATGTCTGAAGAAAAGTTTCCCGAAACGTTAAGGAAACTAAATTGGCGATGTGGCAACCAGCTCGGGATTGTTCAATCATATTCTAGTTGCCTTTGCATAAGCTAAATTTAATAATTCTGGTAATAATTATCTTTAGGTTTATACAGAGCCATATCTAAGTTGAGACATGATTTTAAGTAACCTTTTTCAGACAACCCTCAAAAACAAAAAAGAAATACCCTTACAGATGTTCAGATCAGGTCCTGTCAATATAAAACCAATAAATCACGGTTGGATTTTGTGTGCTACACACAGGAAAATAATATCTAGAATTTAAAATGTAGCCCAAATAATTCGCAGAAAACCCTTGTCGTCACGAGCATGCGCAGGAGCGTACCTTCGACGCGCGAATCTGTACTCGACCAAAATTATCTGTTAAATGTTCTATTTCAGCACAAACAAAACCTCAAGAAACATCACGGATACATCAAGCTGATGAGGATGAAGGAAGAATTTTAAGTAAGGAAGACGAACATCTCCTGCAAAAATACTACCATAGTTTGACAATCAAATGCGCGAAAATATGTGGAAAACCTAATCCCATAGATATGATCTGTAAGTAATCATTTACATACCTATAGGTTACTGAATGTAACTTTGTAAGATAACTTTGAAAAATACAATTTACATCCGTTGACTTACCACTGACTAATCTGAAATTCAAATTATTTTTTTGAAGTAAATTTAACAAATGTAAGATACCTTCCCTATCTGTGAAGAATAATAAAAAATGGTTCTATACACTTAAGAACAACAACAACATAATTTATTCCAGCTCAAAAAGGATGTAAAGGCGAAACACATGAAGAGGCAGAACAAAAAACAGCTAAAGGCTGTGACGATAAAGTTAAAGCTGATAAGACTGTAGAGTGTGACGATAAAGATAAAGAAGAAGTCAAAGCAACTCAACAAACTGCTAAGGATGACAAAAGTAAAGAATCAATCAAAGAAACTCAGAAACCTACTGAAGATTGTAAGGGTAAGTCTACAGACATGGTTAAAGCAACTCAAAATACTGCTAAAGACGATAAAAGTAAAGAATCAGACAAAGTAACTCACAAACCTACTGAAGATTGTAAAAGTAACGCTCAAGCCATAGTTAAATCAACTCAAAATACTGCTAAAGACGACAAAAGTAAAGAAGCAGTGAAAGTAACTCACAAACCTACTGATAACTGTAAGGATAAGACCAAAGAACAAGTGAAAGTAACGCAAAAACCTACTGAAGATTGTAAAAGTAAGGCTGAAGACATAGTTAAATCAACTCAAAACACTGCTAAAGACGACAAAGGTAAAGAATCAGTCCAAGCAACTCAAAAATCTACTGAAAATTGTAAGGATAAGACTAAAGAAACAGCTAAAGCAACCCAAAAAACTGGTAGAGACGACAAAGGTAAAGAATCAGTCCAAGCAACTCAAAAATTTACTGAAAATTGTAAGAATAAAGCTAAAGAAAAAGCGAAAATAATTCAAAAACCTGTTAAAGACTGTGAGGACGAAGCCCAAGAAGAAGCTAAAGCAACTAAGAAGGCCGAACAATTTTTTCCCAAACGCGACCAGAGCCTTGCTCAGCAATGTATCGAATTATGCGGGAAGCCTAATCCGAGTAAAAAAATTCGTGAGTAAAATTTCGATAAATTAAGTCAGTCAGGGTGATTTTGAAAGTGGAGTATTAATTTTAACTTGTGACACTAACAATTAAAATAAACCATTTTACAAAATCTTACCTTAACAAATATTCATTAATAACCGAGATAACTAAGTTTAAAGTTATTGCAAATTTTGAAGCCTACTCTGTGTAACCGTAACCTACCCTAATAAGTCAACGAACTATTTCACGGTACGTCAGCAATAAGCGATATGTGATAAGTTGCGTGCGCAGTCTTTAGTGAAGTTAAGCTTCATTTATAACTTTAAATAACAGCCTAACACGTACGTAAACGAATCGTGGTATCTTTATTATTTTAGGTATTTTCTAGTGTGTGCGTAGTATCATTTTGTGTTACACGTAATTTGCTGACACAGTGATATAACAATGGCCCAAGTGGTGGGCAGTTGCGAAAGGCGTATATAATTTTCAACGTTTACCGTGAACGTACAGGACCGGCTTACATAATTTAATAATGATAAAATAGGTGTTATTTATGATTTTTGATATCAACATTTTATTACGCTGTTTTTTGCATATCATTTGTTCTTCGAATAAGTAGACGTATACTAATATTACTACCACTTTCAAAATCACCCTGTATAGTTTTTTACACCGTTCATAAGCAATATCTGCTTTTCAATCTAGCCTTTAACTTGATTAAGAACTAAATCTATACATTTTGTTCAACTTATTTCAGCATACCAAGAAGAAGAAAAGCAAGAGAAGTGTTTCGATCCCACAATGTTAATATGCGAGGCGAGAAAACTAGGACGCTGCGAACAGCTGGTATGTAAACCAATGCAACGACCTCAACCTTTATGTAAGCTAAACGCGGTAAAGAAAGAAAGGGATCCAAAAGTCGAAAGACTGCTAAAATGCAAGTTAGTTTGCGACGCGAACGGTCAAGAGTGCTTCATCTGCAAGGAGATCAGAATGGGCAACGAAGACGATGAGGCAGATGACCAAATAGAGGCAGAAGCGAAGAAAGCTAAAAAGCCCCAAACAAAGCACAAGAAAAAGAATAAATATCTTTTAATATCCAAGAAGTTGGTGTGCAAAGAAGAATTTATTCCTTCTACCGGATCCAAGGAGATGTGTTGCAATATCATGGAAGTCCGAGAGATTACCGAAGACGAGACGAAGAAGAAGAAGAGGAGGGCAGATGGGAAGCTGGTCTCACCTTTCACCTATAAGGACTTGCTGAAGAAGAGCGATGAGGTTAGGAGAGCAGCCAAGGAAGAGCTGGAGAAACAAGATAAAGACAAAAGACCTGGTTGTTAGAGTCAGGATGGCAGTATATTAAAAAATGTTAATACATTAAAGTTCTTAATAAATATTTTTAATGTATGAAGGAAGGAATATTGCATCATGTATGTCTATTTCTAGCATTTATTGAGAAAACAGCTAACGTCTTACTGGTGGGCGTAAAAAGGAAGACTTGTATTAAATCTCCAAAAAATTAACAACCTATTGCCGTGTGGCAACAAAAAAAGAATACCAGAATACACAAAAACTTGAAAAAACAACAAAAATGGGTTTTAGGCTTTCAGAGATTTTACAGTTATTGACTTTCTTGTCAACTCTACAGGGCGTTTTGAATTTAATGTAGAAAACATTGTTTTGCCTTACCATGTATATCTCAGCCGGCACCAATATTTTTCCAAGATTACCAAACCTGTTCGGGTCGCCTAGCCCGCGTTGACCGGCTGGGAGATCGATCTTTCAAGTTAAGCAGCGTGGACGCAGGCCGGAATTTGGATGGGTGACCAAACTTGGGCTGAGACTGTAGTCCGCCCGAGGTCTGGGGTCTGGCCGCTCACCATGTTCCGCCGGTGCGGTTGCTTGGTTGGGAGATCGATCTTTCAGGTTAGGCAGCGTGGACGCAGGCTGAGTTTGGATGGGAGACCAAACTTGGGCCGAGACTGTGGCAGTCCGCCCGAGGTCTGGACACTCACCATGCTCCGCAGGCGCACGTGTGGCAAGCATAGAAATCATAAAATATATAGAACGCCAGAAGCCGTTACATTAGGCACTCAAAAATAGTCAGACTATGGAGGGGCTTAGAAATCAGCCATCTAGGGAAAACTTAATGGAAGCAGTTGGTTGCACTGCATTTTAAGTCTAGCATACAATTGAATTCAAAACGGAAGGACCATAGAAATCACAAATTGGACGTAAAATTGTCATATTTTAAAATTCCCGCCTATTAGTGTGAAGCTGCCTCGGTAGTGTAACCAACTCATGAAAGCTAAGTTACTGCAATATTACCAGACTCGCGTTTTCTCCATAGGTTGACTATTTTCGATACCTCTTTTGGCGTTCTATATATTTTATGATTTCTATGGTGGCAAGGCAGAAACCCCCGATAAATGGAAATGAGGACAGAGCAACAAAAAATCTCTGTAACTCGGACCCATACTATCACACATAAATCTGTAAGAGACTTTGCCACCGAGTCCATCCATATTAATTGGATGGTTTGAAAGAAGAACTCTCTTAGTAAGGAGGATGTACAAAGGGACTAATAAGGCCTAAGTGCTCCGCACAATTACATACATTACATACATACCAAACCTGTTGCAAACTCAACGAGAATACCTACAACTTGACGAAGGAATCGTCTAAATCGATGGAGAAACAAAAAATATAAAGTTATAAACTTTGGCAAAGTTTTAAGTGGCCCGTTTTTTTGCTGGTCACTGTAAAAATCATATGCGTCATATACAATTATGACATGACAAACCAATTATTAATTTTAAAGTTATATACAGGGTGAGTCAGTCATAATGTCATTAATTTTAAGAGGAGATAGGGAATAATGAGTATAATGCGAATACGTGATTAAAAAAAAATCTAAATGCATATTTACGCCGAAAAAAAATATTTTCAAATCATTATTTAAACCCCCTTTTCAGTGACCGGTCACAGCCTTGGTCGGTTACAGCTCACAGTTCAACTCGATATCGACCTGATGCAATGTTGTCAAGTTGTAATATTTTTCTATATAGTACCTACCCACCTAGATTTTAGACATCACAAATAAACGGTTGTACTGACTATTTTAGAATATCATTTTTTCTTGCTCAGTTCAACTTCAGCCAATAATAATTTAAAATGTTAATATACAATAAATTCAAATAATAATAATCAAATAATTCTATTAAAAATTGCAAGTAACGCGGTCCACTCAGGTTTTCCGGTAGAAAATACGGCCCAATCAAACGATACCCGTACACTCGCGTGTCGATTTTTCTCTGAGCAAATGTTGCTGTTATGACTGCAACAAAACTCCAACGTGTCTAATAATAAACTGAGTAATAAACCATTTACGTACATTACATAAAAAATCTATACCCAATGGGTAAATTATTGATAAGCTGAAAAGTGTTTCGTGTTTAAATACTAAGTACTTAATAAAAAACCATCGTGTTGTCGACAGAAAACTGTCCAAGACCGAAATGGCACGCCGCTAATCTAAGTTATCGAGTTAATCTTGACCTTGACCTACCGTATTATTAGGTCAATAACCTAGTTACCTAGTTTTTGTACTGTTATTTAACGACAAGGAGTAAAACTATTTTTTTAAATCTAGATACATGAATAAATTTTCCTTAAATATTGATTTATTTGTTAATAAAAACAAATGTAGATAATAAATAAATGTTTTCGAATGTTAGGTTATTACAGTTTAATAATTTTGATATTACGTTTTCACTACGTTTTACAAATAAATATGAATTTTTAGTATTACTCGTAAGTACAATTAACCGCACACATAACCAGATGTACAATTTGTAGTTACGTACATCTAGCCTAGAAATGTATTGTTTTTTAAGTAGTATGATACTAACCTGTTTACAGCCCACATTTCAAGTAAAACTGCATTTATCCGTCCATAACACTTTATTAATAAAATTCAGTCGCATTTCGTAAACATTCTCCGTATAACACTACCATTTCCACATATTCAGAATTTGTAAAATTATGCGTTGTGAATTTACGCCAAATACGTGACGTTAGACCGAATTAAACAAACTACTGCTTACTGCTTGTATTCTCTATTCTCTCCATCCCCCCTCCAAATGTGTGGCATGATCTACAAATTTGAGGGGAAAGAAATGCGGGAAATGCAGAGTGCTAAATGGAGGTAAATTTGAATAACACGCTGATGTGTTAGACGATATTATGTATGTAAATATGGCATCCATGGTTAATACGGCAGGTCTGTGGCATTAGATTTTCGTCGGGTGCGCCATCAGAAAGTTCGTAGCGTACCAGGAGCGTCGTGTTACTGATTTTTATAAGGTGATTTGTTTATTTTTTTAAAGGTCGAGTAAAAAATTTTTTTTTCGATTTTCTGCCTTTATTAGGCCTCCCGAATACGTGGTTAAAATTAATGATATTATGACTGACTCACCCTGTAGATAGGACGATTCATAAATTCAGAAAAATAAAGTTATTCCTTGCTATAGTATAGTTCTTGCGCGTTGTCGTCCATAAACACAAAATTTTCACCTAATTCATTACGTAAGGAGTAGATAATGGTTCGATGTAAATTTGACTGGTCATATTCTGTGGTATGCGAATTAATGGCGTGCGGCGGTTGAACATTGTTCTACCCCAAAACATTACGGTACGGAGCAGCTTCACGGGGAAAATGAAGTCGCTGTTGACGACCTGGTTCTCTCCAGACTTTTTGTCGATTGTCATCAGTAACCAGCCCAATTCTAGTTTCGTCTGTAAATAAGACCCACCGCCAATGGCGTAAAAGCCAACTCCTATGTTCTCGTGCCCACTGGAGAGGGGCAGCACAATGCCTTGGAAGTAGAATGGGGATGCGTAATGGTCTTCTAGCACGTAAATTTGCGTTGTGGAGCCGTCCTCGAATAGTAGGTGTCGATTAGTACTTTCCTTTTACTTGTGAGGTGAGTCTGAAGTTAGATAAGATTATCTAAGCCACTCAGTTTAGCTCATCATGTAAAAGGAACATAAATCGGCGAATTTAGCGGAGCGAACGTCCTTTGTTGATATCTTCAAAATTTTCAAAGTTCAGAATGTCTATTTTTAACCTTTTTTAAATAATTTGGTTTAACAACAATAACCTCACTTAAAAAATCACAGAACAGACAGAACTTAATAAAAATAACTTGTGAATGCGGCATAAGTCTTAAGTATATGATCTATAGAGGCATAAGCCAAATTTCTCAACTACAAGCCAAGCTCAAGAGGTTGTGCTGCATCGGTAAGGGGGGAGGTAAAAATTCTCAGTTTGGCTTACTTCATTATTGCAAAAGGAACGGCACTCATCTAAGCCGAGGTAAGAATAACTGAGTATTGTGGCAAATGGAAAGCAGCAGATATACGGCGAGACGTACCTTGAAAGTAGGATCTGAGAGCTGAAGATGTGCGGTGTCTTGCACAAAATACCATTAGATACACGAAGACGTCCACTAGGTGGTCTGTTTCCATTGTATCAAATTTTTCATATCTGTGTACTATTCGGACAACAGATGATCTAGGAATCCCCAACATGTTCGATATCTGATTATGAATGGCCTGCACCATGTAAAGCAGTCATTCTTGCTCGGGTAAACGCAGAAATTTCACAAAGGAACAATTGGCTGAATACACTGCTAAACTAACCAGACAAACATTGGTAATAAAGTAAAGGTTCATAGCCTGCAATTTTTTATTGTCTTTTTTGTTCCCTAAGTACATGTTCTTTTTTACCACATTAAGAGAAACCATTAAGTTTAATCGAATCATTTTATATACCAATATATGGGGGTCCAAGACTTTTGATGGTGTATGTACTTTGTTTTCAAGATATAAGGCATTAAAGTTAAATTTGTCTTATTAATTTTATTTTGAAGGCAACTCAAGTTGAATACACCAATATATTTTAAACGATTGACACAAATAATGTACAGGGTGATACTTATTTAGGCTGTGCCTGAAGTATTAATTTTAATTAAATTCTGTAATACAGAAGTTCCATGAATTATCTAAAATATATTGTCCAACAATTTAAATGAATTAATGGCACGTTTACAATTATTGATTAACATAAAAAAACTGTTGTCTGAAACTATTTGCTTGTGGCACAATTCTAGTTTTTCTTTATTCTAATTGGGTATTTTGCCACACTTCCGCAAAAATAAATTAATTGACGAATCAATCTCTTAAGAAAATCTTGTTCTTCTTTTATTTTTGTCATGTACAAAGTTCTATCTTTTTCCTTTAGGACATAATGATGAAACTGCAGTCTTTTGTCCCTTTCTTCGGCAAATAATTTAACAGTTCGTGCTGTAAATTCCATTCGGAATTCTACTGTTTGGAACATATGGTAGCATTTTGCACTTTAAATATATCACTCACAACTTTCTCATTTTCGTACCGTTAGGAAAAGTAAAAAACACACAACCCATTTCTTATAATTATTGACGTTAATAGCAAAATATCACTATAGAACGCAAAACTCACAATAATTTTTAAAAAGGGCTACTGTTTAGTCTCTGAATGACCACTTAGATTTGACAGTTGCGCAATGTCGTACTTTGTCTTTTATATCATTAGTTATACAGAGTGTTATAAATGAGTTAGTTTCGGGCTTTTCTTATGCCACTTTTCATTTCGGAGCACCATTTTCAAAATACAGGGTGTAAAAATAAAATATTTAAAAATGATTTTTTAGGATTGCCCCGTTGATTTTCAACATATTTGTTTGAAATTTGGCACATACCTACTTTTACCTTAAGTTGGCACACTCTGTGTAATTTAGTCTAAAATATCAAAACACGAACAGAGGAAAGGGGGTTGTAGTATTCATCTTGTGTAATTCGTTTCCATAACTGCAGTTTACTAAGTATTGGAGGAACCATATAAACAAAATCTTTCCAAAATTCGAATTAATTTTTAGTTTCTTTTACAAAACTTAATTTGACTGGCGGTTCGGTAAACCATGAATACTGGTAGAGGACGGCTTACACCTGTTTGTTAAATGGCCATCCCGTTTCCCCGACCTGAACCCATTGAAAAGAAAGTTACAATATCTCGTAAACGGAGCCTCAAATATATCTCTTATGAATCTTATAAGAGCGAAAAAAATAGAACACGCTATATCTAAAAAAATATATCCTGAAACCAGAGACTTACTTAAAATATTTTAGACCAAAACTACACAGAAAGTGTATCTACTTAAGATAAAAATATGTGCCAAATTTCAACCAAATATTTCTAAAATCAACGGAGCTACCATAAAAAATCATTTTTAAAATTTTTAGTTTGACACCCTGTTATTTTGAAAATGGAGCTCCGAAAAGAAAAGTGGAATAAGAAAAGTCCCATTATTTTTCCAAAGAATATGTGGTAAATGGTTTGACCTACTAATTTGTAACACCCTGTATAGGAAGAGTGTCCCTCTAAGATTGTTCATGTTGCCCACAACTTTTACTTTTGTAGGCCGTCATAAGTGTCAGGCATTACGATCCACATCACCAGATCTCAGAACCTGTGCCAGAAAAAGAAGTCATTCCATACTTATACTATTTTAATAGGGTAGAGGTAATGAATGTAAAAAATAATAATCATATATGCTTAATTTGTCAGATTTGAGGGCGTCGATCGCAATGCCCTCTGGATTCGGACAGCCAAACGCCAAACATGAACCCTACTTTGACTTATCTGAAAACGAAGCTTATAAAACCAACGATATCATATGTCAGTTTAGTCAATACAAGCACCAATTACATGAAACCGCTATATCCAGGACCGTACTAGACACAATTTTATTTACTTGAAAATGCGTAAAGAGTGAACTTTCTCATATAGAACTTTTTTTACTCTAATTAGGTATTGTTAAAAAGCTGTAATATAATTTTTATACATTATTAACAGCACACCCTGTATATATGTCTTACATCAAATTGTGCCAATTGGCTTTGGAAAGACTATACCTGCATTTTTTGGCCTGAATAAGCCCGCCTTCATAATATTCAGTAATTAATATTTGTTTTTATTCTGCATTTATCAAATTTTTCAAAAGTTAACATGTTAAAGCGCCTACGTGACAGCAGGACAGTTAAAAAGACTTACCCCAACTCCAACACGGTCTGCATTCTAGGCGAGTCGACGTCTCTGTCTGCAAAAATCGAAGGGTGGTTCGCCCTGATGGTAAAGTAACTGTCTATGGCGCTTTTCGTTTTTTCATGGGAATAATAGCACGCATGCAGGAACAGGTACACGTATTCGTCGGATATCTGTGGCAAGTGGGGTTGGTTGTTCATCCTGAAAAATATAAGGAGAGTTAGTCATGAAAAAATTCATGAAAAAAGTTCCGAAAATAGTGAGGGTCCATTTAGAGTGTAAATGGTCAATTTCAGTCTCCTGGACTCATTTTGAATTAAACTGAGTGCAGGATTTACAATTTAAAAATATTTTCATAAATACAAGGTGATTCACAAAAAAGTGGTAGACCAATGTTGACAAGGGGAGTTTATGTAAAATGCCAAAAAACAATACAAAAATATCGGGTGTCCATTTAATGTGTAATTGGTCGATTACAGCCTCCTGGGCTCATTTTGAATGACAATGAGGATGGAAGGGAATAAATATAGTACGTACATTAAAAAATATATTTTCATTAATATCTACAGGGTGATTCAGAAAAAAGTGGTGGACCAATGCTGACATACATATATAAGGGGAGTTTGTCATGAAAAATTCCAAGAAAAAAGTTCCTAAAATACCGGGTGTCCATTCAGTGTGTAATTGGTCGATTATAGCCTCCTGGACTCATTTGAATGAATCTGAGTGCAGAATTGCCGAAGGGAATAAAAATAATACATTTTAAAAATATTTTCAGTAATACAAGGTGATTCAGAAAAATGTGGTCGACCAATGTTGACATATTTAAAAAGGAACATGTTGTATATTTTTTTTTCTCATATATTTTCAGGTATTAACAATATTGTGTGAAACTAACTACTCAGTGGACAAAAGTCCCAACCTGCGTTGAATTACACCCACAATATCTACCCATATATTCCTTATTATTAGCTTTTGTAACATTTTTTACTGTTTAAGAAAGGTATTTTAAGCTAATATGTATCAAATCTCCTACAATTCCTATCAATGAAGTCATATGTAAAAAATGTTACAAAAGCTAATAATAAGGAATATATGGGTAGATATTGTGGGTGTAATTCAACGCAGGTTGGGGCTTTTGTCCACTGAGTAGTTAGTTTCACACAATATTGTTAATACCTGAAAATATATGAAAAAAAAAACTATACATAAAAGGTAAATTTTTTATTAATTTTTATTTATTTTAGTAGGTTGTTATGATATTCATTGACAGTTAATCAGTTTGACGTTGTCGATATTTCATTTTGACATTCAATTTCAAATAATTTTAATTTATTGGTATAATCATCTTTATAGTTAGATATTTGACTCAAGTTAAAGGAGGCCACCTGATGAAGCGATCCTAATAAAACGCAGAAATAAGTGAGATCTCAATTATTGTGGTTGAATTTCGAGTTCCCACTCCAGAGGTTAGTAAATATATTAAATTTTTTAGATAATTATTGAATAGAGTTTTGTCTGTGGATGTTCATTAGCATACCTAGATGTTTGGTATCAGAGAACATACATATGACTTCATTGATAGGAATTGTAGGAGATTTGATACATATTAGCTTAAAATACCTTTCTTAAACAGTAAAAAATGTTGTATATTGTTGTATATTGGAATTCCTCGTGAAATTTTTTGTAAATCTGATGCATTCTTTCAAAATTTTTGACAGCCACATCGTGTCAGAAAAATTATTGTGCAATTTATTTCAATAATAATTGAATTCCCTCAAATCAGTTTTTGAACCACTGGAAGTTCTGAGGAGAAATTTTATTAGATCTTTATTGGTGAGTGCAATTCAGAACGTATCTAAAAAAAGTTGGTAATAGCTGCGTCATGAAAATTATCGTCAAAAAATAGTCGTAAAAAAAATCTTTATAGTTTCCGAGGAAAAAATTATTGAAGTTGTGGTTTTTTCAACTTTTACATCACTGGGCTCCTGTAGTCTCTAGCTAGGCTAGTTTTTGTGCTGTGTTTTGTAATAAGTCTTTACATTAGTCTTTCAAGTGTCAGAATGTCAGAAATGGCTTATGTGTATTAGAACTCCGAGTTGATGAATATCGTTTTAATTTTTGGCGATGTGAAAATGCTTAGCAGAGCGATTTCCCGGTAAACATGTACCAAATGCAGCTACTTTTACTGCGGTGTGCAGTGAGTGCAAGTATAGTGCAAGGCGAGGGAAATTTGAAACCGAATCGTGGAAGATATGGAAGTCCAGGATGTCTACGGCGTATTGCAGCAGTGTGGCATTCATACACGAGGCTCAATTATATCTGTACCATGTACAGCGTGTCCAAGTATTAATACCAAGGGATTGGACGAGGAGGACCGGTACCATGGCCGCCACGATCTCCTGACTTTAAATCATTTGGGGGGATATTAAAAAAAATAAATGTACCGCACTGAAGTGGTCTACTAGTGATGATTTCACAAGCTTATTGTCACAGAATTTGCCCCAATCGCCCGTACGCGATGCTGGTAAACAAAAAAAATAATGCCGTGTATCGATGCGCAACTGGAATATTGAGAATCGACGAGAATCGTTTGAGATATGGATCTAGAGCTGTTAGAATACACCTGGAATATTCGTGGTGTATAAAAGAAGAATAAACGACCGAGTCAGTCAGTCTTAAAGTGGAGTGTTTAGTTGGCAATTTCCTGAAGTTTCGAAGAGAAATAGTGATTAGTTGAGTTGTAGTAGTATTCAGTTGTATACGAAGGGTTTAATAAACATCAGTAAAAATTAACTGTTTGTTTTTCTGGCAAAAGAAAAAGTCGGGTTAGGAAACCCGTGACAGTATCATAGTTGATGCCAATAATTTACGAGTTCAAAACGGACAAGAAGCAGAAACATGTGTGTTAATTTGTAGAAACTGAGTAAGATGGGCCTAATTTTCTTTTGTAACATCAGGTATGTCAAATTATTTTATTAATTAAAACCACATATTAACTCTATTAATAATTAATGACAGTAGCGGCAAAAGCAGTTTAATTTGCTGTATAAAATAGGTGTTATAAAATGTTATTTATTTCTGTCCTTGGGAATTTCTTTCCATTTTTTGTCCGGTCGCCGATTGCATGCTTTGCCGCCTTATCAGGTTTTACAGTGGACCACTTTCCAGTGCCGTGCAGAAGTCTATTTTCAAATTATTCTCGAACTGCCCTTTTTGATTTTTTTTACGAAATTGTATTTGTAAGTCCTCTGTACATTCAAAAATTTTTTTAGATAAGTTCTGTATTTCATTACGAATACGTCAGTAGCTCGAAGTAAATCCCCAAACTCATTTTAAAAAGTGTGTGCAATAGATTGTACCTTAACTAGAGAAGATTTTCGGAAATGTTATAAACTAAATACAGTTCTTCTAAAAATTCCTCACTGCAAATGAAAATTTTATACAGGATGTCAGAAAAATTGGCTCGCATTTCAAAAGATGGCATTCAAATTTCTCAGTGAAATAGTCGTAAGTTGTATAGTTTTATAGAAATTCAAATAAAAAAAGTATAACTTCCATTTCATAATACTGTTCAACTAAATAATTAGGTACTTTTCTGAAGGAAATAATCGGGGGTAATACCATAAGAGCTCAGATTTAGCCAGATATTTTTTATGTTTCTTTTCGAGTACTTACTGTCGTGGCAATTTAGCGACAGCGACAAAATCACGACAGCGGAGTGTTACCTACGAAAGTAAGTACGAGAATACAAACATAAAAAAATATCAGGCTCAAAATCTGAGTTCGAATGGTATTTGGTAAGATAATTTCATGAATAGAATAATGTCCAAATTGATGATTGGCTGTTTTTAGTATTTTTAGCGATACAATTTTCGATTTGATTTACTATTTCTTTTTCACACGTATTACCAAATCGAGACATTTGGATAATATTGTGATTTTAACATCTAACAACTTTAAACTGACGTTTTATTTAATGAATAAAGTAACATAGCGTTGCGTTGCTATTTGCGGTTGTGTTACCCCCAGAAGGTTTTTCTTCGTTTTCTTATATTTTTGTCAAACGAATTTATCAATGCGTAGTTCTCTTGCACTATTACCCGTTCACATTACAATTAACAAGGCCGAATATATCCCACCAAGGTATCTATGTTGGTATAATTCGTTACCCTTCGTTTTTTTCTTTAATTAAATGAACCGGTTTCTAATGATCACAGCGTCAAACTGTATGCACATGTAATTCGTAATAAATTACTTCTCGTACAGTATTTACATTTACCAATAATTGTTAACGGCAAATGAAGCACGTGTTAAATAAACTATAAACAAGTTGTTAATATATTCGATTATTAGCAAACATATCATCGAGTTCATGACAAACAAATTACTATATTATAATGTCATAAAATTGACATCTTGAAATATTAAAGCAATTATTATAATTAGATATCGATGAGATAGTACGTAGGTTGAAAATCGTCAATAAAATGTTTTGGGAAGTAAATCGAGCAAGCTCAAAGATCGTTAAAGATAAAATTTATGACTTTACTACTAGGTACTTTATGAAATAAAATATAACGAGAAAATTTTTCAGTACTTAAATTCAAAGTCATTGCGTCTTTTCTTTGCATTTATGTAAGGCTACATAACCGCATTAAAACAATAATTCTTGGGATCTGGTATCAATACCTCATTGGACATGACAACAACAAACTATTAAACAAATATTTATACTTATTTTGTCTACTACGATTTTGGATTTATTTGATTAAATAGCTTCATACAGGGATACAAAATGAAAAATAAGTATATTCAATGACACATTCATGTTTTTAAATAATAAATGAAACATAATAGTATATTATCTAACGAGCGGTAATGCAGGTCATAATTCACGCAGATGAAGTTTGCAGCACGAGCCGCAGGCGAGTGCTGTAATTCATCAAGTGAGTTATGACCATTACCGCAAGTTGAATACTATACTTTATCTACGACTATAACATCTTTTTTAGGACTATTATTAGAAATTGATTTGAAAATGTCAAAATTATTTTGTTAAAATATCAAATGACATTAGTCCCCCCAATGATAATAATTGACAGTTCCGCCTACTGACAGGCGTTGGCAATTTAATAATTTTAAAATCTTTTAATTATTCATTCATTTCCACTTGTGAAAAATTCTTTCCATTTTACACCAATGGAACGTATTTATCGACTTAAAAATTTCCAAGAATTTACTGCGTACACTATTTACATACAGAATTATCATTGTAGAAGCGCGAGTTATAATAACTCACTATAAAAACTCACGCTATTTGTTTATTGATACTATTAATTGTTCAAAAGCAGTTGAATAATTAATATATAAATTAATAGGAGTAGATAAATAATATAATAATAATATCTCCACCCCTCATTCTACGACTTCTTCAATCAGTAAATCCAGAACGATGTGCCTGCTGAGCCTTAGTCGAAGGTCCCTGAACCAAATGGTGGGGGTCCTGACAGGCCATTGCAGACTCAGAAGGCATTTGAACTTGATAGGCATAGAGGAGAGTCCTTTATGTACGGAATGTGGAGAGGGGGAGGAGACCCCTATCCATTTTCTAGGATATTGTGCGGCCTTTCCGAGGAACTGCAAAGAGAAGAGATGAGGGGCCTACCATGGACCAAGACCCTGGCGTTCATCAGAGCGTTGGGTAGGTTCGAGGAAGGCCGAGGGCGGATAGCGGAGAGATGATGGGATGATGGGGTAGGCAAAAAGGACCTGATGCCGCCCGCACACTACTATTACTGCTACCCCTCATTCTAATCACACAATTGACAATTCAAAACAAATTTTCATTACATACTGCTATTATTTTAATCCGTAGAATCACCTTCCGAAGTTTCCTGATGGACTTTTACAACATCCTATATACTGCAATAAAGAGTGGCAAAGAAGAACATATAACTGCGAAACAGAAAATAATGGGAATTCGCGGAAAGGAGATAGAGGTTAATGATACAAAATACACCACAATTCATGGATGGTATTTTAAAAATGAGCCTCGGGCAATAAAAAAAATCTAGTTATTATCTCACAGAATGAAACTTTGCCTCGAATATCTAGAAGAGTGCTTTTGCGGAATATGCATGACATGAATTTTCGTTTTATAAAATGAAATAAAAAGAGTATGCTGATAGAAATTGTGATATGGCAAAGAAACTTATTTCTGTATGTACTATATTTCAGACAAGTATTTGAAGGTCGAAGTCTGAATCGAAGAATATATTTTATATACTTATGGATTATATAAACACTGACAGAACATGGATGAAGAGGTCATAGGAAGACAAAACTTTGACATTCTTTTACCACATATGGAACCTGGTGCTGTCGTGTTGTATGGATAATGCACCCTATAATCAGAATCAGAAGCAGCGCACTGCATCGACTGCATCTAAAACAACCGCTGCCGTCTAAAAGGACGGAATTCTACCGGTGTGTATAAACTTTTTAAAGTCAACTATTAAAGTACTCAACGTCAATCTATGGAATCTTGTCCCCTGCAACCTGCAACCTTCACCTCCCGTACTCATCTAAGTGCTGTGAATGCATCACTCTCTATTATTTTTAACCTCGGGTATAAATACACCAATAACGCGGTTCCGTTCAACAAATAAAAAAATATAATTTGCATTTTGTACATCTAATAGTTTAAAAATAGTGTAATATTGTTTTTTAAAACATTCAAGGATATCGAGATCCGATACTGAACCACTGACCAAGAAGTCATGCTCGACTGGAGTAGATACTGAAAAAAAGGGCAACACAATTTTTGTTTCTTTTGAAAGTCATTACCACGGGGGAGTTCCAGGCAACCGCGACGGATTTTGCAACAGTCTTATATCCGGTTGGAGATACCATCAAAAAAATATTTAGAAATCGATTTTGTTTGTAGATACTTATATAAAAACAAGAAAAATATCACTGATTTTTTTTATTGCAAAACTTAAACGTTGCAGTATTCTTCTCAATTTATATTTTACAGACTATTTATATGATTTATACAAAGTGTCCCATCAAAATACTTGTACTGCATGATAAATTATTTTCTATGGAACTGAGACGAGAATGTCAAAAGACAATCACACACACACAATCACATCACAATATGCTTCGATCATCTTTGAAATACACCTGAAAATTGTAGCAAACAACCACAGTCATTTGGCATTTTTTATTATATTTTCTGAATTATTGTGTAATTTTAATGCGAACTTAAAAATTACAATTTTCTGACGCCTTTAAAATAATTTGAGAATATGGACTCGCGTAAACCACCATGTGACGTCATAGTCTCACTATTAGACACTAAAAGAAAAGAATCAAAATTTAGATATTGTATTGCATCTAAATGTCCCAGTACAACGATAAAATGTCCATATAAATTATTTATTAGTTAACCCGGAATTCCAATACGAGAAACTTTTGCAAAATGCAATTTATTGAACCGAAACAAATAAATATGTGTTGTATAATTCATACATAAAGCAGTTTGAAAATAATTTATAATACTCATATAATTATGCAGAATGTATTTTTGATATCAAGTTTAAATTCTTAGTTAGGTACATATACCTACAATAAAGTATGTACCTTATTATTAGTCTTTTAATACCGAGGTTATAGATTGCCTAATTTCTCCTTTATTTTTGAAGTTACTTCATTGTCTCTATAGCATTTTCGTGAAGATCTTAAATAGAATACTTTTTTATATATTTTATATTTTCATAAAAAAATTTAATATTTAAAGTCAAAAATAATAAATTTGAAGGATTGTTTATCGTCCCTGTAAAATGAGTAGCCAAATTTTAAATTAACTAAACTTAAAAAGACATTTGAGTAGGTACTTTCCTAATTAATGAAATTTTCCAGTGTCCCATCAAAATACTTGTACTGCATGATAAATTATTTTCTATGGAACTGAGACGAGAATGTCAAAAGACAATCACACACACACAATCACATCACAATATGCTTCGATCATCTTTGAAATACACCTGAAAATTGAACTTCTGGAAGTTCTGAGTAGACATTTCATAAAATCTCTAGTGAGTGAAGTAACTAAGAACTAATGTTAAAAGTTTAAAATAGATTTCATTACGAATAGGTCAGAAGTTCAAAAGAAATCGCAAAATTCATTTTAATTAGTGTCATTATTATTGCAAACGATTGTACATATACCTACGTATTAAGTAAGTATCTTATTAGTCTCTAGTACCAAGGTTATAGATTGCCTAATTTCTCCTTTATTTTGAACAAAAGCCACTTCATTGTTGAGTTCGTGGAAAGGTGCCCCAGATCCGAGACGAGTTAACAAGTCAGCCCTTTCATTACCGGGGATTTCTTTATGGCGAGGAACCCAGACCAGCTCCACCACCTTTTGTTTGGCCAGGGACTCCAGGGCATCTCCAGACTCCTGGACAAGACTAGATTTTGTCCTTGGAGAAAGGGCCCTGACTGCAGTCTGACTATCGAAGCAGATGAAGATTTTCTCCTCCAAACAATTCATTACTTCTTTGTTACCTGCTACCATCAAAACAGCAAAAACTTCCGTCTGTCGGATGTCAGTTTTCCAGATACATTCTTGCCCCAGGAAACTTATCCCTTACCCGGGACCCATCTGTGGAGCATATCAGAGATCTCTGGGGAAACATATCCTCTACTCTCTCCCACCGTTCTCTCGAAGAGAAGGCAGTGGTATACTTCCTTACCAACCTTAATTTATCCTTCGCTTTAAAAACCCTCAAAGCAGAGTTTGGGATATCATTCTCCGCCCTGAAGGCTATAGCAGCGTGACTCTCCACCTGACCTGCCTTCCAACAGCCTGCATCCCTTATTCTCAGGTAGGTCGCCATCGTCTCCTTTACAATTCATGTTGGAAGGGGTGGCAACCCCAACAAGTGACGTCAAAATTAGAAACAAATTTGATTTTATCGCCTGCAAAAACCCCTGGTTTACAATTGTTATGTAAATATATGGATTTATTTTTTAAGAAGTTATCTACAAATATCGAAAATAAAAGTTTATCTTTAACACCCTGTATAGTTTTTATTATGCGACTTGGGACGTCAGTCCGTTAGGTTAAATTGATTTATTTGCACCTAACATATCTGTGGTATCATTTTTGCTAATTCATTTTAAAACACCCTGTAAAATGAATATTATATATTATAAGAGCACGATACTTATCCGTTAGATAAAACCATAAAGATGACTACTTTTGTACAAGTGTCGAGGTTAACGTCATTTTTATTTATTTTTCGGGATTCTGTATATTTAGTTTTTAGTTATCAACAAAATATCTCGAATATCCGGTTTCTTGCCATGAAATTACAATACATAAAACATCACATCTTATAATGAATACCGGCCTTCAACTACAATTTGTACATAAATTTGTGGAATAGATCGCACGAGAAGATATATCTAGTAATTTATACATGGACCTTTCCCGGAAATACCCAAAATTCAGAAGAAAGATGTTAGTTATTTCATTATTGGTTTTCGTATATTTTTTATGTAGTCGACGAAAACAAAATAAGAAAAAAATAATAAACAGAAAACAATTGTACAAAACTATTTTTTGGATGTATTTATATCCTAACAATATATAACAAAAATAATATTAAAAGAAACAGGTGGATTTTGATGGCTAGAGGATCCAGAGAAAACAGATGGAAGGGACAACGAAGCAACTGCGGACAACGTTGTTTCTGGGTTTTTGCGCAGTGCAGCTTAAAAACAAGATGGAACAAGAAGGAAGGGCAAAGGACACGAACAAAAGAGAATGGCAAGTAGAAAGCCTATCTCTATTTGCGGCTTCGTGTCACACAGCCTCGGTATTGAGGCAAAGAGCAACAGCCGCCGCGGAAGAGAGTTCATCAATTACAGTCAGGGTCTCAGCCAAATACAAGAAAGAAAGGAGCTGAATGTATCATATCTTAAAAGAAACAGGTGGATTTTGAGGGTCCGGAGAAAACAGATGGAAGGGACAACGAAGCAACTACGGACAACGTTGTTTCTGGGTTTGTTTTAAGATATGATCCATTAAGCTCTTTTCTTTCTTGTATTTGTCCTGGCTGAGACCCTGACAGTAGTTGCTGAACTCTCTTCCGCGGCGACTGCTGCTCTTTGGCTCAATACCGAGGCTGTCACGAAACCGCAAATAGAGATAGGCTTTCTACATGTCATTCTCTTGTGTTCGTGTCTTTTGCCCTTCCTTCTTGTTCCATCTTGTTTTTAAGTTGCACTGCGCTGATGAAGGGCAAAAACCCAGAAACAATGTTGTCCGCAGTTGCTTCGTCGTCCCTTCCATCTGTTTTCTCTGGATCCTCTAGTCATCAAAATCCACCTGTTTCTTTTAAGATATGATCCATTAAGCTCCTTTCTTTCAAAAATAATATGTTTCCCATATATTTCCTATACCTATGGTGTCATTATGCATCATAAAAAAAACGAGCAACAAATTTACTTATACATTATAATTGATATAAAAATGTGCCCATTGGAATTAATTAAATTTCCAAATGGACTAAATGCTCAGCACAACGCATTGGTATAGATGTCAAACGTGTCAAAATCACTCAAATCGAGCGGCAGCAGTTAGCAAATTAAGTAAAAGCGGAATTGAAGAACAAGCTCTAATAAAAATAACAGGACACAGCAATTCATCATCAATAAAACCATACAACAGAAACGATTAGCTGTGGTACCAGTGTATTCCTCATATAAATTTCAAAAACTGCGTATTAATTAACTGTACGGGAAAACAAAAATGTATTTATTTTTAGTGTTTCATAAATTAATTTTGCATTGATATGTTTCTAAATTTATTATTCATTAAATTGTCCTGCCGAATTACACCCGATGTTTGTATTGATAAGTTAAATTTACGTTGTTTAAATTCTAAACTGTTTTCTTTAGCAATTTCACTCGAAAAACTGTCGACAGTTTTTCTCGTATAATTGCTAAGCAACAGTTTCTCATTAAACAACTCAAATTTAACCGGTAAAATACAAACCTCTTGTTGACAAATCGCATGTGCGCGCCTACTCTTATACTTCTAAAAAACTGATCCCTACTTAAAATTACACCCTGTATAACAGATGGGAAACGACCTTATTGCTTATTGTACCTGGAATTTTTAGTGATACATCACGTGATGGGCAACAAAACCGATTTCTCTATCATATTAAGCGTCCATAACTCAATTAAAGAAATTCTATTTCATTAGACTGACAATAAAAAATGTATGTTTTATTTTGTTCGTTTCGAAATGCACCACGGAGAAAGTTTGTGTTAATAGCGTGCTATTATCTAACATAAGCATATGTTAACAGAAATTGCAGTGAAGACTGAATGCAAGTTAGGTGAATGCATTTATTAGGTTCCTGTTTGAAAAACGGAGCAGAACATCAGTTACATCGTCGAACAATATTAAATTGATCGTGTAAAAATATAGTTGACGTTGACGATACATAATTTAGATCAACAAATTCAAATTTGAATGTTGTTCTATTATTTGTAAGTAAGGAATAACTTTGCCAAATTTATACAGTGATTTAGAATCATCCAAAAAAAATTGGACTCTGACAACTACAATTTTGTAAAAAAGGATAGTTCGAAAATGATTAAAAAATACACTTCTGCACGGCACTGGAAGCTGATCCGTTCTAAAACCTGACCTTGCGCAGGCAAAGCATGCAGAATGAAAAATTTAAAGAATTTCCCAAGGAAAGAAATAAATAAAATTATATATCAGTAAAATTGCTTTTGCCGCTATTGCTATTATAATATTAACTAATAAAATTAATTTGTGGTTTTCATTAATAAAATAATATGACAAACCTGATGTTACAAGTGATCAAAATTTTGTTCACCGACGTGTAAATTCATATAGACGCGACCTTAAGCTTCATTCACATAACATTAGTACGGTTGCATTGGTACTGCAGAAAAGTTATTAAAAAGGGCGCCGTATTCTTGAAATAGTGTTTTCTACAAAATACGAATAATTTTAGACATTTAATAACTGAATAATCTGGGTTTAGCAACTAATAGGAAAGTTAACTCATCCCACCTGTAAATATTCAAAGATACTCAAGTAAAACGGCGAGAAATACGGATCACTTTTGTAACATTCAGATAAACTTAACAGTAACGCCTTTGTACTGCAGTTGTATGGCAGAAGCTAAAAGGTTAAGTCTTTAAATTAGATTCTAATTTAGATATTTAGTTTTGAATTGATTTGTTTTTAAAAAATGGATGAAGAGAACTATTTGGTTAAGAAACAGTTACTTTTGCTGCTCTTATTTGCAGCGACGTCAATATGTATAAAAACTATACATGCAAAAAAAAAAATGAAAATAACTTAGAGATGGTGGGTGCGACCTATTAACCGCAAAAAGCACATGCAAGGTGATTTCTATAATTTATATAAAGAAATGCGAAATGAGAATGCCGATTATTTTTTCATTACACGCGAATGGCAGTGACAATGTTTTATGACTCGCTAAAATTAGTGGGGCCTCATTTAATCAAACATTCAAATAGGCCATCTATTCCTGCCGACACCATAAACATAACCTCTTCATCTGAAAGTCACGAATCTTGAGTTTTTGTTTGTCGCCAACTTACAGCGGAAAAATTCCCCAACTTCTTAAGTCTACAGTAATTTTATGTAAACAAAGTAAATAATATTTAACACCATACAATTACAATACAACAGTACAACTGCAGTGCCATTGCACTAACGTTTATCTTGGTTACTTTACTCAGTTTCTACGAACTAACACAAATGGTTCTGATCTTTGCCCGTTTTGAACTGGTAAATCATTGGCAGCAGCTATGATACGTTCGCGTAAATCATCAATAATGTCGACTGCGGTGCGATACACTTTCTTTTTTAAATATCCCCACAAAAAGAAGTTCAAAGATTTAAGTAAGGAGATCGAACAGTTATGATACCGGTCCTTCTCGTCCAATCCAATGTACACCTTGAACTTCATTAAGGGAGTCCCGAACACTTTGTCGAAAATGAGGAAGAACACCAACGCGCAAGAACCATATTCGGAGTCAGACAGCTAAGGGCACACCAGAAGTCCAGGAAGATCATTTCGAAGGAACTCGAGATACTGAACCCTCTCCATTCGATTTGGTAATATAAATGGTCCAAACAAGCCATCATCGATAATCTCTACTCAAAGATTTAAGGATAAGCGTTGTTGGAAATTATCCAGTTATATCGCGTGCGGATTTTCAAAATCCCAAATATAAATATTATGAATGTTATACATCCCATTCCGTGTAACAGCAGCTTTCATCTGTAATTAACACGTCAGTGTAAATCATTTGAGCATTTTGTTGCAACAACCATTCACAAAATCTAATTCGTAAGGAATATTTTCTTGGCATTAATGCTTGGATTTGGTATATGGTAGGAATATAATTGAGCCTCGTGTATGATACATCACACTGTTGATTGGGACATTCCTTGTACTTGCTGAACGATTTGCCTGGTACTTATTCTGAAATTCTCATCAACAATCTCTAAAACGTGTTCCCCAGCTATTGCGATACGCCGTGGGCGCCCTAGATCTCCATCTCTTCCACAATTCGGTTGCAAATTTCCCCAGTCACGCCCGTGTTGCACTAAAAGTAGCTGCATTTCGCACATGTCTACCGGGAAATCGTACAGACGACAAGCTACTAAAGAATTCTGTCTAACTTCACCATAAATTAAAACGATATCCATTAACTCGCTATACACGACGTAAGCAAATATACACAGGGAAAGGTAACTAGAAAATGTAACTAGATTATTTTGGCGGTAAATTTGAAAAAAAAGCAATACAATTTGTTGCTGAGTTATGAAAAGAACTATTTTATTTGATTTTGCATTATCAAGAAGGAATAAACACAAAATAAATCTACGAAGTTGCAACGTTATTCTTAGACTAATACTGACATTTTAAAGGTTAGTGTAGTTGACAGTGTTGACATTGACAATAAAATAAACATTAAATTTTGTGGTGCTATGTAAAATTGGCGACAAATTAACCAATAACAAGCTAGTGTTTAAGCGCGAGGAACTTGAATCACTCCTCTTAGTTTAAAAATAGAATAGGTATAGTGACAAAACTATATTACCATATTATTAATCACCGTCAAATTGACTATTTCAAACTACATACGAAATTCTATTAAAATCGGCTTAGTGTTCAGGAGATGTTTGCAAAAAAAAACAAAATTTTAGGCCCAATCCTAAAGGACTATTTCTGGTGACCATAGAGTCCCTAATGATTATAATTCGTGAAAACAAAAACATCAAATAACTTCTCAAATTTAACGTGTGTGGTCAGTTTTCCTAATATTTCTAAATCACTCTGTAGAAGAAGGCAACATTTTGTTTTAAAGCCAAGGTGGGCTTATGTAGTTTACGGCTCGTCGAGCGTTTTGTCTATTTTGCAGTCCACTTGTAAAATCGTCGTTTCGACCTTGGTAACTGAGATGTAAACAAGCAATTTTTATTCATTTGTTATTATTTTTGACCGATCTACCTATTCTAGACCAATGAAATTTTATTTCCACTTCGAAAAAATTCCGACAGAACGGAATTTTTGAGATTTTATTTGGATATCTTGAGCATATATGTGTTGAAAAATACACTTAATTTGAAACGTTAATTTTATTTTTAGGAAATAAAAGAAGATAAATTCTAGTTTTCTGTATATACTAATAAAATTAAGACTTGGTGTACCATTAATAAGTTATACTGAAATGCTAGCAAGTGTAAAATTATGAGTATTTCTGTGAAACAACAATTTATTGAATTTGAATACAGATTAAATTCGTCAGTGTTATCTCGTTGTAATAGTAATAGAGATTTGGGCATAACGTTTGATAGCAAATTGTCGTTTAATGGACATATTTCCTTAATCGTATCAGCAGCGTTAAAGATGTTAGGGTTCTTAATTAGAAATTGTAAAAATTTTTGTACAGCATAAAGTTTTAAGGTTCTCTATTACGTTAGATCTAAAATTGAATATGCTTCGATAGTATGGTTCCCGTTTTATAGATGTCATATTGCAACTATTGAGATTGTACAAACAAAGTTCTTGAAATTTTCTTTATTTTAAAGAATATGGTTCATATCCGGAAAGAGGATTTAGTCATGATGTATTATTGAACATTATTAGATATTAGACGTGTCATTTCTAGTTGTACATTTACAAAATTTTACATAATGAACTTGACTGTTGTGATCTCTTGTACGCATTAAATGTTCCGCAAATTCTGCAAGACAGGTTGCTCATTTTGTGTTACCATTAGCTAGAACCAGTATAGTATAATGCTGCGCTCTCCATTGTACGTCATGTGTTGTAATTTAAATAAAATTGGTATGTTTTGTGACATTCATTCTGTAGATGTTAAACAATTGCGTTTTTTTATTATTGAATACCAACATCTGTTTTAATATATACATGCTTTTTGTATTTAGTATTTCGTCTAAATAAAGTGTTTCTATTTTTTTCTTATATTTTATAGATTTGTAGATTTGTACAATCTCATTTCTTGATTCCGTATTTTTATTTTTAATAATAATAATAATAATAATAATAATAATAATAATAATAATAATAAGTTTATTGCCCAACAGATTATAAATCCAATTACAGGACAAATATAAAAAAAAGTACTAGAATTATAACAACAAAAAAAGTACATTATAAATAAGTATACAAATATATGTATATATGTATATATGGCTATCAAGTTTTTAGGTGCTGAGTTTAATATTAGCACAATTAATAATTTGTGAAAGAGTACTATAATAATTGATGTCACAGGTGTCAGATATCAAATTAAAGTTCCTGCACATAACATATACCGGAGATTTTAAAATTATGTTTGTTCTAGCAGCTTGACAATAAAATGTTAAATTTTGCCTGGAACTTATTCTCGGAACTTGAAAACAGAAATGGCTTAATAGTAACGGACAATCCAAATCATTGTGAAATAGATTAAAAAGAATTTTTAAACTATTAATAACACGACGTAACTCCAGCGATACAAAATTAAATCTGTTAAGTAATATGGAATGATCATATCCTCTCTCTGGATAAAAGTTATCAGTTTTCAAAGATAAAAACTTAAGAAACCTTCGCTGTACACTCTCAATTGTGTATTTATGATTACCATAATATGGATACCAGACAAGCGAACAGTACTCAAGTTTAGACCTTATAAAAGAACAATAAAGAGTTTTTAAAGCTACCTCATCAGAGAATTCTTGACAATTTCTAATTATGAAACCCAGCATCCTCAAAGCTGCATCTGTGGCGTACTCAACATGGTTAGAGAAGCTTAGTCTACAATCAAATACAACTCCTAAATCTTTTATGGTGTCGGAACGTTCCAATATTACATCATTTAAAATATAGTCATAAATAACTGGATTAAATTTACGGGTGTAAGTTACTATTTTACATGTATTTACATTTAAATTAAGATAATTATTATTACAATACTTTTGTAATTCACATAATTGCCTTTGTAATATTGTGCAATCATCAATATCTTTAATCATAGAATACATTTTCAAATCATCTGCGAATAATAGTTTCTCACAATTTATTACATTAGCAATGTCATTAATAAATAGCACAAAAGTAGTGGTCCCAGATTTGAACCCTGTGGTACACCAGAAGTAGCTAAAAAAACTGTTGATTTGTGACCAAAGTACGCTACAAATTGTCTTCTGTTATAAAGATATGATCTAAAAAAATTACATAAGTGAGAGCCAAATCCAAGTACCTTTAATTTATGCAGAAGAAGTCCATGATTAATGCGATCGAAGGCTTTTGTAAAATCAGTATATATGACATCTACCTGCCCTTGATTATCAAGTTCATTGGCAATATACTGAGTTATGCTACACAAATTCGAAGTGGTAGATCGCTTCTCCATAAATCCGTGCTGGTCTGGTGTTACTAATCTTTTGAATACTGGATAAATGCGATTGTACAGCACAATCTCGAAAGCTAAAGTTTTTGCTAAAGTTAATAGTTTTGTGATTCCCAATGTATATGCACTGGAAATTGTTTTTTCTTTTGTATTTTGTAAAAAATTCTTGTTGTTATATTATATATTTGTCCGGTAACTGGATCTTGTATCTGTTGGGCAATAAATGAGTATTATTATTATTATTTGATGTAAATTGTGACATGATAATTTAAAATTCAACTACAGAAACGTTGTAAACTATTTACTAACAATTAACCTCCCAATTTATACAGATATCTGTAATATAGCTATAAATTTTCAGAATCTGAAAAGTTTCTCCAATTTAGGTCTCTTATACAGGGTGATACATTAATAATTGTACATAAGCTAACTGGATAAACTAATATGAAGAATTGACACATAACGCTTAGGTAAAATATAGCTTTTTACGGAGTTACAGGGTGTTTTATTTAAAAAATTTTAAATGCTTTTGCCCATTATTTTAACTGTTTGATATTTCCCTATCGTACTTGATATAAAGTTTAGATACTTTAAATGCTACAAAATCGTTTATCACTTTCTCTAATAATTTAAATCAAAATCTGCCATATTCGCGAGATTTTTTACTATTTCGCGCCCATGAGGACAAGGCTTAAGAGGTTGATTCACTCGCGTTCACAGTAGCTTGTTATTAGTTATTTTATCAGCACAGATAAATTAAAATTTACTGTCAATGCCAAAACTGTCAACTACCTCTAAAATGTCAATTACAATTAGTCTAAGATTAGCGTTGCTACTTAGTAAATTTATTTTGTGTAATCCAAAAGCAAATAAAACAGTCCTTTTCATAACTCAGCAGCAAATTGTATTGTTTTTTGTGAGTTTTTTTCTGTAATTTTTCAAATGTACCGCCAATATGATCTAGTGTATTTTCTAATTACTTATCCCTGCGTATATGTGACTTCTTCATTTATTTATTTAGTATCGATGTGAATGATGAGCCATGAAAAATGGACCACCTTGTATAGCCAATGGAATTAATTATTATAAAGTGTAAATATAGTCGCCACTTGACCGTTCCTTGTTTACAAGTAAATACGCTATTGAACTAATTCTGCAAACAAAATTCACAACAGACACCATCAGTTTTTAGCACTTAATATGTTACAACACAACAAACTGAAAAATTACAACAACCTTTTCTTCCACGCATTAACATCTATTGATCAGTTGATCACCTCTTTTTAATGCAGTGAAGTTAAACAGGAGCGGCATTAATTTTTGATATTTTGTAAAATAAACTCCTATTCTCAGAAAAACTCTAAAATAATATACTGGTTATATTTTATCAACCTTCACGAATCTAGGATTTTAATATTATAAATAAGGATTACAGGATGTGACACTTATATTCTGTTTGCATGTAACCATTACCAGATAATTTTATACTTTCGTCTTTCATTCTCTTTATTGAAACAAATACTTACATGTGAAATATGATTACTCAGGAAATTTTGCCTTCGAAAGTAGTGAAAGTAGGCTTTGAATTGTTGTAGGTCAAACGTGGTCAAATTGTTTTACCTACTTTGATTAAATGTTGGATATACATTATTAGAAGAAAAGTCGGAAAACTGCGCGACACAATTTAAAAAAAAATGATAATTTAAAAACATAAGATAATCATTATAAAAAATTTCGGCTCCAATGCCATTGAAGTAATTATAATTATGTTAGCAACCTCTACTGTTGACTAATACTCGTATGAGCATAATAATATTGTGTTCAACCAATTGTATCTTAAGGTCTCATATACCACATAAAATTAGTACATCTCTAAAACTATAAATAACAATAATTAACGTCAATATGAATCTATACAGGGTGATTCAGAACTTATCTAAACAAAATTGGGACTACATGCGTCATGAAAAATGGTCAATATCGTAAAAACATTTTTTGTAAAATTCTTATAGCTTGTGAGAAAAAAATTATTGAAGGTCTAGTAGTTTCAACCTTTACAACAGTAGGCTACTGTAGTCTCTAGCCAGGCGATTTCAAATATCCGACTACTTATAGTATTAACTTTTTAAAAATTAAGCAAATTGAATTATTTTTCAAATTTGACGTTTTGTTTGTTTGTATTGTCACAGAATTTGCCCCGCTCGCACCCAATTCGACGACTGTAGTATTGCAAAACGCTAGATTGCCCCGATCGCTCCTAGGCGATGGTGATAAACAAACAAAATAATGCCGTGTATCCACGCGCGACTGGAATATTGAGAATCGACGAGAATCGTTCGAGAAATAAATCTAGAGCTGCTAGAAAATACCTGGAATATTCGTTAGGTCTATAAAAGAAGAATAAACGGCCGAGTCAGTCAGTCTTGAGTTGGAGTGTTTAGTTGGAAATTTCCTGGAGTTTCAAAGTGAAATAGTGTTTACTTAAGTTGTATTCACTGAATACTAAATTCAGTAGTGTATAGAGTGTGTAATAAATATCAGTAAAAATTAACTGTTTATTTATATATTACGAGTTCATGTTTCTATTTTAGATATTGCAGAGCCGACTCGAAAAGTTAGTTTCTTCAAAAACCAAAAAAAAAAACTACTTGCTAGTTGTTGAATTTTCTGTGATTCTATTATTCTTTTAGGTGCTTTTCAATGGAAATTATGGAAAGATAAGTGGAATGCTTCTTAAAAAGCAGAGTATAAACGCATGGATTTAACGGAATTATTTTTAGATTTTCCTGAGACATTTGCTCCTAAAGGACTTTTGCTTTGGACTTAGAACTAGAAAATTTATTCAAGAAAAACTTTTGGTATATAAAATGGTAGGTAGGATCGCTAGTTCAACAACACACTGAGCTTCCTATCATATTTGGCATACTTACGTAACATATAATTCAGATTTAGCAATTAAATTATTACAATATTTCTCACAAAGGTCGCACCAATCATACCAAAAGTAAAAGTCCGAATTTGAAAGGATATTCGTAATTTTAGGAATATTGATATGTATATGTTTCAACACAGAAACTTAAGTAGGTACTGCATGAATCATTCATATTTATAATTAAAACATATTTCAGTAACGAGTGCAATGAAAATTACAGATAATTTTCGGGAAATTTAGTCAGAGAAAATTTGCATGTGTAGATATTTAGTTGTACATATAAAAACACCAGCTTTACTCGTGTGTATTTTATATTATTTGTCTTTTCAAAAGAAACATGAATTTTTATGAAAATTATTCTTAACTTTCTTACTTTTACAAATAACTAAGTATCACTTCACCAAATGAAGAAATTTAATACATTTATTGAAGACCGCTGATTTTAGATTCAATTAACTAACGAAAGACGTTGTAGGTCTGAAATAAAAAACAGGGCGGTTTTTAGAGTTTTTTTAAAATGTCTTGGCCAATGATATAAGTCAGGCACCGCTAGCTGTAACAACCGCTGTGTGTGACAAATTGTGCCGATTCGGCTGCCGAGGCAGCACAAACCGCTGTGTCCGTCACAACTCATCAAATATCGTCAAGTCACCAGTGTCAGGGATACGAGTAATTTCTGGTATTAATTTATTTAAAAAAATAGACTACTATTTAATGCATTTTTTAATTTAATACAAAAGTTTCCTCCTGACATCTTCGCTATTCATTGTCCTTCATGGCTAATATGATTTTTTTGCATTATTAATATTTTTCTACACAACATAATAAATAATTAATCACGATCAACAAATGCCTTCATTTAACACATCTCCCAAGAAATATTCTAGCGAAATTCTTGTAAAATAATATGCATTGTGCAAAAAGTGTTTATTGAAAAAATCAAGCAATATATTGTTATAATTCATCAAAATTTCGACAAATAATGTCCTATAAAAATGTATTTGGAGTTACAAGAATCTATCAAACAATACAATATTATGGCTGAATTTGGTTGATCACTGTGCGCCAAAATACTTCAATGTGTTGGTTATATAAACTAACATTTTTCAAATCTTCGTTATTATGTAACTGAAGTGATTAATATGTTACTTTTTTAATTATATATTTCAAGAGCGATCGTCGAACTACATGCAAGTTCAATAGCACACAAGCAAGTGTTTATGTTGTTTACAAATACCTACAATCAACTTCTGATAAAATAAAATGTATTGTACTATGATTGGCTATTGTTATAATTTTATAGATCATTTTAATAAAACCTCAAATAGTATTTCTACTAACAAACTCAGTTGAGATAACGAGGTATATACAACTTTACGAGACGAGGTATATACTAGAAAAAGTACTAGTACTTAAAAAAAATGGGGGTAGTTCAAATAACTTTTTTATTATTTATTACTTTTGCTGCTATTATTTTTTACTTTGATCTGATTGTTTTTAAATCAGTAAAAAGTAACGAAATTTGTGGCGTATAATTGAAGGCAAAATTTATAAAAATCAAATTTTTGTAAATATTTTAAGAGATTTACAAACCCCGAAGGAAAATATAAAAAAGCTATACTTGGCAATCGACAGGATGTAATTCTGTGACGTGGCTTTCGACATTCAACTGGATAGATCAAGTCTTCGCGTTAGAACTATGTAGAAAATTCGAGACCTTCCGGACGTTTCAATTTTCAATACTTAAGCATTTAGAGAGTTAAATCTTAAACAAATATAACCTTATCATACAAAGTGACATACAAAAAGAAACTTGATTTAGAATATTACATTTTCATATACGAACTTTTAAAAAAAGATATTCATCAATTTTTTTATATTCCAAATATGTTTACATCATATTTTTCTCCAGAGTGGCTCATACCACCTCAAGGGGAGGCAGAGGGCTGATCCCTCTGATTTTTCATTTACTTGGAAAGCCTTTGTGATAAAACAACAATAATTCTAGATTGTAATGGGATACCTTAAGTCTAATTATTCAGTATGTTTAAATAATCTCAATGTCACCAGTGGCGTAGAAATTATGTGTCACTCTTCTTTTATTTACAATAAAAATGATACGCCACTGTCTTAATTATAAAAAACGTAAGATACTTTAAGTTTCGATTATTTTAAGTAAATTATTCTTTGAAATTTTCTTTAAAATGCATTGTATTCAAGTAATTGTTCATTTAAAATATCTGCATTTTGTAGTTTGTGCATATTTGTATCAAAAGCTGAAGGAAACTTGAAAAATCCACTCTTAAAATTTTGCGCATGGCCATAATTTATCATTTTGAGTAACTTTTTCAACAACAACATTTTGCTGTATTTTTAGTGGAAAAGACGCTTTACTTGAAACTAAAACAATTTTTTCTCGGTGCAAATTTACAAATATCGAAAATAAAATTTCTACTTTGACACCCTGTATCTTTTTAATCATCAACATTTTACTAAAGTAAGTTTAGCTATATTGCATTATTTTGTCGTTAAGTACTCATGCCCTATGGTGCATTAATTTCGGGACACCCTGTATTACCAAAGCATAATAGGTCTCGCCACGCACAAACTATCAAATGCAGACATATTCTTAAAGAACAATTACCTAAATACAATGCATTTTAAAGAATAATTATTTGTTCAAAATAATCAAAATTTAAAGAATTTTACGTTTTTTTTTATAATTAAGACAGTGTCCTACCATTTTTATTTAAAAGATTTAAACATACTGCTATTGCTGCTTCATCACAAACGATTTCCAAGTAAATAAAAAATATAACAAAAATTTCTAAATTTTTTACATCCTATATTTTGGAAGCGGTGAGCTTCTAGATATAGGTATATTTGACCAAATTTCATTTATTTTGTCAGTACAATTACCTCATCCTGGCATCCAAGGATGCCAGTAATACCTGAGACACCCTGTATATATATTGCAATTCTTAAATAGAATCAATAAAGGTGCCAGAAATAATATACTTATTCAAATACTTTTTTTAAAATATCCAAAAAAGCATAAAAACTATATATTTTGTATTTGCTTTTTGTTTTTAAATATATACATTAAACGATTAGATTAGATTAGAGAAAATATCAAAAAAAGCAGAAAAACTATACATTTTGTATTTGCTTTTTGTTTTTAAATATGATGATGATGATGATTAGATTGATTATTAATTGTCAAAGACTAAATGACAAATTCAGAAATTATAGATATTTTTCTGGATGTTTAAGAAGTGTTTTAAAAAAATAACTGAACATCGCGCCACTTGTTTATAATTTGTTTTCATGGATTTATTCCATTAAAAAATTATAAGTTTTATCTTCAGTATTTTACGCACAATATAGCAAATATATAACATGTATATTGATGAAATGCTAAAATCATAAATACTAATAGTTCAAATATCGAAATATATACAGAGTGGTCCAATTTTAGCTCACCCCCCCCCAATAATAATGCATGAAAAATTGACATTGACTTTTTTGGTCACCTGGTATGTGTGAAACAAACCTACGGCTCGGTAAACCGTATAAGTGTTGCAATAATAAATTGATTCGACCGAATGTTATTCTGTTTACCTTGCTCATTTGTATAAAGGCTAGATATTGTTGCGTCAACAAAATTATACGGGTGCAGGTATGACATTTCTTTAACTAAAATCCGAGGCAATTATTAGAGTGACGTCAATAATTAATTTTGGAAAAATGAAAATAAAATCATATTATTTCCTGATACATTGTCATGTAATATAAAGTAATAGAAAAAGTTGGATTTATAAATTAGAACACCCAGAATCAATGTTAAATGGAGACAGTGACGGCTCGCCAGAAATGAAACACCGCTTTGCCTAAAATTACTGATTTTAACATAATACAATTTTTCAAATGTATATTCCGATATACCATCCAGTTTGTTTGTTTAGATAAAAATACATGGTTTATGTTTAACGCACATATTATCAAAATCTGTAGATATGAAAATAAAAAAACGAATTATTCTAAAATGTAGAGCGCTGAACACCTTGTCAAAAAACTACTAACGCATATTAACTAATTTTACACAACGCATAAGAAGCGTTGCGGAATTGGCATCAGTTAAAATCCGCTGCAGATCAACTTTTCAAATGAGAAAGGACTATCAAAATGAACTTACAAGTGCAGAACCATAATACGACAACCACATAGATAAATTTGCAGCTTTAAAAGATCGAAAAATAGACCTTATACAGGGTGTTACAAATTAGTAGGTCAAGCCGTTAACCATATATTCTTTGTGCTAAATTTAACTTTTCTTATGCCACTTTCCATTTCAGAGCTCCATTTTGAAAAACAGGGTGTCAAAATAATAATTTTAAAAATGATGTTTATTGATGGTTCCTGTGAGATATTTGTTTGAAATTTGGCCCATATTAAGTATATTATTAAGTTCATTTCCTTTAAATACGCCAATGGTTTCATAATATATTTTTTTTTATTTTTATTATATTTTCTTCACTCTTATAAGATTTTGATTTGAGGCTCAGTTTACAAAATATGTTTCGGATGTGCTAGGTTTAAATGGTTATTTCCATTTTATTCAGAAACGGCGCAGCTGACAAAAAGCAAACGAAAAATAAAAATGTAACTGTATTAAACTAAATATGGGTCACCTAGGTATCTTTTGAGAGAGTAACTAATATTTTGGAAAATATGTGGTTTCAAGCTAAAATGCTCTCCAGCTTCTATAATAATTATTCGTTATTCGTTCTCTTAGCTGCTATTCAGTTAGTATTAGAACCATATAAACGAAATCCTTAATAAAACCCCAAAAACTAAAGTCCAACGGGTTGAGGTCGGGGGAACGGGATGGCCATTTGACAGGTTCTCTACCAATCCACAGATTAAGAAAGATTGAATTTAAATAGTTCTAAAAATTTTGACCGTAATGCGGAGGAGAACATATTTTGACAAACTGCCAGAGGCAATAGCAAGAAAATAAAAATTAATTAGAATTTACAAAAGATTTCGTTTATATGACACAACACAACAAATTGTACAAAATGGAGAGCACTTTAGACTGAAATCACATATTTTCCAAGATAGTCGTTACTCTCTTATCAAAAGAGCCCGAATATGTATTCCTGAAGGTTGTACCTACATCGAAACCTCCCTAATATTCCCAAAAAAGTTGCAATATCTCGTAAACTGAACTAAATCTTAAAATCTTAAAATAGAAAACATGATCTAAAAAAAGTAGTATATTGAAACCATAGGCGTATTAAAAAAATTGGGAGTTCGTGGGTACTACAACCCCCTTTTTCTACGTTCATGCTTTGATATTTTTACACCAAAATTAAATAAAATGTATGCCAACTTAAGATATAAATATGTGCCAAATTTCAAACAAATATCTCTAAAATCGCGGAAGTATCAATAAAAATCATTTTTAAAATTTTTATTTTGACACCGTGTATTTTGAAAATGGAGTTCTGAACTGAGTAATGGCATAAGAAAAGTCCCATTATTTTAATTCAAAGAATATGTGGTTAACGGTTTGACCTACTAATGTGTAACACACTGTATTTAAATGGGTTTGTGAGATACTTTTTTTTAATATAAAATTATATTATTTTTCCTTCCACTTCACCTATTATTAAGTCCACGAGTTGCCACTGAATCGCGGGTACAAATTTAACAAAAATTTCCTATTTTGTGCTAACGATAATAAAACAATCCCAGAAAGTAACCCTTTTTTACAATGCTACTGACCAAAATGCGTCATTTTTTATTGTTACTTATTGGAACCCATAAGAACTCATTTTTTATGTCAATTAAAAACAACACATTGTATGTAAAATTAACATTTCACGATGTCGATATTTGCTCATTTAGGACATTTTGGAAATGAAAACAATAAGACAAATTTACATTTAGGTTACATTGAATATTAAATCATATGTAACAGTGGTGTAGCAATTTTTAATAAGAAAGAAAATTTCTAACACCTTCCCCAACTTCCATCTGATAAAAAATGTAACATTTAAAAAATTAAAATGTATGTTCAAAGTTCATTTGTGCTCTACATTTTTACAAAAAAAAATCAAGTAACGTTTAAATAATATTAGTAAATATTCAATGGGTTTTACGTTTAGTTCTGCGCAAATTAAACACAAACAGTCCTTTTCGAATCGCAAAGTGCAAAAAAATGTTTTCCTCAAAAAAATTAACTTCAAAAAGTGGTATTGAGACCTTTTGCACGTCAGATAATATTTTGACCTTAGATTATTTCTGAAAAAATCTAAACAATGGAAAAATATATTAACAAGAAAAAAAAGAAGTATAATTTATCTCAGTAATAATAATCAAACAAATATGACTGTAAATTAAGAAAACGTCCTTAAAATCCCACCAAACATCCAACTAATATGCAACAGGCTGCTCACCAGGACTTGATTTTCTGCAGGTCCTTCTTCTTTCCGTCCGGCAAATCTTTAAGTCCTTCGAGGAAAGGATGACTGAGTTTGGGTGCCATGGCCGTTTCACAAAATCAACCACACAACACAAAACCACTCCGTCTACGTAAACCTGATGGATAACGAAGCAGGCTCTGAAACTAGACGTTCTTTTGCCCGCACAGCCTACTCCGTCTGTGGCGGATAGAATCGCGATTGCACGCGCTGACGTGCCTCCGGTCGATTTTCAGATGGACAAAATTGAAAGTAGAGGGGGCATGTGGTGCTGTAGAAGACACAAAACTGCGCGAAGGTGGATAATCTATGAGATGGATGTGGATATACTGAGAAGCAAGTTGCAGGATTCAGCTTAGGCCGTTTAAAAGGTAAAATATCCGAAAGTCTTTCGTGAGATAACACTGCTCTGCGAAATTTTGCGTTTTGGTGTTGTAGGCGAGAACGATCCAAGAGCTTTTGGACTTACGGAAATACTGAACAAAATTTTTGTTGTTCTCTCCATTCCAGAAAATTAATGATTATGAAATTCACCATACAACTTTAAATTTTTACTGATAGGATGAACCCAAAACTTTCTCATTTTCCTGGCTTCTTCCCCCTCCACCTCTTCATACAACATCGTTAAAACATAAATTTCTTCTTCCAAACTACACTCAACTACTACTTAAAAACTTCAAAACGTCTGCCCAACGCATAACCTACACAAAAATTTGCTGGTTTGTGTTGGTCTGTATACTCCGTACAGATCCACGCAGGCATAATGTGCGCAATCTTTAAAACAACTTTGACGATTGATTCCCAAAGCATTATTATTATTAATATATCTACCCTTCATTCTAATTACGAGGATTAGCTCAGAAATCGGAGACTTGTGTGGGAGGGAGGGCGGTATATTATTAGTAAGCAAACCAAGTTTGCGCTCAGGAACGACTCACATTGGTAGGCTCTAACCACCATTCAGTGCAGGAATGAGGGAAACCTGGAAAACCTCGTTAATTATGGGGGTTATCAAACACCGACCGGTAGCAATCTCTCACATTGATCCAAGTCACCGTTCTTCCACTCTAATTCCCAAAGCATTCTTATCATGAAATCAAGAACTTTGTTTCTGAATCAATACAATATTAAAAGTAGTTACAGGTTTTAGCAAAATGGTATGCCACAGGAATTTTAACTTAATTTAAAGCATCTTTGAGGTGGTTAAGAATTTCTACTGGCATTACCTGGTATAGCAAAAGGGTAGTGGCAGTAAAAATAAAAGCACATATTCCATTGGCGATTCAAATTTATTTTTTGGGCGCTTCTCCAGCCAGATGTTTTTCAAAGTTAGTCATTGGTTGAAGTGATTTTGTAATGATAGTAACACAAAGTGATTTGACATGATAGTTTGTTGTTATTTCGTTTACAATTAATTCTCCTACTTTAATCTCAACAGGGTCTTATCATGAAACCAAAAACATTATCACCTTCTGCGTCAACTCAATATTAGAGGTAGTTACAGGCTCTAAGAAAATGGTACGCTCTACAGGAATTTTCACAATTTAAAGCATCTTTGGGGTGATTAACAACTTCTACTGGTATCAACTTGCAAAGCAAAAGCATAGTAGTAGTAAAAAAGCACTTATTGTATTAGCGATTCAAATTTATTTTCGGGTGCTTCTCCAGTCAGCTATATTTCAAGGTTAGAGACTCGTTCGCTGAAGTGATTTTGTAGCGATAGTATCTTCAACTCAAAAAGGGACTAACATGTGAATTTCCCGCACCCCTCGACCACAAACTTTATAAAACTGACGTTTTTGCTAGGTAGTCAAAAATGGAAGATATAGAACTACATGGTGCCAAAAAGCAGTTTGTATATAGATTACGCGTTAGTTATATATTTTGTAGTCACGAGTAAGCAAGATGTGGAAACGGTAAGTAAGAGATAAAAGTAACAACTGAGGTCATTCTCCATTGCAGTTTTATCAAATGGCATAATTTCACTAGTGAACTTCAAGACATTCTAAATAGTTATTTATGCAACAAGTACAAAAAGTAAGTGTTTATTGCACGCGACGTGAAATTGTCCAACGAGGCCGTCAGGCCGAATAGGACAACACGTCGAGTGCAATAAGCACTTTTTGTACGAGTTGCATACAATATTTTTTCTACGTTCATGCAAAAACCAAAAAATGATATTTAGATGACACTAAGTCTAGGAAAATGTGACGTTGATTTGAACGTTTATGTTTGTCATAATGACATAACGCTGTAGTAGAATGGCAGATAAATGCAATAAACATTTTATTGCACTAGTGCAATAAAGAACCACTTTTTCCACTAAATATAGTTCAATAAAGTTTTGTTTTTTGCATGAACGTAGAAAAATGACTTTTAAAATCGCTCTCAGAATTTGACAGAACACTGGTCTTCGCTAACAAACATTTTATATTCACTGTCTTCTCAAAGAACTTGAACTGTCACTGTCTCTGCTACTGCTTTTCAACAAAATAGGGGCACTAAATATTGCCCAATAAGGGCATCCATAAATGCCTTTAAAATATGTCCAATCAGTTTCTCAACCACTTTCAACTATAAGGAAAGATGCTGAAGGCCTCAGTACTTGAATCGATGTGGCCACTCTGCCGGCAATTTGGAATTCTGCGGAAAGTAGACGGTAGACCGTAGACCAACTAAATTTGCTGAAAGGAGCCTGAATGTTGGCTTGGGTCAATGTGAGAGATTGATACCGGTCAACATTTGACCACCCCTCTGATTAATGAGGTTTTCCAGGTGGCCCTCATTCCTGCACTGAATGGCGGTTAGGGCCTACAACTATAACATATTTCATAAATAAGAACTAAACAAACAACACAGAAGATTAATTATATTCTAAAAAAGACTGTAAATATAATTCAAATTTGTACCATGCGAGGGTGTAGCTCCAATCGCCAATAAGGTATCTTAATGGAAACAATAGTTAAACATCAACTAATAACGACGTAAATATCTATTACTTTTACTTCCGCTAAACAATCGAAATTTTACATCAGTTAATGAATGATTTAACTGTCCATTCACTATTTAAAAGTGACGGCTAATTTAATGGTATTATGGTGTAGATAATTTTAATTAAAAGTAGTTTTATTTAGTTAGGTATCCGTATTATCCTAGATATAATTGAGTTGCTAGATATTATCTTTCTGTTTTAGGTTTGTTATAAATAAATATTAAATCTTAACTCTACATTTGGTCGATATAGACAAGGAACACGAAAAACTTAATTGACAGTTTTGGTTTGACGCCACAGAAAAACTACTTGAACTAGGAAAAATTATTATTGAGCACATTCATTCATAACTAACACATGAATACACTACATGTACAGGGTGCCTGGAAAGTATATGGCATACTCACGAGTGTATAGGGGAAGTCAAAATAATCCTAATTTGTCATAAAAAAATCCTTCCTCTGTGTCTCTTAACCGAGATACAGAGCCCCTAAGGGGTACTCAGCGATTTACCTTTTCGGTTCTAACATTTGAACCGCGACGTGTATAATTTAATGAAATTTTTATATTTTGTGGAAACCATAAAGCCTTATAAATTATATCACACTCGTTGGACAAAAATTTTTGACAGGTGTCATTTAACAAAGGTAAAATCTGAATTTTAAAACACTTTGCTCATTCCTCTTTAAAAAAGGTATTCTACATTTGTTTCTATAAAATTTGCCGTTTTCGAAAAAATTACCAAGTTTTTGTATAACACGCCATTGAAATACTAAATCAGAATCATGGGCGTAGCCAGGGGGAGGCAGAGGTGCCCCCATAATTCTTGCTGCGTGTTTCAGAAAACCATGATTTCACATAAATTGTTTAATAAACTGGCTCTCGCCCCCTCTACTCCCCAGGACTCTTGCCCTCCCCCCCTAGGAAAATTTATGACTACGCCTATGATCAGAATCACAAATCAGAGTACTGCCATGTTATTGACAACACTTGTCAAACTTGTCAGATTGATTGAGTACACAAGACTAAATAATGGAGTATTATTTCTACAGCGATTATGCTGACATGAATCTAATTTATGGTCTACATAAAATATTCAAATTTCATTAAATTATACGCGTCGGTTCAAAAGTTAGAGATGAAAAGGTTAATGGGCACTTTAGGAAATTTGTTTTTATGACAAACTAGGGTTATTGGTTATTCTGACCTCCCCTATAAATTCCCGAGAGTATGCCATATACTTACCAAACACCCTGTATATCTAAAAACTAAAATGTGTATTTTAATCTTAAGTGTGAAGTTTGTTTAAAACTTACCCTTGGGATTAAAGTGTATGCTTTAAACTCAAGTGCAAATTTCCTCTAAAAATCTTTCTTTTCCTCCAGAAAATCGACGCCTATGATAAGCACCATCCGAGATGGCTTAGATCTGTCAACTACCATGCGGTCGTTTTTCACAATGTAGAAATGGCGAAAATTCACATTTTTATTAATAAATAATACTGAGTCATAGTTGACTCTGTATAATATTGGAAGGAAATAAAATGCATCTTTTAATTCTAAATATTACTTTTTATTTTATTATTTTTATTTCTTTAAAAAATACCCAAGGATTAAGTGCATTTTTAATATCAAGCTTGAGGTTCTAAACATCTCTCAATATCACCCTCCGTATATGGCATATTGTCGGTTATTTTTTACTAATGATCAAAGACCAACGATGTACCCATACGAATACACTGCTGACTCATCAATCAACAAGCGAAATTACTTCTCCTTTCACCATTTTACCGTCATCCTATCGTTATATGGATAGGATAGTTTCCATTTCGCATAATGTTTAGTTACGTAATGCTCCTGTGTTTCCTGGTGTCACACTTCTGCTGTGGTATAACGAGTTTCGTTTTCATTCGAGAATTTTGGGGTCAGCCGGCCGTTTGTTGAATAATGATTATGAGATGGCGTTATATAATATGCAGTTGTCCTGGTTTACCCAACCTGGTCATTATAAGCAATATATGTATACTCACGCCCTCGCGCATTGCTTCGGTCGTATGCAGGGCTGCTCTTTTTAGTACAATTGTACTAGATTTAGTACATTACGTTCTGATTTAGTACGTCAGTAGGTACACCAATAACATTTTTAGTACAATCCAAAAAATTAACAATCATTAATTATCAAAAAAAATCCACAAGGACCTATTTGAATTGTTCAAGACAGCATATTAATTACTGTGCAGTTTTCTATTTTGCTATCATCTCTACAAAAATTAATTGCAGCAGTTTAAATTTTGAATTAGCGTGATGTAATGACGGAACTTCAATAATTGAAACTAACATTTTTTTGTTTCCATGGTTCTTGTTGAAAAAATAGAATTCTATAGTCTGTTCAGAAATGAAAGACAGTAATAAAAGCTTATTATGTATGCAAATCGTAAATAAATGTAGTACTGGTGCTTATATTCAATATTTTTATATTATGTATTATCGGTATAGATGAGGTGTACTTTTAAAGAAACTTTGTGTGATCGGACCGGACTAAGTTGTAGCATGTAGCTAAAATTTAATCCCCAACAATCCGTCTTTGTCCATGCCGCTTCAATTTCTCGGTCCATTTCTCTTATAAGTAAACAATATAAAAACAGCATTTCAAAACATGAGGCAACTTTAAGCATCATAACCGAGTTAAGAGGGTTTTTAGTAATTCGAATAAAATTATTCAATATTATTATCAATATATTTATTAAAATTTAATGAATAGACTTTTATTCCACACAAAAATATATGTATTTTGAAAATTCAAATTATGGTGAGTAAATGTAGTGTTGTATAAATGTACAATAAAGAAAATAAAAAAAGTAGGTATATTAAAATTCATCCTCTGAATATTCTGATGAATTATCTTCGTCTCCTAGATTGATAACGATAGGTTCCACAGTAACGTCAATTAAATTATCGAGTTCCCACATTTTCTCCTCTTCTTTTTGTACATGATGTATACATCTTTGCCAGTTATCTGCAGTTACTCGTTCCAAGGAATTTTTTAACAAAATTTTCACGTCACTTAATTTAAACGTCGTATTATTTCGCGCTACATCTCCTTTTACCTGCACCCAGACTAATTCGATTGGGTTAAGTTCACAGTGATAAGGTGGTAACCGTAGTACCGTTATTTGGCGATTTGTTGCCATTTCATCGATAACATATTTTTTCTGATCTTTATTAAGATTGGCAAGTGTCAAAAGTTCTTTTTGCACCATATTTATTTTAAAAAAAAATTTTCCGGATAACCATTGAATTATATCGGCTTTTCTGGCATGGTACCTGGCATTATTCCTGACAATTACAGACCCCGGAGGAATAAGATCCAACATCTGTGTAAAATACTCTTCGAAACCATGTGCGTTCATGTCTTCGTGATAGTCACCTGTATTTTTAGATTCAAATAAAAGTAAACCGCCATCTAGAAAACCACTGGCACTACCTATATGTGTCACTATTAATCTTCGCCCTTTACGTGAAGGTGCCTTGAACCCTGTTGAGAGTCCATCCAAAAATGCTTGTCGAAAACTTTTTACATTTTTATCTTGCCACACTTTTGTTACAGTATATCCTTCATTGACCCAAGTTTCGTCTAAATAATAAATATTCCTCCCTTAATCACGGAATTTTCTAATTGATCTTAAGTAGGATCTTCGCCAACAAATAATTTCATCTTTATAGATAAGAACTGACTTCCTGTTCTGCTTTTCCCAGCAAAAATTCAACTCTCGTAAGACGGCCCATAATTTGCTTCTACTGATTATTGGCAAATCGTTGTCCTCTGAAAGTTCACTTAAAATTTTGTTTAGCGTTGGTATTTTTTTTAAATAAAATGAGTGTACAGCGCACATCTTTTCACGCGTTTAGCAGGTACGTAACCTGATAAGCTCGACATTTTACCCAAACAATATTATATCCACTGGCATACTAGTCACTAAACACAAGTCGAATTTTACTCTACTGCACTAGCATGTCTTCGTATATACAGCTCTAAGACTGTCACAATACACTGGCTCCTGCCCTATGATGTATCCAGTAAAATATACTAATGTACACCCATTACCTAGTGTTACCCGATAATTACCTGAAACGAAATATTACCACACCCATGGCCGGTGCTTATCTCGAGGTTTCATTATTCTCTTTCATTTCTAAACAGACTATAGTAAACTTAATTTGGCTGTTTCATACCACGGAGGTCAACACGTGTCTGTTTGAACAGAGGCGTATACACAAGGGGGCCAGAGAGGCAGTATAAGACGAAAACATTTTTCGCAAAAATTATCAAATCTAGTATAATAGGTTTTTAGATAAGTAAATATTGTTAAAAATCAAAGTACATGGAACGTTGCCAAAAATAAGTAATAAAAAATCTGTTTGAAATAAAAGTATTATTATACATTTTTAAGAAGTTTGTGCATCAATAAAAGAAGTCTATACACTACTCTTACAGCTATTTGAAATTTCTACTTGTTTGCCCCCCGAGGGAGTCAAAGTATTTTTCTTCCGAGGAAGGAAAAGTACTACTTTTCTTCCTGAAATGAGGGAGTAAAACAGTATTTTTCATGTAGGGAGTAGAAAAAAACTTGTTTCCAAAACAGGCGTGCGTTGCACAAATAGGAATATGAAAGATTTATTAATGTATGTCCCATCATTTTTTATTTTCTTTTTGTTTGAAGATGATAATAGAGATCTATTGAACATATGAATAAGGTATATCACAAATGATTGATATGGTCAACCCAAAGTTAAGTGATTTTACAAAACCATTATTGGTTCTTTAAATTCAGATCGATATTGTTAGAATAGAGTCTCGTTACAGATCTGAGATCGATGTTCTAATGCCTCGAATAAAAGTAAAGTAACTTTCTTTTCGCCTGAATGATGTGGTTCGTACCGACCAACGACTTGTAAAAGTATTTCAAGTTCAAGTAGGTGACGGTTTACAAGGCGACCACCTCGGAACAAACAATTTCAAAACTGACGTTTTATGCAGGAATTTTACAGAAATAAAACAACGAGCGAGGAACATTCCAACTTTCGTTCTATAACAATAGCTGCGTAAGTTAAATATTAATATTTCAAATGTTTTCCATTTGTTTCTTAACGCTTGCATTGTGTCTTTTACTTCTACACCACCAGACAAAGCGATTTTACTAAAAGCATCGTATTAGTATTTCAGATTTATTAGGAATCATCAGTGTAAAATACCAGGTACAATCTATTGCAATAATAATGGCACTTTCTCAAATCAGTTTTTGAACTACTGTTGAAAGTTCAATGTAAATAATTAGGCAAAAACTAAAGAAACGTTCAACGTCAACTTTTGTTTTGAGAACATATTTATCAAACTGATTTAAAATCTTCTACAAATGCAATTCTATGATGATAATTTACTACTAATAGAGACAAATTTTATTTTCTCTACTAACACAGAAATGGTAAAAACACTTGTGGTTAGTATATATATATTTAGGTAGTACAACAATTTCAAAAAAGATTTTTTTTTAACTCGTGTTTCCTGAAGCAAATCCACTTTATCACTGCTATAACTAGACAATTCTTCTAATAAATTATCTGAATTACTGGAATTCCAATCAGACATAGCTATACAATATTAAAAAATCAGTTTTTTAAAATTGCACAGGGTGTCCGGAAATGATGAGCAAAAAAATCAGGGGATAATTCTAGACCGAAAATAAATGCTACCTCTTTCTATAACATTTTTTCCAAAACTGATTATTAACGGAATTACAGGGTGTTAAAGTTAAAATTTAATTTTCGATATTTGTAAATAACTTCTTAAGAAATCCAAATATTTACATAAAATTTGTAAATCGGGGGTTTTTGCGGACGAAAAATTCAAATATGTTTCTAATTTTGACGTCACTAGTAAAGGGCGCCACTTATGGCACATCATGTTTCTTTTAAATGACAGAACTCTTTGCTGCTTAGTGTATCCATCTGACTACTGAAACAATCGATTCTCCTACCTGTTATATCTGAAAAAGGTATACCTTATTGAAGTCGTTGGGAGTAACAGTTTAGAAATAATCTTATTTAAAATATTCAGTGCACCGATTGAAAACTGTTATCGTTTCAGTTAAAGTGCCTTTTCTTCCGAAAATACAGCAAAATGTTACTTGACAAAGTTGTTCAGAACGGTATATTATGGAGATGTGCAAAATTTTTAAAAAATCGGTCTGCTTTGATAAAATCTTTGTGCTTTTGATACATGATGATTTTCCGGGTTGTTATGCCGTGACTCGCCGCGACTGAGCTGACTAAGAAGCTTTTGCAGATTCACCACTGAAGATGCCGACAGTGAAGAGCGGCGAAACGTTTGGAAGCATGGGATGCGACCAGTTACAGCGGCGGCTACGGAACGCCTCGGAGGACCACCAGTATCCGAGAAGTAGGAACAGTAGGAACCGAAATCAATATATGGACAGGCCCAGAGACACCGATAGCGGGTCTGTCCCCACAGAGCCTAGCCCGAGAACAACCAGGGCAGGTAAAGTATCCCAGCTAATGCTAGGGATGTGCATTTTAACTCTGTTTCTGGCAGCTACCAGTTACCGAGGTCACGGCATAACAACCCGGAAAATCAACATGTATCAAATTACAACACTGGCCGTGAAAGCCTAAAAACCATCTTTGTGCTTTGTTGAAAAATGGTTTACTCATCATTTCAGGACACTCTGTATTAGGATTTTATATTAACTTCTACTGTCCATACAGGGTGATTCACCACTTATACCAAGACATTTGGGAACAAATACGTCATGAAAAATGAAGTAAATATCGTAAAAAAATGTTTGCAAAATCCTTACAGTTTCTGAGAAAAAATATTTATGTTGTTGTATTTTCAACCTTAAAATCTTTGGGCTACTGTAGTCTCTAGAGCCATCGGAATGCGTTCTATTCGCGTTTTTAGTATTACCGTTTTCAAGATCAGTTTCTTCAAGTCTAAAATATGAATTACGTGTATGATATCTAGCAATCGTAGTTGATGGATATCGTTTTAATTTATGATCAAGACAAAATGCTTTAGCAGCTTTTCGTTTGTACGCAGAACGAATTCCAGGTAAACATGTGCCAAATGCCGCTATTTTTATCGCAGTAGTTCAATGCGGGCGTGACACAAGAGATTTACAAGAAATCTAGAGGGTTCAGATCAGGCGATCTTGGAGGCCATAAAACAGGTAGATTTCTTTGTTTGGGGATATTTGAAGACATTAGTGTATGGTACTCCTGTAAATAGCCTGGAAGAGCTGCAGCTACGGATTAATCAAAAGTGTCAAGAAATCCAAACCAAGAGTTCGAATATCGTTGAGACGAAGATGTCGTGCCTGCTTGGACGGAGGGCACTTTGAACATCTTCTGTAACTTTGTTTTTTGTTTGTTAAAAGCTTCCTTTGTCGGTTTATTCCTAATAAAATAAAATGTTTGAAAAACGAATAGTGGTCCATATCTCCGCAACCGTTACTTTACGGACCCATGTTTATTATGACTTTTCTGCTTATTTTGGTACATACTATTACCATCTGAAATATTTTGCACTCTTTTTTAACACCCTGTATATTATATCTAGTCTTGTAATCATAAACATTTGTAACATATCGCGCTTTTTCCTGTTTGAAATTATCCTCTGTACTATTATGTAATTTAAATATACAGGGTGTTAGGTAAACATGCGGCAAAAATTTAAGGGGTTATTCCTTGGCCTATTCTAAGAATATTTTGTCCTATGATGATTTCTGAAAAACCCCTTTGTTTCGAAGATACAGGGTGAACAAAATTTGCGCAAACCGTATTCGATTAAGCCAGTTTTTCAAGAAATGTATTGAGAAATTTTTATAACAACCACGTGTGGGCAGATGAAAATCCGCATGAGGTATGTGAAGATCGATTTCAACATCAGTTCTTGAATATTTGAGATGGAATTGTCGGTGACTATTTAATTGGACCGGTATTTCTACCAACCAGACTTACTGGCGAGATGTATCGCAACTTTTTGGAAGAAACACTGCCTGAGTTTCTGCAGGATGTACCATCGGCGACAAGAATTGCAATGTGGTTTATGCACGATGGTGCACCACCACATTTCAGTTTGGTTGCTCGTGATTTTTTAACAGCAACATACGGAGATCGCTGGATTGCTCGAGGTGTGCCACACGCATGGCCTGCTTGATCTCCAGACTTAAACCGTCTGGATTATTTCTTATGGGCTATCTGAAATCATTAGTTTACGCTACTCCAGTGGAGAATTTGGACGAATTGCGAAATCGGATAATTGCTGGGTGTTACTCAATTAGAAACAACCCTGGTGTGTTTGAAAGGGTTCGGTACTCAATGACGAGAAGATTGAATGCTTGTATCCAAGCTGGAGGAAGTCATTTCGAACACTGATTGTAGATTGATCAACTTTACATGTACTTTTTGATAATAAAATGTTGTTACTGTCGCAAATTTTCTTCGCCCTGTATCTTCGAAACAAAGGAGTTTTTCAGAAATCATCATAGGACAAAATATTCTTAGAATAGACCAAGGAATAACCTCTTGAATTTTTGTTGCATGTTTACCTAACACCCTGTATCTAAAACAAAAAACAAAATTGTCTGTTCCTATTTGATAACTAAGTTTGTAAATAATATTCTCGAAAAATATGGCAAGACTATTAATTAGTTTGTCAGAGCAAGAAAACTATTCCATTGTTATTTTCAATATTTTTAATGATTGTACAAATAGCTAATTATTTGCGAATATTATCGTAAAAAATATAATAAATTATGGCGCACATCAGCATTTTTTCCTTAGACCTCATTAAAAACTTTTAAAAATATAACTCTCTCTATTTAATGCACCTGTTACATGTGAGAAAAGCGAAATTGAAACGGATCACATCATAATTTGAAAAATATATTGTATATAGGGTGATTCAAAACTTATATAAACAAATTTGGGAATATAAGCGTCATCAAAAAATGGAGTCAATATCGTAAAAAAAATTTTTGTAAAATTCTTATATTTTCCGAGAAAAAAATTATTGAAGTTCTAGTAGTCTAGTAGTAGCACAGCTTAAAGTTCTTTAAGCTGCGGTAGTAGCACAGAATAAAGGAACTACCAGAAGCGAAAGCTAAGGCGGCGCCTTTGATCTTGGATGGTCACAAAAATTTAACCTTGAATTTGAAATTTGACGTATCTAATACTTACTACACTGAGAGAAAGTTGTATATAATATCTACAGTCTACACTAAGAAACAAGTTGACACTATATTTATTTAGTCATATTGAAGCTTTAAGCAGTATAAAATACCTACTATGTATAAAATTATTAAAAAATATAAAATACATGTATAAATTGCATTTATTCCTGTTTATTTTTTTATTGTTGTGAAAATTATATATTTTATTTAACGTGGGAGAACTTTTTCAGATACATTTGCCATAAAGAAGATTTGATACTGCAATAGATATTTTAAATGGTATATAGTCACTAATATTTCCTTTGTTTCAGTTATAGAAGCTATTTTCATTTCAAGTAATTAATAGATTTCAGGTATGAGTACTTGGTGGGCCACGCTTGATGCAGGTCAACTCAATCATTCCGCAAGGCACACAGCAACCATCCGACTTCTCTTACATCTTTAGCTCTTTCCTAGTTCCAAATTTACAAAGTTATTCTTAATTATTTTCAGAAACAAAGTGTACATAAATTTCCCCTCCATTTATTTTGTTCACTTTACGTTTTAAACCTTAGTTTACTTGTGTCAAAAAATATGATTTAGGGCACCCTGGACACTAGATTCTAAGAGCACTGGTGTAAGACTCAAATGAGATCAATATTATGGGAGTTATTTTGAAACTAGTTTCAAGACACCTAAAGTTTTAATTTTGAATAAAAGTAATTTATTTTTCAATGTTTACAGAATAATAACGGAGATAGTCTTAAAGAAAACACAAATATGGTTTATGAAATATATATTTATACAATACCTATTTTACATAACTATAAATTAAAAGAATCTATCACTTTCCAAAACACACTAAACCGACACAGCGACACACATAAACAAGAAACACACAAGAAAGCGAGGTTGATTAATAAACCACTTGTAAAATGGCGGAGCCGCACATGCGCACTAAAATTGTGTTTTGGCGGCAGCTCTCTACTTCGCTTCTGGTAGTTCCTTTATTCTGTGGTAGTAGTCTCTAGCCAGGCGATTTCAAATATGCGATTACTTCGTATTAATTTTTTTGTGATGCATACATTAGCTTTTCAAATATTGTGATGCATACATTAGTTTTTCAAATATGAAAAATAGCTTACGTATAGCAACTGGCAGTTGATGGGTGTCGTTTTAATTTATGGTGAAGGGCTTTGGCAGAACGATTTCCCGGTAAACACGTGCCGAATGCAGCTACTTTTACAACGGTGTGCAGTGAGTGCAAGTGTAGTGCAAACGCAGGCGTGACGCGGGAAACTTGCAGCCGAATAATGGAAGAGATGGAGGTCCAGGGCATCCACGGTGAATTGCAGCAGTATGATGTATCATACACGAGGCTCAATTATTATATTCGTACCACGTACAGCGTGTCGAAGCATTAATACCAGGATATTGGACGAGGACGACCGGTATCATGGCAGGTTGGACTATTTTGCGGGGGTAATTTAAAAAAAATAAGTATATTGCACCGATGACCGAAGTGGACACTATTGATGATTTACGCAAATGTATCACAGCTGCTGTCAATAACTTACAAGTTCAAAACGGACGAGAAGCAGAAACATTGTGTTAGTTTGTAGAAACTGGGTAAGACGGGCCCAAAATTTTGTTGTAACAATGTAAAAAAAATGTAAAATGTAATTTATTTTTTTACTTAAGAATTTTTTGTCCGAGCGCCGATTATACGCCTTATCAGGTTTTCAGAACCAGTTTCCAGTGCCGGGCGGAAGTGTATTTTAAAATCATTTTTGAACTGCTCATTTTGATTTTATTTTTGCAATATTATAGTTGTGTACCCTGTACATTCAAAAAATGGTTTTACATAAGTGAATGATGCATTAAAAAAGTGATATTATTGAAGAACTGACGAGTGGTGTTAGATACTGAAAAATAACAATACAATACAAAAAAAAGTATATTGAATTAGAAGTTATCCTCAGGATACGATTCATTTATAATCAATGTAATATATGTAAATGTAATAAATGCAACTTCTACTCTAGATGTTATTTATTTAAAGGATGCATAAATTCTGTAAACAAGTTTTTATAAATACAAGGCTGGCCACTAGTACCTACATAAACAATTGCGGAAGCAAAGTGTGAAGTAGTACATACTATTAATTAAATATCGTATTAACACAATTATTGCATCACTTGATGACAGTTGAACTAGTGCAGTACATCGACTGATACGACATATCAGTATACAGGGTGGTCCGCTTTTTATGATTCACCATTGCATTAGCAACTCGGAAACTGTAAACATACAGGGTGGCTCAAATTACACAAAAGTTACGCCTTTTGATGCCCATTAAGATAAACCAAATAGATCCAAGATATAAGCTGTCGTTGCTGAAATATTGTGTAAAAACTGAAAATAGCGATGTTAGGAAATACCATCTAGCCTCATTATTACTCAACAGATAGAGACGAAATTTGGTACAGGTACTCCAGTACCTATTTAAAATTCCACTTCGAGTAAAGCTACACTCATCCGTCCATAGCACTTTATTAATAAAATTTGGGTCAGCAGCAATTCGATTTTATAACCAATTGCAAAATTCAAGACGACTGGGGAAATCAGCAGGTTCTAAAGATTGAACTTTCTGAAAATGATACGGGTGCAGGAGTTTTCTCGTAATATTCTGCAGACCTTGCTTTGGGATATCTTCAATCGCCTTGAAATGATTCTTGTAGAAATTGTAGGTTGCTCCTCAACTAAATTTAAAACAGCTTCTATTATATTTAAGTCATTTTGAGGAAGCCCAGCAAGTTCTCGGCGTGGTTTTACACATCCCGTATCGCGAACACGTTGAAACACTTGGACAAAAGTTCGCGCACTTAGATGAAGCCGATTCTCCGGTATTCGGCAGCAACGGCATTCGCATTTCGTAAACATTCCCCGTATAAAACTAGCATTTCCGCATATTCTAAATTAGTAAAATTAGGCATTGTGATGTGAATTTACGACCAATACACGACCGAAACAAACAAACTACTAAGTTTTCTTTAATTAGCGGTCTTGCTTAGTTATTCAAGTGGTTTTTTCTTAGCCGGATAAAGACCAAAAATCGAAGGACTTTACATTTATTTCATTGCCGACGTTTTGGTGTTGATTTTTACACCATCTTCAGGGCTCTAAATTTAAAATGTCCTTTGTCTAAAAATGTAGTGTCAAACATGAAGAAGATAACATCTAGATACTTATAGATACAATTATGCTTCATAGAACAAACTAGTGCGATTTCGCTTTTCACACACAGTAAGGTTGTTGTTAATAAAATTCGTTGTTATTTAGCAGGATGAAAATTAAAAAAAAAATAAATAAAATAATAAAAAATAAAATAAAAAATTTTTTTTGATTAAATGGTGGCAAATTTGAATAACACACACGCTGAAGTTTTAGACGACATTATGTATGTAAACATGATGTGGCAACGATGTTTTTCCATCGACATTAGATTATCATATGGCTGCGACATCAGAAAGTTTGTAGCGTACCAGGAGCGTCGTATTACCGATTTTTATAGGGTGATTTGTTTATTTTTTTTAAAGGTCGAGTAAAAATTTTTTTTTTCGATTTTCTGCCTTTATTAAGCCTTCCGAATACGTGGTTAAAATTAATGACATTATGACTGACTCACCCTGTATATGTATAACGTACCCACGTTGACATACTTGGAGGTGCTAATTACATTTAGAATGCTACGGTTAATTGCTTCATATTTACTAACATGTGTCATGGGCCACGATTATTAAAGGTAGGTGTCAACTGTCAACAACAGTTCTTTTGGTAGACGTCTCTGAGGAAAACATATACACCGTGTGCCAAAAGAAGCGGGACGGTAGAATATTTCGCGAAATTTACATCGGATAGAAAAACTGAAAAACACGTGTTCAATATTTTTAAAAAATCTATCGAATGACACCGTTTTCCGTTTTCGAGAAACAGACGATTTAAGTTTTTGAGATTCGGTGGAAATTAAATTAGAAAATTATTTTTTCCAAAGTAGTAGGCGTGGAAATAATAAGTATATAGGTGGCACTACAATATCATATTGTTTCTATTAATGCCACTCAATTCATAGATTAGGCAGTAGTGTTTTTTTATTGTTATTTTTTATATTTAGGTCATAATATTTTTTCGAACATTGAAATGAGAAACATGATATGTGTATGTGCCCACGAAAATTTTTGAGGTCGCGGTGCAGCAGCGAGGTACTTGGAATCTGTTCATTTTTTCTTGAAAATTGTGTAACTTATGTTATAAAGGGTGTGTCAGGTATTACTGGCAACCTTGGAAGGGGTCATTGTATTGTCAAAATAAATGATATTTACGCAAGAGATATAGGGTGTCAAAGATTTCGAAATATATTTTTTATTTGCTTGGAAGTCCTTTATAATAAAACAATAATAATTCTAGATTGTAATGGGATATATTTGGCCTAATTATTCAGTACGTTTAAATATTCCCCATTAACACCAGTGACGTAGACACCTTGTGGCATTTTTCTTTTATTTACAATATAAATAGTAGGTACGCTACTGTCTTAATTAAAAAAAATATTATTTGAAATTATTATATATTAAAAGGTCTGGGTTACTCTCGCTCGCACACTTCACTTGAAAAATTGACCATTTTACCTCCATAAAGGCTTTTTTTGCGAGCCCTGCAGCGCCGAACGGCTAAACGCTACGCCATTCGCCGTCTTTCTAGATTGCCTACGGCGTATTTTGATGCCGATTTTTTTGCGTTTTCCTAGTTAAATTTCCATTTTTCCGAGGCTCCTCGGCCAAAAACGGTGGATTTTTTTATGTGGAACGATGATAGTTGAGTCGGTTACGCCCCTTTATAGAAAAAAGCGATTCTTTTCTTTTTAATGGAACGAGGATAGAGCGAGTAGGTAACGCCCGTTTTTATACATTGGACAAATGGCAGACGAAATGCGTTTTGCACGGCATAAACGTCAGAAATGTCAAACTAATTTGTTGTTTAGGCTCTTTTGTAGAAATTCAACAAACGTCAAACGAAACGTCAAAATGAATTAAAACAGATTATGTGTTCTGGAACAATTTTCGGGCCCTTCCAGCTACGAGAAGTTGTTATAGTGTTGTCTGATATATATCCGAGTCATTTGGTGATGATTTTATAGCCCAAAATCTGAATTGGTATCTTTAAAGTTTCACGGCACACCGCCGACCAAAATCACCGAAACGTCAAATGCTGCGGCGATGACATTTCGGTATAAAACGTAGGAAATTTGGAAAAATGGGCCGACTGGAGCCACTGGAGGCCGACAAAGACCAAAAACTGTAAATTTGAAGTCTCTAGAAATTTCCCGTACCCGAGCGCTGCGGTTTGAGGCCGTTTTTACATTGAACTTTGCATAAATACAAGAGTAAAAATGAGGTAAAATGAGCTAGACAATATAGCATTTCATTGTCGGTCAGTGGTCGCGCGGTTTAAGGCGTTAGTACTTGAATCGAGGTGACTAGACGGAGTTGGTTCGAGCCCAGCTGCCGGTAGACCGTATATAAGCTATATTCGTGGAGAGGATTGGCACCCTCTCTGTGGGTATGGTAGGGTGGAATAATGTTAGCTTGGGTCAATGTGACAGATTGATGCCGGTTGATATTTGACTACCCCCCTAATTAATGAGGTTTTCCAGGTTTTCCTCATTCCTGCACTGAATAGTGGTTAGGGCCTACCAACGTAAGTCGTTCCTGGGCGCAAAATGCGGCCTGCTTAATAATAATATGCCGCCCCCTCTCCCGCACAAGTCTCCGACTTCTGGGCTAATCCCTGTGATTAGAATGAGGGGTAGAGATATTATTATTATTATTATTGTCGTATCGCTTCAATTTATAGGGTGATTCAAAAAAGCTTGATGGACAGAATAAAAATTGACAAAAAAATCTAAAATTCCAAATTCGAGGAAACTTCCATGATGGATTTATTATGACACTAACTAACGGAGCAAATACAGAGTGTTTAAAAATAATGAACCATTCTCTAAAAAAATATTTGACACCCTGTATCTCAGAAATGCTAAACTTTTATAGTTATATGTAAGTATATTTCATTTATTTTGACTGTACAACTTCCCCTTCCAAAGATGCCAGTAATACCTGAGACACTCTGTATATGTAACAACAGTTAATACTCTTACACCCAGTATATTTTGGCCTTCCTGCAAAAACTAGTTATAAATCATTGAAGGTCTGATTAATCCTTATAAAATGCATCGAACTGGTTGCATTAAATTTTACTTTCGGATATTCCCAAAGAAGAATGATGAATGACCTACTTGAAAAATTTCTCCATCCACACATCGCTCATTACTTGCTGCAAACTCTTAGATAACAATGATTTTTAGAAAGTATTTCGCATTTAAGTAAACAATTATTGCACGAGGAAACCATTAATAGAAACGTGTTCATATTTATAAGCGCGCGTAATCATGTCTTTTTTTGTATGTTGTTTAAACTATGTATACAGGGTGGTCCGTTTTTTCATGGCTCGCCATTGGCATATCTAGGAAACCGTGAAATATACATTGTGGCTCAAATTAGAAAAAGAGTTACACCCATTAGAAAAACCAAACAAATCCAAGTTAACTGCTGTCGTTTTTGAGATATTGTGAAAAAATAAAAATAACAATTTTAGAAAATGCTATCTAGCGTCATCATTTCACAACAGAAAGAGCTGAACCTGGTACAGAGGTATAAGAACCTAAGAAGAGTTTATATTTTATTAAATTTCTTTTATTGCATGGGGTAGGTATTCTTCAAATAAAATAGTAATTTTACATAATAACGTATTCGTAATTTTATCCATCTGTCCATTCAAGCAAAACTACTAGCCGCAAAATTCTGTACCAAATTTTAGCTCTTTCTGTTGAGTAGGGTGGGCGATAACGGTTTGGAACTATCGATTATCGATAAATAAAATATACCGATATTATCGATATATCGATATTATCGATAATATCGGTATTATCGATAATATCGATACATCGATAATATCGATATTATCGATAATATCGCTATTATCGATAATATTCATACTATCGATAATATCGATATAAGCGATAATAACAATATTATCGATTAATATATAGTAGGGGTGGGCGATAACGGTTTGAAACTATCGATTATCGATAAATAAAATATACCGATATTATCGATATATCGATATTATCGATTAATATATAGATATTATCAATATTATTTAAATTATCAATACAATAATACTGCATTTTCGATAATTTCGATGTTACCGATTTAATAATATTATTTTTGCTTTGTATTAATTTTCTGTACATTCAAGTTAGGCATATTGTTGTTCCATTGACTACGGAAATTAATAAAACAACATGAGAAAAGAAAAATAATGTATTTCTTGTCGAAAATAGATACACAGAACAAATAACATTAAAAAAATACATTTAATTCACTGAATAAGGTGTTTATTTAGTGACAGAAATATTAACTGTTCTGCATGTTGTCGGAAATCCTAATGGTACGTAACAGTACATGATGTATAATACTTGTTTACGGTTTTTGAGATATTACGTGTTTATTGTTCAAAATTTATTCTGAAAAATCAGTCATTTGTTAAAAATCGCATTTCTAATTCAAAATGCTTAATTTCATGTATTTCGATTAATATATATTATGGATATTTTGCATATTCATTGAAAAAGTTATATTTCTTAAAACGACACGTGCTTGTAGATATTGGCTATTCGCGAGTACCGACATACTTCCTAAATGTACGCGTATTTGTAGCCGAATTAATAACGCACATTGTCTATGATTACTTCTTTTATATTTGAAAAAGTTAAACTTGTATTGGGTATATGAGTTTATTCTATCGTGGCTAAGAAATATTTTACAAATTTTAGTTCCATTCTTCTTCATGTTAACCACGTAACAAGTAAACACTAGTATGTAATGTAGCAAGATCACTAAAAGATAAAGATCTAGGGTATGTAACTGAGTAACTGTATATACGTTTACGTATAAGTCGCATAAATCATTATTGGCTTCAAGCTACGGCTAAACGTGATTCTTCGTGAGTCAAATTATTGATATTAACAAAACTAGGGTTGGAAATATTTATCGATATATCGATAATTATCGAATTATCGATAATATCGAAATTATCGATAATATCGATATTATTGAAATTATCGATATTATCGAAATTATCGATATTATCGAAATTATCGATATAATCGATAATATCGATAATTCGATAATTTTTATCTGTATTATTATCGATAATTGTCGATATATCGATAAATATTCCCAACCCTACTGTTGAGATATACATCATACATATTCATATACGTTCAATCATACATATCTAACAATCAGCACGGTTTTATTAAGGGTCGATCAACGGTAACTAAGTTATGCTGTTTTACTTAGTTTATCTCAAATGCACTTGATACTCAAGAACAAGTACATGCTGTATATACAGATTTTACGAAAGCTTTCGATAAGGTCGATCATAAAATCATTTTGCATAAGTTAGGCTGCTTAGGATTCACTGACAATATGATTTCATTTTTTAATTCTTATTTACAAAATAGATTTCAATTTGTAGAGTACATTGGTTATAAATTATCTAAATTTATGACCACGTCTGGAGTTCCGCAGGGTTCCATTTTAGGCCCTTTATTTTTTATAATTTTTATAAACGATTTGGATAAACGATTCAGGGTTAATTCACTCTTTTATGCGGATGACCTTAAATTATATGGAAAAGTCAGTAGCATCCAAGATTATATTGAATTACAACAAAATCTTGATTACTTAGCTGAATATGGTGCAAGCAGAACCGACTATCTTTAAATGTAAAAAAATGCAATACAATGATATTTTCGTGAAAATCTAATCCAATAACATATAAGTATTGGGTTGACTCCACTATACTACAATTATGTGATCAAATCCTTGATTTAGGTGTTACATAGGTGTTTGATAGTAAATTGTTATTTGATATTCATGTCGATAATATCACAGCTTCTGCTCTTCGTTCCTTAGGTTTCATTATGAGATCTTGTAAAGATTTTAAAAATATGGATTGTCTTAAAACTCTCTATTATACATATGTTCGGTCTCAGTTAGAATATGCAAATATTCAACGCAAGTTTTTGAAGCTGCTTTATTTAAAAAATTATGGTATATATCCCGAACAAGGCTACAGTCAGCAAAATTTGCAATGTGAGTTTTATATCCCTTCTCTTCATATTAGAAGAATATTATTTGGTCTAACTTTTCTATATAAACTTTTACATAATAAAATTATATGTGTTCAATTGACGTCACAATTATATTTTCGTATTCCTCGGTTAACTTCAAGGAATAATAATCTCTTTTATCTAGCACCAGCTAGAAGTAATTTAATGATAAGGTCTCCAATATATTCTATGTGTAACAATTGTAACCTTTTGGGTGATTTTATCGATATGTTCACTGTATCTCAAGGAACTTTAGTAAAATTTATTTATGGAAATGCTCATATTTTTAATTAATAGTGTTTCAATTCACTGTTTGTGGTTGAAGCTATATTAGACACATTTTATATGTAATTTTAGTTTTTAGTTAATATTTTTAGTTGTTTTAGTTTTTAGCTATATGCGTGTCTATGTATGTGTATCCTGACCTTGTTAGTGGACTTGTCTGTTGGGTTTTTCTCTAAATAAATAAATAAATAAATATAATGACGCTAGATGGCGTTTTCTAAAATCATTGGAAGCAGATACCTAGAATCTATTTGATTTATCCTAGGAGCCATGGCTAACATACAACATAACTTTTTTTCTAATTTGAATCACAATGTATATTTTGCTTTTCCTACATGCCAATGGTGAGCAATGAAAAACGGCCCGCCCTGTATAACAGGCAACCTGAAGTACTAAGCAAATGAGAGCGCGGAGCCATAGCAGCAGCATAAGCTTCCTAATTTCCAGTTTTTTTTTCTTTTCACTACCTTTTTCATCAACACTCAGTACAATATCGTAATAACTTTAAATATTTAAACTTAGTTGCAGTATATTTTTCCCATTTTTGTGACTTGAGACAAATACTACCCAAAATATGCTGGCAACTCTTATAAACTCAATCTCCAGAAGCCGTACACAAATTAATTATTTCAAGCCAGTGATTTGGATACTTGCTCAAAAATAACAGTAATCAACAGAAATTTGATGTCTAGTTTAGAGAGTATCTTTTTGCTTTTCACGAGTACGTGCGTACTTTCTTTATTTGTAAAAGTAAATTTAAGAGTAATGGGTAGACAACAATAGCATTTAATATTATAATTAATAACAAATGTATTTTTTTTGTTTAAATTATGGTACATTAAAGTAATTGCCTGGTATTAATCGATATTTTTTTTTTGTTTGATGTTATAAATACGTAATTTCTCCTGCACTCATATCATGTAAACACATGCATTAAATATTAATTCGACTTGAATATTCCACTAGAAATCCACATGCAACTTGAAAATAAATAAAAGAAATAGGAACAGACGTTGAAGTATGCAGAATTTGCAAAAATGTTAATCAAGAGAAATTTACACGTATAAAAAATTAACAGCTGTTTACGAGTCATAAAATAGAGGAAGAAGTTTAATTCCACGCAGTGGCGTAGCAAGGGGATCTCTGCACATGCTACTGTTTTAGCAGGTAAGTATTTGATCAACCTAAACTAACAATAATTTGTATTTTTGATGATATGATCAAGAACAATGCTAATATTAATACAACTCTTAGCAAGATTGTTTGATCGTATGAATTGTGAATTGCAATTGTTTGAAATTTGATGAATGATAGTGCAAAAGTAGTACGGGCGCCGTATTCTTGAAATAGTGTTTTCTACAAATACAAATACAACTCGGAGTTGATGGATATCTTTTTAATTTATGGTGATGTGAAAATGTTTTACCAGAACGATTTCCCGGTAAACATGTGTCAAATGCGCTTTTACTGCGGTGTGCAGTGAGTGCAAGTGTAGTGCAACGCGAGAGAGATTTGAAACAGAATCGTGGAAGAAATGGGAGGTCCACAGCGTATTACAGCAGTATAATGTATCATATACAAGGCTCAATTATATCCGTACCATGTACAGCCATGGCCGCCACGATCTCCTGAATTTAAATCATTTGGACTTCTTTCTCTGGGAATATTTATTTGCATACCTATTATATTATTGATGATTTACGCAAACGTATCATAGTTACTGCCAATAACATACGAGTTCAAAACGGACAAGAAGCAGAAACATTTGTGTTAGTTGGATATATTTATTAGACTGTTTTAGAACTATACTCGCGACAAGAATTCAGACGACTTACGTCATACGAACAAATGAATAATTCATTATATTTTCATCAAAATATTTAAGAAACTGCAACTGATAGTTATAAAACTATATACTCCACTAAAAGTTTGCATTATATATTGCACTAAATTGCAAAAAATGACTGTTTATAACGCGACCAAATATCGAAAATTCTGTTTTTCATTTTTTTTCTATAGATTTAGGTGTAAAAAACGCATAGAAATAAAAATCGTTGTAGCGACAAATTCTTAAACAGTTTGGCAGTATTTTTCGTTATCCCCTTCCATAAAGAATCAAGTTACATTCTTTTAAAAGTAGCAACAAATTCTGTTTTTGACATTTTTCGATAAGTTGCATATATTGCATTGTAATTTAATTAGATATAGGTCGAGTGGTACGTACTTATTTCTCTTAAATCTATATTAGGGAAAGTTCAACGTATTGAATGGCATTTAAATCTTTTTTCTAAAACGTTTTTCTTAATTTTATATTAGCTATCTTAGAGCAACAAAATAGCACAAAATTCTGTTGTTTCGTCGATTTGAACCCTCTATATATTTTTTTCAGGATGGGGGGGTCTAGGTTAACGTTAAGCTTGACCCCCCCATTTATATTTCAAATTACTGCCAAAATATACGAATACAAAAATTAAAAATGCGGCAACAAATTAGCACAAAAATCCTTGATAGGTCCGAATCTTGTTTTCGTTGAGGAGGTTGTGATGCCCGATTTTCATTTTGTTATGCTTTTGTATTCTTATATTTAAGTTTCATAGAGTGCGCGGCTGTGCGCAGGCGTTGAAACACCTGTTGAGTGTAGTGTCTGGACGCGAGGGAACGCGGGGAAATTCATTCGAGATTTGGGAGTCGGGAGTACGGCGGCCAGTGAGCGAGTTCTCTCTGCCGGCCGTGTATTCTGCAAATTAGCATTTTGTGTCTGGTGAAAAGTCCCAAAAAGGGGAATAGGACATTATAGGCAGTCTTGTGAAGCCGATTTAAGGTCTGGAGCGTCAGGTGTAAACGTGCACTTGATAATAGTAAGTGTCCGAGACCCGGATGGTAAAAGAGAGAGAGGGGCCCAGCCGTTAGCAGAAAGGTACCCAACGACACGTCCACCGCTGGAGGAGCCGTAAGCATTTGTTCGTTTCTACCAGGGTCGACTGACATTATATTACGTTGTGTATTACGAGAGCGTTGTGGATATTTGTTATTGTATTTTAGGATTAAAATAGGTAGATTCAGTAGCCGTGTTTGTTTTTTTCTCTCGCCCACAGTACAGGCAGACCCAACTAGACCTACCCTGAGAACCCAAAAAAATAAATTAACTAGTGGGTATCACATATTGGCGCCCAACGTGGGGCTGTACTGAGAGGAAAAACAAGACAAGGTTGAACTGTTAATATTTACGTGAGATATTTTGATGTAGACGTTTTTTTTTTTTAAACAAAAAGAAAATACTATGTAATCATGGGACCAAAGCCAAAACCGGTTAAAGATAAAACAATAGAAATTTCAGATATTTCGGTAGAAGAAAGTATAGAGTCAGAAAAAGTGGAGAAAAGTAGTTTAGAGGCATTAGTATGTAAATTAGCAGAAGGTATGGCAGAAATGCAGTGTTCGATTAGTCAGCTGGCGGATACAGTTGCGAAAAATATAAAACAAATAAAATGGGGACCGATTATAATGACAGCGGTGGCCCTAGTACAGGAGTAAGATGTGAAAATAGGCATTATATATCTCTTTGGCGGGATATGGGGGGTCAAAATTTAGTATTTTTACCAAATGGACAGTTACATCCACGGATGTATTTAAAAAAAATAAAGAAATTGTTTGATGAGGCGGGAGTACCGGAAGATAGGAAGCTAGGTTTAACGGTAAATTCATTACGCGGTTCTGCGGCGGATTGGGCAGCGACACGAGAGGATAGTTGGAAAAATTTTAAAGAATTTGAAAAAGAATTTAAAGAACGTTACTGGGGTATAGAGCAAGAAAGAGAACTGTTTTATGAATTGAAATATGGGAAATATAGATCGGGCGATAGAGCGGAGTATTTTTTGAAATTAGCGGCCCAAGCTTCATTTTTGTCTGAAAAATTGCCGGAAGATAAATTAGTAGAGTGGTTGGCTAAACATTTTTCAAGCGACATTTGTAGAGGTATATATACTAAGGGGTTAAAGAAAATAGACGAAGTAGAAGAGTATCTAAGAAAGTTAGACGGAACTTACAGTGGTAATAATAGAAATAGGGATACTTATGAGGAAGGAATGAGGTTAGACGAGAAAATAGAGATGAAAGAAATAGGGGTGTAAATAGTAGGCAAAATTACAATAATGTGAATTCTGAGCCTAATAGAGAAAGGAATAATGCAAGGGAGGTAGAGAATAATAATAACAGTGAGAGAACGATTAGATTTTTGGATGTGAGAGATGAATTGTTGAGTGACGACGAAGATTTGGATGAGTCAGATGGAAATAAATTATTATCACCCGTTATTAACAGTTATGTGGGGGTCAAGAAGTAGATATTTTAATAGATTCGGGAAGTCAGTGTACGGCTGTCTCCGAGAATTTTTCGAAAGTTACAGGGTGAGAAAATAAATATTCCAGTATTGCCACTTACAAGTTTAACGATTTCAGTAGCGGTAGGCGGTAAGAAACAACGCGTTAGCCAGCAAGTATTACTTCCAGTTAGTATAGGTGGACAAGAGTTTGATATTTCGTGTATTGTAGTGCCAAATCTGAACAAAGAGATATTACTAGGTTGCGATTGGTTAATTACCGTAAAGGTGAAAATGGATTTTGAAAAATGATTTTAAGGGTGGACAGACGCGATCTAAATATTAAAATAAAATTTGAAAAAGATTACAGGGTCGACTATCCGTGAATTATGTAACTAGCCAAGCTGATAATTGTGTAAATGAAAAGCATTCTTATTCTGAATTTGATTTAGTGCAAACTGTAAGTAAGGCCGAAATGTTTAACGAGGAACAGCGGGATAAATTACTTTCATTATTAAAAAATTACCAGGACGTGTTTTCTGATACTCCGGGTAGAACGAAACTGTATGAACATGAGATTCACATGCGGGATGTAACACCGTTTTACAAACCATCATATCCGATTGCGTTTGCGCATAGGGAGGAAGCAAGGCGTCAGATCCGCGATATGGTCGACTTAGGTATTATTTCTCGTGCACAAACAGAATATATCTCGCCACTTACGACCGTTACAAAAAAAGATAAGAGTATCCGCGTTTGTCTCGATGCTAGACATTTAAATAAAAAAATGATGATGGACTACACGAGACCACCACTTCCAGTGGATTTGTTATTAAAATTTAAAGGTAGGCAGTACTTATCAACGTTAGATCTAACTTCGTCTTATTGGCAGGTACCCATTAGAGAAAGCGACCGTAAATACACCGGATTTTTATTTGAAAACAATACTTATGTATTTAACGTTCTTCCTTCGGCCTTTCTACGTCGGTGGCGAGTTTTGTCAAGGCGTTAGACCAAATTTTAGGCCCTGAAACACAAGATTTTTCGTTTAGTTATGTGGATGATTTATTAATATTTTCCGAAAATGCGGACGAACATTTTCATCACTTAGAAATTATATTTTCCAAATTTAGGACTGCAAACATTACTGTAAAACTGAGAAAATCAACGTTCGCCCGAACTGAAGTTAGTTTCCTTGGTCACATTATATCACCAAAAGGTATTCGTATGGACCCTAGCCGAATTAATGCGATACAAAACTTCCCTCCTCCACGGAATATTAAGGAATTAAGAAGTTTTCTTGGAATGATAAATTATGATCGTCGGTTTGTCAATAACTTTTCAGATTTAACTGTACCATTACTACGACTCTTGAAAAAATACAAGATATATATGGGGGTTGAAGAAAAGTCAGCCTTCGAAGAAATTAAAGAATGTTTTTGAAAGTGTCCATGGTAAGTCATCCGCAATTTGATAAAACGTTTTATATTCAGACGGATAGTTCAAACTATGGCCTTGGATGTTGTTTATATCAATTAGATATTTCGGATAATAAAAAAATAGTTGGGTACGCGAGTAGGACTTTACAAGGACCCGAGTTACGATATACCGTTACCGAAAAGAGATGCTCTCTGTAGTATATGCCTTACAACAGTGGCGGGTAATAGTTTTAGGTTTTCCGTTAGTTATAATTACAGATCATAAGGCTCTAACTTACCTAATGAATTGTCCATTAAAATCACCTCGTCTTACGCGCTGGGTGTTATATCTTCAAGAATTTAACTTTATGATAGAGCATTGTCGAGGTAAAGACAATATTTTAGCAGATTGTTTATCACGTTATCCAGTGAATAATAAATGTAAAATCAAACCAGATAATACGTCAGAGATCGAGATAGATATGATCAGTCTAAGCAAAGAATTTGTAAACGTTCGTGAGGCATTGAGTACGATTCAAACTGACCAGGAGAATGAACCCTGGATACGGTTACAAAAAATGACGATAATTAACGAAAACGGTGATGAGAATCAATGGTATAAATTATATAAAAATATTTTATTTCGGAAGGGCGACCAAAATTCGCGAGGATATAAATTATGCGTTCCCAAGTCCCAGGTCAAAGAATTGATTCAACAGCAACATGCTGACATTGGTCACTTTGGGTATAAGAAAACATTTGAGCACATGAAAAATAGTTTCTACTGGCCAAAGATGCGTAAGCATATTAGACAAGTGGTATCAAGCTGCGATCTTTGTCAAAAGACAAAAGTATCTAAGGGAATGAAAGGTCCCTATAATTCGGTTGTTTGTAATAAACCCGGAGATTTATTATGTATGGATTTCATGGGTCCTTTGCCTTCTTCGCGAGCCGGCGCAACACAATTGTTGGTCATTATTGACAGTTTTAGCCGATATACCAAATTATTTGCCGTGCGGCAAGCCACCGCTAAAACTGTTGTCAATAAATTGAATACTTACATCGATCAAGTTATTAAACCGTCTGCAATATTGACGGATAATGCCACTCAGTTTCATGCTAAAATATATCAAGATTTTCTTAATCAGAGAAATATCAAAATAATTCATACATCCGTGTACTTCCCACAAGGCAACGCAACGGAGAGGGTTAACAAAGAGATCGGGCGTTTGTTAAGAGCATTTTGTTTCCATAAACACACACGATGGGCGTATGTGTTAAGTGATGTTGAACACTGTATTAATAATATTACCCATGAAGTTTCGGGTTTTACTCCGGAATTTCTTTTATTTGGTTCTCGTACTGCTAACAATATTGAAAAGGTGGTTAAATTCCCGGTACCTGAAGGTACTATAGAACAACCCTTAAGTGAATATTGGCGAGTTGCCTATGACCGTATGATTAGTAAAGCTGAACGAAAAAAACAGAAAATAGATAGTAAAATAACCCTGTTCATTTGGTACCTGGGGAGCTAGTTTTGATGAAAACACATCCCTTATCATGTGCAGCTACAGCTGAAATAAAAAAGTTCTTCCTCTTGTACGACGGCCCGTACACTGTCAAGCAAAGAGTTGGTCCAAATTCATACCTACTATCAGAGTCCAGTGGCTCTATAATAGGTCCTCACAATATTGTTAATTTAAAGAAATATAAAGTCATACCAGACGCTTTAAATTAATGGAAGAGATAGTTCGTTAGTTTATTATTATTTTTTTTATTTTAGTAATATTAATATTGAATCGTGATATTAACTTGGTTTTGTGTCTCACGATTAAATAGGGGGGTAATGTGATGCCCGATTTTCATTTTGTTATGCTTTTGTATTCTTATATTTAAGTTTCATAGAGTGCGCGGCTGTGCGCAGGCGTTGAAACACCTGTTGAGTGTAGTGTCTGGACGCGAGGGAACGCGGGGAAATTCATTCGAGATTTGGGAGTCCGGGAGTACGGCGGCCAGTGAGCGAGTTCTCTCTGCCGGCCGTGTATTCTGCAAATTAGCATTTTGTGTCTGGTGAAAAGTCCCAAAAAGGAATAGGACATTATAGGCAGTCTTGTGAAGCCGATTTAAGGTCTGGAGCGTCAGGTGTAAACGTGCACTTGATAATAGTAAGTGTCCGAGACCCGGATGGTAAAAGAGAGAGAGGGGCCCAGCCGTTAGCAGAAAGGTACCCAACGACACGTCCACCGCTGGAGGAGCCGTAAGCATTTGTTCGTTTCTACCAGGGTCGACTGACATTATATTACGTTGTGGATATTTGTTATTTTATTTTAGGATTAAAATAGGTAGATTCAGTAGCCGTGTTTGTTTTTTTCTCTCGCCCACAGTACAGGCAGACCCAACTAGACCTACCCTGAGAACCCAAAAAAAAATAAATTAACTAGTGGGTTTCACAAGGTTCCAGCTTAATACACATAGTGTTACAATATTTGTTATAATTCATTTTTCGATATTTTTTAATTTAACCATGCTTGTCTACAATTATTGAAGTGAAGAAGAAAAATAAACCTTTTTATAACAAATATTTCTATACTTTTTTATTAGTTATGAATGAATTATTTAACCAATAAAATCCAAAGTGGCTTCGTTACTTACATAGAGCTTCATAAACACGGTTTTTCTACTTTGTAAAAGGGAAGAGTCAAACTTAAACGTGGATTTTATTTAAACTTTTTTGTGTAGGTTTATTCAGATATTATGTAATAAAAATGGTTTAAGAAATCAAGACATTTGCTAACAAGAACGCAACCTTTAGAAAATATTGAAGTTATTAAAATAGCGGAGGATTCAAAAAGTTATATATTTATTTCAATTATTCAAATCTTAAAAGCTAATTTAAAGTTACGGCGTAAAAAAGAAAAGCAATGTTATAATTAAATAGCTTGGTATGCATGGGAAAACAATTGTCCTTAGTTTCCATAACAGTAAATGTAGATCAACTGTTAAACTATGCGTTCGAATCTCAGTTAAAGTGTAAAATAAAGTGCAAAATCTTCATTTCTTAAATCATTTTTGTTACATACTGAACGGATATCCTGTTTTGGCGAATGCGCTCCCTGCATATTTAAACGTGTTAAGACTAATTTCCCTAATTTTTAGAATGTGTATCAAGAAACTTTTTCAAAGAACTGAAAGAGCATTGCTTAGGTAAGTTTTTAATAGTATCTCTTAAATAAAATCCACATTTAAATTTGACTCTTCGCTTTTACAAAGTAGAAAAATTATGTTTATGCGAAGTTCTAGATAAGTCTCGAGGCCTCTTTGGATTTTATTGGTTAAATTTTTTAAATAATCCATTAATTCCTAATAAAAAAGTATAGAAATATTTGTTATAAAAAGGTTTATTTTGTTTTACATTTCAGTAATTGTAGAAAAGCACGGTTAAATTAAAAAAAATAATTATCACAAATATTGTAACCCTTGGTATATAGGTATGTTTCTTTCAAGAGATTCAAAATCACGTATTCTATGACCTTCTAAAATTATTGTAACGACTTACAAGACACTCTGTATAGTGCAAACATTTAGTATAGTATATAGTTTTATTATTCTCAGTTGCAGTTTCTTAAATATTTTGATGAAAATAGAATGAATTATTCTGTTGTTCGTATGACGTAAATCGTCGACTTGACCAAAAAATTTTGAAACGGCTTTTAAGGACACTAATTTTAAAAAGTACACTTTCTTATATTGAACCAGGGTCGTCGGTACGGAATTTTGTTCATTATTTTATTTGGCTATACCCTGTAACGAAGCAGTCAAGGACTAGGTATTGCTAATAGAAACACCAAAGCAACCAAGGGCCATTGTTTATAGAACCTTTTTATCTTAAAAGAAGACCAGCAATCTCCTCCTGAAGTTTGTCAAAATACGTTTGAATCACGAAATATAATCTAATATATTTCATTTTATAATTATATTTAACACTTACAATACGCATCACAATAATTTAATTCTAAACATGATCCCATTATAAGTTTCTAACAATTTCCTCGTCTCGTATATTTACCGTCACCATGGGTATTGATTGTGAACAGTGAAAGTTTTCCAAGTCACTTGTCGTAGAAGTGTGTCAAGTCTATGTCGGTATTTCTTAAAAAAACAACTGGACAACAACTGAAATGCTTGTGAAACGAAAAAGATTATAATAACAAAACTAATGACTTTATTTGTGCAAATAAAAACAATTTGATGATATACAGAGAGTCTCCAAGCTATTTATAAAATTATACCTTATGTCCTTTGGATCAAAATAAGTCGATTTAAATAAATTTTAATAGAGATGTGCTTAGTTTGGGCGCCAACTACGCACTAAGAAAATTGTATAGGACATTATAAACATGTAGGTATTCTGCAGAGTTCTCTTAAAACATTAACACGTGAAATTTATGTAAATTATCAAGAATTTTTCACAGTGTAAGGTATTACATCTTCTCTAGCATATTTTCCTCTAAAAATTAACGAAACGATATAATTTCAGTCCTGGACGCCCGAAGAAAAATTTGTCAATGGGGGTCAAAAGGGAAAACGTGGATGTTATAAACAATATATTAATAGATAAAATATTTATCAGCAACGTAAACACTCGCTACTTTCGAAATTTTTATTATATTTTTTATACTTGGAAACCTTCCGTGATAGAACAGCAATAGTTAGCATTATCACCAGTGGTGTAGAAACCTTGTAACATTCTTTTTTAGATTTTTATTATTTTGAACAAATAATAAATCTTTCTTTAAAATGCATCGTATTTCGGTAATTGTTCTGTAAAAATATATGCATTCCGTAGTTTGTGCGTGGTGAGATCTATTATGCTTCAGTAATACAGGGTGTGCCGAAATTAATGCACCATAGGGCAAGAGTAAATTCCTGACGGCAAAACAATGCGATATAGTGTATGTGACCTTAGTGTATGTTTTTTATATCACACACCATTAAGGTCAGGTACCATTTTAAAAAAAGCTAAACCAAGACATGAAGTCAAAAAAAAATCATAATATTTTGAAAAATGAATATTAAGATAATTCTGCAAATTTTTTTTCTATTCACTATTTGTTAAACAAAAATTGTTGAAGAAACATTTTTGAACATTTTAATAAAATTCAACAAAGAGTTTTTGGGTACTACATAACAAAGTATGCGTTTGTTTTATCTATTCATCATTAAGTTGTTCTTTTTTGACAATTTTCTCGTTTGATATATCATACAGGGTGTTAAAAAAAGAATGTAAAATATTTAAGGAGGTAATAGTATGAACCAAAATAAGCAGAAAAGTCTCAATATACATGGGTCCGCAAAGTAACGGTTGCGGAGATATGGACCACTATTCGTTTTTCAAACATTTTATTTTATTAGGAATAAACCGACAAAGGAAGCTTTTAATAAACAAAAAACAAAGTTACAGAAGATGTTCAAAGTGCCCTCCGTCCATTTCCAAGCAGGCACGACATCTTCGTCTCAACGATATTCGAACTCTTTCGAAAACACCCTCCTTGGTTTGGATTTCTTGACACTTTTGATTAATCCGTAGCTGCAGCTCTTCCAGGCTATTTACAGGAGTACCATACACTAATGTCTTCAAATATCAGCTTTCTGCAGAACACACTGTATGAGTTTTTAGAAGACATTCCTTTGAATCAGAGGCAACAAATATGGTTCCAGCATAATGGTGCTCCAGCTCATTTTTCCATGGCCGTTAAAGAGCATTTACACCAAACTTTTCCACATAAATGGATAGGAAGGGCCGGACCTGTTTTATGGCCTCCAAGATCGCCTGATCTAAACCCTCTAGATTTCTTTGGGGATATTTGAAGAAATTAGTGTATGGTACTCCTGTAAATAGCCTGGAAGAGGTGCAGCTACGGATTAATCAAAAGTGTCAAGAAATCCAAACGAAGGAGGGTGTTTTCGAAAGAGTTCGAATATCGTTGAGACGAAGATGTCGTGCCTGCTTGGAAATGGACGGAGGGCACTTTGAAGTTTTTCTGTAACTTTGTTTTTTGTTTGTTAAAAGATTCCTTTGTCTGTTTATTCCTAATAAAATAAAATGTTTGAAAAACGAATAGTGGTCCATATCTCCGCAACCGTTACTTTACGGACCCATGTTTATTAAGACTTTTCTGCTTATTTTGGTTCATACTATTACCTTCTGAAATATTTTACACTCTTTTTTAACACCCTGTATATCTGCTGTAAAAGTATGCGTATTTAATAGTTATATTTATGCAACAAGTACAAAAAGTGTTGTCCTACTCGGCTTGACGGCCTCGTTGGACAATTTCACGCCGTGTGCAATAAACACTTTTTGTACGAGTTGCATACAATATTTTTCTACGTTCATGCAAAAACCAAAAAATGTTTTATTTAGATGACACTAAGTGTAGGAAAATATGATGCCGATTTGAACGTTTATGTTTATCATGATGAAAAAACGCTGTAGTAGAATGACAGATGAATGCAATAAACATTTTATTGCACTAGTGCAATAAAGAATCACTTTTTCCACTAAATATAGTTCCATAAAGTTTTGTTTTTTACATGAACGTAGAAAATAGTTATTTCGTACAAAAAAGTGTGACAATTTTACGTCGCGTGCAATAAACGCTTACTTTTTGTACTTGTTTCATACAATATCTTTTCTACGTTTATGCAAAAACCAAAAAATGTTTTATTTAGATGGGACTAAGTCTAGGAAAATATGACATCCATTTGAACGTTTATGTTTGTTATGATGACAAAACCAAAGATTAGAAATAACAAAACGCTGTAGTAGAATGACAGATGAATGCAATAAACATTTTATATTTTTTCCACTGAATATAGTTCAATAAAGTTTTGTTTTGTGTATGAACGTAGAAAAAAATAAGAATGATTTCAATTTGAATTACCTAAATACTTAATATGGGTAGGTAGCTATATCTAATGTCCCTCAATTATAGAGCGAGTTATAAACACTAACAGATAACAGAGGGGTAGATAATTATAATCCATTTTTATTTAGAATTATGTATTTTTACGACAAATATATAAAAAAAATTGCAATCAAAGTGTATTAAAAGAGGCACAACGTAACAAAATCATTGGATCAAAATAGGTTTACTTTCATTTTCTAAAGAACATCTATCGATTGAGTAAATACTTATCTTTAAAGCAACTTTAGGTAGGTACAATCGTTTGCAATAATAATGGCACTGACGTATTTGTAATATCTACCTTCTTTCAACTTTTAACATTAGTTCTTAGTTGTTTTACTTACCAATAGATATTTAATGAAATTTCTACTGAGAACTTCCAAAAGTTCAAAAACTCTTGAGGGAGTGTCATTATTATTGCAAAAGCATGTACCTCTACCAAAATTACAGGAAGATGGCAAGGTTTGATGAAACCGTTATCTTAAGATTTTCAACAGTTTTCATCAAAGCAGGCCAATCTTTTTGAAATTTTGCACGTCGCCATTTTGATGTATTTTCAGTTGAAAAGACACTTTACCTGAAACCAAAACAGTATTGACTTGATGCACTGAAAATTTCAAATATGATTATTTCGAAAACGGTTACTCCTAACGACTTCAACAAGGTATACCTTTTCCTCGACCTTTTCCAGATAAAAAAGATACAAGAATCGATTGTTTCAATAGTCAGATGGATATACGATGCAGCAATAGTTGTGCAATTTAAAAGAAGCATTATATGCCATAAGTGGCGCTCTTACTGGTGACGTCAAAATTAGAAACAAATTTGAATTTTTCACTAATTTCATTTTTTTTTAAGTTAATTGCAAATATCGAAAATAAAATTTTAACTTTGACCTTTGTACCTGTTTAACCTTCAACTTTTGGACTAAGGTAAGTTTGACTACATTGCATTATTTTGTCGTGCTCTGTGTCCCATTAATTTCACCACCCTGTATGTATGTAGGCAATTTTATGATAGCGTAACCGTTTTCATCTTGCAACACTAAAAAGGACACACTAAACAACCCTATTTTGGTGTGCGGGCCTTGATTTTACAGTTCCTTACCACAAGCAGAATAAATATTGAGGATTAATAAACAATGGAACGTCGCTTAGCTCAGCCGCCTTCGATTTGCATTTGCTTATTAACATTTTCGCACTACAATATGTAGATTGGAGAACTTTATACATAGGTAATTATTAACGTAACGTGCCACAATCAATCACTACTGTTCGTAATGATAAGAACAATAAGCGACATTAGAAGTAGTTTTTTCTTTGAAATTTAAATACAGCCGACCAGAAGTTGAAAATTTCACCGTGCTGCTGTTATTAAATATTTTGTTTAGTGACAATAAATTTATGGTGCAAATAAAAAAATGTAAGTAGCTGATCAATCCAAAATATTGTTGAGTCATGCGGAAAGCGCTATACTTATTAATGCATACAGTTTAAAAATGTAATAGTTGTTTTATAAAAATTGAAACGCGGCAATGGAATTTGTATAAGCATGGTAAAATTCAAACATAAAAATATTTGTATTTTCTGTCACAAATTCTTTAAAACATGTATATTAGAAGAGAGAGAAGTTTTAAATAAGCAAATATTCATTATTTTATTTGTAGACATTGACCGCCGATTGGCCTTTATTGAATTATTGTAATTACCTAACATTAATTTTAATGCTATATTGCTATAATATCGTTTTAGGTAGTCGTCTCTGTATAAATCCCTTATAAGTTTTTTTTAATCACTACTATGATATACTTGTTCCAGCTTTTATTGAGCCCGCCATATATACGGTGTCTCTAAAAGTATTTTATTCAAATTTTGACATGACGTCATATGTGTTATTTAAAAAAAAACATTATAGAGACATGCCATTTACCGATAAAATAGAAAGTGCCCATCAACTTTCATATATCTAATACCCTGTACATTTTTGGTCAATTTTATGACAAAAATTAGATCCTCAATTGTGACCATGCCATTTGAAAGAGCGTGTCATTCTACATACATACATCGTGAGTAATTATGGTGTTACATAACAAAAATTCAAGAAAATAATGTTTGAAGATTTTAAAATTTAATTTTCACAATACTGTGCATCTCCCCATTATGCCATTATGCAACATCTGTCCGTGCTTATTTAGAAGAGCTGTTCCCGAATCGTTGGATAGGGAGAAGGGGGCGATTGAGTGGCCAGCCAGATCGCCTGATTTGACACCCCTAGATTGTTTCTTGTGGGGATACTTGAAAAGCAAAGTAGGTATACGTTACTAGACCGGTTAATTTAGAAGATTTAAAAACAAGAATTCGTCACGAGATGTATACCTCCTGAAGTTATTGATAATGTCCAAAAAGAATTTATTAATCGTCTTGGCTACTGTCAGGCAGCCAACGGTGCACAATTTGAACATTTAATTTAGTCGATTTTTTACATAATCATTATCGTTTTCAGTATCGGGGCATTCCACGTCAACTCAGCAGTCGATCCCACATCACCCTGTCAGATCTGGTTCAAAATTGGTACATCGATTAGTACTATCGAAAAAAGGATATTCCCAAATGTTCAGCCCCTAAGACCGCTTCCTGTCATCAGGGGCCCATAGTGAAGTTTTCGACCATCATTTCACCTCCAGGGGTCTGAAATCGGTTTTTCGTGTACTGACACGGCATTTTGGTCTAAAAAAAATATCAAAAATACATAGGATATTCCAAATTTCCAGTAGAACACGATGCCACCATCCGTTTTCTGATATCTAGCAAGGACAGCCCGGAAAACGCGCTTTGATAAAAAATCTAATATCTCAAATACGGTCGCTTCAAACTGGCTGAAAATTTACCAAAAGGCTCTTCGATTACAGCTCTTTCGAATATTCATACGCGCGTGGTGATCATTATATGTAAATAAAAAGTTACACGCATTTTACGGGTTTTATATGGGATTTTCTGTAATTTTTTCATTATAACCGCTCCACTAGCCCTATCCAGTTGGGTAATAATTGGATTTTTTCCCTCACCAAGCGTCGCTTTTGTCCCCCTGTCTTTACAAAAACAGAAATTTCTCTCTCCAGCCAGTATTAGAGAAAACATTATTTATTCAATGATTTATTTCACAATTTTTCGTCAATTTTATGATTTTTGAGCAAATTTACATTTTCTGCAGCTTACTTTTATTATTTGTAAAAAATATGAATATAATATAACGAATGAAAATCCCAGTAAGAAATAAGAAAACCCACATTACAATCATTGTTTACTATACATCTCGATATTATTTTCACTATTTTACACATTAATGTCCTTATACATGAATCAGCATTATATTTTCTCTAATACTGGCTGGAGAGAGAAATTTCTGTGTTTGTAAAGACAGGAGGACAAAAGAGACGTTTGGTGAGAGAAAAAAATCCAATTATTACCCAGCTGGATAGGGCCAGTGGAGCGGTTATAATGAAAAATTACAGAAAATCCCATATAAAATCTGTAAAACGGGTGTAACTTTTATTTACATATAATGATCACCACGCGCGTATGAACATTCGAAAGAGCAATAATCGAAGAGTCTTTTGGTAACTTTTCAGCCAGTTTGAAACGACCGTATTTGAGATATCAGATTTTTTTACTAAAGCGCGGTTTTTTGCGTTTTCCGGACTCCCCTTGCTAGATATCGGAAAACGGATGGCGGCATCGTGTTCTACGGGAAATTTGGCATCTCCTATGTATTTTTGATCATTTCTTTAGACCTAAATGCCGCGTCTGTACACGAAAAACCGATTTCAGACCCCTGGGGGTGAAATGATGATCGAAAACTTCACTATGGGCCCCTGGTGACAAGAAGCGGTCTTAGGGGCTGAAAATTTGGGAATATCGATGTACCAATTTTGAGCCAGATCTGAGAGAGTGATGTGGGATCGACTGTTGAGTTGGCGTGGAATGCCCCTAATCGTGAAAATTAAATTTTAAAATCATTCAATCACATTATTCTCTTGAAATTTTCATTATGTAACACCATAATTTTTCCTGATATATGTATGTAGAATGACACGCTCTTTTAAATGGCATGGTCAAAATTTGGGGTTGCTATTTAAAAAAATTGTCGATGACGTCATATCTAGAACAACGATGACGTCACAAATGTAGGTCGCATGTCAAAAAGTGCCTTTTTTAAAAACAAAATCGACGTGCCAGGGGATTTTTTCGAAAACTTCTCAATTTCAAAAATAATCAATTTATTCGGTACTTTTCGAAAGCACTGTATATTATAAGTGTATGATATCAACTTATGAAAGACCGCACACAGCGCCTCCTAGAAGATAAAACAAAATTTTTAACTTTGACACTCTGGAAGTAGGCAACATTGAATTTCGGACCACTTTGGACAAAGATAAGTTGGGTTAAATCGCTATAATTTGGCTCAAAAAACAGAGAATACACCCTGTATACCTAATAATAAAAATCTTACCTTATACGTGGGTTGAAACAGGTAATAACATGGAACATTTAAATATGTAAACCTGTTAGAGCAGGAAGCGTCGGAAGCGCCCATCAAGTAAAAAAAACATGCAAATAAGTTTGTATTTTGTTATGCCAGGTCCAATAGTACAAAACACTTTTTAACGTACACACACAATTTTCATTATTTTATACTTTAAACTCATTTATAAAACAAACTACAAATTAAGGATATTAACTACACGCTACACCTCATTATGAGCAACTATAAGTAAACTACATTCTTTTGCTTTGCACAGCCGGATTTGCAAAAAAAAGTAACATTTTCAAATCCAAAATTATGACATGCATGCGTTAAACAATACCACTTGCATTTCTAGATGATTTGGTCACACTTTACACATTAAAAATTATAAATTAAATGTAAAATTTACGTAAGAAACGTAGATTTTTTAAAGATATATTTTCTTTGAAACACGAGCAAGAGCAATACTGTCGCCACCTAACATTTTATTTACGAACTACGATAGTAAACACCTAACTTCATACAAACTTGTTATTACTACTTTTACACGAACTACACCAATTTTATTTTGAATTGATTAAAGCGGCATTTTCAATAATGAGGCAATTGAGCAATATGTAATATGTAATAAATATTGTTAACAATTTTTAAACGATATAACTAAAAAATAGCATTGCTCTAATGAGATCATGAGCTTGCAGTTGATATTCTCATTATTTTATTTTTATTAAACTGTGATATAGGTATATCTTTTAAGTGAGAAATCAAGTATGGAACTAGAATTTCAGTGGACACCACAACAGATAATATCGGAAGGGAGAACTAGTAAAGAAAATTTGGAAATTATCAAGACATGGTTGTCTAATGTGAATGATGAAGTCATTCCTTCTAAGGTACAAGATGAGATGATAGTACTGTTTTTGTTGTCATGTTACAACAACATTAAGTTGACCAAAAACACCATTCTTTGTTATTACAAATGCAAGAAGGAAGGACCTGAGATATACGACGACAGAAATTTGGAAAAAGCTGATATAAAACTGGCCTTAAACACAATGTGAGTGAACGTTTCAGCTTATAGAGATCATCTTCAGGGGCACTCAATCAGGGGGTTTCTTTGGTAATTTTTTATACTAGGTACTGAATATTTTTGGGAAGACATCCTACATGAAATGTGTAAATTTCGTAATAAAAATCCAAATTTATCCCTATTTTGAATCCTTTTAAATTTTAGACACATGTCAAGCATTCCGGTAAGGACGGATGAGAACAACGTGGTGCATTATTTTAAGATCAACGATACAAATTACAATAATTTCGACTTGGTGCCTGTTATGAAAATATCCTACATGTTGATGGATATAAGCCAGGCGAAGAATCCGCCCAGCGGACTTATCGTTGTCATTGACATGAAAGGAGTAAGTTCCTTGGCATTAGAGACAAGTAATATATATTCATAAAATTTGAAAGTAAAACCTCCAAATATAGATTGCTGTAGTATTTACCCTCACCAAAAATAACATACTGATAGCTATAAAGAACCATTTACTAGTGCTACAAATTTAGTAATTTACTTTCAAATTTTATGAATTTCTTCCATAATATTTTTTGCAATAGGCTATTTTAAGCTTTTAAAACTATAATTGATTAAAAGTATCAACACAAAATAATCTTTTATACAGGGTGTTTTTAAATGTTCTTAAAACATCCTAATATTTGCATAGTAAATCAGGGTTTTTTTACGGGTGAGAAATTCAAATTTGCTTCTAATTTTGATGTCACTAGTAGACGGCGCCACTTATGGCGCACATATATATTTTTTTAAATGGCAGAACTTTTTTGCTGCTTAGTGTATCCATCTGACTATTGAAACAATCGAATCTTCCACCTGTTATATCTGAAAAAGTATACCTTGTTGAAGTCGTTGGAAGTAACAGTTTTCTAAATAATCTATTTGAATTATTCAGTGCACCGATTGAAAACTGTTATCGTTTCAGGTAAAGAGCCTTTTCTATTGAAAATACAGCAAAATGTTACTTGAGGAAGTTATTAAGAACGGTAAATTATGGAGACATGCAGATTGGCCTGTTTTAATAAAATCTTTGTGCTTTGTTGAAAAATGGTTTCATCAAACCTAGCCGATCTTCTTGAAATTTTGCACGTCTCAATAATTTATCATTCTGAATAACTTTTGTAAGTAACATTTTTCTGTATTTTCAGCAGAAAAGGCACTTTACCTGAAACCAAAACAGTTTTTACTCGGTTCACTGAGCATTTCAAATAGGATTATTTAAAAAAATAGTTACTCCTACCGACTTCAGCAAGGTATACTTTTTTTTAAATAAAACAGGTAGGAGAATCGATTGTTTCGATAGTCAGATGGATACACTAAACTGCAAAAAAGTTCTGCAGTTTGAAAGAAACATATGGTGTGCCACAAGTGGTGCCCTCAACTAGTGACGTCAAAATTAGAAACAATTTTGAATTTCTCGCCATAAAAACTCCAATTTACAAATTTGATGTAAATATTTGGATTTTTTAAGAAGTTACCTACAAAAAATATCGAAAATAAAATTTTAGCTTTGACACCCTGTATTTTTCTTATTATGCGACTTGGCATATAGGTATATTAGGTTAAATCGATTTATTTTCTCCTAAGAAATCTCAGGTCTCACTTTTGCTACATCATTTAAAAACACCCTGTATATGACACATTGAATAAGTAAATATCTAATTGAACATTGAAATTTTTGGAAATCATTTGTTATTTTTAAATAGCCTTTGATTATTTAAAAAAGATAAACTTGTTATATGTTGCCAAAATGCACCATTTTAGAGAAAACTGCGTTTAACTTATTTGTTAAGTTTGGAAATTAATATATGTATATAAATTCTAATAAATTATTAATTCAAAAGTTATTACAGTTAGTACAGTAGAAGATATAATATTTTGCATTGTTCTAATTTTTTATTTTTTCTAAAAATTAAGAATATGAAATTTTTGTAAGAGGCAAACAACTTTCTGAATAAACAAAGAGCATTAGAATTTCACTTCAATTAAGAAATTTAAAAGTATAAGAAAGTTTAGAAAAATAACATGGTTTATTTCACCCCTTTATAGTACACCAGCAAAACCAGAAATATGCTAGTAAAAGCGTTATTATATATTACATTCCCATCAAAATTAGTTTGTTATAGTCAACTGTTTTTCAAAAATTTTTAGAAAAACAGATATTACCCTTCTATCAGTTAGTGGTCGCGTGGTTTAAGGCGTCAGTACTTGAATCGAGGTGACTAAATCGCTGTGGGTTTGACCCCCGCAGTAGGTAGACCGTATATAAGCTATATCCGTGGAGAGATTGGCACCCTCTCTGCGGGTATGGTAGGGTGGAATAATGTTGTCTTGGGTCAATGTGAGAGATTGATACCGGTTGATATTTGACTACCCCCCTAATTAATGAGGTTTTCCAGGTTTCCCTCATTCCTGCACTGAATGGTGGTTAGGGCCTAGGTAAGTCGTTCTTGGGCGCAAATGCGGCCTGTTTAATAATAATATGCCGCCCCCTCTCCCGCACAAGTCTTCGACTTCTGGGCTAATCGTGATTAGAATGAGGGGTAGAGATATTATTATTATTATTAAAGGGCTGTAACATTTTAGGGGTCTCCAATTAAAAAAATTATATGAAAGACCCTCCTTAAAATTTGCCAAGGAAACTACCTCTAAATTTTCTGTATACACTTATATGCAACACCCTGTATAAGTAACCATATATACAATATGATCAGATTTGACTTCATCACCCAAAAACTTGGAACACCCGATATATCATGCTGCAGATACAATTAGAAATAATTTAACGTGTTTAGGGATATTATTTTTATAATCACTCATATGAATCATTTTTGTTAACTACTTCTCAAAAATCCTCAAAAATAAATTTCAATATGACCGTTAACTAAACTTTTATAGATGGGCCTGATGCATCTTACAAAACTGAAATTAGGAGCCATAAAAAAGTACCTACAATTCTTACAGGAAGGCTTCCCGATGCAACTAAAAGTCATTCACTTGCTAAATGCAGTGTATTTCATAGACAAAGTTATGGCCCTGATCAAAGTTTTCATGAAAAGCGAATTAATCGACATGGTAAGAAACTACCAACATAATAACTAACAAAATTGAATACGAAGTTGCCACGTAACATAATATTAACAACCGTCGTATTATTTTCAGCTGAAAATTCACCCACCTGGTTTGGAGCAAGAAAAATTGTTTCAGTTGGTGCCAAAGAAATGCCTTCCGAAAGAATATGGTGGGGACTTACCTTCGGAGAGGGAACTGCATGAGAGAACACTGAGGCAGTTCAAAGAAAAACAGTCGTTTTGGGACATGGAAGAGGCGATTCGAAAACAATGTAAACAGAAAACATGATTTTGTAAAAATCACAAAATAAATTCTAAAGATTTGGCATTATTATTATTTAGCAGGTGCATGTAGGTCTAAAATATTGCAATTTAACCAAACATAAATATACACAAAGTTGCACACAGGCGGAGTTACAGGCTTTCAAAATGGGGCCAAATATTTGGAAAAAAATTAATATCTGAATTTCTTGAACTTGGAATAACCAAATTTGGTACATAATTTTAGGTTTATTATTGGTCTGCTTTGACTATAAATTCAAGTAAATTGAAACACTACAAGGTGTTCATTGAGGGTGACTGACCCCTAAAATTATACCAGACTTGAATATCCATTGCTGGAATTTAAAAATATATCTTGTACAGAATTTAATTAAAAACGCTTTTTTTTACTCCTGTTAAATTTTAAACGACTAAAGATTTTCCAGAAAAAATGCATTTTAATAGTGTATTGTACAGGGTGTTAGGTAAACATGCGGCAAAAATTCAAGAGGTTATTCCTTGACTTATTCTAAGAATATTTTGTCCTATGATGATTTCTGAAAAACTCCTTTGTTTCGAAGATACAGGGTGAAGAAAATTTGCGACAGTAACAACATTTTATTATCAAAAAGTACATGTAAAGTTGCTCAATCTACAATAAATGTTCGAAATGACTTCCTCCAGCCTGGATACAAGCATTCAATCTTCTCGTCATTGAGTGCCGAACTGTTTCAAACACACCAGGGTTGTTTCTAATTGAGTTACACCCAGCAATTATCCGATTTTGCAATTCGTCCAAATTCTCCACTGGAGTAATGTAAACTAATGACTTCAGATAGCCCCATAAGAAATAATCCAGAGGGTTTAAGTCTGGGGATCGAGCAGGCCATGCGTGTGGCGCACCTCCACCAATCCAGCGATCTCCGTATGTTGCTGTTAAAAAATCATGAGGAACCAAACTGAAATGTGGTGGTGCATAAACCACATTGCAATTCTTGTTGCCAATGGTACATCCTGCAGAAACTCAGGCAGTGTTTCTTCCAAAAAGTTGTGATACATCTCGCCAGTAAAGCTTGCTGGTAGAAATACCGGTCCAATTAGATAGTCACCCACAATTCCAACCCAAATATTCAAGGAGAACTGATGCTGAAATCGATCTTCACATACCTCATGCGGATTTTCATCTGCCCACAGGTGGTTGTTATAAAAATTCCTTATTGCATTTCTTGAGAAACTGGCTTCATCAAATATGGTTGTCGCAAATTTTGTTCACCCTGTATCTTTGAAACAAAGGGGTTTTTCAGAAATTATCATAAGATAAAATATTCTTAGATTAGGCCAAGGAATAACCCCAAAAATTTTTGCCGCATGTTTACCAAACACCCTGTATAGAAGAAAATAAAAAGTCAATAGTAGGCTTTGTTTTTAAAATTTGACAGTAATAAAACTGTACAATAAAATAAAAAAAAGAATAATTAAAACTAAAGAAATTGTTCAAAATGGACACCCTTTTCTCTGGGACATAAATTTACTCTTTGCTGAAAATTGAAATTTACTCTGTTTAATAAATGATTATCATTTCTTATAACGTTACATTCATAATACGATTCCAAAATTCTTCTAAGGATTCAATTGGTAAGGAATAAACAAAATTGTTCAATGTTCCTCGATGAACATTTGTTGAGGTCTGGCAATTACAGTGAATAATTTTGAGAATAATTATTTCATTTCCTCATCCTAACCATTTATTTGGAAACTTAAAATTCAAATAGTCTTTAACAGTATAGCACTAAAATGAGGCGGTGCTCCATCATGCGTAAACTAAAACTGTAGTATACTGTATTTTGCAGGAATTCCAAATAACTTTTGCCATTTAATCATCTTAGCAAAATAACTGGTCCAATCAAATAACGATCAGTATTACCGGTCCAAACATTTCTCTTAAACTGCGTTGAAAATGTCATGAGTTATTGCATAGAGATTTACAGCAGAATATTTATCAGTTGTGAACATTAGTAATTCCTCTGAGTAAAATACGCCAATTCAAATCTTGAGGCAATAGCTCTTGCACATTTTGAACGTGATATGAATATAGTTAGATTAGATTACGTTTAAGAATTCCGTGTAGGTAATTCGGTGATCATGATAATCCAGTTTCTTGAAATAAACGTTTAGTACTTTATTTGCGGTTCATCTTCAACTGTCTGCAAAATATTTTCTTCATCTTATACCCTTATTACACTAGGACGTTCTCGGATATTATTGAAAAACTTTCCTCCCGCGAGTCCGTCTTTGAATATTAGAAAATGTTTCTCTATGGGGAATTACTCGATTTGGAAATCTCCTGTGTGTTCTTCCACACTTCTACAGTCACCTGTTGAGGAAACCTTGCACAAATAACATGTCAACTTGTTCACTGAACGTCAATTTTCCAGCCATTTTCAACAAAAAAACAGTAGCAGAAATAAAATAGTTTTATTTAAGGTGGCCATATCTGTGGTGTAAAATAGTGAACTGTCGATGTAACTTTAAAGTTAGGAATTTTAAACCCTGTTAAAGTTACCAAAATGAATTATACATTATTGTATAATAGAAAGTTCAACTTAGGTTGTGCTAGTATTTATATTGCCAAAATGTAGCGATTTTATACTAAAAATATTTATTGTATGTGAGTCTTTTTACGGCATTTTTACATAAATTTATTAATTTTTCACATTAAAAAGCCAAAGTAAGAAAAATGAACATAAACCTTTCCTAAGTTCATCCTTTATGTGTATTTTACTGCAGTCAAAAAAAGTGTTAACAGTTTTGTAGAAGAGAGAGGTAAACTTAAAATTGTCTATGTCGATTTGCACATTCTTTTGATTATCGCCATATTTAACCATAGTAAGATCACGTAATATTCAGTTATCAGTATTTTTTTAACCATAAATAGTTTAGCTATTACTAGATAGCAGTATCTGTCAAGGCCTTAAAATTTTATGGTTCTATAGACTACTCTGCTGATACAGGGTGACAACGCCCTTAATGCATGTTTTCCTGAAAACCTTAATTATAAATTGTAGTTTTTTAAAATTTAATAAGAGTAAAAATAGTGTTTTAAATTAAATTTTGCTCGAGATATCATTCTTTTTAAATTCAATCAATGGAAAAAAAAGTGGTATAAATTTAGGGGTGTGATATGATAAATTAAAAAAATAATAATAAAATATTAGCAAGAAATGATTTTTCCACAAAATTAAAAGAGTATCTACTTTCCTTTAGAAATATTTGACATTTTTAAATTTGTCAATTAAAGAACATGCGTGTATCACAAGTAAGGCTACAGTCGATAACAGCACAGGATAAGCAAGATTTTTTTTGTCATTTGAATAATAAAAAAGTTTACAACAAGACAGTACTCCATCTAGGCAAACATTACATTCTTTCCGTGAGGATATTTAAACTATATAGTTTAAATGGTACATTTCAATTTTATTAGCAAAAACAAACTTCAAAGTTTGTTAAAAAGTTTTAAAAGTTAACCAGCAAACATCCTTTTCTTTTTGTCCAAGGGATCTACTCTGATAATTATGACATTAAAAATACGTTGAGTTTTGATTTAAAGAAGTAAGGGTGACAGTAAATAGTACGAATAAGAAACATTCACCTAATTATTTATTTTATTCTATCAAAACCCACAAAATTACACAATAGAACATCCCTATAATATTACTTCATCTAAATATGAATTACTCATATGTATTTTATAAATGTGTACCACAGAGTGTTCAGATACTAATTGGCAAAATCACCAACAGATTCTACAGTGAAAACTAAAGTTCAAATAAAATTTTAAATATATGTAATTAACTTGGCTCTACGCAATGACATAACATTTATTTTTTAGAGAAGATTCTCTGGGATGGAATTTGTACATCATTTTGATTTATTGTGGTTTATTGAATTTACCTGAAATCATACCTGCTGATGAATGTATGTGTTGGTACTCTGAGAGGGCAAACCAAGCTTTTTCGAAAAAAATTTATTTAAACTACCTACCACCTTAAATTTTTGTTGTAGAATCTATTGGTGTGACATTTGGCCAACTTGTAAATGGATATTCTGTACCTCAGTATATTCAGTACGTCCATATGATCATAGGGCACAAGAAAAACATATTTTAATCTTAATTTTTCAGACACTTTTGATTACACAATTTAATTTTTTTAAAATAAAATTGCTATGCAATTAAAAAAAACTAATCTGATAATCAGCAACAGTAACTGCCCTTGTTTTAAATATATAAAAAAATGCTATTAAAAAATTGTGCTTGTAACTCATATCTTTTATTTTCGAAAACATCAAGATTAATGTTTAGCAAGATCAAAAAAATTGTAGATGCAAATGCTATATGTATAAGGTGGGCATGCGTTTTCTTAAAAAAAGTAATAAAAATAAAGTGTACAAATATTTACCTAGGTATATGAAGAAATGTTATTAGAAATAGTTGTTTAGAATTAAATATTTTACCAGAATTGGTGGACAAATCAGATTACATATTCATTTGAAGAAAATATATATTTTCATTTTATTCTTGATAAAAAAAATTGTTTGTTAACTAAGACAGTTATGGAGAATTTTAGGTTGTAGAAACAGCAAAACACATTGAAAATTGGAGGGAAAAGTAAAAATAAAAGGGAGGATAAGTTATGTAAGAATTTCAATTGTTCCAAAATGAAACAAATTATTGGGTAACATATAAATTCATTAAAATAATAATAAAAAGCTGACTTATGTAAGATAGTGACAGTATTTCATCGTGTAAAAATGTAATTCCAAATTCTCGTTAACACAACCAGTATATTTCCAAATTGTTAAAAATCCTAAATCTAAAATGTTTCAAAAGAAAATAAAATATGTACTTATAAACTAATTTTGAATCATACTCTCTATTTTTGTTTATCGACTGAAGATACCAATAAAGACAAATGGGTGATTTATTTTATATCTGAAACTCGATCTGAAATTAATTGAAGACAAAACTTTCACTATTTGAATTACTTTTTTGCCCATTTTAGAATTGTTACTATTTATGCAAACTTAAAATTCTCCACAACAATCTTTATTTTAAAAACAAGCAAAATTTTTATCAAATATTACTTTTTCGAAAACTGAAGAATAAAACTGTTCTCCTCTTTTTTACTCTAACTGTAGACATACTCTATACAGGGTGATTCAGTCGTCATTAATTTTAAGGAAAGATAGGGAAAATGAGCAGTATAATACGAATATGCAATTAAAAAAAATTTAACTGCACATTTACACTGAAAAATGTATACTTATATTTATTCAAATCATTATTTCAGTCTGTTACTGACCGCTGGTAGTCTCAATTCATTAACAGTTCCCAAACCAAGTGGGTCTCGGCTTGATTGAACACTAGAATGTATCAGAGTTGATTTACTTCTGTTTTAAAAGGTCGAAATATTTTTTTATTTTCCTACCTTCCAAATATGTGGTTGAAATTAATGACACTATGACTGAATCACCTTTATACTGGACAAATACATTTTTTGAAAATAACCACATATTCTGTTTATACACACCCACCATCAAAGCTTTGAAGACATTTTTCTAAGGTCTTTAATTCTTGGTTTCCAAAATTACCGCCATATTTTCACCGGTTTCCTTTGGTCGGTACTCCAGATCCCACATGTTTGTAAAGACTAGGGACTCTCCGTCACTCAAAGCGATGTTCAGATCTGGACAAACGTCTTTACAATTCAACCTAGGCGTTAATCTCACGTAACTCAAACCAAAAAGTTGACTGAAAACGGCCACCCTTTCAACGAGGTCTACAGCTTTGTAGTTGGTAGCGTTATAATCCTTGTTCCAGACCAACCAGTTGTATAAAATCGGGGAATAAGCTGACGGCAAGAACTTCGGCCTGTAGGTGTACCTTCGAAACACCCTCATAGCTTCCAGTTCGCAATTTTGGAAATGCAGAAAAAATTCATCAAACCACTTCACCTTATCTAGGAGTTCTCCTGCCCTGCCAAGTCCTCTGTGGACGCTAGTCGACAGTCTACAAGGATACGAATAGTAGAAGGCATCATCCTTAACTACCTCGTCTATAAAACTTGAACGTTTCGGCCAATCTTCTAAACCTTCAGTTAAAATCAAAGGCACATCTAGTTCTAGGTAACGTTGAATCAACGTGTCCTCGTCAATATCTTCGTAAACATGAATGTTATGGATATTTTCGCAAAGGTCGCAATTGAAAATTAAATTTGGTCTGCTCGAAGCAAATTTCTCTATAAGACATTGTTTGTTTTTCAAGTACCTCCAGTCGAATAAGGGCAAAGCCTTTATCAAAGCTATTCTACCGATTGCTGAAACGTGCCAGTAAATGTTATCGAAATACGTCAAAAAGTATACAGATATCGATAATATTGCGAGCGATAGAAAGAGGTAGGTAAAAGTGTTAGACTTTTTTACTTTTGCGGTTAAGGGTGCGAATAATTTTTTAATTTCTTCGTCTTTATATTTTTCGGATTTTAAGTAGTCGTACAGTTCATTGATTTCAGAATTGAATTGTTGAAAAGTGTAATTGGAATGGACCTTTCTCAAAACCATCTGCAAAATAATAGGAAAATCTAAATTCAATATTAATACATATTTCATATATTCTCATTACAGACAATTTTCAGAATTAGGATTGGGATAGAAAAATTTTAAATCCTCAATATTAATTATTTAAATTTGTATATAAATCCTTCATTTTGTTGTAAGTATTTGATTTAAATACCTAATTATTGTATGAAATCGCTTTGTTTGTAGATAGGTTGTGTACATTTTAACAATAAACAAAATATTACCTACTTTGTAATGCGAAAAAGATACCTCTAGGATATTGTCCTAAATACTTTACCTGATATAGACCCAAAAGGTCATTGTACGTTCCCTTTGGTATTAATTAATGGTATTTCCACAAGGGTATTACAAAAATAATCTGCTGTACCTACCGTACCTACCTACGTAGGTAGATAGTAACCTTGAGAATAAAGACAATGATTTGGCAGAAAAATTAACTGTTACTGCGAGATTTCCGTACTACATTACATACATTACCCACAAAACATATTCTGTTCTATACACGTATGTAGGTAGGCATACCTATGCATCATACTAAACAAAACTTAAAATGAAGAAAAAATATTATTAAAGTTCAAAGATGTTAACGATTATAATCAAAATATAAATACACTACTTATATCGCAAAACAAAGCAGTTTTCTTTACAATAATAATTGAAATATTTCTTAAATACTCGTCCATGGAAATATTTTTTTTTTAATTATAATTTGTAGTGTTTATTTGTATTATTCTCCTCACTGTTTACAGTTAGTTAAATCATTTAATAAATCAATGTTATTTAATTGTAAGCCACAAAAATAAATAACCAGGAAAACAAACAGCAAGTAGCATGGTGTATAGTAAATCCATGTAATGAACTTACCCTGAGATAAGTGAGATATAATTGAACTAGTCTTAAAAATAAGATGTCGTTTAAAAATCAAACAACAGGTTGTTGGAATTTTGTAATTTGGGGCTGTATAATTAATTTGTCATTTTACGCACGCTCTGAGTTATCGATTATTTGAAGTACTAAAATTTGCCGCCACAAAACAAAAGCAACAAAAACTTTAATGGCGGCTCTGCGCAACCTCAGTCGAGGCTTGTCAGTCAGTCTTGACAGACACTACCCGCAAATGCTGGTTATACATTTGTTTGTTATCAAAAATATCAATTTTTTAAACAATTCACACGCGAAATCCAACGGAAACAGACACTGTATCACTGTCTGAATGTAATAAAAGAAAAATCACTTGAATGTGATCGTAAAAACAAAAGAAAAACGAGTTCTACGGTTACGTCACTAGGCCATTTTGTATTTGGTGAAATCTTTGTTCGCGAACGAGTGAAAATAAAAGGTTTTTCGTAAACCTCGTGTTCTTGTTTTAAAGTGTTTACATAAAATTCATCAAAATTCCGGTGCCTACGAGAAATAGGGATCCCGGCCATTACGGTAACGGTGACATGAACAACAAAAGGAAAAATCGAGGAGGCCCTGTAAGGTTAGTAACTTTTCAAAAACAAAAATCGAATGGGCACTAAGAGGGGCCCTCATTCATTTTTCAGGTTTCACAGTTTTTGCACTACGTAGGCATCATCATTCACAAACAAAACAGCTTCAGCATAAACAAAACAAACATGTTTATTTACGTATATAAATTTTTGTCATGTTTTTTATGTACTTGCCACAATTTTCTAAACTATGTGTTTTTAAATATCTATTTGAATATATCTAAATAACTAGTGAGTTATTTTCTATTATTTTTACATAGTTTTGCTAATTGTCTATCATCTTAACATTTTTTTTTTATATTTAGTAGACATGTCATTTAAAGCAATTATATTTATAGTACATTTTCTACTAATGCAATCTTAAGTACCTTATACCTATCAATTGAAGTAGGTACCTAGTACCTATCCAAAAGTTTTATGTTATTTGATATCCTATTTATGTGCTGACAGTGCATGTTTAAAGTAAATTAAATACTGCCATTAAGAGTTATCCTATATACTTATCAGAAGAGTTTTGCCTTTACTTGTTTTTTGCAGTTTTAATGTTTTTTCCAGGGCCCAAAGAACGAGATCTATAGCAGTGGAAGGTGTTTACAATAATGCTCATTTCATGCATGCTGCTACCAGCCAAATAGGCAATATAGTCCGTATTAAAACAGCCTCAGGATCGGTATGGGAAGGTAATTAAACCGCCATCATTACTTTGTGATTCTGTTCTTAATTTTTTTTTAAAAACTAAAGATTAAAAATACTCATTGCCGTATTTGCATTTCTACAATTTGAAGAGTTGTTTATAGTAACTTTTAAATATAACAAATGTCTTACAATGCTTCAGAATAAAATGTAATGTGTTTGCTTACGGAAATAGTAACAGCTGCCGTTAATAATCTGTCTCTGCACAGAAAATGAACAATGACTAATTTAACAAACTGCAACTGATAGTAATAAAACTATATACTATACTAAAAGTTTGCATTATATATTGCACTAAATTGCCAAAAATGATTGTTTTTAACGCGACCAAATATCGAAAATTATGTTAACAATAAAAACAAATGTGTAACATCAGCCGTGACGTAAGACGTCTGAATTCTTGATGCGTATATGTAAACAAGAGCAGTATTGTATATAAAATTCATTTGTTTCTGTAGATTACATTATCTTGCTAACCATGTTGCATGTTTAAAGGAGTAGTTCTTATCATTTAAATGCTCTTCTAGCTTTTAAGTGTTCATAAACGTTAATAATTGAAAATGACTATATTAAAAGATGTATGTAATTGTTTATTATTACCTTGATTAGTTGAAATTATTCTCAAGGTAGTATTATAATTCCCAGTGTTGTTATTAACATGTCTCTGAAAGAATTGATTTTATTCAGGTACTTTACTGAAAATATGTTTAACTGATTTGTGTTTTAGACTTTTTTATTAGATAACTAATTAATCTTAAAATAATTTGTGTTATGTGTTATTTTTAATTTGATTTTATTTGTCCTCATTGCAACTGTCTCTTGTAGGTGTATTTAAGACATTTTCAAGCAGTTTCGAAGTAGTGCTAGAGGTGGCAGCCAAAGTAGATAATCCCGAAGGGCCAAATTCTCAGATACAGGCCGAGACATGTGTAGAGAAGCTCATTTTTAAGCCTAATGATATTCTAACGATGGTGGCGAAAGACGTAGATCTAGATTACCCCACTCGTGATACGTTTCAAACAGATACTGCCATATCCGCACGACTTAATGGTACGTATGAATTCAAAAAGGTGTATCGTCGTTTTCATACTGCTTGTTTGACGCTTTAGGTACCTCTAAGCTGGAGGAGAGGGAGCTGGAACCTTGGGACTCGGGCGTAAACGGTGCGGACATGCCCCTAGAATTGGACGCCGCCAACGGTTGGGACGCCAACGACATGTTCAGGAAAAACGAACAGGAGTACGGAGTACAAAGCACATTTGACCAATCCCTTAGAGGCTACACGGTGCCGCTCCAGCAAAGCGACACTGCCGATTACAAAGAAGCAGAGGCCAAAGCTAATCTAATCGCCAGCGAGATAGAGAACCAGCCCACGCATAAGGCTAGGTTGGAACTGGAGAACGGTGACGAGGAGGCCGTCTATGCAGCGGTCGTTCGGCCCCACCAGGATTCTAACACCAATGGTAAAAATACTTTATAAATGATTAATTTAGAACTGCTTTATTTTCTTGGTCATTTGAACTATCAGGTCATGTAAAGTACCGGGTCATTTGAACTACTTGTTCATGCACCGCACAGTATTATCTGTTGCTTTGTTTTTATAGGAAAATACATACCTCCTGCGAAGAGAAAGAGTCAGAACAATGGCAAACTAGTTAGAAGCACACCGCCACCTAGTCAAAGCAGTAGTAGTCAAAATACACCTTCCCCAAAAGAAACTAGGCCTCCGATTAGCTACCCTGTACACCCCTCACCACATCAGAACAGTGTACATGTTCAGCAAGGTAATTTGAAAATTTTATACGCGATCGGGCGTTAAAGTAATGACTTGTTGTCCGGGCATATATCGCAACTTACACATTCGAGATTCTTATTTTTATAAAGAGGAAAAATATCCCTATTTGTAATTTTTATTTTATTTATTTAACATTTTTTCAACATGCAACATGAATATGTAATTTAACTTAAAATTAAATTTTCACCAGCACAAAAGGAGCATCGCATTCAAATTCCACTTCACTCACACTTTAAAATTTTTAGTACATTGCAAAAATAGCCATAAATCACTAAAAATCACATTAGTAAATGCAAAAAAAAAAAATTGGAAAAACTTCAATTTCATCTAGTGTGTTTCTTATGTATTTCAATGTCTTAATTCGAATTTAAAGTCTACTGAACTGCATCACCCACAGATTTTGCAAAAATTCCAGAAAATAGCTGGAAAAGGCAAAAAACCATTAAAAATTGTCAAAAAAAGAGGTCTACTTTTAACCAGACCTACCTATGTTCATGTATTTTGATTGAATCCAAAATCCATTTAACTCAAACACCCTAAAAAAATAGGGAAAAATCGCAAAAAGGTACATTACTTTTACTATTTTTTACAATTTTTGCAAAATCTGCGGGTGATGTAGCTCAATAGACTCAATGAAACAGATTCAAATCAATGTATTTCAATGCATAATCTGCTCAAGGTCAGAAAATGTTTTTAGTTTTCTTTGCGCTCACTTTAGTGTTTTGCATTTTACTTAAAATTTTGAGTGTGTTTGAGGTAAATGGACTTCAAATTCGGTGAGCCAAAATACATGAGGATAGGTGGATATAGTCAAAGGTCAGACTACTTTTTTTTTTGATCTTTAGCCTTTTCCAGCTATTTCTCGCGAGTTTTACAAAATCTGTGGGTGATGCAGCTGAACAGACTTCAGATCGCATGTAGCACATCGAAATACATAAGAAACCTACCTGATCAAGGTTGGAACAAATTTTTCCGAATATTTTTGCCGTCACTAATGTGATTTTTCACTATTTCTGCGATTATCTAATAATTTGACTATGTTTGAACTAAACGTAATTAGATTTAGTGTGTCAAAATTCATAAACAACACTTCTTCACTGCTGATAATATTTTTCTTGGCTTGTTGAAAACTCAATTTTGTTGCTCTCGTTGGTCTTTTACGATTTTTCTTCATTCATTTAATATTTGTTGCTGATTTGAGATGTCAATAGCATTTGTTTGTTTACCTGGGCAATTGTTGAATCTGCAAAAATTTTCTCAGCAATTTTTTTTCTTGGATTAAACGAATCTTTTGATGGAACCTTCTGCGATTGACGTGGATTTCCATCTTCCGTGGTGCTTAATGTTTATAATAATTTTGTCAGATTCTGTTAAAAGTATAGCAAAAGATAGCTTAAAACAGTGTCCTGTGAATTCTTCTGTTTCGGATAGGCCCAAACATTCTGTAATTGTTTGTGGCTTTTGATCAAACATATTCTTTCTGACGACTTGAGTGCAACGTTTTTGTAAAATATATTATATTCAGTACCAATTTGTGTCAAAAAAACGTATTTATTCTACTGACCCAAAAAACTTGGTAGATTTCTTTCGCCATCAACTACCACAAACATTCTGTCAATTTTAGTTTTAGACTCCTTTATAGTTATAAGAAACAACTTTTCCATCTGGATATAACCAACTTCAAGTTTTCATGGCTTTTTTTTCTGCATACTCCATACACACGAAGAAATACAGCAACCTTCATCTGGAGCTACTAATACACATTTTTTTATACCATTTATATTCAAAACCTTACACTTTTTTGCTTTGTATCTAGTACACTTGCACTTTAAAAATGCAGTGACTTTAGGAAACTTACTTATGTTAGTGTTGCTGTTTATATAGTCGTGGCAAGAATTCAGACGGCATACGCCATACGAACAAAATAATAATTCATTATATTTTTATCAAAACATTTAAGACACTGTAACTGAGATTTACTACACTAAATATTTGCATTATTGCACTAAATTGCAAAAAATGATTGTTTTTAATGCTACTAGATATCGAAAAATATGTTGACATTAAAAACAATTGCTTTTAATGTATTTTTAGGTATTAATATTGTGTGAAACTATACTCCAATCAAGAATTCAGACGTCTTACGTCACGGCTGACGTTACACATTTGTTTTTATTGTCAACGTAATTTTCGATATTTGGTCGCGTTAAAAACAATGTTTTATTGCAACTTACTGCAATATATGATGCAAACTTTTAGTGTAGTATATAGTTTTATTACTATCAGTTGCAGTTTCTTAAATATTTTGATGAAAATATAATGAATTGTTCATTGGTTTGTATGACGTAAGACATCTGAATTATTGCCGCGAGTATAACTGCTCACGGACTGAAGCTCCGACCAGAGTTGAATTACATCAACAATATCTACCCATATATTCTTTATTATTAGCTTTTGTAACATTTTTTACTGTATTAGAAAGCTATTGTAAGCTAATATTGATAGGAATTGTAGGAGATTTAACTTATATTAGCTTAAAATACCTTTCTAATACAGTAAAAAACAATTGTGTAACGTCAATCGTGACATAAGACATCTGAATTATTGCCGCGAGTATAGTGGCTTTTATCATATAGTAGCTCCATAATGGCGACGAGATATACCTCATAGATCTTTATTTATTTATTTAAATACAGTTCCCAACGGAATGAATCCCAGTTACAGGACAAGGAAAAACAAACATTTCAAAATACAAAATAAACAATGACAGAAATAACTTGAATTTGAACAAAATATCAAATAACAAACAAACAGCAATTAGCAAAAATATAACATAAACAATAAAAAAAAAACAAGCAATAAAACCACAAAGATGTCTTACAAAAAAAAAAAAAACAGCTAAACAGAGATTTAATAGAATTAATTGAGTGAAAAAATATATCAAGTCGATCTTCATACAATTGGTAGTTAGTAATCATTTGATGAAGAGGGGATGCCGTAAGTATATTAGTACGAGCAGTTGGCAACTGCAAAATAGAACTAGATCTAGAATTTAATCTAGGAACTCGGTAAAAAATTTTAGATACCAGAGAGCATTTAGAGAATTATTAACAATTTTGTGTAGAAACATTAGAGAGTACATAATGCGCCTACGCTGCAAGCTAATTAAATCAAATGTTGATTACAAAATATCTTCTGGAATGCCTCGAACCGGATAAACACCAAAGTTGATAAAATGTAGTGTTTTTAAATATCTACGCTGTACTTTTTCTAATAGGGTTATATGGATGTTATAAATCGGACACCAAACAATAGAGGCATATTCAAGTTTGCAGCGAACAAAACAATTAAACAGTGTACTCAATGTCACCGTGTTGCAAAAAGCCTTAGAATTATGCAAAATAAAACCCAGGCTTTTAAATGCAAATTCAGTTATTAAATGAATATGCACGTCAAAAGACAGATTATCGTAAAATGTTACACCAAGGTCTTTGAAATGCGACACTCTATTTAAAATAGTATCATCCAAAAGATAATCAAAATGTTGAATCAGTCTCTGGCGGCTATACGACATAATATTACATTTACTGATATTTAAAGGTAAATAGTTATCTTCACACCAACGGTGTACTTTAGTTAAGTTATATTGTAATCTATAACAATCAGCTTTATCTCAACAAATAATTTAATGTCATCCGCATGCAATAAAAAATTAATATTTAATAATTGAGTTAAGTCATTGATAAATATAATGAAGAATAAGGGCCCCAAAATAGATCCCTGAGGAACACCTGAAAATTGAGAAAATTTATTTGACTGAAAGCCACGATATTGAACATATTGGAAACGGTTTGTAAGGTATGAGCAAAACATGGTTAAGAGAGCACCCGATATACCCGCAGAATGCAGTTTATCAATCAATAGATCATGGTTAAGACGATCAAACGCCTTAGGAAAATCAGTGTATATTATTATATTTTTCGTTTAAATATAATAATAATACCTGATAGATAACAGTTAATCCGGTTAGCTGCACCATTTTACAATGTTTTTTTCCAAACTGTCAAAACTGCATGCATTCACTCATTAAGATTACCCACAAAAATACACTTTGCGTGCAGTTAAATAAAATGCCCATTAATTTAGAAAATCTAATGGAAGGAATATCAATAAATAGTAGAAAAATTGTAAAAATACTCGAAACTGAAGAAAAACAGCAAATTATTGTTGCTGATTGCTTAACTCTCTAAATGTCAAACGTGCGCTTGCAGCTCACGGTCCACCAGAATCTGTGATAAAAAAGTGTTTAATATGGTCTTGGAAAATTTTGTTTGGGGTGATTCCGTTTATTTTTCTCTATCTCCTCTTAAAATGTTTGTACTTAGTCATAGTTCCCTGTATATTATAGAAATAAATAACTTTTATATTGTCCGCAACAAAATAACGGCCTAGCTATGTTGCCAAATGTTCCAACGAGTTAGTATTGTATGTACTAAAAATGGACAACATAAATTTCAGGAATTAAATGAATAATGCAATTATTCATTAAATAAATTTATGCAAATTCAGCATATTCCTATTTTTTTTAAGGCTGTAATATTCGAAATTTTTAGGAGCCGTTTTCAAATGTCCACGCGCCTTCATTTTTCTCCTCAATGGCACTTCGTATTGGAATGAAACAAGTTTTGATTAACTAGTGAAAGTCTATTTTACTAGAAGCAGAGCCGTATTTTTTTTGGAAAAAAATTGGATCTAAACAATTTTTCGATCGTAATATTGCCTAATATTTAAAACTATGCAGAGGCGTTGTTACACACTATTATAAAAAAAGAAAGCTGTAGGTTAGTAAATCAAGTCTTTATGTAACAGGAAATTATTTCATATTACAATTTTTTACAATTAGATTCATGAAATATGTTTGCCAAGAAGACATGTTTTGCCAAATGTGCTGATGGGCGTACCTTGATGGAACTTACACTGTAAAAAATCACTCTTCATGTTGATTCATGGATAATAAATAATATGAACACATTAGAATTTAAATTATCGCTAAAATATACCTGCAAAATTCGACCTTGTATTATTCAGGGTTAAAAGTCAAAATGAAATCAACAAGACAATACCTACCTTTTTTCAATTATCACATTTATTTAAGAAATATACTTAGTAGATCATGTACTTATATCTATTATATTAAAAAATGCTGTAATTGCAAGTTGTCAAATCTAAAGGGGGATCATTGAGATTTATGCAGCATAAGGTTCTGTGATGTGATGTGCTATACAGTTTGAAGAATAAACATCCACACTGCTAATGTTGCAATTCTATTATAACTGGGTCTTTCAGATTTATACAGAGTTATTTGATTGCTCAAAAGGTATAGCATAAATAAAACCTATAGAAATTATGTTCCTTATTCATATTATATTAAAAAAGAAATATAAATTTCAATTAATTTATTTTCCTGTTTTGTATCAGGCATTCATTACATATATAACAACAAAAACACATTTGTGAACAAAAATGTTAAAAATCCAAATACCATAAGTATATCTATTTCTTCTGATTGAAATGTTTACAAACAGGAATACTTAACAGTGTAGGAGAGGCGGTCCTACGCGATCACCGCAAACCTTAGAAATGACAGTAGCTGCATGTACTTCCAAACGGATCGTTCTCTCTTCTCTAGAATACAGTTTCATGGAACATTATACCCTTACATACGGATTCATCAACAAGGCGTAACGTTAGTCAGACTAGCGGAGGTTACGCGAAAAATTTACGCATTTGTTGCACCAATTTAAATAAAAGGCATACTCGTATTCACTGCTATGTATAATACTTACTTTATGTGTTAACTAATCCGTAGCACTGAAAACTACTGTTTTTGAATATAAATACTAAATATACAATGGGAAACGCAAGGAACTAGAGGCCGAAGTTATGCGATTTTTAGAGGGGTGCAATACTGGGTCTAACTTTTGGCGCAAATATGGACGTAAATAAACAGCCTACCTAGCAACGCATGTTTCGCTACCTAGCAATGCATGTTTCGTGATTGGGCGCAAGGCTGGTTGGTCTGACTAACGCGTTTTACATGGGTTCAAAGCTGGTTAGTCCGACTAACGCTACGCCCGTTTCATGAATCCGGCTGTTAATATTTTAAACTAAAGTACCTAAATAATTTGTTTCATTCAATTTAGCTATTATTCATTTAGGAAATATTTTACATATTGGTAACACAGGGCGCAGTTCGGTAAATCAATACTCCGCCCACTTGGAGTAAAGCAAAATAACCTTAATTTGAATACCTGACAAGATATGTAATTATTGGTTAATTTAATACCACTTTATTTCTCATCAATTTTGTATTCAATTTATCTGGATGAGTTTATTTGATAGGAGCATTTTGATGTCAACATTTATTTTCTCTGGACATTTAACAATTGTTTTGCCATACTCTCCTTGGATCACACTTGTCGGTAGGCTTTGACATTTTTCATGTCTACTATAAGTATGAAAAGAACTCTAATTATTATTAATGAAATCAATCTTCAATTACCACCTAGATACATAAATGAGTCGTTTATTTCCAGAAGCGACTCAATCCCTAGAGTTATTTTTTTCTCAGGGTTAAATAAACTAGTGCATGATAATTCAGAAACCGTCAACAATTTTTTTTCTGCCAATAAAATAAGAAATTCAAACATAGTGAACGTAATAGGCAGATTTTTATAAATGTATATTTTTTGCAAAAATTGTTTGGATTTAACTAATTCTGAAAATAAGTGGTGGATTTAGATTGTGTTGGAAATTATTATATTATTTTTCTTAATTCTTGCAACGTAAAATAAACAGTTTGTATTCTGTGAACATGGTTTTTAATATAACATTTTCGTGAAAACTAAATGAAAGAACTGCTAAACGCAATTTACAAAATGTATTTAGCCGATTTTGGTAATAACATGATTACATGAATTGATTGTACTTATCCGGTTTTATTTCTTAGTGTAATACAATGCAGTAAAATATTCTCAATGTGTAATTTGACGTGAGTTATCGTAACTATCGTTTTGGAACCTATTATGATTTTTCAGCCACAGTTTTAATCACTTTCAGACAGTTATGTAACTATTTTAATGCAGCAATCAAAAAGTATTACTATTTTCAGACATATAGCAGTGTTAACATTTCTCGTAAAATATGGATTTAGCCACTTCCGGAAATAGGCAACTAAAATAACTACTTTGTTTCTAACAATGTTAGTACTTTTTACACAAATTTCTTTACACTTTGCTCCTTATGAAGTTTCTATGAGAGTTAACGCATTTTTCAGCGCCTCACAATCAACAGCACATCCACAACGCCAACATGCATCCACCCCAGATGCCGATGCAGCAGCCTCCACAGAACGCAATGCCAAACCACGGACGGCCCCACTCTCACACCCCTCCCCACCAGTACCAGCCGGCCGTCCAGGTCAGACAGGCGCCACCAATTCAGCAGCAGCAACAGCACGTCCCCAAGCCTCAGATGAACGGAGAGGCCAAACCCATGCCGCAACGCCAACAGAGGAACACCTACAATCAGAATCAGCAGCAGTATCACGAAATCAAAAATCAGGAGGTGGTGAACGTTCCTAATCATCCTCCGAGGCACAGGGACGATACCATCAAGGATCTGCACGCTTTCTCGCAGGATTTCAAGCTGGTGCCCGGCCCGAACGAGCAGCAGGTGCAGGGACCACCTCCGGTTATCGAGCAGGTACGTCGCTTCTTTGTCATTTTAATTCATAAGTAAATTAGCAATTTGTTTTAATTGTTATTTTATATTATTTTTCTGTTTATGTTTGTTAAATGTTAATTTTTTTTTAATGCAGTACAGCGGTAAATGGCCATGAATTTTTTTAATTATCGTATAAATAATGTTTCAATCATGTTACTTTGAACTTGCTAATGACGTTTACAACCTGTTTCTAATAATATTGTTCGGTTGATTTCTATAAACTTGTCTGTATGTTTATCGATAAAATGACAGACTTATATTTGAAAGGAATAGTAATTTAATAAAAAATCGTATTTTCTTGCGGGGAAACAAATTCTCTGACATGTCGATTTTTATATTTTGTGTTCAATTTTTTGATAATGATTTTAAGTATACTGTGTGGTCCATGTTGGAGCTACGACGTTATTGAAGTAGTGAGTGAACTTATTGACCCGGTATGTTTACTGTGTTAGAAAAAAATTACTTTAGTACACATATTCATCATTTACTTTACTCGTATTCTTGCAAATGGGCTTATTCTGTCATTTTTCTTTAATATGGTTTTATACGTTCTTATATAGTACACAATACTCTTATAACGCTCTTAAAATTTCATATTATTTACTTTTGCGTTGTCGAGATATAAACGCTTGAAATTGATGCCAGTCTCAGAAACCCTGCGCCGCTTGTGATGTCACTACACGCAACTCTAAACTAAGAGATCTATCGCCAACACGCTAATATCCGATCGGATTAAAATGTACTATGTTGTTTCGTTGATGCGATATATTATAATAATATGTTTAATTGAAGTTGAATTAGTAAGCTGATTCTAACAATCTACCAGAAGTTAATATGTCTATGATTACGGACTACTTTAATAAAGATAAAGGCTATACAGGATGATTCAGTCATAATATCACTAATTTTAAGAGAAGACAGGGTAAAATGAGTATAATATGAATACGCTATTAAAAAAAAATGCGTATTTAAGCCAAAAAATTGTGTCAAACCATTATTTACCTTTTCAGACCGTCATTGACAGCTGGAGGCAATTCAACTCGGTGTTGCCAAATTTAAATATTTTCCTATAGTACCTACTTATTGTAATATGTAATTAATGCCATAAAGATATATCAAAGTTTTATGAATAAGCTTTTGTATCGAAGGTTCCGCAAGTTCAGCCACCGATGCCCCCAACAAATAAACCACCCCAACAGGCGTCACCACCACAACCACAGCAGTCTATGTCGCCACAGCAAGAGAACATAGAGAAAGTTACAAGTGCTCTGAAGAAATCCACCCTAAATCCAAACGCTAAAGAGTTTGTCTTGAACCCAGCAGCTAAACCATTTCAACCAAGGTACGTTATACAAGATGTATCACTTTTGATTACATAGTACAACAAATCATAATTAATGCTAAATAGTACAGTACAGTACATTGTCTTCCTTTCTTAAAAATTAGGGCTATACGATTGTTTATTTTCATGTTAGGTCGCCTAGTACTCCTTCTGCTAGTAGACCTCACACTCCTCAGACCCCAAGTCATAGCCCCTACATCCCGACCACAATGAACGGTCCGGGAGTACAGCCGCAGATGCCCGTCATGATGTATCACGTGATGACGAGCCAGCCACAGTATCAGGCACCACCACAAGGCAACAGAATTAAGCGAAGTGAGTAGGGTTTTTATTTAAATGGATTTTGTAGTTTTTTTATTGAGTATGCAACTTTGAAGATGCATTGCTCGCACTTTATTTTACAAATGTATGGGTATATCTTTCTCTCAAATTTCTCGGTTTATCACTTGACATTTCACATTTTGGTACACTGGCGTCGGTGTAAGTTGTTTATGGGAGTTTTTTCTTACTGACATAAGTTTGCTAGTGCATTAATTTATATAAAGCAATTCATGAGTTAATGAAGTGTACAGGATGGGGTAAATCAATATCAAGACATTCGGGGGTATCTTCTATTATTTTATATCTTGGGAATATAAACAAAAAGATTAGTTTTGTTGTTTTTTTTTTTGTAAAAAATTGAGCAGTGAAGACCACATTTTGATATCTCGATTGGTTTATGAAGTACAGGGGATTTATTTTTAGTAACTATTTATTTGGGAGTAACTTTTTTTATTTGTCAAATTTGTACACTTTTCTAAATGAAAAATAAAATCAGAATCTAGTCGCATTCGTGATTTACGTCAATGATATTTCAGTGCTGTTTTACCAACGGCAATCATATTTTAATAACCACATTATGCTAATGTTGCAATTTCTACAATGTCAAGAAGGAAATACGTGAAATTGGCGATTTATCACACAACTTTTTAACTCTTGTTTTGAGATTGTATTCTGTGACAGTGAAATAAAAAGTGATGTTAGGATAGATTGTCTCTTGTTGACTGCTCACAATAATTTGAAATGTTCTCTTTTTAACCGTGTGAAATTATCAGATCACTTTGTAACTGTTTAACCAGTGTTTTACATCATTTTTAAACCAGAATTACAGTTAACAATATGATCAGGGTAATAGGCTATACAAAATATACGCTTATTAACCCTTTCAGGACGATAGCGGTTCTAGCGCGCCACGCTGCACAGACGGAGCTTGCGGGTTTGTCCGTTTGCCGTCGCGAACTATTCCTAAACTCGGACGGATACGTACGGCTCCCGCCGTGAACGGTATATTTACATTTATTTTATTAACAACATATTTTATGAATTTGCTGAGAATTTCAATAAAAATCACTAATATAAGAAACAAGATTTTTATTTAGCAGACATAAAATATAAATATATAAAATATTAATAAAAAACAACAAAAACGAACATTGAAAACTGAAACAAAACGAAAATATTTTAGAATAACTAACGGTGGGAGGAGTTAAAAAACGGTTGGACCAATTATATGCAATAAGCGAATACGTATGTTTCCTGTATATAAGTATATCTCTTGCGGTGCGTAGATATCTGGTTCCCGGTTACACATGATGAAAAATTCTTGGGGATTCGTCCGGTTCCAGGTGCGAAAGGGTTAAGACAATGTTAGAAGTGCAAACACTGAATTCCAGGAAACAACTACTCTGCGGGCTAATGCCCCGACCAGCATTGAATTACACCTGGAAAACCTATAGCAACAGCTAGAGTCATTCGTCAGACGCCCACCAGACATATACCGGTTTCGAGCTTATTAGCTCTCATCAGTATGCCATAGGTGAGGTATCCGACGAATAATCCTAGCTGCTTTCGTCTGTCTAACCCGACAGAAGGGACCATGAGTACGCGGTGTAGAACTACCTACTGTTAGAAGTGTTAGGGTGGTTACTAGTAGATAAATTTATTTGCGTTTCACGTTTTAATGTTTTTGTACAGGGTTAACGACCACCAAGTACAAAAATTTTAACCACATGCACAGGGAGGCCTAAAAGACAATAAAAGAATAATTTTGGAATTTTAGCTTGATGTTTAAAAAATGGGGCAAATCCTGAGAATAGCAACCATAGAGGTGACAAAAACTGTCGGTACTTCGAAGTTTGAGGGTAAAATTTTGAATCTTATGAAATACAGTAAAATCAATATTGGAAAAAGTTTACCTTACTAATCACGTAAAAATGTTATGATGCAAAATATTGCTTTTCATTTTAGGAGTTTTTGTAATGTAAAAAAATTCTAATTTGGTTTTTTGATCAAGATAATAAATAAATAAAAATCATTTTACTTAAAATATAGTATGTATGTATATTATGTACTCATACATATTTTAAAAAACTATATTTTATGCAGCATGAACTAGTGATGTGCATTGAACCACTGTTGTACAGTTACAATGCCTTGGTGGTAAAGTGTGACAGTGTTTTTATGTGTGTTTTTTTTTTGTTACCCTTTGTGGTTTTTCCCGATGCAGGAAATCCATCTGGTCGCGGTCGTTGGACCGAGTAGCTAGCTTTAAACAAAAATAACAGTCGAGGGAATTAGAGGTTCCCAGCAAGTACAAAAATCTTTGTAATGACAAGTTTTATCATAAACAAGTAAAACTCGATTTACAGTGCGCAGTTCTTTTTGCAAATTGCAAGTCTCTTGTATACGTGTATACGAAATTGTAGAGAGTGAGAATTATTGTTGATTATCTCTGATATTTTTCCAAATTTAACCGGGACAAAGTTAAAATTAATATGTAAAAGTTATATACAACTACACCTAAATATATGGAGATTATTTAAAAAGTAAATCTAGTGCATAGAAGGAAAAGTGGCCTTAGTAAATTGATAATTCAACATTCATTATTGGTGAATTTATTATCTTTTATATCGTATAAAGAAAAACTTGAAATGGAATGCTCATTGTGCAAAAAACCACCTGATAAGGAACTTTTTACTTGTGATGTTTGTAAACAACCATACTGCCAAAGTTGTAGCTGTCTCTCTTCTACAGAAATGAGGGTGATGCAGTTGAAGAATAATAGAGTGCTGAAATTCAGTTGCAATAAATGTCAAGAACACACATTAGAGGACATAATAAATTCAAAACTGAATTTAATAGAAAAAAATTTAGTTACAGAAATACAAAAATTGTATAAGGAAGTCCGTTTTCAAGATAATAAAATCACTGATCAGATGGTTTTAATTAACAGATTAATGACTGAAATATTGGAAATTAAAGAATCGAAACAAAAGGAGTCCTATTCTAACATTGTTAGGAACAAAGCTAACAATGAGGTGTTAGTGGTAAAACCAAAGGAGAAACAATTAAGTACAAAAACTAAAAAGGATTTAAAACAAAATATTGACCCAAAAGATGGCTATTGGAGTGGAGAATATTAAGGAGGGCAGAGAAGGAACTGTAATTATTAACTGCAATGATACCAACTCAAAGGAGAAGATAAGAAAAACTGTTACAAATAGTCTTGGCGACAAATATAATGTGGTTGATGGTAAATATAAAAATCCAAAAGTGATTATACGAGGCGTAGAGGAAGAATTTATTGATTGCAATGAGGAAACTATTATAGAATCCCTTAGAAAACAAAATGATATATGTATCACCAATGAATCGGTTTTCACAGTTCAGTCAAAATATAAGAAGAAAGGGAATATTAACAAAGGAAATATTATACTTAATGTAGACGTGGTTTTAAAGAATAAAATTTGTGAAATGGGAAGATTGAATATTGGCTGGCGAAGATGTGTAGTACATGAGTTTTCTCAGTTGTGAGATGCTTTAAATGTGCTCGCTATGGTCATGTGGCAGCAAAATGTGAAAACAGTGTTACTTGCTATAATTGTTCAGGACCGCATAGAACATCAGACTGTGAGTCGATCTCTCTGAAGTGTATTAATTGTGTTGAAACAAATACTAAATTGAAGAAAGCCTTACAGACCAATCATTCGGTTACCGATCCCAATTGTCCTTGCTACTTGAGATTTCTAAGCTTAGAAGAAAGAAAAACAAAGAAAGCATAGCAACCAGAGGTACTATCGACGAAAGCAGTCCTCAAAAAGTGATTCTGGTTACTGTTTTAACATCTTTCACTTAAATGTGCAAGGTATTTGAATTGCATGAATAACATAAATGTGGCTCTAAGTGATTTAAATGCGGATTTTGTGGCCCTCAGCGAACATTGGCAGAGCAGTGGTAGCATTCATGCTTTTCAATTGGAAAATTATAAATTAGTGTCTTCTTACTGCAGACCTACATGTCAGGCGCATGGAGGTGTGGTCCTATACTCGCGACAAGAATTATCTACAATTATATGTGAGGAGATACACCAGTTGAGTGAGGATTATTTGTTTGAATGTACTGCGGTAGAAGTTAAGATGAACGGTAGTACTTATGTGATATGTGTTATATACAGGCCTCCTTCTGCTGATTATACAGATTTCATGTATAGGTTAGAAAACTTGTTAGAAATAGCTACTGATAAGAATAGGTTGGTTATAATAGCAGGGGATTTTAATATTGATGTGTTACCTACTGGAAATGAGAGGCAAAAATCTCCTTGTTTATCTGTTAAATTCTTACAATATGAAAATGACAATAGATCAGCCTACAAGAGTAACAAAATCCTCTGCAACTTGTCTTGATAATATTATTATATCTAATTATATTGATTGTAAAGCAGAGGTGATATCGCTGAACATATCTGATCATTTTGCACAGATTGCATGCATAAATAATAATTCTTTTAGAACCAGTGTAACACATGAATATAAACGTATTTATAGTACCGAAAATTATAATTATTTCTTTAGTCTACTACAACAGGAAACATGGTTATCAGTATCGAAGCAGATGCACTGGATGATATTTATAATGAGTTTATTCAAATTCTGCTGAGATATTATAATATGTCATTCCCTTTAAAATATATAAAATCTCAAAATGATAAAAAAATATAAATGGATTTCAGATACCATTATTAAAGCAAAACAGACACTAAACTTATTACACGAATCATATTTGCAGAATACGATTGAGAAGCAAACATATGTAAATTATAAAAATTACTACACTAATTTATTACAACAAGAAAAGGCTAATTTTTATAGAATACAGATAAAAAATTCTGATAATAAATCAAGAACCATATGGAATATTATAAACACAGAAAGTGGAAAAATAAGTCAAAAACAAATATTTAATGGCATTAGTCATAATAATGTAACGATAACTTCTCCTCAGTGGGCATCTGATATTTTCAATGATTTTTTGTTAACATTGCTGGTACCTTGGTTTGTGATTTTCCTTCAAATGATAATTATAATTATATTACCACCAATGCAAATTCAATATTTTTGTCAGAAATAACACAGAGTGAAATTATAGAAACTATTATAAGTTTAAAAAACAAGTATTCCACTGGAGAAGATAATATAAGTAATATCATCCTTAAAAAAATAGGTTTTTTCATTCTTCAACCATTGTGTTATATAATAAACGAATCCATTAGAAAGGGTATATTCCCACAAAGATTAAAACTAGCAGTGGTTAAACCTTTGTATAAGAAGGGGGATCCTTTATTGATTGAGAATTACAGACCAGTGAGTTTACTCTCCTCGATATCTAAACTATTTGAGATTTCTATGTGCAACAGACTTATACCTTTTTTGAACAAGAACAATATAATTAATATGTCTCAACATGGATACCAAAAAAATAAATCCACGATAACAGCTACTTTTGATTTTGTAAAAAGAATAGTTAATCATCTGGATAATGGTTATATTGTTCTTGGAATATTTTTGGATCTATCTAAGGCCTTTGATTGTGTAAGACATGATGTACTTCTTGCTAAGTTGGAAAAAATAGGCATAAGAGGTGTAGCTCATGACTGGTTTTCATCATACCTTACTGAGAGAGAGCAGAGTGTGTGCATCAATTCTAAATTAAGAAACTATTATTCAGACAGTAGTAAAATTGTATTTGGAGTGCCTCAGGGCAGCGTGCTGGGCCCTATTCTTTTCTAATATATATCAACGACTTGTATAAATGTGTAAATGATGACTCAACTTTTGTAACCTCATATGCTGACGATACTAGTATTCTAATTTTTGGAAAAGATTATAAGAAAATAGAAGTAAAAGCTCAAAGTGTCATGCAAAAAATTTCGCAATGGTTTAAAAAAAATTCATTAGTATTAAATAATGACAAGACAGAATGCATTTTGTTTAAACATAGTAGAAATAAGCAGGATTATCCAAAGCAAATAAATATTAATGATGTACCCGTTAAATATGTAACAAGTTTAAAATTTTTAGGAGTTGTCATTGACGAGCATTTATCTTGGAAAGATCATGTTAAAGTGTTATGTGGGCGTCTCAGTACTGTTTGTTATTCCTTAAAAGAATTAAAAAAAGTAGTTGATCTGCACACTCTGCTTGTAACCTATTATGGACAATTTTTTAGTTTGATGTCATATGGGATCATACTTTGGGGGGGTTCGCATATTGAAGAGATATTCATTGTACAAAAGAGAGTTGTAAGAATTTTAGCTAATCTACGATTTCGAGAATCTTGTAGAGGGCATTTCAGAAGATTTAATTTGTTGACAGCTCCAGCTCTTTTTGTGTATGAATGTATTACTTTTGTGTTCAATCAAAAATCAAAATTCACATACAACATCCAGAAACATGAGTATGAGACCAGGCTTAGAGATGATCTTTCTTATCCGGTGCATAGCACAGCAGTTCTTGAAAAAAGTTGTTATTATAAGTGCCTCTGTTTCTACAACTGTTTGCCATCTAAGATTAAAAGTAGTCATACATTAAACTATATTCAGAAATATGCAAGAGAATGTTTGATACGAGCGAACCTTATGAATTAAGAGAAATCAATGAGTCAGTATTCAAATGAAATGTATGGTGGGTTTTTAATTTCTAATTACTGAAATATGTAACGTTTTATTGTTTTTTTTTTATTGTTTATATTTACTTAAAGATTGTCTTGTCTCAATGTTTGTATTTTGACTTGTACTATACAAATGTTTTTTTGTCCCTAGTATGAATAAAAATTCTATTCTATTCTATTCTTGCACGTAGGCATGTACTCTGAACAGTAGCGTATAACAATTTAGTAATTTGTATGGTTACTTACCATACATAAAAATACCTAAGCTGCACTTTTAAATTCAAATTGCTTTCTTTCGTTTCTCCTTAATTGTTGAGTTTCCAAAATATATTAACTGAAACATTTATTTTATATGTTATGCTATTTGCTATTGTCAAATTTCAATAAACAGTTTAATTTTTAGTCTGTATTCAGGTTGAAGTGTTTCTCATTAAATCCTTAAATATTCAGCTACATTTTGTAAATAAAGTGTTTTAGTTCAAAGCAATCGATACACAAGACAACACGGTGCCCTGTCACTACTTTTGACATTGCGATAAATAGGGGATTAATATAATTTCGAAAAATTTTGATTTATAATAATTATTTCTCTATCCTCTCTTAAAATATCAGTACTTTGCCATAGTTAATCCTGTATAATGAATTACCCACAGACATTAAAACCTCCAACAGTTTTATAAAATTTAAAACAATGTTAAAGCCATTATTCCAATTCTTTTTAATAGAACATATGCAGCATTTATTTATCCAAATGTGTACCTAATGTATTTACACTTATTATTTTGTTTGTTTTTTTTTTTTTTTATTGATGTATGCGACTTATTTAATGTTATATTTTATGTAAATTAATATTAAATAGAAGATATTTATTATTATTAACGTTTCTTCCACAGTACCAATGAGCCAGATGCGCACCGACATGGCCTCCCAAATGCAGGTAGCCGCCGCCACGGGCCAGCCCCTTTTGGCACCGGCCCCCCTACAGCAATTCATCTATCCGCCTAGCATGAATCAGGCCTACCAGCCCATGCAGGCTGCTGTCCGCATGTACGACACCTCGCCCCAAATACAATACCTACCGCCTAACCCCCATCAGTCACAGACCCCCTCTCCCGCTCAACCGCCGCAATACAACCCAGCGCAGGGACCGCAAGGCCCGCCGCAACCCTGCCAGGCTGCCCCGCCTCCTCAGGGCCACCCTCAGTTCCCCCTTATGTACCCCATCATCCCGGCCCAGCCGCACATGATGCCGAGCATGCAGTATTTGCAGCAGGCACCCCCACCCCCTCAGCACCCTATGCCGGTGCTGATGCATCAACATCCTGGACAAGGTAACCCACATGGGCCCAATCCTTAGCGGTAAGCCCGGCCGTTTTGTTAGGTAAATTTTACTAATCCTATTTTTGCCCCTCTTGGTCTCTTTGTTTCCTTTTTACATGAAAGATTCGTAAGGTGGAGTGTTGGTGATGCAGATTTTTTTTCTTTTTGTTATTTATTAGTTTGTGTAGATATTTTTTAATTGGAAATTAAGGTGCATTTAAGTATGTAAAGTTGTATCCTGTTTTAATGCCATTTTATGCGCCCTTTGTACATACTTCTTCACGTTTACTGTATATATCATATTTTTACTATTAAGTTTATTTGGCGTTTAAAAATATCGGTTATATAATATAAATGCAATTTTTTAATCGTATTTGAATAATAAATTTTACTGAAAAAATATCGTATCATGAAAACACTGTTAAAGGTATTAGGAACTTCATAATTTTGATAATTTATTGTTTGAATAATATTTCAATATATATTACGAGAAATATCACTCAGTTTATGGATAGATTCGATATTTAAATCTACTTTGTACATTTTTGATTTTAATTAATTTATATTTAAATAAAAAAAAAAAATCAAAAATACTGCTATTAATTTAGTTTAAAAAATTTGTAAATAATGTACATAAACAATTTTTCTGTTTGGCACAGTCTCGTAATGGCACAAAAATAGGATGATTTGGTGAAATTGTCAACATTGTGAAGAATTTAGTTTTCAAGATTGTAGAGTTATTTTAAATATTTAAATTTCATTATGGGCGAATCGCGTTCTCTGCAATCTTGAAAAGGTTGTATGGAATCATGTAGAATGAGTATTTGCGCCTTAATTTTAATGTACTACGTAACTCCAACGAGTAGATCTGAGGTAGCTTAAATGTGAAAATTCTGCGACATCGACTACCACCTTTACGCATTGTTTGTAACTCCCCCTTTCCAAAATTTGTTATTTTTTTGTTATATTCTTTTAATTTTGTTAATTGTTATTTTCTACAGATAGAAAAGGTTTCTCTAAATATTTAGGCCACGTCAGTTGTTAGGCAGGTGGGAAATTTGCAGCTTTCGTGTACGATTTTTTTAGCTACATTCTTCATAGACAGTCAATATAAATAAAATGTTGAGTGAAGTATTATTAAGGTACGCGAGAATTGCACGCGGAAACCTGCTCGCTAATTTCCCACTCGCACCTAAGAAAATTTATTTGGCCTTGGTTTTTCCACTGTGGTCGAATTTTGTAGGTGTAATTTTAAAAAAGTTATCCGCGGTAATATGATTTGGCAGTGAAAGTTAACTTTACTCCATTCCATATTTTTTAACATACATACCTAATTCTTTATTTTTTTTGAGGTATAGTTATTAAATTCATTGTGTTGAAAACTCAGTCCGAGCTGGGCTTAACTGAATTTTCAAGTGTTTTTTCATTGAAATAAAAATTGCGGCACCACTATTGTATTGCCTCGTTTACGTTTTTTGAACGACAGGCAAAAGAGGTGCTTCGTAGATACTAAGGTGCCTTAACATTTATTTTTTATTAATTATCGAAGACCTATCTGGCACCTCGAAATGATTTTTTTTTTACTTAGTTGATCTAAGTATCATTCACGAGTTGAAAATTTGATCGACATTGGAGCAAGAAATTTGATTTTCTCGCTATTGAAATTTGATATTCATCACTATTTTCTAAATCGTGCGAAATAATCTAACAACGGTCAGTTTTTGGATTATTTGGCCTTTCATATTATTTCAATTGATTTTCGGAAAGCTTTGTCAAAATTTATTAAAGCAGCAGTTACAAATGTTACATAAATGTTTTTTTTTTTCACAAATAAAGTCGTTTGAGTTTATTTGTAATACCGTGTTTTATTTTCTACCAATTACTCCTTAAATAACGGCGAAATATTTATGTTTATATAATTATTCGCAAAACTGTAAGAGGTACGCCACTGGTTGAGAGCAGTAGTTCTAAGTATACTGTGATTGTATTATAATACAATTGACCTACTTTAAGAAGTTTCTGTCAGTGATCAGCTGTTTACATTGCAGCATAACCAACAAATTATAAAAGGTTTGTAGATAGGGAGATTACTAATTTAAATAATCAATTTGTATTTGAAAGGTAATCATATAAACTATGATAGTGATAGCATTACTAAAAAGAGGCCTTATTTCCCCTAAGAATTTACGTTTTCTATCTCAGATTAATCCCATACGATCAGGTTTGTACAACAACCACAACAGTATTTCTATTGATTAGTCTTTTTTTAGAACAAGACAATTGCCCACCTTATTTTCAGCTTTGTAAAGAATTTACGGACGGAAATGTTGACTTGGCAAGGAACCTCGTCAGTAGTATGACTGTTCATAACGACTTTCTAAGTGAAGATGAAGAAAAATTCATTTTAGACGAAATAGAACCTTACTTAAAACGCATGCGTTACGAATTTGACCACTGGGATGATGTAAGTTTTGACACATACCATTTTTTGTAATATATTACACGCTATTTTAGGCAATACATGGTTATCGAGAAACGGAACGTTTAAAATGGAATGAAGCAAACACTAAAACCCTGAATAGGGTAAGAACCATTGCTTTCCCGCCTGATGTAGCGCAGTTGAAGTTTGTGCATATATTAGATTTGGACAAAAACGGGTACATTAAACCGCACATCGACGCAGTGCGAGTAAGTACATAGACTAAGTCATATTTCTGTTATCTGAAGTACATAGTTTTAGTTCTGTGGAGATACTATCGCGGGACTAAGCTTATTAACCGATAGCGTGATGAGACTCGTGCATGATAAAAACAAGCACCTTTACGCTGATGTTTTGTTAAAACGCAGGTCCTTGTATATAATGAAAGGTGATGCGAGGTTTGATTACACTCACGAAATATTGAGTAATGACCTCAGCATGTTTAGAGGCGAGAAAGTATTAAAAGATAGAAGAATATCCGTGATTTGTAGAAATGAACCAGATTCGAAGAATAAAGACTGAGATAAGTACTCAATTCTGTTTAATGTACTTCTTTTCGAAACTAAAAACTCAAATGGTTCTTATGAAATCAAGTATTACTTGAAGAGTACCCTTATTTTTTAGTTGTAATGGGAATAATAGGATTATTAATAAAAAAATACAAATAAATTGGGTAATTACATTTGTTTTTTTAAAAAAGTATAAACATTTTTATTTATACGAAATTTATGCTGATTCCACCTTCTAGAGATATTGAGGCAAGAAATGAAAGTTGGTGTTTGCAAATGCTGGCTTTGTTAGTAGCGTGCCGTAAATCATGTCATCAAGCGGCAAATTATACTTTACGAGAGTATCATGTTTTACAGTTCAGCACTTATACAATTGTTGTTAATAATATATCGCTAATTATTTAAACTTTTATTATCATTTTTAACACTGATAATACATTAGTACCATTAGAATAATACTGTTGTATTAATTTATAAAAACAATAATAATAACACTAAAATTTGTTTTGGTTTTTTGTTGTGTATGTTTTTGGCTATTTTATTTATTATCAGGTATACAAATACTTAAATTTATAATAATTAAACAATACATTGAGGAAATTGGGTTCACAAGTAACATAGGGAATAGTAATAGAAATATAAGCAACTAAATTTCAACGCAAACTGCATCAATTGTTATTTGGAGAAATAGTGATCTGAGAAATTTGAAAATTTAACAAGATATAGTCCACAACTGTAATAGATTCTTTTCCACGAGTCAAATAACAAGCCTAATATTTAGAACTCCCACTTCCAGTTATACCGGAAATTGATATCAATTTATTACTATATATTATTGCATTTTTGGATTCTATGGAAAATTTTAGGGTCGTTTTTTATATTTCCAGCTAGGAGTGATAGATTTTGTGATATAATTTATTAAGAAAAAAATTGACGTATAATTAGGATGCGCGGAGATGTCTGTTTCCTGGAAATAGATATGAAGTTGATTTTTGGTATTCGTAAAGAACTTTGAGGACACTAAAATATCCGTAAATTTAAAAATATTATACCAAGCGTTTTATTCTTTCCTTTACATTTTGATAACTTCAAACAGTTATAGCTTTTATCTCAAATGAAACACTGTATTTTTCATTCTGTTTTGTGCACATTGACATTGTCGTTCAATCCGTATAAGCAGGGATTCTGATTACTACGTTTGAAGATATTCGCAAACTTCTACTATTTTGATAGTTTTCATCATACCTGGAACGTTATTGTTATTTACCAAGTTGATGTTGACTTCTGATATAACAGGAAGTGCTAAAAGTTCTAGTTATTATAGTTGTACTCGTCCCAAAGACACATTTAAGATAAAAAAAGTTATAGTTGTTTGAGTTGTCAAAATGTAATAAGAATAATATGCTTGGTATAATATTTTTAAATTTATGGATATCAACTCTCTAATTTCCAGGACGAAGTAACGGACATAAGCCTAGCATCAGTCAATTCTTTTCTTAATAAATTAATATCGCAAAGTCTATAACTATAATGTTATACAAAGGGACTCCAAAATTTTCCGTAGAATCCAAAAATGCAATAATATACACAATATTCCATTTAAAATAACGAAGTTATTCATATCAGTATTTTCCTTGATAATGAAAGATGCAGTTCCTGGTAAAACACTGTATTTTAATTATAAATGTAAAATTTTTAATTCAGGTTTTTTTTACAACCATAATATTTAATTTGAGGCACTGAGTTCCAAAACTGGTTAAAGAATTTTGATATATTTTTTTTGTATTATATGTAGTGAACATAATTCTGACTTCAATAAAAAAAAATCAGAGCCATTTTGGTGTTATTTGTATACTGCGACAAGAATTCAGACTTACGCCATACTAACAAATGAATAATTCATTATATTTTCATCAAAATATTTAAGAAACTGCAACTGATAGTAATAAAACTGGTTAAAGAATTTTGATATTTTTTTTGTATTATATGTAGTGAACATAATTCTGACTTCAATAAAAAAAAATCAGAGCCATTTTGGTGTTATTTGTAATTAATATTGGATACAATTAGTTTTGCTACGAAACCATGCATGATATTAGTTATGATAACAATCTTAGTGAATAAGGATAATTATTAAACAAAATGCATAAAAGTAATATACAAAATATTAAGAAAAAAATTATGAAGTACCTACTTATAGGGTTAGAAAAGTTGGAAAACACAAGAACAAGGAGAAATGTGTCTTCACAAAGGTGTAGCCTCAACCGCAAATGGTAACTTTTGAAGGTAAAACAGTGTGAGAGGAAGTTTTATTTCAAAATGTCACAAAGATAGAATTAGTTTTGGAAACGTCGAACTTTCATATGTTTAAAACCTGGAATACAATAAGTTTCCGCATGAAAAGATTACTGCATGCGATACAGTGCTACCAATTTTATCTATAAAAACATTTTGTGTCGTTTTTCAAATTATGGATAAGACGAGTCTTAGAACTCATTTCCTTATTTCTCTATTAGTAAATTTAAGAATATATTAAATTCTGACCCTTGCATATAAAATAAGCCAACTTAGAATATCTCTAGACGGTGGTAATACTGAGCATCCAAATATTCTTAAACACAAAATTGTATTGTATTTGAAAATCCGCAATTTTTCCTTATTCAAAGGCTGTTTTTATGAAAGCTTTGATAATAAAATTATTACAATGAACTTTAAATTATTTGACGATCAAAGGTTATCACATCATTAAAGCTCCTTTGATCCAATCTAAGTACTTAGCTACATCGGTATACACTACGTAATGCATAGCATCACACTTAAATTGGTTTTGCAACGCCACACTTATAGAAACCATTCCTCTAAGGAGCCAAATTGGGTTGTTCGCGTTTGACCCAGGCCTAGGGAACACTAATCCACCTCCCGAATCACCATTACACACGGACGTACCTACGGAATATATCAAAACAAATATTTTACCAAAATTTGTAAATAAGAAATTGAAGTATCTTCCGATACTGCATTACTTTGTATGTCTTATGACTTACCATTTTTAAATCCCGCACAAAACGTGTACTCGGAGGTAAACCTCGAGTAAAAATCAGGGAACGAATATATACAAGTCTCTTGGGAAACCACGGGCATATTCGCTTTGGTCAGTTCTTCTGTGACTTTACCGTTTTCATCAAATCCCCAACCAGCAACAGTACCTGAATGAAATGGTCGGTTAAAAAAGACATGATACCGTGCCTTCATAAATGATTACAAGCCACGTGATCAGGGTCGAGATTTTCAAATCAATCGCAGAGCAATTCATATGCGAATATCCTTTTCCTCACTACGGCAATTGAGAGAGACAGGAAATCTATTTGCATACGAGTTGTTCTTCGAAAATCGTAGTCCTGGTCACGTGGCTTTTAATCATTTATGAAGGCACTGTAGATTTTATACAACACCTGTCCTACCTTGTTTTCCAATAACTGACTCCAGCCCGATCGGACCTTCCCAAAGACAGACAGGCCTAACGTAATCGGTTATATCCACGGCAGATATAAGTTTTAAAATTGCTATGTCGTGACTGAAGGTTTGAGAATTATATTTGGGATGGACTATTATCCTCTTCACTTGCTTATCTTGGATTCCCGGGTTCGACCAAGTCTTCAAATAGAATTTTCCTAAAATCGAGGAAATGGTACATCGTCTTACTGAAGTTGACATTTCACTCACCTAAATAAACTACGAGACTTCCAGGTGATAAAGTCGTTTGACTTTTCCTTCTTGTAATGCAGTGCGCTACTGTTAGTAAGTGGTACCTAGAGATCAAGGAAGCTCCGCAAATGTAGGACAGGTCGATGTTTTTGGCTATGTAGAGTGCCGCGTGCCATGGAAATTCGCCCTCTTGGGTTGCCTGACCGTGTGTTATCAGAGGTTTCGGTTGTTTCTGAAATTTCATTCAAATTTAAGATCTATCTATTGCAAGATTAGAGTTATAGTTACAATGACAATGCCGCAGGCTTGATTTAACATATTCTGCTGTGGTTTGTTCAGAAACGCAAAGTCGCCATGAAAGAAATCGTCGTCGTCGGAACCTTGATTATTTATCACAAAACCGCCGCCAGGTCGTACACTGTAAAATAAAAAAAAAAGACAGGAATAAAATCGTGGTAGTTAAGTAGTTCTACTGAGATACAGGGTGTTCATGTTGCTCTTGGTTTATTGCCATAAAGTGTACCGTTTCAAAGAAAATGAAGGAGAGTATTTGCATTACTTGTTTAAAAAATGCATACAAACCAAGTAAAACAATCTTCAATATCAACTCCCAAAAGCCTTCTTCGAATTTTTGATTTCTAAACCGTTGTGATAATTTAACCAAATTTGGTGTGCATATCTAGTATGACAATAAAAATGGGTGGGTATCATCGATCATTATTTGTCAAAAAAATATTATATCACTATATAATATTACAAATAAAATAGGTCATCAAATGCACCATTGTATTATCTTTACTTTCTGTTTACACTTTTTTGTATTCCAAACCGATTAACAACAACATTGATTTATTTGACCAAGTGCATTTTTACGATACTCATGGAATTTTTACAATAACAATGGAATTACTTTACTATGATTTATTAAATGGCCACCTTCAGTCACAATACATTATTCAGATCTTGAAATTGCAGCTCGATCAAGTGCAAAAATTCCAGGAGTAGCTCTTATCACATCACAACCAGCTATAATTTGTTAATGTTAGTGCTCCTTAGATTTATTGTGAAACTTGTAAACTAATGTCTTGAGATGTCCCCAAATAAAAATATCAATAGGGTTCATATCGGGTGATCCGTATGGCCAATGTGGACCTGGTTCTTGGGTGCCTCCTCCAATCAGGTTATTACCAAAACTTTTATTTAAAACTAAAGCAGTCAAACTAAAATATGGGGGAGTCCGGTCATGCATAAACCACATTTTTTGTCTTAGAGCACAGGGAACATGGTCAAGTAGTTCAGGTAAAACGTTTTCAGGAAAATGTCTATAAGAGGCATCGGTAAAAAGATTCCATTATGGCATTAGGGTTTTCCATTAGACCAAATATGTTTATTGTGGAAATTCATTATAGCATCTCTGGAAGAATTAGCTTTGTCGGTAAACAATATACCAGCGGTATAGTCAACATTTTGTTCAATTTTATGCAAAATCCAGTGGCAAAAATTGTATACGAACAGGATAGTCTTGCGGCAGTAAGGCTTGAACCCTTTGTATGTGATACGGGTATAACTGTTGCTTCAGAACATACCAAACTAATTTATGATTCACATTAATTTGGGTCTTCTTCAATTTCGTGTAGAATAGCCCTTTCACTCAGACAATCTAACACTCAAAAGGTCTTCCAGGAATTGGAACTGAAATGAGTCTGACTCTGGAAGAAGTTCAAAAACATTTCTGAACATTATTCTTGGTTGATTTGAAAAGCTTTCCATATAAATTCGATTAGCCTCAGTATCATTTCCATCTACAATACAAGGCCATAAATGTAAACCATATTGGCCATTTCAGCATTTGAATATGCATAAGCCATTATTAAAACTTAATCTTTTTAAAAAATAAGCTTAATTTGATAATACACAATATTAAATAAGATGACAGCTTCTTATTATTATTCCCTAACATATAATAATAATAAAATAATATTGTTGGTAATCGGTTTGGAATACAAAGAACTGTAAAGAAACAAAAACTGAAGATAATACAATGGCGCATATGACGACCTATTTTATTTGTAATATTATACAGGGGACTGGCAAATAATGATCGATGATACCCACAGCTCCGTCACTGGTAAATTTCTAAAGCTGGTAATTTTTTTTTCATGCCAACTGTCATACTTATGGTTAAAATGTCTGTATATACAGGGTGATGCAGTCATAATGTATATTAATTTTAATGGAAGATAAGGATAAATTAGTATAATATGAATACGCAATTAAAAAATATATATATTTTTAAATCATTATTTAAACCCTCTTTTCAAACTGTTACTGACTGCTAGCCATTTGATTCATTCACAGCTCTGAAATCAACGCAACGTTTTGGCCTGTTGCAACGCTTGAACGTACTAGTGAGTGCCGTGTTACTGGGAGTTATGAGTTGATTCGTTTCTCTTTTAAAAGGCCAAGGAAATTTTTTTTTTTTCGATTTTCTGTTATTTGTCTATATTACGCCTTCCAATTATGTGGTTAAAATGAGTGACATTATGACTGGATCACCCTGTATATAGTTTTCATTCTATTTTGACTGAGGTTAGGTACTTCCTGGTAAATATTTATACATTTATCTACTCCTATTAATTTATATATTAATTATTCAACTGCTTTTGAGCAATTAATAGTATCAATAAACAAATAGGTGAGTTTTTATAGTGAGTTATTATAGCTCACGCTGGGCTTCTACAATGATAATTCGGTATGTATATAAAATAATAAATTCTTGGAAATTTTTAAGCCGATAAATACGTTCCATTGGTGTAAAATGGAAAGAATTTTTAACAAGTGGAAAGGAATGAATAATTAAAAGATTTTAAAATTATTAAATTGCCAACGCCTACTGACAGGCGGAACTGCAATTATTATCATTGAGGGGACTAATGTCATTTGATATTTTAACAAAATAATTTTGACGTTTTCAAATCAATTTCTAATAATAGTCCTAAAAAAGATGTTATAGTCGTAGATAAAGTATAGTATTCAACTTGCGGTAATGGTCATAACTCACTTGATGAATTACAGCAGTCGCCTGCAACTCGTGCTGCAAACTTCATCTGCGTGAGTTATGACCTGCATTACCGCTCGTTAAATAATATACTATTACACTAACAGACCTTTATGGAGGAAGAGACATATTATGAATTGCAATTTTAGTTTAAACAAGGAAAGTCTTACAATGTCTCTCCAGAGGGCCCAGGGTTGTCAGGTATGGATGTTGTCGACAGTTCGCTGCTAGTCAAAAGCTGTCCGGTGGTAGTCGGTGCCTGTGTGGCAACTCCACCTTCTGGGCAAACGGTCTTAGCGTTTATTCGGAATTCAACCAACTGGGGCGGAGGCTCATTGACTTTGTATTTTAAGTAAAATCTTAGTTTCAAGGGCTCATTTGCCTTGAGCTTGTAGTTCCTGTTTTTAATCAGATAGTCCTTGTTGTCCATCGTAACCACCTCACCAAACCAGTTCTTAAAAAAAAAACTATATTAAAGGCTAGCAGTTGATGAAAAAAATAATTTTGTACATCGAAATTAATTGTTGAACATTTTTAAGTGTTATACATTTTTTATAATCGAATAAATTGCAACATAAACATATAGAGAACGAAATAGGAATAAATATAAGCTGCTACATTATAGTAAAGTGACCATCCGTCCTGATTTGTCCGGACAGTCCCGATTTTGAGCTAATCTTGATATAAAAACACAACACATTACTGTAAAATATAATTATGTATGTATTAAGTCTTATAATGAACTTTTAAAAAATAAATCAATTTTGAAACAAACTCATCAATTAGCTTAATGTAATAGTTGCTTAGCTGTTTATAGTTATGTTGATGTATGTTTATTTTCAAATGATATACAGGGTGTCCCGTTAACATTGCGAAACAATCAGGGAGTTTTCTTGAACAAAAATAAGAAAAAAATTTCTGTGTCCGCAAATGCTTTGTTTCGGAGAAACAGGGTGTTGAAATTTAAAAAAAATATAGGGTTTTTATTAATATCTGAAGAACCTTAATTTCGATTTTTTTGAAATTTTGTTTGTTTATAAAAACCATAAAGATCTGCTTCCGACTTAATTTGATTTATTTTTTCCAGTCCAGTGGCGTCCGGGGGATCATTCCTATTGACATTAATACGTAAAAATACGAGACGCCACTGCTTTTCCTTAGTTTTCATTTTTTTTTTTCTAATTATGCGATTAAAAATACAATTTTTTTGTCTTTTTACTCTGTTTGGTATCTTGCTTCGTTTTCTAGCAAACAAATTAATAACCTTTTCCATGCACATTCCTGATGGGAGTTGATAAAATAAATCAAATTAAGTCAGAAGATGTCTATGGTTTTTATAAACAAACATACGAAATTTCCAAAAATCGGAATTAGGGTTCTTCAGATATTAATAAAACTCCAACATTTTTTTTAATTTTAACACCCTGTATCTCCGAAATGACGCATTTCCGGGCACAGGTTCATAGTTTTTTTTTTCTTATTTTTGTTCAGGGAAACACCTGATTTTTTTCGCCATATTAACGGGCACCCTGTATAAGATTTGATGGAATATATTTAAAACATATACATAGTTTACTGTGCTGTTCTCTTTTATAAACTCCAATTTTTTTTTGTTCACTGAAGAACTGAAGATTTTGTTCCTGTCCCACTTCAAGCTTTGCGAAATATGGTCACTTTACATTATAGTGTATTTTATGATAATAATAGTTGTTAGCTAATAATAGCAATTTTGTAAATTAGTAAATATATTATGTAATTAAGCAATATAAAATAGCAGACTTAAAACAATATAACAAGTTTACACCAAAGTGTTAAAAATATATTTTCATAAATTTATTATATATATGCACACATTATAAGATTTAGATGAATTTTTTAAATTTAAAAAAAAATTCAAGTAAACACGATTTGTTATTTTATTGGATTATTGCTATTTTTCCCAAATAAAAATTATAGTAAAATAATTTAGAACTTCTGCAATTATTTTCTTATCTTTTTATTTTATTTCAGATTATCTTTTATTATATTAATTTCACTTATGTGCCTTTTAAAAATTATAAATATATTGAAATTCCGCCACAGAACTTTACGCAATAGTAGGTACTAGGTAGTTCAAATGTATCAAATTAACTGTTCATCAGATATTGAAGAACTAAGCAGAAGCACCACATTTTTACATGACTTGACTTACCCCCAATTGCACAGATTGTCTATCAAAAATTACTCTTAACCAAAGTCCTGTTAGGTCTGAATCACTTATCAAAGTCATTTCTCCGTACCAACGGTCATTTTCATTATTTTGTGGTTCATAATGGAAAAGTCTAGGGCAAGGCGACACCAACTGACTAGAAACGACATCGAGCGTAAATGCCAATAATATTATAAAAACGGGAGCCATTTCGTGAATATAAAACAAATCTTCATCAGTGGAGAAACTGCAAGGAAAAACACGATCATTTAAAAAAATATTTGTAGAAGTTATATCTTACTCAATTTTTTTGATAGCTTTGGTGTTAAAGAATGTTGAACAATATGTGTTTTATTTTATTTTTTTTTTATGCAAAAGGATATAAACAAATACGTGCTAAAAATTAAATATCAAGGTAAACTTAAGCGTTCCCAAATATACATTTTTTTGTTGTTTCGCGCAAACCTGATCTACGGTACCACGTGACTAGAATCCTCAATATTCAAGATTGATTTGGATGTATAGGAAATAGTAAAAAATAAGGTCAATGTCCCTGCTAATTTTTGACAAAGTTTTTGGTTTTCCCTTATATTTATCTTTCCGACCTTCTCTTCTCTTCATACCTATATATTTATATATATTTTCTACTTATACAATAAATGGTTTAAAGATCTCATTCAATTAAAAATGAAAATGGAAAATTAAAATGTAGATACTTGGTGTCTTACTCACCTTTATATAAATAAAGTATACATTTTTGGAAAATTATACCCCAGTTCTTGTAAATGTAGGCTTTTATTTCTCTTCACAAATCTATACACACAATAATGACCACCTTACTCTTTACGTACATCAATTTTGTTATTCTAGACTCAAAAGATAATTTACATATCTATTCTTTAATGTATTATGTAATTAAGTAGTCGTTTAAATTTAATCCGAAAAAGTTAATGTTTCAAATATTTATGGTTCGAACATTTTGACTGTAAACTTTAAACCGGAATTCTTCTTGATTTCCATAATTACGCTCGTTGTTTTGGATTCCTCAAGGTTAAGGTAAAAAGAAATCCCCACTTCCAAAGGTCAGTTTTATTTTTGTGGTCAGACAGGTAAAGTAATGGGCAACAAAAACTTAAAGAGGATATTCAGATTTAAATTTCCCTCCACTTTGCAATGCTTGTTAGTTGGCCAGAGAAACCAAAGATAGCGGATAGATATACTATGATCGACTCGGCAAAAGGTAAGTATATTAATAGGAAATAGTTTAAAAATAACATTTTTTATTTTATTTTTTAAAGAAAGTCTTAGTATTGAATAGCTATGTGTAATTTATAGACATATACACTTGACTCTACCAACTCCATTTTTCTTGTCTAATTTGTACTCCACTTTTCTGAACCGAGTAGATCAAACGAACATACTTGTAGTGTTCACTTTTCAGGTTAGGTTATGTTTAGGAATTACAATTTTGCAATTTGCATATTTATTTGTTACCGAATCAGTTAATTTAGATATTTTAAATAAAATGTTTGCCTGGACTCGAGTTGTACCCAACATAACGCCATATATGAGGTTAACTTGCGTATAACTATTTTTGTCACTCATTTAATATTTCTTATTTATAGCCATTTGACAAACTTTACCAACAAATTTTTACAACCCACTTCACACTTTCACTCTCTATCTGTTGGAGGACCGTCTCAGGCTCAAGTAAATCCAGGAGGATTGTTCAATATCTCGACTCGAAATGTGATCCGAATTCACTTTCCGAGACCATCGGAAAGAAAAAGAATAAAGAGGCATGGATGGCTGAAGAGAATGTCCACTCCCTCGGGACGGAGAATAATAATGAATAGGATTCTCAAGGGAAGATTCGTTTATACCCATTAGATGTAGTAGTAAGTTCTTTGTAAATATAGTTCTGTAGTTTTTCAATATAAATGTAGTTCGCATATGACGTTTGTATAAAATTTTAATTCCTATGCCTATAGATTATTTATTATTAAATGATATGACATATAGAAAATAGTATCTTAAGTACATATTTATATATCACAATTATGAATTCTTCTTGTTGTTATTAATAATTTCTTGTATCCATGGACTATATTTTGCTACATCAGTGAAAAGTTTATACTTTGTCTCATCGCATGGTACTTGAATCTCGGAATATATATTTATGCCTCTTATTTGCCACATGGTATTTTCGCCGTTTGTTCCTTCCTTCGGTATCACCATTCCACTAATTGACTTTATATTGCAAGCTGATAAACCTTCAGTGAAAAATGTAAACAAAAAAAAAATCTATGCGTATAGTGTCTTACCATCGACAAATTCGGCGCAGTAGATTTTATCAAGTTCATATTCAGAGGAAACGCAGTTCTCTAGGGGCACAATAGTCATTTTGGTATGCATTAGTTTTCTACTTTTATCAGTACCCCAACCTACTATAGTTCCTAAAACATATTAATGGAATCTAGACGGATGTAACGATTTATTTTAATATTCACCTTCTTTACCAATAATATTTTTTAAATCGTAATCTTTGTCCCACAAACAAGACGGTCGTACAAAATTTGTAATCCTTACTGGTTTCGACAGTTTTAAAACTGCTATGTCGTTAATATATAGCCAATTATCGTACTCCGGATGTATAACTATTTCAGACAACACCGTATCTTGTATATCAGTCTCAAACCTAGTTAGAGAAAATTTACCTAAAAAAAAATAATACTTTTAGTAGTGAAAATTGTTGCGTTTAGTGCACATCATTGTCATACACATTTTTTACCTAGACTCACTACGAAACTGTTTGGTTGCTCGACATATTTGGTGTGATATCGGGTGACGCAATGTGCCGGGGCAACGACATATTGTTCCGTTATAAGGGTAGCGCCACATATATAAACTAGATTGGCATCATTAGATCGATATAGAGCCGCGTGCCATGGCCATTGTCCTATAATAGTTAATATATTTATTCTTGGATATTATACGGGGTGTCCGGAAACTAAACTGACGGTCAGCAAATTCTAGGGTTGATTTCATATTGATTTGATATAAACCGTCTTATTCCAACTTTTTTATGGAATTTTACTCTATCTGTTTTTCAAACTACTAATCATTAGCAAAAAACTTGTTTTGCAAAAAAATACACAAATTTCAAATAAATTTTTCTTTTATACTGTGTATCCATTCAGATAAAAGTACCTTTTTAATCTAGAAAACTTTGAAATTTACTATTTTGTTATTAAAAATATCAAAAAATCGAAGAATTAAAATAAAAATAATGTTCAATGTAATGTAACCATCTTCAAAGAACCCTACCTCCCTTAGGAAGCATTTCTGAATTTGCTGTCTTCATTTGTCGGTTTAGTTTTCAGACATTATACAGGGTGATTCAGAGCTTATCTAAAAAACGTTTTTGAATGTACAGGGTGTCCAGTGTAACGCTCTCACTCGATTTGTGGTTTTATAATGTCATAGTTACAAAAAAAAAGTCAAAAATAAAAATCATTTGTATAGATGATTTGACGTGCCCTAGAAAAAAAACCAATAGAACATCGAATATAAACAATTATTTACTGAAGTTCAATTTTTTTAAATGCAACACCCTATGTATTTTTTTAAATTTTGAAAGAGCATACAATTCTGATTACATCCATATGATATACTTATATAATTGTTCCAGTGGTTACTGAGATATAAAGGGAAATGTATTGATATATCAGATATATTCGACATTTTCCTTTATATCTCAGTAACCACTGGGACAAATATATAAGTATATCATATGAATGTAATCAGAATTGTATCCTTTTTCAGAATTTAAAAAAATACATAGGGTGTTGCATTTAAAAAAATTGAACTTCGGTAAATAATTGTTTTAATTCAATGTTCTATTGTTTTTTTTTTCTAAGGCACGTCGAATCACCTATAAAAATGACACAATTTTTGTATTTGACATTTTTTTATAACTATGACATTAAAGCCACAAATCGAGTGAGAGTGTTACGCTGGACACCCTGTACCTGTTTGAAATACAATTTTGTAAAAAAAATTAAAAAAGGTAGTTCAAAAATGATTTAAAATTGCACTTCTGCACAGGACTGGAATCTGGTCCACTGTAAAACCTAACAAGACAAAGCATGCAATCGGCGACCAGACAAGAAATTCCCAAGAAAAAAAATAAATAACATTTTATAACACCTATTTTATACAGTAAATTCAACTGCTTTTGCTGCTATTGTTATTAATTATTAATAGAATTAATTTGTGGTTTTAATTAATAAAATAGTTTGACATACCTGATGTTACAACAAAATTTTGGGCCTCTCTTACCTAGTTTCTACAAATTAACACAAATGTTTCTGCTTCCTCCGTTTTGAACTCGTAAGTTATTGACAGTAGCTATGATTAGTTTGCGTAAATCATCAATAGTGTCCCCTTCGGTGCAACACACTTCATTTTTTAAATATTCCTACCACAGATATCCAAAGGATTTAAAGTCAGGAGATTGTGGGGGCCATGATACCGGTCCCCTTCGTCCAATCCCTTGGTATTAATGCTTGAACATACTGTACATGGTGCGGATATAATTGAGTGTAGTGTTTGATACGCCACACTGGTGTAATATGCCGTGGACGCCCTGGATCTCCATCTCTTCCACGATTCGGTTGCAAATTTAGCGTGTCATGTCCACATTGCATTCACTGCACACCACGGTAAAAGTAGCTGCATTTGACACATGTTTACTCAGAAATGCTTCTGCTAATTTCACCATAAGTTAAAATTATATCCAACAACTCCAAGTTGCTATACACGTAAGCCATTTTTGAAACTTGAAATACTAATGTAAACACACATATATACAAAAACGGTAATACTATAAGTAATCGGATTTCAATACTCGGAATCGCCTGGCTAGAAACTACAGAAGCCCGAAGATGTAAAGGTTGAAAATACTACAACTTCAATAATTTTTTTTGGAAGCTAATGATTTTACAAAAAAATGTTTACGAAATCAACTTCATTTTTTAGATAAGTTGTGAATCACTGAAATTTCCAAGGAAGAATATTCAGGGAATAACAAAACATCAAGTAGCAGTAGTGACTGTTTTCACTAGACACAAGTTTTGATTTTTTTTTAATTTTCTTAAGATGTTTTGTGTCAAACTGTCATAAGAATTTAAAAAAAAGGTCTGATAGTAAAACTGTGGGAGGATCAATGTTCGGAATTTTTTATAACAACATGTCCCAAAATAGAAGGCCATACCTGTAGAAACAATGGTAGCCGACTCATATTGGTTTTTAATATATATATGTATATTGAATTTTCTGCCTTGAAAACTCGACCAGTATATATCTGTTATTTACAAGATGCACTTCACTTAACACTATATAAAGAAAGCTGTCACATAGAAAGGCTGAATGTTAAGTAGATGTATTTCTTTGGGGATATATTAGTAAGGCTCATTAGCAATTGATATAACTCTAAATACCTTTATTAAAATCCCAGTAATTTTTATGAAATTACTTTTTACGATCTTATGGGAAAATTATTCCGCATAAGTTCAGCTGCATATCTAATTCTTATAATTCATCAAGTGTGTGCATCTTGATTCTATTGTATACATCTTTATGCGTGAAAATCCAAGGGCGTTAGATTGGAGCTCCTGGCCGGCCAAAATATCGGCCATATTCTCTCAATTAGGGCTGTCAATCCAGGGATCCCGGGATGTTCCTATTTTTCTACACCAAAAATCCAGGGATGTCGCCAACTTGGTTACCGAGGATTTTCGAACTTGGTTTCCGAGGATTTTTGGGTTTAACCTTGTCAATTTTATAAATACATTGCGGTCTAATGTGAAATACGAGGCCATAGAATAATTAAGATATAGATATTATATTTAATTTAGTGACCAGGTCTACTTTAACCACAGAAATGGAATTACATAAAAAAATGTGTCCTCTGATTTTTTATTATCAATTTCACCTACAAGTGTAAAATCGGAGAGAGCCTTCTCAACGGTTGGACTGTAGTCCACCAAAATTCTTTCAATCCAATTGTGCTGAATGAATTAGTATTTCCTATATATTTTTTCCAAAATATGAATAAAAAATAAATTTCATATATATGATTATTCGTATTAATTATAACTTTTTTACATTTACCATTCTATTCTTTTTAAATAAATAAAACTTAAAATAATGTTAATCTTTCATAAGGGCTGACAGTAGCCGAGCGGCCAAAGCGGTGACGAGCAGTCGCTGCTAGGGCAAGCACGAGCGGCCAGAAGTTGGTTTGAATCCAACACGGGGCAGGAATTTTTCTGTCCTACCCATGGATGTTTGTGATTGTAAGGGTGGAGGGTAGTATAAGTTAGTCAAATATGGCCTAATTACCAGTAAGCTTAATTACCTTTACCTTTTAATCTTTCATAATATATTGACATTGTCCACAGTAATCAATCCCGGGATTATAAAGTTCTAATGCCGAAATCCCTGGATCAATTTTTTTTCCGAGATGGACAGCTCTACTCCCAATTCATTGATTTGGGAATAATGTTTTTTTCGAAAAAGCAAAAATTAAAATTACCAGAAAACTTTTGGGATTTGGATAAAGGCATTCAGAGTTAATTCAATTGCTAATGAGCTCTATTCGTCCCCTAAGGAACACGTCTACTTACCATTCGTCCTGTCTTTACCTCGCCAGGTGTCTCCTGAGGATGATACTGAAGTATTTCTAGGCTCAATAATCCCACAAGTAGGGGCCTTGAGTTTTTCTGACTTTGCAGGTCCCACACGTGGGGAAATTGGTACAATGTTGTAATCGCCTGGGTAGCCTTCACTATCTGGATTGAATTCTTCTGCCGAAAGTTTAACATGAGAACTGCTAGGCTTAGTATTGTTCACAGTTGCTTGAGGTTTAACATTAGTAACATTCTCTATTTGCTTTCGGCTGATATCTGGCTTGGGACTCGTAGAAGGTCGCTTTCTCTGAACTGCACAAATAGTCTGTCCATTAAGCTTTATGGACTCGAGACTAGGAATGATTTGAGCCAAATTATATTTTACGAAAAGACGCACACTCAAAGTAACATCTTCTTGCAGTACGTATTCTGGTCTACGAATATCGTATACTGTATTGTCCGAAGTAGTTACTTGACCGAACCAGTTCTGAAATAAATTAATTTTGCTGGAATAATGGTATTCATGGAACAAATGTGTCATACTTACTCCTAATATGTCTGCTGGTCTGTCAAGAGTAACACGCAACCAGATTCCACTTAGGGATTGTCGTAAAGAAAACTTGATCGCCCCATACCATCTGTCGCCGGGTTGTTTCGGCTCGTATGAAAATATTTCGGGGCACGGTGAAGGGTTTTGGCTGATAGCTATGTTTATTAAAACGAAGAAAGTCACAAACCTTAGTATCATATTTTAAATTTAAGAGTTATGTGCCATTTAGTCAAAAAACAATGTCTACAATTTTATTACACGTCAATTCCAACTTTACAATTCAAAAATACTGGTTTACCTGTTCAACTTGAAAATGATAATTTGAATCATCCTACCTATGCACTGTCATTGATTTATTTTTATGTTGTTTGGCAAAATATAAACGATTGTTTATTTTTAATCTCCAGCTACTAATGCATATAAATTGTAGCATAAACCGGTATTTTTTCCACAACTAGTTATTAGCAACGCAGTTAAATGAATTTAAAATGCAAATTGCATTGGCTTATTAAAATAATTCTGTGAACAGTTTTTCCGGGCAGTAATTGTTTTGTTATATTTTTTTAAGATGTGATCATTTCTGCATCATAAGCAATGAAAAAATAAGACAGATACGTCCACTAAAGTTTTAGAATTGAGATATTTGTGTTATGAAAGCATACATTATATACAGAGTGTCAACTTTTTTCTGTTCAAAATGGAACATCTAATTTTGAGAAATAATATGAATATTTTTTAAGTTAAATTAAAGCTACATAATTTTTTTTTTTTTGCTAAACATGGAAAGAAATAAATAACATTTTACAACATCTATTTTATACAGCAAATTTAACTGAGTTTGCCAATATTGTTATTAATTATTAATAGAATTAATTTGTGGTTTTAATTAATAAAATAGTTTAACATATCTGATGTTACAACAAAATTTTGGGCTCGTCTTACCCAGTTTCTACAAACTAACACAAATGTTTCTGCTTCTTGTATGTTTTAAAAAAGAAGTCGAAATGATTTAAAGTTAGGAGATCGTGGCCGCCACGGGACCGGTCGTCCTCGTCCAATCCTTAGGTATTAATGCTTGATCACGCTGTACATGATATGGATATAAATGAGCCTTGTGTATGACATGCCACACTACTGCAATACACTGTGACCGCTCTGGACCTCCATCTCTTCCACGATTCAGTTTCAAATTTCCCTCGCGTTGCACTACACTTGCACTCACTGCATACCACGGTAAAAGTAGTTGCATTTAGTACATGTTTATCGGGAAATCGTTCTGCTAAAGCATTTTCACCAGCCATAAATTAAAACGATATCCATCAACCGAGTTGCTATACACATAAGTCATTTTTAACACTTGAAAAACTAATGTAAAGGCTGACATCACAAAATCTAAACTGCTTACAATAATAAGTAATCGGATTTCAATATTCAGAATCGCCTGACTAGGACTACAATAGCTCAGCGATGTCAAGGTTGAAAATACTACAAATTCAATAATTTTTTGCTCGCAACTATAAGGATTTTACAATTTTTTTCTTACGATATTGACTTCATTTTTTATGAAGCATCTATTCCAAATTTTTTTTAAAAAGTTCTGGATCTTCCTGTATAATTTATTAAAGTTATGAACGAGAAAACAGATACACATATATAGGTGTCCCTAGATAGGTGAAATGACTTTTATAACAGGAAAAAGAAGTTAGTGTCGAAATATGACCTTCTTTGGCTCTGCTTGAGAGACAAAATATCCTACACCGATTTCAAAATCCATAAAATTAAATAAGCTGTGGAAATTCAGAAAAATCCTATATAATTCTTCCAGTATTAAAGTACATTTTTTACGAGATACCACAAAATGCTATTAAAAGAAGTTTCTAGGATGAAAAATAGATCCAGATGAAAAATTTAAAAGCCCTAAGCCTACTTTATATTTGCGCTTTTTTGTTTTTTTACAAGTCATTTTACCTATCAAGAAACATCCTGTACATACAGGGTCTTGGTTCTAAGGAGGAGACATTTTAAAAAATATATTAAGTATTTAATTTTTAGTTTTTTAAAAAAGGATATTTTTATTTAACACCTCTTAAATGACAAAAGCAACTCATTTATAACTAGTTTTTCCTGAAACACTAGTCGAGCTATAAGAAACGTTTAAGTTTTTATGTTATGGATTTATGAAAAACAAAAATAATATATATATTATGAATTTTTTATAACATTTTTTATCCATCCACTGAATTTGGCCACATCGGTAAAAATATTATAATTCGATGTGTCACACGTTTGATCTTTTTCTGGAACTAGACTTAGGGATACAATACCCCTAATGTACCACACAGTTTGCCCAGATGCGTCTTTTTTTGGTAAAACCATTCCACCACCTGAGTCCCCTCTACATGCCGCAGTCCCTAAAAAAGAACAGTTGTAACTGTAGGATTGCCCTAGTATTAAAGAATCCTTACCACTTCTGTATCCAGCGCAGAAGTTATTTTCATTTAAAAATTCCCTGAACTCTTTTTTAGAGAAAATACAGTCCCTAGTGGAAACAACCGGCATTACAGCTTGCATCAGCCTGTGTGAATCGTTTTCGTTGATTCCCCATCCCACAACTGTGCCTAAAACGAAGTTTATAAACTACCATAATATAAATAAATGTGCGATATTTGTAGTAATTAAAATATAAATTGTGTTATTTACCTTCTTTACCGATAATATTTTCGAAACTAGAATCTTTGTCCGATAAACAACAGGGTCGCACATAATCGTTTACTTCCACGGGACTGGATAGCTTTAAAACGGCAAGGTCATTATATATCTTCCAGGGGTCATACTTTGGATGTACATATATATTCGATACTCCCACATGCTGAAAGTTTTCCTCGAATGTTTTTAAATTATATTTACCTAAAAAAAAAATAGTAAATCATAATGTATGCCATAGAAAACATACACTCGATTTTTTAATTAAAATTTTTACCTAGACCTATTGAGATATCGCCTCCATCCTTAATAGTTTTGGTGCCGATATCACTAACACAATGTGCTGCTGTAAGGATATGTTGACGCGTTATAAGTGTGGCCCCGCAAGCATATACGATTTCGGAAACTCCATGATGGTATAATGCTGCATGCCAAGGCCACTGACCTACAAATATATAGTTAATGCCTTCCGTTGTTTACTGGGAATCTTATTACTATAAACACAATAATTTTACCGGGTGTTGTCTCTTGACCCTGATATATCAACGGAGCAGCCCTAGAAGCTGAGATTCCACAACTGAATATCACTTCATCTTTTGACGGCTCAGTATTTGAGACCTCCGTCAGTCTAAAACAAATACGTTAAACGAATTGTTCATTCTATATCTTGGATCGGTTTAAACTTACCCCGAACTATCGGAATTTACGCTAATAAGTTTTATAAAATTTTTTTCCACCTCACTGAAATGTAAAAAAATTTAGCGAGAATTACTTTGGCAGTATATTATTTCTATGCCTGTTATAAGTAGGTCCAACATTCGATTCCTTTTTCTGTCCGACACAAATGTCGTTTCCGTTTAATTTTATTGCCGTAACGCTCGGTATTGGCTTAGCTAGATTAAATTTGACAAAGAAACGTACAGAAAAATGGTGGCCAACCTTTAACAGATATTCTGGTTTTCGAATGACAAATGCCGTGTTATCGCAAGTGGTTACCTGTCCAAACCAATTCTAAAACATGAATTATTCTTTTATAGTACGAGTTTTGTGTAAAACTAAAATAATGAATACAATTTTCTACATAAAGTAACTAAGAAAACGTACCCCTAATATATCTGCCGGTCTGTCGAGAGTGATCTGCAGCCAAATGCCTGTTGTGTTATCTGTTGCCGTATAATGTAACTTTCCGTACCACCTATCACTTCCACTTTCTATTTGTTCATAAGAAAATATAGCGGGACATGGTGTTGGCTTCTGACTAAGCACTGTTTGTATTATAAAGAGCATCGTTATAAGTAATATCATGTTTGCTGATGTACAAAATTATTGTAGTATGTAATTATATGTTTAATTATCTTTTTTTTATGGAAATAAACAATTCAACTGCAAGGAATAAGTTATTTACTTTTTCTTTTCATTTAACACTGAGATGACCAATCACTGTAGATCTCTAGATAGCAGCACATTACAGAAAATGTTAATATGCGTTGCATTTTTGTTGAACAATGTAAAAAAACCTATACATTAATTCAATAACCAGTTATTAAAATAATTATATGAATCTAAAATTATAATTTTTGCTGGTATTCGTGAAAATTCACATATTTCAGTATTTTCACTATTTTAAACTTATTCTCTTTTTACCTATGTATGTCCTTGAAATTTAGCAATACCATGAAAGTCTAACAGGTTTATTTCAATGTTCAGGTATATTATAAAAATAGTAAGTCACAACAAAATTCTGAAAATTATAAACAGGTTTAATTTTTTCATCGTTAAAATGTTTCTTTTAAATGGTAATATTTAATTTTCAATATACTAGAATGAGATTCTTTTACTGTATTGTAAATGTATTTCAGCCAATATAAATCAATTTTGCTACAATTCCTATTAATGAAGTTATATGTATAGTCTTTGATATAAAATAACTAGGTATGCTAAGAAACAGTTCTATAGACCAGGTTGAATTAAATAAATATCTAACTTAAAAATTTATCTACCTAAATTTACTAACAAAGAAAGACTGTCTTATTGATAAATCATTCAATGATTTTCAAAACTCAAATTCACATATGAACATACAAGATCAGCCACACTAGAAGAGATCTGACCTATTTCTGTATCAATAATTGATTGTGACTGATTTTTCAAGTGAATTTGAGTATTGAAGTTTAGTAAATTTAGCTAGATCAATTTTTATTTTAGATATTTATTGAATACGACATCGTCTATGGAATTGTTCCATTCGTAGATATTATGAGAACATTACAGGAATTGTAGGAAAATTGATTTATTGGCTTAAATACCTTTAGAATACAGTAAAATATCAACGAAAGCTAATATAAAATTATATGCAATATCAAGTTTGTATTTCATTGAATACTAAGAAATATCAAGTCGTGGGAATATTTTTTTATTAAACTCCAATAATTCTGACTCCACAAATATGATTATGGATAAAACATTGTATTGCATTCGTGTTTTAATTGCCTTTTATCCGCTAAAGAATATTAAACGCTTGAACCCTTGAACTTCCTAAACTTCTACGCCAATGGCACAAAGTATTTTTTTAGTACCTACAATTATACAAATTTTATTCTAATTTCTGAAAAAAGTGCTCTTGAGGAAATTAACTAAGCAGCTTTGTTTTTCTCATATTTTGACTATTTTTAATCAGGGTTTGTCTATGAAATTTGAAGAATTGCAGTCCATCATTTATTAAACAAATCATTTTATCAGTGATAAGTATTTTAGTCAATGCAACGATAGCATCGATTTCTTAGGAACTTATTGTCCAAATTAGCATGTCATTATTTACCTAATTCACCCCAAGTTGTTTGAATGCGATGTAGGTAATAGTTTTTCTCTATTATACATCTAAGCTGCATACACTTTTTCCTTTAAAAACCCCCAAAGAAAAAATTTAGTAGATTGAGATCCGGTGATCGAGCTGGCTAAGTAACTAGCCCTCTTCGACCAATACTGTCTGTCCCCGTAGATTGTATTTAACCAACATAATTTCAACATGCTCTAATCACATAACAAACAAACTGACTTTACATAACATCTCTCAATACTATTGTTAGAAACTTAGAAACAAGCAACTAATCCTATAATTTTTGTAAAATCTTTGTATACCCATAAGATAACCCTGATTAGGAAAAGCGGAAAAACAAAGCTTAGAAAATTTCCCTCGAGAGCCATTTTTATCAGAAAATAGAATAAAATTTTAATACTTGCACTAAAAACATACTTCTAAGAATTGGTGTAGAAGTGTAGAGGGTTCAAGTATGAACAAAACTCAACCTACGCCATAGGCGTTAGTTCAAAAAAGTTTTTATTTTGATTGAAATGAAAATTAAATATTCAAATAAATGTCAAAATTTTCAATGTATTAACATTCTAGAAATGCTCAATAAAATTGGAAATGAAATTTTTTTTATTCATTTGAATGAGAACATTTTCCTTTTGAAGTTTAAAATACTTAATACTTCCTGATCTAAGTGTATGTTTAATTTGTGATTTCATGATAGTTTTAATTTTCGACAACCACTGCCAGTTTGTTTTCTAATTTAAATAATAATCCCTTTCACTTTTCCTTCAAACAAAAACAGGTATTACTTCGACCTACAAAAACCACAAATATTAAAAAATATTTATTGATCTGTTTATAGGATTCTTTCTTAACATAACATAACAGACGTGGAAAAATATTAATTTTCTTAGAAAGAAATATCACAAAGAATGAGTATTTTCCATAGTTTTTAGGACAGTTTTAATCACACAACTTGTTTTATCCAGTGAGTGTATTTAGCAACGTCGGTAAAGATAATATAGTTAGAAGGATCACATATTCCTTGACCTTGTAACGCCACACCCACAGATACAAGACCCCTAAGCTGCCATACGGTGTTTTGGCCACTCGTTCCTCTTCTCGGGAGTACCATCCCACCCCCCGAATCTCCGTTGCATACTGTGGTACCTATAAAAATAGAGGAGACAGTTTTATCGATAAATGTAGAACACGCACAGATTCTTGAAGTCAAAATGAGACTATTTAACTAAAATTACCTCTACAGGGTGTTTCAAAAAGACATGGCGATATTGGTAGAGCTGATAAAACATTAAAGAATAAGTGAGGTTTGTTTAATAAACATTTGTTCTAGAGTTTCAAATTTAGAAAATCAAATTTTGGTTCTATATTTCATTAAATTTGTGTTATCAGTTTTTCTATACAAATTTCACTTCCATTGAGATTTTATTATGTAACTTTTTTTATGTTAGATTTTTTTCAATTATGATATTCAAATTTGATAGCCACAATTAAAAAAATGAAGGAAATCTGAGTACAATTTTTTTTTTTTAATAAATTATGGTACTGGAAAATGGTGATCGTATCCAATAATTTTTGTCATTTTATCCATTTCACAAGGCATTATTTCTCAAATTGTCATTGGAAATTCATTGACGAAGACCAGAGCTGGGAGTATTTATGGATATGTTGATAATTATCAACAATATTGATAAGAATGTATTGATATTATCGATAGCTGCTGATAGTTTCGATAATATCGATAGTACTGATAGTGTTTTGACACGTGGAAGGTCATGTTCAACTGTAACTAGAAGTTTGGCAAAAATGACTTTTTTTATCGTATTTCCGTATTATGTTTGTTCAAACCATGCTGGAAACCATTCAGGAATGGTTATGATAGTCAGTGGAACAAAAATATTCTTAACAAGCAAACAATTTCATGGTTGTATCTATAATATTAAAATTAACGAAAATGCAGTAATGTCAATATTATTGTTAATATCGATATTATTAATAATTTCAGTAACATTGATAATTTCAATAATATCCATATTCTCGATAATTCTCCGAAAACTGTTTCAATACAAAAGTTTGCTTGATAGAAAAAATTAAATGTTTATAATAAAAAAAAATGAGGTAAGGTCACGAGCAAAAAAAATATAAACACATTTATTTAGAAGAGATAAAAGTTCTCGTATTTCTGTATTATATGTATTTAATTAATAGCGTTTTAAAATTATTTGATAAAAAGTAACATTTTTTATGCCTTCTTGCCGTTAAACAAAGCCATGTTGAGCAGAGGTAAAATTAATTATATTGTCTTATTTTGGCCCCATAAACCTGTGGCACTTTCATGCACATGGAATTCGATACATGCTGTATAGTTACCATTTCTAAATCCTGCGCAAAAATTCTTTTCAGTTGTAAACCGGGAGAAAAAGTCTCTGTTGGAGAAAATACAATCCACGGTGGACACGATAGGCATCTTAGCTTGCATCAACTTGTCTGAAAGCTTCCTCTTATCATCAAAACCCCAGCCTACAACTATGCCTAAAAAAAAGGTATTTATACCAACTTTATCATTCTTGGTATATTTACCTTCCTGTTGGAGAACATTTTCCAAATTTACGTCTCCTTCCCACAAACAACAAGGGCGTACAAAATTTGTTACAGACACAGGTTTCGAAAGTTTTAAAACAGCTATGTCATTATAAAAAACAGTATGATTGTATTCTGGATGAACAAATATTTCCGATATACTTCTGTCTTGTACTTCTGATCCAAACGCAATTAATTTGTATTTGCCTAAAAGAAAATTTAGATATATAATAAAATTATTAATTAAATTTCAAAACCTTGCCTAAATATATTAACAAGCTGCTTGGGTCCACGATTCTGTTGGTCTGAGGTGTGGTAACGCAGTGTGCAGCGGTAACTACATGCTGTTCGGATATAAGTGTGCCTCCGCATATATACCTAAGGTGTATTCCCCTGGAAAGATACAACGCTGCGTGCCAAGGCCATTGTCCTAAAAAAGCCACGTATAATGTTGGAACTTTTACAAATGTTGTATGGTTTACCTTGTTGTGTTTCTTGACCGAAAGAAATTAGTGCAGCGGGTACGGCAACGACAGTACCGCAGCTTGAGGACTTGCTGCCAACATGGCCGGAGTTAGAAGTAGGTCTGTTCTGAGCAGGTCTTAGGTCGGTTGCAAAGTCCCCTGCGAAAAACTCGGAATCGCTTGTCGCTTCATCCTCCCTGCCAACAGTAGCTAATTAGTCGATATATCGGAGTTAAAATTGTGAACTTACTCTGAATTACCGTACGGTACTCTGTTGTTTGGTGTTAGAACTGCAGATCCACTGAAATGCAATTTTATTTATTAATGTAAGCATAATTTTCAAGAACATATTGATAGTAATATTAAATACGACATTTATACTTTAATCTCATCATACCTACTTGGCTTCCTAGTAGTGCTACTACTTTGCCTACGGTCACTGTTGTTATTATTATTAGAACTCCCACCACCATTCCTATTATTCTTGCTATTCGAAGATCTAGTTCTATCATTACTGCTTTGTGAAGAACTGTCGGAACTACTAGGCCTTGGTCGCAGTTTACTGATATGAAGAGTAGGCTCAACGGGACCCGATTCAGCTTGTTTTTGGGCCGAGCAAATAGTCCTTCCGTTAAGTTTTATATTTTCAAGACTCGGTATAGGCTGTGCGGGGTTATATTTAACAAAAAAGCGCACTGAAACAGGAGGCCCTACCTCCAGTTTGTATTCGCGGTTGCGAATAGTGTATTCTATGTTATCAGTAGAAGAAGATTCACCAAACCAGTTCTAAAATGAGGGTAATTTTTAATAAAAGTAAAGAAATGTGCTTTGTTATCAATTATCATACCCCTATTAATTCTGTCTGCCTATCAAAGGTAATTCGCAGCCACACCCCCGTTAATTCTTCCGCTGTCTTAAGTGATATGACTCCGTACCATCTATCATTTTCACTTCCTCTAGGTTCATAAGAAAATGTCTCTGGGCAAGGCGAAGGTTTCTGACTAACCACGAATTCAATTATCACACAAAATAATGTAAAATATACTTTCATGTTTATATCTAAAAAAAGAAGAAATGCATTCTTTCCATGTGTAAACAAATTTAATTAATATATAATATTACTGTAAATTAAATGCCTCTAAACTTGTTTACTGTTTTTTAATTATGCATCAGATATAGTGAAATTAGCTTATACATTTTTTTTTAGAATTAATTTAGAAACTTGTTCTTCAAAATTTAATGACTACTATCTATATAACCAAGTTTAATAAACAGAAATATTAATTAAAATGATGTCATTTATTAAAGTATTTATGATTTGTTTTGACCCTAGACCTTCTTCCTTGAAAAATAAATATACCCTGATAGTTTAGAAATTCAAGTTCAGCTGAACAAAGAAATGCATCTGGATAAAAGAACAGGTAAATTCATGTTCAAAAGGTATGTCAGGGTGTAATAAAATATTACAGGTAAATAATAAATCTTTAAATTACTGTAATTCAGGATATGACTAAAGTTGCTAATAAATATTTATCAAATAAGGTAGCATTTATGTAAATGATTAATAAACTGGTATTTACCTTTCATAGGAACGTGAAGTTAATATAAAAATATAATTATATACAATTAATAAATGTCTTTGTCTAGTACCTTTCCAACAGTAATTCCTTTACTATCTACATTATTTTTGTGGTACTATAAATAAAACTTACCTTAAATTGAGACCTATATTGAATTGGATATAAAACTGTTACTGTGGATTTGTTTCAAAACTGTAACCCACTAGGTTGAAATTGAATGCCATAAATTTTCTTAAACTCATAAACAGATAACATGGTCTTCTTAAACCTGTTTACAAATAAAGAATTGGGAATTCCATCCTTTCTGTTTTTGACCACTTGACCTACAGAAACCCGCCAGTATTTGAACTTTTCCCCTTGCGTCATCTATGAACAAATATTGAACTATTAGGAATAGATTACTTCTTGTAAAGCATCCATTTCGGTAGTCGGTTCGACTTACTGAATATAGATGTCACTACATGTATTAAAATGTAAGGTCTACATCTATTTTCATGTTTTTCTCTTGAACCCAATCATCAATTTCTTATGAATTTATTATAAAAATAAGATATTATTTAGATACTAACATTTCCATAAATTATTAGAATGGAATAACGCTGGGAATAGAAGTTTTCTTTGTTTGGCAGGTGTTCGATGGTTTGTATTTTATTTTCTGTAAAATTATGACCGATTTGGATGTAAAATAATTTTATTTGGTTTTATGGGATATTAATGAAGATATGGTTGTAAAAATGAAATAAGTATTTCGTCAAATTTAAGAGAAAAATACAAATTTTCCTTATGTAAGAAGCGATAAGGTCGAATATCTAGATACCGGATCACATTGCGTGGGAAATATCTGGGACCCTGCGGGTCAGAAACCTTTGGGATGGTCGATTGTCTGCTTACGATTGGCTAAAAGTGACATATTCTGCATAGCGATTGGCTGGTTTCTAAGCTACGAGTTCGATATCAAATTCCTTCATAAGAAAATCATTTCATTTGTGGTCTCCTCGCCAAAGAGAATAGTCGGTTTTTACATGAAAATATGCGTAATTTCTTAAGAATGTCTGTCCCTCTAACAGATCAGGACAGATAAAACAGTGAATGAGTGACTTTCATGCCATTTCATTAATATATTCCTGCCTAGTGAATATTTACTTAGGTTGTAATGGCGCTCGTATGTGATATCAAAAGGTTTGCAATTAATTTTTACGGCAAAATTACACGACATATCGTTTCCGAGGCCAGAAATATGTTAAAATTACGTTGAGAACGATTTAATTTCGTGGAAAATTCTTAGAACGCATTTCCGATGTCAAATACCTACCATTTGGGCGTGGGTACACACCCTGGGGCCAATTTTCCAGCAAACGGGCACAAATAAGGCTATATACTGCCCAAAATTACGCAAAATTTATTTCAAAATCGTTTTATTTTGGAAATTTGCGAAATAGGGTCGTATTTTAGCGCTTTTCCAAGAAACGCCAAATATGACGCGTAATTTTTACGCAAAATGTTATTTTGAAGGAAGGTAAAACGATCATTATTTTAATTATTTTTTAAACATTATTTCAACAGTAAATTTAACATTGAAATCACTATCAACTTAATATTAGCATATTTCTTAAAGGCGTCAAGATAAATTTGTGTATATTACAGTTAATGGCCTCCATTATTATTCGATGGCTTTGGCTGTGTACCAATACTTTTATTTTTTGACCTTATTTTATAAACATAATTTCTTATCTATATGCTAACATTTCAGTAACTAGAAGCATGTTCAAATAACTTATCATGAATTTTACATATTCGTACATATTGTTCAAATAACGTAAATTTGCCCGTCAACCACGTACAAAATTGCTGTTAATTCGATATGTTTCTCATTTTTTTTTTGCATGATTAAAGTAATAATCGTTTGGTGTTGGGATACCTATAAAATATAAAGTATTAGGTGCTCCAAGTTATTTTTTCCATTAATGCAACGTCGTTTGACATCATTGTTATTTTAAATTAGCTGGAAAATTGTTTACACAAATTTTTTAGGAATAGGCAAATAAAAAATCAAACTTATTTAGGTACCTATGAAATATATTTTTACTAGATATAGGTAGTTTTACTAGAAAATCTAATTTTCATTCGCTTAAATCAGTAACGAGGCTTCTGCATATTTTGTTTTAAGGATTTACGTAGGCAAAACTTCCGCTTTCTCTACATTTTTATTTGCACTTGCACAATCTGGTGACGGGTTGAAAAATCGAAAGAATTAGCACACAGCCAAGCGTTATGTCGTCATAGGACGAAAAGGTCGATCGGGGTGGCCTTGAAACTATCGATCAACTTCTGACAGCGCCACCTTTAACGTAAGGCGCAAAAATTTAAAAATATAAAACCTTTACAAGGTACATTAATTATCAATTTACGCACGTACTGCCTGACCTATATGTGCTTATGTTTTTATATAAGTTTAATTTAAATACCTATAATTTGCTCTGATAACTTGAATTTGGATTTTGAAATCTGAAAAAATATTTGAAGCATAATAAATGTGTATATTATACAAAATATTTAGAAAAGGTACACTACTACTTATAGTTATTTATTATACATATAATATATTTGAAAAAATGATGAAATATTGTTAAAGTGCTACAAAAATAATTATTTGTTCATTACTACAATAATGGACACAAAATACCATCAGGTCACAAAATATTTATTTTGTAAAAACATAATTTTTTTATATTGTCATAAAATAATAATCAAGATTTTAGATAACATACTTTTAAATATTTATCAGTTTTATTGTCTCATATAATTATTTATGACATTGATTAAATACGAGAAATTCATTTAAAAATACGAAAAACTTCAATTTGAATATTTATTGGAATTTGGTGGTATATCAGAATTCATGTTATACTTTCATCAAATATACCTAATGATTTTCTAGAATATCAAATTTTATATTTATAACAATTTAGTTATTATTTAAAGAACATTACACGTGTATTTTGTAATTGACCCAATAATAGTAATCTTCAAAAAATGTGGTTGAAAATGGGGTTAATTAAGAAACCAACTTGTTGGTAAGTCGACTTTTCGGCTGTATGTAAAACTTCTTCAGGACAATCTAATAATGGTTTTCCGCGTAAAATACAATTGCATAAACTGAGAAATAAAATAGTAATATATTATATAGATATCGCATTTTATACCCCATTTTATGCCATTATTGTATTTTGCATAAAAATCATTCTTGGATTGTCCTAAAGAAGGTTTAAATGCAGCAGAAACGTCGACTTACCAACAAATTGGATTTCTTTAACTCTGACCTTCATTCTCAGCCACATTTTTTGAAGGTTGATCATGTATTTGTAGATATGTTTTCTTCCTTATCAATATTTTGCTTACATATAAACAATAAGTAAATGTTTCAAATATAATACTTCACATATCCCACTATAAGAAAATAATATATAGGAATAAATGATTTATATCTATGTTAATTTTTCCATGAATATCATTTAAAAGTCTTATCCGTTATACTATTAAAACTCTTGTCCCATGTTGTTGATTTGTTATTCTAATAAATTCTCGTAATATGTACGTCAGGATAATCGATAAAATTTACATATAAATTTGATTTATACAAATTTTGATGTGAAATTAAAAACTATTAACAAAATAATGTTCTACCGAACAGCAATACATCTGAAGAGCCCTCCAAAACGGAAGAGGATCTCGAAGATGGAGAAATCGAGGATGACGATGAAGAGGCCCTCGCAGAACCGCAAGAGGCCCCCAAAATTGAGATAGTGAACCCAATTCCGGTTCCGGTAAAAATTGTAGAGAATAAAGTGAATGTGATCGAAAAGATCGAAAGAGACAGACCTAGGGACAGGTCAGAACGAAGGAGACACGATGAGAAAGGAGGAAGGAAACACATGACTGAAGCCGAGAAAAGTATTTTGCATTTGCGGAAACGAGAGGAGATGCAAAGGAAAAAGTGGGAGAAATTCAATAGAAATAAAGACACCGTGGTGGACCCCCTTGGTATGGAATCTATGTCATTTTCTGTCTCAGAAAATTATGGGCATACATGTAGGTTTCTAGTTTAGCTACTAATTAATTGCAATATTGTTCCGATTTATCGATTATCTTTCACATATTCCAAAATATTGTTACCGTTGCACTCTTCTTAAAATCAATTTGTTTGCCGTTTTAAATCATTTTGAGAAATAATAAAATGCAATTTTTCTATCTATTACAACATTGATGTATGGGGTGTTACTTTTAATAAGTACACCATAAAATGTGCTAAACTAGAAAAAACACAGGTTTGGTTATTTAAACAATTCATAAGTTGAGTCATTCCTTAATTGACCTAAAAAAAAAATTAAAACTGAACTTTTATACAGGGTGTCTCAGGTGTTACTGGCATCCTTGGAAAAGGTGATTATAATGTCAACATAAACGAAATTTACCCAAATATACCTATATCTAAAAATTCACCGTTTCCGAGATACAGGGTGTCGAAAATTTCGAAATTTTTATTATATTTTTTCTTTACTTGGAAACCTTTCGTGATAAAACAGCAATATAGTTCTAGGTTGTAATGAGATAGTCTAATTGTTCAGTATGTTTAAATATTCCCATTATCACCAGTGGTTTAGAAACCTTGTTGCACTCTTTTTTTTATTTAAAATAAAAATAGTACGCCACTATCTTATTTATAAAAAAAACGTAAGATACTTTAAATTTGGATTATTTTGAACAAATAATTATTCGTTGCAATTTTCTTTAAAATGCATCATATTTAGATAATTGTTCTTTAAAAATATCTCTGACTTATTATGCATACAGGGTGTCCAGAAATTAATGCAAAATAATGCTATACAGCTAAATTTACTTTAGTTAAAAACTAATTGTTAAAAAGATACAGGGTGTCAAAGTAAACATTTTATTTTCGATATTTGTAAATAATTTTTAAAAAAATTCAAATATTTGGATACATTTTGGAGATAGGGAGTTTTTGGGGGCAAGAAATTAAAATTGTTTCTAATTTTGAAGCTATTAGTAGAGGGCGCCACTTATAGCACACCATGCTTCTTTTAAATGGCAGAAGTTTCTGCTGCTTAATGTATACATCTGACTATTGAAACATAGATTTACTACCTTCTTTATGTGAAAAGGTATAGCTTGTTAAAGTCGTTAGGAGTAACCGTTTTCGAAATAATCCTATTTGAAATATTCAATGCACCGAGGAAAAATTGTTTTGGTAAAGCGCTAAAGATTACTCAAAATGATAAATTTCGACGATGTGCGATATTTTAAGAGTGGATTTTTCAGTTTCCTTCAGCTATTGATTCAAATATGCACGAACTATGAAACATAGAGATACTTTAAATGAATAATTACTTGAATACAATGCATTTTAAAGAAAATTGCACAGAATAATAATCAAAACTTAAAGAAAGTATGAATTTTAGATATAGAATATTTGGGTAAATCTCATGTATTTTTACTGTACGATTACTCAAGAATGCAAGTAATACCCTGTACATACATATATTATTTAATGTATAAACCAATACACTCTTATCTGTTGGAAATATAAATTTTCATTTGTACTTTACGTTTTTTTCTCCGTTTTAAAACTGGTAGATCTAAGTATTATGAACTTATATTAATAATATAATTTTACATTCTATCTAATGGTGCAAAAATTCATTATGACGGCATATGTAAATGTGTACCAATTATATTATACCATTATACTTAGTAGTTTTAGTACTAAAAAATAAACGTGACAAACTAAGAAAGGTTTTGACATAAATTTGTTCCAGATAAATCAGGAACGATTTGACTTATGTTGGCACGAAAAGTAACTCTTTTATAATTTAACCAAGTCTGAGTTTCTTGTAGTTTAGGATACATACTTTTTAAAAGTCTGTACTTGTAAAAATATATTTAATACAAAATTTCCCACCAATGAATACGAGGAAGCGTATGGTTAATATATTTTATTATCCGTGCTTCTATGTCCATGATTTTTCCATCTTTTTCGTGAGTTGTTACATATTCTGTTTGATACAAATTTTTCCAGAATAGTATACTTAAAAACATTTGTTGCAGATGATGATTTTGCCAAGAACATTGAGAAAACCCTTGCTACGATTCTGAACAAAAAAGAAAAAGAGGCCGCTGCCGTTAGTGGCGAGGAAGATAAAATTGAAGAAAAACGGGGGAAGAAGAGGAAGAAGGGTGACAAGGAACGAAAGGTAAGTAAGACAATACTTAAATATTTAATTACAAAATAGTATGTTCATTTTTCTTTTGTAGAACAAACAGCGACGGATAGAGTCACCCAAATCTGAAATAGATGAAAATGAAATGTTGAACATACGTGGGGGAAGCCCGGAGAAAAAACCTGAAGAACGAAGGGAAGGCAGCCCTTCAGTGCAATCGGAAGAAAGTTACGACTCGGAGTATTCTTCAGATCGTAGTCGAAGCGACGAACGAATCAGAAGAAGAGAAGCAAAAAAAGCAAAAAGAAACAGGGATAGAGAACACGGAAGGGAGCGCAAGAATAGGGACAGAAGAAATGAACAACAACCTTTGAAGGACTCGCAGGGAGTGTGCGTTTTTTACTTACAAGGGAAATGCCAAAAGGTAAGTGTATAGCACCCTGGACTTTCCAAAATTTTTACTATGATTGTAATTTTGTAGAATGATTGTCCCTATTCTCATGAAGCAGTGCCTCCGATGAAACTAGAACTCTGCAAGTTCTACCTGATGGATTGTTGCGCAAAAGGTGACAAATGTTCATATATGCATTCTGAATTTCCTTGTAAATTTTACCATACAGGTTTAAATTGCATACAAGGAGACAATTGCAAATTTGCCCACGGCAAACCTCTCTCTGAAGGTAAGCATCAGAGTAGTTCGTTCGTCTTGTAGCTCTAAAGTCCCTCCCTAGTCCAATGGTTCCTTTCCTCCACAGTTGACGCATAAGTATCTTGTTTTACGGTTAACGGTGCATTTTTTTTTTGACTGTCTTCATTCCCTTCTAGGTCTGAAACAGATCTTATTTAAGCATCTCGAGACGGCCCCCCGCGATATTTTGGGTGGTTTCCCCAGAATGAGCAGGGAGGAGGCGCTGAATTTGATCAACATCACGCAGATCAAGCTGCAAGAGCAGCAAGGAGGGGACATGAAAGAGGAATCTAAAGGTGGGATACCTTCATTATTTGATATTAATGTACCTGTACCCCCTGAGTTATTGCAAGGAAACGACGGTTAGTTTTTTTTTATTTATTTTATTTTATTATAGTTTAGTAGTGAAATATTTTTTTATATTAAATTTTTGGTTTGGTTTTATTCAGTCGAAAGTGCTCAAAAATACATAAAATTTTTTCCACCCCCCTATTTTTGAGGGTGCCGAACATGAATCTTAGGTTATTTTTGTGTGGTCACAAGTACGCTTCTGACGACAATTGTTTAATTACTGTTTACAACACTTTAGTTTGTACCGAGTGCAGCATGTATAATGTAAAATAAATAAACTACACGCGTACGCGGTGTAGAACTAACTACATCTATCGGCCATTCGCTACTCCATGCCGGACTGAAAATGTCACAGACACGAAGCGTTCTACATGCAGTAGACACCATTGAAAGCTGTCGACCTTTATCGCGATCGGCGAGAACGATATTTTGCAAACACGGAATTCCAGGAAACAACTACTCTGCGGGCTAATGCCCCGACCAGCATTGAATTACACCTGGAAAACCTATAGCAACGGCTAGAGTCATTCGTCAGAAGCCCACCAGACATATACCGGTTTCGAGCTTATTAGCTCTTATCAGTATGCCATAGGTAAGGTATCCGACGAATAATCCTAGCTGTTTAGTCTGTCCAACCCGACAGAAGGGACCATGAGTACGCAGTGTAGAACTAACTACATGATGGATACCTTACCTATGGCATACTGATGAGAACTAATAAGCTCGAAACCGGTATATGTCTGGTGGGCTTCTGACGAATGACTGTAGCTGTTGCTATAGGTTTTCCAGGTGTAATTCAATGCTGGTCGGGGCATTAGCCCGCAGAGTAGTTGTTTCCTGGAATTCCGTGTTTGCAAAATAAACTACAGCTTCCTGACGATATTTGTAATAAAAAAGTTCTATATGAAAAAGTTATGTTTGCTTTTTTTAATTTTTTATCTTTTTTTTAATAATGCGTTAAGGTTTCTGAGGTATTCAATAAATTACACAAGGTCGGCCTTCATTTTCATAAACTTACAGCTTAACATATTTACAAAAAAAAAAAATATTTTTCTATTACAAATATTGTCAGAAAGCTGTATTTTAATTTTTATACATTATGCACACTGCACCCTCTTGGCAATACATTTTTTTCAGATATTTGAGGGAAAATATTTATTTAATATATTTCTTGCCATTCAATTAATTCACCATTTGCATTTCATAACAAGACGAATAACAATGTAGTTACGTCAATACTATTTGACAGCATGCTCTCTTTCTACCTCTCTTATGTCTGTCATTTTCTGAAGTAAGGTTACGAAGTACCTTATTAGTAAAGGGAAATGCAGTTGTTTACATTTTGAAGGGGACTTATTAATCTGAGCGACTGGAAGGTTTTATACGGAGATTGTGTTTCAGCAGGTGTCATATTTTTTTATTTATACAGCAATTTGCAGATTTACGTTAGTACTTGGTATAAATTAATGAATTCTAGCATAAATACCATATGGTAAAACATTATTATAATTTAAATATAATTATCATTTCATTGTATCAAGGTAATATATTAAATATATTTATTTCTTTGTCTTTCCATACTAACAAAATATAGAGGGAGCATGGAAATGTTGCTTACTTTTCTACACGTGTTCATTGATATACCCCTCCTGCCACCCCACATAAAAAGTTTCTGTGTACAGTGTTAGTGTTTGTCGAAATTTGTTTTTTTTTGTGGTTTTTTGCTGTTTTTTAATAAAACTTATTCAAATTGTTAATAAAATGATCATTGTCAAGTCAATAGCACAAAAATAACTTCAGATTGGTGTTATTCACCCAACAAAATAGGCGCACAGGTAAAACTTTATACATTTTTGAGTGTTTTCACTAAAGAATTATTTTTTTTTTATTTTGATACCATTAAAATTATTTGTTTATTTATTTAAGAAAGTTTTAACCTCTATTATATAATTCTGTTAATTTTTCTTTTTTACTAAAACTATGGTTACTAAGACTTTTTTCACCTTGACAGACTGTCAAAATGATGTTTAATTATTGTAAATTGCTGGAACCTACTTAAGTTAAATCCTTCTAAAAGTTTATAATATTTGTAGATGCAAGGGGTAAGAATGATAAACCGGGTAGAAATAGGCCATCAAGGTGGCAAGATCCCGACCCGTTGCCATCAAAAGACCTAAACTTCCCTCTTAAACCTTTCCAATATGGACAAGATCAGGATATGAGGATAAGAAACAGGTAAAAAAATTGTTTAGTTTACACGGTTTACAGCCGCGACGACGTAGTATGTAAAAATTTGAAATTTTGTTATATTTTTTTCAGTAATGGAGACATCGATATGAGAACGTTACCTCCAACTCTGGGCCCGATACCAAACGTCCCGTCAAACACATCCACGGAAAGTAATTCCGGCGATATAGATCTGGAAAAATACAAACGCGAAGCGGGATTAGTGATCGATTCGTCGAAACGCGACCTCGATATTCGTTCGTCCAACATCCTTCCCTATACCGCGTCCAGAGATGTAGATATCCGCCAGCAACCCCTTCTAGCAACTAAGGATGTTGATATCAGGATGATGTCCAAGATGTTCGATGATAAGCCCGAATTGAAAATTGAGGATGACAACGAAGACGAACCGATGCTCCAGATTGACACTGGGGACGATTGTAAACCTGAAGTGCCCAACTTGCCAGTGGACTTGCCCAAAACGCAACGAGACCTGTACCTGAGGATACAGGCCCAACAGAAAGAGACTGCGGTCGAGGAAGACACCAAGGAGGGCTTTGAAATCGATGAGAACATCAACTGGTATTCGGACGATGACGATGAGGATGACAACAGGCTGACGATCAAGGTGGACAACGATGATGTTAAGGAAAAGGAAGCGGCTGTGTCCGAGAGAATGGAAACGAGGTAAGACCTTCACTCGATTTATACATATACAGGGTGATTCAGTTATAATGTCTTTAATTTTAACTATGTTTAATAGACTGACAGAAAATTGAAAAAAAAATGTTTACTCGGTCTTTCAAATGATAAACAAATCATCACATAACAATCGGTAACACGATTGGATGAAGAAGGGACAGAAGTTCAGCTGCATACATCTGTTCCAAATGCAGTTCAACTGCAGGCTTGCCTGCGTAAAAAAAGGACCTGAATGATTATTCTGCCATCTGCAATCTATCAAACGGCCAACTTTTTAGCTGTGTCGATTACGGCCTGTCCGAGGTCAGCACTCATTACTGTGGTTGGGCATTTATTATAAAATTCTCATGATTTCATATTTGACTACACCAGGTGTATAAAAATACAAATTCAATTATTATTTGTTTCTGTTATTATTTAGCGGTTCTGCAGCTCTACAACGCTCATCATTGAGTAGACATTAAAAACAAGGTTATTGACCTAAATATGGTAGGTCAACACTCGCATTACCGAATTGTTTATCACTGAATAGGTATGTCTTGGACTGGTTTTTCGTGACAGCACGATGTTTTTTTAATACTGTCAGTATTTAAATACAAAAAACGTTTCAGCCTCTCTTAATAATTTTACCTAGTGGGTATTGGATTTTATTTCACTATTTATGTAACGTGTTGAAATAATACTTTAATTTCATAGTTTTAAAAAATAATTTATAGCTTCAATTACATGTCAGGTTGACACCGAGTTGAACTGCCGCCAGTGGTCAGTGACAGTCTGGGGGTTTAAATAATGGTTTGAAAATATTTTTTTTCAGTGTAAATATGCTTTTAAAATGTTCTAAGTTGCATATTCGTATTATCCTCATTTTTCCCTATCCTTCTCTTAAAATTAATGACACTATGACTGAATCACGCTTTATATATTTTGTTTTTATAAAATTTATTAATTTCAGTATCCATTTTATTAAATATTTATCTTTTCAGCGAAGCCATAATGTCTCCTCCACAAATAAAACCGCTAGATGTGGTCGGACAGCTGGGAGATCTATCAAAAATCGATATCTCCGCGGAAGTAACAAAACTCTTGACAACAATGAGTCAGTCGCAGAATCAGTTTCCCTTCCTGCCCAAACCAGAAGGAGCTTTGACGCCGCCGCAACCGGCCGCCTCTACTTCGTCCTTGGCGGATCCCAGAATGGCAAGACAAGTAAGTGTGAAAAATTCGATATGCGACATTTTGTCTAATTTGCTGTTTATCAAGGATCCACGGACATCGACCGACAAACCGGAAGCTCCTAGAGCGGACCCTAGGTTGGTGTCAGATCCCCGGCAAAGGCCGCGGCAAGGTTCAACCGAGATCCAACCCAAACCCGAAAAGTTGAGCATATACGAGCAGGGCAGTATCGATAGAAATTCTGAAGATAGTGATAGCGATTTCAGAAGTAAGTATAATCCAAAGAATTTAAAAATGTGCACTTAAATTTATGCTACTTATTTTTATTTGTTTTTTTTTTTAAATTGCATACATTTTTTTATTTTGATATTTTGAAAATACTTCATTTAGAATTAATGTATCGAAATAAGTAGTTTGGTGAAATTTGTACATTAGAACTACTTAGTACTTGGTTTTATGATTTCAATATACAGGGTGATTCAGAATTTGTCTATAATAAAAAAATTTTGAATGTGCAGAGGACTTACAAATACAATTTTGTAAAAATAAAATCAAAAAGGGTAGTTCGAAAATGATTTAAAAATACACTTCCGCACGGCACTGGAATCTGTCCGTCTTACCCAGTTACTACAAATCACACAAATGTTTCTGCTTCTTGTCCGTTTTGAACTTGTAAGTTATTAGCTCTTTTCTAACACGGCACCTGACTGGTTTGAAACCTGTCCGCGGCCATCAGTCAGTTTAATATTAGATACAACTCCGCTGCAGTAAGTCGATGAACGATTTAGCTATCCACTTGGGACAGGTTTCCAACTAGTCAGGTGCCTTGCTGGAAAAGAGCCATTGACAGAAGTTATGATATGTTTGCGTAAATCAGCAATAGTGTCCACTTCGGTGCGATACACTTCATTTTTTAAATATCCCCACAAAAAGAAATCCAAATGATTTAAAGTCAGGAGATTGTGGCGGCCATGGTACCTGTCCTCCTCATCCAATCCTCTGATATTAATGCTTCGACGCGCTGTACATGGTACTGATATAATTTAGCCTCGTGTATGATACACCATACTGCATTACGCCGTGGACGCCCTGGAATTCCATCTCTTCTACGATTCGTTTGCAGATTTCCTGTCATGCCTGCGTGTGTACTACACTTGCACTCACTGCACACCATTGTAAAAGTAGCTGCATTTGGCACATGTTTATCGTGATATCGTTCTGCTAATGCATTTTCACTTCACCATAAATTAAAACTATATTCATCAATTTGAATATTTGGAATCGCCTGGCCAAACACTACAGGAGCCCAGCGATATAAAGATTGAAACTACCAGAACTTCAATAATTTTTTCTCGGAACTATAAGGATTTAACAAAAATTTGTTTTACGATATTAACTATACATTTTTCATGATGCATCTATTCCCAAATTTTTTTAGATAAGTTGTGAATCATCCTGTATATTTGCTTTTGCTGTTCATTGCAGTTTAATCTGCTGTATGATAGTTATATTTAACCCTTTAACTGGATAACTGGCAATTCAGAAATCAAAGATTTTGTTCAGAAAACGCCCTCTATATCAAAATTAAGGAACATTAAGATGTATCCTAACCCTAAATTTATGTTATTAACGGTGTAAGATTCTTCGCTCGATTAGAACTTTCTATTATCTAAATAACATAATATTTTATGTTAGAAAGTAACAAGTTCCACTGAAATTATTACCGTTACTGGTTAAAAGATGTCGCCACAAATCCCTTTCTTGACTCATGCTGACCATGAGCAAATTTTGTAACAAAACCTAACAAGCCACAGACTACACGGTAGATAAAATATGTGAAAAAGAATACATTTTGTATAATTCATTAATAAAGAAAAAACTTAGCTCAGCTTCCTAATATTGATATGTAATTTTTAAAACTTAATAATTGTGAACTGAGTGAAAACAGTAACAAACCATGTCTTTTTTTAAAGTAAACGTTAATGTTCAGTTTATTTAAGTAAGAGATAAGCAAGTTTACGTAAAAAAAGTTGGCCAAATATCTTTAAAAACCTTATTTTAGGATTTCATAGTAATTTATATTCAACTTCTCAAAGTATTTTTTGATTCCTAAATTAAGTTCATTTGAATCAAGGATAGCAATTGTCAAGCTTACATTTGTCAAATATTGTCTTAAAGAATCTAGACTTCAAGTTAATTGTTTCTATATCGAACTTATTACTCCATAGGTTCTATGCGTTCCGATGTGGATCTCCGCAATCTTCAGTTACCCTTCAAGGGTATGCAGAACTATACCCCAGCCACAGAAATTGACGCGACCATAAACTCCCACCTCCCCATTCCGTGGAAGGTGGTCGTAGTAGAAATACCTCGACCCGACTATACGGGCTTAAAATTGAGCATAAGCGATGCCGAGAAGACCGGGGATCCTCGGTTACGTAAAATATTTAGGTTAAGTGTTGAGGAACGGGATACTCCATTGAGCCCCAAGGCAAGTCCCAAATCCAGTGCGACAACCGTAAGGGTGGACCCGAGGCTTAGGAAGATGGAGGAAAGTAATAAAAACGATCTTCCACCTGGTGCGATGACGTTTAACCAACAACTGAGCATGCTGCAGAGCTCCGCATTTTATCAAAGCTTAACCAGTAACCAGAAACTCTTGCTCAACCAGGAGTTGAACCAACGGAGCGATCCTAATAATTCTCACGACCCGGTACTGAACAGTTTGCTGTCTAACCTCAATATAATACCGGGAACGAGTCTGCAGTCAAATCCGAACTTAGGAACCGCTCTGTCAATTTTAGCCAATGTCTCAAAGCTAAACCCTATCTTGCCTCAAGGACAACCAAGCAATTTACCCGTCAACCCTATTTTGGGTCAAAATCCTAACCTTATGAATCAAATGGCACAAAGCGTGTCTCAGCCGGGTTTGCTAGGTGCTGCTCCCGGCATACCCAACTTGCCACCTGATTTTCCAATTAACTTTGATCCGAGAAACGGAGGATTGTTAGGCAACGCACCGATGCCTTTCGGGGGTGGATTCCCACCAGATGGACCCGGCAATTTCAACAATTTCAACGACGATTTTTACCCTCCTAACAATCCCAACAGAGACAACAGGGGATTCAATAGAGACAGAAGGCGGGGGAGGAATTTCAACAGGAACAACCCCGGCAACAGGAATTTTAGAAATAGAAATCGCGCAAACAGAACTCACTCGCCTCCGTAGGGGGCGGCTTTAGAATAGTTTCGAGAAGTAAGTTTCTTCCTTGTAAATATACGAGTTGTGCCAATTTTGGACCGCTTTTTCCTCTTTATGTGCAGGGTGGTTTGTCATTATTTTTTACAAGGCGTTGTAAAATAATGTAATTTCATTGCTGTAAATAAATATTTAATTCATATAATTTTTATTGTTTGGTTGGCGTCTATCTAAATAAGACTGAACTTTTGGGATTGTCGAGCATGCCTTTTTGTAACAAAAAGGGGAATTTCTGTTGAGGGGCAACTGGGGTAGTAGCAATACAAATTTTATATCGATGTGTTTGCGTTAGACATTTTTAAATTACATTGCGACAGAATTTCGAAAACCTCCACTTTGCCTCTTAAAATTGTTATTTTTACAAAAATTCTCTAATGATCGATTATACAGCGACTTGATAGTCAATATTAGTCCGAGCGTGTTTTAACGTCACCAATTTTGTTCCTGTACTTTATTTGAACAGTTACATTCCGTTGTATAATCAGTTACAATTGAAAAGGCAATGCATAACCTGCTTTTAATTATAAATTTTAATCATAAATTTCTAGCCCTGTATGATTTAAATACATAATCTTTCATTCCTAAGATGATGAAATTATCATGTCTATTGTAAATATGTATTTATAATTTTGTGTGATAAATTGTACCAAACAAAACATATTTTACTTAACTACATAATTACAAATACACCTAAATATACTTTTAGAATTCTTTCCATAGAATAAAATGTGCAATAATTACAAGTGTTCAAAATGTTGCGCGAAAAGCGTTTACCGTACAAACATCTCGTAGCCAGATAGTTTTATTCAGAATCATTGGAAATTAACATCATGAAGTTGGTCATGTTATTATAAATTGTCTCATTTTTGTTTATGCACACTCACAAATCTCTAGCATGCACTAGAGAAAAATAAAGCGCACTACCCACAATACTACTATACTCGAGTCAAGAATTCTTACGTCACGCCTGACGTTACACATTTGTTTTTATTGTCAACATAATTTTCGATATTTGGTCGCGTTAAAAACAACCGTTTTTTGCAATTTAGTGCAATACATAATGCAAACTTTTAGTGAAGTATATAGTTTTATTACTATCAGTTGCAGTTTCTTAAATATTTTGATGAAAATATCATGAATTATTCATTTGTTCCTATGACGTAAGTCGTCTGAATTCTTGTCGCGAGTATATGACTAATACTTTTCAAACGTTACAGTACGTGACAGTTTTAATAATTTTCTGGGAAACTTGTTTACTTAGTTACCTTTTACGGGTACCTGTTATATCCGCAAAAATGGTCGTGTCCGACATACGGGAAACGGATATTTACGCTACGGCTGAGGAACCTCTTCGAGACGGGCAACGTGTTGATCAGCAATTACAGGTGTTTGTTATTGGCACAAAGATCATAAAAGACACAGAGAGAGAGAGATTGGTGTGACTTTTTCGCGCCATAGTTGAGCATGTTATGCGGTGCGGTAGTGAGTACTGTGAGTTGAATTGTTTATTGTAATGGCACGTAAAAAGTTTTATACAGTTCCAAATTTTTTCCTGATTTTTTCAGCATGAAACATAAAAACATAATATTTTGTAAAACACGAAAATACTCTTCGAACGGGAAGCGGTTAGATCAGCGTACATACATCATTGATTAACGGGAATCGGATAAATCAGCAAGTACTGACGCAGCACAGGCGGCGGAGTTAAATGAAAAGTTCCCGTGAAAGGGTTAATACTGATATTACGGCACAGCATAAATAAATATATTTACTTATGCTGTGGTTACGGCAAGAATTCAGACAACTTACGTCATACAAACAAATGAATAATTCATTATACTTTTTAGATAAATAAAACTATATACTACACTAAATGTTTGCACTACATATTGCACTAAATTACAAAAAATGAATGTTTTCAACACGATAAACTATTGAAAATTATGTTCACAATAATTGCATAATATCAGCTGTGACGTAAGTTGTCTGAATTCTTGCCGCAACTATGCAAAAAACAAATTACGTTACAGAAGTTTCTACTTCACCTTAATTGTACCTTAGTTTTTAATATCATAACCCAGTTTTGCATTTTATTGCAGTTGTATTTTTATTTCTGAAATGTATTTGTAGAAAATTTATTCGTTTTAGAAATTTTTTTCATAGGTTTTTTTTTCGATATACAAACCTTTTAAATAGCACTTATATTCCTAACACCCTGTATACATAATATACAGGATGTCTTGAGCTCTGCGCAGTAAATACTACTCAAAAACTTAATGTGTTAAGTTCATGGGACATTTTCTCGAAGACTATATTAACTGAGCTGCGTAGCATCAGTTATTTTTTTAATTTGTTTTTTTGGCTATAATTTTGTTTAATACTGGAACGATTTTTTTCAAATTTGGCACACTTGTTACTTTTATAGAGATGCAGTTTCAGGTAAAATATTTCTAAAATTGCAGTGTCCTAAAGTGTAGAAAGGGCACATGCTAGATGAAAAAATTATCATAACTTTTTGTCTTTAATTTTATTAAGATTTTGATGGCACCCTTTTAAAGAAATAAAATTTATCTAAAAATTTTATACTCTAAGCCACAAAATCAACCGTATGCGAGAAAATCGGCATTAAAATTTTTTGGATATACCGATGATCTCATTTCTTTTACAATTAAGCAAAGTATACTTTGAAAACAATTGAATGATAGCTGTCATATTGCTTTGACGGTAATTTAAAACCTTATATACTTCGTTTATACAAGATAAAAGCAGAAAGGCAACCTTTTATGAGAAAGTGGACGATTAAACTTGACACATTATTTTTATCATTCCCTAAATTTTCTGCGCGAAGTTTCCGGGCACCCTGTAGAATAACTTTAAAGTCAACTGATAAAAATGTAACCAGAAAGCACAATTTTTTATTCTAATGCAACGACTTATTTGGTATATTATGATGTATTTAATACCTTAGGAAAAAGAAATAAAATAATTTTGTTAAATTCATCATTTAGGAGCACGTTGTCACGTTGAAATAACAAATTATAGTAATTTTTTTGTTGGACTATTATTTTATTGCACTCACTTAAGAACAGAAAATAACACAAATGTTGTTAAATGTTACCTATACAGTGTATATTTACAAGAAGCGCTTACTATATCACAATTACAAATAGTTTTTATACATTTACTAAATAGAAAAGAACTTGTAAAAATATACGGAGCAGCAATAAATAATACGTACATTACCTCTTACAAAATTTGTTAGTCTTGGCTTAATTCAACACAGGAACGACAGACACCATCTAAAAGAAAGCTTAAGACAAACATTTCCGAATTAGAAAAAAATTAATTCATGTTTCACGTCACCTACCGTATTTAAGGTACATAATCTGTAGAATACGTGCGTTTGCTCTGAAAGGATTCCATCTGTTCATTTTCGGGCCCCTTCGACTGAATCACGACTTTAAATCCACTTTTCGCTAAACCGTAAAAACAATTCGGTCTAAGTATTGTACTTGTAAATCTCCAACCTAAGTGGTTGTTGCAAAAATTGCACTGCATAATCGTCCAGGCGTACCTAGAGAAAGATAATAATCAATTTTTTATAAAAACCAATCGGCAGGCAAAACGTACCCAGGAAACCATGAGAACTGCTTTGAAGGATTTCCGACCAACTGGAAATTCTCCGCAGACATCACAGTTACTGTTTCGTACACATGTCCACCTGAAGAAACAAGTTGTACGATTATTGTAACCTAAAATTCAAATTCTTACCAGGGTTTACGTAGTTGCTTTGAATTCCATCCTTTGACATGGCGAATACCTTGCTAGGATCCGTTATTTCCATGCCACAACTGTTGCAACACATTTTTCTCTCCTAAAAGCACCACAAATAAAAAGCTTTATAACAAACAATATAAAATAAATTTACCTGTTTCAAAAACCTATACTCTAATCTTAACCTTTCTAGTGCTGAATTTAATTTTAAAATGTGCAACCTTTCCTCATGGTTCAACTGATAGTTCTGGACGAACCAGTAACTTAACATGACAGGGTCTCTTGGAATATATTCTAAACAGTTTAAACAAACATGTTACCTTGATATAAATTTCAAACCTTAACTACATACCCCCTACATAATGTGACAATCCGTTTAATAACAGTTTTGTGTAGTAACTTATCTCATATTTATCATATACCCAGGAAGGCAAAGGGTATTGTGCTAAATGGTACCTAAAATCAAATAAAATAACCACATACATCTAATATATACAGAATTTACTAACCTTCTATACTTATAATGCTTTAAAATATCACAAAACTCCGTAGAAGTAAACAGTCTCTTTCGTTTCAATGAAAGCATCTGCGTATCACAAAGTGGCGTGGTAAATTCAGGTTCAGCGATGATCTTGATGGTAACCTGCTTCAGCCGACCTGCCCAGTTTTTTATCTCGCGGCCGGGCACCAGCTTGCACCTTTGCCTGCCCCTAGCTTTGATATTAAGGACGTTGTTCCTCATTTGAGTCTCGAAGATTTCCATCGTCACTCCGAAATTATAGATGCCGTTGAAGTTTGCACTAAAAAATTTTAATAATTATTCGCTACACTCACCGCACTGCGGGAACTCACTTTGCACACAAAAGAACAAAAACGTTATTTTTCTCTATAAAATTTTGCATCATAGTAGTTTCAACATAATTGTTCATTACCAAAGGTAGCGTGAATCCTGGGAAAACCATGGTTGTGGTGTATATCGCCAAAATATCTATAATCTCACCGTCGTCGTAGAGGGTGTAGCCGCTGACGTTGTTTAACTTGCCTAAGTACTGCAAAAATAAAGTAGCGGAAAAAATAATCATAGATAATGGTAATTGTTACCCTATGAGCGGTAGGCAGATCGGTATCAAATTGACCATTGTTGGAACCTGTTGGATTCTCCTCTTCTAAAGCGGATATTACAAAAAAAAATTAATTCTGCAATCTAATTAGGTAAATAAATATAAATGTACCACCTGAGGAGTCTGAATCTTCCGTATTCGAATTTGAGGACTGAGTTATGTGCCCATTTTCCATTTCACCAGGGGGTACATAGTCCGGATCATTGTCGTCATCTTCACCCCAATTTTCTGGATCTGGATCTGACATTATTTATTTTCTATTTTTGTTTGTAAATAAATCTACGACTTTCACTGACATTTGCGAACGAAGTAATCCCCAAGTTTCAGATCAGGTTAGACAACATCGTAATGGAATGAAAAATGAAACATTTCTAAAGTTATCAAGGTCCCTACTGAAAATAAGGTGATCTTATTTTCAAAACCTGTGGTTAGGGCTGGATTGTTGAGACATGGGCAAAGAGTGTTATTTCTACTCTTTGACATGGGTATCCACGATACAAAGCAAATCATATTTTTTCGAGTTATTCACAGTTGCCGAGTTGCCTCACTAGTCAGTGGTAGTTTGTATATGTTTATATGTATTGTGGTTGTGTACTTAGAAGAATGCTAAATCTTCAATCATATATCACAGAATAAAGGAACTACTCCTTAGTCCTTTATTCTGTGCATATATGATGATTCATTATCATATAATTTAAATATTTACGCAAGATATCTAAACCATTTATTATAGTAGGTAGTACAAATATTTGAGCCATCTGCTAATGTCTGTAAATTTGTGTTTATTACAAGAATTCCCCTATAAAGACAAGAAACTGTTCTGAACTTGATCAACTGTATTCAACAATACTTCATAATATTAGCAAAAGATAAGCAGATCTGTTCTATGTTTAACAGAAATTATGTCATTAGGGACAAAGTTTGATAATTTCAAATTGTTTATCGTAATACAAACTACTGATAGCTACATTTTTCATTTTGTCCCTTTCAGTTTTTCACCCTATTTTTGCGATATACGCAGCTCCATCCCTAGTTAAGATTAATACCATCCAATGATTAATATGTTATTGCTGTACAACGCTTGGCTGTATATTCACGATAATAAATAAATACGTTCTACAAAATAAAAAATGTTTGGTCTTTGAGTTATAGGCCTTCAAATTTGTAAAAGTAATTTAATTAAAACTACATAACTCCTTTACCAATCACATTGAAATTCGGGGCATCTATTATGTCTTAAAACTTTAGTGGAGGCAATATACTGGGTGGTAGTTTTCTGCAGTTACGACCCCCTTTTAGTGGTCAAAACTTTTACAGTGGTCATATTTTTTTTAAACGGACACATTGAAAAGGCCATAAAAAAATTGTCTCTTGGCCTGCAGATAACCATGTTTCGGTTTATGTAGCGAGATTAAGACATTAGGCAATAATCCACAATTTCATTCTACTGAAGGTGCAGTATACTCCATCTCACTGATACGCAATTGATTTTTAAAAAGGATTGTATAAGCAAATATTATATAAATTGATATATACCTTTATTTTCAAAATATAATGTAATTCTATTTCAAAAGGAAATTGCTTGTCAGCCTATACAATAGATTTATTACTAATGCAAATTTTTTTAGAAACAGACAATCCGCTATTGATGGATGAAAATATGGGTAACTTTGTACATAGTTATAATCATATCCAGCTGTGAATAGCACGGAATGTTTGCATGTTGAAACGCGACCACACCAAGCCTTTAAAAATTAAATTGACAAACATTAAATCATTTTTATATTTCTTAGCAACACTGGTAGCGTAATAAGAAAATATTAAACTATTGATCTTAGTTCTGAAACTACATTTTTGCTTGAAAAAATTTTTAATTAAAAAATATGTCCCAAACAATTTCTATTTTTGCATTTTATTCAGTTACTCTTCGAACACATCTCATATGGTTTGTAATAAAAAATATAACATTGTACTGTATTATATATTTATTGTATTATCAATAATATACAAATTTGTAATATTCTACAATATAACTCATCTCAAATAGTAAAACTGTGGAACATGATACAATGCAAACACAATAATGTACCAAAAATGTGTTTCAAAATTTCCAAACTATAATAATCATCCAATTTAGTAAATTTTACTTAATTATATCAGTGAAGACCCTGTACAACGTACAAGCAATAAGACTGCCGGCAAAGTTATTAATTGGACAAAATCATATTTAAGGTGTTGACAAAAATTTAAAACACATTTTAATCGTACTTCTTTCACATTAATGCGCAAACCTATTAAATTAATAATTGATATGGATTATTAGAACTACTTGAGGAATAATAAAATGGAAACTATATTTTACAATCTTTTATTTTAGTTTTAAATATATATGATTAAAATTATATGAAATAATGTTAAGGCAACTATAATATAAATAACCTTTTGTATACCTTATTTACATTTAAAAATATTGCAATATATAATTTCAACAGAATAAGCGACATGGGAAAAACGTACAGAATTAAAATTTGTTTAATCCCGTTTCCCACCTCGAGAGCCTAGAAAGCAATTTTTTTATAATTTCATTAATAGTCTATGCTTAAATGGTTTCTTCTATCTATACATAGAAAAGATATCACAATTAAACAAGCAGAGAAACAAGATTACGAAGAGAAACAACTGTTTACTTTTACGGTATAAAAAATAGAATTTCAAAGGAAAATAAATTAGACCAGTTAAGAAAGTCCTGTGTTAAATTTTGTTACAACGTTCTTCAAGCAATGCAACCAAACATCAAAGAAAACATTGGCCGCACCAAAAGAAACAAAACAACTAATCAATTTAGGATTTAGCAGGCGCAACTATCACCGTTACTGCTTGGCTTCTGCGTGTTGGTTAGATTTATCTTATCGGGGAACTCGTTGTAGAGATCCACCGTCGAGTTCTGCTGGGCGAGAGCGTTTTTGGCGATGGCTAAGAAAGCCTGCTCTACGTTCAGGCCCTCTTTGGCGGAAGTCTCGAAGTAAGGTATGTTGTTCTTGGATTGGCACCATTGCTGTGCTCTTTTCGACGAGATGGCCCTCGGTTCCAAATCAACTTTATTACCTAGTAGCACAAAAGGGAAGTTTTCCGGCTCGCGCGGACATGCCTGTATTAGGAATTCGTCGCGCCAACTGTCCAGAGATTTGAATGTGTTTGGAGCCGTGACGTCAAACACTTGAAACCAAATAACATGATAAACATTGTAGAACAGAAAATTAAACAATTTCAATGTATAGTCCTAGCAAAAATTCAGACGAGTTACATCACACAGCTAACATTTTATTGTTAATATAATTTTCGATATTGATAGCACATACATTTAGTGTAATATATAGTTATATTAATCTCAGTTGCAGTTTCATAAATATTTTGATGAAAACATAATGAATTATTCATTTGTTCGTATGATGTTAATCGTCTGACTTCTTGCCCCAACTATATCAACTTTTTCAAAGCTTATTGCATGGTTAGAGCGGACTTTGCTAATAACACCTTTCCGTGCTATTTAAAGCTGCAGACGGTTACGGACATATAAACTTGCTTATATTATTTCCCATCTGTCAAAGGTGGTTTATGTTTCCCTTTAATCGTATTTCCTCGCAAATTGTTTGAAATGAAAGTTGTACTGTATTTCGAAAATGCATGTTTTACGTCTAACGATGTTATGTTCACATTCATAGATACAGGGTGTCGTGCTTAAATGTGGTACAAACCTGTAACTGGTTTTATTCCTTGACCAATTTTTTTTAGAATGTAGGTGTGCCTTTCAATATTGTCACTTGGTAAATTTGTACAATACAAAGTGAAGTCACGAAAGATTTGTCTGGGTAACAAAATATTTTTATAAGGAAAGAATAAGAAGCCAATAATTTATTTAAAAAATATATTCAGGCTTCCATTTACGTTCTTCATGAAAACATCACCCTATTTAACTACAATTATATTATCCTTCTTTGTACTGTCTATGGATTTCTTCGAATATTTTTAACGTTATTTTCATTTGAAGTATATTAATAAATAATCTGTTACCATATTAGCTATTTCTATATAAAACAATCTAAAATGTATCTAATTATTTAAATCTGTGTAATTGTGCTACTGCGTGTTGGCTGATATTTACCTAGTCTCGGGATGGGTAAAAAATTATACATTTATTCTTAATATTGAAACGACTGAATTTAAATTCTGTTAAATTAACCAAACATAAAAAGGCCAATGAATAATTGGTTGCACGTTCAAGAAAATATTGAAATTAACACTAAGATAAGAAAAACTGTTTACATATGATACTGCATTTTTATTAGTGCAATATCAGTCAACTGGGATGCAGTTTTTAATGTCACAAATCAGCTAATGGCTATTATTAGTAATTGTTATTTTTTTGAATATATTGATTACATATTCAGCATCTTTTAAAATGTCTTATTGCCAACTTTCCATGTTACAAGTCTATAACTTTTATTGATTGAATTTAAAAAGGTTTTAAAGAAAAATTAACTATTTTTGACATTAATAAATGCGTTATAGTAGGCTGTGTATTACACGAATAAAAAAAACTAGTATCCCACATAGACAGAGTTTTTGTCTTCTTTTTACGTCGTTCAACATAGAACACTCCTTTTCAGATTATAATGCAACATTAACTTCTAGCCAAACGTACTTCTCAATCGATAACATTGAAAATTTATTACTGATGCAAGTATACACGGAAATAAACCACCATTGATGCTTATACGATGAGAAAGAGTATGTTTATATATAATTATTAAGTGTATGCAGCTGTGAATAGCACATAAAGCTGCTAATTGCTTTGCAACAATCATGAATCACAGCCCCGCTATACTCACAGCAATGGCTTAACTCGCATTGATCCAGCTCCACTTATAGTTAAAAAATATGATACTGATACAAAAACAATTTCACAATATCCTTGTTTTTTACACAACAGGATATTTACCAAGAAATAGATACCTTCTGACAATAACAAATTTGACCCTATCATACAAATATACTATAAACATAAACAAATGAGTATGTTTCATGAGTAATAAACATCATACAACTTGTCAACATTTCAAAGCTTTAAAGTTCATAGAATTGTGTACAGAAAATTTAGGTTATGGTATAAGTTAAAAAATAATAAAATGTATGCAAGACAAAGCAATTTTTTTCACAAAATTTTTTACTTGTTCGTATAATAAAATATAGGTGCACCTTTAGTCGCTTACTTACCTAATACACAACAGTCAGCGCCTCTGTAAAAAGCAACACCCAGTGACTGGAACCTTTCCTGTCCTGCAGTGTCCCAAATTTGCATTGTGACAGTTCTATCGTCTACGGTAACTTCCTTTGTTAAGAAGTCAGCACCGATGGTGGCTTTATATTGGTTAGAAAATTTCCTGTTCACATACTGATTCATCAAAGACGTCTTTCCAACACTAGAGTCCCCCAAGATTATAACTTTTAGTAAAACTTTCTTCCGACTAGCCATTTTTGTCCTAAAAAAAATATATATTTATTAAGATGACCATGTAATAGGTGTGTGGTGATAATTACTTCTGATAAATTACCTCAGGGTATTATTAGTACACTATGACATCAGTTATTGAAGAAAAAAAAATGGTGCAATTGTATGCACAAAAATAGCAAAAAATAAGGAAATAGGTATTAATTTTTTTAATTGATAGATTTTGAGGGGCGTAATTTCTCAGTAATGCAGTAGAACACTCACATAATTGACTCATAATCAACTTATTGACAATGAAAATAATACAATCATGTATTGTCAGCTGATTTCTTTCACAAAAGAACAGTGGTGATAAATAATTCGCAAGTTCACTATATTACTGTTAAACGTTTAACTTCTCTTTTACTTACGTTTAAAGTAGTTTGTGATGTTTCCGAAGGTAAAAAAAAATATTTTTCTAAACACAAATAATTTACTGCGTACGACGTTAAACAGAAAATGGCGTTTTTACTTTTCCTTGTTTGTCTACTTGTCTAGGGATTTAATTTTCTGATATTCTCACTGACAGTTTGCGCCATCTTTAGACAGTTGTGAAATTCACACGAATCCCCGGTATTTTCAAACAATGGCTCGGTAGTAAATAAAACTGAAATTTGTTTTAAATCTGTATTTTGGCCAAGTTAATTTTTATACATTTAGATTTATTTTAAACATTTATATTTTATTCACAATTATTATTAATAGATCTGCATTTTTACAACAAAAATAGGATCTTGGGGTGGTAGGTACAGCTGCAGAAGTTTTCTAATTTAAATACAAGTAAAATATATTTCTTATAATATTACATAAAACTTTATATTCTTCCGTCTCAGTACACTCGCACTTATTTTACCAAATTTATTTGTGTATTTTAAAAATAGGCGATTATATAAAAGGCGTCTTTATTTTATTAAAGTATTAGAAAAATGAGAGTTGCCTTCATTTAAATTAATATTCGTACACAGCCAATGCAATTGTTAAACAGTATGGAGTGATATAAGGATTGCCAGCCTAGTATTAAAAACATAAATTAAAAAAGGACCATGTAAAATATATTTCAGTGTAATAAAACGTAAAATCACAATAAATATTCATATAAGAGAAGTTTCACCAATAAAATTATTTTGTAGTCAATTTCGCATGGCACATTTTCAATTTGATTCATGTTATTTTCATGGAAGCACATAATTTATAAAAGAAAACCATAAAGCTACACACTTAAATACTACTTTCCAAAATTAGGCAATCCTTAAATATAGTTGAATAAATAAAATATTACAAAAAGAAAACAATAAATATATATAACTTACAGAGTTCATAAGTGCTCTGTATTAGTATCGTTCATCACAACATATGGAAAATCATCTACTAAAATAAAATGTTTATTTCGGCAGACAAATCAAAATTGACTGGTGTTAGCGCCATTGTCGTTATCTTCATCGTCTTCCTCTTCTTCTTCCAGCAATTTCTTTGCGAGCTGCAAAGCTTGATATTCATTATAATGTTTTTTTCTCTTCAGTTCAAACTCCCTCTTCCTTTGTTTTTCCTCTTCTGTCAATTCTTCCTCGTCTGAATCGTCCGAATCTATTAACATAGCCTTGGGTGGTTTCTCTGCACCTATTCTTATTCTATAAATGAAAGAAATGTAAGGTAGCACCTAACAATCACGACATCTATAACATACTTTTCTGCTAGTTCAGTCGCATCTAAACCATCAATACTATCTGGGTCTACATAATTGTACGGTGTTTTTGGTTCTGCAATTTTCATATGACCGTAATCCTTCCCAGGCGGATGTAGGGTTGCAATAATATTCATTTCATCCCATTTCGTCTCTTTCGCCTTTCTAAAATACAGATATATACACAATATAGTTTAAAATACAGATATTTATGTTAAGAGTGTTAGTCATAAATTGGAATTCCTAACCAAAAAAAAGGGTAGGGTCAAGAATGTCGCAGAGAAAACAGAAAAAAACGTGAAATATTATTCTCACTTGGCATTCGGCTGTGATTCCTGCTTGTCAAAACTGCTGGAATTTTTTAAAATGCCTTTTGCAGGCCTCTTTTGGAAATTATCTGCCATTCTAGAGCAAAAATGTCAGGCTTGTCAAAATGTTGACATTATACTTAGAGTGACTAAATTGTCATTGATGTCCCACATATAACGCGGTGGAATTACAAATTAAGGTTTATTTATGTGGTGCTACTAAATGTGAGTGTATAAGAAAATATTATTTTTCTATTAATATACTGTGACAATTCCGAACTTAAAGTCAGAATAACAATTACACTTTATACAAATTTTTTCGTGACCGTAGTCACATCCGAATTGGGTTGGCGTAATAAAGCGCCTGCGCAGCGACATCATAAGTCAAATTTACAACAATAATATACCTTTAATTTTCAGAATCTTTAAATTTTTAAATATCCCGTATAAATGTGAGAAAATAGTGTAGATTTTAATAACAATTGCCAAAACTGAATTCCAAACGAAAATTATTACAGGATTTGCATCAGTTATTCATTATTTAAAATTTTAAATACGTCCGTTTCCAGTGCGCGTGCGTGCATTTATTAATAGCCAGTTTCAGTATCAAATTTCTCTGAAAATTTTCAGTCTCATTGTTTTTGTGTAGGGGTGTAGTCGTCGCCGGTGTTTTAGTGCAGTGCCAAATTTTATCAAATCGAAGAATTTTATAGAAAAAGGTAAGTGGAAGCAACCATTTTCTGTAGAAACTAAAGCTTTACTATGTTTGTCTACAACGGAGACGATGAGATCGAGGAAAACTATAATTTATTTCTTTTGTTTCTGCTTCCCCAAAGGGTGGATGCATGAAAAAAATATTGCTTATTGCAAGTGTGACAGATAGATACTTGCAGTTAAACCAGTTATTCTTGAAATAGGTTGAATGTGTTGACTCGTTCGGAAAAATCTTAATTTTAAAATCGGACTACACCTGCAAACGGTTTTTGCATTCGAATTCGAAATGTATGCCGATATATTAATAAATATCTTATGTTGAATGAATTATTAATTATTACAGTTTTGAAAAAAAAAACTGCAGATCTATATTTGTTATTTGCAAATTATTTCTTGTATAAGCAAGCATGGATTAAAATGGTTTATCGGTTTGTAGACATACATTTGTTTTTCTAGATTATTGATATGTCAAAGGCTACTAGATCTTCATTGTGGTAATCAAATTTATTTGAATGCATTTCAATTTAATTCATTAGAATACGTGAGTTTTGTGTGCAACTTAAAGAATTGTTGCCAGCAAGAGATTTGTTGATATTCAGACCGGTTTTCTTATTAACCAGGCGATGCCAATAGTGCTAGTGTGTGTATACGTTGTCGAGGACAAAAATACCGAAAATGCCCTTAGTTTGCTACGGTACGATTCTTTGGATAAATGGGTATTGCAGAAAGATTAAAAGCTTTTCTTCAGCTTCTAAACTTTGTTGATGCTGAAAAATTTGTTAAAAGTAGGTACTTATATGTTCCTAATTTTTTAAGTTGACAACTACAATACCTATATTTTCGTAACAATTACGTCTTGTTGACTTAACATTTGTTTAAAAATAGCACTTTATAATTAACTTGTTTTATACATATATGTACTAGTTTTTTCTTATCAGTGTAGTGATATTTGTTAATTTGTCACGAATAATGATGGGTGTTGTAGGCTTTGCGTTGTATTCAGGGCTGTGGCTAGTCAGTTTTGCCAGGGGGGCTCTAAAACAAATGTTGCTTTCATACAGTGTCTTTTAAAAAAGGTGTACACTGAATTTACAAACATTACATTTTTATCCAGTGGGGGGGGGTCTGACCCCCCTCTGGCTACGGCCCTGGTTGTATTAATGCAACAGTGTAGGGAACAGCCAGCTAAAAATCGACGAATCACCTTACATTCTTGGAATTCTTCCAAGATCTCTAAATATACACGCCATTCTTCTGTGTTTCATAAAATAGGCTCATAGACAATTCGGTGTAAATCATTACATTTAAAATAAAAATATCCTAATAGTCGAAATCGGTTTGTAAATAATACGCTTGGCTTCAAATTAAGTGCATTTACTTGGCTTTTGGGATGCATATTTGCATCTTCACGGGAGGGTAAATAAACACAGATGTTTAATTTGTAGCGAAGAGTTCTCGTATACGTTAAAATTTAAAATTCATATTCGACTGAGACATAAACACAGCGGATTCACACATGGTTTATTTTGGTTGGAACTAAAAAAATTGAGGTGTTGTTAACTGGGTTTCTGTATCAGCGAAATGCTTGAAAGTTGTTTACTAGCTACTAGTAATTTTTAAGCTGTTAAGGAGGTTTCTAATATGGTAATCGTTTAACTTGTGCGGTGCAAATGGTATAAAAACGCAAGTATGGCGAAGTGGAGGGTCACATGCCAATTGCACTAGTCTTCAGAAAGCTGTTTCCATTGTGCCCCACAAAACATGTTTGCAAGTTTCATGGTTCCATAACCGCGGTTATATCGTTGGATTTGTCGTTTTCGTATACAGGGTGTTTGGTTTTAACCGTCCTAGTAGGCAATTTTGCTCGTAATCGTAATTATTGAAGCAGTAACGCAGTTTGCAACAATTTTTGTTTATGGGAATGTTGTAAAACAAACTTATTTCTACGTCTAGTACCTAGAGTAAAAAAGTGAAAAACTACTAAGTACAAGCTATTATTCATTAATCAGTATAATTACCTAATGTAAACTAAATTTTATATAACTCATTTTTAATTAAGTATACCCTTCAACCAAGGGATGTGACACTTCCAACAATTTCTTGATTTCTCGTGATTTTACTATATTTTATATGCATTCACTTAATTTTACTGATTTCACTTGATTTCGTTGATTTTATTGATTCCACTTTATTTCGGTGGGTTATTTTTTTTTTCGGAAAGTTGAAGGAATAAAGTGTTGAAATTATACATTTTTGAATTCAGCAAGTTAAGCTCTACAAGAATCCGTTGAAAAAATATAGGGGTTCTATATAAAAAAATATCCGATGACGTCATCACGCGAAAACAAATGAACGTCGGGAATGTGTTGGTATAGAGAAAAGAGTCTTCTTAAAAAGCAAAATCGACGGGTCCGAGGAAATTTCATGAAACTTTGTTGTTTTAGAAATAATTAATTTATTCCATACTTTTCTTCCAGGCTGTATATAATCACCACCCAAGATTTGTATCATACTTTACGGGATACCCTGTAGAAATTTATAATTTTAAGGCAGCAATTTTTATAATAAAATCTTTGAGAATACTGGCGATGACATCATAAAGGGCGGTCTGTGTAAATATTTCTGTATCAACTCGATATCTCGGGGAGTTGAATTAAATAATATTTGGGAAAACCGCATTATTTGGTTTTCAGATGAGCTTATGAGTTATGATTCATTTTTATCATCAGCCAAACCAAATATTTAATATTTTTATTGCATTAAAATTTATTTATAATCGATAAGGCGTATCAGGTTTCGAAGATAAATTATCCTATCAGTGACTTGATCAGTGAGTCAGATCCCTTTGTCAAGTAACTACATACCAACCCATTTAAAAATCCATTACCAATATTGAACTATAAAATAATCGTCAGTCAACAAATTAATGCAATTATTTTGAATATGTAAACTTGCAAATAATAAATAATATTTGTAACAAATGTGTCGATCTTTCAAGAAGGTTCAAAATTCCTTTGTATATAGTTTTTTAAATTTCCTTAAAGTAGTATCTATCTACAGGGTGTTCCGCGTAGACACTGACACAGAGCAGGTGCATGTAGGGGGTCCCAAAATATTGCAATTTAACAAAACATACTTATATACAAAGTTGCACACCGGCGGAGTTACAGGCCTTCAAAGTGGGGTCAAATATTTCGAAAAAAAATAATATATCTGAATTATTTTATCTTGGAATAACTAAATTTGGTACATGATTTAGGTTTATTATTGGTCTTTCGTTGGCAATGGCTTCAAGTAAATTGAAACACAAGGTGTTCATTGAGGGTGTCGCCCCTAAAATTATTTAAAACTTTTTTTCCATTCATCGAATTTAAAAATAATGATAATATCCCGGCAGAATTTAATTTAGAACACTTTCTTACTCTTGTTAAATTTTAAAAAACTTAAGATATTGTCTGAAGCTATTTATTTGTTGCATAATTTTAGTTTTTCTTTAGTTTTTGCTACACTTCTGGAAAAAATAAAGATTAATTAAATAAGCCCTTGCGCCAAACGGATCAGTCACGGGTTATTTTTGAAACTAAGTTTGCCTAACCAAAATATCTCACTGAAAAAGCAGATAAGTAAAAAATAACAAAAATCACATCACTATCGCGCATTTCCGTATTTTTAACGTTTCCAAAAACTCTCTATTTTCGTTCTCAAAATAGTAGTAAAAGTATTAAACGTAGGTCAAGTTTGACAGTTTAAAATTTGTTTCGAATAAAAAGAAGATGCGTTGTATTTTTTTCATAATGTACAGGGTGTCGCAAACTTGATAATATGGGCCTACTGTGAGGATACAAAAAAATTAAATAAAATTTGGGACACGTGGCGTAATTTAATTGAAAGTATTATCCTCGGTTATTATCTTTGGGATTTGACAGAAACGACCTATGATATCATTCATATATTTTTCCCAGAAACATACCCAAATTGTTTTCCTGTCGTAAAGCTCTCTTTTCTCCAATAAACTTTAATTAGACAATTTTCTGTATTACTTCCCGTTTCAATATCGTCCTAGACACTTAAAAGAAATAGGTGCCACCTAAAAATCATATTAGCGGTGGAAGGACCAAGTAGTCGTCGAAAATAATTGGATGTTTGGTGTTTTAAGATAAATAAAAGGATTCAACTCGATAATTTTTTAATACAGTTAAAACAAAATTTAATGATAACAATAACTAAACTTACAAAATGAGACAATAATGAAACGCCCTTATACTACAAACAATCTATTCTCTACATGACCCCCTCTCATTTCCAATCTTTGCCTGACTTCTTTGTGGGCTGCGTTTGGTAACATTTCTCCGTTTAACTCATTACAAGCGTTTGTGATTTTTCTTTCAGTAATATCTCGCGAAGGTGTTTTGTAAGCCTTATTTTTTTTAAACCTCCCATAAAAAATCGATGGGTATTAGATCTGGTGACTTTCCAGGCCACTGAATAGAGCCATTAATCCCAATCTATTTTTCTGGGAAAGTGTTAAATATTGCTGCACAATCCTGGCTTTGTGGGATGGAGCTCTGTCGTGCTGAAACCATAGGTTTCTCCTTAGCTGCAAAGACATTCTCCAGAAGTGCAGGAAGTTCCTTTTGTAGGAAGTTTAGGTAACTCACGCTGTTCAATGCTTATGTTCATAAAAATAAGGCACAATTAAATGCCTACCGATGATGCTGCACCATACATTTACTCCAAAATGGTGGGGATTTTCAATGGACCCGTAGTGTTTATTGCGCCTGTTTAGAAAAACCATTACTGACAAAACGACTTTCGTCCGTCCAAAAGACGTGCCGAAAAAGGTTCTGATCAACAGTTTCTACATTTATTACGTGAGCTATAAAATTAAGTTTGTTTTCAATGTGACGCTCAGGCAAATACTCCAAATTGTAAATTTTGTAGTCGTGATACACATTGGTTATTAAAATTCATTGAACGGTTGATTTATTCAAATTCCCGGTTTGCCTGCCGCATATAATTTTGTGGATTTTGTATGAAACACTGTAAGAGTCTAGCTGTATTAATAGTGGAGTCCACCAGCCTATGAAAGCCTTCTAGAAATGATTTTCGTTTGCACTTTAAGATTAAAAGCTAAAACCAATTTTAGATGATTTCCCTCCATTAATTCTATCGAAAACCCAAAGGCGTCAAAAAAAGTCCTGTAGGGGGTAAAACGTGAAAACTACCCCAAAAATTATTTTTGGATATTTGAATCTAAAAATAACTGAATAATTCCACATAAGTACCATTTGCCTCATAACACTGGATATATATACAAAAATATTGAATTTTCAATAAAGCACGTTGTTAAATGGGAAGCCTTAAGATTTAAAGGGCTCTAGTGAAAAGTGTCTAAATATTTTAGGCATTCTCTACATCTAACCTGCTGTAACTTTTTATATGTGATCCAATTAAAAAATACCGTGTAATAGCATTGAATAGCAGAGTTTCCAGAGCCTGCAGGATATTTCACTTTTTCATTTGGATGATATGCAATTTTTTTACGAATTTTTATTCGAGCGCGTGCATGGGACCGGCTAAGGTCGAATATCGATTCAGCTCATTGTGGTCGAATATCGCTTATTTCTCTCTTGTGTCTGTTTAGGCGACAGTGTTGGATTGATATTCTGTACGGATAAAGCACCAGTGATTTTTAAAAACAGTTCGTTCTGATCAATGTAAGTTTGTCTTTTACGTATTTTATATTATATAATCTTTTATTCGTCTTAAACCATATAAGACAGAACTTCTTCAAACATGGATATAGGCCACTTGAGTAGTAGTAGTAGTAGTACTGACAGTGATTTAGAATCAAAAATCAATACACGAGTTTGTCTCCTGCCATATTATACTGTCTTTTTCAGGCTGTGCCGGATTTAAATGTTCTTGCACGAAAAAGAAGCTATCTTGTATCGGATCCTGCAAATGTATGGGACAAATACCCACTTGCCAAAATCCATACACCAAAAACCCACAACGTAAATTTTCTCATACGTCAGAGGGCACATCGGTGGAATTAGAATCCGATTAAATCTTCTAAAGTGCCCCGAATTATTATTACCTATGATTTTCATTTATATATATTCAAGTATTATAATATATAAATTTAAAAACTATACTAATGTCACCTGTTAGCTTTTCATTCATATACAGTAATGTTACTTATTTTAGACATTCTATAATTTTAATAACTTTTGTTTTTGCAATGCGGAACAGTGACAATGTGTGAAAAATAAACCCCATAACAAAACTGTTCCCAGGCGTTAAACTGCAAGTTACCTTACTCGAAAATTTTATAGTTTCCGAGATGCAGGATGTTACAGTCAATTTCAGTAACTTCGACACCCTGTTTCCAGAAAGTGTCAAATTTTGGACTAAGGTAGCTTGGTTTAGATCATCATATTTTGGCCGCAGGAATATGTGGAAGAACGTCTGGCAGACCTTTGAAGAAGGTTAATAAATAATAAAATAGGGAGGTACATGTAATGAATCATTTAAATCCAGATATCTAAGAAAACGATATTTATCAGGTATACCAATTTTTTGTAAAATAAAAAACAACAATAATAATTTTGGATTAAAAATTCAATACCCCGGGGCCTAAAAATGTTGTGATAAGTTAAGTGCTTGTAAAGTACTGTAGGTGTCGCCCAGACCAGATTTCAGTTTCTTATGGCAGAAAACTCTTCCGTACTAAGTTTAATGTGTTTACTGCATTTAATAAAAAAATTATTGAAGAGATACTAAAATAATATTGGATCTTCAACACCCTGTATCTTGAAATCTATCAAATTTTGGACCAAGGTAAGTTTGCCAGATCTGTTCCCATTTGACCACAGAAAGCTATGTTTAAGTTTTTTCCCACATATTCTGAGAAATAAGCGATATTCGACCACAATGAGCTGCAACTTTGAGAAACGCAAGCGATATTCGACCTTAGCCGGTCCCATGCACGCGCTCGAATAAAAATTCGTAAAAAAATTGCATATCATCCAAATGAAAAAGTGAAATATCCTGCAGGCTCTGGAAACTCTGCTCTTCAATGCTATTACAGGGTATTTTTTAATTGGATTACATATAAAAAAGTTACAGCAGGTTAGATGTAGAGCATGCCTAAAATATTTAGACACTTTTCACTAGAGCGCTTTAAATCTTAAGGCTTCCCATTTAACAACGTGCTTTATTGAAAATTCAATAATTTTTTTTATATATATCCAGTGTTCTGAGGCAAATGGTACTTATGTGGAATTATTGAGCTACTTTTTTAGAATCAAATATCCAAAAATAATTTTTGGGGTAGTTTTCACGTTTTCACAGCCACCCCGTACAGGACTTTTTTTGACGCCTTGGGGTTTTCGATAGAATTAATGGAGGGAAATCATCTAAAATTGGTTTTAGCTTTTAATATGAGAGTGTAAACGAAAATCACAATTTAAGGCTCCGTGGACTCTACTATAACATTCCTTACCCTTCGGTGAATTATTTGATTCTTCCGAACAGAAAATGCATCTTGCAACGGTTCTGTGATCAGAAATGAGGCGCTCGCGATATCTTTCTCGATATAACTCTACAGCGCTTCTTGAATTTTTTTGTAACTCGCGGTAAATTAGCAGCATATCAACTTTTTCTGAATGAGAAAACATTTTGTAAGCACAAAAGTTAAACGTCTCTGTACACACGACATCAGCACATAATAACCACATGAAGTCCATGAACTCCATTGAGCAAGTAAGTACGATTGTTATTTATACATTCTTCACATTATTTCATTCACAATAATAACAGCGGTACGCTTACAAGACAGGATAGAATAATTATTGTATGTGGCGGACGTAATTGACGTTTACTATGAAATATTTCTCGTGAGGTGAGACTTGTGAGGTTAACCGGTCGACTGTAATTTGGTTTACGGTCTGAGAACTGTCTTAAGTGGATGTCAAAACGTCAGCGTTTGTTTTTTCGACGCACTCTCGATGCAAAACTAAAGGCCCGCCACTGGGAATCCGCTTTGAAAAAATGAGAGTGGTGAAACAATGAATTGATCTAAATTCGTTCGGCTTGTTATTTTTTTCGTGGCAGATTTGGTGTAAATAATTTGATATTCGGAGTCTTTGACCACACGGCGCCAACGAGGTAAACGTCTCCTAAGCATAACGTGGTCCAAATTTATCTCACGGAAGGTTGTACAAACGTAAATAAAGTTTAATGAGCTGGTCTTGTAAGAAATGCAGCTGGTATGGTTGTATGTTTCATAGCATTGTATTTTTCTGCAAATTTACTTGAAATATGTCCGTTTGGCAACGTCGCATCATTTTTTGTGTTATGCAGAACTGCCAAAAGCACTGTTTATAGCGAAGCGATTAGGTTTATAGTTTATACTCCGAAAAAAATTTGGTATGTACAAAAAAAATGTTTCATGAAATAAGTTATTTGTATAGGGCCAAATAAATAGTTAGTTGTTGATACCAAATAATTTTTTTGAAAAAGCAAAAATACGTTTTCCTTTCAATTATACACTTCTGGTATTGATATAATTATATTCTATGATAAAACAATATTTGTATATTTCAAAGATTTTTTTTGTACGCAAAATATAGCACTGCTACATCTACCGGCCACCTATTGATAATTATTTTTTTCTTTTCCACGTCCCTCAATTGAAAATTGTTGAATTATATAAACGCATTATTTGATTCGAAATGCACCTTTATTTCAATCAAGTCATTTTCTTTATTTCAAAACGTTATTTGTATTTGTATTTTTACTTTTACCTCATTTCAATATATTAAAAAATAACTGAGAAAAATGCAAGTTTCCAATAATTTCTTAAATTTAAGTTGGTACGTGAGACTTGTTGGTGGGACTTGCAATAGAGCTCCGCCCTCTAAAACGTCAACAACTCATTCATGATAAATTTCAAAGACGTCAATTGATCCTAGGATAACAGAGATTTTAGAAAGTGACGACAATTTACTAGTTAATGAAATAACCTTCCAACAAGATGGTGCGCCCCCGCACTATGCTGCTGCTGTGCGACAATTTTTGGATGACCATTTCCCGGGGCATTGGATTGGCAGAAGAGGTCCCGTCGAATGGCCACCAAGATCTCCGGATCTGTCCCCTTTGGACTTTTTTCTGTGGCGTCATTTAAAATCACGAGTGTACGCCACTCAGCCGGAAACATTGCAAGTGCTACGTCAGAGAATTGTAGATGAATGCCGATTAATAACTGCGGATGTCTTTAATAATGTTCGAACAGAATTTGAAAACATACTGTATTATTGTTTGGAAGTTAACGGGGGTCATTTTGAGCAATTCATCAAATAAATCTGATTTATTATTTGCTTCAGCTTTTTTATTTCATTTCTGACTTTTTTGTAAACTGATAGACATATCAATAACAATTAGGTAATGCGGTCATGTGTAGTAGATGAAAAACTTATTAGTGGTGGGCATTTGTGTAGAAATTACTACGCGTAAGTTGGTTTGTCATCTTTTCGTTTGTAACCAATAATTCTGTCAAATCTCAACCGATTTCTAAAAACGGTACGTCACTGTATTCGCAATGAAAAGGGCTTTAAAATGATGTGCCACAAGTGGGGTAGTTGCATTTGAAATTTTTAAGTTGGGGTTGCTAGGCATTAGGGGGATGAACATATCGAGTTGGCTTGACTGTCAAAAAAGCTCCACCCAAGAACAAAAATCGACGGGTCTTGGCGAATTTTGAAATATTCGGTTTTCCAATTATAGGGGGGGTCAAATTTTCGTTGGGATACCCTGTATATTTGTTATTTATGCTCTTCCTAGTGTCGTTTGTATTCTGCTTGTATATCACTTTTTGTTCTATAACTATACATTGTTTATTGTTGCCCGCAGTATATAAAGCTTTTATTCCATTCATATTATCGACTTCTATCTGTAATTAAACATTAAACCAAACAAAAGCCCTTTGTTCACTAATTGATTCATGACTTATCAGTGTTTGAGGACAGTAGGCAACGCCAAGTACTGTCTGATTGTAAAATATTTGCCAGGTATTAAGTTTCCTTTGCGTATGAAAATATTTGTCCCAGTATAAATCGCCATTTGCGTAAAACTATGCTAGAATCCCACACTAGTCGCCACAGACCTAGTCCAGTTGACAATCGCCGGGTTTGATGATCTCAAACGCGGCGGTGTTATTGACCTAGAGAAGAATTTTTAAGAGATTTTTTTTACACACTGCGCTCGGAATGTCTATTTGCTCTGGAGGCAATGCCTTTATTTATTGTTATTCGTAGCTGGTAGCTGAAATTGAACGCAAATTTACCGCAAATTTTTGTAAATGTTTAGCATTGTTATAACAGTCTGCTTTATAGGAGGTGAAACTGTGCTCACTTTTGCGGAATATGTTAGCATTAATCGGAATTGAAATTAAGAGAGAATCGACCCAAAGACCTGTTTAGAGTATAGAGATAAGTTTTTCTTTTGTAGGCACTATTTTAAAATCCCTTGTACATACAGTGTGAACCTTAAATAAGTGCAAATATTTTAACTGCAACTGTAGTTCGTCATATACAGAGTAACCCATTTGAAAGCGGGCTCTCATACCATTTTTATTTATGGAGCGATTTTGACATTTTTTTTGAAATGTGGTGGGGGAAAGGTGTATTTTGAGGCCAAGCGGCGTTCTTTTTTTTTAAACTAAGGTCTACTAGATAACATTTCAAGGCTGAAAAATTCGGAATCCATATTAGCGATTTTTTTAGAAAAAATTGCCTATGCCACCTCGTAAATTTTATGTTTCTCGTTTGTTTGTTTATGTTTATTTCATTGTATTTTGATATAAGGATGTCTATTAAATGTTGTTATTAAATATTTGTTAATGCATAACAACTTGACAGAAATTTAGTCGTAGAATCGTTAATATTGAATATTTTTTCATAAAATTTGGTAGATCCATTTCAGAGGACGCCGAATTCAGTGGCGTACGCAGAACGACCAAATTCTGGATAACTATGATTGTGAGTAGAGGGAATCTGGTTTATATTTTCAATTTATTGGTGAGGTATAAGAATGGCAAAGACCATTTATATTTTCATAAATAAACATATTTCAATCATTCTTTGACATGTCTTAAAATTCTAGTTAACTTTGTTGGAGCCTATTCGAAAACATTAGTGGCACTGGCAACGCTGTGGAATTCACATCCATCATGACTTAAAAATATTAGTATCGGAGTCGGATCAGCGGTTCTCAACAAGTTTTCTATTGAAAAAGCACAAATTTTATTTAAAATTTGACTTTTTATTCCTGATTTTTTTGTAAAAAAGCTCTAAATTATGTGTCCTACACAGTGAACTGTAGTGCTGGTTAAAATATTTGTACTTATTTAAGGTTCACCTTGTATATACTAGATATAAAAATGCACGAGATGTTGACATGAACTACATACAGGGGATTCAAAGCTTATCTAAAAACAATTGAATGTAGACGGGACTCTTACAAATACAATTTTAGAGCAGTTTGAAAATGATGGCAAGGCAAAGCATGCAATCGGCGACCGCACAAAAAATTGAAAAAAAAAACAAGGAAAGAAATAGATAAAAATGTATAACACCAATTTTATACAGCAAATTAAACTGCTTTTGCCGTTATTATTAATTATTAATAGAATTAATTTGAGGTTTTAATTAATAAAATTGTATGACATACCTGATGTTAAAACAAAGTTTTGGGACCTTATCCAGTTTCTGCAAACTAATACAAATGTTTCTGTTTGTTAGTTTTGAACGTAACATCCCCACAAACGAATTCAAATGATTTAAAGTCGGAAGATCGTGGCGGCCATGGTACGGGTCCTCCTCGTCCAATCCCTTTGTATCAATGCTTTGACACGTTGTACATGGTACAGATTAAGCTTTCTGTATGACCTCCATCTCTTTCGCGATTTGGATTCAAATTTCTCGTGCCACGCTTGCGTTGCCCTACCCTTGCACTCACTGCACAGGTCTAAAGAAATCAAGTGGGCTAAATCCGAGCCAAACAAGTGCCGTCTCTAGAATTAAAAACAGTAAAATTATATAAATTGTTGCATTTAAAATTTCATGATGGATATGTCGTAAGTTTTCATTTTCCTCTATACAGGGTAATTCGGAACTTATCTAAAAAAATTTTTTGAATGTACAGAAGATTCTTACAAATACAATTTTGTAAAAATAAAATCAAAAAGAGTAGTTCAAAAATGATTTAAAAATACACTCCCGCGCGGCACTGGAAGCTGGTCCAGTGTAAAAACTGATAGGTAAGCTGTATAATCGGTGACCGGACAAAAAATTTAAAGAAATTCCTAAAGAAATAAATAAATTGCATTTTACAATACCTGTTTTAATGCAACAAATTCCACAGCTTTTGCCGCTATTAGTTATTAATCTTTTAATTAGTAAAATAGTTTGACATACCTGATGTTACAACAAAATTTTGGACACATCTTACCCAGTTTCTACAAACTAACACAAATGTTTCTGTTTCTTATCTGTTTTGAACTTGTAAGTTATTGACAACAGCTATGATACATTTGCGTAAATCATCAATAGTGTCCACTTCGGTGCAATATACTTCATTTTTAAATATCCCTACAAACATAAGTTCAAATAGTTTAAAGTCAGGAGAATGTGGCAGCCATGGTACCGGTCCTCCTCGTCCAATCATCTGATATTAATGCTTGGACACACTATACATAGCACGGATATAATTGAGCCTCGTGTATGATACGCCATAGTGTTGTAATACGCCGTGGACACCCTGGACCTCCACTCCACGATTCGGTTGCAAATTCTCCGCGTCACGCCTGCGTTTGCACTACACTTGCACTCACTGCAGACCGTTGTAAAAGTAGCCGCATTTGGTACATGGGTATCGGGAAACCGTTCTGCTAAAGCACCTCACCATAAACCATACCCATCAACAGCGAGTTGTTATACGTAAGCCATTTTTGATATTTAAAAAACTAATGTAAATATTTGCATCACAAAAATGTTAATACGATAGGTAATCGAATATTGCCCCCTTGCCCCCCTGCGACGCCCTTGAGCACAGCTTGGCAATTTTGAAAGACTGCCATATTTTTTTACCACTTCCTTTCCTTGTTGTGTCATATCCTCTATTATTCTCAGAATCACAATCGTTATATTCTTGTATAAAATTCTTCACGCAGTAATAATTTATTAATAATATCTTCTTAATGTCTCAGATCTGTTATGTTCAATTTCTCCACCGTCATATAGAAACCCATTAAAATATTTGAAATAATCTTGTGTCTGTTCGATAAGTGGTGATATGCATTAATGAATGCGTCAGTAGGAACTCGGTTTGATCGAGTACTTGTTGCAATTTCGATGTTAATTAAATGTATTGTTTATGAAATAAATTTGTCCTAAATATCGCCCAATATGTTTTGTTTAGTCATAAAACAGACTGACCCAAGTCAAAATAGGTTTTATTATAACAGTTTTTGGATTGGACGATTAGCTCTGATGATGGCTGTTTGAAGCCGAAAGCGCTTAGCTGAGATTTTGAAAATACAAATACACACTTTAAAATACACAAAATTTGGATTTTCTTTTTATAATTATTATTGTAACATTTGACAGTGAAAAATATTCTAAGTAGGTCTTCAAACCAATTTTAATATTTTGCGTCAAAATAAAGGATTTACTGTTCCATCTTTCAGAAAAAAAACCGAACTAAATCAGATAATAAATACCATTTTTATAGGCCTATTTCCATTTGAAATGGATCACACTGTAGGTATATACAGGGTGTTGCAAAATATTCAAAGAATTCTAGAGCAGATTCTATATTCAAAAATACGAAAAGTTCTATAAATCTATGTCCGCAACTGCTTCGCTTTCTAAATACAGACTGTCAAAAAATTTGTAAAAAATGCTTTTAATTGATAATTCTAAATTTTTCCTTGGAAATCGTCTAAATTTTGGTCAATATCTATTTCACTTTTGTGGGTGATGTGTAGGAACCTTAGCTTTTTGTTCCTTTCAACCTTCTATCTCATGTAGGCGACTTTTAAAGGAAACAAAAAATTAACAAGATACTGTAAATCCCCCAAAATCATCTACAGGGAAGTCAAAAGTCGTTATAGATGATTTCTTCAAAAATGTCATTCGCAGAAAAGTACACTCATTTTATTTTAAAAAAGAAATACCAACGCTAAACAAAATTTGAAGTGAACTTTCAGAGGACAACGATTTGCCAAAAATCAGTAGAAGCAAATTATGGGCCGTCTTACGAGAGTTGATTTTTTGTTGGGAAAAGCAGAACAGGAAGTCAGTTCTTATCGATAAAGATGAAGTCTAAGATCAATTAGAAATTTCCGTGACGAAGGGAGGAATATTTATTATCTAGACGAAACTTGGGTCAACGAGGAATATACTGTAACAAAAGTATGGCAAGATAAAAATGTAAAAATTTTTCGACAAGCATTTTTGGATGGACTTTCAACAGGGTTCAAGGCACCTTTAGGTAAAGGGCGAAGATTAATAGTGACACATATAGGTAGTGCCAATGGTTTTGTAGATGGCGGTTTACTTTTATTTGAATCTAAAAATACAGGTGACTATCACGAAGACCTGAACGCAGATGTTTTCGAAAAGTATTTTACACAGATATTGGATCTTATTCCTCCGGGGTCTGTAATTGTCATGGATAATGCCAGTTACTATTCACGGCAGATCGAGCGGACGCCTACGACTGCTTGAAGTAAAGCCGATATAATTCAATGGTTATCCGGAAAAACATTTCTTTTGAAACAAATATGGTGAAAAAGGAACTTTTGACACTTGTCAATCTTAATAAAGATCAGAAAAAATATGTTATCGATGAAATGGCAACAAATCGCCAAATAACGGTACTACGGTTACCACTTTATCACTGTGAACTGTGAAATCCAATCGAATTAGTCTGGGCGCAGGTAAAAGGAGATGTAGCGCGAAATAATACGACGTTTAAATTAAGTGACGTGAAAATTTTATTAAAAAACTCCTTGAAACGAGTAACTGCAGATAAGATGTATACATCATGTACAAAAAGAAGAGGAAAAAATGTAGGAACTCGATAATTTAATTGACGTTACTGTGGAACCTATCGTTATCAATCTAGGAGATGAAGATAATTCATCAGAATATTCAGAGGATGAATTTTAATATACCTACTTTTTTATTTTCTTTATTGTACATTTATACCACACTACATTTACTCACCATAATTTGAATTTTCAAAATACATATATTTTTGTGTGGAATAAAAGTCTATTCATTAAATTTAAATACATATTTTGATAATAATATTAAATAATTTTATTTAAATTACTAAAATTCCTCTTAACCCGGTTATGATGCTTAAAGTACCCTTACGTTTTGAAATGCTGTTTTTATATTGTTTACTTATAAGAGAAATGAACCGAGAAATTGAAGCGGCATAGACAAAGACGGATTGTCGGGGATTAAATTTTAGCTACCTGCTACAATTTAGTACGGTTCGATCACACAAAGTTTTTTTAAAAGTACACATCAACTATACCGATAATATCTACATAATATAAAAATATTGAATATAAGCACCAGTACTACATTTATTTACGACTTGCATACATAATAAGCTTTTATTACTCTCTTTCATTTCTAAACAGACTATAGAGTGCATATATGTTGTATGTTCGAAATCTATCAACAGATGTTAGCCACTTCGCGAATTGCCGAAGGTCTACACTTTGTTTATGGTAAAACCTCAAATAAAACCAAACTATAATCTACTTTACAACTAATTACATTAATTCTGGCGACTTTAACGGCGTCAGTTTATATCCAGTTCCGAAGGACCATCCATCTAGCAGCGTCCCCTTCTGAGACGGACAACCCTAACCATACACTTTAATTAATTAACCGTGCTTACTCTAGAAAATTTACGATACATTCCGGACGAAGCCTCCGGACGGCAGTCGGTAGTTTTTTTAATATCTGTCCATCAAAGTGACTAACCTCGATTTTTCCGCGTCGCCACCGTGTGAATGGATTCAAATTATTGTCCCGGAGAACGATAACCTGCGAAATTTGTAGCATGACGGTGTCGTTTTGTCACTTTGTCGCTGAAGGATGCGTAATTCCAGCGGAATTTTGTTCGGTAAATGGTATTTTTAACAATTTAAAATTGTTCTTACACTTCTACTACTTGTCTGTTTTAATTTTCGAGGGTTTAAGGTCGCTATATTTCTCGCCGTAAAATGATCAAATTTGTGGCGTTTTTTAGGTACAGAAATCTCGAAAAATTAGACATATAGAGCAAAAGTAATATCGAAAATAAAATTATTGATCTTTTGTTTATCTATTTATACTATTCAAATTCTCCTCAAATAATAACTTTTAAAATACATTTGTGACACACATTATTTTGCTATTCTAATCCCATATTTCAACAATTATTTTCACATACTTATAAACAAAAGTGAACAATGCAGAACTATGTAAGTTTATGTTATAACATAACAATATTTACATCTACAGTTGAACTTAAAAAATACTGTCACGGATTTCCTAACTCGACTTTTTCTTTTTTACCAGAAAAACAACAAGACTCGGCCGTTTATTCTTCTTTTATAGACCAAACGAATATTCCAGGTATTTTCTAGCATCTCTAGATCCATGCCTCGAATGATTCTCGTCGATTCTCCATTTTTCCAGTCGCGCCTCGATACACGGCATTATTTGTTTGTTTACCAGAATCGCGTAGGGACAATCTATCGTTTCGCGATACCACAGTCGTCGAATTGGGTGCGAGCGGAGCAAATTCTGTGACAATACGTATTTTGAAAGATTTCTGTACCTAAAAAATTGTTAATTAAACAGCTTTCAGCCTTTTTATATTCGTTTTACTTCGGTATCTTTCAATATTCGTAGGTGAGATGAGATAACATTGCTGTTATTTGCTAAATTCTATATTATTCAGTTCTTACATGGCTAAAAAAACACTATTTCAAGAATACGGCGCCCTTAAAAGAATAATTTAGAGGAACAGGCAGGGCCAAGTTAAGGAATGGAGAAATTGAATGATTTCTCCATTTTAATCGAAATGGCGTTTGTCCTAGACAGTTTCGTGTAAAAATAAGCTTAAAAACAGTGTAGACTTGTGACGTCAGATGCCGTTCGGACGTTTATACCTAAATACAGCAATGCTTTAGTTCATATCTATCTATGATTTCCATGCTTTTGGACAACGCAGTACATACGTTTAGAAGAGTTAATTTGTCATTTGTTATATTATTAGGTGTTGGGTTAAATATACATTTGAATTGAATAAAGTTGTAAAATAGATTCGTAAAACGGACACAGAAAATGCATCTCAGCGGACAAATGGAAGAAGTGTTGCATTATGCCATTATGTACGAATACATCATACAGCGCCTAATGCAAAATATTTCGCGATGCCAAAAAATTAAAAGAAAAATGTGGTGTAGGGCGAAGAAGCGCAACGAAAGGAAGCATTGCAACGTTGTTTGTTGGTGAAGACTATTTTAATGTAAATTTAATTGGAAATACAAGTAGGTTTAAGTTCATCGAAGAAATTAAAATGAAAAGTTAAAGAAAATCAATTAAACTTTTGTATTAAGCTACCAGAATGTATACATTCCGTTTAGAAAGTCATTGGTAAATCAAACATAAATTTTTTCTCATTTATTGTATTCAGCGCTTCAGTCCCAAATTAATAAATGTTAAATGTCATTATTCATTACTTTTACTTATTACGTTTCACATTAATATAAGTAGTTTAATGTGAAATCAGATGGCGTAATTTTATAAATATCTCAAGTAAAACAGTCATCTGGTACTTACCCAACAGCATTGTCGCCGTAATTGTCACGAGCATATCTATATTGTAAACAAAGCAATAAGTTACGTTTAATAATACCGTAAGCTTATCACATCATCACTAATAATTATTGCATTACCTACATAGTATGTACACTATGTATCTGATCCAAAAATGTCACAAAACGCTAAAATACAAGAAATAGACGCCTGTTTACCATCACCGTAATCTGCACCTGTATCGACGGCAACAAATCGCGCTGAACAATGCAACGTCACACTAAAAATATCGGGTTTTTGGCCACGTGGTTTGGCCACATTTCAAACCAATATAAAATTCATGCAATTTCCCCGTTGTGGAATGCAGAAACGTCACTTGTCACAAAATGAACATTATAAGAAAATTGAAAAATCATGTGCTATTATTTAGAAATATTTTCATTGAAAAAAATTTGTTTTTGTAGATAAATCATTTTTGTAGTAGTATATTGTGATACTATCTGCAGTATATAAAATTCTACATAACGTGTTAGAAATAACCTCGCCGATATTTCTTAACAGGTACAGGGGATGCATACTACAAAAATTTGAGGTGATAAAACATAACATTTAACCTTGAAGTAACGTAAATGTTATTATGTCCAAAATGGGATGCATACTTAGGCTGAATATCTTATTTATAGGTTTTTATAGCAGTTGCCACTGGTTGAGAATTTCCTGGTTGGTTGTCACCTAATTGGTGTGTGGTGTAACCTAAGATGGTAATAGTTGGAGGTACTTACTTGGTTTCTAAACAATGCATTTACATAATCAACATATTTCTCATATATATTTTTTACAAATCGGAGTGAAATTTTGTTATAACAGGATATGAAGCTTGGCTACACTTGTTAATGATGTACCCACTAGTGTATAGATCTTATCTTCGCTAAGATCTCTCTATTAGTACAACATTTTTAATTCCTTCTCGGTTTGTCGTTTTTCTTTTCAAGAAACGTCAAGTGTCTTCATCTGTCGGTTGTTCAAAGGCAAAATCAGCGTTCGTATTTGCTTAATTGAAAAAACATTCCGTTGTCGGAGGAAAACTTATGCAAATAGAGAGTGACGCGTTCACCTTTATCTCATTTATTTGGGCTTAGGCTAGGGATTTATCAAGAGATAACTTTTACTTTAAATATTTGTCTTGGAGTCGGGAAACAATCATTCAAGCGAGTAGTCAGAAGGATCTCTCCGCAAACATATCCGAAATATTTTCTATCTGTATGTACAAGGCCAGGGAATGTGTCCTTGTAAATAGTTTTGGGATTATAACGTTTCGATGCGTAGAAAAATGTATTAGTTGAGCTTGTGCCTTAATTTTGCTTAAATACCATACAATGTGGCTGCACTGTAATTTTTTTACATTTTCTAACGAAAATAGTATCTGAATTTGAAAATCGGCTAGTTTCATAATTAAAAACAAAGTTTGAAAACAAAAATTAGTAACAAGTTTATTAGTTGCAGAACATTGTGATATTTACTAAAATTTATTCATACTGCGATGCCCAAAAATTGCAGACTTCGCTAGATAGCATAAATACTTGGTGTTTGGATAACAATCTTCCCCTTAATATTAGTAAATGCCATGTTATGACATTTACTCGGAAAGTTAATTTTCTGAATAACAATTATTCCATCGCCGGTTCCCCTTTATCTAGAGTTACTGAGATCAGAGACCTAGGTGTGCTTTTTACTTCGAGTCTGAGCTTTACAGAACATATTAACCAATTAACAGCTGAATGTTCCAGAAGCTTGGGATTTGTTATTAGAAATTCACGTTCTTTTACCGACTACCGTGTGTTACTTAGTTTATATCGCGCTTTTCTTCTTCCTAAATTAGAATAAGCTGGAGAACATCCAGAGAAAGTTTTTGAAGTATATGTCTTTTAAACTCGATGGCTTTTATCCGGAAATTGGCACTGATCATAATATGTTGCTAAGGCGGCATGGCGTACATAGTCTTGAAAACAGGTCTGTAATGCACTCTCAAATCTTCCTTTTAAGCTGATTAACAATTTAATTGATTGTCCTACTTTATTAGAAAGTTTAAGTTTCAATGTTCCTAGAGTAGACACGAGGGACGATGCACTGTTTTACCTTCAGACACCAAGGACCAACTTATTCTCACATTCCCCAATGTATGGCATATGTAACACATATAATACTTAATATAAAATCAAAATTGACCTGTTTAACTCTTCAGTGGATAATATTAGATCAGTACATATGTAGGTACGCAGTTTCTGTAGCTAACTTGAATTAACTCACTTTTAATTTTTTGTGCTAATGTTTTTACTGTCTTAGTGTATGTTTATAGTATAAAATGTGATTTTTTATCTGTTGTCCCGTCTGTAATTGGTACAGTGTACTGTAGGTTGGTGTAATCTAAAATAAAATAAAATATAACAAATCATACGGAAAATTACCCAACCGCCAAAAATCTAGAGCAGTTCCAAAATGAAGCAGCTAAACAAAAATTACAAAAGAGATAAAATGATCAGCAGAAAATTCTGCATTTAATATTTCTAGAAAATGTTATATAGGCGTACTTAGAAATAATTGCAGGGGATAAAGGGTACTGCATCCCTCAGTTACCACCATTCGCCCTTCGATTTTTTTCACCAAAATTACATGATAAATATGCCGAAACAAGTACGTGCAAAATTTCAAGCGTGTATCTTACAAAACAATGGAATTATTAACAAAAATAGTTTATTTTAAAATGTAACTTTAACATCCTGTATATTGAAACATGGACGCCCAAATAAAAAATGGCATGAGAAAAGTCGCATTATTTTTGTCAAAAGAATATGTGGTTAATGGTATGGCCTTCTATTTTGGGACACCTTGTATATTGTGCCCCCAGAATTATAACGCAACATAATTTGAAATTTGACATGAAAGTATTGTCACGGATTTCCCAATCCGTCTTTTCTCTTACTTCCAGAAAAAGAATCCGTTAATTAATTACTTCTTTATTATCTACTGAACACTACTAATTACAGGTCAACTAAACACTTATTTAATTAATCGCTATCTAAATCACTTTGATATCTCCAACTAAACACTTTAATTCAGACTGTAACACAAGACTTATACAAGACTAACTAACTCGGCCGTTTATTCTTCTTTTATAGACCTAAGGAATATTCCAGGTATATTCCAGTATCTCTAGATCCCTTTTCTCGTACGACTGGAACGCTTCTCGTCGTTTCTACGATTTTCTAGTAACGCCTCGATTCACGCATGTTGTTTGTTTACCAGAATCGCGTAGGGGCGATCGGGGCAATCTTAGGCAATTCGCGGTGCCACAGTCGTAGGTTTGGGAGTGAGTGGGGCAAATTCCGTGACACTGCCCCCTCCTTAGGACCGATCGTCCCGATCGGATACACCTCTATACGGGGACAGACGCTCCAGATGGACGACCTTCATCTTACTCCTGGGAGTCCTCTGTATCCGGTAGACGACATCATTGATTCTTTTAATGACTGTGTAGGGGCCCTCCCAACGGTTCTGTAGTTTAGGCGATCTTCCTTTCTTCCGCGTGGGGTTGTACAGCCACACCAGGTCACCTTGTTGGAATCCGACTGTATTGGCCCGGACGTCGTATCGAGTCTTCATGCGATCGCTCTCTAGTCGCATTCGAGTTCTGACTTGGTCGTGTACGGCTGCTAGTCTTCGTTCTAGCTCATGGGTATAAGTGTCTGGCTCTGTGGGCTGTTCCGCAGGACGACCAAATACCAAATCTGCGGGAAGGCGAAGCTCTCTTCCAAAGATGATCCTTGCGGAGTCTTCCCAGTCGTTTCATGGACAGCTGAGCGGTAAGCTAACAGGAAGAGTGGAATGAGCTTGTCCCAATCTGTCTGGTTCTCGTTTACAAACATCCTCAGATTGGTTTCTAGTGTGGCGTTGAAGCGTTCCACCATACCATCTGACTGGGGATGCAGTGGGGTGGTCCTGGTTTTCCGGATTCCCATAAGCTCGCAGACCTTTCGGAACACACCTGATTCGAAATTTCTGCCCTGATCTGAATGCAGTTCCATGGGCACACCAAATCTGCAGAACAGGTTGTTGACTAGGGCTTCTGCTACGGTCGTGGTCTCTTGATTGGGAAGAGGGTATACTTCCGGCCATTTACTAAAGTAGTCCATGGCGACTAACAGATATCGGTTTCCATTTTGAGTTTTCGGAAATGGGCCAGCGATATCAATGGCAATTCTCTCGAACGGTGCTCCTTTCCTTTCAAGACTACTACAGTGCTTGCAGTTGACAGGACAGGGTCTCCTAGAAAGGGCATCTGCATTTCCATGTTTCCTACCGGCTCGATGTTCAACAACAAAGTGATATTCTTGGAACCGTTCCAGCCACCTAGCCATCTGTCCTTCAGGGTTCTTAAACTGCAACAGCCATTTAAGGAAGCGTGATCCGTTCTTAGAAGGAATTCTTGGCCATACAGGTATTTATGAAAGTGTTCTAGGCTCTTGACGATGGCAAGTAATTCTTTCCGAGTCACACAATAGTTCTTTTCGGCTTATGATAGGACTTTTCTGAAGTAGCCCTCTACTCGCTCTTGGACATGGTTTATTTGGGAAAGAACTCCGCCAATTCCAATGTTGCTTGCGTACGTGTCCACTATAAAAGGTTGTACAGGTATTGGGTATTTCAAAATAGGGGTAGTGCAGAGGGCCTCTTTCAGCGTCTCAAAGGCTTGCTGGCATTTCGTCGTCCATTCGAACGGGATGTTGTCTTCTGTGAGTTTATGAAGAGGCTTGGCAATGTCCGAGAATCCTTGGACGAATCGTCGATAGTATGTGCATAGGCCAAGAAAACTTCGAACTTGATGTTTGTCTTTAGGAACCGGCCAGTTCTTTATGCACTCTGTCTTCCGGGTCTGTTTTCACACCGTTCGGAGTAATAATGTGGCCTAGGTATCTAACCTCTTTTTGGAACAGACTGCACTTCTTCGGGTTCAACTTCAGGTTTGCTGCTTTCAGCTTCTTGAACACTTCGGACACGTTCTTCAGGTGCTCCTGGAAAGAGCGTCCCAGCACCACCACGTCGTCCAAGTAAATCAAGCAGGTCTCCCAATGCAGGCCATGAAGTACAGTTTCCATCAGTCGTTCAAAAGTGGCAGGGGCATTACATAGACCAAATGGCATTACATGGCCAAGGTGTCCAGAGTATCGTCAATTCTTGGTAGTGGGTAACTGTCTTTCTTGGTGACGTCATTTAATTTTCTGTAGTCCACACAAAATCGGGTGGAGCCGTCTTTCTTCTTGACCAGAACTACAGGAGAAGCCCAAGGACTCTGAGATGGTTCTATGGTGCCTTGATTTTGCATCTCAATTAACATCTTGTTAACTTCTTCTCGCTTGGCTAATGGAAGTCCACGTGGTGGCTGCTTTATAGGAGATGATGAACCAGTATCGATTCGATGCTTCACTACATTGGTTCTCCCAAAGTTTCCTGGTTTAAGTGCAAACACATCTTCATTTTCACTTAGCAGCTCTTCCAGTTGTTCCACCTCCATCTCTGTTAATCTTTCTTTGGCCCTATCCACTATGTCCCTTAGACATTCCGGTAGACTGGTCTTATTCGGTTTCTTCTCCATTTCGTTATTTTCTTTGAGTGTTCTGACCATGGTAACAGGTTTACAGACTCCTACTTCAGTTCCCTTTGTAATTTTCTGTGGAAAGGTTTTCAGGTTAACTACCCGTACTATTGTCGTTTTCTCTGGTTTAATCAGGGTGCGGCCGGTGACTATAGATTTATTGAACAAATCCGGATTACTGGGTTCCACCACTCCTACACTGCAAGACATTTCCCCATCCATTACAGTGGCAACCAATGTTTCGGTCTGACCAGGTAGTACCACATCTTCTTTAACAACGAGTCTCCGTACAGCGTTATTCTCAGTGGTGGTCGTTAGCACTACTTCCTCACCCATTATCCGTAGCGTACCAGCATTCAAATCTAAGTTCACCTGCATTTCGTTTGTCTGAGTTCTCATTTCCTGTTGTATTATCTGCATCTGTTCTTTCATTTTATACCCTTGTTCTTCTAATTTATTTTCGAATTTCTCCTGCATCGCTTGGGACTGATCTTCGATTTTATGACCTTGTTCTTCAATTTTTTCTTGCATTGTTTTCGTCTGGTCTTCCATTTTATGTCCCTGCTCTTCTAAGTTCTTTTGAATTGTTTGCATCATTTCTAATAGTTTTGCCAGTTGTGCATCCATATTGACTTGGCTTCCAGTTACAGGCATGCACTCTATTTGGAAAGTTCTAGAATGTCCACGAATGTATTTCTAGATATCACCGTTGCCTTCCTTACAATGAAACTAGTGCAGTGATATGCCACACTTGGGTCTTTGTCTCACTTTGGTATAAAGTTCTAGAATGTTCGAGATTGTCCTTCGCAAATAACACCGTTCACTTCCTTAAGTCAAGACGAGTGCGGTGATATGTCACACTTGGGTCTTTGTCTCACTCCCGTACAAAGTTCTAGAATGTTCGAGAATGTCCTTCGCAAATACCACCGTTCACTTCCTTGAGTCACGACGAGTGCGGTGATATGCCACACTTGGGTCTTTGTCTCACTCCCGTACAAAGTTCTAGAATGTTCGAGAATGTCCTTCGCAAATACCACCGTTCACTTCCTTGAGTCACGACGAGTGCGGTGATATATCACACTTGGGTCTTTATTCCACCCACGCACAGGGTTCCAGAAAGTTCTTCAAACTTCCACTTAAATCCCACTTTGTGGACAGGGTTCCAGAAAGCTCTTTAAAACTTCCAACTAAATCCCACTTCTGACACCAAATTGTCACGGATTTCCCAATCCGTCTTTTCTCTTACTTCCAGAAAAGAATCCGTTAATTAGTTTGGCAAAGAATCCCTTCGAATTTTCCACTAACCAGCTATATAAAATAATGTTATCGTTAAACTTGGCAGTTTATGATGGTGAAAACTAATTTTGAGGTTAATTCATTCCCGAATATGCGTACGACACTTTAGCATTTCTGATAAATTAAAATTGAATTTAATTTGTAGAGCGTTGGTTGAGAGCTACATTCCTAATTGAAATTTTTACGCACTCGTTGATCCCATCTGCTTGTTTATTAAATTAAGGATAATTAAATTATAGTTAAATGTAAATATTGTTTTATGTATGAGAATAGTTGGCAGTAAGTCTACGCGTTGAGTGAGAAATTATAGATAGAGGCGCAACCTTAATGGCGAAATGCGTATTCGATCTACAAGTTTAACACCCTGTACCTTGAAAACAAAGGCCCTAATAAAAAATATCTATAGGGCAAAATATTTTTAAAGTCGGACAAGAAATAAAGGCCTTCATGTTTGACGTTCCGTTATGTTACACCGTGTTTTACAGTAGGGGTTTTTTGGGCCCGAGATTTGTCCGTCTGTCGAGAACTGTTGTTAACGACAGTCAATTTTGAGTGTTCTGTGTGATTCAATGTTTAACAAGCAAAGAAAACCTCTGTTAACAATAAGTTGTCGATAAATTGACGAATCTTAGAACCAAAGAGCTGCTATTACCTAATACTATCTCGGGCCCAAAAGTGGATACGCATTTCACCATAGGGTTGCTCCTCTATCTATAACTTCTCACTCAACGGTCTACGTTAGTAGAACTAGGGTCGGTTTCAACTGGTTTTAAATATCTTTCAAATTGTATCTAAAAATAAAAAATCACAAATACTTATTCTTTCATAACTGGATAAATTAACCTTTTGGTATTTATTTGTGTTTTGTTTCTTAAAGTGTTTTAAAGCATTTTATATATCTTGAAATCACCGACTATAATTATTGTTACTTTAGAAAAAAATTAGTCCATATGATCATATGAAGGGCTAAATCCATAAATATACAAATACTTATAGTGTGTCCTATTTGCGTTGTAATTGCATTGTATCTCGGGAACTACAAGAGATAGAAGAATGCCGCAACAGTGAATAACTTTTTCGGGAAATTTAGAATGCCGTAATCAGAACTTTCATAGACTTCTTCGTTTTTGAAAATGATCAAATTTGTTTTGTTTTAGGTACAGAAATCTCGAAAAATAAAAAACGTAGAAAGAAAGTAATATCAAAAATAAAATTCTTAATGTTTTGTTTATCCCCTTCTACTATATAAAATCTCCTCAAAATAATAACTTTTAAAAAGCTTTTGTAAGACACATTATTGTGCTAGTCTAAAGGCTGTATGACACGGTGTAACATTTAAAATAGCTTTTTATTATAATTAAAATGGTTCGTCGTATCACACAAGCAAAATGTACAGTTTTCTACATATAAAACTGAAAATTAAAACATGTTCTATTTTTATAAAATTCTGAATACATTTTTATGTGAACAATAATATAATCTCCAGTGCATCTTTCCTATGTTTGCTTAATTTATAGGTTATTGGTTATAATAACAATTACATATTACTATTAGTGTTTAAGTATCAAAAACTAATTATATAAAAAAATAGGTACTTATAATTCTATGCAACATTTTATATACAATTTTATATCGTGTCATACGGCTTTAAACCAACATTTTAAAAATTATTTTCACATACTTATAAAACAAAAGTGAACAATTTTATATGTTGGATTATGTAAGTTTATGTTTAACAATATTTACATCTACAGTTAAATTTAAAAAATACCTACGCATTTTCAAAGATATTTTGTACCTAAAAATTTGTCGGCTAAAGCGCTTTCTGTTGTTATATATTCGTTTTACTTCTATATATTTGAATATTCGCAGGTGGCATCAGATAACATTCCTGTTATTTGCTAAGCTCTATATTATTCAGTCCTTAAATATCTAAAATTATTTGTATTCGTGGAAAACACTATTTCAAGAATACGGCGCCCTTAATAAGTATTGATTTACTGATATATTTTCTTTTCGTTTTTATTTTGTTTTGTAAAATTCAATTAATCTACTCTCTTAATAAATTTGTATTGTCCATTAACTAGTTGATAGTATGGTACTGTCGGCAATTTTCTGCTTATCATAGGGAGCAACATTGAAATGGCATTTTTGGAATTCCTAAAATCGTTCTTGGATTAGGTGTAGATAAAATTCTTTGGTAAGCGTTTATTCTCTTGGTCGTACGCAATATTGTTCTGATAATGTGAGGAAATGTTAAATGACCACTTAATTATTTAGTGCTGTGCTTAAGGTCTGCTACAGATTATGATGACGTCAAAATAAATGTGCACTAGTGTTAATACCAATACTGAGCGAAAAGTTTTGTAATTATCATTTCTAAAAATAAAATGGGGAAATTCCATGATCTTTCCAAATACGTCCAGAGGAAATAATGTATTATTTTAATGAAAGTGGCGTTTGTTCTAGACAATATCGTGGAAAAATAACTTAAAAACGGTATTCAAAAATTGTCTGGCCACGCCCCCACAAAACGGTCGCAGCCACAGTGTAGACCTGTGACGTCAGACGCCGTTCGCATGTGTGTAACTAAATAGAGCAGTGTGCTTTAGTTCATATCTGTAACGCAGTACATACGTTTAGAAGAGTTAATTTGTCATTTGTGATATTATTAGGTGTTACTGTGTTAAATAGACATTGGTTTTTCTTTAGTTTTATTGGGTTTTTGCCACACTTCTGAAAAAAATAAGATTAATTAAATAAGCCCTTGCGCCAAACGGATCAGTCAAGGGTTATTTTTGAAACTAAGTTTGCCTAATGAAAAAATCTCACACTGGAAAAGCAGATAAGTAAAAAATAACAAAAATCACATCACTATCACGCACTTCCGTATTTTTGACGTTTCGAAAATTTCTTTGTTTTCGTTCTCAAAATAGTAGTAAAATATTAAACATATGTCAAGTTTGATAGTTTAAAATTTGTTTATCTGCTTCCATAGAGATGTTAAATGATTTTTATTTTGTTGTTACTTACTTCTTCATATAACTGTAGTCAACAATGATCGATGTTTACTGAACAGTTTGATACACACTTATCTCCGTTCAACAAAATAATCGCGGTCTCTTTTAATTTTCTTTTTGTTGCGTTATCTTCCTTCTTTAAAATTTTTGCCGAACCCCATTGGATTAAATGACCGTTTTCCTAAGCATGTTTGCAAATTTTGGATTTTTCAAATTTTTTAGATTTTTTGGTTAGGCAAATTTAGTTTCAAAAATAACCCTTGACTGATCCGTTTGGCGCAAGGGCTTATTTAATAAATCTTTATTTTTTTCAGTAGTGTGGCAAAAACCCAATTAAACTAAAAAAACCTAAAATTATGCCACAAATAAATAGCTTCAGACAATATAGACATTGGTATTGAATAAAGTTGCAAAACAGACTCCTAAAATGAATACAGAGAGTATCTTATCGGATAAATGCATGGTGATGAAGCGCGACGAAAGGACATTGTTTGTGAAGAAGAAAGTTGTAAATAATCAATTAAACTTTTCTATTAAGCTGCTAGATTTTATACAAAGCGTTTAAAAAATCAAATTTACAATTTTTCTCATTTATTGTATTTAACGCTTCATTCCGATTCCATATAATATGTTCTGTATTTGTTCATACTATTTAGGTACATGAAGTAGAATATTAGTTGAGGTACATATTTATAAGAATTTTGCTATCTGACTTCACTTCATTAAATTACCTCTTTTATTCTGAAAACATAATAGACAAAAGTAACAAATAATATTTTTTTTAATATTTAAAGACAAATGAAATCAGTAGTAGCAAAAAAATATAAATGTTAAATAACATTATTCATTAAGTCAGTGGTCAGTGGTCGCGCGGTTTAAGGCGTCAGTACTTGAATCGAGGTGACTAGATCGGAGTTGGTTCGCGCCCAGCTGCCGGTAGACCGTATATAAGCTATATTTGTGGAGTGGATTGGAACCCTCTCTGCGGGTATGGTAGGGTGGAATAATGTTAGCTTGGGTCAATGTGAGAGATTGATACCGGTTGATATTTGACTACCCCCCTAATTAATGAGGTTTTCCAGGTTTTCCTCATTCCTGCACTAAATAGTGGTTAGGGCCTACCAACGTAAGCCGTTCCTGGGCGCAAATGCGGCCTGCTTAATAATATGCCGCCCCCTCCCGTACAAGTTTCCGATTTCTGGGCTAATCCCTGTGATTAGAATGAGGGGTAGAGATATTATTATTATTATTACTTTTACTTATTATATCTTCAAATTGAAAACAAATAGTTTAATGTGAAATTGGATGGCATAATTTTATAAATATCTGTAAAGCTATCTATATCATACTTACTCAAAAGCAATGTCGCCATAATTGTCACAAACGGATCTATATTGTAAACAAAGGGATAAGTTACGTTTAACAATACCGTAAGTTCACCACATCACCACTAATAATTATGACATTACCTACACAGTATCTACACTAAGTATATGTGACCCACAAATGCCATAAAAACGCAGGCATACAAGAAACAAATGCCTGTTTACATCGCCAACACTGTAAACTGCACGTGTATCCACTGAAACAAACTGCGCTGAACAGCGTGTAACGTCACACCAAAATTATTTCGCATTTTTGGCCACATGGTTTTGTTTATATTCTGTGGCAGTTTATTAATGTTAATATTTTAATTATTATGTGATTATTGCCTCGTCCTGTTTAAAGTATGAGTATAAGAGAACCAACAAAGAGCAAAATAAATTAATTTGTCTTTATTTTAAAAATATTTATTCTAGAGGTATATAAATCTTGCATTAAAATCAGCGTTGAAGGCCCAGCAAAATCCTTTATATTTCATGTTTGGATTAAAAAGGGCTTCCAGCGGTAACCCGTTAAATGTGCAAACTACAGACTTTCAGTTATTCATACCCTGAGGGTTGAAACGGCAAATGTCACAGTTCACCGAAGCATTTATTAGAAAAGGGAGCCTTCTGATACGTCGAGCTTCCTGCAAATTTGCATGGAAATTAGTAAAAACTTTTATGTTGTTTAACCTTAATGATTCTTTATTCAATATTCGAAATTCTTTCTTTGTTCGCTAAAAATTCTTGGCAAAATTAGCGGATAAGTCTTTGTATAACATAAGGAAGTAGTCTCATCGCGTAAACCGGTTAAATAAGTGTCAGTTGATTTTTGGGTTGTAAACTTTTGCTTTTTTGTGTGTTCCGATGATTTCGTTAGCACTTGAATGCACTGAAATGTGATTTTATATTATGATGACTTTAAAGCGCTAAAAGCTGCGCGAATGGATTATTCAGCGCCATATTTTGTTTTGTGACTCTAGCAATGGAGGATCAGTAGGGGCTTAGCTGATTATGAATTGAAATTAAATTTAATTCTGGTAATGAAGTTATTTTGTGCTATATGCTGGTTAATTTTACAGTCCCTTATAAAACATGACATGTTCCAACAAAACACCCACAAAAATATACAAAGAATAACACTAACGAGATACAAGATAAAAGAAGAAACACTACGCCAATGACGTGTGTACAAACAAATTAATGGCAAATTAAGAACACAATTCATATTGTACATACGTACAGATCGTTGTCTCTCTCGCACCCACATACATAATCAATGAAGTATGACTTTGATAAGTTTTATGTGCTTAATTTTATCTGCTTCTGGGTTAGCCACCTATATTTGGATGCGCAATGGAACTAAACGCATTCCATATAGTACATTTCAGTGCTTGAATGCTTTCCACCCCTTACTAACATACCTTATCTTATATTTCCACCCTAATAGAAATTGCTACCATCTCCTTGTTGGTTTTTGCCGAACATTGGTATAAGAAGTAACAGAAGTACGAATACGCGATTAAAAAAAAATTATATGCATACACCACACCCAATAATATATTTTCAAATCATTATTTAAACCCCCTTCTCAGACTGTCATTGACTCAGCTTCCAGTTCAACTCGTCGGCTGATGCGACGTTGTGAAATTTAAATATTTTCCTAGTACCGACTTATAATGTTGAAATATGTAGTGAAAGCCATACATTATTTTTTTAAATTATGCAACATATTAAGTTTCAGTTTAAAAAATATTTAATATTGAAGGTAAAAAACTCCAACGGATTAAATAATAAACCATTTCATTATACAGAATGGGAAATTGCGGATCTTTACGGAGAAAGTAGAAATTGCCGCTTCATCCCAGGGAAGGTACGAAGTATAAGCGACGCGGTAGTATAATAGAAAACTAAATATTATTTGTATATCTGCCCTATTCTTCTCAAAGTCATTTTATTGCATTTAAAATGCTGACGTGTATTAATTTATTTGGAAAGAGTAACGAATAAAACACGGCGTGAATTACTATATATTAAAATCCGTTGTTTTTTCTCGCTCCCACCGGGGGGGCGGAAAAGTGGGGTTTGCGTCCCAAAAGGCTTTTTGCGAGCCGCAGCGGCGAGCCCGAAACGCGAAGTCGAGTTCGGTCCTGGGGTTGTCTGTTAGGCGTATTTTGGTTGGTTCGTTTTACTTTTTCGGGGCGAATTTTGCGTTTTCCGGAGGTCCGCGGCCGCCGGTTTTCGATTTTCGCGAGGAAACGAGACAAAAGTCGAAAACCACGCCCATTATCGGAAGTCCGGAAGCCGCCCGGAGGCCGATTTTGCTCCGCGCGACGTTTTTCACGGAGCCCGTCGGGGACGCGGGCGCGGGCGAGTCTCCTTATTTGGTCCTTTCTCCGTCGCGACGAGGCGCTCGGCGGGCCGTTTTCGCGTTTTTCTAGGTAAATTTTTCGTTTTCGGAGGGTCCTCGCCGGCCGTTCTCGGCGAGAGGATGGAGATAGCGCGGGAGCTTATCGCCCGGGAATCGGAGAAACGTCAGTCGGATATGGGTAGACGTCAAACTATTTCCGATTCGATATTTTCGTATTTTCCCGCATTCATTTCAACAAAGCCATATCGAAACGTAAACTTTGAACCTTCTACAATGTGTCGCGTGCCTCAGATTTACGTTTAAAATTCGATTTTATAGGGAAAATAACGAAAATTAGGGTCAATTACACGTTCGGCGGCATTCGCATTCGCTCGACCGCGGCCGTCCTAAACGTCAAACGGCTAGCCGGACGGTGCACGGCCTGTGACAGCTCCCCATAAAACGTAGGAACGTTTGCCAAACGGGCCGATGAGAGCCCCCCCGAAAGCCAGAAAAGGTAAGTTTAAAGTCTCTAGATACTTTCTGTTATGCGAGCGCTGGGTTTAGAATTCGTTTTTGTATCGAAATGTGCGAAAATCCGATCCAAGACCGGGGAGAAGGGCCTGGCAAATGGCGGTCTTCACAAAACCTTCAAAACGATTACATTCTGAAAAGTAAGTACCCCTTCATTTTCATAAAGCCATATCGAAACGTAAACTTTGAACCTTCTACAATGTGCCGCCTGTCTCAGGTCTAGGTTTAAAATTCGATTTTATAGTGAAAATAACGAAAGTTTGACTCAATTACACGGTCGGCGGCATTCGCATTCGCTCGGCCGCCCGAAACGTCAAACGGCAAGCCGGACGGTGCGGTGCCGTTGACAGCTCCGGATAAAACTTAGGAACGTTCGCTAAACGGGCCGGTCTGAGACCCGCAAAGGACAGAAAAGGTAAGTTTAAAGTCTCTAGATACTTTCTGTTATGCGAGCGCTGGGTTTAGAATTCATTTTGTATCGAAATGTGCGAAAATCCGATCCAAGACCGGGGAGAAGAGCCTGGCAAATGGCGGTCTTCACAAAACCTTCAAAACGATTAGATTCTGAAAAGTAAGTACCCCTTTATGTCCATAAAGCCATATCGAAACGTAAACTTTGAACCTTCTACAATGTGTCGTGTGCCTTAGGTTTAGGTTTAAAATTCGATTTTATAGTGAAAATATCGAAATTTTAGTCCACTACACGTTCGGCCGGCGCCCGGCCGCCGAAACGTCAAACGGCCAAAAGGTAACTTTGAAGTCTCTAGATACGTTCTGTTATGCGAGCGCTTTGTTTTGAGTTTATTTTTGCATTGAACTATGCATAAATACGAATGAATCCGTGGTATAAATGAGCTAGACAATATGGCGGACTTCAATTATTTTAAGTCGCTTCGCGTATATACAGTGCGACTCAAAAGAGCTCGACGTACGGGGTGTTACGATAAAAATTGACGAGAAAAAAATAAAAATTACAGATTCGAGGAAATTTTCGGTTTTTTCGCTTCGGAGGGGTTGTCTGACGTGCGAAAGACCGTTTTATATACAAAGTGTTGGAAAAATGTTAAACGTTAAAAAAATGTCAAAATTAAAAGAACTGGAAATTTTTTTGGTACGAAACTTTCGTCGGGGGTCTCTTACCGCACTAATTATCGAAAAAAATATAGGGTGTGTACAAAAAACCCACCCGTTCTAAAAATCATGAAAATTCGTGGATTTAAAAATTTTTTGCTTTCTGATGAAACTTTTACAATAGTTTGTAAAACTATAAAAATATATACTTTGGTATTATTATGTATATAAATACATACGTATGAAAAAATACAGGGTGTAAAATAAAGAACCATTCTGTAGATCCACAAAATTTATGGAATTTATTTTTTTATGAAACTTTTCACGATTCTAAAAAAATTATACTAATGGAAAAATACAGGGTGCTTAACGAAACCTTCTCTCACAATAATTCATTGAATGTTTTTATGAAACTTTTCACAATGGTCTGTAAGAAAACTATACTAATTAAAGAACTACTGGGAGTTTAAAAAGACTGAACCAATATTGAAACTCCCAAAATTCATATAAAATTTTTTTTATTTATTAAACTTTCGTCAAGGATTTATTATGACACTCACTAACGAAGCAAATACAGAGTGTTTAAAAATAACGAACCATTCTCTGAAAATCCTCAAAATTCATGGAATTAAAAAATTCTTTTTGATGAAACTTTATAAAATGTTCTGTAGGAAAAATAGACTAATGAAGAAATACAGAGTGTTTAAAAATAACGAAACATTCTCTAAAAATCCTCAAAATTCTTGGAATTTAAACATTCTTTTTGATGAAACGTTTCACAATAGTTTGTAAAAAACTATACTAATGAAAAAATACAGGAGGTTTACAAAAACCGAACCATTCTCTAAAAATCAACAAAATTCATGGAATTAAAAAATTCTTTTTGATTAAACTTTTTACAATGTTCTGTAGGAAAAATATAGTAATGAAAAAATACGGGGTGTTTAAAAAAAACCGAACCGTTCCCTAAAAATCCTGAAAATTCGTGGATTTAAATTTTTTTTTTTGCTTTCTGATGAAACTTTTTACAGTAGTTTGTAAAAAAAACTATAAAAAAATATATAGTTTGGTATTATTATGTATATAAATACATACGTATGAAAAAATACAGGGTGTAAAATAAAGAACCATTCTCTAGATCCACAAAATTTATGGAATTTATTTTTTTTATGAAACTTTTCACGATTGTAAAAAAATATATACTAATGAGAAAATACAGAGTGCTTAACGAAACCAAACCATTCTATAAGAATCCTAACAATTCATGGAATATTTTTTTATGAAACTTTTCACAATGGTCTGTAAGAAACTATTTTAATGAGAACAATATAACAGGGTGTTTAAGATAACTGAACCAATATTGAAACTCCCAAAATTCATGGAAAAAATTTATGGAATTTATTTTTTTTTTATTAAACTTTTCACGATTGTAAAATAATTACACTAATGTAAAAATACAGGGTGTTTAACAAAACCATTGAACCAATATTGAAATTCCCAAAATTCATTGAAAAAACTTATGGAATTTTTTTTATGAAACTTTACGATTGTTAAAAAATTATACTAATGAAAAAATACAGGGTGTTTAACAAAACCAAACCATTCTCTAAGAATCCTCACAATTCATGGAATATTTTCTTATCAACCTTTTCACAATGGTCTGTAAGAAAACTATACTAATTAAAAACTACTGGGTGTTTAAAAAAACTGAACCATTCTCTAGAAACCTTCATGGAAGTATAATATTCTTTTGATGAAACTTTTAACAGTGGTCTATATGGAAACTATTTTAATGAGAACAATACAGGGTGTTTAAGAGAATCGAATCATTCAAAAAATCCTAAAAACTTGGAATTAAAAACTCTTTTTTGGTTTTTGATGAAACTTTTTAAGATAGTTTGTAAAAAAAACTATAAAAAATAAATAAGTATTATTATGTAGCTATATAAATCCATACTTATGAAAAAATACAGGGTGTAAAATAAACACCAATTCTCTAGATCCACAAAATTTATGGAATTTAATTTTTTTATGAAACTTTTCACAATTGTAAAAAATTATACTGATGAAAAATACAGGGTGTTTAACAACACCAAACCATTCTCTAAGAATCCTCACAAATCATGGAATATTTTCTAATTAAACTTTTCACAACGGTCTGTAAGAAAACTATACTAATTAAAAAACTACTGGGTGTTTAAAGAAACTGAACCATTCTCTAGAAACATTCATGGAAGTATAATATTCTTTTGATGAAACTTTTAACAATGGTCTATATGGAAACTATTTTAATGGGAACAATACAGGGTGTTTAAGAGAATCGAATCATTCTAAAAATCCTACAACCTTGGAATTAAAAACTGTTGGTTTTGATGAAACTTTTTAAGATAGTTTGTAAAAAAACTATAGAAAATACATACTTAGGTAGGTATTATTATGTAGCTATATAAATACATACTTATGAAAAAATACAGGGTGTAAAATAAAGACCAATTCTCTAGATCCACAAAATTTATGGAATTTAATTTTTTTTATGAAACTTTTCACGATTGTAAAAAATTATACCGATGAAAAAATACGGGGTGTTTAACAAAACCAAACCATTCTCTAAAAATCCTCACAATTCATGGAATATTTTCTAATGAAACTTTTCACAACGGTCTGTAAGAAAACTATACTAATTAAAAAACTACTGGGTGTTTAAAAAACCGACCTTTCTCTAGAAACCTTCATGGAAGTATAATATTCCTTTGATGAAACGTTTAACAATGGTCTATATGGAAACTATTTTAATGAAAACAATACAGGGTGTTTAAGAAAACTGAACCGATATTGAAACTCCCAAAATTCATGGAATAAAATTATTTGTTTTGCTTCGGATGGGTTATCGGATGTACGAAAGACCGTTTTATATACAAAGTGTTGGAAAAATGTTGAACGGTAAAAAATCTCAAAATTAAGAGAACTGACTAATTTATTTTACTCAACTTCCATCAGGGTCTCTTAACGCACTAATTATCGAAAAATACATGGTGTTTAAAAAACTAACCCTACTCAAGAAAGGTCAAGTCGGCGAATGCCGACTTGCCACCTTTCTAGTTCTTATATATTAAAATCCGTTGTTTTTCTCGCTCCCACCGGGGTGAGAAAAGGGGCATTTGCGTCCCAAAAGGCTTTTTCGCGAGCCGCGCAGTGTGAGCCGAAGCGAAGCGCCCTTCGGTCCCGCGGTTGTCTGTTAGGCGTATTTTGGTTGGTTCGTTTTACTTTTTTCGCGGCGAATTTTGCGTTTTTCCCGAGGTCTGCGGCCGCTACTTTTCCGTTTTCGCGAGGAAACGAGACAAAAGTCGAAAACCACGCCCATTATCGGAAGCCCGAAAGCCGCCCGGAGGCCGGTTTCGCTCCGCGCGACGTTTTTCGGGCGAGCCCGTCGGGGACGCGGGCGCGGGCGAGTCTCCTTATTTGGTCCTTTCTCCGTCGCGACGAGGCGCTCGGCGGGCCGTTTTTCGCGTTTTTCTAGGTAAATTTTCCGTTTTTCGGAGGGTCCTCGCCGGCCGTTCTCGGCGAGAGGGATGGAGATAGCGCGGGAGGAGCTTATCGCCCGGGAATCGGAGAAACGTCAGTCGGATATGGGTAGACGTCAAACTATTTCCGATTCGATATTTTCGTATTTTCCCGCATTCCTTTCCAGAAAGCCGTGTCGAAACGTAAACTTTGAACATTCTACAATGTGTCGCGTGCCTCAGATTTAGGTTTAAAATTCGATTTTATAGTGAAAATAGCGAAAGTTTTGGTCAATTACACGTTCGGGGGCATTCGCGTTCGCTCGGCCGTCCGAAACGTCAAACGGCTAGCCGGACGGTGCACGGCCGGTGACAGCTCCGGATAAAACGTAGGAACGTTCGCTAAACGGGCAGATCTGAGACCCGCCAAGGCCGGAAAAGGTAAATTTAAAGTCCCTAGATGCTTTCTGTTATGCGAGCGTTGGGTTTTGAATTCGAATTTGTATCGAATTTTGCGTAATACCGAACCGAGACGTGGAGAAGAGCCTGGCGATATGGCGGGTCCTCACAAAACCTTCAAAACGTTACATTTTGCAAAGTAAGTACCCCTTTATTTCCATAAAGCCATATCGAAACGTAAACTTTGAACCTTCTACAATGTGTCGTGTGCCTCAGATCTGTTTTTAAAATTCGATTTTATAGTAAAAATTGCGAAAATTTGCGACGTCAAATGGCGAGTGCGCGGTGACATTTCCGAATAAATCGCAGAAAATTTCGCTAAATGGGCCGACCGGAGCCCCCTAAAGGTCGAAAACGGTAAATCTGAAGTCTCTAGATACGTTGTGTTATGCGAGCGTTTGGTTTTGAATTCGTTTTTGTATCGAAATTTGCGAAAATCTTAAGCAAGACGGGGTCAAATTGACGTAAGCCATAGAACAGCTGTCAAATATTTCCATCCGCTATTGCTATTTGCATTGAACTTTGCATAAATAGAACGAATAGGTAGGTGGTATCAGTGAGCTAGACAATATGGCAGACCAAGACGGGGTCAAAATGACGGAAGCCATAGAACAGCTGTCAAATATTTCCATCCGCTATTGCTATTTGCATTGAACTTTGCATAAATAGAATGAATAGGTGGTATCAGTGAGCTAGACAATATGGCACACTTCAAGTCGCTTCGCTTATATACAGTGCGACTCAAAAAGCTCGATGTACGGGGTGTTACGATAAAAATTGACGAGAAAAAATAAAAATTACAGATTCGAGGAAATTTTCGGTTCTTTCGCTTCGGAGGGTTCTCTGACGTGCGTAGGACCGTTTTATATACAAAGTGTTGGAAAAATGTCGAACGTTAAAAAATGTAAAAATTAAGGGAACTGAAAATTTTTTGGTACGAAACTTCCGTCGGGGGACTCTTACCGCACTAATTATCGAAAAAAATACGGGGTGTTTAAAAAATTCGAACCGTTCCCTAAAAATCCTGGACATTCGTGGATTTAAAATTTTTTTTTTGCTTTGTGATGAAACTTTTTACAATAGTTTGTAGAAAAACTGTAAAAAATATACTTTGGTATTATTATGTATATGAATACATACTTATGAAAAAATACAAGGTGTATAAAATAAAAAACCATTCTCTACATCCACAAAATTTATGGATTTTATTTTTTTTATGAAACTTTTGACGATTGTAAAAAATCATACTAATGAGAAAATACAGGGTGCTTAACGAAACCAAACCATACTCTAAGAATCCTCACAATAATTCATTGAATATTTTTTATGAAACTTTTCACAATGGTCTGTAAGAAAACTATGTATACTAATTAAAAAACTACTGGGTGTTTAAAAAAACTGAACCAATATTGAAACTCCCAAAATTCATGGAAATTTTTTTTATTTATTAAACTTCCATCAAGGATTTATTATGACACTCACTAACGAAGCAAATACAGAGTGTTTAATAATAACGAACCATTCTCTAAAAATCCTCAAAATTCATGGAATTAAAAAATTCTTTTCGATGAAACTTTATACAATGTTCTGTAGGAAAAATATACTAATTAAGAAATACAGAGGGTTTAAAAAAACCTAACCATTTCCTAAAAATCAACAAAACTCATGGAATTAAAAAATTATTTTGATAAAACCTTATACAATGGTTTGTAAAAATCTATACTAATGAAAAATACAGGAGGTTTAAAAAACCTAACCATTTCCTAAAAATCAACAAAATTCATGGAATTAAAAAATTCTATTTGATGAAATTTTATACAATGTTCTGTAGGAAAAATATACTAATTAAGAAATACAGAGTGTTTAAAAATGACGAACCATTCTCTAAAATTCCTCAAAGTTCATGGAATTAGAAAATTCATTTTGATGAAACTTTGTACAATAGTTTTAAAACATCTATACTAATGAAAAAATACAGGAGGTTTCAAAAACCGAACCGTTCCCTAAAAATCCTAAACATTCGTGGATTTAAATTTTTGCTTTCTGATGAAACTTTTACAATAGTTTGTAAACTATAAATATATACTTTGGTATTATTATGTATATGAATACATACTTATGAAAAATACAGGGTGTAAAATAAAGAACCATTCTCTACAGCCACAAAATTTATGGAATTTAATTTTTTATTAAACTTTTCACGATTATAAAAATTATACTAATGAAAAATACAGGGTGCTTAACGAAACCAAACCATACTCTAAGAATCCCCACAATAATTCATTGAATATTTTTATGAAACTTTTCACAATGGTCTGTAAGAAAACTATACTAATTAAAAAATTCTGGGTGTTTAAGAAAACTGAACCAATATTGAAACTCCCAAAATTCATGGAAATTTTTTATTTATTAAACTTCCATCAAGGATTTATTATGACACTCATTAACGAAGCAAATACAGAGTGTTTAATAATAACGAACCATTCTCTAAAAATCCTCAAAAATCATGGAATTAAAAAATTCTATTTGATGAAATTTTATACAATGATATGTATGAAAAATAAACTAATTAAGAAATACAGAGTGTTTAAAAATAAAGAACCATTCTCTAAAATTCCTCAAAATTCATGGAATTAAAAATTCTTTTGATGAAACTTTTACAATGTTCTGTAGGAAGAATATACTATTGAACAAATACAGGGTGTTTAAAAACCGAACTGTTCTAAAAATCCTGAAAATTCAGGATTTAAAATTTTTTTGCTTTCTGATGAAACTTTTTACATTAGTTTGTCAAAAACTATAAAAATATATACTTAGGTTTTATTATGTATATAAATACATACGTATGAAAAATACAGGGTGTAATATATAGATCCATTCTCTAGATCCACAAAATTTATGGAATTTATTTTTTTATGATAGTTTTCTCGATTGTAAAATAATTATAACGATGATATTATACGGGGTGTTTAACAATACAAAACCATTCTCTAAAAATCCTCTCAATTCATGGAATTTTTTCTAATGAAACTTTTCACAACGGTCTGTAAGAAAACTATACCAATTAAAAACTACTGGGTGTTTAAAACCGACCTTTCTCTAGAAACCTTCATGGAAGTATAATATTCCTTTGATGAAACGTTTAACAATGGTCTATATGGAAACTATTTTAATGAAAACAATACAGGGTGTTTAAGAAAACTGAACCAATATTGAAACTCCCAAAATTCATGGAATAAAATTATTTGTTTTGCTTCGGATGGGTTGTCGGATGTACGAAAGACCGTTTTATATACAAAGTGTTGGAAAAATGTTGAACGTTAAAAAAGTCTCAAAATTAAGAGAACTGACTAATTTATTTTACTCAACTTCCATCGGAGGTCTCTTAACGCACTAATTATCGAAAAATACATGGTGTTTAAAAAAAACTAACCCTACTCAAGAAAGGTCAAGTCGGCGAATGCCGACTTGCCACCTTTCTAGTTCTTATATATTAAAATCCGTTGTTTTTTCTCTCTCTAGAAAAAGTGGCAAAGTGTCCGGGTAAAGGCTTTTTTCGCGAGCCGCGCAGCGGCGAGCCCGGGTGCGCGGAGTCGAGTTCGGTCCTTGGGTCGTCTGTTAGGCGTATTTTCGTGAGTTCTTTTTACTCTTTTCGGGGCGAATTTTGCGATTTTCCGGAGGTCCGCGGCCGCCAGTTTTCCATTTTCGCGCGGATGTCGCGAAAAAAAGAGATGGATATAGCCGGGAATTCGAGAAACGTCAGTCAGATATGGGTAGACGTCCAACTATTTCGGATTCGATATTTTCGTATTTTCCCGCATTCGTTTCCACAAAGCCATGTCGAAACGTAAACTTTGAACCTTCTACAATGTGTCGCGTGCCTCAGGTTTGAGTTTAAAATTCGATTTTATAGTGAAAATAACGAAAGTTTTACTCAATTACACGTTCGGCGGTATTCGCATTCGCTCGGCCGCCGGCCGTCCTAAACGTCAAACGGCTACCAGGACGGTGCACGGCCTGTGACAGCTCCCGATAAAACTTAGGAACGTTCGCTAAAGGGTCGATCGGAGGGCCGCCAATGCCAGAAAAGGTATGTTTAAAGTCTCTAGATACTTTCCGTTATGCGAGCCCTGGATTTCGAGTTCGTTTTTCCATAAAAATTTGCTTAAATCCAAACCGAGACGGGGAGAAGAGCCTAGCAATATGGCGGGTCCTCACAAAACCTTCAAAACGATTACATTCTGAAAAGTAAGTACCCCTTTATTTCCATAAAGCCATATCGAAACGTACACTTTGAACCTTCTACAATGTGTCGTGTGCCTCAGGTTTAGGTTTAAAATTCGATTTTATAGTGAAAATAGCAAAAATTTTCGTCGACTACAGAGACGTCAAATGGCGAGTGCGCGGTGACATTTCCGAATAAATCGCAGAAAATTTCGCTAAATGGGCCGACCGGAGGCCCCAAAGGCCGAAAATGGTAAATTTGAAGTCTCTAGATACGTTGTGTTATGCGAGCGTTTGGTTTTGAATTCGTTTTCGTATCGAAATTTGCGAAAATTCTAAGCAAGACGGGGTCAAAATGACGGAAGCCATAGAACAGCTGTCAAATATTTCCATCCGCTATTGCTATTTGCATTGAACTTTGCATAAATAGAATGAATAGGTGGTATCAGTGAGCTAGACAATATGGCAGACCAAGACGGGGTCAAAATGACGGAAGCCATAGAACAGCTGTCAAATATTTCCATCCGCTATTGCTATTTGCATTGAACTTTGCATAAATAGAATGAATAGGTGGTATCAGTGAGCTAGACAATATGGCAGACTTCAAGTCGCTTCGCTTATATACAGTGCGACTCCAAAAGCTCGATGTACGGGGTGTTACGATAAAATTGACGAGAAAAAATAAAATTACCGAGTCGAGGACTTTTTCGGTTTTTTCGCTTCGGAGGGGTTCTGTGACGTTCGTAGGCCCGTCTTAAATACAAAGTGTTGGAAAAATGTGAAACGTTAAAAAATGTCAGAATTAAGGAACTGAACATTTTTTGGTACGAAACTTCCGTCGGGGACTCTTACCGCACTAATTATCGACAAAAATACGGGGTGTTTAAAAATCCGATCCATTCCTAAAAATCCTGAACATTTGTGGATTAAAAATTTTTTTTCTTTCTGATGAAACTTTTACAATAGTTTGTAAAAACTATAAAAATATATACTTTGGTATTATTATGTATATGAATACATACTTATGAAAAATACAGGGTGTAAAATAAAGAACCATTCTCTAGATCCACAAAATTTATGGAATTTATTTTTTTATGAAACTTTTCACGATTGTAAAAATATTATACTAATGAAAATATACAGGGTGCTTAACGAAACCAAACCATACTCTAAGAATCCCACAATAATTCATTGAATATTTTTTATTAACCTTTTCACGATGGTCTCTAAGAAATATATACTAATTAAAAACTACTGGGTGTTTAAGAAAACTGAACAAATATTGAAACTCCCAAAATTCATGGAAAATTTTTTTTTTATTATTAAACTTCCATCAAGGATTTATTATGACACTCACTATCGAAGCAAATACAGAGTGTTTAATAATAACGAACCATTCTCTAAAAATTTTCAAAATTCATGGAATTAAAAAATATTTTTTTTGATGAAACTTTATACAATGTTCTGTAGGAAATATATACTAATTAAAAAATACAGAGTGTTTAAAAATAACGAACCATTCTCTAAAAATCCTCAAAATTCATGGAATTAAAAAATTCTTTTTGATTAAACTTTATACAATGTTCTGTAGGAAAAATATACTAATTAAGAAATACAGAGTGTTTCAAAATAACGAACCATTCTCTAAAAATCCTCAAAATTCATGGAATTAGAAAATTCTTTTTGATGAAACTTTATACAATAGTTTGTAAAAATCTATATTAATGAAAAATACAGGGGTTTAAAAATACCGAACCGTTCCCTAAAAATCCTGAATATTTGTGGATTTAAAATTTTTTTTCTTTCTGATGAAACTTTTACAATAGTTTGTAAAAACTATAAAAATATATACTTTGGTATTATTATGTATATGAATACATACTTATGAAAAATACAGGGTGTAAAATAAAGAACCATTCTCTAGATCCACAAAATTTATGGAATTTATTTTTTTATGAAACTTTTCACGATTGTAAAAATATTATACTAATGAAAATATACAGGGTGCTTAACGAAACCAAACCATACTCTAAGAATCCCCACAATAATTCATTGAATATTTTTTATTAACCTTTTCACGATGGTCTCTAAGAAATATATACTAATTAAAAACTACTGGGTGTTTAAGAAAACTGAACAAATATTGAAACTCCCAAAATTCATGGAAATTTTTTTATTTATTAAACTTCCATCAAGGATTTATTATGACACTCACTATCGAAGCAAATACAGAGTGTTTAATAATAACGAACCATTCTCTAAAAATTTTCAAAATTCATGGAATTAAAAATTCTTTTGATGGAACTTTATACAATGTTCTGTAGGAAAAATATACTAATTAAAAATACAGAGTGTTTAAAAATAACGAACCATTCTCTAAAAATTTTCAAAATTCTTGGAATTAAAAATTCTGTTTGATGAAATTTTATACAATGTTCTGTAGGAAAAATATACTAATTAAGAAATACAGAGTGTTTAAAAATAACGAACCATTCTCTAAAAATCCTCAAAATTCATGGAATTTGAAAATTCTTTTTGATGAAACTTTATACAATACTTTGTAAAAATCTATATTAATGAAAAAATACAGGGGTTTAAAAACCGAACCGTTCCTAAAAATCCTGAACATTTGTGGATTAAAATTTTTTTGCTCTCTGATGAAACTTTACAATAGTTTGTAAAAACTATAAAAATATATACTTAGGTATTATTATGTATAAGAATACATACTTATGAAAAATACAGGGTGTAAAATAAAGAACCATTCTCTAGAAATCTAGAAATTTATGGAAGTTATTTTTTTATGAAACTTTTCACAATGGTCTGTAAGAAAACTATACTAATTAAAGAACTACTGGGAGTTTAAAAACTGAACCAATATTGAAACTCCCAAAATTCATGGAAAATTTTTCAAAATCATTGAATTAAAAATTCTTTTGATGAAATTTTATACAATGTTCTGTAGGAAAAATATCGCAATAAAGAAATACAGACGATTTAAAAATAACGAACCATTCTCTAAAAATCCTCAAAATTCATGGAGTTAAAAATTCTTTTGATGAAACATTTCACATTAGTTTGTTAAAAACTATAGTAATGAAAAATACAGGAGGTTTAAAAAAACCGAACCATTCTCTAAAAATCAACAAAATTCATGGAATTAAAAATTCTTTTGATGAAACTTTTACAATGTTCTGTAGGAAAAATATACTATTGAACAAATACGGGGTGTTTAAAAACCGAACTGTTCCTAAAAATCCTGAAAATTCGTGGATTTAAATTTTTTTGCTTTCTGATGAAACATTTTACAATAGTTTGTCAAAAACTATAAAAATATATACTTAGGTTTTATTATGTATATAAATACATACGTATGAAAAATATAGGGTGTAATATAAAGAACCATTCTCTAGATCCACAAAATTTATGGAATTTATTTTTTTATGAAACTTTTCATGATTGTAAAAAATTATACTAATGAAAAAATACAGGGTGTTTAGCAAAACCAAACCATTCTCTAAGAATCCTCACAATTCATAGAATATTTTCTTATGAACACAATGGTCTGTAAGAAAACTATACTAATTAAAAGACTACTGGGTGTTTAAAAAAAATGAACCATTTTCTATAAACCTTCATGGAAGTATAATATTCTCTTGATGAAACTTTTAACAATGGTCTATATGGAAACTATTTTCATGAGAACAATACAGGGTGTTTAAGAGAATCGAATCATTTTAAAAATTCTAAAAACTTGAAATTAAAAACTCTTTTTGGTTTTTGATGAAACTTTTAAGATAGTTTGTAAAAAACTATAAAAATACATATTTAGGTATTATTATGTAGCTATATAAATACATACTTATGAAAAAATACAGTGTGTAAAATAAAGACCAATTCTCTAGATCCACAAAATTTATGGAATTTAATTTTTTTTATGAAACTTTTCACGATTGTAAAAAATTATACCGATGAAAAAATACGGGGTGTTTAACAAAACCAAACCATTCTTTAAATATCCTCACAATTCATGGAATATTTTCTAATGAAACTTTTCACAACGGTCTGTAAGAAAACTATCCTAATTAAAAACTACTGGGTGTTTAAAAACCGACCGTTCTCTAGAAAGCTTCATGGAAGTATAATATTCCTTTGATGAAACTTTTAACAATGGTCTATATGGAAACTATTTTAATGAAAACAATACAGGGTGTTTAAGAAAACTGAACCAATATTGAAACCCCAATATTCATGGAATAAATTTATTTTTTTGCTTCGGATGGGTTGTCGGATGTACGAAAGACCGTTTTATATACAAAGTGTTGGAAAAATGTTGAACGTTAAAAAAGTCTCAAAATTAAGAGAACTGACTAATTTATTTTACTCAACTTCCATCGGGGGTCTCTTAACGCACTAATTATCGAAAAAATACATGGTGTTTAAAAAAAACTAACCCTACTCAAGAAAGGTCAAGTCGGCGATAGCCGACTTGCCACCTTTCTAGTAAGATCTTTAAATTTTGAATGCCCATTTAGCGCGTCTACGATCTCCGATAACGGCCGATGGTAGGCGAGAGCTAACGAGAGCCGCACAACAAAAACGGTATCCTCACAGATTACAGACCTCAATCCGGTCACTTGATGCCAGTGTTGTCAGGTCTCATGCTTTTGCATGACGTATCTTGCATTCCGAGGAAATCTCATTCTATCATATTTTGCTTACAAAATCACATGCATTTTACTAGACACAAAAAGAAATAATAAAATTATTAAAATTACTCTTTGAAATCTACCAAAACAAAGACCTAACGAGAAATAAAGGCAAAATTGAATAGATAGAGGTAGGTATCTACAATATTTGGGTACTTGAAATGTCCTTTATTGTAGACTGCTCTGTTAATAATTAGCAATGAATACATAAACGGGTATGACAGTCTACGGATATGCTGTGTGTGTGTGCTGTATTCACGCTGCATTGCAGTGATTCTTAACTCTATTCCGTAAGGGTACCTACATTTTCTGGAAACAACAGATTTTACGACCCGTGAGTCACCCTGCGTCACGTCAACTGCGCCTCAACGTTCGTCCGGCCTAATAAAATAAATTTGAAAGGTTACGTGGTTAATAACTTTTAAGTAAGTATCTGTAAGTACCTACTTACAATGTAATATTATAATAAAATAGCATAACAGAATGCTTTTTAATGAAATAAAAATGGCATTACTAAAGTAATTAAAAATTAAGCTGCGTCAAGAACCATTAAGCCATCTCATGCTTTTTTCTCCAAACCTCATGCTATTTTGAAATTATTCTCATGCACTGAATTTTTCCCACCTGGCAACACTGCCTTATGCGAACAGTGGAAGCACGCTGTGGTGGAAGTATGCGTGTAGCATGACACAAATACACGCAAGCGGCAAAACACAATTCACCATCAAGATCCTCACTTTCCAAATGTGTATAAATAGTGAGATAAACAACAATATCCATCCTGTATAAGTTTATAATTTATTAATATCATGACTATCAGGCATCATTCCGTATTTAAAAACTTTAATACTTTGTATGTATTCTGCAGGTGCTATTCATCAAATGCTTTGCCTAGATATGGTAAAGTAAAGTGTGTGCCCATTTATTAACACAAATTTCAGTTTCGAAATAATTTACATCAACTGAAATTTTAAATGACATTAAAATGTTGAAGTTTCTCTGTTGTTCCATCTTTGAATCTCATAAGATAAAGTAAGCAAGATACCTACTGATACAAATAGCTTAAGTTTGCATGTGGGCTTCAGTGTCTTTCAGTTTCATTACATAAAAAATAATTTGTTTTCTTCGAGTTGATTAAGAGTTTAGTATTTCCGTTCCTACTGTTCACGCCGCACAATGATTACGTTGTTTGTACATTTTAATAAAGTCTACATAGAGCGTATGTATGACTAGACTGTATAATACATCCTTCAAGGATCTTGGTAGACTTTTACGACCGCCCATAAATTATATTTTGATATTATTTACGGGTTCAATTTTAACGGGATCCCATTCAAATCCAAATGGAGAAGTTTTACTTCCAACAGGGATCGTTCCACAAACTAAATTGTAGAAAATGTTATTTAACCATAAAATATTTGTAAAATAAAGCCAGTAGGGATTAAATACTTTTTTTATATGTAATTTTCATAGTTTTTTTTTTATCTAAATCTTGGTTGGTGTTCATTGAGGGTGAGTTACCCCTAAAATTATATCAAACTTTTTATTCTATTGATCGAATTTAAAAAGCATGATAATAACCCGAGCACAATTTAATGTAAAATACTTCTTTACTCTTGTTAAATTTTGAAAAACTAAAATTTTCAAAAAAAATGCATCAATTAAATCAAGATTTTAATAATGTTTATTAGAAGAAATCAAAAGGTCAGTAGCAGGCTCTTTGTTTTTACAATTTGAGTGTAAAAAAACTGAAATATTTGTACCCCTCAACTTCTGCACGCCACTGTGCTTACATCAACTTATTAAATGGGTTCAGTTACAGCCTTACAACTTTTATTGGGATTTTGTGTCTCCAATAATAACGATAATAAAAGACAATTAAGTAAACACCTTGTATAAAAAGTGTTTACTATCACGTAGATTCTCTACGTAGTGTATATAAATTCTATTCGCATTTTATGTTTCGTAAATGTTTCAATAGAAAAAAAACTCCTGCTTTATACAGGGTGAGCCAATGGAAACTTTCCACCCCGATTTTTTTGGTCTGGAAAAACGCTCGGATACGTCGACTTTTGATTTGAGAGGGAACTATTTTTCAGATTTTTTCGTCCCCGTAGCTTTAACCCCCTAGCTGGGGAGACAACAACCCCCCAAATTTGAATAGGGGATGGGTCGTGCCATACCTCTTTTTAAAGGTCTCATAGAATTCTTTATGACTGTACAATTTCGCGTCATTACTTTTATCCGTATCAAAATGACAGCATGTCAAAATAAAAATACTAAAGGTCTACACGTGAATTTGATCTAGCAAACTGTTCAAAATATCCGTTATTAACATACATGCAATAATAAAATCGATTCTCTATCTCTTCTCTAGCATTCTGCAACATATCGGTAGTTATCCTTTGACATTCACCAGTTATGCGTTCTTGCAGAACTGAAGAGAAGCTGGCTGTGTTAGAAACAGTAGACTTCAAATGGTCCCAGAGAAAGAAGTCGAGATAGGAAAGATCAGGGGACCTTGCAGGCCACTCAATAGATCCCCTACGGCCAATGCAAGGACCACTAAAATTTTCGTTGAGGAATTGCCGAACGGGGGCTGCATAATGGGTTGGAGCCCCATCTTGTTGAAAAAACAGTTCATGTTGTGACAAGTTATTATCTTCGGCAATGACCTCCCTTATTCTAGGAACAATATTGTCTTGAAGCAAAGTAAGATACATCTCTCCAGTCAAATTGCCTTGCAAAAAGAATGGGCCAATTAAGTTATTGCCTAAGATACCTGCCCAGACATTCAACTTTTCAGGATGTTGAGTGTGAGACTCTCTAAATAAATCTGGGTTTGAATCGCTCCAGTGTCGATAATTATGTCGATTGATCAACCCATGTAGAAAAAAGGAGCATTCATCTGAAAAGCAATATTGTACACGAAATAGAAAGTTTGAAAGAAGTTTTTCTCCAAAAGTAAAAAAACCGTTTTGTTGCTAGTTTGTATGCCAATATTCGGATACACTATGGTAACGATACTTCCTGCTGGTGAGATTATTTCTAACAAAACTCCTAAACAAACCGGGGTGAACATTTTGTGAACAGCAGTTTGTTAGATAAAGTTCACGTGTAGACCTAACGGATAAAAATAATGAGGCGAAATTGTAGGGTCATAAAGAACTCGATGAGACCTTTAAAAAGAGGTATGGCACGACCCCTATCCCCTATTCAAATTTGGGGGGTTGTTCCATCCCCAGCTAGGGGGTTAAAGTTACGGGGATGAAAAAAACTGAAAAATAGTTCCCCCTCAAATCAAAAGTCGACGTGTCCGAGCGTTTTCCCAGATTTTTATTTTAAACCAAAAAAATCGGGGTGCAAAGTTTCCAATGGGCCACCCTGTATAGTATTCAATGTTTCAGTATTCTCCTGTTGCACACATTTTTTTAGAAGTTTTATGCTCAACTTTATGAGAAAATTTACGAACTTTCCTTTTAAGATCAAGCGTATAACGTATTGAACGATAAGCGCTTATTTTAATACCTCATCATTAAATAACTCGCCTTTATAATTTTATTGAAAACGATACTCGAAACAGTCAATTGTATATACAAATACATATACAGTATGGGTTGTTCAAAACCTAGGCGTATTCCAAGATGTTTGTTATCAGTTTGATTTGTACGTTATTAAAAATACCACATCCACTAAGAAAAGAGAATAGTAATCAACGAAGAAGCTTTGTGCACGTAATATTTTGATTTCAGCTGATTAGGTAAAGAATTGCCAATATTACCAAATGGATAAGGGCAGAGTATACTCACGTATACCCAAAGAGACACAAGGGCAGTGGCTGCAACGGAATATACACACAACGTCAAAAGTCTTGGACCCCCCTCATTCTTGTTAAAAAAATGTTTTTGTCAGAAATCTTTTTTTTTTGTGAAAAGAATATGTTTGTTAAACTGAGTACTTAGACCAAAAAAACCAGCAAATGTGTAACATTTTTGACAAAATTTATTAAATCAAAAGAAGTAAGAAAGCAAGTTCTCTACTTGACTAATAGTCGGTATGACCTCCGCCACGGTTCAATAGCATATTGACACGTCTGTGCATTGTAATAATGGAGCGGTTAGCGATCTCTTGCGGAATATTGTTCCATTCCGCTTCTGCCGCCACGACTAACTCATCTGCGGTCTGAGGTGGAGGAATATGATGATTTCAATAGGATTCATGTCAGGAGAGTTGGCTGGCCAATCTAATCTAATGATATGTCCTGCTTCTAGTGTCTTGTGAACCATTCTTGCGCGATGTGGTCGAGCGTTGTTGTCCATAAACACAAAATTTTCACCTAATTCATCACGTAGGGGTAGATAATGGGCGTAATAACTTGTTCGATGTAAATTTAGTTGGTCATATTCTGTGGTATGTGAATTAATGAGTTGCGGCGGTTGAACATTATTCCACCCCAAAACATTACGGTACCTCCTTCATACGGAGCAACTTCAGGGGGAAAATGAAGTCGCTGTTGACGACCTGGTTCTCTCCAGACTCTTTGTCGATTGTCATCAGTAACCTGCTCAATTCTAGTTTCGTCTGTAAATAAGACCCATCTCCACTGGCGTAAAAACCAACCCCTATGCTCTCGCACCCACTGAAGACGGGCAGGACGATGCCTTGGAAGTAGAGTGGGGACCCGTAATGGTCTTCTAGCACGTAAATTTGCGTTGTGGAGTCGTCTTCGAATAGTAGGTGTCGATATAACACGGCGAAACGTACCTTGAAAGTGGGCCCTCTGAAGAATATTGCACCAAATATCGACCCTCTCTTTCATTAGATACTCGAGGATGTCCACTACGTGGTCTGTTTTCCACTGTATCAAATTCGTCATACCTGTGTACTATTCGTACAACATGTTCGATATCTGATGATTAGAATGTCCTGCATCATGTAAAGCAGTCATTCTTGCTCGGGTAAGCGCAGAAATTTCACGTCCTGGCATTATATAATGTACCTACACAAATTCAGAGGAACACTTGGCTGAAATTACACTGCCAAACTAACCAGATTTGTAAAAACATTGGTAATAAAGTAACGGTTCATGGTCTGCAATTTTTTATTGTATATTTTGTTCCCTAAGTACATGTACTTTTTTACCAAATTAAGAAAAAGCACTAGGTTTAATCCAATAATTTTTTAACAGGGGGTCGCAAGACTTTTGACGTGTGTACTTTTGCATTTATCACAACAACGAACTTATATAAACTTTGCTACTTTTGTAATTTATTCTACTACAAAATTAGGCACAAATTTGTGGTAACTGTTTCAGTAAGTTACTACTTCTTGAGTATAATATTTCTCTTACAGTTCTATAACAGTACAACAATTTATAAATCTGTCTCCTCGTTCTCGTCCAGTGTAGAATGAAATCGGGACAGAAGTTAAAAGTTAACCTAAAAACCTACTAATAAAGTATAATACAGATATTGTTATTAATAAATTTCTTGGTGTGCAGCAAATTTTTACATTTTAGCAGTAGTTACTTCAAAATAAAATAAAGAAAATGTTGCCTACAAAAATTCTTTTCGGAAATGGAATCATCTGTTTAAATTACTTTTAAGTTAAGTAGAATTGAAGAAAAAGTATAATTTCTGTAAGAAAAATGTTGTTTATTGTTAGTTAATGCTCTCGCCACTGACCGAATTTTTTGGGGAATCTTCTAAAAATATAACCTTATTTTCATGGTGTTTAACATTCAATCAGCTAAAAAAAATAAACCGCAGTTTTATTTCATTAACTACTGGTGTTTACTCGTGCATTCGAAAATTTTTGACATTCCAATCTTTTATTGATAGACGCAGGTTTGCGTGTTAGCCAAATATACAGGGTAAACAAAAATTAAGCTAGATAAGAGACGTCGATATATAAATTATTTTCAACCAAATTCCTGAAAGTGAATATCTAGTTGGAATACAATTTGCAACTCTAAAATTAGAATTAATTAAATACTTAATAATTGATATTTAGTATGCAGCTTTTTATTCAGGGGCGTAGTGTGATTAATTCTTTCAAGATATTTCACTTTTATATTATACAGAGTGTTTCGCAACTTATCTGACAATTTTTGACCATTATAAAGAGGTGTCCAGAAACTAGTGGTCAAAAATAACAGACATGCAGGGGAAGTCCAAATAATGTCAGTGTCAGTGTCACTACGGTTCAAAATTATCGGTTAAGTGGTAAAACACCAGGTGTTTTATAAAAGTGATTTTTGCATAAATAAATCATTTATACGCTACTATTTTCGACTTTTAACACTGTCTTGTGAACCGCAAAGTAAGACTACAGAGTTGCCGTCTATTTACTGAAAATTTTTGTTTTATATTACTAGGAAATTCCATTCAAATACGAAACAAAGAAATAATTATGTTTTTTCTTGTCTTTATTTATAATTTTACCTTATTCTTGCTAAAAGTGTCATCACATCAAGTTATTTTTACAATACTGATAATCAAATAAAAAATAAATATTTACTCTCTTTTGCAATTTGAGGGAAACCGTATTGTTTTGATATTGTGATATATAGTAATTTGAACACTGTGAACGTGAGAATCATTTCTTCACAGTCATTTATGACTTAAAACACTGAAAGCAATTAATATTGTTTTAAATAATTGTTACTAAAAACTTCTTATTATAAACGTGAATTTTAAGAAGATCCAGTAAACATATAACAACAGTGTTTCTCAACATGCACATTATCATTATCAGACCGTAAAATAATCAGTTTTCGGTTTCAAACATAAAACGTGTATTTATTTTTAAGAAGTATTTCCAAATTATCAAGCGTTATAGAAAGTAAATTCATTAACTTTATTAAATTAATTAATAGAGAAGAGAATGTCACACACTTTAAATGTCGTTATTGTCAGTAAAACGAAATCGGATAATGTTATGTGTTTTTTAATTGCTAAAACACAGGCGGGTACTCCATACACATCCTATGTCACTATGATTGGAACTGGGTAATGGCACAGATACAGAGGGACAGCATTTTTATCTCTTTAGAACATTAGTTACTCTTAAAGTCTACAACAAGCAACATGCACAATGGGTCATTAGACCTGAGTACTGGCAGGTATGTAATTTTATCGGCTACGGCAAAAATATCTTGTTGAAAATCGGTGACGTAGACAATCGAAATTCAGTACATAAACGCACACCATAGTTGCAAATTCTACAGGGTGAGTCAGTTATAATGTCATTAATTTTAACCACGTATTCGGGAGGCCTAATAAAGGCAGAAAATCGAAAAATCGGTCACACGACGCTCCTGGTGTGCTACGAACTTTCTGGTGACGCACCCATTCGACAATCGAATGCCGGATTAAACATCGTTGCCACATCATGTTTACATATATAATATCGTCTAAAACTTTAGTGTTATTCAAATTTACCCCCATTTAGCACTTTCTGCATTTCCCGCATTTCTTTCCCCCCAAATTTGTAGATCACACCACACATTTGGAGGGGGGATGGAGAGAATACAAGGAGTAAGCAGTGGTTTGTTTATTGCGGTGTCGCGTATGCGTCATAAATTCACAATGCATAATTTTACAACGTCCTAATATGCGGAAATGGTAGTGTTATAAAAAATCAAAAAGGACAGTTAAAAAATTATGTAAAAATACACTTCTGTGCGGCACTGGAAACTGATCCACTGTAAAAACTGGCCTTGCGCAAGATAAAGCATGCAGTCAGCGACCGGCACGGCGGCAAAGTGTTTAAAATTTTGTCCACCAACAGGTAAACACATTTGGGCTTGCTTTACCCAGTTTGTATGAACTAATACAAATGTTACTGCACTTCATTTTTGAAATATCCCCACAAAATAAGTCCAAAGGATTTAAGTCAGACAATCGTGGCGGCCATGGTACCAGTCCTCCTCGTCGAATCCATCGTACCCCTTGAACTTCCCAAACATTTTATCGAAAATGAAAAGGAGCACCATCGTACAAGAACTATATTCGGAGTCGAACAGCTAAGGACACTCTTCCAGAAGTGCAGGCAGATCATTTCGAAGGAACTCGAGATACTGTACACCATCCATTCGATTTGGTAATATGAATGGTCCAATCAATAATCTGCCCAAAGATTTAAGGAAAAGCTTTGTTGGAAATGATTCCGTTGAATCAATTTTCAAAATCCCTTCACCATAAATTGAAACGATTTCCATCAATTCCGAGTTGTTATACATGTAAGCCCATTATTGACACTTGAAAAACTAATGCGAACACTATTGCAAAAACGTTAATACTGAAATATACAGATTTCAGTATTCGGGATTGCCTGCATTCCGATGACGCTAGAGACTGCAGTAATTCAGCAATGGAAAGCTTGCAAATACTACAACCAACGCTACTTATTTTTCATGACGCATCTTTTCCCATTTTTTTTAAATATAAGTTGTGTATCAAATCCAGTAGAAATTGCTTCAAGAAATGTCTGCCGTTTGCTTTGGATATTGTGATTGTGCCACACTATTCTCACTTTTGTTGTGTATGGCACTGTATAGCTTTCATTTATCCATGTTGCGCCAGTGTAAAATATTCTTCGATTCTAATTTCGACCTTATATTATTTCTCTTTCTTCGTCATATCACTATTTTGTCAGCACACGCTTTCGATTTCGTTTTATAAAAAAAAACGAAATTCATGTCACGCATAATTCGCAAAATCACTCTTTTAGATATTCTAGCGAGTATTCTAGGCAAAGTTTTATCCTATGGGACAGCAATCAGATTTATTTTATTGTCAGAAGCTCATTTTTAAACTGTCATGCATGAATTGTTCTACGAATCGCGTATTTTCTGTCGCCATCAACCTCTCTCTTCTTCCATCCGCGAGTTGCCACTATTTTCCGTTTTGCAGTTGTATCTTCTTTACCACTCTTTATTGCACGATATACACGGACACTCTGGTTAATGAATTACATATTTCACCCGCATCTCACGTCACACTCATGTCCCTTAAGGGTGCATACGTCATTTTATAATCGTAAGACTGTAGTTGAGATAGCAGCTATTTTTGTTCAAATTTCGATAAGGGCAGTATGCGAGCTGACCGTATTCTTTGACACACTGTCGCAGATATATTTACCAAACTATGAGGAAGACGTCTGGATTTGTTTATGGGCGTTGGTTATTCTAACACAGAAAGTGCTTTTCACGAATTTAACTTTACGGAAATATCAGTGTATTACGTGTGAAATCGTTCTTTTGGCATTCCAGGCATATCTATGCCATTCGGGGCTATTTCGGTGCGGCTTATAAAACAGTCGCAGCTCGTCGTGACGGCGCTACTTGTTTTCTTTAATAACTTGCACTGGATTGAAATATGGGATTATGTTGGCTCGCCCGTGGAGTTTCAATTTGGCCGCGGGAAGTTTCGAAAATTAATGATTAAAGACCGTGCATGTATGAACATGAATAGCACTACATTTTATGCAAAAAGAGTAAAAAAAGTGGTATGGGAAAAAGACTTGAAGTAATTTATTTTTATTGAATGTGTTTTTACTTAACAATACATGACATTAATAATTTTTGATTAGGAATTAACTTTTAATATAAGGTATATGTAAAATTTTGTAAAAAGATATTAACGTTGCGTTAGAAAAGAAGGAGGTCATGTTGAACCTTTGTTATAAATTTATTCATATCTTTCATTTAAAATGTGTCATGTTTCAGGAATTATACAGGGTGTCTCGAAATTAATGAGTTGAGTCATATTAAACCATTCTTATAAATTTATTATTCTTTTTCATATATTTCATTTAAAATTTTGCACATCGGCAGAATTGACCATTCTGAATAACTTGTTCGAGTAACATTTTGCAGTATTTTTAGAGGAAAAGGCACTTTATCTGGAACAAAAACAGTTTTTACTCTGTGCACTGAATATAATAGGATTATTTCGAAAACGGTTGCTCCTAACAACTTCCACAAGGTGTACCATTTTGAAATAAAACAGGTAGGAAAATCAATTATTTCAATAGTCAGAAGGATCCATGTGCCCTCTATTAATGACGTCAAAATTAAATAGAAATTTAAATTTCTTGCCTCTAAAAACCCCTATCTCCAAAATGTATGCAACTATTTGGATTTTACAGATATTTACAATAAATTTTATCTTTGAGACCATCAATTTTTTGGTCTAAGGTGAGTTTGGCTATATTGCATTATTTTATCGTCAGGAATCTACCCTTTCCCTATGCCCCTTTAATTTTGGGACACCCTGTATATGATGTTGCATATTAGCACTAAACTTGTAATATCTCGAAAACCGTAAAAGATGATAAGCTGTATAATATATTTTCGAGCCCAGTTATAGTCTTTCAAATGGGTAAAAATTTACAGTGTTCTATTAATAAAAACAAAAGCTAAGCCTACATTTTTTCTTTAGTTTCATTGGGTATTTTGCCACACTTTTGCCACAGATGAATTGAATACCCTTGCGTCAAAAGTAAATTTTGTAGTATAACTAAACTTCATTGTTAGAAAAATTAGACAAAAAAAAATTCATCGGACGTCACATTAGCTGTATGCGTCGGTTCTGAGGCTTTCACACTGTATAAAACAATGACTATATTCACAATTAACTTCTAATCGTCTTGCTAATCATTTTACAGTCGTGACAGTTTAGTTTCTTGGAAAAATTAAGTCACGTCGTTTACCATTCCTCGGGCCGATATGAGCGACATCCTTATCTCCCTGGGCTGCATTTTTTCATTATGTAGGCCACTTACCTCGTAAATTACGATATTTAGTGATGTTTACCATTGAGCCAGCTTCCTCATTGTGAAAATGTTATCGTTGGTGAGGAATTTAAAGGAGAAATATCTATCTTTGTCGGTCACATACGTTTCGTCACTGGAAAAGTGAATCATCCATTGGTATTTATAATAATTGGTTAAGTAAACGATAACTCAGTTTGATATTACCAATCGTTTATTATGTATTTGTAACATGTACCGCATGTTTTGAATTTATACAAGCTAAAAAGTAAGCTAAAAAAATTGAAACTATATCTAAGGAGTCGATAACGCTTTTGGTGGTTTCTAATATAGTCGTAAACAATCTCGTGTGTTATGTTTATCCAATGCTGATTACTTTTTATAATATTCGATTGAACATAGGTATCAAATTATTAGGTACTTAGTTCTTCTATTAGGCTAGGTTTAGTTCTTAAACGGTTAAAGTCCTAATAGTAATAAATAAGTTACACGACATATCACAGATCTATATTCAATTTCAGCTTTAAAAAATAGTAACTAAGAATAAAGAAAACCATAAAAAAATCATTAGAGAACGAGACTAGCATGGTCCGCAATGCGCCTAGACCGCGACCGCATAGTGCATTTCTGGTTTTATTAATTTGTGTTTTGAAATTATTCAAACCAAATTTGGATCATAAAGCAAAGTTGTCAAACATTAGTCGTCATATTGCTTGTTGTGTCATGATTGAGCGCCCTCTAACGGGTAAATGATTAACATGTCGGGCGAAGGTCGAGTCGATAGTAAGGCACAGATTAATAAAATAGTTTAGTCTGTGAGTAGGATAATCCATGGTCGTGTCAGTCTGCTGTAACTGCCCATCAGAAGGGACAGATGTAATGTACCATTTCTATTTCAATAAAAACGATTAAAAAAGTAAACAGTCCACTATCATTCAATACAAGTCTACATTGCTAACTGAGTTCATTTGTGATCGTTTGAAGTTCAATTGGCTAAAAAGTCTGTAAAAATGGAATCTAATGGAGATTTGTGTGTACTTGAAGAGATATTGAAGTGTGCGAAAGAGGTTTATTTGAATCTTTTCCGAAAGAAATCTCAAAGAGATTTATGAATGTGTCTACCAACATTTTGTGGATTGGTGTATTCATGGTGTATTTCTCAAACTTAGCAACTAAAATGAAGCTATCAATGCTTTGGTCACAATATTCAATATTGCGGTCAACGTTGAATATAATTAAGGGGATTGATATAAGAAATATTCAAAGTTACGTGCTTTTCTCATGAGACAAAATGAGGGATATCTACTGAAATAATCGCGAGTATTTACGAAGGAGCAACTTAATTGCTTTTTAAATAAGGCACCTGATAATTTATATTTGACGATGAAGGTAAACGCTTTAAAAATAAAAGAACATTTTTTATTGGTCATTCTAATATTGGGGTTGCAAGCACATGCCGTTCTGATGAATTAATCAATTTAACAATTGATAATGTTGAAGATGTGAAATCTGCCTTAATTATAAAAATTCCCAGTATCAAAACCAAGAGATCTCGTTCTTTTACTGTGCCGGAAGGCAATTATTTAATTTTTTATCGAAAATATTGTCACGGATTTTCCAATCCGACTTTTTCATGTTTCAGAAAAACAATCCGTTAATTAATCACTTATCTTTATTAACTACTCGGTACACTACTGAATACTAATTACAGCTCAACCAAACACTGTTTCACTTTTAAACTCCAGGAAATTTCCAATTAAACACTCCAATTCAAGACTGTAATACAAGACTGACTGACTCGGCCGTTTATTCTTCTTTTATAATCCAAACGAATATTCCAGGTATCTTCTAGTATCTCTAGATCCATTTCCCGAACGACTCGAACGCTTCTCGTCGATTCTCTATTTTTTCAGTTGCGCCTCGATATACGGATTATTTGTTTGTTTCCAGAATTGGGGCAATCTCGCGTTTCGCGATACCGCAGTCGTCGAACTGGGTGCGAGCGGGGCAAATTCCTTGACAATATGTTGCTTTACGTCCATCCGGGTTATACTCGGGTCAAGAATTCAGACGTCTTACGTCAGGGCTGACGTTACAAATTTGTTTTTATTGTCAACGTAATTTTCGATATTTGGTGGCGTTAAAAAGAATAATTTTTTGCAATTTAGTGCAAAATATAATGCAAACTTTTAGTGTAGTATATAGTTTTATTACTATCAGTTGCAGTTTCTTAAATATTTTGTTGAAAATATAATAAATTATTCATTCGTTCGTATGACGTAAGTCGTCTGAATTCTTGTTGCGAGTATAGTAGTCGATTATTTCTCAGATATGCTAGTGGAAAGTGTTATCGAATGGTGGTCGGTATTCATAAAATCAGTGCCGTCTCGCAAGAAGTGGCAAACTTTTTGAAGCTGGGCAACTGGTAAGAGTACAGTGAACACACGTTATGACGAACGTCTGCCTTTTAGTTCACGGCGGTGATGACCTCACTTGTCTTAAAAGACACGGAGGATGGAGCTCGAGCAAGGACGGCTAGACTCACTTTTGAATAAAGAAAATATTGCGAAAAGTATACTAAAAATTGATAGTGGTAATGATTAACAAAGCACCGTCGTCATTTCTAATTTCACATTGCTCCAATAATGAGGGTATTGCCAGTTTCAGTGGTTTATTTAATTTTAATACTTGTTCAAATAGTGTATTATGCGCATAAACAAAAATTATTGCAAATATTGTTGAATAAACTTTTATAAATTAAAACTAAGGATTAAAAGTAGGGTGCAAATTTTGGCGACAAATTTTAAGCGGGAATTTTACGTCCATGGAGCCAAGGCTTTATGCATATAAATCTAATGACGTTTTGGCTAACAGCTTTCTAACCCTGACAAGCAGTTGACTGGAGAAGTGCGTGAAAATGTTAATCGTCAGTACTTTTAACTATACTATTTAATGTTTAGTACTGTTTAATTTTTTCTACTACTGGATGCTCATATCTTCTCAAATGTATCTTCAGTTGATGGAAAAGTTCTTCCTAATTATCTTTTATAGTTTTAGACATAAAGAGTATGAATGATAGTTCAAAAGAATTTTAAAATATTATAAACAACGTATCACTGAAGCAATTGGTCTCATTTTTAACATGCAGGCATAACTAATGATTTTTTTTTTGTTTTGGAAAATAACTGTTTATCTACAAATAATGATATTTGTTAGGTTTTGAATTTCATCGTCTTTCTTTCTTTTTTTTTTGTATTTTGAACAATACCAAATACTACTGTAATTCCAATTTTCGCATAAATACCCTGTATGTTGTACCACATAAAATGTAGCAATATGTGTCCCTATTCATCAAATGTATTTCCTTTGTAGACTTTTCTTTAGGATCTGCGTGTTCTGAAATATTTTCTGTATTCTGTGCGAGGGAATATAAAAATTTCGTGCGCTGTAATTTCATAACCGAGTTTGGGGTGCTCATGTATATTTATGAATTTCTATAATAATATAGAACGTGATGTCTAGACTTCGTTGTTTGAGCATACCAAACACTTATTCGGTATATCTATTATATTAAACGCCTGTCAGGTTCCCTCCATAAAAATTTGTGATGTAGTGACGGTATTCATAGATAACAAATATTAGAATTAGTTGATATAGGTACGATATGATGGAAAGAGATATTTTTCTGGATTAATGTTACTTTAGATAAAATAATATTTGCTTATAGCTTATGACAGGTTGTAAAGGAAGTGTGTCGATGATTTAAAAGGTAATTTTAAATAGTTAAATTTGTTTGTACCTATACATTTTGGTTTTTTTGAGGGCGAGAAATTCAAATATCTACAGTGATAAAAATGATTGCGAATTTATATATATATATACTTCAGATGTAGATAGTTTGGATAAAAATAAGCTGAATTAACTCAACTTACCTTTATCCAAAAGTTGAGACTAACGGAGCTACAGGGTGTCAAAGTTGAAAAAAAATCACATTTTCTTTATTATTTTTCGATCGCATCGACCGTATTTTATGAAATTTGGTATAGGGGCGTTTCTTGGTACTAGAAATTGGAATATGTCGACGATTTTGGTGTATCTGCTAGAGGGCGCCACCAACGATGGTTTGGACCCCTTTAAATCGCTACGACTTTTTTGTGCTACACTGTATCTCATTTTGGACTGGAAAAATTTTCTTCCCTATCTTTTCTAGTTAAAAAAGGTACACCTTGTTGATGTCGCTAGAAGCAAAGGATTCTGAGAAAAACGCATCTAAATTTTATGATGCGCAATTTACCTAAAAGTAAAGTCAAATTGTTGCTTAAGTAATGGGCCATACTATAACAGCTTAATCCTGCGATCAAAATAAGTCGATTTACTGTAGCTTATCCTAAAAAAATTCAAAGAAAATGTGATTTATTTCTTCAGTTTTGGCACCCTGTATCTTTGTTATAAAGTCAACGTGCATTGAAAAAATTAAGTTCGAATATATCGAAATGAAATGAATTGGGGATTCATCTATGCTATAGAGTAATGCAATAAACATACCTACAAAAATGTTTAATCTGTATAATATCGCTAATAATTTTTATCAGTGTAACCCTCATTCTAATCACGAGGATCAGCCCAGAAAACGGAGATTAATGCGGGAGAGGGAGTGACATATTATTATTAGGTATTTGCGCTCAGGAGCGACTTACGTTGGTTGACCCTAACCATCATTCAGTGCAGAAATGAGGTAAACCTCGTTAATTAGTAGGATGGTCAAACGCGGACCGGTATCTCACATTGACCGAAGCCAACGTTATTCCAGCCTGCTATTTGGTAATGTGAATGGGCCAAGCGATCATCGAAAATCCACGCACAAACGTTTAAGGAAAAGCCTTGTTGGATATGCTGAGTATTATGAACGCTGTACATCTTATTCCGTGTAGAAATTGCTTCATCTGCAACTAAGATGTCAGTTATAAATCTGGGATTTTGATGCAGCAATCATTCACGAAATCTAATTCGTATGTGACAATGCCTTATATATTATATCCCGGATATAATTGAACCTCGTGTATATGAGGCCAAACTGCTAATTTTTATTGAGCGATTTGTCAGGTACTTATTCTGGGATTCTCTTCAACAATCTCTAAAATGTGTTCCGCAGCTGCTGCAATACGCTGTGGACGCACTGGACCTTCATCTCTTCCACGATTCGGTTGTAAATTTTCCGTGTCACGCCCGCATTGCTCTGTCGCGGTAAAAGTAGGTATATTTAGCACACGTCTACCGAGAAATCGTCTGCGCACATACGAGAAACTACTAAAGCATTTTGTTTTACTTTACCTTACATTAAAACGATATCTATCAACTCACACGTAAGCCATTTTGAACAGTTGAAAACTAATGTAAACACTGTCGTAGAAACGTTAATACTACAATCGGGTTTCAGTATTTGGAATCATTTGCATTGCGATGGCGCTAAAAACTACAGTAGTCCACCGATGTAAAGGTTGAAAATACTACCATTTCCATATTTCATTTTCAAAAACTAAGAATTGTACAACACATTTTTTTTACGATACTGACTCCCAATTTTTTTTTTGGATAAGTTTTTAATCACCCTGTATAAGTAATTTGCACAAGTTTAATGTATAAACCTTCACAGCGATGTAGTTTAAAATTCTAAAAGATGTTACGAATTTATTGCACAACGTTGTGTGAATAGGTCTGTTCCAACAGCCGTCGAAAACTGGTTCAGAACCGTGAAAAATGTTTGATCAACACCGTCTTACATCGCATTCGCCGAGAGTACAATAACAACTAGTTCTGGACGGTTCGGAATCCATTCTCGCTATGTTGGACCAAACCCAATATCAACTAAGGATTTCTCGAGTGTAGTTATCAGGCATTCAGTTTGATATTTGCTGTTATTGTTGCCGATTAGTGTCAATTTACCTACTGCTATAATGATGCAAAATGTATAACGTAATAATAACTGAGAAAAAACAGCGTCGGAGTTATAAATGATAATTAACATTAAAAAGTAAAGTATGCCATCTAAAATAATAATTAGTCTCATACTAGTGTAGGATCTCTGTATATCGACTACTGACTAAACCTATTACAGTTATACTCAAAATAACTTACATGTTTTTTTTGTTGCAGGTGGGTGGCGTCACATTTATCCGTTGGCATAAGTAAGTAGTGTTATTTTGCAAAATTTTCAGTAAATTTTATTGGTGTGACGTTAGAAATACATTTTGTTATTCAGGCAGATTTGGAGATCGTCACCGGATAATTTCGAATTGTTTTTCATCGGTAATTTTTTATAATCTATTTCGAAAATGGGACGCGAAATTTTCAAAAATAGAACTGGCAGCCTCGAATTTTGTGAAAAGTGGATGGATATTATTGGGTTACCTTTTCGTTTATAAATAGGGATATGCGTTCACAATTATTTATGTTTTCATTTCGCCTGTTATTGGCTTGAATTTGTTGCCGATGTCCAACAAAAATGTATGTAATCGCCTACTATACAGTGTCGGCCACTTAAAACTCCCCAAACCCATATCTCCTACAATTTTTAAGATGTTGCTAAAGCGGAGATGACTTCAAGATCTTTTGAAATATCTATTTAAAAGTTTTGAAATCTGCCGCTTTGTGCAGAATGCACGTGACAATTTCAATGCTTGTAAGCGGTGGTGAAAATTATTTCTTTTGCGTGCTATTCTATTCCTCCAAGTGTACCTATAATTTCTTCGGCTGCAGTAAAAAATATACTGGTGGATTCAAGTTATTTTTAAATAAAATCACGTATATTGATGTAAAGGTGTCCCAGTTTTGTTGTAATTACAGGATATCTTGGAAACTACAAGAGATAGGACAATGCGGTTTTTACAACAATGGGCTACTTTTTCGAGAAACGTCATAGCCCTCTTCGTTTTTGAGATGCAGGGCAAAATTTAAAAAATTAATTTTTAAGGACTTCTTTGTATCTCACAGAATAACTGAGATATCGGAATGGTGAAAATTGCTTCTGATAGACTTTTTTAAGTAGAGTTTAATGGGCAATTTTAATTAGGTAATTGGGTATGTACAAATTCATGGCCTTTGCGCCACTCAACGTCAGTTGTTTTTTAACGTTTTTTAACAATTTCGAAAATATGAAGTAGCAAAAACTTGCTACATATTTTAAAATAGACACCCTGTAGAGAAATTACAAGTACGCCACTGAACAATTTTCACCATTCCGGTATCTCGTCTATGTTGTGAGATACGAATAATTCCTTAAAAGTAGGTTTTTAAATTTCGCCCTGTATCTAAAAAAACTGAGAGATCTATGAAAGTTCCGGTTACGGGATCTTAAGTTTCTCGAAAAAATTGTCCAAAGTAAAAAGATACAGTTTACTATCTTTGAATGAGCCATGTGTAAGTCAATTTCCATCCACTAGTTAGATGAAATGATTTTTAGCATTATACTCTGAATTTACGCTAAGAATAGCCACCACCTTCTGGGTGGGTTTTCTTTGTACATTAATTACATTACCTAAAAGTGATATCCCTCGTCCTTTAAACGAAAGCCTTAAAGTGTTTTCTGTTTTTGTGTAGCATTTCAAATAAACTTCAGTTAAAGATTTTTTTTTAACCAGTGTAAAGGAAATCAGTTCCTCTCATAATTATACGCGATAAATTTCAGTTTCAGGGAGCGTCCTCTTTCTCGACGACGATTTTCCTGAAATTTATAGTGTCCATTAGTGCAGAAAACTAAATTACTGACCTACCTAAAAGCTATCGATTTTCAGCGCTGCTAGCGGCAGTGTCTGAATTACAATTTGTCGTTTTGTCTAAGGACCTATACTGGGAATTCCAGACGTCTTTAATTTTTGCAATTTCCAAGAAAGGGAAATAGTCGATTGACGATATTTAATCGTTTTAATATTTTTGTTAATATGTACTTCCATTAAAATTTAAGAAAGATACGTCTTGAAAAAGCTACTCTTAAAATGCAGGAAAAAATTGATATTATTTTGTTTCATGCACCAGTCATTTGCGCCGGGAAATGGAACATTACAGTATCTGATACCGTAATGTGTGTTGCTTAACGACACTATTTAACATGTTGCTTAATAAACATTTGTAGGAATGCATTTGTCTTTTTTTCTGGATTAATTGTCACAAAATTTATTGAAAATCTCCGAAATTTTCATAATACGAAACAATGCAAAAATAATATTATTCGATGGTGAGATATAAGTAGTGGTTTGCTTACTTCCTGCTCGGCCTAAGCGGCTCGACTTACAGGAAGCGACCTACATTGCAGTAGGTACTTAACGCAGACCTCTCGCCCTGGGCTGGCTGGGCAGATTTAATGGCTCGTGGCCCAGGGAAGAGAAAAGTTAAAAGAAGAATCGGTAATAAACTTAATATTAGAACAGTTTTTCAGACAACTAATACTTTACGATCATTTTTGTCTAAAACGTGTCCAAAAAATGATATACAAAATTCATAAAATTGCATCTACAGTATACCTTGTGAATGCGATAAACATTATGTTGAAGAAACGTCTTGGCCTCAGACGGGAATTTGAAAAATCCAAAATTTGCGAACACGCTTGGGAAAACGGTCATTTGATTCAATGGGGTTCGGCAAAAATTTTAGAGAAGGAAGATAACGCAACAAAAAGAAAATTAAAAGAGACGGCGATTATTTTGTTGAACGGAGATAAGTGTGTCAAATTGTTCAGTAAACATCGATCATTGTTGGCTACAGTTGTATCAAGAAGAAGTAAGTAACAATAAAATAAAAATCATTTAACATATCTATGGAAGCAGATAAACAAATTTTAAACTGTTAAACTTGACATACGTTTAATATTTTTACTACTATTTTGAGAACGAAAACGGAGAATTTTTCGAAACGTCAAAAATACGCGATAGTGATGTGATTTTTGTTATTTTTTTACTTATCTGCTTTTTTTCAGTATGAGATTTTTTGGTTAGGCAAACTTAGTTTCAAAAATAACCCTTGACTAATCCGCTGGGCGCAAGGGCTTATTTAATTAATCTTTATTTTTTTCAAAAGTGTGGCAAAAACCCAATATATGTTTTTTTTTTCTAACAAGTTTTTTTTGTTGTAGTTGCATTTTTATTTTTGGCACGTATTTGTATAGAAAAACTAGTTTCAGAATTTTTTTTTAATCGGATATACAAGCCTTTTCAGTATCAGTATTTATATTTCTTCGGTTGAAAACAAACAGTTAAATCGAGAGTTAATCAAAGGAATAGGTACATCAAAATATAAAAACACACTGTCATTCTATTTTGACTAGAGTTACTATTAGCCAAATTTCGTTTTATCATCAGATCTTTTCTTCATAGACTATGTGGATGTAGGGCTGGCCTACTATTATTCTTCATTGTAGCATTTGCTATTCTTTCGTGTACAAAGGATATAAACTTGTACGGTCATTTAATTCAACACCTCGCACATGATTTTTATAAACGTAAACGTGGATATAGAAACGTGACAATTTTACGACTTCGTGAAGAAAGTCGTATCGGGGAACTGGCAAGAAACTATTCAACGTCCTCCGTATCGTAACTGTAGAGATAAACTTACTGCCTTAATGAAATATATGGCTATTTTATCTTATTATTATGCGGCGAGTAACGTCGATGAGGCGTTGACATTTCTGACACGTTCTCTATAAATAAAATGTGACGGTTCTCTTCGGCCTTTTATTTTTTGGCACTGCGCGGACGGTAATTGTAACGAATTGGACTGGGATCGGGTGAATCATGCGATCTATTCAAATTAGTCACTTGGAAGTCGCCTTTAATCTCCGGCAATTGGATTGTTTGTGGTTCGGTCGCGTTTCTGATTAAACTTTGCTACATCGGGTTTATTATTGGTGCCACTTGACTTGCTTCATTGTTGCCGGCCAGTGGCGGGCGTCGGGGTGCCATGTACTGGTAATTTATAATATCCAACATCGGTTTCCAAAACGTGTGTTCAACATCCACAGAGGTCACTGGGGCATATTTAAAGTATATACAGGGTGATTGGGGGAACATCCAATATTCGAAAGGGGTGTTCAGAGACAAAAGTGAACAAAAAAAGCCTAATAAACTTATGGTCAAATATCAACGGTTACTGAGATAGCAATGAAAATATTTTTACCCGAGTTAATTATTGTAATGCATCTGTAGAGAAAAGTGTTTATTCTGTATACATTACAACATTGATTAAAGATCTGATAAACCGAAATTAATGAATACATTTTCAAATATACCACCGTCCGCCTCGATGCATGCATCAATTTTTTTTGTGGATTGCACAGGTAGCTCGTTGAAGTGCACGGTGATTTTCTCTTATGAATATTGCACAATAATAATAATATCTCTACCCCTCATTCTGATCACGAGAATTAGCCCAGAAGTCGAAGACTTGTGCGAGAGAGGGGGCGGCATATTATTATTAAACAGGTCGCATTTGCGCCCAGGAACGACGTTGGTATAGGCCCTAAGCACCATTCAGTGCAGGAATGAAGAAAACCTCATTAATTAGGGGGTAGTCAAATGTCAACCGGTATCAATCTCTCACATTGACCCAAACCAACATTCTTCCACCCTAACATACCCGCAAAGAGGGTGCCAATCTTTCCACGAATATAGCTTATATACGCTCTACCGGCTGCGAGGGTCGAACTCACAGCGATCTAGTCATCTCGATTTAAGTACTGACGCCTTAAACCGCGCGACCACTGACGGATCCAATGGACAATGCGATCGAACAGCGCCTCTCTTGTGTTCATTTTTGTTACATATACTAATGATTTAAACCATCTCCAAAAGCAGTAATCAAGGGGATTTAAATCTGGTAACCTTGATGGCCAATTTTGGAAACCACCTCAGTCAATCCAGCGTTATGGAAAACGATTGTTAAAATGATTCATCACAACACGACTAAAATTGGCAGGGGCTGCTGAAAGTACATGTTTTGCCTAATATGGAACATCGTCTAGTAGATCTGTCAAATTATTTTCTAAAAGTTCTACATCTCTAGCTCCAGTAAGACGACCACCTAGCACAAGTGGGCCAAGTACCTAATTGATCATTAATTATACCACACCACACGTTAATGCTGAACCGATGCTGAAAGCATTCCACCATGGCGTACGGATTTTCATCTGATCAACGATGCTCTATCACGAGTGAATTGAGCCTCAGTAAACAAAATGTATTTGTAAAGTGTATGGTTTGCGTTTATCCAACTGCAAAAATGCAACGGTAAATCATCATCACCTCCTAAAGATTCTACATGCGCTGAATATGGTATTTACCTTTATCACGTCGTCTAAAAATCGACAGGATTCAATTCATGTGATCGCGGTGGCCAGGCTATTTGTGCGCTATATCTAGTGTTGCCTTCCTTTTTCTTGGTCTTTTCTTATAGTCTTGCAAAACGAGACCAAGACATGACTTGACAGCACGAATTACATGACAAGAGAAAATTAAAAAAAGTCTTGCGAGACAAAATATTGTAGTGGTATTCATTAGCTAAATAAAATTGTTAATCCCGACCAAACCGGGACGGTTGAGAACCCTAAGTGGGATGGATGAAATCTGGTATCAGATTTGTGTTCAGTGCGTCAAATACATGGGAATATCATGGTAATTATCTTTGGATAACTTTTTTTAATTTTGTGTCAGTGTTATAAAAAATAAATTGTTAAAAATTCATACCAATGTATTACAACATTTATTATGAAACAGATTTGTTATTATTGCTTATATGAATTATCAATATTTGTAAATGAAGAAAAAAATGTGGATTTTTGTGTTTCCTAGGACATAAAAGGTTGTCATTTTAAAATAGATAGTATTTTTTATTGTCTACAACTGTACAATGCCAACAATTCATTTTACTTCTTATTTCTCTGCAAAACAAAAACGGCTTTCGACGTAAATTGCATTTTCAACGCAATAACTTCGTTGGACTCGTCGTCCAATAGGAATCCTATTGGTTTACTTGGTACAAAATGAGGTTTCCTCAAGCAGACTAAATACAGAGTTATTTTTAGCAGGTCTGTATGCGTGAAAAGGCTGTAAATTTCTAAGCAACCGAAACGTATTCCGTAGTACGTTGTTATTGTATAAAAATTTGTAATTAGGTGCCGTTAGAAGACGTAAGTGTGTGCGGTGAAATGTTTCTTTTGAATTTTTTCTATTTTTATGTCCCGCGGATTGCTCTATAAATTAATTTAAGAATTCTCTTGGGTATTAATAGACGGTGTTTGTGTTATCTTTATAATTGGACTGCAATAAATTGTATTTAAAGCGATCTTATCGGGTCACTAACATCTACAAATCACTCGTACTTACACAGGTCATTCCATCGAGTAGCTTTGATATTTTGAAGAAATTAAAAATTTCGATCAAATCTGTTTTACGAAATTATATTTATCGCCAGTCTTTTTTAGCTATTAGTCGTTAATAGTTGTATTAGTACACGCCTGAACAAAAAATCGATATGTCGATTCGAATTGATTTTATTTTTGAATTGATTCATCGGTTCGCAGAAAATATTGAATCGGAATATCGAATTGAAATGTCGAATTAAATTGAGATATCGCATCGAATTGAAATGTCAAGTGAGTCTGTTTTTTTGTCACCTAGCTGTGAAATACTTTTCATGTTCTGGAACGGCCCAGTATTTTTCGTTGTAGAACATAAAACAAATGTCAAAATAATTTGTCATTTATTTATGATTTTATTAATTAAACCATATACATTTTAAGTAATATAACATTTCAATACAAAACAGTAACTGTTATAACCAGGACGATTACAATTTATTTTCCACTACATGTAAATTGAAAGTATCGATATTGCAGAGTTAAATTTTGACCAGATGCTGTCAGTTGTCGTAGCTTTTAGTTCTTGGTGTTCAATGAGCCTGCTGCTGTAATTATTTATGTTTACTGCGCACGTTGTATTATTGGCAAGATCCATAGACTCTGATGAAGATGGTAACGTAGACAAACAAACTTTATTGTCACTCTTGATTATACAAGAAATATTCAAACAAATTTCCCAACTGTCAGCGCTTTACTTCGACGTTTGCCAATCGCCTTCGACTGATCAATATAAACTGACTGTGACGGCGAAACCGATCCGCTTATATAGGTTTTTAGGGTTTTAGAAGTTTTCGGCGGTCCCGAGAATCAAATAGAATGTGGCCGAGAATATTCCAGAAAACGTCATAATAAAGTCATCACAAAAATTATAAATTCTAACATAAACAGAAACATAATTAACAAACTAAAGAGGTAGGTAAGCTTCAATTTTAAATTCTAACGTAAACAGGAACATAATTAACAAACTAAAAAGCTAGGTGAGCTTCTGTAACAATATACGAGGATCAATTATTATATCCGTATCATGTACAGCATGTCCAAGCATTAACACCAAAGGATTGGACAAGGAGGACCGGTACCATGGCTGCCACAATCTCCCGAATTTAAATCATTTGGTCTTCTTTTTTTCTTTTTTTTTTAAATGAAGTATATCGCACCGAAGTGGATACATATCGCACCTTCAATGGAATAATGACCTAACTGCAAAATTTTCAAATTTTAAGTTAATAGTGTCCTAAGTATCCTCATGTACTGCCTCTTTATGTGGAATAACGGCACAATGATTGTTGCACAAATTACCACTAGATGGCGGAAGTGTCGTTTACCGACCGAGCGTCTTTTACGCGGAATAGTGTCGTTAATGTTAGTTGTTACTCAGTTGTCAAAGTGTGTGCATGTGTTTTTGTAAAAACGACACAAGTGCAATTTATGAGATCAACAGCTAGAAATTGAACATCGCTTTGGATAGAATATAGACGTAAGTATCAGTTGTGACAGTTTTCTATAAAGAAATTGAAATTTCGTAGGTTATTATTTGTACATTGTGTCACTTTGCTTCCGAAAAGTTATGATGCTGTGATCTAAAGTACAATTGTGTCACTTTTCAATTTAAAAATAGAACTATTGTAGTTACTTAACTGTAACTTGAGTCAGTTTTCCCCAAGAAAAATGTGGATCTGTTAAATAAGATTACGTCATTTTCCTACTTACATACTGTTTTCGTGATTTTACTCATTTAAGTAATACTTTCTATCTAAATATTATTTTTCTTCAATTCCAGATAATGTATTCACGTTCTAAAAGATCATGCAATTGGTCCAAGCTGGTGCCACAATGAATTCTAGTACCAGAGATATAAATCGCAGTTTAGATCGCAATAATTCACCTGGGAACGAAAAGTCAGACCTTATCCAGTTAGAATCTTTGAATCATAATGCGGAAATTTCGGGTCTTTGTAAAGAAAATAATACTTTAATAACAACAAGCTGCAGTGATAGTGAAAGTAATGTTGTAACTTCTTTTCAAGCAGACAAAGAAGGTTCTAGAGTTGGCGTTTATGCTTCCAGGCTAACAAATCCAACTAAACTGAACCTGAGAAAAATATCAGACATTCCTTCATATAAAAACCTGAAAGCCACAATAATTACTCCAGTTTTAGCGAAAGTGACGATGACTCCGTTAAAGATCCCAATTTTATGGATGTGGATGTTGAAGAAACCTCTTCGGAAGTTGAATTAACGTCTAATAATATTCTAAACGATATAACAAATGAAATAAACCCTATATAATCGCCGAAGAAGAAGGGCAAGAAAAGACTAAGAAACCAGTTTTTATGGAAAAAAGAAACAGCAAAAATCTTGAGAAATCTAGGAAAGGAGTATAAATAAATCTTCAAAACGATACGTGCAACGATAAATGCATATTAAATTGCTCAAAAGAGTTTTCAAATGAAGAAAGATTGGAAATTTTGATACTTATTGGAAATTAGGCAAATTAGAGAGACAACGGAATTTCTTGGCATCTTCTATCCAAGAACAGCAACTAAAATATCGTCGAGTTTCTACACAAAAAGAACCTAGAAGACCAAACTCAGCATTTTATTTATACAATAAAGACATACGTATTAGTTTGCAAGACATTTTTTAAAAATACCTTGGGTATTACCGACAGGCCCATCCGAACAATAATTGCAAAAAAGCCGGCCTTTTATCAGAAGATCAGAAGAGGTCGCCATCAAAATCACGTGAAATTAAATGAAGAAGTCAATCAGTTATAAATCATATAAATTCAATTCCTCGCATAGAAAGCCACTATTTGAGAGCAACTACGTCCAGGAGTTTATTGACGGAGGTTTGACAGTTGCAGAAATGCACAGAAATTATGAACAAGAACGCACAGCAATTAACAAAACTGCTGCTTCTTATGCGATTTATTCAATTATTTTCAACACTGAATTCAATATTGGTTTTTAAACCAAAAAGGATTTATGTGATCTCTGCGAAGCTTACAAGAATGCAGAGGAAGAATCAAAGAAGATATGGAAGAAAGCTACAAGTTACATCATGAAGAAAAACAATTAAGTAGAGAAGAAAAAGAGCGTGACAAAAACACAAAAAAGAATGTTATTTTAGCAACGTACGATCTTCAAGCAGTCCTACCTTCCCCTATTGGACAATCTTCAGTATTTTATTACAAGTCCAAACTGGACAGCTATAATTTAACAGTAAATTTTAATTTGTATTATTTTTTTATTGTCGTAAAATATATATTTGTTTTTTAGATCTGCGAATTAAAAAACGACAACACTCTTTGCTATTTTTGGCATGAAGGTGAAGGGAACCGCGGTGTCAATGAAACTGCAACGTGTATGTACAAATTTCTTGAAGAAATATCAAACAGAGGAAATAATGATGACGAAATGCCGGAAGTAATTTTGTTCACAGATAACTGCGGCGGACAACAGAAAAATAAGTAAGATTACCAACGAAAAGTGTACTGACATTAAAATTATTATTATTTTAGACTTAAGAGGACATAGCCATGTACCTGTATGCAGTAAAAACCTTACGAATTAAAGCAATCACCCATAAATTTCTCATAAGTGGACATATCCAAAATGAAGGCAATAGCTGCCATTCTGTTATTGAAAAGCCGTTGCAAGAGCTAAGAAAGCGGGGCCTATTTATGTTCCTGACCAATACATAAGTATAATTAGAACTGCAAAAAGAAAGGAAATCCCTTCAGAGTTATTGAAATGTCTCACAATGATTTTTATGATTTTAAGACTCTACCTGATGACATGGGCTACAATTTTTCAAATAGTAGTAATAACGAAATATTTAAAATTAATGAATCAAAATTACTTCGTGTGGAAAAAGCTACACCAGATAAATTCTTCTATAAGACCTCTTATAAAGATGATGACTGGAAATCCGTCCAAGTTTGTTCAGAGCGCACTAGAGTACGGAAAGCAAAAGAATGTGTGTTAAAAAGCTTATAAATCTAAAATTGGCCTAAGTAATAATAAAAAAGACATTTCAATTTTACTAAAAACTAGTATAATACCAAAATACTATGAGTCGTTTTTAATAACTATATAATATGAAATATTATATATATATAATAGTTTTTAAATGTGTTCAGAAATAAAATATTTTTGGAATATTAAATATGTTCTATTTTAGTTACTACCCTAAAATATAGAAATAAATTTCAAAAGAAAAATGACACAATTACAAATGATTTACTTACTTACTTATTTTCTAACTTCTGTTACAAAATATATGAAACTACTGTGGATCACTGAGAAGTAATTCAACAAATCGATACTTAACATGTGGCCCAAATTTCTAGAGTGAATTCATAATGTAAAATTATTAATACAAATAATATTAAAATTAGAAATCACATTTCTTCGCATATTTAAATTTTATAGTTATGTCATTATTCCATTGAAGGTGCGATATATTGATTTACGGAAACGTATCATAGTCTTGATATTCAAACACGGTTGAAACGATTTCAAATATAAATTAAATTGTTGTACTTTCGTTTGCAATAATAATGACACTCTTTAAAATAAATTTTGCGATTTCTTTAGAACTTCCAATGTATTTGTAATAAAATCTACTTCACATTTTTAATATTAGTTATTAGTTGTTTCACTCACCGATAGAGATTTAATGAAATTTCTACTCAGAACTTCCAGAAGTTCAAAAACTGTCCTAAGAGAGTGTCATTATTATTGCAAACGATTGTACATAACACAACCGTGTTATTGTATTGCAGTTTTCGAAAAAATATTGTTTGTATCTCGAACGCGAAATGCTTTTGCGCTCTCGAATGGATATTTTATCTCGCTAAGCTCGGCAAATTAACCATTCTTGAACGCAAAAGTACCATTTCGCATTCTAGATACAAAAATAACTATTTCCAAATGTGTAATTCTATTTGGGGGAAAAATACTTGCGCATGGTGACCCCTATCAGAATTGTATTTGACTGTGGTGTATTTTCATTGATATCAGACCATAACTCATCGGTAGACGGTCTTGTTCATTATCGCCTGACCCAACGAAAACAATGGCGAGGTTTATTTGACTTTACATATAAACTGAGCCATCGAAATAAGATTTATAGTTGCGCGCACACACACACATACACACGAACGTCTTATTTTAGCGCACATCGATAGCCTTCCTAGAATACCAGCCTAGTTGTTTACCGAGAAATTGTTACTATGTCGTAAGATGGATATGCTAGATTGATACCGGCATCGGCACGACGATAAATATTAGAGTACTGCTTCGCACCAAAATACAATGAAGGCATTGTGCTGCCGGGTATAAAACTAATGAATCATAGAAAAGCGTTTGAGAAAGGAAACTGGCGGCTGTGTACATTCATCACTCGAATTTATAGAGTAATTCCTTAAGTGCCCGAAGTATTCCGAGAATCTGGAAATTCGTATTTATTAGCCGAGGAAAACGGGGAATAAAATAAGATCGTGTTCAAAATGAAATTTTATACATACTACAATATGTATATATACTCGAATCAAGAATTCAGACGTCTTACGTCACGGCTGACGTTACACATTTGTTTTTATTGTCAACGTAATTTTCGATATTTGGTCGCGTTAAAAACAATGTTTTATTGCAATTTAGTGCAATATATGATGCAAACTTTTAGTGTAGTATATAGTTTTATTACTATCAGTTGTAGTTTCTTAAATATGTTGATGAAAATATAATGAATTGTTCATTTGTTCGTATGACGTAAGTCGTCTGAATTCTTGTCGCGAGTATACATACACTTGTTTTTTTATACTGCTCGGTCTGAATGGTAGTGCCAGCAAAAGCCAATAGTACCGGCTAGTCCATTAAGTGTAAACTTGAAAGTAAGGTGCTTTGGCAGTTTTAAATTGTATATTACGTCATGTTCATGTTGTGACTGTCAAATATTGTATAATGTTTTCAGTAAAAAGTTTGCTAAAATATTGTTAATAGTTGTGGAAAAACAATAGTATTCTACTTCCATATAATGACTCTAATTCACTCAGATGATTTACAGTCATTATTGTAGCTATGCTCGTTGAATAATATACTATTATAGCAACATACTTATTATTTATTTACTTTATTTTAGAAGTAACTTGTGTTTATACAGGGTGTCCAAAATATGAGTGCCTTTATTTTGTTGGATGATATAAAACAAAACATATTTTACTTAACAATTTGTTTTTTCTGTGTGGATGTCAGGATTGTCGGGTATTTGTACAAAATAATTACAAATATGTACATATAAGCGTACTTACTGTGAATGGTTTTCTTAGAGTTCGTTTCACAACACAATAAAATGTGAAATAGTTACAAGTGTTCAAAAGACTTACATTGCCTGCAAAATGCGTTTACCTTGCAAGTATCTCGTAGCCAAAGTGTTTTGCCCAGATTTGCCATAAATTAACATGTCATGCAGCTGTCATGGTTACTGTAAATTAATCCACTTTTGTTTATGGGCATTGGCAAATATCAAGCAAGCGCAGAAAAACGAAACGCACTAGCCGCAATACTACTATGACTAATAATACTTTTAGGTTAACAAACAGCAGGTGATAGGTTATAATGTTGTCGTACGTTACAGTTTTCAGGACTTTCTGGAAAACTTCAATTGTTTACTTCATTAATACTCATACAAAAGACATTACAAACAAATTGCGATACAGGGGCTTTTACTTAACCTTATGTTGTAATTTCATAGCACAGTTTCGCATTTTATTGCACTTGTTATTTTCTATTCGTTTTAGACATTTTTGTCATAAGTTTGGCAGACATACAAGCCCCTCTAGTTCAGCATGTATATTCCGGACACACTGTATAATTTATGTACAATTCCACAACCATGTGCAATAACAAACATTGACTGATATTTCTTCACTCGTCCAGTAAAGTTAATCCCGGTGTAGTAAACTAAATGTAGTTTCAACTAGCGCACACGCGTCAGCTCTAGAAAAGAAAGTCCGATCTCGATTGGCGAATACCCCGAAGACAAATAAACCGTTCTCTCAGTGTATCCGGAGATAAATAAACCTCATTGTTCTCGATCTGCAATAAAGAACTGTTATGCGCCCCCCGCGTTCCTCGTTCTATCGACCAGCGGAAATAGTCTACATGTGTCGGGAGAACGAAGAAAAAAAAATAGACGAAATACATATCGCTCAAATGAAAACGGGAGGCTCTGGTGCATGTGTTGCAGCGCCCGTTGGTGCCTGTCAGAGCAGTGGCGTGCACTCCTGTTTACGCGAAATCCAGTTAATAAATTGCTTATTAGATTCAAATACCCACAGAGTTGTAATTAATAAACTGTTATTTGCTTTTAATTATAGCTAAATTTGTCAAGTTTGTTGTGTGAAGATTGACGTCAGTTAAATGATTTATTGTGCTATTTTACATAAAAACAGTAAATAATAACGTAAATAATCAATTAATTAGTTAGGTGTTGATAACGTTCTTGTGTTTGACAGCATTCCAAACGATTAATTTTTTCTGAACATATTTTGAGAAATATTGTTCGAGGCTAATCTAATTCCGGAAAAAAATCCATAGCGTTAAAATCAGATGATCTTGGCAGCCATTCGACATTTCCACATCTTTCAATCTTATTTGAAAATACGTCATCAATATGTCTTTGAACAGTTTATAGCATAATGCGGAGGTGCCAAGTGTAGTTTTTTTGTGAAAATATAAAGCCACTGAAGTTAAAATTAGAAATTTTGGTCCATATAAGTGTCATCGAAAAATTTGTTTGGAAACTTAACGGCTGTATCTCCTAAAAAATGGTAATTTTACTACGGTCATTTTTATGCAAAATGTATTTATTTTAGCTATAACTTCCTCGGTATCATTTGTGCTACTTCTTTTGAAAACACCCTGTGTACTTCTTGTTACTCTTGTCTCCTTCAAAATTAATATTGCCACCAGCGTACTTCAAAATTGTCACAATACATCAAATTATTTAACTTCAAAAAATAATGTTTTAAAATGTCTGTAGCTGAGAATCTGTAACTACTAGACAAGTATTGCGTAAGTTACTTAGTTCAGAAATAAAAAATTGACTCGTCCGAGGGATTTTCTGAAATATACAGGGTGTTAATATATATTCTATCGATTAAATAATTACGATTTGCTATACTATAACAATTTTTAATTCAAAGCTTAATAAGGAAGTTACAGAACGTTTTTTCTTCTTTTATCCATAACTTCTTTATTTGACAAAATTTGGGCAGTGACATTTTTTCAACATGAACTATTTATCTATCCACTCATTGATTTAAAATGTACTCCAGTGGTGTAGTAATTAGGTGGGCAGTGTATATTTTTTAAGAAAATAAAAGTACGCCATTGACATCTCTAAAATTTTAAGATGTTTTTAGAATTTTCAATTAATTTTTGACAAAAAAGTATTCCAGTAAAGTGTTCATAACATTGACAGTAACATGATTAGGGTTGTTAAACATCTTAACGTTATTAGCAATTTAAAACAATAAACACATTAATTACAACAATAAATCTATAAACCAAGTAAGACACTTTCAACTAATTTTTGTCTCGAACAGTTGCAATTCCCTAGTAACGACATTTTTATGACGCAAAAAACTGTAATACCCTGTAACTCTCTTATTAAGCTTTGAATAAAAAATGATTATATTATTATAATAAACTCCAATTATTTTCATCGATATAAAAATACGTTGATGAAGTTTTGCCAAAGATATCGTTAACACCCTGTACATTTACATAAACGCGATTCAGAAATAGTCTTAAAAAATTTTTGGATGTATAGGAGATTCTTACAAATACAATTTTGTAAAAAAATCAAAAAGGGCAATTCGAAAATGATTTAAAAATACACTTCTGCACAGCACTGGAAACTGGTCCACTGTAAAACCTAAGACGGCATAACATGCAACTGGCGACTGGACAAAAAATGGAAAGAATTTCCCAATGCTTTTGCCGCTATTGTTATGAATTATTAATAGAATTAATTTGTGGTTTTAATTAATAAAATAGTTTGACATACCTGATGTTACAACAAAATTTTGGGCCCGTCTTACCTATTTTCTACAAAAACAAATGGTTTTACTTCTTGTCTGTTCTCAACTCGTAAGTTAGGCCCATCGCAAAATGAGACGCAGCTCGGTGAGGTGACGCAGCGTGAGTCACGGCGAGTTTTTGTGAATCTAAGTAATAATACGAGGGTTGTCCGTAATTTAAAGTCTCCAATGTTTTTTCAAATAGTAAACATCTTTTTATTGCAAAACTAAGTACATACTCTGAAAGCTTGGACTTTTAGCTATTTTTCAACGTAGTCCCCGTCACGATCAATGCATTTTTGGAGTCGTTCTGGGAGCTTTTCATACCCGCTTCGTATCACTCTCCCGCCGACTCGCGCGGGAAGGTATCGACGGCTGCCTTCAGCTCTTCGTCGCTGAAGAATTTCATTCCTCCTAAGTGTTGTTTCAGGTTGGGAAACAAATAGTAGTCACTAGGGGCCAAATCCCCAAATTTCGTCACTGACTCGTCCGAAACTGAAGGACGCCCGCGGCCGGCCTTGTCATGCACGTTTGTACATACGACCGGCTGCGAACTCTCTATACCACATTTTTTATGTCCGTACACATCGGTCAGCTGACGATGAATTTCAATAGGGGGTGACCCCTTAAACCACAGAAATCTAATCACTGAACGCAATTCACACTTGGCAGGAGCGTCGATATCTCGTTAACGGCTGCTAAGCCAAGACCAGTGATGTTAACCTTTTAAAATTTGTCTCCCTACGACGAAGTATGAAATTCCCCTACTCTACTATAAATTTCCCTACGCTGCCTGCCCAAGCCCAAGTTAGAAATGTTAAAATTCTGTAAAAAAGATAAAGCGCTGTTGGCATATTATTGTTTACAAACTAATATGAGAAATGATCCATAAAATCTTATTTTCTTTTAAATGATAAAATAGTAAGTATTTGCGAAACTAATTATTTTGTTAAAGTTTTTTTCCCCTACAAAACAAGAATATTTTCCCTACCAACCGATTTATTGACAAATTTTTCCTACAAGTAGGGAATTTCCCTACGTGTTAACAACACTGGCCAAGACTCAAGACTGACCGTCACAGCGAGGCAGTGACCAGCCAGATTAGTGATGGGGAAGCAAGGAACACGGTGCTGTTGTCAGATTTAAGCAAGGGAGCTTGTTGGAGACCTTAATTTACGGACAACCCTCGTAGTTATTCCGCATATTTCTTCGCAGCGTGACGTGATGCAGTTTTGGCTCAACGTGATCCTGCGGAACGCAGTGTAGTTGCCGCAGTTTTAAAAATCACGGCGCGTGTTTGAAAACATGGAAAAAAAAGTTTTGTACGATACAAGCCTTGTATATCATATCATATACCTATATATGAAAAAATTAGATACAGAACAGATATTCACAATATAAATATAAGATTTAAAAATGTGTTATCTGTACCTATTCATGTAACATCTTTATTTCAAAGTTGTTTTAGTTATCAAATTACTAAATATTATAATAAAATACCCCACCCATTTCATAAACACATATAAATTATCAATTTTTAAATCTAAGATAAAAAAGCAATTGCTGTCCGATAAATATTTTTTAATGTAAACATCATATTCATGCTGCCACTGTTTTACCATTTTTTATTATTTTTTTTACCAGTAGATTATCTATTAATCGTAATAATTGTTATCGTTGTTATGTTTAATTATTGTAATAATTGTACTTGTTAGATATAGATAGTTTTAGTTCAAAATATTATTTTGGTTGAGTGGAAGAGCAGGTTTGATCTGAACTCTGCCATTTTGCAATTTGTTATTTATTGTTTGTATTTGGCTATATTAACTATTTGATAAACTATTCTAATTGCAAATAACATCATTTATTATTATTATTATTTGCGCGGTACCCGCGCTAGCAGTTTCCTCCCGTAGAAAGCTCACCGTGAGTCACGCTGCGTCACCTCACCAAGCTGTGTCTCATTTTGCGACGGGCCTTATCGGCAGCAACTATGATACGTTTCCTTAAATTATCAGTAGTATGTATCCACTTCAGTGCAATACACTTACATTTTTAAATATCCCCACAAAAAATCGAAATGATACCGGTCTTCCTCGTCTAATCTCTTGGTATTAATGCTTGGACACGCTGTATAAATGCTTCGTGTATGACACGCATCACTGCTGTAATACGCAGTGGACGTCCTGAACCTCGGTCTCTTCCACGATTCGGTTGCAAATTTCCCGCATCGCGTTGCACTACACTTGCACTTACTGCACACCCGGTAAAAGTAGCTGCATTTGGCACATGTTTACCGGGAAATCGTTGTGCTAAAGCATTTTCACGTCACCGTAAATCAAAACGATATCTATCAACACCGAGATGCTATTCATTTTTGACGCTACTTAAAAAAGTAATGTAAATACACGCATCATAAAAATGTTCGATATCTACAAAAATTAATCGGAGTTCAATATTCGGAATCGTCTGGCTAGAGACTACAGTAGCCCAGCGATGTAAAGGTTGAAAATACTACAACTTCAATAATTTTTTACTCGGGAACTATAAGAATTTTACAAAAATTTTTTTACGATATTGACTTCATTGTTCATGGCGCATCTATTCTCTATTTTTTTACATACATTTTGAATCATCCTGTATATACGTATTTCGAAGCCAATCTTAAAACCTTGATCATTTGAGCTTTGTGGTCACGGAACATTTCGTATTATTATGATATTGCTTACTGCCATCCATGTGCTGCTCCGAATGATACGCCACTGTGTTGTTGGTGCCATATGGCCGAAAAATTAATTGACTTTTAACCGGCCATTCTGGTAAGATCGATAAATCCTCGGTAACGTCATCGGAATGCATGTTGAATTCGGTGACATTTAATATTTTACAAACCTACCTCGCTGCCATCCGTTTTCTTGACAGCTCTCGTTTGAGACCCATTTGTGTGACTCTTTTATTTTTGTTTATTAATTACGCTTTAGTGCCATATGTCAGATGACATAGGAGCTTCGATTCGTAATAGATGAAATAAATGTAATCTTGAAGCTCCTGGTCCGTTAGTTCTATTAATAGGCTTTATTATTAAGACAAATGGTTTGGAATTATTTTCGCGTTTTCTTGCGTGTAGATGACATGGGGAACATCTCTTAAGTAGGTTTTGGTTGTTATTCGAAATGTAAGTCTTATGTTTCTCCTCCCGAAGTGCTGAGATGTTCACCATAAATCATTCTATTTCCAAACTATATTTAAAAAATTCCTCACATTTTTGCGAAGGAGAAAATAAGTTGTGAACGTCTGCTTAATCCTCCTACTATTTTGCTTCTTAAAATCTAATTTAATAAACCTAGTAAATTGCATTTAAGGCTTACGGTGAGCGCTCGATCCAAAGAGATATGGTTTTCGCTCAACTCCTCAACGAAAAATGATAAAAATATGCGGTTTTTTTTAGTAGACTACAAATATTATTTTACGTCGACACTGTGTTTTAAAATTTTGAAAATATGCAAAATTCATTTAAAAAAAATAATTTTACACTTTTTCAAAATTTCAAAACACAGCGTCGACGTAAAATAATTTTTATAGTATTTTAAAAAAAAAACGCATATTATCATTATCCGTTAAGGAGTTACTGAGCGAAAACTATGGGTTTGTTCTAACACAGCAAGAATCGTTTCCGAACCGTCCAGAATTAGTCAAACATTTCTCACGGTTCTGAACCAGTTCTCGACGGTTTTTGGAACAGACTTTATATATCGTTTGATAGAGCGCTCACCGTAAGCCTTAAGGTGCGTATAGATATGCGAGCCGAGCGGTTCGCGAACTGCTTGTGAACCTCTGGTTCCCATAGTTTAGACGTGGTTACGAGCGACGAACAAACCGCTTGTGAACCGCTCGCGACGATCCGATTCCTGTCGGTTTTTCTGACGAACATAAACTACAAAGGCGTTCTCAGTTCACAGTTTGACGGCGACGTGTCTGGTTCGTCGTTTTTAATCTGCTCACGAACCTACCGCTGAGATTAATTTTGTTTGATTTTTTTAAATTCAATAATAATAATTATGGACCAGTGGTCCGAAGAAAATATACTTACCCTGATCGATATATATATATAAAAGCAAAACGTTACTCTGGGATCCCAAACATAAGGACCATTTTAAAAAGCCGTTAAAAGAAGATGCTTGGAGAGAAATAGGTCTTGAAATAAACAGAAATGCAGACCAATGTAAGAAAAAGGTGATCTGTTTGCTGGCTTCTTACCGGCGAGAAAAGGCGAAAGTAAAAAACAGCAAAGGGACTGGAACAGGCAAGTTGAAAGCTATAAATAAAATTTTTAAAGAGATTTGTTAAGGATATATTTTATTTGTATATTTAATTCGTACACACCGAATTCGTGTGCCACCAACGCCGTTGCTTCATTTTCTTTTTGTCTAAACTAGCCATCAATAAGGCCGCGCCACTCATCACCAATATGGCACAATTTTCTTCATGCGAAGACATGATGGCAGAACGTGAAATCGTACCGGCTCCGGCACTCGACGAGTGACTAATGAATTGCAAAATAATTCGAGGTTCGTTGTTTTCCCATGGATCGCTGAACGTTCGTTGTAAGGATTCATTTCAACAAGCTGCTCATAAGCTGTTCACAAGCGGTTCGCGAACCGCTCGGCTCGCATATCTATACGCACCTTTAAAGAACTATCTATGCTGTTGGCTGCTGCTGGCACTTCCATCTAAATCGTAATTATCGCGAAAAATTGCTTTTATAGTTGAGTTTTGTTTTAACTAGGTGCATGTAGGGAGTCCCAAAATATTGTAATTTAACCAAACATACCTATATACAAAGTTGCACACAGGCGGAGTTACAGGCCTTCAAATGGGGTCAAATATTTCGGAAAGAATGAATATGTATCTGGATTACTATAATTAAATAACCACATTTGATACATGATTTAGGTTTATTATTGATCTTCTTTAATTATTTGTTCAAGTAAATTGAGACAATACAAGGTGTTCTGTGTTCATTGAGAGTGAGTCACCCCAAAATTCATACCAAACTTTTTTCCATTGATCGAATTTATAAGGAATGTAAATATCCCGCGCAGAATTTAAAACACTTTTATAGTCTTGTTCAATTTTAATAATAAACCTTAATCATGTACCAAATTTGATTATTCCAAGTTAAAATAATTCAGATATTATTTTTTTTCGAAATATTTGGTCCCGTTTATAAGGCCTGTAACTCCACCTGTGTGCAGCTGTATTAGTTTTAATTTAAATAAATGCTTGAACAAAAAGAAGTTTAGGTTAAACAGCAGTAAAGTGTGAATATTAGTTAGTGACCAAACGTGTACAATTTTTTTTATATATTTTCAGGTTTTAACAATATTGTGTAAAACTAACTACTCTGTGGGCTAAAGCCCCAACCAGCGTTGAATTACACCCACAATATCTACCCATATATCTTTATTATTAGCTTTTGTAACATTTTTTACTGTTTTAGAAAGGTATTTTAAGCTAATATATATCAAATCTCCTACAATTCCTATCAATGAAGTCTGTTCTCTGATACCAAACATCTAGGTATGCTAATGAACAATTCCATAGGCAAAGCTCTATTAATCTATCTACATTTACTAACCTGGTTTAATGAAAACACTCTATAGATATCTACCTGAAAATATATAAAAAACGATACATAAAAGGTAAATTTTGTTATTTATTTTAGTAGGTCGTTATGATGTTTAAATTCATTAACAGATGAATCAGTTTCATTTAATTTCAAACAATTTTTATAGTTAGACTCAACTTAAAGGAGGCCACTTGATAAAGCAATCCTAAAAATGCAGAAATAGGTCAGATCTCATCTATTGTGGTTGAATTTTCGATTTCCCACTGTCAGAAGATATCTATAGAGTGTTTTCATTAAACCCGGTTAGTAAATTTAGATAAATTAATTTCTTTAGATAATTATTGAATAGAGGTTTGTCTGTGGAATTGTTCATTAGCATACCTAGATGTTTGGTATCAGAGAACTTACATATGACTTCATTGATAGGAATTGTAGGAGATTTGATATATATTAGCTTAAAATAGCTTTCTAAAACAGTAAAAAAATGTGTACAATTGCTAAAATGTTTATCACAAAAGTGTGTCCAGAGAAATTGGTGAATTGGTTTCCAAATATTAAAAATTCTATACTTTTTCCTGGCTTTGTACAAGGTTAGTTCAGTGAAACCGTCAGCTTCATATTCCTTACGAAATATATGTTTCACTTTGTCTCACTTCGAATGTGCCGTCGTCTATCAATGCATAAAGCGGCAATTAAAAACATTTTACTTTAGTTTATTGCCGTGACTCGGGAATCTATTTCTATTTTTAAGCCAGGAATCTCGCAGAGGTAACTGTAACACTTTCCAGGTCTATTTTGAGACTTATTTTTTTGCGGCTAATGGTATCTCTGCCCTCCGTAGAGGATTTCCACAGTGCCGTTTATTTCGAATAGAGAAAGGACAAATATGTCCTGCCGGAAGGATGATATCTTGGAAACCGAGACGTCAGCATTTCGCTGCATAACTGCGAAACGATATTTTGTCATTGGCACAGTTTATTTTTCTTTAATGTTTGATGTGCTGGAATATAGGCAAACAAATACCAGTTTGTTGTAGTTAATAAATTGTTTATTATATCCAAATAATAATTTATTTACTATGAATAAATGTAAAGTTGTGGCGACTAAACAGTTACTTGCTTTTAAAATATAACGTTTTGAACGGTACAGTTCATTTTTAAAATATGTAATTTATAACAGCATTTTAATTTAATTTACATGTATAGAAAACATTTTTCTTGGTGTATATCACAAGTAGGCACGAAATCTCATCTTCTTTTAAAACAATATTGTAATTTGGTATGTCATTTCTATAGAATAATTTAAAAAATATATGGATTATGTATGTACAATCAAATACTAGTTTTTTTGTAGTTAATAGTCATAATCATTTATTTACTATAAATCAATGAAAAGTTGTAATGAATAAAAAGTTATTTGCTTTTAAATATAATGTTTTGAAATCATGCAATTTAATTTTAAGTTTTATTTTATTATTTTTAAGAGCATTTTAGTTTAGTTGACATGTATAAAAACATTTTTCTTGGTGTTATGTCACAAGCAGACATAACACGAAATCTCATATTCTTTCAAAAAATATACTTAATAATTTGGTATGTTATTTCTATAAAATGATAAAAACTATTTCGAGCACAATTGGTATTCTTTATTGTTGAGTACGAATATCTATTGCAGAGTTTAGAGGACCACATGATTTACGAACAAATATACATGTATCGTCTACTAGATGATATTTCATAGATGTCTTGAACTACAGCGACAGCGGATGTCGATTATAATAAGAATTATCATTTATTATAACGACGCTTAACACCGTTATGTTTCCTGTACATTTTCTATGCTTCTTCTCTTCTGTAACTTTAATGTAACAGTTCAGTTAGATAAGAAAAAATCAAAAGAAGTGGCCTCTGGCTGCTTCTATCGGAACATCAGCTTATTTATTTTACATTATCTATTCATTTTATGCTGTGGAGGAAATATTCAATTGAATTAAATATTGAAACATCCAATTTAAATTGAAATGAAACTCTTAGTTTAGACAGAATTTAATATATTATGCTGAATACTAACCCATTTCCAATATTGTTTGTATATATAAATTGATTTAATAAATATATTTTTACATTTAATATACATTTTACAGTAAAAACCAAAAAATTAGTCTAATTTATTTTTTTTCCTTGGCAGTTGAGGCGGTTGTTGTTTTTACTAAGCACTAGATAGACTAAGGGTTTGTTCCAACAACAGCAAGAATTGATTCTGAACCGTCCAGAACTAATCAGTCAGTTCAGTTGTTAATGTACTCTCGAATGCGACGTAAGGCGGTGTTGGTCAAACATTTCTGAAAGTTCTGAACCAGTTCTCAACGGCTGTTGGAACAGACCTCGAAATACACACAGCGGTTTTCGTTGCCATAACTTGCGTTAAATTCACTGATAGGTCCTGGGTCAGTTGTAGTTATACGGTAAATTACGGGTAACACAAAGTGATACTACGCACATACTAGAAAATACCTAAAATACTAAAAGTACCTACTACGATTCGTTTACGTACGTGTTACGTTGTTATTTAAGGTTAAGATTATAAACGAAGCGTGACTTCACCAAAGACTGCGCTTGTAACTTGTCACATGTCGCTTATTTTGCACACGGAAAACACGCTCTGAAAACGGTATTTTGCACACGGTTATGTCATCTTTGCACACGCTGTGATGTTGTTTGATGTTGTCACCCAAATTATGCAATGTTTCAAGTTGGCTGAGTTTAAAATTAAAATTTGATTTTTGTGGTCTCTGTTTGCAGTCGTATAAAAAGTATCGTAAAAAACTCGTTTGAAAACCTCTTTGCACACTCGCTCATGTGCAAAGAGTCATTTTCAAACCTCGTTTTTTAATATACTATTATAGTGTTTGACAGATTTCAAAATAAAGTTATTACCTGTTCGTTGGTAAAGCAATTAGATGATCTATTCTTGGTAATAAGGCTGGTAAAGTTAATTTTGATAAACGGAATCGTTGAAAAAACTCCAAATTGTCATATTTCGTTAAACAATGATGCCTTACTCTGTACATTTTAGGTCTACTTAAATTATCACTATCTTTTGAGGATGAGCTTGAACTCGTAGCATATATGTAATTATTCATTATTTATCAAGAAACCGTTAATAATTGCAACAAACCACGTAGGTGTAAGAAATCCTTGAAGATTATCCACAAATTTATATATAGGTTATCTGTGCTCTTGAAGTCTTCTTTAATCTCATAAAGATCCCGCCTTCGCCTTTATTATAAAGCACACTTTATCGCCACTTTAACTTTAAAATGCCTTTATGGAACTGATTTTATTGGTAAAGATCCCTTTTAATATTAAAGGAAGCTTTACTTCTTGATTACGGAACTGGCTGTTAGGGTTACACAGAGTCTGCATCAAAATTTGAACTCGGTTATTTCCTACGATCATGAGAATTCTAATCAGGCGAAACAGTTTATTTTAATTACTAATTTATAACATTAACAAAACAAGTAATTATTAAGTAGTTATTTAAGCTAATATAAAATGTTAACGAAATACATTGCAAATTAAACGTACAATTTGTAACATTTTGTAAATTCAGTGCTGAGGCAATAGTGGCTTGAGGATGTTCTTCTGCCGTGGAATTCACTGTTGATAAAGTATGTGCGACAAGATGTTACTGTTGATGTACTACGTGCTTCAGCAGCTTCAGAAGTTCTAATGAGAGCTTTGATGCTTGGAGAATGCTGTGGGCTATTTTCTTTTTGTTATCCAAACAATCCTCAATGTATGACTCAGCTGTCGATGTGGACTTCCACCCACCATACCGTTTTATGTTTGTAATATTGGACCCGGAGTTCGCTAATAATGTGACAGAAAAGCGCCGAAAACAATGTCCTGTATACGCTTCTGGGTTTTGGAGGCCTAAGTAACCAGTGATGTTAGATGGCATTTTCTCTAAGCTGTTGATGCCCACACACATTGCTTAATAGATTTATCCCCTTTATAGAATAAAAAAAACCCTAGGAGGCATAGCAACTTCGATAGATATCGACATATTTACTTGTTTCTTCTTTGTTCACCACAAATTTTTTGTTATGGTAGTAATAAGCACATCCCCTTTGTCTTCTATATCGTGTATCGTCATATTTGCTAGTTCTTCGCGGCGAGAGGCACCGGCAAATATCGTGGCTACTTTGGTCATAAAATATACATTGTCTGTAGCATTTCAGAAAAAAAATATATTTCCTTTCTTTCTCATATACCTACCGATTTTTTTGGATTGTAACCAACAGTTGATTTCTTCAAATATGCCGTTAGCTCGAGGTATTTTCCAATGTCAATGTTCTTCTTTACTTTGAAGCATATAGTTTCAACATCGAATACTTTGACCATAGAGTTGACGGAGAGTTATATTTTGCAATATCATGGCCAAAAACACCTTTTAAAGATGAAATGTTCTTCTCCATGCACCATTGGTCGAAGGCAACAAGCGAATTTTTTATTTTGCAGGAGTTAATACATTACTAGCATCATTAGCGGCCTCCAATATCTCGGTCGGAAGTTAATCGAGAGACTCCTCACTATTTTGGGTAATTTACGACGAAGAGAAATGAAAAAAATATTAACAATACTGCAAGGTGCATCTGCTGAATTACGTTGGGCACAAGCATTGTTACAACAATACGATAGATAGGCCTACTCTATAACGTAACAAGAGATGTTAATGAAATTTTATTCTGTTTTAGCGTGTACTTAAAACCACGAAACAATTTCAATATGATTTATTCAGGTATAATTTTAGATTCCTAAATTCAGTTTCAATTACTTCTCCTGCGAAATTTTTTTTGCTTTGCTTGGCTTTTACCTGATTCTATTTATACGGTTTAATTTGAGAGCTCTGTTAAATTAGAGCCATACTTTTCAGGAATATAATTTCTGCAAAACACTGCACGTAAATAGAATATTAAATTAGGCTACTCCGCGCAAGCGGAGAAACTTTGCAAGGGGTGGTTGTCCATAATTTCCCTTTCTCGAGGAAAATCCACTTCCCCGTCGCGTTTCTATACATTCGTCCATGGAATAACAAGCGCCAAACCGCCCAGCTTAAGGTGTCCATACATACCGGGAGAAGTCCGCGGTTAAATTCGCGCAGGCTTGACCAAGTTTGTTTCTGTTTCTACGTGCACGCTTATGTTGGAGCGACACGCCAGGCCATGACAAAAGCACAGGCCGAGCTGCACGCCAATTTCCAAGACAAGAGCTAGGAGGAGTGCGACAGTGTTTAAGTTGGAGCGAGGCGCCAGGAACTCTTCTAGTTTATAAATTTCAATGTTCTAACAGTTTGGACTTCGGCCACAGTTTCAAACAAAATCGTAGAAATATGTATAATCGTCGTCTTCATCAGATGATGAGATTTTATTAGAATCGACGACCAGTTAATGGTATTTTCTTAATAAAATACGAAAAAGAAAATATTTTGTATAAAGTGCGCCAATTTCGACACTTTTAGAGGGTTTCTCCTATTTCCCGAGGAGATAGAATAAAACTGTCTAAGGTCGCACAAGGTCGATTTTTAAGAGAAATTGAATGGCTAGAACCACATTTCGATATATCGATTCGTTTAAACAATACAGGGTGTTTCTTATTTTTGTGTATAACCTTGTTTTCTAATAATTTAGATTTTTGTGAAAACATTATTTTTCAGTTTTTACATAGATTTCAGTGACGTACACTAAAGTCACAGTTTTCCCAATTTTATGGTCAACTTAACCAGTTTATTTTTTATTTCTGTAGGAATATCTACGGTAAAAAATATAATTAAAACCATGATCAATTAACCTTAGTAATGGACTTCATTATCCGTTTAGCTTAATGATATATTAAAAAATAAGCTGTTACTATTATTTTATTATTGTTAAGCATGTATTGGTAAAATATTTATTTATACCTCAAAAATCATCGACGGTACAAACAAATTAAAACACCCTATATTAATTAAATAAGTATGTATCTAAAAAAATGTTTCCAGTTGCATTTTCTATCTGTAACAAAAATTACTGTGTAAATCTGATAAGTGTAGCTAATACCTGCCCTAATACGATTATTTACGACGAATTTTCTGGTTAGCTTTGAAGAACAATTAAATTCGTATACATTGTATTAGCATTGTATTTATTTTTTGACAGCTGTTAGATGCTGGATTAAAATTTTTGCCAATAAATACTTAACAAAAATAAAATATAAATAATAGATTACCTATTTTTTAATATAAACGTATAATGACACAAGTTTATTACTAAGATTACTTGATCACGATTTTAATTATATTTTTTACCGTAAAGAAATATAATATGAAGTGTTAACAGTAGAAGTTCACTATAAAAAAGGAAAAATTCCGCACATATTGCTATAAAGAAATATAGTCTTATTACATTTTTGGAATGCTAGTGCAAAATACTATCCAACCATGAGATAAAATACAGGGAGTTCCATTTAATAATCGTAACTTTGTATTATAACTCAAAAATATAGGGTATTTTAAAAACTGTATACAGATTTGGAAAGTGAGGATCTTGATGGTGAATTGTATTTTGCCGCTTGCGTGTATTTGTGCCATGCTACACGCATACTTCGACCACAGCGTGTTTGCATCAAGCGTTGCCAGGTGGGAAAAATTCAGTGCATGAGAATAATTTCAAAGAAGCATGAGGTTTGGAGAAAAAAGCATGAGGTGGCTTAATTTAACAAAAAGCACCTCTTGACACAGCTTAATTTTTAATTACTTTGGTAATGCCAATTTTATTTCATTAAAAAGGGTTATGTTCTGCTATTTTATCATAAAATTCCATTGTAAGTAGGTAGTTACAGGTACTTACTTAAAAGTTATTAACCACGTAACCTTTCTAATTTATTTTATTGTTAGGCCGGGCGAACGTTGAGGCGCAGTTGACGTGACGCAGGGTGACTCACGGGTTGTAAAATCTGTTGTTTCCAGAAAATGTAGGTACCCTTACGGAATAGTTAAGAATCACTGCAATACAGCGTGAATACAGCACACACACCGCATATCCGTACTGTCATACCCGTTTATGTATTCATTGCTAATTATTAAGAGAGCAGTCTACAATAAAGGACATTTCAAGTACCCAAATATTGTAGATACCTACCTCTATCTATTCAATTTTGCCCTCGATTTTTCCTTTATTTCTCGTTAGGTCTTTGTTTTGGTAGATTTCAAAGAGTAATTTTAATAATTTTATTATTTCTTTTTGTGTCTATTAAAAAGCATGAGATTTTGTAATTAAAATATGAGAGCATGAGATTTCCTTGGAATGCATGAGCTCTGACAACACTGGCATCAGTTGACCGGACAGCTAGATTTGCAATGGCGAATTGGCGTTGGCGATACGGAACCGATTACCGTAGTAGTGGGGAATGCTAGACCAATGCACGTCGCCGCCCCTCTTAAAGTTCGTACCTTCCCTGGGATGAAGCGGCAATTTCTACTTTCTCCGTAAAGATCCGCAATTTCCGAATCTGTATATCACTGAAATCTATGTAAAAAAATGAATAATGTTTTTTCAAAAATCTAATACCTATATCAACAAACAAGGAAGTTATAAAGCTTCATAGTAAATGCAAAAAATTAGAAACACCTTATATCTTAAACAATTCGATATATCGGAACACGGTTTTCGCCATTCAATTTTCCCTCACCTCGCGTACTCATCTAAACGTGTCTAAACGCTGTGAATGCATCACTCTCTATTATTTTGGACCTCGACCATCGCGCCGCGCGCAAATAATACCTTGCTAGACTCTCTACTTTAGCGCCTGGTTCGGCTTTAGTACTCCCCTATAAACACCTCCATAAGAATGTATGCATTGCATTAAATATTCGTGGTTAGGCGCGTAGCTTTTGTCGTGGCCTGGCGTGCAGCTTCAACATAAACGTGCACTTCAGGTGTCCATACACATGAGGAAAGATCCGCGGTTAAGTTCGCACAGGCTTGATCAAATTTGCTTCTGTTTCTAATTCAGTCCAGGACCACGTGATGCGTGATACATAATTGTTTGCTCAAAATCGACTCCAAACTATTTAATTGTCGAATATAAAGTGACCCATACCACTAACATTGTATAACCGAGTGTGGTGCCGCGTGTGTGGATTACTTTACGGTCCTGCTACGTTTTTGAAGACTCTAATACCTGGATGAGGGGCGTTCCAGGCGACCAGGTAGGCCTCCGCGTTCCTTGATCTGGTCTGTTAACCTCTCAGGTCCGCTCGCGTCTAAATCCGCCAACTCGAACCGATTCCACATTATAAATAGATCGTGTGAATGTTTGGAATTCGATAGCGGGGGACGAGCCGTATAGCGGTGTTTTCCTTAAAGAAATTGGTTCCTCGGGGTCCGACGTCGCGGCAGGCTGTGAATTTTTCAGGCAAAGACGCGCGAAGAATATCAATTGCTGAAAGGACGTATGTATTTTTATTGCTGATTTGCGCCGGAGGTCAGGGTCTTTCGGTAACGCATCTGATGTAGTTTCAATTTTGTGATAAAATTTTAAAAATCCAATTTCTTGTGAGTCTTATAGATTATCATCCGTAGTTTAAGAAAATGTAATACCTTAAAAAACTCATCTTTTAAAGTTGACGGCACTGAAATCTGATCGTTTGTAGTTAGTTGTCGTGAAACTATTTTCGTTTGTAGTATGAAGGAAACAAAGTTAAGTACACTTAAAGTTGGAATGGTTTTATAGATTTTGCATACAATAGGTATATTGAAAGCACAAAAATTTATTTTCTTTGGTAATACAAATAATAGTATATTATACACCAAGGTAGAGAAGTATGCCATTATAGCTGAGACACCAAGAGCCGCAAACGAGGGATTTTTAGATGCCAAAATTTTGACGATTGATGTGGATGTTCTAAGTGTTATAATTATAATAAAAATATCTACCAGTAAGAATGGTTCAGCCAGAAAATTTGTCGTGATGAAACCCCTGTGGATTGAGGTGGTAAAAAAGTACTTGGAGAAGAGGCCTATACCAGATTAACGAAGATTATTTATTGGATTCCGAAATGGGGTGCCAACACGGCAGAATATGAGGCACAGCACAATTAGCAATATGTTCAAAGTGATCGCAAAGTTCCAAAATTATGAGACACCGGCTATGACCTTCACAGAACTTCAGCTACCATATTGGCTGAAAATGGAGCGATATATTGTCCTTAAAGCGTCACGGTGGGTGGCGATCTTCAGGGGTAGCAGAATAATCAATAGCCGATAAGAGACGCATTGCCAAAATGGTGCAAGGTGTTCAAACGTCTTCGTCATATCTTGTCGCTTCTTCTGCCTCTGCAACTATTACTAGTTCCACTGTTGAGTGTGATGTTTCACCCAATTCGCCCACTCCGAGTACAATTCCAAGCACTTGGTTTTCTCCAATATACTTCGTGCCCGGAAATCAAGCTGATAATGCTGCTGGTGCCACTACTACGTCACTCAACATTGGAGGAGCAGGAGCAGGCATCAATATGATATGCCACAATTGCACAGTTAACTATTGCGTTTGTTCCAACAACAGCAAGAATCGATTCCGAACCGTCCAGAACTAGTCAGTCAGTTCACTTGTTAATGTACTTTCGGCGAATGCGACGTAAGACGGAGTTGGTCAAACATTTTTAGCAGTTCTGAACCAGTTCTAGACGGCTGTTGGAACAGACATATTATTTCCGATAAGTTCGTGGTACTGATAATTATCTGTTCACATGTTCTGGATATTTTCTACCTATTAAAAACGTGTTTCATAACCTCCACGTTCTGCGTGCTGTGGTTCTGTACTTTTATAACTGTCAAGTGTCAAAATTATTAAGTGTCATTTTCATTATTTACCTTGGTTAATAAATCAAGGTCATCATTATTCACCCAGGTCAAAAAGATAGAAGTCGATAATGGTGGGCTTATAGGCTAGTAGTGGAAAAACATTATTTCACTATAATGAACTACAAACAGTACATATCCACTTTTGACGATTCAAGCTAAAAACTACGAACAACCATTTGCAATAAAACTAATCTTGTGTGACATTTTTTTATTAACGTTGTTTGATATATTTGTAAGAAATATTAAATATGACAGGGTAAGCCATGACTTGTCAAAAATCGTGGTATAAGTACTTAATTTTGGATTAAACTGTATTTAAGCCTGTTGATATGCCATTGTTTGATAATTGTCACAGTTTTGGAATTGTACCTACTTTCGAATTTCTGTAGTTTGAATTACTTCGACAATTTTATTAAATTATTTATTTAACAACAAATCAGTAAGCTAGCATTTATCTTCAAATTATATATCTGGTTATAGCTTTTCTCCTCTAAAGTAATATTTAAATCACTTACCAGAACTACCAATTAACTTTTCGCTTTTTCGTAAAGAGAGAAAATCATGACGTATTTATTGTTTTAAGTAAAGAAAGCATAAAACTATCCTTATCTAGCCCAACTCGTTTACATAAAATATGACTTAATCTCCTATTTTTAGAATGTTGTTTAAGTCGTTTAACATGCCGAATACGGAGTTAATTGTTGCAAATTTACATGTCGAGTATTAAGTAACTTTTGCTTATTAAGAGTATATTCCAATTTTATGGTGGTTGTTTACATATTGAGAATTAAGGGTCAATATTCTGAAGCTCAACAAGAATTATTAACAATTATAATTTTCCAGATTCGTTTTAGATTCCAGTCATAGTAAAAGTGACGTTAAATATGTATCGATTTTATCTGCAATAAATATTTGTGATTGTTTATTAGAGATAAAATTAGACTAGAACCTCAGTGGACCGAATGAAGACAAGTTCAAGTACCACTTAGTAAAAAGTCAAGTTTAAGAATCAAGTGGTTGAAAGTCAAAACACACTTTAGAAACAAGTAGTTATTGAAGCTTGTTTGGTTTCTCCTTATCTCGTTTTTTTTTCAAATATGTAAAGGTTTATCATAAAAATCAATTGAACAAACTCAAACCAAAACTGTGTTCTGATAGGAACTCACGTTATTTCGTCACATTAATAAAAATCGGTTTTGGCTGTTTTTATCATTGCAAGCTTTATTTTAATTGGTGGTATGTAATGAAACAAAGTCTTAGTGGGTTGGCAAAAGCTTTTTCTTGTACACCGTTCTCAGTGATGAAATAAAATTTGTATTTTGTTCTTGTTGAGAATAAAAAAATCGTTAGAACAGATCAATTTTTATACAGGGTGGACAATTAACCATAAGCCATAAAGCAGTGACGACGCCTTTATGAGAAAATGTGAAGATATAGCTTATGTATTATTATTAATATAATAATTAAAATTCTAGATTTTACCCTTTCAGATTTTTGTAAATATTTTTACACTTTCAACATTTTTATAAATAAAACGTGTAAAATTTGACACCACATTATTTTACAACTTCCAAAATAATTGAATATGACCATTAAAAGGAAGCTTGCGATCAGAAGTGATTCCAAGGTCATTTATTAAAGTGGACCTTGCTAAAGTAACACCTAATAAGACATCGCATTACATTTACCAATATTAAGGGGCAGTTGGTTAAAAGTACATCACGTGTTAACCGAATCAAGGTTATCTTCAATCTTTGCACAATCCCGAAGACAATCAACTATACAAAATATTTTCCAAGTCATCAGCATTATAAGGGAAATTTGATGTCTAGTTTATCAGTGATATCGTTTATGACCAAAAGTGGTCCGAGAATTGAACCTTGAGACACTCCAGAGGTCTGAGAAAAACATTTAGACTTATGACCGTGGATTTGAACAAACTGTGTTCTGTCAGACAAGTGCGACTGGAATAGAGGGATCAAATTGTTACTCAAACCCACATTATCCAGCTTGCAGAGCAGTCGACCATGGTCAAGCCTGTCGAAAGTCAGTATAGATGACGTCTACCTCATGTCTACGATCAAGAGCTTCACTGATGAACTAGGTCTTACAGACTAAGTTAATTTCTGTAGAACGACCAGTTACAAAACCATGTTGTTCGGGTATAATAATGTTCATGTGGAGATAAGAAACTGTAAATTAATATTTCAAAAACCTTTGAGAAATTGTTCAGAATAGCAATTGCTCTGTAATTAGTCATATCATTTTTTGAGCCCTTTTTATAGAATGGACATATTCTAGATATTTTCCATCAATCAGGAAAAAGGCATGTACGTAAAATTAAATTGTATATTGTACACAACGGTTCACAAAAGATGACACTACAGTCTCTGACTAAGAATGCAGGTAAAAGATCAGGTCCAGAAGTTAAATTAGGCTTAATTATTTTAAGAGATGCCAGTACTTCATCAGGGATAAATCTTTTTATATTAAATAAATGATATAACCTCAGATATAACGCATTATTATATGGGAGAGAAACAGCATCATTGTCATAAGTACTCGGCTCATTGTATGCACTAGAGAAAAACGTGGCAAAATTTTCCACAATCAATTGAGGGTCTTCTATAGAGCTATCGTTAAAGGTGATAGCAGATGGAATAGTAGAATTTCTCTTTTTAATATTAATGAATTTCCAAAATATTTTAGGGTTACTTTTAATATCAGATTCGATATTAGTAATATATTTATTATAAGCTATATTAACCTTACTTTTAATAGTAGCTCTAACATTTTAAATTTATTGTAGATAGTATCTGTCCGACATACACTAGTCCAAACATTTACTCTTTCCAGTAAAGACCACCCCGTGTAATATTGTATGCATATGTAACTATGTAACTTCATTAATGCGAGCTGAGTTTAAACATTGCAGCATATCCTTTCCACGACCAATTGAAATGAACGAGAGATTTTTTTAAATCTTAATTATGCCATGGTACAAATTAAATGAGAACGTTCAACATCTGTTGTTTTCAAGTTTATTAATGTTACAATACATTGTTTGCTCTTTTATGTGTGTACTTATAAATATACTAGATTAGTATCACTAGGCGGGCACCGGTCAGGCCGAGTTTTCAAAGGTTACTTTGTTTAGTAAACTGTATACTCATTACTTGAGCGAGCGAAGACGGTTGTCGTCGTTCCATGTAATTTCTTTTATAGAACGGAATGTTTGCAACTTCCTTAGGACGTTGTAAAACAACAACAAACTAGAGGCTCGCGTGCAATTTTATGTTGCAAGGGCAGTGATGCACCGAGGATGAATTGTAGTGGGTCATGGTTGTCTACTAAGGCTTAATTACCATTGGAATATTACTTTGGCAATACGTGACGCTGGGGACCACGTACTAGTAGTATGATATGAATAAATTAAAAAATAATTTCGATTTCAGTGACTAGAACTGGGCTTTGGAGGTTCGTCAACTTATACCGGGTGTTCCCTCTAAAACTTTCAGTGCTTATATCTCAGAAACCATTATAGCCAGTGCAACGAAATTTGGTGTACACACTAGATGGCGCGTAAAATCTGGTGATAACATCAATTCTTATACAGAGCAATCTATTTTTCATGGAATCGATTTAATTTTGATTTTTTGATAGTCAGCCCTGCTAAAACTTATGTTTAAATTGAAATATACTTAATTATGAACACATTTTGAAAAATAAACATTAAAAAGTTTTAAAATTTATCATAAAAAACGCCTCCAAAAAGTACCCAAATTTCATTTTTTTGTCATGTAAAATGTGTATAGCCTTGAGCTAGATTTACACAGAAGAAACTAACAACGGTCAACGTCACAATGAATTGTCAAATATTAATGGCATAAAGTATTTTATTGGATATAAATAACCCTAATATAGTTATTTATGCAACGAGTGCAAAAAGTAAGCGTTTATTGCACGCGACGTGAAGTTGTCCTACGAGGCCGTAGGCCGAATAGGACAACACGTCGAGTGCAATAAGCACTTTTTGTACGAGTTGCATACAATATTTTTTCTACGTTCATGCAAAAACCAAAAAATGTTATTTAGATGACACTAAGTCTAGAAAAATGTGACGTCGATTTGAAGGTTTATGTTTGTCATGATGACAAAACGCTGCAGTAGAATGACAGAGCAGTAAAGAACCACTTTTTCCATTAAATATAGTTCAATAAAGTATTGTTTTTTGCATGAACGCAGAAAAAATGCATTTAATGCAATTTACGTATGCACAATGGTGTTATGGAAACATGTCGATAAAAATTTAGACTTGAATTGAGGCTTTTGGAGCATTGGGGTCGCTGCGCCGGCGCAGTCCTCCGTTACAGCTCTGTTCAGCATGAATATTGTGTAAAATATCTGTGAATATTTTTAAATTGTCCAATTATAATGTAATAAAACTTCAGTAAATTATTATTTTTTATGTTACTACAGTGTACAATATAATTAGGTACCCGTATTTTTATCACAAAATAATTTACAAAAGTCTGTAAGTACCTAAAGAATATTCTTTTTTTTCCAACTACTGTAATAATTATTCATTACTTATTTAGTAACAAATAAATTCGAACAAAACGATTCCTAAAACTTTTTTATTATAATGTGAACGTGTTTGTCGTTGAAAGTCAAAACTGAACCTGCCCCAGCCCCACAAAAGAAATATTACTATAGCATAACCTAGAAATGATTGTTGTTTGTTGTGTAAACATATTTCAGCACATTATTTATGTTTCTGATGGATAAAGTATCTTTAAGAAGAACTCTACATCTGTAAAATAGTAAACAATGTACTATAATTTCTGTATTTCATATAATACAGAACACATCATTTTATACAAAGCTTGTATTTCTCTTTATATTGACTGCTATAAATTATGAGCAGATTTATAGTCATTCCTTACTATTTTTCGTATCACATTTAGGCAATTTTTGATACCAATAAGTACTATGACATTCTTACAAACTTTGTATTTAATAGCAGTTCTAAAATATCACACTAAGTGTCCCCTAAATAGAACACCCTGTTGCTTGGAGTTGTGTAAAATTCTTTTTTTTTTCTGACATGGCCTATGTAGGGGTAAATATATAGTTTTTTAAATTTATTGCGATATTTCTCTGATTGTTCGTTAAATAATCATGCATCTCGACTAATAACTAAATCTGGTGATCTTGCATTCTATTGTTTGAAATTGGCAATTTGTAATGGGAAAAATGGAACACTTGATGTAGTATTCAGAACTATTATTAAATGCAAAATCAATGCAAATATTATGGTCATTATGGACAAGTCTCAATGTTTGATATTTTTCTTATTAACGATGTCTTATTATTATTATTATTATTTATATAAAGAAAGGAAACTATACCACAGGATACCACGTGATAAAAAAGTGTATTTCCTACCATTAGATATAAGATTATATCTTACAGTGTATCCTACAGTGCATTGACTGTTCGTAGATAGGTATTCGAAAAAAAAATCATACAAACGGTGTAAGAATTTACAATATTATTTGAAAATGTCTACTCTGCAAAGTATAGTCCTTTCTTCCACAGTCAGTAGTCACAAAAGTGAATGTGGGAGCATATTTTAAAATTAATTATGACATTCACAATACGTGTCAAAAACATTTCGAAATTTACTTAATCCTTAATTTACCCGTTTTCAATTTGGAAATTACATGGTGTTACAAATTGAACTATTTTTAGCGATAAGTAAGAAACTAACAAATATTTGTTATTTTTTTAAATAAGCTATTCAAATACATTTTTATATTAAAGTTTATTCGAATTTATTTAAAAGAAAGTAAAATCAAATAATCTTAGAAGTCCCAGAATTTTTTACCAACACGGTTTGTATTAAAGATCACGCATATTATGCCTGCACGAACCTGCAAAGGCTGCACGACCAGCACAAGCATGTACCGTTACCTGTAATAACCGTTAGTGCACATCGTGTCTGTGGCCTGTAATTTCTATGCCGAGACGCACTAATCCTACATAAGGTCCGTTCCCACAAAAGCAGTGATTGGTTTCAAACTGTTTGAAATATTTGACCAGTTAAATTGTGAATATATCGCCGAACTGTCGGACACCCTCGCTTATCATCAACCTATTTACTTACCTTAAAAAACTGCTGTCTTTCGTGAGATGACACTGGTCTGCAAAATCTTGTGTTTTAGTGCTGTGATGGTGTTTTTTATGACATTCGGAAATACTAAAAAAAATGTTGATCTTTCTCCAGTTCAGGAAGTAAATGATAAATTTTACCACACAGCGTTCTCATTTTATTGATAGTGTGAACCCAAAACTGTCTCATTTTCTGAGTTTTTCCTCCTCTTCATACAACATCGCCAAAAAAAAAATTCTTCTTCCGAGATACACTCGAGGTTCGCCGCTGTGCTGGTTCGAGTAGGCATAGTGTGCGCGATCTTTAAGTGTTCAAAATGACTTATGTTGTTTGCGAAAAGCGTTTACTGTAGATAAATTAACATATCATGCGTCTGATTATGGTTACTGTAGGTAAATTGTTCCATTTTTGTTTATGTACACTCACAAATATCTAGTAAGCACTAGAGAAAAATGAAACGCACTAGTCATAATTCTGCGATGACTAATAACACTTTAAGATTAACAGCAGCAGCTGACATATTGCAATGTTGAACGTTACACTACGTTACAGTTTTAATGGTTTTCTGGGAAACTTCAATTATTTATTACTGTTTAAGAAAGGTATTTTAAGCTAATATGTATCAAATCTCCTACAATTCCTATCAATGAAGTCATATGTATGTTCTCTGATACCAAACATCTAGGTATGCTAATGAACATCCACAGACAAAACTCTATTCAATAATTATCTAAAAAATGTATTATATTTACTAACCTCTGGAGTGGGAACTCGAAATTCAACCACAATAATTGAGATCTCACTTATTTCTGCGTTTTATTAGGATCGCTTCATCAGGTGGCCTCCTTTAACTTGAGTCAAATATCTAACTATAAAGATGATTATACCAATAAATTAAAATTATTTGAAATTGAATGTCAAAATGAAATATCGACAACGTCAAACTGATTAACTGATACATATTAGCTTAAAATACCTTTCTTAAACAGTAAAAAATGTTACAAAAGCTAATAATAAGGAATATATGGGTAGATATTGTGGGTGTAATTCAACGCAGGTTGGGGCTTTTGTCCACTGAGTAGTTAGTTTCACACAATATTGTTAATACCTGAAAATATATGGGAAAAAAAACTATACATAAAAGGTAAAATTTTTTATTTTTATTTATTTTAGTAGGTTGTTATGATATTCATTGACAGTTAATCAGTTTGACGTTGTCGATATTTCATTTTGACATTCAATTTCAAATAATTTTAATTTATTGGTATAATCATCTTTATAGTTAGATATTTGACTCAAGTTAAAGGAGGCCACCTGATGAAGCGATCCTAATAAAACGCAGAAATAAGTGAGATCTCAATTATTGTGGTTGAATTTCGAGTTCCCACTCCAGAGGTTAGTAAATATATTAAATTTTTTAGATAATTATTGAATAGAGTTTTGTCTGTGGATGTTCATTAGCATACCTAGATGTTTGGTATCAGAGAACATACATATGACTTCATTGATAGGAATTGTAGGAGATTTGATACATATTAGCTTAAAATACCTTTCTTAAACAGTAAAAAATGTTACAAAAGCTAATAATAAGGAATATATGGGTAGATATTGTGGGTGTAATTCAACGCAGGTTGGGGCTTTTGTCCACTGAGTAGTTAGTTTCACACAATATTGTTAATACCTGAAAATATATGGGAAAAAATTCAATTATTTACTTTATTAAGACAAATACAAAAAGCAAATTACGTTATTTGTAAACAAATTATTTGTTTTCGGCACTGTTTATGAGTGTTTTTGTTGCTTCTTATCGGATATACAAGTCTCTTGAGTATCGGTAATATTTTAAGAGGTGATAGAGAAAATGAAGGATTAACTAAATCGCCCGTCAAAAAAATTTCAGTTATTTACAAAGCGAAACAGTTCTTTTATCGATATTATATTACACCCTTATTTAACGCCGATTATGCGACCAGCCCGCCGCACGTTTGATGTTTACACAGTCAGAGTAGGCAACCAACAGCACCACCGTAAAATTCGCTGTCATGTCAAGTTAATTCTTTTGTTTGCGTTGTAGTTTTGTGTTTTTCAGTTTTTAATGTTTTTTTATTAATATTAAACGTTTTATAGTTGTTAAATAATGGGATTTGTGTCGGGTATAGATATTTTCCCACAATATAGTTGGCCGGTTTATTTTTTTAGGTTGTGAGACAAGACTGCCGCGGGTGCATAAAAGTTTTCTATTATCTATTAATATGTATTATTTTCGTTCGTTGTTCTTAGAATAAATGGGCATTTTATTTAACTGCACGCGAAGTGTTTTATTGGTAATGGTTGTAATGATGATGAAAATGTAGTTTTTCCAGTTTGTAACGAAATAATGAAAAACGAATGTAAAATACTGCAGCTAACTGGATTCACCGTTTCCTATTCATCAGGTTAACATGTTAGTTTTTGTCCTTACTGCGAGAAAAGAGGGTAGCCCCATTTTTTAAATATCGAGTTAAGATTCTGGAATCATTTTTTTTATTATTTTTGGGGCCTCCCTGAGCACGTAGTTAGAATTTTTGTACTTAGTCATAGCTAACCCTGTATATTTCGGACACTATATGATTCTAAAAGTCACAGGTAGCTTTCGTTCAAATCTGACTCTCATTCAAAGCTACGCCCTGTATGTAGGCAGGTGGCATTCATTTGAAAGTTATTCTGAATATTTTAGGAAGGCTATATATATAATCTTATTATGTGGAAATCCTCGTTTTAAGATTCGTCGTACATAACATCGCAATTTTTTTGCCTGTAAAGAAATAACGGCATTGATTTCCAATCGTTACAGCGTGAAATTAGCTTCATCAAGCAATTTTATAACTCAATCAGTAGGTACCTTTATGACTCGTGGCGCTAGAACGGTCGTCTATCGATATTGTGAGAGGAAATTAAAAAAAGTGTAAAAGCTTTATTAACGTTACATGTTAACGATTATTTTTACGAGATTGGCCATTCTAATGGTTTATTTTCAAATATATGGAAGTCTTGTTTTTTGTAAAAAGTGTTAGAGAACAACATTTTGTGTTTGTGCCAAATTGCGGAAAGACTGTTGAACACTTGTGAAAACCGCATAACTTTGAAAATATACAATGTGCAACTAAAATACTTGGTAACAGTTTAAAAATTTCAAAAATAAGTCGTATGAACAGGTTTCGTTTTGAATTATTTTTCAAGTATAAGAACTAAAAATTCCGTCAATCGACGGAAAAATTATAAAAATTTAACCACCAGCTACCATTTGCTAAAGTTTGTCATATGTCAAAAACTGTAAATTAATAATAAAAATTATTTAAAGTACAAATCAATAAATACGCAAGCAGATCTACAAAAAAAGTTTAAATTTTAATTTTTTTTTAAATTCTAAGGAATTTAATAATATACAGAGTGTTTCTCAAATAAGTACGATCTTTCAAATTAAGTATTGAGGACGTCAAAAAACACAATTTTTATTAAGTAATCTGTAGTCTAAAGTTTCATATTTTCATAAAAACCTGTCAAATTAAAAAAAAAAACTTTAAAACCCTCGTCATCTCTAACATTTTTTGTTAGGCAAAACGTTAATTTTTAAACACCCATTCTACCTGCAATATCGTGAGTACTGCGGCTCGAATTTTTCTCAACAAAGTGTAAAGTTTTTTGTCCTTCCTAAGACACGTTACGGTTTTTCTTGTCCACTGCCTTCATAGATAAGTCGGGTATCAGTGTCTCACGGTCTTAGAACAACAACTTGCAGCGTTCTGGGATTCGGTACTACCCGCCTTTTTTTTACCAGATTTGGCCCCCTCGGACTACTTCCTGTTCCTTAGAATGAAAAGGAATTTGAAGACGGGATTTTAAAGAGATCGAATTTGAAAGGCGCTTCCAATAATAGAATGAACGGGCATAAGTGCCAAAGGAGAATACTTGAAGGAGATTAAAGTTGTATTTAAATTAAAATAAAGTACATGCTTCTTATAAAGGAGAAGTTAGTTTTGGGCCCCCGCAACATTTGATAACATTTAAACAAAAAGTAAACATTAAATACAGTTTTCGTAAAATCGTTGCATAATAATGACATTCGATTGTCATTTCAGTATCGACATGACAGTCTTTTAGACACGTGCTTAAAACAATCTTTTTACGCACATGTGCGCAAAAATAAAATAACTGAATTTTAAATTATATATTTATTATAGATATTAATAACAATCTTTCAAATGGGATAATTGGACATTAGGTGAACATATATTTTTTTATTGCCTGAAGCTATTTATTTGTGGCATAATTTTAGTTTTTCTTTAGTTTTATTGGGTTTTTGCCACACTTCTGAAAAAATAAAGATTAATTAAATAAGCCCTTGCGCCAAACGGAACAGTCAAGGGTTATTTTTGAAACTAAGTTTGCCTAACCAAAAATCTCACACTGAAAAAAGCAGATAAGTAAAAAATAACAAAAATCACATCACTATCGCGCACTTCCGTATTATTGACGTTTCGAAAAACTCTGTTTTCGTTCTCAAAATCGTAGTAAAAATATATTTTTTTTCTTCACTTCGTATAACTTGGAAGAAGATAACACCTGCATCCCGGTGCACTTTGGATTTTTTTTTCTTTCCGAGAACTTTGGCTTGCTATAGCCTTTCTTTTTGTATGGAATTTTCTATATACCCCTCTATCGCAGAAGTCGAACGTCAACCTCAGTGTCTCTTGAGGATCAATATGTTGGCTCCTGCATCTGCAAGGAAGGTTGCAGAACATCGTCTAAAGCAGTATAGTCAAAAACATTCGATAATCTAAGATATTCGGCAATCTTTTTAGGAATTAAACCGATGTTATTATTATTTATACCCACTACTGCTGTGTAGTACATTTTGAATTCCTGTACGTGATAGAAAATTGGTTGTGGTCAATATGGATGAAGGTAGACTTGCATATTTGCGCATATTGTAAATAATTTTCTAGGAACATTAGTTTCGGTATTGGGAATAGTCACTTTAATGAACGACTTAGCATCTTCATGTTTGATAAACGCTTCAACTTGTTCCTTGGATTTTCTATGTCTATTTAATAATATCCATATTTTTATTCAATTAAATTACAGTCCGCAGCATGGAATAATTACTCCATGATGTAGAGGGTGCACATTTTAAAGATAACTGGGACAAGAATTAATTCGAGTTTAATTATTGGGGTTTAATGTTCACAAACTTTCACAGAATTCAGAATGTTTAAAAATGTTTGTATAATTTTTAAACATTGTACCATAGCAACTGCTCCATAGTAACAATCTTATATTCAACTTAGTTAAAGTTGTTTAAATGAAATAGTTTAGCGATTATATTAGCAAATGCAATCGACGATTATGTCGAAACTATTTTGAATATTTATTTGACAATTTTACAATGTATAAAATATTTCCTGGGAATGGGTCATAATAAAAAAAACATAGTTTAAAATACTATGCAGTCATAGAAATTTATTACGATCGTTTCGGGATAACACCCATCTTCAGATAATAGAAATTTTTTTAAAAAAATTTTGTTTACATGTTTGTTTCAATCTAAAAGGAATACTTAGCAGTTTAATAAAATGCAAAAATTTTAAACAACGTTACTTATAAAATTAGTCCAATTGGTTAAAAGACATGACTTGTCTAGATATATAAAAATTTTATTTCTACATTTTTATTAAAATAAGACCAGTTATTACCAACAAGGTCAGAGGCAGAATGACATGAAATATTATTTTTAATCGAACCAAAGCAAAAGAATGTTTGAAAAGAAATCGAGCGGTATTGTTTTTTTTTTCATTTTTTTTTCCTAACACAAAAGTAGTAACATACACTTAAAACTACGTTAAGGAAGAAGTAAAGGGTGTTTTTTTAAGAGGTTTGTTTTTCCATTTGGCAACACTGCTTCTACCGGCTGTCAGTTTGACAGGCGACGGCTGATTTGTGTTCAGTATGTTTTGCTATTTCATTATGAATAGACTTACGCCAGAACAACGCTTGCAAATTGTGCAAATTTATTTTGAAAATCGTGGCTTATCGAGCGCTACGTCGATTTTACGGTCGACATAATCGTCCATCTGAGCAAGTTATTCGAATAACCATGGAGCGTTTTCGCACCACATTTACCTTAATTGATAATGCGCATCCCCAAAGACGTCGTACAGTGCGCATCGAAGAAGTTGTTGCTGCTGTGGAGCGTAGTGTTCAAGACGATCCCAATGAGTCTATTCGCCATCGTGCACAACTTTTGGAGCTGTGTCCATCCACCTTATGGAAGATCTTGCGAAGAGATCTTGGTCTACGAGCTTACAAGATCCAACTTGTGCAAGAGCTGAAGCCGCGTGACCATCATGTGCGTCGTACGTTCGGTGAATGGGCCGAAAACTAGATTGTTTATGATCCTTATTTCACCCAAAAAATCTTGTTTACCGATGAGGCTCATTTTTGGCTTAATGGCTGCATAAATAAGCAAAATTGCCGGATTTGGAGTGACGAACATCCAGAAGACTTTATTCAGACGCCGTTACATCCAGAAAAACTCACTGTGTGGTGTGCTTTATGGGCTGGTGGAATCATTGGCCCATATTTCTTCAAAGATGATGCAGGCCAGAATGTTACAGTGAATGGAGAACGCTATAGATCCATGATTAGGGATTTTTTTGTTCCCCAGTTGAATGGCATTAATGTGGAAACTCTTTGGTTCCAACAAGACGGTGCAACATGTTACACTGCGCGCGACACCATCAATTTATTGCGGGAAACATTCGATGACCGCATAATTTCGCGTAATGGACCTGTGAATTGGCCTCCACGGTCTTGTGATATCACGCCTCTGGATTATTTTTTGTGGGGATATGTCGCTAGTCTACACTGATAAACCAGCGACGTTGGACCATTTGAAAGCCAACATTCGCCGCGTTATTACCGATATACGGCCCCTGCTGATTGAAAAAGTGGTCGAGAATTGGACTTCCAGATTGGGCTTCATTCGAGCCAGCCTCGGCGCCCATATGCCCGAAGTCATATTTAAGCACTAATGGCATTAAATTATCTATCCAATAAAGCCAATACCATGGCCATTACCATGATTTTGATATGTTTTATTTAATTTTAAAGTTCTATATCTCTAAAGAAAACACCCTTTACAAATTTGCAACATTAATTTATTTATTTAATAAGATCAAAATAGATACGTGATAAACCTTCAATGTCACTATGATTATTAACAGAATTTTCATTTTTTTAAATTTGAATCATTTCTAATATACATCTTTTATGAAAATTACTTTCGTTGTTAAGAATTTTGACATTATTCAAATCAAAATTGTGGTTATTTTCTATGGCATGTTTAGACAAAGCAGTACTATTGATATATTGAACTCTAATATTATATTTGTGATTATAGACCCTTTTATGTTTAGTTGGTCAGTAAATTGAATATTTTATTTATTGACAATTTTACTAAAAATCTTGTGCAGTACATGTTGCAAAATAGGTGTTTTAGGCATTTTCTATGCACATGGAGGTAGTTCCAGAGGTTGCTTAGTTCCCAGTTTATAAAAAATTTAAAATTTCGTTGTACACGCACAATATTGGTACTTGTAGATGACTACATCAAAGATAATACGTAATACCAACACACATATCGTCGCCCATTTCACGAAGTGGCGTAACTCACTTTTTCAAGTTTTACAGGAGAGCAATTTAAAGATTCTTATACTTTTAGTCATTCTACTGAAGAAATATGAGAACCGTGAGACTTCTACAAATCGGACAAATAATAGTTAAAAGTATTAGCTTTCATATACTATAACTGAAACGTATTATTACCTTTGGGGAATATCAAAATTTTGTAAAAATTGAGATACGTCACTTCGTGAAATTGGCAATTGGTTCGCTATCTGCTAATATAGCTGTTACGACGAAATTTAAGTTAAAAGAAACTATGGAATGAAAGACAACCAAATAATATATTGACATAACACAACAAAAATAAATACAGTATTACTTATGTAGGTTAATACCTTCAATAAATCATCAAAAATATAACGGAAAACAAGCGATGTGGTTAATTTTACTTGTCTTCATCAGGAAGGTGAAGATAAAAGTTTTGAAAGTCTTTATTTATTATTATTGGAGTATTTCCTTCACAAAATGACTTTAATTGCATGTATTTCGTGTTACTAACTTTACTGGTGCAGAATTGAGACTTTGTAACTGAATTCTCATCAATAAAAATTTCTGTTATTTCAGTGAAAGTGTTTTATATTCTGTTTGCAAGTGTCTTGAAAAATATTTCCCAGCTTTAAGTTCCATGAGATCGGTCCATTTCATAGCCTCACCTGTCTCAGCTACTTTTGTAGTGCGAATCCGCAAATCTTGAGGCAATGAAGTCATTACCTTCTAGAGATACAACAGTATAGGGAATGGCATCTTCGGGAAAGCTTCACTATAGACGGCAATTGCGAAAATACATAAGCGTCACCGACAGTTTTTAATCTTTGGATATGGTACTGTGTACCGCACCCCTTCATTTTGTCCATGGGATGTTTAGAAGAATCTTAATGTGATTTCTTCGATATTTACAGTATTTGTAACATAAAGCAGCATTGTTGCATTAATACAGTTTTGTTCTGTCCAATACTTCCGTCAGAAAACAAAACAACAGATTTTATGCTTTTGCATCATAGTTTAGGCCTTACACAAGTAATAATCTCTGATGACTCTCGTTTGATGATGCTTTCATGCCACATAAAGCAAAAACAATCTTTAGTGGCGATATCGTACAGTGTGCAGTTGTAATTTGATAAAAGACTTTTATAAAATATAGCACTTTTTTTGATATGGGTAGATATATCACTTGCTGCAAGTCAAAACTTGCACAGGTTATCTCACCTATCTTTTCACATACTTCCATTTTACACAGTGCCTTAATTGTAGTAATCGAGTTTATTCTGCTACTAATCTGAACAAGAAAATCTGCGATACGCCATTTATTTATTTCTAATTATCACAAAAATAAAATTTCACGAACTGGCGTAACTTGAGTTACGTCGGTTTGTGAAATTGTATTTTAATCAGAAACATGTTACGCCGACAGTGTAATGTCTATTATCCTGAAAACTATACGGAATTGAGTTACCCCGCTTCGTGAATGTGTAAAGCATGTACTTCTGTTACACTACACGAAGTATCTCAAATTTAGAAATTTTTGAGTTACGTCAGTTCGTGAAATGGGCGACGATATGCATTATTGATCGTCGCCCAAGGTCAATGTAGTAACGTGTTAAGGTGAACTCAAATCTAATATTACATAACGCCGGTTTTAACCTCAAGTCTAACTGACCCCTTACTTTCAAGATTCATACTTTACATTGCCAGCCTAGCTATACTGTTCCAGTGTTAATGTATTAGTATTTATGCGCCTGAATAACAACACCTTTTGTTGATGCCTGCAACTTGTACTGGTGCAAGTGCCTCATTTTTATGTAAGACGCGGCTCTTGTCAATTGTTTTGCATTATTTGACATGGATATCAAGGCCCTCGCTATTACGTATGTTCATTGGCGAGTTCAGAGATATTTCACAATGGAAGAGCGTTGATTTTGTAAGTCAAGAATATTTTTATTACTATTACTATATAGTAATAGAAGTAGATTCCCGAGCACATTCCCTTCAGTCCCTTAAAGCTGCTTTACAGTCCGCAATACTTTTTGAAATGGATTGCAGCAAGCCCTTGCACCTGCAATAATACCTACCATTCTTAAAATTCTGACTTCCAGTTTGTTTTACAATCGTCAATCGAAGTGATACCAACACTTCAACCCGAATGCATACTAAAAACTAAATTGTTTATTCAAATTTGACAAGTGACAATAAACAGATTTCAGTTAATATATTTTGTAAGCTCACCAATCAAATAATGATCAAGTAGAAGCGAAAGGAATTGAATTTGAAAGTGCAGCCTAGGAATTTTTGCGTATGGTGTTAACCATACAAATCACTAAATTATTCCCCAGAGTTGCAGAAAAGCTGCAATAAAAATCGAGCAAGACCTATATTTTGAAAGTGCAAGAGTCTTTCAGATACGACGGCTTTTGCAATACGCTACTGTTCAGAGCGCATGTCTACGTGCAAGAGACTAGCAAATTGCAGCAAGAATTGCACACTGTAAAGCGGGTTTTAAAACCTTGCAGTACTTTTTTTATTTCAAGCTCGAAAAACGTGCTAAATCTGTGGTAGGTACCACCATTGACAAACTTGAAAAATGCATGAAATGAGAAAGGTAGCTGCGAAAATAATTCAAACAGACTGAATGATCGTTGTCGATTCGTGATTACGCTGTCGCTTTATTTTTTTTTTCAAGGGATTTAAAAAATACGTAATTTTAAAAATGTTCAATTATCCGTTTATTTGCCAAATATAGTACCATAAACCAGAGATTTTTTTGTAGAATATCAAGCCTTAAATGATGAAAACATTTGTTATAGCATTTAGAAATATTCGTCTTGTGATAGCCTTATCAATTATAGACTCTACAGCTACAGCTTTATCAACTTTTTCTGGAAAACTAAACTTCACCATGTAAAGAGTACTTTTTTGTGTAGGATGGAATGTCAAATAATTTAAAAAACCAAATGGAAGCAAAAGTTTTTGTAAAAAAACCTGAGTGGCATTGCGCACAACTAGCGCTCTCTATGGTAGGTACTTGACAAAATTACTTTCTTAATAATGTTCAGATAGACTATCTACAACCTCATACTAAATTCCATTAAAATCGGCTTATGGGTTCTGCGGATATATGCAAAAAACTAAATTTTAGGTCTAATTTCAAGGAACCATAAATTTCCCACGTAGGTTCTGTACTTATTTTTTTTTTCTGGTATTTCTGAATCATCCTGTATATTTGTGGCATTTTTTTTGTTTAATTCCATATTCCTACCACTGAAATATAAAATATTGTCACGGAATTTGCCCCACTCACTCCCAAACCGACGACTGTGGCACCGCGAATTGCCTAAGATTGCCCTATCGCCCCTACGCCATTCTGGTAAACAAACAACATGCCGTGATCGAGATCGGCCTGGAAAAATCGAGAATCGACGAGAAGCGTTCCAGTCGTACGAGAAAAGGGATCTAGAGATACTGGAATATATCTGGAATATTCGTTGGGTCTATAAAGAAGAATAAACGGCCGAGTTAGTTAGTCTTGTATTAGTCTTGTGTTACAGTCTGAAGTGAAGTGTTTAATTAGAGAGATCAAAGCGATTTAGATAGCGATTAATTAAATAAGTGTTTAGTTGACCTGTAATTAGTAGTGTTCAGTAGTTAATAAAGAAGTGATTAATTAACGGATTGTTTGGTGTCGGAAGTGGATTTAACTGGAAGTTTAAAGAGCTTTCTGGAACCCTGTCCACAAAGTGGGATTTAAGTGGAAGTTTGAAGAACTTTCTGGAACCCTGTGCGCGGGTGGAATAAATACCTAAGTGTGGCATATCACCGCACTCGTCGTGACTCAAGGAAGTGAACGGTGGTATTCGCGAAGGACAATCTCGAACATTCTAGAACTTTGTACAGGAGTGAGACAAATACCCAAGTGTGATATATCACCGCACTCGTCGTGACTCAAGGAAGTGAACGGTGGTATTCGCGAAGGACAATCTCGAACATTCTAGAACTTTGTACGGGAGTGAGACAAATACCCAAGTGTGATATATCACCGCACTCGTCGTGACTCAAGGAAGTGAACGGTGGTATTCGCGAAGGACATTCTCGAACATTCTAGAACTTTGTACGGGAGTGAGACAAAGACCTAAGTGTGACATATCACTGCACTCGTCGTGACTCAAGGAAGTGAACGGTGGTAATTGCGAAAGACATTCTCGAACATTCTAGAACTTTGTACGGGAGTAAGACAAAGACCCAAGTGTGACATATCGCCGCACTCGTCGTGACTTAAGGAAGTGAACGGTGCTATTTGCGAAGGACATTCTCGAACATTCTAGAACTTTATACCGAAGTGAGACAAAGACACAAGTGCGACATATCACTGCACTCGTCGTGACTTAAGGAAGTGAACGGTGTTATTCGCAAAGAACAATCTCGAACATTCTAGAACTTTATACCAAAGTGAGACAAAGACCCAAGTGTGGCATATCACTGCACTCGTTTCATTGTAAGGAAGGCAACGGTGATATCTAGAAATACATTCGTGGACATTCTAGAACATTCTAAAGAAAATAAAGTGAATGCCTGTAACTAGAAGCCAAGTCAATATGGATGTACAAATGGCGAAACTGTTAGAAATGATGCAAACCATGCAAAGTAAAATGGAAGACCAGGCGAAAACGATGCAGGAGAAGTTAGAGGAACAAGGACGGACGATGCAAGAAAAATTTGAAGAACAAGGGCACCAGACGAAGACGACACAAGAAAATTAGAAGAACAAGGACAAACAATGCAAAAGAAATTTGAAGAACAAGGGCATAAAATTGAAGATCAGACTCAAATGATGCAAGAGAAATTAGAAAAGAAATTAGAAGATCAGATGCAGATACTACAACAGGAAATGAAAGCTCAGACAAATGAAATGCAGACGAAGTTAGAAAAATTAGAATATACAGTAGAGGAGAAACTGTTAGAACAAAGAAAAGAAATTGACGAAGAACTGTTAGCACAAAAACAGGAAATACACGAAGAAATAAACCAGGTTAGAGAAGAGCTTCGACATAAATTAGACAACATAACAAAGGAGGGCGTAATCAAATCAGAAGGACCGGTTATTCGAACTCAGAAGACGAGACCCCCTGAATTCGACGGTAAGGTTTCCTGGAATGTCTATCTGCGTCAGTTCGAAGCAGCAGCTGCAGCAAACGAGTGGTCTGATTACGAAAAGGCTACCGCTTTAATAGTTGCTCTACGAGGGGAAGCTCTTGACGTCTTTAAGGAGTTCCTGCTGGGCAGCAGAGTAACTATGACCTTCTGAAACAGCATATGGAAATGAGATATGGGGATAAGCACCTGCAGCAAGTGTACCAGGCACAATTGAAAAATCGTCACCAGCAGAGTGGAGAGAATTTACAACATTTTGAGACAGACGTTGCTCGACTGGTTCGATTGGCATATCCAACAGCCCCGTCCGAATTTGTAGACCAGCTCTCCATCCAAGTGTTTATCGACGGCCTAAGAGATTGCGAAACACAGCAGGCACTACGACTCGCTAGACCTAAAACGTTGAATGACGCTCTTTCGCATGCACTGGAATTTGAGGCAGCAAAGATGGCATCCGGTAGACATGTTAAAGTTCGAGCCATCAGTGATAACAGCGATAATATGGGAAATGGAGACATAATCAAAACGTTGAAGGAGGTCATTGAGAAACTCAGCCCAACTACCAATCCGAAGAGAGAACAACCTGGCAGCCGAAGAGATCGCCCTCTCCAATGTTGGAACTGTGGGCAGACGGGACATTTGAAGAGACAGTGTAGGGCCCCGGTCGCAGATCAGCAAACGCGACTCCCAGGCGGCAGCTGCACAGGAAAACTAGGCTCAGCCGGCTTAACGGGGCAAAAGCCGGCTGCGTCCTCCTACCATGCCCCACGAGAAGAAATTACGTTGTCACGTCTCCAGGACTCTGACTCTTTGTTAGTAGAAGGCATTATTTTTGGTCGTATGTTCCCTATGGTAATCGACACTGGAGCGGCAAGAACTATTGTACGACCGAATATTATTGGTGATTGGCGTATTAAGAGCCCTACCAAGCGTTATGTCCTTACAACAGCCAATGGACAACAACTGCCAGTCAAGGGGGAATGCGAGCTTGACATAGAATTAGGAGACGTCAAATTCAAACACAGAGCCCTGGTAGCAGATATATCGGATAATGTCATACTCGGACTAGACTTACTACGAGCAAAAGGGGTGAACTTAGATTTGAATGCTGGTATGCTACGGATAATGGGTGAGGAAGTAGTGCTAACGACCACCACTGAGAATAATGCTATACGGAGACTCGTTGTTAAAGAAGATGTGGTACTACCTGGTCAGACCGAAACATTGGTTGCCACTGTAATGGATGGAGAAATGTCTTGCAGTGTTGGAGTGGTGGAACCCAGTAATCCGGATCTGTTCAATAAATCTATAGTCACCGGCCGCACCCTGATTAAACCAGAGAAAACGACAATAGTACGGGTAGTTAACCTGAAAACCTTTCCACAGAAAATTACAAAGGGAACTGAAGTAGGAGTCTGTGAACCTGTTACCATGGTCAGAACACTCAAAGAAAACAACGAAATGGAGAAGAAACCGAATAAGACCAGTCTACCGGAATGTCTAAGGGATATAGTGGATAGGGCCAAAGAAAGATTAACAGAGATGGAGGTGGAACAACTGGAAGAGCTGCTAAGTGAAAATGAAGATGTGTTTGCACTTAAACCAGGCGACTTTGGGAGAACCAATGTAGTGAAGCATCGAATCGATACTGGTTCATCATCTCCTATAAAGCAGCCACCACGTGGACTTCCATTAGCCAAGCGAGAAGAAGTTAACAAGATGTTAATTGAGATGCAAAATCAAGGCACCATAGAACCATCTCAGAGTCCTTGGGCTTCTCCTGTAGTCCTGGTCAAGAAGAAAGACGGCTCCACCCGATTTTGTGTGGACTACAGAAAATTAAATGACGTCACCAAGAAAGACAGTTACCCATTACCGAGGATTGACGATACTCTGGACACCTTGGCTGGTGCGCAATGGTTTTCCACTTTGGATTTAAAGAGTGGATATTGGCAAGTCGAGGTCAGCCCAGAAGACAAGGAAAAGACAGCATTCACTACCGGAAATGGATTGTGGCAGTTCAATGTAATGCCATTTGGTCTATGTAATGCCCCTGCCACTTTTGAACGACTGATGGAAACTGTACTTCATGGCCTGCATTGGGAGACCTGCTTGATTTACTTGGACGACGTGGTGGTGCTGGGACGCTCTTTCCAGGAGCACCTGAAGAACGTGTCCGAAGTGTTCAAGAAGTTGAAAGCAGCAAACCTGAAGTTGAACCCGAAGAAGTGCAGTCTGTTCCAAAAGGAGGTCAGATACTTAGGCCACATTATTACTCCACACGGTGTGAAAACAGACCCGGAGAAGACAGAGTGCATAAAGAACTGGCCGGTTCCTAAAGACAAACATCAAGTTCGAAGTTTTCTTGGCCTATGCACATACTATCGACGATTCGTCCAAGGATTCTCGGACATTGCCAAGCCTCTTCATAAACTCACAGAAGACAACATCCCGTTCGAATGGACGACGAAATGCCAGCAAGCCTTTGAGACGCTGAAAGAGGCCCTCTGCACTACCCCGATTTTGACATACCCAATACCTGGACAACCATTTATAGTGGACACGGACGCAAGCAACATTGGAATTGGCGGAGTTCTTTCCCAAATACAAGATGGCCAAGAGCGAGTACTGGGCTACTTCAGCAAAGTCCTGTCAAAAGCCGAAAAGAACTATTGTGTGACTCGGAAAGAATTACTTGCCATCGTCAAGAGCCTAGAACACTTTCATAAATACCTGTATGGCCAAGAATTCCTTCTAAGAACGGATCACGCTTCCCTTAAATGGCTGTTGCAGTTTAAGAACCCGGAAGGACAGATGGCCAGGTGGCTGGAACGGCTGCAAGAATATCACTTTGTTGTTGAACATCGAGCCGGCAGGAAACATGGAAATGCAGATGCCCTTTCTAGGAGACCCTGTCCTGTCAACTGCAAACACTGTAGTAGTCTTGAAAAGAAAGAGGACATCTCATCAGTTCCTTGTAAGGTGGTAGCAGCCCAACCTGAAGACAGATGGAGTTCAGCGGCGATTCGGGAAGACCAGCAAGCTGACTGTGACATCAAGCCCTTACTAGACTGGAAAGAAGCCAACAACCGACCCTCATGGGCTGAAGTCAGCAGTAAAAGCCCAACATTAAAGAGCTATTGGGCTCAATGGAATTCCTTGGTGTTGGAAGACGGTGTCCTAAAAAGAGCATGGGAGAACAATGACGGAACGGAGGTCAAGAAACAAGTACTACTCCCGAGGACACGGGTCAAGGAAGTGCTGCAGGAAGTACATGGAGGTACTGGGGTGGACATTTCGGTATCAATAGGACTCTACAGAAGATTAGGAGCGTTTCTACTGGTTGAGCTGTAGGACGGATGTAGAAGATTGGTGCCGAAAATGTGACGTATGTGCAGCCAGCAAGGGACCGAAGACCCGTTCCAGAGGCAAAATGCGCCAGTACATCGTAGGAGCACCGTTTGAGAGGATTGCGATTGATATCGCTGGCCCCTTTCCGAAAACCCAAAGTGGGAACCGATATCTACTAGTGGCCATGGACTACTTCAGCAAATGGCCGGAAGTATACCCCTTCCCAATCAAGAGACCACAACCGTAGCAGAAGCGCTAGTCAACAACCTGTTCTGCAGATTTGGTGTGCCCATGGAACTACATTCAGATCAGGGCAGAAATTTCGAATCAGGTGTGTTCCGAAAGGTCTGCGAGCTTATGGGAATCCGAAAACCAGGACCACCCCACTGCATCCCCAGTCAGATGGTATGGTGGAACGCTTCAACGCCACACTAGAAACCAATCTGAGGATGTTTGTGAACGAGAACCAGACAGACTGGGACAAGCTCATTCCACTCTTCCTGTTAGCTTACCGCTCAGCTGTCCATGAAACGACTGGGAAGACTCCCGCAAGGATCATCTTTGGAAGAGAGCTTCGCCTTCCAGCAGATTTGGTATTTGGTCGTCCTGCGGAACAGCCCACAGAGCCAGACACTTATACCCATGACCTAGAACGAAGACTAGCAGCCGTACACGATCAAGTCAGATCTCGAATGCGATTAGAGAGCGATCGCATGAAGACTCGATACGACGTCCGGGCCAATACAGTCGGATTCCAACAAGGCGACCTGGTGTGGCTGTACAACCCCACGCGGAAGAAAGGAAAATCGCCTAAACTACAGAACCGTTGGGAGGGCCCTATACCGTCATTAAAAGAATCAATGACGTCGTCTACCGGATACAAAGGACTCCCAGGAGTAAAATGAAGGTCGTCCATCTGGAGCGTCTGTCCCCGTATAGAGGTGTATCCGATCGGGACGATCGGTCCTAAGGAGGGGGCAGTGTCACGGAATTTGCCCCACTCACTCCCAAACCGACGACTGTGGCACCGCGAATTGCCTAAGATTGCCCCGATCGCCCCTACGCCATTCTGGTAAACAAACAACATGCCGTGATCGAGATCGGCCTGGAAAAATCGAGAATCGACGAGAAGCGTTCCAGTCGTACGAGAAAAGGGATCTAGAGATACTGGAATATATCTGGAATATTCGTTGGGTCTATAAAAGAAGAATAAACGGCCGAGTTAGTTAGTCTTGTATTAGTCTTGTGTTACAGTCTGAAGTGAAGTGTTTAGTTAGAGAGATCAAAGCGATTTAGATAGCGATTAATTAAATAAGTGTTTAGTTGACCTGTAATTAGTAGTGTTCAGTAGTTAATAAAGAAGTAATTAATTAACGGATTGTTTTCTGGAAGTAAGAGAAAAGACGGATTGGGGAAATCCGTGACAATATATTAATAAATAACATCTTGCGCCTAATAGATCAGTCCAGGGGTTATAAAATCAACCCCCAAAATTTGTTTTGTCTAAAATACACCATATCTCACACTGAGAAAGTAGCTTTGATAACGAAAATAGAGCAATTTTCGAAACGTTAGCAACATGTGTTTACTGTTGGTGGAACTACTATTTTCTCAGTGTGAGATATTTTGTTGTTTAGGCATAAGGGGGTTGTTGATATTTTTATATTTCAGTGGCAGGAATACCCCCTACTAAACAAAATAAAAGTAAAAAAAAACTTGTAAAACTCAACATTTTGGCCATTTTTATAAGATTCGGTCGAAGTGACAACGTGAAAAGCTTTCCAATGCACATTTGAGATAGGGGATGAATTTATGTGTAGGCATGGCAAAGCAATATGTGATTTTCAATGGCGAAAAGGAGAACATTTGCAACAATGACTTGATATGAGGATAAGGTAGTGGAGTTTGATGGTTGTAGCGTTTTCGGCGATTTTCAGAGTTACTTTTCGAGGTAGGGGGTAGGGGTAGGTGCTGGAAATACAATATATAGGAAGGGATGTACCTTTTATCGTTTTATAATTCTCCATTTACAAGGCAATTTTTGTTCGGCAAAATTCACATAACCCTATGCCTTTCTTTTTACATTAGATATCACAAAATGCTTTAATTATTCTACCACAGTTTTGGAGTACGTGTCATGAAAAAATTGTCAAGTGGTAACATTTGATCCAAGATCCAATCAACTTATTTGCACGTGATGAGGCCCTTATAAATGCGCGGTTTCAAAGTTATTTGGGGTCGTATTTATCTCAATATGTCTATTGTGGAATCGATGGCATAGTTACGAATAGAATTCTAACGATTTGATCGACTTTGCAGCGGTTATTTCATAGAAATGTAAATTCTTCAAATGCCGAACGGAACGTTACAGTTCGTACCGAGTTGAAAATATTGTACGTTCTTAAAAATGTTCAGGTCTATTAGTTTATTGTTTTCTGCTTTTTATCTATTTGTATTAAGTTGTCATTCATCATTGTTTGCACATAAATAATTTCATTTTTATATCAGTGATGATGTATTTTATTTAATCTGTCCTATTTCAGTTTCCAGCGCATCGAAAATGTTTTTAATTATGAGCAAAAAACGAATCTAAGCGAATTTATGTGTATTGTTTCAATATTGATTTTTTGTAGTCACTGGTAAGACCCATTGTTCATATATTGTTGCTCAAGGTTGGTACTAGTCCAATTTTTACACACAAAATTAGTAAGATAATGCCAGAAGATATTTGTCAATTCAAATAATCAACATAGCGGTTGTATAACGTTAGTCCCATTTTCTTCGAGTTGAGATATAGTAATTATTTATTGAAGTGTGCTGCCATATCTCTGGGACATTTCCGTTCGATATACATATAAATTTGAGAAGGCGATCAAGTCGAGGAATTTCGTTCTATCGCAACTTGCAATATTGCTACTAGTGATAAATATACGAAGCGAAACAAAAATACTAGGAAGTTTTTAGTGATCAGATACTCTGCATTTGAATAATATTAGTAATCGTATGATAATTCGAATAAGAAATCGGATCAAAATGCACGTCTGCGCTTATTCTTGGTTTGAATAAGACAGTTTTAAATAAATATGGCATATGCATTTGATGAGACGACACACTGGAATTTTTGGGGTAACATAATTTACGTATAACGTCAAAAAGAAGGTACATGTATATTTGCGTTACTATTAACCATTAAAAGCAGTGTAGCAGTGTTTTTAATTATGTAGGTTTCGAAGTTACAAATAAGAGAGGGACGGATTTATTAGTAAAGGGAGATATTATTGTTTACATTTTGAAGTAATCAGAGAACGTCATTATACTTATTAATCTGAGCGACAGGGAGATATTATACGGAGATTGAGTTTCAACAGTTGCCATATCTTTATACAGCAATTTGCAGATTTACATTAGTGCTTGTCATAAATTAATTAATTAATTCTAACAATTATCATGGTAATATGCTGTAATTATAAGTGAAATATAATTATTTGCATTATAATAGAGAATACGTCCTCCACACTCTGTCTTTAAAGTTTCCTTAAGTTACTCTCTTGTGAACAGCTTTAGTATTATAGGTAACAAGTATCTTAATAGTATTTCTTATGGAGTTTATGATGTTAGCCGTTTTAAATTTAAAAAAATGTTGAAGTCAATTTTAGATTGATTTATTTTTTTTCTCAGTAGTGCCTGTCTCCTGCAGTTATTTGGTTATTTAGTGGTGTTTGCCATATGTTTGTATATAAATTTTCATATTTTCATGATATACTAGATGCGATCTTTTATATTAATTTAATTGTTGCTCTGTTTTGTGTAAGATAAGAAGCATGTAATTAGGCTACAGCCTGTTTGCTTCATCATTATTATTAAATAAATAAATAAATAAATAATTACTTTTGCACCAAGGTATATGATTTCCTTGTCATTCCATACTAATGAAAGGTAGACGAATTATAGCAAATTTGCTTACTGTTTTACACATGACGTTCATTGATATATCAGACCGACCACTACACATAGTGTCTATGTCTGGTGGTACTGTTAGTCGGAATTTGTGATGTTTATGGGTTGTAGGTGTTTTTAATAAAAATGTTATTCACATTGCAAAGAAAATGATGCGTCAGTGTCGAGTGTGTGGAAAATTGAGTTCTTTTAATACTGAATTACTGCTTTTATAAGTAAATTGAATCAACTGAAATTGACACGCGGCAAATATGCAGCGTTGCACAGAGTCGGAATTTTCACGTTCTCTTTCTCTTGGCTTTCTTTGTCATACTCGTACACAATATTTGATATAAAACAAACAACAATGTATGAATTGTTATTATTCTTGTTATAAGTCTATAGAGATATATTTAAATGCAGATATAACATTAGAGGCTCCTAAAGAAAACGGTAGATCCGTCAGCTAAATCGCGTTGGCTTTGTAAAACGCACGGCTACTGCGATTAAGTAGACTATGCAGACGATATACCCTGTGTATACTCTTAGATCGACGACAATAAATCGTTGCAGCGAAATATTAGAGAACATAGTTCCAATTTTTTGCGCGTTTCGGGAAAATTTGCAATTATCTCTCCGATATGTTCCATTCAATTCGATGTCCAAACCGGTGTGACGAATAGCAAAATGCATTTGTTGCGGTTCACAAATTTAATTGTCAGATCGCCATACGCAGCTCAATAAATTTTAACTAACTGTCCTCATTTGTAAAATTTTATTCGTCGGGTCCTTGTAATGTTTCACTAGAGAAAATCAATAAATATAGAACACGGTGTACAGTGTGGCCACTCACTGTACGCCGCTGTAAAAGTAGCTGCATTTGGCACATGTTTATCGGGAAATCCTTCTGCTAAAGCATTTTCACAGCGTCATAAATTAAAACGACTTACATCAATTTTTGACACTTGAAAATCTAATGTAAAGATTGGCGTCACAAACTTTAGTGCTTACGAAAAGTCGGATGCGCCCAGGTTGAAAATACTACTTTAATAATGTTTTACTCAGAAACTATAAGGATTTTTAAAAAAAATACGATATTGATTCTATTTTTCATGACTCATCTATTTCCAAATTCTTTTAGATAACTTCTGAATCACCTTGTATGTTATTGCGGACGTCGAGATTGATTAGAAACGATCTACGGGAAAAGGTAGATTGTTTGTCTTACTCGATCACCCGACCTCAATTCACTAAATTTTTCTTCTTTGTGACTTCTTAAAAGAAATAGCTTATACAAAACAAAAAATAATAAATAAAAGTTGAATCTCCTGTATCACAACAACGGAGTGTCATAAAAAACATGGTAGAGCAAGAAAGTCACCTATTACTTTCTCAAGATCTATCTCGTATCAGTGATTGAAATTGAAAAAACGGGCACACTGTATACGATGTTATTTATATACGTCATTTAAAATTTGCGAGTTACACCTGATGTATGTATTGACATTAGTAGATTTAGAAAGTCGAAAAATATACAGGGTGTTTTGTTAACAAAAAAACATGCTTGTTTTATATTTTCTTAATATCAAGTTCAGTGTTTTTTAAACGCTATTAAATAATTCTGAAACATTGACTTGTATATGATTTTAAAAAGTGGAGAAGCCTAAGATTAAGAGCGCCGTATTCTTGAAACAGCGTTCTCTACAAATACAAGTGATTTTAGACTTTTAAGAACTGAATAATATAGAGTTTAGCAAATAACAGGCATGTTATCTCATACCACTTGCGAATATTCAAAGGTACCGAAGTAAAACGAATATATAATCTTTCACGTATCTTTTTAAATTCAGCTGTAGATGTAAATATTATTATAACATAAACTTACGTAGTTCTGCATATAAGATTGTTCACTTTTGCTTATAAGCATGAGAGAATAATTGTTAAAATGGGGGGTTAGAATAGCAATGTAATGTGTTATTCAGTGTTATACATGCATTTTAAAAGTTATTATATTATTTGAGGAGAATTTAAGTACTAAGTGGACAAACAACACATGAATAATTTTATTTTTGCTTTCTGTTTTATTTTTCGAGATTTCTGTACCTAAAAACCACCACAAATTTGATCATTTTATGGCGAGAAATACGGCGACCTAAGGGAACGCACTCAAGTGCGTTTCTTAAAATGCACACCGCCCTACCGAGAACAGAAACAATGGACGGCGCGACGGCGGCTTACTTCTATGGCTTGACCTTCGCCTTCCCATGAAGAGGCGATTTATTCCCCGGTTTAGTCCACAATTATTTCGCCTACGCCGCACCGGGAACTCTCATTGTTCATAATGTAATCCGCGATATTCCGTAAAACTCAGGCCGTCGCGCGCGACGTTGCCGCTTCTTCGCTATTTTTCCCTAGATCTAGGGAAATTTTCTGTGCGTAGTATTTCGATGAAACTAAATTCTTGGAACAAGAAACACATATACTTGTGTCTATTTAATTATTATTAAACAATAATTTGAATGAAAATTAAAAAAAATGTGTGTTTGTGGCAGGTTACTATCAAATTTCTGTCAACATTCGGCAAAATCCGAAAAAATATGGCAACGCCGTTGTTCCGGCTGCTTTGTTCGTTACAAAATCCGCAATATTTCGCAGACCCCCGGCCGGTTCGCGCACAGCATAATCTTTTGTATAATGTTATCGGCGAAACGTGGTTTCGTATCTCTTTGAAACCTGTTTAACCACTCGCCTCGTCCAGCGTGGTGTTGATTGTTATTAAGAGGAAGAGTATATCCGGCCGCGGGATCTCTTCGTGCTCGTGCCAATGGCGGAGCGTGCGGGGTTTCCGATTGATCGAGAAATTAAAAAATTGTTTCCGAAGTTTGAGACGCTATTTTTATTCAAATCGGAAAGTAGGACATTGAAAAAAGACGTTATTTTTTGTCCTGATGAATGCACTCTTTTGTTAAGAAATCTTTGTGGACTCCAACAGGTCTTATTTACGTAGTTTTGCTGAAAAGGGTGGTTTACTACCCACCCAATTAGCATTATAGTAACGAAAACTGGTACCACAACTTCAATTATGTGGTTATTATATAGTAATCACTAAATCCACGACAATATAGTAAAAATAACTCAGTGTATGTTAGCATAGTAAGTACGTAATTCGCACCATTGAAAATTACTTCATGATTTTTTGTTTTTTGGTAAGGCAGTTTGGTGTCTGGAACATTATGAAAACTAGGAGAATCACCTTGAACTTGCCCAAACTTAAATTGAATGTTAAAGATAACGGCAACCAAGCCTTATCACTTAGAAGTGACAGTAACTTTAAAGTGTCTGTAATAGTTTTAGCGACGTATTGGAATATATTGCACCTTTCCCACTGGACAGAATGGCTACAATGGTTTCCAAGGCTAACCTGACTAGGGGTGAATTTCACATAAACAAACCTCGTACTTTCAACATATTTGACACTATTTCATCATTGATTTTATCAGTCCCCTCTCAAATTAGTTGCGAGACGCCGCTGGTCTTCAGTTTATTACGAAATTGTTTCACTTATCTATCTGTCATTACATTAGCCTAATTTAGCGTCAGTTAAATTGATCTTAGTCTAATTAAGATTTAATGATCTGTAGTAAATGTAATTGGAAGGACATCTTTTTTCGAATTTCCTTTCTCTTTATTTTCTCGGGCACAGTAAAGGACAGAAATTAACGTATGATCTGAAAACAATTTTCATAGCTTCCTAAAATAATAATAAACACTTTGTTACTTGCTTCAATGTCTTTACTAATAATTAGTAAGCAGTTTAACAATATACATAGTTAACCAGAATCTATTTTATATACAGGGTAGTCTGTTATTCATAGCTCACCATTGGCATCTTGGAAACCGTGGTTCAAATTAGAAAAAATTTGTGCCTTTTGATGGTCTTTAAGATAAACCAAACAGATTCAAAATATGTGCTGAAGTTGTTGTCATATTGTGGAAAGACTGAAAATAGGGAGACAGGGGGATAGGAATATATGAGAAATCGATTTTCGTCAAGAGAAAATTTCTTCAGCCGGTAGTTTCAGTTATGCAACATTCAATTGTTTTTTATTTCTTATGGGCGCTATATTGGATCTTGACACTAACCAATGTAGAATGAATTTAAGGCCACGTCAATATGTAAAATTATTATTTTATTTGAAGAATAACCCATAAAATTTAAAAAATGCAGTAGTTTGAACTAATTATCTAATTATTGAACCACCCTGTATATTTTACTGTTTCCGAGATGGCAATGGTGAGCCATGAAAAAATAACCACCCTGTATACATATGCCCGAATCCAACATCGTGCTGCGAATTTGTGTATTTCTTTAGTTCTAGGGATTTGTTGTGTGACCTTTCCTAACGTTCATTTTTTATTTTCAGATGGCGGAGACAGTGAAACAATCGAGAATAGTAAGTGACGACGACGACAACCTAGAAGAGACATTGTTGGAAGAATTTAACATGAGGCTAAAAAATTGCATGAGCAAAGTGTGTATTTTTGCTGTTTTCCCCTAGTCGTAACGCACGATTTCAACAAACTGTTGCCAGATGAATTTATTTCATTAACCGACGCATAGCGTTGGCGCCATCTATTGTTCTCCACTTGAAATATGACACGCCATCTATTATTTTGATTTTCAGTGTCACGAGCGTACTTGGAATTCACTATATACAGGCACTAGGAATTTGTCTTACATTAAAGTTAAAATAATCCTTTATAAGTCCTAAAATACACTTTCACCTAAGAAATTACATACATACAAAGAATTACAGCATAAAACAACATCCGTGGCAATTAAAATCTTTATAATCTTAGCGGCAGCTGTAAACAAAACAAATTGTTGATCACCCCTACATCCGACATCTTAAATTTTTCAGCGCCATCTAGTGGTTCGCCAATTTCACGAATAAAGGTAGACATACGTGCACGTGTTATGAATATGCAAGAGCCTGTATCGCTCCTTTATTTGTAATGAAATAAAGTATTTCACAGATCTTGTCGCAGATACGATTTAAATAGCTTGCTCAAAGCTTTACGCAATATTAACAATACCAGTGCATGTACGCGTACCCACAGTAAATCTCATTAGGTATTTAAATTCAAGTAATTGGTACTATTTAAAAAAGCAGTTAATTGAAATTTCCCGCGATCTAGAAACGTGCCTGCTTATGTGTTTTCAAAAAAACGGTCGTGAATTGCCACGGGATACAATTGGGTAATAAGTTTCGTTTCTGTTTTGTCGCAACTGTGTTCGGATTTCATTCTGCATGCATCAAGAGCAGGAAATGGCGTGTAAACGTTGTTTTAAGAATTAATTATAGTTCCGAATGAAAAAAGTAACTACCTTCGGCGCGTTTGTTAGTTCGAGCTGCAAAGAAAACAAACCGCGTGGATGAAAAATCTTATTTGTTGGCTAATGGTCGTGATAGCTATGCGTTTCTGTTTTCTTGCGACGGGACACAATATTAACAAATTCTCTAATAAATTTAAATTTTGAACTCATTGTAACAAGAAGTAGGTATAATTCCTGGTGGCAGGAAAACTCTGTGCATACATCAGTGGCGGCTCGTGGACTTAATAATAGGAGAAGCAGAAGGATAAATATTACTTCGCTTGTATAAATTTGTGAATTTGTATTAAAAAAGTATCTAACTGCTTTACTATTTTTATACAGGGTGTTCCGCATAAGAACCGACACACAGCAGACGTATGTAGGGAGTTGCAAAAATATTGCAATAAAACTTACCTATATACAAAGTTGCACAGTTACAGGGCTTCAAAATGGGGCCAAATATTTCGAAAAAAATAATATCTGAATTATTTTAACTAGGAACTACCTTTGGTACATGATTTAGGTTTATTATTGGTTTTCTTTGATTCTGAGTTCAAGTAAAGGTGGAACCCATAAAATTATACCAAACTTTTTTCATTGATCGAATTTAAAAATAATGTTAATATCCTGTGCAGAATTTAATTGAAAATATTAATTTACTCTAGTTAAATTTTTAATAGCTTTTAAGATTTTTCAAGAAACAAGATTTTAATAAGTGTTTATTAGAAAAAATCAAAAGTCATTAGTACCTACGCTTTGTCTTTAAAATTTGACAGTAATAAAACGGCGGTTTTATTTCTTCTACTGTTTGTTATTGAACATGACTGGAAATAACAGTGTTGGTAGCTCATGAGCTCCACGATACCTGCGGTTACCTATACGCGTCCTTGTTGTCATAGAACCCTCCGTAAACAAAGCTGGTTAACTGTATCGGATTTTACCTGATGTCGATTGGGCCGCTTATGATTGTACGAAGTTGGTAGTCACGCTCAGTGAAGGCAACGTTTTATGGGAAGGCGTTTTAAATAATTTATAAATAGGTATGTAGATGATAATAAGCAACAAAATAAACATAATCTCAATCACGCGCAGTCTGAAATACACAACATTTAATAAGCTTTATTATTTAGATACTATTTTACTAGTATCTATGTAAATATTTTTTTTAAAATTTTGAAGGCAAATTGAAATCCAAAGTAAAATTGTAACAGCTGCCTTTATCTATATAATTTTTTGTTTGGACTAACCTGGAAGAGTCAGGGAATTCGTTTTAAGCGTAATAAAGCCAGGGAATTGCCAGGGAATTTATCCGTTCACATAAATACACATCCATCAGGTTGTCAAATAAGCTCTACAGAAATCTGTAGATCTACAGAATGATTAGTAGATCTTGCAACACGGTTAACTAATTTAATTTCAATTTACCACGTACCGGTTTGGCTTATAATAAATATTTTATATGCACATTTTTTATGCTGTAGTCTTTCAAAAATTAAGAAAAATGACAAAGTTTTCATAGGCCATCTCCAATTAAAAATTAAGCATAACAAATACACCTTGTATACTTAACACAAAAAAAGTATCTCGAATATACGGAGGACAATAGACCCTTTATATCTATTTTTTTTGCTCGGAATCGTGCGTTACGCTCTAACTGCCTTCGATTTCGCGTGTGTACCACTAACCCCGCTTCCAGGACAATCTCCAGAACCCGGACGAGCACGAAGAAGAGAATTCCCTCTACGAAAACATCGGCATGAACTCGAGGCCGATCCACAAGAGCGGCGTAGCCACCAACAACTTCATCCAGAACGAACGTGAGAGCTACTACGATGAGCCCGCCTCCCTGAGGAACGGCTCCAACCCCAACCAGAACGGTCACGTCACCTACGACGAGGCGGAGAACATCTACGAGACGCTCCCCGAACACCACGAAATTGAAAAGACTGATACGGACCAATACGTCGACATGAGTTCGCCAGAAAGAGCCATTAAGAATAATCTAAAACTAGATGTAAGTCCAGTGATAGAAATCGGAAATGCCACCTACGAGGAGTTTGAAATCGTTAACAAAGACCCAGATGACAGCATTCTCTTGGAGAACAGCTACGAAATCATCGAGGAGAAGCCAAAGTTTAGCATGCAGACGACTGATTTTTCAGAGAATAGATCCCCAGAGAACGAGGCCAAATCCTCGGTGAAAGATAGAATGTTTTTAGCCACAGACGACGCTGCTACCTTACTATTCACCCAAACCGTCACTTCCCCCATGCTAACTCCTTCCGAGGAGAACATAGACTTCCTTAAAGGCTTCCAGAGAGAAAATACCACTTCGGAAAATACCATATCCACTTCCAACGAATCCCCAGAAAAGGACGATTCCGACAAAGCCGCAAATGAAGAAAACAACACCAGCGAAATCAGCGGAGAGATCTCGGCAAGCGAGCAGATGACGAGCGACATTGTAGAAGACAAAACGAATGAAGAACAGGAAAATATTTATGAAAACGCTGAGTTCTTGAAACAGAACTCTGAGAACATTTATGAGAACCTGAAGGAAAAACCTAAAGCAGAGGAAGAAAACATTTACGAGAACTTAAAAGACCTAAAAAAAGACTTGGAAGTTGAAGAACATGAGGAGAACATCTACCAAGATATTGAAGAATGTAACAAAAGCGAGGAAATCTACGAGAATATCGAGGAAATCAAAAACAATGAAACACCCAAGCAAGAAGTAGAACCTGATCAAAAAGTGGATGATACAGTCGAGGAACCTCAAATTGCAAGTGTTAAAGTTGTCACTGATTTAGACGAGGTAGAGGCGAAACAGCCAAAAGAAGATGTTGCACAAATGGAAGTTACTGAAATCACCCAAGAAGTTGCAGAATCCCACACAGAACAATACGAATCTAAAGAGGAGACAGTCACCAGCTACAGAGCTGTTCACAGTGAAAAAAGTGAGGTACAAAGTGAGGAACAAATCGAATCATACTCCGAGTTTGTGCACCACAGCAAGGCCGAAAGCAACTACTACGAGAAATACACGGAAGTAGTTTCGCAGAACTCCAAAAACGTCGAGATTAGCAATAGGGAGAAAGACACTGAGACCGTTCCAGCTGAAATAGTGAAGAATTTGAAGAGTCAGTTTCTTAAAACCGGAGCAGAAGTCGTGGCTACGACCAAAAAAGAAGTTGAGGATGTGAACCAATTGAAGACTGTCAATATCATCAGACAGATAACCAAATTCGAATCTGGTGATTCCCCCAGCACGGATCTTGACGATGTGAGTAGCTTATTTCATATAATTTTTAAAGGTTGGGTCACTTCCAAGTAAGTTGTGTGCAACTGCTTTTGCATGAAGTTAGTTTGGGTGAATTTTGTTTGCTTCCAAATTTGTTTTATTTATTTAACAGTAATAATTGTTCACTAAGAAAATATTTTTTACATTTTTGGAGAAATAGGAATTCGTCAGAATGGGTTATCAATACACAATCATATGTTTACTCACAGCACTCAGATATTATGATCATTGTGGCTGCTACATTAGCTCTGTTGCAGCCTCTCTAATATCATAAAGTGAAAAAAAAGGCCAGGCAATTATTTTTACTTAATATTTTGTTTTTTAATAAATAAGTATAATGACGAGACTAAAAAATAAGTTTAACGATTAATTAAATAGTTGCTAATTAGAGGTTAGTTATACCTACTTGTTTGATGTATACTATTATCACAAGCAATTAATTAAAAAACATTAAACTAGTCATTTGTTAATTTGTTGGTGTACCTAATGATTTTACCAGCAAGATGCGTATAGCTTTATGGTTGGAGAAATACGTACATTCTAAAAATAATTGAAATCTACCTTCCCAAATTTCTTTGGTCGCATTCCAAATGTTAAATTTACATTCTCGTAGATATTTGACGTTCTGAATACAACTTGTTTCTAATTTATTTCCATTATACATATACATACATATAAGCAATAAGTCTAAACTACTTTTGGAATATATTTTTAAATCAGTATTGCACAGGGGGTCGGTCATAATATCACTATTTTAGTTTTTTAAATAATTTTCTGAAACATTTTGTTCAATTTTAAATTTACTGTAAATAGTTACTTTTTATTTTTTTTTCTTCAATTTTATTTTATTTATTTTTTATTTAGAGTACCGTAACTCACTATACAGAAACAAGAACCTTCCAAACTGACGGGATAGAAGAGAAAGCTATCAAGAAGAAGAAAACTAAGAAATCTAGAAAAGAAGAGAAAGAGAACATATCAGTTGTAAGTTTTTTCTAATTTTTTATTTTTTGTTGGAATAACTAAGTTTTAAGTTAACTTTGAGTTTGTTTTTTTTTTGCTAACAGACTAATATTTTATTTTAGAATGACGTTGATAATGTAGATGGGAAAAATTTCTATAATGTTAATGTTAAAAGTTTGGTAAGCATAGTTATTTTTGGAATTTTCTTTTCGAACGAATATTATTTCGAAATGGTATCTGTTTTTGTATTTAACATTTACTTTGTTCAATCCTTAATTAGAATATATATGTGTCTATAAAGAAACTATGTAGTGTAAAAGTCAACATAGATATTCATACAGCAAATCAGAATATTTGTTTAACAATTAAAATTTACACAATGTCAAACAATTTTTAGCAGAATATGTGTTATGTTAAATGAATAACTAGAACTTTGTTTTACAGTTTCTGAATATCTCTGCTGTAAAATATCTTAACATTAGGCTATAAAATAAAAGGAAATGGATGGATGACTTATTTATATTTTTTTATAGATTTGAGATTAAAAGATCTAAAAGCATATCTTTTAAGATTAATATTAACATCAAACCATTGGAAAATAATGTTTGTTGAGTAGAGTGTTGAGTCGCAATGTATTTAATTATTTTGCATTTTTTTGCATGGCCTGTTTTGTTTTTGTTTTTTGGCTGTATCAGTGTAGAAGTTTCGGAGATTTGACTAAAATAGACGACGAGAAATGTTCCAAAAAGCAGAGTAAAAAAGCTGCGGTAAGATGTTCTTATTTTTAATTCGCTCAATATTATATCACTTCATATTTTTTTTTCTTTTTTTTTTAGTATTATCGTTGTTTATTAACAGTTTTTATTTTATCATTATTAACTTCTGAAAGCTTAAAGAAGTTCAACTTATCAGTTATTCGTTTTTTTTTGCTTGGTTACTTTAAACGAGTTAAATAAATTAACATTGTTGATTGTAAGTTGAGCTTCTTACCCACAGCTGTCCCCTCATGATAATCAAATCATTTGCATGTTTTTATTTTTGCTTTGTAGCGAACTAAGTCTTTATCAGACGACTTGCTTAGTTCTAACAAACCGACTATAGAAAATGTCTTCTCAGAAGTCTCTGTGAGAGCTTTGGTAAGCATTCGATGTATTAATCAAAGTTTTGAAAGTATTTTTTTTTAGTAGAAATATTACATTATTGGATTCTTTTCATGAATCCTCACTTGTACCTTTATAGGGGCGATACTAACATTTTTTAAACAATTTTTGCATGTTGCATGGCATTTTAACAACAGAAAGAGAAGTTTAACACGATCGGGAATGTAAAGGCTGTAGTTAGTAGTTTACGCTCTTTTAGACAGTCGAAAGCGGTAAGTTGGTTTTGACTTATTCACAAAAAGTTAGCAATCAGACATTGTCCTCCAGTTCATTTTTTTATCATAGAACATGGAAATTGAAATCTTATTTTTATTCATATTTCAGAAATTTCATTTGAATTCTTATATACAGAGTGTAACTTTGAATCTGAGTCATATTTGTACAGAGCTTACCTTTGTTCATTAGAAACATGTATGCTTTGTCAAATTCCATTGTGAAAACAATTTTTTTTAACTTTTTTTGTGGTGTAGCAGTATAACTCGACTATTTGTTTAAAATTAATATAATTCTGAATTAGTATTGAGAGGAACATGTACTATTTACTTAAAAAAAAAGTGACTATGACTTAAGGTTACACTTTGTACAGAGGGTGTTCTCGATTTTTCTTTTTTAACTTTCGTAAAATATAGAGCATGAAAAAATAAAAATTGTCTTTTCTATAACAATTTTCTCTATGACACTCCATATGCAGTATCATAATAAAACATTTTGATTCTTAAGAAATTGGTCTTATCATTTCATTGACAAAAATGGTTATCACTTTGTGTATTTAAATTGAATTGTTTACAAGCTGATTTTATTTGTTTAACAAATAATTAACTGAAGTTTTTAAAATTTCATAGGATAATTCTGGTTAGAAAATCTCAAAATATCTGAAACGCAAAGTTTCTTAGTGATTTTCCTGAAAAGCACTTATTTTCAGAAACTAGAACAAAATTTTAATATTTGTACTGAACAAATGCTTTCCACCAGTGGTGTAGAATTTTAGGGGATCGGTGGTGAATAAAACCCCATACCTGTGCTTCTGGCTTTATTCGGAAAAAGTTGTTCATGTCAAAATATGAACATTTTATTATGATTACTGCATACCAAGTATATTTGTTTAGTAACTACTTAGATAAAAAAAATAAAATATACTTTTAAAAGTTTAAAATACCCCTGTAGCAGGAAGACAAGATCGTCATAGAGAAAAATGTTATAGGAACAACCCTTTATTTTTTTATGATATATCTTTACCCAGAGTCAAGAACGAAACATCCTGTATACAGAGTGTGTTGGGTAAGTCAATGCATTCCTTGCAAGAGGTTATAGTACAAGTAATTTGTGATATATTTCCTTAATATGATATATTCTGAAAACGCTTAGTTTCTGATGTACAGGGTGTTAAAATTTTAATAAAAAAAATGCACATTTATTAATATAGCAGAAACCGTTCAGAATATTTTAATGAAATTTTACAGGTTTTGACATTTAACAACAATACATGTTTTGAGATAAAAATATTGTTTTCAGATATTTTTAAAAGAAAAAGAAATGATCTGTCACAGTTTTTTTTAAATAAACATTATTTTTGAATCTCTTCAATTTTGAAGGGAAAAGGTATTTCCACTTTTTTTACGTCCCATTTTCGAGTAAATAAATTAAAATCAATTTATTGCATGGAGTAATCTAGTTTCTATACCAATTTTATCACAAAAAATTGTTACCACAGGCAGTTAACATTATCAGTCTAAAAACATTTTATAAGTTTTTAGATTCACTATTCACTGTTAAAAGAGAAATTAGCAAGTTGACTGTTCACTCGTTTTTGTTGTTTGACAATATTAATAATTATTGCTGTCACTTCGAGTTTGAACTGTTACCTGCTTTGTGGTTTTTACGTAATTTAGTGAGTTCACGTTAGTTAAGCGTATTATTCGTGAAAAGGTTATGTTTTCGAATATTGAATACGCATATACATATTCTTTACATTGACTTGCCTGTGCGCACGCCACTGATGAAACTGAAAACAATATTTTTATCGCAAAACATGTATTGTTGCTAACTATCAAAGCCTGTAAAATTGCATTAAGATATTCTGAGCGGTTTCCACAAAATTAATAAATTTGCATTTTTTTATTAAAACTTTAACATATTGTAGATCTGAAACTAAACGTTTTTGGCATATGTTACATCATAGACTAAATAGTTTATGTTTATATTAAGGAAATATCTCATCAATTAATTGTACTATAACCTTCTGCATTGCAAAGAATACATTGACTTACCAAACACCTTGTATTTAAACACATCATATATTTTGTCGTATGTAGCATATAGATGTTTTAGAGAGTAATAGTGCAATATTTAATCGTCTTTTGTTTCATTTGTAGAAGTCCAGTTTTAGCAAATTCGACGCCCTTCAGAAAAAGAATGTTCTCCACGTCAGATCCTCAGATTCTGCGAAGGCGCAGGAGAAATTCAACGTAAGTCACGCCATTAATTTTATAGCAATTCCTGTTTTTATCGTAGTTTTATTGTTATTTTCTTTGCTTTTATCTAATCTCAGTACATGTAAATATTTAACATAGTGATTTCCACCGCACAGTGCATACATAAAATTAAATAAATAATATATACACTCTGTAAATTCACGTTATTTGATGTAAAATGCTTTCGGTACTTATTTAGAGTTTCATTATTGTGATATAGCGACCACGTTTTATAAACTAAAAACTGATATGTGTTTCAATTATCATTTTGCCACAAATTTATCTAAATTTACTTTTCACATCCTCGCATGTGATATGTGGTTTCCGTTCAAACCTGGTTTTTACTTTTTATTTAAACGTTGAATAGGAGACAATCTAGTCCTGTGTGTATTTTTAGGGTACACAACAAATTGATACTACCAATTGCAGAGCATGTGCAAAACAGGTATTTCAGATGGAACAGATTAAAGCCGAGAAGTCCATTTGGCACAAAAACTGCTTCAGGTGTGCTGAATGTAGCAAGCAACTAACGTAAGCAATTTTTTATATTTATTTCATGGTATTTTCACGAATGAGCCCACCTTTTATATCTTATGCACCTTGGTCAAAAATTAATTTTGATAAATTTTATATTGTTTAATTTCTGGGAACGTGTCCTACTGTTTCAAAAGGAATTTTGTTTTTAGAATATCTTTAAACTGGCTAATAAAGAGTATAACTTTCTGGTATGCAATAATTGATTGTTTTTAGGTTATAATTTCCAAGAGGTAATTTCTTAAGGTGATCTCATTTGTATATTTTTAATTGATGTTTCTGTGTTTGCTTATATCAATTTACTCTTTTAGTGTTGAGACCTATGTTAGCCATGAAGGAATTCTATTCTGTAAACCACATTTCAAATCACTTTTTGCTCCTAAAGTTGTAGAAGATGAAGCTCCACGTAAGTATAATTGTTATCGTTTTTTAAACAATTGCAAATTTACACTTTCTTACAATAGAAAAATGAGTTTGTAATAAACTGTATACAAGGAGGTTCAGTCATAATGTCATTAATTTTAACAACATTAAAGGCCTAATAAAAGCAGAAAATCTAAAAAAGAACAGTTTTTACTCGATCTTTTAAAAAAGAAGCAGATCAATCCATGATACGGCACTCGTACATAACAAATTTTTTTATGACAGCCATATACCGTTCGAGTGTTGAACTGAAGCAGCGTTGCCACGTTGGGACCACGTAATAACATTGTTCAACACTATGTGGTACGGTACATATATATTTTAAAATATATATTTCTGACAATATGCATTATTGAATTGATTGAAAATAATACACAACCAAAATAATCCGCAACTGGTGATGCAAATGTTTTGTATAATATGACATAAAACTGCTGATCCGGTGTGCTACATATTGCTAGGCTTCCCCGCTTGACACCCTCAACGAAAATTGACAGACAACAAATCAATTTACGTTGATTAGTGAGCTGCTGTCAATGCAGTTCATCCCAGTTAACCGGTTTATCAAATTCTTGTCATGGTATCTCAATATTGCTGTGAGTTGAAACGAGTATTGTAACAGAAAACTGTATTGTGGATTAGTATACTGTTCCAAATAACATTATAGTAACGAGAACTGGTACGGCAACTTCAATTAAATGGCAGTTACGTAGCAATCACTAAATCTACTGCCATATAGCAAAAATCACTTCAATTTATGTTAGCATAGTTGTAAGTACATAATCCTCACCATTGAAAATTACTTTATGGTTTTGTAATTTTTGATGGGGTGGTGGATATTAAAGGTAACGGCAACCAAGCCACCTCACTTACATATTACTTAGAAGTGACAGTACCTTTAAGTGTGATAGTTTTGGCGACGTATTAGAAACCTTTAACATACCTTTACTTGGGGACACTTTGTCGCCACGTTATATGGGATCCAGATTGCTAAAAAGTTGCTACTATTTTCAAAATCCACAATGGAGTGTCCTTTACCCAATAGTGACTTGCTTCCTACATGATCGTCTAACTAGAGAAAATACATTAATTTATTACTAACTTTATCTTGTGCCTGTGTGTGAGATGGATACCAACACCTCGCAGAAAGAAGACTCTTCAGCATTCTACTACGTTCTATAGAAAACTAAAACAATAAACAGAAAGTGCTAAAACTCTTAATATACTGTTTTTCTAGTTGAAGAGAATCTTTAAAATTTCCTAATTCTGATAATTTTAAAATGCACTTAAGCGAAGATCAAGTGTTTTCGGGAGCACTTGTTGGATTGCGTCTAAAAGGTTCTCTTTGAGAATAGTTTAAATGTTCTGGCCAGAATAATGTTCCGTCATTGGTATGGAATGACGCAGAAACAAATACTTTCTTCCCTTTTGTAGACACTAGTTTAAAACTCATTATACATAATATACACTACATAAAAAAAATTGCGAGATGCGGGATTGTCATCAATTACATATATTGTAATATTAAGTTTATGGCAAGGTACAGTGGGAAAACAACGTTATTGTAGCGTTGCTACCATATTTATGTAGCCGGAAAGTTGATGGGTTAGTTCCATTGGCGACTTCTTTGATAAATGTAACTAAAAAGTTTTTAGTTACTATTTTTTTTGACTTGAAAATTTACGTTATGTTAATAAAATAAACGTTTTTTGGCTAAACTTGCTCAAACTTCCTCAAGGTTCTTGTTGGGTGCCAATAGCAATTTTATATGTCAATAGCATAATTTAAAAATATGATTTATAGTTATTACATGTATACCACTACCAGTCAGTAACAGTTCGAAAATATTATTTTTTCAGCTTAACTTATTGTACTAATTTTTCTTTGTCTTCTCTTGAATTGAATGGCATTATGACTAAATAACCTTGTAAATAGTAAAAATAATTAATTAGTACGAGAAGACTACTATATTATCAAGAGTACTTGTTGATACATGTCAAAAGTGACAGTTTATTAAATAGAAAACATGGTAAAGAAAAATTAACAAGGTTTGTTTAGTTTTTTCAGTTTTTAAGATATTATGAATATAATTTTTCATTTTAGGAGTCAGTTTTTGCTGTTCCTATATAAGATAGGAAATTTTATGTGATTAAAAATATTTAGTGCAGTTGATATCTACCTCTTGACATAAAAAAATTAAAATACTTTTTCAGCAGATTTCAATTTTCTGTTGCAACATTTAAGTAATAGTTCTTCATTAAAGTCACTCGATGATTTCAGCACGGCCTCGAAAGGCAGAACTTATTATTCGTGAAAATCAGCCCCTCGAATTACCCCCAGATGTAGTCAGAGGTACAAAAAAATGTGTGTTGTGAATATTTTCAATTTTTTTTGTTTTTTTTTTGTAACAATTCTAATGCATATACTTAACACGACTTACATTTTATATTTGTAATATTTCTTCTACTTCAAAAATGTTACTCATATTTTTAACATTTAGTTTTGTTTATTATTTAAATAAATTTCTGAAATATTTTCAAGGCTAATAACTATGTGAAGCACCAATTAACAAAAAATAATATTCCGACGGAGATTCTGCTATTTTGGGCTATCTCTTAAGAACTAATAAATTAAACATTTTTTGTGACTGTACTGTACGGGTTAAAGAATGTCAAGATTATGTCACCTTTTCAGCAAGTGACAAGCCTGACTTGGGTTTGGAGGAATTACAGAGTCTAAACGTGAAAGAACGATTTCAAGTATTCGAACACCACCAGACGGAAACGCAGGAGTCGGACAGGGGACCTACCCCCGTCAACGTTAAGAAATCTCCATCGATTCTGTCTAAGCTCGCAAGGTAAGTCTTGTTAACACTGCTAAGATCCGATAACAATAAGGATTTCCAGATTTCAAGCTAAGGGCATGGACGTAGGAGTATCAGACGAGGCGTTGAACGGCATCCCTATCGAGGAGAGCTCTTCCGAGGAGGAAGAAGAAGAAGAGGAGGTGCCGGAAGGTGAGGACCCTACGTTGTACAAAGCCAAGAAGGTACAGAAAGAGAAACCTTTCCATTTCACCAACTTGTCCGAAGTGAAGAACAAGTGGGAACATGGAGAACAGAACTCCAGAGACGAGAGGAGAGAGGAAAGAAAACAGGAGATACAGACAATTAGGAATAGATTATTCATGGTAAGTAACCTATTTCGACGATGCGAAGACATATGAACTACTTGCGTTTTGTTTTAGGGCAAGCAAGGTAAAATGAAGGAAGCCTACCAACAGGCCATCATACAGTCAGAATCCTCTGCAAATTTGAATAAACCAGAGAAAATAGAGTCCTGTGATACAAAGTCCCTTAAGGAACGTTTTGAGAAAGGAGACATGTTCAATGAGAGAGAAACTAAAACTGGCGAGGAAGAAGAAGAGGTGTACCAGAGTGGTGAGTAGTTCTAATGATTTGTAACTGACATTAGCTTTTTTAAACAGAATTTAATGTTGGAAAAGTATCATAATGATTTATGATCTTTTTTCTTCAGAAATTAGTAAGAAATCCCGCTCACTCTTCCTAGAACTAGACGCAAACGCTTCGAAGCCACCCCAGATCTCCCCTGTGATACCCCAGAAACTAGACGTGAAGAAAGCCAGAGAGGTAAGTGGGCCGTCGCTTGGGAATCCCAGCCTTCTCTAAATATGTAAAAATGTGTCTATCTAGGCCTATTTGGCAAAAACCTCCAGCGAAGACACTGTAAAATCCTCCGAAGTTATGGAAGACGTTATCGAGGTTAAGACTGCCGATATCCAGGAGCGGTTTAAATTCTTTGAGACTTACAGGGAGCCCGAGAAACAGAAAAAGCAATTTAGAATAACACCACCCAGAGACCCCTCTCAAGTGAAGGTTGATAGTCTTGTGAAACACTAGAATTTTCTTTAAGCATGATTAATAAAGTTTTTCGCTAACAAAAATTCTAAGACCGTGCCAAGCCTTCCGTCTCCCAAGACACCATAGGGATCTGTTTCTATTCTAAACAACGCTTATTGGCTTTATTCACAAAATTAACACTAAAATTCTGGTTTTTTATGGTGTGTCGCAAGGAACTATATTGGGGCCACCGTTACGATGGACGTAATTACGATGCCACTAACATTTGCATTTTCCTGTTGTTTTTAATTTGTTCTTGTCTTAGCTTTTTTTGTTGTTTTATTGTAATCTCTTCCTTAGACTGAAACGCCCGAACGCGAGATATATCATGACCCAGAAGTAGTGAGAGCCGATGATGTGTATGTGGACGACTCAGTAATTGCCAAAACCACTCATACTGCTTCCAAGATGCTTAATAAATTCAGGCAGATGGAGGAGAACCTATCAAAGGAACCTGAACCAGCTGGTAAGTTGCTGAAGGGTAAAAAAATAAAATCATTAACGTTTTGTGAAAGGTCCCAAGCCTTTAAAGAGGTTTACCCCTCCTCCAGAACCTGTCAGGCAGGAAAGCAGTAGCGAGGAAGAATCCGGCTCAGAAGAAGAGTCCGAGGAAGATCAAGTCGATAACCAGAGGCTGCCCGAAGACTTACTTGAAGTAAGTGATGTTTTCTATGTAAAATTTAAATGAACTATTAAGCAATTTTGAACATTTTTTCTATTACAAGCCAAGACAGATTGCTGCTTTAAAAACCATTTACAAAATTATACTTTTTATGGAATACCCTGATGTTGTAGTTTATGAAAATTTTGTATAACATAATTGGATCATTTTCTTGATTTGCTATTGAGCAAGTACTTAAAGGATTTTCCTCTATGGTGTGCATGATATTTTTGCTATTTTTTGTTTTAAACAAAAAATGTTTTAAAAAAGTGACTTAACTTATTCTAAGAAATCTTCAATTTAAATTAGGTATAAAATTAGTCTGTAGAAACTTCCGAAGTTACTTTTGCAAAATCTATCCAAATCTAAAAGATTATTTCCCAATTGCCACACCCTGTGTGTCAGTTTGCTTTCTTGTCTAAAGGACACGATAACACTTGGGCAAGTTGTTATACACGGTATAACAAAAAAGCATATCATCCCATTTACAGGTTGACTGCGCCATTGAAATCCGAGTACTGCGCAATTCTGCATTACCGGTCCTTAACGAACGGTAATCGCTTATTCCTTTTGTACGACACCGGTTCCCAACGACCGATAGTTATACAGATTTGGAAAGTGAGGATCTTGATGGTGAATTGTGTTTTGCCGCTTGCGTGTATTTGTGTCATGCTACATGCATACTTCCACCACAGCGTGTTCACATCAGGCAGTGTTGCCAGGTGGGAAAAATTAAGTGCATGAGAATAATTTCAAAGAAGCATGAGGTTTGGAGAAAAAAGCATGAGATGGCTTAATTTATCAAAAAACACCTCTTGACACAGCTTAATTTTTAATTACTTTTGTAATGCTATTTTTATTTCATTAAAAAGCATTATGTTATGCTATTTTATCATAATATTACATTGTAAGTAGGTACTTACAGGTACTTACTTAAAAGTTATTAACCACGTAACCTTTCTAATTTATTTTATTGTTAGGTCGGGCCACAGTATACTAAGCAATCAGTACGGAATCTTAGACAATTTATGAATGAAATACGTCTGGCAGTTTTTAAATACCATCACTCTAGAAAATGTCGCCAAGAATATGGCGGATCACACAGAACATACGAAAAAATAGCTAATAATTTGGTGTAAACATAACCAAAGTTGTTTCGTAGTTTTAATACTTTTGCATTAATTCTTAATTAACTGTTGTAATCCAGTCAAAAATTCAAAAAACCTGACACAGAAATTTATAGTAATAACTGTCAGTCGCCAACAAGATGGCGGATTTTTGGAAGACGCAGGAAAGCTGTGTTTCCCTACTGATTGCTTAGTATACTGTGGGCCGGACGAACGTTGAGGCGCAGTTGACGTGACGCAGGGTGACTCACAAGTCGTAAAATCTGTTGTGTCCAGAAAATGTAGGTAGCCTTACGGAATAGAGTTAAGAATCACTGCAATACAGCGTGAATACAGCACACACACCGCATATCCTATACTTCGTACCTTCCCTGGGATGAAGCGGCAATTTCTACTTTCTCTGTAAAGATCCACAATTTCCGAATCTGTATAACTACTTTTTTATATTTAACACAAAAACTATTGGACTTGAGACAAATCTGGTTGTAACTTTTCTTGCTAATACATATTAGTACTTACTGTTACAGTCGCATCATTCTAGGTTTGTTTTATCAAGGTCAATATTCCATATAATTTTAAAAGATTTTGCTAACTTAGTGAACAAGTATATTGAAATAAGGAATATAGAAATAAATACATTTTTGAGAAATGTGGAAATAAAACTGTGTTTTCAAATATGTAACGGAATCACTTTCTGTGTTTTTCATTAAAACAAGTTAGGCACATTCCTGGTTGTCCAGGGCAATCACTACAATAACTTGTCACTTTTGTAACCAAATTGCTGGCTTCTCTGCTAGAGTGAATCTCTCGCAATTTGTTGTAGCAGCCTTAGCATTGTCTTCGTTTTTTCTTCCCTAGTTCCTATGGCTTGAATGTATGTGGTACTCTTTTGGGAATTGTATCTTCTCGTGTTGTGGGTGTAAAAACCAGTTCTTGAGCCAACTTTCTCCTAAACTCTGTTATGGACACTTTTGACGAACTAATTCTGTTAAAAATTATCCATGAATTGACAATGCAAACCCCAAATAATATTTCAAAAGCTAATTTTCAGTACCATTTGAGACTTGTAAAACCAAATGATAAGACGACATTTGGTGGCAAAAACACCTTTCTTGGCCTTGGTATAATCAGTAATTACTTTCGGCTTCAATACATCACCACCTTGCTTGGTACGCTTACCAGTAGGTATACAGTTTGCATTGTGACTCGGATCTGTACTCAACATCGACACCGGACGTTTATCCATCCATTTGATAATACGTAAACAGTTTTTCTGCTTGCCGCAGATATCACCTTTTTTCATTTTTTGTGGCAAGACATGCGGTGAAAAAATATAGATAAAACTATTAGATTTTTTCTAATTATAAGAGGCTCTTTATGCACTACTAAGATATGTGGATCTTCGTAACAATTACTATATGTGTATTTAATTAATCTGTTTCTTGAATACTGTTTTAACTTAGTAAATGAAATTACATAGCTATGAAACATTTGTGTAAAAATGATAGATCTGGTTAGTCGTAGTTCAGAAACACTATATAAAAGTAGTCGGGAGATTTAAAACCTTTGAAATTTAAAAATATTAAGTGCAATCCATTTCTCTATTAAATTTCAAACCAATACTTACTTGAAAAATTGCCAAGATTACTGCAAAAAAATAATAATTTCAGGTTTATCACCCTGTATCTTTAAGAGAGACATTTTTTTTGTATACAAGGTGTCCCGAAATGAATGCAACAGAGCAATAGTAGATTCCCGACAACAAAATAATGTCATGTGATGAATCTTACTTTAGTCAAAAGTTGATGGGTAAAATGATACAGGGTGTTACATTTAAAATTTTATTATGATTATTTGCAAATAACTTTAAAAATCCATTATTTGCGTACATTTTGGAAATGGGGGGTTTTTGGGGGTGAGAAATTCAAATTTGTATCTTCACATCATGCTTCTTTTAAATGGCAGAGCTTTTTTGAAGCTTAGTCTATACATTTGACTATTGGAACAATCATTTCTCTTACCTTTTTTATGTTTAAAAGGTATATCTTGTTGAAGTCGTTAGGAGTAACCCTTTTCAGAATAATCCTATTTGAAATAAACAATGCACGAGAAAAAACTGTTTTGGTTTCAGGTAAAGATGCCTTTTTCGCTGAAATTATAGTAAAATGTTACTTGAAATAGCTAAATAATGGTGATGTACAAAATTTCAAGAAAATTCGCAAGGTTTGATGAAATTATTATATTTTCAACAATAGTTTCACCAAAGCAAGCTGAAAATGTGCACATCACCATTATTTAGCATTCTAAATAACTATAAAGTAACATTTTGCTGTATTTTCAGCGGAAATGGCACTTTATTTGAAACCAGAACAGTTTTTACTCAGTGCACTGAATATTTCATAGAATTATTTCGAAAACGGTTACTCCTAATGACTTCAGCAAGGTATACCTTTTTCAGATAAAAAATGTAGGAGAATCGATTGTTTCAATAGTCAGATGGATACACTAAACCGCAAAAAAGTTCTACCATTTAAAAAAGCATAACATACCATAAGTGGCGACCTCTACTAGTGATGTCAAAATTAGATACAAATTTGAATTTCCCGCCCTTAAAAATGCCCAATCTCCAAAATATATGCAAATATTTAGATTTTTTAAAAAGTTATTTACAGATATTGAAAATAAAATTTTAACTTTGAGACCCTGTATGTTTTTAACCATCAACCTTTGACTAAGGTGAGTTGGGCTACTCTACTCTTAATCTGCTCGATTCTTAATCTACTTTTGCATTAATTTCGGGACACCCTGTATAGGTAAATAGGATTAAATCGTTATAATAATTAATCTCTGAAAGTACGTTGACCTGTATGTTAATATCGTTAAAAGAAATTTAAAAACGATAAGAAAAATAGGAGTTGAGTTATATCTGCCAATAATGCCATTTCAGGCACAAAAAGCCGCCAGAGCTAAGCAGTTGAGGGCCAAATTCGAAAAGTGGGAAGCTCAAGAAATTAGGAGGGAGCAAACCAACACTGTGAATATCGTCGAGGAATACGGAGACGAGTCACAAGTAGAAACGGCAAGATCGTAAGTTTTTTTTCTCCGTTCTGTTATTTAATTTAAAAATATTAACTATTTTTTTTAATTCTAGGTTGAGAGCTCGCTTTGAATCCATGAGGGATTCAAGTTCCGACAAAAGTAGAACCCCCCGAGTGAAAGTCAATAGATTTGTGGTGAGTACCTTTTCATTTCGTCAATACGCTGTGGTCTGCCGTCCATTTCATTTCATTAATTTCTTTGGCTTCCGCACTAAAACCAATGTGAAGTGTCATCCTACTACATTTCGAGTAACCATAGACTTAATCCACATTAATTAACGTTTGTCGGTGTTGATTTTTGCATTTTGTTTAGTTTTGATTTGCACTAATAGTTTAACAATACCCATTGAGTTATGCATGGTTGTCTTTTGGTGTAGCAAAAATTCTGACAGATTTTCTCCTTTTCAGTGAAAGAAAATTCTGTGCGGGATCGTCCAAAATTAATTTTAAATGTATTGTCTTAAGAGTACACACACACACTACTACTAATAAAAACCTTTTTACTAGCTTTTTTGTCTACCATGATATATTAGAGTAGGTTTAAAAAATATATATCATTGTTAACGTTTTTATCGGTATATACAGGGTCGTCTCGAATAATCCAATGATTGCGATTTTTTTTCTAAAATTGTGTTTCAGCTCATTTAGATTGAATTAGTGAGAGATCCTGTATGTGTTAGACTATGATTTCGAAGTATTTAAAAAATTTAATGTAAACTTTTGAGGAATAATTTATTAATAACTCTTTTCTATATTCTCGCTTGTTTTTTTAACAAAATTATATTTTATTGTACAATAATAGAGTAGACTATTTTGATTATGAATCTGTTGTATGTTTATGTTGATATTTTAATTGTTGGATATTTTTAAAAAATTCTTAGCACCTTTAACTGTTGCCATTGTGAGATCGAACCAAAAATTTTGAATTATGACTATTTGAATGTCTTCTTCTAGGTTACGAGGTTAAAACTACTATTTTTAGAAGTTAAATTATGTAATGTTTCATATTTGTGCCAATTTATATTATTTTGAGTGAATAAATTTAAATTTAATGTGTGTTTGCGTTTTACTGCGTCCGAAATCCGCTGGCGTCTAAACAAAATGCGATCATCAACATTTTCAAACATTTCTCGCTTTTGAAACCGAGACGAAAGCTTAAAATAGTAGCACCACATCTACTCTATGCACACGTTTTATTTCAAAAGGAAATTCCTTGCGTAACCGAGACGTGTGAAAGTTGTAACGGGAAGGTGTACCCGCTAGAGAAAATATCCGTTCACGGACACATCTATCACAAGAACTGTTTTAAATGTAAGGAGTGCTCGTGCGTTTTGAGGTAAGCAAAGAGAAGTATATTTAGTATTTATACAATTCTCTGTCAAATATTTGTAAATAGGATGAACAAGAGTTGTTACAGGTACAGAAAACTGGGAAAAGACAAGAATATAGGGTGATTTTGAAAGTGGGCAGAATTTTTTACTATAACCTACTTAATCGAAGAAGCAGTGTATGATTAAAATAACCCAGTAAAAACATATACAACTTCATTATTGTCCATACACATGGGCCATTGTTATACCACTGTTATCAAATTACATCTAACACAAAATGATACTCCGCACATACTACAAAACACCAAAATGATAACAATAAGACGATTAATTTATATCACATACGTTGGTTATATAGAACGTTAACTAAAGAAGGGTGACTTTCAACAAAGGCTGCACCTGCAACTTATGTCACTATTGTTGATGTATGGTGAAAGAGAGTTGCTTGACCTATTAGGGTAGGTTAGAGTTATAAAATCGTCTTCAAAATTTGCAATAACTTAAAACGCAATTATCTCCATTAAAAAACATTTATTAAAGCAAATTTGTAAAATAATTTATTTTAACACCTACTGTCATCAGTTAATATCCCGCTTCCAAAATCGCCCTGTATTTGTAATAGAAAAAAGGATTACGAAATTTTCAAGAATTTTATTGTGCTGCACTTGCCGATTGGTACTTTGCCATTAGCAAAATGTATTTAGTTGGATATGTTTTGTCACATATATTTTGTGAAACAACCAATGGTAACTAAAAAATTTACTAAGATTAAGATAGTCAAATGGAGGCAGAATAAATTGAGTAAAATTGCGATGTCAAGTCATTTTATAAAATACTTTCTTTTTATTGATATTTTATCATTATTTCTCTCAAGTATATGATTGTTGCTCAAATTATACTAGAACAAAAAAGAATCATCAGTTGTCCATTATTATTTATTTATTTATTTATTTTTGTAATTTATAAACTAATCCACAAAGGTTTGAAAGCAATAATATATTTTGCAAGGGGTCATTGGCATTACAATACAGTAAGCTATGTGGAATTGTATTGCATTACTCTGAATTACGTTGATAATTTTTTATAATAATTATGTCATCAAAATATAGCTTGTAGTCTGCATTACTCTTACAAATTATTGGTTAATGAATGACCGATATTTTCTTAGTTTTTGGTCAAAATTTTGTCCTAAAAGTAATAAAATAATTAACAAAAGAGCAGTGATTTTAAACTTGTCAAGTAAGTTGATGAGGCACAGTATCAACTTTTTTATTGTGTCAAAAAAATCATCTTAATTTGGTTTGGATGCTTAATGGTAATAGTTTTCTATTTCTGTAACAGTTTTAGAAGTTTAAACATTTACAACCGGATTCATGAAAGCGGGCATAGCGTTAGTCGGACTAACCAGCTTTACGCCCGTGTAAAGCGCGTTAGTCGGACTAACCAGCCTTGCGCCCATTCACGAAACATGCGTTGCTAGGTAGCGAAACATGCGTTGCTAGGTAGGCTGTTTATTTACGTCCATATTTGCACCAAAAGTTAGACCCAGTATTGTACCTGTCTAAAAATCGCGTAACTTCGGCCTCTAGTTCCTTGCGTTTCCCATTGTATATTTAGTATTTATATTCAAAAACAGTACTTTTCAGTGCTACGGATTAGTTAACATATCATAAAGTAAATATAGTACTCATAGTAGTAAATAGGAGAATGCCTTTTATTTAAATTGGTGCAACAGATCGTAAATTTGTATGTAACCTCCGCTAGTCTGACTAACATTACGCCTTGTTGATGAATCCGTATGTTAAACTTCTCCAAATATACAGGATTTTCCGATTATAAGTGTACAGACTATAGCAGTAGCAGTATGTAGCATGCAGTAAGTAAAAACAAACACTCATACTGCTAACATTACAAAAAATGCTATTCAGAAACTTGTTTGGTTGGTTCATATTCATTCTATTTTCTTGATCTTATAACCTGAGGTTATTATTTAATTGCCGTTACAAACACTCATAAAAACTACCGAGCAAAACATATTTTTATATTCAATTTGAATTTATCAAATGAGATCTTCGAAGTGTTATAGAGATCATAGTTGTTCCAACCTACCATTCTTTAGCTCTGTAATCTAAGAGTACACGGTTCATTGCTCACTCCACTGGTACAATTATTATTTAACTTATTAAAAGGAAACACCACATTTCTAAAAAGGAAATAACAAATGTTAAAAAATAAATAAAACATCTATACTCATTAATACACGTCAACTACTAGGATAGGAAATAGCCTTACAAACTCAATTTATGAATTTAACTTTAATAATCAACAATTACGCCTTATTTAACCAAACAGCTGAAGTACCGAGCTGTCTGAACCCCAAAGAGAAACTATCTGTACAGAGGTACCTCCAAAAATTGTTCCAACTTCACCCTCAAGCAAAAGGTGGTCCTTTATCCTAATTTGCAAAATTTTTATTGGTTATACTTCGTAGTTGGTTAGTGCTGTATTTGTCCCTATATATTTCTAAAATGCTTGACACTTCCCTTCTCTTTTTATGAAATCCCTACGCGTCTTCGTTGTATCAAAATAACCATTATTCTCTTTCTTTGGTGGTGCCAAAGAGGCTGACCAGATGGCTTGATTGGGGCTTTTTAAGATACTTGTTCTATTTTATGGATGACCATCGATTTCGTAACACTATTGCTCTGCTAACTGACATACGAGGTACGTCCAGAAAGTAAGTTCCGTTTGGTAATAAAATTAAATTGTGTACAGATACAGAAAAATTATTTATTGCACAAAATTCTACAACTCTTAACCTACTTTTCCACATAACTGCCGAAATTTTGCAGGCATTTGTCATAGCGTGACACAAGTTTTTGTATACCTTCTCATAGAAGTTTGCCGCCTGTGTCTTCAACCAGTTGGAAACATTTTCTTTCAGCTCTTCGTCATTGTTGAAGTGTTGACCGCCAAGGAAGGACTTGAGATGTAAGAACAGATGAAAGTCGCTAGGAACGAGGTCAGGGCTGTATGGAGGATGGTCAAACACGTCCCAGCCAAATCCCTGTAGGAGGGTTTTGGTCACATTTGCAGTGTGTGGTCGTGCGTTGTCGTGAAGAAAAACAACACCTTTTGACAGCAATCCTCGGCGCTTATTCTGTATTGCGCGGCGCAATTTCCTAAGTGTCTCGCAGTTTCTTCTTGATACAGAGCGTCTACCGCGCATATGCGGAACTGTGATCGCAGCGCTGCAGCGGAACTTACAACTGGTTGAAGACACAGGCGGCAAACTTCTATGAAGAAGGTATACAAAAACTTGTGCCACGCTATGACAAATGCCTGCAAAATTACGGCAGTTATGTGGAAAAGTAGTTTAAGAGTTGTAGAATTTTGTGCAATAAATAATTTTTCTGTATCTGTACACAATTTAATTTTATTACCAAACGGAACTTACTTTCTGGACGTACCTCGTATTTATTTATTGATTCATGTTATTACACACGTCAATGAAAAGAGAAGCATGAAATATTCAAATTACAATATAAATGCATTCTAATATATAATTTTGGAAGAGTCTCCTTGATCGATATGACGCTGCAAAATTGGTTTCACTTCTTCACTTTCAATCCAGCGAATTTTTTCAGATGTTAAATAGAAAAACAACTATTTAATCCAACTCACATCTTACACCTTTTATATTAGAATCTGTTTAAAAATCATTTAAACTTTATTTGGTTTTTTATTTATTATTTTTTTATTAATAGTCTGCACACCTACAAATCGGAACACCCTATATAGAAAGATGTGCAAAAAAGTATTAGTCTTTAAGAACTGTAATAAAAAAGGTGGTAGATGCTAAAAATGAAGAAAAAATAGTGAATTTTTTTTGTGACAAGTTTCATATCGTCTTATATGTAGGATGGACTCCTACTCGTACAACCAGGGTCTGCTCTATTGCACCCCCCACTTCAAGAGGCTATTCATCACCAAGGGTAACTATGACACCGCTTTCGGACTTGATCAACACAAAGAAAAGTGGAACATGAACGCGACAATGGCATAACGTTTACATTAAATCAATTTGTGATATTTTTATTAAATTGACGTTTTTTTTTTGCGAAAGATATCCTTTAACTTAAATTCTTAATCGATGTACGTTACAACATGTTGCAATATTTTAAATCGTACTTAACTTTTTAAGAATAAATTCGCTTACATCTTTATATACTTTGTATTATTGTATCTAGTTTTATCTTTTATCTTTGATATGTATTCATATTTTATTCGTATAGTTTTTATCCTTTTTTCTATGTATTACCAATTATGTGATTTTACAATAAATTTTTTACAAACTAAATTTCCTTTATTCCGGATTTTACTAAAATGTTTCGGTTGTTACGTGTTTTTGTTTGTCACTGATATTAATTCATTCAGGTCTGATTTTTTTAAAGTAATTGGGTCAAGTCCGCTTTCATTCACAAATCCCCCTACGAGTTCGATTTGAAATCTGATAAACACAAAAAGACCGACTAAAACAAAAGCTTCTGGGCATGTCCGTCAGTATTGATCTTACTTTAAAAACAGCTGACTTACAAAATCATAATCAGCAATCATCCCAGCAGATAAAGTGATAAATAAGTATTTTGTAAAGCTTTTTGGTATGGTGATCAATTTACAATATACCCGTACAAGTCAAATTTTTATATGAACTATTTTTCATACGAGAGATTCGTTTCTTAAGAATTATCTGATTGGGCAGTTAAAGATGGATTATATTAGGGAATTCGACATACAACTGGAAAAAGAGCATTATTATGCTGGTGAAACCATTTCAGGAAGTGTTATTTTGGATACAATTGAGAACTTCAAGTTACGCAGTAAGTATTTTTTTTTTGTATCTATCGTTTGGGTTTGATGTTATTTCCTATTTCAAGCGATAAGAGTTATACTGAGAGGAAAAGCACATGCAGAGTGGAAGGTTTTGCTGTCTGGAGACCGTAGAACAGTAAGAATTTTTTTTATGTTCACTGTTAGTTGTTCAGTTACGATTTTATATATCCAGTTTGTTAGGTACATATATTCAAATGAATAAATCAATAATATTGTTAAATAATTCACTTTATGTCATAACATATTCAAATTTATTCATGTTCAATCGAATTTAAATTCAAATTCAACTGCGGTTATCATTTATATTGTAATAAAAAATATGTAAATGCTGCATACAACGTAAATGTCACAGAAAATGATTATTTATAATTAATTATATACTTAAAGCATTTTAAAGTGTATGAATTTTATATTATAAAATTATAATTTCGTATATTATATGAAATTTTATCGTATTCGCGGTTTATATATTTAAGGTTAAAGATGACCAATTCTTTGTCGATGAAAGGCAGATAATATGGGGTGAAAAAAATTTGGAAACAACCATACCTATTCTTCCAAGAGGCATTCACAAATTTCCTTTCAGGTGAGTCAAAATGGTATGCTTCACTTTGTAAAATACGTATGTATACTTTTTTACTTGTGATTTACCAAACTTGACTAGGTAGTCAAAAGATACAGGGTGTCAAAGTTAAAATTTTATTTTCGATATTTGTAAATAACTAAAAAATCCAAATTTTTCCATGCATTTTGGAGATTGGGGGTTTTTGGGTGCGATAAATTCCAATTTGTTTCTAGTTTTAACATCGCTAGTAGAGGGTGCCACTTATGGCACATCATGCTTCTTTTATATGGCCGAATTTTATTTTGGCTTTGTGTATACATCTAACTATTGAAGCAATCAATTCTCCTACCTTCTTTATGTGTAAAATGTAAACCTTGTTGAAGTCGTTTGAAGTGCCGTTTTGAAATAATTCTATTTGAAATATTCAATGCACCGAGTAAAAACTGTTTTGGCAAAATGTTACTCGAAAAACTTATCCAGAATGCTAAATAAGGCAATGTACAAAATTTAAAAAAGATAGGCCTGCTTTTACGCTTTGATGAAACCTTTGTTGAGAATCTGAAGATAATGGTTTCATCAAACCTTGTGAATCTTGAAAATTTACGCATCACCATAATTTACCATTTTGTGTAACTTTTCCAAATAATATTTTTGCTGTATTTTCAGCGGAAAAGGCACCTTACCTGAAACCGAAACAGTTTTTACTCTGTGCATTGAATATTTTAAATAGGATTATTTTGAAAACCGTTACTTCAAATCATTTCAACAAGGTATACCTTTTTCGCATAAAAAAGGTAAGGGTCAATAGTAAGATGTATACAGTAAGACGTAAAAAAGTTCTGCCATTTAAATAAAAACATAATGAGTCATAAGTGGCAGCCTCTACTAGTGACGAAATTAGAAACAACAATTTTGAATTTTTTAAGAAGTTATTTATAAATATCAAAAATAAAATTTTAACTTTGACACCCTGTATCTTTTTAACTTTTAACTATAGTCAGTATGGCTACATCACATTATTTTATTGTCAGGAATCCACTCTTACTCTATATGTTGCATTTATTTCGAGACCCCCTGTATATACAGGCCATAATAATATAATATAGTTATATATATATCTTAGTGAGAGGTTGGTGGTTTGCAATGTCCAGGGCGACAAATCCCCTGTATATCGCACTTCATTTTTAGACATCTTGCAGAGGCCACAGGCATTGTTTATATAAAGTATAGTTATACTCGCGACAAGAATTCAGACGACTTACGTCATTCGAACAAATGAATAATTCATTATATTTTCATCAAAATATTTAAGAAACTGCAACTGATAGTAATAAAACTATATACTACACTAAAAGTTTGCATTATATATTGCACTAAATTGCAAACAATTATTGTTTTTAACAGGACCAAATATCGAAAATTACGTTGAGAATAAAAACAAATGTGTAACGGCAGCCGTGACGTAAGACGTCTGAATTCTTGACGCGAGTATAGTCAACTGTTATTCAAATGTCGGCTAGATGGCGGGACTATAATATGTGCAAAATCTCTTAAACGAGCCCTAGAGAAGTTGGTAAATAGGGTGAGACTGACTTTTAAAATCAAAAACAGTGACTGTTTACTAATTTGCCTAAGGCTCGTTAAAGAGATTTACACATATTATAGTCACGCCATCTAACCGACATGGTCCACAACTAAAGCCGGTTGATTAACTATACTTTATATAAACACTGCCACTAGTTACACACTGTAGCATAGTTATTTTCCATCGTAATATTTCAAAATTTGGATTTTGAATAAATGATATGCTAGGCCTATTATTTTTAAGGGAAAAAACTGCCTGTTTGATATTGTTAAACTTCTTCAGTTGTTTCACTTTAAATCATCCAATGCCAACCCTTACTTCCCGACCACTGCTGATAATAGCCTTGTTCGCGGTAGCCATTCCGAACTAGTTCAGGATTAATTTACGAATGTGCTCAAGCGCAGGTTGAATTTGATCGTCCAAAATGCCAACTGCGCTTGAGCACATCCGTAAATTAATCCTGAACTAGTTCGAATCGCTACGCGAACAAACTATTATTTCATCATTAACCTAAAAGCTTTGTCTTTTGAAGCTGATGCTAAATAGCAAAGAAACAAGTCATGTCCCTTATTTCAAAATATGTAAATTCAGGTAAAGGTCCAATAAAACATCTAAGGTTATTAATTGTTTGACAAATCAATGTCAGAGTGATATTAGCAGTGGTTGGAAAACACGTATCCGGATTGGATGGTTAAAGTGGGAAACCAGGCCGGTTTCTCATATCAAACAGCTATAACTTTTTCCCTACAATCTACAGTTATTCTGTGATCCATTCCTTGCAAGCCACCTTGATAAATATTTTGCACAGGTTTTGTCTACCAGAATCAAGTTTACCATGTTCATTTGAGAGCAGGCAGTGCTACATACGGTACTTTTTCAAAGTAACCATCGATATACCCTATGCCAGCCCTCCTCAAGGTATAAAATATTTCACAGTTATTGGGCCTCACATCGATTGCATGGAAGAACAGTATCTGGTAAGCCAAGCGCAACGATAAGACATGTTTAATAACCAATTTTTTTAAGAAACCCGTTGTGCTGGAAAACAGGCGATCAACCTGCTGCTGGTGCTGCAAAAAAGGCACCGTAAGCCTGCGATGTGTGGTGGCACGTTCGGCGTACGTGTGCAAAGAAAGCATAAAACTAAAAGTGACGATCGACAATCAAGGCGAAGAAGAAGTGAAGCTGAGGGTAAAGTTGGAACAGTGTTGCGAATATTTCATCGATCGAGGAGTTCTAGGGGTCAGTAAGGATATGAAACATCTCGTCTTTGAGTATGGGTAAGTCCAGTGTTGATAAGTTTCAAATAAAAATTTTGTAATCGATAATTTTATTGCAGAGGTTGCCATGTTAAGCCCCATTCAAGAAGTAAATGGGACAGCTCAAATTGTCTCGTAATACCGCCGATGCCTACCACTCTTGTCCACATATGCAGACTGGTTCAAATCTATTACTTACTTACGGTATGTTAGGATTATAATTTGCATTGCACATTGGCTGTTATACTGGTTATTGTTTTCAGGTCTACTTAGATACAGATAAAGACTATGACATACTTGCTGTAAGCTGTCCCATAACGATAGGTACGGTGCCGTTCAGAATACCCAATTCAAATACTACGCCAATCGTAAAATATGGTAAGTGTCTTGTGTAAATTTAATTGCTATTTTGCTTATGTATTATGTTTTAGAGCATGCTTGTCCAGTCGTAGAAGGAGGCATGTACTTGGCACCGGAATTCCTTCTGGGTCAGGTGTATGATGGCAACGAACATCATTTGAGGTAAGGCAGGTAGAATGCGAAACATAAATGTTTTCCTGTTGTACGAGACCAAATTTCCTGCCTTATATGCTGTGATTTCATGCCTTAGCATGCACTTTCCTAATGCAAAATGTGAAAATTACAGATTTCTGTATTCTAAATTGTTGACTAAATTTAAAAACAAGATATTGGCTTTTTTGCTATTTCTTATATAAAATATAAACTACCAATACTAAAATTTCATTTGAATACCTCTTCCCTTCTCCTCTGAGCTTCTACCATTAGAAATTACATGCAAATTTACAAATAAGTAACCAATAATAAAGAGCAGACTTTGTTAAGATTCCTAACAAGACAAGATTCCTGTGCTCCTAATCCATGTCATTGTCAAAATTATAGTTTTCTGTAATGCCGTGGAAAGAAACAAGATAAGATTTCTGTGCTCCTAATCCTTGTCATGTCAAAATTATAGTTTCGTGTAATGCCGTGGAAAGAGATGCAAAAATAATAAGAATAGATATGATCTGAACTGTATCTTTTTCTTATCTCTTGATAAGTAAAGTATCACCTCAACTTTCTGCAATCCTGATACAAAATATCAAACACATGAATCTGGTGTTTATTCTCTTAAATATTGTTGGGTGTCAAGAGCCATAAAATTAATATCTCCGACTTTCTGTGACCCTATTACAGAGTCCAAAAATAATGAATCTGGTAGGTAGATTTCAAATGATATTTTACTACCAGGAAAATAATATTTTCTCGATTTTCTGTGATCCTGTTACAAACTTCCAAAAATATTTAATTATCATATAGAATTGAAATACTAGCATCAGATGGAAAATATCTCCTCTGCCTTCTGCAATCCTAACACAAAGTTCCAAAAACATTCAATTGTACACAAAATTAAAATGTGTTCTCTATTTTTGGACATGTCTTGATCTTCTGTGATCTTGTTACATAGTCCCAAAAATATTCGATCTGGTACTATAAAATTAAAATATTGATTGGTATCAGGGAAAATACCTTATCATTCTGTGATCCTGATACAAAACTTCAGAATTACTGAATTTGCTATCCAAAATTAAAATACTGCCATCAGAGGTAGGGATACAACCTTCTGTGATCCTGATACAAAGTTCCGAAAATATTAAATTTGATTACACGAGTAATGTTAGTTCTCTGAAATTGATTAAAATTTTGGTGTCGGAGAAAATATCTCCTTGATGTTCTGTGATCCTGTTATATTGATCCGCAAATATTGGATTTGATCCTATAACATTAAATATTAGTATTGGAAAAAATACCTTCACAACCTTCTGTGATCCTGATAACAAAGCTTCAGAAATCAGATTTTCTGTACAAAATTAAAATACTGACATTGGAGATATAATATCTCCTCAACCTTCTATGATCCTGATATTGCAAAAGTATTGGGTTAGTGTTCGGAAAATATCTCCTTGATCTTCTGTGATCCTGTTAATAGGCCCAAAAATATTCAATTTGGTACAATAAAATTAAATTATTGGTATAAGGGAAAATACCGCCTCAACATTCTGTGACCCTGATACAAAAATTTCAGAAATGCTGGATTTGCTACACAAAATTAAAACACTAACATCAGAGGTAAAATATCTCTTCAACCTTCTGTGATCTTGATACAAAGTTCTGAAAATATTCGATTTGATTGATACACAAGTTAATTTTTGTTTTGAAACAGAATGAAATTTTGGTGTCGGGCGAATTTCTCCTTAATCTTCTGTGATCCTGTTACATAGTTCCGAAAATATTGGAGTTGATACTATAGCATTAAAATATATCAGGAAAAATACTTCCTCAAGCTCCTGTGATCCTGATACAAAGCTTCAGAAATATTAAAGTTGCTATACAAAATTAAAATACTGACGCTGGAGATAAAACATCTCCTCAACCTTCTGTGATCCTTATACAAAGTTGCAAAAATATTGGGTTTGATACAGAGTTCTCTGAAATTGTATTAGTGTCTGGAGAATATCTCCTTGATTTCCTGTGATCCTGTTACATAGCCCCGAAAATATTAGATTTGGTATCATAAAATTAAAATACTGGCATAGGTAAAATATCTACTCAACCTTCTGTGATCCTGTTACATAGTCCCCAAAATATTAGAATTGTACTTCAAAATTACAATATTGGTATCAGGGGAAATAAATACCTCCTCAACCTTCTGTGATCCTGATACAAAGTCCCGAAAATATTAGATTAATTAGTTCTCTGAAATTGAAATTTTGATGTCAGCAGAAATATCTCCTTGACCTTCTGTGATCCTGATACAAAGTTCTGAAAATATTAGATTTGATTGATACACAAGATTAGAAATATTGGTATCAGGGAAAATAAATACCTCCTCAACCTTCTGTGATCCTGATAACAAAGCTTTAGAAATATTGAATTTGCTAGACAGAATTAAAATTCCGACATCACAGGTAAAATATCTCCTCAACCTTCTGCGATCCTGATACAAAGTCCCGAAAATATTAGATTAATTAGTTCTCTGAAATTGAAATTTTGATGTCAGCAGAAATATCTCCTTGACCTTCTGTGATCCTGATACAAAGTTTCGATAATTAGATTTGATTGATACACAAGATTAGAAATATTGGTATCAGGGAAAATAAATACCTCCTCAACCTTCTGTGATCCTGATAACAAAGCTTTAGAAATATTGAATTTGCTAGACAGAATTAAAATTCCGACATCACAGGTAAAATATCTCCTCAACCTTCTGTGATCCTGATACAAAGTCCCGAAAATATTAGATTAATTTTAGTTCTCTGAAATTGAAATTTTGACGTCAGCAGAAATATCTCCTTGACCTTCTGTGATCCTGATACAAAGTTTCGATAATATTCAGTATGGTTGGTACACAAGATTAGAAATATTGGTTATCAGGGGAAATAAATACCTCCTCAACCTTCTGTGATCCTGATAACAAAGCTTTAGAAATATTGAATTTGCTAGACAGAATTAAAATTCCGACATCAGAGGTAAAATATCTCCTCAACCTTCTGTGATCCTGATACAAAGTCCCGAAAATATTAGATTAATTTTGGTTCTCTGAAATTAAAATTTTGACGTCGGCAGAAATATCTCCTTGACCTTCTGTGATCCTGATACAAAGTTTCGATAATTTTCAGTATGGTTGGTACACAAGATTAGAATTAAAAGGTTCTTTGATCCCGTTAGATTTTACTGAAAATATTTGATTGGCCAATATGCAAATTTAAAATTTTTATCACTATTAGATTTTGCAATTTTCGACATGGGTAGATAATAAAATAAGATTTTACTTGTACATTTGATTTATTAACAATATCATTTACAGAAATGTTACTCTAATAGTATTTATACATAAATGTGATGGGAAAATAAATGCATTATTATTATATTTAAGAAAAATTCCTCTCGTACAGTACTGCAACAAGAACAATCTTTTAGTAGTACTTCTACAACTGGCTAAAAAATATCCTCTTCCAAATCTGTAACAAAGAAACAATAATTACAATTTTTTTTAAATTGTGTATTACCTACTAAAGGGTACAAATGTGTGTAGATTCTACAATGAAAATAAAGGGGATGATTTAAATCTAAAATACAGGGTGTTCAAAACCTTGTATTGAAAAAATTAGGAACATTTTTGGGATTACACATAATTATCATTGTAGAATTTAGTGGTGACGTTTGGCCGACTGGTACCTGAAAACCCTGTATATATTTATTATTTAACATATTTTTTTCCAGGGAACCCATCGTTCTGTACAAGCCAGTCTACGTGACCGTAGACAAGTCTGAGAATAAATGAATTAACGTTGAAATATGGCAATAATTACATTTAAATAAGTACCTTTACAGGGTATTACCTCAATTTCTTTTATCACCGTTTAAGACTGAATCATAGCAACAAATATGTAGTCAATTTTTTAATTTTTTAATACCCGTACCATTTAAGGTAATCTTTAGGTTAAAATATAGTCTTCTCTATATATACAAGGCCAAACGAAAGCCAACGATTCATATCTCAGAAGATCGAGATGTGAATTGTACTATTTTTGGTTGAATGTATCGCATATAAATTGCTCAAGAAATGTACCAAACGATTAAGGAAGTTTTTAGTATTTCAACTAAAGAATATATATTTATGGAATAAAACTAATATGCTGGCCTAATACTCAATGTTATCGCCTACTTTATACTGGAAACGTCATTGCCATGTTTATTTTAGATTAAACAAAATATTGTTTTGTTTCATTTGTTGAGCAGTTTATATTGTATCTTCCACAAACGTCTAATTGTATATTAACGAATATGATTATATAGGGTGTACTCGATGTACAATTTACTAAAAGTGTTCGAACAAACTTTGAAGTGCCTAATTATATTTACATTGTCGTTTATTAAAATTTAAACGTGAAATATTGTTTCTGTTCAATAAGATTTTATTTTAGTATATTATATAGGGTGTTCAGAAGCTAATGGTCAAAAATGATAAGGCATACAGAGGAAGTCAAGATAATGTAATTATACATTTTTGTCCTATAAAGTAATGGTTCTGGACACCCTGTATATTTGAAATTAAACAGACTGACACAATGATGTCTTCCTTATTTATTAATTAAAATATTTGATCATTTCCTAACTTTTACAAGCCTAAGAAATTGTTGCATAATATTTCCCTTTTGTAAAAACGAGTTTACCTATTCTATCATTCTTCCACAATCCTAATGATAAAATTTTATATTCCCGGTGGCCAAATTTTCGTGTACAGTACCGATCACCCTATATAATTATTATATAAGCAAAATAAATGCACCTGCTAGCTGATAGTACCTAGACACATTTGAAACTAGCCAAATTTAAGAGACTGTTTGGCCAATTAGGTGTATTAAATTAAAAAAATATGTTCTGCAGTCGAATTCGGTGTGACTGCACTATTCGAGGGACGTACGATGAGATGGTCTAAAGTTTATGTATAATAATAGTTATTTATGCAACAAGTACAAAAAGTAGGACCGAGTAGGACAACATGTCGAGTGCAATAAGCACTTTTTGTACGAGTTGCATACAATATTTTTCTACGTTCATGCAAAAACAAAAAAATAATATTTAGATGACACTAAGTCTAGGAAAATCTGACATCTATTTGAACGTTTATGTTTGTCATGATGACAAAACGCTATATTAGAATGACAAACGCAATAAACATTTTATTGCACTAGTGCAATAAAGAACCACTTTTTCCACTAAATATAGTTCAATAAAGTTTTGTTTTTTGCATGAACGTAGAAAAAATATATAATTGTTTATAGAACAAAAGTATGGCTCTAAAATATGGAATATTAACATTTTTAGAAAAGTTTTGTTAAATAATTTCTTCAAATGGATGTTTGTCTCGATGTTTATTATTTTTGCTAAATATAATTAGGGGTAGATCTAGATTAAACACAATATGTAGTTTAATTGTATTTCGTTGGTACCGAGAAATATTTATGGTTAAATGTATAACTGTAGGCAATCTTGTATCAAGTTTTAAATTATATGTTTAGTCAATTATTAGTCAGAGGAAGTTGTTGAAAACTTTTTCATCATACAATTTTGTGTTTAGCATGATATTTCCAAAAACGACTTTGTTTAAATTTTAAAGTCTTGTAAGAGATTGATAATTTTTTTGTTAAATGAAAATTGAATAACGGGAATTATAAAATGATGATGATGAAAAACATGAACTATTCAGTCTTTATAGTATGTAATCAGTGGACTGACTAAAAATATGATAAGATAGTATTTTTTGTTATCGACTTAATCACAACAGATTAATGTATTTTTAAAGTGACTTAATATTGTAATAATTGTTGTTTTCACAAATATATTTTTATCCGTGTAACGATTGTTTCATATTTGGATGTTTAAGAAGAGTATATGTATATCCACTCAATAGTGTTGAATGTTACATAAATTAGCCTAAATATATTTATATAACTGTTACTTGTTGTAAATTTTAACAAAGAATAATAAATGTTTTTAACCTCCTTTGTTTTCTTTCTACGTTATCTAATACGATAGAAAATTAAAAATTATTCCTCCACCATAGTTATAAACAAGTAAATGTTAATTATTTTTTGGGGACCCTAATTGTGTATCAGGTGTGAGAAATTTGAATTTGGTGTCATATTGTCCTAAAATAGGTTTTTGTTCTACAAGAAGGAAAAAAGTTACATTGAAACTATAGTCTGGTCTCAAAATAGTAGAGAGTGATTCATGTTATAATCCCGCTCACGATTTATACCAGATAACACAAAGATAAATACATGCTCTTCGAATATCTTTCTATAAAACAATTCTAACAAGTGGGGAACCTCGGATGATACAAAACTTGTATGAAGGAATCGGTATCAAAATATGAGTGTAAGTAATGTGGTTGGAATATGTAGTTCATTAACAAATGTGTTTGCGAGTAATGTATATTGTGCAATAAAGAATAGCAAAGAAGAAAAAGATAGAGGTTGATGATACAAAATACGTGATGTCTAGAACAATTAATGGATGGTATTTTAAAAATGAGCTTCCGAAAACAACAAAAAATCAGGTATCTCATGGGATGAAATATTACCTAGAATATCTAGAAGGGTGCATTTGCAAATTATGCGTGACATGAATTTTCATTTTATAAAGCGAAATTGAAAGACTATGCTAAGCTGATAGAAAAAGACGAAATAGTGATATGGCAAAGAAACTAAAGACAAATATTAGATGATCGAAGTCTGAAATATAGGATATATTACATTGACAAGACATGGATAAATGAAGGCCTTATGATGATAAAAGTGTGGCACTGTTTTGTCACATATGTAACCAGGTGCTGTGGTTGCAATGGATAAGGGTGCATATCTATTCATTATTACAACCATAATAGCCAACGATAGTAACAGTAGTATACAGTGTGTATGTAAATAGTGCAATGTATTACATGTTAAAGTGTTATATTCGTGGAGTGCACATCAGATATGTGTATACTCGCGTCAAAAATTCAGACGTCTTACGTCACGGCTGACGTTACACATTTGTTTTTATTGTCAACGTAATTTTCGATATTTGGTCGCGTTGAAAACAATCATTTTTTGCAATTTAGTGCAATATATAATGTAAACTTTTAGTGTATTATATAGTTTTATTACTGTCAGTTGCAGTTTATTAAATATTTTGATGAAAATATAATGAATTATTCATTTGTTTGTATGACGTAAGTCGTCTGAATTCATGTCGCAAGTATGTGTGTGGTTAAATGTAATCGCATATCCAAGGACGGAATTCTATGGGTAAGTATAAAACTTTTAAAGTACACTAGTAAAGTGCTAGGGTTCACTCAACGTCAACTTATTTTTGGTAATTTTGTGTTCTTTAAAGTGGTATGCCTATGGAATCTTGTGTCCTGAAACCCTCATCTCCTGTATTCATTTAAATGCTGTAAATGAATCACTACTATTTTGGATCTTGGGTATAAATGGTGTAACACAAAACTAAATAATAAATTCGATAAAATTGGCTTAGGGGTTCAGGACATATTAAAAAAAAAAATAAAACAAAATTTTCTATTTAAAAAAGCCTCAGGGTTCTAAAAAAAACAACGAAAACAAAATATGTGCCAAATAATGTATCATGTACCCATTTCTATCCTAGTATTTCTGAGTCAACCTGTATATTGAGTACATGAAGAAGTTGCCATCATTTTTAATGTAGATCATCACAAATTAACATTCAAACCATCGTCTGCTAAATCGCAGCACCCATGCTGTATTACGCAGGCAACGTGTTACTTTAAGTACCTATCTAGTTTTTGGTATACCGTGAAATCTTAAAATGTTGTATATTTTGTATGTAATAGCAATTTTAAAATACTACAGTGTTTCATATTTCCAGTAAAAATTTCGTACCAATTTCCCTGTATTTTTTGTCTCAAATTGTGATTAATTAAATTAATTTTTCCTTGATATAGACGGGTTTTTTAGGAAGTTAAATATTTTCTTAAAAAAAAAAACGTATCTGAAATAGATATCCACCATACAAATTTTCAAATATATGTATATCTCACTTGGTTCCGTATATGCATACCTTTAGTCTAAGGTTGTCATAAAAAAATGATGTATATTCTAGTCGGACAGTAGTAGTACCTAATATATATTACATTTCAGTGAATAAAAATACATATCAACTATACAGGGAGTTTTCAAAAGAAGTAGCATAAATGGTACCGGTGAATCTACAGATAATAGAAAATTTGTGTATAAATAAATAATTTATTTTTTGGTTTTCAAATTACTTTTTTGGAAACATTGAAGGGCTTTATGTCCTAAGGGGTGAACATTTTACTAAGGTCTTTTTATGTAAAATGTGTTCATCGCAACATTTATGTGTGTGCATAGAAGATTTTATATTTCACTTCATACGAAATAAAAGCTATGAAAGGCTTTGACGCTTCTTGATTTATGCTTTTGACTGATGTAATATGTCAGCGCTATATATATTTTCAAACATATCCACAACAACAATAAGAGGTCATTATTTTCGGGTTTTCATAGTAGCGTGCATAAAAAAATCCTTTTTGCCCGCTACCACGATAGCAGGCATTATGAATGTCCGGGATGATATGGGTATGTTTATATATCTCGTATCTTAGGTATTATAACTAAGTAATACGGAAGTGAAATATAATAGCTATTTATGCACCAAGGGTGTTATGTAGATGATTATGCCCGGAAGGCGACATATCCCACCCAAGGGATTGTTGTCGTCTGATGGGCATAATCATATAATAATGCCAGTGGTGCATAGATTTTATATTTCACTTCATACAAAATAAAAGCTATGAAAGGTCATAGCTTTGACACTTCTTGATTTATGGTTTTGACTGGTGTAATACATCAGCGCTAGATATTTTCAAACATATCCATAACAACAATAAGGCGTCATTATTTTCGGGTTTTGCAGCATGTGTAAAAAAAATCCATTTTGACCGCTGCCATGACAGCAGGCATTATGAATGTCCGGGATGATATGGATATGTTTATACAGGGTGTCCACGAACAACCCCTAAAAGATACAGAGGGTGATTCTACATAAGAAATCATGAACATTTTTTCATATGGACGTAGGTCCGGAAATGCTTTATTACGGAGATACAGGGTGTTGAAATAGTAATTTTATTTTTGAGTTTTCTTAATAACTGGAAAATTATTTTTAATCTTTATAAACGATGTCACTTGGTATCTAAACTGTACTGTACTTCTCTATGCCGATGATCTCAAGTTGTATTTATCTGTGAGAGACTTGAGCGACTGTCTTTTGCTTCAATCAAATATAGATAAAATTCAACATTGATGCATTAAAAATCTATTGCCTTTAAACTTGTCTAAGTGTAATTCGATGACTTTTACTAGGAAAAGTAGTCCTATGATATATGACTATACAGTGGGCAATAATTTAATAAGAAAATGTAGCAGTTTCAAAGATCTTGGGGTGACATTTGATGTTAAATTAAATGTCACAGAACATATTAATAACATATTCAACGCGAGGCATACAGAAATTTTGGTTTCATATTAAGAAACACAACAATTTACAGGAACTAAAATAGTTTCCAAGGAATATCTCAAGATATTTTACTTAGACGATCTTTCTTCACAGCGTTTATGTAATTCTTTACGACCCTAAATAAAGTTATTATCTGAAAAATTGATTGCCTGGATTTGTCAAATGACTTCTCGTATGTATCCATGTTTCCCGCTGTGCGATTCGTTCTTCATCTTTGTTTTATTAACCGACTCCAAAAACAAATTTATTTAAATTTTCGCCATTGTATACAATGGTTGACACTAATTTTCGGATGCAGAACTTTGTGGATATATTTTTTGATAATATTTCACATACCTATTAACAAAGTTTTTAACCCATACTTCTTTTTCTTTTGTAGAATTTTTAAAAATGTTTAACGATAAATATTTTGATGCTTTATCTTTATGTACTTATGTTTTATTTCTATGTATGTATGTAAGATTATTAGCTGTTTTCCCAGTGTACTCAAAAAATAAATAAATAAATAAACAAAATTGGGTAACGAGGGTTTTTTAGGATGAGGAGTCATAATTTAGTGTTTGTTTTTATATAGCGCTTAGAGGGCTCTACGTACGCTATTATTAATTATTATTGTTTAATTCCATTTGCCCTAACTTTTTTGACAGTAAACTTCTCGGGTTTTTTTTAATGAATAAATCTTATTCTTATTCTTCTCTTATTAAACATCGGCAAAATCAACCGTTTCTAAGAAAATACGTCTGATGTGGAGCGGGTTGTATTTCTTTTTTAATTTTATTAATTTAAATTCAATTTTTAATTATTAATGTATTATTAATCTAAAAATATATTATTTTTTTAAATAATAAACAGGTGTTTTTTCAAGACATTACACACATTACAAAATTAAAGTTAAGTATTTCTAAACTATAATAAACTCTCCACGTGATGGCTGTTGATTTCAAGGCATAATTTAATTCTTTTGTTCAGAGAATCTGATCCGTTCATAAATATTTGGCAAAAATATTAGGGCAAATTAAATTAAATAATAATAGCGTATGTATCGCCCACTAAGCACTACATAAAAACTAACACCAAATCATGATTTCTCACCCAAAAAAACATATCCCATTATCCGATTTTATGCGAAAATTTTATATTTGAAACATTTATCGGCTAAAGGATCCAGAAAAGAAGGTGATAAGGAACAACGAGTAACTGCGGACAACGTTGTTTCTAGGTTATTGCTCTTCATCAGCGCAGTGCAGCTTAAACAAACAAGAAGGAACTCTCTTCCGTAGCGACTGCTACTCTTGTCCTCAAAACAGAGGATGTGTGGCACGACGCTGCAAATTAGGGATAGGTGGCTGCTGGTCATTCTCCTGTGTAGTCGTGTCATTTGCCGTTCCTTTTTTTTTCTCCTTCTTGTTTGTTTAAGCTGCACTGCGCTGATGAAGGGCAATAACCTAGAAACAACGTTGTCCGCAGTTAATTTTATATTTTGCAGGTTATAAAAGAAATCGAAAATAAAATTTCTATTTCAACACCCTGTATCTCCATAATGCAATTCCGGACTTACGTTCATATAAATTGTTTTCATATGTAGAATCACCCCCTGTATTTTTAGGGGTTGTTCGTGGACACCCTGTTATATCTCGTATCTTAGGTATTATAACTGAATAATAAAGTGAAATATAAAAAATATTTTGAACTTCAACATAGTTTGTGACATTTTCATAAATAAGAATTACATAATTAGAAATCAATAATGATAAAGACGTTCATTTAAAACCGGGTTATTTTATTTTGATGTAATCACTATTCAGTCTGAGAATATCAGAAGATAATCAGAGATAACCCTGTATATCAGTGTATATTTTGGTACCCGTCAGCCGTCATCTCTCCCGTCAGTCCCGTCACAGAACACAGAATATTCTATTCTATATTTTTTTATTTATATATATTTAATCTGTGATTCTATTTTGTGACGCCGTCCACTGTCACTGCTGTCAGTCGAAGGTCGAAGCCGAAGCAGTCGAATGTCGAATCAGCTGTTGTCGAGTGGAGAATTTAGGGGAAGTACCCAGCTAATCTCAGTATATTATTTATAGCTTCTCCCGATATACAACAACCAACAACCACAGACAACAACGCTTATCAGTTTGTAAATGCATTTAATGTGATAATGTTGCGAATTATCTAAAGTTTAAAAAAACCCGGCAGGAATAATCGCTTGTAGGGATATCGCCATTTTGCATTTTACGCCGCACGATAATTTTGCTAACGGTGACAATTCGTTTTATCAAACGTATTGTAGACCAACGCATATTACTCATGTAAGTACATCCAACGCAAATATTTCCTACGAGAAGGGATAAATAATTTTTTATCTATGATAATTTTTTATTTCAATAATATCTCGCGGAACGGACAGCCGTACGTAGTTTCAATAACTTGTTTCACCAGAAATAACTTTGGTATCTTTAGAACCGCACTCATATTCATGGACGAGGTCTAAAAATACACTTATTCCAACCTTTTTGTTACACCGGCCAGTTGTACAGTGCATTCACACCGCTGTAGTGCGAAAATTCGTCAAAACGATAAATTTCTTTTGTCTGCAGATGTGATATTGTTTAAACGAAGCCTGCTGTAGTTCATTGGAGGAAGAAAGGACATCGCCGAAATGGAGAACAACGTCGAGCACGAAATTTGCAACAATTGGTGAGTGTATGTGCGTGGCAGGGCTGAAAAATTTATTTTTGGGGGCTTTAAACTGCGCAGTTTTCCGCGTTTTAGGTCAAAATTTGTGCTTAAAGTGATAAGATATATAAGATAATACTTTTCTTACTATAGATATTTTTTCTAGCTACAATACGTATAATATAAAAACCATCGCCCTTTGACATATTTGACGGTTTTATCCAACTAATTTATTTGTTCGGTGCCTACATTGTCTAATTTTATTGAGATTATCGTTAAACGTTTAGAACCATGGCGGATACATTTAGCATTAAAGTAAAAAATCATTTGCTTTAAATTGGAAAAGTTGTTTGTAACTAAAAGTTCAGATTACAATTTTTGCAAAATCAAGATTTAACATTACATATATTTTTGTTTTTAATAATTCTATACGTTTATTTTCAACTGATACGATTTACAGAGTGTGTCCAATACTATCTAATACAAAAATCTGCAATGTAAGTTCGTTCTGAATAGAACATTTGTGTTAAAGAAATTATTTGAACTATCTAGAATTTTTTAAATTTAAATATTTATTAAACAAAATAGAACAAACCAAAAAAGATTGGATTTTGTTTATCAAAATAATAAAATTTACACACTTCGTTAATTTAAACTTCCCGGCGTTTTAGCAACATAACCTCAAATTCTTTGACAGTTCTTTTTGACACAAATTACCAACTAAAGAGGAAGAAGAACATTAACACCTCGGATGTAAACAAAACCATAAAATTTATTTTAATTTTGTTTTTTTTTTAATTGAAATGAAAAAGTATTTACGTAACTTATACCCTATCTTGTAAAATGAAATTAATTTGATATATGTTAATAATATTACGATTCATTTACAGGATAATTTTTTTTACAGCTTTATAAATGTTTTAATATAAATCAATTTTTCTACAATTTCTATTAATGAATCATACTGTATGTTTTTTGATACCAAATATCTAGGTATGGTAAGGAAAAATGCACATGGATCGATTCGATAAATATCTAAAATATAAATTAATTTAAATAAATTTGTTAACAAGAAAAAAAAACATATATGGCTTAATGAAATCATTCAATGATTTTCACAACTCATTCACTTTTGAACATATACGAACATGTAAAATCAGCCACAATCCACAATAGATAAGAACGACATATTTCTGCATTTCTATATAGGCTTGAATCTTTACTACAAAAATTATTATATAATTAATAAATTTTAAGTGTCCTTCATGCTATCGTTTTTTTATATTTTTCTACGTTCATGCAACAAACAATACTTTATTGAACTATATTTAGTGGAAAAAGTGGTTCTTTATTGCACTCATATGTCATTCTACTGCAGCGTTTTGTCATCATGACAAACATAAACCTTCAAATCGACGTCACATTTTTCTAGACTTAGTGTCATCTAAATAACATTTTTTGGTTTTTGCATGAACGTAGAAAAAATATTGTATGCAACTCGTACAAAAAGTGCTTATTGCACTTGTTGCATAAATAACTATTTTATTAGGCATTTAGAAGAACTTTAAGAAAGAAATTTGATTTATATTAGCTTAGACACATTTACAATACAGAAAAAAATCTACAAAAGTTAATAATAAAGAATGTACAGATAAATACTGTCGGTGTAAATCAACACTGGTCGACTTTAATTTTATATATTATCTACGTACCTACAATTATTAACCATAGTTTAAAGAGTTTCGAGACAGTGTTTGTATATTAAATATTTTGTATTTCTACCAATTTTTTATTTAATAATAACAGATTATTTTGACATAATAAAACCAAGCATTTTAATAATTTAAACTTCACGCGATTTCTACGACATAACCTTAAATATTTTGAGATTTTCTTCATCTTCTTCAGTACGATTTATCGACTTAAGAACGAGGAAGAAGAAAATAAAATTGAGGCGATAAATAAATTCTTGTATATAACCTTAAAATCTCTTAACACTTATTTGGTCATTCAAATTTAAAAAAGGGAAGAAATTTAAAGGCATTATTCAAATAGCAGTCAGTCAAAAATATTGATCGAATGATTGATTTGAAATCGGTCTGTAATCTTTGTGAACAAAGCTATTAAAAATCATATTTTATATTTCTTACATCAACAAAAATAAACAGAAAACTTGTTGAAAATAATTTCTCTAACGCGATTTTAGAAAGTACACGTTCCACAACTAAAAACTAGACTGTAATACATGTCATTTCAGCATACATAATCTGTGATAAGTATAAAGAAATTCTAAAATAAACATTTACCTGCAGCTGTTGATGCAATATGCCAACTAGGTTGAAGGAGTTAATGTTCTAGTTAGGTGACAAAAACATAATTGTGTCAACTTTCGATACTGTCAGAAACTACGACCCAAAACACCAAATCTTTTACTTTAAATTGCTTTGCACTATGCACAAAAGTTTTGATTAGGATATACATATACATATGATAATTTTAATCATATTTAAAAATGTATTTATTCATTCAATCACTGACAATATAAATACATAGGTTTATTGTTTATATTATATTATAATCAACATTTTATCATTATATAAACTACGGAGACACAACACATCAATATTTCACACATTCCAGACCAATTTTATTGTTTTTGAAATGTTTAGCAATCGATATGACGAAAACTGCCAAAATAGTAGAAATTTTCATGAACTATGCTTATATGAGTTGAGACAATTTGAATGTGTACAAAGCAGAGCGAAAAAATACACGGTGTTCCATTTGACTTAAAAAATGATAGCAGTTTGAAGTTGTTAAAATGTATAGTTCTTTTCACATATATTGTAGAAATAAAAAACATATATTACCCACAACAAAATTACAGCCAAACTATATCGCCAAAGGTTTCAGTGAGTTAGTATTGTACCAAAAATGGACAACATACATTTTTTTAATGAAGTGAATAATGCAATTAATTATTCTTTAAATAAATTTATGTAAATTCCGCATATTCCTATATTTTCAGAACATAACTTAATATTTTAAAGTAAGTATGTGTATAAATTAGTTTCATTCAATTTAGTAAATATTCATTTAGGGAATATTTTTACATATCGGCAATCAAGTCTCCGCCCACCTGAGGTATAGCAAGAGCAACTTTCAAATTGAATATCTAACAAGATATGTAATTTTTGATTAATACCACTCTATTTCTCATTAATTTTTTATATAATTTATCTGAACTAGTTTACTTGATAAGAGCATTATATGATTTTTAAAATAAATTAACCGTTATAACATTTACTTCCTACAGACATTTTAAAAATTGCGTGTTGCACGTTGTTTTATGTCTACTGTAAGTATGGAAAGAACTATCACAGCAATAATAAAATACTTGGTAAAATATTTTTAAATTTACGGGTATACCATAATTTAGCATCATCTAAGTTCTTTAATTGTGGATACCTCTCCACATACCCTATCATATGTCAATTTTTTTCTTAATAAATTAATATCACAAAATCTATAACTTCAAGTTATAAGGAATGTTATACAAATCGACTCTAAAATTTTCCATAGAAACCAAAAATGTAATAATATACATCATTTAAAATGACAAAGTTGGTGTCAACTTCCGATATATAACTGAAAGTGCTGAAAAGTTGTAGATGTTTTAGTTGTATTCGTTCCAGAAACTTTGCCATATTCCAGGTAACGATCGGCGTAGTTTTAGGTGGAACACAGTATAATCATTTTAAGCTCTGACATTTTTTAAAATATGTAGTTAGGACCTTTTTCAATATTTATTTGCCTTGACACGTTTTGCAACTTTTCAGCAAAAAAGAGATCCCGCAAACCAACTATGTCATGCACACAATGCATTGTGCGAGAAACATTACATTGTGCAAAGTGTGCAAAGAGGGTATACCCAAGGCACAGTTCGAAGAACATCAGAAGACTTGCGAGAAACGTAGAGTGGTGGTAAAATCGCCACCCCCACCTACAAACCTAGAAAGAAGCAACTACTTCCAAGAACGAAAGGCCGTGGAAGACAGAAAAACCGAAGCGAGAAAAGAAAGATACTTACAGAGGCACGACAGATTAGTCGACACAGGGTACAGCTTACAAGGCAGTTCCTATAGAACGGGGCGGCCTAATTCTATCGACCGACCGATGGGTAGTTACGGTTATAGCAAATCGCCGAGTAGTAGTTATTTTGACACTAGTTCTATTCGACAAAACGGTATCACAAGCTCAACCAAGATAGACGTTAAAAAAGAAGATACGACGCCTAAAGTTACGCAGAACGTAGTCCCAGTGGAATCAGTCAAGAAACCAGAAGCCAAACCATCCGGACTGCTAGCATGCAAATTCTGTGACCTTGAATTGCCAAAGCTAGAATTAGATGATCATGAGAACTACTGCGGATCTAGGACTGACAAGTGTTTGGAATGCGGGGAATTAGTGATGTACAAACACAAACAAGTACATATGGATTCTAACCACGGATTTTTAAAACTCAAAGATGGTGAGTACTTGAATAAATTTTTTATAGATGAGATATTTTACTAAAAATGTTTCCAGAACCGGGCCCGAGAGCTTCTTGGGATTCGACCACGCAGCGCTCCGCAAGCTCTAATTCAATCGAAACTACCATAAGAAGAAGACCACAACCATTCAGATCGTTTGCCGATTTCGATTACGATCCAATGCCTTACCTACCTTCAAGCTACTCAGTACCAGGCGGGGGCACCAAGAAAAAGGAAGGGGAGAGCTACAAAGAAATATCTAGAAGACTCGACTGTGAGTAGATATTTAAAGGCAATCAAATAAAACTCTAAAAGCAATCACGCTGTTTTAGCGACTGCCAAATCTATTAAATACGTTCAATAATGTGCTTACATTCTATTGTTCATAAAATATTTGTAGGCGTTTAAAATTGGTAACAGTCCATTTTATGTTGAAAACATCTCACCTAACAATATTAATTTGTATTTCACCAGTAACATAAAAAATATAGTGCGACAAAATAAAAAATATCACACAATTACTCTGTTATAAATTATATCTTTACTTTTAATCCTCTACATCTTCACTGAAGTGCTACTATTATTTTAGATCTAATGCTTTCCTTCTGCATCATTCTATTATCATAATTCTAATATATTAATATACAAAAATATGATACACTTTAAAACTACACTAGTGATTCATTATCTAAATTTAAATAGAAAATGATTTTATGTACTTTTTTAAATTCCACATCATGATTTAAGTGTTTTAATTTGGCTTTCGTTTTCGATTTTTCTTAGGTAAAACAGAATATATAAGGAACCTACTACATGACTCAGCGGGTATTACAGTACCACTTAGACGAAATGGGGCGGTGCCAAGAAATCATTTTAATCATAATAAAGGTTCATACGACGCTTGCATGATAACAGGCTTTATGTTTGGCAGTTTTTCAGCACATCACTGAAAAATTCTCACGGGAAAATAGCTGCTTTTCTGATAACATACAGGGTGTCCCGAAATTTGGGGGCAACATTTCTCCAGGATGTTCTATGCCTGAAAAGATTATTTTTTCTTCATATAAACTTTCCTAAGGAAATTTAAAGGGCCCACTCTGATGGTGTATTACTCAAAATAACTCCGAAACTAGTTGGGACAAATTTATGAAATTTGGTAATTAGCTAACTCCTACGTTCTCAGTCCGCTACTGTAAACAAAATTTACAAATATTTATCACATAAGTTCCAATTTGGGGAGGAGAAGAATAAAATTTAGCATTAATTTTTGGTGCTCTGTTATTTGCATTAACAGTTCAGTTATGCACTTTTTGTGAATTGTTAGTCTCTTGGAAATGCAACATTTGACCAATGCAGAGTTAGCAGATAGTCACTACATTTATGGTATATGCAATGATGCTTTATGGTAGAGTATTTAAGAATAGACACAGAAAAAGAGATCATTAGAGTTTTTAACGTACTCATGGGCAAGAGAGACTTTGGTCTCCAGATCTAAATCCTATAGATTACTTTTTGTGAAGTAGGATAAAGGCTATAATTTATACTATCGAAATAAACTCTTTGCAAGAATTAAAACATGGGATTCTCTGGAATCAATTCAGACAAAATAATTTTGAGATTTTGATATTTTCAGGCAATTTGACGTAGAGTTAGAAAATGTATTGAGCAAAATACAAATCTTTTTTGCTACAAAAATTGCTAATTAGATAAAGATAAATTTTACTGATGTTAATGGTTTTCAGTTATTTGTATTAATTTATTGTATTACTAGCTGTAACTGATAGAATAATTATTAGATATTATATGATTTGTTGTTTTACTTTAACAAATAATAATTTATCAAAAATTTAGAAAATTAAATACCTAACTGAACCATCAATGCAAAGGACTCCAAATTCATTTTTGTGTTTTATGACTGCTATAATAGAAAATATTTACAAATTTGATTCACCCTTATTAACGCATGAAACATTATTTTTAAACGTATTTTATTCAAAAATGGAACATTCTATCAATATAAACCAAGAGCATTTTTTTTATTAAAAAACTGAAATTTCATATTTCAGTCAAAAGTACAATCACAAAAAAGTTATTCTATTCCACATTTTAACAATAATTTTCACATACTTATACACAAAATTGAATAATCTTGTATGCAGTACCGTGGTTACACCAATATTTATATCTACAGTTAAATTTAAAAAAATACGTCTTGATTTTATGAAGATTTCTGTACCTAAAAATTTGTTGGTTAGACCACTTTCTGTCTATATATTCGTTTTACTTTGGTACCTTTGAATATTCGCAGGTTTCATGAGATAACATTCCTGTTGTTTGCTATATTATTCAGTTTTTAAATGTTTAAAATTATTTGTATTTGTAGAACACACTATTCCAAGAATACGATGCCCTTAAGTGGCTATAATTTCCTCATACCTGGATATTTCAAGTCCACTTTACTGACGTCTCGATGAGATGCAGCTTTTAGGAAGAATTTTTGGACCCATGTTTATATGAAGAAAAAGTAAATTTTTTCGACACTGAACATCCTAGATTTTGCCCCTTAATTTCAGGACACCCTGTTTATACACAGCTACCTTCCTTGTGAGAAAAAGTTTAATAACCATCAACGCTGCTTCTGTTTATGTACTAAAATTAGTGTGCTTTATTTTTGAGACACAAGGCAACTACTAAGGTTGTACTTTTTCTTTGACCTCTTTATTGAATATAGAAAAAAAATATGTTAGTTTAGATATAATAATACTTTCTTAAAAATATGCGAGAACATTGTAGGATGATATGTTGGTTTGACATTCGTTTGGCATATTGCCCACCTAGGTTTGTGAATTTTTAGATCGGCGTATATATTTCGTCAGTCTACGAAAACTAACGTTTGTTTTATTTGTTAATAAAATCGTGTGTCAAAACGATTAATCACGTTCATAAATAGAACGTGACATAAACATTTTTGTTTAAACCATACACAAACAGATAAATACATATGTCATAATGTGTCAGTTGAATTAATATAAAATTAATAGAATTTTTCCAATTTTTTTGTAATTCATTCATTTGGATTGCAGCAAAATTTGAAGTGCAGAAATTTTAAAAAACAGTATATTTACAGCACTATATTCACTATACACATTTTAAGAGTATTTGTGAGGTCAACATAAGACAGCCATCATAAACAAATTACTTAATTATGTTGTAAACAATCAATTAGTTGTTATACATAAAAAAAATTGTAAGTAATTTTCTTTAACCGCTCTATTTATTTTTCTATCTCAAAATAGCATAAACATATTTTTTTCTTGGGAGGGGGGTTCTACACTTTACACTAAATTTTACTGGATGTTCTATAGTTGCGGCAAGAATTCGGACAACTTATGTCACAGATGACGTAACTCAATTATTTTTATTGTCAACAAAATTTCAATAGTTTGTCACGTTAAAAACAATCATTTTTTGTAACAGTGAAATATGTAGGGCAAACATTTAGAGTAGTATATAATTTTATTATTCTCAGTTGCAGTTTGTTAAATATATTGATAAAAATATAATGAATTATGTACTCATTTGTTCTTATGACATAAGTAGTCTGAATTCTTGCCGCAACTATATTATCTTTTCAGAAGTAGTGCTGAAAAACAAAACGTCAAAAAAGTTAAGCAACAATCAAAATGACCAATCAGTACCTACTTCAATTTTTTAGTTTGATAATACTCTATTTATTCACCAGTGATTTTCTAGAAAACGGTTGCATAGGCAATCTGCTACCTAGCTCAAAGATTTTAAAATAATAACATTGCTGAGAAGTCACGGCAAGAGGACACAAGGTTACTATAATACAAAATAGTCCTTTTATTTTGTCCTATTTCATATTTTTATGAAAATCTATACAATAAATAGATTTAGCTCAGGAATATTTTATTTTAAATTTTTGGAAAAATACCCTATCAATAAATAGTATATGTATTTAGAATGGAGACGTCTATTACTTCAGTCAACTTTAGCGGTAGCCAAAAATAAGTGGTGGATATTATTCTGTTACTAATTTGTACCACCAGTTTAATTTTTGTGTCATTTTCGAGAAGAATATTGACTGGTAGCATAATATTATGCTAGTACCAAGACTTCACAACTAAAAACAATAGCAAACTGATTCTTGCATCATATTTTATTGCTAAAGCACTTTAAGGATGTGTAGTTTTTTTTTCAAAAATAAAAAAATTTGGTGATTCAACTCACACAGTTAGCGTTTGTCGAAAAATAAAAAATCGGATACGGCCACCAAAAAGTCTGTACCACCAATTTCAATTTTGTAGTTTGTGCCGTTTTCAAGAAAAATGATGGCTGCTAGCAGATCATCGAATTTCTCTGGAAGATGGGCAAAACAAAAAATCGAATTTCATGGTTTTCTTGTTGAGAATAGGTTCTAAATTTTCCATTTCCATTTTCATGATGCAGAAAATTGCGAATGTAAGATGTAGTGTAATATTACACTAGCAGCCACCATTTTTCTTGAACATGGCACAAGCTACAAAACTGATATTGGTGGTACAAATTAGCCAAACGTCACCAATGTTTGCCCTCTCCCTCCTCCAACAATTTTCAAGTTTTGGCCCCTATAATTACTTGTATAAAAAAAAGAGAAATAATCAATTTTAGGTTTTTAAGGCCTAACTAGATAGTGCTGATTAGTTTCTCAACGGGAACAAAATTTCGGCCATTAAAAGTATAGATACCCGTCAATATCCCTCCCTTTCCCCTGCTCTAAGGTGGCTTATGTTTCTTTAGACAAAAATTAATAGAGCGTTGAAAGGAACTGAAGATTGCAAATTTTTTTATGTACAACAATAGTCGCAGTTTAAAATAATAAGTTACATTTAATGTTAATTTTAGTTAGTTATTTAAATTTATTTCAAATCTAACCTTTGCATTTATTATTTATTTTCATAAATAATAAATACTGTAAACAAAATCAAATATAAATGTGTCTTTCATTCATACTTATTTAGTAGTTATTTATTTAACTTTAAATTTGACTAGCATTAAAATGCTATAACTGTTACTGTAAAATATACATAAACATGTAGGATTACCTGATAAAGTTTATTATTGTGAAAAGCTATGAATCGCAGCAAATTGTTTTAAAGAGTCAAAGAAATTAACACGGATGATTCTAGGTCCGGCCCCCCAACCCCCTACATACAGAAGGAGGAATCCCCCCACAGAATTGGTGATTCCGTGTGAGTTCTGCGGAGTACCCGTCCCACACGAAGATTTAATAGAACATGAAACTGGCTGTCGTCCGGATTTAGCTAGGTTCAACCCTCGTAGGAGATCCCCCGAACCCGATGATTACTTCATCGCGCCTCAGCCCAGTTCTCCTGAAGTTGAATTGCCTTGTGAGTTTTGTGGGGATATGATACCCGCCTCTCAGCTATTGGGGCATCAAGTACGATGCAATTAAATTTTACAGTTTATTTTTTATAATAGCCTTTATTCGCGTAGATGTATAATCGTTACCTTTATATTCACATTACAATTTTCTGTAATGTCTTTGAGATAATTGTATAAGCATTATGTACTGTATAATTATGGGTAGTTCATTTTAAAACTTGCTCTTTGCTCACCTGTACATTTATCTTTCTAATACAATAAAATGTAAGGGCCTTGTTTTCTGATATAAGGAAATAATTATTTGATTAACTGTTTGTGTATGAATAGATAAGTTACTAGTATAACTGTATCATTTTTTATCCTGTTTGTTTTATTATTGTAATAAAAATTGAAATGACAAATATTTTTTACATTCTTACCTTATATATTGCAGGAAAGTAATTCAAATTTCGCTAATACACTTAAATTTAAATTAAGCCAGAAAGTAGTTAAACGTAACCTAACTCTTGAAACGGTAACGAACGAGAAAAGAAAGAACATAGAAACCATATTTATGATAAAAAAGTATTCTGTGGTAAAACACCTACCAACAGCCTATTACAAACAGATAGCACAGACCACGGCCATTCAACTATTAATAGACCACTAAAAACAATTGCAACAGCAACGTCGCCTTATAAAACCCCGCCGTTAGAATACGATTGTCAAAAAAAGGTAGTTTAAAATACAATAGAAAACTACAAACGTATATACATTTGATTATCCACATTTACAGGTTATATAACCATAACCAATACCTTTACAATAGCGGCCACCGCCATTTTGGTTCGTTTGCGGCAAAAATAGGGGCATCTTTGCAGTCGGTAAAAATAAATCTTTGTCACTACAAACATTATAGTTAATGGATAACAATGCTACAAATACCCACTCGTTTTAAACCTTAATCATAAAATATTAAAGAGTAAAAAGATAGATAATTGTATCGACGTGTGAGCAATTAGCGTTTGTTATATTAACATGTATTTTTAGCCGTTTAGGTTACACTTACTCGATAAAACTTTTATTACAATGGTGCGATACATAACTCAAATACTTATACATATGTAAGAGTTTAATGCAGAAAGTAACAAAGTTGAGTTTAAAAATTAATTATATAACCTCGATAGAAAGAAAATGTTATCCATAGATCATTGAACGAGTTATCCACTTCCACTAGCTTTTTCATTACAGGAGTTTGTTTGATTTAAAACAGAAGAAGACGAAAGTTAGATCAAATTTGATATGAAGGTGAATGCGAGATGATGGCCACAAAATATAAAGAATGATGGCTGTCAACAAAAGAAGATGAAGAAGAACTATGAACCAATGAACTACTGTAATTTCAATTTCTGACACGAACTTGAATTATATTTATTTGTGGTTAAATCGAAATTTAATATTCAATGAGTGAATTAAATTTCAGCGATTTAAATATGGGAACTGCAAAAAAAAGTGGTGGCTTACAAATTTCTACCACTGGAAAATTTTTAGTCGGAATAACAGGAGGGATTGCTCTTGGCTTGTCGGCACTATGTGCCCCATTTATCAGTCCAGCTTTAAGAAGGTTTTGTTTACCGTATATTCCAGCAACAAACGAACAAATTGCAAATATTTTAAATGCCCTTAAAGGACGGAAAGGCAAATTGTTAGATTTGGGTTCAGGAGATGGGCGGATAGTGTTAGGTAATATTTTTTTAATTTATAGAACGTAACAGCAATTTTTGAAGTTGCAGAAGCCGCAAAGAATAAATTTGTATCACATGGTGTAGAACTGAATCCGTGGTTAGTTCTGTACTCAAAATTTGATGCATTTAAACAAGGACTGTCAGGCAACACGGTGTTTTTCAGAAAAGATTTATGGAAGTATGATGTATCTAAGTATGACAACATCGTCATTTTTGGTGTAGAGCAAATGGTGAGTTGTGGTTTGCCCCCTTGTTATTTACTATAGCTTAAAACGATCCAATCTTAATCAAAATATTCCTACCCTTGTATTTCTGAGGGTGCTGAACACAAATTTAAAATTATGCGCTTGTCATGCCAAAAAAAATTTCTAAATTGTAACCTCTATGTATACATTACATGTTGAGGTGTTGTATTGCAATTTGAATCTAATGTAATGCTTAACATAGGTAAAAATTTTTTTTATTAAAAAATGAAACGCAGAAAACAAATTTTAGATTCGTGTTTAGCATTTTCAAAAATGGAGGGAGTAGGTAATTGTAAATTAAGATTAGAGTTTTACCACAGTTTATACAGTTCGTCCAGAGAAGGTTCCAGAGGTTGTGGCTAATCGCGGCTAAATGCGCAATGAACACCAATGAAATTCATTTGTACACGACGAAGTGGGAGAAAATCTATTTCTTGACAAATCACTGTGCCCCTGAAGGGCGCAATTGTGTGCGGCTAAACGCGCAGTCGTCTAAAAAAACCGAAATCTGGGACCTCGACATCAAAGGAGCCGACGGACTGTATAAACTGTGGTAATTACCTGGTTTTCTTAGTCTTTATTTGTTTAGATGGCCGATTTAGAGAAAAAATTCCAGAGGGAATGTAAGAATTGTAAGGTAATCGCATGTAGATTTCCTTTACCAAATTTAATGCCGGAGAAAACAATTGGACATGGAATCGACAAGGTTTGGGTTTACAATTTTAAAGCATCCTGACAATTACAGTACCAGTCTCCGATTTCGAGACTTTTTATTGATTATTCTCCGATAATCTACTGCGCTATGATGATTTATTTATTAAATTAGTTACTAAGTATTGTATTAGCTTCACGTTATATGTAATATTTGAGTTGTAAATATAATTTAAGTTATCAATACATTTTGAATTCAATATTTATATCGCTTTCTGAATTTATTTTGTTTAACACTTACCTTGCAATATATAGTCGCTCAGTCAGTTTTCTCTTTTTCGAATTGAGATAAATTCATTTTTGTGCACCTATTTCAGGAACGCCCTGTATATAAAAAAGATGTTTAGGGAAAGTACTTCATGATATTTATTATGAAATTACAATACAGTCTGATGGTTACAAATATTTAGTGTACACTATGAGCTTATGATAAAAAATTGACAGGTTTCGTACACGCTAAGGACATTAAAAAAGTTAAAACGTTAGAATCGAAATAATAAACTATACAAAAAAGAAACAATTCACAATCTTACTGTTATATCCAACATAATTATACATTATATGCAAACGTTACGATTAAAATAATTTACAAAATTAGTACATTTTTAGGGGGAAGCACAACGTAACAATTCCATGTGTAACATTTAAAAAATTCCTTAAAAATTCCGTTTATCCACTAAAATCTAATTTGGCGCTACGAGTATGGCGCGAAAAGCAACGCCTTATACTACCATATCTCTTTTGGCTTTCGTTCGTTCAGTTCAAGTCATTTTAACAGCCATATACTTGGAATGCATCATCGAGGTAAAGGTCCTCAAATATATAGAAAGTATACAACTCGTACAACAAAACTCTAATGCGTTAAAACCATAATACATCGAAACGAATTAAAAAATCGTTAAACGTGTCTGAAACACGTGAAACAAAATATACATTTTAAAAAATATAATCACAGGTTAACATATTAACTCAAAGTTGACGCTCAACGGATATCAAATGTTGGCGTTGTGTATTTTCTGCTGGACCATATCTAATAATATATCAGAATATTGTTCCATAATGTTTATGACGGAATTCGGTCCGCTGGGACCTTTCGACACCAGGTCGTTCAGTTTCTTGACGGTATCCGTCTGGTTGACGTCGATACCGCCGTTGTTTTGCTTGAGTTCTTTGAAAATGCAATCGTGGAGGATTTTGTGGGTGCGGATCATCGACATTTTTACCCTGTCTATCCTTTCCATTTGAGATTCGTTGCCGTCGTCGCTCTCGTTGAGGCGATCGTATAGTTTCACCACTTTCTCTGCAGTGGTTGTGAGTTGGTCTATTAAGTCGTCACACAATTGGTTTGACACTGAAAAAATAAATACCCTTAAGTATATACAAGCACTTTATCCTACAAAGATCAATACCGATCATTGGCATGTTCACTTTTTGTTTTATTTAGATATACTTGGAAACATCGAGATACAAAACTGGTATTTTCTTTGTGGAGGGACTCTATTTTTGTATTTAAAAACTTTTGGAATTTCATCATCAGTTTTCAAGCTTAGAAAAAATAAAACGATTAGAAAAAGTAGAAAGCTTTTCTTGGCACATCTGGAATGACAACTTGCAGGAAATTAGGGATTCAATCATAGTTTCGACTATTCTGTAGAAAATGTGTTTTATTTGTGTTGGACTTTGAAATATGTTCTTCGTCGATTGCCATTTTCAATATTATATAAAAATTTTAATACTATTAGTACTCCAAATATGAATTGTTTCAAGAATTACTTCATCACATCATAGAACAAAGTTTAAGAAATGCCGTTTAGGAAATATTTCAGAGATTTCCATTTAAATTTTCTAAAAAAATTAAAAATCTCTTGGACTATTATGTACTTGGGAGTAATCTCATAGTTTACTTTCCTTTTGGTAAAAGATCAGGATCAGATTATAACAAATATTTCTATACTTTTGTTTATTAGTAATGAATGACTTATTTAAATGATTTAACCAATAAAATCCAAAGTGGCTTCGTTACTTACCTAGAACTTCATAAACATGGTTTTTCTACTTTGTAAAAGCAAAGAGTCATATTTGAACATGGATTTTATTTAAATCTTAGTGTGTAGGTTTGTTCAGATATTATTAACAACTTATCTAAGCAATGCTCTCAGGGTTCTCTCGCTCTCACGGTTAAATATTGTAACCAAGTGTTACATATAGTTATGTTTGTCTAAATCGACTCAGAATCAACTTATTACCTAAAATTATTGTAACGGCTTGCAAGACATCCTGTATATTTATCTTCGAAAATCACTAATATAGGAAAGAAATCTTGGAATTCATATCGTTTTGCTTGAAAATGTCAAAACATTGAAATAAAAAGCACAAGGACAAATAGACGTCCTGGACATTTCTTGTATGACCATTTGAAGTAAATTCGAGATTCACATCATAATTCTAATTATTTTATAGATGTTTTTTAATTTTCTTAGTCGACGATATTTGTTACTATCATAGGTCAAAAATCAGGAAACTTTATGTATCTTGCTCGAAAAGTAAAAATTAGGATATTCCAAAGCAGAATTGTTTTAGGAATTGCTTCAACTTAACCACCTTTTTTAATATCGAATAAAAAATTAGGTTTTAATTACATACTTCAAATATGAGTACGAATACGATAAAAGTTTTACAAACCTCTCTTGAATTGGTTCATATGAGAAACAGGGTAGAGGACATTTCTGGAGTTTATAGAGAAATTTTTTGAGACACTGAGAATGTTGTGGCAAAATGTAAAAACTTTTGGATTTATACATACATGCTAATGTAAATTGAACTGATCTTGGAAATATTTTACATTTTTTGGGGTAAAGCACAGTATCAACACAGAATATATAAACCAGCATATCCACTCTGTTCTAGATACTTTGATATTTTTCTGTTGAATACCGATTTCTCAAACAGAAAAGCAATGATCAGGATCATAATAATAATGTTCTATTTTTTGTACAGCAAAATTTATTAAAACGGAAGATAATGTAATACTAACAAATTTTGAAATTAATAATTTAATAAGTTGATTACTACTACATTTATGTTCACAATAAATAATAATAGTTATTACTATCAATTAATATTACATTTTGAAATTCAATAAAAGAAAAGATGATATTAAGGCTGATGGTTAATAGAAAGGAAAAAAGAAAATTCACCTAAGATTCAATGGCGTAAACTAAACTGTAACAAATTCAGATTTGCTGAAACTGAATAATTTTGAAGAAAAACATGTTACAAAACATGACTACTCATTTAAAAACAGTGAATTGTACTGTTTGTTAGTTTTGTATTGCATTTAATCAAAAATACATAATAATTTGTATCAATTCAAGTGTTAATGGGTTTTTAAAAGAATTTTGTGGGATGTGATTATGCTATATATAATATTCTTAGTGTGCAGCAGGTGTATAAAGTAGTAGAAAAAATAATGATGAAACATGACAGTAAAAATATTATTTTTTTATTTTAAATGACTTGGTAGCCTATAAACTGATTTATGCCCTGGATAAAACATGTGCTTCAAACCTGCTAATTTTTAAAAACCCGTGTGAAAAAACAGCTATCAATTTGTAGAAAACTGAGTTTAAAAACGGTTCTCTTAATATTGACAAAATCTTTGAAATAGAATTTATATAACACCTTAAAAATAAACGCTGTTTGTTAAATTAAAAGAAAAAAAAGGAATAATGATAATCGAGCCCCAACATTCTTATATATTAGCGACTGAACATCTGAATTAGTTGGTTTGTATAAACTGTGATATTGCTCTAAAAGGACGTAGGGAGAAACCTAATTGTTACGTTTCACATAACTTTAATATAAACATACAATCTAAATTGAGACATCAGACTGTAAAATATATTCAATGTTTCAATATATTTTTTAACAAATAGAAATCTGTTGTTTCTAAAATAAATGCGTTCTTTCAAAAGTTAGAAAAATGTGAAGATAAACGATTTTTATTAAGCTACCATGGTCGGAAGTGTTCTGTGCTGCAGAAAATTAATCAAGAATTATTACACAAACCTTAGGCCATTATAGACTGATTTACATTTTGTTTTAAAATGCCTTATTCAAATTAAGAATTAGCAGACGAGGCGAGTTTGTGTGCTCTACACACCAGGGCCACTTTCAAACTGTTCTGTCTATAATTTAATAATTTTTTTAAATTTCAAAAAATTAGTGCAGATATTTATTTATTTTCACATTCTCTATTACCTCACTGATTAACACATTTATTGCAGAAATACCATGTAGAAATAAATAATTTACAAAATTACTCATGCAAAAGAATTGAGGAACAAAAAAAAAATTGAACAGTACTACATGCAACAATATAGAACGGTACTGTTTAGAAATGTTGAAGAGAGGAAGCTGAAGAGAACTCATGCAGAGAATCTGATAAAATAACTTACTCTCTATCGACGACAAGCTTTCGTTAGAGTCAATATCTTCGTTTGTCAAAGTGTCGTCGAAATGAATAGAGTGCCTTGAAGCTACAAAAAATAAGTGCACTTTACACACTCGCCTAGTTCTGTCATAAATCGAAAAGCACAAAACGTGTCTCGACGAACAAATTCACCAGCACACTTACCTCTAGACTTTTCCTTGTTATTCAGATGTCTCCTCGGAGCTATAGACGGTTGGCCGCTATCGTAGTTTCTACTTCTAGGCGGAGCGGTGGGCATCTCGTCATCCGAAGTTGATATGTTATCTATCGTACCGACGGTATTTAGATTACCTGAAGAAACAAAAGTTAATAAAATACTACTCCAAGCTCTTACAGCAGTATAACGTACTCGTAGAGTACGAATGCTTCTTCCTGTTCTGCAAGCTCTTGTTGTTGATCTTATTATGCGAACTGATTGTGGGCCGCATCAGCCTAGAGACTTTCTTATCCTGCGTTTCGGGATCGGAATCCGATTGGTTCAACACTCCACTCGACCTACTACGTGTTATGGCGTTATTCTTGGCGTATCTCGAATTGTTCCGAGACACCGTACTGGTGTTTCTTTTTCCTGAAACTGACGAGTATTTTGGTACACATAACTTCAAACCCTGCGTCCATTTTAAAAATTGTTTTATAGTTATTTACACTTTCGTATAACCTTAAATTCACTTAATAGTCTCAAACGAATTAATTTTAGTAACTAGAAATTTAATAACGATAATATTTACAACTTTTTTTTTGTGAAAGATCTCTATTTCCAATGTTTTTGATCGTTCAAATGTAACGGCTACTTGTAGCGAGTTTGAGGTTATGCTACATTGAAAATAATAGAAATTTATATTTACAGCGACGTATTTAGCCAACGATTATTCAACAATTAATATGAGATGATGAAAAATATTAGTATGACATAATCATCCGCAAATCGTGCATATATCGGAAGCCGACTTACCTTGATCGATTTTTCTTTTCGGTACGACGGGTATTTGCATACTCAAATCGCTTAAACTGCACGACCTACGCAAACTGCTATCTGGCGAACTTTCATCCAAATAGACTGAAAAACATGCAAAAAAACTGATAAAAAAACTGCATTAAGCTACACATTTTAAAACAAAATTGGCCCCAAATATTATAGATATTTAAGTTCATCCTGATAACTACGTTCCTTCAAATGGATTGTGACAATAAACAATATTCATTAAGTAACATGATTCAAAGCATCGTGTTCCACAAGATTTATCAAAAATTATGTGAATCACAACCTGACTTTGCTGCCCTACTTATTCAACTGTTTACAATGATCAAATTCCATTGTTGTCTGTAGCTTTTTTTACGTTGTATTTAAAAATGCCTTATTGTAATCAAGAATTAGCAGATATGGTGTGAATGTGTGTACCAAATGTCTATTGTCGACACCATCGATCTTCAATAGCACATTTTTACTGTAGCTGATAAAATGAAACACATCTGGAATAATTGCACCCATCTGGGATAATTTTCAGCACCACTTAGAAGCATGCTTATTAGAATTAATTAACATGGATTTATGGTAATTATTCTATTTCTATTAATTTAAGTTCGTTTCAAAATTTCCTGTTTCTTTGATTAGATAATTTTTTTTTAAGACTATACACGCTTAATGAAAATTGTTTATTGCCTCTTTGAAGATCCGCACTTATTTGAGAAACTTTTGTACTTCTAAGTTAAACGTTTTTTTCTGTAAGGAATAAATTTAACAGTTACGACGAAGTATGTGTAGCTCAATATCTTAAACACATGCAAAAACGGGTGAGGGAAAATAAAAAAACAATATCGGGTCATGCGTTGTCGTAAGGGGGAACGGTTTTCTTGCGCAACAGCCTTTTTACAGCTATGGTCATCCACTGTCACAGACAAATCATGCTGAGAGACAGAGATTCTATTCACCTTCTGCAGCAACAGACTCTTCCGTTTTGACTTCCGTTGTCACACTCTTGGTCTCGTTGGCCTTATTATTCTCAACTTTGGAGTCAAAATTTAATCTCCGCTCCACGAAACTCGGGAGACTCAAATTCCTTCTTCTAAACTTAATCGGCGTTGCTTGCAGCTTAGTCAAGTCGTTGTAATAGCTCTGGGAACTTGTCATGGATTCATACATGTATGACAACGCTCTTACTTTACCTGTCGTTACGTTTTTCTTAAAAACGTCAACCAAATTGTTGATTTTTTGTATTTTTTTCTGTATTTCGTTTAAGATTTTGATGTTTTCCAACGCCAGAGCGATTTTATCGTTCTTGCAAGGTGAGTTGGGTTTTTTCAAGACGTTTTCGAGTTGTAGGGCCGTATTTTTCGATACGCCGCTGTTCTTCGTCCACACGTTAACCTCTAAGCTATCGTATAATCGTTGATCTGCATCCGGGATATTCAAATTAACCTCTAAAGAGTCATATTCTACTTTCGAATTACTGGATTTTTTATCGAAACTGTCATACAGTTCGTTTAAGATGTTCTGGTCTTTGTGATTAGTCGTTTCTAAGTCCTTCTCGATATACTTTTCTTTGTAGTTCAATTCTATCGTATTCTCGTCAGTCACGACGTCCTGATTGTTGCGGTTGTTCAATATATCTTTACTTTTGTTACATTTGCTGGAATTAATATAAAAATCTTCCTTTTTTATGTATTCGTAACTAGTTTTCGTTCTTCTTGTTTTAGAACTGTGCCTACGAACGGCCTTCGGTGGTTTATGGCAAACTTTTTCGCTTGATAGTAAACTTTTAGTGAACAAATGCCTATCGAGACTCGAAGTTTCTTGGACGTGGTTCTTGTTTGTGTTCTTTTCGAAGTTAACTGTGGATAAAGTGAACGATTGATTGCCGTTCTTCTGATCTTTCACGCCAGTCTCAAAAATTTCGATGTTAAATTCGGGTTTATTATTGAGGACGTTACAGAATTTTGCCTTATACTGTTTATTTTTACTTGCTAGGGTCGGAATGTACATTTCGGAGTCATTTTTTGGTTTCAACGGTACGTTCTCTTTACTTTTTCCGCTTTTTGCTTTAGGGATTGGCGTTTCGACAAAAAACGCTACCGGTTTCTTCTGTTCGAACTTCAATAGCTTTTTCTGGAACTCTTCGCTGCCTCTCGCCTTTTTCGTGACGATTTCTTGGGGCGTTTCAAAGTCTGTTTGCGTTTGGCACGTTTTTACGTTAGCTTTAATAATTTTTGGAGGGTCGTACATACTGTGGGATCTCCTAACCTCACATTTACTGTTGGACGAGTAGTCATGGTTGTAAACAGAGCTGTCATAGTTGAATTCCGGGTAGTTTTTGGGTAAACTGCTGCTCATTTCGACCTCAAATTGACTCGATATGTTCTTAGGCAGGCTTTGAGAGTGCGACATATAACTCTGCGATTTTCTGTGAGACTCGAATAGGATTTCTAACGGAGCGGATTTGCAATCGGAGTCGTTGGATAGAACACTCTCCATGCTGTTGCAATAACTTTTTGTTTGTCCTGTGTACAAATCATACTGAAGTACATTTTCGTCAGATAATATACTGTCCTGCGAATTTTTAATATTTTGATTTAAGTAAAAACTTTCACTTTTCGGTATTTCTTCAAAAAATTCCTCTTGGTACTTGTATATTTCGTTATTCGAAACGCAACGTCTCGGGGCTACAGTTTTCTTACGTTTTTTATCCCCGACAGATAAAAAGCAATAGTCTTCTAACGAATCGGAGCTGAAATTTCCATCATCCTCGTCATTCTCAATTTTTTTTACATGCTCAATCTGACTGTCGAAGTTTTGCTCCAACTGTTCATATTTCTTGTTAAAATCTTCGCTGAATTTCTCTATATCGCTGCAGATTTGTTTAAAACCTTCATCGGTAGATTCTTTCTTGTCAAAATCGATAAAATAACTAAAAGACTTCCGTGCGGCACTCGAATCCTGGTTTTGTTCGACGTAATCTGAAAATTGACGTTCTTCGCTCACCGGACTGACAGGGAGGCTTTTATGTAATTTATATTTGGTTAAAGTCTTGTCTAATTTTAGTTTTCTCGGGCGTATGAGATCGTTCAGGCTTTTCTCGGGGCTTTTGGGGACGTCGCTAACTTTGGCACCTGTAAGGCTGTCTTTAGTGGTAACGTCAATGTTAGAACTGGCAGTGGTGTAGCTATGAGTCAAGTTTAATATATGAGAAAGCTGTGAGGTGTTTCTGGCAATGTCTCGCATGTAGCATCCGCACAACTGCAGGTCGGCTGGTACCGAGCTGCTCTGGGGTATACTCTGGCTGAAATCGGTGCTGTTAGTAACGTTAGTAGTAGATGGGGAACTGCTCGTGTTAAGATGAGATCGGTTAGCATTGGGGCCACATAAGCAACTGTTATCGTGGGGATCGGTAGCGGTACCGATTTCGTCATTACCTTGTTTTTTCGACCACCTGTCTCGCTCCGGAATGTGGGAGAGGTCATGGATGGACTGGCTGTACTTCAGCGGGGACATGTGTCCAACCTATTGAAAAAAAATTGTGAACTAAGAACAAAAAAATACAGCGCCTCAAGAGGAATGTTCATAATTTTGTTGCCTGTTTATGTTTGTTATTTTTACAATGGACCAGTGTATAATATTTTAAAGAGAGTCGATATAGATGGATGGTTTAAAAATGTGCTCCTTTATTTTTGCCAATTTATTCGGCTATTTATAAAGCTAAAAATTAAAAACAAATATGTGTGTGATATCACAACCGTTACATTATAAAATGACAACATTGCAAATTCAATTCAACATGTTGAACTTAACAGAAATAAAGATTATTTTATTTAATTTTTGCAATCGCTTAAGCAAAGCCTGATATTTTTAGTTAAAATGTCATAATAGTGCTTTAAAAATAATTCCATCAAACAAGAAGAACGGAGAAAGAAAGTTAGCTTTCATTTCTGAAAACCTAAACATGAATACCGGTTGCTCAACTGCACAAAACAGGAATAAGTCAACGTCTATCTGGAGAATCAGCCATATAATTTATTTCGGCTCAAAATGAATTATCTCAAGATTTTCCTGCTCGTCTACAAAAAAGTCAATACTGGATAGAAATATCGATGTCAAACAAAAGTTCCATTTTCAGTGAAAAAGTGATAGTTTGTCAGAATTAATTCTTCTTACAATTACTATGTATGAAAAATATTGCTTCATTTAACTCACTAACGCCGAAATCTATGGTTGTGAAGTTACAAATTTTAATAGTTTTAGAAAAAATATACCTACTGCATAAATCCTGAGATTTATTAAAAATTGAACATAATGGCACAAAATTTTAAGAAAAAAAATATTAAATTTTGTGAGATTGTCCATTTCTGTGTTTTATTTACAAATTAATCATGGTCTGTTAAATTGAAAAAACCCAAAATTTGTCATTGTTTTTAAATTTTAAGGTTATGTTTCATTGACTGTGTCTATGAATTTCAAGGTAGGTGTAAGTTTAGTTGCTTAACGTTAACGATTACACCTCAAATACTTAAGAGTGACAAAATTTTAAATAAAGCTCAATTTAAGACGCCAATCTGTCGATAATAGTCATTTGAATGAATAATTTATTACTTCCTCTCCACTAACTCTTTCGCTGCGGCGCGCTCAAACCGACCTTGAAGCCTTTAGTGCTGCGCTAATAGACGTCATCCGCAGTGGACCGTCAAAATTTGTTATTTAAGCTAGAATTTATTAATAATTACGTATTTTATGGTTGATATTACTTTTTTTTATTATTTATAAACATAGAGAAAAACACATATCAAGAAAACTTTTATTAAAACTAACTAACTTGTCCTAAAAGACAAAGTAGTGTCGGTGACCGCTACAAATAGTATTACATACTTTATTATTATTTTTGCACTCTGCGGTAATTATCCATATGCGTTCCAGACACTACTAACCCTTGCCCGTTATATGCCGGTACTATTTACCCAAAATAATTAAGTTTTATTTCATAAATATTACTTAGTTATTAATTTCTGTAGGCCACGATACCATTACAAGCGCCACTAAACGTGACCGACTCGTCGACTGCATCGACATCTGCCAGCGATTAGCTCAAACACGTCAGAAATAGTGAATAAATAACGGACACTGTATATACACAAATATGCGCCCACAGCAGCAAAACGGCTAGATGTTTTGCAAAAACGCGTTATCCGCAGAGGCGACACAAAAATAAAATGACGCATTTATGCGCCATCCGCAGCGAAAGGGTTAACAGTCAGGGTAAAATATTTAGAACATGTAAGGCATGTAAAGCGTCAGAAAGCAAAGATAGTGTCAAGTTGCCTTAGGATTACATGGAGTCGGATAAACATGTGCCACGCAGCTACTTTCATCGCGGCGTGTAGTGAGTGCAAGTGTAATGCAACGAGAGCGTGACACGGAAAATTTAAAACCGAATGTTATTTCTTCCGTAGAAATTTCTTTAAATTTTTTGTCTGGTCACCGATGACATGCTTTGCCTCGTCAGGTTTTACAGTGAACCAGTTTCTAATGCCGTGCAAAAGTATAATTTTATTTAATTTTTGAACTGTAGTTTTTGATTTTTTCTTTAGAAAATTGTATTTGTGAGAGTCCCCTGTATATTCTAATTGTTTTTTTAAATAAGTTCTGAATCATCCTGTATAGAGAACAGCCAAGAACCAGTGAAAATTAAGTAAATTAGGAGAAAGCACCACCTTGCTTCAGGGTGATATGGATGATGTTTCAATATACCTCGGGAATCGGCAGCTCCCCTGGGATTCCCAACGCGACAGTAGTTTAGAGTATCGGTTAAATAAACTGTAATAGTAATTAAAATATGTTCAGTTATGAAGGCTATTCCACGTATCTTAACGTAGCACGTATAAATTAAAGCGTCTAGTTAATATTTGTTTGTTACAGTTGTTTTTTTCCTTTTTTTAACATATTATTCATCTTTTATCATTGTTGTTAAAATCCTTTCTTTGGAATTGCAGGGTTTCCTTTTTTTTTACCTAAGTTCAATAAGTGTCCCAGTTACGTAACCAAGGCACCTTGGATTAAAAAGCTAAAGATAGGTAAGCAAACAATTAGATAATTTATACAGGGTGTTTCTAAACTATGGTGCCAAATAAATATGACAGATAGAAAATATAATTTTGAGCAAAAGTTTCATGTAAACATAGGTCCGGAAAAGCATAATAAAAAGTTACAGGGTGATAAAGGTACAGTTTGAGAAACAATTTTTCGCAATAACTTCTACAAAAGTTAGACAATTTAAATGAATCTTGGTGCAGTTTCTTAGACACTAAAATGCAACAATTTCGTGCAAAAACAATTTATTCCCATCGCCCAGGGGCGGAGAGCCGAGATAGCACATAGGATTTTATTATCAAAGAAAAATTGTCCTTTGCATTTTCGGAAAATTGATCAAATATTCTGAAAAATAAACTATTATGTCACAAAAAAGGTACTCTTGTTCAATGTCGCCAACATGAACCGTTCTCTTTAAAATTTGCAAAATTTATTGTCGTGCACCCGACAACAAGAATACTGTAATCAAGAAGGCTATGCTTTATGAGGTAACTCGGTATGGATTTGGTTTGTAAATTTGTTATAACAAATAACATTTATTTTTAAATTACAACATAACAAAACTACTTACTACAAAAAAAAAGTTATTTAAGCATATGTTAAAAGTGATCACAGTTAGCTCTAATACATGCTCTAACTCTTTTTAAGAAATTAAAGGGAAGCTTATTCAAAACTTCTTCATTCGTCTTTATTTCATTGAAAGTGTCCGTTATTCTTTGCCTTAAATGATCCTCGTCTTCTATTGGAATTTCATACACTTTAGATTTTGCGTATCCCCAAACAAAAAAATCTAAAGGAGATATATCTGGGCTTCTTGGTGGCCATGGCTGAGGAGCATCCCATCCACGACCAATCCATCTATTTGCAAAAATAGTATTTAAATGTCGCCTTACTTGTCGAGAGTAGTGAGGAGTCTTGCATTAGCCACATATTTTTTCTGGTTTCCAAATCAAGGTCTTCCAAAACTTCAACAAAGTCGTTGTTCAAAAAATGTAAGTAATTTTCCCCATTCACATTTAGAGGAAGTTCAATTGGACCCAAAAGTTTATTGCCAATTATTCCCGCCCATAAATTGATTTTAATTTTGTATTGTGAATGTCGCACAACTGTTGCATTTGGATTTTCATCATTCCAGTGATGACTATTTCTTAAATTTTTCGTGAAACAACACTAATCAGTAAACAAAATACGTTTGGCGAACATCGCATCAACACGAACCTTTTCTGACATCCAGTTGCAAAATTGTAGTCGTTTTGGCAAATCTTCAGCAAGCAATTCTTGTTCTTTAGTAATATGATATGGATGCAGTTGTTGTTCCCTAGCAATCCTCTATACCAAGGAATGTGGCGTATTTTCGGCAAAAGCAATTCTTCTGGTGCTTAAAGTATCATCTTCTTCAAAACGTTGGAGAACACGCACTTCAGCCCCTGGAGTTCGGATCGTTCTGGGACGGCCAGTGTCATAATGACTTTTTTTAAAAGTACCTGTTTCTCTAAGGCGCTGGTCGATGGACATAAACAATTTTCGAGAAGATATTCTCCTATTTGGATAGGTTTGTTCATATAATCTACTTGCCATTCTTGTATTACAGCCACATTTTCCGTAAATTAAATGCATATCTGTAAGTTCTCCAAAGGTGTATTGTTCTGCCATAACAACTTTTAATGAGTACCGCCACCTAAATTTTATGCTATCAAAACTTACAATTAACTTTTTACAGGAAAACTGAAAGGTTATTTTAAATTTCATGGCTACTATGATGACGAACTTCCATTGCTACCTCTATCTTGTCGTGCACAATAAATTTTGCAAATTTTAAAGAGAACGGTTCATGTTGGCGACATTGAACAAGAGTATTTTTTTTGTGACATATTAGTTTATTTTTCAGAAAATTTGATCAATTTTCCGAAAATGCAATTTTTTTTTTCATAATAAAATCCTATGTGCTACCCCGGCTCTCCGCTCCTGGGCGATGGGAATAAATTGTTTTTGCACGAAATTGTTGCATTTTAGTGTCTAAGAAACTGCACCAAGATTCATTTAAATTGACTAACTTTTGTAGAAGTTATTTCGAAAAATTGTTTCTCAAACTGTACCTTTATCACCCTGTAACTTTTTTATTATGCATTTTGGGACGTATGTTTACATGAAACTTTTGCTCAAAATGACATTTTCTATCTGTCATATTCATTTGGCACCATAGTTTAGAAACACCCTGTATAATATTTCAAAGATCCGACATATGCTAAATTTAAATAATAACCGCTCGGACTACAAAAAAATTAAATGCACTTTCTTTTTACTTACACTTTCCAATTTTTTCTTGGTTTCCGCTATCCTCTTATTCAACTCTAGCCGTTTTTTCATCGCGTCCGGATCGCTTTTCGTTTGTTTTAAAGCGTTAATAGCTTCCACATTCCTGTCTCCACTCCTCGTTAAAAATTTCGAGGAAATCGATGTTTTGTTAGCTGAAAATTAAAAACATTTTGATTAAATTACAAACAAAACTGGAACAGTTGATGACTCACTTGGTGTATGCATATCATTCTCCATTCCCGACATACTTTCGAACGTCGACTGCAGGTACCGTTCCCTATTTACAATTTGATCTAACGATTCCGAACTGACGGAAAACAATGACATGGGGTTGCGGTCGGTGTTTTCTCCGCTTGGCGTGGAAGCCTAAGTAAAAAATGTTTTATACACATAAAAAACAAGCGATTTAACTTACATCATCGTCGTCGTCATCGGAATCGTTGCTTCCGTAAGTCGACGGCTGTTGAATCAATATTTGAGGTGCCTTTTTCTTCCTTTGTGACTTCCGCAACTCATCGGCGTCTATATTCGTGACCGTAAATTCGCTACCGCTGAAATCAACACTGTAGAAAATGTTAATAGGTAAACAAAAATGGTATATAGTGAAAATTTACCTGGCTGTTCCTGACTGAGACGGATAATAAATAGGACGGTGTCTGTATTCGGCATCGGAGTCGATATCCCCATCGTGCGCTGTTGATTCGGCGTCTCCGATCGCACTATCGTCAGTCATTATACCTCTCCTGCTTTCTATTCTTGTCGTAATCTTCGACACCAGCGTGGTTTCCCTGCGAGTTTCGGAGTACTGCTTAACCTCTGTTCCGCTGTCTAGGGAACTATCTTTTGAGCCCCCGTCCGAGTCTATCCTCCTTTCTACAAGAAAACAAAAAAGACAATACTTAAACTGGAGCAAATGGGAAGGTATTGTAAAAATATGTAATGTATTCAATTGTTATAACAAACAACCAACAACTCGTTGCTTACCTAAAGAAGGGAACGGAAATGGGTCTCTAGAGTAAAACGATTTGACGCCCATAGCGGTCTCTGCACGTTGGGCCCACCTGCCCTTAGGAGCTGCCACACCTTTGCTAAGACTAGGGGGTTGACTAGTATCTTCGGTAAATTGCTTCTTCGCCCACTGGGGAAGCTGGCCTATACTAAACCTATAAAATGTGTCAATTTTTTTTATTATTTTGTAATAATTTAATATATCCACACATATTAAGTTACAAAAAAAAAAAAAAATCAATGGGTCATTATCATTTTAAAATTACCAGTGTTGTAGCCACTGTTTAAAATTATTGGTTATTACAGTCAATCAAGATACAGCGGAAATGGTTAAAAATTACTTGTCAATTATTAAAAAGTAAATATCCCTTTAAAATTAATATATATAGCTACAACTGTTAAAAATGTTTGGCAATTTTAAAGTCACTGCGAATGGCTAATACAGGGTGTCTCCGTTTTTTCGTTCTTAACTTTGGGAAATGATAGAGCGTGAAGAAATAATAGGAATCTTTTCTATAACATTTTTCCCTATAGCGCTCCGTTTTCGTGATACAGGGCGTTCAACTCTCAAAAAATTGTTATTTTCATTATCTACTAAACAAATAAATACTTTTTGTTGAAACCTAGTATACAATAATCATAATAAAAGGTTAATATTTTGACGTGAATAACTTTTTCCGGCTATGGTCAGTGGCGTAGATGAATATTTGTATATTCTTGACTAGTAAATCTAAAAGGCATCACTAACACTTCGACAAACTCTGACCGCACAGCAAACAAACTGATTTGACATGACATCTGTTAATACTATTGTTACAAACTTAGAAACAAGCAATGCCTGCTTAATCGTAAAATTTTTGTAATGCTTAAGATAACCCTGATTAGAAAAAGACTAAATATCTCAAGAACGAAGCTTCCTAGCGAATTGTATCAAGAGCAGTTTTTTATAAAATTAAAATAAGTTGTTAATATTTGTATTGAAAAAATACTTTTCACCACTGGCGTTGAACTTTAGGGGGTTCAAAGTAGAACAAAATCCCATGTCTACGCCACTGGCCATAGCCGAAAAAAGTTATTCACGCCAAAATATTAACCTTTTATTATGACTACTGTATACCATGTTTCAACAAAAAAATATTTATTTGTTTAGTAGATAATAAAGCAAATAACATATTTTCTTGAGAGCCCTGTATCACGAAAACGGAGCGCTATAGGAAAAACTGTAGGAAAGATTCCTATTAATTCTTCACGCTCTATCATTTCCCAAAGTTAAGAACGAAAAAACGGAGACACCCTGTATACAGCTTCAACTGTTAAGTTTAAGAAAAGTCATTATAATTTTCAACTGTATTTAGTTATAATTGTTAAAAATGACTGGCTTATTTGAAAAAGGTCAATATCATCTTAAAATTACCAGAATATTCTAGAAATTATTTTTGGTAGAGTCAAAATGAATTTAATATGACAAGTACACAGTAGATTTCTAAAAATTACTGGTCATTTTTAAAAGGAGTGAATATCATTTTAAAATGACTAAGATAGCAAAAAAAAAATATGTTTTATTTTTCAATGGGTCATTATTATTTTAAAATTACCAGTATGTTATAACCACTGTTTAAAATGATTGGTCAATATTAATATACATATTTAAACACAGTCAATACTATTTTAAAATGATGGGTATACAGTTGTACATGTTAAAAATGAGGTTTAATATATTAAAAAATCAGTATAAGTATAACTAAAATTTTCAAAAATGAGTGGTTTTTAATAAAGGAAAAATATGATTTTTAAATAACTAATAACTTTAAAAATAATCAATACCACTTTAAAATGACATATGGTAACTATAATTACTAAAAATGATGAGCCATTCTCACCTATAATTGGCATCGACGGTATTGGAACTACCATCATAAAAGTCGAATGTACTTCCATCACTGAACACCTCGCTCTCCAACTGCTTGCCTTGTCTCATGGCCTGTTGGCTTAACCTGGCATGCATCGTGACAACCATGTCATGCGGGACCCTCCACACAAAAATACATCCGTCGCCGCTGGCTGAAATCAGTCTTCGACAATCGTTTGTGAACCGAAGACCAGTAGCTAACTCAGAATGACCACACATGGTAGCCATACATTCTCCCGAGTAATAATCGTAGACGGAGAGAGATTTGTCCGTGCAAGATGTCGCGAGGTATATTCCCGACCTATCTAATACCACCTACAAAAATTAAGTTTTATAAAATCCAATTTAAAACAAATAATATTTCTAATACCTTGATTAAAGTTCCATCATCGCCGGTACTTCCTTTAAAACTCTTCGTATGTTTTCCTGTATTAACACTGTAAATCCTAACGTTGCGGTCCTGACAAGCCGTCAAGACATGTTTCTGACCCGTGTCCACCTCCATATCATACAAAGTAGTCTTTCCCGTTGCGTTGTGTGCTCTGGTAAACTGCGGTTTCCCGTTTAACTCTCCCAAGGACCTAAATATCAAACTTTTGTCGGCGCCGCAAGATACCATCTGGGTGTTTCCGCCGTGATTTAAAAACCGCACTGCAGTTATAGAAGATGAGTGATCGTCCAGGGTTTGGAGGAACTCGTAGCCATCTTTCGTATCGAAAACGTGTATCAAACGGTCCCTACTGGCGGAAGCCATCAAACTGAGATTATTTTCAGAATATTCCAGGCAGAGGACTTCCGAGTCGTGGGCTTCTATTTTGCAGACTTCTCTCATGGTTGCAGCATCGTGAATACGGATATTACCTGTATATTAATTGGTATTTTACTGCTACGATTATCAAATTGTAAAAATTGTATAAAAAATGCAGTTTTACCGACCTGACCTATCGCCTGACGCTAAGTTTTTCCCATCGGGGCTTATCCTGATGCATCTCACACCGTTTCTTCCATCGTATGACGACGCTTCCTGTTTTTCATTTGTTCCGGATATGTCCAGATCCTTTATAAACGACAAATCCTTATCTACATAAACAACCTTCAGTAACTCCTGAAAATAAAGCAATTGAGTATCCCGATCTGACAAATCAGAAGTGGGGCTTACGTTGCTATAAATATTTTGCTGGTATATCCCTTTGGAATTGCTTTCGTTGATTTTGTCCAGTGTCCAAACCCTGATGGTGTCATCAGAGCTGCAGGTTAGAAAACTTCCGGGGGGTAAAGGGCTGTTTGGTGGCGCCATCTCTACCCCCCATATGCAAGCTGAGTGGTAAAGAAACGAAAAGGACTTGCCAACCTACAATCGGTCAAGAAAATTTTATATAGGACTAAAGTTCATCGTAAAAATCTAATCCTAACTCACCCTCTGTATATTGAAAACGTCCCAGACGTATATCGAGTGATCGTTGTATACGGATGTCAATTTGTTGTTCGTTTCGTCGAACGTTATGGCTATGGTATCGGGATATTTTGCCTCAGATGGTGGCGTGGCCATATGTCTACAAAAAAATCACATAAAAAGATTACTCCAACAAATAAAATCGTACAACTCACTGTATACTCGTTCCTAAACTGACGTCTACGCCTAAATAGTGATTCCTAGGAAGCGTAGTGATAAACCTGAGGGTGGAAGGATCGAAACACCTGATTATACCTTCGGCACATCCAACAAATATGTATTTTTCACCTACGGTTATACAGTTGGCACTTGTCGTCTAAAAAAGAAACGGTTTAATAATAGATATTTTGCGGCTACATTTATTTACACACCCTTAGCTCTACCCATTTATCTAAAAGTCTTCTATTGTTGAATTCACAGAGTAAACCAGATCTCGTAATAGCGTAGGTACTATCCCCGCAATTCGCCTTACCGCAAGCCACATCGCAGAAATAGTTGTTCCTTTGTTCGCCCAAGATGGCCGATCGACCCATCAGAGGTACTGCTTCTTTATACTAAAGAAGATTTGCGTGAAATAATCACATAATACGGGATAATTAATTCTTACCTTAGCCTTACCATGTTCCAAATACCAAAATTTGACGTGCCTATTCCCAACGGTAACAAAGTAGCTACCGTTTTCTGCGAAAGCTATGGACTTAACTTTCGTGCTTACTTTGTTACTGGCTATCTTGATGTTGTTCTTCCAATCCCAAACGTTGACGATCATGTCGTGTTGTGTGCCTACGCTGACTACGTACTTGCTTGTAGGGGAAAATGCCACACAGTTGACACCAAACTTGTGTCCCAGAAATTCTGCTACTTGCTGTGGTTGTGGTGCCAGGCCAGGGTGGCCAGATTGTGGGTCTGATTGTAAGTCCCATACCCTGACAGCCGGTTGATGTCCGCATTCCCCTTATAATCAAACAAACTTCATGAAATGTAACGTTATTGCTGATATTTAAGTGTACGTCAGCCTTTACATAAAAATGTATGTATTTTATTAAAAATAATTCTGTACCTGTTACAATATATCGTCCACATGATGAAAACGCTAGTGATGTGATAGTCTTCCGGCTAGTGTTAATAATATGACTCTGTTGTTCCGTCCTAGTGTTAAAAAGAACTACTGTGCACCTGTAAAAAAATTGTTAATTATTAGAATATTTGGTCTATAAATGGGACTCGTAGGACAATTATCGCAGTCATTTCATTGAAAACAGATGTACAAGGTTTCCCGTTAAAATGTATCACGTCAGAAACTATAAAAGTTATACGGTCCCATGAAGGTTTCAATAACTTATGTTTAAAAACAAATGAACCATGTTAGTGTTAGGTTCATAAATTAAAGAATAAGTTATCAGAGCAATAATTTTTTTTTGTGAAATATTGTACTCGTATATGAAGAACATAACACTTGTAAATTTTTGTTACTTTGTAGGTATGCTGTATTTTTATACATTCATAAAAACAAAAAAATATATTTTTATATCCTGCGTTTACTACACCAAATGGTACAAACTTAACTTCAAAATCTATAAATCCATAAATTTATGTAGATTGATGATCTACATCAATATAGATAAGGATTGAAAAAAAATGCGTGATACTTTGGTGGGTTGATCCCAGATCTCAATAGGCAACTAGGAATCATGTAATAACATTTTTTCTTTAGTTTAGTGGTCTTATTTGAGAATGTATTTCTCAAAAAAAAATTGTACGACTAATGTAGGTTTATTCAAATTTACAGCAAGTCATCGGGAGGTAAGAATATTAACTCTTGCTACAATTGCAACCCACGGAATTTGGAAAGACTACAAAGAAGTAAATGAACAATCCCACTTAAAAATATGCTAATTTATTTTCAATTTATAAACAATACAGGTGACGGCGGCCTTTTCGAAATCGTTTTGTAATTTTCTCTCATAAAAGGCAGTGCTGCCTACGATCCTAATGAAAAAATGATCGATTTACAATTCACTCATTTCCATCTGTTGCCTTAAAGTGTTTTTTGGTAAGTCTTGCATTAATTATTAACAAAGGCCCTGCTTTTAATAATTCAATATTTATTCAGTCATTAGCAAAAAATACTATTGGACAGGTTAAAAAAAGTAAATTTACAGAACTAATGGATATTTATATTTTCTATTAAGAGCTTACCATCTTTAATAGATATATTTAAGTTTATTAATGAATTTATAATTAAAACATAAACTTAAGAGAACATGTTTTGAAGAAGTCTTAATTCATATGAAACAAATAAATAATTCATATACAATAAAGCGAAAGTGCGTATAAATTTAAAGTTTATTTTGTTCATTGAGAAATATAATTAACATTTTAAAAGATTGTAAAAGACAATTGGCACATGAAAAATATATTTACATTTTACAGTTTTAAGAAATTTAGAGGTTTAAAAGTATAATTGAATTTAAATAGCACATTTTTCTAATATCTTTCCATGAGGTAAACATAAAACAGAGTTTAATTTATAAAAATCTGTTACATTTTCAGAAATAAATTTAATCTGAAGAAATAGAAAATTGCTAATTTTAATAATGATAATCATTATTCATCTCCTAATATAAAAATTGTGCTATTTCATGCCATAAGTTTTTACATTTGCCCAGATTCATTCAATGGGGTTCAGCTCTTGGTATGAAATGGAGTGACCACCATATTCACCTGATTTACGCCCTCGGATTTTTCTTATCAGAATAGTTTAAATTGTGGGTAAATGAACTAAATAATTGTATTTCTACCTACAGCTACAAATTAGAACTGAAATAAATAAAACATCACTCCGGAAATTATTGAACGTTCAATATAAAATATGTACATCTTTAAAATTCCTGTCATACACAAAAGCCACACTTGTATTTTCCTTTTTAAACATTCTCTAAGAAACAGTAAACATCACATCTCTAATATCGAGTGCTGTTGTACTTGAAAAACTGTAGGCATTCATTTTTGTTAAATAAAAATGAAAAGTACAATTTAAAAATATGTGATGACGTCACAGCCTAAGCATTTTTTATGTCAAGCAATCCTTTTTTAAAAAAATGTTGACATCGTTCAAGAAAGTTATGAATATTTTTCTGGAAGTTATTAGTTCTTGTTTATATGTAAATTTATGAATACCTTTATTTTAACATTTTCTACATTACCAAGAACTCAAAAAATATATATAAGCGATCAATTAATCTCTACGTTGAATAAACCTGCAAATTGTCCGATCGCATCTTCGAGAACGCATCTGGAACCAAATTGAACACAGCCTGGAATGTTTTAGAAAACGTCGAAACAAGGGATTCTTAAATTTGCAATAATAATAATAATAATATCTCTACCCCTCATTCTAATCACAGGGATTAGCCCAGAAGTCGGAGACTTGTGCGGGAGAGGGGGCGGCATATTATTATTAAGCAGGCCGCATTTGCGCCCAGGAACGACTTACGTTGGTAGGCCCTAACCACTATTCAGTGCAGGAATGAGGAAAACCTAGAAAACCTCATTAATTAGGGGGGTGGTCAAATATCAACCGGCATCAATCTCTCACATTGACCCAAGCTAACATTATTCCACCCTACCATATCCACAGAGAGGGTGCCAATCCTCTCCACGAATATAGCAATAAACAGGAACTTATTTAACTAAATAAAAACCAGGTAACAATATCTTCCGTAACAATATTGTATGGAACTTTATCAGCCGGTATATTCATGTAGGTAGTTATAAAAGTAAAACGTATAACATAATTTTATATCCTGCCTTCTATACAGTTCTTGCAGGTTTTTTTATCAATGGAAATTGCGCAACGTTATCCTAGATGATTAGTAATCACCCTAATGAGCCATTAGAGCTGCTAGTTACCTGGAGGAAATTGTTAATTGACCTAGTGCCCGTTTTGAAGCGAGGCGCGATGTACGGGATAGAGCAGCTTGATGAAAAATAAACCCTACTAGCAAGAGGGATGAAGAGTAAAAATATACAAACAACAAAGCAGATCATCCCATTAGTTGCATGTTTTGGACACAAATGAATGAATTAACTACTTATATTACCCATGCACAAAAATGCCTCTCTTAAAACATATAGGAAGTTGAAGTTGCACTTTTAAAATTGCATTTTCGCAATAACTGTCAAGTTTAAAATTTTATCGAGATACTCCTTGTAGTTAACCAAATCCTCAAGGAAAAATGTTGTAAATTACGAAACAAACATAGAAACTGGGGGGAAGGTGCAGTGCCTCTCCCATTTTTTTTGGGTTACTGCATCACTCTTGATAATTGCCCCTAAAACTCTTCTTCAAAATAATTTCAATTTTTGAAAATCATGCAACAGTAGAAATAGCCGCAGAGTATATTCAGTTGCCCTTAATAACATTTTTAAATTTCAATTCTAATGAAACAACCAAGGACAATTTATAGGTAATTTACCGAGATTTTAAATATCTGATAATTGATATACAATAGTGTTTCTGAACATTTTTAAGCAAACAAATGTTTTTTGACTATGTAATTTCGTTTAATAAAAAAAATTAAAGCAATATTTAAGAAACTGGTTAGTTAATACTACTTATAGTATAGTAATTGCTACGAATATCCGCCTTTCTTAGCAATGCATAAACGGCATTTTATCAATGTTTGCTTAAATTTTCATAGTTTGTATACTTTGTCTTAGAGGATTAAATGACTATTTTACATTATTTCAAACACCTACTAAACAATTTTTGCCAAATCGAGAGACGGAAGAGACGCAACTAGTGGTCACCATACTCTCTTAATTTTAGTACATTGGATTTCAATTCAGTTTGTGGATTATGTAGATAATAATGTAGAGCAGTAAACAAAAAATAGGGAATTACTGAATTAAACTGTTTTTGAAAAAATGATCAACAGTAACAAAATATTTTAAACAAACTTTTACAAAACGATATTTGAAGTCTGTCCATATGGTGCATAATTAATAGGTTACAACATTAGAAAAAAATATTTTAATTAAAAATAATTTATGAATACACGGAAATTCAGTTACTTGTAACCGCTCCACATGAACCCGATTTTCAAGTTTCTTCAAGGATTTTAAATTTGAGGGGAATGACATTATACACACATTTTTACGCAACAGACAATATGAAGCGTTTATAAAAGTTATAAAAACGCAATTCTGATGGCAAATTAGCACATAAAGAAATATTGTTGCAAACATAGTTTTACTCATTTTCCTAAGAACCTGTACTACGAAACTAATAACTTTTTCTCCACAAATTACCATTCCTTAGCAAACATTTGAAAGTATTTCATGGTTTTAAGAAATTACATGGCATCTTACGATGCTTTTATGATGGTTTCATACATTTTTCTCTCTCCTTTGAAACGTGAGCGTAATACGAACTGAGCTCTAAAAAAATTAATAGATAAAGTAATCAAGGTCTTCATTCAATTTCCCCCGACTATTCCAAGCACAGTAACCATCGATTTTTATAAATTTACATTTATGTTTTTAGATTAGGAACACCAAAATAAAAAATGCTTCATGACGTGGGAACTATTCTTAATAAATGCAAAAATATTAAGATATTTAAGATGTTGGCAAGCGCAGCTGCAAAAAAAGTGGAATAGCAAGACTGATTTTGTTAGTTCTATTTTTCTAAAGAAAACTGTCAAAATCTTACCCAAAGATTACCCAAAATCTTTTATGGAAACGAGTTTTAATTAATTATATGTATAGGTATTTGAAAACCTATTTGTTTTACCGCTTGTAGACGCAGATTTCAAGTTATAATCAAAAGTTTCCTCTTGCTTTTTTCTCCAAACAAGGGTTAAAATAAATCCCCGACAAATCAAAGCCGTACTTAGGCTGCAAGTATATGGAGATTCAAAAATTGTATGTTTGAGTTAGATTTTAAAAGAGAAACTACAAGTACACCACTGAACTCTAAAAAGTCTATCAAAAGCAACCATTTCGATATCTCAACTATTCTGTGGAAAACGAAGAATCTCTTAAGGCTGTAATGTTCACAATTTTACAAAGCCGTTTTTAGACGTCCACGCGCTTTCATATTTCTCCTCAATGGGAATTCATATTAAAATGGTGCAAGTTTGAATCAACTAATGAAAGTCTATTTTACTAGACAGCAGAGCCATATTTTCAAAGAAAATTAGATCTGAACAACATTTCCGTCGCAATATTGCCCACATTTAGGACTGCGGTGAGACGTTGTTAGGCACTATTATAAAAAAAGAAAGCTGTAGGCTAGTAAATCAAGTCTTCATATAACAGACAATTGACTCAGATTTCAATTTCTTGCATTTATATTAATGAAATCTGTCCACCAAGAAGACATGTTTTGCTAAATTTCTGCATACAATTGCCTAACTTACAGAGGCACAAAGTTAAATTTGCCGTTGAAGGTGCTGATGGGCGGAGCCTGATAAAAGCTACACTGTTTGGCCGAACATTATACCCTTAATTGTTAAAATTAAACACATTAAAACTCAAAAGAAATTAACTCGGGGGCTTTTTTGTCGACGAATCCTTTGGTCAAGTCCGTTACATCTAAACTTTCGGCAATTTCATTCTCAATCGAAAGAATTGCCAAATCGTTTAGTCGTTGTTGGAGCATCGTGGTACGTAAATATGTTTTAATTAATTTTAACTTGGAAAAGCTTTGTTCCTCACTGGCTACAGTGACTGGAATGGTCAATAAGATTCTCTCACGGCCGCGGCCGTGAGCGGGTATTGATATTTAATTTTTTTAAATGATAATTTTTGAAGTTATACTTCTTTGCGCCCGTTAGACACATTGGGATGGGATGTTGGTCGAGAAACCGCGTCACGCTCAAAAGGAAGAACAAATTTTTAAGAACTAATATAATAATAATAATATATATATATATATATATAGGTATGATGATGGGCGGAGCCTGATAAAAGCTACACTGTTTGGTCGAACATTATATCCTTAAAAGTAAAAGATTTCGCTCTGTATCTCAAAAAAAGTCTTTGAACATGGTAATCGTGGCATTTTAAGAGGTCTCTTTAGGTATCTTAAAACTAGTTTCAAGAAACTCCCGTAATAATGATCCGACTTTGGCACGACTTGCCCAAGCTTTATTAGAAAACAATCTAGTTTCGAATAAACTAAAAGAGGTGAATTATTATATTATATGGAATTGAATAATATACACTTTAGCAAATAACAGGAATGTTATATCATGCCATCTCCGAATATTCAAAGGTACCGAAGTAAAACGTATATACAGTGCTTTCGAAAAGTAACGAATAATAATAATAATATCTCTACCCCTCATTCTAATCACGAGGATTAGCCCAGAAGTCGAAGACTTGTACGGGAGAGGGGGCGGCATATTATTATTAAGCAGGCCGCATTTGCGCCCAGGAACGACTTACGTTGGTAGGCCCTAACCACCATTCAGTGCAGGAATGAGGGAAACCTGGAAAACCTCATTAATAAGGGGGGTAGTTAAATGCCAACCGGTATCAATCTCTCACATTGACCCAAGTCAACATTCTTCCATCCTACCATACCCGCAGAGAGGGTGCCAATCTCTCCAGGAATATAGCTTATATACGGTCTACCGGTTGCGGGGGTCGAACCCACAGCGATCCAGTCACCTCGATTCAAGTACTGACGCCTTAAACAGCGCGACCACTGACCGATCCAATAAATTCATTATTTCTGAAATTGAGAAGTTTACAAAAAAATCTCCTGGCACGTCGATTTTGTTTTTAAAAAAGGCACTTTCCCACATTTGTGACGTCGTCGTTGTTCGAGATATTACGTCATCGACATTTTTTTTAAATAGCAACCCCCAGTTTTGCCCATGTCATTTGAAGGAGCGTATCATTCTACATACACATCGTCAAAAACCATGGTTGCCTGACAGTAGCCTTAGCGACCGAGAATGTTTTTTATTGCTGTCAGATAAAAACTTGAAATCGTACTTTATTATGTTTTATTTTTCGAGATTCCAGTTCCTAAAAAACACCATAAATTTGATCATTTTACGGCGAGAAATACGGCGACCTTAACGCATCAATTAAAAAATTAGCTACTGATCGTCCACAAGCATCGGTAGCTTAGTCTATAGTGAAATAAACGACATTGCCCGCAATGTCTTCGCATATTGATGTCATTGGTCCTAACGTACCTTCATGAGGGATTTTTCTGTCCATATATGTTTCTAAAAAAGTAAGTAACTTGGGGTTCTCTAGTTTGTTTAAGGGAATATTGCTTGTAGGTAAGTTCATAGAAAATACAGTCTTCAGCGCTGGAAGAGACATGGCACTTCAAATGTCTTGTCAATTTAGTTCTATTGGAAAAAAATTATAATGCGTTCACACACAGTACAAACCAGGTAATTTCCTCTAATAGGTATGTCCCTATAGCCTTCGGGATCACAGTCAAACCAAATTTGAAATAATTCCCGTCTATTTCTTCTCTCCTTTGGCATGTTACTTCACTTCTTTCTTTCAACACACTGTATAACAATTAGATACTGATTTTCAAATTTTAGTACAACTATATGAAACGGTTTGCCGTCAAAAATTGGTTTGTTCTTTTTGAGTACTTTCAATTTTCATTAAACCTGCAGAGGACGTTGGAAACGATCGTCTGTCTCTCCCATCCAATTTACGTCCTCCTTGAAGTAATTTCGTGTGCGCAAGATAATCCTCAAACAACGTTATAAGGCTTTCTTTAGAATTAACCTGAATATCTCCGTAATTAATAACATTTGAATACGGTTGCGAAACAACGAGTACGAGGACTACAATCTGCGACCTTTCCCGGAAAGTGCTCTTTACCATATTCGTCAGAAGTATGCGTCATATTCTAATACTGCCGATTATTTTCTGATTTCACCGCTCTGTTTAAAATTAGGTAGGCGAGGCGGGTGCAACATTTCAGACCGCGAAAATACAAAAAAGATGTAAGGCGATAGTGCATTTGCATTTTTTATACCGCGGATCGTGATATACCAGGTCGGTAATTTTCGCTGAGCAACATTATTAAATTGAATTTTTGTGTGTCGGATAGTCGCGCTCTATTTGGTACCGTTTCAAAAGTCGCTGAAGGATCTGGTTACTCGTGGAGGGTGAACGCAAATAATATGGTTGCCGACGTACGTTAAGGGCGCCGTATTCCTGAAAAAGTGTTTTCTACAAATATAAATAATTTTAGACATTTAAGAACTGAATAATATAGAGTTTAGCAAATAACAAGGATGTTATTTCATGCCACCTGCAAATATTCAAAGGTACCGAAGTAAAATCAATATTTAACATCAGAAAGCGATCTATCCAATGAATTTTTAGGTACTGAAATCTTTCAAAATACGTATTTTTTTAATTCAACTATAGATGTAAACATTGTTATAACATAAACTTACATAGTTCTGCATATAATATTGTTCACTTTTGTTTATAAGTATGTGAAAATAATTGTTAAAATGTGGGGTTAGAATAGCGAAATTATGTGTGTCATATAAATGCATTTTAAAAGTTATTACATTATTTGAGGAAAGTTTAAATAGTAAAAGTGGATAAACAAAACATCAATAATTCTATTTTTGATATTACTTTTGCTCTACGAGTTTTATTTTTCGAGATTTCAGTACCTAAAAACACCACAAATTTGATCATTTTACGGCGAGAGATACGGGCACCATAAGCAACTACTCAAGAAATTTAAAACATATCTACACGTTTATCGTCACTTTGTAGCATATTATTTATGTCAATTTTCGAATAGAAATGCGAGAAACAGGGAGTGCTGCAAAACGCCACGGTTTACTTTAAATGGAACAACACAATTTAGATGAAATACAGTGTGTTACTGAAAAGGATGTATTTCCTCAAAGGATAACAGTTCATTTACAAATTATAAAAAGCCGCATGACTTCTGAAAGTCGCATATTCATCCTAAAGTGCCACTGCTTTACAGTATGCAGTTCTTTCTGCAAGTTACATGTTTCTTGCACGTAGGCATGCGCGCTTATCAGTAGCGTATTGCAAAAGCCGTCGTACCTGGAAGACTGCACTTTCAAAATATAGGTCTTGCTCGATTTTTAATGCAGCTTTTCTGAAATTCTGGGGAAAAATTTAGTGATTTGTATGGTTACCACCATACGCAAAAATTCCTAGACTGAACTATCAAATTCAAACTGAACTGAACTTTCGCTTTTTTTATTGTTATTATTATCTATATTAATTTAATTGGTGAATTGACGACTGTAAAACAAACTGCAAGTCAGACTTTTGGGGTACTTTAGGTGCAAGGGCAAAACGAATTAAGGTCATTCCATTTGAAATCGTCTGAAAATAATAAAAATTGTTGCCGACCCATTTTAGATTTTGGTGTAACTTTGAAAAACTCTACTATAGGGTCCCAAACAACAAAATTTACACGAGATTGATTTTTACAAGCGCATGTTTCCGCCTGTTTAAATAAAGACTCTTAAAAATTGCTATTTTTAAGCTTTATTAATTTTTGCTGTCAAACTTTTCTGTTTGAAGATATTTGAATGATCAAGACGGAATTCAGAGTGGGAAAGATAATAGTTTCAGTGTAAATGAAGATAATTGGCTCGGACGATCCCGTTGAATAATAGCAGCGTGCTAAAAATAAGTGTTTTTTGTCATTTTTCGTGAATTTCAATCGACTCTAGCGTCTTAACTGTTGAGAGTTAAAAATTTATGCTCCGCGGGAATTAAGTATACATATCATAGACAAAATTCAGCCACAAGTTGACCTGAGTAGTCCACTCTTTATAGAAGAAAACTTTGCTTGAAGTTTTGAAATTTTTAAAAATCCCAATATTCAGGCTATGAAACGAGCGTGTTGACTGCGAGATAAAAATCTGATACAGAATCTACTGTTCTTACGTTCAACTTTAAATGACTATATCACTTGTTTTGGTATTTTCATGTTTAGCTAAATACGCCTTGTTGATGAATCCGTGAGTAAAACATGTGACTTAATTAACCATATAAAGATTACAAGAACAACAAAGAACGAGAAAAGAAAATATATTAGTTGTCTATGAACCAGCTGTCCAGTCTGCTTTTGAAGGACTGTAAAGATGGAGCACTCACTACACTTTCCGGCAAACTATTCCAAACACTAAATACTCGATTTAAAAAAAAAATGCTGACGCACATATGTTCTAAAGTTTTCTTTTTTTAATTTATACTGATGTCCTCGAAGACGTTCATCATAATTTAGCACTAAAATATTATCAAGGGGTGGGCTCATTCCAGGCAGCAAACGATATGTCAAAATAAGATCTCCTCGAGTTATTCGATCTTTAAAACTATGGAGATTAGACAACTTTATGCGTTCTTCATATGATGGTCTTATACGCCCATAGGGGCAACGAGTAGCATATAGCGTTGAACAGATTCATGTGCCTCTCCCGTGTTAGAGCAGCATGCCATACCTGTCCACAGTACTCCAACATTGGTCTTGTGTACGTTGTATATAGTTTCACGAATGTTCCCAACGAAATATTTGGAAATACTTTGGTAAGCAGATAAACAGATCTATTCGCACGTCTTGTAATATTTGTGATATGTTGTGACCAAGTAAGATCTGTCGTCATAGTAATACCCAAATCAACAGTCGTAAGTTGTTTATTATCAATATAATAATTTAAATTTGGATTATTTTTTCCCAGATGCAAAATTACGCAGTTTTCTGTATTGAGTGGGAGTAACCACGTCTCACACCATAGATATATTTGGTTTAAATCTTCTAATAACAAATGATATGCCGTTAGAGGATTGTTATAGAGTTTAGTGTCATCTGCGTAACAGGTGAATTTCGATTTAATTACACTTCCCAGGTCTGAAGTATATGCCAAAAAAAGTAGTGGACCAAGAACAGATCCCTGTGGAACTCCACTTAAGACTGGACGACTAGAAGAAAATGCGGCTCCAACGCGAACAGAAAATTGTCTATTCGACAAAAAGTTTCCTATCCAATCGTGTAATCTCCCACGAATTCCAAAATGATATAATTTCATTGAGAGTCTTTGTAATGGAACACGATCGAAAGCTTTAGAAAAATCTAAGTATATGATATCTACGGGCGTTTTTAAATCCAAAGCGTTGCTCCAGTCATTTACGCAATACAGTAGGTTTTTTCATATATTTTCAGGTATTAACAATATTGTGTGAAACTAACTACTCAGTGGACAAAAGCCCCAACCTGCGTTGAATTACTCCCACAATATCTACCCATATATTCCTTATTATTAGCTTTTGTAACATTTTTTTTTTACTGTTTAAAAAGATGAAGCAATCCTAAAAATGCAGAAATAGGTCAAATCTCATGTATTGTGGTTGAATTTCGAGTTCCCACTCCAGAGGTTAGTAAATAGATTAAATTCTTTAGATAATTATTGAATAGAGTTTTGTCTGTGGATGTTCATTATCATACCTATGTGTTTGGTATCAGAGAACATACATATGACTTCATTGATAGGAATTGTAGGAGATTTGATACATATTAGCTTAAAATACCTTTCTTAAACAGTAAAAAAAATACAGTAGGTTTGTTACAACAGAATGGTTGCGAATAAAGCCATGTTGCTCATTAGGTATAATCTTATGGTTTAAGAAAAAACTTAACATTTTTTTATATATTATCCGCTCCATAATTTTACAAATAATAGACGTCAAGCTGATGGGTCTATAATTGGATGAAACAAACTTATCGCCTTTTTTATAGATGGGAGTAACTGAAGCATCTTTCCAGGCAGCTGGCAATATGCCTGTACTAAAGGAGCTGTTCATAATCAATGACAGTGGAAATAGTAAGTTTTCCTTACATTTTTTGAGAAACAAAAAGTTGTAACCATCTGGACCAGGTGATGAGGAGTTTTTTAGCTTTGATATTATTTCGCATATATCTTCTCGTGAAAATATATATGTATCTGTTAATGAGTTACAGGAATTTCGTCAGTGTAAATTGAAGAAAAAGTGTTGGCTAGGATTTCCGATACTTCCGATATATCCAAAAATTTGATTTTTTTCTTAAACTTTAATACCCTGTATCTGGAAAACAAAGCCGTTGCGGACCCATGTTTATATGAACTTTTTATCTTAAAATCAATCATAGATTAACCCCTTAAAGTTTGTGCACAAACTTAATTAACACCCTGTATATTTGTAGTATACATTTCAACATCCATAATTTTGAGATTAAATTCCTTTCCTAAATTAAACTGGCAAACTTTACGAATTTAACAACCCCCAGTAATTTCATTAAAATCGCATTACAGGCCAACTTTCTCAAATTCGCAATTTGAGTACGGCATTCTGTATAACGAGTGCCTGCGACGTTCAGCGTCAAAAGTTGATGGATGTGCTTCAGAGGCCGAGCCCCATAAAAAATTAGGCCACGTCGATGTAACTTAACTGCGGCATATCCTGCCAAAACATCGTGTATACGTACTTGTAGGTTCTTATAAAATGAGATCGTTGCTTTGGCACTAAAAGTTGCCTTGGAGCAATATTTCAGGAGTTTCAGTTTCAGGAAAAATTGCGTTCGTAATATTTTACGGTCTGATACAACCAAAGTAAATCCAGTTCGGTCAATACAAGGCAATTCAAAATGCAATACAAATATTTTCAGATACAATTAATTGCACTTGTTTTTTCAATAATATGTAACTTATTGTTAGAGATGCGACCTAGCAAACCCTATACAGGGTGTACCATTGAAAACTTTGCACCCAAAATTGAAAAAAATTACATGACGACAACCAGAATTAAAAACACTTTCGAATGAGGTGTCACTCGACCTAGAGTGCCATTTAAGATTCTAAAGTTGAATGCGCCCCCGCTAAGGGGGTTGTTCTAGCGAGTCTGTATTTAACGCTAAAATGTGTCTCCCTCGAAAACAAAATGGACGTGTCACGGCAATTTTAATATTTTGGGACGTAGATCAAAATAAGCCGGGCAAAGTTTTCAATGGTACACCCTGTATATAATAATAATAATAGCATTTAATTATTTAAAAAGTATCAACTTATAATTTTCACTAATTACCAAACTAAATGTCAACAAAAGTTTGAGATCCAATAGATAAAAAGACTTTAAGCGTACATGTATTTAATTCACACAAATTCGATATATGGTTAAAGTTATTTGACATATATTTTGATATATACTGGAGACTTCATGAGGATATTAGTCCTTGCATTAGGACAATAGAGCATACAGTCATCTCGAGACTCTGGCCTAGGTACGCGAATGGTAAACAAATTTAAAATAGCAGGTGAATCAATATTACTATGAAACAAATTATATAGAAATGTTATACTTTCAAGAACTCTCCTATTAGATGACTGAACATTAAATCGAAACGACAAAAATTTCAGAAAGCGACGTTGAATACTTTCAATTAGGTGTATGTGATTCTGATAGTAAGGGTACCATATGAGGCTAGCATACTCAAGTCTGGAACAAACTAATGAGAAGTAAAGTGATTTTAAACACTTAATATTGTTAAATGATGGTGAATTCTTCAAAACAAAGCCTATAGTTTCAAACGCGATATTGGATATATCACTGACATGTTCAGAAAATGAAAGCTTAGTATCAAATGTCACTCTTAAATCTTTAATAGTACTACAACGTAGCAACAGTGAGAAATTAATACTATAATTAAACAATATAGCTTGTTTCTTTAAAGTAAACATACAGACTTTGCATTTATCTATATTAATAATCATCAATGCAATTGATACTGCGATGCGATGCTATATGGTTATACTCAGCAAAGAACGTTATGCCTAAATATGTAAAAATATATAGCACGTTTGACTTCATTTGTATTTCTGCTATCATTTTAGAAAATTCCATAAAAAATCGTTTAACTTTTGTAGTTCCCATATTTATATCTGAGAGTCAAAATATAGTGCATCACCCTGTTTTGTACATTAAATCCTAGGACCAAAGCGCACTAATAAAAATTATGGTAACTTACACGTTATCGATACATCGAGTAAGTAAAATTGCATGACTTTTTCTTAGACATACATAATGTGGTAAAATTACAATCCATGTGTACAAAAACAGGGCTTTACTATGAAAAATGCATACGCAGTAATTTTCCATTACAGTTAATAATTTTAATCAGTGTGAATAGATATGGAATATTTACCCTGGAATTGCTCAACATACCTACCTATTGTCCAACGGTGTATTATTAATGGGTATTATCTAGGAATTATTTTATATAATTCCTGCAACAATTAAAAACTGTTTGAAACTGTTAGATATATTAAGTTGAGAAGGAGTTTTAAGTGAAACTGTTTCATAAAGTCAACGTGCACTGGAAAAATTAAGTTTCGAAAACGGGGCGGTTTATCGAAATGAAACAAGTATTTTTTTTTCGGGAAAATGAATGAGGATTCATCTGTGTTATAAAGAAACGCAATGAACATACCTACAAATCATTTTAATCCGATTATATCGCCAAAACACACTGTAAACAGTGCCCTCTAGGTGGTATATAGGAAGTGAGTATTATATGACCCTCAAAAAGTCTCTAAAACTTATTGAAATATTGAGAAAAATCGATTTGAAAATTTTCGCTTCGACACCCTGTATCTTTTTTAATATTAACATTCGGACTAAGACAATATGGCTCACACGGTAAATTTTAATATCTAGAATCTACAGTTAGTCTATGGCGCATTCATTACGGATCACCTGGTATATTAACAAACCAAAATAGTTCATAAATACCTGTACACTACTTTAATACAATTTGTAGCAAATAATATACTATCATTGTCTATAATTGAATATTTCACCATACTACCATTATGTACTTTTGGTAATGATGACTAGAAGTATTGTACTAATACAATCTATAACTAGATACTTTATGTTATGCGAGCGCTGGGTTTTCAGTTCGTTTTTGTATCGAAATGTGCGCAAATCCGAACGAAGACGGGGAAAGATAAGCCAGGCGATATGGCGGGTCCTCACGAAACCTTTTAAACGTTACATTCTGCAAAGTAAGTACCCCTTTATTTCCATAAAGCCATATCAAAACGTAAACTTTGAACCTTCTACAATGTGTCGTGTGCCTCAGGTTTAGGTTTCAAATTCGATTTTATAGTAAAAATATCGAAACTTGGGTCAACTTCACGTTCGGCCAAAACGCCAAACGGCGAGTGGATGACATTTCCTAATAAAACGCAAAAAATTTCGCTAAATGGGCCGATCGGAGCCCCCCGAAGGCCAAAAAGGGTAAATTTGAAGTCTCTAGATACGTTCTGTTATGCGAGCGGTGGGTTTTGAGTTCATTTTTGCATTGAACTTTGCATAAATACGAATGAATACATGGTACAAATGAGCTAGACAATATGGCGTAAACAATGTCAAGCCGCTTCGCGTATATATGGGGCGACTCAAAAAAGCTCGATGTACGGGGTGTTACGATAAAAATTGACGAGAAAAAAATAAAAATTACAGATTCGAGGATATTTTCGGTTTTTTCGCTTCGGAGGGGTTGTCTGACGTGCGAAAGACCGTTTTATATACAAAGTGTTGGAAAAATGTGAAACGTTAAAACAATCTCAAAATTAAGAGAACTGACAATTTTTTTTTACTCAACTTCCATCGGGAGTCTCTTAACGCACTAATTATCGAAAAAATACAGGGTGTTTAAAAAAACGAACCCTACCCAAGAAAGGTCAAGTCGGCGATAGCCGACTTGCCACCTTTCTCGTACAATCTATAAATATTGTTATTTTGCACTATACCCCTATTTTAAATTTTACAAGATGACAAAGTAAATAGTTTTTTAATTATATTTAAATTTAAAACAACTCAATTACTACAATAGTTTTGCATTTACCACACAACAGGGAACTTACATGGTTCACTGTATTTGTACTTTTTGTAGTTTATTCTAGGACAAAATTATAAGCACAAATTTGTAGTAACTGTTAGTAATTCATTAAGTGTATATTGCCCCGAGATATACCCGATATAACGTACAAATTTGACGATAAAACATTCATTTATAAAAAAATTAAATTTAATTTCCAACAAACGATATGAAACTTCCATTTCAAAGGTAAAGATATATCTAAATAAAAGTGTAACGAAAAGACGTGATTCATAACTGCCAACATTTAATTTAAAAATTGCTACGCACCGTGTAAATAGTAAAAGTACATCCTATCAGAATAATTGCAGCAATTACACCGTCATAAATATTCATAACTCGCGATAATTCATACGATTTTTTCCCTCTGTTTTCCACCGCGATCGTATCTGCGTTATTAATGAAATTTTTTTAAGCACCATTTCGTACGGCGGTGCGCACACGCGTTGCAGGTAATTGTGACGACCGTGGTGTAACAAATCATTAATCAATCCGCGATCCTTCTTCTGAAAGAATCGTTGCGTGAAATTAAACGTTAAACTAGACCGCGTTTGCATAGCATTATCATGTCCTGTGTCTGTAAAAGTAGAAAATGCATATTGGCACGCCTATACTCACGCCTTTCCACGACGTTAACTTCACTTAGTATCCCGCCAAGAACATAATTTAGGACGACAACTGAACGTTTAAATAGAGTACACTAAAATAAATAGGTTAACGTATACGTTTACACATAAAAACGTAAGTATTATTGTGAGAAAATGTTATCATTTCTGTATCGTTTCCTTACAACATTAATACTGTATTAACATCTCAACAAACGTTTAAATAATGTACAATCTAATATATATTTAGCGTACACGTTTAAACGTATATTCAGTAAAAATGTATACGATAACTAATGCTGCAAAAAAAGTATACTTTTATACCGGTTTTTTCTAAAATTCTTGAAAATATTGTTTATTTGCAACTTAGAAGTCATATAGACAAATTTAGTTTATTGCCAAATAAACAATGAGGTTTCAGGAGTTGCTATAGCACAGGTACAGTCTTGTGTGATCTAGTGGATGATGCTCTTACAGCAACAGTTATGCTTGACTATTCCAGGGCATTTGATTGTCTGGATTTAACGTTACTTCTAGCTAAATTAAATTTTTATGGTATTTCAGGGGGTCCTCTGGAGTGGTTTAGCATCTACCTGCAAGGCCGGCAACAACAGGTCAAATTAACTTTAGATGGTAATAAGATTTTATCAAATCCATTAAATATCTATAGTGGTGTTCCCCAGGGATCTATATTAGGCCCTTTATTATTTGTGTTATATACTGCGGATCTTCCTTCTGTTATTGCTTCCAGAGCTCACATGTATGCTGATGACTGCCAATTATATTACTCTTTTTCTCCTAGCAAGATCTGGCGATAATAAAATTGAATCAAGACTTGTAGAATATTTTTGATTGGTCACTTAAAAACTCGTTAACATTAAACCCCCAAAAAACCGTTGCTATGATTATTGGAACTAATGTACAGTGTAGTAAGGTAGACTTGTCAAACAAATTAATCTTGAACAATGTTTCACTACCAATTGTAAATGAGTGCAAGAGTTTAGGTGTATTAATTGACAGAAATTTATCTTTTACTTCTCACATTGATAATATTATTAAAAAAGCATTTGGGGTACTTCGGTCAATTTTTAGATTTAAATATGTATTAGGCAATCATGTTAAATTGAAGTTGGTAGAATCTTTAGTATTATCACTTTTTGATTATTGTGACATTGTGTATGGGCCTTGCCTTTCATCTCATGATTGTTATAAAATACAGTTAGTACACGATGTTTGTATGAGATATAGCACTAATACTTTAAGAAGAGAGCATATTACCTTGAAAATAACTGGAACAAGATGAATATTAGAAGACAAATTCACTATGCTTGTTTTTTTTTCATAAAATAATAATCCTAAATCAGCCGAGTTATTTAAGAAATTGTTTTTGCTGAAGACATTCAAGCTAGGACGAGACGTAATCCTTATCTTTTATGTATTCCTAGACACACCACTTCTGCCTTTCAAGGTTCTTTTAGTTATTATGGGTCCTTTTTATATAATTCACTACCTCTAGAAATTAAGTCTACACATAATCTATACACATTCAAAAGAAAAATCAAAAATCACTTTAATACATATACTTAATTACCTATAAGAGATACTTGTATTTATTCAAAATAAGTTATGGATATAGTAATAGAGCATGACGAAATTAGTTGTAGTTGTGATACTATTGTTATAAAAAATAATTTAATATATTTGTAAACAATTATGTAATTAATATTTCAAGTTGGGCGCAAGCAGTCTGAACCCCGCCTTAATAAAGTCAATATTATTATTATTATTATTATTCAAATTTGAGTAACGTCTCGAAATTGTTTAATTAAAGCACAATATAAAGAGTAAGGTACACGTTTATATATTCACATCTATTGCTGTCTTCTTTAACTGATCAACATAATCTGTTAACGTTTAAATACAAACAAACAAGTGTTCTAGCAAAAATAAAATATTTTTCTCGAAACACCAATACAATACCTGTAAATATTTCGATGACGTTTAAATTATGTATGATAAAACACGCATTACACATACATGTATCTTTAAAAAATATAAAAATACAAAATAAATAAACGTATGTATTTTCCAGAAAAAAAACACATTTTAATTAATTTTCTCAAAATGTTTTGACTTCTGTTAACATTTCCACAAACATTTATATAATGTAATGTAAATGACAAAATTTGTACATTTTAACGTACATATTATTTATTCTCGTGTAACAAAATAAGTTCCATTGTAATTTTTTTAGGCCATAATAATTATTAACGTTTAAATAACGTAAAATAAAATACGTTTTTAACGTACATTCGTGAACACGTATGTATTTTCACGAGAAAAAAAATAATGAAAAATTTAATTAATTTCCCATTTTCTTAAAACACCAATATTGCCGTTAACGTTTCGATGAACGTTTAAACAACGTAGGTAAGGCAACATTCGCATATAACGTTAATGTGTTTAAAGTATACTAATTGTAACCTAAATAAATTTTGTTCTCTTGAAATAAAGTATTCTCAGTATATTTTCGTTCTTCTAAAGCTTTATTGTGTTAACGTCACGACTAAAATCTTAATAATGAGCAGTGAACGTTCAAGTTTTAAGTATATAATAATATAATGTATACCTACATAAACCTTGTACGTTTTATTTACTTTCCGGAAGAGAAAATATTTTAATTTTAGTATACATTTTAAATATTTGAAGAAAATGTGAACTGTTGACCAATTGTAACGTGTCGATGTACGTTTAAATAATGTACAATAAAACGCACGTTTATATTATTCCATCTAGGAAATTCCTATATACATTTTTAATATTTTTATTACTAGTTTCTTAAAATGTGAAGACTATTGACCAATTTCAACGTCTCGGCGTACGTTTAAATAATGTACAATAAAACGTACGTTTATATTATTAATAATAATAATAATTATAATATCTCTACCCCTCATTCTAATCACGAGGATTAGCCCAGAAGTCGGAGACTTGTGCGGGAGAGGGGCGGCATATTATTATTAAGCAGGCCGCATTTGCGCCCAGGAACGACTTACGTTGGTAGGCCCTAACCACTATTCAGTGCAGGAATGAGGGAAACCTGGAAAACCTCATTAATTAGGGGGGTGGTCAAATATCAACCGGCATCAATCTCTCACATTGACCCAAGCTAACATTATTCCACCCTACCATACCCACAGAGAGGGTGCCAATCCTCTCCACGAATATAGCTTATATACGGTCTACCGGCAGCTGGGCTCGAACTAACTCCGTCTAGTCACCTCGATTCAAGTACTAACGCCTTAAACCGCGCGACCACTGACCGATCCATTCCATCCAGGAAATTTCTATATTCTTTTCTACATTTTTAATATCTTCAATTACCACTATATGTGACCAATTTTAACGTCTTGGCGAATATGTTATAGACAAGTTTTGCTGAATATGTCTTCAAGTGTGGGATTAAATGTGCCGCCATTATTAAAAAGCTATAATAACAACGCGGAAGTAATTTATAGATGTATTTACTGAAAACACATGTATAGTTTATACGCCTTAATCTTTCATTAACATACTGTGAATATAAAAATTAAGTTTTGATAGCTTAAGCTGTTATAAAAAATGAGTGAGAAAAGAGACAAGCCAATGTTTTTTGATGCTCTGTCTTGACCTTTGTTATTTATGGTGCAAGAAATACATTCAAACCCATAGACTTAGGTATAAAATTCCATCATATTTCGACAACATTGTTAGTTTCAATATGTTTTTGTCCGAATGAAAAAAATTATATGTTTAGAATTGAAAACTATAAAAAACGAGAACAAGTTCTTAAATATCATTCTATTTTTTATTTTATTTTCAGAAAATATCGCTATTTTGGGGTAAACGGACAAAATCAGTACTTGGGTAGTATACAAATTTTAGAATAAAGTTGCGGCAAGAATTCATTTTTATTGTCGCGTTAAAACCAATCATATTTCGTAATTTACTGTAGTATATAGTTTTATTACTCTCAGTTGCCGTTTTATAAATATTTTGATGAAAATATCATGAATTATTTATTTGTTCATATGACATGTCTGAATTTTTGCCGAAATTAAACAGGGTGGTTTTTGAAAGTGGGGTATTAATTTTAACTGATGACAGGAGGCATAAATTAGTTTACAAAATATTGCTCTAATTTTGAAGCCACCTCTGTGTAACCCTAATCTACCCTAATAAGTCAACGAACTATTTCATAACACATCATAGATAAGCAACATATGTGGTAAGCTGCGCGCGGTCTTTGATGAAGATTTAACCTTAAATGATAACGTAACACGTACGTAAACGAATCGTATTTTATTGGGCTGTTGTTTGCATATCAATTTCGAATAATCAGACGTATACTAAAATTACGACCCCACTTTCAAAATAACCCTGTATATAAACTGTGTCTAAACTTACCCTGCTGGATATGCTATTAGTCCATTGTTATCACATGTCAAAGCTGCGTTGCTGGAGACTGTAACCCCCAAAACCCTCTCTAATTTTATCTGAAAGATAAAAAAAATAATCAATTAAAGTTGTAAAATTGAAATAAATACGATGTAAGCATGAGTTTCATTTTAGATTGTGGTTAAATATGTTATGTAAGATTATACTTTAAGCTATGGAAGTCAGTATGACGTTTAGTAATATTGGTGTTTGTTTAATTTTTTTACCCAATACCAATTTTTCGCAGAATATCAATATAATGGTATAAATCAGTTACTGGTAATTGTTGTTACTGAATTGTTAGATGTAAAAAAATCAAATTAACTTACGAGTACACCAATCATATTGTTGTTTGCCATGTCCTGGTTTCATAAATTTAAAAAATGTATATCCAGTTAAAGTTGCAGAATTTTCATATAGATACGCCGTTGCGTGGGAAAAGGGGCAACATATTAATACTGTACCGAGTTTAGGGACATATAAAAACCCGTATGATATAAAATATAAAATTGAGTACATCACTTGATTTTAGCAAAAAAATATCTACCTACACATATTGTTAATTTTCATATTCTATGTTAGAGACGAATATAAAACACAAAGCCTTTCACATAGTTTACATTTTATTTAGAGTTTGTATGATACACACATTCATGGGTAAACTGGTAATTTAAATATTTTCCAAGAACAAACACTTTACTTGAGATAAAATCAGTCGATATACTCTATAAAGCAGGGACAACCTTGTCAAATGACTCATGTCTCACTGATTGACGTATTATTGCTCAACTTCTTTATTTACAATCATTATGGAGTTATTTATAACTAGATTTTTTTAGAATTAGACCGAAAAAGGAAAACAAACGAGTTGCTAAATATCTGAGATGTGTACAGCAAAAAATCTATGATATACAGTGCTGGCCAAAAACAAGAACACTTGCAAGAAACGAAGTCAATATCGTAAACAAATTTTTTGTAAAATCCTTATAGTAGAAAACAAATAATAAAGTTGTAGTATTCGTCATCAGAATACAAACGATTACGAATAGTGAAATGTGTTTACATTAGTTTTTCAAGTGTCAAAAATGGCACGTAATAATTTATGTTGAAGTACAAAATGCTTTAGCAGCATTTCGTTTATACGCAGAACGATTTATCGGAAGTGCAACGCGGGCGTGACATGGACAGTTTGCATCCAAATCGTGGAAGGGATGGAGGTCCAAGGCGTTCACGGCGTATTGCAGCAGTTAAGGAACATATTTTAGAGATTGTTGAACACTATAATGTAATCCGTACCATGTACAGCGTGTCTAAGCAATAATACCAAGGGATTATCGCTTACGAATTAGATTTTGTGAATGGTTGCTGCAACAAAATGCTCAAAATCCCAAATTTACAGAATGGAATCTGTAACATTCACAATACTAGACGTGATTCAACGAGATCATTTCCAACAATGCTTTTCCTTAAGTGTTTGAGCAGCGACTGTCGATGATGGCTTGATTGGAACAATCATATTACCAAATGGAATGGATGGGGTTTAGTGTCTCGAGATCCTTCGAAATGTACTGCCTAGACTTCTGGAAGATATGCTGTCCGACTCCGAATGTAGTTTTTGCACGATGGTGCTCCCCTTCATTTTCGACAAAATGTTCGGAGGTATCTTAATGAAGTTGAAGAGGTACGATCGATCGGACGAGGAGGACCGATACCATGACCGCCACGATCTCCTGACTTAAGTCCTTTGGATTTCTATTTGTGAGGATATATAAAAAAATGGAAGTGTATCGCACCGAAGTGGACACTATTGCGTATCATAGCTGCTGCCAAAAACTTACGAGTTCAAAACGGACAAGAAACAGAAACATCTGTGTTAGTTCGTAGAATGTGGTTAAGATGGGTGAAATGTGTTTACACGTCGGTGGACAAAATTTTAAACAGGTGTCAAATAATAATAATATCTCTACCCCTCATTCTAATCACGAGGATTAACCCAGAAGTCGAAGACTTATGCGGGAGACGGGGCGGCATATTATTAAGCAGGTCGCATTTGCGCCCAGGAACGACTTACGTTGGTAGGCCCTAACCACCATTCAGTGCAGGAATGAGGGAAACCTGGAAAACCTCATTAATTAGGGGGGTAGTCAAATGTCAACCGGTATCAATCTCTCACATTGACCCAAGCCAACAGTCTTCCACCCTACCATACCCGCAGAGAGGGTGCCAATCTATCCACGAATATAGCTTATATACGGTCTACCGGCTGCGGGGGTCGAACCCACAGCGATCCAGTCACCTCGATTCAAGTACTGACGCCTTAAACCGCGCGACCACTGACCGATAAATAAATGTCAAATGTTAAATTATTATATTAATTAAATCCACAGCAGAGCAGTGAACCAGTTTCCAGTGTCGTGCAGAAGTGTATTTTTAAATAATTTTCTGTCCTTTTTGATTTTTGTACAAAGTCCCATGTACATAATTTTTTTTTCTGGATAAGTTCTGAATCATCCTGTATATTTCTTTAGGTCTTTGCAAAACTCTACCAGTTGCTTTTTATGTTTTGGAATGAACAAAAAATTAAAAATTGTTACGCCACTATTCTCGAAATTATGATAAGTGATAACACATATCAGCAACTCAATAATTTTTTCTGTCCTAGATACATTTTGATATCAAAATTGCTTAAATCTTGATACATAATGTACAGAGATAATGTGATTGTTGGGTGGGGTATAACCCCATACTGAATATAAACAAAATATAAAATAACAGCTTTGCTTGGTATAGAACAAAGTTACTTTAAAAGTGTTAAATATTTGCAGATAAATATTTGATTTAATTTTAGCGAGCACTTCATAATACAAAGAGGAAAATCATAAACTAAAACTCATTTTGTTGGAAAACATTTTCCCGTCTTCGACGTTTCGTTCCCCTTTAAAACCATCACAGGTGGCGGTCCAAGTAAAGTGACAAATGGATTCCGTACAAAGGGAAACGAGAATTAATAACAGAGCACTAAATATCAAACAAACGGCTCAAAGTAGTATATACTGTCGTTCTAATTAAATTTTCCTCATTTATTACGATTTACAAAGTTATTATCATAACTGTTCAGCTGTTCCTGCTTCTAATGATTCTAATGGCACATTATTTTACGCTTGGTTAGACAATGCATATAATTTTCGATGTGTAGCACGTAGATTTACACGCATTACGCTACAAATACACTGCCCACAAATTGAAATGATACGTTTTGTATCCAGTGGCGACTCGTTTCTTTTTTCGATGGGTGAGCAAACTGTTCTTGCCCCATTACTTTACTTAAGCAGGTCTTATTTCTCGCCATAAAATGATCAAAGTTGTGGTGTTTCTATATACAGAAATCGCGAAAAATATCATTTGTACATGTAGAACAAAAGTAATATCAAAAACAATATGCTTGATGTTTTGTTTATTCATTGTTACTGTTTAAATTTTCCTCAAATAAAATAATAACTTCTTAAAAGCATTTGTAAGATACACATTATTTTACTATTCTAATCCTACATTTAAAAAAATTTTTTTTGACATTGCAAGATCATAGCATGTCATGTCTCGTTCATGAAAGATTGGTAGACTTTATAAAGTATAGAAACGGCTAGTTTTATATAATAAGTAATAAATAATGAACCAAATAGGCGAAACAGAATCGGAGCTCCTTGAGTCAAGTGGTAATAAATTTATAATTAATTCTAATTCAGTAGAACTGGACCTAGACTCAATAAAATTTAATTTTAAAAATAATTTTATATGCTTGATGTCACATCACTATCATTTTATTTTATCGTAAAATAAGGCAAACCACTTTAGCAGCTTCTCGTTTATACGCAGAACGTTTTCCCGGTAGACATGTGGCAAATACAGCCACATTTACCGCGGTAATGCAACGCGGGCGTGATGCGAGAAATTTGTAACGAATCGTGGAAGAGATGAAGTCTAGGGCGAATCGCTCAACAAGTTACAAGGAATATCCCAATCAACAGTGTGGCGCGTTATACACCAAGCTCAATTATGCCAATAACTTATGAGTTCAAAACGGACAAGAACGTTTGTATTAATTCGTAGAAATTAGGAAAAATGGGTCCAAATGTGTGTACACGTCGGTTGGCAAAATTTTGACCAGTTGTTACCATACATCATGTATGTCAAATTATTTTATTAATTAAATCCACAAATTAATTTTATTAATTAATAGCAATAGCGGCAAAAGCAGTTGAATTTACTGATATCAGATATGTGTTCAAAAATGTTATTTTATTTCTTTCCTTGGTAAATTCTTTTAATTTTGTGTCACTTTTATTACACTTTGCCGCCGTGCCAGTTGCCGACTGCATGATTTGCCTTGCGCAAGATCGGGTTTTACAATGGACTATTTTCCAGTGCCGTACAAGTATATTTTTAAATCATTTCCGAACTGCCCTTTCCGATTTTTTTGTTGTCTTCTATACATTAAAAAATTTTTTAGATAATTTCTAAATCACCCTGTATATCTAAAATAGAAATGCAATATTTATTTTTTCCGCCAATGTTCACTTAAATACACTTCTTGCAAGACCAAGACAAGATCAAGAAAAAGCAACTTTAGTTAGGCCGCTTTTTCTCAATACTTACTCGTTTCACTTCAGTATCTTTAAAAAATCACAGGTGGCATGAGATAAAGTTCCCATTATTTGTTATGCCTCGGGTTACTAAATGTATAAAATTATTTCTATTTGTAGATTATTTCAAGAATATGGCATCCGTGCACTACATCGAACCATCGTTAAAATATATTCTAATAATTGGTTTACTCTCCACTTCGCGCTTAAAGTTTTCCTCCGGCCGACACCCTTCCTCTTGTCTACCAACCAAATATTCATGGGCGTTCACAGTAAACAACAACTTAGTTCGATGGCCACAAGTTTTGACATATAGCGACAGTTTCATATCAAGATAACAATTTTTAATAGTTATATGTATATTTTCTCTACGTTCATGCAAAAACCAAATAATGTTTTATTTAGATGACACGGAGGGTGCATTCCACTAAGCGATCGCAACGCCCACAACGACCAATGAGTCGTTCCACAAAGGGACCACGGGCGTTACAATTGGGCTTGCAACGTCATGAGACGTCATGAGTTGACGTCATCGCAAACGACCGCTTCGAGCTCACAACGCCCACGGTCTTGAGGTGGGTCAACACATCATTTGTCATAAATGGCGGGAAAAGTCAAATAAAATAATTAATGTCAAGTCTAAGATCTATGGTTGAGATGGAGAAAATAGCTTTATATAACTGTGAAACAGGCACTGTTATTGAGATCGAGGTCTCAGTTGCTCAGGCAAGACGTGCAAGAGATGGTATGTAATTCAGTTATGCTTTTATATTTATTTTTTTTATCAGCATTAATTTTTCTTACAGATATTGCCTTCGCAACAAAATTAATGCATGCTGCTTTACAACAAGGGTCAAATTCTTTTTCTGGTGAATCTGCTGAATCTATTGTTAAATACGTTGCATCATATCTGTAGTTGAAAGGGCATTCGAAGAGGAAATAATTCACATATGCAGCTTAGATTTATATATTCATACATTACATTCTTAGTTATATTAGTAAAATCTATGAGTAAAACCAATTAAACTTTTTTTAACTAGAATATATAAAAATTATATATAATTACCTTTTCTACCTAACCGTCAAATCATCTGTCAAACTGACAAATATAAACAAACATGGATCCCAACTCTGTTCCACTAGGATTCAAATCACATCCGTGAACAATGTGCACAAGAGCAGTTTTAACCTAGTGGAACGGGTAAAATTGCGATGGTCGTTCTGGGCGTTGCGATCGCTTAGTGGAATGCACTCTAAGTGTAGGAAAATATGACGTTGATTTGAACGTTTATATTTGTCATGATGACAAGACGCTGTAGTAGAATGAATGCAATAAACATTTTATTGCGTAGTGCAATAAAGAATCACTTTTTGCACTAAATATAGTTCAATAAAGTTTTGTTTTTTGCATGAACGTAGAAAATAGTTATTTATGCAACAAGTGCAAAAAGTAAGTGTTGTCCTACTCGGCCTGACGGCCTCGTTGGACAATTTCACGTCGCGTGCAATAAGCACTTTTTGTACGAGTTGCATACAATATTTTTTCTACGTTCATGGAAAAACCAAAAAATGATATTTAGATGACACTAAGTCTAGGAAAATGTGACATTGATTTGAACGTTTATGTTTGTCATGATGACAAAACGCTGTAGTAGAATGACAGATGAATGCAATAAACATTTTATTGCACTAGTGCAATAAAGAACCACTTTTTTACTAAATATAGTTTAATAAAGTTCTGTTTTTTGCATGAACGTAGAAAAAGCTAATTAATGGGTCTAGGCGAAATTAGTTGAGTATGAGAAAAATCTTTTATTTTTCACTACCACTTCGAGTTGCGGGCAGTGACTTTTTCATGGTGCCCCAACAACCGGTATATTTCACATACGCCAATGCAAACATCACGTACCTATGCTACAGTTAGGTCATACACCACCGTAGACATTTAATAACTGTATTTCCGACGGTCAAAAGATAAATGATGGGCCTCGAATTTTAACAACCGGAAGTTGTTCCGTGGCGTAACAGATGATAGAAACAAATTAGATGAATAATGCGGAAGGAATACAAAATCGACAGTTTTATAAAAGCTATTATTGGGCAGGTGAAATAACAGTTCTTAAATAGCTACATTAGACTGAAAATTGTATATTTAAAATGCACGAGTATTAAAACGTCTTGTATATTATAAAACAGCTCTGTGATTCTTTCATATGAGACGAAAAAATGTAATCAACAAAATGTCGCTCACCTCAAATTGAAAATTCCAGGATATAACCTGATCTTCAAGTTCAACAAAATCTGATGACTACAAAATGACAAAATTGCGTGGGAAAACATAATTATACTACTACATATTAAAGTGCTTCACCCACTTATCACTGTGCGGGCAGTTGCTTCACTTCGAAACCATTTTTCAAACAGAAATGCAGTGGAACTGTATTAATAGTAGATATTTAAAAAAAGGATGACGGGTTCGCTACAAATTAAAATGAATCATTTGATGTTATTTTAAATTTAAATCTATCAAGTGAAATAATTATAATATATATTTCTTTGTTAGCAATAGCATTCCAAAATATTGATTTTTGTATAGACCAGTATCAGCAGTCTACGTCAGACATAATGCTATATTTTCATCATCTATTTCACGCTTTGTGAGTTTCGTGTGAGTTAGGGGCTAATAGTACTATCCAAGAGTACGTAGATATGTTGTTAATTTATGGAGAGGCACACCATAGATGAAAATCCTTCTGCTAGTTTCATTCAATAGTAAACCAAGAACATGTTTTCCATTATGTCGTATGTTGTATAGCGTATTCTCTGAAAGAACTAATTTGACCTCTACAACACGCAAACATTTTAAAGACTACAATTCCAGGGTTTTCAACAAGGGCTACTATTTTTATATATTTTTAGGTATTAATAATATTGTGTGAAACTAACTACTCTGTGGACAAAAGCCCCGACCAGCGTTGAATTACACCCACAATATCTACCCATATATTCTTTATTATTAGCTTTTGTAACATTTTTAACTGTATTAGAAAGGTATTTTAAGCTAATATAAATCAAATCTCCTACAATTTCTATCAATGAAGTCATATGTATATATTCTGATACCAAACATATAGGTATGCTAATGTGGTTGAATTTTCGAGTTCCCACTGTCAAAAGTGAAGTTAGATATTTATAGTGTTTTCATTAAAGCAGGTTAGTAAATTTAGATAAATTTCCTTAGATAATTATTGAATAGAGCTTTGTCTGTGGAATTGTTCATTAGCATACCTAGATGTTTGGTATAAGAGAACATACATATGACTTCATTGATAGGAATTGCAGGAGACTTGATTTATATTAGCTTAAAATACCTTTCTAATACCGTACAAAAAGGGCTACTATTTTGTGAATTGCTTGAATTGAACAGCAAAAGTCATATTCTTGTGATAGGAAAAGTTATTATTATCCATCATGGCGCGCCATTAACATTTATTTATAACCCGCACATTTGAAATAGCGAAAATCTACATACTTTTAAATACTGATTTTCGATAAGAATTTTCTGTTTATGTTCGGGTTGGTATCGTGAATGGATTGAGTACTAAATTACCTACTGCTTACTGAGACCAGTTAATACCTAATTGTTTAACTTAAAAAGACTGCGTACATTTTCTATAAAATGAATCAATTCCCTGGCCTCTCAGAAGTCCGGATTCAAATCCATTGGATTTTTAGTTTTGCGAATTGCATATGAAGTTATTAGTATACAGGGTGGTTTATAACTTCTATAATCTAAACATTTTTGAGAATAGATGCGTCATGAAAAATGGATAGTTTCCTAGAAAAAAAAATATTTTCGTATTTTCAACCTTTACATCGTTGGGCTACTATAGTCTATAGCGTCATAGGAGTGCAGGCAAATCCGATTGTTGTATTAACGTTTTTACGATAGTGTTTACATTAGTTTTTCAAGTGTCAAAAATGGCTTACGTGTATAGCAAATCGAAGTTGATGGATATCGTTTCAATTTATGGTGGAGTAAGGCAAAATGCTTTAGCAGCTGCTCGTCTGGACGCAGAACGGTTTCCCAGTAGACATGTGCCAAATGCAGGTACTTTTATCGCGGTAGTGCAACGCAGGCGTGACGCGGGAAATTTCCAACTGAATCGTGGAAGAGATGGAGGTCCAGGGCGTCCACGGCGTATTGCTGGCTGAAGAGAATCCCTGAATAAATAACAGGCAAATCGTTGAACAAGTATAAGGAATGTTCCAATCAACACTGTGGCATATCATACACAAGGCTCGATTTCAAAACATAATGTACATAATAGTACAATATCTCAAATGTTGAATGTCACAACAGGAGTCCCTCAAGAATCCGTATTAGGGCTCGTATTATTTACACTTTACACTTCTAACTTTCGCACAGTATGTTCCTCTTTTTAATACTATTTTGCTGATGACACTCATTTATATTTACCATTTTATTCAAATGAAAGTGATCAAGCTGTTTCTGCTTTATTGTATAACCTAACTACTTTTGCTAAATACGCTCGCGGACATTGCTTACAACTAAATTGTAATAAATCTGTAGCTATTATTTTTGGTAAGAAACTTGAGAGAACATTATTTGTTCATAATTATGTGAACAGTACATGTCTTGACGGGCAATAGATTCAATTCAAGGAGTCCGTCAAAAGTTTAGGGCTTACCATTGATTCTTGTCTACGTCTTACATTTGGAATTACAACTCACATAAGTCATACATTGAAGCAAATTAATTAGATTAACATGAGAGGTAGGCGATACGTCCATTCAGCATGTATCTTAGTGATGTCCGCAATATTAACATTTGCTGGAAATCTATTTTAACACCACCTCTGCATCACACTCAATTCTTTCGGAGAACCTTCTCTAATCTTAAAAATACAGAAATAGATCTCATCTATTGTGGTTGAATTTTCGAATTCCCAGATTTTTAAGAGGGAACTCAGATATTTATACAGTGTTTTCATTAAACCAGGTTAGTAAATTTAGCTAGATTAATTTTTTTAGATAATTATTGATTCGAGCTTTGTCTGTGGAATTGTTCATTAGCATACCTAGATGTTTGGTATCAGAGAACATACATATGACTTCATTGATAGGAATTGTAGGAAATTTGATATATATTAGCTTAAAATACCTTTCTAAGACCCCTTTTATGCACGCGCTTTTCTCCACTCAACGCAAAATTGAGAAAAACGCGGCATATTTCTGCTCCATTTTATGCACGCGTATTCTATCAGTTGTCGCCAGTTTCATGCCACACAGTAGTCAGTGAAGTACATGAAAATGGATCCGTGTATCTTTATAACATTCTGATGATGAATCCCATATAACAGGATTTGCTCTGATGGTATCAATAAATATTTCAATATCAATTGCGTCCATTGCATCCATGTCCCGCTTGATCAACAGCTAAACTAAAACTAAAACAAAGTGTGCTAAAACTATTCTTGACAGACAGAGCTACTGAACTTGCGACAAAGAGCGCTTTGCATAAAAACGCCGATATACTTTCGTGCTTTTTCGGAACGTGTATCACCAAGTATTCTGTAAAGCCATCGCGACAGAATTGAAAACGCGAGAGCAAATAAACAAGCGTAAAATGTATAAACCTAGTAACTCTGTTAAGGGTATCTTGACACGCGGCGTTTTTGACAACCCCGTTCCAAAACGTCCATTTTTTATTACACTTTGACGGCTGATTGCTTTGTCTTGAGCAAGGTTAGGTTTTCCAGTGCCGTGCAGAAGTGTATTTTAAATCATTTTCGAACTGCTCTTTTTACAAAATTGTATTTGTAAGATTCCCTTGTACACTTGTACATTCAAACATTTTTTTTGGATACGTTCTTAATCACCCTGTATACCAGGGAAATGTACACGAGAGATGAACTTACAGCAAATTGGTCACGCAGTGACAGTATAGAAATAATAATGCCTTACTAACTTGATGTATCACCTCGTGGTCATGTAGAGACAGACTGTACATTGAGGCAAAGTTCATATACACATTTGGAAAGTGAGGATCTTGATGGTGAATTGTGTTTTGCCGCCTGCGTGTATTTGTGTCATGCTACACGCATACTTCTACCACAGCGTGCTACCACTGTTCGCATAAGGCAGTGTTGCCAGGTGGGAAAAATTGAGTGCATGAGAGCTCTTGACACAGCTTAATTTTTAATTACTTTAGTAATGCCATTTTTATTTCAATAAAAAGCATTATGTTATGCTATTTTATCATAATATTACATTGTAAGTAGGTACTTACAGGAACTTACTTAAAAGTTATTAATCACGTAACCTTTCTAATTTATTTTATTGTTAGGCCGGGCGAACGTTGAGGCACAGTTGACGTGACGCAGGTTGACTCACGGGTCGTAAAATCTGTTGTTTCCAGAAAATGTAGGTACCCTTACGGAATAGAGTTAAGAATCACTGCAATACAGCGTGAATACAGAACACACACCGCATATCCGTCGACTGTCATACCATGCAAAAGCATGAGACCTGACAACACTGGCGTCAGGTGACCGGATTGAGGTCTGTAATCTGTGAGGATACAGTTTTTGTTGTGCGGCTCTCGTTAGCTCTCGCCTACCATCGGCCGTTATCGGAGATTGTAGACGCGCTAAATGGACATTCAAAATTTGAAGATCTTATTCACGCCGTGTTTTATTCGTTACTCTTTTCAAATAAATTAATACACGTCAGCATTTTAAATGCCATAAAAGAACTTTGAGAAGAATAGGGCACATATACAAATAAAATTTAGTTTTCTATTATACTACCGCGCCGCTTATACTTCGTACCTTCCCTGGAATGAAGCCGCGATTTCTACTTTCTCTGTAAAGATCCGCAATTTCCGATTCTGTATACATATGAACTTTGATTGAGATAAGCGGGAGCAATTTTGAACATCGTGTTTCAGATAGGGAGAGTATTCGTTAATCCAAGTAAGATTTTATTTTTCACACAGGCATCTGTTGAAATCCCCTGTATAATATACTAGTCTCACATAAGACCAAAGCTTCTTATTCTTTATAGTAATAGTTGTTGTAAGGGAAAATATAGGTTACTAGGCTACGACTTGCAATACACATTTTCTACATATTTAACATATATTTTTTAATATTAATTAACTCCACAATTATCAGCGCTAGGCAATTTTTTTATCGTTCAGAGTGAAACGGCCGATAAAGTTTTAATAAATCATAAAAAGTGCGGCGCACGCCATCCTTCTGAACGCATCGGGAAAAAGTGAGGTGAGCGTTTCACTCTGTTTTCCTCTAAGAAGCCGAATAACAGTTGAGAGACGAAATTATCAAAACGTGAAAGAAGATCCCTATCGTCTTCACTTTGAAAAAGAAAGTGTGGATCAGATAAGCGTTTTTGTTTTCTGCAGGATAAATAATTGAGATCGAAGATCTTAGCTGCGAATTAATATTAATGATTGGCGAATAATGTGATCTGAGCTGCTGGACATATGGCACTCATTAAAAGCCATCCAAATTGAGAAGCTCACAAATAAATTAACTCACGCTGTGATATTGACAGGGAAAATGATGCTTCAGAAAAAATAAATTTGAAAATCTTCATACATTATTTTCTTGAAAGTTCTGTTATGTAACACCATAATTTTTCATGATGTATGTATGTAGAATGACAAGCTCTTTCAAATGACATGGTCAAAATTGGGGGTTGCTATTTAAAAAAATTGTCGTTTGAACTCTGTTTTCGTAGTTTAATTTTCAAGGAAAAGTACACTAGCTTTCAAAATAATTTTAATCTATCCAAAGCACATTTTTTAAGCACACTTTAATCTTCGAAAATAAAACTCTTTTAATGTAAAACTAAAGTAAATCTCGAAGTTAAAGTTAGTCTTTGCAGATAATTCTCAAGAACACCTTTCTTCTAGGACTAAAGTGTAATTTTTAGGTAAAATGTCTTCTAAGGCACTAAAATATACGTTAGTTTTCTAAAATAAAGACCAAATTGGCGGTAGCACTTTTAGTGTAGGACTAAAGGACATCTTAGTCACAATGTTGAAGTGACCTTATGCTGGCAATTTCCAAGAGAATAACGTACACTTTAGCTAAATATAGAAAAAAACATTTTTAATGTTAAACTGAAGTGAATCGTTTTGGTAAAACATGCTTTTACATTTCATTTTTAGGTACCGAACGTACACTTTAGTCACCGAAAATAAAGACAAAAAAAAAGACACTTTTAACCTACAATCAAAGTGCATCATTTAATCATGAGAATGAGATGATTTTTTGTACATAATTACCTAGAGTAGGTACTACAGTAACAATACAATTTAGCTCTCAAATATGAACATCAAAAGATAATATAAGACTAAAGTACACTTTAGCTCTCAAAAGTTGACTAAATAGTTTTAATTTAGGACATTAAAGTACATCTTTCTTTTAGATTTGTGCAGCAATATTAAGGAACTAAAATATACCTTACCAATCGAAAGTAAGAACCAAAATGATAGGTACATGTTTTGCAATAATAATGACACTCCCTCAAATCAGTTTTTGAACTTCTGGAAGTTCTGAGTAGAAATTTCATTAAATCTCTATTGATGAGTGAAACAACTAAGAATTAATGTTAAAATTTGAAAGTGGATTTCATTAGGAATACGTCAGCAGATAAAAAAATCTAAAAATTAAATTTTAAGAGTGCCATTATTATTGCAAACGATTGTACCTTTAATCTGCAACTAAAGTACAATTTTAAATTCCGATGATCAAGCATGCTTTTAGTGCCAATTCCTACAGTAACAAATATACATTAAAAGTGTCACTTTACTTCTGAAATTAAATACTAAAACGGACTGAAACACTTTAGTAACCTAAATCCATCCGCCTGACAAACAAGGGCCGCGTCTACCGGCTAGATCGATATAAAGAATTCGAACTCCCAACGACCTTAGAAATACATCTCTGGGATAATTCTCCAGTGGCGTGATTTAAATCGGAACAAGTAGGTTTGAGGGCACTGGGAGTATAGCACGGTCCCACGCACGCATCGCCCACTTGATACTCGCAGCGCAATCGTCAACCACTCATTTTTAATACAAACTGCGATCAATTACGGAATTGTCACTGCGTTGAGTACGAATTCATGGCATGCCGATTGAAATTTTCACGCCTATAGGTCGGTATTTACACAGGTTTGAGTGTTTGTTCGCGCCTGTTGTTAAATTGACACAAGTGCGATATATCTATCACTATTGGTGTCATGTGACATATTCAGACAGATAAAATGAAAATACTTCGGTTTCTTTTTGTGTTATTTTGCATGCATACAGGGTGATTCAGAACTTATCTAAACAAATTTTAGTTATGACTTGTTATTAATTATTCATACAATTAATTTGTGGTTTTAATTCGTAATAGTAATCGTAATAGTTTGACATTCCTGATATTAGAACAACAACATTTTGGACCCGTCTTATCCAGTTTCTACAAACTAACACAAATGTGTCTGCTTCTTGTCCGTTTTAGACTTGTAAGTTATTGGCAGCAGCTATGATACGTCGCACTTCGTTGCAATATACTTCATTTTTTAAATATCCCCACAAAAATAAGTCCAAATGATTTAATGACAGAAGATCGTACATGATAATTAAGCCTCGTGTATGATAGGCCACACTGCTGCAATACGCCGTGGATGCCCTGGACCTCCATCTCTTCCACGTTTCAGTTGCAAATTTCTCGCGTCACGGCTGCTTTTGCACTACACTTGCACTAACTACACACCATCATAAAAGTAGCTGCATTTGGCTCATATTTACCGGGATCTCGTTCTGCTAAAGCATTTTCACTTCACCATATTTTAAAACGATACCCATAAACTGCGAGTTGCTATGCGTAAGCCATTTTTGATATTTGAAAAACTAATATAAATACTTGCATTACAAAAAAGTTAATACGATCGGATATCAACAACTTTTTTCTGTGAACTATAAAGATTAAAAAAAAAATTGCGACATTGACTCCATTTTTCATGATGCATCTCCTATTCCCATTTTTTTTAGATCAGTTCTGAATCACGCTGTATACTTAAATAAGTAAAACTTTTCTTTTGAATTTGTACTCAAAAACTGAAACCATTGACAACAAAAAATTATGTTAGGCCACTGCCTTTAACCTCTATTTTACAGTTTAATTTTAAATTTACTTCTTACAAAAATTGGACTTAATTTCAGTAAATAATTGTTTTGTTTAATTAAAAAAAAATGATAAATTTAATTTTTTCAGAAGTTTTTCCTGCATAAGTATAAACTTTTTCTTGGAAAACGTTGTTCATATATTTGCAAAACCTTGAAAACCAAGTAACATAAATTGTAATCAAAGTTACGGAAAAATAATTAAGTCCCGCTAACATTTTAACGACATCTATGTTTGGTACTAATGACAAGAGCAATAAAACAAATGGCACGTGCGTGGAATAAGTATATGTTTCATACGGGTACTATTTTCATTATCATATATAATGAAAATAATATGATAATAAAGACAGTTATAAGCATAATCTGAAAGATAAGGTTGCATGCAGACTAATACGGCGTTTTTAGAGCCCATTTATTTAAAAAAAAAATAATATATGAAATGTACCAGGCCTGTATCTCCGTTATTCTTTAAAAATACCATCAAGGTAAGTTTAAGGCCTCTTAACGCAACCATTTAATTAGAAAAAAAAAACAAAATTACAGCTTTTCAGAATTTATTTTTCCGAACAGATTTTTTCTTTAATGCATCGTATAAAAAATTAGTATGCTGGCGAGTAGGCCACGGATAGAGCTTTAATTTGTTATACGGGATGATGGATTTTCTTAAATTAAAAATGACACTGAAACAAAACACCATCGAGAAAAATGTATGACTTGTGAGTTTTTCATTGAAGTTAAAACATACATTGTTATGGTAGAAACTATGACATTTTTTAAATGGAAACGGAACCTTATTTTTAAATCATTCTCTTAAATATAGAAAATATAACAAGCTTACTGCTTATTTGAAGAGTGAATCGAGAGGATACTAAGCAAAAAAACAGCAGTATTGGAAAGAGCACATATTGAGGAATTTTTTACTGGGGCTTCCGATACAGAATATGTAAATGTTAAGATAATATCTCTTTACCTATTACATATTGTTAGGTATATAGTAAACTTTCAATTTTTTTTAGGTTGGACTAATAACGGAAGTTTCTGGTGCCTGTCGATGCTGGGAATTAAAAAATTTGAAAACAACTGACGTACAAGACGTTGGCAGTTACCTATTTGTTTCAATCCCTGACACCAAGAAGGACATTTCAAGAAAAATTACAATTATAGAAGAAGGGTTTTGCGTGAATGCTGTTGAAATATACAGTAAATATGAGGGCGGTCCGAGAAGTACTTAGCCTTACCGCCCAATGGCGCCACTATTGCAAGAGAAATTTACTACTGTGTAGTACATTCTCCTAGACGGCTACGGTCAAAATTTCAGCCGGATCGGACTCGTAGTTTTGTTTTGACCGCATATGGATTTTATAAAAATGGAAAAAGAGCAATATCAGTCGGTGATTCGATTCTTGTTTTTGGAAGGGAAATCGTGTAGTGAAATCAAAGAGCGCTTGGATGCTGTGTACGGTGACTCTTCTCCTTCGATGGCTACCATCAAAAATTGGTTTAATGAGTTTCAACGTAGTCGCATGTCTGTTTTTGATGAGCCACGTCCAGGTGCCCCAAAAACGGCTACCGCGGAGGATAACGTGATAAAAATCAAAGATCTCGTATTGGCAGACCGCTGATTGAAGGCGCGCGAGATAGCTGAGATAGTAGGCATCTGAAAAGACCATGTGGGTTATATCCTGCATGAAATTTTGGGCATGCGAAAGCTGTTGGCGCGATGGGTGCCGCGTTTGTTCACTTCGGACAACACGTGCAACCATGAGACCATTTCAGAGCAGTGTTTAACGCTGCTTAAGAGCAATCCGAAGGAGTTTCTGCGTCGTTTCGTGACCGTTGACGAAACATGGATCCACTGGTACACACCAGAGACCAAGGAACAGTCGAAACAGTGGACTTCACCCGGCGAACGTGCTCCGAAGAAGGCCTATCGGCCGGAAAGGTAATGACCACCGTTTTCTGGAATTTACAAGGTGTGATCTACATCTACCTGGAGAAGAGCAAAACGGTCACAGGGCTGTACTATGCCGAATTATTGGGCCGATTCGACGCTGAATTGCAGAAAAACGGCCCCATTTGGCGAAGAAAAAGTGCTCTTCCACCATGACAACGCACCGGCTCACACCTCCGACCTCGCCACGGCCAAATTGGTCGAATTGGACTACAAACTGCTACCCCATCCATCGTACTCTCCAGATATGGCCCCGTGCGACTTCTTTTTGTTTCCAAACTTGAAAAAGTCACTCGCCGGGCAGAAATTTCAGTCGAATGAGGAGGTCATCGCCTCCACGGAGGCCTACTTTGCGAACCTCGAGAAAATGTCTTTTTCAAACGGGTTAAAGAAGTTGGAGCAGCACTGGGTCAGGTGTATCGAACTAAAAGGAGACTATATTGAAAAATAAATCACCACTTTTCCAAAATTTTTGGTTTTTTTGTAGGCTAAGTACTTATCGCACCACCCTCGTATATTTCTCTGCGCCCAATTCTCTTAACAGACGACAGATTCTTTTTAAAATACATCAATTATAATGTACTTCTCAGCCTGTTGGAACCAACACACTGGCGAAGACAAGCCTCAATAGTTCATTCCTGAATATCGCAAATCCAGAAGCACACTGGGCATTGTATGAGCACTTCAACAACTTTATTGGCCAATAAAGGTACTGATCTTACTTACAACCATTAAACGGCATGGTCGATGGAAGAACTCCTCTATAGCAGAAAGTTATGTTGAGGAATCTAACAAACTTGATATTGCAAGGAAAACCCAAGGAAAATATAGCTGTTGCTTACAAGAAGAGACATTCGTAGCTTGTGAAAATTCTTGACAAACTTTGACAGATGTTATGTGTTCCGAAAATGATGGCAACAATGCTACAAGGGTTGTTATTTAAGTTAAATGTGATAAAACAAAAAACGGCATGTCTATTACTGTAGATGTAAATGTTAACAAGGAAATAAATTTGATTTATTATAGGTTTATTACTATTTTCATTATTCTACTAGTGAAATTAAGTTCCTTTATACCACTGGTGGATAAAGTATCACTTTTGATGGTGGATAAAAGATAAAAGATTTTTTATGGTCGATAGCATGTGCAAAATCAAAAAATAATGTACGATAAACAACGCTTAACTGTCGATCGATCGATATTACGAATAATAAAAGTGACATTAACCTAAATAAACCACATACTGATCGAGAACAATTCTCAAAATGAGTTTCATTAACATCATTGTTCGCCGTCATAAAAGTTCTGAAGTTATTGTACAAAAGTTATATCACCGTCCTTCGATCTGAGGCTGTAAATCAGCAGTAAATGGAAAATGGCGGGGTGGCGCTAAGGCAATAAAATTCTACATCAACAGTTTCCACAAAAAAGGACCGTAGAGATTTTTTAGCCGGAATCGTTTAAATATTTATTTAGTACATAAAACATTTCAGAGGTCGAAGTTAGCTGTAAGGGACATATTCTTAAATATTTTATGTACGGCAGAACTACCTTCGTCCTACAAATATCCCTATATTGCAAAGGAAATAGAGATAGAAACACCAGTTTTGATAAAATTTTACATCATGTCTATTACTCTATCCAACCTGAAATGTTAAAGATTAAGATACCAAGGCGTTATATGAATATCGACTTCTTTGTGGTCTGCGTTTATTAACATTTCGCCGTTTGTTTCAAATGATTAATATCTCGCGAGGATGTTTTATAAACCTTATTTTTTTTAAAAAACGCTCATAAAAACAACGAGGGGTGTTATTTCTGGTGACTTTCTGGGCCACTAAATAGGTCCATTAATCCAAATCAATTTTTCTGGGAAAGTGTTATCTAAATTGTAGGAATCCACTTAGTTAAATATTTTGTTATATCTGCACTGCTGAATGAATAACACCCTGTATAGAATATTATATACGCATTAGTTAGAGGGGAAACTGTAGACGAAGAAATAATAAACACGGGAACCCTGAGCGAGATTCGGCGGATAGGTAGTTGGGTTTTAAGACTGCGGCAGGCTGGCTGAAAGACAGTGAAGGGTGATAAGATCTGTTCTAATTTTACAGGTCAGTAACTTGTTTTTGTATATTGTATTTAAAGATTGAATGTCATTGTGTTCCTTTTATTATTTTATTGTCTGTTCAATATCTTGTTACAGTTTCATTATATTTTATTATAATTTGGAGATAAAACAGTACTTGTTGATTTATTGTTGAAATTATATGTATAACTTTAGTTTGAGTCGAAGTTATGCTGTTGTAAATGGTATTGTAAGTTATTATTAATGCTCTATGACTACTACTTTATTACTTGAATTAGCGGTTGCTTGTCAGATGTATGTAGGAGCCTTGGTCATTCTATTAATATTTTCTCCCGTGACTGGACAAACATCCGTTAAAAACACATGAGGCATGAGATATGATTTGAGATGTTTGTTCAACCCCTCAACTACTAGCTGGGTAGCCTCCCGTATGGGACCTCGGTACCTTCTGACGCAAGTCGGCTAACTAACCAAAACACTCTTCAGTTTTGTATGTAGAATTATGATTATATTACCGTGTATTCAAGTACTGAAGTAGAGATACATTTTTATTATTGTCATCATTACCTTTGCAATAGCGACAGCGATTCTTTGAATTGTGATCGGGTTTTCTCTGTCGTGCTCCTTTCCCCTTGAGTACGGCACTGATAAGGCTATTACACCATTAACAGAAAACTAGTAAACGAGGTGTATTTAGTAATTTGTTTTGTTTTATTTAAAACTACTTAAATCTCCCTAATTTCGTAAATATGTAGCACATTCGAGGTAAGTTAATAAATAATATAAATAAACACAACGTAGGTAAATCTTCTCGATTATTGGCCAAATACTTCCTTTTTCAACAATGTTGAACGAACCCGGGTATGTTACACTACAAAATATTGTTGCACAATCCTGGCCTTGTGGGATTGAACTCCGTTGTGCTGGAACCATGGATTTCTTCTTAGCTGCAAAGGCACATTCTCCAGAAATGCAGGAAGTTCTTTTAGAAAATTTAGGTAACTCACGCTGTTCAATGGATCTTCGTAAAAACAAGGCTCAATTAAATGCCTACCTCTGATATCGCACCATACATTTACTCCAAAATGGCATTGGTTTTGGACTAGATTTACAATGCGGGGATTTTCAATGGACCAGTAATGTTCGTTGCGCTGGTTTGGCAAACTATTACTCATAAATCGACTTTCGTCCGTCCAAAGAACCTGCCGAAAAAGATTCTGAACATGTCTTTACATTTACTACAATTTGAGCTATAAAATTAAATCAGTATTCAATGTAACGCTCAGGCAAATATTCCAAATTGTGAATTTTGTAGTCATGATACCCGCTAGTCTTTAATGGTTGATTTATCCAAATTCAATTTCCGGCTAGGCTGTCGTAATAGAATTTCGGGGATTTTGTTGCAAATACTGTAAGAGTCTAGCCGTATTAACATTATTTCTTACCCTTCAGTCAATTATTTGATTCTACCGAACAGAAAATGCATCTTCATTTCGTCCAAGATCGCCCCCAATCTTGTTCCATTCCAAAAGTCGCCTTATCCACTTTTCCGCAAAAATAAGATAGTGCTGTATATGGCATCTGTTACTATCTACCTATGTGCTAAGCCCTTTGAAACTTATCAAAACTCGTTATATCCTATCTTAAAATCATATAAAAATTGACGCATCATTCCATAACTTGCCTCATCCATCAGCATTATCATTCCAAAACTCGTCTTATCCTGACGACCCATAAAAGCTTAGAATCTAAATCACATGGCTGACAAGCTGATAGACATAACTATTATATTATTATCGCCATAACCACAGTAGACGTTTTAAAACACTGATATTTTTGCCGAAAGGGGAACCGTGACTAAGTTGACAGATTGTGGAGTAAAATCCTGGAAGGAAGTGGCAAAGCAGTATTTGAAAGGTGTTCAGTCCTGGCACTTTAAATTTTCCACTGCCAAAAGAATCATAATTGAAAAGTATAGAGACACAATACAAGTTAGAGGTGAAGAACACTACAATAGTGATACAGGACAGTCAAAAAACAATCTTAAAACGTGGGAAACGAGTAAACCAGTTAGAAGTAGGTGATATACCAAAAGAAGTGGCGGTGAATAAAAAAAAAGTTAAAGACGTTAGGATACTACTAGTTCTTGATTTTGGGAAGAAATGGGCGGAACGCCGAGACCTCAGTTTCTGCAATAGTTTTTTAGAGGAACGAGAATAAAGAATTGAAGCATTAGATAAAGAGACCGAAACCAATGTGTTCTGTGAAGGGGGCCCAGAGGAAGACTTCGGTAAGAATTTAGAATCTCCCTTAATAATCTGTACTAGATGATATGTTCTTATTTTCAAAATACCTATTGTTTAATAAAAATCAAAACATTCACATTAAATGATTTTCATTCCATTCTATTTTTGCACTAATTTTATCGTTCCATAATTTGCCTTATCCAAGCAATCATGCCAAAACTTGCCTTTTCCATTTTATTTTCGTTAATTTCCTCCAAATGAAGTAAATACGATTTGAATGAGCGCTGAATTTACTATAGTTATGTTATAATACATCCGCCAGTGCATGTTTGGTTGCCTTATTATCTCTATAGTTTAAGTAAAACGTTTTCTGCGATTTGTTAAACATTATATAAAATGGACAAGGCGACTTTTGGAATGGAACCCCTCAAAGATTCTATAATCAGGAATGAGGCGCTTTGGTACCCTTCTCTATATAACTTTATAGCTCTCCTTGAATTTTTTTGTGACTCGTCGTAAATCAGCAATAAAATTTATGTTTCACGTTCGTATTGAGTAATGACATGTCACTGTTGTGACATTTATGTACTTTGAGCAACGAACATTCAATTATTTTCCAACGACTACTTGATTCTTCCACCGCTATGTGATTTTTAGGTGGTATTTCTTTTGAGACCATATTGCTCATAATTTTTAAATGGGCATACAGAAAAGCTTCCATAATTGATGACGTCATTAGTCGTTTCTGTCAAATCCCAATCCCATAATATTCGATTTAAGATGGAGTTCACCTCACTCCATTTAACACCAAGGTGTCCCAAATTTTATTTAAGTTTTTTGTATCCTCACAGTACATACTATCGAGTTTGAGACACGCTGTACCATCACCACCCAAAGTTTGTAACATGCTTTACGGGTCACCCTGTATAAATAATAATGCACTGAGGTACTCTCAATAAGCAATGCTCTCTGAATCAATTTCATTCGAAAATAATGGTATTACTGATTAAGGTATCAAGGACGTTGTAAAGATAAGGTCTATGTGGTAGCTTTAACATGTAATGCCCTTCTATTATAGTCTATTGTACATATCCATTATGTACAGACAATTTGATTTAAAACAAATGTTTGTCATTCTCGCCATCGAAAGTTGTTTTGTACAGTGTTGTAGAAAAATAATTATGCTTTTATGACATTTACTTAATGCTTTTTAAATTAGAGCATTAGAGCTATTTTTAACGCCCTAGCGTCATGGATGTCTATAACGCCATCAGGCGTTATTTCTTGTTGAATGCTTATAAAAAAAGTTATCGTTGCAACCTAATAAACTAGTAAGATATTTGTTATTTTAAAAACAATCTACAATTTGAATGGCACTAATTAGAAGCACATAATATAAATAAAACTTTTTCTGCATAATCACTTTATGCAAATTAAAGCACATGACAAAAATTGCCCTGTCTGTAAAAATTTCACAGTCTATGCTTCTTTTAATACAGAAATAAAAAAACAAATATCAAAAAAGACATGAAAATTAAGAACACGTGTCGAATTTTTCATCTTTTTAAAAACGCATTCATGGAAAACCACGATATGATACAAAGTACGGGTTATATAACAGCTATAATTCAGATTCTAATAATACGGCATGCCGTCATACACCAGCCCAGGTGCTAGTAGCTTGTGTTTATTAATTATTAACTCATATTTGCATTTATTAAGGATAAATCTCAAAATGTGCGAGGATGTGACATTGAATCTAACCATTTCAATTAATAGATCGATGCAAATGCGTGCTTTCTGGTGGTGCGTAGGAGAGCGTATTATAGAAATATGACAAATTACATACCTACAAATTTTAGAGGTGGAAAGTTTCTATTTATTTTGTGCCGATATATTCTATAGTATACTGTTATATTAGGATTAAAAGTATTACTTCTGTGATGAGCGTAGCCGAGCGGATGCAAAATTACGTGATAAAAGACACTTTTAATCTGAATAAATCTTGTTATTTCTCCAACCGAAATCCCCATTTATTTATTAATTTGTGCTTTGAAATTGTTCATATCAAATTTGGATAATAAAGCAAAGTAGGTAAGTAGGACATATCGATTTTAGACATGGATCCTTTGTCAAACATTAGACGTCATATTTCTAATTGAGTTCATTTGTGATTTTCTGTGGTTCAATTCTGTAAAAATGGAATCTAATGAAGATTTAGGTTTACCCGAGGGGATACTGAAGTGTGAGAAAGAAGTTTATTTGAACCCCCAAAGAAATCTTGAGAAACTTATTATGTGTCTACCAACGTTTTCTGGATTAGTACAAAGCAAAAAACATTAAGTTGTATTCAGAAGATGTATGCTGGTGTATTCCCCAAACTTAGCAAATAAAATAAAGCCGTCACCGCTTTTGATATAAAGAAGGGGGTCGATTAAAGCAATTATTCAAAGTTACGTGCTTTTCTCAAGAGACAAAATGAGGGATATGTACTGAAAAAATCGCGAGTATTTACAAAGGAGCAAGTTGACTGCTTTTTGAATAGTGCACCTGATAATTTATGGTGGTAACCTCACTTGTCTTAAAAGACCCGGAGGATGGAGATCGAGCACTGTAGCGGAATGCTACATTGAAGACTCGCTTTTGAATATAGAAAATATTGCGAAAAGAATACTGAAAGTTGATAGACGTAATAATAAACCAGCGCCGTTGTCATTTCTGATTTACAACATCTGAAAATAAAATAACTCTATTAATGAAAACGTGTTGGATTGCTTTGGGAATTGGGGTAGTGGCAGTTTCAGTAGTGTATTTAATTTTAATACTTGTTCAAACGGTGTATTTAGTATCAATGGAGATAATCAAAAAATTATTGTAAATATTGTTGAAGAAACTTTTATAAATTAAAACTTGATTAACACTTTTAATCCTTAGATTACTTTTGTTCCTAAGATACCATTTTTTAGGAAAATATCAACCTTAGAGACTCCTGACAATAAAAAAATGTCATAGTTTTATGGCTGTTGGAGAATAGTACATTATACTATAAGGGAGAGAAATGGGTTATTTTGGCAGAGGTGCAATTTGAATCCCGAAGGCGAAGCCCGAGGGCAACAATGCACCGAGGACCAAATATCATCTCCCCCGAATGGTATATACTATTTTTTCCACGGTCTCATTAACTTAAAAATACATATTTTGTCATTATGAAGTAAGTAGCACCAGAATTATTGTATTCGGATTTGAGCATTTATTTAGTAGTCGTTGAGTTATTGTCATAACTACAAAATAAACAAACAAAAAGAATTGTCAAATTAAGATGCTAGTTTGGTTTAGTTTAAAGTTTGTTTAGTGCACAATGAATAATTTTGAGTCGGAAGAGATTGTGGAGGCTGCAAATATTGCAATAAGCAATTTGCTGCCTACGAAGTCAAGATCTTTATACGATATAGCCTACAATCGGTTCAAAAAGTGGTGCGCCGAGAAAAATGTTCAAATATACAGGGAGAATGTTTTGTTGGCATACTTCAGTGAAAACGCAAAGAATTACAAGTCTTCCACATTATGGGCGCAATATTCTATGGTTAAGTCATGCTTGATAATTTACGACAACATAGATATAAACACATTCCCCAAGCTGATCGCATTTTTGAAAAGAACCGGTGACGGATATCAAGCGAAAAAATCGAAAATATTGACAAAGAATTCTTAATGATTAAGGTAAGATTACTTTTGTTGTTAGGTATTTCAATTATTAAGTATTTTGATTTTTTATAGGTTGGATTAATTCTGGGGATTGCCGGAGCTTGTCGAACTGATGAACTAGTCAATTTAACTGTAGATGATATTGAGGATGTAGGCTCTTCCTTGTAAAAATTCCAAACACTAAGACAAAGACTTCACGAACCCTTTTGGTTACCGGTATAGGAAATATGCTTGAATTGTTTCGAAAATACCTGTCCCTTCGTGCTCCCCACGTCAAGCATAAGCGCCTTTTTTGTACTACAAAGCAGGAAAATGTAGTTCGCAGCCAGTTGGCAAGAATACCATGGGAAAAATTCCGAGTGTAGTAGCTTCGTATTTAAAATTACCTGATGCTGCATGTTATACTGGTCACTGCTTACGAAGATCTTCAGCGACATTACTGGCAGATGCTGGTGTGGATATCACGACAATAATGCGTCATGCTGGTTGGAAATCAACGACAGTCGCTGAGGGTTATGTCGAGAACTCCATTGAAAATAAGATCAAAATTGCTAATCAGGTTTTAGTAGGTACCACTACTAGCGCAATCACAAAAACTGTAAATGTAAGCGAAAGTAATATTCCTTCTAATATTAATTTTGAAAATTGTACAAATGTAACATTTAATTTAAATGTCAATAAATAATTTCAATGTTATCTTTTTTTGCATGAAAAACGTTCTCCATAATGTAAACTCCCTTGGGAATAATCGACTACTTCTGTTTTAATTTTGATGTCATAGAAACTGATTTCTACTCCCGACCGTGGAAAAAAATTATTTTCATGTGGCATTCATTCTGAATGTAACTTGTCAAATTCACATATCCTTTCATTAATTTATAATACCTATGCATTTTCCAGACGGCATGCAAATGGGTCGAAAAATACAACTGTCTATAACAAATCAAGGTTACGTCATCCACCATTTTGAGAAACTAATAATAAAAAAATTGTTTACTAATATTCCATATATTTTGTAGAACACCTACATTATCGATAATATCTTGATAGATCGCCTCAATTCTTATGCCTAATAACGTTTCATACCACAACAATAACAAAACATACATACAAACCTTTTCTCTCAGTGTAGTCGTGTCTAAAAAAGTTTACATTTTGTTCGAACAAACTAAAAAAAAACATTTTGGGCATAGTAAACAATCTACTAAGGCACGGGCAAGGCAAACTTGACCTGTCAATAGAAATGAATGAAATCGAAAGCGATCTGATTCGTAGTTACTAATTAATTATCTACCAGTTACACCTACCACATACCAAATACCCGTATTAAACGTGTTATGCGAATATTTTATTAGAAGTAAAAAATTAGTAAAGCATTCGGACCGACGCCTTGTTACATTTTTAGTCGTTATTCGATAGGCGCCTTGGCCCAGTATAAACACAACGAAAATCTAACATTTAATCCTGTCAAATAAGGATGTTGTATTATAATTAGCATTGTTTAACACTGTGAAATTAATTTTTAATTGCCGAGTAGACGTTTGCATTACCAAATGTAGCATAGGAATGTCGTACAAAAAATGATCACATGCTGCATTCCTAAGATTCTAGTGCTCGAGGAAAACACCCTGTACACAGGATTCGACACTTAAAACTCTCCAAATTTATATCTCCTGAATTTTTAATATATTTTAACAATGAAATTATGTATATTCGCAGATGTTTCCAAGGCATTCAAAACAAAACGAGTGGTTTTATTTTAATACAAATTATAATTTTTAAATGCTTTTGGATAATTTATAACATATATAATTACGGACAACATTAAGCTAAAATATAAAAAAATACAGGGCGAAATTCACGACAAACTTAGATTAAATATATATAAACATTGCTATACAGTATTTTGCAAACACGGAATTCCAGGAAACAACTACTACTCTGCGGGCTAATGCCCCGACCAGCATTGAATTACACCTGGAAAACCTATAGCAACAGCTAGAGTCATTCGTCAGACGCCCACCAGACATATACCGGTTTCGAGCTTATTAGCTCTCATCAGTATGCCATAGGTGAGGTATCCGACGAATAATCCTAGCTGCTTTCGTCTGTCTAACCCGACAGAAGGGACCATGAGTACGCGGTGTAGAACTAACTACATCTATCGGCCGTTCGCTACTCCATGCCGGACTGAAAATGTCCGGGCACGAAGCGTTCTACATGCAGTAGACACTATTGAAAGCTGTCGACCTTTATCGCGATCGGCGAGAAACGATATTTTGCAAACACGGAATTCCAGGAAACAACTACTCTGCGGGCTAATGCCCCGACCAGCATTGAATTACACCTGGAAAACCTATAGCAACAGCTAGAGTCACCTATGGCATACTGATGAGAGCTAATAAGCTCGAAACCGGTATATGTCTGGTGGGCGTCTGACGAATGACTCTAGCTGTTGCTATAGGTTTTCCTGTAGTTAGTTCTACACCGCGTACTCATTGCTATACAGTGTTTACGGGCGTCTTAACAAATATTTTATATTTGACTACTTCCGGAAATAGCGAAGATAGGCCTTCAACGTCCTTATTTCAACATCAAAAGACCAGTAATTTATTGCATTTATGAAAATGACATAAAATTTTGAGTTTGATATGATATACAGTGTGTCAGGTTAGGTATACATCCATAAATTACGTCACACGAATTTTATGACTTTTAAATGTGATGTCACAAAGTTTTTGACCCCCCTGCCCCTTGTCACCCTATGTCACATTCCGGTGATACCCCCCGCCATTAATATGTGACGTAATTTATGGATGACCCCTTAACACCTCTTGAAATGTGAGAAGACTATAGGATTTCCGCATGTCATTTTTTTACAGTTAGTATCCCGAATAGATAAATTAGTCTGTATATAAATGGCAGCAAATAAAAAAAAATCAGAATGATACATTTTGCAAAGTGCTTTTGAATAAGAAAAAAGTAAATATTAAAAATTTACACCAGTGACGAGTTGGAAATTTGAAACGTAATTGCACAGCAACACAATGTACATTACTGGATTAACCAACATAATATGAGGGAACATATTATTGGCTTGCATTTAAAAGACAATGATGGTTGCTAAGGGTGTCAAAAAAGATAAAGAAAACCTTTCCATTTTGTAATCTTCACTTGTCTTCTTTCTCAATTAAATGCTTAGTTCAGAAAGCCTTGAAAATATCTACAGGTACCTCAATTGCTGCAAGTTCCTGAATTTGATAGTAGATACAAGCTTGTTCAGAGCCTAATGTCAATCTAAAAGATTTTCGTGGTACAAAACAAAATTGTACATATGTGCAATAATATTTACGTTATTAAATTCGGTAGGTGACTTACAACAAGATTTGTTTTTAATATAAACGAGTACTGTAATAAGACCTAACAGATGTGTATCGTATAATATTTTATTTCATACTGTCTTTATAATCTGTAAACGAATAAAAAGTTATAATTGAAATTAAAAAAATATTAGTTGCCAATCTTTTGCTTGTCAAATAAAATGTAATTCTTGCATTGTTTTACCGGGAAATAGTCATATAACGAACAGTATGCAATAAAACTATATAGACGTCGTCTACATTTTGTTTTAATGAAACATTCTAATTGTAACCTTCTTATTGTTTCAAAATTTCGAGCATTGTATATGAATTTACAGTAGATTTTCGAAGTGTTTATACAATTTTTTTACTGCGTTAATTTTGATTCTGTCTAGTTTTTACCTGGTAGGTGCACAAAATTTCCTTTTCTATAATAGGGGAAGAGTTCCTGGGCATCATTTTGGATAATCAACGTTCAAAAAAGTAGTCACAAATATATCCTTATCGTTACTACAATATACAACACTCGGTATATAGCGAACCAGATACTTGTGGGTATTCTGCAATTCGATACACATGCAACTCGTATCGAGTACAGAAACGCGCGCGATCGCGGTGTAAACAATATTCTTTTTGAGGCTAATGTTACACCTACAACAAAACAGAAACGTGTAAGATATTACATTTCTAACCTTGCGCTGGTTTTTTTTACGTAGAAGCTGAGTGGAAATATACGGGTATTATACGGATGGATGCATAAATTCGTTTTCAATTGTTTTATATGGGCATTTTGCCCATGTATATCAGAAGTCGGGAAAACAACATTCGCTACGCATAAACTGTTTGTTCAAAATCGGAAAAAATCGAAAGTGGAATGATTTTCCGCCCTCTGGAAAATTTTGAGTACATTATACAGGGTGTTTTCAAATGATGTAGCAAAAATGAGACCACAGATTCCTTAGGTGAGAATAAATCGATTTAACCTAACTATATTCCAAGTCGCATATTAAAAAAGATAGGTACAGGGTGTCAAAGTTAAAATTTTATTTTCGATATTTGTAAATAACTTCTCAAAAAATCCAAATATTTACATAAAATTTGTAAATCGGCGGTTTTTGCGGGCAACAAATTCAAATTTGTTTCTAATTTTGACGCTCCTAGTAGAGGACGCCACTTGTGGCACACCATATTTCTTTTAAATGGTAGAACTGTTTTGCAGCTTAGTGTATCCATCTGATCGAAACAATCGATTCTCCTACCTGTTTTATTTGAAAAAGGTATACCTTGCTGAAATCGGTAGAAGTAACCATTTTTGAACAACTCTTCAAGCAACATTTTGCTGTATTTTCAGTATAAAAGGTACTTTACCTGAAACGATAACAGTTTTTACTCGGTGCACTGAGCATTTCAAATACTTAGGATTATTTCAAAAATGGTTACTCCTACCGACTTTAACAAAGTATACCTTTTTCGAATAAAACAGGTAGGAAAATCGATTAGGATCTCTATAAACAACTGAATACCTTACAGCAACGATACATGCCACAAAACTGAGTTTTTGAGAAAATCAACTTTAAATAAAATTAAACGCCGAGAAATGAAATAAAAATATTTTAACCTATTACTCTTATAACAACCCTTGTTCGAAAGCTGAAAAAAAAAGATTAGAAAAAAATGCTTCTTTAATTTAAAAATGTATTTAGGTATTAGAGAAATGTGGCTTGCCCCTTTATTAGGTACATTAAAACAGTTTTTGAAATACCAAATCGTCAACGTATAGTATATGTATGTAGTTCATAACAATTAACAAGAAGTAAACATTTAAAAATAAACAGAAACTTTTAATTTAAGAAAATAAAATTTTCATAATCATTCAATATACCAATATAATGTAAAAAATATTGCGTTAACGATCTATATCTTTGCAAATGCGGAATTCCAGGAAATAACTACTCTGCGGGTTAATGCCCCGACCAGCATTGAATTACACCTGGAAAACCAAGAGGATTGATATGCAAATATTCAAAGTTTTCAAGAGACAAAATGAGGCATATCAAAAATATCTCAAGTATTTACAAAGGAGCAAGTTGATTGCTTTTTGAATACTGTACCTAATAATTTATATTTGATGAAGGTAAACGTTTTAAAAATAAAACAACATTTTTAAAAAGCTTCTTATTATAAGTCGTCCTCATATTGAAGGTTGCAGACGCATGCCATTCTGACGAATTAGTTAATTTAACAATTGATAATGATCTTTTACTGTTCTGGGAGACAATTATTTAAGTTTTTATCGAAAATATGTTGCTTTACGTCCACCCGGATTGGTAGATTATTTCTCAGATATGTTAGTGACAAGTGTCATCGAACGGTGGTCGGTATTCATAAAACCAGTCGCCGTCTCGCAAGAAGTGACAACATTTTTGAAGGTGGACAACTGGAACGAGTACAGTGGACACGCTTTACGACGTCTGTTACCCTTTTAGTTGACGGTGGTGGTGACCTCACTTGTCTTAAAAGAAACGGAGGATGGAGATAGAGTAATGTGGCTGAAGGCTACATTGACGACTCACTTTGAATAAAGAAAAGATTGCGAAAAGAATACTGAAAGTTGATATTTCTAATTTCGCAACATCTGACAATAATATAACTGTTAATGGGAACGTGTTGGACAGCTTTGAGAACTGCTCGATGAGGGTAGTGGTAGCTTCAGTGGTTTATTTAATTTTAATACTTGTTCACACTGTGTATTTAATTTCAATGTAGATGAACAAAAATTAATTTAAATATTGTTAAATAGACTTTTATAAATTAAAACATGATTGACAACTTTAGCTTCTAGAATTAAACGTGAATACTTTTATTGATAAGATACCTTTTTTTCCGGTAAGAAAAGTGTCAACCAGAGACTCCTGACAGTCAAAAGAGAAGAAGTTTTGTGACAGTTGGAGAAAACAATACTGACCTCAGGATATTATCTTTACGATACGCTCTGATATACAGGGTGTTTCAGGAGATTTACATACTTCAGTATGTTATTCTAGGTTCAATTTTAAGCAAAAAAATTCCTATAAACTTAGGGCTGAAAATGCTTCGTTTAGAATATACAGAATGTCAAATTTTAAAAAAATAATTACATTTTCTTCAATAACTCTCGACTACTTTGTGTTAAATTCATGAAATTAATTTTGTATGCAGAGGTCTTGGGACAGGAAATTCAAATTTTATGGCTGTATCTCCAACAGGGCTTTCAATCGCTTCAACTTTTTTGTGCCACGGTGTATGTCATTTTGGAATAGAAAAACATTTTCCCCTACCTTTTCTACTTAAAAAATGTACACCTTATTGGAATCTGTAGGAGCAGCCGTTTCCGTTAAAAACTCATCTGAAGATGGTGATGCATGCAAATTATGTATCACATGCTGAAGTATGTACATCTCCTCCTGAAACACCCTGTATAAATAACTATTTCGTCTTTAATAGTTTAAAGATCTTTTCTAATTCGACTCTATTTTTAATTAAGCGCAACTGTGTAATTATTCATATTTTTTAGGATTAAAATTGAAATCCACACCCAATCTGACAGTGATTACTGGTTTAGTTCCATTAGCGATTGCAATAAAGAACAAAGAGATACATATACCACGAAATGCACGTAATACTTCAAAACTAGATCCGAATAGGAACTCGATTCAAGTACTAATCTATCAACAGCAAAGGTCAAACTGCTACGATTACTTTCCACGTCCGCAAGAGACAGAATGTTCCGTTGGTAACGCCAGCTTTAAAACCAATCGATTTACAATATCTACATGCCACCAGAACGTGAAATCTAAAATTCCGCTCCGATAAAAATTGCATTTCAGGTAAAATGTAGATACCTGGAGTTAGGGACATCGAGGGAATCATCAATTTGTGCATGTAAACTTTTCAATTTGCTGTATGTTGATCTTTGAGCGATTGGTTGCAGTCATTGAATTAATGTCCACTGAGAAAAGCAAAGTGAATTTCCTGGCATAATAAATGAAAGTTTAAGTAATTTTTCATTACCCAACAAAGCAATAATCCCTACAAAAACTAACGAATAATAACAAAATAAAAAATATATGTAAGAAATTGGAAACAGAAGTGTGTTTCTGTTCAAGCACACATCAAATAATAATTTCAAGTTCAAATTAGTGAGCGTGTGAAATTTGATTGATTTAACGACATTAATGTTAGTAAGTAGTTCAAATGGAAAGCTTCTGTCGATTTGACAGTTTGTTCACTAATATCGCATTGAAATGAAAGATATTCAAAGGAGAGCAATAATAGAGAAACGTTTAACATATATTTGATTTTTTGTTTCACACACTTTAACAGCTGGATAAATTAGGCCATTCTATCATAATCTCAAAATTCGGATTCTACGAGTTAAAGGAAACTGATTTTTTTCTTATTCGAAGCACAGACCCTACAGGCAAATGTCCAATTACAGGGTATGGCAATAATAATAGTACCTAATAATAAAAATAAGTACAAGACCAATAATAGAATAGTTCTATATATAACAACAGGTAATACTACAATCACAATTATGATTAATAAATGAAAAAAAAATAAAAATAAATAAATAAAGAGAATAACATACCTACGTAAAATAGATTTTAAGTTGGTATGCCTTATATCTCAGATATGCATGCGACACTGTATTAAATAAGTTACATACAGTGCTTTCGAAAAGTAACGAATAAATTCATTATTTTTGAAATTGAGAAGTTTTCGAAAAAAATCCCCTTGCATCGACAATTTTTTTAAATAGCAACCCCCAATTTTGACCATGCCATTTGAACATACGCATAATTAAAAATTATGGTGTTACATAATAAAAATTTCAAGAAAATAATGATTAAAGATTTTAAAATTTCATTTTCACAATACCTACTGAAAATGATAAAGAGTATGTCAAAAATCGACTAAATTAAATGTTCAAATTGTGCACCGTTGGCTGCTTGACAGTAGCCAAGACGATTAATAAATTCTTTTTGGACATTATTATCAATACCTTCAGGAGGTATACGATGTATCTCGTGACGAATTCTTGCTTTTAAATCTTCTAAATTAACCGGTCTAGTAACGTAAACTTTAATTTTAAAATCTTCAAACATAATTTTCTTGAAATTTTTGTTATGTAACACAATAATTTTTCATGATGTGTAATGTAGGATGACACGCTCTTTAAAATGGCATAGTCAAAATTGGGGGTTGCTATTTTAAAGAATTGTCGATGACGTCACAAATATGGGTCGTATGACAAAAACGTATGGTCGTATGACTTTTTTAAAAACAAAATCGACGTGGGATTTTTTCGAAAACTTCTCAATTTCAAAAATAATGAATTTATTCGTTATTTTTCGAAAGCACTGTATATTGTATACCGGCGACTTAAATAAAAGGTTAGTTCTTGTTCGCAAGCAATAAAAAGTATCAGTACTTATAGAATTATGCTAAGGAATAAGAAAATCATGTTCACTCAGAAGCTCAGGACAATCAATTTGACCATGCAATAACTTGTAAGGAAAGTAACCGAGTTTAATTTTCTCTTCAAATCTAAAACTGAAACCCAAATCTATCAATCAGTTGCCTATAAGGAGTACTTCTTACAGGATAAGCATTATCTATTTTAAGACATAAATATTTGATAAATTTTCTTTGTGGTTTTTCAAGTAACACTCTATGACACAAATAGAATGGATTCCAAACAGTAGAGCAGTATTCTAGTTTAGTTCTGGCATATGAAAAATATAAAATAACGAGTGCCTCGATATTAGTAAACCATTTACAGTGGCGAAGTATGAGACCATAAACCTTCATTGCTTCATCCACCTTGGACACGATATGATATGAAAAGGATAATTCTTGATCGAAGATCTCTCCCAAGTCTTTAATTTTAGCCAAACGATTAATTTCAATGTTATTAACTAAGAAACTATGAATTTCTTCCATGTAAAGCTAAAAGCATTTTCTAGCATTTAGATAACACCAGGCTTCAATTTTGGCTATCTTTAATTGAAGAGCAACACAATCATTTAAGCAGGAAATGTTTGAAACAAATGGTAATGGTATGGTAAAAATATACAGTGTAAAATAATACAAAAAAATGTGTACAAGACACAAATGTAGCACAAAGAAAGAGTTAAAAAACAAACAAAAAAATTAAAAAACGGAAATACAAAAGTTACAAAACTATACAGTGTGGAATAAATTCATTATTTCTAAAACAACGAAGTTTCATGAAATTTCCTCGGACACGTCGATTTTGCTTTTTAAAAAGACCTTTTTTTCTATACCAACGCATTTCCGGCGTTCATTTGTTTTTTATTTTTTTAAATAGAACCAATATATATTTTTTCATCGGGTTCTTGCAGAGCTTAACTTGCAAACTTGGATATGCAAATAATCACTAACGATTTGTTACAATCAAATAAACGCTGCAGTTGACAGATGTCAATTCTGATTAGATTTAATATTCTAACATGCAGTCTAATAAAACAAAATAATAAATTAGGGGGTCAAATACGATTAAGGCAACCAGAGTTTAATTATTAATTAATTAGTTATTGCTTATTGTTACATTGTTTTAAAAATAAAGAGTCTTTATTTTGTGATACTGCCGATGAATTCACTATATCCGTTTTACTCTCAACCAGCCCATCACAGACACAAATGGGAATATTCACATTTTTTTCAAGCCAATTTTATTGGATCGGTTATTTTTTTTCTCGGAAGGTTGAAGGAATAAAGTGCAGGTTAAGGTCTACAAGAATCCGATCAAAAAATATAGGGGTTCTATTTAAAAAATATCCGATGACGTCATCACGCAAAAACAAATGAACGTCGGAAATGCGTTGGTATAGAAAAAAAGTCTTTTTAAAAAGCAAAATCGATGTGTTCGAGGAAATTTCATGAAACTTCGTTGTTTTAGAAATAATGAATTTATTCCATACTTTTCTTCCACACTGTATATACAATCTATTTTTACTTAAGTATTGAATTTGGTATAGCCATATAGAAATAATTTTTAATTTCAATTTCCAGAATAACAATTTGTAAATGCTGTGCCTAGGTTTTTAATCTCCTAACCGACTTCATACAGTCTGAACATAGGTCTGTCCAGATTTACCATTTTTACATATACAAATGCCTTTACCTATGTAAAATAAAAAAAAAACAGAAACGAATTAGTTAAACACACTTATACACTAAAATTTAATTTAATATTCCATATATTTGTTCATTAATTGTTCCACATGTCGGCCTGTTTCAGAAATGCATTAACGGGCTTTTCTAATCTAAGTTCGTTTAAGCATTGTTAAGACAGGCAGGAGGATATGCGTAACAATTACTATACTGCTTCAATTTTTCTTAGTAAACGAAATTACATAGTTAAAAAACATTTGCTTGCATAAAAATGGTAAAGCTGACTATCCATATGTTCAGAAACACTATGTATAAAATTAGTTATTAGATATTTAAAACCTCGGTAAATTATCTATACCTAAATTGTTTCTCGGGTGTAGAATTTCAAATTTATAAATGATATTCAGTGCAACCCAATTTTCTGCAGCTATCTTTAACGTTGCATGACTTTCAAAAAGTTATTTTGAAAAAGAGGAATTTTAAGAAATATTATTACCAAGAGTGATAAAGTATCCAGTATCCTTTGAAGGGAGACATTTTTGTGTAAAGGTAAGTAGAAGTAAGCATATTCTATCGCTAAAAATATGCGATGACCTGTTTTTTTGTTACACCCCGTAACCTTATATCAAAATTTGAATTAAATAATCTAGAAATATGCTGGGCGACACATTAAACCATAAAAAACATTTTTTTCAAAAACTTTAGCAATTCGGGGTAAATCTACTTTAAGCAATGGTTGACTCACCCTGTATATGCATTTCAAGAGGCTCAAAACCCACCTATCGGTAGGAACATCTCAAGAAGCCGCAAATGAGATTTTTTCGCGCATCATCGATCAACCGAAACTCCGTCTCAGTCATTGACTCATTTAAATTAATTACCTTAAATTTTTAATGTTTATTAATTTTCTCGGTTTCGTAAACTGTAATAACGAAATAATTGGCACTGCAAGTAATGATATAGGTGTGTGTTTGTAATGAGAGGCTTATTTGTTGTATCGCTGTTCTAAAAATAAATAAAAACGTAATAGACTTGTGCGGTGGAAGGACGACCAAGGATATCGTGTGAACTCATTCTTAAATATTGTAATTTCACGCATAGAAAAACAGACATATTTGAATAATGCAACAGTGTAACATAAACATGAGACGTTAGTTTTCAGCTTTCAGAAAGTAATTGTTAAAAGTGAACTTTATTTTCTTCTCTTTTTTCTAAATTACCTAACATAAAACAAAAAGGAAAAGTGTTGTTTGTATCAATTTTTCCAACAGTTATTTATGGTGAAATGTATTTGATTGCTACTTGAAGTAAATTGCTTCCGTATTACAATTACAACGTATTACTTAAAAACAATGAAAGGACTTGTCATCCTACAGAAAGTAAGTCGTTCTAATGTAGACAATTAGTTACAATTCTACAATTATAAACACTGTATTAACTTGAAATGCAAACAAATTATAACCGCTACCACATTCGTATATTACAACTTAGTAAATATTTGCTATGAAAACATATGGTATGTATCATTAACGTTAGAATTGCTTGAGGAAATTTTCCATCTTCAAAAGCTTCTCAATCGAAGTTACGTACCTTTCACTAACTATTAACTCTCTACAACTTATGCCTAAGTAACCTAATTGACTAATATAATGCACATATGCAGTCTAGACAGCAAACAATATACAGGTTTCTTCATTTTTCTTTAATAACAAAAACTGCGTTTTCTTTTTAGTCACGAAGGTTGTAGACCACCAAGGTGAAATTAGTTGAATAATTTTCATCAGTACACTACATAACATTAGGTATTTTATAAGTGAATTAATCAGTTTCAACTTTATTATTTTATGATTTGTAAATCCCGAGTGTCAGTTATGATGGCTACTAGTACTAACAAGACGTGCTGGTATGCAGTGTTTTGCTACCAGGCTTCATCCTCACAGAAAATCTTTGGTTGGCGTGGCATACCATATAGGAAAATCCTTCTGCGAGTACTCATTCAATAACAAACTACACTGTAAAGACCAAATTAAGTAAATCATATTATTGATATGAGGAATATAATTGTAATTTTATAAGTTAAACTGTATAAAATTATATTATGCAATTATATGTATAACAGCATTTATGTAGTCTAACACATTAAATTAGTTATTTTCCCTTTTTTTCTGTCTACTCGTATGAAAATGTTTTTTATTATGCCATCGACAAAAAACCAATTTTACCCCATAATATCAAAAAGTTCGAGAAATATAACAAAGTGTACAATTTTATGAATACCTAGATTTTAGAGTAAGCTTTCTTTAAAAACTAGTACCAGCCACGTCTTTTTTGTGACAGATGTAGCTACTTTTACATCATTTGTGGCGTCACTAATATTCATTATTCGCTTATTTGGAGTACTGAAAGGTTTTTAAACAAACTCTTTTTCTACAAGAATTTTCAGTACAGTGCAACCTCCATTATCCGAACACACCTTTATCCGAATATCCAATTAACCGAATGGAAAAAATCGCAAGACATTATCCGAACGAGCCTCGTTTATCCGAACTGGGAGGCCGCAGAGTGCGATATTTGCTGGCGCGCTTGCGTGTGCGATTGCGTTTTCGCCTCAGCCGGTCCGGTTGGAATCCAGATATTCCAGATCAGAGATCAGTCTGGCGCATTTATTACACGTGTGCGCACGTAACTATATTGTGCAATTTGACAAACTCCTATAAAAATTAAAACTTAAAATGCCGAAAAGAAAACGTGTTTGCTTAAAACTAACTGAAAAGTTGGAAATATCGAAGAGTCTAATTCTGGCAAGACAATCACAAGGAAATTTTCTTAGTTGCTATAGTAACGCTACAAAATACAGGCCTTTAATTGGCTGAAAAATACTATTGTGAAATTTTCAATATAATTTATTTTGAATACAATTACCAGTGCTTTCGAAAAGTAACGAATACATTCATTCTTTTTGAAATTGAGAAGTTCTCGAAAAAATCTCCTGACACGTCGATTTTGTTTTTAAAAACGGCATTTTTTGACATACGACTCACATTTGTGACGTCATCGTTGTTCGAGATATGACGTCATCGACAATTTTTTTAAATGGCAACCCCCAATTTTGACCATGCCATTTGAAAGAGCGTGTCATTCTACATACACATATCATGAAAAATTATGGTGTTACATAACAAAAATTTCAAGAAAATTATGTTTGAAGATTTTAAAATTTAATTTTCACCGAAATGTATCACCCGAGAAGGGGGCCGATTGAGTGGCCAGCCAGATCGACTGATTTGACACCCCTAGATTATTTCTTGTAGGGATACTTAAAAAGCAAAGTATACGTTACTAGACCTGTTAATTTAAAAGATTTAAAAGCAAGAATTCGTCACGAGATACATCGTATACCTCCTGAAGTTATTGACAATGTCCAAAATAAATTTATTAACAGTCTTGGCCACTGTCAGGCAGCCGACGGTGCACAATTTGAACATTTAATTTAGTCGATTTTTTACCATAATCATTATCATTTTCAGTATTGTGAAAATTAAATTTTAAAATCTTCAAACATTATTTTCTTGATATTTTTGTTATGTAACACCATAATTTTTCATGATATGTGTATGTAGAATGACACGCTCTTTCAAATGGCATGGTCAAAATTGGGGGGTTGCCATTAAAAATATTGTCGATGACGTCATATCTCGAACAACAATGACGTCACAAATGTGGGTCGTATGTCAAAAAGTGCCTTTTTAAAAACAAAATCGACGTGCCAGGACATTTTTCGAAAACTTCTCGTTTTCAAAAATAATGAATTTATTCGTTACTTTTCGAAAGCACTGTATAAAATGGCGAATGCGCCAATATTTAATATTCTGTGAAATTTTGAAAATATCACAATTGCCAAAATAAAGTTAAAAATTCACTACTACCTTAACGCATGAATCGATAACGTGACGTCCACTAGTAAAGCCATATTTTGTCTGTAGATAAAAAAATCAACTTCGAGGAACATCGACGTTACATTCTTCACTTAAAGACGTAGGAAGACAGGCATTGTGACGCATTCCAGGCGAGGACTATTAGCTAAAAGCACGTCAATGCTCTTTTTGGATGGCAAAAATGCAAACATATTACTCATTCGCTTCAGATCCTTTCAAGAAGACATCCAAATATATCCCTCTACCATCCGCACAATTTGAATGACAATAACAAGAACTAATCTAAATGTATCTCAGATTGAAACGACTTCCTCTGACCTTGCAAGACGTAGAAAAGGTGAAAAACTCGTACTGTTCCAATTATTATTATTGCTATTGTTCTACGGCGGTATTGTTCCTTTATGATAATTATTATCCGTACTCTCACGTGCTAAAATCTCAATACCTTATACGTCTGGCAAAGTTACTTTCACTAACAATTTTTTTCTATTTAGTTAGTGACTCGACTTAACTCGCTTTTGATTATACTAGGACGTTGATCTAAGAAGAGAGTACTTTGGCATTTATAAAAAAAATGTACGGTTAACATTATCATGCAAATGATTCTCTTTATATTTATTAATGTATAGAAGATGGGATGGATGTGATTTCTAATTGACAATATGATCAACAGCTTATGAAAAAGTTTAAGATTTATTGAATAGTTAGTTAATAGACATCGTTAAATTTAAGTGATATTTTGGTTCCATTTCAAAAATTGTATTCATAATTATTAAAGTTTCTATTGTAATTAATTACTATTTGTTTATACTCGTATGAAGTGCATAAGCTAAGAAATTAACGCGTAAATATAATCACATTTATAAATGAAACTTTTTTATTGTTGAAGTTTGAATGATTATATTGAAGAAACAATTTTAGGTTTCTGATAAATAAATAAATCAAAAACGATTGAGAGTATAAGTCTATTTGATGTTTGCAATAATACAGATTTTATGAACTCCCCATAAAATAGTTGGCAAATATGTGAGTGAACATTACTTAACGAATTGTGTTATGTTAACACAATTGGGCGTGAGCGCGTTATAACAATTAATAATTGTGTTGATTTCAGCGAAATTTTTTCACGATATAGATTCTGCTATAGTAGAATACATTGTAAATTGTTTAACGAATTGTGTTATTTTAACACAATTGGGCGTGGGCACGTTATAACAACTAATAATTGTGTTGCCTTAAAGCGATTTTTTTTCACGATAAAGGTTTTCTATAGTGAAATAAATTGTGAAAATTGTATTTTGTTATATTTACTTAAGGACATATTTGGCATTTTACGGATTCTGCTCTATTTTTGATAAAAAAATATTAATTATTAAAAAATGCCATAATACCCAGTGTTCCAGTTACAAGAAAAATTAAGTTAGGTAACGATGCAAACAAATTAGACGGCTGTATAACGGCACGCTTTTAAAATCTGAAGAACTTGATTTATTGCAACATTTATTATTTAAAATGTATTATGACATCGATTTTTAAAATAATCGTAAATATGCCTTGTGTAAAAGTATGTTTTGTATATTGTTAAAAAAAATGAGGAACTACGCATAGGTAGTATACTAAATGTTTCGGCCTCTTAGTCATATTTTATTACAAAGTTAATATTTGAATTTGGTAACATAATAATAATAACCTCTTGATTTATTTTGAAACACTTCATAAGAGTTCTTTAATTTCATATTTCACAAACACACAATGCAATAAAAAAAATAATAAAATTGTATTTTTGCAGTTTGAATACGCCTACTGAAATATTTGAAATACAAAGAATATTCCGTGGAATGTAAATAATTGATGGACCATAAAAGGAAGAGGTGTCATCATGTCATTATTGTTAACATTATAACAAATTAATATTTATAAAGTTACAAGCAATAAACAACAAAGATGCTTCTCGTTTTAAAATCTCTACAACATTTGAACTTATACAATTACGTATTTATTTTCGACTAGCAACAATAATGATCTACTTACTTGAAAAGATTTATTTACGAAAAGCAACATTTATTATAAAAAGAAAGAAACAAAAACACTATTCTTTGAAAAATAAAAAAATAGATCGTTAAAGATGTATATAATGAAATACACTGACAAAATGAGCGTAATTGTTCCTAGTCGGTGAATGGTTTCAGCAAATAGGATACAAACTTAAAATTATTATTAAGAGATCGAGAATAATGCAAAGAAAATTGTATTCTATGAAATACTTACGAAATATGACCACATTTAAAGAAAAACAGAGATCTACATATTACGTAGACCAAGACTTGGTATGATACACATGACACTGTCAAGAGCTTGGATGAACGATTCAGACAAATTTAAGCTAGATATGCCCCAAATAGAGAAACAAGATTAATAATCCTACATTATGGTAGTGAGAAAGGATGGGTCCGTAACTGTCCTAAACTTAGTGGGGAACAATTACGAGATTCAATCGATGGCTATCATTAAAATATATGAATTTTTGCAGAGATATATGTTATATATGAGACGAAAGAAATAAAATGTAAGTTGTATTGTTCAAAAACGTACCCCTGTTCTATTAAGCAGATAAGTATTTACAATCCGGCTTTATTTCCAGTGTTAGAAACATGAAATAGTATATGGTATGGTAGGATAGGGGGTTAGGTAGAGATAAAATATCCAGAAGCGTATTCTATGGAAAAAATAAGGGATTTTTGTTATATTAAAGTGAGGAATTAAGTCATTGTCCAACTATCAGCCATTATTAAAACTTAATCTTAAAAAAATAAGCTTAATTTGACAATGCACAATATTAAATATTACGGCTCCATATTATTATTATTTTGCATCATGTCCTCCCAAAAATATTTAATTCAAGTAACTGTAAAAATGCACTTGATCAAATAAATTAATTTTGTTGTTAATCGGTTTGGAATACAAACAAGTGTAAAGAAACAAAAACTGAAGATAATACAATGGCGCATATGATGACATATTTTATTTGTAATATTAACAGGATGATATTTTTTTTTACAAACAATGATTGATTGTACCCACACCTCCGCCACTGGTAAGTTTCTAGAGCTGGTAATTTTTTGTTTCATACCAACATTTGTTATAATAAATTACAGTAAAGTAATTCCATTGTTAATTAATTATTACGTTGTTATTTTAAGTAATGTAATGAGTATGGTAGATGCACTTGATCAAATAAATCAAATTTGCTGAATATACAAAGACGTGCTAGTGCAGTACAGTAAAATTCGACTTGTGTTTAGTGACTATTGTGCCAGTAATATTGTTTGGGTAAAATGTCGAGCTTATCAGATTACGTACCTGCTAAACGCGTGAAAAGATGTGCGCTGTCTCAGAATGAGAACATTATTATATTAAATGTATTTAATGCATGAAAACACCAAAATCCTACCAACAGTGTTGACGACATCGTGGAAAAGTGTTCCAAAATGACAGGGATTGGAAAATCGACTATCTACAGACTTTTAAAGGAAACAAAAAATGAACAAGATACTGTAAATCCCCCAAAATCATCTACAGGGAGGTCAAAAATCGTTATAGATGATTTCTTCTAAAATGTGATTCGCAGAAAAGTACACTCATTTTATTTTAAAAAAGAAATACCAACGCTAAACAAAATTTTAAGTGAACTTTCAGAGGACAACGATTTGCCAAAAATCAGTAGAAGCAAATTATGGGCCGTCTTACAAGAGTTGAATTTTTGCCGGGAAAAGTAGAACAGGAAGTCAGTTCTTATCGATAAAGATGAAATTATTTGCTGGCGAAGATTCTACTTAAGATCGATTAGAATTACTAAAAACCCTCTTAGCCCGGTTATGATGCTTAAAGTTGCCTCGTGTTTTGAAATGCTGTTTTTATATTGTTTACTTATAAGAGAAATGGACCGAGAAATTGAAGCGGCATAGACAAAAATTAAATTTTAGCTACCTGCTACAATTTAGTACGGTTCGATCACACAAAGTTTTTTTTTAAAGTACACCTCATCTATACCGATAATACATAATATAAAAATATTGAATATAAGCACCAGTACTACATTTATTTACGATTTGCATATAAGCTTTTATTACTCTCTTTCATTTCTAAACAGACTGTAGAAAACTACTTATAAACGCCATGCCTCGTATCTCTTTCATTTGTTACTCAACGTATAAAACATAATAATACGCAATTCCTTCGAATGAAAGAATCCTTACTTTTTACTGTCTATTTTCAAATAGTTAAAGCAGCTCCGCTAATTTCGAACAGGTTATCTAATTACCACCGACAAAGAAGCCTAAAAAACAAGGTTAAGGTCCTCGCTCTTGCGGAAGAAAGTAAAACAAACGCCTCGAGATGTGATCAAAGAAAGCCACGAGAAAGGAGAGAGGCACTTCTTCGATTAAGATATTTAACATGGCCACACCCAGCCGAAGGCAGCGTGAAAAATGTGAGGAAGAGTGTATGAAATATACATGTTTCTGCTTAATATTGTGTCGAGGAAGATAACTTTCCACTAGAATAAAAAAAGTCGGCGGACCCCTACAGTGCGAGAAAGCAGTTGTTTAAAACAAATGAGTAGTTAAAGTCGGCGATGAGTTGATAATCGAATCTTGATAATTTAATATTCTGTAATGAGTACCGTTTTTTAAACAGCAGGTGTATCTCGAGCAATTGTGTGTAAATGGCTTTGTTCTTGTATTTAAGAGTTAATAAGTCAATATATGAATTGTAATTTAATTTTTGTGCCACTTTTCAGTTCTCACCACCTCATAACTCATTCATGAAAAGTGTGCTAAGTAAATGTTTGTTTTTATAATTTTCTGTAACAATAGCTAACGGGTCTGACCAGTACGTCAGTTTATTACTCCAGTTTGGCGCTTAAGATAACATTTTTTGACAAAAATTACGTACAGGAGGTTTTGGAAATGGTGTACAAAACTTCGGAGTGTTTCAAATTGAGCTGGTTTAAAAAAAATAGATGGCGTTGTAAATTGGCCTGGATTTTGTGACATTTGGAAGTGTAATGTATGACATTTATAAAAATGGAGGAAATGGAGTCATACACAATACAGCTTGTTCAAATTTTTGAATTGCTTCATGCAAATGGATGTTGAGTGAAAACATGTTTTTATAACGAAAGCACCGATAGAATATTGAAAAAAAAAAAAAACTGGTAAAAAATAAAAGAAGAGAAAAATACAGCCTTAGCTGTTGTTCACAAGAACATATTGATTTAGTGTGTTTAGCTTGTGAAAGTGTAGCTTTTAGGAAACCCAGAAATGTCCCTTTGTCGACGCTTACAAGTTAGGCTCCGTGAATTCACAACACGGCGTATTTTACACAAGGATTATAAATAACGCAGAAAGCAAAGCTACTGGATTATTCAAACCATGCGTCGTGCATTTGTTATTTGGGTAAGAGCGATCATTTTTCTCAATAGATCCGATAAAGCACATTTTGAAATTGGTAGCCATGTTAATAAACAAAATAGAGAAGTTGTATGAATTTTATATTGGTTTAAAATGTATTATAGGGTAATCTTTGAAACACATGAAATATCAGAACGTGTCTGGCGGTCATAATCACAAAATAATTAAAATATTAACATTAATAAATTTGGTATCGTGTAAGCGCGTACACAATTTGCCATTCGTAGATTCATCTAATTTTATGCTAATAAACTTTACTGGTGTAAATCCCAACTTAATCACTGCAGAAATATGGGGAGTCAAAGCAAGCAGGTGTCTATTTTCTGTTTTTAACATTACCATAATCATTAGTGGTGATGTGGTGAATTTAAGGTATTGTTAAACGTAACATATTTTTTTGTATATATGCTGTTGATTACGTCCAGATAGAGAGTTTTACTTGAGGTATTTATAAAATGATGCCATCTGACGTCGCATTAAGTTACTCGTTTCATTTGAAAAACGATAACTGACGCTTAACATTTAATATTTCTTTTAAATTAATTTAATAGTATTTTGCTACAATTTAGCTACTACTGATTTTATTTCCCCTTAAACATTAAAAAAAATCCTTATTTATTACTTTTGTTTATGTTTTCAGTATAAAACAAGTAATTTAATATAGTGAAATCATGTAGCAAAATTTTATAAATGCTTCAAGTAATATTCTACATGTCGAAAATCATAGGAGCTAATAGAGAACATGTTATTTGGAATCGGATGAAGCGCTGAATAAAATATATGACAAAAAAATATAAATTTGCTTTACCATTGATTTTCTAAGCGTCATATATACATTGTGGTAGATTAATAGAAAACTTCAAATCAATTTTTTCGATGTACTTAAACTTACTCATGTATTTCCAATAAAAGTTACATTAAAATGGTTTTCACAAACAAACAATGTTCCCTTCGTCGCGCCTCATCGCCCTACCTACAGTTTTCTTTTCATTTTTTGGCACGGTACAATATTTTTTATTAGGCATTGATGCTGTATTTGAGATGCACTATCTGTGCCCATTTGACGAGTCTGTTTTGCAACTTTTTTCAATACTAATGTCTATTTCACACGCTAACAATAATATCTCAAACAACAAACTCTTCTAAAAGTATGTACTGTGTTGTCCGTAAACTAAAGCACACTACTGTATTTAGATACCTACACCTGCGAATGTCGTTTGACGTCACAGGTCTTATTTGACCGTTTGTTGGGAGCGTGGTTCTTCTGCGCGTATTTAGAAAAAATATGTAATTTCCCCATTGCTGGTGATAAAACTTCATGTATTCTTTCAATGAATGACTGAATTTCATGAGTTCGATCAATGATAATATTCAAAATCACCACCACCACCAAAGATGTGTAAAGCACAATCTTTTGACATTTTATTTCAAACATGAGGAAGCTATGTTGGTAGAAGTTACAGAGTGAACACCCTGTTACCCTGACAGACTGAACAAGTTTCATAAATCACTATAATGCTCCTCTTTATATCGACAATGTGGTAAATGAATAGATGATTTTAAAGTATCCACCTTACAGTCCAGGTTTATCGCCTTGAAGAACGTCGAAGTATGTACATAAAAAGGCTTATGAAAGAATTCATAAACCAACAACCACTAGCGTCAGCGTGGCTTGGTGAAGTAATGAGATAGATGCTTTAATTGTGATACCATTGCATGTGAATGAAGACGAAATACCAGTTTCACTTGAACACGCCTTGTATATAAAATAATACTTCAACAAGCTGCAAATATTCATTCTAATCCATATTGCAACATCAAAAGCACGTGCACAACACTGGAATATTTAACGATCTCAAATTGAATAATTATTACTAGTTTAAGTATTATCAGATTTATATAAATTCTTAATTATGTTATATTGGAAACCTCGAGCTTATCCTGCATCAGCCTCTATTAAAATTCTTAAAACTACGCATTACACACAATTAATGACATGTCAGTGGATAAACTCCTTAAAATATCCTTGGAAGGTTTATGATCCATATCTTCCATGATTTCTACAAACCTTACTTCAAGCCTCATTAAGTTACACAGTTCAGGGGTCAGGGTCCTTAGGATCGTTTTCCATTTTTTATACGATAAAATGGGGTACTTTCATGACGATTTGTGTCGCTTCATCAAGATACTTAAATTTTCAATGTTCGGTAAATATAACTCAAACTTTTTTCTCCTTCCCATATCGAAAATAATGATCTACGGTATTTTATATGAAAATGTTATACTAGGATCATAAAAAAAATCCTGAAAGAAAAATATAATATATCTGCAGAAATTTAAATAAAATATCCCATTAAACTAAAAAAGTAACAAAAAATCTCACAAATAAATAACTACAGAGTACAGAACAGATAATATCTTATTTCTGCTGTTACAGACAAATTTGAAAATAATTGGTACATTTATAAATCCTTTAAGATATATAATTTGGGTCAATTACCCATTACCATTACAAAGTTTCCCGATTTTTTCACGGTCCTATACCTGTACCAAGCCTGCCATTTTTTGAGCCAGCCTCGTATATGCCATGCAGTCCTAACACAAATGAAGTTTCACCAAAGAATCACCTACATTGTTGCCTCACAATTGTAAACATTCATAAATTAACAACAATGGAACAATGCTTCAAACTGACGTCTTCGAGCCTTCTGTGTAACCTACACACCGTGAGACAATCTATCGAAATTTCTTGAACAATTATTCACGTAGGCGTCCGATAATATGTGTCAAAGTCAGGCCTTATTCGAGTTTTCTGTATCTACCACAGATCCACAAGCCGATGTTTGGTAACCGATTAAATCGATAATGATCGAAGACAAACACGTTTGTGAAAATTATTAGAATCAAACAAATTTGCATAAAATTACACCTTCAAGGCATTATTCTTTACTACAGTTGATTTCTATATATACATATGAAGTAATAAATACGTGCAATTTTATTGCTATATATGATCACTGACGAAATACGTTTCTTAGAAATATAGGTTCACTCGAAACTTAAGATGCATGTACAGGGCGTGTTAAAATACACGAAAAATACAAAATATTTAGAGGTGCAAAGTCTAGACATCCAATGATTTAAATGTTTCATTATTTTATGGTTTTATAGAGGATATATTCATCCGCTTTGCATAATAGCGGATGTTCAACTTACCTTGGAGGCGTCTTCTAAAATAATTGTAGGTAAAAACACATTTTCCATCTACAACAGCATTTAGGTACAAAAAATTATGTTAACATATACGCCCCACTAAGGTTGATGACATGTAAAAAATCTTGGCGCGTACCCACTCAAAATGAGACTGATGGGTAAGATGCGACAATGTTTTGAAGAATCTATTATACAAATGCAATAAAGTAGACAAATACGCTGTCGCGACCAGGATCTGTTAAAGCCGCTTTACAGTCCGCAATTCTTTTTGTAGTGAATTGCAGCAGCAGCAAGCTCTTGCACCTGCAATACCATTCCTAAAATTCGGACTTGCAATTCAGCAACAGTCGTTAATTCGCAATTGCATTGCTAAACTTTATTCAAATTTGACAAGTGACAATAACAAACAGCATAATATATAAAATAAAGATTTAAGTTAATATATGTTGCAAGCTCAACAATCAAATAAAATAATCAATTAGAAGCGAAAACACGCAATTTGAATTTGAAAGTGCAGCCTAGGAATCTTTGCGTATGATGGTAACCATACAAATTACTAAATTATTCCCCAGAATCGCAGAAAAGCTGCAATAAAAATCGAGCAAGACCTATATTTTGAAAGCGCAACAGTTTCAGATACGACGACTTTTCAGGGTTCCCTCTTTTAATATCATGTTAATTTCCCTGACTTTTCCAGGTTTTCCCTGACACATTATAAAAAAAATAAGAAAATATTGTGACTTTTACATCATATTTTTAAATTCCCGACAATTCCCTGACTTTATTATACTTAAAACGAATTCCCTGACTTTTCAAGGTTTTCCAGGTGAGCGGGAACCCTGCTTTTGCAATATGCTACTTCATTCAGGGCGCATGCCTACGTGCAAGAGACTTGCAAATTGCAGAAAGAATTGGACAGCAGGTTTTAGACATAGTACATAACACAATCTAAATTGATATCTCAAAATTTGTATCTATATGGTGTAAACAATTTTTTACATAGGAGTATTTCAATTATTTAAAACAATGAAGTTGACATTAGTTTCCGATATAACCGGAAGTCCCACATTCATGTCATTATTTTTATTAGGTAAATCATTGTCAGAAACCCCAGTATACATATTTTCAGTTCCGTTCTCTTCCACGAACAAATCAGAAATTCACGGACTGCTAAAATTTTTTAAAGAATCCACAGTGATTTTATTTATCAAAAATTTTGGCAACGTAGCATTATTCTGCGTCCCCTAGAAGCCTTAAATATCAAATTTCATAAACTTATATTTATTCACAACACTCCTACTTGTATCTAACTGGGGCTTATATGAAAAAAAATCACGGAAATCACATTTTTACAACAATGATATAAGTCAAATTTGAACAAATTAATGGCGTGAAAAGGTATGACATATTTTTTTGAAAATTTCTATAAAGAATCTTAAATACACACAAATGTGCTAAAATATATTTTGATAAATATTTTCACAATACCACTGCAACCACAAATATAGAAATAAATCGTAGAATTTAATTCAATATGATCTTAAGTTTTAGTGCAATAACAATATTTTTTTTGTAGAATTATACAAATATATTATGTCCAATATTTCAGAATAACTTTTGAAAAAAAGAGATATTATTATATTATAAAACTCACTGTACCATAATAATAATCCAGACACGCTATTTTTGTATTCAGAATTGGTGTTAGATAACGAGCTAAAGCTAACAGAGATGTTACAAAGTACAATTTTTGCATATACATAAATACATAATTCATGAGTAGAATGATATAATAAGAATATTTCAACAAAATACAAATACACACATGACATAACACAACATCTATACGTAAATTATTCAAACAGCTCGCAGCATACACAGACATCGACCCAATGTCCTCACATATAAATTTTCTGATGCTCCCAGACTTAAAAATAATGTTTACGCCGCATTTTATTATACATACAGGGTGGTTCCGGGGTAATGGACGTCTTTGGCGCTCTTTATAAAGTATAAAAAAACTGTACCCATCATTCCTCGACATTTAACACCCTGTATCTCTTTAACTTTCAACATTTGGACTAAATTAAGCTAAATCACAATATTTTTACCATAGAAATCTACCCATAAATTTTTGTTCATTACCTCGAGACCACCATGTATATAAATAATAAGCCTAGAAAATAGTATTCAAAACAACAAACCGTAAATATCCAAAACCAATATGACCTTGTTCTAAAAAAAATTGGTACACGCGCGTCTGCCTGATTGTCTCTCTCCCTCGCGTCCTGAGATGAATTTTCCGTCCAGCTCGTCTAAAATCGTAGGAAAGGCGATCCATTACGTAATTCCGTGTGCGAACAAGTTACACAAACGGTTTCATTGCGATATTGGATAGGTATGCTCTGGGGACGCCTACCAGAAAATCAATTTACAATCGCCCATGTTTCGGATGCAGATAATAAAGTTTGCTCACTAACACAGATATGAATTTTTTTATTTCGATAGGCATATCGAACTCAATCTCTGCAGGGATTATAATGACTGAATATTCTTGTGAAATGGACAGTAGAGGGAACATTTATTAAGTATTAATAATATTGTGCGAAACACTACTTTGCGTTGAACAAGCTGAAGTGCTCTCCCTCAAGAAGTAAATACGCACTTTCACGATTGAGCATCGAGGGTCTTATGAGTTGTTTTAGGCAACGGTATTGATGCTACAACTGGAAGTTTTTCTTTGTACAATACCCTCACATAGAGCTTAAAAACCAATATTCATAACAGAACGCAAGCGTTGGAATTGTTTGCATATACTATTTGGACTAAGAAGCACTTCTAACAGCAACATCAAATTCGACAAACACGTATGTTCTAGAACTGAAACTGTAATTTTCTGATGCAGCATTACACAAGCCAAAGGGCAACTCATTAAATTCAATAATCTCCGTTTAGACACTACACTGCACTGCATGGTGTCGTTTCACACGTCAGCATATGAACTGCTTATCATTTACTGACATCACATCCCGGTTAGATGGGTTAAGTCGCTGTTGATGCTACAATTAGAAGTGTTTCTTGGTACAATAAGCTTAAAAAGCACTGCATCTATTGCAGTATTTAGCAAAGCGCTCTAACATAACGTACTAAGAAGCCCTTTTAACAGCAACGTCAAATTCGTATGGGTCTAGATCTGGCCCTAGAACGGAAACCATAATTTTCTACTGCAGCATTACATAAGCCAAAGGGCAACCCATTAAATTCAATAATCTCCGTCTATGCACCGCAAATGCTGTCGTTTCAGACGATTGTGTGTCTAAACCGCTGAGAAGCATTCATGAATCAATTGTGCTCCTTGATATCAAATATGCTAAAGAAATAACTATAAACAAGATTAAAATCGATAATGGTAAAATATTCCTGCGATTTTTCGAGAAAAAAATAGCCTGGCACTGATTTTCTTTAAATTTTGTTAGTAAAAAAAAACACAAAATATACATTTTCTTAATTTTTTAAATAATATATAATTCGATACTATGTGAAAATTTCAGGGGAAATTGCAACTGCTCATAAGCACTTGATCTAAGAAAATGAAAATTTTTGTCCCAAAGACATCAGTAAAAGTTGGCTAATTATTTTTATTTCATTAGATCTTAAATCTTGAACTGAGCAATAATGGCTCAAAGCTACACTTTTTATGTCAATTTTGAAAATTTTCCATTAACAACAAACGCATATGTAATTAAGTACATATTATTATACAACTGATGTAGATGTTGCTGAGAAAATTACCAAGCTTGTATACATTCGTACGGATAACAATTAACTCTTAGCGTATTAAACTTCTGTTAATAATTTTGACAAAATAACACCCTGTAGAATTTGGTAGCCGAATTAAAGACTCCCCATTATTTTCTACGTCTAACATGCAACGTCCGTCACTGACAGTATAACATCTGAAAATAAAGATGACCTGATGCTGTTAAAACCACTGCTAACCCAAATTTTCCGTGGGTAGTAATATATCGTTTTTTTATTTGATAAACACACACACGGGGTTGGATGAAGGTTTCAGTTTGTAGATTTATATGGCATATGCGTATAATACATTTCTCCTCTACAGTGACATCGCAGATCATTAAATATTTTACCAGAACGAAGCATTACTTATTGAAACTATGCAAACAATTATTTTGAAAACACTCTCCTTTGAATATTTTATTACTTACTTCAAGCAAGATTGTGCAGATATGTCAGTATTATTATTTACCTGTTTGTATAGATAAAAGCAACCTCTACAATAATTATAAGTATTTGTTATTGAATTGTCTTCCTCAGATCTCCAAGGCCTACCATATCTTACGTATAATTAGACGGCCTTATTTGAGGCCACTGAGGCGTAGACACCAATTATTACGGGTTTGTCTAAAAATTTCGTATACATAAAGTTTATTCACCTCATTCAGGAGTGCACAGTTTGTTTAAAAGGAAAAATGTCATTTACAAACACACTTATGCATGGAGTAAAACAGAGGACAAATATTTCTTTAAACCTTACAAATATTTAGAGGAAGGCAAGAGAACAAACTTTCTTATCTTTTGTTTGACCAAGAAATACCAGAAATTACCGCGATGATTGCCTTATTTAGCACAATCCAAAAGTACACGTAAAATAAGATCTATACAAGTGAAGCAAAGGCTTAGGAAGGAAATTAGAACCAGTTTGATAACCATCTGATCTAATGTTTATTGAGTGGAAATAAAAATAAACAGAGACCTCTGTCGAATTTACGTATAATTTAAGATCGTTGTACTTACTACATCAGATGTCACAACAGATTAAGAACAAGCCAAAGACGGACTTCAAAATTAATAAAATTCGAAAAAATATGGGATGTGATTAGAAGTACAGTGGGTGGACTAAGATTAAGTAACAAAAATCTTAAACGCGTGGTCTAAAAGACAATAAAAATTACTGCAAAACGTTTACAATTAAAAATTAGTCACTTTAAAACTGAACCATAACCTAGAATTTTTCTATTATTCTAAGGGTCAAGAGTCAAGGATTTTAAAAGAACACTGTAAACATCTTGGGATGTTTAGTTTAAAATAGTAAGTACAAATTATTTTATGCAAACATTATCGATTATTGTTAATATTGTTGTTATTATTAGTATTAATAGAATTTAATTCCCAAAGTTTAAAAATTTATGGGCGTGAAGTACACTTTACACTAGTGCTCTACAGATGACGACTGCTTCAGATTCAAAAATAAAATTTAGCATGTAGTGATTAGTTTCAATTAAGGTTTCAGTAGATGCCTTTGCAAACTAAATTTTTGGTGTATTTGTAAATATGTATTCAAATGCCGAGATGAAGATAAGGTCTTGATTTATCAGAAGTGTGATAAGTGCACCTCTTATCGTGTCACGCAATACCAAAGACGTTTTCCGAGTAGACAAATTATTATGCGAAATCCTCTTTGAACATTGAACAACAGCTGTAATGCCTTGACGGTAAACATGTTCTTATGTATTTATGTACATTTGTTTTTGTGGCCTTGTGATTTTTACTTGTGGCGGAGGAAATCCACTTGGTCGTGGTCGTCGGGCCAAGCATCAGCACTCAGAAAATACCAAAATCTTTGCAATAAGTTTTAATGTAAACAAGTAAAAAAAACAGAAAGTGATTCAACATTTTTAAAATTACTTCAAATATCAATCCTAGAAATAAATTTCAGTAGAATAAGTGCTACATCACTGTGCTACTATATCGTGTTCCTCATTTGGCAAATCATCATCTATATTTGGCAAATAAATGTTTTTTCTTTTAAAAAGGCGTATATCGTTACAAGTGACAATGATGTGTCCTGTCACTACATTTGACACCTTTGACTTGAGAAATATACCCAACTTCACGAAGGCATGACTAAAGGCCAGAGGCGGCGATAAATAGGGGTTTAGTATATATGTTTCGCTTCACAAATCAATTTGGAAAGTTTTTGATGGAAGATTCTCTTAATTCTTGTTTTTCCCTATCCCCTCTTAAAATATTTGTACTTAGTGATAGTTAACCCGGTATAACAGATATACCCTTAAAATATCTATCTACTTCTGGCATTTCTCTGTGTGTATGGACGCCTTAAAGGAAATAAGGGAAATATTTCGAGACCAATGAACTGAGACAGCCGAGTTAGAAGCTATGAACGCTTAATATGGCCAAAGAAGGTATGCCGTCGGTGATGTTATCGCTATATACCCGCTTATAATTTCCTAATTGGCTAATTTAACTGGACTTTCTCTGTCGATAGGAGTTATAAGGACATTCACGATAAAACTATATGGACGTTGTATCGAAAAAAAATACACTTTCGCTTATTTTCTTGAACGAGTTTAAAAGAATTAGTTCCTCTATACGTGCTGGGATTGTAACGTTGCTGATGCAAGTCGATTATATATACGGGGTTTAGGCCTCATTCTTCCGTAAACCATCAATTACTAATTGCATCAATTCCCTCACAACTTAAAACTAGTAGAAAGCGTAATTTTTTCTAGATGTTACCTACTACAGCATTTATTATTTGAGGCACTTTTTGTATTTTTGGTATTATCAGAGCAACGAAAGAATCTCAAGGTCGAAGAATCGAATCTACGCTGAGAAAGATCAGTTAATTAGATTGGTTTGTTGGAGTATGCAAAGGATATTCAGATACAAGTTCTTGTAACAATAATTCACATTTTTCTGATACCAGAATATAATGTTACTACATCATGTTATTATTGTAATATAACCGTACCCAATTTTCAAAATATAGATAATAACATTGTTTATGGTAAGTACATAAACAAGGATAATATCATCCAAAGTCAGTAAACATTCTAGACAATTTTAATACAAATCAAGTAGGTACGTTTTATTTTTTCTTTATTTATTGCGATTTTTATTTTTAAATTATTATTTTTTATTTTTAAATCACAAAATGTTGATATAATATTGTCACATAATTTGCCCCGCTCGCACCCAATTTGACGACTGTGGTATCGCGAAACGCTAGATTGCCCCGATCGTCCCTACGCGATTCTGGTAAACAAACAAATAATGCCGAATATCGAGGCGCAACTGGAAAAATGGAGAATCGACGAGAATCGTTCGAGACATGAATCTAGAGATGCTAGAAAATATTTGGAATATTCGCTTGGTCTATGAAAGAAGAATAAACGGCCGAGTCAGTCAGTCTTTTAATTATAGTCTTGAATTGGAGTGTTTAGTTGGAAATTTCGGAGAGATCAATTAGAATGCAAATGCGGCCTGCTTAATAATAATATGCCGCCCCCTCTCCCGCACAAGTCTCCGACTTCTGGGCTAATCCCTGTGATTAAAATGAGGGGTAGAGATATTATTATTAGATATTATAGATATTATAATTCAGAGTGATAAAGATAGTGATTAGTAGTCGGTAGTGTACAGTGTTAATAAATATCAGTAAAAATTAACTGTCTATTTTTGCGGTAAAACAAAAGATGGATTGCGAAATCCGTGACAATATAAAAACGTTTTGTCAAATTGTAAAGTAACGTTTTGTTAAAAAAAGTTATCGATTTAAATAAACATTTTGTGAACTTCAATTGATCCATCGATGTCATCATACCTAGGCATTCATTTTGCTTTATTACAAAAATGTTGTAAATATACATATCTAACACCCTGTTATTTCTGTTGGTAATATTAATCACTGAAGTTTTTCTTGAATTAATTAACGTCATCATTCATTCTGTTGCTTGACACAAGCGCGCATTCCGTATTATTAAGGCCAACTTTATCCGACGTCAAAATAATAAAATAATAGGGAAAAACCTGATGAAAATTGATGAAACCGAACTGTAATTATTTACACACAAAACACTGAAATAAACTACATAAATATTCAAATAAATCACTTCTTCATCATATTTTTATGTTTTAATATACAGGGTGTTACACCATCGTGTGGTGTATATGTACAAAAACCAAGTCAATTAAATTTTTGCCTTAGGTCTTTTTTATAATGAAATTCATATAATTTTAAGAATTTTAAATGTGAGATTTTACATGTCAATTTAGGCTTCTAAATTTTAAAATTGTATTTAACTCTTAGCTGAATTTGTTTTCGAGTTACAAGGTATTAACATTTTTTCGAGAAGGAACGGTTACAAAGAGATCTCTGCAAACTTTAGAGTAGGTACTGTATGAACTAAGAACAAGATTGCTATTTTAGGAAAATAATGTGTGACACAACGTGATTCAATTTAAAAAGCACTGATGAATTGAATTTTAAAAGTTTGATTAGTTAACTAACTATATTATACAGGGTTAACTAAGTACAAGTATTTTAAGAAAAAATAGAGAAAAGTAACAATTAACGGAATCACTTCAAAAAATATCCGAAATTATTTATAAAGCGAACAAAAATTTGTTTTCGTAACTATATTAAATCAAACCCTGTACTAAAAGGGTGACGATATACCAACAACCTGCCTTTGCCAAATTCGAAATATTGAGAAAAAGTGGAAAATATCGCACAACTACCGCTCAATCCACAACTGGTTGTGAAATCGAAAGCAGAAACGAACCAGATTTCTAAAACTAGATCATCTTTGATTATGTGTGAGACTTAAATCTACTAATAATACTAATAAATACTTCATTAAAACCAAATTCACATCAATCAATTGAAAACCAATCAATGACATCCTTTCTGTCAGTGCTGTTTATTTAATAAACTACTTGGTATCACAACTATCAAAGATTTATTGCTTCGATAAATATTGACAAAGCTCAAGTATAATCTATAGATTTCGGTAAATTCAATTGAATTAATAAAATTAAATAATTAATAATCTTTTTATTAGGATGTTTTTAACACAGTCAACAAAATAGAATTTTGTGTTGACTTACAGATAACGTAAAATACGTAACAATTATTTTTCTCGTTATTTTTTTTTATAAAAGGCGCATACTAATGAAACCAGCCAGGCATAACACATCTCTAACAAAGTGTTAAATTTCAAAACATACATGGATGTATAAATAAACACATACATTACTGTTCAGCGGTGGTAGTTATTTAATACAGATGTCTTATCTAGGCATTCACTGAAACAGGTAAGCAGATCCCTTGTAAATGGATATGCTGTTTATACAACATTACTGTAAACATCTGATCAAATTTTATACATACATAGAGACACAGAGCGTTTGGAAATTATGTTACGCACTTCTACTGCTATTACAACAAATCTGAAGACCATATTTTGTCTTCTTTTTGTTAAATATTTTATGAGCGAATATATAATTTATACTATGATATAGTGTGCATAGGTAACCAAAAACTAGCCATCCAGATTTTCTTCGTTTCAATCCAAAAATTAAAAAAAAAACATGATCCGATCCGTCAACTTTTGTTTTGAGGACACAAATACAGGATGTTTTCAAAAGAAGAACACAAATGGTACTAGTGAATCTACAGCTGAAAAAACACGTTTGCATAAAAATGACCTTAGTGAAATGTTCAACCAATATGAATTACAGGCCTTCAAAGTTTACAAAAAAAAATAACTACCTACTTAGTTTCTGTAATTTGAAAACCAAAAAAAATACCTTTACTTAATGATCAAATTTTACACAAATTTTCTACTAATGCTTGTGCAACTTCTCAACAACTTTTTGAAAATTTATGCCTCTTGGAGGGGGTTAAAAGACACAGTTTCCAAGTTATTTTATGCCACAATCTGTTTGACAAAAATTGAACATTCAATGGAACTTGTCAGATACCCTGGTTTATTTTAAAACTCTTATCTCTCTTATTTTTTTGCTCTAAAACTAAATTGACAAAAAAAATTAAATTCAATATCATATACCTGCATTACAACTCACACGATTGAAACTAAGAAATATTTAAGTAGGTGGCTGCCATGCTAATTTCTGTCATTTTTGTGACTTCTGCGAGTGCTTCCTTAGATTTGCTACTTAAACTTTTATTTTTACGATAACTTGGGATGAAAATAGCACAACAGCCGCCTACGTAAATATTTCTTACTTGCAATAGAGTGTTTTAATGCGAATGATAATGAATTTTATTTTATGTTAATAAAAGATTAGTTTTAGAGCAAAAAAGTAAGAAAGGTTTTAAAATAAACCACACTATGATACGTATTTTTGAATGAATTATCAATTTTGGCGGAACAAATATATTGTAGCAAAATATAACTTAAGAGATGCTTATTTTAACCCCCTCAAAGGGGCAGAAATTTTTGAAAAATTTTTGAGAAGTTGCACATGCATTAGTAGAAAATTCGACAATTACATCTTTTTTGGTTTTTAACCTACAGCTGATATATACATTTTTTTTGGAAACTTTGAAGAGCTGCAAAAGATGAACACTTTACTAAGGTAATTTTTATGCAAACGTGTTCTTTTTAGCTGTAGATTCACCGGTATCTGAGCCGGTACCATTTATTTTGTGCTACTACTTTTGAAATTACTAAATGATATTTGTTACATTCAACATTGCTTAGATCTCCGTTTCCTTCCTCATATTATTGCACACAAATCTTGTCAAAATCTGGATGCGATGTCCAAAGGTTTTACGAGAATTAACCATGATTATTTATGTTTTGTAAATACAACGCAGAGTCTAACACACGATATCTATATTTCAAAAATGGAAAACACTATACTCTTGGTACAACAAAGTGCACTAATATTCAAGAAGGTATTGATGTGCTTCATCCCTACGCAGTTTCAGATGAAATAAACAGAAAGCAATATACTAAGCGGAGTTCTACAGACGCAATATCAGCAGTTAAGGATTACGATGTTAAGGGTTGCTTAGGATACAGATTTTGGAAATGAGTACATCAATAAAAATTGTCTCTCTCAAAACAAAAGCTGACGGCTCGAACCTGTGATTTTTTTTTAATTTTTGTACAAAAACAAAATAAAAACCCAGGGTCACAAATTTTTAGTGACCCACACTATACAATAAAATAATATACTGGGTATTTGTTAAAAATGTTCCAGAATTGAACTAATAGATACGTACAAGGCAATTTTAGAGTAGAGCTTGTTTCTTTCTCAAGTTTGAAAGATTTAAACTGGAAGAAAGACATATTTACTGTATATACTAAATACATACTGTAAAAGATTTATCTTCATGGTCAGCTTTTCCACATTTGGTAAAAACACGAGCAGTGATCAACAATATCATTGATAATTAGCAATATAGACGTCTCTCAATAGACTACAATCGTTTTTCTACGTACACGCTCCTTAAAAGGACAAACTTCAATTTCAAATTCAATTCAGCGAGGTTGTTGTTTTCCCCAGCTTCCTTTTCTACCAGCAAATTGCTGGTACACGAATAATGCAATCCAATCTCGAATCTAATATAGCAAAACAAATAATAAAAATAAGCGCAATTTGAATATTTGCCTTTCACAAGTGCATACGCTTGTAATTGTTTCCGTGACATGTTCACATTTCTAATCGTTTTTAAACATTAGAAGGCACAAATAGCATAATTTCAAACTCATACCTGGTGCAGACTCATTTTTGTAATGTATAGTTACACTTAGTGTGTGTAAAACACCATGTTAAAAACAATCACTATCAAACACCTAAAGTTAAACTCCAGAAACGACACAGTTAAAAAAATTGTACTAAAAAACACTCAAATTCCACCGGTTAGAATTTTTCCGATCACCTGTATCTAAAACATGGCCTCGGCACATGAAAACTACGGCACACGCAAGGTGTGAGGCATCGAAACCAACTAGTGTGCGAGCTGCGAGTACCTCGTGGAAGTCGAGGCTGTCATGGAGCGGACCCTCTCTCTCGACGTTCAACTATTCCACGCCAAAGCCGGCTAGATGCGAGTGTGGATGATCGAAGACAATTTCCTATTCCACTGGTGCTACTCCCGTATGCAGGTGAGATCCGCCGTTTCCTCTGGACGACGACGTCTACGTGAGCTTTGGAAAAGGCAACGGGACAAATTCTTGGATACTGGGTGGACAACTTTCAGCAAAGTATTACAGAGAAGATGATGGTGATCTCCAACAAAAAGCACAATCGTCCTTGCCTTTGCGGTAAGTCCCAAAAATCCATTATTGATTAAATTTGTTTTGTACACATTTTATTAAAAGCAAAATCTATTCCCCGGATACACATACACGGTTGGAAAACGGTGATGGTTCATCTGCCGTTACATGAGAGCGACAAAGTGAAGTATAGAAATCCATGAGATAGACAAGGATGGCTATAGGAAGACGTTTTATAAATTAGAATAACATCTGAGTAGTCACTTCCCCTTTTATTTGTTTTGAATAGCAAAACGGGCGGTAACTATTTACCTAGATTTTAAAACGTCAATATAGTCATCCTTGTCTATCGCACGGATTTCTATACTTTACTATGTTGCTCTCATGTAACGGTAGATGGACCATCACCGCTTTCCAACCCTGTATATGGAGCTACAGTTTGGACTGTCACTAAAATTACAGTTATTTACAAATATATTAAATGTACCAAAAATTAAATGATATTATTTATTGTTATTGCAACTACTTCGATAAACTATTAAAAAACATCCCAAACACATTTATTAGCGATCTTACGTCTCAGCCATGAATTGGCTGAAGACGACGTTTACCGAAAAACTGAATTCAGCGCGTACATGATGCACCAAAATAATCGAAATAATTTCATTGCTAACGTTTTATTTGAACGGGCATGTTACTCGGCAAACACTCGTTATTGGTCTCAGGAAAATTCACATTGGATGCAAGAATCCATACGCAACGACCACAAAAGGTCAATGTGTGGGGCTGGTGGTGAGAAATACAATTGTTGGTCCATATTTTTTAATGAAAATTTGACAGGAGCATGGTATCTGAATTTAGTAACGTAGTAACTCTAATGAGTTTTTATAAACACCTTTGATATTGTTGCCCACCCTGTACCAATTTGAAGCAACTTGTGATATATTTTTGGAATCCGATCAGCAAGAGAAATCCGGAAATGGGAAAAAAATGGGTTGTCCCACTTAAAAAAAACGGTGATGACGTCATTATTCGAAGCTAGGTCACCCTGCATATTAAATTATTATTTTAAAAAAACAGCAAATTAAAATCAAAAAGCGACCTGCCTCGGGAATTTTTAATAATATTATTTATTCAGCTAATAATGAATGTACACGTTACTATGGACACACTGTATAGAAGGTGGGTATTAAAAACAAGCAATCTCGGAGACAGAGGTACTTGCGACAAATATATGACTTGTCTTAAGGTCGTCATAAAATGTTCATATTTGCGGTGTTTTTAGGTACAGAAATTTTGAAAACACGTGGAACAAAACTAACATTAAAATTCAAATTCTTGATGGAAGTCATAACATTTAAAAAGTATTTGCATAATACATTATTTTGTTATTTTATCTACGTTCATGCAAAAAACAAAACTTTATTGAACTATATTTAGTGGAAAAAGTGGTTCTCTATTGCACTAGTGCAATAACATGTTTATTGCATTCATCTCTCATTCTACTACAGCGTTTTGTCATCATGACAAACATAAACGTTCAAATCGACGTCACATTTTTCTAGACTTAGTGTCATCTAAATAACATTTTTTGGTTTTTGCATGAACGTAGAAAAAATATTGTATGCAACTCGTACAAAAAGTGCTTATTGTACTTGTTGCATAAATCACTATTAACAATTATTTTAATATATCTACTAATATATAAAGGTTTTTACAACAATACTTACACCTATCTATTTTCATATAATTTCTGTACCTAGACATTTTTTGATTAAAAATCGCTTTTCCTCACTATTTACTCATTTTACTTTCTTTACTATGTTTGAAATTCACAGGTGGCGGGAGATACCTTTCAAGGCCTAAATTATTATTTATTTTCATTTTTAGATTATTCAGTTATTAAATGTCTAAAACAATCTGTATTTATAAAAACACTATTTCAAGAATAAGGTGTCCTTAACACAATATTCACAGTTTAAGAGATACAGTAACATTTTGTCTCCCTGTATAGTTGTCATAAAAACGATAATGATAATTTTGAAAGACTCTTTTAAATTAAAAATAGAGGCTCTTTTTTAATTTCGATATTTCTATCCTCTTTAGAAATATGTTTTTTTCTGTAGAATGTCAGAAAAATTTTGAAGTATAAGTTTTGAACCGGAAATGTATGGCTAATTTTCCAGACAATCTCATCTCTAGTAGTATCTATCTCTAGATCCGAAATTTCGAAATTGAATCGCCATGTACCTATATTACAGCGATTCTAACTGCTCAATTTCCACCCGGTATGTATGAATGTCTGGATCGTCCGCGTTACCCACAGACTTATGAGCTGCTACTCTTTGGCACGAGCTTTTGAATAAATGAAAACTTGTAAAGCGATAAGCAGTCTCACGGTTACCATTTGAAACCAGAGGGAATTTTAGACGAATTTGTATTAGGCACTTTCGTTGCAAAGGCAAATACAATAATTGTAACACGATGTAAGGTCGTTTTCAATTGCCCCAACAAAAAAAAGGACGATGTCACAGAAAACCAGCTGTTACCGTGTTACCTTAATCAAGTATCAAAATTTGTCATTTAAGACATATTATGTATGTCGAACCAACAAAATAATTTTAATTAACAAATAATTCATTATTTCAAGTTACTAACAATAAAAATGATGAATCTATGTAACAGAAAGACTGATATTGTAATAAGATATCTTTGATTCTCTAAACAGCAATTTAATTTTTCCAGCATTCTCAAATTACCCAATACATAAACCAATAAAAATTATAAACTATTATTGACTGTAGCAAGTTATTTGACATAAATTAATTCACAGGCAACACGAAATGCGATGGAAATACGACTGAATACAATGAAGTCTATACGTCTACAATTCATTGTCTTCCAGTAAGAAATGACGACAAATTTCGAATTCCTTCATATTGCTATGCAAAGGAAATCACTTGGCAATCAATTACAATTATTAAAGGATTGTCTACTTTGACAGGAAAATATAACGAATTCAGACGTATTGGTAAAATATATTTATTGTGTACTGTAACAGTGGTATCTTATATCTTCTCGAAATTATGTGAATTTCATTATAAAATTCGCATAATTTCGGTACGGAGACCGCCCTCTGGCGACCGGAGACTGACTATTAATACCACTGGTAATGTCTTGTGCTACGCTAAGCGGAAAGCATCTGATATGTTTCATAATACATTATATACAAGGTGTCTCACCGGGAACTACGTATATAGTTAAATGCAAAAATACTGATCTAAAAAATTTTTAAATTTGGCAACATGGCAAATTCCTTGGGGCGAACGTAACTAAACTATCTAGGACTCTCCAGCACTTTCGGTTCTACCGGAAGTCGACAGCAACTTTGATATTTTAAAAGGAACATCCTGTTATTGCATTTCCCTATAGCTAGGATTTATAGATTTTGCGATATTAATTTATTAAGAAAACAATTGACGTATTCTAGGGTGCTCGAAGATGTCCGCAACTTTTTCCTAATAGATATTAAGTTGATTTTAGATATTGGTAAAGAACTTAAAGTATATTTTTCATTAGTCCTGGAAATTAATTCTTTCCAAAGTTGACCGCATGCGTTTTTGTTTTTAGGATTTAGGTCCGGACTATATGGAGGCCAAGAAAACATACCACCACGCTGTTTTCAGCGTTCAGAAACATATCACCATCTTGCGTGAACCACATATTTTCACATCAAATTCAATGGTAACGTACTAACGTACAACCTAACCGACCAATATGTGTAGTTATTTTCTAAAAAAATTAAATAACTGAGACCATACTCTGGCAACTAGTACAGACCTAGAAACTGGTTGTCAATGATCCCACACAAAACTTGAATTTTAAACTTATATTGGAAAAATCGTTCTTGCGTTAAAAGATAATTTCCAATTTCCTAAAAACTATTATTTCCAAAATGATTTGTTAAATTGAATATGCCCAGTATATACACGCCATTTCATTTGCAAATAATATTATATTGACGAATGACTGATCAATATTTTGACGTCTGTCGGCAATCCAACATCAGCGGTCGCCCAAAATAAATGGTGGATATTTTGTTGCTATTTTGTCACTAATTTGTACCACCAGTTTCAATTTTGCAGCTTATGCCGTTTCCAAGAAAAATGGTAGCTGCTAGCATAATATCAAGCAGGCAGACCATCGAATTACTCCTCAAATAAGAACGATAGAAAACCGATTGTTGAGCCATATTTTGTTATTCTTCAAGTACTTTCAAAAGGTGTAGATATTGTTTTATTAAATTTATACCTTCAGTTTAAATTTTGTGCCGTTTTCCAAAAAAATAGTGGCTGCTGCTACTTCTTGACTAAGGACGATAGTAAAGCAATCGAAAATTCAACCACAATAGATCTGACCTATTTCTGCATTTTTAGGATTGTCCTTCAGGTGGCCTCGTAAGTTGAGTCAAATATCTAACTATAAAAATTATTATATAAATTAAAATTATTTGAAATTAAATATCGACAATGACAAAAGTGACATTAGTGACTTCATTGATAGGAATCGTAGGAGATTTGATTTATATTAGCTTAAAATACCTTTCTAATACAGTAAAAAATGTTACAAAAGCTAATAATAAAAAATATATGGGTAGATATTGTAGGTGTAATTCAACGCTAGTTGGGGTTTTTGTCTACAGAGTAGTTAGTTTCACTATAACAGCAAACAGGTATTGAATATATGACAACGTCGCTCTCATACTGTCTTAGAATTGTTAGCTATGTATTTATACATAATAATTACAAAAACACACCTAAACATAGGTATACTTATTGTGGATGATTTTCTTAGAGCTCTTTTCACGACAGAATAATAGTTACAAGTGTTTAAAATGACTCCTGTTTCTTGTAAGAAGCGTTTACCGTACCGTATCTCGTAGCCAGAGAGTTTTGCCTAGATTCGCCGTAAATTAACATGCCATGCAGCTGGCTATGGTTACTATAAATTGATCCATTTTTGTTTATGTACACTCAGAAACATCAAACAAAAACTAGACAAAATGGATGACACTAGCTGTACGCAGCATTATGACTAATATTACTTTCAAGTTATCACCAGAAGTCTGACACTGCATGTTGTCGAACTTACGTTAGTTTTAATGAGTTTCTCAAAAACTTCAATTGTTTACTTCATTAATACTGATTCAAAAATTAAATTATGAACAAATTACGTTACAGATGCTTTTACTTAACCTTAATTGTAGGTACTGTCACGGGTTTCCTACCCGACTTTTACTACTGCCAGAAAACAATCCGTTAATTAATCACTTATCTTTATTAACTACTCTGTACACTACTGAATACTAATTACAGCTAAACTAAACACTACTTCACTTTTAATCGCTATCTAAATCGCTCTAAACACTCCAATTCAAAACTGTAAAACAAGACTGCCTGACTTGACCATTTATTCTTCTTTTATAGACCAAACGAATATTCCAGGTATTTTCTAGTATCTCTAGATCCATTTTCTCGAACGACTCGAACGCTTCTCGTCGATTCCCCATTTTTCCAGTCCCGCCTCGATACACGGCATTTTGTTTGTTTACCAGAATCGCGTAGGGGCGATCGGGGCAATCTTAGCATTTCGCGGTACCACAGTCGTCGAATTGAGTGGCAAGTGGGCAATTAGGCGTCGAGTGGGGCAAATTCTGTGACAGTATCTTAGTTTGTAATTTTGTAATATAGTTTTGAATCTTATGGCAGTTGTATTTTTATTTTTGAAATGTATTTGTAGACAAACTATTCGTTTTTTATTACTTTTAATCAGATATACAAGCCCTTAAAATTGCGGCACTCATATTCCGGACACCCTGTATGTATCCATAAATCATTACTTATAAACCACTCTGTATACTGTATTTTCTTTCATTTACCCTCTTTATGCCATTTAAGGTCTTTCCATTCAAACATGTTCATAAATATGTGGAATTGAATTTTCTCTTGAATTTTTATAGCGTAATATAATCTTATCAAATATTCCATTTTCCCATTTTCCAGTTTGCATCATTATAAAACCTTTTACCATCAATTTTAATTTAACCTATCTTTTCTCTCCAATGAGCACTTTCATTTATTAAATTGAAGATAAAAGCGTACATTTTTAAAAAATAATATTTATTAAATTCGTTGTGGAAGTAGATGCAACCCAAGCCGCAAATATTTCTCATTTTTATCGTACTTATGTGGTGGTACCAAAACAACTGACAGTCTGATAAATTCGTACAGACCAAACCATTTTCAAGTCGTGTACTTGAGATGCCCCTGAGAATATATAATTAGCTATAAAAAAGATTAACCACTCGGACGAAAACCCAAGCCAGAGAAAAAATTATAATTGCCATTCGCAATACAGGTTCAAGGTTAAACTGAAAAGCAACCAAATTACATAATACGGTTTACAAAAAAGTTTATGATATTGTTCAGAGATTGACAGCATAAAAGCCAGAGTTATTTAACGTCTGCAAATACTGCCTACTTACAATGTAAACAATGCGAATTATAATTATTTATTGGTATCTAATATTTTATTAATGAGGGCATACCGATGCACAGAAAAGATAGCTTTCAGGTTCAAGCCGTAGGTTCGAATGTGAGCAGTTTAATCTTTTTAAGAGTCACTTGAAGGCTATGGAGGTGGTGCTGCAAGGCACAGTATTGAGGCCATTCTGCATGTTGCATATAACATTCACTGGTTAACGCAATGTTTGCTGAAATATTCTGAATGCCGAGAAGGTGAAATAGAAATATGAAGGATTCGTGGATGTAAAAATAACAGTTCTCTTAATCAATATGTGGTCTAAAGTCACATTTGTCCCAAAAAAATAAATCAGCATTGCGCAACATTTAGGCGATACTGTTCAATTGTTTACAATATACTATTCGTAGATCACTATTCACTGTGGCTAACACATGTGAACGAGTCGCTCGACTGCAGGTTGATTTGTTTTAATTTAAAATGCCTTACTCTAATTAAGAATTGGTATGGAAAAATACCAAAAAAGTGATAAACATTAAATTAGGTAGACATTTTCTGCTATCCAGAAGGCACCCAGTAAACAATTTTTTGATTTTCCCTTGCGATTGTAAGGGGTAGAAAAAACCCCTAAGACTTGTTCCATACAATAACATTTTTTCTTATTGCTACCTTACCTTTTAATTAATTTCATATAGCTTGATTCATTTTAAACAATTTCTGCCAGTCGCAGCCTTCTAGTTTTATTTTTAAAAATTTAAAAAATATATACTTACATCCAGAAAATGTGTCAGAAAATTGGTCCTACCATACGTAAAATGATCCGCTGATTCCAAAAATGTCAAAAATACAGGGTATCCCATTTAAAAATATAAATTTCCGGTCATTTCCGGTCAAACCGGAAATATCATGAAATCTGAAATGACCTCAAATAAATCATGGCACCATCTAGTATAAACCCACCCAATTTCAAATTTTTATCAGCCGTCATAAAAAAGTTACAGCGTGTTTCCACTTTCCGTTGTCACCCTGTATATGTATAAACATATCACGTATATACATTGTACTAATCGAAACATAGGCAACCAGTATTTCATTACTACGTATCGGTGGTCATCCACTTAAACCTAGTACATATTCCAATACAGAAATAAAAACATTGCGCTTCGCACATCTGAACATGTAAATATTGAAAATATTCCATATATATTTTTCGGTTTGGGCTATTATCTTACACAAATTGAACAGCGAACATCAATCTTTCCAACGCTGAAGGTAAAATTATAGCCATTATACCAACAGCGGTGCTACGATGATTAATAGTGTTGTTGCAAATAAAAAGCCTTTAAAATAAACTGCAAAGTGTGCATAGCGGCTCTTTTTTTTCTGGAAAAAGAGTAATTTAAAAGATATTTAACCGCAGTACGTGAATGAATGGCGGAGAAATGACAATAAAGAATGAAATAAAAATATTCAGTCTCAGTTGTTATAGAACGTATTAGTGAGATCGAAAAATATAGAGGACGTCTAAGTACAGGGTGGGTACGTACGGTTTACGGTGGATGCATTTGAAATGTATGTAATAGAATCTCCCCATGATCGGTTAAATATTTTCTCTATCTGTATATTTATTTCTTTGTAATGAGACATATTCCTACAGACAAGTAAACCGCATAGATATAAATATATATTATAGCGTCAGTGCGTAACGTTCTATGCATTTTAATCACAAGCCATATTTTTTACGTAACTAGCTTTAAGCGGTATCTATCTGTATCCATTTTGTTTGATGTCCAAAGCCAACAAAATAATATGACAAACCGATATTTATATAGTCTGGCAGTGTTAACACGTTTATTTCTCTAACTGCTGCAACACAAGAGTTTATTTCTTTATTTTTTTAATGTAGACCAGGGGAAACATCTGCATTTTCCAAACCTGTAAATTGTTTAAAGATATTCTCTAAATTTGTTAACATTGCTTATATCTATATCAGAGCAATGCTTATAACGCATAAATAAAGAAATATGATCAATGGTGCAAAAAATCTTGATGACATCTTTCAAATGTACGAATTTGACCCTCTGAAAACGCTACTAAATAAACGCTAGTGATCTTATAACAACGAATAGAACAACATAATTATCAGTAGCCGCTTGTCCGTAAGACTTGCTACAGACTATGCGTGTATTCGGGATTCGTGATGCGTGATTTGTTAGCAATTCGTGAATAGTGTGTAGGGTCTTGTTTGTTCCATTCCATCCATTCATAAAAATCCTACACACTATGCACGAATTCCTCACAAATCACGAATCGCGAATACACGCATAGTCTGCAGCGAGCATAACACATGTACTAAACAAAAACAATTATTGGCACCGAAGAAAAAAATAGGTAACAATTTTTGAGTTGTCCATAACAATTTCCAATCTTTATACAGGGTGTTCAATTACTAACCAGCTAAACGTAGACAATGATTCTACGATGAAAATTAAATATTTCAGAAACTATTTGGGTCATTTTGTCTGATTTATCAACTTTTGCCAAATAGATTGTATTGATGACTAAATCCCGCAAGTCGTTCGTTCATTATCAGGGACGTACTTTAAGATGTTAAGTTAATGTTAGTAGAAACCGAGGTACAAACTATACCTACGTACAAAAAGTCAAACATCTTCCTTGTACTGGTAATTTATAATATCCAACATTATTCAAATTAAATTAATTAATTTACAAAACACTCTACATAACTATTCACTTGTAGTATTGGAATAAAATTGAATAACCGGCAACTGCTGCAAATGGTATTTTATTGACTCTTTTCCCCACCACCTACGAGGTAGAGTATGGAGGCGCGTTGGAGGCTCTGATGTCATTTTTTTAATTAAAAAAATAAATAAATCATGGCGTCCAAAAGAAAATTTGTCCAAAAATGTTGATTGTTTTTCTTTAATATTTTTGTTATTTTTGATTTTACAACAAAAAGTTACTGGACTAAAATTGTAGAGAATTCAATTTGCAATAAAAAATGTTTTAAAATTTTTTTTGTATGACCTGATAAATGCTTAAAACAATTTAACCCCCTTTTCCAAGATGGCGGCCGAAGTTGGAGGGTTGTGACCCCACAAACTTCAAGTTAAGCTTTTTTTGACCGCTTTGAACTACGTTCTATCCGCACAAATCTTCAATTTTGTTGAGATAAAAATCATACAAAAACTCACCCTATCCGTGATGCGTTCCTCCACCTTGCCTCTCTTCAAAGATCTAGCCCTTATGACCTTGCCAGGTCCATCGTATTCATCCATTTTCGAAACAATTTTCCCCCAAGAGCACTAACCGAAAACGACCCGCAATAACGAGAAATTTAAAATTTTGTACTAAAAAATTCAACGGCTAACGAAATTCACTAGTAAGCTCATTTTGGAGCACTTCCGTCGCACTTTTGGCATTTCCAGGGATTCAGCTCTGCGACTCCACAGCTGTCAGTTCCTTCATCTGAAACAATGATATTTTATCGGATTAAGATTATCGGAATCCATTGAATTTTTGCTAATTTTGGATGATAAGTCAATAGAATATGAAAAAAAACAAACAATGCATTAATACTTCTAGACCCGTATCGAGTATTACGGCATCACCGATGCATTACGTTGTTTTCAACAATGCTTTGGGTTCCTAAGATAGTAAATGTCATTTCTGTTGTAAACTGTGAGACGTAAACATTTATTACGACAATAAAATTTGTAACGAAACAATTGGTGATTAGATTTTATGCGGTTCTTAAATGCTATCACATTATCGGTGCCCTATCAGCAGAATATGACGCATTTGCAAACGTGTATATTATGATATAATTGAATTTTCCCAGTTTAAAGTTGTGACCATCTACCTAAATAGGTATTATTTATTAATGATTATAAATATAGAATCGTATCACCTTATTAAGCCCACTTTAATAGAGTAAATATAAACTGCTGGCAAAATTATTCAAAGATTTTATTTCGGACTTTATTAATTATTTCTAATCGTTACATGCATCTAATACTATACAGGACGTTCGTTCAATATTGCGCAGCAACATATTACGCCGACATTACGCAGTGTTGTTGTTTCGTGCAATTTTAAGAATATTATCTTTTTTATAAAAACTTTTCCTAATTGCATTAAAAGTCTTCGTGTTGAGGTACGGGATATCTGTGTAGTAGTATGGTATGATTTTTATTGATAGCTCCGGTGATTTTCCTGATCTCCACCTTGTATAATTTATCCCCTAAGCTGTTGTTCAGTTAGTATGAAAGTCCAACGGGTTGAGATCGGAGGAACGGGTTGGCTATTTAAGTCAATGAGTTTTGTAAAAAAAAATAAAAATTAGAACTGATGACATATTTCGTTTATATGGTTCCAACGTTAGGTAAACAACAGCTACGGGAACAAATTTTACAAAATGGAGAGCATTCTAGGCTGAAACATACATATTTTCCAAAATGTTTGTTAAGGTCGCCGTATTTCTCGCCGTAAAATAATCAAATTTGTGGTGTTTTTTAGGTACTGAAATCTCAAAAAATAAAACACGTAGAGCAAAAGTAATATCAAAAATAAAATTACCGATGTTTTGTTTATCCACTTTTACTATTTAAACTCTCCTCAAATAATATAATAACTTTTAAAATGCATTTGTATGACACACATTATTTCGCTATTCTAACCCCACATTTTAACAATTATTTTCACATACTTAGAAACAAAAGTGAACAATCTTATGTGCAGAACTATGTAAGTTTATGTTATAACAATGTTTACATCTATAGTTGAATTGAAAAAAATCCGTATTTTGAAAGATTTCAGTACCTAAAAATTTGCTGGATAGATCGCTTTCTGACATTATTTATTGATTTTACTTCGTTACCTTTGAATATTCGCAGGTGGCATGAGATAACATTCTTGTTATTTGCTAAACTCTATATTATTCAGTTCTTAAATGTCTAAAATTACTTGTATTTGTAGAAAACACTATTTCAAGAATACGGCGCTCTTAATTTCTAATCAAAAGAACTCCGAAAGTGAATGTGGTATTCATATTGAACATTTGAGTTCATTTTTTGTTTTTTATGTTTGCTGTTACTTGTGTTGTTTATTTCAAAAATTGTGGAGGGCCTCAATCCAAAGTGACACAGAAAGTGTATCGACTTAAGATAAAGATATGTGCAAATTCCAAACAAATATCTGTAAAACCATCGGAGCTATCAATAAAAATCAGTTTTAAAAATTTTATTTTGACACTTTCGAAAATGGAGCTCCAAAATGAAAAGTGGCATAAGAAAAGTCCCATTATTTTGGTTCAAAGAATATGTGGTTAACGGCTTGACTTGCTAATTTGTAACCCCCTGTATTTAAAAAAGAAATATTAGTTGAATATCGATGGAACGTACGAGTTTTGAGAAAAATAAAGGTATATAAAAAAATATTAATATGAAAAAGTATATTATTAAGGATTTAGTATAATTTTATAATATCTACAAATATTAATTATCATAAAAAATTAAAACAAATTTAATAATAACAGTTTAAAGACGTGTATTTAGTACATGCCAAAAATTAATCAAATTGATGTGATATGTTGAGAAATTTGTTTTATCAAATTTTACTGAATCTAAGTAACATACATTTTTAGTTAATATTTTTAAATTTATTTCTGCCGTTTTATGTGTGAAATGGCTTTACCTTTATTGTTCTCCAAAAACGTGTATCTAGTAGTACCATTTTATGATATTATCCTTTGACGTCTGCAAAGACCGTTAACATATTTAAAATATTTGACTTTTAATATATACCCCTCCAACTACCTATATCCACGCCACTGCTATTGAGAATAAAACAGTTTGCATGTTTTTATCAATACACGGGTGATATTAATTCGTATACAAATTTTGGCAAAAGTAAGTAAAAATAATAAAATTCTGTTCAGTTACAATTTTTAACACTAGGAAACATAACGTTAATGAGGAAAAAGTTATATCAACCATCCTCACTATTTTTCCACTTACTTTCTAGTTTCTTTACAGTACAAACGAGACACTGTATATTTATATTTTAATGATTTAAAATGTGCTAAAATTTTTAAAACATTCTTAATATTTTTTTCATTACTAAACTTATCCTTTTGGGTTTTTAAAGACGTTTTGCAGACACCACTTACTACCCGATACCCGACACATAGAAACATTAAGCACGAAGAATCATCTCAAACAAACAACTACATATCTCGTTGACACCATTTCAGTTAACAATAGCAATTGCCCACAAATATTTTCACGGTACGTTAGGTCCTAGGTGGTCCTTAAAGAGGTATTCTTAATGCTATTGCACATACAGGGTGTATAATAGATACATCCCTTTAAAGCATAATGGACGTAAAAATACAAATACATCATTTACAGTGCACTAACTAGATTTTAAGCAGTGTGAAAGGGTGCGAGCGCGGACATATTTTGTATTGTTTTGTGCAAACATTTCTCATTCGAATCAAGAATTAGCAATGTATAGAAAATATTTCTGGAAGTATTAATATCATATAATAATTTATATCGTTACTGTGCAACTAAGTTCTACAACGGTACAAAAATGACTATTCAAAACCTAAGGAACATTGGTCGAATAGACCCAACCCATGAAAGCTGCGGACAAGGAAGAATGCAACATGATAGAGCAATGCATTTTGCATCCGTCAAGAAAAACTCGAATCCTAAAAGACTTTCTAACCCAGAACACTTAAAAAATATTTTCAAAATTGCTAGGTATTTTATACAACTCAAAGGGTCAAAAAATGTCGCAATTTCTTTGATTTAGCTTTAGATTAAAAATTGCATGTTATTAAAAAAAATTGTTAATTTTCACGTTCTCCTATTATCCCTATGAACGCACTTATTTCACCCTGTGTAAAGGAATGCAACTATCCTGCCCCTTCCTCTCCCATTCAAATAAGAGACACAATTTCACAGCCGATTGAGCGGAAACTAAATAATTAGTTTATAGTAAATATACTTGCTTATTCGAGCTATGTATAGGTTATTTCACAAAAGTGAGGAAAACAGCTACTTAATAATTTTATCTGTTACAATTTTATGTGTAATGGCAGTAGATACAATACTGACTGAACCTCAAAATGAAAAAAAAAATAGACTGTATACAAACAGAAAAAAGTCACTGGCCACTGTGTTTAAATACAAATAATTATTTGTGAAAAGCGCTCTGTTGTTGCAAAACATTTTATTATATTAATATAAATAAAAACTTTCATGATTTCTTCACCTTCGTCATATTAGTATAATGAACTTTAAAGGTTATAGCATGAATTCTTCCTCTGGAAAACTAATTCTTTAGATACTTACTGTAGAATCATAATAAATTGAAGGATGATTTCGTTAATTCTTATTTTTCTCTATTTCGTCTTAAAATGTTTATAATAGACATTAACCCTATATAAATCATTAAATTTTATAAATTTTGTAAAATCTTTAATTTAGGACTTTGTAAAGAAAATAATAATAATAATATCTCTACCCCTCATTCTAATCACGAGAATTAGCCCAGAAGTCGAAGATTTGTGCGGGAGAGGGGGCGATATATTATTATTAAGCAGAACGCATTTGCGTCCAGGAACGACTTAGTTGGTAGACCCTAATCACCATTCAGTGCAGGAATGAGGGAAACCAGGAAAACCTCATTAATTAGGGGGGTAGTCAAATGTCAACCGGTATCAATCTCTCACATTGATCCAAGACAACATTCTTCCACCCTACCATACGCGCAGAGAGGGTGCCAACCCTCTCCACGAATATAGCTTATATACGGTCTACCGGCTGCGGGGGTCGAACCCACAGCGATCTAGTCACCTCGATTCAAGTACAGACGTCTTAAACCGCGCGACCACTGACCGATCAAATAAAAAAGACATTTTTAATTTAACATGCTACAATGCATGTTATTTTCGTTTATTTTTTTAAATATAGGCACATAACTTGGTTAGGGTAAAAAGCAGTTTATGAACATCAAATAAGTTTCCTATAAATATTTTATTGATAGATAATAACAAAAAGTTTAAGAATGTTCTACAATTCACTTTCACATTTCTACAATAGAATATTTCTCGCACAGAAAATATTTTATTTTCCCTATAAAAGTTAAAATGCATTTTCTGTTTTCGATTGGTATTATCACCTAGCGAAACGGTACAATATTTACATCCTGTATGTAACAATAACACCATATAACAAACATAGACGAAAACATGATGTAACAATTAAATGTCGACTTGATTTTAAAGGAAAGGTATTTAAATCAGATATTTTAAAATATATAGCAACAACACATCACACTACTGTTTGCACTGTACAGAAAACATATGGTTGTTAAAATAATTCACGATTTTTAAAGCAGAATAAAACATCAAAATAGATATCGTTCATTATATCATATCGAATAGAAATTGGGAATAGTTTACATCATCGACAGGTATACCTTGCAAAATTCATTGATATTGGAGATAAAAAAATTAACTAGAAGCAATAACCTTTACATCACGATTACAGTTGAGGACAACGTATTAGTGTTTTGAACAATTAATTCTTCATTTTCAACTGAAATGGAGGTTAAGGACACCGTTCCAAGGCTAGAGTGAAAACAAACGTGTATGAAGACTGCCCTACTTTTATTAAAACATTGTAGTAAAATAATATACTACAAAAAGAAATAAACGTTTGAGAAATAATACTAATACTAATTTGTGAACTACATACTGGAAAATTAACTCATTAAATTATAATAAAAAATAGTATGTGAAATGTAGTGTGTACACATACTAAGTCTTAAATTCTACGTGACATCTAAAATGTAACAAACAGAAAAAAAAGAAGCAAATATGTTAGGTACACTGGAATGCGTAAATAATTACCTACAATTTATTTTAATCTAGTCGTACCGTCAACACTTTTGACAATGTTATAAAGTTTCGAGGTTTTTATTTTATATTTATGTAATAAGTATTAATTAATATTTACTAATTCTATTTGAAAAGAAAGCCACCTAAAAAGCTATGCAAGATGCAATCAGAGCTCATCTATAGTGGCTAATTGAGTAGGTACTAATTTATAGGGTGTAACCGCTATTTTTCCTCCAGAAAATCGCCGCCTATGATACGCGTCGTCCGAGATGGCTTGGATCTATCAACTACCATGAGGTAGTTTTTTACAGCAATTTCAATTATAGAAACGACGAAAATTAATATTTTTATTAATAATAGTACCTGATACGTAAGATTACATAGGAATAACTTCATTAAATTGAATAGTGTTATTCACTAAAGTTTCGAATTGTGTAATAACCTTCAAATTTATATTCGCTTGTGCGATTAGATCCAGTGGTGGATCGCTAACTTTAAACACTCTGTATTAACGTAAATTCTATGTATGTAAAAGTTATACTTTAATCATAGTTTACTCAGTGTTTAATGTTGTCAGTCTCACCCTTTTTAATATTTATGTAATTACAAATATCGTAGAATACCTATTAGCCAATGAATTCATTCCTTTCAATACAAACTTTAAAAATGCCACTACTGTTAGAAAATGTGTACGCTAATGACCGCCGCATAACACTACGTACTATTTCCCAACTCTCGTCGATTACGCCCGATCATACCGACAATTTGTGTCCGTTGTGGACAGTTGCTTTGTTTATGTAAAATCGCAAACAAAGCCTGAAAAGCCTCCTAGAGGTTACAATTCGTTAGCTGTTTCGCATTTCGAATTGCGATATATTTATTGTAACTCTGATAGACAATTTATCAGCAAAAATATTGTATATTTACCGCTTAAATATGTTTGAAAGGAAGGATTTTAGGAAATGGCACTTGTCTAATAAAAGAAAGTGTAGTTCAATAGTTATTTATGCAACAAGTACAAAAAGCAAGTGTTTATTGCACGCGACGTGAATTTGTCCAACGAGGCCGTCAGGCCGAGTAGGACAACACGTTTTTGTACGAGTTGCATACAATATTTTTTCTACGTTCATGCAAAAACAACAAAATGATATTTAGATGACACTGTCTAAGAAAATGTGACGTCGATTTGAACGTTTATGTTTGTCATGATGACAAAACGCTGTAGTAGAATGACAGATGAATGCAATAAACATTTCCACTTTTTCCACTAAATATAGTTCAATAAAGTTTTGTTTTTTGCATGAACGTAGATAAAAGAATATAAATGATCATATAGATTCTTTTGAACTACACTTCAGTAGCTGGAAAAGATTTTCCAACGATTTAGGATGTGATGTAAACATTCAGAAAGCTGATAAACAAAAAGTGATATAGAATCCTGAATAACACATTTTTTTCTTACAAAATACCTCAACATTTATATAACAGAAATATTACAAAATGTGTTTAAAATCGTCGCAAAATGATCATTTTTTATTTCATATAATAACCAAGATACCAAATGCTGTTGTATCGCATTTGGGACAGGCGATATTCTCTGATGTATACCAATTTGTCTACAAAAACATCATACAATTCTCACTCAAATACATTTGGCCGTATGAAATTCCGCTCATGGCACCTTTCGTATGCAACGAAGATCTTAAAAAAGCATGAGGAAACGATACAAACCCAATAAAACGCTTTTAAATAGCTCTGGACGGTCGTTAAAATAGCTTTAAAATGTCGCCACACCGCTGCTCCCTTGACAAATTGGACCACTTAGACGCATTAACACATTTTTTTAAGGTCATGACCAGATGCGAGTCCATAAGCAAACGGTATTTATTTTTAGACAAACCGAGGTATTCTGTAAGAAACCTGAAACTATTTCAGTTTCAGTGGAAAATTAATACGGACTACATCATTAGTGCATCTTCATTAGTAGTTTACTTTTACAGTCGTTGTTGGATCAAGACATATTCATAAAAGTTTGAATAAAAAATGTACCTTGATATTTGTTTAAAAATGAATAAGTTAGGGTCCAAGTCAGTCTGTCAATATTTTTTGTTTAAAGAGTAATATTTTTCAATGAAGATAAAAGTTTAAAATAAAAGAAAAACTGGTTTGTTCAAACATTAAAGACATCATTTTTTTAGCGAATGTCCTATAACTACCATATTACCCCACTTAGAAAGATGCCGTTGGAATGAGCGAATAACTAAATTCGAATGTCAAAAGTGAATAAAACACAACATTCAATGACCTCAGTTCAAAGGTCACTGACCTTACAGTAAACATCCCTTATTAGTCCACCTACACACAAAAAAGTCAGTTCTTAGAATTGTACTGAGTAATTCCTAATCTCATACATCCGCAAGAAGATATTCAATTGAAATAAATATATATGTTCTTCTTTGTACCAACAGAAGTTCTTCATTTATTAAAGCCATAGTTTGAAATGACACTAAAGTATTCGTTTTAAATAATTCTCACTCATGTTTTGAGAAAATCATGTTCTTATAATGTTTAAGTAATTTTCATATCGAGAATGTCCATCACGCACAATTCCAGAATTTACTCAATACTAATTAATACATTACTACATATATAGTGATTTCATTCAACAAGCTTCCTTTAAAAAAAATGAATTCACAGCTATTTCGTATCTAAATCATCTAGAATTATTATAATGGTTATTACTGACTGTAGACTACTATTACTGTCGAATTCGATTCAATGAAAACAGATTGCACGTACTCAAGGTTTCGTATATACACTAGATGCTCAATAAACCTTATCTAAATACACTAATTACGGACCGTAATTACAATTACAGCTTTCAATGGACTAACAGTTTATCGTTATGTCGCGCACCAATGCTTTTTGTTTAGCTACAATTTTTTTGTGAATGCACTTGCCCCGCTGTTCTTCAAAGACGAAATTTGTTGATTGAAATTTGCTTCTTAAATACCGCAGTCGTAAAACGTCAATATAAAGGGGTCAAATTGAACACACACATTTGACTGAAATGATGAAAACCCAATGATTACTTCAATGCTGACATACAGGGTGTTTGTGTATATTTGGCCGATTCATGACAGAATACATTTGACACCAGGGTGTTGTTGATCATCTCGTTTAATTATTATTTCACTATTATGTTTGGTATTGTGCTACATTAACATCCAAATAACTCATCATAGCATGCAACACTGAATGTTATTAATATAAGGAGAGGCCAGTAGTAATTCGTAAGAGGTGCGGCATATTTATCAATATTGGTATATTTATACATTTTCCTCGATTGTCTATATAAAAAAAGAACATTTGTTCTTGGTACCGGCAATGTTTAATCGTGCCTTTAATAATAGCGATCCACAACAACTAGTAAATATTGGGAAACTAACCATGCTAGCGTTGGACTGTCATGTTTTATCGCACTTAAATAATGTTACTGAAGGATTTTGGTGCGCTGAATCCAAATACAGGTAAGCATGTGCCAAATGCAGCTACTTTTACAACGGTGTGCAGTGAGTGCAAGTGTAGTGCAAACGCAGGGATGACGTGGAAAATTTGCAACCAAATCGTAGAAGAGATGGAGGTGCAAAGCGTCCACGGCGTATTGCAGCAGTATGGCGCATCATACACGAGGCTCTATTGTATCCGTACCATCTACAGCGTGTCTAAGCTTTAATACCAGGGGAGTGGATGAGAGGGACCGGTGCTATGGCCGCCACGATCTCTTGACTAAATTATTTGAACATATTATCAACCAAATGTCGAAAACTATGTTGACAATAAAAACAATCGCGTAATGTCAGTTGTGACATGACGTAAATCGTCTGGATCCATGCGGCGACTTTTTTATAATTCCGTTTACATGAAGCTAGAGTTGCTAGCTTGCTAGCACTGGCTTGCTTTCCTAGCTTAAAAAACTAGCCTCGTGTAGACCGGCCGGGCGTTATGAATGTTCAATTATTTTCTTCATTTGTAGCAGAAACTAAACAAGCCGGTAATTTCGGTAGTCATTTACAATTTTGAAGATAAAAGTTCTTACCAGTTTTTTCCGCCTCACTTTAAACTGTTTGATAATCGGTCATCACTTACAATATATTATAAATAAGTTGAAGAGGACGTGTTTACCAACTAATACAAATTTCTCTTTGTTACATTTGAACAATCGCGCCTATCTACAGAAAAATCCATACATTTTAAGGAAACAACAACGGTTACGATAACTTTTGACTCCAGCGCATTGTATCCGTTTTATTGATAAGGATGCACCATTGTTAACAAACGTCCTCTAGTTTATATGCACATTTCTAACAACATAATTCTCACCCACAGGCCACGCGTACTTGCAATACGCTGCATCGTTCTACTTGAAATCCAAACGCCGAAACCGCAGGTGAACAATAGCTTGCAGTAGGCCACACAAAGGGTATTGTCTTTTGTTTTAGGAGGCACTTACAGTGGTCACTGGATATCTGACAAACATTATTGGGCTATGAATACTAGACATTAGCACTCATGTTAATTTTATAAGGCTTTCTGATTTATTAAAACGTTCTGTTCAGTGGCGTGTCCATACCTTTTGAAAAGGGAAAACTGTTCCAAAGATGGAGATTTATCACTGGAAGCAATACTACTGAAACATTTGCTACAAATGTAGTAAACCATATAAGTTCGTTGTTGTAGTAAATGCAATACAAGTATTATACAGTGCTTTCGAAAAGTAACGAATTAAATTCATAATTTTTGAAAGAAGTTTTCGAAAAAATCCTTTCGCACGTCGATTTTGTTTTTAAAAAAGACACTTTTTTACATACGATCCATATTTGTGACGTCATCGACAATTTTTTTAAAAAGCAACCCCCAATTTTGACCATACTATTTGAAAGAGCGTGTCATTCTACATACATATATCATGAAAAATTATGGTGTTACATAACAAAAATTTCAAAAAAATAATGTTTGAAGATTTTAAAATTTAATTTTCACAATTCTGAAAATAATAATGAATATGTAAAAAATCGACTAAATTAAAATGTTCAAATTGTGCACCGTTGGCTGCCTGACAGTAGCCAAGACGATTAATAAATTCTTTTTGGACATCAATAACTTCAGGAAGTATACGATGTATCTCGTGACGAATTCTTGCCTATATTATTTTATATTTAGTAAAATTATGAAAGAAAAAAAATATTTAGTATATAAGTAACTAATTTAATTTTTAGATAGCAGCCATGGACAATCTACTAAATAATTTGATAGTTTATATAGAAAACACAATGTTATAATTAATCTTCGTTGTTTAAATGATTGCATATCAAATCTTAACTCTCTATCAGGATAAATGTTGTCTACTTTGAAAAATAAGTACTTCATAAACCTACGCTGAACTTTATTTAAGGATTGTAAATATATGTTATATATTGAATGCCAAATAATTACTGCATACGCAATCTTGGAACGTATCGAATAATATAATATCTTAAGGGTTTCAATACTGCCAAAATTCTTGCAATTTCTAATAATAAAACCTAATAGTTTAAGAGCTTCGTTGACGGTCACAGTAACATGTTTTACAAAATCAAGCCTACTATCAAAAATAACACCTAAATCCTTAGTTTCAGTAGCTCTTAAAAGTTCAGTGCTGTTAAAAGTATATAAAAAATTTACTGGAGAAGATATTCGTGAATAAGAGAATACTTTACATTTGGCAACCTTCATCTCCAGTTTGTTAACTTTACTTCACTTTTCAATATTACAAATTTGCCTCTGTAATATTATACAATCTGTTAAATTGTTAATTTCAGAATATATTTTGAGGTCATCTGCGAATAAAAGTTTGTTGCAGTCAATAACTTCACATAAGTCATTAATAAATATGATAAATAGCAAAGGACCCAGATTCGAACCCTGTGGCACTCCTGATGTTGCCAAGTAAGTTTGTGATTTAAAACCATTATAATGAACATACTGCGATCTATTATGCAGGTATGATATAAAAAAATTAGTAAAGAAGCATTCAGTCCAATACAATTCAACTTCTCTATCAATATACAGTGATATACACGATCAAATGTCTGAAAAATCAGTATTATCACATCAACTTGTTTTCTCATGTCTACGGATTCTGAAACATGCATGCTAAATTCGACACTGTAGATCGTGTTTTCATAAACCCATATTGATAGCTAGATACATAATTTTTAACAGAGGAATAAATGATAGCACATACTGACATTTCAAAATTCTTAGCAAAGTTAGACAACATTGCAATAGGACTATAGTTCGCAATGTTATTGATATTTATACTCTTATGAACAAGGTATATTTTTGCCAATTTCCGGCAATCAGGAGGTTCGTATTGATAAATAAAATACATAATGGAGTAACAAACACATTGCAACAATCTTTCAACAAGAAACTAGGAACCAGATCATTGTTTACTGTATTAGAAAGGTATTTTAAGCTAATATAAATAATAACGAATATATGGGTAGATATTGTGGGTGTAATGTAATTCAACGCTGGTTGGGGCTTTTATCCACAGAGCAGTTAGTTTCACACAATATTATTAATACCTAAAAATATATAAGAACCAGATTATGTCCTGATGTCATTTTGTTTTTCAGTTTTGTATGGCTTTTGCAATATTGAACTCGGTTAGATGTTCAATCCCAATTAATGGTAAATCGCTAACAGAATAGGTAATTGAGGATATATCTGACTTCGGAGAATAAACTCTACTAAAAAAAATTACTGAAACCATCAACAATGTCTTGTGGATATTTAATTCATTGTTATTAAAGAAAATTTTTCCCGGAATACTAGAATTACATTTTTTATTGGATAGGTAGATATGGCCAAAAACGCCTAAGATCACCATTTGAATATAATTTTTATAAGTTTCCGCTATATGAATCTTAATTAATGACACACATTATTTAGTGAATTACTATCATTGAATGTTTTATATTTACTACGATATTTATCTCTAATTTTAATGTTTTTTATTATTTCACTATTATACCATGACTGAAATTTAAGTTTGGTGCTTTTAAAGTAAAAGTGGTACAAACATATCAATGACAATAACTTGTCAGGAGTTTATAAGGAAAACCTGCAACATTTTTAATGCTCCGTCTTCCTCTGATTTTTGTACCACGCGGTATGAGTCACTCTAGAAAATAAGAACAAGTGCCATGCTACTGATTCCATCTTACGTGGTATGTTCTCCCATATTACTAGGCTGGTTCTCATAATTCCACCATTTACGCACTTACTTGAAAAGTATTGGTATTACGGTGGGATAAGTGCATATGGTGAAACTAGATTGCACACGTCTAACTGTACAATTATAAACAAAGCCAAGTATCAGGTTTAACAGGTGGTTTTTAGCGGTGTTGGGTCGACTGACTGAAAGATATACCGCAATCTAGGAAAATGTTGTGAAATGCGGTTTAATACCTAAACGTATAAGATGGAAGCTGGATGGACACCTTGTATCGTTTTATTTTTGTCAACTCGAGTGGTTAAGAGCCGTTAAGTGTGTAATTTACTTTCATTTGAATAAATTAATTAAAATATGAGAAGCAGGAAGAATAATAACGGCAAAAAATAAACATTCTTAGACCGCGCGTTCACAACGAAATGTTTTGATACAATTTGTTCTTAAAATTGGACAACGTTCTTGAAGATTCTCTGCAAGTTTGTTGTACTTCCGGAATAATAATAATAATAATAATAATATAATAATATTTATTGATTCTTTATGCCAATAATAACAATTGAATAGAATAAGTCAATCACACAGAGATAAAATATTATATGTATAAACATAATCAATAGATATATACATACATACACACATGTATAACATACCTACAAACCATACTTTTTAGTACATGTCATATAAAAAATATATAGAAGAGATAGGCATACGACAGGCTACATAACTACATATAATAAAATATAGATAAAAATTACAATTTAAAAAAATATATATCACAACGTTAATTAAGGCAAATAAATATCATACAGAGTTACGATATTCATCTAGGAATAAAAACTCTTTTATATAAAAACTCTTTTAACTTTTTTAAATGCATATTGTGAATTATTTTCCTTGATGTCCATGGGCAATATATTGTACAAATGACTACCAGCAAAAATGGGTGATTTTTTATATAACGTAAGGTTGTGTTTTTCTATACATAAATTATGACGATTACGCGTTAAGTATGTATGATTATCAGAGTAGATTTTTAATTTGTTTCTTATGTCATGTATGTAACAGAGTAATTTATATAAGTAAATGCATACCAAAGGTAATATTTTGTTTTTCCTAAACGTCTCACGGCAAGAATCTAATGGTTTCATGTCAAATATTGTTCTAAATGGATCCGGAAGTTCAAGGTTCTCTGATTAAGAATAGTGTGGATTGCTTGTTATATTTTCCGTTTACACTGAGAAAAATCCTTTGTAAAATTTTATTATCCTTACGTCGGGTTGTTACGAGCTGCTAAGTGTATAATTTACATTCGTTTGAATAAATTAATTAAAATACGAGAAGCAGGAAGAATAATAACCGCAAAAAATAAACATTCTTAGACCGTGCGTTCACAACGAAATGTTTCGACATATTTTTTTTTAATTGGACAACGCCCTTGAAGATGCTCGCAATGAGTCCGTTGTATTTCCTGAATAACTAAATGGATCAGGAAGTTGAAGGTTCTTTCAGTAAGAAGTGTGAATTGCTTAGTATTTGTTATATTTTCAGTTTACACTGAGAAAACTCAGTATGTTGTTTTCTTCTTATTTCACATTTTATTCATGCTAGAATATGTTACTGCTTCGTGTTATTATTGTAATATAACCGTATTATTATCCAATACAAACACAGGATCTCGTCAGAAATTTAAAGAGTGCTTTGCATTGTATGCTTATTTATAAAATTATGAAAATACACATATTTTTGCAAACTAAATGTGTATTTTTTCTATGTATATCTCTGGTACTCTCCTGTATGTAGTTAGTAGTAAAACTGTTAAATTTTCAAGAAGTCTGTTTGGAAATGAAAAAGACTAACTAATGCTAACAGGTAATGAGTGTACATTAGTATATTTTACTGGATACATCATAGGGCAGGAGTCAGTGTATTGTGACAGATCAATCCAGTCTTAGAGCTGAATATACGAAGACGTGCTAGTGCAGTAGAGTAAAATTCGACTTGTGTTTAGTGACTATTGTGCCAGTGGATATAATATTGTTTGGGTAAAATGTCGAGCTTATCAGATTACGTACCTGCTAAACGCGTGTAAAGATGTGCGCTGTCTCAGAATGAGAACATTATTATATTAAATGTATTTAATGCATTGAAACACCAAAATCCTAACAGTGTTGACGACATCGTGGAAAAGTGTAAAATAACAGGGATTGGAAAATCGATTATCTACAGACTTTTAAAGGAAACAAAAAATGAACAAGATACTGTAAATCCCCCAAAATCATCTACAGGGAGGTCAAAATTCGTTATAGATGATTTCTTCAAAAATGTCATACGCAGAAAAGTACACTCATTTTATTTTAAAAATGAAATACCAACGCTAAACAAAATTTTAAGTGAGATTTCAGAGGACAACGATTTGCCGAAAATCAGTAGAAGCAAATTATGGGCCGTCTTACGAGAGTTGAATTTTTGCTGGGAAAAGCAGAACAGGAAGTCAGTTCTTATCGATAAAGATGAAATTATTTGTTGGCGAAAATCCTACTTAAGATCAATAACAAAATTCCGTGACGAAGGGAGGAATATTTATTATCTAGACGAAACTTGGGTCAACGAGAGATATACTGTAATAAAAGTATGGCAAGATAAAAATGTAAAAAGTTTTCGACAAGCATTTTTGCATGGACTTTCAACAGGGTTCACGGCACCTTCAGGTAAAGCGCGAAGGTTAATAGTGACACATATAGGTAGTGCCAGTGGTTTTGTAGATGGCGGTTTACTTTTATTTGAATCTAAAAATACAGGTGACTATCACGAAGACATGAACGCAGTTGTTTTCGAAAAGTATTTTACACAGATATTGGATCTTATTCCTCCGGGGTCTGTAATTGTCATGGATAATGCCAGTTACCATTCACGGCAGACCGAGAGGACGCCTACGACTGCTTGGAGGAAAGCCGATATAATTCAATGGTTGTCCGGAAAAAAACATTTCTTTTGAAACAAATATGGTGAAAAAGGAACTTTTGACACTTGTCAATCTTAATAAAAATCAGACAAAATATTTTATCGATGAAATGGCAACAAATCGCCAAATAACGGTACTACAGTTACCACCTTATCACTGTGAACTTAACCCAATCGCATTAGTCTGGGAGCAGGTAAAAGGAGATGTAGCGCGAAATAATACGACGTTTAAATTAAGTGACGTAAAATTTTGTTAAAAAAATCCTCGGAACGAGTAACTGCAGATAACTGGCAAAGATGTATACATCATGTACAAAAAAAAGAGGAGAAAATGTGGGAACTCGACAATTGAATTGACGTTACTGTGGAACCTATCGTTATCAATCTAGGAGAAAGATAGTTCATCAGAATATTCAGAGGATGAATTTTAATATATCTACTTTTTTTATTTTCTTTATTGTACATTTATATAACACTACATTTACTCACCATAATTTGAATGTTCAAAATACATATATTTTTGTGTGGAATAAAAGTTTATGTTTACTTATAAGAAAAATGGACCGAGAAATTGAAGCGACATAGACAAAGACGGATTGTCGGGGATTAAATTTTAGCTTCATTTCTAAACATACTATAGTATGCATTAATGGGAATTGCATTTTAGAGCACAATTTTCAAATCGATGTTACTCGAGAACAGTGCATCCTATCCGATATTCAATAAGAGTACCTTTTGTATGTAAAATCATCAAGTTTTCATATTTTTCATTAAGAAATTAGAAAACTCCACGTATAAAGGTTAAAGTGAATTTTACCCTCTATCAAACTATTTTCTCACAGTTCTGGTATAAATTTTGAAATATTTTCTGTTGCACATTGTTAAATACAAAAAGTTCTATAACTGACCAAAATTTCATAATTTAATATGATACAGCTTTTAAATTATTTAAAAAAAAGTTTTTTCGGAGCCACCCTCTTTAAGGGTGGTAGTCCCCCCCTTAAACGATGTTTGAGGAAAACATTATACTAAGGTTTCGTCATCATTTAACTTGTTCTTATAAAATGTATTTGTTTTAAAGTATTGTGAAATTTATGAACCTCAGTGCTACGAGCTGCACTAACAAAAATATCTTGCATGTATCATTTTTGCATATACCTAATTTATATTAGTGTATGATTGTGCAAATTTTTTCGCATTATAACAAAGCGTTTCAAACTGCGAAATATTTGTTTGAAGCAGATGGAATGAACTTTGTTTTAGTTTAATTTTACAGCAATTATGCCTGTAAGATCATGGGAAAGTCCAAGTAATTTGACAAATTGGCTATTGTATTTTTAATACCAGTTTTCAAGGTTCTGTAAATGACCGATTATTCTTAAACAATTCTTCCTATTGAGAGACAAAAACGTACACTCTAAAACATCATAATATACTCCTTATGCTGCTCTAGCATCAAATAAAACATTTAAAATAAAATGTGTAAAACGTTTCTATTCAGAGCAATAATCGTGATTTTTAAATAATAAATACACTTTTTTATTATCTACAAATATGTGAGTAATTTCAATATTCAAAAATCTAAAATACATCTAACTGATAAAAAAACAAAGAGGATTTTAAGATAATATGATTCTAAATACCCATTGTGTTAATAATTTAATACCATTTTATGCATTATACTATAAATAAAACCTTTTATCAATTTGTACTCTGATCTATCGAAATACCTCACTAGATATTGAACGATAAAATTATTAAAAAATTCAATGGTGACACCAACTAGTCTATACATTTTAGACCATATGTAAGTCGCTGTAAATAAATATTTACAACGAAATACCGATCGATTTATGGCTTACTATTTTTGCCGTGTCTTTCTTGTATATCGCAGTCATAAAATGGAGAACATAGAATAGCACAATACGTACTAGGTATGATCAAAAAGTTCCAGGACTGTTTGAATGGGAAAGTTGCATGATTTTTATATTGGTTTGAAATGTATTTCAAACATATTGAAAGGTCAGAACATGTCTCTGGCGGCAATAATCATATAATAAGTAAAATATTAACATTAATAATTTTTGAGTCATATTATAGTGTAAATACTATGTAGGTAATTCCATAATTATTAGGGGTGATGTGGTAAACTTACGGTGTTGTTAAATTAACTTATTTCTTTATTTACAATAGCTCATGACAATTCATGGCAGCGTCGCCTTGCCAACACTGTTTTGAACATAACCTTACAAATAACTAGCTGTTTGTTGATTGTTGCATGTGTGTTCGGCGTATTTGTGACGAGAACCAGTGAAGATGAAGAGCGTGTAATGAGAGAATGTAATATTCTTAACCCGTTTTCAAATAGGAAGTAGCTCTAAGCTCGTTTCAGTTAAAATTATTTTGACTTCTCTGTATTTTTGTTGCTTCTCTGTAGAGTCTTGATCAGAATCTTCTTTCTCTCATTAAAATTTTGGTTTTGTCTTCTCAATGTTATTATTGGTCATTATTTATACTTCTTCAACCACGCATGCTAACGTGTCTCCCTGTTTACCAAACGCAGACTACAAGGACCTTGAGGAATATTTTTGCACTTGATCATGGGAGAGGCTGCTAGAGTTCCTCCAGATGTTACAGACAGTGTTGAACCGTGTTTTCTTAAGAGGATCTTTCAGTACATCCTTGATCTTATTTCCTCTGAGCAAATAACAAGTGTTCTAGTTCACCAATAGTTCGTGTTTGATGTACTGAGATGTTGACGATACCTCCGTTTTGGGTCGGAGGTTATGAGATTCAGCATTCAAATACTTGTTAGTGTGAAAAGACGTTGTATTAACACTAGTCTGGTCTAATGTGCAATCTAGTTTTCTTGTCACCATCTATTAAACGAACCGTTCCGTTAATGTGGTCTAAAAATACTTGTAATATCTTGCACTTGGTGCAACCACTGACTTCAAGGCTTTGCTGCAAAGCTTGCCAACTAAACTAAGTTCTGTATGAAATTCAGAAAATCATACACAAAAGAGAGAAGGCAATGAGTCGCACATGATAATCGTTCTGAACGACCATCAACATCGACATCAGTGTCATGCTGCGCGAGTGAATGATTAACTAACTGAAGACCGCAACACTGCATTCTGGTTCATGTTAGGAAATCCTAACAAAAACTAGATATGAATCATGCTCCTGGCGGGAAATCCAAAACAACATCGGGTGCTTGAGAGGGCAAACAAAGGCGACATATTCTTAAATAATAACATTACAGGTCACAAAACAATATACGGTTATGACTGAAATCCAGTCATAATGACATGGGATATACGTAACAAATCTCACAATTTAACCAATCAGTAACCGAACTCAACTACAATAACTGCTTAACGCTATTTTGGTACAATATACAATGCCCTGGAACTTTTTGATCAGTTTTGTATTTTTACTTCTTACGTATAATACCTAAGGTACGTAATTTATCGCGGATCATATTCTTATCGTTTCGAATTGACTCCCAAATCAAACTGGTACATTTGTTTCCACGACTTAAAGAAATCAGCTTACAATATTTGTGATTAATATTGTTTTTGTTATTACTGATATGTAATACTGAGAAGCTTCTTAGCGAAAGCGAGGATTTTTAAAAAATAATAGCAAATATAATGTCTTGTAGCATGTAATTTAATTAGGTAAGGTCGTTTCTTGAGCAATTTTAAATAAAATGTTATACACATACAGATGATTCAAAACCTATAGGTAAGGTCGTTTCTTGAGCAATTTTAAATAAAATGTTATACACATACCTACAGATGATTCAAAACCTATCCAAAAAACTTTGAAGATATGTGCATCCTTAAATAAGAAGTCGGTATCACCAAAAAAAATTCCTAAAATTTTCAATATGGTTCATATGTACAGCAAGTTAATGGATGATGGATGGATGATTCATTTATGGTGAAGTTAGACAAAATGCACTGGCAGTTTCGCGCTTGTATGCAGATCGATTTCTCATAATTGACTAAATGTTGAAAGTTTGGGCAGGAATTGTTGATGAGCGCTTAATTGGGCCATTCATATTGCCCAATCTTATGGATGGTTTCCAATATCTCGAATTTCTTGGCAATGACCTGCCCACCCTTCTTGAAAATGCACCCCTAGGTTTGGTATTTACATGAAGGGGCACCTCCTCACATTCGACTAGATGTACGAGATTATCTCCATCCGTGGTCTTCCGATTTAAACCATCTTGACTTCTTTTTGTGGAGCCATTTAAAAAATGAGGTCTACTGTATCAAAATGGAAATCGGGGACCTTGCTTTTAGTTGCAGTCCAAGGTTGACGTCGATAACACGTTTGGTTTGTGTTTTATGCGTATTTTTTGGAAGTAACTCAAATTACAAGCAATGTGTTGTGATTCAAGTTTTAGTGATATCTGGCGAAAAACCCTCGGAAATCCTTCAAAAATTGCAGGTGGTGTATGGAGACGAGTGCATGTCGAAAACACGCGTGTTTGAATGGGCAAAACGGTTCAAGGAGGGGCGTGAATCGGTAGAAGACTACTACTGACCGTTTGCGTGCACTGATCACGTCTGACCGGCGCCTAAGCATTTGTGCGTTGTCTGACGAGTTAAACTTCAACAAAGAAACCCTTTTCAAGATGTTCCACGAAAATTTGAAAATGCGAAAGAATTGCGCAAAGATGGTGCCAAGTGCCAGTTCTCACCCGTGAACAGAAAGACATGCGAAAATCGATCTGCAAGGATTTCTTGTCCCGCATTCGGAGCGACGGTAGAAATTGGATGAGTCGAGTAGGTACTGGAGATGAGACCTGGAGATTTGAGTATGACTCCCAGACCCGTAAACAAAGTCCAGTGGGTGGAAAAGGGTGGAGAGCGGCCAACGAAAGCGAGGATGTCAAAGTCATGACTGAAGGCAATGCCCCCTGCGATTTTTTTATTCCCCAAGATGAAGTCGCACCTCAAGGGAACTCATCATGGCGGCGTACAAGAGGTCAAAGAAGCTGTAATCGTGGTGCTGAACGGGTTAACTGCGGAGGATTACCAAGGGTGCTTCCAATCGTGGGAGCAACGTTGCAATGGTTGTGTAGAGTTAGAGGAAGACTATTGTGAAGGTCTATAATAAAATTTTGGCGAAATTAATTAATTTGCTTGTTTTTTCATTGACAAATTTCCACACCTCGTATACAAGTCAAGGGACAAAATTTCGAACAGTTTCTGTAATAAGGTATGTGCTAATTTTTTAAAATGTTTCTAATAATGATCAAGTACCGCAATTTTTCTTCAAAATTTATGTAACAAAATTTTATTCATTCCAAAGACACGACACTTTGGTCAGATCTATCTAATTTTAAGTTTATTTTAAAGTAACAACGCTGCAAACCTTTTTTTTGTGTGATATGTGACATCGCCAGTTTGCATTGTCCAGTACAGTAGACCATATTTCAGTGGTGTGCAATGAAATATATTTAAATAGTTTTTAGAATGTATATATTATTTCTTTTTGTATTACCATATTTGTACAGTGCGTTTCATTAACTTTGATAACATTTTGATGAGCTGTAACTTTTCTGTTTTTAAAGATATCGGAATGAAGCAAAAACCATATTGCATAGTGGACTAGCATTTTTTTTCTTTGAAAAACAAAACAAAAGACCATCGATTTTGAGAGATCTTAACCTAACTTATATTTTTTTAAATGGAACGCCCTGTATATTATTGGATATTTAGATTCTACTCAAAATTCCAAGCATATTTTAATAAGCATATCCTATACCTATCTTCAACTGTTTCTGAGAAATAGTTTTACAAACATGTCAAATTATCATAAAAATCGCTCTACTTGTCTGCCATTTTCCTCAACAGAACAAAACACTAAGGCTCGATTGCTACCAGCACGGCTCAAGCAATGCTGAACTTCAGCTTTAGCTCAGTGCAAAGTGTGCAATGAACAAGTAGAGCAATTTTTATGATAATTTGACATGTTTGTAAAACTATTTCTCAGAAACAGTTGAAGATAGGATATGCTTTTCAAAATACGCTTTCGAGAATATAGAGAATATGAAAATATTTCGAGAAGAATCCAAATATTCAATAATATACAGGGCGTTCCATTTAAAAAAATATAAGATAGGTTAAGATCTCTCAAAGTCGTTCGTCTTTTGTTTTTTTTTTTAAATAAGAAAAACTTGCTAGTCCACTATGCAATATGGTTTTTGCTTCATTCCGATATCTTTAAAACAGAAAAGTTACAGCTCATCAAAATGTTATCAAAGTTATTGAAACGCACTGTACATGTATGTTGAACATTCCCAAATTGTTTTTCCGATAAGTTCTAAATCACCCTGTATAGTTAATAAATATTTTTGTCTACAGTGTATTTTCCCAAATAATATGACGTTTTTACTCAAATACACAGAAAAAATTTTATTACATTTACATTTGCAACTCTTGTGTCTTATGTCAATGGCTAATCCTTATGCGCAAATCTACAAAATACTAGAAAAGCTTTCATCATAATTTACGGAACGCCGCAAAACGACTAATCAACAATGCTATACACGTAGACCTTTTGAAGTTCAGTTTAACTCCCAACATGCAAGTTTCCGTGAGTAACAGCCACTTGGAATGAACACTGCAAAGTGAGAATTTTCATTTGTTATCTGTATAATTGTCGGAGATGATACCGATAGTTATAGCAAACATTAAAGGCACGTCATCCTTTGTATGAAATAAAAAGCACGTAGATTTAAACAGCTGTACTTCTATTCTTCTTCTGTTTACCAAATTATTATGCATATCATAAAGATACGTAGGAAAATGTATTTTGAAATTACTGTGTGCTATTTTCTCATGAAATGGTAACATACTTTTTTGTTGCAGATTTAGATTCCTCGGACAAAAATAGATCCGTTTTAGGCATCTCCCCCTCTCCACTATAAAGTAATAAAAAGAAAATAAGTAAAAAAACCCAAACCACAAACCCCCAAATCCCAAACTGAAAACCCACGATTTGGGGTTTGGGGGTTTGGGATTTGTGGGTTTGGGATTTCGGGGTTTGTGGTTAGGGGGTTTGGGATTTGGGGGTTTGTGGTTTGGTTTTTTTTTTACTTATTTTTTCCTATTACTTGATAGTGGAGAGGGGGAGATGCCTTAAACGGACCTATTTTTGTCGTAGGAATCCAAATCTGCAACAAAAAAAGTATGTTACCATTTCATTTTCTTGTACCCCCCCCCCGCGGTGGGGGGAGGGGTGGGGCTGAAGTCGGGGGTGCCATTTGATGCGCCTTTATGGGCCTAACAACTTTTATCTAGAACTTTTTTAATAGGGCGTCCTCCTTAGGCTATAATTACTTGTCTCAGGTAAAAAATTACCCTCTATAAAGGGGGGATACTAAGGGGAGGGAGTGTTTTGGAGGGTTCATTTGTGATCCAATCGACTACATATAAGGTCTAATGGACAATAAAAAAAAAATTGACAACATTGTGGGGGGCCGAAAACCGGCCTTAGGGACCTTTGAGAAATAAGGAAATACAATCTAAGAATTGTAAAAAAGAAACTCTTAAATAAAAATTGTAATTAATTTATAATTAAAAAAATGTTAACAAAATCAAATTAAATTAAAAAAAAATTAAATTAAATTACTTAAGTTTTTCTTATGTGCCACGAATGCCACGATGTTAAATGTATAAAATCCCAGTACGTCTAATGTTACCTTTCAACTATATTGAATTTGTGAACAATAATAATATTTAAAATATGTAAAACTATATAAATTAATGTAAGTATTAAACTATTCTAATATGCATTTATTATCACAGTATTAAACACATCAATATTATCAATAACCTTCGTATATGCTGTGTCGTAGCTAATGTGATGTAGAATTTGTTGATATCCCTCGTAACACTTACGACAGGCAAAATACAGTATCGGCTCTGATCACATAAAAGAAGTGATCTAACTGCTTTGCTTATATTTAAACTGTAACATTGTTTCCTGTACCTGTATTATACAACTTTGGTTATTCCAGTAAGTCTCTTGTTGCTATTTATTTATTCAAGTCTAACTTGCGAAGCTGTTTCTGTTCAGTTGACGTGTTTCAATGCCTGCAATGCAGAGATTTGCCCCGGGGTCATTTGGGATTAGGCTAATGTCCCTTTCACTCATACACTTGTATTTATAAAACAGGAGACGGCGGAAAGGTGTACATCGAGGTGTAAAGCAAAACGGTGTTATGAGAACGACGGCGGTACAAGTAAAAGGCGTTAATGTAAAAGAACGAGTACATTGCTGTAGAAAAATGTAAAAAATAAGCCTCGGATAATGAATTCATAGATAACGTTTCTGTATCATATTTGTTTTTCGTTGAAAATTAACACATAATAATGTAAGGTAATTACGTTAATATTTATTAAAAAGTCAGTAGGCATATTAACATTCAAGAAATAAAGACGACAACTTACCGTTCTTTGACACAATTAGGTATATAAATAAGGGTTCGAAATGCTTAGCTATCGAACAGTCAAAATTTCAGGGGCATATTACATAATTTTCAGAAATGTTTGTACTTTAAGAAAATTCATGAAAATACAGGAGAAATCTCTAGAAGTTGTTAAAAAGTAAGTAGGTACGTATTTTAGATCTTCAAAAATGAAATGGAAATGTTTGCAAACTTTAGGAATTGAGGATTCTAAGAAGATGCAGGAGGAATATCTTGGGAAATATTCTAATAGCTTCTCTAGATTTATGAAAATATATGCGAATTTCCGAATACTTTCTCTAAAATTCATTGACATTTTTGAAAATTGCTGAAATAGTTCTTGACCTTTAGAGAATTCCCCTCAACTTTCCTTTCCTTTGGAATTCTTCCATTTCAGTGTATAGTATATTGGTACCCCAAAAAGTTATAGAAACATCTGTAATTATGTATTAAATATTTTGACCATTGTTTTTCACAGCTGACTTTGAAGGCGTCAGCAATGGTAAAATAGTTTAGTATTGGTCGGAGAGCATATATTTGCCAAACTAACACCTGCAAAGGCTCATAGACGTATAGAACATGTGCTGCGCATTTCTCACTTTGTCAGGGGAAACATTTGTTGAAATCGCGATCCTTATAAAATTATTATAAGAATTGAACCGTAAGATATTATTACACTAATAATATGTAATATATTGATTTAAGGATAAAGTTTAAGACATTATCATACCGTACTATTATTCCTTCTGTTTAATGCATTCGTGAGACCAAAACTAGAGTATGCTACAGTTATTTGGAGTTCTCATGCTGATATCCACGCTAATAATTTGGAGCGAGTACAAAGAAAATTTGTTAAATATATGAGTTTTAAAGTTGATGGTGTCTACCCACCACAGTTGGACTTATTGAACAAATTCCATTTAAATGATCGAGCCTCGCGTCGTACTTACTTTTCTCTATTGTTTTTACACAAACTAATTATAAATAAAATTGATTGTCCGAGCATTCTTAGTTATTTTAATTTTAGTGCTCCGTCAGTTCATACACGTTCATCTTCTTTGTTTAGGTTTCCTACTCCTAGAACAAAAGTATTAAAGTATTCTCCTATTTATGTATGTACCAACCATATGTACTCTGAATTGAATCTAGAGATCTTTTGTTGTTCTGTTAATGACATAAGACGTTGTGTTTCAAATTCGTTTGCAGTCTAATTAATCTGTTGTGATTTAGATTGCAATATTTGGAATTGTTAACTGTATGCTGTCTTGTATTTGTTTTGGTTATGACATAATGTATTACTTGTTGCTTGTTTGTTTAATTGTTTAAGTATACATTATTGTATTTTTCCCTGCTCTATAATTGGATTTGGTCTATCTGAGCATACTATTAGAATTTCAGGAAATTCGTAATCCAGGAACATCTTCAAAAATAGGATAGTATTGAAGAACTTTAAGAAAAAAAACGAATAACATTTTATATGTGGGGAAAATCTACACACTAAAGTTCAAATATTACATCACAAGCTTATTTTACGTATGATCGACTTTAAAATTAAAAAACGACACAGCGTTATGCAGCGCTCAGCCTTGGCCGCGTGCCTTTGCCCAACTCTGTCTAATTAAAAAATAATAACGCGCAATCAAAGACCGAAGACTGCACCCATCTGGCAGCCGATCTGGTTCAATTGCCGTCCGGAATTGTGGGCTAATAAAATCAGGATTTATTGTGGCATCCCCTGAAACCGTTATAGAACACCGTTTCTTCCGCGCTGGCCACAAATTAAACAGTCAAATGGCTATCATTACGTGTAGTTAGTTGTTTTACTTGACTTACGGTACAAGGCTATTGCTAGTACTTACTAATTCACTGCTAAACAGATTACTGACAAATATAAATAATCGTCGAGGCAAAAATTCGAAATGAAGTATACAGGGTGTTCCTAAATGCAACGTCAACACTGATGGATATAACTCTCTGGTCTTTTAGAACTATAGCATGTATCATAAAATACTTGTTTTTCGATGTACAGAATGATTTTTTATCATGAGAAATGCAAAATTTCAATGTCTTCTTCGTTATGAGAGATTTTTTAAATAATATTTTAACGTATTTCATACAGAAACGGCACTTTACTAGCGAAAAAATCTGAAAATCGAGCAAAAAATCAAAGTATAATTAGGACATTGAAATTTGAAATCACGGCAGATTTTGTTTCTTAAACCAGCAGAGTTAAATCCCAGAAGGTTATTTTTCAACATCAAAAGTTTTTGTCTCTTACAAAAGTCATTTTACCTCTCACGGGACACCCTGTATATTGTCACTCTAGATTGTGAACTATAAATAAGTAAAAAATGGTTTTATATTATGTGATTTTTACTACAAGCAATGTAGCATCTGCATTTAATAGCATATCCTGAAATTTTAGCTATATTTAAAAAGTTATATAAACTAATAACGTCTCAGTGATGAAATTGTAAACAATTACTACAACACAATGAAATAATGTTTTCTGGTTGAAAATATCCAAATTTAAAAAAATTGCAATATTTGATGACTCGATTAAAAAAAGGATGTAATTTTAAGGCCTAAAACTTTTTAGAGAAGTAGTTATACTATAAAGACTATATGCAGAAACAAACTGAAGGTAAGTTTTAGTTTTATCTTTAACATTTTTAATTTCGATAGAGGTTTCTAGTTTGAAAACGTCAACATTTTATTTTATTTTTTTTTTTTTTTTTGTTGATTTACAATTAAGTAGGCCTAAATATATACTGGACAAATAGTATTGAACATTTTATGCTCTTTAACATAGTTATTGCTTGAACTAAATATCTCTGAAAATCAAGAAGCTACAGCGTGTAATACAAACCTCTGTAAAATGCACAGTAGGCTAACATACCCATACAAAGTGGTGGATAAAAAAAAACTGAACATCTAAAAAATTAATGTCCACTGTTATCAACTCTCTGAATACAGTACAAACATATGTAAAAAAAAATATTTGTCAGCACCATCATTGGTTGATTTGATATAGATAATGAAACTATAACCAAGCAACAATAGGCGGCGCGACGCTCCAAAATTTTTTTCTTATCAGCTTACCATTTTATACGAATATTGAAAGAATTTTTCATTTCAAGCTTGTTTTCCAAATAACTTTCCCTTGTGTTTATAATGTTTTAAAAGATACAGAGTAGTTATTGTGTAACTGGAAATTTTCGTTTACCATAACAATCTTCAATGTAGATCAGATGGCCTTTACAAAAACAGCAGACAGTGTTTTAATTTTGTTTCATTTTAATTCCAGTGGCAACTTGTACCAGAATAATTGATAAATATTCCATCTTATATGCAGAACTACGTAGATTGATGCTGTAACAATATTTACATCTATCTACAGTTAAATTAAAAAATACGTATTTTGAAATATTTCTGCACCAAAAAAGTATGGAAGCGGGCGGAATTATAAAATTTAAAGTCTGTTATAAAGAGAAAAGCAGGAAAATTAAAGTTCTTTCCATATTCGTAACAAAATGGTATGTTTCTGAGAAAAAAAATGTTTGACATCACGACACCCAGCGTCGTTTAGGTATTGTTTCGTTATCTACCTTAATATCAAATCTTAGCTAGCCCAAACAAACTTTGTTTGGCAACGCTCACTTTGCTTTAGCCGTTTGAAAGAAAAACGCATTTCCCATGATAAAGTTTTTGATTTTTTCCACTATTATATCGCGCGGAGTACGAAATGGAAGAAACAGAACAGTACAAATTTAAAACACAACAACGATTCTACAGGTATTACTAAAAAAGTTTAGTGTAAAATAAATAATTACAAAACAAATGCATCATTGCTGCAATAGGAGCATCAGATAAGAAATATTTTGTTACTTGAAAACAATGCATCAGATTAAAAAGGCCAAAAGAGCTCTTTTGCATAAAAACAGTCGCCGATAAAGAAAAAAATATCTACGATAAAAAAACAGTGGCGTACGACTTTTTCTTACTACAAATAGTTGGTCATAAAAATGCATTTATCCAGCCATTATTTCAAAATATCTTCGAGCTACTCAGGAAAAATTTTGGTCCCATTTAATTCTGTTAAATAAGGATATGTTGGAGGCACAGCTGTTTTTTTTTGCTTTAATTAATCACAACTACTACTAACGAACAACCCTATTAGAGAAGAAAATGTTGGACGTCACTGAAATACGAAAGCTGAATGCACTTTCGAGAAAATAAGAACTCTTTTAAAAAACTAGTTTTCAAATTGCTTTAATTGAAATGATAAAAAGTTAATTAAACACCAGCCTTGATATTTGTTTTACCCGATAGACAGGTTTAAAATGTAGCAATTTCGTACACCGCGAACTAGATCAAACGTATATACATTTTTTTTAAATACGATTATGTAACACGATAGAGACAGAAATATAAAATTCTACACATTACACAATTACCGAAGTAAAAATAATTACCTTTCACATTTGTTACATTGGTACCTACGTATATCGATACTATGCTTAAAGACAAAATATTTCTTAAAACCGCGATGAATGTTAATGTTTATATTTAATTCCATATACAGTATGTTTTTAAAATAAGTGAAATCGTTCAGAGTATTACAGGACGTGAAAATAAACAATTTTCATTAAGCAACCTGTGCTTTAAGGTATTACAAAAAAACTGTCTCAAACAGACGACTTCATAAGGAAGAAACGTACTGAAGCCAGTCTTAAAGTATGGCGTACTGCTTTTAGTGACATGGAACAAGTACAGCTTTTTTGAAACTAATAGAATGCTGTTTCAAAATAACTAATACCCCCCCCTCCCTAAAAAATTCAGGCGTTCAGAACACCCTGTATATTTAACACAAACATCAATCAGATATTCTTGTGTAGCATACAAAAAAAAATCTTGTACAAAATTTGAATACGATTACACAAGAAATATGCTCAGTGCACTGAGTAAAAACTGTTTTGGTTTCATCTAGAGTGTCTTTTCTGCTGAAAATACAGCAAAATGTTACTTGATAAAGTTCAGAATCGTAAATTATGGAGACGCGCAAAATTTCAAGAAGATCGGCGAGGTTTGATGAAACCATTTTTCAACAAAGCACAAAGATTTTATCAAAGCAGACCGATTTTTAAAAAAATTTGCACATCTCCACAATTTACCGTTCTGAACAACATTTTGCTGTATTTTCAGTAGAAAAGGCACTGTAACTTAAACGATAACAGTTTTCAATCGGTGCTCTGAATATTTCAAATAAGATTATTTCGAAAACTGTTACTCCTAACGACTTCAATAAGGTATACCGTTTTCAGATATAACAGGTAGCAGAATCGATTGTTTCAATAGTCAGATGTATACACTAAGCAGCAAAAAAGTTCTGTCATTTAAAAGAAACATGATGCGCCATAAGTGGCGCCCTCTACTAGTGACGTCAAAATTAGAAACATATTTGAATTTCTCGTCCTCAAAAACCCCCGATCTTCAAATGTTATGTAAATATTCGGATTTCTAAAGAAGTTATTTACAAATATCGAAAATAAAATTTTAACTTTAACACCCTGTAACTCCGTTAATAAACAGTTTTGGAAAAAATGCTATAGAAAGAGGTAGTATTTATTTTCGGTCTAGAATTATCCCCTGAATTTTTTGCACATTATTTCCGGACATCCTGTATATTATAGCTCACCGTCGGTAACTAGCTTTAAAGAATTACGGTTCAACATTAATAGAAATTTGTAGGAATAGCTTGTAGCTCAAATATTTTTACTTTATTGTAAATGTATTTGAGCTGCTACTTCAAATCAATATTCCTACAATTCATATTAACGAAGTCATATGTATGTTCTATGATACCAAATATCAAGGTATGCTAATGTTTTTTAATATTCATGGAAATGATATGACCTATGACCAATGTAACAATTTATATCACTTCGAAATAGATCATAGCGACATTTGAATAAAAGTTAAACACCTATAAAAGTAATGCCTTTTTAATTATTGATATCAGGGGTATATGCATTGGGAAAAACTTTAACTAAAAAAAAACACAGTAAGTAAAAGAGAAACTCAACGAAGCTTTCCATAATTTACATTGGTAATTGAAGACATGGTTATTAAACAGGTATATTGCCCATCAAACCTATTGAATTCGAAAGGTTATTAAAATTTACAACCATTTATAAAACCCTGTATTCTAACAAACATTTCAAATCGTTTTTATTGCTATATTCAAATTCAAGTGTAGAAATATTATTGAATTATTTTTTCTATGTGTTTCAACTGTTTTAACTTTAAATGTTAAATCCTAAAATAGAGAACAGAAACAATTCAAGACAAATTTATTATTCTCGTAAGAAATATCTAGTTCAAAAAAAACCATGCTCATATTGTTATTTATTTTAAATGTGAAATTAAATTTATCGTAATTATACAGGGTTTAACAAAAAAAGCTGGTTATTCAGTTAACTGCGTATTTTTGGCAGCATTTTAATTGCTCCACATGTTCACTTGCCTCCGAAATGTATAAATGAGCTATTTTAAATAAAGAATCTGATATTTTGAAAAACCTGTATTGCCTAATTTTTTCAGCCGCATTTGTAATACGCCTTTTCAGTTGATCAATATTCTCACTGAATTTGGAATAAGTGTCGTACTTCATAAATCCCCAAACACTGAAGTAAAATGGACTAAAATCGGGGGAGCGAGATGGCCACTACATAGTTGCGTCTCTTCCATTTCATCGATTTGGAAAAATTTAACTAAAATATATTGTGTAACATTTACATAATATTTACACATATTTTAACGAAGAGTAAGTGGCAAATTGTCGAGCAATGTGAAAAAATCATTTTGCAGAAAGTTTAGGAATGTCGCGGCATATAACCTTCTTGGTCGACTATGTGTAGGGTTATGTGCAGCAATTAGTGTAAATCTGTTATAACTAATAACTAATCTGTTTCTTAAATCCCTGTTTTTTTTCTTAAACGAATATACACCGCCAAAAAAACCCATTTATTTGTGTAAAAATGACACCTGCGACTATCTCTAACATTGTATACCCAACAATCGAATTTATCTAGAAAATAAAGAATTTTATGAAAAATTATCAAGAGTAATAAAATATTCTAAACAAAATTCTACATTACGTTATAAAAAATCGTTCATAGGCGTATGTCAGAAAATAGTGGAGGGATAAAATAACCCCTTCCCCTCCGCTTATATGTTTTTCTTAAACTTCGTTTACAATAATGCCTTTAATGATTTGGTTAATAACAAGTATCTCTATAAAAATGATACGTAAAAATCTGAAGAAATTATAGCGAAAAACAATTTCAAAAGTTCAACTTTAACACCCTGTATTTTTTAAGGGAGGTATTTTCGTATATAGGTAAGTAGGGTTAAATCGTTATATTTTGCCGCCAAAAAACGCCGCTAACGGGATGATCTGCTTTTTTGTTACATCCTGTATCTCCGTCACATAAATTATTATTATCGTTATTTTGGTAACTATTATTACCGCAACCACGGAAAGTTTCCTAAGCTTTCTCGACAACAAACGATTACATTAATTTCAAAACTAAATATAGCAACACATTCCCCTTTTCCGCGCAATGAAAAACAACCTTAACCTTGACGTGACTGTTCTATGGGGACACCAAAGTTCCCATCATACCCCGACCGTATAAGAAAAATAGGGGTGCAAAAAATATACCGTACTGTTCAAACGTATCGATCAAACATTGCCTTCATGTATTAATTTGCGTGGCACATATTGAAAATTTATTAGAAATAAAAAAGAAATGTAAAACTTCTAAATTCTGGTAATGGCTTACATGTCTAATTCGAATTTCAAAAAAATGGTAACTTTAATTAGAGTACCTATTGGCTTCACAGACAGAAATACTTCTCAAATCCCACTTCTGATGCGTCATTTTCACGGTTAAGCAGAATATGGATGTAAATACCTACCCCACGGGTGAAATATCATCGATTCTTAGAAAAATGGATTTCTGGAAAACAGGGGCAAGGTGAATTTTTTTCCATTTGAACTCTATATTTAGCTTCAAATGAGCCAGCGTAGCGACAGTAGAAATGTTCCGCGATTAAGTCATTTATCGTAGCAATTGGGGCGGCTGTAAATTTTAATATTCCCCTTAATTCGGCGTCTTGATGGATAATGTATTAAATAATTACCTACATAATTGCCTATGTAAATCATAGCGGCAGATAGCGTTCGGTTTGTATATACTACTATACAGCAATGACATTATTAAGCGTGACGATGCAGATGCAGATACTTTGAATTATCTACATATTAGTAGCCATTAGATCTTGTTTTTAGTCGTAATCGGTCTATTTTTGGATATTACAGTGATATAAGTTCCATAAAAAACATCGACCCGTTCTTGTCAAGCACTGATATCTAGAAATTCTGTTCAAAATTGAAACATAGTAGACGATAATGTAAGATGAATTCTTTATGTTCAAATAGACGAAGTTGTTTAGAAAATAACAGCAAATTTAATTATGTACGAATGCAAAGCTTTATACTATTTTTAGCGATAATGTAATAAGTAAATTTATTGATATTAATTTGACATACACATTACCAGGCAGATTGAAGAACATTACGGGTATACAGTAACATTGGAAAAATAAATATAAATTTCACATTTCACAAAACAGGGAAGTTAATAAAATCCAAATGGAAAGTTACATTTATGCATTTTACATCGAACTGGTAGTAGTACTTCAATTCAATAATAATTTTCCAATAATATAACATAACATTATGGTGTGTTATTTCATACTACTGACCTACCAATCCACCGCGTAATTTTACAAATAATAATTGTTATCAGTGTGGGCTAAAACATTTCAATGTTTAATACTGTAAAAATGTACAAGGTGTTGCATTCAAAATTTAATAGTGACACTGACAGAAATGTCCTCCAAATCACAATTCTATATATTATAGAATGCTCGTGTATAATACTTTCGTTAATTTTGATTATCAAATGGTATTCAAAACAGAGCAGTCCACATTTTTCATGCAAACATCCAATTACAAAAATTACAAATTTTTCGAAATTAACATTTTCCAACCAAGACACTATAAGTGCCCGGAAAAAAGCAATACTAGTATCAAGATTAATACGCTTATTTCTCAAGTACAGTAACGCTTTATTGAATGATTAATTTATTCTTGTATAATATCTTGTAGAACATATATTATTCTTTTAAGAATAAAAATTTCTTGAAATCAAGAAAACTAATATACTTACCTATGTAATATGAGATCAAGTTCCGTTTGTATACAGAATTGTTTTAATTATTTTATTTAGACAATAACAATTATTTGAGGCAACAATTGTTATTCTCAAAGTACAATTATGTTTTATTTATTTGAACTCTTAAGTGATTTGAAAGAAATACTGCAAATATTTGGAAATAATATTAAATACTTTTGAATAAAGTAAATAATAACAGTGCATTAAGAAACAATAAAACTGAAATACTTAATTAGTATTTTCGTTTTAAATATATATTGTATTCCTTTCTGGAGTAGTATTTCATCATTTATATAAGGCGGAGACGGCATATGTTTATGTGTAGGTAGCTATTTGTGGTGTAAAAGCACGATATTCATTTTTCCACATTTTTAATACAATTTGTAGGAAATAATACTACAATTGTGTCTATTGTTTTGGTACTGATCACCACAAGTGCTGTATTAATACAATATATAAATATTTTGATTTGACAGTTTGTTTACCTTGAAATATAACATTTTAGAACAGAGATTGTTGAATGGAAATTATTTATTTTTTACATCATTTATTTACTACTAATTTGAGTAACAGAATACTCTTTATATACCTGCAGGTGGTATAGCGTTAACAAATGATCTACTTTTCTAATCTATTTCTTACCAGACTTAGTGCAAGTCATCCTGTCAATTGATGGATTGAAAATAATATAAGTCGAATAAAGACTATTATATCTTATAATGACAGTGAAAACTGAATTCGAAAATTAATTACTGGAATTTCGGTCTCAACAAAAGTGAAACATAATTAAAATACGCTTCTGGCTTCGCGCGATTTACAAGAGATCGTAAACAAGAATGAGAACGAAGTCTCTCCCCCATAACCAAATCGGCTAATAAATTCATAATGTATTCTTTACGTGTTATATAATAGTTTGCCAGCTATATTAGGTAAATAAATTGTTTCCTAAACACGTCGTGCTTTCACACGTTGTGACACAATATGTTTGAGTTGAGCAAATTATCAAGATCTCCTTTATAACATTAATGTTGACATAGAAGAAGATACTTGTCAGTTATAACATTTACCTCGACATTAAGCAGTTAAATAAGATGACAAAACAAATTGCATACCAACTTATAATGTAGGTACTAATATGGTTGCCGTTCAAAGAGGAAAATTGTTAAAAAAATACACAAATTAAGACAGTCACATAAGAGACGTTTGTACTTAAATACCGGGTGTCCAGTTCATATAGTAAAAAAGAAAAATTGATGTTGGGTAATCGAAAATAATTACAAATGTGCAGAAATAGATTTATCTTAACTAACAGATCATCTAAATAACGGTCTCCGCACAAACATTTTTTTTTAAATTCAAAATAAAAAAACTAAATTTTATTATATATTTGTTATTTATAAGTTGATGTTAGTGGTTCTATCCCCACCAGATTGTTCTTTTTTTATATTTGACTATGTATTATTAGTAGGTACTACATTTTTTGTTCTTTGTTATTTATACGTTACTGCTAGTGGTTCAATCCTATAAGCCTTTTTTATACTTGACTTGCCATATTATGTACAAATTTTGTATTTTTTCTTATAAAATATTATAAAAAATCGAATTTTATCAGATTAGGCATACAGCAATCTAATTTTTTATTAATGAATTTGTTGGTGGAAAAATATGGCAAATTTTTGCATAATACTAAACATTCGCATAATGATAAAAGTATCGAATTAATGTATTATTAATTATTTAAAAGAGTAGGTATATCGATGAACAGTAAAAATTAAATATGAATGAAAAACGCAGAAAATAATTAGTTAAAAAAAGTTATTTACGTCAAATACCTATTAACTTTTTAATATGGTTACTACATACCAAATTTCAAGGAAACATATTTAATTTTTCCTGTTGTTATAGGAAAGACCTACTATTTTTCATGTTCTATCATTTCCTAAAGATTAAAACCAAAAACCAGGACACCCTGTATATGCCATAAACTACTGTACTTATTTTTTGTGGTAGAATACGCAGGTTGTGTGATATTTACAAATAAATGGGAATATAATAGACCAGATAAGGATTATCTGAACCCCCCATTTAAAACCACTTAAAACGAAATCCGTTATTGAAGTTTCCAGTTAATCTAAAAACAAATATTACCAACTAATTAATACGCCTACTTTACAGATCGTAAATAAAGCGTGTACTTACTAATTATTTGTTTTTGTAACAAACAATAAAACACGTGCTGCCACTGACGCATTTTGGTTAATGATTATAGTTTTACCTTGTAAACATTTAAGGATAATTATGAACCAGTTGAATATTAGCATTATTTTTTTCAATTATGTATGCAATTATATCGTCTGCAAGGTAATTTCCTACAACTAAGTTACTTTTACTACAAGGTACGTGTACACACACGCAATTTTAAGGTAGGGCCCCCCTAAAATAATGAGGGCTATTGATTATTTTACGAAAGTAAACATGGGGACGTTACCCTCTATTACGTTAAATAACACTGTTGAAAAATATAGCGAATGTGTTACATCACAGAATGCTAAATATCTAAATCTTGGAAGATATCTACGTGCAATACACTAAATTAGATTTGATATGTTTCAAGTTTCATCTAAAGATTTATCACTGCAATGCATACTTGAATATTTAGAATACTGCATAATTTAATACGAAAATTAGTTTAAAATGATGTAATTTAATACTAATTCAATTAGCAATGCATAACGTATTCAACTAAGAAATCTAACCTAATTGTAAATAATTGATTTTATACATTTTCAACATTAAAATAACAAAAACATTAAACATTCTTTGTTAAATACAAATAATTAAATGATTTTAAATTAATAAATATAATTACTACATACCTTTTGTTAATTTTCTTGTCCACAGTTCACATTAAAAACATAAAAACTTGTATAAAATAGTCAGAACACCTATGACACACTGCACTTCTCAACAATCTCAACAATTGAGATCTCGCCATATTGAACCTTCCCTAATTCATTACACCTTACATGGCCATGGAACGAAAGAAGGGTGAACTGGAAATTCAATACTTTAATAATTTATACTAATATCAGACTTCAGAATTATTTCTAAAATTATAATTTTAAATTATTATTGCAAATTAACACACTTAGATTGCTTGTTATGAATGTAAATATTAAATGTGATAGATTCAAGTGTATCAAGTGACGTGGAATGAAGTTAGCAGGTCTGCTCAGGACTGGTTGGAAAAGGTGGCAATATGTGATATCCGAGTAGGTTAGAGTGAGACGGACTTATAATTGTGAACATTCTCCAAATTGTAGTGCGGTAAGTTCTGTTTTTAAATGTTTAAAAACGTCCTCGGGCTTTTATAAAGTAATATAAATTAAATTCCTCGGTATTCCCTGTTCCCGGATATTCGTGATTTCTGAAGGCATTGGAAGATATTAAAACGTCGGTTGAAATATCTTCATGGTGGCGTCAGGTACGTAAATCTAAAGGTAAACATCAGACAACATCAATAATTATTATAATTCTGAATGTTTTGAAGGAATAGCTACATATTGTTATTGTCTATTTTAAGGAAATAGTTTTTGAATTGCAAATAATTAGGTATTCGTATTATAACCTATTTTGTTGTATTTAAGTGAAGAATTGAAAAATATTTTGTAACAAAAACGCATCTCACTTGTTTGTATTTGAAAGGTCTGGTAACTAGATAAGACATGATCTTAAAAGTTAGATATTAGATCGTCTGGTTTCTGGATTTGATACTTGTATTATATTATTTACTAAACAAGTTACAAGTTATTGGAAGTATCTAATTATTTTAAGCATTTGCTTTAAATTATTGTGTTTAGGTATCTATACAGGGTGATTCATTAATAATTGTACGCTAACTGGATAAACCTGCTGGGCTGAAAATACGAAGAATTGACACATAACGCTTAGATAAAATAGTCCTAGGGTGTTTTATTTAAAAAAATTTAAACGATTTTTGCCTATTACTTTAGCCCTGTTTGACATTTCCATATCATACTTGGCATAGAGTTTAGATAATTTAGAACATATTAAAACATGCTACAAAATCGTTCAATTCTTCAATACTTTCTATGCAATTAAGCTACTATACCTTCATAGCGGTGAAGTAATTATTTCTCGAGATTTTAAAAGTTAAACATAGGGCTACACAGTCATTTTTATTTTATTATGTAATGTATTTGTCATTATTATTCAAGTCGCTGTCTTCTGTCATGGGATTGCATTGCATTAGTTGAATTAGGTTTTACAGTTGAGTTTATTAGCAAAAATTAACAATTTAATATCAATAATAAAATAAAAATTATTGTGCAGCCATATATTTAACTTTAAAAATCTCGAGAAATAATGACTTTACCGCTATGGTAGGTTAATTTCATAAAAAATGTTGAATAATGGAAAAATTGTACCAAAATAAAATTTCCGCCAGTGGCGTAGAAGTTAGGAATGGGAAACTGCTTCTCTACCCCTGTCGTACGCCCTGGTAGAAGCTATTTTTTAATATACTCTAAAGTATATAAACTTTATGCCGAGTATGATAGAGAAATATCAAAAAGGGTTAAAGTAATGGGCAAAAATCATTTTAAATTTTTTAAATAAAACGCCTTGTGAATCCATAAGGGGCCATATTTTATCTAAAAGCTGTGTGTAAATTCTTCATATTTTCAGCCCACGATTATCCAGTTAGCATATGTACAATTATTAATGAATCACCCTGTATAGGGTGTCCCAAAATTAGCCTGCCAAAAATTAACTGTGGATTCTAGGATCAAAAAAAGAAAAAATAAGTTATATAAATATAGGTCCGTAAACGTCCCCTAATGGAGCTATTACTTTAGGAGGACCCCAAAATTTGATATTTTCCAAATATTTTCAAAATGGATCGAGATAAAGTAATAAAATTTAAAATTGAGAATCGTAATTAGACTACGAATCTAATGTTCTCAAACCAATATCATAATTAGTTATAGATGTGCCAAACTGGGGGGGGGGGGTGTTATTGGATAAATATTGCTCTCTTATTCATGTCGAGAGGTTTTTGCCGTCAGATCAAAAAAGGTACTCCTGTTTTACTTCGATAAATAAAGTATTCCGTTTATACGAATAATATTAATTTAAAAATTTTGTACATACCACAAAATTATTAGATATGATATGCTTTAACATGCAGTTTGTTTGACACATATTACATGCTTTAAATTTGTATTTAAGTATTACTAGGCTATATTAAAATTTAAAAATTTGCAAAGATTTACATTACCGATATGCATTTTAAAAAATATTTTAATATGTTAAACCGCTTGAATAACACCTTTAATGTATGTTAATTAAGTTGACAGTATTTTCTCAGAGCCTACCTACTAGGGATATTTTGCCTATTTATAGTTTCCATCTTGTGGTGTCAAAACTTTTAAATTAGGATTACTCCTACTCCTAGGACCTTTTTTATGTAAAATATACCAACATTTTTATTTTTTTTATTTGACGACGAAAATCTCGAGATACAAGAAAGTTAGAGCAATATTTACCCACTGAGCCCCCAGTTTGGCACGCCTATGACAAATTATGAGGAATTATTTTCAGAACATTAGATTTGCAATCTAATTGTGATTCTCAATTTCAAAGATTACTTTTGGAAATATTTGGAAAAAATCAAAGTTTGAGGTCCCCATTTAAGGGGCCATATCTTATGATTATACTTATGATTATATACATTTTTTCTTATTTCTGATCGTAGAGTCCACAGTCAATTTTTGGCAGGCTAATTTTGGGGCACGCGTATACTATACCTACTGAGTAGTATTCCTAGTTCCTCTATTCACGATGTAAAGAACTTGAAAAAGTTCCTAAGTAGATATTTTATCGGCTGTACGTTTTCCAGTTGACTGGCTGTTGAAAGATAGCCCCAATTTGTTGGGTGTAATGAGTGGCCTACAAATTAGCTACCTAAAGGACGTGGAAATGTCGGTCATCTTATCACTATTTTTACCTCGATTCTTACCTTGTAATACACGAAAAAACCTATTTAGAAATAGAACAGTACGTAACTTCAATTGTAGAAGATAAATTTGTAATAGTGAAATACAGTATGCGCCAAAAGTATGGAATAAATTCAATAAAAACGAAACAATTATTTTTTGGGAAAAATCCTCGAACATGTCGATTTTTAATTTAAAAAATACATATTTTAGCGTAAAATGCGATTTTCAAATGTCATTTGTTTTCGAGTAATGACGTCATCGATTTTTTTTAAATGGCAACACCATATGTTTTTCCTTGATTCTGAAAGATCGTTTAATTCTCTATCAGACAGTACTAAAATTTTGCCCTCTTACATAGGAAAGTTTTCGAGTAAATGACGATTGAATGTTAGAAAACGTAAATTTTATCCATAAAAAGTAACAATTCTGAGTGTTGGGGAACGTTGCTTTGTACATACCCAAACAGAGTGATGTGTTGAGTGGCTTGTTGTAGGAATGACTTTGTTTCCAAAATGAAAGTCCAATATTCTAACTATACGTTTAATACTGACACTAAACTATAACAATTCTCGAAGGACCATATCAAAATATAATTAAAACTAAAGTTGGCACGGTGCAACAGGCACAACAAACTTATGCTACAATGGCGACGAGTGATTTATCTGGAATGGTGAATTTATTTTTGTAAACTTTGAGGAAACCTCTACCTAATTAGGAGGGTTTTGTCTCTCCTCGATCTCCCACCCTCTTTCTGGGTATTCACAACCTTCCCTTGTAGAAAAGGCAGTTTGGGAATTCCAAATCGGTGCAGGACGTAGCAAAACCCTCTTTTACGATTACAATGCTATAAAGTATAAGTAGTAAGATAATAAATAAACAACTCTTAATATAAATGTTTACAACAGATAAATAAAAATATAAATCTACATAAACAATTAAAATAATGTACAGTTGATATACAGGGTGAATAAACCTTTATAACCTATCTTTGTTGAGGGTTCTCAACACTGAGGTATGTAAAATAAAACACAATTGATTAAATTTTCTACTTAAATTAAATGTTCGAATTGCCATCCACCTAAACATTGTGTACATTAATAAACCACGTAATTTAGAAGAACTTCAAAATCGCATTCGGGACGAAATACGCAGAGTTACCCCAGAAATCGTTCATAATGTGCAAGAAGAATTTCTTCACAGACTTGCGCATTGTCAAGAAGTTGGTGGATGACAATTCGAACATTTAATTTAAGTATAAAATTTAATCAATTGTATTTTATTTTACATACCCCACAATTGTTACTTTTTATGGATAAAATTTACGTTTTCTAACATTCAACCGTCATTTACTCGAAAACTTTCCTATGTAAGAGGGCAAAATTTTAGTACTGTCTGATAGAGAATTAAACGATCTTTCAGAATCAAGGAAAAACATATGGTGTTGTCATTTAAAAAAAATCGATGACGTCATTACTCGAAAATAAATGACATTTGAAAATCGCATTTTACGCTAAAATATGTATTTTTTAAATTAAAAATCGACCTGTTCGAGGATTTTTCCCAAAAAGTAATTGTTTCGTTTTTATTGAATTTATTCCATACTTTTGGCGCATACTGTATAATGCATTTTGTGGTAGGTAACTAATTAGGTACCAACTTATAAGTAAAACCCGCACTTCGTTTGAGGGGCACTAAGTTATTATTTGTAAAAGATGAGGTGCAAACATACCTACAAAAAGTTAAAATCAACATCTTACCTTGTACTGGTAGTTTATAATATCCAACATTATTCATATTAAGTTTATTAGTTTACAAAACACTCTACATAACTATTCACTTGTAGTAGTGGAATAAAATTGAATAACCAGCATACTGTAAATAAATCTTCAGGTAAAACGGTATAATTTTTTTTCTTTACACGTTCAGCATTAGGTCCTTCTCGTAATCAGTGGCGTAGCCAGAAATTTGACATGGGGGGGGGTCAGTGAACAAAGTATTTCAGACTAGATTTTTTTAATAAAATAAATAAATAATTTTTAATAAACATTGAAACAATAAAAAGTAAATAAAAAAAATCTCATCATAAACATGTAAATAATAAACAGGTACGAACAATATTTGTTACAAAAATGACAAAAATAAAATTAGAACTTAGTTGCAGACAGGGTTGCCACCTTTTGAATTTTAAGATACGGGACACATTATTTTTTTATTATGTTAGTTGAAGAGGGGAGGTTGAAATTTTCAAGGTCAAATTGCTTAAAATAAGTCTAATCGCGTAGGGGCGATTGGGGCAATCTAGCGTTTCGCGATACCACAGTCGTCGAATTGGGTGCGAGCGGGGCAAATTCTGTGACAATATTTTTTTTAGTAGTTCAGAATCTTTTATAATTTTTAGTAAAAGTTTGAGCCCACAATCTAACGCATTGTAAGATTGACTATGCTTAACGCAGTGGTAGATTTGCCCAAGCTCTGCTGTAGTAACATCGATAGTTTCTTGAATATTTTCTCTGTTTGCAAAAAATTTCGACATTTTCGCGTCTTCTATGCTCTTTTGTATTAGAGTGCTGTTTGACATCACTAAGGCCACCGTGACTAATTGAAAAATCCTTTGCATACTAGACATCTTGCAGAAAAATTGTTTGAACCCTTTATTACCCAAATATACTCAGTCTGCCACGTTGATCGATAGCTGCAGAGGCGCTTTGCTTTTTTTAGTGACGAAATGGTCGTTTTCCGAGGTCTCCATTGTCCCTATTTTTTTCGTGTTTTTCTAAATATTTATCCATATCCTTTAATTTTTACATGATTTAATGCAGATGAATCCTAATGTAAGGTTGCCGTAGGAGATCTAGTTCACTGACCGCGTTGCTAAATCTTGGCGAATAGAGTGATTGCAGGTTTGTAGTGAGACATTACCTATATGACCCAACCAACCCAACCCATGGGGAGGGGTCTGACCCCCAAAACCCCCCCGTGGCTACGCCACTGCTCGTAATTGGGAAATAAACCGTCGCAAATAAAAAATACTATTTACTGCGTTATTTATTGAATATCCTGATGCAGTCATAGTTGCTTCAATACGGTGAATAACTGAAGGTATCCGTGAAGAATTAAACATACATACATACATACATTGTATATAAGTAGCATCACTTGAGTGTAGTCGTTGTAGAATAGTTTTTATGCCATCAAAATGAACGCAGTAATATGACACTGCTTCTAACTACGGATCCCAACGTACGTTTCCATTGCAACTGTTTTATTTTATGAATAGCAACTTGCTGTCTAAACATGTCTAAATAAAAATAACACACCTGGGCCTCAATTCTCAATTGCAGTGAAATACATTTGAGTGGGGATTCACTTCGCACTTGAGTATATTAAAAAAAAATATGGTGTTACATAACAAAAATTTCAAGAAATTAACGTTTGAAGAATTTACAATTTAATTTTCACCGAAATGTATCACCCGAGAAGGGGGCCGATTGAGTAGCCAGCCAGATCGCCTGATTTGACACCCCCAGATTATTTCTTGTGGGATACTTGTGTGTATTTGAGTAATGGCTTTGGTCGTACCAATTAGCCATTGTGGGATACTTAAAAAGCAAAGTATACGTTACTAGACCGGTTAATTTAGAAGATTTAAAAGCAAGAATTTGTCACGAGATACATCGTATGCCTCCTGAAGTTATTGATAATGTCCAAAAAGAATTTATTAATCGTCTTAGCTACTGTCAGGCAGCCAACGGTGCACAAGTTGAACATTTAATTTAGTCGATTTTTTACATAATCATTATCATTTCCCGTATTGTGAAAATTAGATTTTAAAATCTTCAAACATTATTTCTTGAAATTTTTGTTATGTAACACCATAATTTTTCAAGAGGTGTGTATGTAGAATGACAAGCTCTTTCAAATGGCATGGTTAAAATTGGGGGTTGCCATTTAAAAAAAATGTCGATGACGTCATATCTCGAACAACGATAACGTCACAAATGTGGGTCGTATGTCAAAAAGTGCCTTATTTAAAAACATAATCGACGTGCCAGGGGATTTTTTCGAAATCTTCTCAATTTCAAAAATAATGAATTTATTCGTTACTTTTCGAAAGCACTGTATATCAAAATTATTACTATAATAAACTAAGTACTAATGAACTGTTGGAGACCTAAGTTTTTATTGAAAATAGGTCATCAGTGTAGTAATTGCTTACGTACGGCACTGGTTGAGTCTGGCTAAATTGCTAAATACTTCTTTTGGAGTTCGAATTGTGTTCTGACCACTAGAAACTCACTGGAAACTTTTAGTTGATCAGTGTATTAGTTTGACCACATTATCGAACTGCTTACAGAAACTTTGTGTATACAGAATGAAATATTTCTCAATTTTAATCCCCATTTAGTCGCTATTTAATGGGAATAGAACATAATTTTCTTGTAAAACTTGTAGGGAATCAAATCAGAAAAAAGTTGTACTTATTTATTATATTTACGTACTACTCCTTTCAGAAAGTATGATTTTTTTATTTTAAGTTTCTGTGCGAAAAATTGTTATTCTGTCCATCCTAGAAGCAAAATCATGGGGAAGAATATTTTGTACGGGTTGGATGTGATACGGGTGCTAAAGTTTTTAAAGTCCGATGAACATCCATTTTTGTACAATTTTCTATTTGTCGAGATCCAGAAACAATCTTTGTACTTGTGCTTGGTTCTTCTTCTACCAGTGCTAAGATCTGTTTCTTTTGTTAAGGGCTTAATTTTCTATGTAGGCCGCAAATTCCGAACTTCTGATCCATAAACTTTCCGGTTTCACGAAGATGTCGATCCAAATTTAAGAAAACCTTTCTTTTAGGATGTGATCTGTTGGGATAAGGGAGCTTACTATTTCTACCTGACATTCATCGGCCGCTAAGACATTTGTAGCCCATCAATACATGTCGTTTTTCTCCAAAACGGAGCAGTTAAACAAAAAAATACAAAAGAGATAAAATGATCAGAAGAAAATTCTACGTTTGATACTTCAAGAAAAAGCTGCATAGGCGTACTTAGAAATAATTGGAGGGGATAAAGGGTACTGCATACCTCAATTACCTCTATTTGCCGTTCGATTTTTTTCACCAAAATTACATGATAAGTATGCCGAAATAAGATAAAAGTACGTGCAAAATTTCAAGTATGTATCTTACAAAACAATGGAATTATTAACAAAAATATTTTTTTTAAATGCAACTTTAACACCCTGTGAGACAGGAACGTGCAAATAAAAGATGACATAAGGAAAGTCGCATTATTTTTGTCCAAAGAATTTGTGGTTATTGGTATGGCCTTCTATTTTTGGGACACCCTGTATATTGATAGAGATTCCCAACACAAAGACGAACGTGAGAAGAGAATTAACTATTTCTAACGAGAACATCGGAGGAACCAATCTTGTCCAAATATTTTGAAAATATTATTCTCTTCATCCGTCACCAATTGAGCAGGATTGATTCTAGGATATGGAAATGGAAATGTATCATACTATGCGTTGGTATAAATTATAGGAGGTTTGCAGAATTTTTGAAATTGCCGAATGCTGGGCACCGGGCACTGCTTCCGGAGAACATCTACTACGATACTGGCTGATGCAGGAGCAGACATCACTATTCTAAAAGGCATGTGGATGGAAACCAACGAACCTGGTAGAAGGATATATTGAAGATTCCGTTCAACAAAAACTTCAAGTAACCTAAAAGATATTGGGTCAAAGAGAGATCAATATAAATACAAACTCGGTATCTACTTCATCAACTACATGCGCAGGGCTTTCCATATCCAACTGTAAAAACGTTACAGCTAAAATTTATAATAATGATAAGAAATTATTTAGGTTGACAATAAGTGAATAGTTCGTTCAACATTTATGATGCATTTTTCCAACATTAGTTAGGAAAAATCGAACTTTTCCTAACTCGAATTAGTTATTAAATGTACAACTTTTCAAAACACTATTAAAAAAATTATTATAAACTATAAAGGTAGTTTGTTATATTTCTATTGTTACACAAAATGTGAAGTTCTGTATTTGTAAAGAAAATATCAGCTTTAGATTTATGTATTAGCACCCAAAATTTATTTCTTCCTAAAATATTTACAAATGTACAATACTAACTAATATAGCACCATGGTTTATTTTAAATCGACATTATCTAAGACAACTTCCTTAGTCGCTGTTAGTTTTTCTACTTTAATCTTCTCCAACTGCTTCTTTTTTATCTCTTGATTTAATAGCACCGAATCTTCAGGGATGACGGATTTGGCATCTATCTCACCTATGCCCAAACCTGGTTTAGGTTTGAGAGGAAGGACATCTTTTTGTTTGTTTTTGTTTACAGATTTGCTCCAGGTTTTTAGCCACTGGGCGCCTTCACTGTTGGACGGGATTGTTTCCTATAAAATTTACAAAATTACTTATTTACGTATACAGTATGGTCATATATTATTTAAGGATTACTACATTATTGTGGGGCTATAAAAAGGATAATAAAAACATAAAGGATGTAAATAAATATGTGTGAAAAAGTACAGATAGTGATTCCCTGGAAAGAGGTAGGTCTTTTATATAAAAAATCTCATTTAAACATCTCTTGAGATAATACAACTCCTCGAAGAGAGTACCAAAAAAGTAGTTTTAAATTTTTCTGAAATATTAAAAAGTGTTAGAAATTGAATTAAAGGTAAAGGTAAAGGTACTGAAGCTTACTGGTAATTAGGTCATATTTGGCCCTTTTTACCTACTAACTTACACTACCCTCCACCCCTACAATCACAAACATCCATGGGTAGGACAGAAAAATTCTCTTGCCCCGTGTTGGATTCTAACCAACTTCCGGCCGCTCGTGCTTCCCTGACAGCAACTGCTCGTCGCCGCCTTGGCCGCTCAGCTAACTTCAGCCCTTTAGAAATTGAATTAAGTAGGCATATTCTGCTATTGAGAAATCATCATCATCATCATTAAACAATTTGCTGCTTTTCCTCTACGACTGTAAGGAATAGAAAAAAAACATCCCAAATTTTTTACATAAGTTGCTTTTTTCATATTGCTACTTTACCATTCAAAATTTATTTCAAACATTCTAAACAAAAAAATTATTTTGTATCTTTTCCGTAAAATTAACGATTTCTGAACAAAAATATATTTAACATCAGTTGTCATGATTAGCATAGGTAATTTAATCGAACTGTAATTTACCCAGTAGCCGACTGTCATGTTGTCATTTTATAAAAACGACTAATTGATGTAACTTAAATATGTAAAAAATAAAAAAGAAAAATTAAAAACTAATAGAAATCATATTAAATGTTATCAAAATGTTTATTATATCTGCAAATAATAATAATTATAACCACACTAACAGCAATTAAGTTGCTATGAGAAAATGTCAACGTGACAGCCGCCTACTAGATAAATTACAATTCGATTAAGTTTCTACCCTATGCCAATCATGACATGTAATTGATTTAAAATATTTTTTTCTGCAGAAGGGAAATCAAAAAATTGTTTACTGAGTGTCTTCTCGATAGTACAAAATGTTTACTTAATTTCATTTCTGTTAGTTTTTTGGAACTTCAGAAAAAAAATTTAAAACTACTTTTTTGACACTCTTTTTGTATCTTTATAGGGATCTTCAAATGAGATTTTTTTTATATAAACGACCGATTTTATTTTTCCACTGAGAAATCCATGAATTATTTATTTACACCCTGTATGTTATCACCTAAATAATATTTTATAAAAAATATGAATTTGGTTACTTTTTTATTGAACAGGTTATATCAATATAATTCTAAGAAAATTATTATTTTATGTTTCCTTTCTTACTCGAATTAGGTTATATACATTCATATATGTTTACTTGTTTGCAGGTGGTGATGTGAACTTCAGGGTTTTATGTGAGTACCTTTAAAAAATTTTATATATTCAGTGTGGGCTACTAAAAACTTGCCACCCAAGTTTCTGTTTTAAGGCAAAAACTAAAAAAAAAATACTTGAACCCATTAACTTATGTTTTGCGGATAACATATTTTATAGATCTTGAAATCGTCTGAAAATAATAAAAATTGTTGCCGACCCATTTTAGATTTTGGTGTAACTTTGAAAAAGTCTACTCTAGGGTACCAAACAACAAAATTTACACGAGTCTGATTTTTACAAGCGCTTGTTTCCGTTTAAATAAAGACTCTTAAAAATTGCTATTTTTAAGCTTTATTAATTTTTGCTGTCAAATTTTTCTGTTTGAAGATATGAATATGAATATGAATGATCAAGACAGAATTCAGAGTGGGAAAGATAATATGTAGTTTCAGTGTAAAGGAAGATAATTGGCTCGGACGATCCCTTTGGATAATAGCAGCGTGCTGAAAATGAGCGTTTTTTAGTCATTTTTCGTGAATTTCAATCGACTCTAGCGTCTTAACTGTTGAGAGTTGAAAGTTCATGCTCCGCGGGAATTAAGTATACATATCATAGACAAAATTCAGCCACAAGTTGACCTGAGTAGCCCACTCTTTTTGAAGAAAACTTTGCTTGAAGTTTTGAAATTGTTAAAAATCCCAATATTCAGGCCATGAAACGAGCGTGTTGACTGCGAGATAAAAATCTGATACAGAATCTACTGTTCTTACCTTCAACTTTATATGATCACTTGTTTTGTTATTTTCATGTTTAGTGCATGTACGAGCCGTTTTTTTTACAGCAAAATTCTGGACGTTTTTACTAATGAATTAAAATTACTTACCATAAAAAATAATTATAAATATGAAAAATATTTCAAGTTTTAATAAAGTTATGGATATTTAGGGTGTAAAATTGGAATTATCATCGAAAATAGTAACTGTAAACAATTTTTCAACGAGAAAATTATGTACATGCACTAAACATGAAAATAACAAAACAAGTGATGTAGCCATTTAAAGTTGAAGGTAAGAACAGTACATTATGTGAGTATCAGATTTTTATCTCGCAGTCAACACGCTCGTTTCATAGCCTGAAAATTGGGATTTTTAAAAATATCAAAACTTCAAGCAAAGTTTTCTTCTATAAAGAGTGGGCTACTCAGATCAACTTGTGGCTGAATATTGTCTATGATATGTATACTTAATTCCCGCATGAATTTTTAACTCTCAACAGTTAAGATGCTAGAGTCGATTGAAATTCACGAAAAATGACTAAAAACACTCATTTTCAGCATTATTCAAAGGGATCGTCCGAGCCAATTATCTTCATTTACACCCAAACTATAATACTATCTTTCCCACTCTGAATTCCGTCTTGATCATTCAAATATCTTCAAACAGAAAAATGTTACAGCAAAAATTAATAAGCTTAAAAATAGCAATTTTTAAGTGTCTTTATTTAAATAGGCGGAAACAAGCGCTTGTAAAAATCAAACTCGTGTAAATTTTGTTCTTTGGGACCCTAAAGAAGAGATTTTCAAAGTTACACCAAAATCTAAAATGGGTTGGCTTTGCCAATTAGACGATTTCAAATGACCCTTTTGTATCATTGAATGACAAGTTCTTGAGAAATTTAATGAAAAGTTCAGTTCTTCAAATTCATTTACCGCTAATTTTACTTTATTATATGTTAATAATGCTCACAGTCGACCTCCATGCACTGCTCGCTCCTTATAGCTTTTTTTACTGATTAAGGTCGTATAAGAAAATTTTAAAAGAATATGTTGAAAAGTTGCAACAAGCGGTGACACGGTAACTATAATAGAAAATAGTTCCTTTATTTTGTAATTTTTGTTGTGTTTTGTTACGTATTTCATATATTTATACAAAAAATAGATATTTAGCTCAGGAATATTTTATTTTACGTTTCTTTGTAAAATAATCTATAGATAAATAGTATATTTAGTTATGTATTTAAAATGGATCTATTACCTTGACATGCCAACTCCAGCGGCAGCCAAAAACAAGTGGCGGATATTTGATAGCTAATTTGTAGCACCAGTTTCAATTTTGTAGCTTATGCTGATTTCGCGTGGCTGTCAGCATAATATTGCGTTAGTACCTAGACCATAGAATTGCTCCGCAACTAAGGACGACAGCAAAGCGATTTTTTCGCCATGTTTTGTTACTTTTCGGGTACTTTCAGAAGGTATATAGTTTTTTCAAAAATAAAATAGTAATTCAACTCATAGTGAGTTAAAAATTTGTTGCTGCCTTATACGTTTGTATAAAACCGAAAAATCAAATACGTACTTTCAGAAGATGTATAGTTTTTCAAACGAGAAAAATTGGCCATTCAACTCATTCAGTGAGTTAAAAATTTGTTGCTCTAACGAAAAATTAAATATACGATTGGCAAAACCACTAACTTCGGTTTTTTAAGTTTGTGCCGTTTTCGAGAAAAACAGCTGCTAGTCTAGTAACATTGCGTTAGCATATCATCGAATTGTTCAACAAAATGAAAAAACAAACAAAAAATATTTCTTAGATTCTTGTCGAGAACAGTTTCCAAATTGATTTTAATGCTGAAGATATAGTTTCATTTTTAGACAAACGGAAGGCAACAACAATTTTTTAACTGACTACGTGATATTACGCTAGTACCCATGATTTTTCTTGAAAACGGCACAAGCTACAAAATTGAAATTGGTGGTTTTGGCAGTCGTATTTAATTTTTCGTTTTGGCTACAAAGTTTTAACTAACTATGAATTCAATGGCCAATTTTTCTTATTTTTGAAAAAAGTATACATCTACTATTGAAAGATTATTTTATATATAATTGGGATTAAAATAAAATTAAATTGAAACACTACCAACTGTTTTTGCAAGGTCCATTTAATCTAAATTGATCATTGACTTGGCAAACAACATATTCCAGTTACACAAAAGTAGTCGGTATCTTTTGAGCTGTTACAAAAGTTACCTCTATGACAGGAAAAGCTTAAAATGAAAAAGTTCCTTGCAATTTCAGTAAAAAAATGGCATGCTTCTGAGAAATGAAGTTTTGAATTGAATTTTAAGTCTTAGGCAGGGGACACATTGCTCTGATGCCAACATTTGTTATTTTAAAGATTTGCGATCATGAATGTCTATAGTATAAAACGTAAGCTCTATAGATAACAAATTATGAGAGGAGAAGCGTAGGAACAAATTACACAGGAAATGTTTCCCACCAGCACATTGTTAATAAAACAACATAAATTTTGACGACTCTAGTTAAATGGATTAGGGTACTTAAATGTATTCATCCTCGACTCATAATTTGAGTTTGACCTTCTTCTGATATGAAATATTCCTTAAATTGATGGAATTATTGAATGTAACTTAACGTGGCGTCTCATGGCGTGGTTAACAGTGTGCACATACAGTACATACCACACCACGGCACGTGGCATGGCGTAGCGTGGCGTGGCGTGGCATCAGAACACTGTGTCCCCGGCTTTAGTAAGCCCAAACAACGGTGTTTGCAACACTCACCTTGCTTCAGCCGTTTACAATGAAAACGAATTACCTATGATATAAAAAATTACCCTATACATACAGTATGTCTACGGTTAGGGTGAACAAGAGAGAAAAATATTTATTGTTTATCTGTGGAAAATTCGCAAAAGAATTAGCTCTCAAATCGGAAATCATTGTTTAGCATAATTAAGAGTTATTTCAGAATTTCAGTTTCTATACAAATAGACCTATTTCAATGGCTCTAAAAGAAAAATTGATTAAAAAATCGCATTAAGAAAAATGATGGGTTCTGTAAGACTGTTAATACAGATAGTTTTGTTTATTTGATGTTATAGCATAGAAAAACACATGGGTAATTGGATAAATTTTACATCTCTTAAATTAAGTATAGACGATTCATCATTCAAATACTTATTTTATCTTGTGATTTAATATTCGGCAAATAGCACTCATGCAAACTATAAAAAATTGGTCAATCTTATGCGATCGGTACAGAAAAAGTAGTAGATAGGTATTTACTAAATTATTGTACTGTACTATACTATTACTATTAAAAAAAGTTTTGTTGTTTGAGATGAACAGAAATTTAAAATCACAAGTTTTAAAAGCAAGCAACATTTCTTTCTGCACATTAAATTTTGGGGTCTCCTTTTGGGGTGACTATTTGATTTTTTTTGCATGGATTGCTTCATTTACAAAATATACGGTATTTAAAAAAAATCTAATTAAAAAACGGAAACTGCGAAAACCTAGTTAAACGTGCTAAGATATCATAGTATCGAAGTATTGTTTTTCTGATTATACGGTCCTCCCTTATAAAAAGACTGGAACGGTTTGTCCCAGATAACAGGCGACTTACAAGATCTATTTCGTAATAAATTATCCAGTTTTTGTATTCAGCGGTTATCGATATAGCCCGTATACAATTTCCCAATTTCTATTTTTCACAGAGTCTTCAACTAAATTATTTATATTTTGTGACAAATTCTGGACAGGCGAGATAAATCTGGTACGATTTGTCTTCTGTAAGTGTAATATATAGAGGAAGAGCTGACGTTATTGTCGTGCTAGAGATCGTTAGCATTTTAAATAACTCGTTGGGTGCATTGAACGGAGCAGTATTGTGATAACCGGGGGGTAATTAAGAGTTTTTACGCTTTGTGGGAGAACCCATCTTTGTCTTTTTCTTTTTTGACACGTCAGATTAGTAACTCATGCAATAGGAAAACCGTGTATCATTGATTGCTACACATACAAGATGCTTTGAAAGAGGAACTGGTGGTGTTAAAAATAAGAGATGTTTCATGTACAGAGTGTCCCAAACTCTTCATGTTAAGATGGAGAGCAAAATTTAAGAAAGTACTTTAAGGAGGTGTTCGTATCTCAGAGCATAACTGAGATATCGAAATAGCGTTCTTATAATTTCTCTACAGGGTCTCTTTGAAAATGTGACCCAAACATATCTAGAACTCCCTGTATATTTTTATGTCATTCAATTGCATTATTTGTCTTCTTCATATTGATATATAAGTAATAATTGCTACTTTATATTTTGGAAATTGTCAAAACACGTTAAATTGATGTTGGTGCATATGGGGCACAGTTGGGTATTCATTTTTATATAATTATACAAAACTGGCTCATGAATTAATTCAGTTTAATAATTCTTAAATTAATTTTCTCTTTCATAACTCAAAAAATAATTTTAACAAGATAATTATATTGCCAATTAAGTCATTTATAAATATCATTAATTGAATAACATTTGAAGATAAAAACAAACATAAAAAATAAGAAGAATGTCAATCGTCAATTATTTTAAATTTAAAACATATCTAAAAACCGATTAAATTTTCCCTCTAATGAATATTTTAAATATATCTAATAATGAAAATTGTCAGCAAATTATAAAACAGAGATAAACAGCAGTATATTTATATTTTGGGTTTTATTCTTAACACACATCGTATTGCTAAATAGTATTGTTAATTGTGGTGCTAAAGGTCCACGAGATATAATTAGTATACAAATAGTGAATATTTATTACATAACTTAATTGTTTAAACATCTACTTAGTTTGCATACATTTTTTATTTAACTAAGGTAGATTTTATGAACCAATTTGTACAATAATATAAAAATGCATGGCCAACTATGCACTAATATTAGTTTTACCAATTTAACGTTTTATACAGTTTTCAAAATATAGTGGCAATTACTGTACATCATTATGAATGAAAAAATAATTCAGTTGAATGGCAAAAAATTATGCATGGTTCCATTTAAGCAATATTATGTACCTATGTTTGGGTAGCATTTTTAAAGAGACATTCTGTCGAGAAATTACAAAAACGCCACTGAACTTTACGTAAAAAACTGTATCAGGAGCGATTTTCACTATTCCGATATTTCAGTTATCTTCTGAAATACAAAAAAACCTTAAAAGTATTTTTTTTTAAATTTAAAATAAATCATCCTATATCTCTAAAAAACGAAGAGGTCTATGAAAGTTCTAATTGCGGCATTTTAAGGTTTTCGAAACTTTTCTTTGTACTTAAAAAACGAAAGAATGATTTCATCTTGAGACACTAGTAGTACTTAGTACTATATAGCGGCTATATACTGAGTGTTATAATAATTGTTACTCTGAATGGGGTTTTTCTTAATTAATTTAAAGATGACGATAAAGCTATCAACATTTTTCGTATTGTATACGAAGAAAGGCGGGTAAACCTTTTTGTTCCCGGTAGCAGTGGCGTAGAGGTGGGTAATTTGAGGGGTATAATTGCAGAAAAATATGTTAAAGTCAAAATTTCTTTAAATATCTGAACGGCAGAAGTAATTTAAAAAATATTAACATGAAAAAACACGAATATTAATTGCCACAAGATATGAAATTCTTGGTATTTTGGGTTTAAAAGAATTGACAGTGACATATTATATCCATTTCTTTTTTTTATAAGAGTTTTTTGTTGCTTGTGGTCAGATACAGAAACCCCTCTAGTATCGGCACATATATTTCGGACATCCTGTATCTTTGACCTCAGTATATAATGTACCTCATTCTCGCCATTAGTCGTTCGGTTTTCCTCTTCTCTGACCCTCTTTTGTTCTTCTTCCTTAATCCTCTTCTCCTTCTGTCGTTGGGCGTACAAAGTGTTGGCTAGATTATTCAGTGCGTTTCTTTTCCTGTTAGTGTCTCCTTGATTAGCCAAAGGTTGGGTGTTGGTTTGTGGTCCCAACTCGACCAGAACTTGGAAATCTGCCCTGTTTCCTAGTCTGAAGCCCCATCCTATCCTCGAGTCCGTCCCTAAAATTTACATTATTTGTATATATTAATATAGCTTTTTTATGAACAGTGTTAAAAATATTTGTCAATACAAAAGTTGTATGTATTATTTATATTATCACAAATCACTGTAATTTTTTAAGAACATTTAGAAATAAAAAAAGTAACATCACACGAATTAACCTAATGGCTACGTTAAGAACAGTATTTGCATACTGTCAAAAAATACAGTGCTTTCGAAAAGTAACAAATAAATTCATTATTTTTGAAATTGAGAAGTTTTCGAAAAAAACCCCTGGCACGTCGATTTTGTTTTTAAAAAAAGCACTTTTTGACATACACTACCCACATTTGTGACGTCATCGTTGTTCGAGATATAACGTCATCGACAATTTTTTTAAATAGCAACCCCCAGTTTTGACCATGCCATTTGAAAGAGCGTGTCATTCTACATACATACATTATTAAAGAATATGGTGTTACATAACAAAAATTTCAAGAAAATAATGTTTGAAGATTTTGAAATTTAATATTCACAATACTGAAAATGATAATGATTATGTAAAAAATCGACTAAATTAAATGTTCAAATTGTGCACCGTTGGCTGCCTGACAGTAGCCAAGATGATTAATAAATTCTTGCTTTTAAATCTTCTAAATTAACCGGTCTAGTAACGTATACTTTGCTTTTTAAGTATCCCCACAAGAAATAATCTAGGGGTATCAAGTCAGGCGATCTGGCTGGCCACTCAATCGACCCATTTCTCCCTATCCAACGATTCGGGAACAGCTCATCTAAATAAGCAGGGACAGGTGTTGCATAATAGGGAGGTGCAGAGTATTGTGAAAATTAAATTTTAAAATCTTCAAACATTATTTTCTTGAAATGTTTGTTATGTAACACCATAATTTTTCATGATGTATGTATGTAGAATGACACGCTCTTTCAAATGGCTTGGTCAAAATTGGGGGTTGCTATTTAAAAAAATTGTGGATGACGTCATATCTCGAACAACAATGAGGTCACAAATATGGTCGTATGTCAAAAAGTGTCTTGTTCAAAAACCAAATCGACGTGCCAGGGGATTTTTTCGAAAACTTCTCAATTTCAAAAATAATGAATTTATTCATTACTTTTCGAAAGCACTGTATATAAGAAATATGGAATAAGGTTTATAACTTTTCAAAAACAGTCTGTATAAAAAAAATTCAGATAAATATTTTTTAATTAATTTTTTTATAATATTTGCTAACCTTGAGTGTGTTAACAACCAATTTTGTTTTTTAAATGGCGCCATACCAATTTTTGTCCTTATTTGGAATCAACTCTTTTTGTGCGTACGAATGTATAACATGTATACGGAGTTGCATTACAAAATTTTAAAAAAAACCTAGTAAAAAAAATTCTTTGAATTTAGTTATAGAGTTTAATATTGTAAGCATCTATTATCTTCCCGCTACTTATAATACAGTTAAAAAATCTACAAAAGTTAATAATAAATAAATACATGGGTAAATATTGTGGGTGTAATTCAACGCTAGTCGAGACATTAGTCCACATAATAGATAGTTCCACACGATATTGTTAATATCTAATAAAAATATATAAAAAATAGTTCATACATATTGCACACCCTGTATATACGTCGTCTGCCTAATACTTTTACTATTGTGAGAAAGTTTATAAAGAAACTGTTTCGGAATTTCGGAAACGAAAGAATTGAAAGTTAAGCAGACTTGAAGAGCAATCGCCAACTGAGTACATTAATGCATTATAAAACTAATGTGGCCATCATTACCCAACAAGCAAATTGGTTTCTATGGACCGTGTCAAATTGAAGGTTGCTTATTATCAGAAAAAGTGATTGTTTCGTAAGAACGTGCACATAATTCATTCATCGACGATATTATAAATCGAGAACTGCAAAACTAAGAGAAATACGATATAAACGTATGTTAAAGAAAAATTTATTTAGGTTTAATCGGCCTTGAGTACTTACCTTTTTTTATTGTTGGAATATTTGAATATATAACAGATAATATTGAAGGTAACTCGTCAGGTATGATGAGCGAATGAGACGCTAGAAAAAAAAAATAAAATTTTAATTACAAGGTACCTAACCACTATACAACTTTCCAGGTATATTTCAGAAAATGAAGATTTAATTTCAGAAAACGCAATTTAGATTTCATCCTAAAATTTTTAGGGTGTTTTTTTGTGTCAGATTAGTCATGATGATATTAATCAGTTCTTATTCAGAATTCATATGTGTTCTTACCCACAATTTTAAGTATACAGGTGTTTCAAAATATGGTACCAAACTGAAATAAGAGATCACATTTTATTATTTTATTGTATTTCAAAAATATCACACGCTTTTCAGTTATTAATTACTACACATTACATTTATCGTATATATATACAGGGTGTCCGGAAAAGACGTGTACAACGAAAGACCACAGACTCCCGGGTTCAAAATAAGCCGATTTAGCCCAATTTACTTATTTCCAAAATTGCTTCGTTTCGCCGCTAGGGAGCGCCAAAGTTCGCGAAAAATTTTTGTTTATTCCGAATATCTCGAAAACGACTTGATCGATGTTAACCATTTTGGGCTACGCAGTTATAAGTCTAACCGACACTTTTTGACATTATTTAAAATCATTTGCAGTCATTTGAAATATAAGAAAAATCATGTATTATGCAAATATAAGCACATATTTTTAACCCCGGTCAAAGTACTCTCAGTTTTTTTCTATTAGTAGCTGACTTTATTTATAAACTTTTTTTATACTTTAAGAATTTTGAATAGATGAGTAGTTTAGGCAGAAAAAATATTTTTCTTATGTCAACAATATCAGCATTCGTTCTGCAACAAATAACAAAAATTCCAAAATTCATTTATATTCTATTTAATAAATACGAGATAATAAGATTAATATAGCAAATAAAAAAAGTTATGATCTCTTTACAATAAATGCTCAGTGACCACCTTTTCTCGTACGCAATAAGTAATCCGTTTTACGGTTTTACGAAGTTGTAGTGCTCTCCATGGATTACCTCGTAAAATGTTAACTGCGTCTTGGATTCACCTAAAAATCCTCTTTATTATTAACTGCGTAGGCATATACTTTACAAAAATGATCGCTAGGAGGTAAGTCTGGTGCTCGAGGTGGCCATTTTATAGGAGCATCGTTTTCTCTTCCAATCCGCCTGTTAGGATACAGATTATGTAAATACTGACTAACGGGTATTGTAAAATGGGGGGTGCACCATCGAGCATAAATCATATGTTACGACGAAGTAGTAACGGTAAATCGTCCAATAAATTAAGTAAAAAATTTAAATAGTTGACCCCATTTAATCGATGTGGAAACACAACCGGGCCAATAATAAAGTTGTCTATAATTTCCGTCCACACGTTTACTCTGAATTCATATTGAAAATGTCTTATTTTCAGTACAGTGTGGATTTTCATCAGTATAAACGTGTTTGTTATGGATATTAATAATTCCTGACCTAGCAAAATATGCTTCATCTGTAAATAAAATGTTTTTGCTGAAATTAATACCATGGACTCTTTGATCTTGTATAAAATTACACAATGCTAAACGTTTTTCAGGGTCAATTGGTTGATGAACCGGTCATAAACCGATTGTGGTACGGATGCAGTTACTGCTCCTTCAAAACATCATGAACTATGGTTTTTGGTATCCCTATTTCTTGTCCAATGCGCCTTGCACCAATTTTTGGGTTCTCTTCTATCTTATCTACGATTTGTTCCTGCACCTTTATAGTTTTCGTGGTACGTTGACGCCCTTGAACCGTATTCATTTGGTTGAAGAACCAAATTTGCGAAGTCGCCTTTCGATGTTAGCAAAGTTTGATGATTTGACACTCGTCGATGAGGGAATCTGTCCATGTAGACCCTAACACTTTTGCGACTGTTATCTTGACAAACTCCATAAACCAAAAGCATATCTACTTGTTCGGAATATGTATTGAAGTTGATACTTAAAATATCAGAGCGTACTTCTGGTACTCCGTTATTTGTTGCAGAACGAATGCTGATATTGTTGACATACGAAAAATAGTTTTTCTGCCTAAACTACTCATCTGTTCAAAATTATGAAAGTGTAAAAAAAGTTTCTAAATAAAGTCAACTACTAATAGAAACAAACTGAGAGTAATTGTACAGGGGGTTAAAAAATATGTGCTTATATTTGCATGATACATGATTTTTCTTATATTTCTAATGACTGCAAAAGATTTTAAATAATGTCAAAAAGTGTCGGTTAGACTTATAACTGCGTAGCCCAAAATGGTTAACATCGATCAAGTCGTTTTCGAGATATTCGGAATAAACAAAAATTTTTGCGAACTTTGGCGCTCCTAGCGGCGAAACGAAGCAATTTTGGAAATAAGTAAATTGGCCTAAATCGGCTTATTTTGTACCCAGGAGTCTGTGGTCTTCCGTTGTACACGTCTTTTCCGGACACCCTGTATATCAACTGTATAGTATGAAACCGAAGCTATTTTAATGTGGTATAATAAAAATCATTCATTTTAATGTTTACTATTCGTACTTTTTATTTTTAAAACCTAATTTGTTAATACAGGTATATCATTTAATGACAATATCTTGTTGATTTTATATATTTTTTTTAACTGCCATAATGTAGAAAGAAAACTATGTATATTATGAACTAGCTCTACTGAGATAATTTTCTATAATTCAATCGGGAGTATTCAAATGTAGATTGAAACAAAATTACATTTTTTGGCATGATAATAAAAATATATTTCATATTTGAAAACCTAAGGTTTTAATTATAATTTTTGAATTTTTCTCAAATAGCTTATAGCTGTACCTATATCTATATAATTTGAGATAATTATAGCCCGCCATGCTGTTCTCCAGGTATGTCGTCTATAAATTTTAATTTATAATTAAATATTTAATCCATCTAATACAGTGACAAATATTTTCGCAAATTTTTAAAAATAGTTCAAAGAATTTCCTTCTTGTTTGCCGATGCTGTTACACCGATTATCATCGGTTTTGAAAATGTGATTTTTATGGTGACGAATCTTTTATTGATCACTTCGAAATACTTTAATCCCTACGTAGGATTAATTTCCGATTTCAGATGAGAAATCACAGATTTATCAAATATTAATCAGAAAGTATACATAAAATCAGTAAAATAGGTACAAAATAATAGAAAATCTCTAGGGAGATTTTTCGCAAACCTTAAAAGTTGTAAGCTGTTTATACAGGGTGATTCAGTTTTTATTGAACAAACTTCGAGGGTAAGTAGAAAAATAATGGCAGTTTATTATATAATAGTTATAATACAGGGTGTTAAAGTTTGAAGATAAAAAATGATTTTTTGGTATAATTAGGTACCTACTAAAGTAATGAAGACATTTAAGCCATACTTGGTACACAGTGTTGTTAGTTAAGGTGTCATAAAATGTGAAAATATGAAGCACTTTGAACAACCAATAGGGGATATATGGGCAGATCGTATCTTTAATTTAGAAAAAAAGTTGTATCGCTCTGTATACTGTTAAAGTGTATGACCTTTTTAAATGAGTAATTTAATTTCTAACAAAAACTCTATCTTAATTTTTTCGTACCTGCCACGAAATTTAACTAAAATAAAATACTGCAAATTGTATTAATTACAAAATTACCTACAAATTAGAGTAATTGCTCAAAGTGCCATCCCTCAGCGTCAATAAAAGAGTGACAGCTATCAATAAACTACAATAAGAATTAATAGCCATGCACTCCGAAAAACAAAAGATTGTTTATTTATTCTGTAAACGTAATTTAATCATAGGTAGGTACACATTTTCTCGTTTCGGGTATCATTTACCATCAAACAATATTACTAATAAATGATTAAGTTATTTACCAACATGAATAGTGAAATAACTGGAAAAAGTCAAATTTACTATATAACCGTAGAAGGTACCAAAAAATGAGATAAGATGATATAAGATAGGGTTTTTTGTTAGAACAATAGTTAGTTGTTCGTATGACGTAAGTCGTCTGAATCCTTGTCGCGAGTTTAGTAAAGTAATTTTTCTCTACATGATACAACAAAATGTTATTAAAAATAGTATCTATCTCAAAATGAAAAATTGAGTAGGTAACTATGTAAAATTTTCTAAGCCTACTTTCAGTGCATAATTTGGGATTTCGTTAATAACGCCCTTTCTGGATTAGATACGGCAAAATCTTAAAGAAAAGTTTGTTAAAATGAAACACTAATATGTGTGCAAAACTTCCGTCTTGAGCACACAAAGATTGAGAAAAAAATTAAAAGAGGCCTAGGATATTAATATTTTGCTAATTTATTCGTTTTCATCATTAGAACATTTTCTTGATAATGTTTTGTCCTATTTCTTACAGAAGACATTTTACCTATGTGAGAGCACCGTATACATATATTATAATCAGAACGACTAAATTGAAAAATGTACAATCCTATATTTTGAAAACGTTATTGAAATATCCAGGAAAATATTTCCTATTTTTGTATTTACTACTATTCTTAAATGCGATAACCTTACAGTCAGTATATTATAACATATGACCTTGTGCAAAGTTTTGTTAGAAGTTTAATCCTGAACAATCAATCATTTACAAAAAAAATACACACACCTTATTCCTTTCAAATCATTACCTTACCTTTAAATTATAAACTGATATATTTAGAGTAGACCGTATTTCTTAGATACTTTTTTATACAAGGTGTAACAAAAAAGCAAGTGTAATAACTGCATATTTTTGGCTACAAAATATGATGATCTAACCCTACTTACCTATATACAGAGATGCATCCCTTAAAAGACACAGGGTGTTGAAGTTGCACTTTTAAAATTGTTTTTTTCTTAATAACTTTGCCAATACTTCACATATAAGTTTGAAATTTAATAGAGATACTCCTTGTCGCTAACCATATTCACAAGGGTAGAAACTGGGAAGAACGGAGTACTTTGTCTCAGTTATTTATTTAAATTTCAAATAAAAAAAAAACACCTAAGAAACAATTTGCAGATATTTTACCGAGGTTTTAGATATCTAATAATTGATTTAGTACAGATTGTTTTTGAACATAGGGCAAGCCAGTTTTATCATGTTTTCGCAAACAAATATTTTTGCATACCCGCCTGTCAAAGCAAATCATAAATAACCTTTAATAATTAGGGAAACTCTAATGTATTTAAATAAATTTTTCAACATTTCCACTCAGATGATGAAATGGCTACTTTTTAGTTAAAATATATTTTTCCAAGTCAATAGATGAAAGAGACGCAAGTATTCAGTGGCCATCTCACTAACCTAATTTTAGTCCATTAGATTTCAGTTCAGTTTGCAGGTAGAGAATATCAATAAACTTAAAAGAGGGTCTTATAAATGCGACTGGATAATCCATAGGTTTGCAAAATATTAGCATTTCTTAGACAGATAGACATGTATAACAATTACTAAACTAAAATAGGGAATTAAAATTTAATATTAAATTGAATTCTAGTGCATAAATATGTTTCTGTATTAATTTTCTTAGTACGAGCCCTAACAACTATGTTGGAACAAGAATTTATTTTTGAATCACGTGTCAATCTATCAATATACGTTGACAGATTTTCTTGTAATTTTATGTATGCGTTAACAACATATGCCTTACCATTTTAAGGCAGTATTAACCGCACTCTACCTTTCCTTTTTTTATTATAATTTATTAAGTTATAAAATGTTCGAATTTGCTGACAACTAAATATTGGAACACATACACACTATTTCATATTTTTATTAAGTACGCCTTAAAATAAAAACAAGTAGTCTTTTGACAAATCATATTGTTGTATTGACGTTTTACCAGCAGTTTGTTGTGTCGCGTTAGTTACTCATATTTCGCAATTATACTTGTAATAATGGGACGAGGAAAGTCTATCGATAGAAAAATACGCGAAATAATTATCCAACAATATTTTAGAAGCCAGACTATGGATGATATCACAAGTGGATTAACCCTAGCAAAGCCAACTATTTTTACATTATAAAAAATATAGAGAAACTTCAAATATTGAAGTTAGCGGTAAAAGTTCTGGTAGGCCGAAAGTAGTTTCTCAAAGAAATTTAAGGCATTTGGTTAAAGTATGCAAGTCAGGAAGAATGGAACTTTGAGAGAGATTACTGCACGGTGGAATAATGAAACTGGATTGAATGTTTCAAGAGAATGTTGCCCAAAATATATCCGCAAATGTGATTTGAGTTTTTATAAGGTATGTTTAATATATTTTTGTATGCAGTACGTTTATTTCTAAATGACTGAAACTTATAGGCCAAGGAAAAACCGTTACTGACCGCAATTGAAAAGAAAAATCGATAGATTTGGGCAAAGTCTAAACTGTCGTGGACGAAAAGTGACTGGCATAAAGTTATCTTTAGCGACGAATCAAAATTTGATGTATGTGTAGAAAAGTATTGCAAACGTTTAATCCGAGATAAGACTGAAGCTTTTCATAAGGATTGTATTAAAAGGACAGTGAAGTTTCCAAAAGGTATTGTGGTGTGTGGATGCATGTCAGCAAAGGGTTTAGGCACCTTGAAATTTATAGAAGGCACTGTCAATGCGGAGAAATATTAAGAAATTCTTCATACCGCATTGCTACCAAGTATCCCTAAAATTATATTCAAACGAAGATTTTGTATTTCAACAGGACAGTGCAAAATCTACAAAAAATGGTTTGCGAATAACAATATAAAGATGTTATCACATCCATCCAGCAGTCCGGATCTTAATCCAATAGAGACACTGTGGAATAAAGTGAAGCAACACCTGAGAAACAATCCCTGCTCGGGAAGAATAGCATCCTATGGCTACAAGCCACTCACAAAAACCCACTCCCAACAAAGACCACCCCAACCCCAAGGGGGTTTAGGACGGCCGGCGAAGAAAGAACCTAGAAGACACGAAGAGCGCCAGAAGAGGCCCCCCTGCCGGCGGGGGTCAGCCAGGGCAGGAGGAGGTTCCTCGAGCCGACAGCATCGGCCGCAACAGCGGTCGAGGCTGACCGGAGAAGGGAACCCACCTCTACGAGGCCGCCCAGGTCTACAGAGATGGTGAAGGATAATACCGCTCGATCCTAATCCATACAAGGCGACCGTTCGCCAATAAAATAACGGCGCGCGAGAAACAATCCCCAGCGGACAATTCCCCAGTTGCGCGCCAAATTGCAAGAAATTTGGGAGCATTTTTCACCAAATATGTGTGAAGACATTGTTGATACTATGCCTGCTAGAATTCAAGCGGTTGTTAAGGCTAATGGCGATGTTACATCTTATTAACTGTATTTCAATTATTATAAAATTTATTTGTTCCAACATTTAGTTGTCACCATATTCAAACATTTTATAATTAAATAAATTATAACAAAAAAAGGAAGGGTTAATAATGGCTTAAAATGGCAAGGAATATGTTGTTAACGCATACATAAAATTACAAGAAAATCTGTCAACTCATTTTGATAGATTGTCACATGATTGAAAAAAATAAATGCTTGTTCCAACATATAGTTGTTAGGGCTCGTATACGAAATTGCATACCTAGTCAAAAAGATATTTGTTTGCGTAAAAATGGTAAATTTATAAATCTGGTTAGCTCTATGTTCAGTGATACAGGGTGTTACAGAATGATGTTAAGAAAATCTAGGGGCAAGTTCTATGTTTGAAAATAAGAAAAAAAGTTTATATAAACATGGGTCCGGAAATGCCTTATTTTCAAGATACAGGTTTTAAGGGTCTAAAATACTATAGTCTTACCCATTTTTACAAAAAAAAATGTACGGCATTGATTTTTGGACAAATTGATATCGCTCTCTTAAAGTCAAGTTAATTCTGCTTAAAAAATGTCTCATGGACTTTTTTCTCCTGAAGGGCCGTTTTCGATTAATATTAATAATTATTTATTAATCATTACAGTAGACCAGCTTTGGAATGCTAATTAAAAAACAATAATCTAGGTGGCATGTGTCAATTTGTCATAAAGTCCATGTCAGACTTAAACAAGAAAGATAACAAAAAGTGTCGAGTGACTTGTTTTTGAAATGTTTAAGTTTTTAATACATTTTTTTACAAAATAAATAAATATGGTGAATTATTCCTTTGAAGAATGCATAGTCATAGAGACGCCTTGCTTCATTCGAATTTACTTTTCCATAGATAAAATGCATGTTGGCCATGTAACACCCTGTATAGTTAGGACATTTAAAACTTCGGCAAATTATTTACAAGTTGTTCTTCTTCTTCCCTGCGAGAAACCGAGAAAACGTTGGATTACTTTTAAATATCAAATTTGTCTCGCAAAAAGAAGTTTTATAAAAAATTATCAAGAGTAAAAAAATATTCTAAATAAAATTTTGCACTATGAAACTGGAAAAAAAATGTGTATAGGGATGTATAAAAAATAAGGGAGATAAGTAGGTACCTCCTTCCTTTCAGTTCCTGCGTTTGATTTTTAGGCGTTGTTTACAATAAAACCCTTAAGGATTTTGTCATTTTGTCTATTATATTTCCAACTGAATGACAACGTTATTGTGGAAAAAGAATTTTAAACTCAACTTCAACACCTTATATCTTTTAAGGGAGACATTTTTGTATATATAATGTAAGTAGGATTAAATAGTCATATTTTGCCATCAAAAATACGCAGGTAATGGGATGACCTGCTTTTTTGTTGTATTACAGGGTGACATCAAAGATTCTGTGAGCGCACCCTCCACCACACCAAGTATGACTGCAGCTTCTCTAAAATTGTTGCACTAGTCGCCTTAATTTAAATATCTTTTGCGGGATACTGCTCTTGATCTTCTTTGGAATGATTTAAATTTGAATTATTATATACCTATTGTACGTATATTTGAATTATCAGCAGTACCTATAAAAAAAACTGACGCCTACCTAGAATGTGCACCGTAAACACACTTAGCACCAACACTTTCATTTTCACTAGCACCGAAAAACTAAACTTGCTGAAAACATACGAGCTGCGACAGACGAAGACGTTAAAGAGACGGTAAAATAACTTAAGTGCAAAGGTAGCCTCCTCTGTTGCACTTTTACTTTCAGTATTACCCTAATCACTCATTTCTTCGTCTATCTCTTGGCCAAACCGCCTCACTTTGACATAAGAGAGATACGGGACAGAACTAAAGTGAATTTTAACTATCGAGGTCAAGAAACATTTTCAACTTTCCCTTATTTCTTGGGTAAACGTAAATATTGATGTCGACTCACTTTCAACCGTTAATTGTTAGGCATGTAAGTTATCGAAACTGATTTCTTTTTGGATATTTATTAATCTATGTGTTTTAATTATTGGTATGTAATTTTGCAATGCGATCTAAGAGTCCGATAGGAGCTGTGGTAACTGGAGAACTATTTCAAGGTTGTAATTGTGTGTTACAGTTCACAGTTCGTAATTTGTTTTTTTTTTTCTATTATGTATCTAGAGAGGCATGGTGATGCGAAGGTCATGGTTACAACCCTACTATATATACATACAATTGTTCTAATAAACTAAAACTGAAATGTTTTTTTTCTGTATATAAATTTGAAACAGTTTATATCGTTGATGGCTCACATATGTATGGTTTCTGATTATGAAATAAAACCAAAAACCTTTCAAAATCTTCTAAAAATATATTATGTTTTAGTGGGGATGTTACCCTTAAAGCAATTGAAAATTATTTTGATTTTATGAGAAGATATTTATATGCTAAACACATAAAATCTTCTTATTTATATTATCGTCTTAAAATTAATATAAATCGTCAAATAAGCTTTAGAACATTGCAATTATTAAGACTTATATTTACAGAATCTGAGGTTGTATTTTAAAAGTGCTGCTAAAATGAATTATGCAAGTGTATCCATAATAATTCATGGAATTTAACCAACCCTTAATCGATATTGGCCATGAATGCTACAATATGCTATTACTTACTGTCCTACTATACTCAAGGCTACTGTATAATAACATAAAAGAGTGCTTGAAATATCCAGGCAACTTGTATTAAACGCGCGTGAAATGTGTGTTGCCTATACATATAAGTGGATATGAAAGGAAAAATTATTTAAATATTCATATTTTTAATTTTCCAATATTTAGAATCTTTTTTCGTAGTTTGAATTTGCTGAGAAAAATTTGCTACCTATGATCACTCAGTAATAATACAACAATTCTCAAATTTTTAGCAGAACATAATATATGATTGGGTATATCATTTAATCATCTATAATGTCACATAATTAATGTACACTCCTTACAGAACTTGATTATATTTGACCACCCTTGTCGTTGTCGTGCTAGGCTTTGTGGAGATGAGTTTTGAGTTTTTCATTTTTAACTTTCGGAAAGAAAAACTAATAGTTATCTTTTCTATAACATTTTCTCTCTCTTTTCTGAAAAATAGTTTATTGTGCGGTTCTAATCAGGAAAAAGTGTATGTAAGAGGGCAAAATTTTAGTACTGTCTGATAGAAAATTAAACGATCTTGCAGAATCAAGAAAAAAAATATGGTGTTGCCATTTAAAAAAAAATCGAATTTTACGCTAAAATATGTATTTTTTAAATTAAAAATCGACCTGTTCGAGGATTTTTCACAAAAAATAATTGTTTCGTTTTTATTGAATTTATTCCATACTTTTGGCGTATACTGTATATTAGTTTTACTTTGGTGTCTTTAAATATTTGCAGGTGGCATGAGATAACATTCGTGTTATTTGTTAAACTTTATATTATTCAGTGCGTAAGGGTGGAATTCATAAATCAGACTTAAAGTTAAGTGAGCACTTAGATTTGCATTTTAGAAGATAAAAAAACAAGGTGACAATTTATTAATAGTTTCGTACCACACTTTAAAGATTCATTAAGTTCAGATATGAAACAAAATATTGAAGGACATCTTATTTAAGTATACCTTAAATAAAAAGTCACACTTAAGTGACGTGCTGACTTTGAATTCCTCCCTAAAATGTCTCAAAATTACTTTTATTTGTAGAAAACACTATTTCAAGAATACGGCACCCTAAAATATTTTTTTTCTGATCACGAAGCATTTTTTTGCAGCAGAAGTCGTTTTTGTAGTATTAATACTAACTACATTATATTATTAACAAGTTTTCGTTTTTTGCATAGAAACGTTTTAAAATAAAACTCGAATTGAATCTTATTTGGTATACTTTATTTTTACATACATAGTATCTTTGGAAATTAGTAGTATCACCTAATATTATTTACAATAAGATTTAAGATTATAAAGTACTGATATATTTCATTTATACGATACCGCATATTGAGATTTTATACACACAATGAACTCGTAAAGGTTTAATTGATTGTGCACTTTTAAATATCACTCACGAAAAACAATATACAATAATATACATAGTGCCTTTTTACAAGAAATCATCTGGATGTCGAGATACAACATATACAGGGTGATTCAAAACAGAATTGCAGGTTTGTCAGGTGATCCATTTTCAAAATAATGATTTCTTTACGATACCTATATTGTCAACAATTTCGGGATAAGGGTATTACAGGGTCTCAAACAACAACAATAAATCCTTACTTATAAATAATTGGAAGAAGTTTAGCTAGGTATTTTAGTCATATTTAATTTAAAATTCATTGACAGGCTAAAATCACTTTTGACATTGTCGATATTTAATTTCAAATAATTTTAATTTATTGGTATAATAATTTTTATAGTTAGATATTTGACTCAACTTAAAGGAGGCCACCTGAAGAAGCAATCCTAAAAATGCAGAAATAGGTCAGATCTCATCTATTGTGGTTGAATTTTCGAGTTCCCACTGTTTCAAAAGTGAAGTTAGATATTTATAGAGTGTTTTCATTAAACCAGGTTAGTAAATTTAGATAGATTAATTTATTTAGATAATTATTGAATAGAGCTTTGTCTGTGGAATTGTTCATTAGCATACCTAGATGTTTGGTATCAGAGAGCATACATATGACTTAATTGATAGGAATTATAGGTGATTTGATTTATATTAGCTTAAAATACCTTTCTAATACAGTAAATCAAGTTTAACAGTTTAAAATTTGTTTATTTGCTTCCATAGAGATGTTAAATGAATTTTATTTTATTGTTCTTGATACAACTGTAACCAACAATGATTGATATTTACTAAACAGTTTGACAGACACTTATCTCCGTTCAGTAAAATAATCGCCGTCTCTTTTAATTAGATTCGATGAAAGAACAATTTATAAATTCAATTGTAGGTTTTCAAAGATGAAAATTTACTTTCTTATTTAAAAGTTGCTAATATTGGGTCCATAAAACAAAATTACAATAAAATAAGTTGAATTTTTTTTAATTGTAAGATATTTATCAATAAGAAATAAGATTATTAAAAAAAAAATAAGGAAGTACGAAATTGTCATTGACATAGGCCTCTTTTAAATCCTCATTCCCCATATCTACGCACGTGTAAAAGCTTTTAATCGAATTTTTCATATAATTTTATGGCTTTTGGTAAAGTAAAACTATTATAATAGTTATTTATGCAACAAGTACAAAAAGTAAGTGTTTATTGCACGCGACGTGAAATTGTCCAACGAGGCCGTCAGGCCGAGTAGGACAACACGTCGAGTGCAAAAAACACTTTTTGTACGAGTTGCATACAATATTTTTTCTACGTTTATGCAAAAACCAAAAAATGTTATTTAGATGACACTAAGTCTAGGAATGTGACGTCGATTTGAACGTTTATGTTTGTCATGATGACAAAACGCTGTAGTAGAAAGACAGATGAATGCAATAAACATTTTATTGCACTAGTGCAATAAAGAACCAGTTTTTCCACTAAATATAGTTCAATAAAGTTTTGTTTTTTGCATGAACGTAGAAAAAATATATTAAACTGTTTTGAAGTTGTACTGCAAAAATGATTTTCAGCCACCTGTATCTGAAAAGTATCGTGGAAATATGTATTTATTATGTTTTTTGTATTTAATAGTAATAGTTCTATTTAAAAACAGTTTTTATTTCAAAACCCAGCAATATATCCAGTAAATTATATTTGATGGTGAATCGTTTAAAATAAAACCCCTTGATTGTATCCCAAACATCCAGCAACATCAACAACATAACAAAATTTAACATCGAGATTTCCTAATAACGAATCAAGTGACGTTGATCTCCTCGTCGCTATCGTTTGAACTGTCGTAATCCATCCCCTCGTACATCTGGTACCCCATAGAGACGCAGTGTCCTGCGTTACCGGCCGAAAGCTCTCGTTCGCTCGCCCTCTGATGGTCGACCGGCGAACTGGCCGGGGAGATGTCTTGCACGTCCGTTAGGTCGAGCTTCGGCTTGTCGCCGTTCGCGTCGCTCAGATCGGGGTGGGGGTTGTTCTTATTGGGGAGGGTTTGTTCGCGGGAACCACCCGCCGCTAATAGCTCGCGTTCCTTGGAGTTGCGCCACTTCATGCGTCGGTTTTGGAACCAGATCTTCACCTGGAAAATAAAAAAAAATTAGTATTACGGTTAGATATGTTAGAAGCTTAAGATGCCGCAATCACAATTTTAATAGATCTCTTCGTTTTTGAGATACAGGGCGAAATTTTAAAAAAAAAACTTATTTTAACAGATTCTTTGTACCTCAGAAAATAACTGACATATCGGAGTGGTAATAATTGCCATAGATAGACTTTTTTACGTAAAGTTCTGTGGAGTACTGTAATTTTTCTACAGTGTCTTTTTTAATATATGACCAAAACATAAGTACAATTTTTATGCAATTTATTACATTAATTTTTTCTTTATAATGATATAGAGTCCCCTAAAACGCTACCTTTCTGAGATGCAGGACGTTGAATTATATTTTTTATTTACTTATGTTTTAAGAGCAAATAATTCGACACCGAAAATCATCGCATATTAATTTCAGTGGTAGACAAAGAGGGGTATCCATAAATATTTTTTGAATTGAAATGTTGCAAATGATTTCGAAAAATATGACAGGGCATTCAATTTTACCCAGTAAAGGCCCTCTTGGCCAAAGTTGATAGGAAATGGCTTTTACAAGGAAAAACGATAGGAAAATTGCAAACATGGAATTCCAGGAAACAACTACTCTGCGGGCTAATGCCCCGACCAGCATTGAATTACACCTGGAAAACCTATAGCAACAGCTAGAGTCATTCGTCAGACGCCCACCAGACATATACCGGTTTCGAGCTTCCGAAACCGGTATATAGCTGTTGCTATAGGTTTTCAGGTGTAATTCAATGCTGGTCGCATTAGCCCGCAGATTGTTTCCTGGAATTCCGTGTTTGCAAAATATCGTTTCTCGCCGATCGCGATAAAGGTCGACAGCTTTCAATGGTGTCTACTGCATGTAGAACGCTTCGTGCCTGTGACATTTTCAGTCCGGCATGGAGTAGCGAACGGCCGATAGATGTAGTTAGTTCTACACCGCGTACTCATGGTCCCTTCTGTAGGGTTAGACAGACGAAAGCAGCTAGGATTATTCGTCGGATACCTCACCTATGGCATACTGATGAGAGCTAATAAGCTTGAAACCGGTATATGTCTGGTGGGCGTCTGACGAATGATTCTAGCTGTTGCTATAGGTTTTCCAGGTGTAATTCAATGCTGGTCGGGGCATTAGCCCGCAGAGTAGTTGTTTCCTGGAATTCCGTGTTTGCAAAATATCGTTTCTCGCCGATCGCGATAAAGGTCGACAACTTTCAATGGTGTCTACTGCATGTAGAACGCTTCGTGCCTGTGACATTTTCAGTCCGGCATGGAGTAGCGAACGGCCGATAGATGTAGTTAGTTCTACACCGCGTACCGATAGGAAAATTATTTGAAGAAGTTTCACGATCATGGAAGAAGCTTTTTCAGTCAATGCTGTAGAAATGTGTCAAAAATACATCAATTAAAAATGCTGATGGGTGGTGATGGTTCTTGCGATATGTGGCTGGAAAATGTAGTACACAACATGTAGGCATCAAAGAAATTTCGAAAGTGACTGCTTTTCTTGGCCTCCTTGATCCAGAAAGTTTTATCGGACATGGAATGAGGCGTTCTTCGACAACATTACTGGCCAACGCTGGGGGTGATATTACCACTGTGAAAGTGTCATGGTGATTGGAAATCGACTACGATAGCGGAGGAAGTTATGTTGAAGATTCACTGTCCAGCAAGATGGCAATTGCTGAAAAAATCCAGGTCCTACCTGGCGAAGTTTTGGGCCCCTCCAATCCCTCAGAAACTCCTTATTGAGTGAATTTAAGTAATTCCGGTCAAATTGACAAGATCGTTTTTGAGATAAATGTTAAGAAATCCACTAGGGTGTTAAAAGGCCTTTAATCCACGGAAAACAGACGTATTAAACTTTCTTAATACGGTAGTCGTGGATTAATATATTATTAATGACAGACACTACATACTTGATATCATAATATCAGTCAATTATATGTGGTTTGTGGTTAAGTTATCTTTATTAATACCTTTTTAAACTATAATTTTGTTTTTTAAAACACTTTCTCTGCATTCCTCGCGCATTCGCCAAAATAGAGAGTCATTAACTTGAAAGATTGAAAGATTTCTCTATATCTTAAAGATTTGTTAGCCCTCTTTCCTTCGTTATTTATTCATTTTAGTTCGCTACTTTGAATATTCGCAGGTGGCATGCAATAACATTCGTGTTGTTTGCTAAGCTCTATATTATCCACTTCTTAAATATTTAAAGTTACTTGTATTTGCAGAAAGCACTATTTGAAGAATACGGCGCCCTTAATGCCAATTTGCTAATAACCGTTGTAACACGTATATCAAGGTGATTTATGGGTTTACGCAAAAACGGCGGTATATTCCGCCATATCAGTTACGAAAGCATTCTAGTGTCAAACATATTTTTTAATTTTAGAAAACTCAATATATTGCGATTTTTCTCAATATTTTGACTTTTTTTTCTCAATATACTGATCTTGATTTTTTCTCAATATAATTAGAAAAATCTCAATATCTTGACTTTTCTCTTAGTACTGTGATATTTTATTTACATTCCACTGGCGATTTAGGTTGTAAAAACGTGTTAATTTAGTCATAGACGTTGCACGTATATAGAATCAAAAAAGGGGACCATTTTTTTCGAGAAATAACATTGCGATTTTTTAAAAAAAATCTTTTGTTAACCTATCCTCAACGGTTCTTTATTTATTTATGTCTCCGCTTTCAGACCCCTGAAATGTGTGAATATGTTATTTAGAAAGTTTCGTGATAAGAATATCAAATAGTTTTACGCAATAAAATCAAATTTCAGTCATAGGCGTCCGATATGAGATGCGAAAGGGAATAACCTCTTTGTGTCAAATTTATATGAAATATCTTTAAAAGTGTTCAAGAGATGAGTACACAAAAATTAAGTGTGCTTATCTGTTAATTTTAAAAATATTAGTTAGACAAACAGTTTAGTGTTACTACTGCTTCTTTTTCATTAGGTTAGTATCATATTGTCGAGAAAATTTTGTTCTTTACTGTTTAAGAAAGGTATTTTAAGCTAATATGTATCAAATCTCCTACAATTCCTATCAATGAAGTCATATGTATGTTCTCTGATACCAAACATCTAGGTATGCTAATGAACATTCACAGACAAAACTCTATTCAATAATTATCTAAAAAAATTAATATATTTACTAACCTCTGGAGTGGGAACTCGAAATTCAACCACAATAATTGAGATCTCACTTATTTCTGCATTTTATAAGGATCGCTTCATCAGGTGGCCTCCTTTAACTTGAGTCAAATATCTAACTATAAAGATGATTATACCAATAAATTAAAATTATTTGAAATTGAATATCAAAATGAAATATAATAATAATAATAATAATAATAGGTCTTTATTTCTCTACACAAATAGCTACAATAATAAAAAAAATAAATAAATTAGTTCGAGAAATGGCCGAAGATCAGATGAACCTCCCACAAGGGAAAGTTCCCTGTTTTTCATCTTAAGCCAATATTTATAATATGGCATTACAACTAAAATAAAATAATGACAGCAAATTAATAAATTAATAAGTTAATTAATAAATAATAAATTAAGAAAATGTGTAATAAATTAATAAACATGAATTTAATAAGGTACAGAGAGTAGATGGAGGATAATACATAGCCAAAGGTAACTACAAAAAGAGTGACTATTTTATTGTCTGGAAAAGAGATCGTGTTTAAATTTAAACTTAAAACGAGTAACTGATAATTTTTTTAAGAATGAGGGAAGAGAGTTGTAAATTTTATTAATTTGATAAGAAAAGGAACATTTAAATTGTTGAGTTCTATGTTTAGGTGGTGTCAACCTACCTTTAGACCTTATGTTTATATTGTGTACATCAGTCCTATAAGTTATTTTAGAGTAAAGGTAAATAGGTTCTTTGTAAGTTATAATTTTATGATATAGGGAAGCAGAATGCAATAACCGTCTATTTGACATATTGAGCCAACCCACCTCCTTCAATTTATGGGAAATATGTTCAAATTTTCGTATTCCATAAATGAGCCTCATACAGGCATTTTGAACAACTTGAATACGCCTGATGTCATCAGAGCAAATACAAGAGCCATAAATGGTGTCCCCAAAATTAAATCTAGATAATACTAAGGATTCAGTCAGAACAATTTTAGCTTTCCTGTTTAAATAATGTCGACAGTTATAAATCATTTTAAGATTGAAATATGCCAAACGAATGCATTTCTTAACATGGGCTTTAAATCTGAGCGATGAATCGATAATAATCCCAAGATTCTTAACCTCGTTACAAAATGTAATATCCTGATTATCCAAATTTAACTTAATAAGATCACTAATATTTTGCTTAAATTTACGCGGCATAAATGCGATAGCTACAGTTTTAGTAGGATTAATATGGAGAGCATGATGTTTTGAAATTTGAAGCAAATTATTAAGGTCATTATTTAAGGACAATTCTGCTTGGCGAAATTGTGATAAGTCGAATGAGTGGTAAATTTGAGTATCATCTGCATATAAATGGATATTACAGTCCTTAACAGCTTTTGGAAATTCACTAGTATATAACGAAAACAGAAGTGGACCAAGTATTGAACCTTGCGGAACACCTTTAGATACCATGAGAGGGTTGGAAACCTGAGAAGCTATTTTCACTCTCTGACTTCTGTTCATTAAATAACTTTCAAAAAAGTTTAGAGAAAGAGGATCTAAATTTATTGATTTAAGAATAGCTAAAAGCAACTTATGATTTAAAGTATCAAATGCTTTGGAAAAGTCTATTAACACTAAAATTGTGGCATTATTCAAATCAAGCTTACAAAATATGTCATCTGTTATATTTAACAGGGTAGTTTCACAACTGTGATGTGGTCTAAAACCTGACTGTATGTTGGGGAGTAAGGAAAAATTTGAAATATGTAATCTTAGCTGTCGATCTACAATACGCTCTAAAATTTTAGAAACAGTTGGCAGGATACTAATGGGACGAAGATCTTTATATTGAAGGGGAGAGCTAATCTTAGGTAACGGTTTAACTACTGCTTCTTTCCAACATTCAGGGAAGAAACCTTGCACTAAACATTCATTAATAATATGTGTTAAATAAGGCAGTATGATTGGACAACACATTAAAAGCATTTTTAGATTAATACCATCATGGCCTTGTGCATTAGATTTACTTTTATACAAAATATCCTGAACAGTTCCTACATCTACTGTTTCAAATTTAAATAATCCAATATTTGAGGTACGTTTATTTAAGTAAAGATCTAAAGTATTTTGATCAGGGAGAAGGTTAGGAATATTATTAATATAATAGTCATTAACGGCATCAGGATTATTTAAATGATCTGGAATATTTACATTTTTATTTCCAATATTTAATAACTTAAGCTCCTTCCACAAATTATTCACTCCTCCGCTTAGACGTTGTTCAAAATATGCTTTCTTCTCTCTTTTACATGCTAAAGTTGTAAAGTTCCTTAACTGCTTGTAATAATCATAGTGAGGAATACTTTTAGTACGTCTCCACCTAGTATAAGCTTTATCTCTAATTGACATCAACAGTTTAATGTTTTCAGTGATCCATGGAGAGTAGGATTTGGTAATTCTAATATTTTTATATGGAGCATGGATATCAAATAATGTCAATATACTCTCATTAAAGAAAACGATTTTTTCATCTATATTATTTAAGGCAAATATCCTCTGAAATGGAATTTTTCCAAGATCTAGCATAAATTGATCAAAGTCCAAGCTTTTAAAATTTCTTATATTTTTAAATATAGGTTGATTTGTATCACAAGGAATATCCAAGTTACAAGCTGTTAATTCGTGATCTGACATGTGGTTCAATGATGTGACTTTTACAGAGGAAACAATGTTTTCATTAGATGTTATAATAAGATCAATAAGGGACACCGAATTAAAAGTAATACGTGTAGGGGAATCAACAATCTGAGATAAACCAAAAGATTCAAGTAATTGATATAATTTTTGCGAATTAGAGTGACGGGGTTTAAGTAAATCTATATTAAAATCACCCATACAAAACATATTATCACAATCATGGCCAATATGACTAAATGTGAGCTCCAGAATTTCAAGAAAATCAACAACTTGAACATTCCATGGCCTATAAGCCACCCCAATTGCAAACTGCTTCTTTTTTAATTTAATTTTTACCCATAGTTGCTCTATACTATTATTAACGGTATAAATAGTGAAAGAAATACTTCTCTTAATGTATATAAGAACTCCTCCTCCCCTACAAACAGAGCGATCTCTCCTCACCAAATTATAATCATCAATTAATATAGTATCATTAGGAATACCATGATTTAACCATGTTTCTGTTAAGCATAAAACATCATATTTCCTTTCCAATAAATGAGTCCTAAGATCAAGGAATTTTGGTAAAAGGGATCTAATATTAAAGTGAGCAAATGTTATATTTTCCTCCATCTACAAAATAAAAAGTATAAACAAAAAGAATATATAAACAATTAAAAAAAAACTATCAAAATAGTGAAAAAAAGAAGACCTGCAAGAAAAAAATTGAAAGAAAATAAATTGCACGCACGCGAGATGCACATCTCCCATATATATATATATTAATAATATTGTATAAAAAATAAAATTTGACAATATTAGTAATCTTAAATTGCAAAATAATACATATGATTTGAGACTTAATCTAAGTACAATGAGATACATAATATCCTAAAAAAAAACAAATTTATGCAACAATTTTTACGTATTCAGCATGACTACTGACAAAATATTTTTTATTGTCTTTAATAAAAACAATTACTCCATTTTTGGACCAGCAGTTATTTTGGAATTTACTACGGACCTCCCTGTATAATTTGTAACGTTGGGCAGTAAGAAGTTCAGCTATAACCAGTCTTGATCCTTTCAATGTCGCCTTATCATAGAATATTTCGTTTCTTTCCCATAAACGCAAAAACTCGACAACGACAGGTCGATTTTTATCTTTAACTTTTTTACCCAAACGATAACAGTCAGCCAGGTCTTTTTTATCAATTTGTTTATTAAATTTGTCATTAAATAAATTAATGACCACGCTAAATAAATCCTCTTTAGCCTTTTCATTGATACCATAAATCAACAATTTATTCTTATGAGAATGTTGTAGGCTAACATCCACATCAGAGGACAAATGGTTAAACTTTTCACTAACCTGCGATTTTAGGGATTCCAATTCAACTAATATGTGTTCTTCAAATTTACCAAAACTATTTATCAATTGTTCAATGTTAGTACCGGTCTGGCTACCTCCAGTTTTCAAATTATGCATAAGACCCTTAAAAGTATCCAGCTCCTTGGAAAAATGGGTTTCCAAGTTTGCAATTCGTAATGTAATATCTTCATTTTCAGTATCTTTGCTTGGAATGTTATCACATTTTGTCTTTTTAGGCATTTTGAACTTTCGAATGATATTAATTTAATTTACAATATACTGGTACACTTGAAAAATAATAAACTTGTCTCAAAAACTGCTTATTAAACTGATATACGGAGACGTGCAGAGTCGTGTTTATCGCTCCGCTGTCATTCAAAACTGTTCGACAACATCAAACAACAACAACATCAAACTGATTAACTGTCAATGAATATCATACCTAGATGTTTGGTATCAGAGAACATACATATGACTTCATTGATAGGAATTGTAGGAGATTTGATACATATTAGCTTAAAATACCTTTCTTAAACAGTAAAAAATGTTACAAAAGCTAATAATAAGGAATATATGGGTAGATATTGTGGGTGTAATTCAACGCAGGTTGGGGCTTTTGTCCACTGAGTAGTTAGTTTCACACAATATTGTTAATACCTGAAAATATATGAAAAAAAATTTGTTCCACTAAAAAGAATTTAAAGCAGGATTCCATCCCTAAAAATCTTTACATTTATTAATGTATTAGATATTTCATTCAATAACGATATTATTTCGTAACTATAATTGTCTGTCATGTGTCTTATCATGAAACTTTCTAAATAACATGTTATTTCTCGAAAATTTGGTCCTCTCTTTCGATCCTACGTGCGACGCCTATGACTAAATTGACATACTTTTACAACCTAAATCGCTAGTGAAATACATTAAAATACCACAGTACTAAAAGAAAAATCAAGATATTGAGAATAATCTCAATAATTGAGTTCTCTAAAAATAAAAACTATGTTTGACACAAGGGTGTTTCGTATATCAATATGCATTATGCTTTAACGGTGTGAAAGCTATACATATTCGTGGGAAATCGTATTTGATTCCTAGTTCTTCACAATTATTTTGTTTTAAGTTTGAAATTTGGCAGTAGAATTAATAGCCACCCAGTATAAATTACTAAAAACCATAAGCAAACACTTGATCTCGCCGGACTTAAACTATTAAATACACCGTCGTAGATATTCAAACACTCTCAATGTAAACCCGACAAATTGAATCGTCGGCTCCGTTGCGCCCGGATCCGAAGGGGTTGCTATCACCCCCGCTCGCGTCGAGGGTGGTAATTCGGCGTTTAGCGAGTCAAAGATCAGATAAAGATCGATGGAGTGCAGAGACGGATTAAATTGCCAGTCGAAAACAACCGCACCGATTTACCAGGGGTCTTTGTTGCCGCATTAGCGGTCCTCTATTAGTCGCAATGCTTCGGTGACGCTGCCTGTTTAGTATGTCCTAAGGGGATGTGAGTTGATGTACAGGGTGTTTCAAAGTTAAATTTTCGACCTTGTTACGGGAAAACAAAAACGAGATTCAAACATTAAACTCGTGGTTCCAAATGGAACTAAATGTAGCCCAACAGTATATTTTTTTAAAGCGTCTCGAAATTGACAAATTTTTAAGTTGATTAGAATTTCGAAATTACACTCTTTTAGTAAAGTAAAAATGTAACATTAAAATCAATGAAAATATTTATTTACTATAAATTTTAACGGTACAATTATGTAAATTGTGAAAGTGAATACTAGAGGCATCCAGCTTCTCTTCCCTAACAGCAATGCAAGTACTAGTAGTCGGAATGAATAAATTACTAGTAGTGGCATTATTGCTAGCTTCTGCTTCTGCGTACACTTCTTTTAATTTCTTATTTGGTGTATCTTTCAGAACTATGATTATTTTTGCTATTTCGTTTTTCCCTTCAATGGAATTTTCGACCTTCAGCAACTGAACTTGATCGCCAATCTTCATGTCGCTTTAAAAGTGTCATGTCCGCTCCAGAATCTGCGAACATTGTTGCAGAGCGCCGGAAGCAAGGGCTAGTGTATTTATTGGCGTTGCAGAGTCCAAGGAATTCCGCTATCTCTTTTTGGCATGTCTCCAATTGTATTGATTCCAACTGGCAGAGTACAGCATTTATTACTTCGATAGGCATGTCAAGAAAAATCACTGATGTGTTGTTTTGAATGGACGAAGTTTTGCGTACTTACGAAATGTATCTAAAAAATTGATAACATATATTAGTAATCGTGAACATTCTTGGAACGTTAGTTTTTATCTCCGGAATGTTGACACTAATAAATGATTGACAATCTTTTATGGCATCTACTCTCAAAAATGTGATTTCTTTCCTCCTACATGCTCATAATACTCCAACGATTAAAACAACTTCGACTAACAGCTTTACAACAACTTTATCCTCGGCTTATTTCATAAAGCGTTCAATTTCCAGCTTCTTAAATACTTTTGATTTTTTTTGTTAATATCCGAAATCTATTTTTTAAATACAATTTCGTTTGTAAATTTGCTAATATCTACGTTTTTGCTCTGATAAATCAGTGTGCGGAGCATTGAATATTTACTTCACAAAGTTGATGGCCTTAATCTACTAGATAGCTTCAAACAATAGGCTAATTTGTACGTATTCGTATAAATCAGGGGTCGGCAACCTGCGGCCCTTATTTGCAACTTTTTGCGCGGCCCGTCAAAGCACCAATATTATTTATTTTTAATAATATTTATACTCGTATATGATATAAAAGCACTATTTCAGTTACATTTGAATGTGCGGCCCGCATAAAAAACCATGCCTAAGAAACAAATTGCCTGCCCATTTTTCAAAATGTTTAAAAATACGTCTTTATAAATATGCGGGAAACGGGAAAAGTAACAGGTAATTTTGTAGATTGTGAGACACAAAGAATTGCACGAAAGTGGAAAATCTGGAAAATGTTTTACAAGAGGAGTTTTCAGTCAATGTGTGGGCAGCAGATATTGAAAGTTTTAGAGCAAAATCTATCTATCCTTCTAGAAGCTGTCTCTCTTAATGTTCGCTGTCGTTTATGGTTTATGCACGACGGGACACCTGCTCATTTTAGTCGCAATGTAAGAGACTATTTAAATTTTACGTTCCAAGGAAATTGGAAATTGTATTCGTTGGGGCAGGCCTACTCCTTGGCCCCTTCGATCACCCGACTTAAATCCGTGCGATTGCTACCTTTGAGCTTCTAAAGCAACTGATGTATTCCATCACCATAGCGAATGAAGCTGCATTAGTGTTAGTAGTGTACCAAGGCCTGTGAAACAATACGCCAAACACCTGGGATATTCCGAAGAGTTAGAACACAAATACGAAAGCGATTTAGAGCATGTATTCATGCACAGGGTAGTCATTTACAGCATTTAATTTAAATTCTATTACACTTTTTTAAGCAAATAAAATAAAAATGAACAATTTGCTCTACGTTTAATTGTATATTGTATGTCAAAATGTTGTTTCTGAAAATATGCTGCATCTAATAAACTCATATATAAGAAACAGGAAACTATATGTGACAGTAAACATCTTTGTATCGGATTCTTATATAGCTACTTCAGGTGTCCCACAGGGTTCTAACCTCGGTCCACTACTTTTCCTGTTATTTGTGAATGACATAGTTGATGTTGTGCGTAGCTTTAATACTTTGTTATATGCGGATGATTTTAAAATATGCAAAGAGATAAAGAATGTTGATGATTGTAAATTGCTACAAAATGATTTACATAATATCTATAATTGGTCCCTAAATAATAAATTATTTTTTAATATCAAGAAATGTAAACAAATGACGTATACGCTACAGGTAAATTCAGTTATGTTTAAGTACAACATCAATGGTATTTGTCTGGATGTGGTGGAAGAAGTGAAAGACTTGGGTGTAATTTTTGACACAAAATTATCGTTTAATAGGCACGTCATAAATACAGTTAATATGGCCATTAAAAATTTAGGATTTGTACTAATAAATTCTCAAAACTTTATAAATAATAAAACGTTGATAATGTTATATAGTTGTTATGTTAGGTCGAAACTTGCGCAATTGTATGGAACCCATTTTATTTTAAGTATATACAAATGACTGAAAATGTGCAAAAAAGATTTATGAAACATTTAGCATACAGAATTACTGGACAATATAATACAACGCATAACTACTACCATCAAATGCTAAAAAATAATAACTTGCAAACATTACATACTAGACGGATTGTCCAAGGAATATTATATCTCTATAAACTTATACATTACAACATAAAAGATGAACTCATGTTAAGTAAAATTAATATTAGTGTGCCTTTTCAAAAACTCGATACTATTTTATTGCCAAATAGCCAGAACAAATTATGAATTAAGGTCACCCATAGTTACTATGTGCTTAAACTATAATACTTTGCAGACAAATTGTGATATATTTGCTGATAACTTTAATGTATTTTTACATAAATTGAAAAATGCTCTGCAAAATAATATGTATTTGTAAATTAGGCTAGACTAGCTTGTTTAGTTATGGTCTATTTTTTTAGTTTAGTTTAGTTAAGTTATTCTTTATATTTTTTTTTTTACTTTTACTTTGTCTTTTTATAGGCGCTTGACTCTAAACACAATCTGTATTTGGACCGTATTGGTCTGTTGATTGTTACAATAAATAAATAAATAAAAACGAATGTTACGAAAAGTGTTCTTCACTCAATTTTCACATGAAATTTAAGCCTAATATTTACAGACGCCAACTATTTTTTATGTAAGTTTCTGTATTGTAAAATATTATTCGCGTTCTTAGGAAAAATTAACCGTTTTGATATTTTCTATTTGGAGTTTGACACGTCAGGATACTCTTTCTAAAAATAAAGTTAACTCATCCCACGCGGATATATCATATATTCTTCATATGTTGACAACAAACCTATTTTTTTTTAATTACGTTACACCGGCAGCTCTTTAACATCGTATTATAATCCAGGTACAAAGCGGAAAAATGTATAAACAATCTCCAACCGAGCGTAACAGCTAAATAATCAGTTTAGCAACAAACGGAACTCAGCCATTACTTCCCAACGAACGAATTTCAATTAAATTTCAATTTCGAAAGTGATTGCTCAAACAAAAATATTCGGATTGCAATTGGGAGGGCTGGCAATGTCTTCCACGCGAATGGATTCAATTAATATTGCCTACATGTATTAATAATTATGTAAAGGTGGATAATGTGGGTATGTAAAATAGGTTGATAACCCCCTTTTGGCTGTTATTTGGTGGAGGCAGGTCCGTCGATGGTCGACAACCACCGAAATTTTGAAACTGACGTTGATGCTCCCCCCAAGAACAACGCAAATAAAAATATACAGGTATTTTTATACATTTTTGATTAGGTATTAATAATATTGGGGTCACTAACTACTCTGCGTTGGAACCAGTGAATTACACCTACAATATCTACAAATACATTCTTTATTATTAGCGTTTGTAGATATTTTGCTGTATTGTAAATGTTATAAATCAATTTTCCTGCAATTCCTATTAATGAAGTCATATGTATGTTCTTTACTAGCATATCTATACCCTATTTTTAAACTAAGAGTGATTCAAATTTCTCGTGTTTAAACACTACCTTGTTACTTATTCACCATGTTTACATAGCCCTGCATAAATGCATGTTTATTGTTAATGTCAAAACTGTCAACAATTGTATTAGTGCAAGATTAATTTTTCCACTTCGTAGATTTATTTTGTGTTTATTCTTCCTCCTTGTTAATCCAAAAGCAAATAAAATAGTTATTTGCATAACTCATAACTAATTGTATTGCTTTATGTGCATTTCTTCGGTTTTTATTTTCAAATTTACCGCCAAAATGATCTATTATATTTTCTAGTTACTTCCCTTTTTAATTTACTCCTATTAGTTAAAATACAGTAGAGATATTTGGTATCAGAGTACATATGACTTCATTAATAGGTATTGTAGGAAAACTGATTTATATTAGCTAAGATAACTTTAGAATACAATAAAATATACACAGGTAGTTTTGGAAACAGTGGGGTAAAATTTTATAGAACACCTACCACCATATTCTGAAAGTAGTTATTTTGCTGTTACCTACAACATAGTAAAGGTGTTTGCTTAGCCAACAGTGTCCAGTTTGAATGCCTGTCACCAGGTGAAAATTTGTCCTAGACATAGCTTAATACTATTTGTCTGTATCCTTACAAGGGTACTCTAGAAACTCCAGCCGATATCTCCATTGACTGACATTGATCTCATAATGACAGCGTAATATAACCACCTTTGATTTGATTCCCCAGGTTTTACCAATCGTCCTGCGGGACTGCTCATAAAATATGCATGTCATTTTTTAGTATTCTTTTCATGTTGGCTTTGCAATGAGTGTGATTCCAAGGTAAAGCATAGTATTTAGGAAAGAGTCGGTGTCTTATTGGCCCCAGTGCTATCTTTCTTGTGAAAAGAACCATTATATCTTCCTGGAGTTGACGGACAGATCATAATCGTTTACAACAATTTCCGAGAGGGCACAAGAAACTCTCTACAGCCAAACTCTTCATAGCAGTGGTGATATAACACCTTCCTGCACACTGATATGTATGGTTCTTGGTGAGCATATTTGATCTGCAGCGACAGATAGTACACAAGCGTTGAATTAAATTTAGGGAAGCCTGTTTTATCAATTGCCTATTCTATGTCATTTATTTTAACCACGTATTCGGAAGGCCTATAAAGGCAGAAAATCAAAAATACATTTTTTTCGACCTTTCAGAACAGAAGTAAATGAACCCATAAGTACCGGTTACATGGAGCTCCTGTTATGCAACAATTTTTCTGATGAAATCATATAGCTTTCGCAGATTGAAGCGAAAAGCGTTGCCATGTCGGAACCTCATACATGTGTAATAATATTGTTTAACACTTCAGGGCGTTTATTCAAATCTACTACCGTCTTCCACATTTGTTTTTCGTAAATTTGGAGATTACACATTAGTATGTTAAAAAAATTGTTTGTTTTTACCAAGACATGCTCATATCTGCCCGAGGTATCTGCTGGACAACAATAGAAATTTAATATGTTAATTTCACTTTTAAAACATAATTTATAGCATTCATTACATTACAACTATCTATTTATGATGTCCAATACTGGGAAAATATTTAAATTTGACAACGTCGTACACCGAGTTGATTTGGAAGCTGTGAGGAATCGAGGCCACCAGCGGTCAGAACGGTCTGAAAAGGAGTTTAAATAATGATTTTAATTTTTTTTTCATCATAAATGTGCATGTAAAAATTTGTTTAATCGTGTAATCGTTTTATATTCATTTTTTCCTGTTTTCTATTAAAATTAATGACATTGGGCGTATTCAGACGAGGTCAGCCGCTAATTAAAAGTTGCTAGAATGCCAACAGGGCTGTTAATCAGCCGCTTAAACAACACCGAATAGTGTGCTGATAGTTCTCCGCGGAGCTGCAAAAAAATATATGTAACATAACCTTACATTGTCATACTAAAATGTCATTACATCTATTACACAGAATAATAAATTTGTTAAATATTCATCAAATATTCCATAGAATAAAACTCCAGAATAAGTAAAAATAACAATTTTTTTATTGATAACAACATTCAGTCAAATAATTGAAATTGGACCATTATAGATCTTGTGGGAGTCGCTCGGTTTCAGGTAGATCACACTTTAAGTATAGAGTGTTCTGGTATTCCATGTACATGTAACTATAGCATATTCTTGTTCTTTTTAAAAATATATGAGAAAACTTTATGGTACAACAAAAATTAAAATTTTCTATCTACGGTGGTAAGATCTTAATATTTTTATTTTGATCCCAAGAATCTGTAATAGCTCAATGTCAGTGGTGAATTATAATTTTTTAGGGCCTGATTCAGAAGCTGCTCCTAAGTAGCATATTTTTGTCGGTTGTCTAGGAATGAGGGCGAATTATGAAAAAATGTATGTAATAGGTATAATAATAAACAAATTTATTTATATTCTATAAGAGGCAAACCTAGAGCAAAATGTTCATTGAAATTCCAAAGCATAATCCTTGGAAAATTGTAAATAAATAACATAACCTCAGAAATATGTCAGCGTTTCGCTTACGAAAAAAGCGTAAATTTTCTTGGCTTACAAAAATATTCAGCTGCTAACATTTAGCATTTAGTCAGCGTTTTATTCAGTGTGAATTTCTTAGCGGCTCAGCGGCTGACTTCGTCTGAATTGTAACTGAATCATTATGGAAATCAGAAAAATTTAAAAAATATACAGGTTGTCTTATTCAAACAAACATAAGTTTGATTTATATTTTTTAACGTAATGCTAATTTTTGTGTACATGCCAACGATAAATTTATTAGAGATACTCCGAAATTATGATGCGGACATACCTATAAAACAGCTGTATAAGAACACATCTCATACATTAGCCAAAAACATATTTTAGGAACGAGTTAAGAAAGCTCGAATTCTGATTAAAATTATGCAATTTAGTCCTTAGTATAATAACATACTGTTACTCCGGTTATCCCAATGAAAATGCAAATTCATTGCCAACAGTCGTCCCTCCACAATAAAACTTAAACAATAAAACATCCCCGCATTATCATCCCTCATCCGACAGAACACTAAACTCCTTTCCCGTTTTTTCATTACCACGGCCGTTCCCTCTTTAACAACGCCGCCCCCGCCGCCCCCCTTCCCAGACAATCAGGGTTTATCGTAATCATAATTAAACGGCATTAAATTAGATCTAATCGCAAAGGCACTGATTCAGACGAGTGTTTAAGAGCCGCCCGGGGTTGAGTTTTCAACCCCTAGCAGTCGAGGCGGACCATCGCCGAAGATTATATAAGAAAGGCGGCCAATAGAAAACCGCACCTCCCCACTGCTCGAGAACAAATGCCGGCCGTTTCTCTCGGTTACAAGGGACGGGTCGGCATCGCCACCCCTTTGAACGGCGGCCGGTGCTACGAAAAAGTTCCGGTGACGATAGATTGTTGTACCTTCGTCGGAGTGTTTTAGGTGTGGGCATCGGGGATATAAATGGTCGAGTGTGTCTCTTTTTGTTGGGTCGGATTCGTGTGATTTGCTCCTTTTGGTGTTCGGTTCGTTCTGACCCTCACGCCGCTTGTAGTAATATCTGCTAATGCTACATGGAATATGATTAGATTGAGATATTTTCTTATCAGGAATATTCTCAATATCCTCAAAGACACCGCCATAAATAAGTAAATTTTCACTCAAAATCAACACAATTGGTTGTTAAACGAGTCCACACCTGACTGTGTTGAAATTCGTCGAGTAATATTTACTTAATGGGCTTGTTCAGTATTTTTTTATTACATAAATCGAAAGTATAAATAAAAAATAATGGATGTGCAAAATATTAGAATTTTATTCGAATGTACCTTTTACTTTTACTACCTTAAAATTAATTACAAATCTCCAGCGTGCCAGAATGAGGCGTGACCAGGTCGGCTCAATGCTATAGTCGACGTCCAAAATTGTAGAGAGTGATTCATAGATAATTAAAAACACTATTACTATTAAGCGTATAATATTTTTATAAGAGATTATACATTATTTACCTGAATAATACTGTGCCGCTTTCTGTGCACAACGATCCTATAGTCACATTCGTGGTAACACGATAAAGACTCAATCAAACTGAAGCCCGATATATTCTCTATCTCTATTTATTGCATTGTGGAAAACAATATTTTGGTGTGTGTAAACCGTGAGCATTAGTACATAACTTCGCCGAGGTTAGAACGTCATTGTCATTAGAATATGCGTACGTTGAGGAATTAGCTGCTATTCGCGGGGTAGTTATATTAAATTATCAAAATAAATTATTGCTACCGTAAATTTAACAAATAACAGTTAAAATTGGATTAAAGTACTGGTTCTAGTAAAAGGTCCGTTAGTAATCGACAATTGATACTAATAAAAAACGTATACGAAGGAATTCAAGCGCGAAACTCTAATATAAGTATTAGTGAAGCTGTTGATATGTGTAGTTCGTTAACACAAGTGTCAGTTTCTAGTGTATATCGTGCTATAAAAAAGAGTGTGGAAGTAAATCCAAAGAAGAGGAAAATAGCAACACGAGGAAGGAAAAAAGCAGAAATCGATGATGACGTAAAATACGCCATTCGCAGGAATTCATGAATTCTTCTTCATAAATGAAATACCGATCATAAAAAAAATCAAGCTACGGTAGCTGAAGATGAGGACATGTCTCATTATCTGACAAAGTTCTTAGAAGAACAATGCATGACATAAATTTTCGGTTTTTAAAACAAAATCGTAAAAGCATGCTCGTTGAACAAGATGAAATGTAGTATGGCGAAGAGAATATTTAGACCTCAGACTGCAGATGAGTTAGTCGTGGCGGCAGAAGAGGAATAGAACAATATTCCGGAAGAGATCGTTAACCGCTTGATTATCTCAATGCACAGACGTGTCAATATGCAATTGGAACGTGGTAGGTTTTTTTGTCAAAAATGTCACCCATTTGCTGGTTTTTCATTTTCTAAGTACTCAGTTTATCGAACACATTCTTTTCACAAAAAAAAGATTCAGAAAACAATATACTTTTATAAATGTGTTTGGTTTTTCTGACAAAATGATTTCTTTAGCAAGAATGAGGGGACGTCCAAGACTTTTTACGTTGTGTGTACTTATGTAGAATTTATTCTTGATATGAAGTTTACATTCTTAAATACATATACCTACGTACTTTAAAAACTAAACAACATACCTACATATTAAGTAGGTACCTTATTAGTCTTTTTAATATGTAGATTGTTCAATATTTGGTTTTATAAGACGGCCTAATAAAAGGAATCAAAATACTAAATTCTAATAAAGCTACTGAAATAATATGCAATTTAAATAATGACATTTATAAACTAAACAACTACTTATTTATTTTTGTTATTGTGTAAAATTGTTTTTTTTTTTATTAGAAGACACTTAAGCTGCACTCATTGCCGCAGTAGCTTTCTCATGAAGATTCTCAAATAGAATATTTTTTTTACATTTATGTAATATTTTTCAAAAAGAATAAATTTGAAGGATTATTTACACCGTATAATTAGTTACCAAACTTTTAATTATCTAAAATTTAAAAAGGCTTTCTCATATAATATGATTTAGTATGTCCATAAATGACAGGAATCGATATTTAATTTCTTGTTTTTTTTTTTGTGTTAGTTGATCTTACCGGCAGATAAAACAAAACAGATTTAACGCAACTTACTGTGGTGCCCATTTATAACCAATTGGATAGTAACACAATAACAAGCAATAGTTGAAATTCACTACGGCTTGATAACTTCCGTCGCAGGACGCATAATAGGCCGATGAAATAATAAGTCATTGTATCACAACCGATGTTTGTGATCGATGACACATCACATAAGTAATAGATTCTTCCCCTTAGCCGAAAGTCTCGGCTATTATATTATCCACTGCGTTAGATGTGCAACATATGTTCCTGATGGCGCCCTTAACAAGGGGTAGTTCTATCTCCATTTAAAAACACGATTCTCGGATCCGGATATTCACCCCCCGGCTCGCCCCCGTACGGCTGCTCAAGATATATTACTTTGTGCGTTCCGATTCATACAAATAGCCCCGCTGACACCGATGTTTGGCAGCGGTGCTTGTCCGTGATTAGCTTAGGGTGATGAGAAAGTCTGTGCAGTTTTTATTATAAAACTAATGCTTCTATAGAAGTTTATGATAGCTGTGTTTTCTACGTTTATTATGCAAGTAACAAACGGTCAATATTGCGAACACAAAGCAAGTCCGCTATTCTGGTTATGTAGATAAAAAATCACCACCACTGTTTGATGCTAATATAAAGCTGTTTACACGGCCTTTAGGCCCAGATCTGCGTTATTTTCCTTCACTTCGTTCTGTTCTTTGCCTTTCTTTTCCAATCCGTTACATTTTTCTCCTTAGATCTATTGCCCCTACCTCTCGCCATTGCTTCTTCGGTCTTCCTTTTGTTTCTTATTAGGTTCACTACAATTTTTTTAACTGTTCTTTCATCTTTCATACGTTATAGATGCCCCAGCCACTGCACTAATTTGGCTTTTACCACTTCATCCATTTTTGGTGCTTGGTACATTGCATATATTTCCTCATTATATCTCTTTACATAGCCTCCCTCCATCTTCTTTCCCCCTAGAATACTTTTTAAGATATTTCCTTTCCCACCTTAAAAGGTTTTCTCTTAATTTCTTATTGAAGATCCAAGTTTCATTGCCATACAGCGCTGTCGGTCTCAACATTGTTTTATACATTCTAAATTTTTCTTCTCTGGACAAATTTTTTGATTTCATTAAGTGGTTGACTGCTGTCGAACTTCTGTTTGCTTTATCATTCTGCTATTAATTTCTTGCTACTCATCACAGTAATCTGTATAGAGCGCCCAAATACACATATTCTTGAACTTCTTCAAACTCCATCTCTCCATGCTGCGTTCTCAATTTGAAATTGGTATCTTTTTTTGTTCTCCTATTCTCAAAAGCTTACTTTTCTCTTGATTTATCTGCAATCCCACTTTAGGTGCTCCGTCCACAAATTTTCTCGTTACTTCTTCTAATTGCCTGCTATCTCTAGCAATAATGGTCACGTCATCTGCATAGCTTACTATTTGGTAACTTTTAAACAATATGTGTTCAACTGACTATCTCTTATGCCCTTTTCTATTTCTCACTTAAATATTTTCCCTTCTTATATTTGACACCAAGACAAGGTCAAAAAAAAGCAATAGAAGATTGCTAATACTAATTTTATTCATATGGACATTATTTATTGGCTTCTTAAAGCTAATTAGACCCTGAATATCAATTTCCTTTTTCTTTTTCCAACAGAGTTACGTCCTTTTAAGTTGCACCCTTTAAAAGCTATAACTTAAGATGACATGTTTATTAGAGACTTTAGTAATATTTTTTGTACAGGGTGTCTCAAAATCGATATTAGGGGTTTACTGTGAGAATACAAAACATTGGAATTTAATAATGACGACTAATGAAGTCATCAATTATATTTTTCCCAGAAATTTTGTTCGTATTAAAAAGCTCTCTTGTTTCTAATAAACTCTTATTAGAGAAGTTTATCTGTATTACTTCCCGTTTAAACAACATCGTCTTAAAGAGTCTCAAAAGAAATACTACCTACAAACCACATTGGCGGTGGATCAAGTAGTTGTTCTAAAATAACTGAACTTCCTTGTTTAAAGTGCATAAATGTCATTAAGAATAAATAAATATAAACAAAATAAATAAATAAAAAGGATTCAACTCGATACTTCTTTAATACAGTTAAAACAAAAGTGATTACAACTACAATACTACGTACATAATAATAATAATAATATCTCTACCCCTCATTCTAATCGCAGGGATTAGCCCAGAAGTCGCAGACTTGTGCGGGAGAGGGGGCGGCATATTATTATTAAGCAGGCCGCATTTGCGCCCAGGAACGACTTACGTTGGGAGGCCCTAACCACCATTCAGTGCAGGAATGAGGAAAACCTGGAAAACCTCATTAATTAGGGGGGTAGTCAAATATCAACCGGCATCAATCTCTCACATTGACCCAAGCTAACATTATTCCACCCTACCATACCCACAGAGAGGGTGCCAATCCTCTCCACGAATATAGCTTTTATACGGTCTACCGGCAGCTGGGCTCGAACCAACTCCGTCTAGTCACCTCGATTCAAGTACCAACGCCTTAAACCGCGCGACCACTGACCGATCCATGACATATTACAATCTATTCTCTATATGACCTCCTCTCATTTCAAGACACATATCCAATCTTCGCCTGACTTCTTTGTGGGCTGCGTTTATTAACATTTCGCCGTTTAACTCATTACAAGCGTTTGTGATTTTTTATTGCAAATTATTAATATCTCGCGAAAGTGCTTTTAAAACTTAGATCTGGTGATTATTTATCCGGGCCACTGAATATGTCCATTAATCTCAATCCATTTTTCTGGGAAAGTGTTATCTAAATACTGCTGCACAATCCTGGCTTTGTAGGGTGGAGCTGCGTCATGCGGAAACCATAGGTTTCTGCTTAGCTGCAAAGGCACATTCTTCAGAAGTGCAGGAAGTTCTTCTTGTAGGAAACTTAGGTAACTCACGCTGTTGTGTATGTTATGTCCCAATTAAAAATGCCTACCGATGGTGCCGCACATGGCTTTACCCCAAAATGGCCTGGTTTTGGACTGGATTTACAATGTGGAGATTTTAAATGAATCAGTAGTGTTCGTTGCGCCTTTTTGGAAAAAAATTGCTGACAAGCCGACTTTCGTCCGTCCAAAGAACATGCCAAATAAGGTTCTGATCAACGGTTTCTACATTTACTACCTATTATGATTTTGTAATCATGATACCCATGGTCTTCGATGAACGGTTGATTTATCCAAATTCATTTTCCAGCTAACCTGCCTTAGAGAATTTCGTGGATTTTGTTCGAAATACTGTAATAGTCTAGCTGTATTAATATTATTTCTCACACTTCGGTGGTTGATTCTTCTGAATAGAAAATACATCTTCGCCTTCAATCTTGTAAAGGTTCTATGATCAGGAATGAGATGCTTTGGATACCTTTCTCGATATTAACTCTACAGCTCTTGCAAACACGGAATTCCAGGAAACAACTACTCTGCGGGCTAATGCCCCGACCAGCATTGAATTACACCTGGAAAACCTATAGCAACAGCTAGAGTCATTCGTCAGACGCCCACCAGACATATACCGGTTTCGAGCTTATTAGCTCTCATCAGTATGCCATAGGTGAGGTATCCGACGAATAACCCTAGCTGCTTTCGTCTGTCTAACCCGACAGAAGGGACCATGAGTACGCGGTGTAGAACTAACTACAGACGGACAGACGAAAGCAGCTAGGGTTATTCGTCGAATACCTCACCTATGGCATACTGATGAGAGCTAATAAGCTCGAAACCGGTATATGTCTGGTGGGCGTCTGACGAATGACTCTAGCTGTTGCTATAGGTTTTCCAGGTGTAATTCAATGCTGGTCGGGGCATTAGCCCGCAGAGTAGTTGTTTCCTGGAATTCCGTGTTTGCAAAATATCGTTTCTCGCCGATCGCGATAAAGGTCGACAGCTTTCAATGGTGTCTACTGCATGTAGAACGCTTCGTGCCTGTGACATTTTCAGTCCGGCATGGAGTAGCGAACGGCCGATAGATGTAGTTAGTTCTACACCGCGTACTCTACAGCTCTTCTTGAATTTTTTTGTGACTCGCCGTAAATTAACAACATATCAATTTTTATCGACTGCGATAACATTTTAAGCACAAAAATTATACGTTTGACGTTCGTGTTTAGTAAGGACAACATTTAATTATTTTTCAACAATTACTTGATCCGTTCACCGCTAATGTGATTTTTAGGCTGTATATTTTTGAGACTTGCTTCTAACTCTTAAAATTTCTCTCTTTATTACAAAAAAGAGAGCTTTTAATAGGAATAAAATTTGAATGTGTCTGGAAAAAATATAATTGAAATATAATTTGACGTCGACGACGATTAGTTGTTTCTGTCAAATTCCAAAGATAATACTTTCGTTGAAAATGGAGCTAACCTCATTTCATTTAATATTTAATTTATTTGTATCCCTACAGTAGGCCTATTACTATCTAGTTTGAGACACCTTGTTCTATCACCACCTAAAATTTGTAACAAACTGTGGCACCCTGTATAATTATGAAGACTGAAGTTCAAATAACTCATTATAGATTGTGGGCATTTTGTGTATTTTACGCCGCACTTGTAAAACCGTTGCTTCCACCTTGGTAGCTAATGTGTAAACAAGCAGTTTCGATTCATTTGTGCGCAAAAATATGGAAACGCGTTAACACCGATCACCGCTTTATCACTAAGGGACGATCTTTTGCACGTCCGAATCGAACTTCGCGACATCTGCCCCTAACGACTTACCTGACTGTCCTTCAGTCCCAACTTCTCAGCCAGTTTCTTCCTATCCGGCTTGCTGATGTACTTCTGGATCTGAAACCGCCTCTCCAGCCCCTTTCGCTGTAAGTCGCTGAAGACGGCCCGCCTCATCATGCCCCTCCGGGGTTTCCCCCGGCCACTGTGCGCCCATGGGAACGTCCCTGGTAAGGGAAACACCGCCGACTGGGTTCCAGACACCGGCGTCGACACTGAATGAAAAAAAAAGAAATATTGAAAATTTAAATTTGACGTAGGACCATTGTGTATATATTCGTGGAAAAATTAATTTAGATTTTTTCGGGGTTGCATTAAACCATATATTAGTAGTAAGTAGTAGTAGTAGTAGTAGTAATTGCATTGGTGTTAAATACAATTATTATTACAAATTGTTTGTACAAGTCAGGAAATCTTTTATAAAACACATAAAAAATCATCACATCGTCAGTTTGCAACAAGACAGTCTTAACTCAAAATTTTCATTTTTCAAGATTTAGTGGTGTATTAACTCCAAATATTGCATATTTTTATGTGTAAAAGGGTTACAATTGAACTTTGCTTAATAACCATTGAATGGCGCTGCGTTGAAATGTCACATCTCCAATATTGGTTTTGTGCTTTAGACAAAACTGTCACAATTAGTCGTGCTGTGACGTTTAATGAGATGAGATGAGCAAATTTTGGAAAAGAGTGTCACAAGTCGAAATGATATCAATAAGAAACTAGTTTCTTTATGAGTATTTATATGCAAAACTGTCATATTTTTAAATAAACCAGTCATTCCCATAAGCTAAGTAGGTACCTTTTTTGTTCCCATTTCATAGAATAAACCGTAATATTTGCGCAGTATTATAAATATTTTTATAATAATTTTAAAATTGTATTATTTTAGTTTACTTTAATAAAATAATTTAGTTTATTAGAATTGTATTTCATTTTATTACCTAAACTCATGTTGAAAAACTTGTAATAAAATATGTGAAAGAGAGTGACAACTCGGAATTATTTAACAAAAATAACAATAACAAAGTGCCAAAGACCAAAGTAAACAAAAATTTTTATTAAAAATACTAAGAACTATCCACACAAACATTTTAACATGATTCAAACCTTATACATATATTTATTTACTTTCTAATATTTAGAGTAAGATTATTTATAAAACTTTACCGAGCTCTCGTGAAAATTTACATTTTTTGAGCTGACAGTCTTGTTCCAAACTGACGACATAATAAAAGATGGGTGTGGAAACAATACCTTACATTCGGGTGACCATGATCTGCTGAATAAGCTTTTTTAATATTTGTTAAACTTTGAGATAGGTATATTGAAATTAATTAATTGTATCTTCATACGCTAAGACTTAAAATATGCCATTTTTGTATAGAAGAAGCCGAAAATCCAAGGGCGTATTCTGTGGCCAAAAATATTGGGTTTTTGTTACCAATATAAATGTGGGGTCCAGTTGCAGCGTATCAAAGTTTAAAAAAAGATCAGTTTTTAATTTCTAAAGATTAGATGTGCATATTTAGTATGAGAGTAGCTATGAAATAAAAAATTGTCAGCTTTAGAAACATACCAGCGGCGGAGATGTGGATATCATCGATCATTATTAGTCAAAAAAATATATATCATCCAGTATATTACAAATAAAATAAGTTATCATATGCGCCATTGTATTATCTTCACTCTTGGTTTCTTTACACTTTTTTGTGTTCCAAACCGATTATCAATAAAACTGATTTATTTGACCAAGAGCATTTTTACGATAGTCAGTACATTACTTAAAATAATAACAAAATAATTAATTAACAATGGAATTACTTTACTATGATTTATTATAACAAATATTGGAAATGACCATCTTCAGCCACAATACATGTTTCAGGTCGTCTTGAAATTGCAACTCGAACACGTGCAAAAATTCCACGTAAGTGTTCCTCAGATTTAACGTGAGTCTTGTAAACTACTGTCTTGATATGTTCCCAAATAAAAAAAATCAATAGGATTCACATCGGGTGATCTGGGCGGCCAAGGTTGACCTGGTTCTTGAGTGCCTCGCCGAATCACGTTATTACCAAATCTTTCATTTAAAAATTCACGAGCAGCCAAACTAAAATGTGGGAAGTCCCGTCGTGCATAAACCACATTCTTTGTATTAGCGCATGGGGAACATCATCTAGTAGTTCAGGTAAAACGTTTTCAGGAAAATGTCTGTAGGAGACACTGGTTAAAGTTCTTGGTAAAAAGTAAAGCCGCAACATCAAAGAAAACTGATGTTGAAATCGTGATTCCGTTATGGCATTAGGGTTTTCATCAGACCAAACATGTTTATTGTGGAAGTTCATTATAGCATCTCTGGAAAAATTATCTCTGTAGGCAAGCAGTGTGCCAGCATTTTGTGCAAAATCGAGTGGGAAAATTGTAGGCGAGCAGGATAGTCTTGCGGCAGTAAGGCTTGAACTCTTTGTATGTGATACGGGTGTAACTGTTGATGCTTCACAACGGACCAAACTAATTTATTATTCACATTAAGATTTGCAGCGATTTTCCTAGTACTAATACTTGGATCTTCTTCAATTATCTGTAGAATAGCTTCTTCCAATTCAGGCGTTCTAAAGGTAAGTTTCCACAATGAGTTTTCTATAATTCCGAGATTTTCTCTGTTTTTTATCCAGTCGCATACCCAATATTTATGACGCCGTTTTGTTTTTCTACTGGACATTAAAATATAACAAGCTGCAGCTCTTCTTATCTGCTTCTTTAACACCATTTTACAATACTGCTCACCAAACTGGGAACTTCACAGGATACAGATACAACACACCAGTATAACGTGGAACGCCCAACTGTCTCATCATTACATTTCAGAGCGCAAAATATCAGTAACAACGAGAGAACTCATGTAAGAGGCGCTGCATGGAAACACAGCATGATATAATTAACTCATGAGACATAACTCTCATGAGGTATTTGACTCATCATGGAAACTTACCTTTACACTCAAAGGTGTTCCAAGAATTGAACCTGTTTGAAATGAGACTCCAAAAGACGCAAACATTTCTGAACTTTCTTGAATTTAGAGTTGAAGGAAACAAACACAAAATATCACCAATAAATTAATTACAGTAATAATTAAAGTAGCGGAAATATATACCCGAAATTTTCCCACGCGTTCATCCATGGCTGTGCTGTGGATGAAACAAGTCAATCCGTTACGGCGTTATAAGCAATAGAAATCAAGCACTCTGATGTGGCGCATGTGTATTTGGTGCAGAAGAAGCTATGCAATCGGGTATGCTCTGCTAGGTATGCGGAGGATCAATTTTATAGAACAATATACGAACAGCATATATTTCTCTTTGACTGCTGTAAATTGTGGACGGGTTTATAACATGAATCACTCTACAATTTTTAAACCCGACAATAAGAAAAAGTAAAAATAGACTGAGTTTGGTGTTTGGTAAGTTTATCTTAAATTAAAAAAATAATAATGTCTTAAAAATGAGTTTCTTTAAAAAAAAATCGAAAAAGATCGTTTTTTTTTAAATTGAATTAAGAATAAAATGCAACAATCAAATTTCGAAATTAGTCAGTGGCATCGGATATCTTGGGTCCTTACTGGAAGATTCACCCACTATCTCCGTCACTGATAATATACAGGGTGTCTTGCTTAAAAGTGGAACAAGCCTGTAACATGCCTACCGTTTGACCGATTTCAATACACTTTTTTTTTGTTGAATACACCTTCCAAGAGTCTATCTTCGACATACCTGCTGTTTTCTAAAATTCGAAACCGTGGCCGACTACGATACAATTTATGTGGCTTAAAATAGGAAAATCATATTAGGGATTATTTGATTCGAATAATTCCTACGAATTCTTGATCAGGACCCCAGAAAACCTTACGAACTAAATTTTTATTGTCACAGTATACAGGGTGCTCAGAATAATTTGGGTGTCTCGCTTAAAAGTGGAACAAATATTGTCACGTGCCTACCGTGTGACCGATTTCAATAAACTTTTCTTTGTTAGATACATCTTCAAAATGTCTATCTTGGACATACCTAGTGTTGTCTAAAGTTCGAAACCGTGGCCGACTGCGATAGAATTTATGTGGCTTATAATCGGAAAATCATATTAGGGATTTTTTTATTCGAAAAATTCCCACGAATTCTTGATCAAGACCTCAGAAAACCCTACCAACCAAATTTTCGTTGCTTCATTATTCAATAAACATTTTCGAATAAAAAAATCCCTAATATGATTTTCCGATTTAAGGCCACATAAATTGTATCGTAGTCGGCCACCGTTTTAAATTTTAGAGAACATTAGGTATGTCCAAGATAGACTTTTTGAAGATGTATCTAACAAAAAAAAGTTTATTGAAATCGGTCGCACGGTAGGCATGTTACAGGCTTGTTCCACTTTTAAGCGAGACACCCTGTATATATTGTATACAAATTTAATAAATTTTTACACTTTTGATTAATTAAATCACTAATCTGTTTCATCAGTCTGCCTCAAACATCTTCAGATATATTTGCAAAAAAGTAATAATTTTTGAAATTTTAACACCCTGTATTCTAGAAACAAGAGCTATTAACAAAAAATTATGTATAACTGTTTCTTTACGAAATCACTTGGGGTCGTCTTCTTCGAAGCATCTAATTTTGATACGGATACGCCAAACCCGCGTTTCATACTGTACAGGATGCTTCTTAGCTTCATGGCCGCATGTCAATGGAAAATATATGTCACAAGGCGAACTTTGTTTTACGCAGGGAAAACACGCTCCGACGGTTACGTGAAATTGGGACAGATACATCCTTTTTACGGGAAGTATGTCCTTTTTTGAGAAGAGTGCTTACCTGTCAGATAGGGCTGGGGCCTACAGTGCGCCAGCAGCAGATGGGGGTTGAAATGCGGCGGCCGACTCGCAACAGGTTTGGCTATCGACGGTGAGTGACTGTTGAGGTACGTCGAGAGGCCCAATAAACTAGGCGGCGTTACGTGCACTAAATTATCTGAAAAAAAAAAAAATGGAAAGAGTTAAACATATGGTGATGGCCTCGAACGTAAATAGGCAATAGCATCTATTTTTTTAAGGGCTACCACAAGTGTTTTAAATTTATTTTGATTTGGCATCCTAGACCGATTTTACTTACAAAATTCACAATTGGGAGTATTGACCTGAGCGTCACATTGAAAACAGACTTAGTTTTATACTCAAATTGTAGTAACTGTTGATCAGAACCTTTTTTGGTACGTTCTTTGGCCGGACGAAAACCGCTTTGTCAGTAATGGTTTGCCAAACAGGCGGAATGAACACAACTGGTTCATTGAAAATTCCCACATTGTATTTCCAGTTAAAACCAATGCCATTTTGGAGTAAATATATGGAGCGGAATCATCGATAGGCATTTAATTGGACCTTATTTTTATGAACATACATTGAACAGCGTGAATAGCTAAATTTCCTACAAGAAGAACTTCTTGCAGTTCTGGAGAATGTGCTTTTGCAACTAAGGAGTTCCACCCCACATGGCCAGGACTATGCAGCAATATTCAGATAACACTTTTCCAGAAAAATGGATTGGGATAGGTCCATTACTATTTAGTGTCCCAGAAAGTCACCAGATCTAACACCCCTCGACTTTTTAGGGAGGGTTTAAAAAATAAGGTGTATAAAATACCTCCACGAGATATTAATTATTTGAAAGAAAAAATCACAGGCGCTTGTAATGAGTTAAACGGCGAAATGTTAAAAAACGCAGTTCATAAGGAAGTCAAGCGAAGATTGGATATAGGTTTGAGATGACATCATATAGATAATATACTGTAATATGTATGCAGTATGAGGGCGTTGGCCTCAATTTTTAAGTTTAGTTATACAGGGTGTTAAAAAAAGAGTGTAAAATATTTAAGGAGGTAATAGTATGAACCAAAATAAACAGAAAAATCTCAATAAACATGGGTCCGCAAAGTAACGGTTGCGGAGATATGGAATGTTTCATGTTTTTAGCCCCTTTTTTTATTTTGCAAAAATGTTGTGTATTTGTGGAATAAACAGTACGTATTTGACAGTTGTTCTCAGTGCACAATACGCATATTTGGGCCGACGAAACTCCTCATGTTTTAATAGAATCTGGACATCAGGCACGTTTTTCATTAAACATTTGGATGGGTATTGTAGGTGACAGGTTTCTAGGTCCTGTTGTTTTACCAAACCGATTAACAGGCGCTGCTTACCTCAACTTTCTGCAGAACACACTGTATGAGTTTTTGGAAGACATTCCTTTGAATCAGAAGCAACAAATGTGGTTCCAGCATGATGGTGCTCCAGCTCATTTTTCCATGGCCGTTAGAGTATTTACACCAAACTTTTCCACATAGATGGGTAGGAAGGGCCGGACCTGTTTTATGGCCTCCAAGATCGCCTGATCTGAACCCTCTAGATTTCTTTGTTTGGGGATATTTGAAGACATTAGTGTATGGTACTCCTGTAAATAGCCTGGAAGAGCTGCAGCTACGGATTAATCAAAAGTGTCAAGTAATCCAAACTAAGGAGGGTGTTTTCGAAAGAGTTCGAATATCGTTGAGACGAAGATGTCGTGCCTGCTTGGAAATGGATGAAGGGCACTTTGAACATTTTCTGCAACTTTGTTTTTTGTTTGTTAAAAGCTTCCTTTGTCGATTTATTCCTAATAAAATAAAATGTTTGAAAAACGAATAGTGGTCCATATCTCCGCAACCGTTACTTTGTGGACCCATGTTTATTAAGACTTTTCTGCTTATTTTAGTTCATACTATTACCTCCTGAAATATTTTACACTCTTTTTTTAACACCCTGTAGTTTACCTTTTGTTTTAACTGTATCAAAGAATTATCGAGTTTAATCCGTTTATTTTATATTAGTGGCATTTATGCACTTTAAACAATGAACATTCAATTATTTTCCAACGACTACTTGATCCTTCCACCGCTAATGTGATTTTTAGTGGTATTTCTTTTGAGACTCTTTACAACGATATTGCTTATAACTTTTAAACGGGAAGTAATACAGACACATTTCCTAATAAAAGTTTATTGGAAAAGACAGAGGTTTTTACAGGAAAAAAATTGGGTATGTTTCTGGAAAAAATATAATTGATGGCGTTATTAGTCGTTTCTGTCAAAGATAATACTTTCTATTGAAAATGGAGCATACCTCATCCCTTTTAACGCCACGTTTATTTAAATAAATATTAAAAATAGGCTCTTAGTAAGTATGTAAATAATGCACTGTCTTCGAGGAAAATGCAAAAAACTGTGGTAAAGTCAACCAGGCAGTCACTGTAAGTACTTATTTATCAAATGTGTATGCGTCAAACTCCGAATCCTTCCCTTAATATAGGTCAGGTCGGATTCCAAATTAAAAAAAAAAAACGTATATGTAGCTAATTTAGTAAAAATGGAATCCAAAAATTTCTTAACCATACACTTTAACTCTAATATTGAACATTTTGTATCTTTGCAACAGATAATCTCGTTGTCAATGAGTATGAAGAAATCTACCATCCGTATTTTGTGTGATTTACCCAGGTTCCATAATAGTAGTAGAATTATTTAAACTTCATTCATATTTAAACTGAATACGTATACAAGTATACAGTATGTCCATAGTTTACTGCCTGGAGAGGAATAACTTTTTTAATTTTTTACTTATAAATGTAATTACATTGCCACAAAAAAACTCGGAATTTCGTAGACAAAGTATACAGAAAATAAAAAGTATGAAAGAGAAATGTTTTTCTTGTTTTTGAATTTACAAAATAATCGTTATATCAATAGATTGCAGTTAAAACATAATAAATTTAATTTTGACTCTCAGTTTCATAATTTTTAAATAATAAATTAATAAATAATTTACTGGATAACACGCAAATATTTTTCACACATATTTTCTCAATTATCTGAAGTCTTGATAACCTTTAATTTTTGGAATAACATAAATATGGCGTTATTTTCGCATAGACGATACACCATTGCTCTGTGTCCTGTTAATTATCATCCTATACACCATCATTTCCTGTTTACATTATTTGGTCTATAAAAAATACCTGATTATTATTAGACTTACCTATGTACCAGGCGCATTCGCCATTTTATAGAGTTTTACATATAAAGTATTATTATAGTGATTACCATTACAAATTTTATTTACAATGACAAAATAATTAATTACTTGCGACTGTCAAACTTCTTTGCAGTTTATGCAATATTATGCAGGGTTGCTGTTGGCAATTGGCATTTTTCGACTCAATATTTGGGCAGAATTTTAGTCCTGGAACTTAACGGCTTTTTTTCCGGGAGTAAAAATCACAACGAGAAAATACTGTCAGTTTTGTCAATACATTTAATATAATATTCAAGGTCAGAATATTTTTCATTTTACTTTTTGAGTTTTTTTCCTCATATTTTACTAAAATTACTACTGTAAAATGTATGAATTAGTTATATTTATTTCTCAGTGGGTATTTAAAATTTTTAAAATATCAATTTGCAAGAGAGGCAGCCACATTTATAGACTCAATTTTATGGAAGTTTCGAATCGTCTTCAGATTTATCGTCCATAGAATTTTAATTAAGAAGTCATGGGAGCGAACGGCGTTTTTCCGGCAATAAAAGTCACAGCGAGAAAATAATAGTTTTGTCAATATATCTGATATAATACATATCTATAGTGACTATATTTTTTATTCCACTTTTTGGCTTTCTTCGTTATTATAAATCATTTATATTTATTTCCCAGTAGGCTCCTCATGTTTTTAAAATAAAATATCCTAATATAACATTTATAATGACTTAGAGAATATGCTTCATATGCTGCTATGAAAATTACTACTGTAAAAATTATGAATTATTTGTTATTTATTTCTCACTAGGATCTTCAGGTTTATAAAATAATTTATTTGCAGGAGAGACAGACACATTTTTAGGCTTAGTTTTAGGGAGATTTCGAATCACCTTCAGATTTATCATCTATAGAACTTTAATAAAGAAGCCCGGGGAATTAACGGCGTTTTTCCGGCAATAAAAGTCACAGCGAGAAAATAATACTCAGTTCTGTCAATATATATTAATTATTCATAGTGACTTAGAGAATATTTTTCATGTCACTTTTGCTTTTTTTCCCATACATTTTATTAAAATTACTACTGTAAAAATTGTAAAATATTTAAATTTATTCCCCAGTAGGCTCTTCATGTCTTTAAAATAATCTATTAAGAGACACATTTTTAGACTCAATTTTAGGGAAGTTTCTAATCGGCCCCAAATATTATTTATAGAATTTTAATAAAAAAGTCTGGGGAATTAACTGTGATTTCCGGCAATAAAAGTTACAGCGCAAAAATAATAGTTTTGTCAATGTTTTAATATAACATTTATAGTGACTTAGAGAATATGCTTCATATCAGTTTTCGGCTTTCCACACATTTTATGAAAATTACTACTGTAAAAATTATGAAGTACTTGTATTAATTTCTCACTAGGATCTTCAGGTTTATAAAATAATTTATTTGCAGGAGAGACAGACACAGTTTTAGAAAAATTTCGAAACGCCTTCAAATGTATTATCTATAGAATTTTAATAAAGGTCTGGAGAATTAACGGTGATTTTCCGGCAATAAAAGTCACAGTGAATAAATACTAGTTAGTTTTGTCAATATCCTAATATAATATTTATAGTGACTTATTGAATCTTTTATTTCTTTTTTGGGTTTTTCCACATATTTTATGAAAATTAAGCTGTAAAAATTATGAAATATTTAAATTTATTTCCCAGTAGGCTCTTCATGTTTTTAAAATAAAATATCCTAATATAACATTTACCTATAGGGACTTAGAGAATATGCTTCATATCACTTTTGGCTTTTTCCACACATTTTATGAAAATTACTACTGTAAAAATTATGAATTATTTGTATTTATTTCTCACTAGGATCTTCAGGTTTATAAAATAATTTATTTACAAGAGAGACAGACACATTTTTAGGCTCAATTTTAGGGAGATTTTGAATCACCTTCAGATTTATCATCTATATAATTTTAATAAAGAAGTCCGGGGAATTAACGGCGTTTTTCCGGCAATAAAAGTCACAGCGAGAAAATAATACTCAGTTCTGTCAATATATTAATTATTCAAAAAATTATGAAATATTTAAATTTATTCCCTAGTAGGCTCTTCATGTCTTTAAAATAATCTATTAAGAGACCCATTTTTAGACTCAGTTTTAGGGAAGTTTCTAATCAGCCCCAAATATTATCTATAGAATTTTAATAAAAAAGTCTGGGGAATTAACTGTGATTTCCGGCAATAAAAGTTACAGCGCAAAAATAATAGTTTTGTCAATGTTTTAATATAACATTTATAGTGACTTAGAGAATATGCTTCATATCAGTTTTCGGCTTTCCACACATTTTATGAAAATTACTACTGTAAAATTTATGAAGTATTTGTATTTATTTCTCACTAGGCTCTTCAGGTTTATAAAATAATTTATTTGCAGGAGAGACAGACACATTTTTAGGCTCAATTTTAGGGACATTTTGAATCACCTTCAGATTTATCATCTATATAATTTTAATAAAGAAGTCCGGGGAATTAACGGCGTTTTTCCGGCAATAAAAGTCACAGCGAGAAAATAAGAGTTAGCGCCGAGGTAGCCGGACGCCATAAACAACGTCCCGGCTCCTTGCGAGTCCGCTCGGCCGAGATGCCCGTCCGGACTACAAGGGGTTGATTTGAACGCGCGTCAGCTGGCCCGGCACTTAGCTCCGGCTTACACTGTAACCGCCCTTAAACAGGGCGCCCTAAGGGCCGGATTCCGGCCGCTCCAAACTAAATCTTTTCCGGCGGCGGCCTGTCGAAAAAACCTGCCGCCGCATTTCGCACGTATTAATTCAAACGCGCCATTCGGAATGCTAAATTCGGGAATAAATTGACTTGCATCCGGGGATATTCCCGATTTTATTCGGACGCCGCCGTCGAGGTATCATATAAATCAGGGCGTGTGTTAGGGAAATTTTCTCGTTCTGAATGCGCCGGCATCGCGTAACGAGGTCGAGATTGTTTTTAAAAGGGCCCGATTATGTGCCCGGGAACAAAAAGGATTTCCTGTGAATGCGGGACGATATATTTATTTGGTTTGCATTCGGTCGCGGCGATTCTCTTCTCTGATTTATTATGTACGCTTTTTATCTATCAGATTCCACAAATTTTCATAGAGCCACATGGCTATTGCAGATGAGGTACAGGGTCAGTCCCGACGATATTAGGCTAAAGATATACGGCAATGTATATTACAAACTATGTCCCGGATCAGTATTTAGTACACCTGATAATTATCCTGAAACAACTTAATATTACGAATCTAACAGATTTAACAATACCTTGCATTTTCAATTCGATTTACCTAGCATTGATGAGATAAAGAGCATTATTCTCGACTTAAGGTCCAATGCAACTGAAGATGATCAAATTTCTGCAAGGATGCTGCAGTTGTGTTCTGAGGTTATATGTCCTTATGTAACACACATTGTTAACTGTTGCTTGGAGTGTGGCTACTTTCCACAACTATGGAAGTTATCCCTTATTAGACCTCTTCCTAAAATTAATTGCCTGCATCTTATAGTGACCTTCGTTCTATCAACATCCTACCTGCTATATCCAAAGTTTTAGAAAAAGTTATACAAAGGCAACTAGTTACTTATACAAATAATAACATTATTTCTGAATATCAGTCAGGTTTTAGGAAGGGATTTAGTACTACTACATTACTGTTGCATTTATCTGACTGTATACTATCATCGCTTGATAAGGGTATGGCTACTGCGTTGGTGTTGTTAGACTTTTCCAAAGCGTTTGATAGTCTAGATGTGTCTGTATTGTGTGCTAAACTTAAATATTATGGCTTCGACAATACATCTTTAAATTTCTTTTCATCATATATCAAAGGGCGGCAGCAGAGAGTTGTGCTTGAGTGTTTGCAGTCAGGCATAGGTAGTGTTACATCGGGGGTGCCGCCAGGGTCCTCTTCTCTTTTTAATATACACATCCGACATGTTTAGTTCATCTCAAATGCTTGCGTTTGCAGATGATACTCAATTATTTTTTTCATTTGATCCTAGTGATACCGTTGCGGCCAATGCTTGCTTGAATAGTGATCTGTTAGCAAATCTCTAAATATTCTAAAGCTCATATTTTAAAACTAAATTTAAACAAGTGCCTTACTTTGCTGTTCCAAATTCAGAGAGCGTTTACTTAAAACTCAACTTGTGTTAAAGCTTGCTGAATTTATACCCTTAAACCAATCTGCAAAAAATCTTGGCATTATATTTGATTCGACTTAAATTTCAAGAGTATATATCACTGATAATTAAAAAATCTTATTTGGCTCTTAAACACCTCTACAGGAGTAGAAATATTATGACATTTGAATTGAGGAAGTCTCTGGCCGAATCAATGGTTTTATCTTTTGTAAATTACTGTCTCATACTTTACTTTCCGTGTTTGGACAGTGTAACAAATTCAAAACATTCAGAACTCGTGTTGCAGATTTGTGTTTAGTCTGAAGTGATTTGACAGAGTATCAGCTAAAATAAAAGAGTTGCATTGGTTTAATATTGAAAATGTTTGTCTGTATTTGTGTATCGTTTCTTTGAATCTTCTACTCCTTCTTATCTTCAAATAAGTTTATTTTTATATATGAGACACACCCTGTTCAAACTAGATACAATTTTAAATTATCTCCTCCAAGGTACTCCACGGCGGTATTTACAAGATCTTTTACTTATAATAACTCTATTAAAATTTATAATAGCCTTAATGATGAACTAAAGATTCTATCTGTGAACAGTTTTCGTAAAAGAATTAAAGAGTTTTTCTTATCTTGTCAGTAACGTGCTAATGATAAAATAGATTTGAATTGTAATGATTGTAATAGTAGCATTAAGTTGTTTTTGTTATGTTAGTTTTTATATTTTTTATACCATATACTGGGTTAAGTAGACTAGCGAAAGCTAGACTTCGCCCAGATATTGTGTGTTCTTTGTAAACACTAATAAAGACCTTTTATTATTATTATTACTATTATTATTATAAAAATGGGTGGAATATTGTTATGCTTTTTTTACATAATATTAACTGGAAAATTTTAATTTAAGTTATATATTAAGGAATAACCAAGTGTATGTATTGTTACGTAATAGAATCAGGAAATTTCAGAAATAGTAATGCAATGTACTACAATAGAACTATTTACTTTTACTAAATTTATTATGAAATTTTACAGAAGTTTTCATGTGATATCCGTTGCACATGCACAGAGGCACATCAGCCTAACGTCTAAATACATTTTCATTGTTAACGTATAGACAGACATATACTCTTCATTAATAAGGACTTTTTGTGGGATATTCGTAAGACAATAAGTATAAGATTATATTTTATTACGTGTGCACTTGCAGCTTGTGCTAATTTAAATATTATGCAATTGAGAAATATCAAAAAAACTCAAACGGTGCATTATTTGCATAAAAATTACGCCATTACAGGTATCTCACCATACAACATTCATTTCAAACAACATATTTATCTTTATGACAGTAAAAATAGTAATTGCTTTACTGGCTGTAGGACTTCGGTCGATAGCCATTTGGTTTAACCAATAAAATACGTTTATTATTATTATTATTAGTAATTGCTTACAACAGATATTAACGTTAGTTGTAGTTATGCTAATTATAAATTTGTTGTAACTAAAATTTGAGCTAAAAATATTTATTTTTACACAGATATACGTATATCAACAAATATTTGCAAAAACCCAAGTAATATATGGAGGAGTTTTGAGAATAATTATGTAGTATTTTCAGCAAAAATATTCAACATATTTTCTAATGCGAATGAAATACCTACATTGCAATACATTTTTAGATGATAGGTGAACAATACACTTTTACAGAGAAGGATGGATAATTCACATTTAGAGGATAAATTCCACTAAAGAAATCTTCCTACACATAAGTTATTTCTGCTACTGACAAGGCCTTCTTAACTATTCAGACTAGCTACCTTAAACCTGCACTTTTGTACATTTTAACAAGCAGAGACTTTTTTCCATGACATTAAGTAACAACCTTTCCCTTTTTTTGACACTTCATCTGTCAATACACTGTCCATATGACTACAAAAATAATATCGTTGGTTCTTCAGAATAGTGACATATCGTCAACAATCTAATTTTTCAGAACATTGATAATATTTTTTACCGAAATTCTAGAATGATACATGTTATAAATAATAATGACATGCAGCGCCATCTTTTGGTTGCATTACAAGTTAACGTAATAAGTCCTTGTTTCTGATAAAGTCCACGCATATTTGGCTGAATTTCCGACTTTTCTCAAAATTGATATTTTTGTGATTATTTGATCTGACAATAGACTGAAATAATAGTTTTTTAACATGAGTGGAAGAAAAATCATTCATATTACGAATTACAAAACCCAACTGTCTACATCACAAGTAATATTTTGAATATGAGGTGTAAAGGATAATTTGCTATTAAATGTTGCCCCAAGGTCACAAAATGTAAGTGATCTAGGAACAACAACATCATCCAATTTATAATGGTATTCCATGGCGCTATTTTTAAGTGTAAAAGTGAGAACATTAAATTTTTTTACATTCAGATCTAACTTGTTTACAGAACACCACGCATTCAAACTGTTAAGAGAACTGTGCAGATTAATACAATCATTAAAGCAGTCGATTCTGCTATATATTTTCATGTCATCTGCATACAGAAGACACTTAACATGTATATCCGTAACTATATTATTTATAAAAAATGTTAAAAAGCAATGGCCCAAGGACCGAACCCTGTGGCACCCCAGATGGTGGAATGAACTGAATCGACTGTTGACCAGAAAGTTCCACATGTTGTTGACGATTTTCAAGGTAAGATTTAAAAAAGATTTAAAACTATGAGAAAAACCAATATTATTCAATTTGGATAATAACACTGTATGATTTAACCTGTCAAAAGCTTTGCTGAAATCGGTATATATAACGTCTATCTGGAATTTCTGGTCAAATGCATTAGCAATAAACGTTAAGCAGAATAAATTGGGCGATGATTATTATCACTCATGCAACAAAATTTCTTAAATATATCTATTGCAAAGAAATAAACCAAGTTTCAAGTTCCTTTTTCAATGAAATAATTTACAATATTAGACAGCATATTAGATCTGAAAATGTCATAGTAACTTAATAATAATACTTTTGGAATATTGCGATTCCCATAGAAAAAAACTTTTTTTTCCATCATCTATTATCGTAGATAGTAATACAATGGATATATAAATAACAAAACTTGCTTTGCTGTCTCAATTTACACAGTTACGTGTTTTTAAAAAGGGTGTGATTACGAGCTAAAAAGCGAAAACGGGTTTTAAGTGAACAAGGGTCACATGTTTAAATGGTTCTGCCTCAAACATAGTCATAAACCCACAAACAAATTGGCTTAAACGTTTATTAAATTGTTAAGTAAATACAGGGTGATAACAAACAAACTTGTGAAATTGATTTTTTGATTGATTTGGAGATAAAAATTTGTATAAACATCGTTTTGCAACAGCTATGTTCTCCAAATACTATATGTATAATATCTATTTAATTAAAATTTGGCACATCTTAATGCAATTTTAAAGGTTACATATTTTAAGTATTAAACTTTCTTAAATTTTACTATGAACATAGATTAATCTTTTAGAAGTACTCACGCAAAAAATGACACGCCACTGGTTGTTTAAAATTTTATAGCCTAGGAAATTAAGGCGAGTAAAACACATAAACAAGAACTCCTATTTTGAACACTAAAAAATATCATCTAAGAAATTAATTATTGATATTTACATAATATTTACCAGTGCGCGATAGTGCTGTGATTTTTGTTATTTTTTACTTATCTGCTTTTTTCAGTGTGAGATTTTTTGGTTAGGCAAACTTAGTCTCAAAAATAACCTTTGACTGAGCCGTTTGGCGCAAGGGCTTATTTAATTAATCTTTATTTTTTTAGAAGTGTGGCAAAAACCCAATAAAACTAAAGAAAAACTAAAATTATGCCACAAATAAATAGCTTCAGACAATATTTACCATATTGATTATGGATATTTAATAGTTATCTCATGTAATTTTATGTTAAGGAAATTTATAATGGAAATAATACCTAAAGCATGTTATCTGCCATAAGTCCTATTTCACTTTGTAATTTTAGCAGCAAATCGTGTAAAGGTCTGTGCATTTAATAAATATTACCAACATTATGTATTTTAAAGACACAGTTGTGGTAAACACATTCCAATGAATGCGCCTACAGCGTCCCGATTCAGTAATGGTCGGCTTGTCTATACAATCACGTGCATTAGGTATAGACATTGCAGTGCAGTTGAAATTAAAGTAGTACGAGACATTTCAAGTGTGTGTACGGTTTAGTTGTGCTGTAAAATAGTGTATCCTCTCTGAAGGTGATTTAAAAAATACAACATGTGCACGTTCTGTAATATTACCACAGAAATTTTAAAAATATTATGTAAATGTGTTTTATGTAACTTTCTACATATATACATATTTGTTATTTTCTATAAATATTACTACCTACTTGAAAATATTGATTATTTATTATTTTCCGGATTCATGTTTATAGTTTATCATCAACAGAATGCCGTTTAATTTTGGAATACTCTGTATAAGTTTTACATAATTACGTATACCTAAGTAAATCTACTTTATAAATGATACTGCACGAAACAACCACTCCGCGGACGAATGCCCCGACCGGTATTGGATTACACCTGCAGTATCTGTGTGTAGTTGTTTCCTGCGGTATCATTTATAGATTTAATGGCACGTCATCCAGAGCGAGAAGTCTGCGATTAAGTACCTGCTGTAACTTAGGTCACTTCCTGCGGGTCGAGCCGTTTAGGCCGAGCAGGAAGTAGCAGGCTACTTATATCTCACCTACTTCGTTTAAGTGGTAAAAATGTGTGCAAAGTATAGTTTTCATGCACAAAATTAATAATTACATTCTAATTTTATAGAGAATTAGTAACTTTATAAATCATAAGTGACAATCATGGTAAATTCACATAAATAATTTGTTCAGTGTAGAATTATACGTCACCTACATTTTGCATATAATTAATTGCCAGTTTTGGGATAATATGAAAATTTATACATAATAATTTTATTTGTTTTTATTATATTTCTATAAAAGTATGTTTTTCTTTTACAAAAGTGATTACTTTCAAGAAGAATGGAGTAACTTTTATTTTGATAAGACTAACTTTTCAACAAAACCAATTAATTGTATAAGGCATTAAAATTGTGTAAAGTTTCTTAAAATTCAACGAGTAAAAAAGTGTTTTAAATCAGGGGTCGGCAACGTTTTTCGGACGGAGGGTCATTTTCAAAATAAAATTTTTATGCGGGCGCACATTCAAATGTAACTTAAATAGTGCTTTTCTATCATATACGACTATACATTTTTTTCTTTAATTTTTTTGGGTATTTGCACACTTCTGGAAAAATAATAAAGATCAGTTAAATAAGCCCTTGCGCCAAACGGATCAGTCAAGAGTTATTTTTTAAAACTAAGTTTGCCTAACCAAAAAATCTCACACTGAAACAAGCAGATAAGTAAAAAATTACAAAAATCACGTTACTATCGAGCACTTCCGTATTATTGACGTTTCGAAAAACTCTCTGTTTTCGTTCTCAAAATAGTAGTGAAAATATTAAACGTATGTCAAGTTTGACAGTTTAAAATTTGTTTATCTGCTTCCATAGAGATGATTTTTATTTTATTGTTACTTACTTCTTCTTGATACAACTGTAGCCAACAATGATCGATGTTTACTGAACAGTTTGACACACACTTATCTCTGTTCAACAAAATAATCGCGGTCTTCGCGTTATCTTCCTTCTCTAAAATTTTTGCCGAACCCCATTGAATCAAATGACCGTTTTCCCAAGCGTGTTCGCAAATTTTGGATTTTTCAAATTCCCGTCTTTTTATATAATTTTTATGTTCCTCAACTCTAACATTCATAGGCCGAGACGTTTCTCCAACATAATGTTTATTGCATTCACAAGGTATACTATAGATGCAATTTTTGAATTTTGTATATCATTTTTGGACGCGTTTTAGACAAAAATGATCGAAAAGTATTAGTTGCCTGAAATACTGTTCTAATATCAAATTTGTTACCGATTCTTCTAAATCTTTCTGACAATGTATTAATGTATGGAATTTTTAGTATGTGATTAGTTTCTCTTATTTGTCTTAAATTGTTTGTTATATCTTTAATATTTTTGAATGTTCTATCAACAAAATTTGGAGGCATTATTTATTAAAACATTTTTAATACATTTTAATGCGTTATTAAAAATCATTGTTTGATGAAATTAATTTTGCTCTATCATATAAACATTTAACAACGCCTATCTTAATATCCAGGGCTTATTTAATTAATCTTTATTTTTTTAGAAGTGTGGCAAAAACCCAATAAAACTAAAGAAAAACTAAAATTATGCCACAAATAAATAGCTTCAGACAATAGTATAAATATTATTAAAAATAAATAATATTGGTGCTTTGGCGGGCCGCGCAAAAAGTTACAAAGGGCCGCATGCGGCCCACGGGCCGTAGGTTGGCGACCCCTGTTTTAAATTAAAGTCTGTGCAGGATATTATCACTCTTTTTAAAGTCGATCACTGGAAAAAAGTTTGGTATAATTTTAGTTGTGATTCACACTCCATGAACATCTTGTAGTGTTTCAATTTACTTGAACTCATAGCCAAAGAAGGCCAATAATAAACCTAAATCATGTACCAAATTTTTTTATTCCAAGTTACAGTAATTCAGAGATATTAATTTTATTCGCCCCACTCTAAAAGCCTGTAACTCCGCTTGTGTGTGTACTTTGTATATAGGTATGTTTTGTTAAATTGCAATATTTTGGGATTTCATGCACGCACCTGCTCATGAACAATTTTTTTGACAAATGGAATACCGAAGGATTTTTCATCGTTTCGTCTACACCCTGCATACGAGAACAAAATTTTCTTTTCATACACTTAACGATGTTATTTGTCGAATAAGCCGCTATTTTCGTGGCAATGAACCGGTTCCACCCCCGATACGCGGCTCGATGCAGCAATTTCTAAGTGGAAACGCAACATAAACATCCCAATACGGGAATATCTTCGGCCGCGGTACTACTTGAGGCGTCACGGTTGCCCCGGCAACGCTCAGAGGGCGCACGAACACTTGATGGAGGTGTTGAAGTGTGTGACGTTATTAGCTCCTCCGGTGGCGGCGACGGCCCCGCTTCGCACTTTTGAATTATGGAACTGCCGCCGCCACCGAGCCGGAACCGGAGGCAGCACCACTTTTTTCTATTTGCCGAGACGTCCCGGCCACGTTTTAGGTGCTCTAGGTTTGAAAATCTGGAGGAATTCGCTTCAACGCGATTTAAATGGGGAATAAAAATCCTTATCTAAAACTGCTTTATAATAGCCTCATTACAGCGTTTATTTGGCACTGTTTCAATTGAATAATGAAGGTCATTACACCACTGGTGGAGTAATGTGACATATTACCCCCCTAGTAAAATATTTAAAAAAGAGTTCACTGCTTATTGGTTATTTTTATTAAGAACTAACAGGTTTATCAATTTGACAATTTGTAAGATTAATACCAGATGAATGCAGCTGGTCTATATTTGTATTAACAATGCTTAAATTTTCTTTGTAAGCACTTGAAGTAGCTTTAATGACGGCAATCTCTCCTCCAAGAATTTATGTGGCGATTTTTTCTTGTTTTCAAGACACGTATCAATATAGCCTTCACACACGGTGTTGGACTTCCAACCACCATGCTCTTTTATAGTTAAAAGGTCTGCTCCTGTGTTGGCTAGAAGTGAAGTAGATGATCGTTGAAAACAGTGCCCTGTATATTGTTGAGGCTGTGATAAATTGAGAAAAAAAGTGATCTTCTTTGGCATTACACTAAAAGAATTTGTACCAACAGGAGGTTTCGTGCATTTACCACCTCTGTAAACCAACAAAAAATCTTCCATGACTAGGACACAGGGCGAGGTATTTTCGTATTACTTAGAACATTCACATTTTCGATTCCCGCGGCAGTGATAAAGAATTCTCGAGAAGCTTTGGCTTTCGTATCCGGTATGAAGATATGAAAAATGTTTCCTTCATTTTTTACGTTTTCTAACAGCCAATTAGTTAACTCGTTCACTCTGCATGCACCTTCATGTCCAATAATTAAGGCAACCTTAACTTGTGCATTTATGAATTTCCAATAGCAAACATTTTTGTTCTTACCTTTGTTAGCAAGAATTTTGTGTCATTGGCATCTTGTAAAAATTTTGAAACATCCTCTTTCGTTAATATTCTTGACTTTTTTGGTTTGTATCCCACTGATTGCTTTTTCAGAAAAGCAATTAAATTGTTGAATTTACTGATGTCAACATTTTGCCGCATACAGATTGTAGACCACAGCATAGAATAGAACGCCCAAAGACTAAATGATTTGTATTGCTTGGATAATTCTTCAAAAAATGCTAATAATACCTTTTCTTTTGCTTCATATTTTATATTCTTAGATGCACACCAATCAGTGAATCGTTTATAAAATTGTTCATACTTGGTTCTCGATTTATATGGTAACAGTTGACGCCAAGTTGACGTAATTTACACTGACTTCTCCAAAGCGCTCGATCGACTAGACGATTATTATTTCGATCTTATTTACAGAATAGATATCAATTTGTTAATATTCAAGGTTATAGGTCTGGTGAGTTTTTGCAGAAGTCAGGTGTTCCACAGGGCTCAGTTTTGGGGCCACTTTTCTTTAATTTATTTATTAATAACATTGGCTTGGACATACATATCAATATTCTTATGTATGCGGATGATGTAAAACTAATCATGGAAATCAAATCTATTGCGGACTGTCAGTACCTTCAAATAGCCTTGCAATCAATAAATTCTTGATTTATAAATAATAGCCTGCATTTAAATCCAGATAAATGCAATGTTGTATCCTTTCATAGAAAGTTAAAGCCGGTTTTGTATGATTATAAAATTGGTGATTCAATTTTGCACCGTCCTAGCACGATTAAAGATCTTGGTGTTATTTTTGATCATAAACTAAGTTTTAATAAACATATTGAGACGTTTACTTCTTTATCATATAAAATGTTAGGGTTTATAATACGCAACTCAAAAAGTTTTCATAACATTACTACAATGCGTCTGCTGTTTATAACTTTTGTAAGATCTCGGTTGGAATATGCCTCTGCAGTTTGGAATCCTATTTATAATATACATGTATCTGCAATTGAAAAGGTTCAAAGAAGCTTTTTAAAGTCCGCTTCATTTATAATTGATGGCTTTTCACATGAACTGTTGTTAGAGTGTTTTTCTCTGTCAACCCTTCAATCTAGGAGGGAGCTGCACTCTGTTATAATTCTGTACAAACTTGTAAACAATAAATTAGATACCGTTGCACTTCACAATCAAATCAAATATAGGGTGCCAAGACTGTCTTCCGATGCTCTAATATCTTTAAAATGCCTACCCCCGATCAAACTTATTGATAGCTTCCCACTTTACCAAATGATCCATAATTATTGTAAAATTGAGAGCAAGGTTGACATATTTTGTTGCACAATTTGCTAATTAAATCAGTATTCCCATAGTTAATAGGGGTTTTTGTTTAATTATTACGTGTGTCTTCATTAATTATTTTGTTGTGCTTTGTTGAGTGTAGTTGGTATTGTATTGTAATACTGTTATTTATATTTTTAAATTTTATGTTGTTTTCAACTAATTTAGTCACTGTGTTACATGTCAATGTTCTTTTGTGTAACCTACCCTGTAATTGGGCTTTTGCCTGTTGGGTTTGTATTTAAATAAATAAATAAATAAATAAATAAATAAACAGTGAAGCTACTGCAGTTGCAGCAGGTTTTTCAGTTTCAAGAGGCAAGTTTTCTGTTTCTGAATCACTCATTATTTTCACAAGAAAATGTAAAAATTAAAACTCAATTTTGTTTATAATAAGTTTGACAGCAAATTTAACAGGTTAACATGAGAATGCCTTTGTTTCTTGATTTTGATCAAAACTTATAAACTGGATCTGATTTTTGATTTTTCTCAATTTAAGATAGTTCTAAATAAAATTTTATATCGTACACGTGGGAGAACGGCATATTTTTTATTACATTCGTGAAATTTTTCACTCATGTATAATAATGCCTATATCCCACTTGTACTATAAATAACTATTATACAATCAATAGAGTTAGAGAACACGTAGAACAAACCTAATATTAAAAATAAAATTTTTGATGTTTTGTTATCCACTTAACTATTTAAATTCTTCTCAAACAAAGTAATAACAATTATTTTCACACAATTATAAACAAAAGTGAACAATCTTGTATGCAGAACTATGCACGTTTATGTGTATAAATCTACAGTTGAATTTAAAAAATACGTATTTTGAAAGATTTCTGTACCTAAAAATTTGTTTTGTTGGTTAGATCGCTTTCAGCCGTTTTATATTCGTTTTGCTTCGGTACCCTTGAATATTCGCGGGTGACATAACATTCTTGTTATTTGCTAAGCTCTTTATTATTCAGTTCTTAAATAACTAAAATTATTTGTATTTGTAGAAAACACTATTTCGAGAATACGGCGCTCTTAAGGTAAAAAGCTGCGACCTGTCCCAAATTGGTATTTACCCTTAGGAGTATCAATTTCCACTAGTTACACTAGGTACAAAAATCGCACTGGGAGGGTATACAAAAATGAATAATATTTAAGTTAACATTAGCTGAAAATAGTTTATTGTTATGGTGCATTTCTCAAACTCAGCAAGTAAAATGAAGTTGTCAACGCTTTGTTCACAATATTCAATGAAGACTATCGATATAAGCAAATATAGAAAGTTACTTGGTTTTCTCAAGAAACAAATTGAGGGTTATGTACCGAAAACTGTATTTATAAAGAGGCTAGTTGATTACTTTTTGAATAGTGCACTTGATAAATTATATTTGATAATAAATGTAAACGTTTTAAAAATAAAAGAACAAAAAATTAAATTTTTAAAAAGCTTCTTTTTAGGTCGGCCTAATATTGGGTATTGCAGGCGCATGCTGTTCTGATTAATTCGTAAATTTAACAATTGATAATGATGAAGTTTTTATCGAAAATATGTTGCTTTACGTCCACCCAGATTGGTAGAACGCGCATTCTACTAACTCCGCTCAGAACTCATATTGTATGCTAGTAGGAAGTGTCATCGATTGGTGGTCGATGATAATAAAATCAGTGCCGTCTCGTAAGTGGTAACATTTTTTAAGCTGTATAACTGGAAAGAGTATAGTGGACACGCATGATGACGAACGTCTGCTAACCTTTTAGTTGGCAGTGGTGGTGACCTCACTTGTCTTAAAAAACACGGAGGATGGATATATACCACTGTGGCGGCAAGCTACATTGAAGATTTACTTTTGAATACAGAAAATATTGCGACTAGATTACTGAAAGCTGAGAGTAGTAATAATAAACCAAGCACCGCTGTCATTTCTGATTTCACAACATCTAAAAATAATATAACTGTTAAGGAAACGTGTTGGACTGCTTTGAGAATTGCTCCAAGAATGAGGTTAGGGGCAGTTTCAGTTATTTATTTAATTTTAGTGCTTGTTCAAACTGTGTATTTAATGTAAATGTGGATAAGCAAAAAATATTATAAATATTGAATTTCTATTGTAGGTACCTATACAGAGATGGCCAGAAATACGGAATAAAATTCATATCTTTTGAATAAGTTATTTTTTTTTAACTCCGAAACACGTTAACTGATCTTGATTTTTTTCCCATCTTTCGGTTATATAATAATTATTTTTTCTTCAACCCCCTAACCCCCAGCTACACCTACTTTTTTTCAAATGGAAACAATGCATGAGGGGGCTCGTTGAAGAGCTTATAGAAAACGAATCCAGCCATACCAAATAAACAAGTTTTATGTTTTCAATAACAAGTTTTTTTTCATTTTGAGGTTGAAACAACTAGATAATTTACAAAAATAAATTCAATGCCGCAAATGTCCTACAAGACGATAGTAAAATCTGTCCACAGCATTCCGAATGACTTCAACTGGTAAATTATGCATCTCCGCCCTAATCTTGTTCTTTAAATTCTCAATATTATCCGGTCTGTCCTGGTAGACTCTTTCTTTCAAATATCCCCAAAGAAAATAACCCAAAGGCGTTAAGTCGCGGGATCTTGGCGGCCATTCAACTGTACCCCGTCTACCAAACCAACGATTTGGAAACATTTCATCTAAGTATCTTCGAACATCAATACCAAAATGTGGGGGAGCGCCATCTTGTTGGAACCAAATTCTTTCATTCGGTATATCTGGATCAATTTCATGAGGAAAAATCACAGCTAGAGCAGGTATCAGGTCAAATGTTAGGAAATCAAGGTAGCGTTCGGTAGTAAGATTTTCTTCAAAAAAGAAGATTCTGTTGTTTATGATACCTGCCCATCTATTAACTTCCTGTGGGTGCTGCGTATGCGATTCGCATGTTCACTGTGGATTTTCCTGGGACCAAAAGCGATAGTTGTGCCTGTTAACCACTCCATTTAAATAAAACGTAGCTTCATATGAAAAGAGTACGTCTCGTTGAGAACCATTATTGTCGTCACACCGTCTCATCATTTCCTCACAAAATTGTAATCGCCTATCATAATCATCTTTCAAACGCTCTTGGACAAGACATATTATATAGGGGTGGTATTTCTCTTGTTTCAAAAACATTCGAATTGCAGTTCGAGAAGCATCGTGATTACGGGCCAATGAAACAGTTGAAGTATAAGAATTTTCGACATGTTCTAATTTCTTTTCTTCATTCAAAGCACGTGTCCGTCCAGTTTTGAGCAAAGTCTGTACTGTACCGTGTTCCTCAAATTTGTGAAATATTTTACTAACTGTCCCTTGCGAGATTTGGTTTTCGGGATATTTCGCATTAAATAAATCGCGCACTTCAGCCTGACTTCTTTGTTTGTCTCCACATCCAGGCAATATCAAGATTTCGATGCGTTGCCTGATAGGTACAGTTCAAATTCTTTATTTTATTTTGTGCAAATTCATGGAGGGTAACGCTGACGATACTTAAATTTTATTTCACTTATTAAGTAGGTGTTATATACAACTCTAAAAACCTTGCTATTGAAAACATAAAACTTGTTTATTGAGTATGGCTGGATTTGGTTTTCTATAAACCTCTCAACGAGCCCCCTCATGCCTTATGTTTCCATTTGAAAAAAAAGTAGGAGTAGCTGGGGGTTAGGGGGTTGAAGAAAAATTAATTATTATATAAACGAAAGATGGAAAAAAATGAAGATCAGTAACGTGTTTCGGCGTTTTAAAAAAATTCACTCATTCAAAAGGTATGAATTTTATTCTGTACTTCCGGCCATCCCTGTATACTTTATTTAAAGGACGTCCAGCATATAAAATAATTTTAAAATCACAGTTTATTAAATCTAGGTCCAGTTCTGCTAAACTAGAACTAATTATAAATTATATACCGTTTAACTGAAGAGCTCCGATTCTGTTTCGCCTATTTCATCCATTACTTATCGCGTAAAATTGACCATTTCTATACTCTATAACGTCTTATAATCGACCACCACTGTCAACAATCGACCATACCGACCGTTACGTGTGAGCTCCGAGGCGGGACCGTAGCTGACCGAGAGTAACCACCACTATTACGAAATTCTTAATAAAGTATAACTTTTCTCATTTGTATGCAAGAGTCTCGCAAGAATCATGCAAGGATTTCAAAATTGCGAGGCAAGGAATTTGCGACTCGCAAAACAAGGCAAAACATGATCTTGCCAAGATCGAGCAAGAACAAGGCTATACTTCAAGAAAGACAAGACTTTTTCAAATTTTGCAAGATTTCTTGTACCAGCTGACATTATTTCTGTATTAATTGGCAAGTTTTAAATTGCCCTTATAGAAAGCGTCCCATATACCACATTTTATTATTTCAGACGACTTAAACCAGATCACTCTACTAACAAAAAAAAAATAACAAGTAAAAATCCTCCCTTATTTATAACACCTTGTAAAAACATCCCATTATGTAACTATCTATTAACAATGTTCAACAAACCGGAGCATTGTGAAGCCACAAAGGGTTTTTTTCTCGATAATCCCCCGGTATATTTACACTAAGGATTTAGGAACCTCCCTACAAAGGCCGGTTATTAGGTTCATGGATACATTGTATAGACGATGGTCTTTTCGTTGCGATAAATTTAACAATATGATTCAATAAGGCGGTACGCGATCGTCGGTTGTTTTTTTAAGTTGCTGGCCTCTGGATTTTTACGATCCCTATGGAGAGGAACGGATGGGCGTGCATATTAAAAATGTATTTTTTCATGTGACTGCATGGTGGGGGCCTGATTTTGTTGCCAGTGTTTGTGCAATCGCTGTTTTTATTGTTATGGGTTTATGGGATCAATTTTGGCCCTGAAAAACACTGCGATGGGAAACAAACTGTTCGAAATTTGTCAGTAGGTTATACAATTGTCGAGAAAAGTTACGAAATACCTTAATATATGAATATTTTTTTAATTAGATATTTTGTTGCTATAAATAATTTAGAAAACTTAAAAATAAATAAATCCATGGGCCAAAAGGGTCTATTAACAAGTTTGAAAAGCTTATTCTAACTATTATACAAAGTTTTGCCCTATATCGATGAAGTTTTCATATTGTAACCTCGAAATTAGGTTATCGTTGAAACACGTCACGTAGACAAACAACTTTATTGTCACTCTTGATTATACAAGAAATCTGCTTCAACAAATTCACAACTGTCAAATGCTTTACTTTGACGTTTCAGTCATTCGCGTTCGACTGCTCAATATAAACTGACTCCAGCGGCAAAAAGTGATCTGCTTATATAGGTTTTTAAAGTTCTGGAAGTTTCTGAGATCTCGAGAACGTGTCGAGAAACAAATAGAATATAGCCTGGAATATTCCGGAAAACGTCAAAATATAGGTATTACAAAAATTATAAATTCTAACGCAAACAGGAACAAAATACAGAGTGTCCGGAAATGATGAGCAAACAATTCAGATGATAATTCTAGACCGAAAATAAATACTACCTCTTTCTATAACATTTTTTCCACAACTGATTATTAACGGAGTTACAGGGTGTTAAAGGTAAAATTTTATTTTGGATATTTGTAAATAACTTTTTAAGAAATCCAAATATTTACATAAAATTTGTAAATCTGGAGTTTTTGCGGACGAGAAATTCAAATATATTTCTAATTTTGACGTCACTAGTAGAGGGCGTCACTTGTGGCACACCATGTTTCTTTTAAATGGCAGAACTTTTTTGCATCTTAAGGTACAGCAGAGACACAATTATAGTATTGTCACGGAATTTGCCCCACTCACTCCCAAACCGACGACTGTGGCACCGCGAATTGCCTAAGATTGCTCCGATCGCCCCTACGCCATTCTGGTAAACAAACAACATGCCGTGATCGAGATCGGCCTGGAAAAATCGAGAATCGACGAGAAGCGTTCCAGTCGTACGAGAAAAGGGATCTAGAGATACTGGAATATATCTGGAATATTCGTTGGGTCTATAAAAGAAGAATAAACGGCCGAGTTAGTTAGTCTTGTATAAGTCTTGTATTACAGTCTGAATTAAAGTGTTTAGTTGGAGATATCAAAGTGATTTAGATAGCGATTAATTAAATAAGTGTTTAGTTGACCTGTAATTAGTAGTGTTCAGTAGTTAATAAAGAAGTAATTAATTAACGGATTCTTTTTCTGGAAGTAAAAGAAAAGACGGATTGGGAAATCCGTGACAGTATTATTTACGACAAATTTAACGAAAGTTGTGTGTGCAAGTGGACCGCCAGGTTCAGCATGTGACTTCAAGATGCAGTTACATATTGCATTACGTGCACTCAGGTTCCCTTCTGTCGGATAAGTCGTCAGTTGCTTCGCCCCCTATGGAATAGTGAGGAGAGCTAATAAGCTCAAAAGCGGTATATGTATAGTAGCCTCTAATGAATGACTGACAGATTGCTATACGTCTTCCTTTTCTTAAATACTGAGTGAGCAGTATTTAGACAGTGCTTTCGAAAAGTAACGAATATATTCATTATTTTTTAAATTGAGAAGTTTTCGAAAAAATCCCCTGGCACGTCAATTTTGTTTTTAAAAAAGGCACTTTTTGACATACGACCCACATTTGTGACGTCATCGTTGTTCGAGATATGACGTCATCGATAATTTTTTTAAATGACAACCCCCAATTTTGACCATGCCATTTGAAAGAGCGTGTCATTCTATATACACACATCATGAAAAATTATGGTGTTACATATCAAAAACTTCAAGAAATGTATCACCCGAGAAGGGGGCCGATTGAGTGGCCAGCCAGATCGCCTGATTTGACACCCCTAGATTATTTCTTGTGGGTATACTTAAAAAGCAAAGTATACGTTACTAGACCGGTTAATTTAGAAGATTTAAAAGCAAGAATTCGTTACGAGATACATCGTATACCTCCTGAAGTTATTGATAATGTCCAAAAAGAATTTATTAATCGTCTTGGCTACTGTCAGGCAGCCGACGGTGCACAATTTGAACATTTAATGTAGTCGATTTTTTATATAATCATTATCATTTTCAGTATTGTGAAAACTGAATTTTAAAATCTTCAAACATTATTTTCTTGAAACAGTGCTTTCGAAAAGTAAGGAATAAATTCATTATTTTTTAAATGAACTTTTTTCGAAAGCACTGTACTTGAGGAATGGTAAAACTAAGCTAGTGTTAGAATAAGTATATTAATCTTGATATTAGTATAGCAAATACAGAGTGTTCCACTGAGAACTGCATCAATCGTTATCTAAAAAAATAGTGCTCCCAAAAATGTATTAAATTGGCCACAGGGCAAAATCCTTAGGGCAAATACAACTAAAATATGTAGAACTCTCCAGCATTTCCGGTTATACCGGAAATTGACACCAACTTCTTTATTTTAAATGGAGCATCCTATATGTTATTGCATTTTCGGATTCTACGGAAAATTTTAGGGTCCCTCTTTATAACATCCCTATAGCTAGAAATTATCGATTGAAATTGCATAAAATTATTTGTTTATATTTTTATTAAAATGTATAATTTGTATATAATATTTCTTACGTTACGTGTATATTAGGTGGACATTTTTTTTACTGTTTATTTACTTTTAATTATAATTAGTTTTATTTAAAATTTTCAAATTTATTTTATTTTATTATATTTAATTTTAAATACGAGCTTCCAAAGTTTCCAAATAATTTCACACAAAAAATAACTTGTCAACGTACACAACCGACACAATTTATATTACCCTAAAAATACAATTTATCTTTGTATTTTCACTTACCACTATTACTATTCCTGTATTAAATTTTTTCGTCCCCCAGAATTGCACTTACACTAAATTTTAAAACCGGCTTAGAATCTTTTAAACTGTCACTGGTCAGTCTGTATTTCAAAAAATTACAATATAACCATCCACAATTCGAACAGATCCTACTTCTTTGGCAATTATTGAATCTTAGGAAAACGTCGCTCTTATCATTGTGGATATTCGTGGAAGGGATCGGAGACAACCTGTCCTCTTTGTCCTCGATTTTTCCACGACTTTCGTTGATGCCGGGACTCAGACTCCTCTTCAGCAACAGTTCCTGCTGGTGGTGGTGTATCTTGTAGTTTTCTTCGAGGATCTTTCGAGGATGTCTTCCTTGTTACTGTCTGAGTCCTCAGGGGATATCTTACCGTTGGATAGTAAACTGTCCATAGAGAAGAAATTTTGGTTGTTGTTGATACTTTTCAGCATCTTCTCCTTCGCGAAGTGTAAGCCGTTTTGGAACACATTTACGAAAAGTTCAAATCACCGTCATCCCCGAAAAAAATTGTCGAAGGAGGAATTTGCGGAAGTTGTTCAAAAAGCAATAAATATAATAATTGGCGGCAGAGCTCCTCAGAGCCTACTTTGTGCGCAAGAGTAGTTAAATAACAAGTAGATTTTTTGGTATTGTAAAGAACTTAGACGACGCAGAATTTTGGTAGATCCGTAAATTTAAAAATATGCGGATCGTTAAGTTTTTGCCGTTACATTTAGACAATTTCAAATAAGCATAATTTTTTTATCTCTAATATAACACTATATTTTTCGCCCTGTCTTGTGCACATTAAAATCGTCTTTGCTTTTCTAGGACGCTGGATTGGCAGACTAGAACAATTAAATGGCCGGCACGGTCCGCTGACCTTAGTCTCTTAGATTTCTTTCTTAATATTCTAATTGTTACAATTTACTATTTTTATATATTTATTTCATCATATTTGTTTCATTATTGTAATTTATTGTCAGTGTTGTTTTACTATCATTAATTCAATTTTGTTGCATTGTTGTTTGGATATGTATTTCTCCACAAATTGCAAACTTACTTCACTTTTATAGTGGTAGGGTATACAACAACATTCACTTGTTTAAAATAGACAAATATTCAATGGCAACTTTGATATTTAGTTGGGCATTTTGAAATTTTAAAAGTCTATATCTGGTAACTAGATATTTCCTGTACACAGAATTTCAAAGAAAATCAAAATTCCCAATAAAAAAGTTTGGTTGCCATTTAAAAAAATTGATGTCACCATAACGGGAGTAAGTAGGTGGCAAAAAAGCTGGCATTACCGAGAATGATGAATTTTTGAAAAACAAAAAACACCTGTCCGAGAGTTTTGCACTTAGGCAGCCAAAGGATAAGTTATCAAACAATGAAATTATTTGTTGTGTCTCATAGAAAAAGGTACTTTAGTGGTATTTTCCAAGGCTAATTTAATTTTATAGATTTAATTATAGCACATTTCTTCTACAAAAATAACTAATAATATTTATATAAACAGAAATATAAGATATAAATACTCTATTATTTAAATTTTACCTGCTAATAGCAGATAAAATTATTTATTTATATTTTTGTTAAAATTTATAATTTTTATTTAATATTTGATACATCTATTATTAGGTATACATATTTAAACCGTTTATTTGGTTTTAAGTATTATTAATTTATTTTAAAGTTCCAAATTTACTCTATTCTATTACATTTAATTCTAAATGGTTTGTGAGAAAATTAATTCGTAGGTATAGATATCAATTATCTAAACTTATCCAAAAAACTAATATTTTCAATACTTTCTACTAATATAATTTGAATTTTTGATCATGCATTGAGAAAAAAATGTAGAAAATTAAACAGTTTTATATTTATTTAAAATATTAACGGTGTTAGCTCAGTAATTTAAATTTTAATATTTTAAATAGCATGTAAATTTCCTACTTATTTCACAAAAAAATTATTTGTCAACGTACACAACCGAGACATCTTATCACTCTAAAAATACGATTTATATTTATATTTTGACTTACCACTATTACTATTCCTGTGTTGAATTTTTTCGTCCCCCAGAATTGCACTTACACTAAATTTTAAAACGGGCTTAGAATCTTTTAAACTGTCACTAGTCAGTCTACATTGCAAAAAATTACAATCTAACCGTCCACAATTCGAACAGATCCTACTTCTTAGGCAATTGTTGAACCTTAGGAAAACGTCGTTCCTATCATTGTGGATATTCGTGGAAGGGATCGGAGACAACCTGTCCTCTTCGTCCTCGACTTTTCCGCGACTTTCGTTGATACCGGGACTCAGACTTCTCTTCATCAGCAATTCCTGCTGGTGGTGGTGTATCTTGTAGCTCTCTTCGGAGGATCTTTCGAGGATGTCTTCCTTGTTACTGTCTAAGTCCTCAGGGGATATCTTACCGCTGGATAATAAACTGTCCATAGAGAAGGGACTTTGGTTGTTGTTGATACTCTTCAGCATCTTCTCCCTCGCGAAGTGCAAGCCGTTTTGGAACATATTTACGGAAAGTTCAGTTCACCGTCATCCTCGAAAAAAATTGTCGAACGAGGAATTTGCGGAAGTTGTTCAAAAAGCAATGAATATAGTATCTGGCGGCAGAGCTCTTCAGAGCCTCCCTTGTGCGCAAGGGTAGTTATAACTGAACTGATAAATCCGTTGTAGAGGCCACCCTTAGACTGCAAAAGGGGGCCGGGCTTGCAGTATTTTAAGGGGAGGAGTTTTCTTTATATTTTGATTTGATTGTAGTCGTGTAGCACCCTTAAATTGTACTTTTATAACGCCGCTAGTTCTGTTTCGGATTTAATATTGAAAATGTAATAATTATTATCATGCCGTCGAGTATTAATTTATAGTTGGTCTGGGAGTTTATCGGTTTTGCCATTGCCGTTTTATTGTATGGGGGTCGAATATCGTCTCCAGTTCTCTACGGGGACTGTACAAGTGTACGAGATATTATTTTGGCTTCGTTACATGATAGTATTAGTAATAATAATGGTAATAATGGTAGCGGCAGTAATTATAATATATTATTATCCTTATTACTCGAAGTTATTATGTTTCATATAGATATAGTTAGAAGTAAACAAGAAATGTACTGGATGTTTCAAACCAACAACAAGAATTTTTCAAAATACGTGTTTTTTTAAATTTGACTGTAGATGTAAATATTGTTCTAACGTCAGCTTCTTCATATAAGATTGTTCACTTTTGTTTATAAGTATGTGAAAATAATTACTAAAATGTGGACTAAGAATAGCATAATAATGCGTGCCTTACAAATTCTTTTTTATAAGTGATCATTTTATTTGAGGAGAATTTAAATAGCAAATGTGGATAAACAAGAATTTTATTTTTTATATTACTTTTACACCACAAATTTGATCATTGTACGGCAAGAAATACGGCAATCTTAAAGGAAAATAAAAAAACAAGAACACACATTTGAGTAAATAATTTCAGTTTGGGTTTCAAATGAGACTAACTTCAACAAAGACACACTGATCCATCAATATAAGTTAACTAAATAGTTATATTACTCCCAGTAACACTAACTTAGACTAGAACCTTGAAAGACTAACAATTACATAACTGCTACCAAATATACTACTTTGTAGTATAAATAACTTCATAGAAGAGAGTTACAGTCACTGTTACGTATTTTCAACTATTTCTGGTTACTTTACATTTATGTGACCTCTAAGGAGCGCTTCTGGTTTTGGGGACGTCTTAGTTACCAGTGAGACCACCTTTAAGTTTTCACAACTTGAAAGTGGCAAATGATCATAGCTGCGAAGAACTCATGTTTATAAAATATGACTTCAAAATTGCACACTTTCAAGTAGCTATGATAATTGCCGCGACGTTAATTGATTCTTAACCCATTTAGCCCTAAAACTATTATTTTTAAAAAACCTAATTATTTTTGTGAGATTGTTTACAGGAAATATAGCTGAATCATAATAAAATAATAAAAAATAAATAAAATGTTGTGATTGCTTGACACACGGGGTCCTTTTAAAAGGACGGTAGAATCATACGAGTATACTACTACAAAATAAAATAAAGATAAATCAGAAGAGGTTGAAACATATTTTATTTTACAGTATACAGGGTGTCCGGAAAAGACGTGTACAACGGAAGACCACAGACTCCTGGGTTCAAAATAAACCGATTTATCCCAATTTACCTATTTCCAAAATTGCTTCGTTTCGCCGCTAGGGAGCAACAAAGCCCGCGAAAAATTTTTGTTTATTCCGAATATCTCGAAAACGACTTGATCGATGTTAACCATTTTTGGGCTACGCATTTATAAGTCTAACCGACACTTTTTGACATTATTTAAAATCTTTTGCAGTTATTAGAAATATAAGAAAAATCATGTATCATGCAAATATAAGCACATATTTTTTAACCTCCTGTACAATAACTCTCAGTTTTTTCTATTAGTAGTTGACTTTATTTAGAAACTTTTTTACACTTTCAGAATTTTGAACAGATGAGTAGTTTAGGCAGAAAAATATTTTTCGTATGTCAACAATATCAGCATCCGTTCTGCAACAAATAACGAAGTAAAAGAAGTAGGATCTGATATTTTAAGTATCAGTTGTATGTCAAATCTAATCAGCTACAGAACTTAGTCACTCGATTTATTCTTTTTGATTAATTACTTAGTTACTTTAGATCTTACTTTATTTGTTGTTGTTATTGTTGTGTTTGTTTATGTTCCTCATTTTTCAATATTTCATCATGGATACGTATACATATTCCGAACAAGTAGATATGCTTTTGGTTTATGGAGTTTGTCAAGATAACGGCCGCAAAAGTGTTAGGGTCTACATGGACAGATTCCCTCATCGACGAGTGTCAAATCATCAAACTTTTGCCAACATCGAAAGGCGACTTCGCGAATTTGGTTCTTTACACCAAATGAATACGGTTCAAGGGCGTCAACGTACCACGAAAACTATAAAGGTGGAGGAACAAATCCTAGATAAGATAGAAGAGAACCCAAAAATTAGTGCAAGACGCATTGAACAAGAAATAGGGATACCAAAAACCATAGTTCATGATGTTTTGAAGGAGCAGTTACTACATCCGTACCACATTCAATCGGTTCATGACCGGTTTATGAACCCATTGACCCTGAAAAACGTTTAGCATTTTTTAATTTTATACAAGAATAAAGAACCCATGATATCAATTTCAGCAAAAACATTTTATTTACAGATGAAGCATATTTTGCTAGGTCAGGAATTATTAATAACCATAACAAGCACGTTTATACTGATGAAAACCACACTGTACTGAAATAAGACATTTTCAATATGAATTCAGAGTGGACGTGGAATTATAGACAACTTTATTATTGGCCCAGTTGTGTTTCCACATCGATTAAATGGGGTCAACTATTTAAATTTTTTACAGCAAGTATTACCTAATTTATTGGACGATTTACCGTTACTACTTCGTCGTAACATGTGGTTTATGCACGATGGTGCACCCCATTTGCAATACCCGTTAGTCAGTATTTACATAATCTGTATCCTAACAGGCGGATTGAAGAGAAAACGATGCTCCTATAAAATGGCCACCTCGAGCACCAGACTTACCTCCTTGCGATTATTTTTTGTAAAGTATATGCCTACGCAGTTAATAATAAAGAGGATTTTTTAGGCGAATCCAAGACGCAGTTAACATTTTACGAGGTAATCCAGTAATCATGGAGAGCACTACAACTTCGTAAAACGGATTACTTATTGCGTACGAGAAAACGGGTCACTGAGCATTTATTGTAAAGAGATCATAACTTTTTATTTGCTGTATTAATCTTATTATCTCGTATTTATTAAATAAAATATAAATAAGTTTTGGAATTTTCGTTATTTGTTGCAGAACGAATGCTGATATTGTTGACATACGAAAAATATTTTTTCTACCTAAACTACTCATCTATTCAAAATTCTGAAAGTATAAAAAAAGTTTCTAAATAAAGTCAACTACTAATAGAAAAAAACTGAGAAAGATTATACAGGGGATTAAAAAAATATGTGCTTATATTTGCATGATACATGATTTTTCTTATATTTCTAATGACTGCAAAAGATTTTAAATAATGTCAAAAAGTGTCGGTTAGACTAATAACTGCGTAGCCCAAAAATGGTTAACATCGATCAAGTCGTTTTGGAGATATTAGAAATAAACAAAAAATTTTCGCGAAATTTGGGGCTCCTAGCGGCGAAACAAAGCAATTTTGGAAATAAGTAAATTGGGCTAAATCGTCTTATTTTTAACCCAAGAGTCTGTGGTCTTCCGTTGTACACGTCTTTTCCGGACACCCTGTATATACAGTATGCGCCAAAGTCATCCACCAACTTCTTGACAATGTGCAAGTCTGTGAAGAAATTCTTCTTGCACATTATGAATGATTTCTGGGGTAACTCTGCCTCTCAGAAATCATTCATAATGTGCAAGAAAATTTCTTCACAGACTTGCACATTGTCATCAGAAGTTGGTGGATGGCAAATCGAACATTTAATTTAAGTATAAAATTTAATCAATTGTACTTTATTTGTTACTTTTTATGGATAAAATTTACATTATCTAACATTCAATCGTTATTTACTCGAAAACTTTCCTATGTAAGAGGGCAAAATTTTAGTACTGTCTGATAGAGAATTAAACGATCTTTCAGAATTAAGGAAAAAAAAATGGTGTTGCCATTTAAAAAAACTATGACGTCATTACTCGAAAACAAATGACATTTGAAAATGGCATTTTACGCTAAAATATGTATTTTTTAAATTAAAAATCGACCTGTTCGAGGATTCCCAAAAAATAATTGTTTCGTTTGTATTGAATTTATTCCATACTTTTGGCGCATACTGTATAATGGCATAATTATTAAATTGTGTGGTAATTTACAAAGCATTATTTAGGATGTAAATCAACATCAAACTTTTGACAAATAAAAATGTGCTTTTTGTGGCATACCGCGCATCGTCGCTGACTTTCGTGATACATAACCAGGTGGTCTAATCTGTCGTAACGAGAAAACTAGTGCAAGTTTGAAGGGTCTCCTTGCGTAGTCGTATTTGTGACTTTCCAGTAGTTCAGTAGCTATGGACCTTCGGAATTGTAGTTGATCCAGCTTTCCGTTATTGCTTTTGTGTAAACGCTAGGCGTTTTGCACAGCCATATCTATGCAATGTGCAAATAATGGAAAGTACCATTTTCTTCTCTGATTGCTACTCGATATTCACTTAGGTTTTGATCACCTTTATCTACACCATCCATATTTTCATTGTATGATTTTATTAGCCGCGGTTGATCTATGTAGATATATTTTCTGATTGTTACAACTATCTCATTATCGACCAAAACATACTCAAAAGCACCTCGTTCTTTCTTCTTTAGTGTAGCAGCTATGGATAAAAGAGAATGCGGTAGGAGATTTTCCCTGAATGTACCAGTAGCTTTTATATTTCTTAATTTTAATTCTTTGAGGAGAGAAAGTGAAGTGATAAAGTTATCAAAATATAAATGAAATTAATCATAAGGCATTTTTTCTAGAACATCTGCATACTGTAGAACTACATATGCTCCAAGTCCCATATGTTTGTACTTATTAGGCCGTGTCGTTGAACATCCTTGGTAAGGATCAAAATAGATAATATAACCTAGTCGCAAAGAGCCAATCCAAAATTTGTAACCCCACTTGATTGGTTTTCCTCTAATAAATTGTTTGCCGCTGTGACGCTCAAAATAAGGAATCATAGACACATCTATACTATGATTTTCTTCATCTGGAGCATATTCAAAAAACTTTTTGTTTAGAATATCAAGTAAAGGCCTGAGTTTCGAATATTTATCTGCTTTTTTTAGTTTGGTATTATCATTGCAATGTAAATTACTAATAATATATAGGAATCTATCACGTGCTATAGCCTCGCATACCAGCTTATTATTAGTATCATCCCTATTTTGGCAAAACATTTGCTTTCGTGGGAGAGGCACATAACCACTCACAAGAAGGAGTCCTATGAAACAAAGCAGCTCATCTGCAATAATGTCTCCTGCACGATTTTTTTGCTGAGCAAATGTGTTTGAATAATAGAGTATCTGATTTATGACTTCTTGATCAATGAACATTTGAAAAGTAGCAGCTGTTAAAAGATTGTTCTGGGCAGATAATACATTTTTCTAATCAGAGAAAGTTGTTCCCAAGTCTCTTGTTTCATAGTTCAAATTTTTCAGAATTTTTGATCTTCGTTCCACGAATGCTGATAAAGGTTTATCATCATCACTATCCCAATGCTCTGAGTCCTCTTCTAAAGGCATTTCCACTTCAACTTCTGCTCTGAGTTACGCTCCAGGCAAATTGTTTGGCACTGCAAAATTTTCGTCACCAGAATCTTCGTCAGTTTAGCAATCTTCATTAATATTTGCTGGTGGAAAAATTGTTATTTGTTCTTGTAATTCGCAAAGTTGTAAACCTTTGTTTTTACTCATTAAGTAATGTCTGTTCCTATTCGTTCATGTCACGTGTAGAGTGTACTTTTGTCTTTGTGGATATTATCATATTTTTTATAACTATCAACTTAGTGCTTAGACAAAACTCCATATATGTATAACTATATCTATACTAAACTACGTATAATCTTTGACCCAGATAAAATAACTCTTATATAATATTATATATCATATCTGATAAAATGTAATAATATAGTATCTTGAATTTATAAAATATCTCGGCCAAAACACCAAAAACAAATCCAAACGACAACACATGCAAAGGGGAGTAAATCACAAAGAAATAAAGAAATGTACTTAATAAAAATAATAACGCAGGGATAAGTACCTATTCAACAACTACTAAAACATAATTTTCAAGAAGTGTCACTGTAAACGTCGGGTGTATTGCGTTCAAAATAAACACTACTAAAAATCTTACTAAGTAGTGGCAGTGAGAACTTTAGCAATGTGTGGTAGTCACAATTTTACTGCTAATTTAAAATAATACTAAAGGCTCTTTCGATACTTTGTAGTAAAGATTACTTGAAAGTTACATATTGGCAGTTACGAAAGCAAACGACTTCAAAGTAATTCTCATAAGCAAGACTTGAGGTCGCCATTATTGTAAAATATTGAGCTTAATTTCATAAATAAAGGTTTTCTGTTGCAATACGCCGTGGATGTCCTCGATCTCCATCTCTTCCACAATTCGGTTTCAAATTTTCCGTGTCACGCGCGCGTTGTCTGTTGCAATACGCCGTGGATGTCCTCGATCTCCATCTCTTCCACAATTCGGTTTCAAATTTTCCGTGTCACGCGCGCGTTGCACAATACATCGCGGTAAAAGTAACTGCATTTGGCACTTGTTTACCGAGAAATCGTTCTGCTAAAGCACTTTTACTTCACCATAAATTTAAACGATATACATCAACTCCGAGTTGATATACACGTAATCCATTTTTGAAATTAGAAAAATTAATGTAAATACTCGCATCATAAAAACGTTAATACCTATTGTAAGTAATCGGATTTTAATATTCGGAATCGCCTGGCTATAGACTATAGTAGTCCAGCGACGTAAAGGTTGAAAATATTACAATTTCAATAATTTTTCACTTGGAAACTATGAGAATTTTACAAAAATTTTGTTACGATATTTACTATTTTTCATGACGCATCTATTCCCAAATTTTTTTAGATAGGTTGTGAATCACTGTATATTTAATATGTAACTTAATTTGTTGCGACACATCTATTTTTGTGGGTTAAGTGGAAGAATAGTGTTGTACCTCTTGGGGCAACATAGCTGAACGCCCTTTCATAGTATAGGTTTTTTTTTCTTATTGTATATTTAATAGTATGTTTTTGCGATGTATGAATGAAGCATATTATTATTATTATTAAAATATATGTATTTTTAAATAAAAAAAAAACTGTTGTAGGGATTTTATTCAAATTTTGTTGATTTCTACAGATTCATTAGAATTACACGAAAACTCAGTGCACTCCAAGTTGTATCAAACTTTTCTACAATATTCTTTGAATATGTCTTTAGGATACCTTATTGGCTTGTATATTTTTATATCATGTTGAATACCTTTTATGACGTATATTTTACATATGATTTTTTCTTTTGTTGTAACCTGATGAATAAGAAACAAATGAGGCCATTTGGTAGACCTACCAAACCATTTTTAGATGCCATTTGGTAGACCTACCAAACCATTTTTAGATAAAAATGTTTATATTGGGATATTATATATATGTGGTGTTTCTTAATTAGAGGTCAAAAATCCAGTGGCGTATTCTGTGGTCAAAAATTTAAAAAAATTGTTATATAAATGTAGAGTCTTAGGACATTGTTCATTGTCCAGCTACAGCGTGCCAAAAAAACACAGTTTTTAATCTTACCGCTTGAAATAATTTAACCAAATTTGGTGTGCATATTTGGTATGGCAGTAGGTATGAAACAAAAAATTTGTGAAAGTGTGGTTATTATCGATCATTATTTACTAAAAAAATATATTACCCTGTATAATATTACAAATAAAATCATATGCGCCATTATATTATTTTCACTTCTTGTGTTTCTTTCCAGTTTTTTGTATTACAAACAAATTAACAACTACATTGATTTATTTGATCTAGTGCATTTTTACGGTACTGATTACATTACCTAAAAGAATAGCAAAATAATTAATTAACAATGGAATTACTTTGATTTATTATAACAAATGTTGAAAATGATTACATTTATCCAAAATACATGCTTAAGATCTTGAAATTGCAGCTCGAACAGGTTCAAACATTCCAAGAGTAACTCTTATCACATCACAACCAGCTATAATTGGTTGACGCAAGTGCTCCTCAGATTTAATGTGAACTTTGTAAATTAATGTCTTGAGATGTACACAAACAAAAAAAATAGGGTTTATATCGGGTGATCTGGATGGCCAAGGTTGACATGGTTCTTGAGTGCCTCATCCAATCACGTTATTACCGAATCTTTCATTAAAAATTCAAGAGCAGTCAAACTAAAATGTGAGGAAGTCCCGTTGTTAACACATACGAAGCATCGTCAAGTAGTCCAGGTAATACGTTTTTAAGAAAATGTCTGCACCGGTTTAAGTTCTTGGTAAAAACTAAGGCCCAATAAGAAAATTTCCAATAATACCTACTTACCCATACATTCAAAGAAAACTGATATTGAAATCAAGATTCCATTAATTGCATTAGGGTTTTCATCAGATCAAAGGTGTTATTTGTATTATTATAACATCTCTGGAAAAACTAGCTTCGTCGGTAAACAATATGCCAGCGGTCAAGTCAATATTTTGTTCAATTTTTGCAAAATCCAGTAGGCGAGCAGGATAGTCTTGCAGCAGTAAGACCTGAACCCTTTATATGTGATACGGGTTGATGCTTCAAAACGAACTAAAATATTTTACGATTTACATTAAGATTTGCAGTGATCTTCCTATTACTAGTATTTGGGTTTTCTTCAATTTCATGTAGCATAGCTTCTTCCAACTCAGGCGTTTAAATACTCAAAGGTCTTCTAGGGATTGGACCTTTTTGAAATGAGCCTGACTCAGAAAAACGTTGAAAAACATTCCTGAACAGTCTTGGATTTGGATTATTTGGAAATTTTTGGACAATGATTGTCCTAAGACCCCACATTTGTATAACAAAAACCCCTTCTTGGCCACAGAATGTATATCGAAGATGTATTTAAAGAAAAACAATTTTAGGACGATTTTAAGAACTCTTGTCAAATGCATGTATAGTGATCCTCCTCAGAATAGATGTTAAACGGAAACAAATGTCACATAATTTTAACGACCTCGCTCGATTTTAAAGATTTGATTAAAAATAATTTCAATTTTTTAAAATTTATCGTAATATCATTTGACGTGTATAATAAAAAAAGGTAATTAAAGTTTTAATACTATTTTAGCCGTATCTGTGTACGTCGGTGATTTTTGTATGCTTAGACCTGAATACCTTGTAGCTATACACTATTTTATATATGAAATGATTTCTCTCTTGATGGTGGTAATATAAAATATAGTTAATTTGAAAATCGATAAAAATAACAAATATTAAATAATATTGTGTCATATCTTTAGTCACAATGGAAATCTACTGTAGTACATAGAACTGATTACATTACATATTTTACAGTTCGAGGTTGTATGAATAAGAAGAAAATAACTGTTGATGCTTCAGAATGGACCAAACTAATTTATGATTCACATTAAGATTTGCAGAACTATTGTATCCAAATACTAGTCTTCTCCAATTTCATGTAGAATACCTACTTTCAGTTCAGGCGTTCTAACACTTAAAGGTCTTCCACGAATCGGACCTTTCTGAAATGAGACTGATTCCGAAAGACGTTGGAAAACATTTCTGAACAGTCTTTGTAGTTTGATGATTTGGAAATCTTTAAGCAATGACTGTCCTAAAACTCCATATTGATATAACCAAAAACCACATAATATGTATCTATTAAGATTTATTTAAAGAAATACAATTTTGGGACGACAAATGCATGTATAGTGATCGTGGCATTCTAAGCAGGTGCAGTGTGCCTAACAAGCCACATCAGCTCCTGAACGATAAACCGTTACTATTCATGATATAAAGTGGCAATGCATTGTAAAACACGCGTTTTCGAACGGCAATCCATTCGCTGTTCACTATGTAAAATGCACGTTATAAAAATAAAAACAGAACGCATTCGTTGCGGTGGTAGGGGCCATAAAACCCTCATAAAAAAGAAATAAAAACATAAGAGGGCACATTTATAAAAGGCGTGCCTGGGAAATAATCTATTTTGATTGGTTCGGATCTGCCCCCACCACCCTACAGTAAAGACTTGCAGTAAATCAATGATTTTTTATAATCCCGGGAAATGAATTTTATTTTTACTTGGCGTAAGGGACCAGTCAATTCGACTGGTCAAATTCATGCTGCTCTTAGGTTTTCTTTGGGATCCAGTAATATTTATATATCTTTCTATAATATGATTTCAATCGTGTACATAATTAGTTAAATTTTGATTTTTATTAGTTTAAAAAATATTCGATCATTCTGTAGCTCAGTCCACGAGATTATTGTTTTGAGAGAAAAAAATCGTGGAACTATATATAGTGGCCTAAAATATTCTTCTTATGGAATATACAGGGCGTTCAGTAAAGAATTGACCATACTTTAAGGCCCATTTTCTTTGGACAAAAACAATGTGATTTAAGTCAACTTACCTAGTACAATTTTGCTTATTTAAGGGCGATCTATTCTTGAAATAGCGTTTTTTACAAATACAACTAATTTTAGACATTTAGGAACTGAATAATACAGAGTTTAGTAAATAACAGGTATGTTATCTCTTGCCACCTGTGAATATATAAATAAAAACTGCGTTTAATAGTTCCAGGTTATTATATAATAGGAAGAAAAAAAAAACTCTTTTAGGTAAATGTAGATGGCATTGATAAGATCTTGAAGTAAATTTTATTTGTCGATTTTCCAATATCAAGCTATTAAAATCTTTCTTTAATCAAGTTGTATGTTAATATCTATCAAAGAATGTTGACATTAAATAATATTAATATTAACAATTAGACTAATGCACAATAATTGTGTTCTATAATTCTGCTTTGATTTGTTTGGAAATAATTATAAGATATATGAATTTGACTTGAACTGAAATTACTGAAACGTTAAATGTTGTCACGGAATTTGCCCCACTCGCACCGAGTTTGACGGCTGTGGTATCGCAAAACGCTAGATTGCCTCGATCGCCCTTACACGATTCTGGGTAAACAAACAAATAATGCCGGATATCGAGGCGCGACTGGAAATATTGGGGATCGACGAGAAGCGTTCGAGTCGTTCGAGAACTGGATCTAGAAATGCTAGAAAATACCTGGAATATTCGTTTGGTCTGCAAAAGAAGAATAAACGGCCGGAATAAAGTCAGTATTGAATTACAGTCTTGAATTGGAGTGTTTAGTTGGAAATTTCGGAGAGCTCAATTAGAATTTAGAGCGATTTAGATAGTGATTTATTAAATAGTGTTTAGTTGAGTTGTAATTAGTATTCAGTAGTGTACACAGTGTTAATAAATATCAGTAAAAATTAACGGATTGTTTTTCTGGTATAAGAAAAAGTCGGATTGGGAAATCCGTGACAATATGAAAGACGAATGAAAATGTCATGAAAGTACATTGTAGTAAGACATGGTTTGGTTGAAGAAATTGGAAAAATTGTCGCCCAATTAGGTATTATATTTTATTGATATAGTTTAGTGTATCGTCGTAAGACACTGGTTAGCTGGAAAAGGCAATAAATATCCCAACTAGCACAGTTAGTCGTTGGAAAGTTGCTACGACTATTGTAAGTATACTTAGCATCCGTAACGGGAACTGCTAAAATGTAACTTTCAGGTAATATTTATTACAAAATATCAAGCGAGGCTGTAGCGTTACTTTGAAGTAGCAGTCAAGTTGTGATTGCCACACATTGTCTGTACAAAGTTCCCACTTCCACTTGTTAGCAACACTTTTCTTGCTGTTCATTCTGTTGAGAATACTTATCCATGCATTATTATTATTATTTATAAGTTCATACTTAGCACTTAGTTAATAGTTATAAAAAATTCACTCCACACGTGACATGGTTAAATAGACATTACAGAATGACGAACATCATGAAAGCTTTGGGAAACTACATGGTAAAATTTACATCATAGTATATTTAAAGTATGATATGCACTTTGTGTTCAATGGTCCTTAGTAATTGTACAAGCAGCGATAACGCTGTTTGGACTAATAAACATTACTACCACGAATTTAAACGAACAATTAAGGTTCCCTGAACGTCGCGGCGACTGTCATGGCTACTTGAAAGTGATTGCAACTTTGAAGCAATATTTTAGTAACATGAGCTAGTCGCTGCTACAATCATTTATCATTTTCAAGTTCAGGAAACTTAAAGGTACACTTGCAAGTAGAAGTCATATAACTGTAAAGTAACCAGGAGAAGTTGAAAATCCGTAGCAGTGACTGTAACTTTGTTGCATAAAGTTATTTATACAACAAAGTAGCAAATTTGGTGGCGGTTACGTAATAGTTTTTTTGCAGGTTCTAACCTCAGTTAGTCTTATTTTGGTGGTTGAGATTGCTAATAGAATTCCATGTTTCTCATTTGTATGCATGGAGTATCGCAAGACAATAAATCATGTATCGCAAAATCGAACAAGAATAATACTTTAAAGAAACTGTTGTCTTGCTTTGCAACTTCAAATCAAACTAAATATCAACTTATTTTTTATAAAAATTGTCACGAAATTTTCTGTCTCTTTCAATCTAGGTCTAGGGCAATTTACCACAACCCTCCCCGAACTTTTACTTCGTTATTTTGGCCTTTTTTATCCAATCTATATAAGCAAATTGGAAATTAGTCACCCGTTATAATGGTGAAACACGCCGGCCTGAGTTTGATTTAATTTATAATCATAAAAGGGTGATTTTTTTCAGGCGGGGAGTTTAATTTTTAATCAACACTTTAACTAACTGCACTTTTTAAATTATTAATGGAAAACTGTTTTTTAAAAGAAAACAGCGACCGGCTCGCGCTCGTTCGGCCTTTAAAATGATATTCTTCTGGTTTTGATGGTTGAAATTTATTTTGTGTATTAGCGGCGGTATAAATACGGCCGAACTGCGGGTAATTGCTGGAACCACCGCAGCGAGCAGGAGGTCGCGGGGGCAGCTAAGTAGCTCCGGAGGTAATTTTTATAAATCATTGCTATTCGGTTTGTTTTCTGCACAGAATGAGTTTTAAAATACAAGGCAACAAGTTAAGTGTAGCTACTACGAGCAAGTCATAAGATCATTTATACAGAGCGTCCTGGTACAGTGGAAAAAATGTCGTTAATATTGGACAAGAGTTTATTAATAAATGATTCTACTTGTTGATATAACGTACACCTGTAGATTTATTTATTTGAACATGCTCAATAATATATTTAAAACGTATAGAAAGCCATAGTGCGTAAAACTAGGTATTAGGTAACACGGAAATTTTGAACATCCTAATTTTTACACATTGGAAAATCTCACTTGTACAAAACCTTTTTTTACAGTGGACAGAAATTTTTTAGAGTGGTTTAGATCACCTTTTATATGAGATCTTTCGTGAAGTGTTATTTCCATCAGTGTCTCCTACTTTTTATAGTAGGTTTTAAAATTCAAAGGCCAGAACTATTAAAATTCAATTAAATAACGTGTAACCGAGCGAATGGAAATATTTCATACGCCTCCCCAAACCCTTTCACTCCCGCGCTCTGCGCTCTCCCGTCAGGATACAAAAGGAATTATCCGAAGACACCCGTAACTAATCATGTTACGCGAGCCCGTGGGTCGCTTTATTAAAATATTTTCAAAATAAATAAGGGCGACACGGCTCATTAGAATGATTAAATTTACATAATTTACACGCCGAGGCTCTGGCGATGAGCGCGGCGTGCAATCTGCTTCGGTTTATTTATACGGCGGCTTTATCTGCTTTTTTTCAATTAGACGATGAAAAATACATGGAATGTGGCCTCTGTCTACGTGATACAATTTTTGACTTGCGGTTTTGCGTTCATGGGTGTTTACAAAAGGTCAAATCTATTTGCATACGAGTTGTTCTTCGAGAATCACAGTCCTATTCTCGAATCAATCGCAGAGTAATTCATATGCGAATATCCTTTTCCTCACTGCGGTTATTGAGACAGACAAGAAATCTATTTGCATACGAGTTGTTCTTCGAGAATCACAGTCCTGGTCACATGGCTTGTAATCATTTATGAAGGCACTGTACATAGTTTACATTGTTGTTTACATTGATATGTTTCTAAATTTATTATTTATTAAATTGTCCTGCCGATTTACACTAGATATTTGTATTGATACCGGGTAAATTTGTGTCGTTTAAATTCTACACTGTAAAAAAACATTTACGCATTTTAACACAAAAGAACACAATACTGTGTTAATCGAGGTCCACACGGAATTGCGTATATTTTTACACATTTCTCTGTATGTAGCAGTGTGTTAAAGGTTTAACACAATTCACTGTGTTAATGTAACAAATGTCATGTGTAACTTTTACACATTTCAGTGTTATTTGTATCATTAAAGGTGTAGGCTGTAGTTAGAGAGCATTTACATCAAACTTTTCCACATAGATGGGTAAGAAAGGCCGGACCTGTTTTATGGCCTCCAAGGTCGCCTGATCTGAACTCTCTAGATTTCTTTGTTTGGTTATATTTGAAGACATTAGTGTATGGTACTCCTGTAAATAGACTGGAAGAGCTGCAGCTACGGATTAATCAAAAGTGTCAAGAAATCCAAACCAAGGAGGGTGTTTTCGAAAGAGTTCGAATATCGTTGAGACGAAGATGTCGTGCCTGCTTGGAAATGGACGGAGGGCATTTTGAACATCTTCTGTAACTTTGTTTTTTGTTTGTTAAAAGCTTTTTCGGTTTGTTTCTAATAAAATAAAATGTTTGAAAAACGATTAGTGGTCCATATCTCCGCAACCGTTACTTTGCGGACCCATGTTTATTAAGACTTTTCTGCTTATTTTGGTTCATACTATTACCTCCTGAAATATTTTACATTCTTTTTTAACACCCTGTATACAATTTTCAGAATTGTGGTGTAATTATAAAATAAAAGATATTTTACTTTTTATGATTTTATTAAAAAATAAAATTCAGTTCAAATGAACAACAAAGAAGTCTGTTAACAAAATATGTATATATTAAAGTTAACAGTATAATATCGATCGGTCAGTGGTCGCGTGGTTTAAGGCGTTAGTACTTGAATCGAGTTGACTAGACGGAGTTGATTCGAGCCCAGCTGCCGGTAGACCGTATATAAGCTATATTCGTGGAGAGGATTGGCACCCTCTCTGTGGGTATGGTAGGGTGGAATAATGTTAGCTTGGGTTAATGTGAGAGATTGATGCCGGTTGATATTTGACCACCCCCCTAATTAATGAGGTTTTCCAGGTTTTCCTCATTCCTGCACTGAATAGTGGTTAGGGCCTACCAACGTAAGTCGTTCCTGGGCGCAAATGCGGCCTGATTAATAATAATATGCCGCCCCCTCTCCCGCACAAGTCTCCGACTTCTGGGCTAATCCCTGTGATCAGAATGAGGGGTAGAGATATTATTATTATTATTATAATAGTACATATTCTAATAAAGGACTAATAATGTTCTAGTAAATCATAAATAATGAAACCACAAACAAAGATGTATTTATATAGGCACTACATAATAGGAGTTTACTAAAATTAACTGGTAGTGATCTGAACATATAATTTTCTTTCTCTAAAGTTACAAAAAAATTAGATTACAGAATAATCTAAAACGTACTCCGACGTACTCCTAATATTTTTAATAGTTATATTCTAATTAGTTTTAGCTTTATTACAATTATCAGTAATAGTTAGGGAAGTACTTGCTATTTTTCTTGATTAAACCTCAATTTAAGTTTAAATATTCTCCATTTGAACACAGTGAACGAGAGGTAACTGCACACAACACCACTACATGACCAATATGACGTAGTGACGTGTGTTGGATCAGCTGATATACTGCAGCTGCGCAGTTGTGCTCAACCAGTCAGGAGTAGATAAATAGAACACAATTAAGTTCTGTGCGTGTTAAGTTTACACAAAATGGTGTACTTTTAACACACAACTGGTAAATATTACACAAATTCAGTATATTTTATTATAATACTAGTAATTTTAACATATTTTGTGACGTACAAAAAAGTCATAGTGTGTAAAACTCAACACGGAATTTTTACACATCCACAGCATTTTACACAGCAACTTTTTTTACAGTGTAAACTGTTTCCTTTAGCAGTTTGACTCGAAAAACTGTTAACTTAAAATGCTCCACCTTCGCTGTTTCAGTTTTAATAGTTGAATAGTTGACACTTTTTCTCGTCTAATTGCTAGGCAGCAGTTCATTAAACAACCCAAATTTACCCTGTAAAATACAAACCCCTTGTGCAATTATAAATTAATTTACCCACACTTTTAACAATGTTTAATATAAAAGTGATAACTATTTCATATATGACATTTCCGTGGTATGATTAAAATATTTGGCAATCCCGCGAAATAATCGTGTTCATCGTGCCGAAAATTAAACTGCTCAAAATAAAAAAATTATATTTATTTCATTACGTCCGCCCAATCCGGGCTCAGCTTCCTGTCGGACGCAAATATTTCCCCATCCCCGGGCACTCTAGATTGGATTTAATATTTTTCCGCAAATTTAACTCGGAAGACGTCTTAACGTAGCCGTTGCGTTTGACAAGTCAAAAATTATACCGGGGTGTATTTAATTATTCTTTATTTAATAAATTAATCCCCATTCTTTCCCCTCTTCGAGTTTAAATGCAAGAAACCCCGTCGCAGAAGTCTTAAATTGCTCGGGCGCGGCCGACTCGGGGGCTTAATTAATTTTTTTTATTCCGCTCCGCGTGAGAAGGACGAATTTTTCCGGTTTAATTAAATATTTTTGATAAAGGAGCGCGATTATTTTGCTCGCGCGAGGAAACGTCGTTTTCGGGTGCTTTATTGCTTTAATACTAACATGACAGTGCGATTAATTTAACAGGAAAATATCGTCGATTGTACTTTTTTAATCATCCCCTCCTTCGTTTCTATCTATAGTTATATTGTAATGAAATAGCTGTCACAGAGTATGAAATTATTTACTTTGTGATAGCTGTTTCGGCAGTTCGTTGTTAGTTTGCATCCAAATAAAATTTGCTAAATACAACTACTTTTACAGTGGTAGTGCAAGTCGGGCGTGACATGGGAAATTTGCAACTGAATTGTGGAAGAGATGGAGGTCCAGGGCATCCCCGGCGTATTGCAACAGCTGAGGAACACGTTTTAGAAATTGTTGAAGAGAATCTCGAAATAAGTACCAGGCAATAATAGCATAGGCATAGCAATAGAGGTAATACTATGTCTGACACCTTTAGATATTTATCTTAATTAAGTGGCTGTGACAACTATTCTCCGCCTCAAGTATACTGGTATTATACCAGATGTAGGATGTGTAGAGGTTAGAAGGATGCCCTTTCTGCAGGCAGACGCTGACAGTATTATTCCCAAGTTTGCTTTTGGCAGACCCTACACGGTAATTATCAGGAATAAGAAGACCGCCCGAGAGGATGTAATGAACATCTTCATGGACGAATCGAAAAGATCAAAGAGGAAGGTGCAGGATGTGGAATCTACTCCAGATCGCTGCACATCCGATATCAGTGGGCAATGGATATGCATGCTACCATAGTACAAACGGAACTAGCAGGTTCTACAAGGAAATTGTCCGTAGGTAAATAACGGACAAAACAATCAGAATCTACACAGATAGTAGACAATCACTACTGATCTTATGTAATCATAAGATAACAACTAGCATGGTAGCGCCATCAAGCACTGGAAGTGGCCCCAACCGACAACAGAATACTTGCTGGGTAGAGGGGCACGAGGGGTGCTATGGCAATAAAACAGCTGATAAGCTGGCCAGGATTGCTTCGGGTCTCAGTATCTTCGGACCTGGTCCCTCCAGTATGCTTCCGCTGTCAGATCTCGTTAAAATTATCAAGCAGAGCACCCACAAAGAATTGAAAAGACGGTGGGATGAAACAAATAGCTGTCAATTTACTAAGGAGTTTCTAGAGTATCCCAGCAAAGATACAGACAAAAAATACCTGGCTATGACCAGAATGAATCTTCGTCTAGTGACAATGTTCAAACTGGACACTGTTGGCTAAGGAAGCACCTGTATTATATGAGGAAGTGGGAAACACCTCTTTGTAGAGGTTGCAAACAAGAAAACGAGACCGTGCCTCATGCACAGCAGTCTTATCAACAATAGAATCCGTGTTGAGAGAGTCTTCTATGGCCTACATTAAAGGGATCCCCCAGAGCAACGTCACCACCTTTTTCTCTTTATTAGGTTGGTTAGCAGTTCAAGTGGATTGATCTCTTAATGGGAGGAAGCACAAGGGGCCCAATGGGGCCTAAGTGCTGTGGCTTTTTAAGGCTACCCTCTCTCAACAGTATGGAATATCATACACGAGGCTAGATTATAATCGTACAGTATGTCCAAGCATTATCTCTTACGAATTAGATTTTGAGGATAGTTGCTGCAATAAAATATTTTTATATGTGGAATGTGTAGATAATACTCGTGTTTGGGATTTTGAAAATCCGCACGAGATTTAACGGGATCATTTCCAACAACGCGTTTCTTTAATTGTTTGGGCAGGGATTGTCGTTGAGCACTTGATTGTACCATTCATATTATCTGATCGAGTGGATGTTGTTCAGTGTTCCTGGACTTTTGGAAAGCGTGCTCTTAGCTGTCCGACTCCAAATGTGGTTTTTGCACGATGGTATTCTAGTTTGCATCTGTGTTCGATTGCTTACCAGTGGCACCAGTGGCGGCATATACACGAGTTTAAGTACAATTTAAAAACGAAGAAGCCTGCAATTTATCTGATTAAAAAAAAAACAATTTCGGTTTAGTACTTTAAGGAACACGTACCACTCCTTCTAATAAGTGGCCAGTACTTACACGTTTAATCATATTTCGCATTCTCTGGAACGTGTTAATTTTGAAGTCCATTTCTGGCAGGCCCTTAAAATGTCCGAGGTCTAGTGATGGCCGAGGGCAATTTCGATTCCATTAAAAAGGTGGGACGCGGACGAGAATCGAAACAAATACGTGCTCCTTCGAGTCCGGTAAACGTTTCCCGGATTACATTCTCGTCGGGAAACATCAGAGCACAAGTGCATCTGACGGTGTGATTTTTCACTTTGATATTTTGACAGGGGCGCAAAGTGACCAAAGGAAACGCTCCCTTTTATATATCGTTTGTCGGGTTGGGCGCGTGTTTCTACACACGCGGTTCAAACAAATAGCCGCTGCATTTACAATCCCACACGTCCCGGTGCCGTTCACGCCCGCCACGTTGGCGGATTTGCGGAAAAGTGGACATGACCTTTTCACACCGAAATAAACTCCTAATCAAATGTATGTGAAGCATGCAGAAGGTTTTATGTAAAAATAGAAGCGAGGTTAATTAAATTCAATCTGACGGACTAGACCTTATAACCTTTGTACTTCTACTCACGGAATCCAAATCTGAAGTTATTTAAACCTATTAGGTCAGCTTCAACGTACTTTCATGGTCCAGTCGAAAAATTGACATTTTTGGGGTTATTGAACCTGAATTGGGGGTTAATTTGTCACCAAAAATAAGTTTTTTTTGTTATATAAATATGGGGTCTTAGGACAGCTATTATAGACATATACAGCGTGTCAAAAATTAATGTAGGCGAATTTATATACAGGGTTAAATATGACTAAGTCCAAATGTTTTGAGAGGGAATAGAGAAAATAAAGAATTAACGGAATCACCCTTAAAAAAATTCCACTTATTTTTAGAGCGAAAAAAAATTTCGAAATTATATTAAATCCTTATTTACGCCACCTAGACAACTTGTCCGCCACACGTTTACAGAATCGGAGTACGTAACGTAGGCAACTGCAACACGATCGTAAAGTTTCCAGTCAAGTCATAATTTAATTCATGGGTTTACCATATGTGTTGTAGTTTTATGTTCTTCTTCAGTTTTTAGTGCCTTTTTTAATTTTTAAAGGTTTTATAGTTAATAAAAAAAGAAAGTTGTGTTTGGTGCAGATACTTTCCTACAATATAGTTCGCCGGTTTGGTTTTCTAGGTTATGGCACAAGACTGCCGCGGGTACATTAAAAGTTTTCTATTTTCTATTTCTTTAGTTCGATGTTTTTATAATAAATAGGTGTTTTATCTAGCTGTACCTACAGGAAGTGTGTTTTATCGATAGGGAGTGGTCATAATGAATAAAAATGATGTAGTTTTGCCAGTTGGAAACGATATAACGAATGCAAAATAGTGGAGCCAACTGGGTTAACTGTTACCTAACTATCTATCAGGTATTATTACTAATAAGAACGTAAATTTTTGTTGTTTTTATATTTAGAAATGCTGCAAAACAACGAACGCATGCTAGTAGATATGGTTGACAGATGTAAGTTTATCTATGGATCTAAGCCATCTCAGTCGATGCTTATCATAGGTGCCGACTTTCCGTAGGAAAAGAGGGTTTTGCCCCATTTTTTAAATATCGAGCTAAAGTTCTGGAATAATTTTTATATTCTCTTATAGACTTTCCTGAGCACGAGATTAAAATTTTTGTACTTAGTCATAGTTAACCCTGTAGAAAGATTTCCAAATCATCCAACTCCAAATCCAAGAATATTCAAAAATGTTTTCCAGCGTCAGGTTCTTTCAGGAATGGCCAATTCCTGAAAGACCTTTGAGTGTTACAACGCCGGACTTGGAAGAAGCTATTCTACATGAAATTGAAAACTCAAATAGCAAGATCGCTGCAAATATTAATGTGAATCATAACTTCTGAGGCATCAATAGCTATACCCGTATTACATACAAAGTATTCAAGCGCCTTACTGCCATAAGACTATTCTGCTCGTCTACAATTTTGCTACAGGATTTTGCAGAAAATTGAACAAATTGTTGATATTACCGCTGGCATATTGTTTACCCTCGAAGCTAATTTTTCTAGAGATGCTATCTAGAACTTCCACAATGAACAAGTTTGGTCTGATAAAAACCCTAATGCCACAATGAAATCGCATAATGGATTTCAGCAACAGTTTTCTTTGAACGTATGGGTGGGTATTATTGGAAATTTTCTTCTTGGGCTTACTATTACCAAGAACTTTAGCCGATGCTTCCTACAGACATTTTCCTGAAAACGTTTTACCTGATCTACTTGACGACGTTCCCTATGCGCTAAGACAAAGAATGTGGCTTATGCACTACGGGGCTCCCGCAGGTTTTAGTTTGACTGCCCATGAATTTTTAAATTAAAGATTCGGTAAAAACGTAATTTTACGAGGCACTCAATAACCAGGTTAACCTTGACCACCCAGATCACCCTATATGAACCCTATTAACATCTCAAATCATTAGTTTACAAGGTTCACATGAATCTTAGGAGCACTTATGTCCACAAATTATAGCTAGTTGTGATGTGATAATAGCTACTCCTGAAATTTTTGCAGGTGTTCGGTCTGCAATTTCAAAAAGATCTGTAACATGTATTTTGGCTGAAGGTGGCCATTTCCAACATTTGTTATAACAAATCATATTAAAGTAATTCCATTGTTAATTAATTATTTTAATTAAGTTTCTAAAGCATGGAAAGATGCAAACATTATACCTGTCGCGAAAATTATTAACCCCACAAATACCTCCAATTTTTTATATAGTATTTGTATCTTCTTGATTTTAGTAAGGCTTTGACACATACAGCACTTTGTATGAAATTAAAATACTTTACCTTTAGCAACATTGTCACATTCACAAGTATCTGTCGGGTAGAAGCAAGAGGGTTACTTTGAACGCTGATATATCTAGATTTAATATTATCTGTACTGCCCCAAGGTAGTGTTCTAAGGTCTCTTATCTTTTTTCATTTATAATGCGGATATTTGTGATTATCTTCAACGTGGTCAGTCTCATCAGTATGTCCTTGACACTCAAACGTCTCTTTTAGTCCTTCTGACATCTCTCCTGCTGTGACGCAGTTCAACTTAGACCTCAGTTCTGTCTCTGAGGTATATCTGACTCGTAATCTTATTTTAAATGAATCTAAAACTCAATTGTTATTTTTTGGAAATAAAATGAATGTCATTGTAGATGACCCAGTTTTTACTATTATTCTGAATGGACATTCTATTGTACCAACTATTAAGTGCAAAAATGGGTAGACAATTCTGTTAGATTTACCTCCAAACATGCCAACTATCTAACTCAGAAATCTTTTGGCAAGTTGAAAATTTTTTACATGCATAAAGATCTCCTTAGTACTGAAATAAAATTTTAAAAAATGTGACTCGCTGATATTGTCCATCTTTGCATACCGCATGGTTGTGTATTGACCAGAATTGGCGTATCAGTTTTCATAGCACTTCTCTATGTACCTATTTGGTTCTCGAAGATGTAGATCTGGCAACAACATATTCAACTCTTTATGAACTTAATAAGAAACCAAAGAAAATCCGTCGGGGGCTGCCATCACTATTTGAAATTTCAACATAAATATATAGCAATAAAATATCTTGAAATTATTGACGTTACTATAAAACTACAAAACTAGTTCATTTAATGGCAACCCCCGACGGATTTTCTTTTTTTCGAAGTTTGGCACCCCCAGAAACATCCATTATATATTTTTTGATCAAATTTCTTAAATGTGTATTTTGATACGTGCTGAATAGCTGGTAATATCTTTATGATAAAATAAATGCCTAATACCACTTTCTGGAAAAACGATCCTTTTAAAAAATCGTAGTAGGTCAGGATTTTGTGACATGGCATGGTTAGTGGAATATAACCTTCCTTCAGGGTACTAATTGTACGAGCCCTAACAACTAAATGTTCGGACGGACTATTATATTTATAATTAAAAATTGTTTTTGAGTACTACATCTGGAATTTGAAAAATCTACATAAACTTAATTATTAAATCAAGTGTTTTGACCAATAAATCATTCATTATTTTAATAATTATCGATTTGCTGGCTTTGGCAAATAGTTTAAATGTTTATTTAACGAAATTTGCTGACAACTTAATGTTCGGACAAAGATTCTTTTCATCAATGAAATACAAGCAAGCTCTGAAAAAAAAAATGCCATCTGTCACCATGGCAAAATTAATATATTTTTATGACATTAGCAATAGTGCATTCGCGAACAAAATGGCTCGCGGAGTTGCTACTGATAAAAAAGTGCGTGAAATCATAATAAGACAATATGCCAACGGAAAAACTATGGGAAAAATAGCAAAAGACCTCAATATTGCCAAATCGACCGTGGGAGAGGTAATAAAAGCGTATGGGGAAACGGGATCCTTTGATGTCCGCGGCAAAAGTTCTGGGCGACCAAGGATTGTAACAGAAAGGGAAAAAGGGTTCTTGTTAAAATTTGCAAGCAACAAAGAAGGGGTACGGTACGGGATATTCAAACACGATGGAATGAAGAAACAGATTTAAATGTTTCAAGGGAATGTTGCAGACAGTGGATACACAAAGCTGGATATGGATTTTATAAAGTAAATATTATTTGTGATTGAAATACAAAAAATTGTAATAATTAGCTCAGCGCACTTTAAAGCAATTCACATTTTTAGGCCAAAGAAAAGCCACTGCTCACTGACTCACTGAAAGAGAAAACGTCTTATTTGGGAAAAATCTAAAGTACAATGGACCAAAGAAGACTGGGCTAAAATTATTTTTAGTGATGAATCCAAATTTGATGTTTGTGTTGGCGATTTTCGGAAACGGGTGATAAGAACGAAATCTGAAGCATTTCATAAAGATTGTATTAAGCGTACAGTAAAGTTCCCACAGGGTGTTATGATTTGGGGCTGCATGTCCACTAATGGTGTAGGCAGGCTTGAGTTTGTAGATGGCACCATAAATGCCCAAAAATATCAAGGCATTTTGGAAAGAAACTTGTTGCCAAGTACGATGGAGCTTTATGAACATGGGAATTTCATATTTCAGCAGGATGGGGCATCCTGCCATACAGCTAAGAGTACCCAAAAATGGTTTGGGGACAATCAAATTAGTGTCTTGTCCTGGCCCTCGAGTAGTCCCGACTTAAATTTCATCGAAACACTATGGCATCACATGAAAAGATCCTTAAGAAATAGCCCCCAGCGATCAATTCCAGCACTTAAGGCCAAAATCCAAGAAATTTGGAATGCATTTACCCCACAATATTGTAAATCTTTGGTGGATACTATGCCAAAGAGGATCAAGGCGGTAATAGATGCCAAAGGGGACGTTACATCCTATTAATTTCCCTAAGAACGTTCTTTAATTAAGATTATCCGAACATTTACTTGTCACTTTATTTTGTAGTTTGTTGTTAGATATTTAAAGAAATAATTTATGTTTGGAGTAAACATTGTTCTGAAAAGATTATAACTTTTGTTTTATGACAATAATTGGTATAGTTTCAGCAGAAAAATTCTAATTGAATTCAAAATGGAAACTGAATATATTTGGAAAAATAACTGTCGTCCGAACATTTAGTTGTTAGGGCTCGTAAAAAATGAAATGCGGAAATTCCACAGCCTTCTCACATTTCTAGAGGTGTTAACCTGAAAAACGGGACAAACTGTATGTTATTAATACTATATACACCGCAGTATTGTCTTCAAATTTCATTAATTTGATGCCGATAATGTTGCGCGATAAACTGCAAAATATCGTCGCTACTTCTCGGTCCAGAAGCCAATATAAATCCCATTTTAAATAATCTCGGTCTATCGTCACGACTTCCCCGACGCCGTCTTCCTCTCAATTCCGATTTAATTAAAAAACCCCGCACCCGATCGGATCGCCATCAAATAAATCCGAATAAGTCCCGGAAATGAAGTTACAATAGCGCGTCGCCTGCTACTCGTATTTTAATAATTCCTATTATCTGCCGCCGAGCGGCGGGGGCGGGCGGGCAGGCGACGAGGGCCGCCGAAGAACGCGCGAACTCGACCGAGCCGAGGGGGATGATATTAAATCTTCAACATCTGGCCGCATCGGGCTTCTTTATGACATATTACTTTATTACTATAATGGAGGGAACATTGAATTATTAATATAAGATTATAAAGGCACATGGCGCCGAGCAAAAACACTCTAGACCGTCCGTATTATGATTTCATTTTGCGAGCGGAGAAGCTGGAATCGCTTTATGGGCTGTGTCGGGGCCCCGGTCATTTGGAAAAACGCCGGCCTGGTAATTTATTATCCCGAACAGAAAACAAAAATGTGATACTGAATAATTACCATAATAATTGTGTTCGATAAATCACATTATTACACCTTCTGAAGACAAACGAGAATGCAGGGTGTCCCGAAATAATGGAACAGAATTCATGTTTATTTTCTTCTTTTCTGCAATACAAAATTTAACGCACCATTTAGAAAAACCAAAAACGTCAAAATGAATTTCCTGGTGCACCGTCAACCCGATTTCGATGATTTTTTTTTTTTAACTGTAGTCTACTTCTTCAGCAATGGCGCTAAGGTAGTAGGGCGATTCCATTATCGCGGGTGCAACATTTAGACTCATTTAAGGTTTCCTACTAATAAAATAATTTAAAAAATATGAATTTATTGTTTGAAAACCTACATTTGAACCTGTTCTCTTTTGATTCGTTTATAACTATTCAAATGAAATGGATAAATAGTCACGAAAAAGGTTTAATGTGCTATCGCGGGTGCAACATAATCGGCCCACCTTCACACATCATAGAACAAAAACACAAAAGTCTGTGAATTGTGAAACATTTATTTTATTATGCATTCGTATTTTAAAAGAGAACAAATTAATCAATCTTTCAGTAATAAAAAAATTATAAAAAACAAAAATAAACTGTGAATTATTCACTGTTTACGCAATCGCGGGTGTAACGCCAAATTATCGCAGGTGCAACACGTCTAAATTACGTGGATATAAACGCCATTATAATCACATAAATAAAAGAAACAAGAGATCCAATAATGCGTGTTACTAATTGGTACACTTCTTTGTTATTTAAGTTAATTATTTATTTTCAAATACGTCAATTTTCGCCGAAAATTCTATTAACATATTGCCATCAATTTTCTTCCTTGGTGCTTTCAATTTTGCAATAATGTCTTCAAAATGAACGTCTGCTATGTCAATCACGATTTGAATGAAGTGTTTACCATCAATTGTCGTCAGAACCAGTATCTCTTCTCTTAATCTGATTTTGGCCACCATTTTCAAATTTTCATCGGCATTAATTTTCCTTTTCATTAAATCTCTCCGTTTCGAATCACGAGCCCGTTATCGACAGGTATGATAATAATAATAATATCTCTACCCCTCATTCATTATTAAGCAGGCCGCATTTGCGTCCAGGAACGATTTACGTTGGTAGGCTCTAACAACCATTCAGTGCAGTAATGAGGGAAATCTGGAAAACTTCATTCATTAGGGGGGTACGTCAAACGTCAACCGGTGTCAATCTCTCACATTGACCCAAGATTGACCCAAGCCAACATTCTTCCATCCTACCATACCCGCAGAGGGGATGCCAATCCTCTCTACGAATATAACTTATATACGGTCTACCTGCCGCGGGGGTCGAACCCACAGCGATCTAGTCACCTCGATTCAAGTACTGATGCCTTAAACCGCGCGACCACTGATCGAGCTGCATAGAGTTCAGCATTTTCATTCAGTTTTTTCATATATTTTTGTGATGCAACCTCTTTCCGTTCTTCTTCTGTCATTTTAACCAACCTATCTATAAAAAAGTGCGAAATATTAACATAAACACTTACTAAATATAAACCACTAATAACACATAGCATAATATTACTATTCAAGGCTTGATAAATAAAAAAAATATGATAAATGGCACCTTAAAGTTAAGAATGAAACTTATTGCACCCGCGACCCGAATATTGCAATCGCGGGTGCAACCACTTTGAGTCAACGTTTATTTTAACTCAAATTACAATATGCCCTTAATTATGGTTGATTTAAGTTTTCCTTTTGTTTCTTCTTACTTTTATAAAGTTTCAAAACATTAGCACTTTATTTCTGTGAAAAAACCGAACTTTCATATCTTTTATATCGCGGGTGCAACAAACTAACAATGGTTTCTTGTAGTCAATATTGCTTGAAAATTATAATAAGTACTTATATGTTTTTGCATAAACATAAAAACAATGCTATCACTTTAAGGTTAACCAGCACAATGTAAGCTCAAACTATCCGTAACAGCGGTTTTGCACAAGAGCTGTAAAGAAACCGATGTTCAGTTCGCACCGAACATTCAAATGTTATCGTTTCTAAGCGCACTAAAAATTCAAATATGAATTTAGGTCCGAAAAAGTAGTTTTATTACTAAAGTCATATATTTTTCTTTATATTGGCACCAAAAAAAGTAACAAACACTATAATTCAGAAATTGATGTAGACAATCGTCTTCAGCGGAATCGCATCACAGAGTGCTGTAATGAAGTAAAGTTTTTTCCATGAACTTTCCAACACCCCGTGGAATGCTGTGATTGAAGCAGTCGGTGTGTCCTGATGTTAGGCTGTAGCCCCATTTTTTTCAAGCCTCTTCGTTCTTTTTTTAACCCGTTATCTCTATTTTTAAAGGAGATACACAACTAAAATGAAAATGGAGTATGCAATAATCGGCGACATGTTAGTTTTGAATTAAAATGCAGCAGTGTGAAAATAAGGGCGGCTATGGAAAAACAAAATAAGAAGCTTCAAATTCGCAAATGTCAATTTTGTTTAATCTGGATCGCTGTTGATAAAGTTTAAAGTGTAATGGTTTGAGAAGGAACATCCATGGCAGCTCGTACAGAGCTGGTTTCTTTACTTGGACGTTCCTTGACCAGTGCATGATATATTGAGAAAATTTTATCCGACCATGGTTGTCTCTTTTCTCCAAAATGTTGGCAATAATTTCTTATTAATGCATGACAATGCAAAGCCGCATTTGCTCGTGTAGTTCAGGAATATTTACAGGAGGTGGGCATTGAAACGCTGGACTGGCTTCCGCGTAGTCCAGATCTCAATCCTATAGAGCATTTGGGGGACAGTTTGCAAATATTGCAGAAACGTGGAAATTTGTATATATAAAAATACTAAAGAATTTATCTCACTGATTAGATTAGGGCATTTATGATATTGGGTACACTATAGACCTTGAATTATTTTTCATTATTAACAATACAAACACAAAATCACTAATAAATTAATTATAATCACAATTATATTAGTGGAGAGATATACTCGAAATTTTCCCACGCGCACACTCAAGGTAACACTCCAGATGGAACTGGTGGTTCGGTCAGTTCGATAACCAATATAAATTGAGCATTCTGATAACGCATGCGTATTTCGCAGTAGAAGTTGTGTGATCGGGTATGCTCTACCACATATGCGGAACATACAATTCAATACAATTTTATAGAAAAATATATGTTTCTTTGTGTTGTTACGACATGAAACATTCTCTACTATTTAGAAATCTTAGACATAAGGGATTTTTTCAATCTCAAGTAAAAAAAAATATGAATTTTATTTCATCATTTTGCGACAAATTCTATAAGTAATCATACAATGCAAGAAATCCATATAAATATAGGTCTACTTTCGCTTTATTTTTGATATACAAGACGCGTTTTTTGCAAATCAGTTTTTTACAAATATCGAAAATAAAATTTTAACTTTGACACCCTGTATCTGCCATTATGCGTCTTGGGTTATGGGTATGTTAGGTTAAATCGATTTACTTTCATCTAAGGAATCTGTGGTCTCATTTTTGCTACTTTATTTAAAATCACCCTGTATACAGTGTGTCCACGGATGGAGTTGACAAGAAGAGAAAGTCATTTGTTTTTGACTTTATCGAAAAATGTCACTCTTTATAAAAAATTATGCTACTCGAAAAAATATGTTGTTATATCGATTTATTTTCACCTAAGGAATCTGTGGTCTCATTTTCGCTACTTCATTTAAAAACACTCTGTATGTTTTAAAGTTAATATACTGTTTCGGTTTAAGTAGTTTAATATCACATTTAACAAATCATTGGTCAGAAATATCATCCGTTCTAAAAAAAAATAAGTAAAAATAAGCATCAGCCAAAAACGACACATTAATCCAATCCGTTAGTATTAAAGTGCATCGTGCCTCAAAAATGTGCGAATTTCTCATATCTGCGCTGATTTATCTATTTAGACAATTTCCGGAACTGTAAGATTTATTAAAAATGTTCGAGTCCATCGGTATTGTTCTGGTAAAGGTTGACTGCAACAGCAGGGTCCAACTTTCAACCGCACTTGCTGCTACGCTCGTGAATCAACGTCACTATTAAACGATAATAATAACGTTTCAGCTGCATCTAATATGCCTTCAAAGCAATGCCCCTAGTCCGCTGTAGTCTATGCAACAGACCCTTAGAACGTTCAGTTTATTATCAAGCAGAGATCTAAGTGGTCGTTGGAATAAAGTATAATTTTTTCAGTTAAAGTAACTCGTAGGCATGCACAGTAACGATAATAATGGTTACTGCCTACCTCAGAACCTTAGAAGGTTCCTCATCATGCCATGTACAAATGTCGCTGATTTAAGAAATACAAGGTGTTCAAGATTTACATTTTATTCTGAAATTTCGCGATAATTAAGAATTTTTTATAGCATGACTGAAAATTGGTAGTGATGAGTTTTTTGGTGTGAGAACTACGAATTTGAAGCTTATTTTGACGTTGATCCTAGAGGGCGCATGTTTCACCGCATTATTTACGTAAATCAAAATATATTTTTCAAAACATAAGATCATATATTATTCAAAATATAATTGATGAATTTGAAAACCGAAATGGATAGTTGTTAATGGGGGCCACTTTGAACATTTGCTGAAATAAAATAAAAAGTACGAAAACTACCTATAGTTTCAATTTAATTCTTGCATATTTAGCAACTATGACAAAAAATAGTTGTAACCTTAGCAACCAATTTGCAGTGCAGTTCAGTATTTAACTACAAACTTAAATACATATATTTTTAATATTGTTGTGTCAGTTATTTATTAAAAATGCCAGAATCTTCTCCTTACAAGGATAATATGGAAGATGATATACAAGAATTATTAAAAATCGCGGTTCATGTATCATTATTGCCGACTAAATTCAATGATAAATATGAATATTTGAAAATTGGAGCCATCAAAAGGGTGTAACTCATCACAACATTGTCAGTAAAACAAGAAGCAGAGCATAAATCCTACTTGATGATGAAGATGAAGTGTAATGTTCACACTTTTCTTCAAATATTGAAATTGTTTCTTATTTTAGCCAGTATTGATTATTGATATCGGTGGAGCATGCCGTCGAGAAGAACTGACATTTCTTCAGCTTAAATATATAAAATGCATGGGAGACTATATAGTGATAGAGATTCCCAACACAAAGATGAACGTGAGAAGAGAATTTACTATTTCTAACGGAAATTTCGAAAGAGTCAATATTGTCGAAATGTTTCGAAAATATTCCTCTCTTAGTCTGGCACCAATTGAGCATTCAAGATTCTTCCTAGGATATAGAAATGGAAAATGTACAAAACAACGCGTTGGTATAAATTTCATAAGAGGTTTTCCTAAAAAAATTGCAGAATTTTTGACATTGCCTAATGATGGGAATTACACCGGCCACTATTTCCGGAGAGCATCTGCTACAATACTGGCAGATGCAAAAGCAGACATGATCACTCATGGTGGATGGAAAGTAACGCACATGGCGGAAGGATAGAGTAGCTTCAAAAATGCTGGGTCAAAGAGAGATCAATATAAATATACAAACTCCCCATCTACTTACTCATCAAATATATGTGCAGGCCTTTCCATAACCAATTGTAAAAAAGTTACAGTTAAAATTTATAATAATGATAAGAAATGATTTAAGTTGACAATAAATGAATAGTTAGTTCAAGAATTATGATTTTTCTTCAGTTTTATTGGGTTTTTTGCCACACTTCTGAAAAAAATAAAGATTAATTAAATAAGCCCTTAAGCCAAACGGATCGCTCAAGGGTTATTTTTGAAACTAAGTTTGCCTAACCAAAAAATCTCACACTGAAAAAAGCAGATAAGTAAAAAATAACAAAAATCACATCACTATCGCGCATTTCCGTATTTTTGACGTTTCGAAAATCTCTCTGTTTTCGTTTTCAAAATAGTAATAAAAATATTAAACGTATGTCAAGTTTGACAGTTTAAAATTTGTTTATCTGCTTCCATAGAGATGTTAAATGATTTTTATTTTATTGTTACTTACTTCTTCTTGATACAACTGTAGCCAACAATGATCGATGTTTATTGTGTTATATCTTTTGCTTTTGAATCAATTATTTGTGATTTCTGAAATATATCGAAATAGGTTCTAAAGAGATCGTTTTCGTCACTTGTGAATATGTACGCATTTTGAAATTAATGTTGTCCAAATTGACTCGAGAAATTTAAAGGGTCAAATAGGTTGCTGATGTTCCTGACAAATTTCTCCGTTTCTTTTACTTCTAAATGAAGCACTTTAAATCCAATATAAAGATCCTAAAATCCACAAATTTTATCAATGTCTCTTGTATAAAATAAACTTGCTTTCGGACTAATTTTGTCTACACAGACCATATATAATTTATTTATATGATTAAAATTTCAAATTTCATTTCTAAAATTTTGAGAACGTCATTAACTTCAGGGGCAATTTTGATATGCTTTATAAATGACTGTAAAGTTGACGCACTAAGTAAACAAAATAATTTAACTAGTTTCCTTTTATATAATTTGGGACCGAGAATATATAATAATAATAATAATAATAATATCTCATACCCCTCATTCTAATCACACGGATTAGCCCAGAAGTCGGAGACTTGTGCGGGAGAGGGGGCGGCATATTATTATTAAGCATTTGCGACTAGGAACGACTTACGTTGGTAGGCCCTAACCACTATTTAGTGCAGGAATGAGGAAAACCTGGAAAACCTTCTTAATTAGGGGGGTAGTCAAATATCAACCGGCATCAATCTCTCACATTGACCCAAGCTAACATTATTCCACCCTACCATATCCACAGAGAGGGTGCCAATCCTCTCTATGAATATAGCTTATATACGGTCTACCGGCAGCTGGGCTCGAACCAACTCCGTCTAGTCACCTCGATTCAAGTACTAACGCCTTAAACCGCGCGACCACTGACCGATATATATAATATGCCTCATAATAATTTCGTTAAATTCATAACAACTATGAGATCCTTTTCCAAGAGAATTTTGAAATACTTTCTGCTCAAAACAATGTTGTGAAAAAGTTTGTTACATTATTTAAATCTTTACATTTTGTACATCCTTGTAAACATTTTAACTCTAAATATAAATATCATTTATATGCTAGGTTTATATTATACAATAAAATGTGTAAGTAGAAATTTGAAAGTTGTTAATACAACCAGAAAACAAATAGTTTGGAGACATAACTAAAAATAAAATAATTAATAGTCGGTAACTTGTTTTATTATTAATATAAATTATTTGTATTTGCATTCTAATGCATTTTATGTCGAGGAACGTAATTAAAATTTGTTTAATTAAACCTTTGCAAACAACAAGACTCACGGTCTTGTTTGTATTAAATATTTGTTAAATACGGCCCTGCTAAATGTGAGAGAGTGCCGACAGTCGAGTCATTTTGCTGGTTTCGTTATGCTGTGATTATAGCTCACTTGATTTATTTCCAACATTTTTTATTTTTTACATTTACCGACCGCCAATAAATACGCATCGGTCTGCACATGCCTTAATCAGTCATACAGACCGTCTCCCGGATCATCCGCCGTTCATGCTTCTCGTTCCCTAATCCGTATACCAACCCGGAAAACACTTCCTAACATAAAGAGCCCCCGGGGCATTGTTCCGGTTTCTCGCCCCCTTAGACGGGCGCCGCTGGCCCCAGCAGGACCCCGACACCCTTATAAAACCTGTCACTAGCAGCAGCCCGTCCTGCTGGCCGATCCCTTCTGCCCTCGGGGGGCACAACAGACTATTAGTAATGCGATTAACGCCGTTTTTGTAAATACACTGTTGTAGACTTGATTGATTTTTACCACAATGTAATGCATTGGGCACAATGGGTATTGTTTTTGACTCGTTTCAATTAATAATGGGCACATCGGTCGGGGGGTCACCGGATCGGGGGATGCAAAGTGGCGTCGTCGGTCTATTGGCTGTTTTTTTAACCGATAGGTTAGCAAGGAGCAAGCCATGGAAAAAGTAACAGGAACAGAAAATTGGGCATTTGATAACAAAATTTGTAACTTTACGCTTTACGTTCTCTTTCATATTTCACGTTTAGTACGCAATTTATGTATTTTAGCATTGATGCGTAATGTAAATGTTATAAACCGAGAGTTTATCGAGGAGCAAGCCATGGAAAAAGTAACATGAATATAAAATTAGACATTTGATAACAAAATTTGTAACTTTGCTTTACGCTTTAACGTTCTCTTTCATATTTCACGTTTAGTACGTAATGTAAATATATTTGCATTGATGCGTAATATAAATGTTTGCTCTAATGCGTAATGTAAATATTTTTCTCGTTAGTGTGTAATGCAAGCATTTTTCTGGCTATTGCGTAATGTAAAATATTTTTCATATAATGCGTAACATAAATATTTAATGAGTAATTTAAATGCTATTAACGTTATCATCTTTGATGCATAATCTTCACTTTGTTGCTTAGCGTAAATATTATTTCAGCGTAATGTAAATATTGTTCACATTTTTGTGTATTGCAAATATTTTCCTTGCTAATGCGTAACGTAAATATTTTTGCAGTATTGCGTAATTTAAATAGATAACGTTCAGGCTGGTGTATAATGTAATATGTTTCGCAATAGTGCATAATGTAAATATTTTTCACATAATCGTGAATATTTCTGCTGTGATGCGTATGGAAATGTTGTTTAGTTTAATGACTAAATATATTTCGCATTGTTGCGGCATAACGTAAATAGTTTTGAAGTATTGTGTAATGCAAATATTGTTCACGTTGATGCTTAATGCAAATATTTTTCTAGGTAGTGCGTAACGTAAATATTTTTGCGGTATTGCGTAATTTAAATAATGTCCACGCTGGTGTATAATGCAAATGTTTTCCTCGACGAAGCGTAATGAGATAACTATTTTTCACATAGCCGTAAATATTTTGGCATTGATGCGTAATGTAAATGTTGTTTAGTTTGATGCGTAAATTGTTTGGGGTATCGTATCGTTCCTTGGTGGCACTCGTTTCATAGGGTATTGCTTGTGTTGATGCTAAAGGATAAGGAATTGAGAAAAGTCTCAAACTGATGAATTTAGTAACGCTACCCTAGTTTACACGATGATGGAGCAGTAATAAAATGTAATTATGACATGAGTAATGTAATATTCCGATGTAGATATGTAGTCGATGGAATATGTGGGGTCATTATTTTAAAATTGTCGATTATATTGTGACATAGCATAATAGAAATGTCTGAAAATAATGAGGAAAAAATATATAAAAAATTATGGATAAATTTAGGCAAAAGAAGAAAAAACAACAACAGCAAGTTTATGCGTGAATTCTGGTGCCTGACAAAACAAAACCTGTTAGACGTTTTACTGATGAAGATCTATGATTGGAAGATACACCAAGTTATAGTAATAATGGAAATATATGATACGGTTCACCTTGCACCTGCCTTATAATGAGTTGGTAAGTGTAATTTAATATATGCACAAAAAAATTATTTTTAAATTTCTTGGTGATACTGTAGACTTCAAACGTAAATGTCAAACTTTACTTATATGGAAAATTTCACACTATAGTTTTCTAACTAGTTAGAAACTTTTGTTCTATTACCATGGTAAATCAAAAAATTTCCAGAAAATAAACTGCATGTGATTGCACTGGATTTTTTGTGACGTGTCAGTAGATAAGCTTAGAGTTTAATAATTAAAAATCAGAGTTAGCTAAACGTATACATAAAACACATAAAATTTATAAACTAAGCTTAGTCACTCGCATCAGCAAAATACTTAGCTGTTGCTCTGTAATTTTTTACTTGAAAAGTGAACCTCTTGCTGCTTTGGTAGCATTGTCAATTTGCACTTTGGTGGCATAGCTATCCGTGTTCACCTTGAGATTATTCCTGTGCACCACTGGGAGGATAAAGGCTGTTCCTCGGTCATACCTTTTACCCATGAGAGTGTTGTATTGCGCTACTGGCCTGTTGTATTCTGTAAGCTTAGTCACTCGTATCAGCAAAATACTCCAAGCCAATCCATTTGGTTCGAACGTCTTAGATTTAACTTAAATATTTGCCTTTCCCATCATATTTCAAATTTGAGTTTTATTAATCAACAAAACTTTGTTTAACTTCTCCAAAATAATATATTTGTACTTTATAAACCAGAAATATTTACTTATTCATGCATGTATCTTAGTGGCATTTCGAGGTAAACAAAAGTGATGATTTTACACAATGAAATAAATTATTTGCCTTACACACACACAAATTATATTAAAACTATATCACAAACATAGATTCCTCACCCATACGAGTACATATTTACAAAACGTATCTACAAAACCCTACCTAATACAATGGATGGACTAGCTTAATCATATCGGAAACTTTTTCGCCTATCATAGCACAATCCGCACTTGAATGCGAAGAAAGAGTGAAGGGGAATACGCTGGAATCAGCCACTCTCAAGTTGTCGATTCCGAATACTTTTAAATTTGAGTCTACAACGGCGCCATTCAGTGGATCAGTACCCGATGGACAGGTACCTACCGAATGAAAGATTGGTGCAGCTAATTGCCTTATGTAACAGTACCAGTAGTCTTTGGAAATATATTCAAAGCCATTACATGCTGGTAGAGGTCTGTATTCCAATTTAGCCCCTATTTTCTCAAACGCTGTAGTGTTGACTAGTTCCAGACAGAAATTTAAACCTTCGTACAAAGCATCTATATCTTTACCGTAAACATCAGACAGCAAATTGTAATCTATCAAAGGGTAATCGAAAGGATTGCTGCTATTTAGCTTCACTGAACCCACAGATTGTACGTTGAGAAGTACTATAGTGAAATAGAAAGACGAAGTGTGATCTCCCCAAAGTGAGCTCCAAGTTTCATCGTTCCAATTGAGGAATTTCTGACCTAATTCTGAGTTCTCTCCGGACAGATCTATCACCAGTTCTATGTCTGGAGAGTTAGGCGATTCTTGAATGCTCGTTTGATGCCAACCTATCACGTGAGCTTGGGTGTTTGATGTCAGAGGTCCGGTTCCGTTTAAGTAAGCTTCGATTTGTTCTCTTATAGTGGAATCTGGCGCCGTCATATTGGAGGAAAATTGCAGACCAAAGAGTCCAGTGTGATCTCTGAGGGTTGTACCGACTGATAGGTTTTCAATGACTGCAATCCCTAGGTCATTTAAGTGTTGTTGGGGTCCTATCCCAGACAACATCAGAATCTGTGGAGAGGATATGACACCTGCTGATAGTATTACTTCTTTGTCAGCTGTTGCCCTGTAAGTGTTGCCTTGGAAAGTGAATATAACACCCGTTGCCGCTTTGGTAGCGTTGTCAATTTCCACTTTGGTGACGTAGCTATCAGTGTTCACCTGGAGATTCTTCCTGTGCATCACTGGGAGAATGAAGGCTGTCCCTTGATCATGCCGTTTACCCATGAGAGTGTTATATTGCACTATAGCACCCCCTTTGTATTCCGGGCCGTTATAATCTGTAGAATTGTATCCCAATTCGGCGTTGGCGTCGAGGAAAGTATATTTGAGAGGAATCGATGGATGGTGGTGCTCTACGTTCCAGAATCCTCTAGTACCGTGGTAGGCGTAGTTGATAGCAGCTTCTGGGTCTGTTGGACGAAAGTGTTCGGAATTTTTAAAATACGGTAAGACGCTTTCGTATGTCCAACTCGAATCGTTAACTAATTCGGCCCATCTGTTGAAGTCTGTCGCGTGACCACGACTGTACATGAGGCCGTTTATCAAGGTGGAACCTCCAATTCCTTTTCCTCTGGGTACTGCACATCGTTGGTCCACGGTTCCTGGAAAGACAGACTTGTTACACTATAAAGAGATGTCACTATGACGGTATTTCTAGTAGATTAATAGAAATTAACAAAACTGAAGATGTAGTAGTTTGAAAAACACTTGTTTTACTTGGATTAGAATATATATAAGCGACTGAAGGTATTCACAGTTTCTTTTGTGCATTCCAAATGATGTGTAAAGGAAGTGGTATCTTACCCAAGCATGCCGTTGTTTGAGGAATAGATTTGAAGCCCCAGTTGTAGTCAGAAAAACAGCCTAGGGGGTAAAGGGCTGGGATATCTGTGAAATCGTTGGGGAATGAGCCTGCTTCCAACAGTAGTACTTTCCAGCGTTTAACTTCGGACAGACGATTGGCTATGACAGCTCCAGCGGATCCAGCGCCAACGATTATAAAGTCATATGATCCAAAATCTGGAAAATCAGTAAGTTGCTTATAGAAGCAAAAATAAGGTTTGGGGGAAAAATAAGATTGGATTGTTGCGAAGCAAGCTATAACGTAGAAACGATGCTGTCTTTGTTCATGATCAGTACAAAGCAATTAACAATTTTCTGCGCTGTTTACGAATAATAAGGTCATTTGGTCAAACCTAATTCTAATTTTTATGAAGCATTTATAATCTACGGTCAACCCAGAATATTTGAAATCAATCTGGTAAGTAGTTTTCTAAATATATGAGGTCAAAACGGTCGCTCCGGATCAGGAAGCGTGACGTCATTGCCTCCTACAATTTCTCGTCCGCCTTGAACTCGGGTAAGGCTCTTCATAATCGTAATTGTAATCATAATTAAGTCTGCCGATGGCAGATATAATTATTTTGTTATAACAATCATTTTTATTTATCATGCTACTTTGATTGAAATATTATATTTTTTAAAATGCTTGTAACTTCTAAACAAAAACGAATCCGATCGATCATCATATAAGAAATGAAAATGATTGGCATTAACCCAGCTGTCATATTCGCCATATAGTTTGCAGAAACCCTGTATATTTTCATAGATTTAATTTAATTAATCGTTCAAGGATTTTCCGCCTTACAAGCGATTATTGAAATTGTTTAAGAAAATTGACGCCCTAACGGTGCATTTTTGCATATACAGTGTGACCCATTAAGAATAGAAACACTGGCATACAAAAATTGTTTATGGCCCGATTTGACCGGATTTCTTTTAAAAGAGAGATCTCCAACAGACAAAACTTTGATTTTCAAGTCCTACTACGAATTTTAAGTGAAAAATAACAAAATATTGTTAGCGATTTTTTTATAAAAAATCTGATTACACAACTTTATTTAGGAGCCCCTCGAATGCGTTTGTACCAATTTTTGGCGAAAAAAGTTTATCCCTAAAAAAGTTATGACAATATTGGCATTACCAGTGTTCGCCGTTGTCGGTGAACCTATTATTTTATAAAAATCGAATAGAACTCAAAGAGAAATAAAATTAAATAACTTAACGTAAAATAAACAACTGACATTGTTCATTGTTACAAAACTTACAAATATCACCTTAGATAAAAAATAATTACATTATAATTTTTTCTTCCAAAGCCACTGGATTCTGCAATAATCCAATTTTTTGTGAAAAATTTTCTGAAAAAAAAATATTACGAGATATTCCAGAAAATAACGTTGTTAAAAAATAATATGAACAAAATTTGGTAGGCTGTGAAAAATAAAAGTTTAGACATCAAATAAGTTCTATAATTCTTTGCTATGGCTCAAATTTTAACTTTACAACAGAAAATTTAAATAGTACGCCTTTCTGGAAAAAAACGATCGGACGACAAGAGAGGAAACTGTTGCTCCAAGCGACTTCAATAAGGTAACCTTTCTTAACTATAAAAGACTGGGGAAGAGATTTTTATAGTCCAAAATAATATACAGGGTGGAAAAAAAAGTTGTAACGGTTTAAATGGTTCGAAATCATCGCTTGTTGCGCTCTCTAAAAGATATAACAAAATGGACAATAGAATTGAATTTTTCATCCCAAGAAACCCCTGGATACAAAATTTCGTGAAACGTGAAACAGTCGAAAGTTATTAAAGAAAACCCGATTTATTTTTTAACTTTTGACACCCTGTAGCTAGCGTGACTATCAACTTTTGGACTAAGGCAAGTTTAGTTAAATCGACTTATTTTCAGCTATACTTTATATGGCGAAACACTGTCCCAACCTTTTAGGGACATTCTGTATAATTTTAAACAGACATCCAGGTAGACCTAATGTTACCTATGCATAGCACAATGCTTTTATGGAATATAGTGCTGTATCAAAACGCATTTTAAAAAGGGACAATCAACAGAGAAGACGTATTCACGAGCAGAAAATTTTAAATTATTTTACAAACAATCCTCAGAATAGTCTCAGGGTTGCTAGTTTAGATTTAAATTTGAAATATTCGACGCTTCCTAAAAAAATAACCCTATATATATCTAAATTTGTTCACATTTTGTAACCAGGCGATAATGAGAAACGAATGGAGTTTTTATCTCTGAGAACAGGGACAATATCTCTATTACCGAAATTTTTTAAGATATGTTTATCAGCGATGAGGTCAAATTCTCCGCGAATGGAATTGTATCATCTCAGAACTCGCGGTTTTGGATTTAAGAAAATCCAGAGTGGATAATTCATTGCCGAAGACAACACAGTCAGAAAGTTAACGTTTGGTGTGGGATACTTAATGAGAGCGTCATTGGTTCGTTCTTCTTTGAAGGGAATTTGAATCGCGAACAATGTCTACATTTCCTTCAGAACGAATTTTTGAATACAGTCGATAATCTTCTATTACAAAAAAGAGTAAATCTACGTATTTCAGTTGGACGGATGTGATACAGAATGCGATACAATTCATTTTCTACTCCGGACCTTACTCCACTTGGTTTTTTTCTGTGGGGCTTTATTAAGTCCAAAATTTATAAGATAAGGCCAAATGGCAGGGAGGTATTGTGCAATAGAATAAGGGAAGCGTGGGAGGAGATTATCGCGCATCAGTTACGAAATGTTGTAAAAAATAAAAAAAAAAATAAATTTAATGACGTGATTAGTGTAGATCAATTTGATAGACTCCTTTTTCATTTTTAAAAATGTAATTTTCTAATAATTACTTTTTTTGTCAATTGTTATTTATTTAGGGTAATTGTTGATTATTGTGTGAGTTTAACTTATTTAATTCTGTTTCTCTTTGAGTTTTATGCGGTTTTTATAAAAGAATAGGTTTACCGACTACGGCAAGCACTAGTGAATTTGTTCGCAAAAATTGCTAAAAATGCATCTGAGGGGCTCCTAACTCCAGTAGTGTGGTCAGATTTTATTATAAATAAATCGCTAACAAAACTTTGCTATTTTTCACTGAAAAAAATTCATAGTAGGCCTTGAAAATCAAAATTTCGGCTTCAAATTTTGCATCAAGATAGAGCTTTGGAGATCTTTTAAAAGGGTACCCCCCGTCAAATTGGTCCATAAACACTTGTACGCGAGTGTTTCCATTCTTAATGGGTGGTATTTTGACTTTAAGAATCTAGTGGCTTGCTGGTACATGCATTTTTGAGACACCCTGTATATTTATGAACTACTTACACGCTACACGTTTTAAGCTACGAAATACAAAAACTATTTACTACCGTCATATGAACGTGAAATTAAGATAGGTTAAGAAAACCGACGGCGTCTATAAATAAATATACAAATGAGCGTGTAAGATTATTATTATCAATATTTATATATCTACTAGTATTCGAGTTTTGCATATAATTTTTCAACTGCATCGAAAATCAGAAACATTTATATGAGTTCACTGTACTTTCGAATATGTTTCTGTGTATTAAACTTTTTATTCAAAAATGAAAGGTGACACTAGGGCGGTTGTTACGGCTATGTAATTTACAGCGGAAATTTTATGTATCGGATTGAATGTGATCAACTTCTTTTATGTTTATAATTTTATATCTATATTAGCATGTTTACGTATAAGATAAAGGTACTTCAACTTTTGTGTCGTGCGTACAAGTTGTTAATTTAAATCTGTGTCAAGATTGATAAGATAATAAATATCGAAAACCTTCAACATTTTCAATACTAAATTTCGTAAAAAAACACTTCATAAAATGTTTGCATTTTATCCAAAATACTAAACTCATTGCCAACTTGCATTTATTACAACAAAATATAAAGGTAGTTACCTAATGAAAATGTAACTACCAGTTTGAAGGTTATTAATTCAGATATACGGTATGTAAAGTGAAAGCGGGGCACCTTTCTATAAGCTTTATTTGTTGGCCGATTTAAAAGATTTTCTTCTCAATTATTAAGCAGTAATCAGTAAGTAATCTGGTGCCAAATTGCAGAATGAAAATAAAGTTTTAAGACCTGCTTCGAATTTTTTTCAACCGCAAAAAGATATTAGCATGAATTTTCATTATGCATGCATGATTTCAAATATGAGTGCGTCATTCTACATACATACATCATGAAAAATTATGGTGTTACATAACAAAAATGTAAAGAAAATAATGTTTGAAGATTATAAAATTTTATTTTACAGTACTGTGCACCTCCCCATTACGCAACACCTGTCCGTGCTTATTGAGATGAGCTGATCCCGAATCGTTGGATATGGAGAAGGGGGCCGATTGAGTGGTCAGCCAGATCGCCTGATTTGACACCCCTATATTATTTCTTGTGGGGATACTTAAAAAGCAAAATATGCGTTACTAGACCGGTTAATTTAGATTATTTAAACGCAAGAATTTGTCACACATAGTAATACCTCCTGAAGTTATTTATTATGTCTAAAAATAATTTATTAATCGTCTTGGCTACTGTCAGGCAGCCAACGGTGCACAATTGGAACATTTAATTTAGTCGATTTTTAACATGACCATTATCATTTTCAGTATGTATTATGAAAATTAAATTTTAAAATCTTCAAATATTATTTTCTTCAAATTTTTGTTATGTAACACCATAATTTTCATGTATGTAGAATGACACGATCTTTCAAATGGCATGGTCAAAATTGGGGGTTGCTATTTAAAAAAATTGTCAATGACGCCATATCTGGAACAACGATGACGTCACAAATGTGGGTCATATGTCAAAAAGTGCCTTTTTTAAAACAAATCGACGTGCCAGGGGATTTTTTCGAAAACTTCTCAATTTAAAAAATAATGAATTTATTCGTTACTTTTCGAAAGCACTGTATAAGAAAAACCATTAACATTTGAAAATTGATTTTATTTTTTCCTAACTATATTTAAAGAGATTTTTTAAAAAGTAGTTGCACAGTTCGATGTTTTGATTCTTTGAGGACATCATCAGGTTAATTTTTTTAAATCGAATGTTTTATTTCAAATTTAGAAATAGCTTTCTAAAAACAGACATATATGAAGATTTCAGTCGTTTTTGTCATATAAGCTGATAGATAACTTTTTGCTCAATGTGTAAATGTTAAATATTTATTTTTTATTTTATTTCGTTATTATGTAAAAGTTACTAGCAAAACACAAACTTATCAATTAGTACAATTTTGAACAACAATATACTCGGGATTCGATTCGAAATTATTTTTTTGACATTAAAGTTAAAATCTAATGCCTATGGTGCTGATAATATTTCTGCTAAAATGTTACTATGTACTCGTCTACTATTAGTAAATATATTACACATATAATAAATGTTGCTTAGAATCGTAATGTTTTCCTACTGATTGAAATTATCTATAATTAGACCTTTAGCAAAAATAAGTGACTCACAAAATTATAGTGCCTTGAGACCAATTAGGTACAATTAAACCAGCAAGTTCAACAATATTAGAAAAGGTAATACAGACTCAATTGTATAAGTACGTTATGGATAACGGCATTATATCTGACCTTCAGTTTGGTTTTGATAAGGTGCTACTACGGTTTTAACAGCTATCACTGATGATATTATCTCCTTACTGGACAAAGGAAATGCCACAGCACTAATTTTGCTTGACTACTCAAAAGCGTTTGACATCCTTGATCATGTCTTACTATGTTCTAAATTTAAGTATTATGGGTTTGACAACATATCTATTAAATAGTATTTTTAAGTCATATTTAGGAAATAGACGTCAAATTGTCATATTTGATGATAAATGTTCCAGTCTTTCTGTTACCTCAGGAATCCCCCAGGGCTCAGTTCTTGGGCCTCTTTTGTTTTTGGTGTATACAGCAGATATGTTTAATTGTATAAAGTACAGAAGAATGAAATGTTATGCTGACGATACATAATTATCTTTCAGTGTTTGTCCAAAAATATCGTTGATGCTTGCAGTAAAATAAACTCAGATTTAATATATTTACAGGGATATTTTTTAAAAAATAATTTAAAATTAAATTCTTATAAATGTAGTGCCATTTGTTTTTATTCTCATGTAACAAGAACGTTTAACGATGCAAATTTTCAGTTAAAAATAGATCAGCAACCACTTAGATCTGTTGGTACAGTAAATAACCCTGGTATAATTTTTGTCATTGATTTGCGTTTTAAAGAACATAATGAATAAAATTACCTATACCATTGATATTTATAAGAAACAGTAACGGATCCAAATGAGAGCCTTGCGGCACTCCAGGAATATTAATTAATATTGGGTTAGACCTAAAGCCAATGACAAATTCCATTTGAGACCTATTATATATGTAGGACGCAAACGAATGTAATAGGTCACCATGTATACCGATATCAGCTAATTTGGTAATCAAAATATTATGCTCAATTTTGTCAAAGGCTTTACTAAAGCCGTATATAATGCATCTACTTGAATACGATGGTCCATAGCACTGCGAATGTGTTCACTATAATAAAGTAGATTCGTTTTACTAGATCTTTTAGAGAAACAACCATGTTGTTTCATAATAATTAATGTTCTAAGGTTATTAAAGAAAATCGTATACGATTGATTCAAATAATTTACTAAAAATACATAACTTGCTACTACCTCTATAATTATTGACAGAACTTTTGTCTCCTGAATTTTTATATATGGGAAAGAAACGAGGAAGACCAAGACAAACATGGGATGTAACCGTTGGAGCAATATTAAAGGAGAAAGGAAAGACATGGATAGAGGCAAAAAGGATGGCAAATGAAGGAATGGGGCAAAATTTGTACATGGAAAATAAAAGTAGAACAGAATTTTGAAAATACCCTACACCATCTAATGGTAAAAGGGTTTCTGATTATATATACAGGGTGTTCCAGAATGGTCAAATATTTTACCAGTGTGTTCCACAAGCCATTTCAGGGGGAGATCTTCATATAAAATTTTTCAGTTTGGGTCCTCCCTGTTGAAATATTCGAGTCTCAAAATGGCGGGAAAAAATAGTTCTTTTTATTTTTCCTTAAAAACGGTTGCACTTAGAAATTTTAATTTTGGTACACATTGTCAGCTAGTCAAAGGCTATTTTGGGGTGCTGTCTATTCCTTAGCTTATGTTTCTGGAGGGCGAGAATAAGCAACCTCTAGATTTATTTCTTTCAGAACTTTATCCCGCAATGGCCGATTTTAACAAAAGTTTTTTTTTTAATACGTCACCTAATTTGATTACTTCTTTACCTCTTGTAATTTTTTCATACAACCAACAGTTTGCGCGGAAAAAAATAAAAATGCTTTTCCTGACTCAACATCTTTTCGTCACCGGTTACAGATAACCGCAGTAGGCGGTTGCTATGTTGATGGTTTTCTGTTGTCTTGTCAAACAAATGGCTATTAGGTCTATAATTGACAGTTTTTGCAAATATTTCTAAACAAAAGTATTCCTACAACTGTTGCCAATCCTGCCGTATGCATATTCCATCAGTTTCTTCGTTAATATTTGTACGGAAGAGTCAGTTGTTTACAAATATTTGCAAAAACTATCAAGACTGATTTGTTTCATACAACCGAGAAACATCATCATACCAACCGCCTACTGCGGTTATCAGTAACCGGTGACGAAACGATGTTTAGAGTAAGGAAAATTATTTTTATTTTTTCCGTGCAAACTGTTGGTTGTATGAAAAAATTACAAGAGGGAAAAAGTAGTAAAATTAGGTGAAGTATCTAAAAAAAAACTTTTGTTGAAGTCGGCCATTGCAAGAAAAAGTTCTGAAAGAGATAAATCTAGGGGTTGCTTATTCTTGCCTTCCAGAAACATAAGCTAAGGAATAGACGCCACCACAAAATAGCCTTTGACTAGCTGATAATGTGTACCAAAATTGAAATTTCTAAGTGCAACCGTTTTTAAGGAAAAATAAAAGAACTATTTTTTTACGCCATTTTGAGACTCGAATATCTAACAGGGAGGACCCAAATTGAAAAATTTTATATGAAGATCCCCTCCTGAAATGGCTTGTGGAACACACTGGTAAAATATTTGACCATCATTCTGGAACACCCTATATAACTACACGAGCATACCTAATACTGTAGTGTTTTGCGCTTGGTACTTTCTGGCATCCACCGGTAGTTCGTACTGCAAGGCCTTCTGGGACTCACTGATTATCAACTTTTCGTAAAAATCCACTAAGCTTTCACTTTCAACTTGACGAAGACTTAGCGTTACCACCAACACGACTACAATGACAACCGTGATGAAACAAAAAGCGAGGCCTACCTTTATCATGGTAGACCTGCTCACTGGTAGTTTGAACAACATTTCTTCTCATATGTCATTTAATTACTGCATCGAGTTTCGTGAGAGCGAACCTTGGTTTTTATTCATTCGATTTATATTGCTTTATTTGCCGCATACACTGAAAAAACAAATTTGTTTGCGGTCATCAAACTTTCATCCTCCACGGAGATAATTAATCAGCTCATGCACTGCTCGTATTCATATTGGACGACATTACACAGAATGTTAAATGTTGTTAGATTTATTTTTTGATGCCAGCAAGTCACTGATCTATGTTTAAATAATCGTAAATGTTTTGTATTTCTTTGCAAAATAGCGGTTACATAAAGCACTACAAAATTTAGTTGCATTTTCATCTTTTTGAAACGTTATAGTTGTTTCTTTTTTAATAAAATGTCACTTTATATTCTCTCCACACTGTCTGCTGCACAACTGGAGCTTGTACTTGGTTTCAAATTGTTTTCATTGACAATCACTGAAAGCGTATATTTAGTATCAGTGACTGATAATACCTTATAAGGAGCAATAACACAAGATAGTGACATACTGCGTCATTTAAGTAGTGACGTTGATATAAAATGAATGGTGGTAGATTACTCTTTAAATGTTTATTATAATAATCATAACAAATACTTAGGGGTAAATTTGAACAAATAGGTATACCTGTTAAATTTAAAGGTTTTGTTTAGAAGTAATATACCTAATGAATAATAGTTATTTATGCAACAAGTACAAAAGTAAGTGTTTATTGCACGCGACTTGAAATTGTGCCGAGTAGGACAACACGTCTAGTGCAATAAGCAGTTTTTGTACGAGTTGCATATAATATTTTTTCTACGTTCATGCAAAAACCAAAAAATGATATTTAGATGACACTGTCTAGGAAAATGTGACGTCGATTTGAACGTTTATGTTTGTCATGATGACAAAACGCTGTAGTAGAATGACAGATGAATGCAATAAACATTTTATTGCACTAGTGCAATAAAGAACCACTTTTTCCACTAAATATAGTTCAGTAAAGTATTGTTTTTTGCATGAACGTAGAAAAAAATATTTAAATATACTTTATTTATATTAAAACAAAATTAATCTTATGCATGTCAGCTAATCGACAGAAACGTCCCATGTATTTACCTGCATAGGCTCGATTCTCAAGTTTAGTGGAATATATTCCCTCAGAGCGTGACGTAAATTCTCATGAGAAAATGCAAATCTCTATTCTTGACCATTCTCATTGTAGTTATTTCACATAAAAACTTGAGGAATTATTTCACATGATTTTTGCTTTGGGTGTTCCAGAATGATGGTCAAATATTTTACCAGTGTATTCCACAAGCCATTTCAGGGGGGAATCTTTATATGAAATTTTTCAATTTGGGTCCTTCCTGCTGAGATATTCGGGTCTCAAAATGGCGGAAAAAATAGTTGTTTAATTTTTCCTTAAAAACGGTTACACTTAGAAATTTTAATTTTGTTATACATTATCAGCTAGTCAAAAGCTACTTTTTGGTGGTGTTTATTCCGTGGCTCATGTTTCTGGAGGGCGAGAATAAGCAATCCCTAGATTAATTCCTTTCAGAACTTTTTCCTGCAATGGCCGATTTCAACAAAACTAACTCTTTTTAACTACTACATATTTAAATATTTACTACTTTTTTCCCCTCTTGTAATTTTTTCATACAACCAACAGTTTGCGCGGAAAAAAATACAAATAGTTTTCGTTACTCTAAACATCTTTTCGTCGCCGGTCACTGATAACCGCAGTAGGCGGGTGCTATGTTGATGTTCCTTTGTTGTCTTACCAAACATTTTACGTTTAGAATTCGCGAAGATTTAGCATACATACATTTTAATTATTCACAGATACCTTCAGTTATTCGCCGTCTTGAAGCAACTGTGACAGCATCAGGATATTCAATAAATAACACGGTAAATAATGTTTTTATTTGCGACAGTTTGTTTCCCAGTTATAAAAACCTAGTTCTGAGCGTCTGAAAAAAAAATTATATCGTTTTGCAGAACAATCCTAGATTTCTTGACTTTATGCCGTATAATGGATCTTTTTGATGGGAAAGAAGTAGAGTTTTCTGAACTCACCCTAAATGTACCATCCATGTGAAATTATATGTACTTTAAATATGCCTCAGTGACCTCTCTGGACGTTGAATACACGTTTTCGTAACCGAAATGGATTAGATATTAGCGACAAACGCCACAGCCTAACACCTGAACATTTACAGCAGTTGCTGGTTATTCAATTTTATTCCAGTACTACAAGTGACTAATTATGTAGAGTGTTTTGTAAACTAATAAAATTAATATGGATAATATGGGATATTATAAATTTCCAGTACAAGATAATATGTTGATTTTAACTTTTTGTAGGTATGTTTGCACCTCGGCTTCTACAAACATTAACTTAGCATCCCTGATAAAGACGTCATCTGCGATCGAAGTGCGGGCTTTAGTTCGTATAAATACAATTTCATTTATTGTATTATAATGAGAATATGTGTTTCGCTTCAAAAACCGTTTTTTGTCAATGTTGAGCGTAGCTCTTTTTAAATATTTTTATTAGTGTACATACGAATGATATAATTTTATTTGATAAGTCTAGATATTAACTCAGGTGGAGATTTTAGTATTTGATAAAAATAAATGAGGATCAACACTTCATCACAATTTTCAAGGTAATACGACATCAATAAAATATAAATTTGAAACAATATACTTCTGTACAGTACGCCTAAAAAAAACAGCAGATTTTTTCCCTGAACTAGAGATCTATCGGTTTTTTTCACTAGCCCTTGAAATTAGTTTTTACATACAGTTTGAAATGATCTTAATGGTGTAGGTACAGAGTGATTCACTATATTTGTTAACTATGTATTTTAATTTTTACTTATAAAAAAAATGTGAAATACAAAAGAAGCACAATTTTTTATAAAGTCTTCGATAATTTTAATAGAAAATCAAAGTCCAAACGAAGTTTGTTAATTTTAGACATTTAAGAAGTGAATAACAAAGTTTAGCAAATAATGTTATCTCATGCCACCTGCGAATATTCAAAGGTACCGAAGTAAAACGAATATACAGGGTGTTAAAAAAAGAGTGTAAAATATTTCAGGAGGTAATAGTATGAACCAAAATAAGCAGAAAAGTCTTAATAAACATGGGTCCGCAAAGTAACGGTTGCGGAGTTATGGACCACTATTCGTTTTTCAAACATTTTATTTTATTAGGAATAAACCGACAAAGGAAGCTTTTAACAAACAAAACACAAAGTTACAGAAGACGTTCAAAGTGCCCACCGTCCATTTCCAAGCAGGCACGACATCTTCGTCTCAACGATATTCGAACTTTTTCGAAAACACCCTCCTTGGTTTGGATTTCTTGACACTTTTGATTAATCCGTAGCTGCAGCTCTTCCAAGTTATTTTCAGAAGTACCATACGCTAATGTCTTCAAATATCCCCAAACAAAGAAATCTAGAGGGTTCAAATCAGGCGATCTTGGAGGCCATAAAACAGGTCCGGCCCTTTCTACCCATCTATGTGGAAAAGTTTGATGTAAATGCTCTCCAACGGCCATGGAAAAATGAGCTGGAGCACCATCATGCTGGAACAACATTTGTTGCCTCTGATTCAAAAGAATGTTTTCCAAAAACTCATGCAGTGTGTTCTACAGAAAGTTGAGCTAAGCAGCGCCTGTTAATCGGTTTGGTGAAACAACAGGACCTAGAAACCTGTCACTTACCTGTCACCTGTATACTTACTTTTATAACTAACGATGAAAAATATGCATAGAGAAAACATTTTCAATAACTAATAGTATTTCACATATCTGACTGAATGTTAATGTGTACAAAATTGAACAATATACACATATCTACTAAAAAAATGTATACACTAAAGAGTACATCAATCAGTTCACCCTGAACAATGCAGCAGAAAATTGTATTATTATTGTTTTTTTAGTAATATTAAGAGTGTACCGACAGATCAAGTTGAAAAAAAAGGTTTTTCTTTTAATGCTGTAAAAATAAGTCTTGTTAAAATGTACAAAAGTACAGGTTTAAGCTAGTCAGTATAATATGCAGGATATATCTTACTAACAAATTATTAAAAGTACAGTAGATTTTATTATTGGAATTCAATAATAAATACACTATGCGCGTCACATTATTATTTCTAAATAGTTAAGAAGGCCTTGTCAGGATGAGAAATAATTTCTGTGTAGGAAGATTTTTTGAGTGGAACTTGTCCATCCATCATCTAAAAATGTATTGCAATATACTATTATTTTTCATTCACATTAGAAAATATGCTGAATATTTTTGCAAATATTTGTAGATATATGTATATCTGTGTGAAAATAAATATGTTTAGCTCGAATTTTAGTTATAGTAAATTTATGATTAATATAAATACTAACTAATTACATAACTAATCTATTGTAAGCAATTACTATTTTTACTGTCACGAAGATAAATATGTTGTTTGAAATTAATGTTGTATGGTTTAGAGACACATGTTATGGCGTAGTTTTGATGCACACATCTAAACAACCTACCGTTTCAGTTTCTATGATATTTATGAATTGTATAATATTTAAATTGGTACAACCACACGTAACAAAATATAATCTTATGTTTACTGTTACGAATGTCTCACAATAACTCCTTATTAATGAACCGTATATGTATACTACACGTTATCACAACTAAAACGTATTAGGTTAGAGGTTAGGTTGATGTACCTCCATGCATGTGCAACAAAAATCACTTGAAAATTTTCTTATAAATTGTATTATAGTACATTGTATTACCACACTATTTCTGAATTTTCCAAATTTTATTAGGTAAAAACACATTCAACTGATATATAACGTAAATTATATTATATGTTATATAAAAAGAGCATAGCAGAACATGGAAATTTCCACCCATTTTTATGAATGCGGGATAGTTCTGGAAGTCTAAAAATGCCACCATGTTGTGTATTCATGCGAGCACATTGAATTCCAGTCTGCTCAGGATTTCAGGACAATCAAACAAATTATTTACAATTTTATACAACAAGGTCACATAGATACAGAGTCTACGAGTGTCTAGCCTGTCGACTATGTACTCTGCTAATAATAGTTCAAGTGGATGATCTGTACGTGGATAAAATCCATGAGCCTTAAAATAAACGTGCTTTAAAAATTTTCTCTGAACGTTCTCAATCATATACTTTTATTTCCATACTTAGGATGGAATTTGAACGTATTAAGTAAAGCATCAATTGACTGAGACTCGAATTGCATATAATAAAATAAATAAAAAAATAGTTTTGTTGGTATGCAACGGTGAATATAATGATTAAATGAGAGAGTTCAGGATCAAAAGTAAATTCTAGATCTCTAACTGTGTTGGGTCTAAGAAGAGGATTGTCATTAATGTTATAAGGAAAAACTAATATACTAGGAAAAAAGGATATATTTATAGAAAGAAATTTTTTCAACCATAATAACGCCACCGACACCAAGGCATTATCGAGGTGTGATGTTATTTTATAATTAAATACAATATGCTGATTTTAAGTGTAAATGAATAAATATCACATTAATACGCGAAATGCATTACGTGTCTACATCTCGCATACTCATATTTTCTATCAGTTAAGACAGACACGAACAGTCAGGTTAGTCGTCAGTTGCCTCACCTATGGCGTACTGATGAGAGCTAATTCGCTCTAAACAGGTATATGTCTGGTGGTGCCGCTGACGAATTACTTCGACTGTTTGCTGTAGGTTTTTTAGGTGTCATTCAATGCTGGTCTGGATATAAGCCCGCAGAGCACTTGTTTCCTAGAATTTTTCTTTTGCAAATTTTACATTTATGAACATTAATAATTGTTGGTTACCGATTTTCTAAACATCACTCCTTGACAAAATCTATACATTTCTGTAAATATAATCATTTATGGAACACAGTGTAAAACGTTTTAAGTTAGATAAATCATTATTAAACAAAATAAAAAAGATAGCCCAAGATTGGATCTTTGGGATACACCAGAAGTGAGTAAAAGGTATTAGATTTAAAACCATTGCATGAAACCCACAGTTTGCATTGAGAAGAATGATCGAAGACACAAATGATCGAGTTTATACATCAATATATGTCATATAGTATACTGTTATTCTTATTACCTATGTCTTTATTTCCTCCTCCTGCCTCTTTCATTGACCTATTTCACACATTTCCAGGCATTTGGTACTATCTCTTACCCTCTATCTTAATATTGTTTAACTAAGCGAATGTCTATATACTGTAGGGAAAGAATAAACGGCAAGGCCCCAGTATGGAAACGTCCTCAACAATTACACATGTTTAAATCATTGTTTAGTTGGTGTTTGGCGAATCAATTTGCTGAAAATGAACATTAAAATGGTTCATTAATTCGATGATTGACATCTAAATCGAATCACAAATTATTACCAGCTACAGCGTAAGCGCGCAACGGACAAAAATTTCAATGATTCCGAATAAACAATGCCGAGGGAATTTTGCTCATATCACCCTGAATGGCAGCCGTCAAGCTCAGGGCAATAGGAAAAAAATTAAAAATATTCCATTAAAACAACGGTTTTATGTATCGCTTTTCCGCTGCACGGGTCGCTCCCGCAGTGGTGGAAATGCCACCCAGTCATCGGGACGTTCGACCAAAAATTTACCTCACTTTTGAATTTATAAAATGCGTAAAATACTCTGGTCGCTAATATTAATATATATCTTCGTTAACTAATTAGGTTTATATAGAATCGGACGTTAAAGTACAGTGTAACAACTTGTTGTTCGGGCGTAAATCGCAACTTAAACGCCCGAGAGCGCTGATATAAGTCGCTTGATTTGTCTCACTTTTGAATTTGTAAAATGCGTAATATGCACTGGTCGCTAATATTAATATATACCTTCATTAACTATATAGGATTATACAGACTCGGGTGTTTAAGTACTGTTTAAGGGCTTGTTGCTCGGGCAGAAATCGCAACTTAAACGCCCGAGGGCCTTATTCGCGCCCGAGAGCGATGATGTAAGTCTCCTGATTATATGTTTTTTTTTATAAAGAAAATGACGTTAAAGTACAGTTTAATTACTTGTTGTTCGGGCGTAAATCGCAACTTAAACGCCCGAGGGCCTATTAACGCCCGAGAGCGCTGATGTAAATCTCGTGATTATATGATTTATATAAACAAAAGGACGTTAAAGTGCAGTTTAACGACTTGTTGTTCGGGCGTAAATCGCAACTTAAACGTCCGAGATCCTTATTAGCGCCCGAGAGCGCTGATGTAAGTCTCCTGATTGTATGTTTTTTTTTAATAAAGAAAATAACGTTAAAGTACAGTTTAATTACTTGTTGTTGGGGCGTAAATCGCAACTTAAACGCCCGAGGGCCTATTAACACCCGAGAGCGCTGATGTAAGTCTCCTGATTATATGTTTTTTATAAACAAAAGGACGTTAAAGTACAGTTTAACGACTTGTTGTTCGGGCGTAAATCGCAACTTAAACGCCCGAGGGCCTTATTAGCGCCCGAGAGCGCTGATGTAAGTCTCCTGATTGTATGTTTTTTTAATAAAGAAAAGGACGTTAAAGTACAGTTTAACGACTTGTTGTTCGGGCGTAAATCGCAACTTAAACGCCCGAGAGCCTTATTAGCGCCCGAGAGCGCTGTTGTAAGTCTCCTGATGGTATGTTTTTTATAAAGAAAAGGATGTTTAGTTTAACGACGCCCTGGACCTCCATATCTTCCACGATTCGCTTGCAAAATTCCCGTGTCACGACCGCGTTGCTCTATCGCAGTAAAAGTAGCTGCACTTGGCATATATCTACTGGAAAGTCGTTCTGTGTACAGATGAGAAGCTATTAAAGCGTTTTGTCTTAACTTTACCATAAATTAAAACGATATTCGTCAACTTCGAGTTGCTATAAACTTAAACCATTTTTGACACATGAAAAACTAATGTAAACACTATCGCATAAACGTTAATACTAAAATTTACAGTAGCCCAGCGGTATAAAGGTTGAAAATACTACAACTTTAATTATTCAAGACACTCCATGTTATTTTGATGATGACAATTTAGGAAAATATTTAAGATAAATTTAATTACCTTGTTAGAAATAAGTCGTATTTGATCAGAGAAAAAATATCGAAATTCAGAAGACAAAAGACTATCCTATTTGACGTTTACGATACATTTACCTAGATTCCATCGCCAAACACAAGAACATAAGACCGCTAAAATATCCGAAAAGTTAATAAACAAAAAACTGATAGATTGGAAATTGGACCCCACCGCTGAGGGCGCGTATTTGACTTCTCCTTTTCTCTCCATTTAGGGTAGTATCGAATGTATCGATTAGTCCATCATTTAGTGATCCATTTGTAATTTTATACCTCTAAAAGCGTGCCTTAAATATTTGCAGATACTCAGGGATTTTGCGAAACATATGTCGGCAAATATTTGTTCTATCGGGGATTCATTTTGATGGATTCCCGTAAGAATTCTGTACATGGGGCTATTGTTGTGTTCTGCTCCATATATTCGTTTAAATATTTTGTTGCAAAATTCTACTAATCACAAGAAGTGGAAAGTTTAATACTTTTTGCTGAAGATCCTCAATAATAGTTAAATTTGAAGAATAATAATATTCAATAAGGCAATTATTATAAGTAGCTACTCCTAAATCAACCTCAAAAAGTTTTAGTTAAAAAGAAATTATTCTTGTAATTGCGAGTAGCAAAATATTTACAGCAAAATTGTTGGTTTATATTAAGTTAAAAAAAAATGGGTACGACACACGTAATTACCACTGTATTGTTCACAAAAGTTTTAAAAAAACCTGCAAAAATTATTTGCAAAGCAGCTACAATCTTTTGTACGATAAATATAACAAAACACTTTAATTGACCTATTATATTGGCAAGGAAGTGGTGTAATACGGTGAATAAAACACATGTATACAAATTAGTTCTTCTAGTGTGCTAGCTTGATATAGCATCAGAGACCTTTTCGCCTATCATGGCACAATCTGCACTTGTATGTGAGGAAAGGGTAAAAGGGAATACACTTGTATCTGCCACTCTCAAATTATGTATCCCAAATACCCTTAGATTAGAGTCTACAACAGCTCCTTCCAATGGATTACTACCCGCTGGGCACGTACCCACTGGATGAAACACTGATACACTGAGTTGTCTTATGTAGCAGTACCAGTAATCTCTAGAAAGGTATTGAAAGTTGCTACAAGCTGGCAAAGGCCTGTCTTGAAACTTAGCACCTATTTTCCTAAAAGCTGTAGTGTTAATCAGATCCAAACAGAAGTTTATGCCTTCGTACAACGTATCTGTATCCTTGTTCTCAGCATCAGAAAACAAATTGTAATCTATCAAAGGATAATCGAAAGGATTTTTTCTTTTTAATTTTACAGTATCAGCTGATTCCGCATGAAGAAGAACCACTGTCACGTAAAACGATGCAGTTTGGTTCTCCCAGTTCCAAATCTGGATAGTTAGGTGTAGGTTCAACGCTGAATTTATACCATCACGTGGGATTTGGTAATCGATGTTAGAGGACCTGTTCCATTTTTGTATGCTTCAATTTCCTCCCTTAAAGTTGAACTTGGTAATGTCATATTGGACGTAAACTGCAAACCAAAGAGGCCAGTGTGATCCCTCAGAGTTGTACCGACTGATAGATTTTTAATTACTGGAATACCTAAGTATTCTAAGTGTTGCTGAGGTCCTATGCCAGACAACATGAGAATTTGTGGAGAAGACACCACACCAGCTGACACTATTACTTCTTTGTTTGTCGTTGCTCTGTACATTTGACCTTGGTAAGAAAATATAACACCAGTTGTTAGTTTTGTAGCGTTGTCAATTTCTACTTTGGTAACATAACTATCAGTATTTACCCAGAGATTCTCCCTGTAGATCACCGGAAATATAAAAGCTGTTCCTTGGTCATGCCTTTTACCCATTATAGTGTTATATTGTACCACACTACCTCCCATCTGTTCTGGACTGTTGTCATCTGTGAAATTGTGTCCCAGTACTTCGTTTGCGTTCCTGAAAACATGTTTTAGAGGTATGTCTGGATAGTGGTGCTCTACATTCCAATATCCTCCAGTACTATGGTACGCATAGTCAACGGGAGCATCTAGGTCGGTTGGGTGACAGTCTTCTGATCTTTTGAAGTAGTAAAGGACGTTTTCGTAGAACCAACTAGAATCAATGACCACGTCGGCCCATCTGGTGTAGTCTATTAGGTTTCCGCGGCTGTATATTACACCATTTATCAAAGTAGTGCCTCCAAGACCTCTTCCTCTGGGCACTGTACATTTTTTTATCGACGGTACGTGAAGTGAGAAGTAAATTTTATATAGTTTTTAATAGATAATTCCAATTAAAAATTGAATAGTGTTTAGAATACAGTTAGTATACGCTAAAATATAGTCGTTGGTTAGTGTTAGTAGCAATCTTGTCTTATTCTGCAAGAAAAGGCAAGACAAATTTTACTTTGCTTGTCTCAGCCAACACTATAGTAGGTAATAATAATTTCTAGTTTAAGACAACAACGATTTAATTTTAATTTAATTTCTTACCTAAACATGCTGTGTGATACATATGTGAATCCCCAGTTGTATTCTGAGAAAGCACTGACAGCATACAGGGTGTTAAAAAAGAGTGTAAAATATTTTAGGAGGTAATAGTATGAACCAAAATAAGCAGAAAAGTCTTAATAAACATGGGTCCGCAAAGTAAGTATTCGTTTTTCAAACATTTTATTTTATTAGGAATAAACCGACAAAGGTAGCTTTTAACAAACAAAAAACAAAGTTACAGAAGATGTTCAAAGTGCCCTCCGTCCATTTCCAAACAGGCACGACATCTTCGTCTCAACGATATTCGAACTCTTTCGAAAACACCCTCCTTGGTTTAGATTTCTTGACACTTTTGATTAATCCGTAACTGCAGCTCTTCCAGGCTATTTACAGCCTACACTAATGTCTTCAAATATATCCAAACAAAGAAGTCTAGAGGGTTCAGATCAGGCGATCTTGGAGGCCATAACACAGGTCCACATAGATGGGTAGGAAGGGCCGGACCTGTTTTATGGCCTCCAAGATTACCTGATCTGAACCCTCTAGATTTCTTTGATTGGGAGTATTTGAAGATATTAGTGTATGGTACTCCTGTAAATAGCCTGGAAGAGCTGCAGCTACGGATTAATCAAAGCTCTCCTGAACATTTTTTGAGTTATGGCAGTCTTGTTCCAAACTGACGATATGCTCTATGGGATACTTATCTGGATTTCGAACAGGCCACTGTAATGTGGTGATACCAGCAGTTTCCAAAAAATTCCATACAATATGGTGTCAGGGCACAATTATAAAAAAAAATATGCGGTTCTGGGTTCCGGTAAAAACTGTAATTTCGTCAATTCTTAAGGTAAGACAATGATTGAAAAAACAACATTTTCGTTAAAAAAAAATAAAAGGACTGGATACATATATTTATTCAGAACTTCAACATAAAGAGGAAAAGATAATATTCAAGTAAATTAAGGAGAATCCTTGATTTTAATTGCTATTTATGACTTTAGACATGATTACGTGACAGATAAAGTGCATAATTCTTAAATTATAACTGCGTATTGTTAATTGCTGCAAATGAGGCAACTAGCTCGTAAAGCTTCATATTATTGCGAATATCTTGCACAAATTACTACTTAAATTAATTTAATATGTTATTAATTGAAATAATACTTCTGGCGTATTATTATTCTTAACTACGAAAATGTTCATAAATACCTAATATTGTGCTGTTTTCGGCCTGATACCTGCTGGCGTCGACTGGAAGCACGTATTGCAAAGCCTTCTGCGATTCTCTTGCAATCAAATTTTCGTAATACTCCACCAAGGCTTCTGTGCTATCTTCATCCAAACCTATAGTGGATACTATAATAACCGCTACTATCGCGATAAAACAAAAAGCAAGACCTACTTTCAAAAGAGTAGATCTGCTAACAGAAGTATTTACTCGTAACCACATTTCTTACTATCTTTTATTTGGTGTTGTGTTTCTGTTAATGAAACCAGATTTGTACTTGTTCCGTTTATTGTTTTATGTGACGTGTGTACACTGAAAAACAGTTTCGTTTATCGTCATCTGGCGAAATCTATAGCAGTGGTTATTTTTTTAATAATTTTGTAAAAGGTTCATTTCTTAATGTTTGAGAAGTTGCTGTTTTGATTAACTTTCACATGTTTTATTAGGAACGTTATAACATTCACAATGTACAGGATTGCTAATACCTTAACACTATCACTAATCAAAATCAATATTGAAACCACATCAGAACCTTTTGTTTTAAAAGCGACTAGAATCACAACTAAACTGACTCACTTCACTTCTAATACTGCTTAAATATTCAAAATGGAAACTTTAGAAACGTCTCGAATTTTCAACACAGTTCTAGCCTTAGAACTCGATGCATCCCATTGCATCTCGAAAGCTACGTTATAAAGTCAACAAGCCTTATAGTGAGCAAATCTTGTGATCAGTATTATTCGTATCTATTATCCTTAAACAGAATATAGTTTGTTATTTGTAGGATGTATAGTAAGAAGCTTACACAAAATTAATTACCGTAAATTTGAAATAATATTTCTTGTACCTTTCGCCTAGTGTAAAATGAAATAATGTAAATTCTTTATCTTAGCGTTATGATAATTGTATGTTCTAATTTGCTGTAAAAAGCACGCGAGTGCTTTATAGCTTTGTCATGTGTTACATTTTGTAACAAATTTTTTATACCAGTTTTTTATTGAAAAATTATTTTTCTTGACAAAATTGGAATCAGTCTTTCAAAATGCCTAAATCTATTTCTCTACAGTACATATATTATTTTAAAATAAAATAATGTGAATAATATGAGTGGGTAGAATAAAAAGATGTTTTGTACAAAACAAGAACAGGAATAGTAGCTATTAGTTAAATGTAAATATTTGATAAATTTAATTAAATCTGTCTGCGACTAATGCACTAAGCATTAATAAAATAAAAAAATAACAAAAGGTTATTGCAGAACAGTCAAAACAAATCAAATATTTTGTCGAAAAAAAAATATGAAATCATGTGCACTGAACAATAACAAAAAGGAAGACAAATATTTTACAGTTACAAAATTATATTGACCTGTTAAATATATTGAAATATAGTAAAATTCAATATACAGGGTGTAAAAATATATTACAAACTTTGACACACAGTTAGAAAATTAAGCCAAGTGTTGGCACCAGAGCCTAGTGCTAAAAATTGTTTGTTTTCAATATCAGTTACTCATGCTTAATAAAGTTATTATTTTATTTGAGGAAAATTTAAGTAGTGGCAATGAATAAACGAAACATCAAAACATTTATTTTTGATATTACTTTTATTTTTACGAGATTTCTGTGTAAAACCACTATAACTTTACGTCGAGAATACATATATTAATAACCTCTGTGATTTTTGAGGAAATTATAGTATTTAGTGATTTTTATAAAAAAAAATTGCCAACACATTGTCGATCCGTCTTTTAAAAATCCTAAATTCAACTTTTTATAGGGATATTTTAGGTCAAATTTGAATACAGCAAGTTCACATCAGATCTAAATGAAAATGAAAAGAAATAGAGTACATTTTAAATAAAACCTTAATTATAAAAATTCTCAATACTAAAACCAAGAGACCACGTTCTTTTACTATGCTGTGAGACAATTATTTAAGTTTTATCGAAAATATGTTGCTTTACGTCCACTCGGATTGGTAGAACGTCGATTATTTCTCAGATATGTTAGTGGAAAGTATCATCGAATTGGTGGGCGGTATTTAGAAAATCAATGCCTTCTCACAAGAAGGGCCAACATTTTTTAAGCTGGACAAGAGTACAGTAGATACGGATTACGACGAACGTCTGCTACCCTTTTAGTTGACGGCGGTGGTGACCTCACTTGTCTTAAAAGACACGGAAGATGGAGATCGAACACTGTGGCGGAAGGCTACATTTAAGATTCACTTTTGAATAAAGAAAATATTGCGAAAAGAATACTGAAAGTTAATAATGGTAATGATAAACCAAGCACCGTTGTCATTTCTGATTTCATAACATCTGAAAATAATACAGGGTGTTAAAAAAAGTGTGTGAAATATTTAAGGAGGTAATAGTATGAACTAAAATAAGCAGAAAAGTCTCAATAAACATGGGTCCGCAAAGTAACAGTTGCGGAGATATGGAATGTCATATATTTTTTAGCCCCTTTTTTATTTTTCCAAAATGTTGTGTATGTTGTTATAATAGTTGGTTGATGTTTAGTGAAATAAACAGTACGTATTTGACAATTGTTCTCAGTGCACAAGTTTTCTTTCGCTATGGCTGGTTACTCTAACGCAGAATTAACAGACATGCATTTCATGTATGGTCGTGCTAATGGGAACGCCACCGAAGCGCTACGTCTTTATGTTGACGCTTATCCAAATCGCCAGATTCCTTTACAACGCATGTTTGGAAGAATTCACCAAAGATTGCGTGATACCGGTTCCTTGAGCAAACAGTGCCATTTATCCGGAAGACCAAGGTCGGTATCCACTCCTAGAGCAGAAGAAGAAATTCTAGCACTGGTAGAGCAGAATCCAGGTACGAGTGTTCGGAGAATATCAGCCGAGGTAGGAATTAGTGGTCCTCTTGTTTGGAGAATCCTTCACGAGCAACTGCTTTATCCATACCATGTGCAACGAGTACAGGCCTTCACTCCAATAAATGATCATCAAGCACGTTTGGTTTTTTGCCGCTGGTTTCTACGTCATGATGCTGAAGACCCTCGTGTTCTTGCAAACATTATTTTTACTGATGAGGCCGGGTTCAAATAGAGTGTCTAATTTTCACAATACGCATATTTGGGCCGACCAAAATCCTCATGCTCTAATAGAATCTGGACATCAGGCACGTTTTTCATTAAACATTTGAATGGGTATTGTATGTGACAGGTTTCTAGGACCTGTTGTTTTACCAAACCGATTAACAGACGCTGCTTACCTCAACTTTCTGCAGAACACACTGTATGAGTTTTTGGAAGACATTCCTTTGAATCAGAGGCAACAAATGTGGTTCCAACATGATGGTGCTCCAGCTCATTTTTCCATGACCGTTAGAGAGCATTTACACCAAACTTTTCCACATAGATGGGTAGGAAGGGCCAGACCTATTTTATGGCCTCCAAGATCGCCTGATCTGAACCCTCTAGATTTCTTTGTTTGGGGATATTTGAAGACATTAGTGTATAGTACTCCTGTAAATAGCCTGGAAGAGCTGCAGCTACGGATTAATCAAAAGTGTCAAGAAATCCAAACCAAGGAGGGTGTTTTCGAAAGAGTTCGAATATCGTTGAGACGAAGATGTCGTGCCTGCTTGGAAATGGACGAGGGGCACTTTGAACATCTTCTGTAACTTTGTTTTTTGTTTGTTAATAGCTTCCTTTGTCGGTTTATTCCTAATAAAATAAATTGTTTGAAAAACGAATAGTGGTCCATATCTCCGCAACCGTTACTTTGCAGATCCATGTTTATTAAGACTTTTCTGCTTATTTTTTTTTCATACTCCTGAAATATTTTACACTCTTTTTTAACACCCTGTATAACTATTAATGAAACGTGTTGGACTGCTTTGAGAATTGCTCCATGAATGAGGGTAGTAGTGACAGTTTCAGTGGTTTATTTAATAATAATACTTGTTCAAACTGTGTATTTAATATCAATGTAGATAACAACGCAAATATTGTTGAATAAACTTTTATAAACTAAAACTTTTAAACTAAGGATTCAAAGTGTCAACTTTAGCTCCTAAGATTAAAAGTGATAGTTTGTTGCTAATATACCATTTTCTTTCTCACTAAGGAAAAAGTCAACCTTACAGATTCCTGACAGTAAAAAAATGTGATAGTTTTGTGACGGTTGGAGAAAAATTTATATTTTTCGTAGGTATAACCAAGGTAAATACAACAAAAAAAATCTGGGAACGAAAAATTATCAAACCGTCTACGCTTTTTCTGTCAGTTTGAAATAATGAACCGGTTACATTTTTTCTGGCAGTTTGTGAAATAACAGAAGGGCTCGAGAAGTCCCAAATTAACCGTGCACTTTCACCCTTACCGTGCCGCAGCTTGCCTCATATTCTGCAAAATTGCATATTTCTCAATGAAACCGGCGTCTCCTCAGTGGACGAATTCATTTTTGCGATCCATCAATCACAGCAATAGAAACTGATTTGTCATCGGACTTCTGTGACTCCGTTGGGGCACAATGGTAGTCGACAATTATCAGCGGGATGAATTTAAAAGGTGGGCAATGGAATCGATCGATCACTCTTTGTACGATGGTCGTAATGATACGCTTATTAAAAGTATATCAATTATTCGGGGAAAGTGGCTGGATTCGACCTGAAAGGTGCGAGATGTGAGCTGGGTTTACGTTACAATTATTTGAAAAAAATCATTGAAGTCCCACAGTTGTTGCGAAAGCAACGCACAAATTTGCGAAGAAGATACTACATTCTTGAAATAAAAAATAAGTAGTATGAGTCATTCCATATAAAATAGTCTGAAAATAAAATTGTTGCCGACCCATTTTAGATTTTGGTGTAACTTTGAAAAACTCTACTCTAGGGTCCCAAACAACAAAATTTACACGAGTTTGATTTTTACAAGCGCTTGTTTCCGCCTATTTAAATAAAGACTTAAAAATTGCTATTTTTAAGCTTTATTAATTTTTGCTGTCAAATTTTTCTGTTTGAAGATATTTGAATGATCAAGACGGAATTCAGAATGGAAAAGATAGTAGTTTCAGTGTAAATGAAGATAATTGGCTAGGACGATCCCTTTGAATAATAGCAGCGTGCTGAAAATGAATGTTTTTTAGTCATTTTTCGTGAATTTCAATCGACTCTAGCGTCTTAACTGTTGAGAGTTAAAAATTCATGCTCCGCGGGAATTAAGTATACATATCATAGACAAAATTCGGCTACAAGTTGAGCTGAGTAGCCCACTCTTTATAGAGGAAAACTTTGCTTGAAGTTTTGAAATTTTTAAAAATCCCAATTTCAGGCTATGAAATGAGCGTGTTGACTGCGAGATAAAAATCTGATACTTTTGTGATCTTAGCAGGGCTTTCGACTGCGTCGACCATAGCATATTACTTAAAAATATATCATATTATGGATTACGAGGTATTTGATTGAATTCGATAAGTTCAGTTTTGAATGACCGGAGACAATAGCCTTAAGCATAGAGATTCTTTTGAGTGTTCAATATGTAAATTCAGAAATACAAAGTTTAACCATGGGTGTTCCACAGGGTTCTGTACTGGGTCCTTTGTTGTTTCTTTTATACATTAATGACAAACACCATTGCTTCTAATATTCATTTTACTATATATGCCGATGATACTTCTCTTTTAATTTCTGATAAATCTTCCTATGACTTAGAAGCAAAATGTAATATTTAACTTAATAAATTATGGACGTGGTTCTGTAATAATAAATTATGTTTTAATGTGACAAAGACTCGTGCGGTCAAATATAGAATTAAATGTAAATATAAATGGCATACCAATTAATAATTATTAGACTCGTGTAAAATTTTTAGGAATTGAATTTGATAGCAATTTGTCCTGAAAATCACATTGTTCAAATATTTGTTTTAAACTGAATTCAATGTTATTTATTCCGAAATTTGCATACGGTGCTTGTAACTCCGCAGCTTATAAATCTGTATCATGCACAGGTGGGCAGTAGAATAATGTATGGTGTCTGTTTCTGGGACGGGTCCACTATGTCTTCTAATGTATTTATATGCCAAATAAAGATACTAAGATGCATTTTTCAAGTTCAAATTCATGAAGATATATTTTTTTCAAATATTTTATTCTAACTTTACCTGGACTTATATTTGAATAGTGTAATTATATTTTCAGTTACAGATGTACCTAAATTTCATACCAATAAAGAAATTCATCAAATTAATACTCGTCAAAAAAATTAATATCATATAGGTACCGTTTGTGAGATTAAAGCTTACCATGAATTCGCCAAACTGTCTGGGCCTTAAGCTATGTAATAAATTATCTAGTGGTATAAAGACTTGCTGTTCACTTGAGAGTTTAAAAAAAGACTGAAATCGTACCTAATTATATGTGTCCATATTCATTAAATAAATATTTCAAGATTTAAAATTGCGATTTTTGTTTTTTTTTATGTAATTTTCTATGATTTAGTGTGTTGTTTATTTATTTACTTTAATTTAGAATTTCTTATACAGTGTAAAACTGTCCATTAGAAAAATAAACAAACAAACAAACACGATGAAGTAAGCTTCATTTTCCATCATCTTTGGAATTTGACAGAAACGACTAATGACGTCATCAATTATATATTATTTTTAGAAACACGCCCAAATTTATTTCCTGTTAAAAAACTCTCTTTTTCTAATAAACTTTTATTACAGATGTTTTTCTGTATTACTTCCCGTTTAAAAGTTATAAGCCATATCGTCCTAAAGAAGCTCAAAAAAATACCACTTAAAATTCACATTAGCGATGGAAGGATCAAGTAGTCGTTGCAAAATAATTGAGTGTTCGTTGTTTGAAGTGGATAAATGTCATTAAGAAAAAATAAAAGGATTAAACTCTATAATTCCTGAATACAGTTAAAACAAAAGGTGATGATAATAATAACTAATCTTAAAAAATGAGGCAATCGCCCTCATACTATATCTATATTACAATACATTCTCTATATGACCTCCTCACATATTCAATCTTCGACTGACCTTTTTTGTGGGCTGCGTTTATTAACAATTCGCCGTTTAACTCATTGTAAACCTTCTTTTAGCAGTATCTAGTAAAAAGATGAAAGTTAAAATTTTTAATTAAAAATTCTTAAAAGTTCAATAAAACTCAATTGACCTATGACAACTACAAACTTTATGACATAAATTACTACAGTGAGAAAAATGATTTTACCAATTTTGATTCACCAAGATCATATTTTGTAGCGCCGTCTAGCGTCTAAAATACGTATTCATTTCATTTTCGTCGTCCCAGAAAAACCCCTTATCCAAATTTAAGCCAATCATTGAGCATTCGAAACATTTTGAATTCAAAATTTTAACTTTGACTTTCTATATCTTTTCAATCATCAATGCTTGAACTAAAGTAGATTTGGCCACATGTAATATTTTATCATCAGGAATCTACTGTCTGTCTCTGTCCCATTCATTTCTGACACCCTGTGTAGTTCATATTACGCAAACTTCAGATTTCGTTATCAAAACGTTAATTAGAACAAATTAAAGTCATTTGATAAGAAATACTTACGTATGTTTAATTTTTCATAAAGTAGTATTTCCAACATTTTATTTACACACTGTACACATACTTCTGGATAACTATACAGTGAGTGGCAAAAGTATAAAATAAATTTATTTAAAAATAAGGTGTTCGTTTTTTAGAAATTTGCTTAGATTCGTCAATTTTTATTTATAGTTGTGCATTTTTTTAAGTAGATTTTATGTATACAGGGTGAAACAAAAAAATTATAGTTACATGTTCAACTTTTTGAGTTTTTATTCAATTTGCCATGCAATTTTAAGTATTTTTTATGTCAATTTCATGATAATTGAATAAAAATAAATAATAAAAATTGACCATGATATAGATAATTATTTTTTGTTCACCCCGTATACATGAAAACTGGTTTAGGAAATGCGCAACTAAAAATAAAAATTGACGGGTTCGACCGATTCAAAAAATGAACACACCTGATTTTTAAATAAATTTATTCTATACTTCAGCCCCTCATTGTATGAGGAAAACCTGATATGAAGGTGAACAATTTAAACCCTAGATTTATCTTTTGTTTTGTACAGTCATTATAACGACGTAAAAATATAAAAAGAATTGTATATTTCAACCTTGAACGGTGTTGGCTGATGTAATTGCTTTAATACCTATAATAACTTGAGGTGTATAATCTAGTAAGTACATATGACTTGTTAGTGCACAAATTATCCAAAATCCACCTTAATTTTTATTTGATTTTAATGTTAGTAGTAGCAATATCAGCAATAATAACTTGGATAACGTTATTTTAACGGAATTTTTTCTATGGTAAAATTCTTTAGAAAACATTATACAGGGTGTCCGGAATATGAGTGCCGTAATTTTAAGGGCTTATATATCTGACTAAATGCAATAAAAAAACTCTTATGAAAAAAATGTCTAAAACGAATAGTTTGTCTACAAATACATTTTGAAAAATAAAAATACAACTGCAATAATATGCAAAACTATGTTACGAAATTACAAACTAAAGTACAATTAAGGTTAAGTAAAAGCGCCTGTAACGTAATTTGTTCATAATTTGATTTTTGTATTAGTATTAATGGAATAAACAATTGAAGTTTTCGAGATATTCGTTAAAACTGCAACGTACTGTAACGAACGACAACGTAGAAGTGTCAGGCTGCTGGTGATAACCTAAAAGTAATATTAGTCATATTGGTGTGTACAGCTAGTGCGATTCATTTTTGTCTAATTTTTCTTTGATGTTTGTGAGTGTACATAAACAAAAATGAAACAATTTATAGTCATGCAAGTATCGCATGTTAATTTACGGCGAATTTATGCAAAACTCTCTGTCTACGAGACGTTTGTACAGTAAACGCTTCTTGTAAGAAACAGAAGTCATTTTAAACACTTGTAAGTATTATTCTGTGTTGTGAAAAGAGCTCCAAGAAAACCATTCACAGTAAGTACATATGTTTAGGTGTACCTATTTGTAATTATTATGCATAAATACATAACAATCAATAAACAGTATGTCAGCGACGTTGTCACATATTCAAGACCTGTTTGCTGTCATAATTCTGTTACCGTTGGTCAGAGAAAAAAAATTGTTAAGTCAAATATGTTTTGTCCAGTACAACTTATCGCAAGGCAAATTTAAGGAAGGGACTCATATTCCGGTCACCCTGTATAAACATACTTATAAAATGAAGTCAATATATAACGCAATTAAGGAGAGTATGCACTATGAGGTCACGGTCTAGGCGCATCGCGGACTGTTCTGTACCGAGTTGATCACGGTCATTTACAAAATCAGTCCCATATGTCGTACTCTATGCGCTCCCGACTTATGTTACTGTACTATTTATGTATCGAAATATGTTCTGTGGAAGATATATTTTTATTAGACGTGAGTGGCCGAAATTTTCCAAAAAGTTTTGGGCTAGACCGCGACGCGAGCGATTCGACCTACTAGTGCAAAAATGTACATTTGGAATCATTAGAAGATACTTCACTTAACGAGCACGAAACTAGCCTAGATAAATTAAAATACAGGGTGTTAAAAAAAGAGTGTAAAATATTTAAGGAGGTAATAGTATGAACCAAAATAAGCAGAAAAGTCTCAATAAACATGAATCCGCAAAGTAACGGTTGCGGAGATATAGAATGTTTCATGTATGGTCGTGCTAATGGGAACACCACCAAAGCGCGACGTCTTTATGTTGACGCATATCCAGATCACCAGATTCCTTCACAACGCATGTTGGAGAAATTCAACAAAGAATGCGTGATAGCCGGTTCCTTGAGCAAACAGTGCCATTTATCCGGAAGACCAAGGTCGGTATCTACTCCTAGAGCAGAAGAAGAAATTCTAGCAGTGGTAGAACAGAATCCAGGTACGAGTGTGTGGAGAATATCAGCCGAGATAGGAATTAGTGGTCCTCTTGGTTGGAGAATCCTTCACGAGCAACTGCTTTATCCATACCATGTGTAACGAGTACAGGCCTTAAATCCAATAAATGATCATCAAACACGTTTGGCTTTTTGCCGCTGGTTTCTACGTCAGGATGCTAAAGACTCTCGTTCTCTTGCAAACATTTTTTTACTGATGAGGCCGGGTTCACAAGAAATGGAGGGTTTAATTTTCACAATACGCATATTTGAGCCGACGAAAATCCTCATGCTCTAATAGAATCTGGACATCAGGCACGTTTTTCATTAAACATTTGGATGGGTATTGTAGGTGACATGTTTCTAGGTCCTGTTGTTTTACCAAACCGATTAACGGGCGCTGCTTACCTTAACTTTCTGCAGAACACATTGTATGAGTTTTTGGAAGACATTCCTTTGAATCAGAGGCAACAAATGTGGTTCCACCATGATGGTCCTCCAGTTCATTTTTCCATGGCCGTTAGAGAGCATTTACACCAAACTTTTCCACATAGATGGGTAGGAAGGGCCGGACCTGTTTTATGGCCTCCAAGATCGCCTGATCAGAACCCTCTAGATTTCATTGTTTGGGGATATTTGAAAACATTAGTGTATGGTACTCCTGTAAATAGCCTGGAAGAGCTGCAGCTACTGATTTATCAAAGGTGTCAAGAAATCCAAACCAAGGATGGTGTTTTCGAAAGAGTTCGAATATCGTTGAGACGAAGATGTCATGCCTGCTTGGAAATGGATGGAGGGCACTTTGAACATCTTCTGTAACTTTGTTTTTTGTTTGTTAAAATCTTCCTTTGTCGGTTTATTCCTAATAAAATAAAATGTTTGAAAAACGAATACTGGTCCATATCTCCGCAATCGTTACCTACTTTGCGGACCCATGTTTATTAAGACTTTTCTGCTTATTTTGGTCCATACTATTACCTCCTTAAATATATTACACTCTTTTTTAACACCCTGTATACGAGTATACATAGAAACTAGTATGCTCTGCGATGCGCCTAGACCACGACCGCCTGGTGCGTTTCCTCCTTTACTTCTGTCTCCATTATATGGCATTGAAACTTTAATAATAATTTAAAAAGTATTTATTTTGCAGTCATTAAAATATTTTATTTTGGCAATAAATCGATATATAATCAGCATAAATCAATTTGGTATATATTATCTATTCTATTGAACCGATCATAAGAATAAAAAGCAGCAGTTCAAGATTTGATTCTTGAAGAACAAATGAAGAATGTCATAAAGTTGGCGGCTTGAAACCTTCAAAGACTGGAGAGAATCGTACAGACATCAATTTGGTTCTGTTTGTTGCAATAGAGAAACAAGAGTTGTTATCGATGATCTTCCAGTAACAAAACTATGTTATTCTATGGCTAAAATATGTTTAATATCATGAAATGTAGATATATCTAAAATATTGGTGAAATATGTGCACATACATTTATAATAATTATTGGTTAATATAGGATTATCCCCCTTTGAAACTTCGGTGGTTGAGAGCCTATGCGAAAAAATTAAAAGGAAGGAAGCATAAAAGTATGAATTAATTTTTTTCTATTGATATATCTTCTGAGAAGAAAACTATTGTCTGTATAGGTCAGTGGTCGCACGGTTTAAGGCGTCAGTACTTGAATCCAGGTGACTAGATCGGAGTTGGTTCGCGCCCAGCTGCCGGTAGACCGTATATAAGCTATATTCGTGGAGAGATTGGCACCCTCTCTGCGGGTATGGTAGGGTGGAAGAATGTTGACTTGGGTCAACGTGAGAGATTGATACCGGTCGACGTTTGACTACCCCCTCTAATTAATGAGGTTTTCCTTATTCCTGCACTGAATAGTGGTTAGAGCCTACCAATGTAAGTCATTCCCGGGCGCAGATGAGGCCTGCTTAATAATAATATGCCGCCCCCTCTCCCGCACAAGTCTCCGACTTCTGGGCTAATCCCTGTGATTAGAAAGAGGGGTAGAAATATTATTATTATTATATTATTATTTATTTGGCTCTTCAACATTTTTCCATAGCTTATTAATTTACCTACGTAATACTACTCTTCTTAGGATCATTTGGTCAAACCTCAAATTACATTATTTGTTTAATATTTATGAAGCATTTATGGTCAATCCAAAAAAAAATCTAAAGGCGATTCGCGACGCGTGGTGTCATTACCTCCTACAGCTTTTTTGTACTCGTCCGCTTTGAACTCGGAGGAAGGGTTTTCCTGTGTTGAATTAAAACAGTTTAGCAAAAGCTAACTACTTTTAAAATTCACATGCTATTTAATAGCATATTCGCCTAATCTACCGATGGTAGCTTTAATTACAATTTGTAAGTGCTGAAATGAGAGGTGTGAAAATGCAATGGTAAGTTCTAAAACAAAATTGTTAATAGTAGCAAGGTCAATCAAAAATAATGTAGATAGGTACTTAAGTAACTAAAAAATATGTATTTATTGTTATATTCATACAGCCGGATTCATGAAACGGGCGTAGCGCTAGTCGGACTAACGAGTTTTACGCCCGTGCAAAGCGCGTCAGTTGGCCTAACCAGCTTTGCGCTCATTCACGAAACATGCGTTGCTAGGTAGCGAAGCATGCGTTGCTAGGTAGGCTGTTTATTTGCGTTCATATTTGCGCCAAAAGTTAGACCCAGTATTGTACCTGTCTAAAAATTGCGTAACTTCGGCCTCTAGTTCCTTGCGTTTCCCATTGTATATTTAGTTTTTATACTCAAAAACTGTACTTTTCAGTGCTACGGATTAGTTAACATATCATAGAGTAAGTATTATACATAGTAGTGAATAGGAGTATGCTTTTTATTTAAATTAGTGCAGCAGATGCGTAAATTTTTCGCGTAACCTCCGCTAGTCTGACTAACGTTACGCCTTGTTGATGAATCCGTATGTCATTGTTTATTGGATCGTTCAGTGGTCGCGGGGTTTAAGGCGTCAGTACTTGAATCGAGGTGACTAGATCGCTGTGAGTTTGACCACCGCAGCCGGTAGACCGTATATAAGCTATATTCGTGGAGAGATTGGACCCTCTCTGCGGATATGGTAGGGTGGAAGAATGTTGGCTTGGGTCAATGTGAGAGATTGATGCCAGTGGACATTTGACTACCCCCTAATTAATGAGGTTTTCCAGGTTTCCCTCATTCCTGCACTGAATGGTGGTTAGGGCCTACCAACGTAAGTCGTTCCTGGGCGCAAATGCGGCCTGCTTAATAATAATATGCCGCCCCCTCTCCCGCACAAGTCTTCGACTTCTGGGCTAATCCTCGTTATTAGAATGAGGGGTAGAGATATTATTATTATTAACCTTTGTTTTGTTCTATGCCTCTTAGCTTAGCTGAAATCTTGGTTAATTTAAAGTTTGGTTATTAATTATACAGGGTGTGTGAATAAATTTTCAAATATATACAGCGTGGAAGAAAGGTATGGAATCAATTCATTATTTCTAAAACTACGAAGTTTCATGAAATTTCCTAGGACAGGTCGATTTTGCGTTTTAAAAATACTCTTTTCTATACCAACGCATTTCCGACGTTCATTTGTTTTCGCGTGATGACGTCATCGGATATTTTTTTAAATAGAACCCCTATATTTTTTCATCGGAGTCTTGTAGAGCTTAACTTGCTGAATTCAAAATGTATAATTTCAACACTTTATTCCTTCAACTTTAGCAATAGTGCAGCTATTGAAAACTGTTATCGTTTCAGGTAAAGTGCCTTTTCTACTGAAAATACAGCAAAATGTTACTTGAAAAAGTTGTTCAGAACGGTAAATTATGAGGACGTGCAAAATGTTAAGAAGATCGGCGAGGTTTGATTTTGAAACCATTTTTCAACAAAGCACAAAGATTTTATCAAAGCAGGCCGATCTTTTTAAAATTTTGCACGTCTCCATAATTTACCGTTTTGAACAACTTTTTCAAGTAAAATTTTGCTGTATTTTCAGTAGAAAAGGCACTTTACCTGAAACGATAACAGTTTTCAATAGCTGCACTATTGCTAAAGTTGAAGGAATAAAGTGTTGAAATTATACATTTTTGAATTCAGCAAGTTAAGCTCTACAAGAATCCGATGAAAAAATATAGGGGTTCTATTTAAAAAAATATCCGATGACGTCATCACGCGAAAACAAATGAACGTCGGAAATGCGTTGGTATAGAAAAAGAGTATTTTTAAAAAGCAAAATCGACCTGTCCGAGGAAATTTCATGAAACTTCGTAGTTTTGGAAATAATGAATTTATTCCATACCTTTCTTCCACACTGTATATTAAAATTTTATATGAAGGTATAAGATGTCTAAAAAATTATTCTATTTAAGATCTTCACACTACGGAGACAACGCAGTGCAACTTAACTAAGAATTTGAACTTAAGTAAACTAAAAATCAAGAATAAATTCTACATAAGTATATTATAAATTATTATTAAACAACCCATATTTATTTGTGCGGTTCATTGCTTTTTCCCACAAGTTTTTCTTATTGGGATTCCGGGGTAAAATAATAAATAGTTTATATGGGAATTTTATCATTGTACTGGGACATTTCGGCACAATACATTATCTAAAGTTTGATTGTTTCATTTTAGTGTCTCTAATAACACCTTCAATATTTGAAAATAAAAACCGCAATTGAGACGACGGCGACGGCCCTCCTACGTTTCGTATTCTAAATACAAGTAAACGGTAGCGGGCGCTACCCGGGATGATGTAGGAGGCAGTGACGTCACACAGCGGTTTACGCGAGTCCATATTCTCAAACTATCTTAAAAGTTTTAGAGGCGTCAGAAAACTATAATGTTTTTAGAGTGCACTGAAATCGCAAAATCATTCAGAAAGTATAAAAAAGAATGTTAAATGTAAGACTTAAAAGGTGTATTTTACATTACTTGCTCTTCGGCGATTTCTGATAGCATTCCTTGGAACGAACAACTACCCACTACCCTTCCACGACGACCAGCTTTAAAAATTAAACTACACATTTTTCACTCCACTTATTTTTACACCTATCTTGAACTGCATAAAGAAATCCATTTGTCATCTCGCCAACACGGCATTCTCGTCGCTCCAATTTTTTACGGGGAATCATTAAGGTTGGTTCGGGGTGGTCCCTTAGAGGGTTGAATCCCTGAAAAGGCTTGAGGGGGCTTGTTAAGGACGATTAAGGTTGTATTTGTTTGATAAATAGTTGTTTTGTCAAAGGTTTTTTGTCCCAAATGGTTAAATCTCGAAGAGGATCGATGTGTCTGTGTGATATTTTAGTTTCTGATAATAATAGACAAAAAAGTGAAATCTTATTTGTTAGAAGGGAAAATTCTGAGATATTTCTGCGCTCACATCATTTGCTTTCTGTATAGAGCGTTGACTTTTAATGAATATACATATATAATAGAATTTCGTTTAAAATTATGATAAGAACTAGAATCAGTAAATTTTAAGAAACGTAAAAAATATAATTTAGTCACAGTCGCTATGAAAGATAAATGGAAATTATCCATTGATATGATTCATCTCTTAATTTAAAGATAAAATATACAGGTTGTCTCAGGTATTACTGGCATTCTTGGAAGGGGTGATTGTACAGTGAAAATAAATGAAATTTATCCAAAGTTCATCTTTTCCAAGATACAGGGTGCAAAGATTTTGAAATTTTTATTATATTTTTTATTTACTTAAAAACTCTTAGTGATAAATCAAGAATAATTCTAGGTTGTAATGGGATACCTTAGATCTAATTATTCAGTAAATTTAAATATTCCCATTATCACCAGTGGCGTAGAAACCCCTGCCACTCTAATTTTGTTTACAATAAAAATAGTACGCCACTGTTTTAGTTATAAAAAACGTAAGATACTTTAATTTTTGATTGTTTTGGACATATAATTTGCAATTCTCTTTAAAATGTATTGTATTCAAGTAATTGTTCATTTAAAATATCTCTATATTTCGTAACTTTGTATCAAAAACTGAAGGAAACTTGAAAATCCACTCACATAATTTCCCATTTTAAATAACTTTGTCAAGTAACATTTTGCTGTATTTTCAGCGGAAAAGGTGCTTTACCTGAAAAAAAATCCTCGGTGCATTGAATATTTCAAATAGGATTATTTAGAAATCGGTTAATCCTAACGATTTCAACAAGGTATACCTTTTTCACATAAAGAAGGTAGAAGAATCGATTGTTTTAATAGTCAGATGTATACACTAAGCCGTATAAAAGTTATGCCATTTAAATGAAGCATGATGTGCCATAAGTGGCGCCCTCTACTAGTAGCGTCAAAATTAGAAACAAATTTAAATTTTTCGCCCCAAAAACACCCGATCTCCAAAATGTATACAAATATTTGGATTTTTAAAATTATTTGCAAATAGAAATAAAATTTGTATTTTGACACTCTGTATCTTTTAATCATCAAATTTTGACTTAAGTAAGTTTAGTTATATCGCATTATTTTGTCATCAGGAATCTACTTTTTTATTTAGTTTTATTTGGTTTTTGCCGCACTTCTGTAAAAATAAAGATTAATTAAATAAGCCCCTGCGCCAAACGGATCAGTCAAGGGTTATTTTTGAAACTAAGTTTGGTTAACCAAAAAATTTCACACTGAAAAAGCAGATAAGTAGAAAATACCAAGAATCACATCACTTTCGCGCACTTCCGTATTATTGACGTTTCGAAAAACTCTCTGTTTTCGTTTTCAAAATAGTAGTAAAAATATTAAACGTATTTCATGTTTGACAGTTTAAAATTTGTTTATCTGCTTCCATAGAGATGTTAAATGATTTTTATTTTATTGTTACTTACTTCTTCTTGATACAACTGTAGCCAACAATGATCAATGTTTACTGAACAGTTTGACACACACTTATCTCCGTTCAACAAAATAATCGCGGTCTCTTTTAATTTTCTTTTTGTTGCGTTATCTTCCTTCTGTAAAATTTTTGCCGAACTCCATTGAATCAAATGACCGTTTTCCCTAGCGCGTCCGCAATTTTTTTTTCAGAAGTGTGGCAAAAACCCAATAAAACTAAAGAAAAACTAAAATTATGCCACAAATAAATAGCTTCAGACAATATAAATCTACTCTTGCCCTATGGTGCATTAATTTCGGGACATCCTGTATTGCTGAAGCATAATAGGTCTCACCACGCACAAACTACGAAATGCAGAGATATATTAAAGAACTATTACCTAAATGCATTTTAAACAAAATTCTAAAGAATAATTATTATTTGTTCAAAATTTAAAGTATCTTACGTTTTTGTTATAAGACAGTGGCGTACCATTTTTATTTTAAATAAAAGAAGAGTTCAACATGGTTTCTACGGCACTGGTGATAATGCGAATATTTAGACATAATGAATAATTAGACTAAAGATCAAGGTCCAGATCCAAGTAAATAAAAGACATAAAGATTCAGGTAAATCTCTTTTATTTTGATTACACAGTCACCCCTTCCAAGGATGCCAATAATATATATAGATTAAAAAAATAGTTTTGCTCCTTGTCGTTAAATAATAGTAGAAAAACTAGGTAACTAGGTTATTGACCTAATAATACGGTAGGTCAAGATTCACTCTCGATAACTTATGAGCACCAGATCAGAGGCCTGCCATTTCGGTCTTGGGCAGTTTTCTGTCGACAACACGATGGTTTCTTATCACTTAATATTTAAACACGAAACACTTTTTAGCTTCTCTTAATAATTTACCCATTGGGTAAAGGTTTTTTATGTAATTATACGTTGGAGTTTTGTGATTTCAATGTAACTAAGCCAATTAGCTGCTATGACTGCAAAGAAATTTCTTTATAGCATAGCAGCTACATTTGCTCAGAGAAAAATCCACACGCTACTTGTCGGTTTAACTTTCAGAGGCGATTTGTTGTCAACGTATGTGCAGCAGTGTACGGGTATCGTTTGATTGTACCGTATTTTTTACCGGAAAACCTGAGTGGACTGCGTTACTTGCAATTTTTAATAGAATTATTTGATTATTATTATTTGATTTCATTGGATATTAACATTTTAAATTATTATTAGCTGAAGTTGAATTGAACAAGAAAAAATGATATTCTAAAATAGTCAGTACAACCGTTTATTTGTGATGTCTAAAACCTAGGTAGGAAGGTACTAGAAAAATATTTCAACTTGACAACATTGCATCAGGTCGACATCGAGTTGAACTGTGAGCTATAAACGACCAAGGCTGTGAGCGGTCAGTGACAGTCTGAAAAGGGGGTTTAAATAACGATTTGAAAATATTTTTTTTCCGGCGTAAATATGCATTTAGATGTTTTAATCGCGCAGTCGCATTATACTCATTATTCCCTATCTCCTCATAAAATTAATAACATTATGACTGACTCACCCTGTATGTATACGCAATACACTTTAGTGTATTATTTCATCTTCACTCTTAGGAATAGATACAATTGAGTCTACTCGTGGGGTCTTTTTTCTATCATATTAAAAGATATAGTTTAGTTCACTATTTGCCCTTCATTATAAAAATCAAATGATCCACTTTGGTTCATCATTATAACCTTCATTTTAACCAGGGATAAACTTCTTCATTGGGATTGAAAAAATGTACTTTAGTTGGTTATCCCTCACCCGTCGGAAAGGGATACACTTTAGTTATTCACTTTAATTTACTTCTGCATGTGATTTAAGAACGTCTTTTAGCCCACTGTTTGTTCTTAATCCTTGGTACTATAGGATAGACTTTAGCTATTTATTTAAATTTAGTAAAATTAAAATATGCGGCTTTATTAATTAAAATATGTAGAATATGCACTTTCGCTCAATGCATAATCGATTTTTTATTTAAAATGTTGCAGATTGAGTCACCGCCCAACCCCCTGCGCTCTTCCTCCGGCAACCCTCCTATACGTGCCCCGTTCGGGGACATACAAATCACCTAAATACTCGGAATTCAATAAATCCCCCGGCAATATCTTACGCCCGTTCCGTCTCACATAAGGGCCGACGATAATTCAAAAACGTAAGCAACATACACTTGCGAGCTGCAATATATCAAGCGGGCCGTAACTTTCTGTCGCGCCGTAAATTTTAAAGTCTACCCCTTTCGCCGATACACAATCGGAATCAATTCCGTATCAATAAATATTGATTTACGGAGTAATAGCTGTGAAAAAAGTGTTTTATTTTGCTATAATGTGTCACATAAATCGTCGCCCATAATGGGCCGTGGGGTACCTAATTGTCGACGAATGGGAAAATCATTTTTGTAGGGCTGTTTCTGTCTCATATCGTTCGATAAATACGATTTCCTGAATAGATGTCGGTTGAAATTTGAATTTATTTGACTACCTGAAGAAATACTACGAAATTCAGCACTAAACCACAATGTTCTTCATAATGGAGAAACTGCATGCGTTTTCCAAACATGTGCAGGAGAAAGAATGTATTAATTTTAATCGAAATGACGTTTGTCCTACAGAACCATTGATATCGCATTTTCGGCCACGCGATTTTGTTTACATTCCAAGAGAATGTATTAATGTTAATATTTTGATGACGCGGTTTCACAACACTGGGCTTATTTTTCGAGAAACTTAAGATGCTGCAATCAGAATATCGAATCGAGTGAAAGACTAAAATTTTTGCATACAGTGATGAAGGCTACTGAGAGACCTGATAATATAAGACTCTACATATCATACAAAAAAGTCTATGATAGAACAGTTAAAGCAGCTAAATGCTTGCACTTTGATAGTATTTATAATAATTCAACTAATAAATCGAAGACCGCATGGTCCTTTATTAATAACAGTCTTAATAAGGGGAACCACAATTTATCGGAATTAAAGGAAATTCATTTTGACGATAAACTTATCTCTGATCCCACAGAAATTAGTGACATTATAAATAGTCACTTTGTTAATTTACCTAATATGTTAGCAAGCAACTTAAATACAAATAATAACTATTCCATAGTTGTGAATCGTTACTATCCCACAATGTTTATTAAGCCAGTTTCTGAGAATGAGATATATGATTTAATAATGTCACTTTCAGAAGCTATTTTTCCTGATATTCTGAAAATAGCTAAAGTTATTCCGTTGTTTAAGAAAGGCGATAGATTATCTGTTCTTAATTATAGGCCTATTTCATTACTGCCGTCCGTATCTAAAATATTTGAGAAGGTGGTTTATAACAGAATGATTAACTTTTGTAACAGGTATGATATTTTATGTAAGGAACAGCATGGTTTTAGAGTGGGTAAATCCACACAGTCTGCCATTTTTTCCTTTCTTGATGAGTTGTATGACAATCTGGACTCTAATAAAAAATGTCTTGGAGTTTTCATGGACTTGAGTAAAGCCTTCGATTTAATTGATCATGGGATTCTCTTAGATAAGCTGGGTAAATATGGATTCAGAGGGAACATCGGCCAATGGCTAAAATTATATCTAAGTAATCGCTCTCAATTCGTTCAGAACGGTTGTGCAAATTCTAAAAAATTAAATATTTCACGTGGTGTCCCCCAAGATTCTATTCTGGGTCCACTACTCTTTTTACTTTTTATAAATGATCTACCGCACATATCATCGGGCCTCTTAGTGATGTTTGCTGACCATACTTCCCTCTTATGCACGAATGAACGCTTAACACATTTAATATCAGATACTCAAAGTAAAATTGATTGTTTTGTTTCTTGGTTTGAAAACGCAAAATTGCTACTAAATAGTGAGAAATCTGTATTTATTTACTTTACACCTATGTTAAAAAATTACAGTGAATGTTATCTACTTAGAGTTCATGAAAAATCTCTGGAACAAGTGCAGACCACTAAATTTTTAGGTTTATATTTAGATAATGCTCTTAACTGGGAGAATCACATCTCTCAATTGTGCAAAAAGTTATCACCTGTGTGTTATGTGTTATAAAGGTTAAGTGTCATTACAAGCAGAGACGTTCGGTTATCCTATTACTATGGCCAATTTACTCTCGGATTTCTTATGGCATCGTTTTCTGGGGTTCTTCTCATTTTTCTGATAGAGTATTTAAGTTACAAAAGAAAGCTGTGAGGAATATCATGGGAATTAACACGCAATCATCTTGCAGGCCTTATTTTAAGGAATTACAGATTTTACCCCTAGCCTGTGTTTACATTTTGGAAGTACTGGTACTTGTATATTTAAATTATAATACATTTATAAAAAACAATCATAATCATGATTACAATACCCGCAGACATAGTGACTTAGTTATACCCTGTCACAACTTGACCCTCTATGAGAGGGTACATGGGAATAAAATTGTACAATAAATTACCCGATATGTATAAGAGAAGTACATTTTCAACAAGAGTTTTCTATCAATATTTATTGTGAAATTCTTTCCGATATTGTGGGGTCGTTTGTACTACCACGTCCACTTAACGGAGAAAATTATTTAAATTTTCTAATTAATGACTTACCACTGCTTCTTGAAGATATTCCCATAAATTTAAAACAGAACTTCTGGTTTTTGCATGATGATGCATCTGCACATTTCCCCCGATGAGTAAGAGAATGTCTTGATAGACTGCACTGCACTGCGGCAGGGAAGTTCCTTGGCCTGCACGTAGCCCTGATTTAAATCCGCTGAATTTTTACTTTTGGGGCTATATTAAATCTTTACTTTAGAAAGACATTATTAATAGTTAAGAATAACTGTAGGAAAATATTCAAGATTCGATTAATATTATCAGTCAACATAGAACTTTATTGAACGTGTGACAAAATTTAAATAAGAGGCTAAGAAAGTGCATTGAAATCGCTGGTGGTCACTTCGAGAATCTTTTATGATTAATAATTATCCATAATAAAATTTTCAGTTGTTGTAGTCTTCGTCTTATTGTTAATTCAATTTTGGTATCTTACGACTCCCTAATTTTCTAATTTAATTCCCGCCGAATCTCAAAAACTTAAATCGTCTGTTTTTCGTAAACAGTTGAGTTTATCGATTTCTAACAGGTATACCTTTTCTATTTAGAATTGAAGGTAGTTCAATAGTTTCTTATTAAGATATAGCAAAAAATCGAAAACATTTTTTCAACTTTAACACCCTGTAGAATAAAAAGGAACAACAATTGAATAAGGCATGTTGGGTTCAATCTCTTTATTTAGGCGTTAAGAATCTGCTCTTAAGCTATGTACTATTATTAATGACTCACCTTGTATATCCCAGGGTAACTGAATCTTACTCTTTCGCATGATCACCCTGTACATAATTTACTATATACACGTCAGTTCAGTTTTTCCCTTACGATATATCTTAGAGCTCTGCTCTTGTCAAAGCCCCGAGTTGTATTTGATTTTCCGTGACACTAATTAAACACCGACTTCAAAAAGTCAAATGGTCCGTGCCCATGCAAATGCTGTGGGCCCGTATTGACACAAAATTTTTGTGTAAACAAAATATTGTATTTTATGCGGATATATTCAAATCAAATATACAAAGCTTGCGCCGCGCGCATAAAGGGTAAATATTGTGACAAGAACTGAAACGAAGGGTTGCACATATCACGGGTATATCCACTGATTACCATATTTGCATATACATATCGATATAACAAAAGACAACAAGCCGGCATTGAAATAACATGACCTACTGTTTATCCAGCAAAAGCGCCAGTACGGCACGCTGCGTCAACGAGACTTGTTTGCGAAAATTTGATTCGAATCGCGACAAAAAATCGCAGTCGTTTTTTGTTATAAAGTTAAACATAACGATTTATGAATTAATAATAGCTATTTTCGATAGAAGTTGCGAAATAATGGTATTTTAGGCACGCGACGTTAAGTTAAATGCCTAAAACACCTGTAAATTATACTGCAGGAAACAACTAATCCGCGGACTAATGCCCCGACCGGCATTAAATTACTCCTGTAGTATATGTGTGAACAGTCAAGAACCCTTGTCAGACACACCACCAGACATAGACCAGTTTTGGGCTTGTTAGCCCTCATCAGTATGCCATAGGTGAGATGGCTCGTCGCCCAGGGCGAGAGGTCTGCGTTAAGTACTTGCTGCAGTGTAGGTCGCTTTCTTTCGAGCCGCTTAGGCCGAGCAGGAAGTCAGCAGACCACTTATATATCACCTGCACTCAGTTTATACAGATTCGGAAATTGCGGATCTTTACAGAGAAAGTAGAAATTGCCCCTTCATTACAGGGAAGGTACGAAGTTTAAGAGGCGCGGCGACGTGCATTGGTCTAGCATTCCCCACTACTACGGTAATCGGTTCCGTATCGTCAACGCCAATTCGCTATTGCAAATCTAACTGCCCGGTCAACTGATGCCAGTGTTGTCAGGTCTCATGCTTTTGCATGAGATCTCATGCATTCCGAGGAAATTTCATGCTCTCATATTTTGATTACAAAATCTCATGCTTTTTAATAGACACAAAAAGAAATAATAAAATTATTAAAATTACTCTTTGAAATCTACCAAAACAAAGACCTAACGAGAAATAAAGGCAAAATCGAGGGCAAAATTGAATAGATAGAGGTAGGTATCTACAATATTTAGGTACTTGAAATGTCCTTTATTGTAGACTGCTCTCTTAATAATTAGCAATGAATACATAAACGGGTATGACAGTCTACGGATATGCGGTGTGTGTGCTGTATTCACGCTGTATTGCAGTGATTCTTAACTCTATTCCGTAAGGGTACCTACATTTTCTGGAAACAACAGATTTTATGATCCGTGAGTCACCCTGCGTCACGTCAACTGCGCCTCAACGTTCGCCCGGCCTACCATTAAAATAAATTAGAAAGGTTACGTGGTTAATAACTTTTAAGTAAGTACCTGTAAGTACCTACTTACAATGTAATATTATGATAAAATAGCAGAACATAATCCTTTTTAATGAAATAAAAATGGCATTATAAAAGTAATTAAAAATTAAGCTGTGTCAAGAGGTGTTTTTTGATAAATTAAGCCATCTCATGCTTTTTTCTCCAAACCTCATGCTTCTTTGAAATTATTCTCATGCACTGAATTTTTCCCACCTGGCAACACTACTTGATGCGAACACGCTGTGGTGGAATTATGCGTGTAGCATGACACAAATACACGCAAGCGGCAAAAGACAATTCACCATCAAGATCCTCACTTTCCAAATCTGTATGTGAACATACATATGAAGGAACAGCCAGTTCAATTGTCGTTCATCTCACCTATGGCATACTGATGAGGGTTAACAATCCCGAAACCGGTCTGTCTAGTGGTGTGTCCGACAAGGGTTCTTGACTGTTCACACAGATACTGCAGGAGTAATTCAATACCGGTCGGGGCATTAATCCGCGGAGTAGTTGTTGCCTGCAGTATCATTTACAGATTTAATACCTCGTCGCCCAGGGCGAGAGGTCTGCGTTAAGTACCTGCTGCAATGTAGGTCACTTCCTGTAAGTCAAGCCGCTTAGGCTGAGCAGAAAGTAAGCAGGGCACTTATATCTCGCCTAAAACACCTATTTCGCAGCATGTATCGAACAAGATTTTTCGTAAAATCATCAAATAAATATTTAAAATAGTTTCGACATAATCTTCGATTGCATTTGCTAATATGATCGCTAAACCTCCATGAATATAGCTGATATACGGTCTACCGGCTGCGGGGCTCGAACCCACATCGGTCTAGCTACATCGATTCAAGTACTGCGCAGTAACTGTTTGTAATAAGTTCAATCCTGTATACTTTTATATTTTGTAAATTTAGTTAAAGCTGAATAATATATTAAGTGAAAGAAAACACGCTATAAGTCAATAATGACAAATGTCGCATTGTTGGTAGACCGTATCAAATTACAATTAATTTAATTTTTTTCACGTTGGAAAGCATCGCCCACCGTTTGATTGTATCAGTTCGGTGCATCATAAACGTTGTGCCTTATAAATAAATCAAAACCCTTTGTGATGTTTTTCGGCAGACAGTTAAAATTTAACGCCATTTAAGTCCAAACGTGTACCGAATGGGTTTATATTAATAAATACCAAATATTTGGCGCGGCATCGAAGGGGCACGCGTCTACAGTTCGCATATGTCTCCTCGTTCTTTTGTCTGGCCTTTTATTTTATTTTTCACGGTAACATCCCTCCGTTCGCACCCCTTCCGCTCGATACGTTTTTAATGAAAAGGCCATTGGTTACACCGAAACGATTATTCTCGGTTTGCGGCCCATTTTTAACACTAACAGCGAAAAAGGTGGTTTGGGTGGACGTTATCTGCTTCATTATAAATTCAGAGTACAAAAAAAATTAATTAATCTCGAAATTATTATTTTAATAGCTTGAAAAAAATTTTCTTTAATTTTATTTAATCTCTATTACCCAAATTCTATTATTACTTATTTCACGCTACTATAGCTATTTTTTTTTTCAATTTTTCAAAGCTTATTATACAGGGTGACACAATCATAATGTCATTAATTTTAACCTCGTATTGGGAAGGCCTAATAAAGGCAGAAAACCGAAAAAAAAAATTTACTCGACCTTTAAAAAAATAAACAAATCATTCTATAAAAATCTGTAACACGACGCTCCTGGTACGCTACAAACTCTTTGATGACGCAGCCATATGGCAATCGAATGTAGAAGGAAACATCTTGTTATTCAAATTTACCACCATTTCGCATTTTCTGCATTTTTTTCTCCTCAAATTTTAAGATTACACTACACATTTGGAGGAGAGATGGAGAGAAGCAGTAGTTTGTTTATTTCGGTCTCGTGTAATGATCGTAAATTCACAATGCCTAATTTTTGAAAATTTCTAGGCTAGATGTACGTAACTACAAACTGAATAATTAATTGTACTTACGAGTAATACTAAAGATACATATTCAGTTGTACAACGTAGTAAAAACGTAATATCAAAATTATTAAACTGTAATAACGTAATGTTTGAAAACATTTATTTATTATCTACATTTGTTTTTATTAACAAATAAATCAATATTTATGGAAAATTCATTTATGTATCTAGATAAAAAAAATTAATTTTACTCCTTGTTGTTAGATAATAGTATAAAAACTAGGTAACTAGGTTATTGACCTAATAATACGGTAGGTCAAGATTCCCTCTCGATAAATTTTATGAACATCAGATCAGAGGCGTTTCAGTCTTGGACAGTTTTTTGTCGACAACACGAGGGATTTTTATTACTTAGTATTTAAACACGAAACACTTTTCAGCTTTTCTTACTAATTTACCCATTGGGTATAGGTTTTTTATGTAATGTACCAAATGGTTTATTACTCGGTTTATTATTAGATACGTTGGAGTTATGTAATTTCAATGTTAAATATTTTTTAAACTATAACCAAGCTAATTTATTTGCAGTCATAACAGCCACATTTGGTCGGACAAAAATCCACACGCTACTTGTCTGTTTAGATTTCAGAGGCAATTTATTGTCAACGTATGGGCAGGAATAAGTATACGGGGATCGTTTGATTGGACTGTATTTTCTACTGGAAAACCTGAATAGACCGCGTTACTTGCAATTTTTAATATAATTATTTGATTACTATTATTTGATTTCATTGGATATAAACATTTTAAATTATTATTGATGAACTGAGCAAGAAAAAATATGATATTCTAAAATAGTCAGTACAACTGTTTATTTACGATGTCTAATATCTAGGTACTAGGAAAACTGGGGCGTGTTTTAAAGAAGCGAAATAGGGTACTAATAAAAAACGTGTTTTTTATGACTCGTATAGAGCACATTCAACTAAGCACTGTATGTAATTATTCCATATTAGGTGACTTGCATATCTTAAGCGCTTGAGGACAATAGTGCCCTTCTGCTAATTGCCATCAACACCTAAATAAATGCTAAACACCCCTTCGCACTCCAGAGACCCTACGATCCTCGCATTTAAAACATTTTAAATGTTTCCATTCCAACACATTTAGATAAAAAAGGGCGCATATTAAATTTTTAATACATCTTTAACGACCCCGGCCCTTTGTCGCTTACTTTTCAGCGACACACATTACTCACTGCTACCTTATGGCTCATTCGACGTAGAATTTATGGCCCGCCGTTATTTACATACGCAGATTCGTCGATTTATCACCAATTAGGAGCCTGCCTACCCTTCAGGAAAGGCCTCTTTGTACTCGCGTTCGATTTCACGGCTCGACGGGCCCGCTGAATGGAGACAGGACGATTATGTAACATATATCCAGGAGGATCGCTGGAATCCGCTCGTACGAGGCGCACATATTGTTCGAGTGCCTTACAAATGATAAGGAAGACCTGAGGTTGACGCTTCACGGACGAAAAACTGGTCCGGTCTGTCAAGGGTAGCTATAGTTTCATTTTTGTGGCGTTTGTTTTCGCGCAAAGATCAAGTCGCTAATTTGTCAGCGACGCACGAGAAGTTGAAAGATATTCGAACCCTGCAATAACAAATTGGTGCACATTTGAGAGTTACTATGTACTATGTAATTTGGAATGAACTAATAAAAAATTTACGGCGAGAAATACGGCGACCTTAAGTAAGTCTAAAATTAAACTGAAAGTTCCTCAAATAATTTCGTGGATCACACAGTATTAAAATAAGAAAATGCCGCTTTTCCAGACGTTTTCCTTCCCAAATAAAATTGGAAAGCGTCTACACGCAACTGTCAGGTCAAGAGCCTCGGGCGCGGTAAAAATCGCTGAAAAATTTAATTATCCTGACATCAACTGTGGAAAGTGGAAGTTCTCCTTTCAGATTTAATTAATCTCAAAATATGAGGAGGCAGTTTAATACGTTTCTATCGTCGCATCAATGCGATCTTATATTCAGGTTGTTTAATAGCTGCCAATTGACAGATGAGATTACTATATGCTGCCTCTGTTTCGGAAGGTCTAGGATAATTTGCTTTCAATCTCGGCAAACATTTTGATTCATACGTAATTTATATTCGATTAAATATTATCATATTTTCTGGTTTTGCAAATCTTATCATTAACTATGCCTAAAATTGTTTTTTAATATGTTTTCCCAACTGAAAATCCAATTATAGGGTGAGTAAAACATTAAATAATATAAAATTGACAAATAGAAACAAAGAAGCGTTAATTACTAAACTAAAACTATGAGATATAAGTAATAAACAGTAAAAGAAAAGAAAAACAAAAAGAGACAGTTTAGACAACGGAAAGTGGCAACACGCTGTATGTTTATGACTGCTGATAAAAATCTGAAATTGGGTGGGTTTATAATAGATGGTGCCATGAATTCTTTGAGGTTATTTCGGATTTCATGACATTTCCGGTTTGACCGGAAATTACCGTAAATTTATATTTTTAAATGGGACACCCTGTATTTTTTGACGTTTTTGGAATCAGTGGATCATTTTACGTATGGTAGAACCAATTTTCTGACACATTTTCTGGATGATGAAGTAATTATTTTTAATTTTTAAAAATAAAACTAGAAGGCCGCGACTAACAGAAATTGGTTTCTTTTTTGTTTGTAACTATGGAAAAAATTCTAAATTTTAATATTGTTGTACATTTTTTTAGTTATTACCGCTAAAAATTTCGATTTATTTATTTCCTTAGAAACTGTTTTTTTTTCAAATGTAAGGAGGGTGGACTTCATTGATTTTTTAATAATGGATTTTTTTCTCAATTTTGTGATACAACAATTTTTAAAATCCGTCAAAAAAGGTGCAAAGCTTTATGCAACTCTAAATTGAACATGGAAGTAACTGGTGAAATGAGTCTCTACTTTCTTTAAGAAGTTTGTCTGTAACCAATATTTTAATTTTTTTTAAGTTCCAAGTTTTCCTTATTTGGTCGAGTATGGAGTTGTATATTTTTTATGCTAAATAATAGTAGCTATGTTGTCCTTTAGTAGAATGCATTCTTGGTACTATAAAGAGTTTTCCTTTAGTTCTTGTACCATATGAGTGCAGTGGTGTAGCGTGGAATAATCTAGACGTGGGCGAAGTCGCATCAGCGAGGCCCTTTTCTTCCGCCATTAGATGCTGAATGAACTGAATATTGTGACACATAATAGCTACATGCAAGGTCACAGTGTGCATCAATTTTGGTTCAAATATTTTCATACAATCGGGAGAAATTAAAAAAAAAATGTTTAATTTTTAAATGCCGTATCTTGAAAACAAAAGCCGATCGGACATTAGTGTATATAACTTTATTTATTATTTTTTGGTCCTCTACCGCGTGATACTTCGCATTGTACTTTTTTCAATGTCACCCTGTATATTTTCAAGAAAAAAGAATGGTGAAAAATCAGAAAGTTTATTTACAAAATTATTATAAAGATAAGACTGTAAGTCTTATCAGCTACTCCCCATGCTATTATACCATAATTAAGATGGCTCTCAACTAATGCGTAATAAATTATTTTCAGGTGCTTTAAATTTAAAATATCTTTTGTTAATTTTATTTTAACTAAAACATACCTTAATTTCTTTTTGAGAGCGTCTATGTACCGAAGAAATCGGGAGTATTTCCAAAGGAGCAAGGTGATTGCTTTTTGAATAGTGCACCTGATAATTTATATTTGATGATGAAGGTAAACGCTTGAAAAATTAAACAACAAAATTCTACATTAAAGATTCAGTTTTGAATAAAGAAAATATTGCGAAAAGAATACTGAAAGTTGATAGTGATAATGATAAACCAAGCACCGTTATCATTTCTGATTTCACAACATCCAAAAATAATACAACTATTTATGAAAACGTGTTGGACTGCTTTGAGAATTGCTCCAAGAATGAGGGTAGTGGCAGTTTCAGTGGTTTATTTAATGTTAATATTATTATATAAACTTTTATAAATTAAAACTCGATTAATACTTCTAATCTAAGGTTTAAAGGTGTGTCAACTTGAGCTCCTAGGAGCTGAATACTATTTATTTTTCTCAATAAGGAAAATGTCAACCTTATGGCAATTTTCACCGTTTGTTTTAAACTACGCTTACGTTTTTAGAAACCTTAAAAATACAATTTGCCTTCCACCGTTTACTAAACCCGACATAAAATGTCTTAAAGCTTCTTAAATATAAGCCCTCGAAATTCTAGGCTTATCTATTTTAACGATACTTAAAGGTTCTACATAGCCTAATTCAATACTTTGGTTTAAATATGTAAACAAAAAATGAACTATGATGAAAATGATATACAGGGTGTTAAAAAAAGAGTGTAAAATATTTGAGGAGGTAATGAACCAAAATAAGCAGAAAAGTCTTAATATACATGGGTCCGTAAAAGTAACGGTTGCGGAGATATGGACCACTATTCGTTTTTCAAACATTTTATTTTATTAGGAATAAACCGACAAAGGAAGCTTTTAACAAACAAAAAAGTTGATGTTCAAAGTGCCTTCCGTCCATTTCCAAGCAGGCACGACATCTTCGTCCCAACGATATTCGAACTTTTTCGAAAGCACCCTCCTTGGTTTGGATTTCTTGACACTTTTGATTAATCCACAGCTGCAACTCTTCCATGCTATTTACAGGAGTACCATACACTAATGTCTTCAAATATCCCCAAACAAAGAAATCTAGAGGGTTCAGATCAGGCAATCTTGGAGGCCATAAAACAGGTCCGGCCCTTCCTACCCATCTATGTGGAAAAGTTTGGTGTAAATGCTTTCCGGCCATGAAAAAATGAGCTAGAGCACCATCATGCTGGAACCACATTTGTTGCCTCTGATTCAAATGAATGTCTTCCAAAAACTCATACAGTGTGTTCTGCAGAAAGTTGAAGTAAGCAGCGCCTGTTAATCGGTTTGGTAAAACAACAGGACCTAGAAACCTGTCACCTACAATACCTATCCAAATGTTTAATGAAAAACGTGCCTGATGTCCAGATTCTATTAGAGCATGAGGATTTTCGTCGGCCCAAATATGCGTATTGTGAAAATTAAACACTCCATTTCTTGTGAACCCGGCCTCATCAGTAAAAAGAATGTTTGCAAGAAATCGAGGGTCTTCAGCATCATGACGTAGAAACCAGCGGCAAAAAACCAAACGTGCTTGATGATCATTTATTGGATTTAAGGCCTGTACTCTTTGCACATGGTATGCATAAAGCAGTTGCTCGTGAAGGATTCTCCAAACAAGAGGACCACTAATTCCTACATCGGCTGATATTCTCCGCACACTCGTACCTGGATTCTGCTCTACCAGTGCTAGAATGTCTTCTTCTGCTCTATGAGTGGATACCGACCTTGGTCTTCCGGATAAATGCCACTGTTAGCTCAAAGAACCGGTATCACGCAATCTTTGGTAAATTCTTCCAAATATGCGTTGTGAAGGAATCTGGCGATTTGGATATGCATGTCTGTTAATTCTTGGTTCATACTATTACCTCCTTAAATATTTTACACCATAGAGTTATTATATGTACCATAGAGGCGCCCTCGGCTCCATTTGTTTGTCGCCAACATCATGATTTTGTTTGTTAACACTGGTTTCGTTTAATTATTGGTCAGCTGGAAAATCAATATTCAAAATAGGTGTTTGAGGTTGTGTCTTGTTAAATAATTATTTATATGCATATATTTAGAATTTTGACTTAAGTAGACTGTATAATAGTGATACAAAGACAATGGGGAAAAGGTGCATAGTGTGTAAAAAGCTACAAGGAAATCAGATATCACAGGTAGGCATTACTAATCCATTGACGTAGTTATAGGGTTTTATACAAATATTTCTATTTCAGATTTCCAAAAGATCTAGAACGCCGAAATACATGGATAAATGACATTGGCTATAGATAAAGAAAATTTAGCCAAATCTGCATTTGTTTGTTTAGATCATTTTATAGATAGCGACTTTATCACAAAACCACGTGATGCAGCTTGGTTAAAAAATAGGCATAGATAATCGTATTGATTATCTGAATCTCTAGTTTTACATAGTGTTAGGTAGTTTTTTTATTGTAAATATAAAGTGTGAAAATCATTTTTAAAAATTACCTCGAGTAAATGTACAACATATATGTATTTTATTAAAATTATTATTATTATAATTAGCGTTCTAATAAATTTCAAATTTATATTGTGCAATGATTTTATCGAATTTTAAATTTATTACACGTAATTTTTTTTTTAATTAAGCATAAAGAAATTCAAAACAGTGATAAACATTGTATTTTTTTGGTATTCTATGCATGCTTTGTACGTCACAAAGTTGGAGATTTTTTTTTCTCGGAAATGGTTGAGTTTAGGGCGCATATGTTATATAAGGATTTTTTTAGTTTATTTTAATGTATTCCATCGTCTGTTAAAATTAAGGCAGTCAAACTTGTATATATTTTTAAAAGCTTTCCATATTGTCAAAGCAAAAAATGGTTTCCATTTAAAAAAATTATGTTTGATTCGTAATTCGGTAACCATTCAGCATATAAAAAAAGAACATCACCATTGAATTATGCTCCCAAAAATTGAATAATGTGGTATTTACATTTTTTCTGTATCTCTTCAAATAAGCGAGATGTAGCTGAAGTTACAAAAAAATCATAAACGAGTTATAAATTTAAAAACCTTTTTACAATTGCAATTTATGTTAAAAGAACAACTAAAATTAATTAACATTGTAAAAATCTAAAATGTTTATCAATTTTGACTCCTTAAATAAAAAATAAACCTACGCTTCTGTACTTGGTACGAAATGTTTACAATAGCTTCCTCCGACATTCCTCCCAAATCCACACTTGTTTGTTTATGTATGGGACAAACAAACTATGTGCGATAGATATGTAAGGGCACCTCTATGGTACATATACTCTATATTTTATCACTCTGTAAGCAGAAAAGTCTTAATATACATGGGTCCGCAAAGTAACGGTTGCGGAGATATGGATCACTATTCGTTTTTCAAACATTTTATGTTATTAGGAATAAACCGACAAAGGAAGCTTTTAACAAACAAAAAACAAAGTTACAGAAGAAGTTCAAAGTGCTCTCCGTCCATTTCCAAGCAGGCACGACATCTTCGTCTCAACGATATTCGAACTCTTTCGAAAACACCCTCCTTGGTTTGGATTTCTTGACACTTTTGATTAATCCGTAGCTGCAGCTCTTCCAGGCTATTTTTCACAATTCTAAAATATGCTTACTCCTTCCTATAAAGCTATTTCATGAACACGGGGTATTTAATAAAGAAATTGTTAGGAACACACAACGCTTTGATTCATTTCGCCGCTTACATAAGCAATTATGTAGTTGCGTACCGCCAACTGGCTATATCAGTGCTAATCGCGGATACAGATCAAAACCAGGGGAATCCCCCATAAATCCCGTCACGAATCCCGGCCGTCAGCGTCCAAAGTTTGGCCGCGCGGCCTCGGCCACGTGTCGCGCGACTGCGGTAGTTGTCCCGACTATACATAAATGTCACTTACATGTCTTGGCAGGGGCGAGCCGTAATGGGGTATTTAAACGCCGCCTTGGGGTAATTGCTATTAATAGTGCGTGCGTCGGACAGCCTGGCTGCCTTTGCATGTTATGGACACGATAATGAGGCACGAGACTCTTCAAAGCGGCCCGTTTTGTATGCATCGCCGCATCCGCAAGGCCCGGGTCGCCTCTTGTCGGAGATCGGGCCTATGGTGGTCCCCCGCATCGATCTGGGCGTAATAAAGTGCGTGCTCCTGCTAGGAGTGTTGCGTAAATCGAAAAAGTTTTTATTGCGAGTCTTCGGGGGGAAGTTATCAGGCGAAAATTGACGATAAGCTGGCGGGGTTTGGGAAAGGGTGAAGATGACGAATAATAGTAATAATAGATTTATTTGTCCAATAGAATATTTCCATTTACAGGACAAGACAAACAAAAGAAACAAAAACAGTTTAATTAATATTATACAATAATTGATGAAAGATAATGACTAAAAACTAGTAATGTATTGAAGATTAAGCAACTAGGATTGCCAAAATAACAGATTACGGTTCATTACAATCTTTAAAAGCGACAAATAATGATTAAATATTACAGTGAAATATATCACAAATACAAGGTGGCGCAAAAGTTGTCACCCGATGTTCTTTGGCTAAATTTCTTTTTATGAATGAAAAACTTTGATTCTGCTTTTGGATTGTGTTTATTTGATGTCTTACATTTTTCCCATTAAGTCGAGAAAATGATATCGGCCAACTGGCCGCCGCCAGAAGTGATGACCATACCGTGGGCCCGATTTATGGTATTTTCCATCACTTGCCAGAACTTTCGGCGATAGGTTCTCGCATTCTTGATGGATATTTTCTTTGAGGGCTTCAAGAGTCTGCGGCTTGTTCACATACACTCGTGACTTCAGAAAACCCCACAAAAAGTGGTCTGGAACGGATAAATCGGACGATCGCCGGCCAGCGCAAATCGCCAAAACGAGAGATTAGGCGATCCGGAAATGCAGCCCTCAGAATTTCGATTGTGCGTTGCGCAGTATGCACCGTTGCTCCATCCTGTTGGAACCACATATTCTCCAGTCCCAATTCATCCAATTGAGGAAGGAGAAAGTCGTTGAGCATGGCTCTGTAGCGCTCGCCATCCACAGTAGCCGTTTGGCCAGCAGCGTCTTCGAAAAAATAAGGCCCGATGACGCCTCTAGCGTAAACAGCACACCATGCAGTAACTTTGAGCGGGTGTAATGGCTCTTCGTCGGTTATACGCGGATTTTCGATGCCCGAGAAGCTTTGCTTATTAACATATCCACAGAGATGGAAATGGGCCTCGTCGCTCATGATGATTTTCGATGAAAAGTTGTCTTCCTCGTGGTGGAGATTCAAGATGGCCTGAGCGCAGGTTACACGTTTGTCGGTCAACAGCTAACAGCTGATGCACTGTCTGCACTTTGTAAGGGAACATCTTCAAGTCGTTAACCAAAATTCTCTGTAAAGACCGCCGATTGATGCCCAATGTGCTTTCGAAAAGTAACGAATAAATTCATTATTTTTGAAATAGAGAAGTTTTCGAAAAAATCCCCTGGCACGTCGATTTTGTTTTTTAAAAAGGCACTTTTTAACACACGATCCACATTTGTGACGTCATCGACAATTTTTTTAAATAGCAACCCCTAATTTTGACCATGCCATTTGAAAGAGCGTGTCATTCTACATACATACATCATGAAAAATTATGGTGTTACATAACAAAAATTTCAGAAAATTATGTTTGAAGATTTTAAAATTTAATTTTTCGTTCAAATGGCATGGTCAAAATTGGGGATTGCCATTCAAAAAAATTGTCTCTCGAACAACGATGACGTCACAAATATGGGTCGTATGTCAAAAAGTGCCTTTTTAAAAACAAAATCGACGTCACAGGGGATTTTTTTCGAAAACTTCTCAATTTCAAAAATAATGAATGTATTCGTACTTTTCGAAACCACTGTATACAAAAATTTTACACTGTAAAATTTTATTCTAAAATAAAGTGGGATTAATATTAAATCTACTTAACAGTTGGTTATAATCATAGCCTCTAGCCCAGTAGGTACCATCAAGTCGAAATGGTAGAAATTAAAAAAAAAATTCTTTGTGCTGCGTCAATCATACTAATATGACATTTATCTTCTATATCAAAGAACATTGTTCTAATTTAGATCGAACATAAAATAAAGTTTATTAAGGACATTAATATCTTGAAATTCTTGACCCAATTTGAAAACGAACCCCAACATTCTCATAGCTGATGAAACAGTTAGTTCTGTATGTGACACAAAACAAAGATTAGTTTCAAAAAGCAAAACATAGGAACCAATTCGATAATTAAAGGCAGTATTGTTAATTTTGCGAGAAAATGTTACGGCTTTACATTTAGAAATGTTCAGGTTGAGATGGTTCAATCTGCATCACAGATTCATTAATATTAGTCTGTAAACTTACACAGTCGGCTCTGGATGTAATAGGTGTATATATTTTTAAATCATTGGTGAAAAATTATTTTTGACACGTAATAATAAAGTTTAAATCGTTAATAAAAATAGATAAAAGGAGCGGACCAAGATTGGCACCTTGTGAAACCCCTGACGTGGCAGTGAAAACATTTGATTTAAAACCGTTAAATATAACATATTGCAAAAGATTGGTTAGGTAAGAAGTTAGTAATTCAACAAAAGTCACGGAAAACCATATCGTTTCAATATCGCTAATAGAATCTTGTGGTCAATACGATCGAATGTCTTTGAAAAGTGCGTGTAAACCACATTCACCTGCCCCTGCTGATCAATAATATTAGATATAAATTGCGTAAAACATATTAGATTAAGTAACTTAAACTTTGAAGGTGGTATCAATGACATTATACAAACTAATTGTGAGCCAATAACTGATGCTGATATTTTGGAGGCGGGGAAAAAATTGAAAAATAAATTTACTGCTGGGCCAGATAAAATTCCATATTTTCTTTTGAAGGATTGCTTAAAGGTGCTGACATATGCTTTGCAAACTATTTTTAACTTGATCTTAAAGACATCAGTTTTCCCTGATGGCTGGAAAATTGCGAAAATTTGTCCAGTTTATAAATCTCAAGATCGTGCTTCAGTTATCAATTACAGACCAATATCAATTTTAAACAATATTGCAAAGGTCTTGGAGAGTGTCCTTTACAACCGCATTTATATGGCAGCAAGTAACAAAATTATCTACTTGTCAACATGGATTTATGAATTGCAGATCTACTACGAGTAGTTTCTATTCAGTTTTTGTGTAATGCTTTAGATGTTAGTGGGCAGGTAGATGTGATATATACGGACTTCTCCAAGGCTTTTGACAAAATCAGTCACCGTATTGTTACATATACGTTTAACGTCTACACACAAGGGGGTAACTCAGAAGGCAGTTTTAGAAAAATATTATAAATAGTTTATTATAAAATCAGAACACAACAGAACAGAGAATATAACAATACTAATTTCCAGCTAAAGGGTTTAGCCTAGTATATAATTTAACTTACCGCTAACCAGCCTTCATGGCGGGAGGGGGGAGCTCGGTGCACTTTTTGGCGAACTTAATGTATAGGTAAGTTGCATGAAAGTTAATTTCACGCAAGATATTGTATTTGTGCCTGACTCAGCACTAACAATTTTGTTAAATGCAGATTTCATACATTTTCAACAGGTAAAAATAAGTTTATAAGCCCGGCTAGCTCAGTCGGTAGAGCATGAGACTCTTAATCTCAGGGTCGTGGGTTCGAGCCCCACGTTGGGCGATTCTTTTGACTTCAATAACACGTAGAATATTACATACAAATAAGAAACTGGTTGATATATTTTTTTACGAAAAAAATCGTAGTTTTCCAGAAGCGCATTATTTCGAATATGCGCAAAGGAAACAGTTGAAAGATAAGAAAAGGAAAGAAACATTGAACAATGGAACATATTTAACAGTGTTGTAAATAATCCTCACGGTGATTTTTTAGGAAGATTTTCTCTAATCTCACTGAAATAACGAATTGGTAATTTTTTTTATATTTTCACTCTTTTTTCGTAATAAGTTATGTCATGGAGTTAGTTATCCATAGTTGCTAATTGACTTATCTTCATTTCAATGTTCGTCGAAAAACATACAGTACATAAGTATTTTAAAATATTTTCCGATTTACAATAATATGTGCAATTGTTACATTAATCACCAAGAATCTTTTGACATATTTGCAGTTATATTAGCAAACATGTAAGAGGACTCGCATTACTTTTATGGTGATTTAAGATAGACAGTTAGAAAAGTTGGTACAAAATTTAAGGCGGTAAAAGTAGGCTAAAAAAAAGTAAAAAAGTTCCTATCTTCCGGAGCAACATTACTGAGATATGACCCTCCAAAGGGATGTTATCGTTTGGATATTTGTTTATTTTTTAAAATAACTCTTTTTCTGATTAAGATAATAACATAAACTTTTTGAATTTTTGTTATTTCTTTATCAAGCAGATAATATTATTTTTTAATAAACTAGATTTTTTTAAAGAAAACATTTTTAGTTTAGTAAGGAATAATTATTTTTAAATAATGTATGGTTTAGAACAGTAACCTGTTTTTAACATTTTGACCGATTATGCATCTGCCATGGTGACAGTTTCTTTGTAATGATTGTCACTTTCGCGTGCGATCATTTAAATTCTTTATTTTCTTAGTTGTGATCTCTGTGCTTGACTTTGCATTTCATTTTATTTTTTTTATAACGATGAGCCATTATGCTTTTACTAATCGTGAATAAGCCGATATGTATTATATTTATGATTTCTGTAATGGGAATAGTCTGGTGGTTAAGTTTTGTACCAACTTTTCCAAACAGCCTGTATATATTTATCGAGATTTTTTTTGCTTATTTTTCTTTGTATTATGTATATCTTACTTAGTCATTATACTTATTGTATTTTTCTGTATTTTCCCAACCTGTAAATGAAATTTCTGTTGGATGGTGTAAATAAATAAATTATGACATAATAGGATATTTTTCATAATGAACTTCTACATAACATGTTGCGTAAATATAAAATTGGTACTTTAAAATAAGTCAATAAATACATGAATTACTTTTTGTTTATGATGTTCAAGTGGAATTCCTCGATGTAAAATAAAAGTAGGTGAAAAAGAGCGTACCATATTGACGCGAAATTAGAAAGTTTCATCGGCTTAACAAAATTCAGTTTAATCATAAAATGAATTATAGTTTAAAAAAAAACTAAAAAAACACGTTATAGGAAACCGAACTACAAAGTAGAAAATAATTTTGAAGTATCAATAGTTTGTATTACATCAATAGAAAATTCCGACAATCAATTTCGACTAATTAATTGGGAATAAGATTAAATTAGAAATTAAATTATTAATAAAATAATTCAATTATAGTAAAAATGCGTGCACAAGCAGCACCGGGATGCAGGTGTTATCTTCTTCCAATATTGAAGTTGAGAAGAAAAAAATATATGTTCCTAATGTCCAATTATCCGATTTGAAAGATTGTGTTATTAATATTTATAATAATAATAATAATAATAATAAATAATATAGATAGATTATAATAAATTCAGTTACTTTATTTAACTTAAAAAAAATATTTTAAGCACATATGCCTAAATAGTTATTTATGCAACAAGTACAAAAAGTAAGTGTTTATTGCATGCAACGTGAAATTGTCCTACGAGGCCGTCAGACAATAAACATTTTATTGCACTAGTGCAATAAAGAACCACTTTTTCCACTAAATATGGTTCAATAAAGTTTTGTTTTTTGCATGAACGTAGAAAAAGACTATTATGCAACGATTTTACGAAAATATATATAAACTACCTGCCTTTCTGTAAATCGAAACGGAGTTCGTGCTGTATATAATTAATTAAGTCTCCCATTTTCATTTCCATAGGTAGTGTAATTAACTGCTATGAAGAAAATAACGCGCAGCGGAATTATCTAAGCGGGGTTAAATTATCTATGCGGATGCATTATATCCTTTGCTTTGAAATCCAATTTAGTCGGCGAAAACGAACTATGCACAAACCACTCAACGTTTCTATGCCCGCTATTTCTACTGCAGAACAACGGGTGTGTCTGTGATAATGGCAGATCTATTTGATGGTAGCTAACATTGATTAGTATTTTTATATTAAAGAGGAAAAAATGAAACTCTAGTGGGAAAACTATCTTTATTTGCTAATATATATTAGCAAAATACAGTGTGTTCCATTTTCGATTGTTTTCATGGTATGGAAGTGGCTGAAGATAGCTTAAAACGGTTATCGCAATATCGCTACTCTTACGAGAAGCAATTGAATTTTCATAGCACTTTTCGTTTCTGACTTACTACAAGGAAAAATTGAAAACATGTGTATTTTTTAAATATTATATAAACACAGTTTTTTCTGAATGTAATATTTTTCGAGATCAAAGTTATGTTTTTTTTTTAATTCAACATTCTGTATATTTTTTCATTATCTAAGTCTACTTAAAATTCTCTTTCTAGTAATATGGAGTTATTTTTGTCCCAACCAGCAAAACAGTTTTATAATTTTCAGGTTATATGACCATAATTATTGCTTTCCAAATATACAGGGTGTTCCAGAATGATGGTCAAATATTTTAAGAGTGCCACAAGCCATTTCAGGGGGGACCTCATATGAAATTTTTCAATTTGGGTCCTTCCTGTTGAGATATTCGAGTCTCAAAATGGCGGAAAATATAGTTTTAATTTTTTCTTAAAAACGGTTACACTTAGAAATTTAAATTTCAGTACACATTATCAGCTAGTCAAAAGCTATTTTGTGGTGGTGTCTATTTCTTGGCTCGTGTTTCTGGAAGGCGGGAATAAGCAACCCCTAGATTTATTTATTTCAGATTTTTTCCTACAAATGCCGATTTCAACAAAACTTATTTTATAAATACTACACCTAATTTTACTACTTTTTTCCCTCTTGTAATTTTGTCATACAACCAATAGTTTGCGCGGAAAAAAATAAAAATAGTTTTCCTTACTATAAATATCCTTTCGTCACCGGTTACTGATAACCGCAGTAGGCAGTTGCTATGTTGATATTTTTCTGTTGCCATTAGGTCTATAATTGATAGTTTTTGCAAATATTTCTTAACAAAGGTATTCCTATAACTGTTGCCAATTCTGCCGTATGCATATTCCGTCTATTTATTCGCTAATATTTGTACGGACTAGTCAGTTGTTTACAAATATTTGCAAGTACTATTATTTTGTTTTCAGCAACTGAAATATTTTATAAATTTATCACAAAAATGTTGTGGCAGCTAAAAAATAAAACAGCTTATACGGCAAATATATAAGTATTTTATAAATATTTATGTGAGTGGCTTACAGACATTCTAGCTAATAAAACTATAGTGTTTTATAATATGTTTAGTAAAGTTGGAAAGAAATCAAAAGAAGTAGCGCATTTTGAGGAATAGTAAAGAACTATTAAAAAAACTGTTACTTTTATCTCGAAATTGAAAAAAATCGTACTTATATATCACTCGTTTCCTTGAAATGTTTTGGAAATATGAAAAATAATTGATTTTAGATGCCTTCATATATTATTTACCATTACTATATGACCTTGTTATGATAAATTCTTTATAGAATCATAATATCTAGTGTTTTATAGAAATCGTTCAATTGTCAATTGTACTTGTAATTTAACGCTGGTGTTTGCAGTCAAATTATTCTATAAGCGGCAGCCATTTTGACACAATACTGAAAATTATGAAACGTTATGATTTTAATGCTTTCGGTGCTGGTTTTAACGTTAAAAACCATGAAATTTCAAAAACTTCTTTTAAATTATGATAATATTGTAAATAATCATTTAACAGGCGGCGCGTGTAAAATTCACTAGATAAGAGCTATTACAAATCACAATAAGAAAAATTCCGCAATCAAAATTTCTTGCAGTAAAACGCGTAAAATAATGTTGAGTAATACAACACATAACAATCCAGTTGTAGACACTATGATTAAACATATATGCTCGTTATTTTATACCGACTGATACCTTTACCATACGTTAATAAATAATATACTTTTGTTGATGGATTTTATGCTATAAAAATGTATTATTGCTAAGATACCAAAATAGAACCCTGTACAATTTTTGTCTAGTTAATTTCTTGCATTTATACAACTATTTTTAAATGTTTACAACAGGCTTTATTTATGCAACAAGTACAAAAGTAACTTTTGTACGAGTTGCATGCAATATTTTCTACGTTCATGCAAAAACCAAAAATGTTTTATTTAGATGACACTAACTCTAGGAAAATATGACGTCGATTTGAACATTTATGTTTATCATGATGACAAAACGCTGTAGTAGAACAGGGTTCTCAGCGTCAGGAAAAACCTGGAAATGTCAGGGAATTTGAACTTTGTCAGACGTCAGGAAAGTGCCAATAATTGTCAAAAATCAGGGAATTTTTATTGTCGTCAGGGAAAATTTGTGAACGCTGCTCATGCCGTGTCTAAATTCTTTATTTAATGAACGCACCCAGTTGCCTATTTCTGTTTGCTTTAATCACACGCACCCGCAGATTGATAGAAAGAAACGGATATATCTGGAGTGTATAGCTGTTTTTTGTGACGAACCGTATTCATCGACTATTTCAAAACGTATTCAATGGTGAGGTTACTTATGTAATGCGCCAAGAAAATGTATAGTTTCAAAACGTAGTCATCAAATATTTATTTCTCTTTAACATCGCACTCACACTTTTTGATGATGTTTTTGTACATATATTTTGAAAATGTGTGAGATTGCAATAAAAACATGACATGGATTTTAGCAACTGCAAACCAAAAACAAAAAAACAAATAGTTACCTACATGTTCGTATGAGTGAACAGGTTTAATGAAATTTGGAGAAAAAAGTAATTGGATTATGTTTTCGTAATGTAATTTAAGATGTCTAAGAATACGTTGAAATTTGCAGAGGTACATACAATAATCCACAACCAATTCCTTTTTAAATAAAGATAAGATGTATAAAAATATCAACCTTTTTAAACATAAAATCTGAAAATTTAAATCACCGATTTTGGAATCTCTACTTTTTAGGCAACTGCTGCATAGACCAATAGCAAAGCATCCAAAGAGTTCAAACCGGATTCAGTGGACGTTTTAAACACGGTTTAAAAAGCAACCTGTGTGACGTCACTGTTTAAATGCAAAAATATAGTGTTTTGAACCGATTGAATATATTTCATGGTAAAAAACAACTTACAACTGTCTGCTCAGTAGTGAAATTTATTTTTATCGGTTTTTGTCTGTTTATACATATTTCTATTAAATCTCTTATTAAATATTTATATTTGTTAATATTTAATATAGTACAATATGTTCAATGACTGAAATAAATATTTTTATTAAAATTAAATATTCACTTCTTTGTCAACGAATGGGCTCATTTATGCCTTATCATTTGACTTGTTTTTTTTTTGGTTTGTTTTTGAAAATATGAATTTTGTATGCTCTTTCTCAGGGAAATCTGGAAATGTCAGGAATTTGATTTTGAAAAATTGCTGAGAACCCTGTAGAATGACAGATGAATGCAATTAACATTTTATTGCACTAGTGCAATAAAGAGCCACTTTTCCACTAAATATAGTTCAATAAAGTTTTGTTTTTTGAACGACTGAAGTGCTTTATAATGGTCCCAATTTTGGTTGTATAGTTGCTGAATAAACAATCTTACAACGTTTTGTTTTTGACTTATGCTGTTTCGTAAGATTTGCTCCGAAAACGTTTTTGTGGCTATTATAAAATACCAAATTGCTAATTGGGATGTATGGTCATAGAAATCAATACTTTTAAATTCCGAATGTATTGCATTTAATAGACTATCTTTTAATTGTAATAAAACAAATTAATTTCATTTTATGGTATACATTTTAGCACATAAACATAAAACATTTGAAAATCCAACAATCTCAAAATAGCAAACACAAACTAGCAAACAGTAAGTAATGAGATAATTACAAAAAAAATATTGGTCAAATTGTCCCTGGTTTTCGCGATGTTTGAATGTGAAAACGTACCGTGCCGTCATAAATGATTACAAGCCACATGACCAGGACTGTGATTCTCGAAGAACAACTCGTATGCAAATAGATTTCTTGTCTCTCTCAATTACCGCAGTGAGGAAAATGATATTCGCATATAAATTGCTCTGCGATTGACTTGAGAATCTCGACCCTGATCACGTGGCTTGTAATCATTTATGAAGGCACTGTATTTGCTAAAGAACAAAAATTAAGTATTATAATTGATGTGTTTAACTAATTTGTGTCTTATATAGTTTAATTCTTTTTAGTAAACGAAAACGATGCGGTGCACGTTCCCTAGTATATATGTAACGATGTTACATTTTCCAAAATTTATGGATAAGTCGTTATTATAACAGAACATACAGTATTATTCAAATCCGACTGCAATCCTTGACAGTTGTTGATAGAATCAATTCTGTTGTATAATTTCAAATCATCCGCATATAAAAAACTGTGGCATTTATCGGAAACCAGATTATTTATAAATAAGAAGTGGCCCAAAAACCTTGGGGAACACCAGATGTTGGTGCAAGGGGATACAATTTAAAACCTTGGTAATAAACAAATTGCGGTCTACTATGTAAATGTGACTGGAAATATATTGCTAGTGATATAGATAATTAGAAACTCTCAAGTTTACGTAACAATATGCCATGATCCAAAGTGTCAAATGCTTTACTGCCTCTGTCAAGTACCTACCTCACTTAAAAAAAATATTCATTATTAGCCGCTGTTAGTTCTGCCAACTTTACTAATAAGACATGGTCGAATTACCACTGTAATAAGAGATAAGTACACTCAGGTGCAAAGAAAACGCAACAGTGAAATTTTTGGTAAAGTTTGAAGAGTCACAACTTTTTTGTTTTTAGGCTGATTTTCATAATTTTTTTATGAAACTTTAGATAAAATGATCAACTTTAATCCACGTATTTAGTCTTTTGATAAATGTTAGCCTTTTAGTCATTCTACAGGGTTAATTGAAAGGTTGCTTCATGACCTTAATTTTAAAACGCCCTGTGGAATAATTTCGTTACCAAATTTCTTTAAAAGGTCAATATTCATTAAGAACCATTCATTTCCTACAATTTGTTTTTGGTTCATGTCTTTATGTGCATTGGTTCATTTTTAAGAGCAAAATAGACATGTCACTACTTTAAAAGAAATTTGTTTATTTTTTAACAAATCAATTCAACTTCAACTTAAGTGACCTAAAGAAACATTTTTTTTAACTTAACCTAATATTGTGTATTGCCACCTCTGGCTCTAATAACTGCCTGCACACGGCGGTCCATATTGTCTATTAAGTTACGAATAGCGTCTTGAGGAATATTTTGCCATTCCTCCTGAAGGGCTAACCGGAGCTCATTTACCGCAGCGGGAGGTACTTCACGATCTCTGACTCGCCTATCTAGCATATCCCACACATGATCTATGGGGTTTAAATCAGGCGAACATGCTGGTCAGTTCATTTTGTTGATTTCAACTTCCGCCAGGTATTGTGTGACACATCTTGCTGTATGGGACCGCGCATTATCTTGCATGAGGATAAAGTCATTACACCGAAAGGTATAACGTGATTGGCTAATGTCTCCTCTATATATCGGCGAGCAGTCAACGATCCAGCAACGACAACCAAGTCAATGCGGGCCTCTCGAGTTATTCCTCCCCCCACCATTACTGACCCTTCTCCATGACTCAGACAGGGACTAAACGTGCACTCTGCAAATCTTTCTCCAGCCCTTCTCCATACTCTTTTCCGTCCATCTGGAGAATGTAAGCAGAATCTGGATTCGTCTGTAAAAAGAACATTCTGCCATTGCTCTAAGTTCCAATTCAAATGCTCAGTGGCAAACTGTAGCCCAGCTACTCGGTGACGCCTAAGCATTTTTGGTCCAGTTGCTGGTCTGTAAGCTTTTAGATCAAACTCCTTTAATCTTCGACGAACTGTCCATATACTAACGTTTCTACCTCGGATTTCTTGGAGTTGATTTCTTGCCTGTACTGATGTTAAATGGCGATCCCGCAAAGTTGTAACTTGAAGAAATCTGTCATCAACAGCAGTAGTTTTTCGTCTTCTGCCACAGCCGGCCCTACGCGTATTTCTGCCAGTTTGCCGAAAACGTTCGACTACTCTTTTCACTGTAGAGCGATGAACATGAAGGATTCTTGCTACATATTCATAACTACGTCCGTCTTCAACAAGTGCAACAGCTTTTGCGCAATTCTCAGCACTTAAAACCATGACAGTAGCAAAGAACGTCTGGTGTGAAAAAATACGTCATTAAACTGACATTTAGGGTAACAATGAGCAAGGCCCTCTCGTCAAAAAATAAACAAATTTCTTTTAAAGTAGTGACATGTTTATTTTGCTCTTAAAAATGAACCAATGCACATAAAGATATGAACCAAAAAACAAATTGTAGGAAATGAATGGTTCTTAATGAATATTGACCTTTTAAATAAATTTGGTAACGAAATTATTCCACAGGGCGTTTTAAAATTAAGGTCATGAAGCAACCTTTCAATTAACCCTGTATAATGACTAAAAGACCAACATTTATCAAACGACTAAATACGTCGATTAAAGTTGATCATTTTGTCTAAAGTTTTATAAAAAAAATTATGAAAATCAGCCTAAAAACAAAAAGTTGTGTCTCTTCAAACTTTACCAAAAATTTCACTGTTGCGTTTATTTTGCACCTGAGTGTATTTACCTAGTCCAGGGAGTAACATATAGGTCCCTGACATACCTATCCAAATACCTTTGGACGTTACCAGCAAAACCGCCTGTGGAAATCCGTCCGGTATACACAGTAGGAAAACTAGAGTTTATTCTATTACCAGGCTGTTAATTAATATAGACACAATAAAACTAAGCGGGCTTTGTGTTGAAATGCAGCGGCGGTGGTACGGCTTTGGTTTTTCCTCGGTTATAATATCCAATATAATATACATCAACCGCAGAAGCTTGAAGATTAATATCATACTCGTACTAAGGCGGACGGGATGGCTGTGTGCCAATTCTCTCCCTCTCGGTGAGCTCGCCTGGGAACTGATTTCGAGCGCCTTTTGTTTAATTCAGTGCCTGGTTGGTGTCTGCGCTGATTCTTTGTCAAACTGCGAGGCGAAAAAGTGTGTCTTTTTAGGGCAATTACGAAATGTTTAAGTTTCCGTAGAAGTCTCACATTTGTTTTTTACTTTTCGAGAATTAGAATGTGACTTCTACCCCACATACAAACGGACTAAAGTGCACTAAAGTTATGAGGGTGAAGTTGATTTTTGTACGTTATCTTCTGAGAATTGCAGACATTTTTTTTCTTACAGCAATTACGGAATATTCAATTTTCTGTAGGTTTCACACTTGTTTTGTAATTTTCGAAGACTAAAGTGTGACTTCCAATCTTTAACTTAAACACGAAGGGACTAAACTGTAACTTTCAACTAATAAAAGTTTAAGTTTCTACAAAGTTCTTACACTTTTTTCTCCTTGAGGACTAAAGTGTTTTAGTCATCGCCTTGTACAAGGGCACTAAAGTGCAGTCTTTAAATCCGAGAGTAAAATTGGTTTTTGCACTTAATATTCTGAAAAAAATGTAAAAAAATTGTCTTAGAGTAATTGGTGAATTTTCTGCAGTTTTCAAACATATTTTTTTATTTTTCGAAAACTAAAGTGTGATTTCCAGTGTTCAACTTAAACTCCATGGGACTAAAGTGTATCTTTTAATACAAAATATTTAGGTTTCTGTAACTTATTTTACTTTTCCATGACTAAAATGACTTTAGTCCCGAGTTACATATACAGACTAAAGTGCATCTTTACAGAGGTGATATTTATTTCAATACTTAGTTTTCCGATAATGTAAACAATAAGTCTTCTTAGAGGAATTGGGAAATGTTCAATTTTCTGTAGTTTCTCACATTTTTCATATATTTTGAAGACTAAAGTGCGACTTTTAGTCCTCGAGTTAATACTGAAAAACTAAAGTGCATTTTTTGATTCTGATATGAAATTAATACGATGTTAAGATTTTTATATGTTTTATATAAAGGACTAAACCAAGTGACAAAAAACATTTTAGTTTTATAGTAAAATATCTCAGAGTATTTAAACTTTTAAGGATTTTATAATGTTTTGTATAAGGGACCATAGACATTCTACTTTAGCGGAAAGTAATAATGATCAAAACAGTATTTTTATGCTATCATTCCAAAACTACATGTGTTAAAATTCTAAACGCACTTTAGTTCATTAATATGTACTCTTATTTGTACCCTACAGTCTGAAATAAAAAGTCATTCAAATTAATTTTTAGTCGCCATCATTTATAAGTGCTATTTTAATTTCAGACTAACGTGTCGTTTCCAATTCCTCCAACAAAAACAAATAAACATTTATTATTCTAATTTAAACAGTGACTAAAAAGTAATTAGACTGCTGGTAAAGTGCATTATAATATGGAGTCTATATTGCAAATCCATGGGTGTAAAAGTAGCATTTTATATATTTTAGAGCTAAATTGTGTTTAAATTCCTCGATAGGGTGTATAAGCTCTGTGATTAAAAGGTGCACTTTAGTTTCTTGCTATTATATAGGTACTGATATTACATTTGGTCGCTACTTAAACTAGGTCTAATCCTTGGGGACTTTGAAAATGGTGAAACAGCACTTTTAATAAATTTAGTTTCTTTGGAGAATATGCTTACACATTAGTTATCGGCAAGAAATAGTAATGTTCCAGTTTAGTTTGGTGGCTGTAACCAAGAGTTTTTAAAGAAATTATTGTAGTTGTAGTTTATCAGAGAATATTTTGAACGTCCAGTGAAACCTCTTCTTCTTCTTCTGTTATTTAACTTTAATCTCCTTCATATATGGTGTTTCCGAGTTTATCAAGAATACTAAGTTTTCATTTTAGCCTGTTATTGTTTAAAAACATATTAAAGCATTTTTTGAAGTAAATTGCTTCGTTTTTAACAATTTCTGTAGGTTAGGGAGTATAGGAACGGCGTATCGAGGCCGTGAAAGTTTCGGGGAGCGGCGTTGGCAAACAGCCGCCAACTTTTTTGCAATATAACATTATATATGCATTATAATGCGGTCCAGAGCACTTTATTTGGTGAGCGCTCGGTTGTGGGGGGAAAGAATGAGCTGAACAACTGGAAAAGCCCCGGTAAAGTTAAAGCATTCATATTATATAGAGAGTTAACGTTCAAATATGCCAGGAACAGAAATTGAAACGATTCGAATATATGTTTTAGTTTTTCTCGTACGGTTCACTCAAATATTAGAGATGTATTTCAGACCGTGCGGGAGAGAGAAAGAGGGAGATAGGTGGAGGGTTGGAGGAGGAGGAATCGCAAATCTCCGATAAATGATGCGTTCAGCCATTTCGCCGGCGAATGTTGCAGATTAAATTGTTCGTTGCTCGGGGTGTTTTGCTTCAGCCGGATGCTTTTGATTTTCGAATCGGATTGGATCCGGATTGGATATAAATTTAATTATTCGTAACAAATAGGGAACCCGTTAGGTACTGCCTTTTGTGATGAGAAAGGAACTCAACTCGTCGAAGGATGTACCGATGTTCCGAAAAACAACAAAGACTTTCCAATATTTACCGTGGAAGGAGGTAATTTGTTTATCCCCACGCTTATGGAACGCCAAAGTGCAGGAAAATTCAAGGATTTAAATTTCTGTTCAAGAAACCTCATTGTCATGGTCGAATTAAGTATTTTCTTGAACTAAATTTGTATTAGTGGCACCTCATCATTTTTTAAATTTATGATATTCTGCTGTCTGCTATCATCTCTTTTAGACCTATTTGGACGTTGAATCAACACTGGATGCTTTCTATGACAAAATATACAGGGTGTTACATAATTAATGTGTAATACTTTAGCAGTAGATTCTACGATCAAAAATAATATTTTTTTATTCTATAAATAGGGGGCTGTACTCCCCTGAAAGGGGCCTCAAGAGACTATGTCTTTGTTTAATTAATTTGACAGTTTATTAACTATTAAATTAATTCAAATAAACAAAGGTTTGTTTTACCTATTCATGTAATGTTTCTCCATTTAACAGATTATGTCACAAAACCTTAAAATCGAATTTTCTTGCAAATGAAGTATTTCATCGAATTAAATCAAGAGTATATTTTTTTACAAAAAAACTCATATTTATCATAGTTTATTTAAATTTGAAAATATTGACATGCAAAAAATGGGGTCCCCTGCCTGAGACGTCCCTAACCAAAATTATTAAACAATTTTAATGTAGTTTGTTAGAACATTTAACGAGTGCCCTACATACCAAAATTCATAATTATGCGTTAATTTGATTTGGAAATATTTTGAAAAACCTCATGAGGCCCCTTTCAGGGGGACTCAGCACCCTTATGAAGCATTTTTCAACCCCTATTTATAGAAAAAAAATCTTTATTTAACTTAAAATCTACTGCTAAAGTATTGCACACTAATTATGGGACACTCTATATAATATTTTTGATAAATTTGTTCTAATCTAGGCTTGGCCTAGATAAAAAAATATAAAAGTTGATTATCCAAAATGATATGTACCGAGTTAACTATGACGAGGAGCTAGAGAAAAAGAGTTGATGAAATCACTCTTCCAAAAATTTCCAAACATATTTATAAAACAAAAAACTTTTTTTTAAACGATGTTAGACCCTAATTTATCGCCGACTATGCGACCCGTCCGCAGCGAGTATATTTCTTTTTCACGTTTGACGCTTAGATAGTAGGCAACCACCAACATTAAACAGTAAAATTCGTTGTCATAATTGAAATCCTCTGATTTTTACGTGATGATTGTGCGTTCTCCTTCACTTTTTAGTACCTTTTTAAATTTAAACGTTTTATAGTTATTAAATAAAAGAATTTGTGTCGTTAGTTCAAGGTCAAGGACAGTTTAGGTTTGAAGTTGGAGGATATGCGTCAAATTAAGAATGTACAAAGAAACACTAGTGTACAAAATTTTAATAACAAGAAAACAATTTTTTTTGATGCTTTGTAACTTCTAAACGAGGCACTTTTGGACTAAGCTAAGTTTGTCTAAATCGGTACTGTTTGATCACAGGAAGCTATGTTTAAGCTGGGTCCCATTACTTTCCGGACACCCTGTATTACACAATAACGAAACGATCATTACAGAGAATTTTATACTATGTACTAAATAAAAACTGCAACTAAATTGTCGACGTACGAAAAAAAAGGGCAAGGTATCACATCATAATGGATTTAACTCTATAGAATTACAGTATATTTTCCCTTTTTATGTAATCCTGTATAGGGGGCGTTCCTCGGATGATGTATTACGCCAATTTTGCGTCGCGCGCCCCAAAATTGAATGAAACATGTCCCCGCGCGATAGAAATAAAGGGATTATTATGTACATATTTTACCACCTTTTAGCAAATCACATAAAAAGTTAACTACACCTAACGCGCAACACATGGCCGATTGTATTTTTTATATTTGCGACCCCTGGCCCTTTTTTATCACCGTTTTAATCCCACGGAATACTCCACGGAAATATACAGGGTGTTTCAAAAGTATTGCATTGTATTTTTGAACAATTTTTATTAAGCAACATTTTTTCTATCTCCATCGCTGAGGAGTATCTCCAGCATGTAATTGAATATTTCACTTTTATCAATAAATTGATTATATAGTGTGCAATATTTCTGTCATGCATTTAGTCTATTGTAATAGTATGGGAGGACAGTTTGCTCACCCACCCAAAAGTCTACATGACGCCACTGCCACCATGGAATCAGAGCACGATTTATTAAATATTCATATTTCTTTTACTTCATCTAAACTTACCTTAGCTGCAAGTTGGTCGACAAACAAAATTTAAGTTATTTTTTCAAATAACTTCAAATGCTCCATACGATTTTATTATAATTAAATTCAATGTAAACGTACATAAGCAGACTTTATTTCTTAAAAATATGAGACTGTAAAATTATTAACATAAATGCGACGATCCATATCCATAGAATTGGTTTCCGTTCAAGTTATTGTAACACTCTGGAAAATAAATTATACATTAACGAGGAATTCTTAAAGTTTTCTGGAGGGTGTATAAAGACTTGTCTTCATGGACGTGTTATCGCGCGAATTATTTAATGGCAGGAAAATTATCAACTTTTTGCCAATTTTGCCAATTGTAATATTTTATATCTTCTTCATCATAAAACTGTTACTGACTGTCATGGTAGATTGTCAGAAGCACAAGTTAAATTTACTAATTCCACATATTGATGAAAATAGACCTAATATTCCTGTTTTGTGAAATTTGCGAAAAGTTGACACTTTCCCGCCATTAATAATTTAAGTCAAAATCTGCGAAATATGCGAGAATTTTCGCGAATGTTGCGTCTATGAGAACAAGGCTTAATATTACCAACTTTACAAAAATGTGCAGTTATACTCGCGTCAAGAATTCAGACGTCTTACGTCACGGCTGACGTTATACATTTGTTTTTATTGTCAACGTAATTTTCGATATTTGGCCGCGTTAAAAACAATCATTTTTTGCAATTTAGTGCAATATATAATGCAAACTTTTAGTGTAGTATATAGTTTTATTACTATCAGTTGCAGTTTCTTAAATATTTTGATGAAAATATAATGAATTATTCATTTGTTCGTATGACGTAAGTCGTCTGAATTCTTGTCGCGAGTATACACAAAAATTAAGTAGATCGACGCATTCAAAGGGGGAGGAAAGGCAGAAATTACCCATATTAGACCCATTCCATCAAATTTGTTAATATTATTTGTACTATCGTTTGCAATATTAATGACACTCACTAAAATGACTTTTGCGATTTATTTTGAACTTCTGACGTATTCATATTGAAATCTGCTTTACATTTTTAACATTAGTTGTTAGTTGTTTCACTTACCAAGAGAGATTTAATGAAATATCTATTCAGAACTTCCAGAAGTTCAAAAACTGTTTTAAGGGAGTGTCACTATTGCAAACGATTGTACATTATTCGTCTGTTTGATCAAGCATAATGATGTAATGCACTCACTATACCAGTGACGGCAATATTAACATTTTTCATAATGATAGTAAAAGTTTACTATAAAGTTTTATTTGTTTTTTTTTTAAATCTATCAAGTGAACTATGAATGTTAAATCTGATAAGGTGTTTTGACAGTTTTGAGTTGTATTTTGTGTTATGTTCATGTTATGAATGTCAAAATACTGTGTACATTTTTCAGTAATGAGTCTGCTAAAATATTGTTTATAGTCATAGACAAGATATAGTATTCTACTTACATATAATAGTTGTAATTCACTCGGGTGATTTAAAACACTCGTGCCGTAACCTTCACCCTACCGCGATCATTATATGACAACTGTTATTTTTCTGTTCGTGAGAATTTATTTCTTTCTTACAATAAAAAAGAATCTAATTTCATCTAACTGATTAAGAATGAGTATTACAATAATTATCCTTCCCTCCAAACCAAAATGTTGGATGAGTCACTGAATCATATACAGGGTGTCAAAATTGTACCAAAACGGGAAGCAAAAAAGTAAACTGATAATTTTCGTTCAACATAAAACGTTTATTTTAATTTTTTCAATATTTTTCATTTATTATTGATTTTTCAACTGACATTTTTTTACATTGAATGTTACTTTGAGAACTGTACAGGGTGAAAGAAAGGATATACAGATGTTACGTATTTGTCTTATATTTATATAGTTTAATTATAAGTTAATTAGTATTTTGTTATATTGAGCATTATTAATAGTTTACTTTTCAAAATAATCCGCGCCTGTATGTCCGTTCAAAGTAAAAACTTATCTACTTTTGCTCTTTTTCTTTTATTTGCACGGACAGAATGAGCTGGGTTTTTGCGACCTCCTTCCAAAAATTCCCAGTGAGTTGTTAATGACTATTTGAATAAGTCTAACCGTTCTTAGTGAAAAACCAGTGTTTTCCACCGCTTTACGCTATTTCTATTTTCGCTAAATCCTTTTCCCTGCTTCGAAGAACGATCGAGACGACATCAGAGGGCCCTCTCCGACGTACCCACGGCAAGATTTCCTGGTAAGTCGCTTTTACTACCCACTCATTTTTTGGAAAATTACGGGCAGTCCGCTATTCTCTCGCTGATATTAATATTTTTATTTTTAACGCAAACAAAACAACAGAGGAGGTCAAAATAGTTATGGTAAAAATTTACTATAAGGCTTCGTTATGGATTATTCGCCTTCAAGGTAAGAAGTTGAAAAATAAAGTTCAATTATAACTTTCAAACTGTTGCCCTGACATCAATCAAATTTCGGCAATTAAAGTAGCTCATAGTAATATGAAATTATCCATTTTTGATAGCGTTGCCAAATTCGGCATTTTTCTTTCACAATTCGGTTCCTTTATTATTCTGCTAAAAAAAAGATATGCTATGTTTCAATCGATATCTTGTAGAGTTTTTGAGAAAAATCATATTTTATTAATAACAATTAAAATATATTGCTGCATAAAAATAGTGAAGTAACATTTTTTGTCGGAGTCTTCCGATCCCCAAATATTATCTCCAGTACAGTTTCAAAAATTTCAAAATATGTATTGATATTTAAGGTGCATAGTGCACATATTCAACTTAACAGTTTGATCTTTTTTATTAATAATTTCTACAGAAGCAGTTTATTTTCAAAAATTTTACATAATTCAGTATTTTAATGTTACAATAAATTTTAATTGTTTTTAATAAAACGGTAAAAGATATCGATTGACACAGGGTATATATTTTTTAGCAAAATAAAAGAAGTGAAAACAAAATGCCAAATTTGGCAACATAACTTAAAATTTATAATTTACTCTGCTCCTGTATAATGCAGGCTTATTAAATATCAGTAAAAACTTGGAAATGAGCATTACTATGAGTTATACTCGCATCAAGAATTCAGACGTCTTACGTCACAGCTGACGTTACACAATTGTTTTTATTGTCAACGTAATTTTCGATATTTGGTTGCGTTAAAAACATTAATTTTTTGCAATTTAGTGCAAAATATAATGCAAACTTTTAGTGTAGTATATAGTTTTATTAGTATCAGTTGCAGTTTCTTCAATATTGTGATAGAAATATAATGAATTATTCATTTGTTCATAAGACGTAAGTCTTCTGAATTCTTGTCGCGAGTATACCCAAATTTCATTGATGTCATGGCAACAGTTTAAAAGCTGGACAATTAGACTGCTCTTTCTTTTTAGACAAATTTGTAGTCATATATATTCTATAAGAATTACAATCACCACTCAATATATGGAAAATTACACAATTTTAAACCTATAATTATTATTATTTCTTTGACCTTCGACTTACGTTTACAATATATTTCCCCACAACTCTCGTAGAAGTTAGTGACATCTAATGGTTTGCGACAACAAAAACAGGAAAAACAGCCGGTGTGGAAGGCTCCTTTACTGACTGAAATTTTTTCAGCAGCGTAAACCTGAAATTTGTAAATTTAGTACAAATTTTGTTTACCTAACTGTCCATAAAGCATTTACTAAATAATGAACTCACCGGCAAAAAAACCGACCACTAAAAACCAGCCCCAATTTTAAAGTTGGCTTCCTTGCGAACCGACATCGACATCATCTTTGATTTTATGATCACTGTTTTAAAACGAACGTCTCGGAAAAAGGCTTCGCAGGCAGAAATTTCTACGTGTAAATAATCAAGGCGCCATAGGCGGAAACGGATTGATTGTTTGAAATATGACAATTAACAGTTTGTCAACGGTTGTCAAATTAAAAATATGCCATTATCTACGACGGGTGTTGTTGATCTGCGAATTGCACTTCAGGAAGAATTTGATGCAATTCCACAAGGATTTGTTACAAACATGTTTGATTCGTTGCCACGTCGATTAAATGAAGCCATTTTGAAGCGAAGAGGCCACACTAGATATTAGTTCCTTAAAATTTGTTTATCTTTTTTTTAAATTTCAATTGTTCTCACAGTAAATCTACGTTTTGATGTTTTTTTTTTGTTTATTTGACTTGTTTTCTGAGTTTTTTTCCGAGGCGTTCGTTTTAAAACAGTGTATCTCCAATAAAAACAGAGATAGTGTCGTGATTAAATAAACAAAATGTTTACAAAAGATGAGACTACAGTGTGACTCCAGTTAGCAACAGCGACTGCAGCTGCTGCACCCCACAGTGTTACAAATGTTGGGAAAAAACTTCTTCTTTTTGTTGCACCCCGTATATGCTCAAATTAAATTCCATAATATCGGTTCTCTTCTCCCAATCTATTGGTTTGGGAGCTACGATTTTACAATTCCCAGAATTTCCCATATGGGGACGCATAAAAGAACTGATATAGTTATACAATGGAGATGCACATCCGTGATGAATTAATTATAATAATTAAATACGCAGGTGTATTGTTCTTATTAGTGGAAAGTTCGAGGGGATCCTTTACCAAAGAATGCAAACATCCCTAACAGCCACTGAAAAGTGATGTGAAGATCATGCTCTGTCCGTCAACCCCAGGAAGATAGAAATAGTTCTCTTCACGAGGAAGAGAAAAATATGGCCAATAAAGGCACCAACTCTACTAAACACTACGTTAAACTTTTAACTAGATGTGAAACACCTTGGAGTCACACTTGACGCGAAGCTGACATGGAATCTTCATTTGGAGAGAAGACTAAGAAAGGCGTACATATCCTATGAGCAGTGCCGGAGGACCGTTGGTAAAACCTGGGGAATTAAACCAAAGGTGATCATGTGGATATAAACTACCTACTATTGTGAGACCAATGTTACTCTATGGAGCTGTTGTCTGGTCGAAAAACCAGACCACAGCTAAAGAAAAGGTCAGTTTGGTACAAAGGATTGCCTGCCGAAGCATATACGTACGACACCCACCATAGCAATGGAGGTGATGCTATGTCTGCCATCTTTGGATATTTATCTAAAAGAAGGGCTGAGACAACTATGCTTCTCTTCAAGAACACTGATATTATACCAGATGTAGGATGTGAAGAAGTTAAGAATCGCCTGTGGAATGGGATCGTTAAAAATGAAGGAAGGTCCAGGATGTGGGATTTATTCCAGATCCTTACATATCCAATATCAGTTGGCAATGGATAGGCATGTTATCGTGGTACATAGCCGCCAAAGAAATTGCCCGTAGCAACTTCCAACACTTTTTCTCCTTATTACTTATTATTATTGCGGCTCAGGTGGATTGACTGTATATTTCAACTGTTTTGCGTAATTTGCTAAATATTGAGACTTTAAATAATTGATATCAAAAATTGCCAAATTTTCTCGAAAATAAACGAATGTCGCGTCCATGAGGCTTGAGAAGGATAAAAAATAGTTATAAATTAGTCAAAATGGTTTTCGAAATATTCAAATTTTGACAATTATTTTTGAGGTAAGCCAATTTCCACACTCAAAATCTAGATAAAACCGTCCTGCTGCTTTAATAGCATCGAAACCTACCTCAGTAAATCGTATTAGTATTTGTTTCTTATTATATCCTCATACCTTGTATCCACATCTATTACAAGTGGGTGTACAGATGGCCCTGACTTGACACATCTTACAGCTACACGGATTTAGGTTACCGCAGGGACAGTACTTGGGCATCTTGCAGACGCACGACGGCAAATCGTCTTCCAGCGACACACAACAGCGATAAGATGATTTTTTGGCGGGTTCCGGTTTCGTGTTAGTATCATGACAGCACACTGGACACAGTTTTCTTGTCTGGGGACTCCTAGATCTTGAAAATGACAACAGCAAATAATTATGTACCATCGAAAAGAATGGGATAGAATAGGAGTTTTATATTATGTTATTTTATAGTTGTATTTAGAATACTAAATTGTTGCATTAATGTGGCACATGAGACTATTTTGCCTTCAGAATTTGAATTGTCTTTTAAATTTGTTGCAAGAACGTTCTTAGAACATAATTTATAGAGCATTTATAACATACCTGCTAATGTAGCCCTATAATTGTGTACAATAACACAATTTTACAGCAACGGTGCTTATAGAATTAAATTACTGTAAAACCGATGTAAAATTCTGCTTTATAGAATTATACCATCTCCTGTGACACTCTTATAAAATTATTCCGTAATGTCGCTTATAGTTTAATTATAGAACTATTGTATAAGGCGTTGTTAAGTTACAATTCTGCTGCGGAAAACAAATTACAAATATGGAAGCTGCTATCGAACTTAAGAGAAAAAAGCTCTTTAAAGCAGTTACAGAGAATAATAATACAGTTGTTATAAATTCATTATAGAGTAAATAAGTAACAAAAGCCTTTTTGTTCTATAAAGAAACGCTATATAATTATCATTTATATATGTAGGTTTCCCATACCCCCATCTGACGAGACCTGCCTGTAAAAGTACGAAATATTTTGATCAAAGTATAATGGGGAAATTTGTATAACATAGTCGTGACTTGCAAACATTATTATCTGCTTGCAGAAAGAAAATCTCATTACGATAGATAAGATTTATTTGATTGCTAATAGAAATTGATTTTCTTATAGAAATTTAGTAACATATTTAATTTAGACCATTCCAAACCTTATCCATTTGCATTTCTAGATGTTGAAGCTAAAGAATTTTATTAGATTTATTAAGTAAGATTGAAGTACCACAATAAAATATGACAACACTGTGGATATTTAAGTGGCATAGATCTGTTATAGTAGCTGCTTACTAAGCATATTTGCTCCATAATCATTGCAATCGACACAAAAATGTCACATTAGTGAGAATCCATTGGAAGTACAAGATTAGATAATGCCTTTCTCTCTGTCGCCATATTGTGAAGAAAGAAAGAAAATCTTAATTAAATATATATACAATATAAATAGGTGAAATGATAACAATAATATGGATATACTTACTTTCTGACAATTTTATATACAGCTGGTTATTAAATTCATCAATATAGAAAACATTTTTTTTTCTACGTTCATGCAAAAAACAATACTTTATTGAACTATATTTAGTGGAAAAAGTGGTTCTTTATTGCACTCATCTGTCATTCTACTGCAGCGTTTTGTCATCATGACAAACATAAACCTTCAAATCGACGTCACATTTTTCTAGACTTAGTGTCATCTAAATAACATCTTTTGGTTTTTGCATGAACGTAGAAAAAATATTGTATGCAACTCGTACAAAAAGTGCTTATTGCACTCGACGTGTTGTCCTCGACAACTTCACGTCGCGTGCAATAAACGCTTACTTTTGCACTTGTTGCATAAATAACTATTTTTGTTAAATTTCCAGCAGCATAGGAAATGTAAGGTTAGCTGAGGGCGCGTCAAAAAATTACCATTATGTCCTACATATTTCACGATAAAACTTTTTCCCCATTAAAATGTACTGCTCCCTGATGGACAAACCAACTAAGCAATTCGTAATGTGAGTAGTGAGTAGTAAGGAGTCCTATGTAGGCTGATTACTGATTAGGTCCATCTTATTGGTTCTTATTGGCCCATCCATATTATTTCTAACATGTGCGATACAGAATCATTTTGTTTTTAGAAGATACAAAAGTTCTCTAAATATAACACCATGCAACACAAAAATTGTATAACAAAGTGCTATAGAATTTTTATGAGATTGCTTTGTAACTGTGGTATAAAAATTCTTTAAGACCTGTAAAAACGTTTATTCAACAATTCTATAAGTATTTCCTGCAAACCTTACAGAACTGCTTAAAGAACTGAAAGGTTCTACAGAACGGTGCTCATTTTTATGGCATAAGTGTTGTAAGAACGTTTTGAAAATGTTCTTAGAACAAACATTGCTCTATAAAATTTGCTCTGGAAACGTTCTTACGATTTTTATAGAACAGGAAATTGTTAGCTGGGTTGGCAATTCGTAAGGTTAATACCAGATGAATGCAGCTAATTTCACAAATATCATAAACGTAAGCGCTATTAAATTTGTTTGTTTTATTTAGCGAGATATCTCATTATAACTTAAAAATTTTACCGACTTACGTTTTAGGTGGCGGCAGGTTGGTAGGTGGAGAGTGGACCTTGCAACGTGGCGGGGGACAGCACTTGGGACAGTAACATTTCTCCCGTTGAGGAGGGGGAGGGGGAGGAGGAGGAGATGCGCAACAACATTGCACGGATGGTGGAGGTGGATCCTCAGTCTCCAACAGGTAACGCTCTTGAGACTCGGACGAATACCTCTGAGATTGGGGAGGACAGCGACAACCTGGAGGTTGGGGTGGACAACGACAAGGGCGAGGCACTCGGGAACAACGACAACACGGAGGCAGTGGGGGATAACGACAATCTGGAGGTTGCGGAGGACAACGGCAATCTGAAGGTTGCGAAGGACAGCGACTACTTGGAGGGGACTCGTTGATCGAGGGACATTTGCAACACTGTGGGGACGATTGCGGCGACGGGGATGATCTGTAGTTCTTCTGACAAATGGGGCAGGGTGGTTGTTGGGAGAGGGAACGGATTTTTGCGAATCTCTGGGTGTTATCTGGCTTTTTGGAGCGATGACGGGTATTTTCTGCGCAATAGCAATTGGTTGGCTTCCTAAAACGGTAAGTTTAATTAAATGTTAATTAATTAAAATGTTCATTAAAGGGGGTGCATCTGCTGCGCAAAATGCCACAATGTTGGAGGATTTCCAAAGCTAGAAATTTGAATCATTATTAAATGTAAATAACAGTTTTATATTTATAGTTTTAAAAGTATGTTGGATGTTTAACAATTTAATGTAAACTGTAGCACTTGATTTAATATTGTTTAAGACCAAATTAGACTACGTTGGAGAAGTGACAAAAATAATAAAGGAAAAGGGGGAGGTATGCGGCAAGATTCCTAAACTGAGATGTTGACCGTTAAAATCGGGAAACTCTAAAGAGATACGAAATAGTATATTATAACATTAGGCGTCTAGAAATAAGGATTTTTCCGTAGGCGTGTGACAAATTTTCGGGAAGTCATGCAAGCACGGAAAAATTTATTTCTGGACGTGTACTGAACAATATTTTTTTATTATACTTCTTTGAAAACAAAAACAAAATATAACATAAACATACGAAAAAAACTTGGAATATTTTTTTTACATAACACTTATAGAAATAAAAAAACCTTTTAACTACTAGAGTAGAATATTAAAAATTAAGTAACTATTAATAATAACCAGTGGCGTAGCTAGGCGTGGGCGAAGCGGCCCCTCGCCCACGGCCTCGCACTTAAAGGGGCCTCGCGCGAGGCCCCCTTGGGGGTGATTTAAAACCGAACGCCATGAACTCTAAATAGTACTAATAGCACCCTAAAAGACCTTACTAAGAATAAGCTTTACCGAGGCTTTACCACACGTACTATAATTAATTTGCACACTGCTGGGCGTGCTCTATTATCGACATATTTTAGTACAAGAGGGTACAAAAAATAATTATTTTTAGCATTTAAACATCTCATAATTATGAAATTTTCATATTATCCAGACTTCACTACTTTAACTAGTTTCATCATAAATGAATAATTTTGTAAACAAACTTTCTGATTTTTCACCATTCTTTTTTTGAAAATATACAGGATGACATTGAAAAAACTACAATGCATAGTATCACGCGATAGAGGATCAAAATATAATAAATAAAGTTATATACACTAATATCCGATCGGCTTTTGTTTTCAAGATACAGCATTAAAAAAAAAATTGTATTTTTTTTTTATTTCTCCCGATTGTATGAAAATATTTGAACCTAAATTGATGCACACTGTGACCTTGCATGCAGCTATTATGTGTCACAATATTCAGTTCATTCAGCATCCAATGGCGGAAGAAAAGGGTCTCGCTGATGCGACTTCGCCCACGTCTAGATTAGTCCACGCTACGCCACTGATAATAACAGCTACAACTAATGTTTTTAGTTTAAATCGTTATTATTAATGGTTATGTTTATTGCGCAATTCGTATTATTGCACAGGTTTAGTCCTTTTGCAGTTTCATTTTGTGACTCTGCAGTTATTGAAGTACTCTTCGCAACTGTTTTGATTTTCTCGAACGAATGATGCAGTTGTTGTATTTTGCGAATGAGAAGGGTTAAACAGTTTTCGTGATACCTCGATTTTTCTTTGTATGGATTCTTCTATATATCCTTCTACTACATTGGAAGAACGCGATCCTCCGTGTCTTTTCAGAGTGAGTCAATCAGTGCCGCTTTTCACCAACTTGGTTGCTGAAGAACGCCTTAGTCCATGCCCGATATATTTTCTGAAATCTTCTAGTTTTCCGCAACAGTTTTCGGAACACCACTGATGGTATGGCAACCAACGTGTTCAGCGTAACACCTACCGTTTCGATATGTAACAAATAATCTTCTGCTGTTTATAGTTTTAGGTCGTAGAGCTGCATATTTACAATAAAACGTGCAAGGCTCAAATGAACTTCCTTCTTTGGTAATGGCAAAGTTTACTGAATAAATATACCTAAGTTATACCACTCTCTGTCGGCACTGTGATGTTTTGAGATCTAAGCCGTACCTACCGCCGCACGTAAATACTGTCGCAAAAAATGGCCAAGTACGAGGGACTTGAAAAAGTAATTCCAATTGGGAAATATTTATATACGAGAGATATTCCAAAAGTGTGATGTAAGACTGCTTATTGTATAAATAAAATATTTGTAATGTAATAAATATAAATACATATTATAAAACGATTATAGGAAAACACAATGTATGAGTATGTCCAGGTCATTTTTTAGTACTTAATGTTATTTTAGTGGTTTGGGTATTTCTATAGGTATATTATTAATTAATTTGAGACAAATTATTTTAATTTATTTAAAGATGCTACTGTACATGCCATTTTTATTATACGTATAGATACTGTTTGTGCACAGGTATCACTTAGAATTTTTTTAATAAATACCAGTATAAAGAACTTACTTGTTGGCTCATACAAAAACAATGTTTCATTTGAAAAATGTTTGCTTCCAATTCTAGTTATTTTATAGCATTTATCAGGATAATCTTTCAAATGAAGATTCTAATTTTAATCGGTGTACCGCGTAAAATTTATAGCAACAGCTAGTGTCAATCGTCAGAAGTCCATCAGACATATACCGGTTTCGAGCTTATTAGCTCTCATCAGTATGCCATAGGTAAGGTATCCGACGAATAATCCTAGCTGTTTAGTCTGTCTAACCCGACAGAAGGGACCATGAGTACGCGGTGTAGAACTAACTACATCTATCGGCCATTCGCTACTCCATGCCGGACTGAAAATGTCACGGGCACGAAGCGTTCCAGGTGTAATTCAATGCTGGTCGGGGCATTAGCCCGCAGAGTAGTTGTTTCCTGGAATTCCGTGTTTGCAAAATATTGTTTCTCGCCGATCGCGATAAAGGTCGACAGCTTTCAATGGTGTCTACTGCATGTAGAACGCTTCGTGTCTGTGACGTTTTCAGTCCGGCATGGAGTATCGAATGGCCGATAGATGTAGTTAGTTCTACACCGCGTATTCAAGGTCTTTGTCTCACACTATATCGATCGCACTCAATACGTTACAGTTCTAGCGTCGGCCACCGTGTAGGATCCTGGGTACCGAACGGTCCCCGAGACGGGTGAGGGGAGCGGAATTGGTAGGGCGGGGCGTGTTCGAGAGTGAAACAACTTATATATTTATTCTGTAAACTTTGGTAATGGTGAAACTTGATGTATGAGTTTTTCCATCTCGTACAAACACGACAAGAAAGCGCTTATTATCTACCACATCGTCTAAATTTAAACGTATTAAATTATATCTTCGACACGCACCAAAGACCGCATACACTAAAATTACTTTTGTTAGTAGATATTGTTCATCTGGGAGCTTCACATAAAAATTTGGTTACTTGCTCTGCTGTTAAAACTTTGGACTTTTTCGGTAGGTATATTTTCTACAACTTGACGCTTCAAGAAAACAATAGTTTTTTTTTATATTTGTTGATGTTTTATAGCATTGGGAATCGACCATACCGTGGAAGATTTCACATACTTGTTCGACAAAGTAAACTAGAAGAACATCGTCACTTACAGTTTTGATTTTGTTCAGGTTTCGCCATTTAGCAAAAATTTTATATTTGTATTCATATCTTGACCTGGATTTTACTGGTAATAAATTCGCGTTCGCTTGTGCCGCTTTCTCTAGGATGTTATCGAGATTTTCTTCTGAGCACATTTTATCGGCATAAATTTAATTGACAGAAAATAAACAACGCTGGCAATACAGTGTTTGACATGTATGGTGATTTTTTTTAAATTAGTCTATGTCCTAATAACCTCCTTCGGGCGTAGGACGTCTAACATCCCCAAATGGGCATCACTGAAGGTCCTAATGTCCATTACTGGATGTCCTAAGAACATCCTCAGGACGTACCTGTGTTTACTGGCTACCTACTTGAAATTTTCAATTTTAAACATTATTTGTAGCCTAACGAATTGTCTGTAAAGGTACGGATTCGCTGGTGCGACTGCGGCTGCGACTCGTCGCCGACCAATAGACAGTCTGAATGTTCTCATCAACTCCAGCATTTAGACTGCCTATTGCCCGGCAACGAGTCGCAGTCGCAAGCCGCAGTCGCACCAGCGAATCCGTTCCTTAAGCCGGCTATCGATGTTGAGGTAGTAGACAGGAAAAAGAGCGTTGATAGAAGGGAAACTTTAGATGGAAAATTAATAGTCGGCCGACTTATTAGAATATAATTGGCCAATGAAGGTGTAGTACACTCCCACTTACACTCGAAAGCTATATACAAGAAGGAGCGATTGTACAGCGAAAATAAATGAGATTTACCGTTTCCGAGATACAGAGTGCAAGATTTCGAAATTTTTATTTACTTGGAAATCTTTTGGGATATTTTTAATATAATTATTCAATATATGTTAAATATTTTCATTATTACCAGTAGCGTAGAAACCTAATGGCACTCTTCTTTTATTTAAACAAAAATGGCACTACTATGTAAGATACTTTGAATTTGAATTATTTTGAACAAATAATTGCTCTTTAAAATGCATCGCAATCCTACCTATTTAAGTAATTGTAACCAAATACTTGGATAAACTTTGGAGATCGGGGGTTTTTGACAGCGAAAAATTCAAATTGGGTTTTAATGTTGACGCTAATAGTAGAGGGCGCCACTTATCACACATGATGCTTCTTTTATATGGCATTAAGCAGGCCGCATTTGCGTTATAATAACGAAGATAGAATAGAGGATATCAAGGAAACATATATTTCCATTCTGTCAACGCAACAAACATTATTTCTTTCTTTCTGATTGTAGAACAGAACAACTGTTTACACGTTTACTATTTTAGTATATACTGATAAATCCGTTTCTATGAATAGATTACATCAGAATAATTTACTGGAAAAAATCTTTCTTCTTCCATGCTCCTACATATTAGACTCTAAAACTGATAATACCTAAATAATGAAACTTACTGATTTTGCTTAGGTATTGCATGCATCCTATTATAGTAATTTGCAACCTCCCTTGGTAGAGGGAAAGCTAAACAATAAAGCTCCTTCTTGTCAATATTCGACTTTTTGTCAGGAATACAACTGCAGGACTTTACAATTTTCACCTAAAAGCACATATCGTCACGTTAGAACCTCTCAACAGGATTCTCTTTTACAATGTACAAAATCCTTACTTGTTGGTTTGTCAGTAAGCAAATCTGATATTTCTTTGACTTATCAAGCGGAGGCAAAATTTTCACGGGCTTGGCGTTTCCCTTTCCGCATGTACAACTTGGCGAAGAGGCAACTCGGCAGGGTTTAGATGGTGGAGAAAGTAATTCTAATCGTTGAAGTAAACATTTGTAACATCTGTCGCAGAATACCTCTCCTTGGAATACTTTTGCGGTACATTTGTCTAGTCGTTTTCTGCATTTATCTACAAAAATAAAAGAAGTTTAGACGAGAATTTCACTGGTAAATTTTTTAGAATTTGAATTTGCTGGCAAATTTTGACAAAATGCGTTAAAGGAATCTGCAAGACTTACCGCTACTGTCTTATTAGTTTAATTAGCTGAGGACAGATGGCGCAATACATACAATTTGTTAATTCTTTTAATACATATTTAATGTCAATAATTTATTGACTACTCTACTATTATTTAATTTATTACGATAATATCAATGTGTAGATACGAATTTACATAAAGAATATTTGTTTATTGGATGATTGAAGTAGAAAGTTTACTTCTTTGTTTACTCCAAAAATGTAAGGATAGAGGGCAGCACGGATCTAGCAATTATTCAGTTCTCTAGATTTAACTAGGTAAATGTCATTTTAACTAATACTCGGTAGATATCACTATTTGTCGTAAATTAAAATGGAGGAATTTAATGTGTTTAAATTTCGTAAAATGCTCAAATTAAAAAATATGCAGCTACTTACAACAGGTGAAACAGCACTTGTGCCATATTTTATTTAAAGTTATTATGTCCTCTGTCTGGTAGACGCCGCATCCGCATCGAGCACATGCCATTCTTAAATGGACGAGTAACAGATGAGTTCAATCATGCTAAAATTTAAAATATATCCTAAACTAGCGATAAGAACTGAAATATGAAAGCACCACTTGAAATTTTGAAAATAATTTGACAATTTAAATGTCCCGGGCGACGGAGCGTCAATAGTTGCAGCACCACCTAGTGGTGAACTTGAAACATTACATTTGACAGTGACTATTTTGTCATAACCAAGAAATAATAAATATTCTAAATTAAGTAATAACATTGTGTGGAAATACTGTGATTCTTCAGTGTTTTCGCTTTTATTCGTCTAATTCAATGTTTTCTGGGTAAGTGCTCTCAAGATTTGTTAATCGGAGGAGGTCTCTAGGTGTGGGTGTCGTAGAAGCTTTAATGGGGGGTTATTTTTAGATTTTATTTACTTTAATAGTGGAACATTATTTACTTTTTAAATTATTTATTGATACGCGTAGAAGGAATAGGTTTCCTTCCGTGTAACGTCAGTTCGAGTGGGACGAAATACCATTTTGGGATTTGTTTTTGTTAGAGCAGCACGCTAGAATGAACCTTATTTACACATCACCCATCCCACTGCATAAAAATTGGAGATTAATATTATATCTCGCTTTTAATTAGATTCTAGGACTAATTCGTCGGCGTAGTAAAGATCGTGTGTCTGTTTTTTGCGTTAGTGTAATAAAATCTCCTTTTCAATATTACATGACTCATATTTGTGACCTTAAAAACTAAATTTGCATCATATGTCACTTGGTTTCATTAATACTTTAAATTTATCTCCTGTATATCTTAATTTAGTTCAATTTATCTTGGAGCATAAGCAAATTGTATTAAGCATTGGTTTTTCTTTATTTTCAGATGCTTGATATCAATTTTATATAATTATATCACAACATAACATGGCAAAAACCCAAAGGAACTTAAAATATTACATTACAAAATGCAACAGAATAATATTCACCAGGTGAAATAAGACTGTAAAGATGTAATTTTATGTAAGTAGTATGTGTTAATTTTCACCAGATACGTAAAGAAGACTGCATGAAAAAGGGGGAGGTAGATTGACGTCCTAAAAAAGACAAATAAACTAAGTAGATTTATATTTTTTAAAGAAACAACTAAAAATGACTGCCCAGGAAGATAAAAAGAAATTTTATTGCCGAGAATGGGCATTTCAGAAGTTAGCACACTGTCTTGACCAGCGGCCGGTATCGAAAACATGCGGGGCTCTTCTACTGGGCGGATCGGGATGCGGCAAAACAACGTTTTGCTCGGAGCTATGCTGGCCCTCACAAGGCCCGGCTAGCAGACAACAAAGGGCCCTAAATAGACGTTTACTTTGTTATCATTTCCTGCAAGGCCACAACGAGAAGAGTCTGTCTTTGAGCGAGTTTGTCAGGTCTCTTGTAACTCAAATTTTAAACCATTCCACTGAGAGCCATAAAGAACGGAGCATGCGTAGGCGGCTAGCGCAAGAATCTCAAAAGGCTAGCGAGACGGGTAAATGCTTGAGCCCTAAATTGGTTAAAAATATTTCCTACGAGCAGAACTTATCAGAGAATTGTAATTTGCCTCAAGAAAGTTTATACAGTAACGTGTATTCCGATAACTTACTATCACCAACGCTTGAGTCGAAGAAGAACAGCGAGACGCCACCTATACCTAGTTTGCCTGTGAATCCTCGTACCATCATAGCCGACGCTTATCTAGAGAAGTTAAAATCGGACCCGGAGATACAAATCGCGCTGAGAGCCAAAAACATTGAGATGAACCCCGACGACTGCCTTAAAAGAGCACTTCTATTCCCTCTGCTCGAAATAGACCCTCCAAAAACTTCCCTGTTTATACTAATAGATTCCATCGACGAATATTCCTTTGTTTACTCTAATTCAACTCTCACTAGATCGAAACCGAGAGAGAGAAGTTCTCAGAGCAAAACAATCGCTGAACTGTTAGCCAATCACCATCATTTGTTTCCGCAATGGTTACTGCTAGTGTGCACAGCTAGGAAACAATCGAAAAGCATAGCAAAGATGTTTACCGGATTTAGAAAACTGAGCCTAGACGATTTGAGGAAATCTCAAGTAGTGCGTGACGTTCAGCAATACATCTTAGCGAGGTTAGACCAGGAGAATAGCTTAAGACAACACATAAGTAGAGATACAGCGGAAATGCTGAACCAGCTGCACATTAAGAGTAACGGCTGCTTTTTATACTTAGAGAAAGTGTTGGACGGAGTGTCGGACAACTTTATCGTACTGAGAGAAGTTAGAGAGATACCTGGTACTTTAAACGGCCTGTATTTGTGGTTGTGCCAAAGACTGTTCAATCGTAGGCAGTTCGCTAAAGTGCAGCCTTTGCTGAACGTCATCCTAGCGGCAAAGTGTGCTTTGAGTGAATCGTTGCTATACGACATAATAAAAGTGTACAACCAAAAGATGAATCACGAGGATTTCAAGAAGCGCTATCACTTACTGAGGAGGGTTATAATAGTGTCAAAAAGCGGAGCTATTCGACTGTTTCACCACTCTTTCGCCGAGTGGTTACTAGATATTAAGCATTGCACCCAAAAATATTTGTGTAATATTTTCCACGGCCACTGCATATTGGCCATGTATTACACCCTGCACGCAAAGCTACTAAATAATCAAGAAATCTATGACTATGCTTTCCATCTTACCAGAATGGAACAGTACTTGAATGAAAAACCTTCGCAAAAGTGCCCCACGCTCATGTACAAGTTGTCGCAGGAGAAGAACAACTGTTTGTCCCTAGGAGAGAACAGCTTGGAGAAAACTTCTACCGAAATTTATTCAGATTTGAAAGCGCTTCAAGAATTAACGAAAAACTACGAAAAAGAACTTAGTTACGAAGTGGACAACCTAGAAACGAGTTTCGTGGAAACGGAGAACAGTCAGAATAATTTAGACGATTGTCAGTTCAACATAGATCTAGAACTGGGCAAGGCCGAATCGAAATTCGAGAGTATAAACCTGAAAAGCCCCGTGTCCGATAAGAATCCCATTTATGCCGAGATACACAAAGTCCGGAAGGGCAAGCACCCCAAGAACATCGACATGGCTCAGAGTATAGAAAACAACGCTTTGCAGAATGATTTCAGTTCTTCCACCGCCAACAGCAATACGCTCCAAGACTCGACGACGAAGAGTGTGATAGACGTGCATACGTTGACGGTGTTGTGGTTGATTAACAGCGGATGCAATGTCGAGGAGTGTCTTTTGGAGGGTAACGAAATGGCCGGGGTAAATTTTGGAGCATTCTTGCCAACTGATCAGAAGGTGTTACGGTTGCTGCTCGAGGCCGGAGCTGTCGAACAGGCTGATCTCGATGGCTGTGAATACGAGAGTCAGGTAGGAGTTAAATATGCATTTATTTTGCGTGTAAAATAACAAACAATTCTTATAAATGTGTTTAAAAATACTTTTCGAGATACAAATAAAAATATATTTATTTAAATGTCTTAAGTTACAATGTTTTATTGTGTGGAGGAATTATTTTTTTGCTTTCTAATGGTGGAAATGTATTTAAAATTAAATTTCTAACAAAAGATTTGTATATATTTCTTTGTGAGACAAACATTTATTCAACTATGTTTTAGCCTTATTTTAAAATTTAAAAAAATAATAACTTAAAACTCTGTGGTCCTTAATAATTAGTTTTCCAGTATCTTGACTATTGGTAAACAGATTCACCCACAATTAAGTAGTTAAGCCATTGGCGTAAGTTTCATCAAAGTACAATCTATTGCAATAATAATGGCACTCCCTCTAAAGTTATTGAACTACTGAAAGTTCTTAGTAGAAATTTCATTAGATCTTTATTTGTAAGTATAAACAACTAAGAAAGGACTAATTAGTTTAAAAAAAAAACACTATTAGGTATTACTGCAAAAGATTGTACATTAGGCATCTTAATAGATATTTAAATAAATATAAGTTACATACTTATACAATATTATTTTCCAATTTCAACATTTTGTATTTAGAAAATGTAGGATTTTGAAACCCATATTTATTGAACATTTGTTATTTTCTGGCATATATTATAGTCTGTCAAGGTAAATTATTAACGTTCTGTATAGTGTATAACTACCATTAATTTTTTATCTGAAGTGAATTTTGACTTTTAATGTTTTTACATAGTATAAACACATTTTGTTGATGCTATTAAATAAGGACGAACCAGTGATGCCAGTCAATATTTCAATAATTAATTTTTTTAAATATACTGAAATATTAACTTGTGTTAATAAAAAGATATTATTTTTTATTTAATTAGGTACTGTTATTAAAAAACATGTTTCACTTAAAATGGAATTATTGTAAATAATGATCTTAACTTTATCTTATTATTTGATTGATTATAACCTTTTTTTATGTATTTATAAATAAGAGTGTCCTATTTTACAAATCCCTCACAACTAATCTATATTAAACTGTCCAACAGATCATGATGGATAAAAGTTTTGATTATAATTTATGAAGTAATAATACGTTCCTCGATATCAATAATAAATATTAGGTAAATTTTGAATAGTAGGATTGACCTTTTCAGTTAATTGCATGTATATTTTCAGTCATAATTACTTTCAATTTTCCAATTAGACTGAGACGCACACATGTCTCATTTGCCTTAGTTCTAAATTAAATGAACTCAATAAATCATCTTGAATATAAAGCACTTAAATTTACAAAGGGGCAATGTAGATAAATTACTGTAATAAATTGTTCCTCAGTGTAATTTTTTATTGCAGCAATTTCACAGGTGATATAACCCTTCACGGAATACTGACCACAAATTAAAGTTGCTTGTTGGCATAATCTATTCTTGTACTTTTGCATAATTTAATAAAAAATTGTATATCATTTATAATTTGATTCAAAACCAAATTACTCACTTAATTGCGAATTTGATTTTTTATGCTTTTTAAAATTATTGTGAAACATTTTATTTAAAAATATATTTTTGAGTAATAAATGTTCAAATGCACTTTTTATTACATGTTTGGGAATGTGAAATGTTAAGTAAAGCTTGTTTACACAAAAATGATGTCTGAAGTCATAATATTTAATTTGTTTAGGTCATGTTTTGACCTTTTGAATTTAAAACTATATAGATGCTCAAGTAACAGCTGGTGTAAAATTGTGTTTGTAATTATTATACAGATAAAAATTTAATGACAGGATGTATTTACCCCTTTTTGCATTAATCCTATTCTATATGTATTTAATTGCTACCAATTTTTATTCTGGTGGTGTTAAATTATTTGTTGAGAAATCTACCGTGTTATTAAACTAAAATAGTTCATGATTTATATTAAGTACGAAAAAATCCCAAGGTTACGTAAACACGGCTGACAAGTCATACTTTGTAGAGTACATAAAATAATTGCATGAATTGGCTGGTGAGACGTAGTATAAATTATATTTGAAGAAATTGATAGATTTTGACGGTTGTTAATCAAGATCAATTGCTTTGGGTGAGATTTAGCTCCACTATTTTATCTTAAGACCTGTTTACATTTGAATTATTTGTCGATGATACATTCTAATGGGATATAGGTTTCTTTCTATTTTTTTTTTTAAGTAGTTTATCGTGGTACTTTGTTGTTTAAGCATGAAGTTTGTTAAAGGGAAAGTGTTGCGTTTGTTGAAGAAATTTTTTAAAAGCCTATATGTTAACAAAAAGAAACAAAAATGGGTAAGACTAATTAAACAAATCTAGTGAGATCTGGAAAAGGGCTGTATAATACTAGGTGGTGATAATGGTCTGCCAAATATACATATTTTCCTTAGAAACAAATTTTTCCAATGATTTTTTAATACGTTAACTGCCATAGCGTTCATACTACTTCCTCACATCTCCTGGTGTCACGGTCATTTTTAATATATAAATAAATAAAATTGTATTTCAGACCACGGTGCGCAAAAGTAGCTTTTCGTAAACAGATTCATTTCTCTTGTTTACAATAATTTTGATTAGATTGTGTCTACTTATGAACACCTTAAAAAACTCATAAATTTAAAAGCCTTAATTTGTATTTAAAAAAAAACGGAAACAGAAAACTCTTAATTGCACCATTGAATTGCACTAAGAAAACTGCAAGGCATTAATTTTTATTTAAAAAATGGGGGTGCAATTTAAGAAAATTAGTAATGACCTCATTATTTAAAGAAAAAAAACCTGTAGAAAATACATTTTTTACGTTAAACTATCAATCTCTTTTTTAAAAAATATGTTGACATATTTCACAAAGGGAAGTTGCGTGCATTTTGTATTGGTTTGAAATGTATTACAGTGTAATGTTTCAAACATACAGGGTGTTTCATGAAGTTCTCCTTTTTCTAGAAATAACCCAAGGAACATTCTGTATTAGTGCCGGGAGAACTTCATGAAACACCCTGTATATTGTGTCTGGTGGCAATAATCACATAATTAAAATATTAACATTTATAAATTGTTATGGAATATAAACAAAATCGTGAACTCAGAAATCCTTGGTGTTACATCATATGACGTTTAGCACGGTTTCTGTAGATACAGTTGCCGTTTACAGTGCAGTGTAAACAGGCATTTGTTTCCTGTGCTTTTGTGGCATTTTTGGGTCATAAAATTCCAACTTTATTAGTACAGAAATACGAGGAGTCAAAGCAAGCAGATGTCTATTTTCTGTTTTTAACATTACCATAATCATTAGGGGTGATGTGGTGAACTTACTAATACCACCAAAATGTGTTTTACACAATAATACTTAATAATATTATATAGGACAAATTATCTGTTATGAACATAATAATGCTGTATTATACAAGTGTGAATGTCGTCTGATGCCACAGGTCTGCGTTGTGGCGGCGGCAATTTTCTGGGGGCGTGGCCAGTCTAAAATTTTAAATACCATTTTTAGGCTTATTATTCCACGAAATTGTCTAGGACAAAGGGTAATTATTTACATTAGCGTAAAACTCTACAATCTTAACAAAAAAATTCCTACCCCCCCTATTTTCGAGGGTGCTGATCACGAATCTGAAATCAGATTTCGGCGCTCGCATGTAGTTTTCGAAAAATAAAATTTCAAAGTTATAACCTCTATTTATACACTACATTAGGTTGAAATTGCAATGTACATCTCTTCCCCCTCGTGCCTTTTTCATTTCATGACGTCACACTTGTGTCAAAATATATAAGAGTTATATTGCAATTTCAATCTAATGTAATGTATACATAGAGGTTACAATTTTGAAACATTTTTTTTTTCGAAAACTGCATGTGAACGCAGATTTGGGATCAGCACCCTCGAAAATAGGGGGATAGGAATTATTTTGTTAAGACTGGAGAGTTTTACGCTAATGTAAATAATTATCGACAAATTGAATTTCAATTAAAATAACACATTCTTTTTTCTGCACGTATCTGAAAAAATTATGCAGTTTCTCCATTTCTGGAAAAAAATTTCTAAGGAAACCATGAATATTGTACAAACTTGATTATCACCCTATATAATAATCAACTGAAAGAAACAAAATTTTTTCCTTCAAGTTATATCTCTTAAAATTGTAATTTGGTTGTAATATTTCATTTTTCAAATTTCATAATTGCGCAACATTACAAAACATTTTGTTTTGAGAAGAATAAATATTATAAAATATTTAACTCGTACAGAGAATATTCATTTATTTGTTGATTATATTTTTCTTTTGATTAATTTTGTACTTAAAGAGAAATAGTTCAGCATATCTATAAAATTAACATCAAAAGCATAAAAATAATCAACCGAAAGCAATTGAACACATTTAAAATCGTTATTAAACAATTTATCACATGTGAATTTAAAAATAGCATTGCAAAAGTACACATTTACTTCACGATGACTTTTGCTTACACCAGCTTGCAAATTTTTTCTCACATTTCCATCTCTGTGTTTGCCAGATGTCCCTGGCTAGCACCTCCAGCGAACAGAGTCCGGAACCGCTCTTTGGGGTACACGATCTGCATGGCCAAGCTGCGCTGCATGTGGCCGCCAGGCTTGGACAGGCTCAAGTTGTAAAGGTGAGTTTTGGTGGACATTTAAACTTATTACAAGCAGTCGTAAAGGTAGTAGGTCTATAAATAAATGGATGTGTGTCACGGAATTTGTTTTTGTACATTTTAATTATTTATAAATAAACTGTGGAACAGATGTAGATTGTGTGGAGAATTTTGGATCAAATTCCAGATTGGTGTATTTATTTTCAACTGAAGGTCTTTGGAATTTGTTCTGTTTATTTTAAAATAAAAATCAGAATAATAAATAAAAATTAGAAGGTATTTTCAAATTTTGTTACGCAACTATGTAGTATAGCAGTTATTTATTAAGTGTGTATAATTAATTTAAATAATAAAAAAATTAATGGATATAAATTTTGTCAATATTTAATGAAATGGTTGATTTCATTTGAAATTAATTATATTTCTTAATCTATATTTTGGAAGCCTCTAATTTTTTCAATGCTGAAATTTGAATTGAAAAAGGGCAGCTGTTACTAGTTTTAAAAGTTTTATAAGTGCCTGTAAAATCTGTAAGAATATTTAGTAATATTTTGTTAAGAAGAGTAATAATACTATATTGTATTGTAAGTTTGTATTATGTATTGCACTAAATTGCAAAAAATGATTGTTGTTAACGCAGCCAAATATCAAAAAATACATTGACAATAAAACATTGCATAACGTCATCCATGACGTAAGACGTCTGAATTCTTGCCACAAGTGTAACAACATTTAAGTTTTTTATTATTTTGATATGTAGAATCTATTCCTGGATTTTGGTGTGTTCCTTCTGACTTACTCTGTATAAAAGACTCTTTTTAAAATTCTTCTAATTTTTTTGTATATACTTATGCCACACACCCTGTATACCAATGGTAAGACATTAAAACAGTTTTGATATATCTAAAATTGATCTGCAAAGCACAATATTTCATCAAAAGCAGGTTTAGATTTTAGTTGAACTTAATTATCGTTTAGGTACTTTTGGAAGCTGGAGCCAACGCAGACCAGGCTGATGTGGATGGATGGACACCTTTACGAGCTGCGGCTTGGGGTGGTCATACGGAGGTAACTAGTTTTTATTTGTGTAATTTTTTTTGTTGAAAATAGTAAGTAAAATGTAAACATACTCGTATAATTGATGCAAGATTTTTAAGTCACAAAGCTCCTTGTAATTTATGTTGAGTTTGTCTTGTATTTTATAGCCTTGGTTTAATGATATCAGAAATTGATATTTTATAATTTTAAATTTTTTTTTTTTAAATGTTTTTCATAAGAAATGTGTTTGTTTTGTGTACGAAAAACGCACGAAATATTCCATTTTAAGTTGTCATATTGATTGATGTAATTTCCAGAGTGTTGTACGTTTGAACTACTACATACTACACAATCGAGTTATGGTTACAAATAGTTAGTTAGAAATTAGTCTTTTTGTTTCATTACGATTAAATTCAATGTATTACTAAATTACATGTAAGCGACTAGCCAGTACTCAGTACTATTGGCTATTATTGGCAGTGCCAATTGAACAATTTAGTTGTGACATAAATGCCAATGTAAGTTTTATAAAAATTCCTAATATCCCTATATATTAAGAATTACAGTTAAATCTAGTACCTACATAAAAAATATTTTAGGTCGTGGAACTATTAGTGCAGCATGGTTGCTCTCTTGACAGTGTCGACGCTGAGAATCGCACGGCGCTCCGAGCCGCTGCCTGGTCTGGACACGAAGAGATTGTTAAGATTCTACTTCAAAACAGAGCCAACGTGAATCTTACCGACCACGAGGGCAGAACCGCCCTCATCGCGGCAGCTTACATGGGTCATTCAGAGATCGTAGAGCACCTACTGAATTACGGGGCAAATATTAACCACGCCGATGCGGACGGTAGGACGGCTCTGTCTGTGGCAGCCTTGTGTGCTCCGAGAAGTCCTGGTGTTAGCGTTGTTTCAACGCTTTTAGAAAGGGGAGCCACTGTTGACCACAAGGATAAGGAGGGCATGACGCCGTTGTTGGTAGCTTCGTTTGAGGGACACAAGTGAGTAAATAATATGAAAACGGTTAGTGTTTTATTGAAAATAATTTTACTTTTACAGGGACGTATGCGAGTTGCTTTTAGAGAATGAGGCAGACGTAGATCATTGTGACCACGGTGGAAGAAGTCCGTTGTGGGCGGCAGCAAGTATGGGTCACGCGCCGGTTGTCGCATTGTTGCTCTTCTGGGGCTGTTGTATAGACTCTATGGATTCGGAAGGACGGACGGTACTATCGGTAGCTGCGGCGCAAGGTAAGACTTATCTACTTTTAGTGTTACTGTTGAATCTCCTACGTTTATTTTTTCTTTAATGTTATTGTTTTTATGTTGCTATCATTTACATTCTATAATTGATTGATTTTTTTTCACCGTGATTGATTATACCAGTTCCAAATTTTAATTTCGATGGTTCAAGATGCTATATAAGGAATTTCTGCATGACAATTACATGGTCTGGAAAATAATTTAATACGCAATAAAATAAAATGATAAACATTTTATCGGCCCTGTTTTATCTACATGTATCGAATTAAACCAGGGTCAAAAAAACAATTAATAGTACACTAAACAAAATAACAGTTGCACAAAATAATAATATTAGATTTGGGTTTCATTTTAATCATGAATCTTTTGGAACGGGGAAGTTATTGAAATAGAATACAGATAATTTGTTGTAACATATTGAAAACATGTTTTCTCTTTTGAGATATAGAAATTTGAAAAAATACATTTGAATTTTTAAATGTGTAATGTTTCATTGTTAAAATTTTGTTGAAGATTTACTCGTACATAGATGATAGATATGTTAAAGTTTCTTTGAACATTTGAATTTTGTAAATTACTTTATTTAATTATTTTTGCTGGTAACACTTTTAAATATATTTTCAATAGTAGTTTCAGTATTGAAGAAAGTGGGTAATTGGTGCTTTTAGTAGAAGAAGAATTGATACACTGACAAAATACAAAAAGGCCTTTCATATAAATCAAACTGTTTTGAAATAAATCAAATATTTAAAATAGACAAATACTGGGGGCTAACTAATAGTTTTACTTGACCCTCTACAACTTCTCCGAAATAAAGTTATTGTCTATGAAACATATTTAATAAATACAGGGTGATTCACAACTTATCTAAAAAAAATGGGAATAGATGAATCATGAAAAATAGTCAATATCGTAATTTTTTTTTGTAAGATAGTTTCCGAGTAAATAATTATTGAAGTTGTAGTAACTGTAGTCTAGTCAGGCGATTCTGAATATTGAAATCCGATTGCTATAGTAGGTATTAACGTTTTTGCGATGCAAGTGTTTACATTAGTTTTTTAATTGTCAAAAATGGCTTACGTGTATGGCGACTCGGGCTTGATTAATATTGTTTTAATTTATGGTGAAGTGAAAATGCTTTGGCAAAACGGTTTCCTGGCAAACATGTGCTAAATGCAGCTACCTTTAATGCTGTGTGCAGCGAGTGTAAGTATTGTACAAAGCGAGTGTGACACGAGAAACTTGAAACCGAGTCCAGTGCGTCCACGGCAGCAGTGTGGCTATCATACACGAGGCTCAATTATATCCGTACCATGTACAGCGTGTTCAAGCATTAATACCAAGGGATAGTATGAGAAGGCTCGATACCATGGCCGCCACAATCTCATGACTTTAAATCATTTACAAAATTGTATTTGTAAGAGTTCCCTGTATGTTAAAAAAATGTTTAGATAAGTTCTGAATCACCCTGTATGTTTTATTTGGAAACAGGCACATTTATGATAAAATCGAAGAACATGATTTTTGTAGAATAAATATTACGGAGAAAAATAATCGTTTTTATATTTTAGTCAATGTATAATTGATTTCTATATAAAGGCACCTCTACTTTCTATGATTCTGATAAATCTAAAGAGTTCAGAATATATGTAGAAATATTGGAAATATATCCCAAAATTTCATTGTGGGATTGGTAAGCGGTGTCTCCAAAAATTAAACTAAACTCGCGTCAAGAATTCAGACGTCTTACGTCACAGCTGACGTTACACATTTGTTTTTATTGTCAACGTAATTTTCGATATTTGGTCGCGCTAAAACATTCATTTTTTGCAATTTAGTGCAATATATAATGCAAACTTTAAGTGTAGTATATAGTTTCATTACTATCAGTTGCAGTGTCTTATAGTATATTATTTAACAAGTGGTAATGCAGGTCATAACTCACGCAGATGAAGTTTGCAGCACGAGCCGCAGGTAATTCATCAAGTGAGTGATGACCATTACCTCAAGTTGAATACTATACTTTATCTACGACTATAACATCTTTTTTAGGACTATTATTAGAAATTGATTTGAAAACGTCAAAATTATTTTGTTAAAATATCAAATGACATTAGTCCCCTCAATGATAATAATTGACAGTTCCGCCTACTGAGAGGCATTGGCAATTTAATAACTTTAAAATCGTTTAATTATTCATTCCTTTCCACTTGTTAAAAATTCTTTCCATTTTACACCAATGAACGTATTTATCGGCTTAAAAATTTCCAAGAATTTACTGCATATACTATTTACATACCGAATTATCATTGTAGAAGCCCAGCGTGAGTTATAATAACTCACTATAAAAACTCACGCTATTTGTTTATTGATACTATTAATTGCTCAAAAGCAGTTGAATAATTAATATATAAATTAATAGGAGTAGATAAAATATTTTAATGAAAATATGATGAATTATTCATTTGTTCGTATGACGTAAGTCGTCTGAATTCTTGTCACGAGTATATAATTATTTTTTGATATCTAAAGTTTCTGAAAATATCGAGTTACCTTTTGGGTGATCCCAAATTATGTGCAAAAAATCTGAGAGTAAATTATTTCCTAAAGCAATATTAATAGAGGTCCTCATATAATTTTTGTTTTTAATTAAATGCCCCTAGAGCAGTTACAACCCCTTAGAAGTGGCTGAAAAATGTAATGTTTTATTTAATTTTTTCCAAACCGTATTTCTAATTGTCCACATCTCGTTATAAGATGTTGAAATGAGAAGCTACTAGATATTGATGTGCTAAGTCAAATAGTGGAAACGAGACAATGTATTACTTATCAAAAAATTTAAAAAAGTAAAAAAGTTTTAAGTTTGATAGAGGTTCAAAAGCAATTTTTTTAAATCGAAAAAATTTACTCCAAAAAGTCTAATAAAAAATGTAGAGAGGGGGGTAGTTAATTTTAACATCTTAAAACAAGACGAGGACAATTAAAAGTACTTGCCTAGAAGAAGTTTCATCAACCTAAATAATAAAACTAAAGAAAAACCTAAATATCGTGCCTAATATCAGTTCTTAATTCCAAACCATTTGGAAGAAAATACATAAAACATTTTTTACCTCTTTTTAATAAGTCCTAAATCTACTCAAGTTTTTTACACATAATTTGAGATCATCCTGTATAAAGCAGGTTTATTTTTTAGCTTCGCTTTTTTTCAACATTAGTTATTATTTCTAACTATTTGACTACTCGAATTCTAGATATAGGATATAAAAAATAGTAATTTGTTAGGTTGTGTTGAAGTCGTAAGGCAGCTATTAGACCGAGGCTTAGACGAGCAGCATCGTGATAATTCCGGTTGGACGCCACTACATTATGCAGCTTTCGAAGGTAAATTAATGCAAATTAACATACCTGTTGACGCCTTAAACCTTATAATATTTCTTTTAGGGCACCAGGACGTATGCGAAGCCCTACTGGAGGCAGGAGCGAGAGTTGACGAGACTGATAACGAAGGCAAGGCCCCGTTAGCGTTGGCGGCACAGGGCGGCCACACCTCTCTAGTTAATTTATTTATTGAAAAGTATAACGCTCCCGTGGATCAGAGGCCGCACGATGGAAAGACGGCTTTAAGGTAAGCGACATTGTTCCTTTTCTTTATTCATTGTTACTGATCGTTATGGCTGTGAGAACTGACTATTTACACTATTCACTTGACGCCTACAGTCTCTTTCATCGGGTCTCTACACTTTACAATTATTGCTGCAATAAATCCGGAAATTTGCCGATAAATTCATTCACTGTGTCAATGCCACTTGTGGCATGTTGTTAACAATGGTGCGGATTGCCCGCAGCACTTAGGTCTGAGGACCTATTGTACATGCCGCTGACTCTAGAGTTCAAAACAAGCCCTTGCTGTGCGCAAAGGCAAGTACCAGCTCTGTGTTGTCGAGGATCCAAAGACTGGCTTGCTTAAGTATTACAGGAGCAATGAGGACAACCCCAACTGCCGCCCTGGAAGTTTTGCTGGGGTTGCCACCCCTCCCAACATGGATTGTAAAGGAGGCGATGGCGACCTATCTGAGAACAAGGGATGCAGGCTGCTGGAAGGCAGAGGGTCGTGTGGAGGGTCACGCTGAGGGTTATTGAAGCAAAGGATAAACTAAGGCTGGGTAGGAGATATACCACTGTTTTCCCTTCGAGAGAGCAGTGGGAGAGGGCAGAAAACATGTTTCCCCCGGGATCTCTGATATGCTATACAGATGGATCCCGGGTAGGGGATGAGTTTTCTGGAGCAGGAATTTATCTGGAAAACCTGGACATCCGGCAGAGCTTTTCGCTGGGTACACACTCCACGGTTTTCCAGGCGGAGGTTTTTGCTATTTTGATGGTAGCAAGCAAGGAAGAAGTAAGGAATTGTGTGGAGGAGAAAATCTTCATCTGCTCGGACAGCCAGGCTGCACTCAGGGCTCTTAGCTCTCCGGTGACTAGATCTAGTCTTGTCCAGGAGTGTGGAGATGCCCTTATCCCTATCATCCTCCCTATCCATTTTCTAGGACACTGTGCGGCTCTTGGAAGACTAAGATATAGAATCTTTGGCACCGAGGAGCTGCAAAGGGAAGAGATGAGGGGCCTACCATGGACCAGGATCCTGGCGTTCATTAGGGCGTCGGGTAGGTTCGAGGAAGGCCGAGGGCGAATAGTGGAGGGGTGATGGGATGCCAGGGTAGGCAAAAAGGGCCCACGTGTGGCCTACTTGCCAGGCTAAGGCCGCCCGCACTTACTACTACTACTACTACTATCAATGGACCTTGCGAGATGGGATTGGGGTAACCCCAAAACTGGTTTAGGTCCCACAAATTGACTGCTCGAGCCTTGTCTGGCCAACATGTCGACCCTCTCATTACCTGTCACACCACTGTGACCCGGAACCCAGGTCAGCTTAACACGATTGTCCCTTCCCAAGAGAGAAAGAGTTCTGACACATTCCAGGACCACACAAGATATGATCCTGAAGGACAGAAGCGCTCGTTAAGCTGCCTGGCTGTCTATGCATACTTGAATATGCTGATTTACATATCTCCTCCTGATATTCTCTTGAACACAGGCAGATATAGCAAATACTTCAGCCTGAAAGACTGTGGCGTGTTTTCCCAAGAAGTGAAATAAATTCACTCTTGGTCGTACGTCAGGATTACGAGCCAGGCTTCTCTGGTTGGAAATTCTACCTTAAAAATTTCTTTGAAAAGCATAGGTAGGGGATATCTTGTCGCTGGGTGCAGCAAGAATCTCATCCCCATCTACTACTTATAGATCATGGTGTGACCCTTGTCGTGATTTTGACCTTTCCACATCCCCCACTGTTTTAACCGATAAGAGGACCCTCTCGCCTCCCTCTCAACCATTTTTTGAAGAGACAGGACAGCTTCTAGGGCCTCTGTGGGAGCTGTGCTTAACGCCTCTGTCACACTGACACACACAAGTCGCTGAAATTTGTTTAAACGCTGAATAATAAAGACCCGTCGAACTGCAGGCCACCATACCACAGCAGCGTAAGTGATGAGGGCTTGACCACTGTAGTATAAAGCCACAATGTAGCTTTCTAAAGCATTTTCTTAAAGAGTCTCCTGTAAATCCAAAAAGATGCAGCGGCTTTTTTCCTCTTAAAAACTTGACCGTTTGTGCCCTCTGAATAGTTACGTTGAAAATAGTCGCCTCCTTGAAGCCATCTATCTTCCTCCTCCTAGTGAAGTGAAGAGAACAAGATCAACTTTAGAGGGATTAACTCTAAGACCCTGTTCTGTGCACCAGCTTCCTATGATGTCTAGAGCTCTCTGAGTGGGCTCATTAATAACGCCTGGCGATTTTTCCTGATAGGCTTGAGTATAAATCCCCCCACGAAGGAGACCATTGAGCACAAGACACCACAAAGTGGTGAAAAAACCCCCATCGTGGTCCCATCTATACCAGACTTCCAAAATTGTGGAGAGTGACTAATGTTATAAACCTGCTCACAATTTATAGCAGTCAACACAAAGCAATATACATGCAGCCCTTATATTTTTCCTACAAAATTGTGTGCCGCATATCTCTGAGAGCATACCTGATTACATAGCTTCTGCTACGCATGCTCTGCAGTTAGTACGCATGCGCCGCTGGCATTTCATTGGCTGCGACAAATTATCGGATGCAACTGTTTTGTTTCCAGCGCTATCATGGGCGGGTATAACGTTCGGGCGGGCAAAATTTTGGGTATATCTTTTCCTTAATTTAATTATGAATGTAATTAATTTTATTAGTGATTTGACCGAAATAAGAAATATGGGGTGATGACATGTATAAAGCGTTTAGTGCGCGAGGTCAAAATATGAATATAAGTGATGTTGAAATATATATTTTATTAACAAAATTGTACGTATAGCATATGTGTGCAAAAAGTGGTAAAGAAGTACAACTGTGAAACGGAATGTAATGGAAACTCGCAGAAGGAGGATTGTATTTTTAAAATGAGTTCTCCAAAAAAAATTCTATTGCTATATCTTACAACATGAAACTTAGTCCGTATAAATAAAATCGAAAAGAGTATACTGACAGAAAGGACGAAATAGTGATATGGCGAAGAAACTATTTAAAATAAATATTAAAAAATAAGAATCTTGATCGAAAATATATTAAATTTTTACGAAACATGGGCGTATGAAGGTCATACGGAAAGCGGTACGATATAATATAATAAGTGTTAATGTGTGACCGTTATAGTGATAATGCTAGTAACCAATAGTAAATAGGGTGTATGTATTGTAAAGCCTTTTGAATGCGGAATTCGCAAATATTTGCGCGATTTATTTAACGGTGGAAAAATCTTTATTTGTAACAAATTTTGTCAACTACCTATAACATTTTCTATAATTTTCATCATGAAACTGCCATGGTAGATTATCAGAAGTTCAAAACAAATTTATTAACACCACATAATAATAAAAGGGGCAATAATATTTGTAGTGTTTGACAATTACAATTGTCAAAAGTTGAGATTTTCCCGCCATAAATAAAGCAGGAGTGCGTTTGAAATCGGAGCGTACCCAGGTCAGAGCGTTACGTTGCAAATGATGTCATAACAGTTTCGCCTTAAATAATTGAACGGGTTGTGGCAGGACGTTCTGCGTTCTGTCAATATTCTAACCCGTGATCACTCTCCTTGTTAGATTTCATCTAACATTTTGACATTTCCCAGGATTCTAAAGAAACCACATATATGTAATTACATATATGAGAAACCAAAGGCTGTATGACAACGTCGAGGAATGCCTCACTAGCTGTATCCAGAAAACGCCCTCCTTACCTCCTATCCGAAAAGAGATTTACGAATCATTTATACAATATCTGTTCCAAGCCGATTTGTAAAGAACATACTGGAAAAACTACAATAGTGTGCGGCAGTGCATTTTATACGATGAATAACGGATATTACGATAACAATTAGTTTCAACATTTATTACTATTACTTACTTATTCATCCATGTGTTAAAATTTTCCATATTAATAATTTAGTTAAATTTTAGAAAATATCTTAAGTTGCAGAGCTATATTCTTTCTACATGTAAAGATTTTTACTTTTAGAAATATATTATTTGTAATTTTACATTTTCAATAAATTTCATAGATAAACATAAACCAGAGATCTTATTTAACAGTAATCATTCCCTTTTTTCTGATTCATCGTCATAACGTTAAAGCACCGTTATTAGCATACGTAACATAGGCATATATTTTCCAAATTTATTTAAATTAAAAAACAAGTCAAAACATTCTAAATGTCAAAAATTTAGAGGTTAAGACAAACATAGTTTGCCCATATTTCACCCAAACGCCCGACTTTAAAGCGGGACGAAAAGTTGTGGCCTGGATGTAATTTTTAAACGGCTGCGTGTGACTTGTCGAGGTAATACGTCATACTTCGTCCAAGATAAATAAACGGTCTCAACACGCCCAGAACGCGCCGTGCGTGGTTTTCAAACGCACTCCAGAAGTAGCAAAATTTGTGCAAAAATCCGTAAATTTTGCGTCTATGAGGACAAGGCTTAAATGCGATATCTACGGAATGCTCATTAGATAGGTGTAAGTTGGAGGTAGTGGGCAATCGCCGTCCATAAGGACAGGGGCACATTTAAAGTAAATTGTTAATGTGATAGGTTCAGCCGACATCAACTTATTTTTGATAATTTTATGTGCTTTAATTCTTCTCAAGTGGCATGCTTAGGTAATCATACCACACGTACCTTCCGTACTCATCTATGTGTTGTGAATTAGTCACTCTATTATTTTCGACCTTGGGTAATTGATAATATAAGATAAAAACTTTAAATTTTGAAATAATTCTTATTATCTAACGCCTCGAAGTTGGTAAAAACTGTTGTATCACTGTTTCTACTGTAAAAATATGAATGTTATGTAATGCAATTATTTTTGTCATTTTTGTATATTTTTTATATCTGATTGTCTTCAAATTTAGTATGCCTATGAAATGTTGCTCCACGCACGCTTCGCCCGTCGCGCTTGTCCACAAGCTAGCGATTAGTCACTCTCTACAATTTTGAAAGTCTGGTATAGAGTAGTATAAATTTGACGGTGGATTAGCATGGCACCAATCCACCTTACTAAGATTGCCATGCAACTCCGCCGCTCTCTGGACGAAGTCATAAGATGTATTGTCAAATGTTCCAGCTATATTCAAGAAGGTCCCAATAGCAAGCTCCTTCTGGCTAATAGTTTTATCAATTTTATATAGTACAGTATGTAGTGCTGTTTCATTAGATTTACCCGATTGATAGACATGCTGTGAACTTGTGACATACTTTAATATTATTTATTAAAAAGTAACAAATTAAATTGTCTATAATACATGACAATAAACATCAATGAATAAGAATTAATTACGCAAAATTTGTGCGATAACAAAGGCAACAGTATACTAACGTGACGTGATTGTGCAAAGCATTCTGAGACAGCGGCTTGCGCATGTCTTGGGTGACCCGCTTGGCAAGCCATTGAATTGCGGCTCTCTCTGACAGCCCAAATGATCGTGTGAAGGTTCTCATTGTGTATAAAATATCGTTTTGTTTCAGATTGGCATCTTTGGAAGGGCACTACGATATAATTCAGATATTGGTGACGAACGCAGCTGATATTGACTCGAAAGATGCTGATGGAAGAAGCACCTTGTATGTTTTAGCTCTTGACAATCGACTGGCGATGGCGAAATATTTTTTACAGCAAGGCGCCGATGTGGAAACCAGGGATTTGGAGGTATGTAATTATTCTAATATTTTGATTTACGGTATTCCACTAAGCAACACTTTTTCTCTCTGTTTTTGTATACACATACACTATACAGGGTTATATTAAAAATTTTAACAACGTACTCAGCAATGCCGAAAAAATTTCGAAAATGAACATTTTTAATAATAAATAATTTTTATACTCAGGGTCGAACACCATTACATGTGTCCGCCTGGCAGGGACACACGGAAATGGTAAATCTATTGCTGGCATACGGCAAGGCCCAAGTAGACGCTTGTGACTTAGAAAATAGGACTGCGCTACACTCGGCCAGTTGGCAGGGGCACAACGACATCGTAAAGATACTTCTTGAACACGGAGCTCTGCCTGATCACACCTGCAATCAAGGAGCGACAGCATTAGGTACTGTGCTAAATATCGTTTTGCAGAAATGTATTTATTTTCACTTTCTTAAAGGTATTGCTGCACAAGAAGGTCACGAACTTTGTGTCGTTGCCTTGCTGGAACACGGCGCCGATCCAAATCATTCAGACGCTTGTGGTCGAAACGCTTTGCGAGTAGCTGCCAAATCGGGGCATAGAGGGGTCGTTAGATTGTTGGAGGAATACAACGCAAGAACGCACAAAATGGCACATACTAGCAGCAGCGCAAATTCCATAACGTCGGGTAAATATTTGCCTGTCTGCTTATGTACTCTGACGGTGAGATTCGGTTCTTTTTTTGCAGCTTCCACTGCAGAAACGAAACCGTCCTGCGCGATACTGTACCCTGGAACGGGCGGCACCAGCGACTGGTCTGACCAGCAGCGCAGGTCTATGGTTTCGCTGGGCAACCATAGTTCCAATTCCAAGTCCAGCTCCAACTTAACGGGTTCGAGTCATTCCAGCCGTCACGGCGATCGACAAAGGGAAACCACGCCGAATACACAGGTACAAAATTGTTTTACAAAATCAAACGATCGTTTTTAATTTTTTCTTAATTTCAGCCTATGTCTTTCACCCAACAACTCCAGCAGTGTTCGAGAGGCGGCAAAACGAGACCCTTAAGCAAACTTTTATCTCCATTGCAGAGCGAACCGCAAAGTCCAATATACGCTTCCCCTCCACTCAGTCCAGTTCACGATGCGCCAAATATGTTCGGTGAGGAAGAAGAAGAAATAGTGCATTTAAACTTCTACTTAAATGCTCTCGTTTTTAGGTGCGATGAACATCTACCAACCCGTGTTGAGGCACAATAACTTTGCCAAGGCTCCGGACACTCACTTCGCCCGTGACACCCATATGAGGATAATCCTAGGCAACTCCAGTAATTCTCCCTTCAGCAAAGATAAGAAATCCGAGCAATCACAGGAGAACAATTCAAAATCTAGGTGAGGTCGCTCGTGTGTATTGTTTTTCCTCTTTAATTTGGGTGTTTGTAGTAATCAAAAACCAAAACGGAACGGCATAGTGACCAATCCGGCACTGAGGCTGGTCGCCAACGTGAAGAACGGCCTGGACACGGCGGCGGCAAACTTGAGGAAATCTGCGTCCGGAGCGAACCCGGCTTCGAAAACCAACAGTTTCCATTGGAGGAAAGAAACGCCATTATAAACAAGATGGAGACTTTTCGCAAAATCTACTAGTCAATATTACGGTATATTTATTCGTAGAATTTATAGAATATAATTTCACTCTTGTTGGTTTTTTAGGTTTTAAACTGAACTCGAGAAGGAAACTTGCTAACAACACTCACCTAGTCTTAAATATATCAAAGAAATAATTAATAGACTTTATTTTATCGTTATATTTCCTACGGTTTGATATTTTCAGCACTGGACCTTGAGTATGCAGAACGTGCGAGGGAGTTGTTCTTAATGCTTGCTGTTACCCACAGATTTAGATGCGTTTGGAATGTTGACACCTAGAGGGCATCACTTTGTCGACCACGGCCCCTCCGGAAGTCAACCCTCTAAGTTAACTAATATTTGTGGGTAATGGCAAGCGGCACCTCTTGTCGTTTGTACTCAGGGCAATTATAAACTTTTAAGTTTGATATTCTCGGCCTAAGTTGTCTTCAACGATTTGTTGTATTAATTTGAGGATTAATACGTTTGAATTTTGTGATAGTATAGAGTTTTTAGTAGGTATTTTGTAAGATTAAAACCATTTAGAAGGGTGTTTAATAGTAGTGTTAAGCGTGCTAAATTGACGAATCTTTTTTTTTATTTACGAAAATGAAACACCAAATAGTTTGGGTATTTTGCTGTTTTAAAAATGTCTCTAATGTACTAAAAGTAATAATTTTAAGGCAATATATGCTTTTTATTTAAAGTGTAGGCGTTTGCCGTGTAGAGTTAGTTCTTTTGTACCTAAATTTTTTTTATTCGCATTATTAATCGAAAAGATCTCATCTGAAAATTCGACTAACTATTTTTGTATTTGTCAATATTAGTTTTAAGAATGTTTGAATTGTTTACAAATTTGAATTTGTAATTACGTAAATTATGCCTATTTATTTATTACATATGTCCTTGTTTACGCTTAATCCTGTTTTTCTACTAGAAAATGATATTTCTAAAGGGTACAACAGAGTTTTAAGCTACGAACAGGACAAATTTGGGAAACACCCTGTATATCAATTATATTATATGCCTTTTGTATTTATATAAAGCTTTAGTTTTATACAGTTAAAAAAATTGTGCACTGTATATGTTGGAACAGTATTAAACAAGAATATTTAAAATATATACTTCAATCATTCAAAACGTTTTATTTACTAGCAGCAGAGTATGTACCGAATCTTACAGAATATAAATGGCTTCACTCGACTACATGTCGATATTTCTAGTGTCCCCACCTATCATTTTTAGTTTGCATTGGTACGCAAGCTAGACACATTCTGTAAACTCGGTCTCATTCAGTCTCAAAATTGTAATAAAAAATATCCCTTGACTTCCTGTGATCCCGGTACAGTCTCCAAAATGTATAAATTTAATTATCAACAATATCACTCTTAAAAATTAAAATTTGGTATCAGGAGACTGAAATGCAAAAGATATGCGAGTGAATGACAAATATGGTACCAAATATATGGTAAATATTTGGGATATTTGAAATATAGATTAGGAACGGTACAATATCTCCTCGACTTTCTGCGGTCCTGATACAAACACTCCAAAATCTATAATAGAATTTTATTAGAATCTCGACAAAATCGCTGTTGAAAATTAAAATTTGGTATCAGGAGACTATGAAGTGCAAGAGGTATGTGAACGAATGACAAATATGGTACCAAATATATCGATATTTAGAATATAGATTAGGAGCGATAAAATATCTCCGACTTTCTGCGATCCTGATACAAAGAATCCAAAATCTATAGAATTTTATTAGAATCTCGACAAAATGCTGTTGAAAATTAAAATTTGGTATCAGGAGACTATGAAGTGCAAGAGGTATGTGAATGAATGACAAATAAGGTACCAAATATATCGATATTTGAAATATAAATTAGGAGCGATAAAATATCTACTCGACTTTCTGCGATCCTGATACAAAGACTCCAAAATCTATAGAATTTTATTAGAATCTCGACAAGATTGCTGTTGAAAATTAAAATTTGGTATCAGGAGACTATGAAGTGCAAGAGGTATCTGAATGAATGACAAATATGGTACCAAATATATCGATATTTGGAATATAGATTAGGAGCGGTAAAGTATCTCCTCGACTTTCTGCGATCCTGATACAAAGACTCCAAAATCTATAGAATTTTATTAGAATCTCGACAAAACGCTGTTGAAAATTAAAATTTGGTATCAGGAGACTATGAAGTGCAAGAGGTATGTGAATGAATGACAAATATGGTACCAAATATATCGATATTTGAAATATAAATTAGGAGCGGTAAAATATCTCCTCGACTTTCTGCGATCCTGATACAAAGACTCCAAAATCTATAGAATTTTATTAGAATCTCGATAAAACGCTATTGAAAATTAAAATTTGGTATTAGGAGACTATGAAGTGCAAGAGGTATGTAACGAATGACAAATCTGGTACCAAATATATCGATATTTGAAATATAGATTAGGAGCGGTAAAGTATCTCCTCGACTTTCTGCGATCCTGATACAAAGACTCCAAAATCTATAGAATTTTATTAGAATCTCGATAAAATCACTATTGAAAATTAAAATTTGTTATCAGGAGACTATGAAGTGCAAGAGGTATGTGAATGAATGACAAATATGGTACCAAATATATCGATATTTGAAATATAGATTAGGAGCGGTAAAGTATCTCCTCGACTTTCTGCGATCCTGATACAAAGACTCCAAAATCTATAGAATTTTATTAGAATCTCGACCAAATCGCTGTTGAAAATTAAAATTTGGTATCAGGAGACTATGAAGTGCAAGAGGTATGTGAATGAATGACAAATATGGTACCAAATATATCGATATTTGAAAAATAGATTAGGAGCAGTAAAATATCTCCTCGACTTTCTGCGATCCTGATACAAAGACTCCAAAATCTATAGAATTTTTATTAGAATCTCGATAAAATTACTATTGAAAATTAAAATCTGTTATCAGGAGACTATGAAGTGCAAGAGGTATGTGAATGAATGACAAATATGGTACCAAATATATCGATATTTGAAATATAAATTAGGAGCGGTAAAATATCTCCTCGACTTTCTGCGATCCTGATACAAAGACTCCAAAATCTATAGAATTTTATTAGAATCTCGATAAAATCGCTATTGAAAATTAAAATTTGTTATCAGGAGACTATGAAGTGCAAGAGGTATGTAACGAATGACAAATCTGGTACCAAATATATCGATATTTGAAATATAGATTAGGAGCGGTAAAGTATCTCCTCGACTTTCTGATCCTGATACAAAGACTCCAAAATCTATAGAATTTTATTAGAATCTCGACCAAATCGCTGTTGAAAATTAAAATTTGGTATCAGGAGACTATGAAGTGCAAGAGGTATGTGAATGAATGACAAATATGGTACCAAATATATCGATATTTGAAAAATAGATTAGGAGCGGTAAAATATCTCCTCGACTTTCTGCGATCCTGATACAAAGACTCCAAAATCTATAGAATTTTTATTAGAATCTCGATAAAATTACTATTGAAAATTAAAATCTGTTATCAGGAGACTATGAAGTGCAAGGGGTATGTGAATGAATGACAAATATGGTACCAAATAAATCGATATTTGAAATATAGATTAGGAGCGATAAAATATCTACTCGACTTTCTGCGATCCTGATACAAAGACTCCAAAATCTATAGAATTTTATTAGAATCTCGACCAAATCGCTGTTGAAAATTAAAATTTGGTATCAGGAGACTATGAAGTGCAAGAGGTATCTGAATGAATGACAAATATGGTACCAAATATATCGATATTTGGAATATAGATTAGGAGCGGTAAAGTATCTCCTCGACTTTCTGCGATCCTGATACAAAGACTCCAAAATCTATAGAATTTTATTAGAATCTCGACCAAATCGCTGTTGAAAATTAAAATTTGGTATCAGGAGACTATGAAGTGCAAGAGGTATGTGAATGAATGACAAATATGGTACCAAATATATCGATATTTGAAATATAGATTAGGAGCGATAAAATATCTACTCGACTTTCTGCGATCCTGATACAAAGACTCCAAAATCTATAGAATTTTATTAGAATCTCGATAAAATCACTATTGAAAATTAAAATTTGTTATCAGGAGACTATGAAGTGCAAGAGGTATGTGAATGAATGACAAATAAGGTACCAAATATATCGATGTTTGGAATACAGATTAGGAGCAGTAAAATATCTCCTTGACTTTCTGTGATCCCAATACAGAATCTTTATATTTTTAATGAAATAGAATTTCCCCAAAATAAATAAATTTAATCAAAACAGGAGACGATTATAAAATTAAACCACATTAATTTCTGTCAATATATTTTATTTATATTTGTTGACAAGGACTATCTAATTGAAAAAAGCTTTATATTAATAATATAAACGATATCTTCCAAACATATTTCGATATCTTAAAATAAAACTAAAAAGTAAACGATACATATAAAAATTTATCACTTAGCTTTCCTAATGCACTTACAAACATATCAAATCATGCACTAGGAAAAAAATTTCTTTAGCCGAAAGAAAATCGAACAACGTAATTACCTAATAAAATTGCCAATCGTACAGAATTACTTAATTACTGCATAACTAGATAATTCAACCGAGACGAACACAATACAAAAATATCAAATACATTTGAATTACACATTATTAAAAATATACATTTTGTTTGTTTCTATATTTTGTACAAAAAAAGAACATTCGTCAAATAAAAAATAAGTTAGATAAACAATTTATTATAGTCACTACCTGATCCTAATTTCATGAAACGCCATAGTGAAGCAGTCATCGCAAAGTGTGAAATATCCAGGTTCGATTATTGTTGCTTTTTTTTTTAATATATGAAAACCCTTATATAATATCACGTAGACGTACGAATTTTTATTCTACCTCCGTTATTTGACACCTTGCGATCTATTAACTTGTTAACTGATAACAAATAACTGACAAAGATAGTCTTTATCTATTCAACAAAATTTAAAATTCAACACTTTGATACAAAAACGAATAAGTTAGAAGAACATTAAATAGTTTACAAAAAAATTAAAACATCTTTAATCCCTATCTAATACAACTTTTCTTTTTTGACTTTTTTTTTAATTAATTTTAGAATCAACAAAGTGTTTTTCTAACAGTGATCTCTTATCAGTTTTCAAATTGTTAAATCGATTGCAATGCTTAGTAAAAATCTGCAATGGTATTAACTCTAAAGGCGTGGCGATTTTGTTGGCCGTTTCCGTTTGCTGCGCCCAGCTTATCAGAAAGTTTGACCAGTCATTCTGCTGCTTTTCTGAAGCGGCATCTGATGATATCAGAAACTCCGTTCTTATCAGAAGAGTCACCAGTGCCGATACACCAAACTGCAAGATAAATGAAATGGATTTATAAACATGAAAATGAAATTTAAAAAATAAAAGACAGTGTTATTCAATTTTGCGACAATACAGTAAGTTTGGAAATAAATTAAGCACATAACTGGTAAAGTGTCAAAATATTGTTTGTTTTCAGTTAAACATTTTACAGCAACTATACAGGATGTTTTAGAAATAAGGGCATATTTTTGCTGAAAGTCCACGTCCTCAAACCAACCCTATTTTCAAAAATCCAGAAAGTGACTCATAGATGACATAAAGGCACTATTACAAAGGGTATAAAATATAAAATGACTAATAAGAGTTTAATAATATATTTAATAGTATTAATAAGCATATAATGATGGCTGTAATTACACCCATTATATGCTTTTTTAGAGTGTGTAAAATATGCCATTTTTAGGAAAATTAATTGATTCTTCTTCAGAAATGAAATACCAACAGTAAAACAGTAAAACAAAATTCAAGATGCAATAGCTGAAAACGAGGACTTGCCTAAATTATCTGATGCAATTCTTAAGCCGGCATCAGAGACATAGACACTTGTGATGTGTGTGACGTGATATTTGCACTCACCTGGCACTGAACTTCCATTGCCAATCATCAGCTGGCTGTCGGTAAATTCGCAGGAGTCAAAGGAAAATATTTATTCACTCAACTTCGCGAATGAACCTATTGGACTACTTGCACTAGCATTTCCATATACTCATTATTGTTTATTTACCGTTCATACACATGTCTGTGACTGAAGTGACCTACTAGAATTGCGACAGCTTTAACCACTTGTGAATGCTAGTGTTTTGAAATGAATCCTGAGTAGTGTGACAGGACGTAATCGTACTTGTGATTACTTGTATATATTCGTTTGTAAATATTTACACTCTATTATACTCGTGATGTGACAGGTGCCGGTTTTAGAAGAACAATGCATGAGATAAGTTTTCGGTATTTGAAACAAAATTGTAAAAGCATGCTCTGATAAAATCGCTTGACCTTCTGATTTTTTTCACTGGCTTTAGTTACTTACATCAAAATATGAAGGTTTTTATTATAATTACGGCATAACAAATTTGAAGGAAAAATACTTATTCATATAAATAAAAACTAAAATAAAATATATTTTTTTCAAAATTGAAAGCCTTGTATCAGGTGTAGTGTCAAAGAAATATGTTATAAAAAAGATAACTATTACTTTTTCATCTTCTATCTTTTCCCAAAGACAAGAATAGTCGAAAGTATTTATGTGAAATTAACAAAATGCTAACGAGAGGAAGTCATAGATACCACAGGTCCACAAAAAAAAGTGGTGTGTGCTAAGGGTCCCATTATATTTTTCCATGTATTTTTTCCCGCTGAACACGAATCTGAAGTCAAAATGGGGAGTCACACAACAAATTTTAGAGAAAACCCATAACACACAGGTTCACAAAAAAAAGTGATGTGTGCTGGCAGTTAGACTATATTTTTCTTTTGTATTTTTTCCCGCTGAACACGAATTTAAAGTTAAAATTGGGGGTTACACAGCAAATTTGAGAAAACCTAAAAAAATCTATAAAAATCACTTTCTCGTAATTTATTCTGTGTGATACTCCCTAAAACTGAAACAATGAGAAATGCTGTGAATTAGTGAATATTTACTATTTTACAGCTACTTTGGTATTCTTATAGCTGTAAAATAGTAAATATTCACTAATTCACAGCATTTCTCATTGTTTCAGTTTTAGGGAGTATCACACAGAATAAATTACGAGAAAGCAATTTTTTTCGATTCTTTAGGTTTTCTCAAATATTTAACTAATAACACGAATAAATGAAGGCCATACGGAAGCAGTACGATATATTAATAAGTGTTAATGTGTGATCGTTATAGTGACAGTGGCTATGATTTTCATCATGAAACTGTCATTGACTGTAATGGTAGATTGTCAGAACAAATTTATTAACACCACGTAATAATGAAAGTAACACATATTGGCACTGTTTTGCAAAATTTGTCAAAAGTTGAGATTTTACCGCCATAAATAATTAAAACAGAAGTTACAAAATTCGCACAAATTTTGCATCCATGAGGACGTTTAAGTGTTAAAGTGTGATATCTGTGGAGTGTGCATCAGGTAGGTGTAAGTGGGTGGTGGTGGTCCATCGTCGTTCAAAAGGTTATCATTCTAATATGTGGAGAGAATGACATGGCACATTTAAACTAAACTCAACGTCAACTTATTTTTTATAAATTTATGTGCTTTGAACCCTTCTCAAGTAGCACGCCTAGGTAATCATGTAACCCTCACCTTCCGTACTCATCTCAGTACTGTGAATTAGTCACTCTCTATTATTTGTGACCTTAGGTAATTGATAATACAAGATAAAAACTTTAAATTTGGAAATAACTATCATTTTTATTATCTACTGCCTTGAAATTGGCAAAAACTTTTATATCACTGTTTCTACTGAAAATAATGGATGTTATGCAATTATTTTTATTATCTTCTGGATATTTTTTATACCTGAGCGCCTTCGAATTTAGTACGCCTATGAACTGTTGTTCCACGCATGCTTTGCCCGTCTTGCTAGTCTACAAGTTAGCGATGAATCACTCTCTAGATTTTCCGCAGTTAGGTATAGGTGCCATAAAAAATATCGTCTCTATTTTTTTTTAACTTACCCTGTTCAGTACTACAAAATACAACGGTGATTTGCCGACGTGACTCAACGGCGTACTCCTGTTGTTCTCCTGTCGAACCACTTCCACCAGTCCCGAAACGATCTCTAATAAATCCGACATTTTACTAGATTGAATATACCTAAAATAACATTCGATAAATCTCTCCTCTCAGAAAAAGAAAATAGTCATATTACTCACTTTTTAAAGAAAGGGAACAATTTCGGTAAAATATTATCTCCTGCTGTGTCTCTCCTACCCACTATCGGCAAGCTAAGCAGAGCCCTGGTCCACATCTCTAGTAACTGAGAAGAAAATGCTTCAGTCGTTAAATGCGGTAACAATCTCAATACCAACATCTGAAAGAGTGACAAAGAATACGATAAATCGACCCGTATAGGGTAAATTTACATACCTTTCCTTTCCTAATGTTAAGAAAACTAGAAAATTTGTCCTCTTGTAGCAGGCCTTGGACCAATTTCATGATATAATCGTTCTGATTCTCTACAATGGGTTCACTTTCCAATTTAAATAACCTCAAAACTTCCTGCTTTTGTTCCGGTGTTGGTGCCAGTTCCAATTCTCTTAACCTAAAAACAAACCAAAAAAAATATATATGTATATATTTTATCAAAAAATTACAAATAAAAGTTCTGCTCTCCGTATCAATAATCTATTTGAAGTTTCACAACATTTAAACAAAATGATATCTTGAAAATATTAAATGGTTTAATATAAAACAAATTGTGTGAAAATACTATACGAGGTGTGGCAATTAAGTTCCGGGACTTTGTCAATGAAAAAACAAGCAAATTAAATTTTGCTAAAATTTTATTATTGACTTTCACAATAGTGTCCCTCTAACTCTACAGAACGATTCCAACGTTGCTCCCATGATTGGAAGCACCCTTGGTAATCCTCCACAGTTAACCCGTTCAGCACCATGGTTACAGCTTCTTTAACTGCCTGTACGCCGCCACGATGAGTTCCCTTGAGGTGCAACTTCATTTTGGGGAATAAAAAAAAATCACAGGGGTCAATATCGGGGCTATAGGGTGGGTGTGGTAACGTTGGAATGCCTTTTTTTGCAAAACATTCTTGTACAATTAACATAGAACTGTTTAGTCACTGTCTGGCCGGCAGGAACATATTCACGATGACTGATGCCGTGGATATTGAAAAAAACAATCAACATTGCCTTCAGTCGTGACTTGGACATCCTCGCTTTCGTTGGCCACTCTCCACCCACAGCTGACTTTCTTTACGAGTCTGGAGGTCATACTCAAATGTTCAGGTCTCATCTGCAGTGACTACCCGATCATCCAGTCTCTATCGTCACTCCGAATGCAGGACAACAAATTCTCGCAAATCGAATTTCGCATGTCTTTCTGTTCACGGGTGAGAACTTTTGGCACTGCGCAAATCTTTCGCATATTCAAATTTTCGTGTAACATCTTGTGAACAGTTTATTTATTGATGTTTAGCCCGTCAGATAACGCACGAATGCGTAGGCGCTGGCCAGACATGATCAGTGCACGTATATGGTCAACATTTGCGTCAGTACGAGAGGTGACGGGAGCTCCTTCACGTGGATCGTCTTGTACCAATTCACGCCCCACGTTGTACCTTTTTTCTCATTCACAACGCGTGTTTTCAACCTGCACTCGTCTCCATACACCACCCGCAATTTTGGAACGATTTCCGAGGGTTTTTTGCCATATTTCACTAAAAATTGAATCACAACACATTGCTTGTAATTTGAGTCACTTATTTTCACGACACCACTAAAAAAGTTCCTACCAAAAAATACACATAAAACGCAAACCAAACCTGCTATCGACTACAACCTTGGACTGAAACTAAAAGGAAGATCCCTCCTCTAGAAAAACGTTGACAAACGAAGCAGTGTTGCCAGTTTCCGAGTTATAACTAAATTCCCCGAACTAAAATCGTATAATTTAATTAGTTACTACCAACAAGAGGTAGTGGGCTGGAGGCTTTTAATGGTCCGTGTCCGGACCTGCTCAAGTATAGTTTTACACAAATTTTTTAACATAGTTTTATTATATATAAATTATCTATTATTTCATAAACTACACATAAAAGTTATACAAAATATAATACTTATTATGTGTCAATTATGTTTTTTGTAAATGGTGGGAATTATTATTTATTACAAGAATGTATGAAGATCAATAATGGCTCAAAATAATTTGTCATATTTAGGTTTATGAACTATTGTGACTTTAGTGCAATAATAGATTCATATCGCCAGTCTACAACATATCCCATTTATGTGATATACACCATGATAAAATGGATTTCATTATTAAGACCTTTTAGGATATGATTTCTCTGTGATGACGTATATTATTGTTTATATTTCCTTCCTTTGATTTGTTTTTCTCAGCTAATCAAATTTAATTTATGTAGTTATCTATGTGTTTTAACGCAAATATTGTGTGCTATGTATGAACCGTTACTAAAGACGTATTTTTTTTTATTTATGTAATTATTATTACTACTTTTCTATGTATAACTTAGCCTTTAATTTAATATTTATGTAATTATCATTACTACTTTACTATGTATAACTTAGATTTTAATTTTCTCTATAATTGGGTGTAAATCCGTTGATAATAAATTATTATTATTATTATATGTTCATTATAATTACTAATTATGTTGTCCCTAGTAAAACACTCTTCACTCGCCACATGACAAGCGAAATGAATCATTTTGTACATGTTGTTGAAGTAACCAGCGATAAAATCCTAATCGCCGTGAAGCATCTCCAGCATCTTGTAACAAAGTGATTTTTCATTCCAAGTTTTGTTAGTAACATATGTTACCTGACCATCGCAATTTGTTTAATTACCGTAAAGTTGAGCGCGAGAATGAACACGCAGCCGCTGCCGTTCTCTCAGTGAAGAGACAAGTCGACTGAAATTGGCAGACAAGTCCCACCACGGTCGCCTGAGCGGGCAGTCCTACAGTGCAACCCCACCAGTAAAAGCGAGGGAGCTCAAACTTTTCTAAGTCGCTGACGAACTTAGAAAATTATACGCGCTGACCGCCGACTGAAAATATTGAGTCGCTGATCAAAAAATTTGTAAGGACTACCAGCAGGGTAAGATTTTAAAAGTCTAATTGGAAAACCAGTGTGCAGCTGCCAACCTGTGACCAGCACTGAGGGCTTTCAAACACAGAGGAGACAATTCAGTTCCTGGCCAGCCATCGTCGTGAGCAGTCCTGCCTGTCCGCCAAGGACTACTGCTCCGACTGAACCGACATGCTTGTCCGCAAGCAGAGCAAGTAAGTAAACGGTTAGGCAAGACTTGGCCACTGTTAACTTTGTGCTAATCATACCTTGCCTTTCAGATTAATGTCTGTATTACGACAGGGTACAGGTGCTGTTGCCCTTATGCGGTATACTTTACCTTACCACGCGTTTGACTCATAGGACATTTTTCCTACTCATCTGTACGAGTTGAAACGTGGGTCGTACTTAACCATATAGTTTCTTACAGCTAGCCATCCCACAAGTCTCGCTGACCAGCCGTGCATCCGTGGAGAAGAGCCCCACTACCAACATTGTTGCTTTTGTTGTTAGTAATAGTGGTCAAGTTTATAGTTTTGTAGGTTAAGTTTGCTTTGTCCGCTTGATTGCTTCCTCTTTCTTGGTTTTGCACGTAGCTTTTGGCATCCGCTTGTAATAACCGCTAACCTGTAACCACACTGCTGACTCTGAACCGTACATTTTTACCTCGTAGATTACTACTGTAGAATTTGCCCCATAACATTTAAAAGTTAGTTGTAAATATAGGCTTACGTTAAATAAGAAAAGAAATTTTTAAATTATAATTAGAGGTTTCCGCTCTTGTAAATAATTACCACCCAACATATTACACTTCACATTCATTATGATATTGTTTCATGTGAAAATAAAATCAACGTATTGTTAAATGTGCGGCGTAGGACGTGTTCTACATCCCATTTGAAACGGGACTCAAAAATTCAAATTATTATAAAAAGCAGAAGTTTAAATAGTTGTATTAACGCAACATAACCTTAAAATACATTTGAAAATTTTGAACTATTTCTCTTCTTCTTCTTCTAAAAAACAACGCTTAGACCAAATTTGCAAGATCTAGAACTATATAACGACTTGATTCCCAATATCATGAATACCATTTAAACATGATTTTTGTTTACAGGGTGATTCATTAATAATTGTACATATGCTAACTGGATAATCCTGGACTGAAATTGCAAAATTGACACATATACTCGCGATAAGAATTCAGACGACTTACGTCATTCGAACAAATGAATAATTCATTATATTTTCATCAAAATATTTAAGAAACTGCAACTGATAGTAATAAAACTATATACTACACTAAAAGTTTGCATTATATATTGCACTAAATTGCAAAAAATGATTGTTTTTAACGCGACCAAATATCGAAAATTACGCTGACAATAAAAACAAATGTGTAACGTCAGCTGTGACGTAAGACCTCTGAATTCTTGACGCGAGTATAGTAGGCATCAGCCTGGCAATTAGGCCACACGTGGGCCCTTTTTGCCTACCCTTGCATCCCATCACCTCTCCACTATCCGCCCTCGGCTTTCCTCGAACCTACCCGACGCTCTGATGAACGCCAGAATCTTGGTCCATAGTAGGCCCCTCATCTCTTTCCTTTGCAGCTCCTCGGTGCCAAATATTCTATATCTTAGTCTTCCAAGGGCCCCACAATATCTTTGAAAATAGATAGGGGTCTCCTCCCCCTCTCCGCATTCCGGACATAAGGGACTCTCCTCTATGCCTATCAAATTCAAATGCCTTCTGAGTCTGCAGTGGCCTGTCAGGACCCCCAACATTTGGTTAAGGGACCTTCGACTAAGGCTCAGCAGCCACACCATCCTAGATTTATTGGGTTCATTGAAGAAGTTCGTGGGCCTGTCTACATTCTCCATTCCTTCTCCAATTCCCTCCTAGTGTTTGATAGGCCCATTTATTAAGGGCACTATTCATACTACCTCGCGTAATTCCCAGATTGGGTTTGGGTCCCTGGCAAGGTGCCCCAGATCCGAGACGAGCTAGCAAGTCAGTCATCTCATTACCGGGGATTCCCTTATAGCCAGGAACCCAGATCAACTCCACCTCCCTTTGTCTGGCCAGGGACTCCAGGGCATCTCTACGCTCCTGAACAAGACCAGATCTCGTCCTCGGAGAGCTAAGGGTCCCGAGTGCAGCCTATCAGAGCAGATGAAGATTTTCTCCTCCACACAATTCCTTACCTCTTCCTTGCCTGCTACCATCAAAACTGCAAAAACCTCCGTCTGGAAAACCGTGGAGTATGTGCCCAGCGAAAAGCTCTGCCGAATGTCCAGGTTTTCCAGATATATTCCTTCCCCAGAAGACTCATCCCCTACCCGGGATCCATCTGTATAGCATATCAGAGATCCCGGGGGAAACATGTCCTCTGCCCTCTCCCACTGCTCTCTCGAAGGGAAGGCAGAACACATAATTCTTATATAAAATATTTTTGTCCATTACTTAACCCTGTTGGATGTTTCCCTATCATACTTGGTATAAAGTTTAGATACTTTAGAACATATTAAAAAAAAAATTACTACAAAATTGTTCATGGCTCTTACATGAGGATAAACGGTAAGTTCTACGTCACTGGGGGAATGTTTATTTTAGTACCATTTTTCAATTCTTCAATAATATAGCAGAATACCTTAGCAATCCCTTGATAGAAGACACCAGTGGCAGCTCGTGATGAAATGAAACGGGTGTTCTGCAAATATTTACTCACCTATTTTTTGAAAGTCAATTCAATCCTGCGATCCTTCATAGAAGCAAACTTGTCTATAACCTTCTCGTTGAAGCCATCAATTTGTGAAATAAATATTTTTTTCAATGGAAGGCATCGATAGAGCTGGAAAACGATCCTGGGACATTGAATTTCGAAGTCTTGAGAAGAAGTTGAAAAGCGTCTTTCAGATTCTGATGTTGACATGGGTGTTGTTGCAACAATTTCTAATATTTTTTTTGTGTTTCCCGAAATGTTTCGTCTAAATTATTTTGTGTATAATATTAATTGTCCCTAATAAAGATAATTCCATTGTATTATGTAGATGCAGAGCCGCGCCGACTATGTGGCGAATGTGTGCAAAACACACAGGCGGCCAAGTCAAGGCGGCAAAACAGCTAGACCAGACATTTGACTAACCGCTCTCTCTTCTCTAACGCCACCGCTGCTCAAGTGATAATCATTTGATGACACATGTTTAAAATGTCATGCAAGTATATTATGTATACTCGCGTCAAGAATTCAGACGTCTTACGTCACGGCTGACGTTACACATTTGTTTTTATTGTCAACGTAATTTTCGATATTTGGTCGCGTTAAAAATAATGTTTTATTGCAATTTAGTGCAATATATAATGCAAACTTTTAGTGTAGTATATAATTTGATTACTATCAGTTGCAGTTTCTTAAATATTTTGATGAAAATATAATGAATTGTTCATTTGTTCGTATGACGTAAGTCGTCTGAATTCTTGTCGCGAGTATATGTCTAATACCGAAATTAAATATAATTACAGTCAAACTCGGATATAACAAACCAGTAAGGGGGAAAGAAAATTGGTCGTTGTACCCGAGCGGTCGTTATAGCCGAAAAGTGGGTATGATATGTCTTTTTCTCTTTAATATGAATATACTTGTTTTAAACGTTTATTTCATATAATGTTAATACATGTAACACACGTATGCATAATAAAAAAGTAAAAAAAAACTTGTTTTTTCACAAAATAAAAGTATATAAGTGACCTATTTTTTTTGTTTACATTTAAGTATGTACATAATAAACCTATATACAAAAAATATGTGTATTAATTTTAATGTGACAATAAAAAATCAGTAATTTTGCTTTGATTTTTCCATTTTATACAAATTTCTGAATACTATTGTTAACAAGATGTAATGCTTCAATACAATCATTATTAAAGCTGTTAAAGCAGACGAATCTGTTTAAAGTTTCCAGTGAGTCTAAGGTTTCCCTGACTGTTGGTAAATTGTTTTCACATCCACCTTCTTCAGTCTCCATTTCGTCGTCTTTAATGTTGGTTTCATCATTAGTTACAGAAATTATGTCCATGTCGGTAGGAATTTCAGCTACAACTAGGTCATCAGCGGAGACAAATTCATTTAAATTTAAACTTTCGAATTCTGTAATCGAGTTCCGTTCGGCCCATTCCTGTAGATCTGTATTATCATCTTTTTCTTTATTTTTTTTCTTATCTATCCACAAAGCCAGTGGAAGATCATCTTCTTCTTCAAATTCTGGTTGAACAATTAATCCTGAATGGCGGAAACAGTGAGAGATTGTAGTGGAGCTTACATGTTCCCAAGCAGTTACTATCATTACAATTGCATCTAATATTGTTATCTTCAGTTTTACATTGCTGGTTAAAGCTGTGATTAATTTTAAAAGTAGCTGTTGTCTGTAATGGGATTTTAAACAACGAATCACTCCTTGGTCCATTGGTTGAAGTACTGCTGTAACATAAGGCGGCAAAAAGACTAATTCGATACAATTCAGATTTGTTAGTCTTGGATGAGCGGGACAGTTATCAACCAAGAGTAAAATTTTTCTTTTTTGTCCAGCTAATTCTTTGTCCCAGTCTGTTAAAATTTTTGTAAAAATTTCGGAGGTAACCCATGCGCGATTGTTTGAAAAATATGTGACTGGTATATTATTGATGTTTTTAAAACATCTTGGTGAAGCTGCCTTGCCAATAACAATGAGTTTTCTTTTCTCAGAGCCGTCCATATTTGCACACACAAACACTGTAATACGCTCCTTAGACAATTTGCCCCCTGAACATTTATCTCCCTTAAACTTTAAAGTTTTGTCTGGTGTCATTTTATAAAATAGCCCAGTTTCATCGCCGTTGAAAATGTTACACTCACGATATTTTTGTTTTAATTCTGGCCAAACTGTAGTAAGCCACTGATTAGTAACCTCCAAGGATACACTAGCCGATTCACCATGCATTTTGCCACATTTAATATCATATCTGCGTTTAAACGGTCAATCCAACCTCTAGAACATTCGGCTGATTCAGTAGAAGGTCCTAGATCCTCTTCATCTAATGTTCGAGTTTTGTACATCTTCTCAAATTCTGAAGCTTTTGCTTGAAGAATAGGTCCGGAAATGGGAACATTTTGACTCCTTTTTATAGAAAACCACTTTAACAAAGATTTATTCACATCTGGCTTCGAAGATTTTCGTAGTTTTTGTTGAAGGTGAATTTACAGTTTGGACACTGACATACTTTTCTCTGTTGGCCCATATTGTTGATACAGTCGACTTTGACAACTTATACTCCTGCAAATTGCGGCATTTGCAGCACCTCGTTCTATTTTATTAATTATTTCTATTTTTTATGTAAACTTATTGCTTATGCGTTTGTTCTGAACTACCAAATCTGGTCCGGTCATCGTAATTTAGACTTAAAAATGTGTCCGTGCTGTATGTAAATATTTATCACACTAACACGTGGAAAGGAAACCTGTTTCGCAACGAATAGAATATGTAATGCGCAAATGTGAACTTAGAGTAGGAAAGAACCTCTCGCTAGTTCGTTATATCCGATCCTATGACGTACATTCAGGCTGAATTATGGTTCGGTATATCCAAGTGTTCGTTATATGCGAGTTCGTTATAGCCGATTTACACTTGTAACATATGATTTTTGACAGAATTTTATATTTCGTTCGTTATACCAGAGTGTTCGTTATATGCCGAGTTCGTTAAACCCGAGTTTGACTGTATTAGCATTTATTTAATTTTAATTTTATTTATTACCTTACCTATGTATCAATTTTTAGCTAAAGGAGGTAAGGAGGACGATTTTTAAATGTTAAATTTTACTTAAAATATTAAAAGGGGCGGCAAATTATAGTTTGCACAGGCTGAATAGCTTGGCGTCCTGTGTAGATGGCTTTTGAAGTTGTCGTGCTTTTTTATTTTTTCAGTTAAGTGCACCAAATCTGTCACCCCTACCTCCGTCCATGCTTTATTACCGCCAAAAAGTAAACAAGGAAAACAAAATAACGCATTTTATTTTGTTGCACCCACAAATCCAATTGTTCTTCGAATAAAATAATGTCTCTATTAAATTGACGTTTATATGCTTTTCCGAGGCTAACACCTGCAGTCTCAATAACAATATCGGGCAATGTTTATTAAATCAATTTTTCTTCATAAGAGTATTTTAAAAATCACTTCACACGAACTAAATTATAAACTAAATCCATTGTCACTAATATAAATATTAATAATTAGTACAATAAATCACTATACAAATTCACAAAACACCAAAACAGTATTTAAAATCTCAAATTAACACGAAATACGAAATAGATACAATTTACGCCCGCAATTCTACGAGTAGTACATTCCCTGATGTTGCCTTTGCTGCTAAGAATGAAGCTCAATGACCCTGTAAATACTTGCATAAGCGAGCGTCAATAGTGGATCGCCGGAGTTGAAGGGGAAGACGGGTGTTCTGAACCGTGCACAGAACTAACTCGTGTGTCCCAGTCAATTTACCGCGACGCCCTCTCGTAGAGACCCCTATAATTCATCTGGTCTACTACTCAATAGAGAAGGTCGGGCAGAATGCGATTTTAACGAAAGCACGACGGCTTGACACAGCGGACAGCGCCGGCAGGCGAGGATGCTGTTTAGCTGCACCAATTAACCAAATTATTTTATTAATAAATTTTAGTAATTATTACGCCTTACCTTAACACCTTCGTATAATAAGGTTTTGATTATATATATATATATATTACGCCGAAAATATATAAATATCTAATTTTTGGCAGTTCTGCAGCTCTGCAGCACCTATACACCAGCCGCCACTGTAAGACACCGACTTGATTAATCAATTATGACAAACATATTACATAATAAAATAAAAATGATTGTGCAGCAACTTAAAAAATTTCGAGAAATAATGACTTTACCACTATGAAAAAATAGTAGGTTGTTAATTGCACAGAAACTCTGGAAGAATTGAAAAATTGTACCACAATAAAAATTCTGCCAGTGGCGTAGAAGTTAGGAATGGGAAACTGCCCCTCTACTCCTGTCGTACACCCCTGGTAGTAGCCATGAACGATTTTGTACCATTTTTTAGTATATTCTAATGTATCTCAACTTTATGCCAAGTATGATGGAGAAATGTCATACAGAATTAAAATAATGGGCAAAAATCATTTAATTTTTTTACAAACACGGAATTCCAGGAAACAACTACTCATGGCTAATGTCAGACGCCCACGAATGACTCTAGCTGTTGCTATAGGTTTTCCAGGTGTAATTCAATGCTGGTCGGGCATTAGCCCGCAGAGTAGTTGTTTCCTGGAATTCCGTGTTTGCAAAATATCGTTTCTCGCCGATCGCGATAAAGGTCGACAGCTTTCAATGGTGTCTACTGCATGTAGAACGCTTCGTGCCTGTGACATTTTCAGTCCGGCATGGAGTAGCGAACGGCCGATAGATGTAGTTAGTTCTACACCGCGTAATTTTTTAAATAAAACATCCTACAACTCCGTTAGGATTCATATTTTATCTAAACATTGTGTGTCGATCCTTCATATTTTCAGCCCAGGATTATCCAGTTAGCGTATGTACAATTATTAATGAATCACCCTGTATATTTAAAGTAACACATCACATTTTTCCAATTAAAAACAATTTCTTACCTCTGTTTCTGTTTGATCTCTCTCAACTTCTCCATATTGCTAATGTACAGGGGATTCCTTATATCCTCCGCCTTCAACAGCAGAGCGTACAGAGCCTCCAGCTCGAGCAACAGCTGTTTGGTTTTCCTGGTGTCGCGGGACACCTGGGGTCCGTCGTTGTCCTTGTCGGGCGTGACAATGTCCATGTCTATGATTTTTCTAGGCGCTGTTACCGACCCACACTAAAACAAAAATGTCTCATTAATATTCACAACTTGAAAAAACAAACTTCACGTTTACCTGTAGTTTTCCTAAGGAATTCTCAAACTGTAATGGTGTATAAACTCTAGGCGTCAACGTGTTCTGGTTCTCCTGCCGATCGCTGTTTCTGTGCTGCCTCTTGTTGGCGTACGGCGTGTTTTTGTCGTTGGCGAGGTTTTCTTTGTTGCTTTTTAATTTCCTTTCCTTGAATATCTGAAAATGGAAGAACATATTAATGCAGAGTATCTGGATACAATGAGAACAATTTTTTTAAAGATTGATGTGGTTTTTTGAAATTTTTTTTTCCTCTTATAAGTTTGTAAACTTTTAGAAGAGAGGTTCTATTAATTCATATTTTTTTCTATACGACAAGCAACGACAAGCTTGTGTAGTGTTATTGCAAAAATGTTACTTACAGTATAATAATAATCATCAAAATAGGGTGTCCCGGTGTTCAACTGCAACATCTGGATATTCAACAGCCATTGTTTCTCTTTCATGGACATAAGCCCGGCGTATTCATCTCTCGGTTCCTGGTTTTCCTTCTGTTGCTGCCTGCTGCCCCCGCTGTCCCTCCTCACCTTCTGCTGGTTGTGATGGAGGTGGTGCGCTAGCTGTTGCGGGCTGTGGTGGTTCCTCTGCTGCTGGCAGTTGCCCGCCAAGTTGTTCATATGCCGCGGTGGCGGTGGGAAGTTGAACGGATGATTTACCTTCAAAACGAAACATAGAATCCTCTTTCGATTCAATCCTCTTTATACTTACCGGAAATTGTCCCTGGTTGTGCCCGGGATACATGAAATTTGGCGGTCTCGGTGGACCGTTCCCCTGCATGAACTGCGGGTGAGGCGGCATCATTCTCAGCAGGCCGGGTGGTAGGATTGGGTGATGATGCGACTGGTGGGGGTTCATTTGAGGTGACATATGCCTCAAACCGGGTGGTGGCATACCCATCGGTGAGAGACCCGGAGGCGGGATAGTATGCTACGAATGATATTTAAAGTAAAAAAGTTAAATAAAGGGTAACTTTAAGTGGGAAATCCAATTTTTAAGGCTAATGCTACATACTCCCCAGAATAACCAAAAAATATATATATTTTTTAAATGTTTAAATTTTGTATCAACGTCTTTCAGTATTTCCTCTGACTTATATATATCACATATACAGGGTGTCCGGAAAAGACGTGTACAACGGAAGACCACAGACTCCTGGGTTCAAAATAAGCCGATTTAGTCCAATTTACTTATTTCCAAAATTGCTTCGTTTGGCCGCTAGAGAGCGCCAAAGTTTGCGAAAAATTTTTGTTTATTCCGAATATCTCGAACGACTTTATCGATTTTAACCATTTTTAGGCCAGTTATAAGTCTAACCGACACTTTTTGACGTTATTTAGAATCTTTTGCAGTTATTAGAAATGTAAGAAAAATCATGTATCATGCAAATATAAGCACATATTTTTAACCTCCTGTACAATTACTCTCAGTTTTTTTGTTAGTAGCTGACTTTATTTAGAAACTTTTTTATACTTTCAGAATTTTGAATAGATGAGTAGTTTAGGCAGAAAAATATTTTTTATGTCAACAATATCAACATTCGTTCTGCAACAATGAAGTACCAGAAGTTGGCTCTGTTATTTTAAGTGTCAGTTGTGTGTGAAATCTAATCAGCTACTGAAATTAGTCTCTCGGTGTATTCTTCTTGCTCAATTACTTAGTTACTTTAGATCTTACTTTATTTGTTGTCGTTATTGTTGTGTTTGTTTATTTTTCTCATTTTCATTATTTCATCATGGATACGTATACATATTCGAACAAGTAGATATGCTTTTGGTTTATGGATTTTGTCAAGGTAACGGCCGCAAAGTGTTAGGGTCTACATGGACAGATTCCCTCATCGACGAGTGCCAAATCATCAAACTTTTGCCAACATCGAAGGCGACTTGCGAATTTGGTTCCTTCCACCAAATGAATGCGGCTCAATCAACGTACTACGAAAACTATAGAGGTGGAGGAACAAATCCTAGATAAGATAGAAGAGAACCCAAAATTAGTGCAAGACGATTGGACATGAAATAGGGATACCAAAAACCATAGTTCATGATGTTTTGAAGGAGCAATTACTACATCCGTACCACATTCAATCGGTACATGAATTGCTACCCATTGACCCCCAAAAAACGTTTAGCATTTTGTAATTTTATACAAGATCAAAGAGCCCATGATATCAACTTCAGCAAAAACATTTTATTTACAGATGAAGCATGTTTCACTAGGTCAGGCATCATTAATAACCACAACAAACACGTTTATGCTGATGAAAATCCACACTGTACTGAAATAAGACATTTTCAATATGAATTCAGAGTAAACGTGTGGGCGGGAATTATCGACAACTTTATTATTGGCCCGGTTGTGCTTCCACATCGATTGAATGGGGTCAACTATTTAAATTTTTTACAGCAAGTATTACCTAATTTGTTGGACGATTTGCCGTTATTACTTCGTCGTAACATGTGGTTTATGCACGATGGTGCACCCCCTCATTTTACAATACCCGTTCGTCAATATTTACATAATCTGTATCCTAACAGGTGGATCGGAAGAGGAAACGATGCTCCTATAAAATGGCCACCTCGAGCACCAGACTTAACCCCTTGCGATTTTTTTTGTGGGGTGCAGTAAAAACTAAAGTATATGCCTCTGCAGTTAATAATGAAGAGGAATTGTTTAGGCGAATCCAAGACGCAGTTAATATTTTACGAGGTAATGCAGGAATCATGGAGAGGCTGCACTACAACTTCGTAAAACGGATTACTTGTTGCATAAGAGAAAACGGTGGTCACTTTGAGCATTTATTGTAAAGTGATCATAACTCTTTTTTGTTATATTTTATTATCTTGTATTTATTAAATAAAATATAAATGAGAGTTTTGGAATTTTCGTTATTTGTTGCAGAACGAATGCTGATATTGTTGACATATGAAAATATTTTTCTGCCTAAACTACTCATCTATTCAAAATTCTGTGAGTATCAAAAAAGTTTCTAAATTAAGTCAGGTTCTAACAAAAATATACTGTGAGTAATTGTTCAGGAGGTTAAAAAAATATGTTCTTATATTTGCATGATACATGATTTTTCTTACATTTCTTATAACTGCTAAAGATTCTAAATATCGTCAAAAAGTGTCGGTTAGACTTATAACTCGTAGCCCAAAAATGGTTAAAATCGATCATGTCGTTTTGAGATATTCGGAATAAACAAAAATTTTTCTCAAACTTTGGCGCTCTCTAGCGGCTAAACGAAGCAATTTTGGAAATAAGTAAATTGGGCTAAATCGGCTTAATTTGAACCCAGGAGTCTGTGGTCTTCCGTTGTACACGTCTTTTCCGGACACCCTGTATAAGAAATTAACAGAGTGGCAGAGAACACAACTCCAATGGAAAATAATTTTTTTTTAAAAACAATTCCATGGTTGCTCTCTTAACATTTCCCTATTTTCCAAAATAAAAATTGCTGATCTTATAGTAAATCTGAGCAAATCATAATAACTTTTGATATACTCGCGACAAGAATTTAGACGACTTACGTCATATGAACAAATGAATAATTTATTGTATTTTCATCAAAATATTTAAGAAACTGCAACTGATAGTAATAAAACTATATGTACATATACTACACTAAAAGTTTGCATTATATTTTGCACTAAATTGTAAAAAATTATTGTTTTTAACGTGACCAAATATCGAAAATTACGTTGACAATAAAAACAAATGTGTAACGTCAGCCGTGACGTCTGAATTCTTAACGCGGTATAGCAATAATGATAATATTTAATAAAAAAAATGTCTACCTAAAAATGTACAAATCTCTATTTTCAATTAAACTGTAAAATGCGATATTTGCATTATATTTAAAAAAAAAAAAAATTAAATGTCTACATCGAAAAGTTTACAGGTATGGATTTCGATTTATTCTGTCTGTTCTGGCTACCTAATAATCATTTATATCTTTGTTAATTTTATTATTTTCTCTTCCTCCCAATATCCAACATCTGTTAAAACATTATGTTTAGTAAAATGGTAAATTAAAAGTGGAAATGGTTGTTTACAGCGCAGTGCATGAAAACTTACGAACATTTTATTATTTCCTTGACATTTATCATTATAAAATTCCGTCACTTTTCCTTAATTGTTTTACATTATATTACTGTTTCAGTGATAATCACTTCCTTGGGGACAGTAGACGCAAAAAATAAACGGTGAACGTTAATTTGGCATAACAAAACATTGTTGGTAATGCGGTAGCAATTTTACAATTTTCTGTATAAAAGATACATTTTGTTAATTTTAATGTCAGATTAAAATTTACAGTGTTTTTTTTTTTTGTGAAGTGTGTAGTGTTAAGTGTGAACAAAAATTCAGTTTTTATGACAAAAATTGTGTATAACCTTAATTATTATTTATTCATACTTTTACTGACAATATGGTGCGACTTCGTATATCAGTTACCTAAGAAGTGTCATATAAACATCAAATACTTATAATACAAGTCAATAGTAGCACAATTCATTCAGAATATACTGAAATAATATTAAAATAATAGTTTACTGACTAGAAATTGTAAATTATGTTATGTCTTCATTGAGCCTTGTTTTTATGGACACATAATTTGCGGACATTCTTGCAAATTATTTAATGGTGGGAAAGTATGGATGTGGGAAACTTTCAATATTTCAACTGATTTACTGTTATACAAAATTTAATTAACTTAAATTTTCCTGTCATTAAACGATTCATATCAAAAACTGGAAATTACACATTTGTGAAGAGCCGGCTTTACACTTCTAATTTGGCAGTGCCAAAATCGGCCAATGCTAGTAGCCGACTTGATTCGAACATAACAAAAGGTCAAGACAAATATCTTATTTTGCTACCAATTCAAAAATTGATTTTTTTTAAATCAATCAATCAATCAATCACAAGGAAAAATAGGACAGTGGAAAACTTCTACAAACTACGCCCGAACAGGGTACAGTAGAACCTCGATTATCAGTGCGCGGCTGATCCGTGCGGCGCATTCTTCGTGCCAGGCGATGTTTATGCCTGACCGCTATCCGTGGCGGGCCAAAAAAAACGCTCAGAAACAAAAACAAAGACGAGTCTGCTTGTTTATCGCATACGCAATACGCATTATTTACTTACGCAGTCTAGTATTTGGTCCGTTTACGTGCAGACAAAATGAATCGGCAAGGCGTCATTGAAAAGCGCAAACGTAAATATGTTAATTTTCGTTTTACATAATGTACATTTGTATGCATTTAAAAGGTATGTGTAATAAAACTAATATTTTTTGCAAAATTGGTGAGTTTGAACATTATTTCGATTAACCGTGTTTTCGATTATCCAGTAACGAAGGAGAAGAAGGCGAAAGATCTTTCTATGAATCTTCTCCAAAAGAAATCTCGTGAAATTTATGAACGTGCATACTAAAGTTTTATGGATTGATGCAGAGAAAAAAACATTAGCTTGTATTCAGATGTATTGATGGTGTATTTTTCAAACTTAACAAATAAAATGAAACCGTCAACGCTTTAGTCACAATATTCAATGTTACGGTCAATACTGGATATAAAGAAGGGGATTGCTATAAGCAAATATTCAAAGTTACGTGCTTTTCTCAAGAGACAAAATGAGGGATATGTATCGAAAAAATCGTGAGTATTTACAAAGGAGCAAGTTGATTACTTTTTGAATAGTCCGATAATTTATATTTAATGATGAAAGTAAATGCTTTAAAAATAAAAACAAATTTTTTAAAAAGCTTCTTTATAGGTCATCCTAATATTGAGGGTAGTAGGCGCATGCCGTTCTGATGAATTAATCAATTTAAGAATTGATAATGTTGAAGATATGAAACACGCCTTAATAATAAAAATTCCCAATACCAAAGCCAAGAGACCACGTTCTCTTACTGTGCTGGGAGACAATTATTCAAGTTTTTATGGAAAATATGTTGCTATACGTCCACCCGGATTAGTAGAACATCGATTATTTCTCAGATATGTTAGTGGAAAGTGTTATCGAATGGGGGTCGGTATTCATAAAATCAGTTCCATCTCATAAGTAGCAAAATTTTTGAAGCTGGACAACTGGAAAGAGTACAGGGGACACATTACAACAAACGTCTGCTACCCTTTTAGTTGATGGCGGTGGCGACTTCACTTGTTTTAGACACGGAGAATGGAGATCGAGTACTGTGACGGAAGGTTGTATTGAAGACTCACTTTTGAACAAAGAAAATATTGCAAAAAAATACTGAAAAATGATAAATTGATAGTGGTAATGAAAAACTAAACACTGTTGCCATTTCTGATTTCACCACATCTGAAAATAATATAACAATTAATGAAAACGTGTAGGACCAAAAATGAGGGTGCCACTACTCTCATTTCAGTGTTTCAGTAGTTTATTTAATTGTAATACTCGTTCAAACTGTATATTTACTGTCAATGTAGATAAATAAAAATTATTATAAAAACTCTTGAATAAACTTTTATAAATCAAAACTGGATTAAAAACGTGAACTTTAGTTCCTACGATTAAAGGAAAGAATACTTTTGCTAAGACACCTTTTTTTCTCAGTAAGGAAAATGTCAACTTTAGTGACGCCGGAAACTCAAAAAATGTCATAGTTTTGTCACGGTTGAAAAAAATTACATTTTTTGGCTAACCTGTAACATTGGATGGTAGGGATGCCCTTGGTGATGCCCCGGCGGTGGCAAAAGTGGCCTTTGAGGCGCCTGCTGTTGCGGAACATGCTTCGATGTCTTAATAAGATTTTTCTCGAGTTCTTCCACAGTACAGATTTTCCTTACTTGCGGTATGGGGGCAATTAATGGAGCGGAGTTCTGCTGGTTGATGCTGATGCTAGGTTTTGAGTCGTTATCTCTGTGCGTTTCAATCTGAGACAAATAAAAACAAATATACTTTTACAAAAGTGACAGTTATCAACAATAGTAATTAAAAAAAGGTTAAGGTTTATAAAGATCAAACTTATTACTAAAAAAAAATATTAGTTACTTACGAACGCTTTGGATGCCTTTTGTAAAGATGTGAGTATACTGGAACTATTGTAAATATCACCATTTTTATTGGGAGGAGTGTAAGACCAAACAGAACTAGATAGTAACAAGGGATCTTCCGACTCTTCTAAAACTAATTGTGATATGGAGTTTTCTAAAAAAATATAATTACATCATTCCCATGAATCATTTCTTGAATTAAAAAAATGTAAATGACCCAATAGTTTAGCTTTAAACAAATCTAAAATATTAAAACGCCTCTTTAAGTATCCTAAAACTAGTTTCAAAATAACGTAATAATGAACCGATTTTTATGAAGGTTGCACCAAAAATATAGTTTTATATTTTTTTGACACGAGTAAACTAAGATTTAAAATGTAAAGAGAACAAAATAAATAGGCATCCAAGAAGCGGATAATTATTTTATTAATTTATATACACTTTGTTTCTGAAAATAATTGAGATAACTTTATAAATTTGGAACTACAAAAGTGCATTTTAAATTAAAGGAGCCGCTTACGTTCAAATGGTATTAGGCGATAAGATACGAGGCAGGCAGACAAAAAATGTAAGGGAAGTCGGACTGTTGCAGTGCGCTTAGCGGAACGATCGAGATGATTTGCATCTAGCATGGGCCATGCTTAATGGCAGATCATCATGTTTATTATTTTTTATTAAATGATCACTTCAATATTCAAGCAGATTTTATGTTGGTATCAAGTTATTTCACAACGAAAGTGGTAAGAAAGTTCATTCGAGAACAGAACTCCAATATATTTTATACAGGGAGTTACTTAGGACATTATATGTGCCATCGTATTATCTTCACTTTTTGTTTCTTCACACTTTCTTATATTCCAACAAAATTGATTTATTTTATCAAGTGCATTTTTACACTGTAACTTAAATTACTTAATCATATCTTAGGGATATAAATTCACAAACAATCAAACTAAAATGTGGGGGAACTCCGTCATGCATAAACCACATTCTTAGTCTTAGCGCATAGGAAATATCATCAAATAGTTCAGGTAAAACGTTTTCAAGAAAATGTCCGTAGGAGGCACTGGTTAAAGTTCTTAGTAAATAATAAGACGCACCAAGAAAAATCCCTATAATATTCACCCATATATTAAAAGGAAACTGATGTTGATATTGATATTCCATTATGGCATTACGGTTTTCATCAGACCAAATGTGTTTGTTACGGAAGTTCATGATAGCATCTCTGGAAAAGTTAGCTTTGTCCTGTTACGTACCATTAGGATTTCCGACAAAAGTACTCAGGTACGGGGGATTCTTAGATAAGCCATTTAAACAAGTTTTATGTTTATGATTTGTTTACGGTTTGATAGTTCACTCTTTTGGTCTCTTCGGACCAGGTCTAAGGGTCATAATAACTATTTGTAAATCACCTTGTTTACCAAATTAAATTATTTACCTGACTTAAAGTACTGCCGACAAATTATGACAAAATGGGATTATTATACGTCTACCTCACGGTATTAAATAGGGGGTAAATTGAAGAAAAAGGGAGATTCCGTTGAACACTCGTAGTGTACGCTCCGTTGAGCTTCGCGATAACTAAAATCTTAATTCTAGCCCTTTGGCTCAGATCTGATTTCTAAGTGCTTTTTCATCGTGCGTTTTATGTTTTGTAATAAATCGATATACCAAGTCAAAGTGTGTGTTTAATTCTAAACCACCCGGACCAGGACCACTATAGGTGAGTGAAGTGCTTTGATACCTTTGTTTTGTTAACAGTAAACGGGTTAGTTCAGAACAAAGAGTTTTCCTCAAACTCTTTACAAAGAATTTTTCATATTTTTTTTTTTTTTTATGATTGGTTATAACGTAACCTGGCGCCCACACCATTACAGCAAATTAAGCAAAAGAGGAAATAACAGTCCGTAAACAACATACTAGCGGTAAAGTTAACATTTTGTTTAATTTTTGGAGAAAAATCGAATGGCAAAATTGTAAGCAAGCATGATAGACTTGTGGCCATAAATGTAAACCATATTGGCCATTTCAGCATTTGAATAAACGTATAAGCTATTATTAAATCTTAATTTTTCTTTAAAATAAATTTCATAGCTAAGATAGGATATTTTTAAATAATTTAAATAACTGTGTAAAAATGCACTTGATCAAATAAATCAATTTTATAATTAATCGGTTTGGAATACAGAAAAAGTGTAAAGAAACAAAAAGTGACGATAATACAGTGGCGCAAATGATAACCTATTTCATTTGTAATATTATACAGGGTTTTTGGCAAATAATGATCAATGATACCCACACTTCCGCTACTGGGAAGTTTCTAAAACTGGTAATTTTTTGTTTCATACCTAATGTCACTAAATATGCACTGAAATTTGGTTAAATTATCTCAAGCGGTTTAGAAATTAAACTCATTTTTTTTTAAATTTTTGACACACTGTAGCTGGACAATGGCTGTCCTAAGCCTCCACAGTTATATAACAAAAAAACCCTTATTTTTGACCACAGAATACGCCCCTGGATATTTGACCTCTACTTAAGAAATACCCTGTATAATAAGCAACAAATTAACATTTTGATCTTCATAAAAATAAGTTGTTTAAAGTATGTAACTTTTATGTACACCTATAAACTTAATAGATGAACATTTCAATTACTGTATTAGCAATGGTAAACTTTTTTCGCATTTCACTGAGCAACATAAATTACAACTGCAGATGATTGTTTTGCATGATAAATTTAAAATTAGAAATGGGTAATTCCCCTATACACAAATATGGCCAACACCAAATTTATATGGTATCATAATCTATTCTAAACTCAGCCCTAAATGTACTAACCACTATCAAGAAAATAAAATAAATGACAACTATAATTTGAAATATGTCTCCTGTAAAATTACTTTTAGTTTTGACTAAATTAACACTTCCTCATTTGCCATTGGCACTCAGTTAAATGCATTTTTATTACCCAACACAAACACTGTTTAAAGTTTGTTATTGTTCTTTATCTATGTGCAGACCAAGCAGAATAAAAATAAACAGAGATAACAGGATGTGGTGTCATGATTCCTGTATTTTATCATTCTGAAAGAACAGGGAAAGGAGTCAATATACAATATTATTAAAAACAATACATATAACAAGGCTTTAAAGTTGATACCTCTTCAGTACAGATATTTGATTAACTAAAAAGTGTTCTATTTAAGGTTAACAAACGAGTGAATTTTAAAAATTAAACACTAACCTATCTGTTCCGAGTGTTTGGTACTTTCAGCAATTTCAGCAAACTGCTCATGCTGCCGTTCCCAATCCTCTAAACTGGAAGCATCTTCAAGTTCTCCGAATGTCTCATCATTGAGGGCATCGTATTCTTCCTCGTTTTCCAAACATTCGTCTTCATCCGGTGGAAGGAGGTTTTCACCATTCTTGAAAATATCGTGATACTCAATAATCATTTAGAATAGATAATAAATAGCTTAGTTATATTGTTGCAACACCAGAAAAAGAAGTATTGCGCAAAATAATGCACACAACTTCTTTAAAAATGCAGGGTTAACCTAGTTAAATTAGCGCCACAATTCATATGATTTAATCAACAGTTTCTCGTCTTTTCGCATTTAGATGATCAACTAAATGGTTATCTGATCGAATTTTTAAGTAAAACAAGCAAAAAGGACTACATTTTTTTGTTAACAACCGTGTTAAAACTTTTACTTTTCACCGAAAAGTAGATTACTTTTAACCAACTTTGGCATGTAGATCAAATCAAAGCAATATCAACTTACATTTAACGATGTGTCAAAGTCAAAAAACGTATTAGCCATTTGATTTTTCAAAAATTTTCAACATTATCATGATTATACGCACTACCATGAAATTTGTCACAATTTATTTTACTTGGATTTTTTCTCTCGGCGATACCAACATAAAACAGGTAAAGTAACTGTGCGGTGTCTAACGTATCGCATTTACTAAAAATATTATAGGAAAGTGCGTCAAATATTTAGTGCCAGATAAATACTTTGCAAGCTCAGAGTTACACACAGGCAATCCAAAATTTTATTTGGTTCCTCTAAAATGCACTTCAATTAGTATATTCCTCTCTACACGAAAATAATGTGGGTTACAAGCAAAATGGGAAAACGCCCAGACAGCATGGTACTTTAAGCACTATACCTCTGAAGTTAGTCTATTGACAACTCATTGGCCAGCTGTCTTTGTGTTTTGTGTTCCCAATTTTTTAAAAATGGTAGACGAAGGTACTAAGAAAACTTTAAGTAATATACCCTTACTAAAAACTAAAGCAGGTCCCAGAGATAAAGAACTATGGGTAGAAAGATTAAAAGAAGAATATCAGTCTCTAATTAAGGTATTTTAGTAACGTTTTTTACAAGATAAGGGAAACCTAACCTATAACTAACATATGTTTAAATTGGTTCTAGTACGTACAAAACAATAAGGCGGCAGATAATGACTGGTTTAGATTAGAATCGAATAAGGAAGGCACAAAGTGGTTTGGAAAATGTTGGTTCATCCACGATCTTCTGAAATACGAGTTTGATGTAGAGTTTGACGTACGTAAACCAAATAATTAGACAAAAGTGCTTACTTCCTTTTCGTTGCAGATTCCAGTAACTTATCCCACAACAGCACCAGAAATAGCTCTTCCAGAACTAGACGGAAAGACTGCGAAAATGTATAGGGGTGGAAAGATATGTTTAAGCGATCATTTTAAACCATTATGGGCAAGAAATGTACCCAAGTTTGGAATCGGCCATGCAATGGCCCTAGGGGTATGTTTTAAGAGTCAGTTTAAAATATATTTACTTCATAATAATTGTTTTTAGCTTGGACCATGGTTAGCAGTAGAGATTCCAGATTTGATAGCTAAGGGTGTAATATCATATAAAGAGAAAACTGGATAGAAGAAATTTATAGTTATATATTTATATAAAAGTATCACTAATTTAATTTCTTAGGCGAATGATTGTAATTGTGTATTAACATTAATTTAAGGATTATTTTTTGTATTTCTAGTATATGGTATTACAAAGATGTGTTGATTATTTGGAGAACTTAACAATTTAAGATACATTTTGTTAATATTATTTTGTACATATGTAAATTAAATATATTTTTTATACAATACTACTGTCTTAATATTGAAAAATTATATTGCACAGGCACGAGATAAATCGTATTATTATCTACTATCTGCAGAACCAGAACACCTTGTCCATAAAGGTGAATAGCACTAGAGGGTCATTTAACTTAGACAGCAAGGTCATCAGATCTGAATCCTCCCAATTTATGCTTGTGTGGTTACTTGAAAAGCTTGGTGTATGAAACAGAAGTTGAGAATATTGGGCGATTACAACATAAAGGGTGTTTTCAAATGAAGTAGCAAAAATAAGACCACAAATTCCTTGGGTGAAAATAAATCGATTTAACCGAACACACCTATATCCCAAATCGCATAATAAAAAAAAATATAGGGTGTCAAAGTTAAAATTTTATTTTCGATATTTGTAAATAATTCTTTTCTACGTTCATGCAAAAAACAAAACTATTGAACTATATTTAGTGGAAAAAGTGGTTCTTTATTCCACTAGTGCAATAAAATGTTTATTGCATTCATCTGTCATTCTACTACAGCGTTTTGTCATCATAAACGTTCAAATCAATGTCACATTTTCCTAGACTTAGTGTCATCTAAATAACATTTTTTGGTTTTTGCATGAACGTAGATAAAATATTGTATGCAACTCGTACAAAAAGTGCTTATTGCACTCGACGGGTTGTCGTCCTACTCGGCCTGACGGCCTCGTTGGACAATTTCACGTCGTGTGCAATAAACACTTACTTTTTGTACTTGCTGCATAAATAACTATTAAGAAATCTAAATATTCACATAAAGTTTGTAAATCGGGGTTTTTGCGGACGAGAAATTCAAATTTGTTTCTAATTTGGACGTCACTAGTAGAGGGCGCCGCTTATGGCACACCCACTGAAATATAACTTTATATTATGATGCGCTAAAAGCTGCGCGAATGGATTATTTATGATCAGCGCCATATTTTGTTTTGTGCCTCTAGCAATGGCGGAGCAGTAGGGGCTTAGCTGATTGTGAATTGAAATGAAATTGAATTCTGGATATGGAGAAATATATGGTGCTATATGCTGGTTAATTTTACAGTCCCTTAAAATGACATGTTTCAACAATAACACCCACAAAAATACACAAAGAATAACACTAACGAGATACAAGATAAAATAAGAAACCACACTGTACGCCAATGACGTGTTTACAAACAAAATAATGGGAAATTAAGAACACAATTCATATCGTACGTGCAGATGGTTGTCTCTCTCGCACCCACATACATAACCAATGAAGTATGTCTTGGCTGAGTTTCATGTGCCTCCTTTTGTCTGCTCCTAGGTTTGGTACCAGTGTTGCCGTTTTAGTACATTTGTACTATTTCTAGTACATTTTCGACAGCAAAGTACAAAAGTACATTTCATCATAAATAGGCCTAATTCTAGTACATTTTTAAATAAGACCAAGATCATACAGATCGGTCGATGATTGTTCGAAGTGGCCGAGTAGAATATAAATATTAGGTTTGTTTTAGCAGCAGTTGGAAACGGTTTGAAACTATCAGAAAGGTCCGTCCAACTATTTAATTGCGTCAAATTTGATGGTAACGCGTTCTCAACTTAACTGGTCGAATATTTCTGACAGTTTCCAAACCGTTTTCAACTGCTGCAAAAACAAGCCTAGTATTTGTTTTTTTCGTATATATTTTATGCTATATAATAAGAATATTAGAAAAATAATAGTTTTCTGTTTGATTTTTTGGCATATAAGTAGGTATTGTCTAAAGCTATTTATTTGTGGCATAGTTTTAGTTTTTCTTTAGTTTTTTTGGGTTTTTTGCCACACTTCTGAAAAAATAATAGAGATTAATTAAATAAGCCCTTGCGCCAAACGGAACAGTCAAGGGTTATTTTTGAAACTATGTTTGCCTAACCAAAAAATCTCACACTGAAAAAAACAGATAAGTAAAAAAATAACAAAAATCACATCACTATCGCGCACTTCCGTATTATTGACGTTTCGAAAACCTCTCTGTTTTCGTTCTCAAAATCGTATTAAAAATGTTAAACGTATGTCAAGTTTTAAACTGTCAAACTTGACATACGTTTAACATTTTTAATACGATTTTGAGAACGAAAACAGAGAGGTTTTCGAAACGTCAATAATACGGAAGTGCGCGATAGTGATGTGATTTTTGTTATTTTTTTACTTATCTGTTTTTTCAGTGTGAGATTTTTTGGTTAGGCAAACATAGTTTCAAAATAACCCTTGACTGTTCCGTTTAACGCAAGGGCTTATTTAATTAATCTCTATTATTTTTCAGAAGTGTGGCAAAACCCAAAAAACTAAAGAAAAATATAAGTAGGTATTATGAAATATAACATATATCATTTATATTATAAACTTAATATATTTTAAAAAATAATAGTTTATGTTTATTTATATTTATATTTTTGTTTCATGTATATTTTTTGATAAAAATAAATATACTTTGCAAAACATAACAGTTTAATATCATCAGCGCAAAAAATAGGTCTACGCTATGAGAAACGGCAATATTTCACTTTATCGTACATTTTAGTACAATCTAGTACATTTTATTGCTTCTGCTCAGTACATTTCAGAAACTGAACGCGGCAACACTGTTTGGTACCTTTATTTGGATGCGCAAATGGACTAAACGCATTCCATATCGTACATACATTTCAGTGGGCACACCACAAAATATTGGGCACACCATGTTCCTTTTAAACGGCAGAACTTTTTGCAGCTTAGTGTATCCATCTGACTATCGAAACAATCGATTCTCCTACCTGTTTTATTTGAAAAAGTATACCTTGCTGAGGTCGGTATCTGTGGTATGAGTAACCATTTTTGAAATAATCCTATTTGAAATGCTCAGTGCACTGAGTAATAACTGTTTTGGTTTCAGGTAAAGTGCTTTTATGCTGAATATACAGCAAAATGTTACTTGAAAAAGTTGTTCAGAATGGTAAATTATGGAGACTTGCAAAATTTCGAGAAGTTCGCAAGGTTTTGATGAAACCACTTTTCAACAGAGCACAAAGATTTTATGAAAGCAACCCAATCTTTTGCAATTTTGCACGTCTCCAGAAATTACCATTCTGAACAACTTTTCGAGTAGCATTTTGCTGTATTATCAGTAGAAAATGCTCTTTACCTGAAACGATAATAGTTTTCAATTGGTGCACTGAATATTTCAAAATTTTCAAATAGGATTATTTCGAAAAAATCATGACAAGGTATATCCGTTACAGGTTGCTCTAATTTCACTATAAATGTTTACAATAAATTAAATTATTATCGTTAAAGAACAAATTTAAATTTTTAATTTAGCGGCAGTAAAAATTATTTTAATGCCTAGATAGTAAATTTGACAATAGATTTTAAATGAATTTTATTTAATTCATGAAATAATAAGATAATTTAGTAATGTTAAAAATTTGTAAGTACAAAACTATATACTTGAGCACTTGAACTCTCTGATCCAGAAAATTTTACCGGATACGGAATGAAGCGTTTTCGGCAACATTACTGGTCAATACTGGGGTGATATTACCACTGTGCTGAATTGCTGAAAAATGCAGACCTACCTGGCGAAGTTGTGGACTTCTCCAGTTCTTCAGAAGCTCCTTATCAAGTGAATTTAAATAATCCCGGTCAAAAAGAGATAAATATTAATGTTAATAATAATTGTAAATATAATGATATAAAATCGAAGAGAAGTATTATTAACTCTAATCCAGTAGTGTGTTAAAATGCCTTTGATCCACGGAAAACAGACGTATTTACTCAATATAGTGGTCGTGGATAAAAAATAAATGGGCTTGTAACATATTTGTTTAATATAATAACAAATTCGCCGCGAAGTATTATTTGTCTGTGTGTGTGTGTGCACATTATTTTATTCAAACACGTCGTTGCCCCTTGGAAATTTTTCTACGGACGCCCATGGCTTTTTTTAAATTCAATCTTGGCGACACAGCTATAATTTGACATTATTGAGCGGTGTCCAATAAAACAGAACACACCGATTCAGATTCCAATACAATTAAGTAAATCTTACGACCCAAATATATGGAGCAAGGCCGTCCGGATAGTCACAGTAAAAAAACTAGCTGCAAACTCGGCATCCCCTCTCCCCCACGCCGCTTAAAAATACTTTCAGGCGTCCCGTTGTCTCGTCGTGACGGCGACGCGTTGCGAAACATGAAATTTAAGTGACGTCGCGGCGCTGGCGGAACGCGTCTGTTCCGGTTTGAGCGGCGGTGGGATTTTACAATAAAAAGTTTATGGAAATTATGCGGGATTCTTGTTTTGTTAAAGATGGATGAAGGTGTGGGCGGACAATGAGCGATTTTGCGGAGAGAGCACAATACATAGCAGGGTTAGGTTTTTGAGGCAGAGAGAGAATATAAAAATATAATTTATGTAGATTTATCATGATGACATGTATTTGATAATAATATTATTCCTTCATATCAGTCTGTCTTCAAAGCACAACTTAGCACAACTACAGCACTATTAAATGTTACCGACGAACTTGTGAGACATGGGCGTATCTATGATTTTATCTTGGAGGGGGTAAAGTTGTAAAGACATAACATCAACAAACTAAAGAACTAAACATACATAAAGACTTTTGTTAAATAAAAGAAGTTAACGTCCAATATAAATACTACAAAGGATTTGGGTATTATATTTGATAGTACTTTAAGCCTCTCACAACATATTGAATATATTGTCAAGGGGGCCTCAAAAGCATTAGGATTTATTATTAGAAATAGTAAATCATTTAGAAACCCGAATACATTAAAATTATTATATTATGCTTTTGTAAGATCCAAGCTGGAATACTGTTCTTTAGTTTGGAATCCATATTACACCTGTTATATCAATAATATTGAATCTGTCCAGAGAAAATTTCTTAAATATCTTTCATTTAAATGTGATGGTGTTTATCCGGCACAAGGATTTGATGACAACTTATTAATATCTAGGTTTAATCTTCATTCTTTAAAGAAAAGGAGATTTATATACTCTATCAGATTTCTATACAATCTCTTGCACAATTCAATTGACTCTCCATATATTCTATCACAACTTAATTTTTTGGTGCCACATCCTTCGATTAGATCTCATATGACGTTTTACTGCCAATCTGCTAGAACTAATCTCATGTTAAAGTCTCCTGTATACAATATGACATCCAATTTTAATTATTTGTGATATTAATAATGTCAGTTTAAACCAGCTGTTAAGGATTGCCCATGACGTGCAGTTATAATTTTTTCTCATACTTAGTTACTTATTTATGTTTAATATTTTGGCAACTACTTATTGTTGTGTTTTTTTATTGCTAGATCATGTTTTTAACAGTACTTTTTCATGCTTTTATATTTTTTTACTTATCTTACATATACATTTATTTTTTTTGTGTGTGTTAGACTAGTTTGGTTGTTTTAACTTTATTTTAGAAACTTTTATGTATTTAAATAATTTCTATTATGGTTCTGTAATTGGGATTTTGTTCCTGTTGGACTATTAAACACTATTATTATTACTAATAATAAAATATAAATTAAAAATGTATGCATTGCAGCAGTATTATAAAAATAAAAGATAATGGAAATTAATCAGAGGTATTTTCAGCATTCATATACTATGCAGCAACATCGAGCAAAATTACAGAATTTAGGCTTGAAAGTCTCATTAGTAAACGCTAAATATTACTTATAGAAATATTACTTATTACACAATTTAATATTGTTTGCATGCGATTATCAAGTAATTCAATGGCAAATATTAAAGTAATGTATTTCATTTCAGTAAGCTTCTTGGGGAAGGGGGTAATTACCCCCATTACCCCCCCCCCCCATGGATACGATTGATAAGAATATAACGACCCACAGTATCAAACGCTTTACTGTAGTCTAGTAAAATTAAACAAGTAACTTTTAGCTCATCAGTAGCTCTCACAACAAAGAATGAAAAAATATTGTAGATGTCTTATTAAATATTAATACTTTATTAACTTATTTGATTGTTAATAATAGTAGTATATATTTCGCCTTGCAATGGGGAAGTTGCATGAATTTTATATTGGTTTGAAATGTATTACAAGGTAAACTTTCAAACATATTGAAAGGTCAGAACATATTTTTTACTGTTTAAGAAAGGTATTTTAAGCTAATATGTATCAAATCTCCTACAATTCCTATCAATGAAGTCATATGTATGTTCTCTGATACCAAACATCTAGGTATGCTAATGAACATCCACAGACAAAACTCTATTCAATAATTATCTAAAAAATTTAATATATTTACTAACCTCTGGAGTGGGAACTCGAAATTCAACCACAATAATTGAGATCTCACTTATTTCTACGTTTTATTAGGATCGCTTCATCAGGTGGCCTCCTTTAACTTGAGTCAAATATCTAACTATAAAGATGATTATACCAATAAATTAAAATTATTTGAAATTGAATGTCAAAATGAAATATCGACAACGTCAAACTGATTAACTGTCAATGAATATCATAACAACCTACTAAAATAAATAAAAATTAATAAAAAATTTTACCTTTTATGCATAGTTTTTTTTTTCCATATATTTTTAGGTATTAACAATATTGTGTGAAACTAACTACTCAGTGGACAAAAGCCCCAACCTGCGTTGAATTACACCCACAATATCTACCCATATATTCCTTATTATTAGCTTTTGTAACATTTTTTACTGTTTAAGAAAGGTATTTTAAGCTAATATGTATCAAATCTCCTACAATTCCTATCAATGAAGTCATATGTCTGGCGGCAATAATCACATAATAATTAAAATATTAACATTAATAAATTGCCATAGAATGTAAACAAAACCACGTGATCGAAAACACTGTTATTATTGGTGTGACGTCAACGGCCGGAGTAACGCGGCCATCTTGCTTATGTTTCCGTAGATACTCACGGTGATCGTGACGTAAATAGGCATTGGTTTCTGAGTTTTTGACATTACTGACATTTCTTTTGAACAAGTCATAGAAATGTCAATACTGTGTAAGGTAGAGACATGACTGAGGCTCTTTGAAAAAACTATAAAATAAATAAGGCGAACAGCCCTATAATTTGTTTTGTAAGGAGTAATAGATATCAAAAATAAAATTATTTATGTTAGATCTGTTTATTCATTGTTACTATTCAAATTTTCGTAACATAAAACAATAAATTTTAAAAGCCTTTGTAAGACACAATATTTTGCTGTTAACAATTATTTTCACATATTTGTAAATAAACGGAAACAATTTTGTATGTAGTATTAGGTTTATATTTTAACAATATTTACAAATACAGTTAAATTTAAGAAAATACATATTTCTAAAGATTTCTGTACCTAAACAATTTTTGATCGACCGCTTCCATTATTTATTCGTACTTATTTTCAATTAACCTTACATTAAAATGGTCTTCAGAAACATACAACGTTGAAATGATAGAGTTTTACGCTTTTTCCTTCGTCGTGATTCATTGCCATACACCACATTTTTCTAGTTTTTTTCAATTTTGGCACGGAGAAATATTTTTATTAGCCGCTGTACGGAAAGTATTTGTAATTGCACAATGCAATATTTCTTCCATTTTCCCGGTGATAATACACTTTCTGTGCTCATTCTACGAGTCTATTTTGCAAATTTTTCAACACCAGTGTCTGTTTAACACAATAACACTTAATAAATATCACATGTTATGTGATAAATATTACAAACGTCAAACTAACTCCTCTACCTAACCTAAACGTATGTACTGTACTGCGACTGCGTTGTTTTGGGCTTTACAGGTGACGTCACTGCGGCTGGTGACGTCACAGATATTTAATATGATGGCCTCCGTTTTCTGGAGGCGGGGTCAGACCAAAACTTTAAAAGCCGTTTTTGAGTTTATTTTTCATCAAATTGTCTAGGACAAACGGCATTTCGATTAAAATAATACATTCTTGCATTTCCATGTATTTGAAAAATCATGCAATTTCCCCATTGTTTTGTTTATCAATGTAACATGGAATCTTACGTTTTTCGACTAATTAAAGTATAAATTTTAATAAATAGCTCAAACATAATTATTAAAAAAAAATTCAGATTCTTTGCATTTTCTGAGAACATTTACCATAGTATAATGTATATTTGTTTTACACCATCAGAGCCATCAAAGTAGAGATTTCAACGAACAAAAAGCCCACCGACTCTTTTAAAAAAGCAGATATTTTGACGTGAGAATTTTCGATTGAAAATTAGGGTGCTTTTTCGATATTTAGTCAAAATAAGGTGAATAAATAAATATTTTAAATCAAAAAAATTACAGTGTGTTTGGGACATAAAAAGGTAAGTTTTCATCAAATTTCGCAAAAAATTTTTTTTTGAAAAAGAAAAATAAAAAATCAAAAACTTGGTTATTTGAATTTTTTACCTAAATTTTGAGGTTATGTCATTTAACTTTTTTCCATGGGACTTGTAGTTTTACCGGAAATCAAGATAAACCATTTTTTACCCTTAAAAACTAACCCCCTTCCACTTTCCGACCTCAGATCGCCCGTAAATTATTTTTCCTTTCAGTTTTGTTGTATTCTCTTCCTTTTCCAATGGGTTTCATCCTACTATTATTTTGTTTTCACTTTTTACGATTTTCAAAGGCTTCAGCACTGGTCTACTATAGATTTATTGAAAAAATAAACAATACACTGCATTCGAGAAAATGGCGAAGTCGCCAGTGTTGCAGATATGTATAAGAAAATAAGTATCTATCTATTCAAAATCAGGTTTTATACATTTACTACGTATACATCGAATTTTACAATTATCGTTAAAACCATTGTAGAGGTAGTGATACACTTCTGCTGTTATACAGGGATGTTTCCGAAACAATGGCACTCCTTGAAAAGGGTAGTAAATGATATGAAAATATATCTACAATTTTCATTAAATCTGTATTCATGCCTTTTTTCATTAACCTGTAGTGTAAAATGTATGTAAAAAATTGTTAAATAAAGAAAACAAAATAATTTTGAAACTGATTGTGTTGTGTCCATCAAAAACGTCGCCTCGGGACAGTTTTTAAGAATCAAAAGTTTATTTTTAAATACTCTATTATGTTAGAACATGCTGAAGATGAGACTGAAACTTTCAAAATAGAAATAAACTTATTTACCATACACAGCAAAAAAGACGAGTAAAATTTTACACTATTTTTGGTACAGGAAAGTCCGTACGGGAAAACGGTAAAATTTACCTCATTGCGATTTGATAAATTTTATAAAAACGTTTGAGTAATGTATTTTAACAAATATATGGTAAATTTTACTTACAATAATGTAAATCAGTGTAAATATGTTAAACTCTGGTGAAATCAGTTACTACATGGAGTGTAAATTTGTTAATGAAAACTTGCAGGATGTTGTTTCATATTCTTATTATAATTAAAAGAATGATATGATACAAAAGTTTTAGAGCCGTCCTTTTGGACCCTTCTTAAAATAAACAATTGAAAATGCCCCTATGCTTTTTGACATTTAAAATTCTTGTAATAAACCTTATAGGTATCTCAGTGTCAAAATATAAATGAAAACCCTTTACACTGTTAAAATGCTAAAATATTATGTAGCTTCAAGACCTACAGGAATAATAAATGAAAAAGTCGTACAGTCAAAGTATAATAGATGGACCAAAAAAATATAAATACAAATTATTTTGCCAATATCTTGGGAACATGATACAAAAAATGTAAGAGCAACGTCAAAGAAATTTGAAATTTCTTATAAAATTTATACAGATAGCCTTTATTATACATATTCATGGGTTTTGAACACACCGTATATAGACGTTTTGATGGCCAAGAGACTATATAAAATTATTTTTATAAAATACTATTACGAGCCTATATTAATTGTAGATTTAATGAAAAATAAAAAAAACACTGCATTCGAGAAAATGGCGAAGTCGCCAGTGTTGCAAATATTAATGAGAAAATATGTATCTACTTACTCAAAACCAGGTTTTATACAGCGAATTCTACAATAATTGTCGTTAAACAATTATAAAAGTAGTGTGAAACTTTTGCTGGTATACAGGGGTGTTCCTGAAACAAGTGCGCTCCTTCAAAAGGTTAGTAAATGTATGATGATATGAAAATGTATTAACTAGTACATCGATTGATGTCAAAATTGTTTATTTTCTTTCATTTAAAAGTCAACTATACAGGGCGATTCAGAACTTATCTAAAAAAATTTGTTTGAATGTACAGGGGACTGTTACAAATAAACTTTTGTAAAAAAAGCAGTTCAAAAATTATTTTAAAATGCACTACTTCACGGTACTGGAAAGTGGTCCACTGCAAAACCTGATAAGGCAGCAAAGCATGAAATCGGCGACCGAACAAAAAATGGAAAGATATTCCCAAGGAAATAAATAAATAACATTTGATATCACCAATTTTATGCAGCAAACTCAACTGCTTTTACCGCTATTGTTATTAATTATTAACATAATTAATTTGTGGTTTCAATTAATAAAATAGTTTGAGATACCTGACGTTACAACAAAATTTTGAGCCCGTCTTACTCTGTTTCTACAAACTAACACAAATGGTTCTGCTTCTTGTCCATTTTGAACTCTAAGTTATTGGCAGCAATTATGATACCTTTGCATAAATCATCAGTAGTAAGTATCCACTGCGGTGCAATGCACTTCATTTTTTAAATATCCCCACCGAAAAAAATACACGATTTAAAGTAAGGAGATCGTGGTGGCCATGGTACAGATCCTCCTCATCCAATCCCTTGGTATTGATGCTTGGACACGCTGTATATGGTACGGATAAAACTGGGCCTCCTCTATGATACGCCACACTACTGCAATACGCCGTAAACGTCCTGGACCTCCATCTCTTCCACGATTGGGTTTCAAATTTCGCTCGCGCGTTGTCTACACTTGCACTCACTGCACACCGCGTTAAAAGTAACTGCATTTGGTAAATATTTACTGGGTTTACTAAGGCATTTTCACATCGCCATAAATTAAAACGATATCCATCAACTCTGAGTTGCTATACACGTAAGCCATTTTTGATACTCGCACCACGAAAAAAACGATACATGTACATTAAATAGGCTTTTTGTCTTATTTTGAAGTCTATAAAACTCAGTTAAATCTATGGTACTACTTTTTGAACCACCTTGTATATTAAGCTGCAGTTAAAATTCTTTATATCCACAATAACGGCAATAGTTACTTTTCAGTGTCTATTTTACTGTCCTCCTACATATTTTACTACATTTTCAATGAAATGTGCTATTTAAATAACCATTTTATTTGACGTTTATACGCATCATTAAAATTTCATCAATATAACTTTGCTCATGAGACCATTTATCTTTGTCCGACATAAATGTAATAAAAATGATTCCTTTCATTCCATCCGCCGACATAATTATCACTAAAAATACTTAATTTGTGACTAAAAATTATCTAATTATAATAAAATTTTAAATAAAAAAAGACATATGCCTATTAACGAAAAAAATGTAGTCATAAATATGACATATATAAAGCATATTCTATTAAAACTTAAATTAATTATATCTTTAATTTGAGGGAATAATAATAAGCATCTAAAACTTAAAATGTATGACCTAAAAACTTTGAAATTAATGATTAGCCTTTCTTTGTTTGAAAATCCATATTTTTTTCCCTCGTATTCCCCAGTTTTCTTTTAAATGGTGGACATAGAAAATATTAGCAAACCAATTTATTGGAATAAAAAACACAAATTATTCATTTTAATAAATGTACACACTTGAGAGACGCGAAGCTTTAGTTGTGATTAATCGTAGAAAAAAGTCATCAATAGTTGTAGACAAAGCCACCCACGACGATAGTTCTGCATGAAGAGAACTTTGGAGCGGACACGGTAAAGTCCAATTCCACCAATAGTGCAGAGGTATAAGATTATATAACACTATTTACAGCAATAGCTACTGAAAAACGACCTAATAGAATCTTCTGTTAAAATTGTATTTATTTATTTGTTACAGACAAGCCCAATTCAGTAAAATAACAAACAAGAGTCAATATAAGAAGACATAGAAAAATGTGAATCATCATCATAAAATCTAGAACTAAAATAAAAATAAAACAACGACATAGAGATAAAAATACAAAAAGTCATAACATCACACCAGATACAGATGATAATAATAATAATAATATCTCTACCCCTCATTCTAATCACGAGGATTAGCTCAGAAGTCGAAGACTTGTACGGGAGAGGGGGCGGCATAGTATTATTAAGCAGGCCGGATTTGCGCCAATGACTTACGTTAGTAGGCCCTAACCACCATTCAGTTCAGGAATGAGAGAAACCTGGAAACCCCCATTAATTAGGGGGGTAGTCAAATGTCAACCGGTATCAATCTCTCACATTGATATATGCCAACATTCTTCCACCCTACCATACCCGCAGAGGGGGAGCCAATCTCTCGACGAATATAGCTTATATACGGTCTACCAGCTGCGGGGGTCGAACCTATAGCGATCTAGTCACCTCGATTCAAGTACTGACGCCTTAAACCGCGCGATCACTGACCGATCAATATATAGTATTATAGATATTAGTATACAACAAAGTAAATCATAAATATCCATAAAATGTCAAATTTAACCAGTTCCATTTGAAATCTAATGATAGAGAGATAAGTCAAACAATTCGAGGTGATTCAACCTATTAGTTAATATAAGTATCGAACTTGCAAGTTAACTTTTGAAAGAGGTGAAGACTGTCGCATGTACCATTAATAATCTTAAAAAAGAAATGGAGGAACAATAATCAAGATGAGATCTAACTAGTGAACAGTAGAAGGTTTTAACAACAATGATGTTGATAACGTCACCAGTTAGTTTTTTACAAAGTCCAGCTTTTTCTTTGCTTTGCGACAGATCGATGCAATGAGGGTATCAAATCTAAGGTGGGAGTCAAGAGTAACACCTAGGTCAGTGAATGCGACAACCAAGCTACACCATTTAGGTTGTAGTTAAAATTGAGTAGGTTATGAGAGTTGTGGAATCGCATGATTCGACATTTAGAGCCATTCAAGTTCATGTCGTTCAGTAAGTACCATTTAGAAAGACTGTCTAAGTTAGCCTGCAATTCCAAGACATCATTATGATTACCAATAAATTTGTAACATCTCAGATCATCCCCGAAAAGCAGGGTCTCACTAGCTGAAAAGCAGTGCACAATATCGTTAATGGAGAGATTGAACAAGAGAGGTCTCAGGTAAGATTCCTGAGGGACATCTAACGGCACTGGAAAAGTGTGTGAATAAGAATGGTTAACCTTGGCATACTGCTCCCTACTTATCGGGTGGAAGTAACTCGCCCCTATGTCCTTGTTCTTGCTTCCAGAACTTTCTCTACAAATTTCTCGAAGATACGGGAACGTGTGTTTTGCAACGTCGCGAATGGTCGATATAAACATATAAAGCCACGTACACACTTGAAGGACACAAGGCAAAAAAATGATTGTCCAAGAATCTGATTTTGAGTTAAAGGCACGAAACCATAGCTGAAACACAATAGAATCGAAACCGAAACCTAGAAACGAAAACAAAATATCGAAACCACAAACGATGAAATTATATCACGGACTGGGGAAAAAGATGAATGTCCCAGGGTTGTGGGGGAAAAAAGGTATGTCCATGAATTGATAATATTACCACGTCTTTATACTTATACCAAAACTGCAATTTAAAGCAATACTTCTACTTCCTATACTATACCTAAAAGGAAGATAAAAAATCTTGACGTCCTCTGTACAATTTCAAGAAACGAATTTCAATATTGCGCGAAATCTAGTAGCCAGTAGCTACTCCATGCCGAATCTGACAGGTCGAAGCAATGAAGCATCCTACATGCTGTGGGTATCATTGGAAAGCCATCGATCTATATCGCATGTGGGCGATAATGATATCTGCAAAGCGGAATTTTGCCAGTATAGAATTTTACACCTGAATAATTGATAGCAAACAGTCAAATTCATTTGTCAGCTACCCACCAGACATATACTAGTTTTGAGCTTATTAGATCTCATCGGTACGCCATAGGTGAGGAATACCACTTATCTTGATGTACGGCGTACTGAAGAGAGCTTATAAGCTCGAAACCGTCGTATACGTCTGGTGGGCCACTGATTTGTTTTCTATAGATATAGTGTAATAAACCAGAGAATATAACATATAGCAGAACTACAGATAGAGGAGTGTTAAGCAGATTTTAGAAAGCGGAGATCAACAACGGATAAAATCTTCATGGTGAAGGAAATCCTGACCTATGAATATGGGATTAAAACATTGGTCTTATTTGTGGACTTCGGGAAAGCATATGATTCGGTCAAAAGGAATAAACTAAGTAAAATATTGAAATAATTTGGGATACCAACCAAAATGATTAGGCTATTGAAAATACTAGAAGCAATGTACGAATAAAAGGTGAATGTTTGGAAGGTTTTATTATTGACACAGTAACTTTTTAATTTAGTACTAGAAAATATCATAAGAGATAGTCAGATGAACAGAGAAGGGCACATATTGTTTAAAAGTCAGCAAATAGTAAGTTATGCAGATGACGTGGCCATAATTGCTAGAGATAGTAGGGAATTAGAAGAAGTAACGAGAAAACTTCTGGATGAAGCACAGAAAGTGAGATTGCAGATAAATCAAGAGAAAAGTCAGCTTTTAAGAATAGGACTACAGAAAAAAGATAACAACACGGAGAGATGGAATTTGAAGAAGTTCAAGAATATGTGTATTTAGGGGCGCTGATAACAGCTAACTGTGATGAGGAGCAAGAAATTAATAGAAGAATAATAAAAGCAAACAGAAGTTTGGCAGCAGTCAACCACTTAATGAAATAAAAAAATTAGTCTAGAGGAGTAAAATTTAGAATGTATAAAACAATTTTGAGACCGACAGTGCTCTGTATGGCAGTGAAACGTGGATCCTCAATAAAAAGTCAAAAGAAAACCTATTAAGGTGGGAAGGGAAGGTCTTAAGAAGAATTTTAGGGGAAAAAAGACGAAGGAAGGTGTAAGGAGAAATAATGAGGAAATATATGCAATGTACCAGGCACCAAAAGTAAACAAAGCGTGCAGTGGCTAGGGCATCTAAAACGTATGGAAGATGAAAGGACAGTTAAGAAAATTAGTAAACTTAACTACAAGAAAAAAGAGGGAGACCGAGAAAGCGATAGAGAGAAGCAGTGACAATAGATCTGAGGAAGAAAAATGTAACGGATTGGAAAAAATGCGAAGAACAGAATGGAGTGGAGGAGAATAACACAGTTCTGGACCTAAACGGTCTGTAATAGCTAGTTTAGTTTATGGTTATGTTACAAATGTGTATACACGGCTTTACTGTGTCTCATCGCGTGTCGACGTGTGTCCTAGTATTAGCATTCTTTGCGTTCCAACTTAATAAGCTCTGGGTATCACAATTTTAGGAGCGCTGATGTAAATGATTAAATTTTTCTCACCACTCCGTCAAGTTCTTGTTTATAAACAACTTTTGTTAAAACATTTGAAATATCTACCTATAGCTACCGTTGGTGGAAGTGGACAACCGCCCGCACAGAAAACTAAGAAAACACATCAGGGGAGGAAACGACGTTCCCCAACCCTTAGAAGATGCGCAACACCCACACGCTAGTGCCCTTACTATAAAACGCGGAATTTGAGACGGTTCAATTTAGTTCCTGAGTTGCCATTCAAGCCATTGTATTGTTATTTTCGCGCTATTCAACATAGTCCGTTTGTTTCGTAGCTATAGAACAACTATAAATTTATTGTAAGTAATGAAACGACATTTTGAAAATACCTTTACTTGCTTATGTCCGCGTGCTTGTACAAGGTTAACTATAGAAGATAGAAAACTATCGGTCTTTTTTTTTAAGAGCAAATTAATTGTCAATACCAAAATAGGTCATTTTGTTTTTGAGTAACAAACAAATTTTCAAATTTTCCACCTCTCGATTCATGTCTGTAACTTGTTAAGTTAAATTAATACGTTCCTCAGACGCTTTTGAGTAGGGTCCAGTAGCGTGCATAATTAATTTATTTGTAACTTTATTAATTTTTGAGTTACAATCTAAAGTTGTGTTTTTTAAATACAAACCATAGCCATGGGCCAGTTAAAATCGTTATTTTTTTTTCTTTTTCCATTAATATATAATATGTAGGGTAATGACTATTTGCCATTTTGTTGAGAAAATAATTTATTATAGCATATTTTGTTTCTATCATTTTGTTGAAGTAGGCTTGTGTCATTTGAAATAATTGTCTGTTACCAATCTTTGACATTTTCATTTCGATCGTTATTATACTCGCGACAAGAATTCAGACGACTTACGTCATACGAACAAATGAACAATTCATTATATTTTTATCAAAATATTTAAGAAACTGCAACTGATAGTAATAAAACTATATACTACACTAAAAGTTTGCATCATATATTGCACTAAATTGCAATAAAACATTGTTTTTAACGCGAACAAATATCGAAAATTACGTTGACAATATAAACAAATGTGTAACGTCAGCCGTGACGTAAGACGTCTGAATTCTTGATTCGAGTATAGCAATGTTATTTAGCTTTTTTTCATACATTAATTTAGTTACGTCTTGGATACATGCTTAGAATGATTGTTATTGTAAATATATGTCTTGTCAAAAATATTTAAAATATTAAATTTATACTCTGTTTCCTCAGTAAAATGGTGAATAATCATATTTAACCTCACATGTTACATATGGAAAGAGAAAAAATAACGATTTTAACTGGCCCACGGCCACCTATGGTTTATATTAAAAGAACGCAACTTTAGGTTATAACTCAAAAATTAATAAAGTTACAAAAAAATTAAGCACGCCACTGGACTCTACTCAGAAAAGTGTCTGGAGAACGTGTCAATTATTTTTTTCTAATTTTACAAACAATCAAGTTACAGACATGTATCGAAAAGTGAAAAATGTGAAATTTTGTTTATTACTCAAAAACAAAAGCAAATATATTTTTTTCTATCTTCTATAGTTAACGAAATGGCCTATAAAAACAGCGAAATTTGCCCACCCTGTACAGAGTTAGTCAACGATGACTTAAAGCAGATTTACTGCGAATTGCTAAAGTTTATCAGTTAACAATTTTCACAGGGTGACATGTAGGTATGCAGGCACGATTTTAAAATGTTTTCGGATATTTCAAAAATGTTTAACAAATCAAACATATTTTTATAATTGGATCGCTCAGTATATTAATACATATTTGGATTCTTTGTTCAATTCGAAACACACCATATCAGGTGTTCTATATGTAAACTTAGTAGTTCTCTATCGTCACTTTTTATAGAAAGGACCCCGCAGGGTCTTTATGGAAATTGGGTCTCGGTCAAATTTGATGAAACTCTGGACTCTGTTAGTTCTCGACGAGTAGAACAAAAGTTCTCATGGCCACTGAGTCCAAAAGTCTCATGGTTTTGAGATATAGCTCTCTGAAGTTCGACTTTGGGTGCATTTTGCAGTATTACTAGTTTCACTCAGTCATCACTTACCTCCCAAAATAGTATATTATATTATTGTTGATTCAAGTTATACGAAAGGTAGTTATGGTTAGAAATGTTTTAGCGATTCTCATAAGAATAATCCTTTAATAGTATCTCAGAGTCTCCGAAGAAGATCAAATGTCTCCTTATGATACATTACTAATAAGTAAAAACTGGTTGCTTATCAAGCCGAGCATGAAAATTCATTTTCGTAAATGTTTTGGAGCGTTCTTCACGTTGCGTATAGACCTTGTAGCATTACCAAGACAATCCTGATTTTAAGAGAAATCCTGACCACGTCATTCAAGGCCACACTGTTTCTCAAAACGCTTCCCACACAACCTGCAGTTATACGGTTTCTCATCTGTATACATTTGCTTATGTCCTCCAAAGTCCGGGTTTTGCTCAGAATATATATTTATATGGAATTGAAATTGAAATGCTTAATGATTAACTTATTTGATGCATCAATATTCTCTTCTGTTAAAAATGTTCATCTGGCCCCTGCGTACGGCTGCACGCCAAACAATCATTATTTGAATTTGAATATCCCGCCGGGCAGCACCGGTCCGGCACATAAGTATAAAAGTTAGTTGTGATAAAAATCAATACGTGTTTGAAGTTTATATCTATATACTATTATAAGTGTGAAACTAGTAATACTGCAAAATGCACCCAAAGTCGAACTTCAGAGAGCTATATCTCAAAACCACGAGACTTTTGGACTCAGTGGCCATGAGAACTTTTGTTCTACTCGTCGAGAACTAACAGAGTCCAGAGTTTCATCAAATTTGACCGAGACCCAATTTCCATAAGGACCCTGCGGGGTCCTTGCTACCTGAGAATACTATGAAATAAAATTTTATTTGGCACTTACAGATTATTTTATAAAATGGTGATAAATTTAATAAATCATAAATTTTCTTTAAAAGTCAGCAATAATGTAAACTCAAATTTCCTAGAAGGCAGAAAGAATGGGCCAACACTAAGCTGGAGATAGTAGACACCAAAATATTATATTTGAGCTCATCATGCCTTATAGGAATGTCGCTGGTTTAAGAAATACAGGGTGTTTAAGGTTTACATTTTGTTCTGAAATTTCTCTATTGCACGAATAATAAATCACACGCAAGCAAAATACGCTAAAATTTACTGATATGAAAATTTGTCACAAGCCTACTAAGAAAAGATATAGCAATATCAGCGCCTGAAAAAAGAAAATCACCACAAAATACATTTAAATGCTCACAAACTCAGAAACCGATAAACTTAGGTGACCTAAACAAGAAATAATCGAACTTTCTTTTAGATTTTTAAATTTTTTTCATAGCATAGCTCAACAGATAAAAAAATATGTTTTGATTTATAAATAATACGGTCAAACTGGCGCCCTCTAGGAGCGATGTCAAAATTAGTTTCAAATTCGTAATTCTCATACCAAGAAACCCAACATTACCAATTTTTAGAGTCATGCTATCAAAACTTTCTCAATTAATGAAAAATTTCAGAAATTTAAACCTCCAATACCCTGTATTTTAAACCAACGACATTCGTATAAGGCATGATGAGCTCACACATAATATTTTGGTGTCTGGTATCTCCAGATTAGTGTTGACTCATTCTTTCTGATTCGCCCCGTATATATACTTATTTTTTCTGTAGAACTACTTGTCCTATTTTGATGCCCAAAAATATATGTCATAGAACTTGATACGGCAACACTGTAAAAAACATGTATGAGCTTTTTTTAAAAAAGAAACTGGTCAAAAAAATATAAAAAATTGTAGAAATTTTTTTGTGGGTCAAGTGTAAAATTGTCAAACTGATTGAAAAGGTATTTCATAGTATAAAACACATGAGTTGGAGTGCAGGGTGTATCCGACATTGGGAAAAAAATAGAACATGAAAAAATAATAGTTGTCTTTCCTATTATAACATTTTTCTCTACACACTACGTTTTCCTAATACAGAGCGATATAGACAACTTTTAAAAATTATTTAATTTTATGTTTATCTACTAAACAAATAAATATTTTTTCTTTAAATTTGGTATGCAGTAATCATAATAAAAGGTTAATATTTTGATGTGAATAACGTTTTTAAACTAAAGCCAGTGACGTAGTTATGATCTTTTTCACCCTCAAACCTCCTAAATTGTGAAACGTATTTTTTCATTACAAATATTAAAATTTTCTATTTTCTGACAAAAGTGCTCTTGAGGAAATAAATTAAGAATCCTATTTTTCAGCTATTTTGATATTTTCTAATCAGGGTTATCTTATGGGATTACAACGATAATTCACTTATACAATAATAATTAAAACAACTGCACATTTATTAAATAACTGCCTAATCTAGGAATAAGTTTTCGTTTTGAAATGATTGTGTGGCATTTTCAATTATTTCCCGTATCTCTTCCCGAGTATTTGTTGTGTCTTCGTAAACATGAGATTTCATGTAATCTCATACGCAAAAAATCTGCATCGGATAAATACCATATTTAGTGCCTATATTGAAATATGTTCAAGTTATGTAAAAAAATCAGGCAAAATTTTTACTTTGATTTCTTTTTATAATAAACTTTTGCTGTATGGTAAATTTAGCAAAATCACATTATTTTTATACGAGATCTGCTCTGTGTACCATTACTTATGGTCTTCCTGTATACCAGAACCCTCTCTTACGTAAATATATATTTTTGTCAACTAAGGGGTGCATTTTGGTTCATGCAGGCTATTTTGACCTCTAGTTTCTACCGTACAATTTTGATTGCACGTTTTATAATCACACTGTATAAATTTGTTTTCAGGTTATATACATTAAACATAGATTAAATGCACTAAAATTTTTATTAGTAAAAATGAATACAGTGATTGATATACCTAACTATATGATACACAATACACAAGGTGGTCCGAAATTATTGTCTACATACAGGTATTTTATTATGTAAACTTTTGACAGATACTGTTTTAAAGACATATATCATGCTTTTCCATCATTATGATTTCTCCTACGACAGATTCTCTTTTCCCGTAGTAACACTCAAACTACCGTCAGATATTTGCATCTCAGCCAAACTTAGCGTCCTACTTTCCTTTTCCAGGCAGCACAATTTTTTAAAAATATCCTCCAGATTCGAAATCGTCTGTTCATTATTTGAAATTTGTTGCTCAGTACTTGTACTTTGTCCGCTGAAGTTAGATATTTCATTTTCCTTTGCAGCACTTTGCAAACCTCCCATTAACATATTCGTCCTTGCGCAGGACTCGCCTTGATATTTATTAATTGGTACAAAAATTCTTTTTCTGTCCAAACCGCCGGAATGTGCAAGAGGCGCTGATTTCAGCCTCGTAGCTATGGGCATGGAGGAGAATCTTCCACACCGACTTCGTCCTCTGATGGTAATTTTTCTACGATTATCACACTGTAATCCCAGGGAAGCGGCGGCTTTCTGAATTAAGTCAGTCGCCAGTATATCTCTTTCAGTTTCGTCTAGATAGGGTCTGGTTTGTCGAATTAAATCAACGGTAAAAGTCTTCAGATCGTCGAAATCACTTTGACTAAGCATTGGAAACATTTTCACAAACGGCCAATATACTGCAAAAATATCTACACATTCCTTTACTCTTCAAAAACTGTTGTAAATATAATTTGCGATCAGTGCTACCCTGTTTTATAAGGTGTTGGTAGGCGTGACAATCGAGGAAGTTTCGATGTAAAAACAATGTATTTGCCACCAGGTCATAAAGGATAAGGATTAAACAATTATTAATAAATTACAGCAATTATTTCTGTAATAGGTAGATCTGTTAATCCTGTAATAATTTAAGGGCATTAAAAGGGTATCTTAATAATTTTATTTTATTATAAAGGGTGTCCTGAAATAAAGAGGCAATATTTCTCTAGGGTGTTCTATAACAAAAAATATTTATTTTTCATATAAACGAAGATGCAAAAATGTTTCTAATGAAGTTATAGCGACGTTATACGAACAAATGAATAATTCATTATATTTTCAGTAAAAATATTTAAGATAGTAATAAAACTATATACTAAAAGTTTGCATTATATATTGTACTAAATTGCAAAAAATGAAATGAATATTTTTAACGCGACCAAATATCGAAAACTACGTTGACAATAAAAATAAATGTGTAACATCGTAAGACGTCTGAATTCTTGACGCGAGTATACTCTGATTATTTTTTCAATAAATAAAATGACATTGAGATTTGCTCATCTTGCAATACATTTATTTTTTTTTTCATAAACCCCTAACTTTTCGAAAAGAATTGAAGAGATCAAAGTTAGTAAATGAATACATACTTTTTAAAAGAAAAAACAAATATCGGAAAAAAATTATATGAAAAAATATATACAAAAATACATCAAGGTTAAAAAAATTTCAAAAAGTGTAGTTTTACTGACAGATAATGTTATACATGGAAGATAAAAAACAAAAATATTTTTGAAAAAATAAGTAATAATTTTAATATTAGTAGCTTTCTTTCCGTGTATAGTTAGCGGATACTAAATTTGTGATATTTGCTCATGAGTAAGGAAGACTTCGGTCTCCAGACATATATCCTATAGATTACTTTCAGGGGCGTAGAATGAAGACTATAATTTATGTCATAGAAATAAATTTTGGAAATTTTGCAATACATAGAATGATTCCTTATTAAATCAGACAAAATACTTTTGATCTTAGGCAGATCTATAAAATGTACTCAGCAAAATAAAAATTTTATTCCTATAAAAATTGCTAATTAGATAAAGATAAGTTTTATTAATAGTTAATGGTTTTCAATTATTTTTATCAACATTATTACACAAACATAACATAAATAATTTCAAATTATATTGTTGTTTCACTTTGTCAAATAATAGCTTATTATGCCGATGACGATTTAACTTTACTGATCTATATACAAAAATGCCCCCATTAAAAGATTTAATTTCTAACGCTCGTCTAATCTAATTTAATTTAATAACGTTCGTCTCATAGCAACCACAGACGACCTGTTGAAATTATTATTATTCATGGAAGAAGTATCATACATAGTTAATAATATAAAAATAAATAGCTTTGTTTGCTATTATGATAAAGTTAAAATGGATTGGTGAAAAAGTTATGTGTTTAACTTGGCAGTAAAGCAGATTCAATGCTTTTGGCTGATTCGGCTGCGCTTATTCTATTAAATACCAGCAGCGGCATTAAATCTTGTAGTTTACTGCCTAGTTAAACAAATAACTATTATGTAACAGAAACTCCTTTATCATAAATCTGAAACATGTACAATCTAAATCATTAATTATTTTTGATAAAGCATTTTACAATTTAATTCCTCAGCAACAGTTTTTTTTTATCAACTTCAACTTTATTTTTAATACTTACTGCTAATAACAATTTTTTTTGAAGATCGTTCTTAATACGCTGGTTTCAAACTATGGTAAATTAACTAAAAATCGACAGATTAAAATCTCCTTCTCTTACTTTCTTGAGCATTCCGTTCGCTATAAAAAATAAGATCATCCCCAGACTTATGTAAAAACGTCATCTGTCAATATGACAGCTTTTTGAATACACCGCATACACATGTTATCTCTTTATACGCAAATCATTACAGAGCAAAAGTTACGGATTTCTTTAACTTACATGTTTTTTCCAGTACTTCCAATATGTTCTCAAGGAATTTCATCATCTGCGCCCTCTTCATGGCCTTGGCCGCCATTTTCCTAGACTGTCAGGTGGAAGCTCGCTACCTGCCCACCAGGTCCAACGGTGAAAGGATAGACAAGCTCCGTGAGCTCCTGAAAGAAGTGAGTAAGATATACTGGGTGAGTCGCATAACATTGTCGTCTTTTTATTTCCAAAAAAAAATTCGCTTTCGAAAATTATGCACTGCCTTTGTAATACCAACGAGAAATCTTGAATTCCAAAATATTGCCAATTAATCTTACCATGGTAAATAATTAATTATCACAAATATTGTAACACTCGGTATATAGGTATGTTTATTTAAATCGACTCAAAATAACGTATTCTACCACCTCCTAAAATTATCGTAACGACGTGCTAGACGCCCTGTATATTATTAAAATAATTTCCAAAATTTATACAGTACATACAGAAAATATGTAGTAAATCTTATGTCAATTATAACTATGCTTGTAAAAAACTATCAAGAGACAAATCATTTAAAATTTTCACGCATCATTCTTGGAAATAAACAGGAAGACGATATTATGTGACATTCGTGTAGATAGATTTCATATTGTCATTATAAAGTCATTCCATTTTCATCGATACAAATTTACATTTCATTGAAGGAAAAACAAAAGTCAAGCTGCATGCACAATGGGGTCACAAGACCTGAGTGGTATAGTCGCGGCAAGAATTCAGACGTGTTACGGCACGGCTGACGTTACGTAATTGTTTTTTTGTCAACATAATTTTCGATATTTAGTCACGTTAAAAACAATATTTTTTTGCAATTTAGTGCAATATATAATGCAAACATTTAAGGTAGTATATAGTTTTGTTACTCTTAATTGCAGTTTTTTAAATATTTTTATGAAAACATAATGAATTATTCATTTGTTTGTGTAACGTAAGACTGAATTCTTGGCGCGACTATACATCTAAATGCTTTTTAGAACAATAACTCCTCCAAGACTAAATTAAACACCGTAAAACTAATATTCTTCACTGATAAGGACTGGCAAGTACGAAACTTTAATCCACGTACAGTGTACCAACATTCATGAACAGCTTTCTTTGATGTTAATGTTTTATTTCGACATTTTTTACGCTTGGCGCTTTTTTAGTTGCTAGAGAGCGAAATTGAAAAGGAAGAAATGGGGGACGTCCCAAGATGGCACCCAGACAGCAAACTCTTCTACAAAAGGGAAGCCCCAGAAGCCCAGGCCCAACCCCTCCCCCAGCAATAAAATAATTGACGACCCGAGCAAAGAACACGGACAATACGATTTTCGGAGAAATGTAAATAATAAAATAATAACAAATTTTAAATAATATTTTGATTAATGTGAAAAATTTAATATGATGTATATTTTGACAAATTGAGAGCACGTATTGATTCCAAAAATATAAAAAAAATGTAGGCAAATAATCTCACGTTGGATAAATGATGTGCAGAGTGGTTTTTGGTTTTAATGAACATGTATATGATAAATGTATTTTTTGAGAATAAAAATGAATTATATATCTGTATATTAAAATTTAAAGTATATATTTTCTAATAATAAAAAGCATTTGTTTAGAATATTAGAGCAAATAATATTATAGGTATAAGGATAGACAAAGAGGATTTATAAATTTAATAACTATAGTAATATGTGTCTTAAAAAAGTAAAAACAAAAATCATTCTGTACATAATTTAATAAAAAGAGGCATTATTTTACATTTGGCTAGGATATGAAGGTTTTCTTTTTATATTGTACATCTATAACAAATTTTATTTAACATTAGTAAGTAAACTATACAACAAAATGTCATGAATGTTAGCTAGAAAATAGTGCCTATACTTACTGCATATTGTAAAAACAAGCGCAGTTTTCCATAATTTAAGAATTATCGCATGATTTTAAAGACTAATGTTGACAAAACTAGTTTTAATATTTCAACCCAGTATGCTGAGTTAATGTAACTACTTAATTGTTATTAAATTATGGAAAAATACGCACTGTCACTGTCTTTATGTTGTAGTACTAGTCTTAGAAAACTATATAAAGAATGTATTGTACCCGTCCTCAAAAAAGAACCCCTCAATTTGTCATTATATGGAGTAGGTCAATACGACGGTTTCAATTTTTAAAAGCAATATTTTGAAGAACGTTTTAATAACAATAATAATAAATGTGATTTTCAATGAATGTGTCTTACAATAAAAAATGTGCATGGGAATAAAAACTATTCAAATTAATAGTTAAAATGTGTCTTATTTTCTCTAATAAACTATAAGGCCCGCTACAGACTAGGCGTGAATTCGATAGGGTTTTTTTATGCCTGGATTTTTAACGAACAAGACCCAACATACTATTCGCGAACTCCTCGCATATCACGAATCGCGAATATACGCATAGTCTGTAGCGGGCCTAAAGAGTGATACTTTTTTTAACCTCGACTTTTCTAGTCCTTTTATTTATTAAGTTGTATTTGCCATTTAACTCACGTATTCTGTGTGTTAAATATGATCCAAATAAGTACAAGTTTTTTAAAGGAAACACCATATATCATTTTCGATAAGTTTTGAATAGTTATTTTTGTATTTAGGGCGCAAAATGGTACTTTTGTGTTCAAGAATTTAAATATCCACTCGAGAACGCAAAAACATTTCGCGTTCGAGATACAAACAATATTTTTTCGGAAACTACAATAAAATAAAACAATTGCGTTATTTATGTACAACAATTTAATTTATATTTGAAATCGTCTGAACAGTGTTGGATCAAGACGGTTTAGGCGCGGTGACTATCATAACGATAGAAACCTAATAACTAAATTAGAGATATTAGATTAGAAATATTAGATAGGGGCAGTCACGTAGACGTAATATACACCGATTTTTCTAAGGCGTTTGATCGTCTTAACCATGATCTATTGATTGATAACTGCATTCTGCGGGTATATCTGGTGCTCTCTTAACCCTGTTTCGCTCATACCTTACAAACCGTTTCCAATATGTTCAGTATCGTGGCTTTCAGTCAAATAAATTTTCTCAATTTTCAGGTGTTCCTCAGGGATCTATTTTGGGGCCCTTATTCTTCTTTATATTTATCAATGACTTACCTCAATTATTAAATATTGATTTTTTATTGTATGCGGATGACCTTAAATTATTTGTTGAGATAAAGTCACTATCTGATTGTTATAGATTACAAGATAACTTAACAAAAGTACACCGTTGGTGTGAAGATAACTATTTACCTTTAAATATCAGTAAATGTAATATTATGTCGTATAGCCGCCGGAGACTGATTCAACATTTTGATTATCTTTTGGATGATACTATTTTAAATAGAGTGTCGCAGTTCAAGGACCTTGGTGTAACATTTTGCGATAATCTGTCTTTTGACGTGCATATTCATTTAATAACTGAATCTGCATTTAAAAGCCTGGGTTTTATTTTGCTTAATTCTAAAGCTTTTCGCAACACGGTGACATTAAATACACTGTTTAATTGTTTTGTTCGCTGCAAACTTGAATATGCCTCTATTGTTTGGTGTCCGATTTATAACATCCATATAACCCTATTAGAAAAAGTACAGCGTAGATATTTAAAGACACTACATTTTATCAACTTTGGTGTTTATCCGGTTCGTGGAATTCCAGAAGATGTTTGACATTTTACTTAATTAGCTTGCAGCGTAGGCGCAATATGTACTCTCTAATGTTTCTACACAAAATTGTTAATAATTTTCTAAATGCCCCCTCTCTGGCATCTAGAATTTTTTATCGAGTTCCTAAATTAAATTCTAGATCTAGTTCTGTTTTGTAGTTGCCAACCCCTCTTCATCAAATGGTTACTAACTGCTAATTGTATGAAGATCGACTTGATATATTTTTTCACTCAATTAATTTTTTCTACGTTCATGCAAAAAACAATACTTTATTGAACTATATTTAGTGAAAAAAGTGGTTCTTTATTGCACTCATCTGTCATTCTACTGCAGCATTTTGTCATCATGACAAATATAAACCTTCAAATCGACGTCACATTTTTCTAGACTTAGTGTCATCTAAATAACATTTTTTGGTTTTTGCATGAACGTAGAAAAAATATTGTATGCAACTCGTACAAAAAGTGCTTATTGAACTCGACGTGTTGTAGACAATTTCACGACGCGTGCAATAAACACTTACTTTTTGCACTTGTTGCATAAATAACTATTATTAAGTCTCTATTTGTTTAGCTGTTTTTTTATAAGACATCTTTGTGATTTTATGCTTGTTTTTTTTTAATTGTTTATGTTATATTTTTGCTAATTACTGTTTGTTTGTTATTTGATATTTTGTTCATATTCGAGTTATTTCTGTTGTTTATTTTGTATTTTGAAATGTTTTTTTTCCTTGTCCTGTAACTGGGATTCGTCCCGTTGGACACTGTATTTAAATAAATAAATAAAAAATAAAAATTAGTCGTTTGAAAAAGTAGTGTCAGAATATTATATACTGTAATTCATATTCTAAGTGTTTAATTCAAAATGAGCTCAGAAAGTGAAGAAGAGGCATTTATCAGGGGAAGTACTGGAAGCGGCACAAAGTGCTGTTTCACAATTAATCCCCAAAATATCGTCGAGACAGTACGAGATTGCCTACAATGAATTCAAGGGTGGTATAGTTCGAAGAAAAATCAAAAAGTGTACGAAGCGGTATTACTGGCATATTTCGAACAAAATCTTTGACGTGTAAACTGAAACCGCAATTTTTAGAAAATGCCGTCTAGCGTCATTATTTCTCAAAAGAAACGCCTGAAATTTGGTACAGAGAGATAAGAATTAACGAGAAAATACCAAATTTCCAAAAGTATTTAGAATAGGTATAAGACTTGGTTAACAAAAGTTGTTAGTTTTTTAATGATCTGAAGGAATTTTGAAAAATATATAGGGTGTAATATGAAAAAATATATGATTTTTTGGTTAAAATTTCTTCAAACCTGTCACTACTTTACGAATACCCTGTAAGTATCAATTGGAATTTTTCGTAGTTTTCTTAGACAGCCTTTATAATAACTTGTTACAAAATTAGATATTCTTTTATTTCTTAAAAAAAATGACGATAACAACAGTTAAATATCTACAGGTGCAAAAATACATAGCTTTTATTTAGTTCCGATTATTTCAAAATTTACTAAGCTTAGATGCAGGATGCTTATCACGAAAATGGCTGAAATTGAACAAAAAATACAAAATCCAATCCAAATACAAAAGGTTAGTTAATTAATAGTTATTTACATTACAAGCTGTGGAAGCTTATTTTTCGGTGCGAGGTGTATTTAAATATTTGAATACCTCCATTCTCCCCTCGATTTTATACAAAACACAAAATTTAAATGCTGAAAATCCTCTGTAGGCTGTAATAAAATGGGTATAAGTCGGTTTATTGCCCTAAAAATAGTAGTATTACAGCGTGTTGTTAATACTTTGGTAACATTCATGTCAACAAAAAATATTATTTTGACATTTATAAAATAATTATTCTTCAATATAAAGTTGGTAAGTATAAACGTCTTTAAGTTTGATATTTGGCTAGAATCTAGTTAAAAATGAATTCCACTGAAGAAGCAGCAAGTATTGCGTGCAGAAGTTTGTTACCGGACAAATCTAAAGATCGTTAAAATCAAGCGTATGAAAATTTCATCAAATGATGTACAGCGAAAGATGTGCCCATACTAACGGAAGATGTATTATTGGTATTTTTCTTAGAAAAATCAAAGACATTGTCCCTTCCTACATTATGGTCAGAATACACAATGTTGAAATTGACTATTTCATTAAATAAGAACCATATTTCGAAAATAATAAAAAGGAAAAATGATGGATATCAACCTCGAAAATCTCTGGTACTTATAAAACATGATATACTGGGTGTTTCCTAACTGGACAGCCAAAATGAAATGTCATATGTAAAATCGAATTTTAAACATAAAATAAAGAGTAACTTTTTTTCATATCGGGCTTCGTTTAGGAGATATTCAGTTATAAAAATAATTGAGTAATTGATATAACTCGCGTCAAGAATTCAGACGTCTTACGTCATGACTGACGTTAGGTAATTGTTTCTATTGTCAACGTAATTTTCGGTATTTGATCGCATTAAAAACAATTACTTTTTACAATTTAGTGCAATATATAATGCAAACTTTTAGTGTAGTATATAGTTTTATTACTCTCAGTTGCAGTTTCTTAAATATTTTGATGAAAATATAAGGAATTATTCATTTGTTCGTATGACGTAAGTCGTCTGAATTCTTGTCGCGAGTATAAATGTGGATTCATTGTTAGAATTTGTTAAAGAAAAGTCTTAATTTTCCACAATCCTTTATTTAAATGTGATTATTTTTGACTACGAGTTATAAAAATATTTTATTAAAGTAAATAATAAAACAAACAACAAACATTACAAACTTAAGAACTACAATAGATGTTTAAAAGAAACATTAACATAAAAGTCATAAAAGTCACTCAACGTTATACAAAAATAATTACTTGAAGACAGGCTGTCAAATAATAAACAAAATTTTATTTTCATAGCTGCCTTGTTTTACATTTTTTTAAATATCTCCTAAACGAAGCCCACTTTGAAAAAAAGTTACTCTTTGTTTTATGTTTAATATTCAATATTACATATGACATTTCATTTTGGCTGTCGAGTTAGGAAACCCCTGTATATCAAGTTTTTGTTAGAAGCTCCTGATGAAATATATGAAATATACAGTACCTTCATAAATGATTACAAGCCACGTGATCAGGGTCGAGATTCTCAAATCAATCGCAGAGCAATTCATATGCGATTATCCTTTTCCTCACTACGACAATTGAGAGAGACAAGAAATCTATTTGCATACGAGTTGTGCTTTGAGAATCACAGTCCTGGTTACGTGGCTTGTAATCATTTGAGAAGGCACTGTATTTAATATTAATATATATTTAATATTACGGATGAATGCACTTTTCATTTCAAGCTATTTTTTCAAATAACTTTAACCTGTAGTAAATCTACTTTAAACGTAAATCTACCGTCAACATTTAGGTACACAAAAAAAAAATAAAAACAACGTCTCTATACAAAACATTAATGAATCCTTACTACTAAATTTTTCCTAGAGTGCATTCTTTTACTTAGCGTGCCAAAACCTGTGAGCACATAAAAAGTGCCACATTCCCTGGTAAAATCCGCCCTATAACTTCCCTAAATAATGCTATTACTTCACAGGTAATCTGATTACATTTTCCAAACAAAATTCCTGTGTCGGGACATAATCCGCTTATAGTACTTTAACTTTAACTATCCAAAAGTTAGAGGACATTGACGGAATCAGGCAATTAAAAATCAATCAAATTTTATTAACGCAAGGCATTTGAGGACATTACAGGTAGGTACAACTAAGTGGATACAAATTTATTGAACTGGCAATTCCACCTCAAAAGGTTCAAAAAGATTTTGATTTTGGACGTGATAACTCTAGTTTTAGAAAGTGCTGTGTAAATTTCCAAGATGTTAAACCTTAAGGTAAGTGAGAACCAAAAAAAAGTTTTGTTTTAAGAAGAACAATTTATATATAATAATTACCGGTATTTATTAGTTGTATAACTGAATAAAACCTTCATGATCTGATGATAGTAAGGAATAATCCTTTTTACCGGTTATTATTAGTAATTAAAGTAATAAAATATAGATGATATACTTAATTATTCTTTTTACTCATCTGCCTAATTGAAAATAAATTTGCAGCAGTTTAATAGAACTTAAACTAAATTCAACATCGAAACAAAATCAAAATATACTCTTGAGTCAACATTACATACCATATTATACAAAATATTGCAAATTAAAAACGACGCAAATCTTACAATTATTGCTAGTATTTTACAATTAATTAATTCTTTACGTTATTAAAATAGTTATTAAATTCAAAACAGTTAAAAAAACTTCAAAAACTTAAACTATATTCTAAATAAAGTCAAAGGTCAATCAACTATGAAATAATTATTAAATATACAATGTACTGACAAATACAATTACACCCAAATTTGAAGCCTTTCGAGCACATTCTCGAAGAGTTATACAGGGTGTCCCTAAAAGGTCTTTACAACGCTTCACCAGGTACAGTGCGGCTCAAAATAAGTTGATTTAGATAAACTTTTGTAAGACACACATTATTATGCTCTTCTAATAACTCCACATTTTAACAATTACTTTCGCACACTTAAAAATGAACAATCTTATATGCAGAACTATGTAAGATAACAATATTTACATCTACACAATTTTAAAAATACGTATTCTGAAAGATTTCTATGTGTATTTCTGTCGTTATATATTCGTTTTACTTCGGTATCTTTGAATATTTGCAGGTGGCGTGAGATAACATTCCTGTTATTTGCTAAGCTCTATATTCAGTTCTTAAATGTCTAAAATTATTTGTTTGTGTAGAAAACAGTATTTCAAGAATACGGCGCCCTCATCTGAAATATCCTATACAACAATTTTCATATCTCACTTGGTTCTATACATAGATACCTACCTTTAGTTTAAAATCGTCGTGAATAACCTTGTATATATTTTAAGTTAATCTGAATTCAAATAATTTTTTAACAAAAGGCCTACCAATTATTATTTTTGTACCATTTTTCATTTTAATATTGTATTGTATTCCATTAATATATACAATTTTCTGATTGTTTCGTTTAGTTTTTTTTTTATTTTCGATTGAAATGAAATATTTTTGTAAAAACTTATTATTGTTTTGCAGATTACCTTCGTCATCTTTCTATTCTTTATGGCAGCAAATTCCAAACCCATAAACAATGAAGACGGGAAAGAAAAACAAAAAAGACAATTGGATTTCACCCCAAAGTCAAAGTTATACACAGTGTTCAACAACAACAATCCAGACAACAGTTTAATAGAGAAATTTCTGGAAATTGGCAGTCAACCTGTATACGTATATCCATTTGAGAGCTACAATATCTATTTTCCACTGACACAAGACGACGAAGATTACAGCGATTACGTCAACATAGATTATGCTGAAGAAGATGGTGGAAATATTTACGAAATTATACCGAATAATTCTGACGAACCCTATGAAGGTAAGGACATTAATTAGTTTTGGAATAAATTCAGTAGATAATTTGATAACTGTTTTTAATAAAAACGCCATTTTAATAGAAAATTACACCGGCACATAAAAAAGTGGTATATATAGGGTGTCTCAAGTTCGTTTAACTGCAGGAAACTACAAGACATAGTAGGATGTTTTAAACAACTTTTTTGAGAAACTTAAGAGGGAGATTTGAGATACAGCACGACACTTTTAAGGGATTCTTCGTATCTCAGAGAATAGCTGAGATATCGGAATGGAGAAAGTTAGTTTTAATAGTCTGTTACGTAGAGTTCAGTGGCGTACTTCAAATTTATCTATAAGGGTTTTATAAAATTACCCAAACTTACATTTTTCTTCGAATAGAACACCCTGTATACTTTTTTACCATTTTACTAAATTTTCTCCCCTCATAATGATATATAATAGTTGCTACTTTATATTTTAGAAATTGTAAAAAAGGTTAAATTGATAAAATTGATGTTGCGTGGTATATAGTTGGCCATGCATTTATATATAATTGTACAAAATTGGTTCAAGAACTCTACCTTAGTTACTTAAAGAAAAATGTATGTAAAATAAACAGTTGTTTAAACAATTAAATTACCTAATAATAAATAGTCAACATTTTTATGCTATATCTTTGAATGTTGATGATTAATAATATTAACACTATGTGTTAAGAAAAATATTCATTAATATTGAAAAAATTAAAATTCAAATTACGTACTTTTATTTATCCCTATTTTGTAATTTGCTGACTATTTTCATGAGTATATTTAAAATCTTCACTGAAAGGAAAATTTAAACATTTTCAAAATATTTTTTCAATATTAAATAATTTTAAACAGCTTTTTTAATGACATTGTCGATTCATTTTATTATTAGTTATTTTTTATGTTTGTTTCTGTTTATTTTCAAATGTTATTTAATTAAAGATCAGTTATTCAATTAGCTAATATAATTATTTTGTTAAAATTATTTTCTTAATTATTAAAGAGAAATTTAATTTTAGAATTATTAAAGTGAGTTAATTCATGAACCAAATTTATATAATTATTAGGACATTTAGACATATTTTCTTCTGGAAGACGAGGTTTTCTGGAATGACCAGCTAGGTTGCCAGATTTAATCCCCATGGTTTTTTCTCTGGGGTTAAGTTAAGAAAAAATAAAATATGTGAAACTGAGCCTAATAAACTAGATGAGTTAAAAAACGAATTATAAGAGAAGTGGAAATAATAACAACTCATAATTTAAAGAATGTTTTTCTACGTTCATGCAAAAAACAAAACTTTATTGAACTATATTTATTGGAAAAAGTGGTCTTTATTGCACTAGTTTATTGCATTCATCTGTCATTCTACTACAGCATTTTGTCATCATGACAAACATAAACGTTCAAATCGACGTCACATTTTCTTAGACTTAGTGTCATCTAAATATCATTTTTTGGTTTTTGCATGAACGTAGAAAAAATATTGTATGCAACTCGTACAAAAAGTGCTTATTGCACTCGACGAGTTGTCCTACTCGACCTGACGACCTGTCGTTGGACAATTTTACGTCGCGTGCAATAAACACTTACTTTTTGTACTTGTTGCATAAATAACTATAGAAATGAATTACGTAATAGGTTAGAAATGTGCCAACAAGTTGATGCAAAGTACTGTCACGTTAAATAAATTTTAGTTTACACCTTTTACAGTTTTTACAATTTCCATTAAGTAATTTTGTTTTTCCAAAAAGTTTTGATATCTCAAGAACCATAACAGATAAAGGTATTAAATGCAGGTTCCTTGAAAAGTCTTTTAAAAGTATCTGCTATCCAAAAACACTATAGAAATATAGATACCGATCCACTAACAAATAAATATAAAGTCATCATAATTCAAAACATAATGGCATCGCACGCATATAATATAAATCAAATAAGTTTACTTGTTTCAGGCGTTTTTCTGCAATACTTACAGTTATCAAATTACTAAATTTATTCCGTAAGTTTTTCCATGCTGTATACAGGGTGCCCCGAAACTAATGGGACAAAAGTACATTCCTGACGACAAAATAATGCGATTTTACTCAACTTACTCAAAAGTTGCAAAGAAATCCAAAAATTTGGGGTTTTTTTAGGGCGAGAAATTCAGATTTGTTTCTACATAATTTTGACGTCACTAGCAGAGAGACTTACAACACTGCATACCTATTTTAAATAGCAGAACTTTTTTGAGGTTAATTGTATTCACCTTGCTACAAAAATAGTCGAGTGTACTACCTTATTGTCGTTAGGATTAATCGTTTTTGAAATAATATTTAATTTAAAATTGATTTAAAATATTCAGTGCACTGAGTAAAAACGGTTGTGGTTTCAGGTAAGGTGTCTTTTCCGCTAAAATTACAGCAAAATATTACTTGAAAAAAGTTGTCCAAAACCAAAATTATAAGAAAGTCAGAAACGTTTGATGATATCTTCAGATTTTCAGCAATCAAAGCACAAACATTTCATCAAAGCAGGCCAATCTTCCTGAAATTTTGCACATCCCTATTTTTACCTTTCTCAATAATTTTTTTCAGGAAATATTTTGCTGTATTTTTAGCCAAAAATGCACTTTACCTGAAACCAAAACAGTTTTTACTCGGTGTATTGAATATTTCAAATAGCATTATTTCGAAAAAAGTTCTCCTATAACGACTTCAACAAGGTATACTTTCTTCAAATGAAAAAGTTAAAAAGGTAGGAGAATTGACTGTTTCAATAGAAAGATGTATACACTATGTCACAAAAAAGTTTTGCTATTTAAGAAAAGCATGATGTGCCATAAGTGGCGCCCTCCACTAGTGACAGCAAAATTAGAAACAAATTAAAATATTTTGCTCCATCAAAACAATCTGATTTCCAAAATGTATGGAAATATTTTGACTTTTTTAACAGTTTTTACTTTACAAATATCGGAAATTAAATTTAAAATCCTGTATCTAAAGAAAGTTTGGCTACATTGCATTATTTTGTCATTAAGAATCTACTCTCTGCTCTACTGCTCTGTGTTCCATAATTTCGTAACACCTTGTATACTAAAATGTTTTATTTCTTGCAGCTATTGTCGTTGAGAATGAAGAGATGAACAATCTAGGACCATATCTTCAGTACAGTATAAATCAATTTTCAAACGAGTTATCAAAAAGGGATACTCTCAAAGGCCAGGAGAATTTATTAGATCTGGTTTCAAAAAATACATTTGATAGACTTGCTGGTGAAGAATTTAAAAATTGTACTACACTGAACACAGATGTAACTAATTCTGCCTTGAATACGAAACCAACACAAGAAAAAGTCACAACCACCAGTGAGTCTGGTAAAAATACAAATGGGTCTTACACTGCGCCTGCAAATAAAACTAATGACAATCTATCAGAGATAAGAAAAAACAACATCCATATACAAACAGTAAGTGACGAAAAGCAGAAGAACAGAACTGTTTTAAACTTTTCTCTGCCTAAAGATGAAGCTGATGGTGATGATAAAAATAAAATATTAACTAATGATTACTCCACTACTAAAATTGTTGAGAATATGCCATTGTTTGTCTCTAGTGTATTAAAAGACACTGAAAAAAATAAAAGTGGTACAGAGACAAAAACATCTATAAATCCTGTGAATGCCATGTTCGAAGAATTTCTATCTAATTTCAACCAAACCTCTACATCTTCAAATACCAAACAAGCAAACCATAACAATAACCTTAAACCGAATAACAATCGTTCTCAAATCAACAAAGACGACAGCACCAATCCAGTCTGGCCGAGTCTGTTCATGGAACAAATGGTATCTTTATTCGTTCAGCAGTCTTTAGTCAGTAGAACCGATCACGTTGCTGTTTATCAAAACTCAAGACGAAATGATGTGACGAATTTGAAGACATCTCAAAATGAAAAGAAAAACGTGGAAAAAATACGGGGTGATATTGGAGAATAATGTTAATTATGCCAGGGAGATATGTATGTTATGGAATATGAACATGTTACTATACAAATAAATTCACATTGATTTATTAAACCTATTGTTTGAATTTTGCCCTCTTTTATAAAACAAAAAGAAAATAAATAGTCACTCATGATTAAAGATATACAGGTTATTTCACAAATTCTTTGACAAACTTTGGCAGATGATAGCTAGGTTTTTGCTTATATGAACATAGATCTGATTCGTTTTTGTTTAGAAGTTACACGCATTTTAAAAGATATAATTTCATATTTCAGTCAAAATAGCTTGATAAATAAAAATGATGGTTGCTATAACTATAAATCATTATTTGTGTCATTTTGTTTATTTATTTGACTCTTAGCGTAAAAGTGCTAAATAAAAAATGCATTTATTTACAAATAAAGAGTATGCAGATATTGCCTTCGTATATTGATATTGTCAACAAATAGGATCTTAGAGAGATGGTTTACAGCTGAACACATATTTTAAATTAAAAACCTTTTGGAATACATACGAATATTAAATTACTTTATTGAACCAAATTTATAAACATATTTACAATCGATTGTGTGTCAATGTTACACAAGTGAAATTCAAAACAATAAAATGTGTCAAGTTGCAAAGGTTACTATCAAACCAAACTATGTCTATCCTTCTTGCTCTCTTTAAGAACCAAGCGATAGACTTACTGGCTCTTCCCATTGTTTCAATAGGTAGTATAATTCTGATGTACTCAGCATTTTCCGAATGTGTATAAATACTATTGAAACTGGGCTAATGTCAGCCAGTCCATGGCCAAAGGTCGGCGGTCAGCCGTTGGCTGGCTCTGATCCCTAGAACAGATACTCCCCAGCGCAAAGGTCCACTCTATTGTAAGTATGGTTGTTGTTATTGTTTTAATAAATTTGTATTTGTATTAAAAGGTTGAGTTTCTTTACCTCTCGCAGAAGCCAAGCGAGTACCCCAAGAATACAAGAGAGGTATTATTTTTATATGTTTAAAGGTGGTGCAGGACAGTCACGCATTCTGTGATATTTGGTAGAGCACACACACACATTCTGTGACAAGATTCCAATAGGAACGCCAGATAAGCAGCTCGATAATACCAACGAAGATACCCAAATAGAATGTGCATAATTTCGTAGACTGCGGGAAGGAGGTAACTCCGCTCCATTCGTCTTACTGAAGTGAATGTACAAAATGAAAAAGATATAATAGATGTTGTTATTGACAACTCTTCAATTAGTGTACAGCAAGTAGTCTTCATTTACCACTAAATTTTGTATGGCGTGTATTGAACAATGAAATGTTGCTTCTATTTTATTGCCAAAATTTTGTCGTTGATTACTTCGACAACATGCACAAAATGATGATAGAATCATTTCGCTTGCCATGTGGTCCGATGACTACAAAATCAGCATGCAATTAGATCAAGACGATTTCAGCAGTGTCAACGTTTGGGGTAGCATTTTCAATAGTAATACAGAGTGGCGCATCCAAAACAAACAGAGGCATTTTCTGGCAGCTCAGTTCTCTTTTTGAAAAACGCTCAGACCCGTCGATTTTGTTTTCGAGGGGGACACAAAATTGGCATAAAATCACGTTTACACGTGCAGCCCCCTAGGCGGGGATGGCACCGCCCCTAAAATCTTAAATGGGAAGGGGGGTCGAATGATACATCGCTTAAAAGGCCTTTCAATTCCCGTTATAATGATGTAAAATACCATGTGCTCCATACATGATCATTAGTGAAGGTCAAGTAATGCATTAAATTTGGCAGCAAAGTAGTTTCTAAATGAATAAATGAGAGTAGTTATTATTGTAATGCAGTTTTAACTTGTGCGTCACTTATATTAAGAAAAATGTTTCACATTACCGTAGCTACCATCTGCCAAATCTTGTTATAGCGCTTGAACACCCTGTACAGAGATCCGAGTTATTATACAGGGTGGTTCATTAATTATAGAACAGAGCTTAATGACAGGTTGTTGACTTCAAGATAGAGCAATTAAGCTAAAAATGCCTTATCCGAATTTTGCTCCTTTTTGATCTACAGGGTGTCAAAGTTGAAAAATTATTTTCGATTTCTTTAAATATCTTGCTCATCTTTGGACAGATTGTCTTAAAAGATTGTATTCCTATATCTATACTATGAAGCATTTGTCTGATTTGAAGGAGCCAATTATAACGAGTGTCATCATTTAGTAGTTCAGCTGCCTGTGAAAACACGCACTTGCATAACGATTAGTTTCCATTGCCAAAAGTTTAAGTAACCGGTTTAGATCCGTTTTAAAAATCAGTAACGACAGACTGCTAATTCCTACTTCAAGTTTAACAAGATAACCAGGCGTGTTTAGAGGCAACAATAAAAGTTTTTTAAAAAAACTGACTTGCATATTTTCTAACAAGTCTGTAACGCAGTCCACAGACTTGCAGAGAATTGGTTAAGGAGTTGACAATGATCGAGTTATACAGAATCAAACGTAAATCCGAATTTATTTTGGATTTGACCATTAGAGAAATGACAGACCCAACTGCCTGCCTAGCGTTTGCGACCACTTACTCGGTCATTATTTGAAAGAAGGTTAGAGAAGGAAAAAATAACTCATAGATAAGAATTATTTGCAATAATATCTTTGAGAATTTGGTGAATAACAATAAGTAGGTATCTCTACAAAATTTCAAATTGATATGTGAAAAACAGAAGAAATTATAGGGAACAATTAAATTAAACTAATTTAAAAGTTCAACTGTAACACCCTGTATCTCTTAAGAGATAAGAGATTGTAATTATAGTCTGTTTAAAAATGAAAGAGACTAATAAAAGCTTATTATGTATGCAAATTGTAAATAAATGTAGTACTGGTGCTTATATTTAATATTTTTATATTATGTATTATCGGTATAGATGATGTGTACTTTTAAAAAAACTTTGTGTGACCGGGTTGTACTAAATTGTAGCAGGTAGCTAAAATTTAATCCCCGAAAATCCGTCTTTATCTATGCCGTTTCAATTTCTCGGTCCATTTCTCTTATAAGTAAACAATATAAAAACAGCATTTCAAAACATGAGGCTGCTTTAAGCATCATAACCGGGTTAAGAGGGTTTTTAGTAATTGAAATAAAATTATTCAATATTATTATCAATTATTCCACACAAAAATATATGTATTTTGAAAATTCAAATTATGGTGAGTAAATGTAGTATTGTATAAATGTACAATAAAGAAAATAAAAAAGTAGGTATATTAAAATTCATCCTCTGAATATTCTGATGAATTATCTTCGTCTCCTAGATTGATAACGATAGGTTCCACAGTAACGTCAATTAAATTATCGAGTTCCCACATTTTCTCCTCTTCTTTTTGTACATGATGTATACATCTTTGCCAGTTATCTGCAGTTACTCGTTTCAAGGAATTTTTTAACAAAATTTTCACGTCACTTAATTTAAACGTCGTATTATTTCGCGCTACATCTCCTTTTACCTGCGCCCAGACTAATTCGATTGGGTTAAGTTCACAGTGATAAGGTGGTAACTGTAGTACCGTTATTTGGCGATTTGTTGCCATTTCATCGACAACATATTTTTTCTGATCTTTATTAAGATTGACAAATGATAAAAGTTCCTTTTTCACCACATTTGTTTCTAAAGAAATGTTTTTTCCGAATAACCATTGAATTATATCGGCTTTCTTCCAAGCAGTCGTAGGCGTCCGCTCGGTCTGCCGTGAATGGTGAACAAAATACTACTACATATTGCTGGGACCAAAATATGATCATCTATTTCCTTACTTCGAAATTTGATAGTTTCCAAGATACAGAGTGAAAGTTAAAATTGTATATTAGTTTTATAACTTTTTTATTAATTGTAATAAATACATAAAAAATGGTATTGAAACGTTTTGTGTCACGAAATATTGAAATCTGGTCTTTAATTTGCTGTAAATTACAGAGAGCGTTACCTACAGTACTTTACATGCATTTAAATTGTCATAACATTTTTGTGCCTTGTAAAGTAAAAGTGAACATCGTATTGAACAACCGTTCCATCCATTTAAACGTTTTATTTCATAAAATCGTCATTGCCTTCTACTTTATTCCGATTTAGAACGGTGAAAAATAGTTATAACATTTCAAAACGTATTTAGGGGCCAATGATGAGCATATAGAGGCCAAAGGGCCAAGAACATTAAAAATTGATGTGAAAAATCTGAAAAGGATGAACTGGAGTATGCTGATTTAATTTCTAAATATATCTAAAAATTTAATCTAAGTAAATAGAATACATCATGGATTTAAATTTCCCACAGAACTAGCGGTGTTAAATCCAGTGATAATGGTGGGTAGCTAACATAACTATCTCATATTAAGTGGATATAGTAGTTTTCTCGTTTCAAGTAATTTTTATTCTTACATGAAGAATACTAATATAATCTTATATAAAAATAAGCTTATCTTTCAAAGTATTACCATACTTGAGGAATAGTAATACTAAGTTAACATTGGAATAAGTATATTAATCTTGACGTTAGTACTTATAACTTTCTTTCGCTAATATACTGATAAGAAAAATAGATTTTTATTACCTGACATACATTTACAATAAAAAATCAAGATTTTGTTGTAAGTCAATTCAATTATGGGTACTACTGATTTTCCATATAATTTAAAATCGTCTGCATAAAAGAGAAAATGAACAGTAACACGTTATCCAAAAAATATTGTAAAAAGCTCCAAAATGAAAGACAAAACATATGAAGATAGACGTTGTACAAAATTACATTTACCAAGTGTACCTAATTTTTACAACAAACGTCAGAGAATGAAAATATTTGACTAAAAATTGAATACACCAGGGCACAAAAAAAGTAATGAATTTCACTGTATGTAAAGTAGGCACTGTAGATGATGCCTCTATAATTTACAGTAAATTTGAGGCCAGATTTCAATTTCTTGTGCCAGGAAGCTTTCCTATTGGCTTAGGTATTTACTATAGTTAATTAATAATTAAGTTACTGAAAAAAAAATTGTTACATCAACATAGTGTACCTTGGAAGTTATCATATTTCGAACTAAACTAAATTATATAATTGGTTTTATACGTAGTAGTTAGTATAAGTAGTTTCAATAACTTGCAATTTTGCTCCAACAAACTGCCGTTCATTATTGAAAACGCCATTTATTTAATCAAGATAATATATTTAACCAAAATTTCTTCTTCAGACACAAACATTCCTAGATAATTATTACAATCGTTAGGTACAAAATTTTAATTATGAATAGTCATCACAAAAATTTCCCTGTTCCTTTTATAAAATGGGCTTAATGCAAAAATAATTAACTGCATTTTCACTTGTCCAGGTATTTAAAATATATAGACCAGGCTGGCACTTACAAGACCAGTGTGGTATTAGAACTTCCTATGAAGTGTGGTATATTTTTAAAATGAAACTAATCATCGTAAGTACACAATATTTTCTAATGCTTATTACAAAAAATTATGATAATTTTATCTAAATATTTGAACTTTTAACATTGGTTTGGAAGCTTAGCTGTTTCAGTAATTTTTTATTGATTTCCTTTAAATTTTTGTAATTTTTCAATATATTACTTAAATTTAAGTTTTGTGTATGTGTGCGTTTTTTAAAAAATGTACAGGACCATTCTATATTTTGATTAAAAGTTATCTCGATTGTTGCTCCTTTTTAATGTTTAAAAATATAGTTATATGAATATTTTTCTTTTTCACAAGCTCTTTTGATTGATGAGATTAAACAATAATAACTTTTGGCCATCACTAACTAAACTTGGTCCATTAACTAGGATTAAAAGCACATTCTACCAAAACCAAACATTTTGTAAGTTTGGTCTGTAAATGAATTTAAATAAATATTTTTATGTTTTTCATTCGTACTACCATGTGATTTGATGTATTTGTTTTATATTTTATAAATTCATGGTGGCAATACTTTAGTTTCATATTTTCGAAAACGATCAATTTTAATATCATTATCTTCTTTAGTTCCCCTGTAATTTATCTGGAGAATTTTAAGCAAATGATATATTTTATGGTGGCAATGCTACATAGAATTTCTTCCGGCATTGTTTTTAATAAAAATATAGATTATATCTGTTAAAACAGTGGCTATAGAGTTAAAAATGTCATGTATTGAAATCGCCAGATCTAAAATTCTATGCCAGAAAAAGACGTAATTTGTTACTATTACTATTTTAAGAGAAGTCAAAGTAATAAACACGAATAAGAGCTAAATTTATTAGATCTGAGGGTGCCAATCGCAACGCCCTCTGGATTCGGATCGCCTACAAACACCTGTACTTGTATTTCTCTGATAGAGAACCTTATACGAGGTGTCTTCGATTTTTCGTTCTTAACTTTGGGAAAAGATAATAATATCTCTACCCCTCATTGTAATCACGAGGATTAGCCCACAAGTCGAAGACTTCTGTGGGAGAGGGGACGGCATATTATTATTGAGCAGACCGCATTTGCGGCCAGGAGAGACTTACGTTGCCCTAACCACTATTCAGTGCAGGAATGAGGGAAACCTGGAAAACCTCATTAATTAGGGGGGTAGCCAAACGTGAACCGGTATCAATCTTTCACATTGACCCAAGCCAACACTCTTCCACCCTACCACACCCGCAGAGAGGGTACCAATCCTCTTCACGAATATAGCTTATATATAGATAGATCATAAAATGACAATAGAGGTATTTCTTATAATATTTTTCCTTATAACTCTATTTTTTGATACAGGACATTCAACATTAAAAAAATATATTTTATTAAAATAATGAAGTAGATCGAAATCTGGTAATCGAACATATATATGACTTCATTACTAGGAATTGTAGAAAAATTGATTTGTAATGCATAATGCATTTGTAATTTCGGTGATTGATTTGCTTAAAAGCAAGCAATCCCCACTTAATCCCATAATTTGTGTAAGACTTTTTCTAATAATAATAATTATTTTATTTTCCTCATAGACACGTATAGGAATATTCAAACCAACACAAACATCAATTACAAAAAAAAAATATTCTGATGTGGAGCATAAACATCGATCCACTAAATATTGCTAGAATGAAACCTTATATAAAAATTCACTATTTACATTTCTTACTTCGTCAGGCAACCAAAGATTTTGGATCCAATAAAATTTGGCAAAGGAGTAGTGACATTTAATCTGGTATAAGGCACATGAAAATGATATTTTTGTCTAGTATTTACGCAGTGATATATATTCACATCATAATTTTTTCTTTGTTTTTAAAAACATACAAACGTATTTCAAAAATATAAATGCTTGGCACAGTAAGCAATTTAAATTCTTCCTACAAAAATAAGAACTAGAGACACCAAACATACATCTTAAAATTCATTTTTGCGCAACAAAAACGTTAGAGGAAAGAGTGGAATCACCCCAGAAACAAACACAGTATTTCAGTCAAGATTCCACTTGAGCATAATACAAGCAAAAAGTTGATCCGTGTTAAGAACTGTTCAAATATTTCGAAACAAGTATGCAATGAGGACAACTTTGAAATGGTTCCTTTACCATTGTAATTTCAATTAAGGTTAACGTCCAAATTTAGCTTCAAAAGTTTCCACACATGTAGGGTCTGTAGACAGCGCTATTGATTTTTAAAGCCAAACTTTCGCAATTTTTTTTTGTGCAGTACAGAATCAAAGTACTCGAGTTTTATCGATATTAAAAAGTAATGAATTCTAAATAAATCAACTACTTAAATTATTGAGTAAAGCGTCACATTCATATTTTAAAGTTTTATTTGATTTATTAGATATCACTAAAGACGTATCATCCCCATACATCGTGAAATGAGTATTAGACGAAAAGGTATCAATATCGTTTGTATGTAATAAGGACAATACGGGCTCTAAAACAGATTCCTGTGGGAAGGCAAACTCTCTGAACTATGTTGATAAGAACCATTCTGATCGTTACAGTTCACAGTAACAAATTGTTGTTGAAGGAAAACAATGTGTTATAGAGAAAAATGTTATAGGAAAGACTGCTATTATTTTCTATTTATTTTTATTTATTTGTTCTATCTTTTCCCAAAGTCAAAAAACGAAAAATCGGGGACACCCTGTATCTATAAACAATGTTATAATAAATTTACCATTTATTTCAGGTTATCCCATTACTGGCAGCATGCATAGCTTCCACCGCAGCCCAGAACTACCCCATGGACACGACAACCTCCAACCCTCCCGACCAATCCACAGCTTCAAGAATCTCGGCCATCATCGTGGAAACCATCAGCAGAGCATTCACGTACATCTTCGAGTTGTTAGACATAAAAGTTAGGTCCGTCCGGTTCTTATCTTCCCTTTACACTACCGACAACCTGGTTCTGTTCAAGAAAGTTCTCAATTTAGGACTGCGGTTCGGTAACTGGCTGTACGGCATCATACCAGATTCGACTATCGAGGGCCAAAATCAGTTGTTGTCATTCTTGTTCCCCCAAGTGAATTTGAATAACGAAAAAGAAGACAGGTTCCAACCCGACGACCTTAGCATTAGCCTCAATGGTTCTCCTTCTCAAAAAGAACCTTCTATTGGTAACACTGCTTCCCATAGTTATCATGATGGTACGAAAGAAAATGATCTGTATGATAACTACGATGACGTTATGAATCTACGTCGTTTGATTCACAGTGGTTACTGATTTATTTATTATTTTTTAATATAATTTATTGAATTGTGTAAATAATAAAGATAGTTATATCAGCAGGAAATAGCTTTATTATAAAATGAAATAGGAAACTATAGGAAATTTGATGATCCACATTGTATCACGGACTGGTAGGTCAAAAAATAAGAAACGACAATATTTGTACTAGGATTTTCAAAAAAACTAGATACAGTATTTGGACGAATTGATTCCTAGAGTATACAGTGTGTAACGTTAAATGTGGTACAAGCCTTAATTTTATAGCTGATTTTTTTAGAATGAAGGGAAACAAAAATTCTGTCTATGCTTTACTGACTTTATATGATGCTATTAGTATTTTTAATTGATTACATATTATTATTCAGCATCCCTTAAAACGTCTATCACGAAGTTTTATCACATTTGAATCATCTTCAGGATATGCATAATATGCTTAAATATGATACAAGCCTGTAACTTCATTCTTTAGCGAATTAAAAAAAAATAGATATATGGTGACAAATGCTTTGTCTATCTAGTATGTATGTTACTCTGCTTTTTTATTAGTGCAATCAGGGTTGCTAAATAAAAATATGTAATCATTTCTTTTGAAAAACAATCGCTAATAGCAATCAGTCGTTTTTGATGTTAAAAAACGTATTCCATTTGGCCGTATTTTGCTCTAATCAAAAAGCAGTAACACAAATAGACAAAGTATTTGTCACAATACAGTCCAATTTATTTTTTTGATCGGGCGAATAATAAAAAGCGTTACAGACTTGCATCATATTTAAGCACAACACCTTATTTATACAAATAAATGATTACCTTAAAACGTTTTCGAGTCACGGGAAAAAATTGAAAATAATAGAAATACATTGATAAAAATTATGAGCGATATTACGCGGTGGATTGTTGGTTATTTATTGTCTAGATAGTGTGAAATAACACACTAGAATTTAATAATAGACGAGATAACATTTATATATACCTATAACTACTAACTACGTCAAAATGCTGACATTATTAATTTTTCTTTCAGTTCTAAAGTTTGAAAACAAGTACATTGTAAACTCACGGACTATAAAACATAAATCAAGAGAACTGAACTGCAAAATTGTTTTAGCACGCACTCTGTATTAATTGAGTAATACAAAATTGCATAATCATGAGTTTAATTTTGTTTTGTGTTATATTGACAAAATGACAAAATAATAGCTATTTGTGCAATAAGTTAGGAAAACTGATACTTTTCCTACGAGTTGCACAGATGATTTTTTAAATAGTATTTTGAAAATAGCTATCATAATTTTTTATTAAAAATTGTGAATTTTGAAAATGTCAATAAAAAATACTGAAGGAGGATATAGGAACGAGTTTATTTATTAGGTTTTCGTTAATATTATTGTCTTAGCGATTTATGAAGAATTATCTGCGTACAACGATAATATGGAGGATGAAATAAAAGAATCATCAAAAATCGCAATTCAGTCATTATTACAGACAACATCCAGAGATAAATATGAAAAGCGTATCGGTTATTTATCGGAGTCATCAAAAGGAAGTAACTGTTATCACTGGGCCTATTGTGAACAAAAATCCAAAGTATACCAGAGTTCTACGCTATGGAGTTTTTACTCTATGATAAGAACAACATTGTTAGTGAAACATAATTTTGCATAAAGAAGTTTCCAAGTTTAATTGCTTTCCTTAAACATAGATCCAGGAAAATCAAAATTGATAAATTTTTAAAAGAGGCAGATAATAAAACCTACTTGATGAAGGTAAATTGTAATTTTCACACTTTGCTCTTCAAACATTGAAATTGTTTCTTATTTTAGATAGTGCTGATTTATTGGTATCAGTGGAGCATGAAGTCGTAAAGAACTAACATTTCTTCAGCTTGAACACATAAAAGATATGGGAGAATATACATACAGTATATTGATCGAAACTTCCGACACAAAAACGAACCTGAGAAAATAATTTACTATTTCTAATGGGAACATCCAAGGGGTTAATTTTGTCGAAATGTTTCGGAAAAATTTATTTTCGTCCGTCACCAGTTAAACATTCAAGATTTCTTCTAGGATATAAAAATAGAAAAAACAAGGCAATGTGTTGGTATAAATTCTATAGGGAGTTTCCCTAAAACAATTGCAGAATTTTTTAAACTGCCGAATAGTGGGACCACTCCTAAAAAATATGGTGGATGGAATCCAACGAATGTGGCAGAAGGATATATAGAGGATTCCGTTCAACAAAAACTTTAAGTAGCCCCAAAAATATTGGGTCAAAGAGAGATCAATATAAATACAAATTCGGCCTCTGCTTCATAAAATACATGTGCAGAGCTTTCCATAACTAAATGTAAAAAAGTTGCAGTTAAAATGTATCATAATGATAAGAAATGATTTGTTGACAATAAATGAATAAATATTTAGTTCAAGAATTATGATGTACTTTTTGCGTGCGGATAATTTTTTCCCGCACTAGTTGTACTACATGTACAACTTATCAAAACACTACTAAAAAATATATTTAAATGATCACACTGTAGAGAAACATGAGTTTTTATTTTCTTATATGAAGTCTTTCTCTTTTTCAGGACACATATAAATAACAATAAACAAACAACTACTGATATCGCTTACGTTTATTTGAAAGCACAATACCTCTCTCACATTTATTACCATTTCCCAAAGTAATATATTACCCACCGGATACGTGAATATCTTTCTCCTTTTACGACCAACCCCAATTAGACGTTTTAAAGAATTAGCGGTAGTTACATGAATAAGAGATTTAAAAACGTATGCGAGAAAGCAATATCCCTTCGGTAAGAGGACCAAAAATTTACATAATTAATAGCTTCTGCAATCTCCATTGTCTCACAGGAAATATTCTTACTAATTAAGGTGGTCTAATTGTTTTTTCACCGGAAGAAACGTCCTTTCCCAAAAATCGTGGTTTAATTGTTTCATAAACGTTGCTTCAGTGCTGTGACGTAAGTAGAGGAAAAATTAACAATGTAGAACTATGTTAGATAAAATAAACACGTGAATAAATATATAGTAAAAACTTGTGATACAATGGGAAGTTAATTGCAGGATATAAAAATTACACAATCGGAATTTCGTATTAAGTACATACAGGGTGTTGCAAATAAAACATGTTGCAAAAAATAGATGTACACTGCAATGCAAAAGTAAGGGACGTTTTGGAATAATTTAGAAACTGACCAGGCGGTTTTTAAATAAATGTTTTTATATCATCCTCAGCCTTTTATTGTTACTGAATTATTGATAGCAGAATATTTTAATGTTTAATAACACAGCCCCACAAAAATAGTGTTCGTACTTCTGAGTCGGACATATGTATTCCCATGTATTTTTCGACGCTGCACCCGATCCTGAGGCCAAAAATGACCTCTATAGGGCCTGAAAGATGCATTCCGGTATGAGGCGACGTCGAAGGTGCTTTCTAAAGCCAAAGCTAAATTTGTGGTCGAAAAGTTTATGGCCAACTGAAATTTCCCGTTTAGGACCGGGAAAATGACCCCTTAGGGGCCGGAAAATCGTGTTTCGGAGGTCGCAATCGCAACAGTGGTATTTTTATGTACTTTTAAATTCTGGAACTCAGACTGTGCTCGAAAAGTTTATGGCCAACTGGAATTCCCCGTTTGGGACCGGGAAAATGACCCCTTAGGGGCCGGAAAATCGTGTTTAGTACGTCACAATCGCAACAGTGGTATTTTTTATGTACTTTTAAATTCTAGAACTCAGACTGTGCTCGAAAAGTTTATGGCCAACTGGAATTTCCCGTTTGGGACGGGGAAAATGACCCCTTAGGGGCCGGAAAATCGTGTTTCGGACGTCGCAATCGTAGCAGTAGTATTTTTATGTACTTTTTAATTCTAGAACTCAGACTGTGGTCGAAAACTTTATGGCCAACTGGAATCTCCCGTTTGGGACCAGGAAAATGACCAAAAACAAATCGAATTTCGTACGCCGGAATGGAACAATGATATCAAGGAAGGTGCGATATCCATATGATGGCGGATTTCTTGGTCACTGAAGAGGACACAACAGAAAGCGATAAACGCCAGGCTGTGCGGCGATCCTTTGAATATAAAGTTTAAAGATACTACAATAAGAAACTGTGAAACCAGAATCCCACCTTCACCTTCCGGTAGCATGGCAATGACTTGAGGTCCAGCGCCGAGAAAAATATTAGCATCCCATCGTTACGATTTTGGCGTCCGAAATTCGATTTATTATTGGTAATTTTCCCGGTCCCAAACGGGAGATTTTAGTTGGCCATAAATTTGTCGAGCACAGTCTGATTTCCAGAATTTAAAAGTACATAAAAATACCACTGTTGCGATTGAGACGTCCGAAACACGATTTTCAGGCCTCGAAGGGGTCATTTTCTCGGTCCCAAACAGGGAATTTCAGTTGGCCATAAACTTTTCCACCACAAATCCAGCTCTGGCTTTAGAATGCAGCTTCTCCTCATCCCGGCATCTATCTTTCAGGTCCTATAGAGGCCATTTTTCCAGACGTGGAGGGCCATTTCTGAGCTCGGGATCAGATTCAGCGTCGAAAAATACATGTATTGTAGATTCAACATCCTCGGATACATGGAAAAATACATGGCAATACATATGTCCGACCCACAAGTCCAAGCACTTTTTTTGTGGGGCTGAGTAATTTTGTATGTAACACAGTTCTAATAAAAATGACCTAAAGTACCTATTTATTTCGCCATTGAAGCTAAAAAGGCAAATCCAAATCAAGTAAGTATTGTCTTGATAGACATAGGAATGTTCATATTAAATGCAGACAATTATGCTTTATTTTCAAAAGTATTTTGTAACTACATAGGTCCAAATTTCTATTCAATAATTATCTAAAGAAATGAATCTATCTAAATTTACTAACCTGCTTTAATGCAAACACTCTATAAATATCTAACTTGATTTTTGGCAGTGGGAACACGATAATTCAACCACAATAGATGAGATCTGACCTATTTCTGCATTTTTGGGATTGCTTCTTCAGGTGGCCTCCTTTAAGATGAGTCAAATATCTAACTATAAAAATTATTATAAAAATTATTCAAGTAGATATGTCATATTTAATTCATTGACAGCCTGTCACTTTTGTCATTGTCGATTTTTAATTTCAAATAATTATAATTTTTAAAATAATTTTTATAGTTAGATATTTGACTCAACATAAAGTAGGCTACCAGAAGAATCAATACAAAAAATTCAGAAATAGGTCAGATCTCATCTATTGTGGTTGAATTGTCGTGTTCTCACTGCTAAAAGTGAAGTTAGATATTTATAGACTGTTTGCATTAAAGCAGGATAGATTAATTTCTTTAGATAATTATTAAATAGAGCTTTGTCTATGGAGTTGTTCATTAGCATACCTAGATGTTTAGTATCAGAAAACATACATATGACTTCATTGATAGGAATTGTAAGATAATTGATATTATATTAGCTTAAAATGCCTTTCTAATTCAGTAAAAATAGTAATTTAACTCAATCATAGATATAGAAAGAGGGAGATAAGCCAAAGATTATTTTGCTTCCTGCCAGTTTCCCACTCCAGTCATCCCCCAATCACAGACATCAGTTTGAACAATGCCATATTACTGTTTGTTTGATCGTTTAGGTACTAGGATTGTGGGTTGGTATATACCCGAGGTCCAAAATAATAGAGAGTGGTTCATTCACAGCACATAGATGAGTACGAGAGGTGGGGGTTGCAGGAGACAGGATTCCATAGGCGTGCCACTTGAGAAGGGTTCAAAAATCACAAAATTACCAAAAATAAATTGAGTGAATATAGCACTGTAATAGTATACTCTAAAAAGTTTATACTCACCCGTAGAATGCCGTTCTTTTACACAGCAGTGGTCTGCCACCTACCTGATGCGTATTCTACGGATATAACACTATACCACATAATACACTGGACTATTTACATACTCACTACCGGTTACTAGCACTGTATTAGGCCTGTTACGTGAAACAGTTGGAAACAGTTTCCAACCGTCAGACGCACGCCCATTGCATTAATTATGCCCACATAAAGTTGAAAATGCTTAGCGTTAGATGCAGTGCGCTCCTTCTGATGGTTGGAAACTGGGTTATAGGGTACATTATCCATGCAACCACGATAGCACTAGGTATGTGGCAAAACAGTACCACACCTTTGTCATCGTATGCCATTTATTTATCCATGTTCCGTCAGTGTTTATATAATCTATAAGTATGTAAAATATATTATTCGACTCAGACTTCGACCTTCTATTTGTCTTCTATAGTTTCTTTGCCACTATTTAGTATTTTTCTATTAGCATACTCTTTAATTACTTACTTTCATATTTTGGTCTCGAGCCCTAATTCCTAAATACAATTTTTTTTATCGTCTGCTATACCTCACTTGTTAGATTAGGGAATGTTAATTTTAGATAGCAGCAACGGACAATTATCTAAATAATTTAATAGTTTATACAGAAAACAGAAACAGGAATTAATTTTCGTTCAATGGTTGTCTACTTTGAAAAATAAGTACTTCATAAAGCTCCACTGAATTTTATTTACTAATTTAATAATAGTTTAAGAGCTTTGTTGCCGGTTATAGAGATGTTTTACAAATTCAAGCCTACTATCAAAAATAACACCTAAATCCTTAGTTTCAGTAGCCCTTCGAAGTTCAGTGCTGTTAAAAGTGTATGAAACATTTATGAGAGAGGATATTCGTGAATAAGTGATTACTTTACATTTGGCAAAATTCATTTCCAGTTTGTTAGCTTTACATAACTTTTCAGTATTGCTTTGCTGTAACATTATACAAGCTGTTAAATTGTTAATGTGAGAATATATGTCGAGGTCATCTGCGGATAAAAGTTTATTGCACTCAAAACTTCACATAAGTCGTTAATAAATATGATATATGTTGACAACTAGATACATGATTTTTAACAGAGGAATAAACGATAGCATATACTGACATTTCAAAAACATTAGCAAAATTAGACAATGTTGCAATAGATTTATAGTTCAGAATATTATTGATATCTCCACTCTTATGAATGGGACATATTTTTGCCAACTTCCAGCAATTAGGAAATGTCAAGGTTAGTATTGATGAATTAAATAAAATACATAAAGAGTAACAAACACATTGCAACAATATTTCAATAAGAAACTAGGGACCAGATCATGGCCTGATGTCATTTTGTTCTTCAGCTTTTTTAATGGCTTTTGCAATATCGAGCTCAGTTAGTTGTTCGATCCTAATAAATGGTAAGTTCTTAACAGAATAGGTAATTGAGGATATATCTGACTTCGGAGAATAAACGCTGCTAAAAATATTACTGAAACCATCAACAATGTCTTGTGGATTATTTATTTAATTGTTATTAAAAAGCATCTTTCCCGGAATTCTAGAATTACATTTTTTGTTGGATATAAATGACCAAAACCGCCCAGGATCACCAACTATATTACTCTCTAAATATCTCTCTTAATAGTGGACATTTCTGCATTTCAATAAGTAGAAGAATAAAACTTAATTTCATTATAAAATAAGCTTAAATTGACAATAAATAATAATTACATACACGTCTTCTTACACATAATAAATAAAACGAAGGTCCAGATTACCATTCCTCTGATATTTAATATTTCAATTAGAAGGAAAATAAATAAGAACCTGGTCCCACTAATCTTATTATCCACTTAACTAATATCGAAATCAAACATCCTATTAGTAGGTACCCCACATACCTCCCAATCAAAAATAGATAAACTTTCATTTTCTCCTTAACAGTCGTCCAAGGTAATAACCGAATTCCTTACACAACGTCCTAAGTAGGCACTAAGTAAAGCAAAACGACCAAATAATGGCTCGCAACTTTCACCAACTGTCAGGTTTCAAGTTCATGTTACGCTAGATTCAAGATCTCGTTATTATGCAACACGTTTCTGATTGATGCGCCACGGAACACAGGTGGACGTCACGTTTGATAGGCCTGATGGTCCCAAGATGACGCGACGGTAATTTCGGAATTAATTACGTAGAAGTAGGCCCCGGCTCGCTAGAGACAGAGGAATGCGCTTGTCAAGACGTCCATCATTTCCCAAATTGTTTTCGAAGAAAAATCGTCTTCTGTTTTATTACGAAAAGCGATGGTTTTGATGACTAGACAAGGAAGCGTTTGCGTCACAAATTCACCAAAAGCTTTAAATTGCTTCAGCAGGTCAATGAGTGGTCCAATTGAGCTGGTGCATATACGTTCTTGGCATTTTTCTTGGATTGAATGGTTTCAATTCACTTTGTTCTTCAACTGTTTCCATTTTTAATGATACGAGTAGTTTTGATAAAGTTCGGGCTTTAGACCGAGAGCAACATCTACTCAATTACTTGAGCCTATAATATACAGGCTGTTACAAAATATGAGTGTAAGTTATGTTGAAGTATTTAGTTTATTAACAAGAAGGTACGTGCACATATGTATAGTGTAAAAAAGAGTGGTAAAGCAGTACAACTGCGAAATGAAAAATAGTGGGAACTCGCGGAAGGAAGAATTTTAAAAACGAGTTTTCGACAAAAAATTGGGTTGCTATATATTACAAGATAAGCGTGACATATAAATTATGGTATGTGTATTTCCGTATAAATAAAATCGAAAAGAGTATACTGATAGAAAAAGAAGAAATAGTGATATGGCGAAGAAACTATTTTAAGTAAATATTGAAAGGTCGGAATCTGGATCGAAGAATATATTAAAGAAAGACGAAACATATAATAAGTGTTAATGTGTGACCGCTATAGTGACAGTGCTAGTAATCAATAGTGAATAATGTGTGTATATATAGTGCAATGTATTCTAAAGCCTCTTGTCCTTGTGGATGCGAAATTCGCGAATATTTGAGCGATTATTTAATGGTGGGAAAATCTGTACTTGTAACAAATTTTGTTAACTATACACTTAATAATAATAATAATATATCTCTACCCCTCATTCACGAGGATTAGCCCAGAAGTCGAGGACTTGTGCGGAAGAGGGCGGCATATTATTATTAAGCAGGCCACATTTGTGCCTAGGAACGACTTACGTTGGTAGGCCCTAACCACCATTCAGTGCATGAATGAGGAAACCTGGAAAACCTCATTAATTAGGGTGGTTTTCAAATGTCAACCGGTATCAATCTCTAACATTGATCCAAGCCAACATTTTTCCACCCTACCATACCCGCAGTGAGGTGCCAATCTCTCCACGAATATAGCTTATATACGGTCTACCGGCTGCGGGGTCGAACCCACAGCGATCCAGTCACCTCGATTTAAGTACTGACGCCTTAAACCGCGCGACCACTGACCGATCCAACATAATAATGAAAGTAACAATAATGTTTGTACTGTTTCACTGTTTTGCAAAATTTCTGAAACGTTGAGATTTTCCGCCATAGATAATTAAAATAGAAGTTGCAAAATTCGTGCAATAATCCGTGAATTCCGCGTCCATGAGGACAAGGCTTAAGTGTGATATCCGCGGAGTGCGCATCAGGTGTAAGTGGGTAGTGGTGGGCCATCACCGTCCAAAACGACGGCATTCTAATTTGTGGAGAGAGTGGCACAAGAGGAACATTTAAAGAAAATTGTTGATGTTAAAAAAATCTAAGGGCAGGGTCTATGTTTAAAAATAAGATAAAAAGATAATATAAACATGGGTCCGGAAATGCCTCGTTTCGAGATAGAGTGAAGGGCTATTTTTATGTGTATAAATTTGTAATCCATCAGTGGAGGTCATCTATTAAATACTAATTTTTAGAAGAAAAAATGTACTTTTGCTCTTTTAAAGTCAAATTAATTTATTGATCATTACAATACAGAAATGATCTTCAGAAACTTGCATAAAAAATAGTTGGAGTCTGTAAATATTACTATTAAATTTCGTATCAAAATTCGACAAGAGAAAATAGAACTTAGAGTAAAGAACACTTTTTGTAACATTCGTTTTTGACATACAGGATACAATTAAACGTATCGCAAATTGTTTATTTTTATTTTATTTCAAATAGGTAAACACCTGCAACTGGAGTACACACTTCAGTGAGTTATAAAATGAAAATCCAATCTTTATATATTTTAAAGTGTGTATTTGTATTTTCAAAATCCTAGCTAAGCGCTTTCGGCTTCAAACAGCCATTGTTTTATTTCATTTGTTTAGAAAAAGAGGTGTATTAAATTTTGAATTTTAATTAAATGCTGGAAATGGCTACCCTGTCCATCAATACATGCTCTAAATCGCCTTCGATCTGTTTTCTAACCTTTCGGAATATCCCAGGTGTTTGGCGTATTGTTTCACAGGCATTGGTAATATGTTCCACTAATGCAGCTTCATTCGCTATGTGGGTAGAATACAGCAGTTGCTTGAGATGCACCCAAATGCAGAAATTGCACGGATTTAAGATGGGTGATCGGGGTGACCAAGAAGTAGGCCCATCCCGACCAATTCAATTTTCTTGGCACGTAAGATTTAAATAGTCTCTTATATTGCGACTAAAATGAGCAGCTGTCGCATCGTACATAAATAATTAACGACGGCAAACATTAAGAGAGACAGCTTCTAGAAGGATAAGTAGATTTTCCTGTAAAAATCCAGGTACGTTCGTCCATCTAATCTTATCGGCAAAATAAAAGGTCCAACCAAACAATTTTCAATAATTTCTGCATATACATTGACTGGAAACTGCTGCTGGTGTCTCGATTTATCAATAATTTATGGATTTTCATCGGCTCAAAAATATTTATTGTGACAATTAAAAACACCACTTCTGGTAAATGAAGCTTCATCCGTGATCAAAATAAAAGAAATAATTTGCCGATCTTCTGCATTTTTTGGCTTAGCCATTGACAATTGTGCAGTCTGACTGGAAAATCAGCTTCAAAAAGAGCTTGAACCTCGGTTTGAACTCTATGCAGATGATAAGGATATAGCTGCTGCTCTTGGAGGGTTCGTCATGCACTAACATGGTTCATATTCCCTAATTCAGTTGCCAGACGACTTCTACTTATTGCAGGATTTTGTTCAACCGCTTGTAAAACATTTTCCTCATTTTCCACTGTTCGTGCAATTCTTTGTGCCCCACAATCTACAAAATTCCCTGTTACTTTTCCCGTTTCCCTTCGATATTCGAAAAAGTGTTTGCACAAGGTAATCGCCGATCAGGGAATATATCCTCATAGACGCCTTGCTTCATTAGAATTTCGGTTTGCTTTCCCATACATAAAATTCTTCAAAGAAATAATTCACCATGTTTATTTATTTGGTAAAAAAAATGTATTAAAAAGTTAGTTAAACACTTCAAAAACAAGTCACTTTGTGTTACATATTTTTTTAAGTCTGACATGGAATTTATGACAAACTTACACATACCATCTAGATTATTGTTTTTAATTAGCATTCATAGCTGGTCTATTGTAATGATAATGATTAATAAATTCTACTGGAAAAGTCCAAGAGATACTTTTTAAGTAGAATTAACTTAACCCTTTACTATACACTGTTGTGTACCAAATCTCATCTCAATATCTCGATCCGTTTTCGAGAAATGAAGACTATGTTATTTAAGACAGAAAATTTTAAACAACTTTCTTTCTTATTTTTAAATATAGAACCTGCTCCATAGACCTTCTTATTCTGTAACATCCTGTATATGGGTACTGTGCGGAATCGGCATCAGTAAAAATCCGCTGCGGTTCATCAGCTTCATTCGCTTTGACAACGGGGACGCGTATAGCTGACAAGAATTAGCGGGTGTTGTGGAGGTCCTGTCGCATGTACAAAAATTCGAATGCGTCGAAGTGCTTTTATACTTTCATAATAAAAACCGTACTTATAAATTTGGCAAAAATTTCACATACGAAAGGTTATTAAATGAGCACAATCATTTTACGATATCATCTTTAAGTTTGCAGTATTAAAAGATCAAAGAATATACCTTATATTTAAAACGTGAAGGGGTTTGTTATATATTTTTTTTAAATAAAATAACAAATTCCGCCTTTACCTATTACTACCGACTGTATTTAATACATTTTATCCCTATTTCCATATATACGCACACACCGTCAATGTAGGTTTCATAAAAAAATAAAACGAAACTCGAAATTTCACAGGTAATCGTTGAGCAATGAAAATTATATTAATCTAGAGCTAATTCGGGGTAACACGTAAGACTTGCGCTGATAATACCATGTTTTCCTCTTTTCTTTGTTTTCTGATTGTGAGATATGGGATTAATAGCCTGTTATTTTCGTGAAATTGTTTTAATTGAGGCTTGGGTGGAATTACGAAATATAACATATCGGCGTTCGCCTTTGGAGAATACAAATATGTAATTTAATTTCTAATTTTTGTGTGGAAAGGCACCAAATAGAAGAAGTTTACTTTGACGTAATGTAGAAAATGCAGTAAGTACTAATTCCCATATGATAAGTACCTAAGCTTATAGTGCCCAGACCAGAATACTTTTTCAGATGAATTAAGTATAAAGTTTCTTTTATTCATTTACTAAGAGCCCAACAGATTACAGGGCTATAAGACTAACAGAATAATACATGCAACTTGCTAAATCAAAACAAAAAAAAACACAAAAAATAAAACAAATAGAAATACAATGTACAAAGTAAAGCCAAACTAAACATAAGTAAATAAATCTAATAAACAGTTAATACAAATTTCAAACTAAAAAAAAAGCCACAAACTGGTTTCAGTATAAAATCAATTATAACCATGAAAGAAATTGTGAAGATATCCAGAGAATTATGTAAAATATTACCATTTTTACGCATAACATACAGGGTGTTTCATGAAGTTCTCCCGGCACTAATACAGGATGTTCCTTGGGTTATTTCTTGATAAAAAAGTTCATATAAACATGTATCCGATTTGCTTTACTTATTGGGCTACACGAATTTGAAAATAAAATAATGGAAATTAATTTTCATTTTTATTTTTAGAACATCGGTAATAGTGACATACATTCTTAATTTCGAAAATTCCACCTTTTACTTCAATACATTTGGCAGCACGCCTGTGAATTGCTCGCGTTGCATTTCTAATATTCGCGTGCTTTTCTTTTATTTGCGTTGTAGCATTAACAATTCTTTGGCTTAGAGCTTTGCGTGTTTCCACTTTCTCTTGATAACCCAAATCCTTCATCCAACCTCCCATGTTGTAATCGAACGGATTGAGGTCTGGAGACCTAGCTGGCCAAATGTGTGGCCCATTTCGACCGATCCAGCGACTAGGGTAATGCTCATTTAGGTGAGCAGTGACAATTCGGGAAATATGAGGTGGAGCTTCATCATGTTGCAAGTACATTCTTAATAGTCTTGCCAGAGGTACATCTTCAAGCAATCGCGGGATTTCTTTCTCTAAAAATTTTACCTTGCAAATATTGTCAGAGCACACTTGACCAGTGCGTAGCGCGCCGAGACGTATCGCACAAATTTGATTATTACTTTTTACATTTAAATTTCAAATTCATGTAGCTCACAAAGTAAAGCAAATCGGACACATGTTTATATAAACTTTTTTTCTAGAAATAACCCAAGGAACATCCTGTATTCGTGCCGGGAGAACTTCGTAAAACACCCTGTATAGCGGGGATTTTAGCATGCCGTTAGTTCTACGCAAGGCCAAATAAAAAATTATAAATACTGTAACGTCTTAAGCTTAAACATGCGTTCATAGTGAAGGGGTAATGTGAGTTTATCATAAAATATTACTCCAAGGCCTTTAATTTTACTTAGGTTTTCTAAAGCGGTTTCATGTATAGTGCAATTGTATATGATAGGATGATTTTTCCTAAAGTAAGTTAGTACGTTACATTTAGACACATTCAACATCAGGTTATTACAGATTCATCACTGAATCGACACATTTATAGTATTATATTATTTTGAAATTTCAGGCAGTCATCAACCCAGTTTATTTTAGAGAAAATTTTCAGATCATTATTTTCAAAGTGATTCTATATCAAATAAGTTGGTTAAGTTATTAATAAAAATCACGAATAAGACAGGCCCAAGGACAGATCCTTGCGGTACTCTCGATGTTGGACGAAACTTATCGGATTGATGACCCATATATTCAACATACTGATATCTATTAGATAAATGTAACAATAACAAGGGTATCTTATCAGAGAAACCCAAAGTCAGCATCTTGCGCAACATAACTGAATGAATGAGTCAATCAAAGGCCTTAGAGAAGTCAACATAGATCATGTCCACTTGCTCATTCGCATCCAACGCCTCGCATAGGTATTGAGTGATATAAACTAGTTGTAGTCGATCTATTTTTAATAAAGCCGTATTGGTCAGAGCAAATCAGATATGTTGGATGTCATCATATATTTGCGAGTGGAGTACTATCTCAAAGACCTTCGAAAAACTAGACAGTACAGTTATTAGTCTATAGTTTGCAACATAGCTGTGATTACCATTTCAGAAAATAGAACAAAGTTTTCCTATCTTCCACATATTAGGAAATATATTTAGTTTAGTTCCTGTTAACAACATGCACCTCGCTTTGAATATTTCAAGGCACCATTTTATAATTCAATCTGAAGAGCCAATTTTAGAAATGTTGGAGAAGGAGTAGATCCGGAACTAACTACCGTAAGATGCTAGTTCATCCTGATAAGCGACCTATTTCACGATCAACAGTAAGACGATTACTTCAAAAAAATTCGGAAATTGGTAGTGGGGTAATATCAAACATTTACCTCGACAAGGCAGACGTCAAGTTGAAAATATTAAATTAAACGTACTGCTTGAAGTTCAAGGCTTCTTTCAGACAGCTTAGTATCAACAATCATTCTTTCGTGGATTTTTTGCGTTTCTCAAGTTTCTCATTAAAGTCGTTATCATATTAGCTATGAAGATAAGTAATCAACATAAACACTAGAGTTCAAACTACCATAATTTAGTGCTAGTTGAGTATATTAGTAGTAGTATATTAGTATTTTTACAACAGGCTATTCTTAAACACTTGTAAATATCCTTCGATCTAGATGATTACATTATACAACAATACTTCTTAATGGCAACATTATAGTCGAGCACCTTTTGTTTGTTTTAACGATGTATTTATTACCCCTACCATTTTAAATATGTGAAAGTGCCTACATGAGTTACTGAGAATATCAATAAAATTTATAACTGCAACAGAGACATGTCGCATAACAAATTAAGTTTTTAGTCACTCGTATATGGGTCAACATTATAGTCAAACTAATACATCACTCATCCAAAAAATAAGAAACAAGAAATCCGTCCAAATGAGTTTGAATGGAAATGGATTCTAAACGGCTTATTCTAGAAGAAAACTGTTTCTATAATTAATTTTTATAAATTATTTAGTAAAAGCTTTTTAGGAGAGAGGCAGAACTGTATTCTTTTTTAAAAACAACTTTTAAACCAAAAGGACCAGATTTTAAAATAAACTTTATACATGGCCGATATTTAGAACACTTATAAATTATCTATTAATATTTTTGTATTTGTGAAAATAAGTGCCTCGCAAAATTTTTGTTAGAGCCGAATTGACAGTTGTGACGGATGTTAGCAATAATATCAACAAACGCGATATTCATGTACGTGAAAAATCTCTAACAAAGTTACAGATTTTTTCATATATGTACAGGGTGTTAAAAAAAGAGTGTACAATATTTAGGAGGTAATAGTATGAACCAAAATAAGCAGAAAAGTCTTAATAAACATGGGTCCGCAAAGTAACGGTTGCGGAGATATGGACCACTATTCGTTTTTCAAACATTTTATTTTATTAGGAATAAATCGACAAAGGAAGCTTTTAACAAACAAAAAACAATGTTACAGAAGATGTTCAAAGTGCCCTCCGTCCATTTCCAAGCAGGCATGACATCTTCGTCTCAACGATATTCGAACTCTTTCGAAAACACCCTCCTTGGTTTGGATTTCTTGACACTTTTGATTAATCCGTAGCTGCAGCTCTTCCAGGCTATTTACAGGAGTACCATACACTAATGTCCTCAAATATCCCCAAACAAATAAATCTAGAGGGTTCAGATCAGGCGATCTTGAAGGCCATAAAACAGGTCCGGTCTTTTTGTTTATTAAAAGCTTCCTTTGTCGATTTATTCCTAATAAAATAAAATGTTGAATGAAAAACGAATAGTGGTCCATATCTTCGCAACCGTTACTTTGAGGACCCGTATTTATTAAGACTTTTCTGCTTATTTTGGTTCATACTATTACCTCCTGAAATATTTTACACTCTTTCTTTAACACCCTGTATAATTGGTAAAATATGGATTTTAACAGTGATAATGTAGAAGAGTACGCCTCCTAAAATTTTAAAGTTTCTCCATATTTAGCCTTTTTTATTGTGTATTTATTTTTAAAAGTTAGAAAAATTGTTCTGAGGCTCAAAATTGCTTCTATAAAAATACCATAAGTCATTCAATGCGATAAATCAAAAGTATCTTCTAATTCTTTTGTACATGAAAAGAGAACTTTCGTTTAAAAGTTTAATCTTGTTGAAGAGTAGTTAAAGCAAATGAAAAAAGCTTCGCACGGTTACTTTGACATGAAGTATGCTCATAATTCTCGAGAAAATAAGGAGAAATTTGCTAAGGATGTACCAAACGACCGTTAAGGAAATGATTTAGTGCCTATTCTTTCGCACACAAGAATATTTGGAGGTGTTTAAAAAGTGTACACTTTTACTTTCGTCGATGTTTATCAACACGATCAACAAATACAACAACACAGTCGTAAACAATTTATATTCCATACTGCACTGAAAGAATATATAGCGTTACGAAAACATATTTTACGATGCCCTTCACTGCCCCCGTTCAGGACGTTATATCGACATCCTCAATTCCATTACGAATTTATTACGGTAGGAAGTTAGTTGAAATGTATGCAGGAAGGTCCCTTTCTATTTTTAATGCATTCGAAATGCACTTAAAAAGTGCACTGCGTATATTATACTTCATAACAAATCGTTTCAGACTTTGGAACCTGCAAATGTTTATATACAGGGTGATAAAAAAGTAGGTCAAGTCGCTATCCACAAATTCTTTATGTAAACATAACAAAACATTTTATACGGTACATTTTTCGTATGGAAGACTGGTGTTGTCAAAACGGGCTAGTTCTGAACTTAACAAATACAAGTTTTATATAATTTTCATCTATAGGTACACGGGATGACTATAGTTTATTGATTAAGGCATCAACGGGAAGTCTATTGCAGAGTGATGCTGTTAAGTTTTTGGGAGTATACTTAGACAATCACCTTTCATAAGAATTTCATGTAAATGGAATTTTGAAAAAATTGGCTACACAAAATTACGTTATATGGAATATTAAAAAGAGCATCAGAAATTTTAAAACTTTACTATTATGGTTGCATAGAATCTGTATTAAATTATGGAATTATCTGTTGGGGGTGTAGTAGTGGTTTATATAAAGTTTTTATAATGCAAAAAAGAATAATCAGAAATATACTCAATTTAAAACGTAATAGTTCTTGTAGGTCTTATTTCAAACAAACTGAAGTTTTAACTGTTTGTTCTCTGTTCATCTTAAATTGCATAATTTATATAAAAACAAATTTAGAGAAATTTTCGAAGAGAGGTGTTCTGAATCCATACGCATTAAGAAATTCAAATGATCTATACATATCCCACTCTAGAACTACCCAGATCTCCAAATCTTCTGCAAAATTGTCAGTTATATAATTATCTGCCTCACGATATCCGTGACAGTCCAAATATTATACCTTTTAAGTGCAAAACAAAGAAATTATTAAAATATTATTTTTATAATGTAGATGAATACTTGACTAGAAATTTTTTGGACTGGCATTAAGGACCATTTTAATTATTATTATTTTATTTTTTCTATAGTCTGATTGGGTTTTTGCCACACTTCTGAAAAAACAAGGATTAATCAAATAAGCCCTTGCACCAAATGGATCAGCCAAAGGTTATTTTTGAAACTAAATTTGCCTAACAAAAAAATCTCACACTGAAAAAAGCAGATAAGTAAAAAATAACAAAAATCATATCACTGTCGCGCACTTCCGTATTTTTGACGTTTCTCTGTTTTTGTTCTCAAAATAGTAAACGTATTAAAAGTATATCAAATTTGATAGTTTAAAATTTGTTTATCTTCTTCCATAGAGATGTTAGATGATTTTTATTTTATTGTTACTTAATTCTTCTTGATACAACTGTAGCAACAATGATCAATGTTTACCGAACAGTTTGACACACACTTATCTCCGTTCAACAAAATAATCGCGATCTCTTTTAATTTTCTTTTTGTTCATTATCTTCCTTCTCTAAAATTTTTGCCGAACCCCATTGAATCAAATGACCGTTTCCCCAAGCGTGTTCGCAAATTTCTGATTTTTCAAATTCCCGTCTTTTTATATAATTTGTATGTTCCTCAACATTCATAGGCCGAGACGTTTCTCCAACATAATGTTTAGTGTATTCACAAGGTATGCTGTAGATAAATTTTTTTAAATTTTGTATATCATTTTTTGGACGTGTTTTAGACAAAAATGATCGTAAAGTATTAGTAGCCTGAAAAACTGTTCGAATATTAAATTTATTACCGATTATTCTTAATGTTTCTGAAAATATAGGAATGTATGGAATTTTTATTGTATGATTAGTTTCTCTTATCTGTCTTAAAGTGTTCGTTTTATCTGTAATAATGTAACAAAAAGAAAATTAAATGAGACCGCGATTATTTTGTTGAATAGAGACAAGTATGTGTTAAACTATTCAGTAAACCTTGATCATTATTGGCTACAGTTGTATCAAGAAGAAGTAAGTAACAATAAAATAAAAATCATTTAACATCAGCAGATAAACAAATTTTAAACTGTCAAACTGGTCATACTTTTAATACATTTACTATTTTGAGAACGAAAACAGAGTTTTTCGAAACATAAAAAATATGGAAGTGACTGATCCGTTTGGTGCAAGGGCTTTATTTTCTCAGAAGTGTGGCAAAAACCCAAGGTTAAAACGATTTTTATTTATAACTTCTCGATGTCTCCCGACTGGTAAAAATCGACGCAGGGCGACGTTGTTAATATTACACAGAATAGTGTTGCTTTTGGATCAAAAAGTATAAAAACATTGTAAAAAATCGCTACGTTCCGCTACGGTTAAAAATTAGATCAAAAACAGTTGTTTTTTTCATTACAATTAAATAATAAAAACAACAAAATGTGTTAAAATAAACTCGTGTCAATAATATCAACAAGTGTATAAATACATATTAAAAAAAATAACACAATAAACAAATATCTCAATTTTCAACCTCAAGTTTTAATTTTCTAACAAAAAATTATAAGTTACATAATTATTTGATTAAATGTATACCAACAGAAGTAATTTACCAAATCTAGTTTAAAATTCAAACGAGAGAGGGTAAACCTTATTCCTTTCCCAACTATAATCGCCGTTTTCTTTATTCATCTCAGTGTATTTGAAAATGTTTTAACAGTCCTAATATATATTGATGTTTATGGGATGAACGGGATATAAGCTAAAAAGTAATAAATATGACGGATATACTGCAAAAGAATTTTAATGGATGTCGCCAAGTATGATCATTTAGTAATTACCGAAGTAATTATAAGTAATTATAACTTTCACAAAAGATTAAAATAAGCATTTTCTGGATACAGAATTTTCACATGATAGTGATAACAAGACATTAGTGACAAACGTTTATACGTTTTTGAGCTCTTGGATCGTTTTCGTCACCAAAATACAAGATTTCGCAGCGCACTGTCATCTGACAAAAGACTTGCATTTTGTTTAAGGTAAGTAAATAGAGGCTGTTAATAAGCGAAGTTATCCGACAGCTCAGCGACATTCACAACTTAACTGGTCGAATATTTCGAACACTTTGAAATCAATCCGTGACTTTTGTGAAAAAAACTTACGTTGAACTAGAACGGCTGTTACAGGTGTCGCTCCATGCAGGTGCTTGTTTAGTGTGCGATGCTCTATTAAATAACAAGGGAACGATCATGCACAGGCTTTGCAGGTCCGTGCAGGCATAATGTGCGCCATCTTTAAAGGCGATAACGACACAGCGGTTTGTGTTGTTTACTAACCGCTAGGTGGACCAAAATACATCAGCCAGTCTTGACCAATGATATAAACCAAGCGCCACTAGTCAAAACCGCTGTATGTCATATCCCATAAATTGTTCTGATTCGGCTGCTGAAGCAGCACAAACCGCTGTGTCTGACATCGCATAAACGCATTGAGAGATTTAATAGTTATTTATCTATCAAAGGCGTTAAGTAAAGGTTGATTTTCACATATAGGTTCATGCACCGTTTGTGTGCTTGTTGTGCTAGGACCGTCTTGGGCCGCGTGCATTTTCACATATAGGTTCATGCACCGTCTCTGTGCGTGCTGTGTTACGACCGTCCGTTGTGGGCCGCATGTATATTTTACATATTGGATGGCACTGCGATCATTTCATGAATGTGTATTTGTTGTGTTCAGTAATTTCTGGTATTTTATAAAACTATTAAGAATGGATTCTTCTGACCAGGATGCTATTATAATAGGAACCTATATGAAGATTTTAAAGAAAAGAAAGATACATAAAAAATGTCGTAAAAGGTGGTGAATTCACGAAATATACTTGGCAAGAAATGACATATTTACAGTTTTAATTGTAACTATTTTATATACTAACTGCACAAACAACTTGTAACAACAAGTGCACAGTCCTACACCTGATTTTCACATGCGAGTCGTGCTGTGGTGCTATCGTGTTGCGGTCGTCTTAAATCGGTTTTGATGCGACTGTGACCCACACCAACACGACACGGTCAGAACACAGTCTTATATATGAAAATGGAAATATTCTATTTAATGCATGTTATATGGAATGATCAATTTTTCGATTGACGACTAAACGACATGGTAGGTGTATAATCGGTGCATGACCCTATATGTGAAAATCAACCTTAAGTGTTTATGACCAGTAGTGTGAAGATAATAGCCCGAGGCTTAAGCTGAGTGCTATTACACGCTTACGGTATTAAACGCATTATACACACACTTGCTATACATCGTAGTATATATTTGTGGATAATCAAAATCTAGTGATTTTTGTTGGAGCCGAATTGACAGTTGTGATGGATGCTTAGCAATAATATCAACAAACGCGGTTTTCGTGTACGCCATTTTTACTACGCGAAAAATCTCTAGCAAAGTGACAGATTTTTTCATAACAAAATATATGATGATCTTGTTAAATGGTGTTCCTTTAAAAATGTGACACACTGCGCTGAAAGTATATTTATTTCTGACCGGGATATTATAAGCTTATATCGTCATAGTTACGCTATCAATAAAGAGAGTCATAACTCCCTTGGGACATTATAGATTCTATAATTCCCTCTACCCTAATATACATATACGTAACATAGCAACAACCTAGCAACAACAAAACTCTTATAATCAATGGTAACTGATTCAAATATACTGGGAATTTTCCGTTTTAAAAATAAACAATATTTTATTGAAATCGGTCAGAAATAAAATTATCTATGTACCACGGGAATTAATGAGCCTTAATAACCTCAGGCAATTGCTGTCCCGCGGGCCGGAGGCCCGCGGGACGCAAACTTTGCCATCGGTAATTAAGGCCCTTATAATTACCTTGATACATAAATAACTATATTAGCATATTTTTTAGAAAATATGAAACCCTCGGGCGTTAAAGTGACACCGCCCGAAAAATTTTACTATAAAATGCAATTTAACGCCCGGTCGTGTATAAAATATTTGTATCTTTTACTACCCACACCTGGTTTCATTCATAATTTTAACGCGTCTCAATAACAAGCAGCCTTTTGAGAGCACTTTTCAGATGTATTGCGATACAATCGTGTCAAAGTTGTTCTAATATTTTCCAACGCACTTGCTGCAACTTTAATGAAATCTGCTGTTGGCATTTTAAGAGTTAAATACGTTTATTAAATTTATAGACGTTAATTAACGTTGATACACTAGGTAGTGGAAATGTTTGGCTTGCATATTAGTTTCATGTCTCTATTATACAACAAATGCATTTGTGTATTACGTAACGAACGATAGAAATAATGCATTTCTTCATAAAAGAGTTGTATAATGTCACAAATTGTTAATATTCCTCAAAATTAATGCTTATTAAAATATAGCGGTTTTATTGCAGAATTCATTATTTAGAGAATTGAGAATGTGATTTTTTTTTTAACTCATCTATAAGATTCTACCGGAAAAATATATTTGCTATTTACAAATGATCGATGGCATCGTATCCGGAACACCTGGAGCCGCTATGTTGTTGTATATTACATCAAAATAAATGGAATTAAAAAATAAAAATCGATCTTTTCGAGGATTTTAGACAGAACCGTCACTTTTAAGAAATATTTAATTTATGCGTAACTTTTCTAACGCACTGTATGTGGGGGCTAATGTTAATATTAGGGAAGTGCAGCATGTCGAGGTAATTTTTTTACTAAAATTTCAAACTTTTGCAATGGGTGTTTGGAAGTGCCAAAATTAAATATTAAACATATCATATTTGAGCTATCTTCTAGGAGGCGCCACATAAGGCACATAACATACAGGGTGTTAGAGTTTAATAAGTCAAGTCGTTAACTACATATTCACTTAATTAAAATAATGGAATTTTCTTACGCCACTGTTCATTTCGGAGCTCCATTTTCAAAATGCTGGGTGTCAAAATGAAAATTTTAAAAATAATTTTTATGGAGAGCTTCAAAAGGTATATACAGAGTGCCCGAAATTAGCTCGCAATACTTCTGTCATGTATTATACATGTGAAAATAAGTCAAAAAGTTCCTATAAACATGACCCGAAAAATTCTTCATAAGAGGGCTAGGACCTCCCAAACGGGGAATCCTGAAGATGGTTTTTTCATAATATCTTTCGAACTATTCAAAATAAAACTCGAAATTTGGTGGGTAGCATACATCTCGCATGCTACAAAATTTTCTATTCTTACAACTTAAAATATTTGCTCAGAGGCGTCACATGCTGAGGGGGCCCAAGGTAAATATTGCCCCACTTTTTTTATTTTTGAGTATTTTCTCTTGTTGAGATCAAATTATAAAGTTTCTAGTTTTCTAGTTTTCTACACAAAAAAGGTTCTCCTGTTCGATCTCGACAGGATGCGCCGTTTTCGAGCAAAATCGATTTAAAGAAAACATTGATTTCATCATAAAATAAAAATAAATTTTTAATTCTAATAGCAGGCCATGCAAAAAGTGACAGATACAGTAAGAGTTTGTTTGACAGTTGTCATTTCCTTTAAAAGATTTCAGAAGTTCTCTTTCCCTTGACAAAATAATGCAGAATTTTTCAAGCCAAGAACTCGCAGATATTCATTTTGTGTACTGTAATAAAAGTGCGTTCGCCGCCGCAAGGAAATACCGAAGAAGATTTCCAGAACGAAGAGCGTCTGGGTGCAGAGTATTCGTAACAGTGCACAGTAACTTCAAAATGGATCTTTAGGACGTCTTCGCGGACAAGGGCGACCTATGGGAAACCAAAACTTGGAACATGCTCACGATCGGATAGAGGAAAATCCACAAATGTCAAGCATACTGCTATCCAGAGACACACGTATACCAAAGTCAATTGTAATAAATACGTTAAGTACCAACCTCATATCGAAAATTATATTCTTATTTATTTTAGATAGGAAGAATGACGCAAATGCAAGGTCTTCATTCATACCATTTTTAAAGGGTGCAAGATTTAATGCCTCAAGATTTTCCAGCTCGGGTGCAGTTCTGTCGATGGCTTTTGGGGTATAGAAATAAATTATCAAATATATTGTGGTCTGATGAAGCAAATTTCAGCAGATGTAAAGTTTTTAACAGCCACAATATCAATTTGTGGGCCGACGAAAACCCAAGAAGAGTACGGCGAACTAATTTTCAAAATAGATTTTCCATTAATCTATGAGCGGGAGTCATTTGGACTTTCTACAAAATCGCCTACCTGAATTATTAAGAGGATATTCCCTTAGAGACAAGTATTTTCAACATGATGGAGCACCAGTTCATTTTGGGCAGGCGGTTTGTATTTGGCCGAATGAAAAGTATCCTGAGAAGTGGATAGGGAGAGATGGTCCGATAGCCTGGCCAGCGCGATCACCGGATTTGAATCCACTAGATTATTATCTCTGGGGTCATATGAGTAATCTGGTTTATGCAGCTGAGGTGGATACCCGTGAAGTGAAGAATTACTTCAAAGAATTATTATTTGATTTATTATGAAGAGGATTTGTAGTACCTACGAATCCCCCCAATTTTTTTTGAGATTATTTTTTTTAGATAAATCATATTTCTCTTCTATTTTGTACGAATTGTGCAAGATGGATAGCACTTTAGACTAAAATATTCGTTACTCTCTTATTAAAAAAACCAAGTATACAGGGTGAGTCATAAAGAATGGGCTCGAGAATGGGTCAACACTAAGCTAAAGATAGTTGACAAAAAATTATTATGTTTAGCTCATCATGCCTTTTACGAATGTTGCTGGTTTAAGAAAAATAGGGTGTTCAAGGTTTAAATTTTGTTTTGAATTTGCCAAATTTCAAACAATTATCAGTCTCTAAAATCAATAAAAATCATTTTTTTTTAATTATTCGATGCCAGTGGCGAAGATGTGAAAGATGGCGTTTTACGACATTGGATGAAACTCTCAAAAAATGTGAAATTGAGAGTTTTTTTAGAAATAGCTATTTTTTGTTCTAAGTTTGCAACAATAGCTAAATTGTTTTACAAGGTGTGAAACACCGAAGTTAACTCTTGAGTTAACCCTCGACTTGACCAGTCGTCCAGTTTTCATGTTTACATTACCAACTTTTAGAAAAACTAGTGGATAGGGGCATTCATTCCAAAATTAACGTCGAAGTGCAATTAAATGAAACAAAAAACAATAAACTTTGAAGACAAACAGCCTTCCAGTGGTACCAAACAACTGTAATACGTGTCGCGTACATAATATGAGCCGGAACCTGCGTTATTGGCGAAATGGAAACGCGAATAAGTATAATAACTTCGATAATTACGCAAGGTGGACAGTTTTGTCAGTCTTTACTGGTAATCTCCAGATAACGCAGAGCTTAGCGTGATTTCGCGAGATTTCTCTGGATTTTGCGCGTTTTTTGCGAATTCGCAGTATTTCTCGGGATTTTCCACGATTTTTCGGGATTTCCATGAGTGGTTTTTCCTTCGGGACTAATACAATCCGAGATTTAAAAAAATTTCCTTTACAGTTTGAACACACCTCCTAATTTCCTAGTATATTACTGAAAATCCTGTGAAAATGCTGAATTTAAACATCAATTCTTCAAGAACATTCTTGCAACAAAGCCACCATTGAAGATACAATGTATTACATCCTTAACAGTCCGTAAAATTCCCGCATTGTCCTTATTAATATTGACGTTATGAAAGAAGAACAATGCGAAATTAGCGGCCAACCGTCGCGCTTCTATTTTCTCACGGAATACTATAGAGACAAAACGTAACAATTGAAGAAATTAATGGCCGTTTCGTGATGGGCCTCAGTAATCGATTCACTTTCATTCCGAATTGCGGCACGTCCTCAGATCACCTTGAAAGGCATCGGATGGCTCTCTACGGTACAAGTGGCCGGAAAGCCCATTATGATCGTGAAAATTTGGCCCCTTGACAAACTGCCACCATTGACGGCTTGTTACATTGAATAATGGGTATATTTTACGATATTCGTTCACTAGTAAGAACGATGTGGAGAATCATAGTAAAGCATTGTATTTCGACATCGTCTACCTTCATGTTGTAACAAAAGTCTTAATATGTTGGTAGCTTAGGGTGGATATTCTGAGAACTGGAGTATCATGCAGGTTTTAAAAACAGGAGGTCAACGACGGAGTAAATCTTGAGCTGAGGAAAATCCTTACTACATGCTTTGAATATGGGATTAAAGCAATGGTCTTAATCGTGGACTTCAAGAAAGCATATGATTCTGTCAATAGAAATACACTAAGTAAAATATTGAATTAATTTGGGATACCAACTAAACTGACTTGAAAATACCAAAAGCAAAAGACGAATAAAAGGTGAACGTTTGGAAAGTTTTACTATTGACACAGGACTGAGACAAGGAGACCCACTCTCAACGCTTCTTTTTAATTTATTACTAGAAAAGGTCATTAGAAATAGTCAGTTGAACAGATAAAGACACTTATTGATTAAAAGTCACCGAATAGTAAGTTATGCAGATGATGTGGCCGTAATTGCAAGAGATAGTAGAGAATTAGAAAATGTAACGAGAAAACGTGTAGCGGAGGCACGTAAAGTTCGATTGCAGATAAAACAAGAGTTGAAGAAGAAGAATAATAAAAGCAAACAGAAGTTCGGCAGCAGTTAACCACTTAATGAAATCAAGAAATTTATCTAGAAGAGTAAAATGTAGAATGTACAAAACAATTTTTATTTTTTAGATCCTCAATAAGAAGTCAAGAGAAAACTTACTAAAGTGGGAACGGAAGATCTTAAGAACAATGCTAGGGGGAAAGAAAACGGAAGAAGGTTATGTAAGAAGAAATAATGAGGAAATATATGCAATGTACCAGGTACTAAAAATAGATGAAGTTGCAAAACCCAGAAGAGTGCAGTAGCTAGAGCATCTAGAACGTATGGAAGATGAAAGAATAGTTAAAAAAAATATAGGGAGTAAACCTAACTACAAGAGAAAAGAGGGAGACCAAGGAAGCGATGGAGAGAGGCAGTGGCAATAGATCTAAGAGAGAAAAATTTAACGGATTGGAAAATAAAGGCGAGAAACAGAACGGAGTGGAGGAAAATAATAGATCTGGGCCTAAAAGGCCTATAAACAGCTTTATATACGTATGTATTCTGAGAAATTAACGAGATTTAATGAAGTTTTTAAATAAAATTGTCAACTTAAGAGGCACATTTTGTCGCCGGTATGTCTATTCAAACGATGAATTATTGCTCCTATCAAACATATCCACAGTTTGGCTAAATCGGGAATAATGGGTGAAGTAAATCAGTATCTTAAAGGAAGCCTTCAGGCAATTTAGACCTCTAAAGAAAGTCGATATTGTGATACTCTAGTAACTGAAAGAGCGTATTAATTCCTTATAAATAAATAATATTGTGAAGTAGGTATTTAAAATTATATGGATTCAAGTAGAGTTCTCGTCAGGATATGTGATATCAGCAGGGCATGAAAAATTATTATGTAAACTAGATAAATATGGTATCCGCGGAGTAGCTTATAACTTGGGTTGCCTCATTGCCGTAAGCAATATTAATATTGCAAACGAAGCAAATTGGAAACCGAAACAGGTTAATGGCAGTGTAGAAGTTCCTCAGGGATCTGCTATTGGACCTATTCTACTTCTGTTATATGCCAATGAGCTTGATATATAGCCATTAGAAATGAATTTTGTGTTAGGTATGTGGACGATACAAGTCTGTTAATTTCCGACGTAAGTAATGATGCTGTTTTTGAAATTATTAGTGACTGGTATAATGGAAATATTATTTACTTTAATAGTGATAAAACCCATCTCCTGAAATTTCATAATAGGCAAGAGAATTGTCCTCAATTAAATATTAAATTAAACGACAATGTACTACGTTTCAGTGATCGTGTCAAATTCTTGGATATTATTGTCGATGACTGCTTTTGATGGCCATTATATTGTACTCAATTAACTTCTAAAATGAATAATATAATAATAATATAATAATATCTCTACCCCTCATTCCAATCACGAGGATTAGCCCAGAAGTCGAAGACTTGTGCGGGGGCGGCATATTATTATTAAGCAGGCCGCATTTGCGCCCAAGAACGACTTACGTTGGTAGGCCCTAACCACCATTCAGTGCAGGAATGAGGGAAACCTGGAAAACCTCATTAATTATGGGAGTAGTTAAATGCCAACCGGTATCAATCTCTCACATTGACCCAAGTCAACATTCTTCCACCCTACCATACCCGCAGAGAGGGTGCCAATCTCTCCACGAATATAGCTTATATACGGTCTACCGGCTGCAGGGGTCGAACCCACAGCGATCCAGTCACCTCGATTCAAGTACTGACGCCTTAAACCGCGCGACCACTGACCGATAATATACACTTTTTTACTTGTTTCGTAACCTAATTTTAAGTGACAAAAATCTCAAAAAATAATAAATTTAATCGAATGAAAATCTATCAGATAAAGAAGAACGTAACGTTGTACCGCTTGAAGCAAAAATGACACTGTATGTAATTTACATTAAAAATGTTATGAAAACACAAAATACTGGAAGTTATATAATTTAAAATGTACTAAATACATTGTAAAAGCTACCAATAAAGAAAATACTCCTACTATTCCTAACAAAAACACATATTGCATGTTATTTCTCTTTGCATTCTGCGGCATAATAATGAGAATAACAGTTTCAATAACATTCCAGTCGCCCTTGAAGTGCAACCTATTTATGAATTCAAATAAATTCGATGCTTTTAAGCTCCATACTGCCACATATGAGACAACGGCTCGTTAGCTCAGTGGTTAGAGCACCACGTTCTACCGACTTGTGACAAATTCTAATCGCTACGTCGACTTGGAGCACCTTCACCGAGAGCATAAAATTAGTAGAGTTAAGAACTATGTAAAGGAATAGCCCGCAAATTTTTACTAACAGAATACAGATGACACAACTGACTAGAGACTTAGACAACATACGCAACCCAAGACCTAATTATAAATTTAAATACGTACACGAAGGACTATACTAACCGATATCTACAACTATGACAGACAAAAGTTAGATTAATAATTATTTAGAGTAGGTTTTACATATTTTTTCCTACATAATACAGACAACCACTGACTCGACACACAGAATAGGTATATAGTGATTAGAGTATTGCTCGATGGTTAATCCAATGTTCTTTTTAGAAAGTGACAGTTGAATCTTATATCAGGCTGTCCATGTGACTCCAAACTAAAATCTTAGATTTGCTCGAGCAAGCCATTCCATCGGCAAGGAGTGGATAGCGCGAGTGCGGCTCCTACTCCACTCCCGCTCAAAATAAAAACATGAGAAATGCTTGAATTGTATCTAAGACTTAATATATTATATTCAAAATATAAATAAAGAGATTAGAAGAGACGTTCTAGCATTCGCTGCTTTGATGGAGGTCGTAGGTTCGAATCCTGCACGAGCCCTATCATTTCTTTCCTCTTTTTATTAAACTTTTTTTTAGCAACTGTTGAAAGTATAACCATATCGAGATAATTAATATTTATAGAAACTTATGATAACGTTTTTAAATACTCGAAAAGTTAAAGAGGACACTTATATTCCCTAAGATGAAATAAAACAGTTAATTGGAACAACAATTGTAGATTTCATTAATTCAATTTCTAAAAACGTTTTTAAAACTCCGTTTCTTCAGCTATTACAATCTAAAGCCTAAATCGCTGACATAGCCTTGTACTGGAAGCATTAATTTTATTGCTGTAGTTACGTGAAATTTTGTCATAAAAGTTAATGGTTGTTATATCGTCAGAATGTATTCGACGTCTATTTGTTAACAATAATAATTATGAACTTTTATTATTATTATTATTATTACAATTTGGAAAGAGAGGCAGAGATTTAAAAAACCTATAATGCCTCAAAAAAAGGAATTACATTATATGTACCTATACCAAATTATACAATGACGTACAACATTTACAATAATATAATTACATTGTGTTTGCACATGTGTATAATTGAACATAAAAACATAGGTAAAGTTTTAATTGGAAAATAAATAAGCATCTAATCGGTTCTTAAAAATGTTCACAGATGGTGCAGTGACAATCGATACTGGTAAATTGTTCCAGGCGGTGAATATTCTGTTTGTCAGGAAAAATTGTCTTGTCCTCGATTTGAAATTTTCTTTTAATTTTATTCATGACCTCGTAATCGGCAGTCTAAATATTAATTTATATTTCACTTCCTTATCATACAGTTTAGATATACTCGTATAAACATACATATATTATTCTGGATATTCTAAATGCCCGCTGTCATATCAGAGGGCAAAATTATTGATCATTTCACGCCCGCTGCCATGTCCCGAAAATAATGACGCTTGGATTGTTATGTTTGAAAATATCTAGCATCAGTCATAACCACAAATGAAGAAACGTCAAAGCTGTAACTTTTTATAGTTTTTATTTCGTATGAAGTGAAATATAAAACAATGTATGCACCACGGGAGCAGATACTAGGATGAATATGCCCTTAGGTAACCTGTGGCCTGCGGGCATAATCATCTCTGTATCTCCCTTGGTATATAAATATCTATTACAATTTAATTGAAATTTTTAAGGTATTATTCTAAATACTACTTTAGATGAAAATCTAGTTGTCAATAATGCGGAGCAATACAGGGTGATTTAAAAACCTCGAACGCAGTTCTAGGGCACAAAGTATATCAAAAGTTGAACCAAAGATTCCTAATAAACATAGAGTCCCAGATGGCTCCTTAACGAGATACAGGGCGATAAATTTCTTTAAATATATACCAAACGCCTTAATATTTAATCTCAAAGTCCCCTAGTTTGTCTATTTATTGACAATACTGACAGTTGATGTTTCATTTTCATTTGTAATGTCATAAGCCTACTATGAGAAACTAAAATAAATCCAAATAGAACCAACAAAATTATTTTAAACGTGTTTTGAAGATGGTTGATTTTATCCAAATTTTTCAAGACATCAAATTGATAGATAATTGAACACTCCATACGGAAATTGTATCTATTTGACAAAATTAACACTGGCGTAAAAAATACGTTTAAATTAAAAAAGGTTACGTTGCCCTCGCCTCTACTCCACTGTTGTTCGTAAAATATTGAGTACTACTTCAAATAATTACTCTTTAGGTCCCCACTGCAAGTGGAAAATTTGAGATTGAAATGTTAACGCGTTTTGGAATTATCGAAGATAACGTATGCATTTAAAGAAATATTAACGCCCTGTATCTAGTTAAGAAGCCATCTAAGACCCCGTGTTTATTGTTTTAACTTTTGATGTACTTTCTGGTTTAGAACTCTGTCAGCGGTTTTATAAACACTCCATATTTACAACATTTTTAAAAGAGCTACGTCACAAGTCTTGTACTGTGACTATACTCGCGACAATAATTCAGACGACTTACGTCATACGAACAAATGAATAATTCATTATATTTTCATCAAAATATTTAAGAAACTGCAACTGATAGTAATAAAACTATATACTACACTAAAAGTTTGCATTATATATTGCACTAAATTGCAAAATATGATTGTTTTTAACGCGACCAAATATCGGAAATTACGTTGACAATAAAAACAAATGTGTAACGTCAGCTGTGACGTAAGACGTCTGAATTCTTGACGCGAGAATAGCATGCATGAATAATCACTGAAATAAGACAATGGAATTGATCAGGCATGATACTAATTTTATTTAGTTACATTTTCAACGCCATCTAGTTTTAATTTTTGATGACCCGTTCCCGAGAAATGAAAGCTGAAAAGTTCAGATCATCAAATACACTAATTTTACTAAATTAAGACCCCTCTTCACGATGGGTCATCATGCACAAATACTTTAATTGATATGTACCTTGAGCTATTGAATAACTACATTTATCCTGATCGGTCAGTAGTCGCGCGGTTTAAGGCGTTAGTACTTGAATCGAGGTGACTAGACGGAGTTGGTTCGAGCCCAGCTGCCGGTAGACCGTATATAAGCTATATTCGTGGAGAGGATTGGCACCCTCTCTGTGGGTATGGTAGGGTGGAATAATGTTAGCTTGGGTCAATGTGAGAGATTGATGCCGGTTGATATTTGACCACCCCCATAATTAATGAGGTTTTCCAGGTTTCCCTCATTCCTACACTGAGTAGTGGTTAGGGCCTACCAACGTAAGTCGTTCCTGGGCGCAAATGGGGCCTGCTTAATAATAATATGCCGCCCCCTCTCCCGCACAAGTCTCCGACTTCTGGGCTAATCCCTGTGATCAGAATGAGGGGTAGAGATATTATTCTTATTATCCAATGATGGTTGAAACTATGGAAAATAATGATAACATTTTAGAAGACAATGTTTGGTTGCAACAAGATGGCGCACCTCCACATTTTACAGATGCAGTTCGTCAGTTTTTAAATTAACATTTTCCAAATCAATGGGTAGGTCGCCGCGGACCTATTGAGTGACCACCCAGATTACTCGATCTGACACCACTCAATTATTTTTATGGGGACACAAAGTCTAAAATTTATGTCACTCAGCCGCAGTCTTTAGAAGAACTCATGCGGCGTATCATTGAAGAATGGCCACCTAATTACCCCTGAAATTCTTAACAATGTTCGTCGAAATGTTGAACAAAGTTTTTATTATTGCATGGAAGTGGGAGGCGGACATTTTGAACAATTAATTAAATGATTAATACAAAATCGTCTTTTATTCCTAAGCATAAGTAAACATTTTTTCCATAGGACTTGTAGTTTTGCCAAAAATCGAGATAAACCGTTTTTTACCCTTAAAAACTCACCCCCTTCCACTTCCAGACCTCAGATCGCCCGTAAATTATTTTTCCTTTCATTTTTGTTGTATTCTCTTCCTTTTCCAATGGGTTTCTTTACACTATTATTTTTGGTTTCAAAAATTATCGACCCTGGTCTAAAATACCATTTCGATTAAAATAATACATTCTTTTTTCTGCACGTATTTGAAAAAATCATGCAATTTCTCCATTTTCAGTTTTGTATCAAAACAAGCTGCAAGCCAATTCAAACTGATACAAAAAAGTTTCTAAATTAATTCAAATACAGTACATTTAACTGATTGTTTTACGTTACTTAAAAGACTTAAATTTCAAACTCTATAACATTATGTTTATCCATATATTCCGAAGAAGCCATTATTAAACCAAATTATTTCGGAATTGGACAAAAAGTGTAGAATGGCATATACAAAGAATCGAAGTAAACGTGACGTCTACTAAAATTAGTTAAACGTGGCAGTCAAGTGTTGGTAATAAAGAAATGTACCTGTAATTAAAAATATATAATCCCTTCTAAAAGACTTTTGCAATTAAATAAGCAAATACAATACCCTCTTCTACGAGTTCACATAATTATCAGCATAACAATAAGGCAAATAATATTTGGAAGATACAATTAAAGTTAAAACGAGAAATAGTTTCGAAATCTGTTAACTAAAATAAGGCTAATTACTTGAATCAAACTTAGGATCTGTGGGGCCCGAAACCAGATGTATTCTAATCTAGATTATATGAAAAACCATTAGAAAGGGTGAGAAAGAAGTAGATATTAATCAAATTAGAATTTACAAAGCACATATATAACATACAAAGTAATACAAATTTATACATAAGTAATCTTACCGAAACAAACACAATTACGGTAAGGCGTAGTTTACACTAAGATTGATAACTAAGTATTAATATTGTGAGAAACAACTTGCAATTGACGTTGCATATCAACTATGCAGGGTGATATTCAAAGTGGGTTAGTAATATAGCCCAATAAAATGTTAATATGAACATCATATATAATTCACCTATTTTTGCATTATTTTAAATTATGTGAGCTGGTCCTGTATACTCATGATAAATGTTCAAAATTATATCCTTGTCTCGCAGTATATCATATCCCGAATTCGTTGTGTAAATAAACAAATCGTCGTGCAGAGGGACGAAATCTATAAGGACATTTTTGTGTACTTTGTCCTGCAGTGCATATCGATTTTGATTACACTCTCCATATACAAATAACATATCCACATATCATTATATTATTATCAATACACTTGATAATTATATCACGGTGTCAGCAATACGTTTATCACAAAATTACACGTACATACTACAAAACACTAAAATTTTAACCAAAACACGATTCTTTTCTAACACGTGTAATACGTTGGTTCGGTTGGAATGGAAGTTTAAGGTTAAGTTAGGTTACCAAAGGAACGAGACATTCAACAATAACTGCGTGCCATCCTGTCACATTTTATCAATGACGTATTGACCAACATTCATGAAACTGCTGTTCGGTTAGGGTTTTATTACAGAGCCTGTTTCAAAGTTTTGTGAAACTTTGAACTCAGTTATATCGGTTATTGAAATACATTTTTATTAGGATAATATTTTGTAAAATGATTTAAAATTAAGAGCTCATTTTCAAAATCACCCTGTATTATTTGTAAGACAATCAGCATGGATAAATAGATAACAGAAATGGAGTACTGCTGTACGCATGGATACACATACATATAAATTGCTCCACAAAAGTTAAGAAAGTTCACAAATATCAAGATTTATTTCAAATGTTGACGTTTTTTGTTTTCCAAATAGTTCTAGGTAATAAATAAAATGTTTACTATCTTATCTGAGTTGTTTTTTCTTATCTTTGGTCTTTTTAAGAATTTTGGTTCAGTCTTTGTTTCGAGTGTATAGTCAACTCTTATTCAAGACTTAAAAATGTTGTTTTGCAATAATGTCTAGACGTAAACTGAGTGCAGCTGAAGCTAATAGGGCCACTGGAATGATCGAGAGAAATTGCTAACTTCTTTAACTCTTTTCAGGTCAGTGAAGGCTTGTGCATCGATATAGTGGAACAGGAAATGTCATTGAAAGACCGAGGAGTGGACGTCTAAGATCTACTACCCCTGCATAAGACCGGTTTCTAACAGTAGCCACCCGTAGGGAGTCTCTGAGTACATGTCGGATCATGCAACATCGACTTCTAAACGCTTCTGGTGTTGTGGTTTCAACTGAAACAGTTCGTAGAAGACTGCGAGATTTTAATATACGTCCACGACAACTTTTGAGAGATAAAATCATATGCGACTTCGGTTGCAATGGGCTAACGAACACGTGAATTGGAATGATAAATGGAGATCTGTATTGTATGAGTCGGATTTCGGATAGTCGGCGTGTTCGAGTACGAATCCTTCCTTTGGTACTCAGAAATCGTAGAGTCATCCAGGACAGTTCATCCATTCAGAGGTGGTACAGTTGCTGTTTGGGAAGCATTTGTTTTAATGGGCGTACAGAGTTGTTGGTGCTTGATGGAAAAATGAATCACAGATCTGCGTCGAACAAGTCATCAATAATGTTATCACTTTGTTTTTTGCTGCAATTGGGCCAAACTATTTCTCGACGATAATGCACGACCTCATCATGCGATAATTGTTGTCCATGCCCTGGATTTTCATGGTATTCCGCACTTGACCCTACCGCCTCTCTCGCCAGACCTCAACTCAATTGAGGACACATGGGACCAACTACAAAGAGCCTTAGATTCGCATCAACCGCCCCCACAAATACTTCAGGAACTCAGAGGGCTTTTACCACGCTTGTGGCGAGAAATTGATCAAGGCTACTTCAACAACTTGATAGACAGTATGCAAAGGCGTTACCAGGCAGTCATTGAAGTGTGAGGAAGATATAGCCTGTATTAAATTTTGTTTTGTAATTGTCTTAAGACTTTTAATGTTGTATTAAAATCATCAAAATAAAACTTTTCCAAAAACGGAAAATGCTTTAGAAGGAGGAACAAAGCCACTGGTGTAAAAGAGTAAACATTCAAGATAGCATATCAAAAATATTTTTGATTAAAAGTTGTTAACCTTTAAAAGAAATTCAAGATGTGTGAACTTCCTTAACTTTTGTGAAAGTTTAATGTATTTTCAAGTGATTGCAGCAGATGAAATATTGTAAGTTCACGACGTTCTCAAATTTATAGAACATTGTGCATTAGCAACGCACAATGTAGGCGGCTGATTAAAAAACTGAGTCAATTGTCTACGAAGACGACTTATACTTAAACATATATACGTTAATGCATCCAGTATGCCATGCAAATCGCGTGTGCGTATAATTACTTAATTCTAATATATCACAAAAGCGCAATTTGGAATTAATTAGTTATTTGCAACTGGCACTGGAAACGTATTACGTGTAATTCGTTGTTATGAAATAGTTTTTTTTTGGGTCACACATTAGTTCTAAGTGAAGTACTGGATGTCGGCATCATTAGACGACGACTATTACATTCTATTAAAACATTATGCTTTTACCAATTGGATGAGTAGTTTGAATGTTGTTTTTGCGGTTCGATGTAATTAAGTTTTGTTATGCAATTTTTTTCATCGCCGTCTCATCTCTCACTAATTTATTTCGGTAATTTGGTATTTGAAGATAAACTTACGCATATTAAAGAGCTTTACACAATATTACATAATGCGTTTCGATGAAGGTAAAAACCATTTTAGGAAAACTAATATAAATAACTACTGATTAAATGTACCAAATAATATTTTTTGTCGATACTTTTATTCGTCAAATTTTCTATGCGTTAAGATGCGTTTATATCTGACTCTTGCACACAAAGTATTACTGTGTGCTCTTGTATTTGGACATATTTGTCAAGTATCAAGCATACATTGCTAGTGACTGCTCAGTGGTCACATTCTGATTGCTATAAATTTGTGTGATAGTGTGTCAATGAAATGCATGTACTAGAGCAAAGCCCTAGATTCTTAAAGCCGCCGTAAAATGATCAAATTTGTGGCTTTTTAGGACAGAAATCTCGAAAAATAAAACCCGTAGAGCAAAAATAATACCAAAAATAAAATTTTTTATAATTATTTTAATTACTTTCATTACTTCAATTCTTAAATACAGTTAATTTTAAAAAATACGTATTTCTGTACCTAAAACTTTGTTCCTCATAGTTTCCGAGAAAGAGATTTAGTAGTTTCAACATTTACATCGCTGGACAACTGTAGTCTCTAGGTAGGCGATTTCAAATATCCGATTACTTATCGTATTAACTTTTTTGTGTCGCAAGTATTTACCTTAGTTTTTCAAATATCAAAGATGGCTTACTCGCCGTAGATGGGTATCGTTTTAATTTTTGGTGAAGTGAAAATGCTTCAGCAGAGCGGTTTCCCGATAAACATGTGCCAAATGCAGCTACTTTTACAACGGTGTGCAGTGAGTGCAAGTGTAGTCCAAACGCAGGCGTGACACGGAAAATTTGCAACCGAATCGTGAAAGAGATGTAGGTCCAGGACGTCTACGGCGTATTACAGCAATGTGACATACCATACACGAAGCTCAATTATACCCGTACCATGTACGGCAAACATTAATACCAGGGGAATCAAAGAGGACCAGTACCATGGCCGTCAATATCTCCTGACAGTAACTCAAGTTAATTCTATTAATAATTAATAACAATAGCAGCAAAAGCATTTGAATTTGCTGCATTAAAATAGGTGTTATAAAATGTAATTTATTTCTTTCCTTGCGAATTTCTTTTAATTTTTTTGTCCGGTCGCCTACTATACGCCTTATCAGGTTTTACAGTGGACCAGTTTCCAATGCTGTCCAGAAGTGTATTTTTAAATCATTTTTGAACTGCTGCTCTTTTTGATTTTATTTTTGCAAAATTGCATTTGTAAGAGTCACCTGTACATTAAATTTTTTTTTAGATAAGTCCAGAATCACCCTGTATATTCGTTTTACGTTTTATATCCAGTACTTTTGAATATTTGCAGGTGGCATGAGATAATATTCCTGTTATTTGTTAAGCGCTATATTATTCAGTTCTTAAATGTCCAAAATTATCTGTATTTGTAGAAAACACTATTTCAGTAATACAATACGACGATTTATGAAAAAATACATCGTTAGGGAGTTAGAGGGCTTCAAAATTTTATAAAAAAGTGTAATCATCATTTATAAAACGGAAATGTCTTGAACAATTAAAATGAAATTTGGTATATAAAAATATATTGGTAATAAGCTTTTCTTGTTGCAATTAATATTAATTACTGACTTGCATAAATGTCTTAAACTGCATACCTCAGTTAAAAAAAATATTCATATGATCTAATTGTACAATTTTCTGGTAAAAGTTAACATTTTATTAAGTAAATTATGGTCCTTACAAAATTTTGATAACTTGTACCGTTTACTCGCAAAAAATTATTTTCATGCCGATGGGCTACCTAACCTAACATTTATTGTAAAATGAGAAGCAGCACCATCGTGCATGAACTAACTAATCCCCTTCTTATAAGTAGAGGGTAAATAAAAAAATGTTGTCTGAACATTTTTTATACGTATCTTTTCAAAACGTTATAAGCATTATTCCATACATATTGAGCATACTGTATTACATGAATTGCAACTAAACTATACAAAAAGTAAAGAAGATGTCATTGTTGCATATCTGAATTATCAAAGTAACAACCATAAAATTGCGAAATAATTTCATAATGACGTACATTTACATAATAATTGTAAAAAATCGTGGTTATAAGAAGATATAGCAATGCTGCCAAAAGAACAGTAGTTAGGAAATGTTGCCTCATTATTCGCAGTGTGATTAAGAAATACAGAAATTATTAACGATAATAAATTATGATAATTGGTCCTCTGTGATCATAAAATTAATTAGAAATTTTAGCGGAAAATCATAAAAACAGAGAGAAAAAATACTTAATATTTGTCCAACTATACAAGCAATGGATCGGTCAGTGGTCGCGCGGTTTAAGGCGTCAGTACTTGAATCGAGGTGACTAGATCGCTGTGGGTTCGACCCCCGCAGCCGTTAGACCGTATATAAGCTATATTCGTGGAGAGGATTGGCACCCTCTCTGCGGGTATGGTAGGGTGGAAGAATGTTGGCTTGGGTCAATGTGAGAGATTGATACCGGTTAACGTTTGACTACCCCCCTAATTAATGAGGTTTTCCAGGTTTCCCTCGTTCGAGGAACGATTTAGGTTGGTAGGCCCTAACCACTATTCAGGGCAGGAATAAGGAAAACCTGGAAAACCTCATTAATTAGAGGGGTAGTCAAATATCAACCTCTCACATTGACCAAAGCTAACATTCTTCCACCCTACCATATCCGTAGAGAGGGTGCCAATCCTCTCCACGAATATAGCTTATATACGGTCTACCGGCAGTGGGAGGCGAACCCACACCGATCTAGTCACCTCGATTCAAGTACTGACGCCTTAAACTGCGCGACCACTGACCACTTGAATACTTATTATAACTATTTATAATTATTGTATTCAGTGTTGTGAAAACAGCTCTAAGAATATCATTCACACAGTAAGGATGTTTAGGGGCAGGTACTTGTCATTAAATGTAGAAACACCTGACACCTGATATAGGAGATATGCGACGTTGTCACATATTAAAAAATCTGTTGAATGTCTCTCTAATATACCGTTGGTAAAAAAAAAATGTTAAATTTGGTACAATTTATCAAACAGCAAAATAAAGTCACTCATATTCCAGACACCCTGCATATTATACAAGCCTCCTTGTATAACAGTTTTATAACTATGTTTACATTTTATAAATGGTTAAAAATTATACAGGAATTAAAATACGAGCGTTAATATGTAAAAACAGGAAGTGGCAAAGGGTCATTCGAATATAATAGATACACAATAGTTAATAATAATGTTTTATGCGGAAAGAGCAATTTTTTAATAATTTCAGAAAAGCTACTAAATATTTAACGTGAATTCTTAGTCGTACTTTCACCATTCACATGACTCCTGATGATTATTCAATCATTAAGGATATATTTTATCAATTCATTAATAAATTGTTGTGTACCTAATTTAATTAATTATTGTCAAAATAAATGTCTGCTAAACAATTATTAAAGATACGATAAAAATAAAATTTTACGTCGTTAACATAAATCGTAATAAAAGCCGCCCCGAGACTATCCCTTGAGGTACTTCTTCGAAATGGAAGGACGTTTTGACACCATCTGTCTATTTAATTTTGCAAAGTGTTATTTCTATAAGTATGTAAAGCACTTTGACTTGAGTTCGCGGTTTTAAAACGTTTCAGTTTAAGCGAAACATTTACAAAGTCATCAGCGAAGAGCAGTAAAGCGTTTAATAACATTGCATCCAACCAGTTATAGAGGCTACTACGGAATTTCTCAGAGAACCAATGTTGTCTGAGGGCCGATTCCTACCGAAATGTCAAAGAAAGTAAGAAAGTAAGCACATTAATTCTATGACTGGTGGCGACCACTTACCTCGGCTATAATAGTTTGAATTTTGACTTGAATTATTTCTAAAATACATATATGAATGTTTTAACATATTCACTTTTTACTCAATTTTATTGTATTAACCTGTAATTTCCACAGCCTTCTCACATTTCTAGAGATGTTAGCCTGAAAACGGGACACACTGTATATATAGACGTAAAATTAATATAAACAAGAAACTTGTTCATTAGACTACCAACAATAATAGCACTCTGAATTCTTTCAAATGTTTTAGGCATTACTTTTTGTAAGAAACATAAGAAAACCACTTAGTATTTAATTTTGCATAATAGTTACTAATAAAATTTAAAAGTAACTAAAGTAAAGAGATGAAAATTACTATAATTATTGTAAACTATAAATTTATAAGTTCTGGATTAAAGTTTTGCTCGCATACGATCAAGGCTTTCTGGAATACATGTGACTGGTCTGAAATTAAAATTACGCTCACTGCAATACGTACGTAGAATTTAACGCAAAGCAGTAAGAGCTGTACGTAAACGTGTGAATTTTACTTATTTGCCAACGTATTTGTTAATAATACTACACTATTTATTTAAATAACATGCGTTTCTTATGACCATTGACGAAATCGTACACTGAAGCAAGGCTACGAGTATTGCAATTTACAAGTTAAGCAACAATTATCGGTTTAACTTATTGGTATGTCACTCAAAATAGCATACTTTGTATACGTAGGTGCATCGCATTTGAAGAGGAGTTGGCATTTTGCTAATTAGAATTTATTTTTAACAAGACATCATTTTTTGTTGTCAATAAAAAAAACTCTTGCGTATTGTTTCCATTTGGCAATTTGCCATTTGATAATAAGATCATTTGGCATGCAAGATGTTTCTTAAATTGGTAGCTATGTATTCAAAATTGCAAAATTTGATATTGGCCATCTAACTCAGAATTAGTTATATTTGAATTTTCAAACGTTTTAATAATTTCTGAGTGAATATGTTGCTAGACTACACTGTTACAACATTATTAACAGTTTAGAATATACAGGGTGTCTTGCAAGTCGTTACAATAATTTTAGGAAGTGATAGAATACCTGATTAAGAGTCGCTAGAAACAAACATACCTATATACATTTTTATTACATACTAAATGGTTATCCTCTGTTTTGGCGAATGCGCTCCCTGCATACTTAAACGTGATAAGATTAATTTCCCTAATTTTTAGAATATTTATCAAGAAACTGTTTATCCCTATATATTAAAAGCTGTAGGTAACTCTCACTCGCACACTTCACTCTAAAATTGTCCATTTTACCGCCGAGGCTCCTCGGCCAAAAACGGCGGATTGTTTGATGTGGAACAAGGATAGTTGAGTCGGTTACGCCCCTTTAGAAGATAGCGATTTTTTCGAGTGGAACGAGGATAGAGCGAGTAGGTTACACCCTTTGCTAGACATTCGACAAATGGCAGACGAAATGCGTTTTGCACGGCATAAACGTCATAAATGTCAAACTAATTTGTTGTTGTTTACGCCCTTTTGCAGAAATTCAACAAACGTCAAACGAAACATCAAAATAAATTAAAACAGATTATGTGTTCTGAAGCAATTTTCGGGTCCCAGCTACGAGAAGTTGTTATTGTGTTGTCTTGTTGATATATCTGAGTCCTTTGGTGATGATTCTATATCCCAAAATCTCAATTGGTATCTTTAAAGTTTCAGTCAACTACGAGGCGCACCGCCGACCAAAATCACCGCAACGTCAAACGTATGCTCCGGCGATGACATCTCGGTATAAAACGTACGAAATTTCGAAAAATGGGCTGACTGGAGGCCGGCAAAGACCAAAAAACTGTAAATTTGAAGTCTGTAGAATGTTTCCCGTACCCGAGCGCTGGGGTTTGAGGTTGTTTTTACATTGATCTTTGCATAAATACAAGGAAAAATGAGGTAAAAATGAGCTAAACAATATGGCGGTAGTCATTTTATTGCCGTACCGCTTCAATTTATAGGGTGATTAAAAAAAGCTTGATAGACAGAATAAAAAATGACAAAAAATCCAAATTCGTGGAAATTTTCGGTTTTTTCGCTTCGGTTGTCGAACGCGCGAAAGACTGTTCCGTATAAAAAGTGTTGAAAAAAATGTTACCGCAAAAAAAACTCAAAATTAAGGGAATTAAAATTTTATTTTTTACGAAACTTCCATCAATGATTTATTATGACACTAACCAACGGAGCAAATACAGAGTGTTTAAAAATAACGAACCATTCTCTAAAAACTCTTTAAATTCATGGAATTAAAAAAATTTTTTATGAAACTTTTAGCATCACATAAAAACGACCCGATTCAATATTTAAAATACAGGATGTTGAAAAAAAATTAACCAAACTCGAGAAAACACTAAAAATTACCAAAATATGCCAACCACTCTAAATTATAGAGCGCCGGATTTTCCCCACCATAAAGAGTTCAGCCAAAGTCACGTTTACATTTTATTATTCACAGGCGTAGAGCCGCGCGCTGTAATAGAATTTAAGGAAAAAGCACTACTCAGCGGTGGTCATGCAGCTTCAGCTAGTTATTCTTACTAAGGGAGAACCATGTATAGGTATAAGAAACAACTTAAAAAATACAAATATGAATACTTAAGAAATGGTACATAAGCAGATGTAGAAAAATAACATATATTTTTACCATCTAAGCGAAAGCCGAAAAATTCTTAATCTTAAAAATTTTAGTAGCACGGTTTTGCCAATTTTATTTTTATCTAGATCAGAATTTAGATGACGTAAAAAATATTTTATTAGTTTTAGGTGAATGTCGTCTTTTATCGTAAAAGAAACTTTCGTGTTTGAACCACTCTGTACAAATAATTATTCAGTCAGGACTCATTTATTTAACTGAAGTAATTTTGTTTACCACTCATTTCGTAAAACGTAATAGTCTTTCTTATCTACAATTGCAGTATAGGAAATGCCCTTATGCAATTTCTGTTTCATCGCCGTATTTCTGCATTTGTTACCTAGCATCTCCTTTTTAATTTAACAAAGCTACGGAGAGTGTATTAAACATGGTGAAATTAACCAAAAAGAAACTAGCATGAAGGTCTTTTCTCTTTTATTACCCAAGGTGGTCGTTACGCCGCCAAAACATCTCCCGCCGGCCCAATTTCTTAACACATTCTTCAAGAAGATTCACTGTGAAGATAATAAGCGGTAAATAAATAATTATTAATTGGTATGTTTATGTTATAATGCGGACACGTTCACCAAGATCTGAAGGAAATTGTTTCTAATGAGTTGCGTTGCTCAAGGACGCATCCATATTTTATATTTTAAGCACGTTTGACACGATTCTTCCGAACTCGAAATGTATTTTTTCAATAATACTTATACTAATTCTGGAGATATACATAAAAGTATGTTCTAAAAAGAAAGGTTGAGTATTGTATTCTGCATTGTTTATTATACAGGGTTTTTCAACCAAAAGTAGCCACCCTTTAGGTTGAAAATTGCCAAGACATGTCAACAAAGATAACAAAGGGGATATCATTTTAAATAAAATCCGAGTTTCTGCTATAGACCCTTAGCCATCACAGCCACCCCTCTAAACTTTCAAATGGCACCATACTAGTCTAAGAGCCAGTGGCCAGCAACCTATAAGTAAATGATTATACCTAAAATTTTGCACAGTGAGTCTCTTATACCTATCACTCATGATGTGGGACTCGCTAAGCCCGGCGAGGCCGACTCAAGAGTTACTCAGGTGTGAGAAGTATGAAATGTAATCAACTTCGTTATTAAACTAACAAAGCTGCCGTTTGAAAATTTTAAAATATACAATTATTATTATATAAAAATAACAAAGGCAGTCGATTACCGTGCTTCTAAGGTCATGGCAGACACTTGTGGAATTGGCAAAAATTATAAATTTCAAAAGTATTTGATTAAATCTGATTTTTGACGTTAAAGAACTGTCAGAAATGTCAAGCATTGTAATCGACACCACCAAATCTCAGAACCTGTGCCAGAAATAGAGGTTATTTGTTACTTATATTATTTTAATATAAAAGCTGCTAAATATAATAAATAATAAAAATAAATGCCTAATTTGTCAGATCTGAAATTTTAAAATTTTCAAACAGCAGCTTTGTTAATTTAATAACGAAGTTGGTTAAATTTTCATACCTCTCGCACCTGAGTAACAGTTGGGTCGGCCTCGCCGGGTTTAGCGAGTCATCACCTCATGAATGATAGGTATAAGAGACTCACTGTGCAAAATTTCAGGTATAATCATTTACTTATAGGTTGCCGGCCACTGGCTCTTAGACTATACCATATGTGGCACATAATTGCAAAGGTTATTTTGTAGGGAATGCATTCTACTATTCATTTTGTATATTCACATGAAATTGAGACATAAAAAAATTAAAAAACCTTTCTCTGTTTATTTTGGTTAACTTCCCTACAATAATACAGACTACTTTGAGTTCACAAACATTTGCGAGAACTTACTGTGTCAATTGTCGACATCTTTCTATTATTATCTGCCTAAGATGTTCAATGTTGGCTGGCTGTGTTGCATACACTTTGGATTTCAAATGCCTCCATAAGAAATAATCCAGTGGAGACAGGACGGGTGATTTAGTCGACCACGTCTTCCAATCCGTCGTCCAGGAAACCGATCTTTCAAAAATTCTCGAACGGGAACCGCATAGTGAGGAGGTGCACCATCTTGTTGGAAAACGAGTTCATTTTCAAGCAAATTTTCGTTATTTGCCAGTAGTTCTGTTATGCGCGGATCAACAGCGGTATCAAGAAGTTCAAGGTAAATAGCGCCAGTCAAATTACCGTCAATAAAGAACGGGCCAACGATGTGGTCTCCTAGAATACCTGCCCAAACATTATGCCTCTGTGGATATTGAGTATGGGTTTCTCTAAACAAATGCAGATTCGTGTCAAACCAATACTTGCAGTTATGCCTGTTGACTTCGCCATTCAAAAACATACACTCACCGCTGAAGCAAATATTGTACAACAAGTTCATGTTATTCAATAGATTATTAGACATAATTTCGCAAAACTGTAGGCTTCGATCATCGTCGTCTTTAAATAAGTTTTGTCTTGTATAGGTGAAATTTGTGCTTTTTTAAAATTCTCCATACACTACTTGTTGAAACCCTGATGCCAGGGAAAGTTGATTTAAAGACTGATTGTTATCCATTGCAACGTGTCCCAAAACAGCAACTTCAACAGGTTCATTCATCTTTCTGGTTGATCTTTTTGTTTGCCACTGATATAGTTTCCATGAATTTTTGCATCAATTTTGAGACATACAGGGTGAGTCAGTCATAATGTCATTAATTTTAACCACGTATTCGGAAGGCCTAATAAAGGCAGAAAATCGAAAAAAAAATTTTTACTCGACCTTTAAAAAAATCACCCTATAAAATTCAGTAACACGACGCTCCTGGTACGCTCAAACTTTCTGATGCGGCAGCCATATGACAATCCAATTCCGATGGAAGGCATCGTTGCCACATGTTTACATACATAACGTCGTCTAACACTTCAGCGTGCGTATTATTCAAATTTGCCACCATTTAGTCGCATTTCCCGCATTTCTTTCCCCCCAAATTTAGAGATCACACCACACATTTAGTTAATTTCTTTGCAGTCATAACAGTCACATTTGGTCGGACGAAAATCCACACGCAACTCGTCGGTTTAGCTTTCAGAGGCGATTTGTTCTCAACGTATGGGCAGGAGTTTACGGGAATCATTTGATTGGGCCGTATTTTCTACCGGAGAACCTGAATGGACCGCGTTACTTGCAATTTTTAATAGAATTGATTGGAAAGCGTTCATTGAACATTAACATTTTTAATTATTATTGGCTGAACTGAGCAAGAAATAATTTGAGATTCTAAAATAGTCAGTACAATCGTTTATTTATGATGTCTAATGCCTAGGTAGGTAGGTACTAGAAAAATATTTCAACTTGGCAACATTGCATCACGTCGACATCGAGTTGAACTGTCAGCTGTAACCGACCAAGGCTGTGAACGGTCAGTGACAGTCTGAAAGGGGGTTTAAATAATGATTTGAAAATATTTTTTTCCGCGTAAATATGCATTTAGATAATTTTTAATCGCGTATTCGCATTATACTCATTATTCCCTATCTCCTCTTAAAATTAATGACATTATGACTGACTCACCCTGTATTGATGATCAATGAATTTATCGGGATGCATTTCATTGAAAGCACGCGTTGTCGTTATTTTTTAAATAAAACGCACAATCTCGATTCTTTCGGCAGTCGTGTACACCATGTTGACACTTTTAATTGAAAATGAACTGGAAGTTGACTGAGGTAAAAACAGAAGGTGGAAAAAAGTATCGGTATTGTTATCAGTAGTTTAACCAAAATAAACAGAAAAAGGTTTTTTAATTTTTTATCTCTCAATTTCACGCGAATATACAAAATGAATAGTAGAATGCATTTCCTATGAAATAACCTTTGCAACAATGTGCCACATATGGTATGGTGCCATTTAAAAATTTAGAGGGGGTGGCCGTGATGGCTAAGAAGTTGATGGCAGAAATTCGAATTTTAGTTAAAAACATGTCCCCTTTGGTATCTTTGTTGACATGTCTTGGCAATTTTCAACCAAAATAAGGTCTTAAAAGATACTATAAGGGTGGCTCCTTTCGTTGAAGAGCCCTGTATTGTAAAGGTATTCAAGCTACTTTAAATCAATTTTCCTACAATCTCTATTAATAAAGTCATATGTATCATATCTAGGTATGCTAAGGAACAATTACATAGACAAGGATTCAATAGATATAAGGAACTAGGTTTCATATTTAACTCATTTAAAATACATTGACAATAAATAAAAATAATTTTACAAATACGTTTTTTCTAAATACTTCTTTTAATAGTGTTTTAAAAAGTTGTACATATAGTAACTAATTTGAGTTCGATTTTTCCTGACTAGTAAAAAATATATCATAATTCATGATCTAACTATTCATTCATTGTCAATTTAAATTATTTACCATAAAATTTCTCAACTTCTATGGATCTATGTCCTACCGTTTAAGGAAAGCAATTAATCTCGGAAATTTCCTTATGTCAATATTCTTTTCACTGAAAATGTTGTTCTTATTTGAGTAAAGACTGGACAGCGTGAACTCTGGTATACTCTGAATTTTTCTTCAAATTAGGCTAGTAGAACTGCTTCAGTGATAATAGTTACTCCCTTTTGATGACTCCAATCTTCAAATAAGCGAAAAATCACTTTTACACAAATAACTATTATAATATAGTAAAAAATTATAATAGCTAATAAATAATAAAGGATATACGAGTAAATATTGTAGACGTAATTCAACTCTAGCTGCAGAGCTGTTGCTTCACACAATATTATTAATTCCTACCTAATAATTAATAAAAAGGATTGGATTCTGCAGTTAAGGAAGTTTTTGTGAGTAACTGGGTTACCATGACGAGCAAATGGTCAAAATAATGACATTCTACAAACACATCACAGTTAAAGCATTAGTGGGTCGGTCTTTAACTAAAAGATGTTTAATACAGGAAACTGTTTACGCCGTTATTTAACAATTTTTCTTTGAAAATTATGTTAAGAGAAAGTATGTTAGAGACTATGAAAACAATACGTGTTATTAAGTCATCAAATTATTGCATATACAAACCATGTAGTAAGACCAGAATAAAATATCATTGCTAACATTTATAACAATAACTATACAATTGGATAAAGTGGTACAGGTACTTACTAGATGGATTAAATTTGTCTTACGCCTTAAATTTGTTTAGTTCAAACTTTAATTTTAAGGACACCCTTAACATTAAATTTTCTTTATAGTTGTACAGTGAATTCATGTAGCTGTTCTTAAAGGCAGTTTAAACAAATTTCAGCAAAATATAAACATTTGTCCTCACTGTGCCAATTATAGACATAAGTTTTTCCAGGATCTATAACAATTTACAGGCTGATGAGTTATTTAGAATAAAAGGAAGATCACATTTTCAATTGTTATGTATCATCATCAAATTTCCTGAATTTTGCGCGCCAGTTGCATACTGAGAAAATTGCAAACAAAACTGTCTCTATAGAATTCTTTAAAATATTAGAAAGACTTGCATAAATATAAATTATTAAGTATTTATAGTCCAACTTGACACCACCTGATATATTTTTATGTTTAAAGAACAGTGTTTATAAAAAATTGACCAACCCCTATTTCAGAAATTCAGGATAGAATACAAAAAGCTATAGATTACATAAACTAACACCGAAAAATGAAGCACAGTTGTTTAAACAGTCGAACAATTTTTATAAAATTAAATTGTTCCATGAACTTAATTCAAATACAGTTCTGCATTCTTTATAATAAAAAAAATAAAATTTTAATTATGGCATTACTTAATAATCAATATCTGGAAAACAGTAAACTATTACGCATTACATGTTTATATCAATGCATTGAGGAAAAAATGGAGAATTCAAAAATATAATATCAATATCTCAGTAGTGCGATGATCGATTGTTTTTTGAAAATTAATCAATAAATGTACGTTTGAATTTCCGATAATAAAGTTACAATAGGATATAACGTTTACAATAAGCCTGTATGAACCACGCAAATATCGATGTAAAGTTGACATTAAGAAAAACACAAATTCGATTTATATCTCTAAAACCTACATGCTAATGTACTGATTCCCAAAACTTTGGATTTTATCGTGTCTTTTTTTTTCTAGATGGATAGAAAAGCATATAAGTATAAAATAGGAATAAATAAACTTTTGTGTTAAGGCAGTCAAACAGAGATATTTTATATTATCTTGTTCGTTTTATCTCCGTTATTCACATAATCAGAAATCAAACAAAATAGGATAGAAGTAGCTGAGTAATACAATTTTTTATTCTACTGACGCTTTTCTTCCTGCCTACCAACTCAATATTGGTGGAAGGCTTACCCGTGTGGAAAATATAATTTTGTGGTGGAAAATTTGAGAACCTCCTACTACAAATAGACATTCCTATTTACGAGTAGATCATAGATATCGCACTAATGTCTATTGACTTTTGTTTATCTTAGACAAAAGCAATGGAAAGACTTGAACTTTTCGGACCTATACAGAGCGTCCTGTAAAGTATTGTCACGGAATTTGCCCCACTCACACCCAAACCGACGACTGACGTATCGAGAAATGCTAAGATTGCCCCGATCGCCCCTACACGATTCTGTTAAACAAACAAAAAGCCGTGGATCGAGATGGGACTGGAAAAATGGGGAATCGACGAGAAGCATTCGAGTCGTACGGGAAAAATGGATACTAGAAAATACTTGGAATATTCGTTGGGTCTATAAAAGAAGAATAAACGGCCGAGTTAGTCTTGTATTACAGTCTGAATTGAAGTGTTTAGTTGGAGAGATCAAAGTGATTTAGATAGCGCTTAATTAAATAAGTGTCTAGTTGAGTTGTAATTAGTGTTCAGTAGTGAAATGAGTTGTTAATAAAGATAAGTAATTAATTAACGGATTCTTTTTCTGGCAAGTAGAAAAAGACGGCTAGTGATAGTACATAAAAGAATATGACTCAAAACTCACAATAAACCCAACCTCTTAAACGCACCGTTTTGCTGTTATAGACCTTAAAAGGCGCAACTACAAAACTAGTTTTTATGGCATAACTCTGATGGAAAAAGAAAATATAATGAAATTTTCAGAAACCAGTCAGCTGTAGGAAACCAATAAATTATGTGAATATGAATAAACTCGAAAGAGTGCAAGGATGTTTTTTTATCACCCTGTCTTCTATTTTCTGCTAAGAAATTCTACAAAGGTACAAAAATACCACAAGAAAGGCTATTGAATTCATCTATATCAACAGGAGCCGCATAAACTAGAGGTTTAGCGTGCCCCCCTAGATAAAAATCGATATGATTCAGGTCAGGTGATCGTGGTGGCCAGGCCTGTTGGAGCATTTACGTCCTTTTCAAATCTGTCGGTTGGGAAAACATATTTGTTGATATTTTCTGACATGAAAACAAAAATGCGCAGGTGATCGGTGACAGGCAACTACTTCTATAATACGTCAAATTTAACACCTAGCGATGAGCAGGTTTTCTCCGCATTTTGTAAGTGAAAACTAAACATTTTACAAAAAAAAAAAACACAAAAGACAAAGCAATTTCTAAATAGCCTTTGACATTTCTTTTTAATTGATAAATATTGTGAAGATTATATTACAGTAAAATGTCTCTAATATTTAAATATCGCTGCTGTATGTAATTATATAATTAGTTACAACATATTTCTCAGATTATAAACAGAACAGAACCATATAAATAAAACGAAAGTAAATTTAAATATCACATCCTGACGGAAAAAGTTATTGTCTTCAGTCGGTTCGCGTATATATTTCGTCTTACAAGGATTTCTTTTTTTTTGCATTCAAATTGTTATGAAAATATATCTTTTATGTGGTAATATTCCACATTATTTGCATATACCTGAGAGTAAATGTATTTATTAATACATGACGCGAATCTGTATAAGGAAAATGAATTGGTGTGGGAAAATATTCGTTGTTACGTCTTTTTTGGAATAGCTGCTAATATTTTTTAAGAAAATATTAAAGTAACGAGCACTTTAAGTATACATGTTATGCAGAGCATAAATACTTATATAATAAAAGAGTACACGACATGTTTATTTTTGTTCTTATTCGTTTTGCATTAGTTCACAGATATGCTGCTAGAGGACACCTTATCTAGGATTCTTAAATGCCACATTTTTAGCTCGTAACAAATTGTCATAGCTGAAATTTTACAGACCGAATCTGACCCTTGTGTACTATTTATATAATAAATAAATAAATAAAAATGTATATAATAAAAATATTAACAGTTTCAAATTAACTTATTTTAAAGAGGATTTAGAAGTATTTAACAAGCAACATATGTTTCGTAACATAGATTTACTAATGCGCATGATCGGGAAAATAATCTCATAAGCAGATGAGATCTTATAGATTTAGGAGAAGGGAGATAAGCTAAAGACTATTGCGCATCCTGCCAATTTCCCACTCCTCTCACCCACCAATTACAGACATCAATTTGAACAATTCTAGTTTGATCGTTTACTAACATTGTTGGTTGGTGTAGTTGAGATGCCATACTATACGTATCCGTACCAGGACCGTATTTAATATAATGTTGATGTTTACTACTACTTTTCGTACAAATAATTATTCATTTCTGGGTAACGAAATAATGTAATTGAGAATAAAATAAAATGTGATATTATTTACGAGAACTTGCTGAAGTTTTATTTAGAATTATAATTTTGGATATCATAAAGACGAAAAAAGAGAAGTTTTTTTGGATAATTGCAGTAAATTTAAGAAAATAGGATATTTTTCAATATTCTAATGTGTGCCACTTTCATATGCGAAATACATTTAATAATCTTATCAAAATTTAAATATTTATTTTTCTATGTTCATGCAAAAACAAAACTTTATTGAACTATATTTAGTGGAAAAAGTAGTACTTTATTGCACTAGTGCAATAAAATGTTTATTGCATTCATCTGTCACTCTACAATAGCGTTTTGTCATCATAACAAACATAAACGTTCAAATCGATGTCACATTTTCCTAGACTTAGTGTCATCTAAAAACATTTTTGGTTTTTTTGAACGTAGAAAAATATTGTATGCAACTCGTACAAAAGTGTTTATTGCACGCGACGTAAAATTACACAACCCGTTACTTTTGTACTTGTTGCATAAATAACTACTAAAGAACAAAATGTATTTACTTGTCACTATTCAAATCTAATTAAGGTAATTCCATCTATATGTTATATAACTGTCAGAGGTCACTAAATAACAATAAAAATGTTATTGCTAAAAGCAGAAGCTTAAGAACAGTATATAATAAACTACTTACTTTTATTAAAGGGTTACTGACTCATGTTTTATATGTAAATAATAGCATATACTGCATATTAAATAATAATAATAATAATATCTCTACCCCTCATTCTAATCACGAGGATTAGCCCAGAAGTCGAAGACTTGTGCGGGAGAAGGAGAGGCATATTATTATTTAGTAGGCCGCATATGCGCCCAGGAGCGACTTACGTTGGTAGGCCCTAACCACCATTCGGTGCAGGAATAGGAAAACCTGGAGAACTTCATTAATTGGGTGGTCAAATGTCGACCGGTATCAATCTCTCACATTGACCCAAGCCAACATTCTTCCACCCTACCATACCCGCAGAGAGGGTGCCAATCTCTCCACGAATATAGCTTATATACGGTCTACCGGCTGCGGGGTCGAACCCACAGCGATCTAGTCACCTCGATTCAAGTACTGACGCCTCAAACCGCGCGACCACTGACCGATAATGATAAAATATGTATATACTTCACATTTCTCATGATGATAAAACGCTAAAAAAAATGATATTCGACAAATAATTTAATACAAATTAGCACCAATCAATACTCATAATCGTTGAGATTTTGAGTTATTTTATTAATTCCTAAAAATGTAAGGCTCATACAACACTTTTCAATTGATTTCTTCAGTATAAATTTATAAAAATTTACATATTAGTAACCGATATTGAATAAACGCTGTCGAGTTTTGTATAGGTGGTATAACATATACAAGAAGCATTTGTTATTGATCGAACAAAAGTTTTATTATTAAATACGTACATATGCCTGTTTTAAATCATTAATTATTAATGAAAATGGAAAATCATTAGTCACTTAAGTTTTTAAATCCAACCATCATGTTTTGATATCTATCTTCAAATATTGTCTGAAGCTATTTATTTGTGGCATAATTTTAGTTTTTCTTTAGTTTTGTTGGGTTTTTGCCACACTTCTGAAAAAATAATAAAGATTAATTAAATAAGCCCTTGCGCCAAACGGAACAGTCAAAAGGTCAAACTTGACATACGTTTAAAAATTTTACTACGATTTTGAGAACGAAAACAGAGAGTTTTTCGAAACGTCAATAACACGGAAGTGCGCGATAGTGATGTGATTTTTGTTATTTTTACTTATCTGCTTTTTTCAGTGTGAGATTTTTGGTTAGGCAAACTTAGTTTCGAAAATAACCCTTGACTGTTCCGTTTGGCGCAAGGGCTTATTTAATTAATCTTTATTATTTTTCAGAAGTGTGGCAAAACCCAACAAAACTAAAGAAAAATCTATCTTCAATGTACATAAGATCGAAAATCGATTTAGTAAAAAAATTGAGAAATTCTTAATGAAAGTGTGTAATATGGGGTTGCCTATTATTTGATGTATGTGATGCCACTACAAAACCAAGTCCATTGACATTATTCTAAAGGGATCGATATCAGAAAAATAAAACACTTTCAATTTAAGCCGATAAATGTAATCACTTCAAAATAAATTGCTATTAAAGTTTCATTAAACAAAGCAAGTTTTTAATTGATGTATTGAAGGAATGGAGCTCATCCTGTACATTTACTACAATAATAAATTTATTTCCGACAAAAATATATTTAGAATAGAGAAAGTATAGAAGAAACAACTAATAGACAGCTTTTGAAATTTTTAAAACGTTATGTGTAACATCAAAAATGCCAGAAGTAAAATAGTAAACTTATAAAAACTACATCAAATCGAAAGTTTTTACCTGGTGAAAATAAACAATTCAGTAAAGTTTGATGACCTTTAATAAATAATTTGGAAGGTATTATAATTCAATAAAGTTAATTTATGCAGGAATTTACAAGTCTATGCCGGATCTGCTGGGATCAAACGATAGTGAGGATGTTTTCATGATTAATGAATACGATAAAACATAGATAATCAATTTTTAACAGAAACTACCTCATATTCTATTATTAGGTAATTATTATAACAATTATAAAACAATACACGTTTATATGTAGGTAGGTACATTTATTTTTTTAAATACAGTTTATATTTTTTAAGATATTGTTAAAAGTTGACACATATTTTGATGAAGGATTGTCTTTAATAATTTTATGTTTATTTCGTCTATATGAAAGTGGCAAACAGCAGAATAAGTATGAAAAAAATATATTCTTTCCTTAAATTTAGTGCAGTTATCCAAAACGCATTTCATTTTTCCTTTCCTTTTATCATTATAATTAAAACTTCTGCAAGCAAGCAGCAAAAGTAAACAATTTCATATTTTATTTCATTCCCAATAACATTATTTCGTTATTCAGAAAATTATAATTACCTACTACATTTTTATTTGTACCAAATGTAGTAGTATATAAGAAATTATATTAAATACAGTCCTGGTATGGACAGAAAGTAATAATTTGAAACTATACCAACCAACAGCGATCAATCAGGCAGCAATATGGCATCATTCAAATTGATGCCTGTTATTGGTGGGTGAGAGTAGTGGGAGCAGGATGCGCAATAGTCTTCGGCTTATCTCTCTTCTTAAATCAAAAGGTTTAGATTTCCTAATTTCGGATACCTCCTTGCCTAATTTTGGATACCTGTAATTGGGTGTATTTTAGCAGCCCAAATTAGGAACAAATCTAGTTTCAACTTAAATTACTTTTTTTTGTCAGAACTATGGGTGCAAATAACTTTTCAATATACACGTACTATTAGATCCTATGCTTACCCAGCAATGTACCCAAAGTTGAATGTGAATAAATAACAAAAATACTACTTATAAAATATCACAAAAGAATTTGAGAGTTCATCTATCCGTGTAAATACAACTATTTATCATATAATATTATTGATATGTGACTAAATACACACAACAGTAATGAAATTGTCCATAATATAGAGACAATTTTGTAGATATATGGGTATCCAAAAATGGAAACCTGTCCGAAATTAGGTTACTTTCTATCAAATTTTTAGATAAATTATCAGTCTAAGAAAATGCCATCAAAATTTCAATAAAATTACACACAAGTTATGGTAGTTTCTTCATACCAGAAACTACATCTCTATACAGGGTGTTCAGTAAAGAATGGGCCAAACTACAGATATAATAGATAGTTTGGATAAAAATAAGCTGAAATAACTCAACTTACCTTAATCCAAAAGTTGATACCAACGGAACTACAGGGTGTCAAAGTTTAAAAAATAAATTACATTTTCGATCGCATCTACCGTATGTTATGAAATTTGGTATAGGGGGTTTCTTGGGACTATAAATTCGAATATGTCTACGATTTTGGTGTATCTGCTAGTGGGCGCCACCAACGATGGTTTGGACCCTCTAAATCGCTACGACTTTTTTTGCGCTACACTGGGTCTCATTTTGGACTGAAAAATTTTCTTCCCTATCTTTTCTAGTTAAAAAAGGTACACCTTGTTGATATCGCTAGAAGCAATGGTCTCTGAGAAAAACGCATCTAAATCTCATGATGCATGCAATTTATCTAAAAGTAACGTCAAATTTTTGCATAGGTAATGGGCCATACTGTAACAGCATAATACTGCGACCAAATTAAGCGAATTTTCGTGAAATTTGCTTCAAACGATCGAAACATAAGAAAGAAAATGTGATTTATTTCTTCAATTTTGACACCTTGTATCTTTGTTATTATTGATTTTGGTGGATTTTTGGATTTTTTTAGCAAAAGCTTTTGATCTCAGTATTATGCTGTTACAGTATGGCCCATTACTTACGCAACAATTTGACTTTACTTTTGCATGCATCATGAGATTTTGATACGTTTTTCTCAGAAAGCATTGCTTCTAGCGACATTAACAAGGTGTTTTCCAGACACCCTGTATATGCACAGGAGATTGCAAAAATGAAATAGGCTATATTCTTTAAGGAATAAGAACTCATGATTTACATCAATGGCAACCATCAATGTCAACTCCTCAAAGTTATAACTTGTTTGAGTAATAGTGGAGGCACTTCAGACGTTTTATTCTTATTTTCTGCTCATAAATATTTAATCAGCATAACGCAAATTGCATTGTATGTACAATTTCTATTTAAGTTGTACTAATATAATACATAATGTTTAGCCATACAAATATAACTAGCATTATATTTTTAATTTAGTTAACAGTATGATTCTAAAGAACAATAATTGCAACGAATGTATACAAAACCATTTAAGCAAACGATTCGTCCCCGTGACACATTTCGCAAACCTACATCAATATTTATTAAATAATTAATCTCTTAAATTCAAAATTGCAGATTTCTCCTCCATAAGCGTATTGCTATTAGCGTACACATTCAAATTTAATAAACAAATTCCTATACATCATAAATTTAGTGTTTTTTTTTCCGATTCATAGTGGCGCCATAAGCGTCGAAAGTTATAGATGGGGAGCATCGCAAAAAATTTCTAAGCTTACATTTTTGTCTGAAACTGAAATATAGAACACGTAGACCATTGGTTCGTTAAAACTTTTGAGTAAAATATAATAGTTATTTGTTTAACGAGACAGTAAAGCACGAGATTTAATGTCACGGCTGGTATTAAATCTACTTTATTGCCAAATTAAACATAATTTTTCGCCGAACAATTTTAATTTTATGATAATAGAAAACAAAGTTATGTATTTTATATTATTAAAATTGTATGAAACTTCTTTTATGAATAAACATAATTTCAGCAGGTCCTCTGTGGTTGCTCTTAGGTAGGTACACGGTAATAGCCATATTGGTGGCATTTAAATTCGTAAAAATAACTATTTATTATTTAAGATGAAAGAATTCACATTAACTCCGCCAGAAATTATTGAATTAACAAAGTAAATAGTGTGATTTATTAACAGAAAAATCGAAGATATGTCAGCAAACATATAAAAATTGAATGATTAAAAATAAACGAGTTTCAGAAAATGAACAAATTAAAAAAATTGTCATGGAGGCCCCTGATGATACGTATTTAGGTACAAAAGTAATTATAAATAAAATATTTTTGTGCACGAAGAATACTCACTATTATTATTTTAGATGGTAATGATTCTTGCCATATCTGGGACGTGTAGATGTGATAAATTACTTCAAATAAAAATGGAAGATATTGGAAATAAATTGCTGATAACTCTGCCAAATACAAAACCTACATAAATAGGTACTAACAGATTGTTTCTAAATATTCAAATGGTAAAACATATTATCAGTTTGGAACAAGACATTCTTAACTCAAAATTTTCATTTTCAAGATTTAATGGTGTATCAATTCCAAATATTGCATATTTTTATGTGCAAAAGATACATACATACAAGTGAACTTTGCTTAATAACCATCGAATGGCGCTGCGTTCAAATGTCACAGATCCAACATTGGTTTTGTGCTTTAGACCAAGCTGTCACAATTAGTCGTGCTGTGACGTTTAATGAAATGAGAAATTTTGGAAAAGAGTGTCACAAGTCAAAATAATATCAATGTGTATTTATATGAAAAACTGTCACATCTTTAAATAGACCAGTCATTCTCATAAGCTAAGTTGTTCTCATTTCATACAATAAACCGTAATATTTTGCGCAGTATTATAAATATTTTTATAATAATCTGTAAAATTGTATTATTTTAGTCTACTTTAATAAAATAATTTAGTTTATTAGAAATGTATTTCATTTTATTACCTAAACTCATGTTGAAAAACTTGTAAAAAAATATGTGAAAGAGTCACAACTCGGAATTATTTAACAAAAATAACAATAACAAAGTGCCAAAACCAAAGTAAACAAAAAATGTTATTAAAAATACTAAGAACTATCCACACAAACATTTTAACATGATTCAAACATTATGTATTTAATTATTTTCCAATATTTTTCGAAAGCTTTTTCTAATAGTTCTACCCCTTCATCCAGAGTCTTGGAAAATTTCTAGGATTTGTCCTGTTTATAAAAAGGTTCCAAAAATATTGTAACTAATTACAGGCCTATTGCAATCATAAGCAATTTAAAAAAATTGAAATTGTTATCCACAATCACCTTTACTCTCATGTCGAGAAATATATCTCCCAACATCAACACGGATTTGTAAAAGGACGTTCTACAACAACAAACCTAGTCTACAAAGTACAATATATTTCCGAGGTATTAGATAGGGGCAGTCAGGTAGACGTAATATACACTGATTTTTCTAAGGCGTTTTATCTTCTTAACCATGATCTATTGATTGATAAACTGCATTCTGCGGGTATATCGGGTGCTCTCTTAACCATGTTTCGCTCATACGTTACAAACCGTTTCCAATATGTTCAATATCGTGGCTTTCAGTCAAATAAATTTTCTCAATTTTCAGGTGTTCCTCAGGGATCTATTTTGGGGCCCTTATTCTTCATTATATTTATCAATGACTTAACTCAATTATTAAATATTAATTTTTATTGTATGCGGATGACCTTAAATTATTTGTTGAGATAAAGTCACTATCTGATTGTTATAGATTACAAGATAACTTAACAAAAGTACACCGTTGGTGTGAAGATAACTATTTACCTTTAAATGTCAGTAAATGTAATATTATGTCGTATAGCCGATGGAGACTGATTCAACATTTTGATTATCTTTTGGATGATACTATTTTAAATAGAGTGTCGCAGTTCAAAGACCTTGGTGTAACATTTTACGATAATCTGTCTTTTGACGTGCATATTCATTTAATAACTGAATTTGCATTTAAAAGCCTGGGTTTTATTTTGCATAATTCTAAGGCTTTTTGCAATACAGAAGATATTTTGTTATCAACATTTGATTTAATTAGCTTGCAGCGTAGGCGCATTATGTACTCTCTAATGTTTCTACACAAAATTGTTAATAATTTTCTAAATGCCCTTCTCTGGTATCTAGAATTTTTTACCGAGTTCCTAGATTAAATTCTAGATCTAGTTCTATTTTGCAGTTGCCAACTGCTCGTACTAATATACTTACGGCATCCCCTCTTCATCAAATGATTACTAACTACCAATTGTATGAAGATCGACTTGATATATTTTTCCACTCAATTAATTTTATTAAATCTCTATTTGTTTAGCTGTTTTTGTAAGACATGTTTGTGATTTTATTGTTTGTTTTTTTATTGTTTATGTTATATTATAGCTAAATACTGTTTGTTTGTTATTTGATATTTTGTTCATATTCGAGTTATTTCTGTCATTGTTTATTTTGTATTTTGAAATGTTTTTTTTTCTTGTCCTGTAACTTGGATTCGTCCCGTTGGACACTATATTTAAATAAATAAATAAATATTTAGAGTAAGATTATTTACAAAACTTTACCGAGCTCTCCTGAAAGTATGCATTTTTGAGTTATGACAGTCTTGTTCCAAACTGACGTATAACCAATTAATAGGAATTCATACATTTGGGAAGATGCCTAAACAAGTTGCTGCGTTTCTCAAATTGAAGGATGCTCACGAATACACCGAACATTCGTACGCGGTGTAGAACTAACTACATCTATCGGCCGTACCTATCTTCTGTGTTTGCAAAATACCGAACATTGTTCCATAACTTTAGCTACACTATTAATAAATTCAAGAGCTGATATCATAACTTTGAAAATACATGGTGGATGGAAATCTTCAACGGTAGCTGAAGGCTACATTGAGAAGTCCATAACTGCCATAACTCGTAAATCAGTTGTTAGCAAAAATCCCCACTGCAAGTAGGCAACCTATAGCAAATAGCAAAATCATTCGTCAGCGGCGCCAACAGACATATATCGGTTTAGAGCTTGTTAGCTATCACCAGTATGCCATAGTTCAGGCAACCGACAACTAACCCTGGCTATTCGTGTCTGTCAAACCCGACAGAAGAAAACTTAACCGCATGATGTAGAACGTAACTACTCTAGTGGTCACTAGTTCACTCTATGCACCAGTATATGTACCTATGTCTGATGACGCCAATGCCAATAAAATTAAATCAAATTAAAAAATAACTTTGAGGTTATGTAACTCAGTTAATACTGAATTTTCGAAAAAATGTTACAAGAACTTGACATTTTTTAATAATATCACTCCTTAACTTTTTTGTGCGAAGTTTTCGGACACCCTATATGTAACCAAACTTATACAGTGTCCAATTAGTCGGCACCATATGGGAAACATTTTTATTATTGATTTTATGAAAAAAAGTTATTCTTGATAAAAAGTTCTGCATGGTCTAAAACCCAAAATGAAGTAATCAGATTTCAATTTTTTGCAGTCGTATACGAGGTATGTCGAATAATGTAAATTTTGCTCAAGAGTAAAGTACTCTTTTTCATAATATCGACAATCGTTATTAAGAAAAGTTGATCCTAATTGAAAACTACGGTCAGATATCCAATCTATCACACCTACCATTAAAAAACAGATTTTGTTACTTTTACAAACTTCTATACAGGGTGTTTCAGTTCGAGTGAATCAAATTTTAACCACAGATAGAACTCGATAAGTAATTAAGCATTGCCTTATAAACCAATGTTCTTTGTCTCACCGTTTTCGCTCTACAGGGCCGTATTGGTCGGTTTTTACATCATATTATTTATGATATCTCTGGTATGGTTGTAACAATTTGATTCACATCTGGTATGATGACTTACGAATGTCTATAATTTACTGCAAAATTTACAAATTTTTTGTAGGTCAGTGGCGTAGAAACGGGTAGGGTAGCGGGATTTTTTTGCCCCAACTTCTACGCCAATGACCTAATACTTATTTGGGGTAAATTTTTAGATTCCTTGGACAATTTGGCATAATACTTGTTTGAAATCGGTCAAGTGTCTCGTTCTGCCGAAAATCTCAATAATGTGGGAGGCCGTTCTTCTGATAAAGCATAAAATTGTAAAAACCGTACCTACAAACTATTACCATACGCATCTAAGATATAGCAATAAGAAAAAGAATATTTCATTGTTTGCTGTTAACATTTTTACATGAAACGTTCCATTTTAATTTAATACATAATATTAAAGTAATATTACTTTGAAATGTATTTGCTATCATTACGAACCTAAATGCTTTATCAGAAGAACGGCCTCCCACATTATTGAGATTTTCGGCAGAACGAGACATTTAACCGATTTCAAACAAGTTTTATGCTAATTGTCCAAGGAATCTAAAAATTTACCCCAAATAAGTATTAGGTCATTGGCGTAGAAGTTGGGGCAAAAAAATCCTGCTACGCTACCCATTTCTACGCCACTGACCTTCAAAAAATGTGTAAATTTTGCAGTAAATTATAGACATTCGTAAGTATTAACATCATACCAGATTTGAATCAAATTGTTACAACCATACCAGAGATATCATAAATAATATGATGTAAAAAACCGACCAATACGGCCCTGTAGAGCGAAAACGGTGAGACATAGAACCTTGGTTTATAAGGTAAATCTTAATTACTTATCGAGTTCTATCTGTGGTTAAAATTTGATTCACTCGAACTGAAACACCCTGTATGCTTGATGGGTGCTGAATAGCCTAGTAATATTATCTTATTAAAGCTTAATACCACTTTCTGGAAAAACGACCCTTTAAAAAAATCGTAGTAGGCCAGACTTTTGTCACATCAATAAAATGGTTAGTAGAAAATAACCTATCTTCAGGGCACTAATTGTAAAAAAATTGGCTTACGCAAATTCCACAGCCTTCTCACATTTCTAGAGATGTTAACTTGAAAAAACGGAACACACTGTATACTTCAAAAAACTTCGACAACTTGTATCCCCAAAACAAATGCTCGAATATAAAATGCGAAAAAATAGTATTATGTTTGGAAATTCAAGCGATAATAGTGGTAAAAAATGAAGTACCTGCTATTAAAGAGAAGAATAACTAAGTATATCTATTTGATAAGGACTTAATTCTGAAACCTTGTAGTAAAACGTTACAGAAAAATTACGGACAATTCATCTCACTTCATCGGTCAGGCGACGTTCCTGAATTAGACAGGGTGTCCCAAAATTAATCAGCCAAAAATTAACTGTGGATTCTACGATCAAAAATAAGAAAAAGAGTTATATAATCATAAGTCCGTAGACGCCACCTAACGTAGCTATTGCTCTTTATAGGGGGACCCCAAAATTTGATTTTCTCCAAATATTTTCAAAACCAATCGAGATAAAGTAATCAAATTTAAAATTGAGAATCGAAATTAGATTGCGAATCTAATGTTCTAAAAATAATACCATAATTAGTCATAGGCGTGTCAAACTGGGCCTTATTGGATAAGAATTGATTGAGATACAAGCAAGTTGGAGCAATATTTACCCACTGACCCCTCAGTTTGGCACGCCTATGACCAATTATGAGAAATTATTTTCGGAACATTAGATTTGTGATCTAATTGTGATTCTCAATTTCTACTTTGATTACTTTATCTTGATCCCTTTTGGAAATATTTGGGAAAAATCAAATTTTGAGGTCCCCATTTAAGAGGCCATATCTCCGTTAGAGGGCGTCTACGGACTTATGATTATATACCTTTTTTTTCTTATTTTTGATCGTAGAATCCACAGTAATTTTTGGCAGGCTAATTTTGCGACACCCTGTATAGATATTTCCATCAATAGAACACTAATGGCACTTATACTGTAAGATTCGACCGATTTTTACGTACGAGTATTTCTTGCTTATCGTGTTGTATTAAAAGATTCTGTTACTTTGAAGGTGCTAACTGAATGAAGTTGTCGAAAGTGTTCCGAAACAATGTATGCGTCTTGACTATTTTCTGCATGACGCCGACTTTTACCTTTCTACACATTAAGTTCACCAAAAAAGAAGCGTCACGGGCGCGCGACAGCGTCGTAGAAGAGGGGGGATTTCCATTTCTATACAATAACAAACACCCATCGCTGTTCCAAAACCACGGTTTCCCACCTCCCCCACCTTCTAGGGGGTGTCCTTTTTAAATTAGGTATAAATTGCAAACCCGGCGAACATCATCCAGTAGTTTTTACTCAGTGGTGTGGCGAATTATAAGAAACGGAGATGAAAATTTTTGCGGTAGGTATCTTCATCGGAGAGTGCGTCTTTTTTGTGGGATAGTGTGGGAGAATTTTGATTTTTAGTGATTGTGATAGTGAAATGGATAATGCGACACAATAGTAGTATATTTTCGTTGACCTGTAAAATTTTTAGTACACAAGAAATAAAATGTGATAATTCGACTGAATACAATTTTATACAGTCGTAAATATACAGGGTGTTAGAGGTGTGACAGCCATAATTTTAACAAGCGATAGTATATATCAAAATAAACAAAAACAAAACTCAGTCTTAAAATCAACCATTTTCGAGAAAATATAAAATTTGATGTGCAAAAATGCAGTTAATTTGGGAATTTCTGCGTAATTTTCTGCATACAATGCAATGTTTGCTATTTCTACCAATTCATTTACTTTTAATAAAATAATTGTTTGCTTAAGAAAAACAAAAGACTACTAAAAGTAAATAAATTCATAGAAGTAGTATACATTGCATTTTATATTTTATGCACAAAATAACAGACATTATTGAATTACCTGAACTTTTACATATCAAATCGGATATTTTGATATTTTTTTATTACTCAAAAATGGTTGACCTATAAGTCTTTTTTGTTTATTTTGATATATACTATTGTGTGTTAACATGACAGTCAAACGTTTAACACCCTGTATAAATAATAGTAGTTTTCCACTTATTTTTGCAAGGAGTTTGTTTCAAAATAAAACTACTTACAAATGGCAAATTTGGCAACACTAAAAAAATTGCTCACTTTTTGTCAGTTTATAAAAAAAATCGATTTTTTGTAATGTGCTACGAGTATCCCAAATATAAGATGTCCTAAATAATCAATGCTCGAACAGATTCTTGAAATAAGACGATTTGACAAAATTTATCTCAAGTAAATCGATCATTTTTGATTTAATTTCAGGAACTTGTAATCAAATTTATTTTGTAAAAATTATTGGATATAATCACTATTATTTGCTAAATTTTCAAATTTTCGGGAGACAATATTCTATTATAAATTTCTGGACCACAAACTGTTTGTTGTTCGTCATTTTTAATATTCATACTTTTCTCTATATTTTCCTTATTAGTTTCTATTGGTTTTATTTTATTTTAAAACAAATAAATCACTTTCTAAGTATCAAAAGACATTTTTAATATATATTTTATTATATGTAGAAACAAACAAAATGTGTATTGGTGTACGCAAATTTTAGAATGTATTAAAAATAAAGACAGCATTACTATTTTATATAAATGACATTTATGAATCAGTTAAGATGTTTTATGTGAACAAACAATTAATTAGACTACAATTAATTTAATTAAAGTAATTCCTCACTGTTAGTCGTGTAGACAGCAAAACGTGTAAATCTCGTTGATATTAGAAATTACTTGCTAATTAGATGCGATCAATTTAATGACAGTTAATATTTCATGTCACGAACGATATGAAAGAGAAAAAATGTAACCCAGTGGCACAGAATTAATGTCACTGCCGATTCGATCAGCCAATTATAAATATGCATAAAGATTAAAGTCAAAAATTATAGAGATAGGACCGAAATACTAATTATATCTGACAGATTAGTGAAATGAGAACATATTTTTGATATAAGATAGCACATCAAAAAATAAAGTTTGAAAGGAATTAGTATTTCATGAATACATAATGTATCAGTTTAAAATACAGAACTCAGAATTTACAGTACATCAAAGAGAATAATTTTGTAACATTTTCTCTTAAACCGTTTACCTTTTGAGATACAAGAGGTTATATATTATTTTTTTATATAGTTTCCGTAACATAATTTTTTTTTGGCTTCATAATATATATTTTTTAAATTAGATATGGTTAATTTATTGGCAAGAACGCAAAATTATGCAAAAACTTGCCCATTATTAATCACATGGGAGTAGATATGGGAGTTTGCACGCTTATGAATATTTCTCATAATGTCTCTCGTCAACTTTTGAAATTGTTATTAGCATTTCAAAAAAAAACATGAAAACTTTATTAAAAAAGTATTAGGATTACAGTCCCTCTTCTATTGCATTACAACTTTAATTAAAATAAGAAAAAATAAAAGCTGTTTAACCTACTGTTTGCAGAAATTAAACTAAAATTAAAAATGTAAAAATTGTGAGAAACATTATACCATTTGAACTCGATTTTTTGGAAAATTAGTAACAATTTCAAAAATTGACAACATTTTTTCTCAAGAAAATCCAAACGTATACCATACCCACATAAAAAAGGTTATGCTGCGAAAACTTAAAAAAAAATAAATTCAATGCTCTGGATCTCAAAAACTGAGTGTTTAAAGAGAAAAGGTCCAAAAAAATATGCTCCCTCAATGTACTATCGATTTTTAAATTGTCTGCATTTAAAACTAATCCATAGAGAGTGATCCACATTTTTTGTAATATTCAATAAGACTCAAGAAAATTATTAGTAGAGTAGTTTCCATAAGCGATAAAATGTTATAAATGGTGAGATACAAAAAAGTCCTCAACTTAAAGTTGGTATATTTTTAAATTATAGTCAATGTATAGGGTAATGCATTAAATCGTGATAGTTTTAGTTCTTTTTACATATTTGAATTTGTCGTAATATTTCAAAAAAAAAAACATGGGACTAGATAAAATCAAAATATTTGAGTTTGAAATATGGTTAACCAACTAGATCCAGATTCGATATTTTGTACAATCCGTTTTATATAAAAATGCTAACTTTAAAATTGACATTCTTTAACTTTTATTAAGGTATTTATAAAGTTGTTTCGATAATTCTGGAAATATTTTAGCATTTTGTATAAAAATATATATAAAAAGACAACAAATCCAGTCCACCAAAAAATGGTTGAAACCTAAACGACCTAGTAAACCATCAACAGATTTTTCACATCTAGTTCCAAAATTTCTCGTTAATTAGGCAATATGTTAATTTTATCCTTTATTTTTCTTAATTTGGTTTTTTTATTTAGTTTAATTTGTCGAATGATGTTTCTTTTCTGACGAGGTACATTTGACATTTGGGTACACTAGCGTCGATGTAGATTATTCATGGGCGCTTTCACTCAACCACGTGTGTATTGATTTATATGAAATAGGTGTTTCTATGAGTGTCAAATGTGAATTAATGAATTAATTTTATAAACATTATAAAGCAAGATATTTACCATAAATTGGGTAACCATAATACCATTTTTAAAAAAATAACACGCACGTTTCTGCCTAAGAATGCATCCCTAGTCATCAAAGATTATCCGCACAATTATTTTTAAAAAACAATTTAAATTACAGTCGTAATAAAATGAAAAAAAAATGTCCGTCATTTTGATGTTTGGTAACGGTAACTTATAGTAATAAGTTTAAAAAAAGTAATAACTCGAAAATGGTCTGTTTTTCGAACAAAACAACAAAATTCTGTATCTTAGAAACATCACTAGCAGTAGTAAAATATCCAGTGCCATAGAATTTCAGTGTGACTGACTGAATTTGGTAAATAATAGACCAAGTTTCATCATTCTGTATCGGACGACTTCAGAAATATTTTACAAAATGTCACCTGTTTCAAATTTCAAAAATTGTTTGAATAAACAAAGCCATTTCAAACATTCTTCAAAAAAAAATACTTTTTTCATACCTTGAATTCTAAATTAAAAGTTTCCCAAATTAGTTCTGAAATATCTTATACATTGAAATATATATACAGGCTGTATTAAAGAGATACAGTGTGTTGAACATTTTTAAAAAATTTATTTTAAAATTGATATATTTTTAAACTAATGTTAATTTTTAAACGTAGTTTAATTTCAACCACATACTGTGTTTTGACATATTTTCGTATTTGTTACGGTTACATGGCAAATTTGGTCCAGTTCTACCTGAAAGAGCTCCGTTTCTATACTTTATAACGTTTACCGATAGACAACTATTGACGATTAACTGTAGACCTGTTCTCACAAGAGTCAGGAACTATTTTTTTTTATATATATATTTTCAGGTATTAACAATATTGTGTGAAACTAACTACTCTTCATTGATAGGAATTGTAGGATATTTGATATATATTAGCTTAAATAACCTTTCTTAAACAGTAAAAAAAGTCAGGAACCAGTTTGAAACTGTCACAAATGTTCGTCCAACTACTTCTTGAGCTACATGCATCAAAAACACATTCACAACTTAACTAGTCGAACATTTCTAATAGTTATTTTTACACAATATTGTTAATACCTAAAAATATATAAAGAACGATTACATAAGGGGTAAACATTATTTAAGTAGGTATTTGTCAAATTTAATTTAAAATTCATTGACAGGTTAAAATCACTGACATTGTCGATATAAATAATTTTAATTTATTGGTATAATAATTTTTCTAGTTAGATATTTGACTCAATTTAAAAGAGATCTCATCTATTGTGGTTGAATTTTCGAGTTCCCACAGTTTCAAAAGTGAACTTAGATATTTATAGTGTTTTCATTAAACCAGGTTAGTAAATTTAGCTAGATTATTTTTTTAGATAATTATTGAATAGAGCTTTGTCTGTGGAATTGTTCATTAGCATACCTAGATGTTTGGTATCAGATAGCATACATATGACTTCATTGATAGGAATTGTAGGATATTTGATATACCCATATTAGCTTAAAATACCTTTCTAATACAGTAACAAATGTTACAAAAGCTAATAATATAGAATATATGGGTAGATATTGTGGGTGTAATTCAACGCTGGTCGGGGCTTTAGTCCGCAGAGTAGTTAGTTTCACACAATACTATTAATGCCTAAAAATATATAAGAAACAATTCCTAACTATTGTGAGAATAGACCTCATATAGATAGTTACGTGTGAGCTCCGAACGAGACCGCAGCCGACCGAGAGCAACCACCACTGTCACCAAATTTGTAATAAAGTTATATGTTTCTCAACTGTATGCGCAAGAATTATGCAAGAATCTCGTCCTGTTTTGCAAGACAAGACAAGACTTTTGCAGAATTTCTTGACTTACCTAATATTAATTTATATCTTCCTTATAAAACTCCATAATAAAAGTAGTGATATAACAAGTTGCTATTATTTTTCGACGTTTGGCTGATCGTTTGTTTAATTAGAAAACACCCTGTACGTTATTTGCCTTAAAGTTTTCGTTCCGTGACAACGGTTTCAAACATTTTGTCATTTCGCGTAATAATCCGCATCACATAATAAGTTTCTTCGCCTTTTCAATGCGATTATTAGAGAGCAACCAGCGGATAAACAATCGAATACATAGCTTAATTACTAAGCCTACTAAGCGCTCCGCGTCGGAAACAATAGACGATTCACCGCTTAATTACCCTACGTTTATGGATAACGAGTAACAGCGGCAGCCAGCTAATAAAGATATAATAGCCAGGCCTTTCTTTTCGTTGCATTGTTATAACGACACGTTATTGGTGTCAGTTTGTTCATCGAGGATTTGTTAGTATTCGACAGGGTCCTCCTCATTATTTCTCAATAATTCGCACGGCGCAAATGTAGTTCAAAGTCTGTATAGAATAATACGACTCGCTCTAATAATGCAGTCAGAGGCATATAACGTAACATCGGGAATATAAAATATGGTTGCGCGTTTGGAATTACTAGATAATATTAGCGAATTTGTCACATTATCACTTTCTATTGCGATAACATTTCATTGCACATATGTCATGTTTCATTGAATGTGGAAATGGAACTGTGACGAATTATAATTATTAGAAAATGCCTTTCTTTATTAACGCATGAAGAAATTAAAACAAGACACACTTATACATAGAGAAGCCTTTGTGGTAGTGATAGGCCTCACAAAAATATGACAAAGTTTGTACATTCACTACGACATTAGTCTAAATGTACCTATACAAGGCCCATGGAGACATACTAGATATCACGATTTAAGCCAATATGCCTTAATAAAATGTTGATAATAAAAAAGATACAGAGTGACAAAGTTGGAATTTAAAAAGTGATTTTTTGTAACAATTACTCTGTTTTTGACTGTATCAACTTAACAATTTGTAAATAGATGTTTTTGGATATGAGAAATCATAATCTGTTGTCTATCGTCCGCCATATTTGTGACGTAAATGTGAGTGTAACTTTTTTAACCCTAACGTTATCATGTTTTTTATTAAACAATCTTAAACTTTCATTGTTCTTGAGGAAAAAAGGTATACTTGTCATTAGTGGACATTTTTGAGATAATAGCTTTTCAACAATCAGCTGCATACAGTTATTACAATTATTAGACAAAATTTATGTTAAAGTTAATAAGTATCCAGTTCTCAATTACTTCAAATTATTATTTACAAATTATTGCAATTAAAAAATCGAAAAATTCTGACAACAATTTTTCGTATTCAGATATGAGAGATGACTGTTATTAGTTGGCAATTAAATTTCAATATGTGCTGGGCAACAAGAATATTTAGGAGGATTTGGAAACAGATTACAACCTGATAATCAACAATTTAAAAAATCAGGATGACTATCTGGAGCTGCAAGAATCAGGATGACTTCCATTTTAAAAACGTTACACGGTTGAAAAATACTATCCGTACCATTTTACGCCAGTGCAAATTTTATTGCTTGGCGGTTTACCTTCAACATATCCAATTGGCAAGGCGCCTACTACATTAGAATATTTTCAGTGAACTATGCAGCTGATTGTTGAAAAGCTGTTTTTTCGAAAATGGCCAATTTATGAGACTAATGACAAGTATATATTTTTTCTTCAAAGGCAATCTAGGTTTAAGATTTGTTAATAAAAAACGTGATAACGTTAGAGCCAAAAAAATTACGCTCGCAATACGTCACAAAAACGATGGATGTGGTGCCCTCTAGGAAGTTCGTCTAAACAGAAAACAGATTATGATTTCTCATATCCAGAAACGTCTATTTCCAAATATTTAAGTTAAGATACATTCAAAGACAGTGTAATTATTACAAACTTTTCTAAATTTCAAATTTGACACCCTGTATCTTTTTTATTATCAACATTTTATTAAGGCACGTTGGCTTAAGTCGTAATATTTTGAATTGAAAAATCTATGTCTCCATGAACCATTACAAATCACCCTGTATAAAGTGCAATATAGATTTGAAACTTTATATAAAGGGTATTTCGGATATACGTGATTTAAATAAATATTTTAAATTTCGGCTACTTCCAGAAATACCGCAAGTAGTCGCTATTTCAAATGGAGCACCCAATATATCATTGCATTGTAGGTATAGCATACGACATACTACACCCAGTCGTTTTGGAGTAATTTGACAGTTAAAAAAATGACAGATGACGAGATCTGTAAGCATCTCTATAACTTTTATCGTCTTACATTTAGACAACACATGAAATCTTCAGAATTTTTTCATACATTTTTTTATTAGGTATTAATAATATTGCATGAAATTAACTACTCTAGCTAGATTTATTATTTAAATTGTTCTATATTTTAAGTTTTATGGGTTATTCTGCAAATAAAATAGTAATTTACATATTGACGTGTTTGTAATTTTATTCTGCATATGTTACGGTCAAGATCTAGTATGTCACCCATAAGAAAAAAACAATTGAATGTTGCTTAACCGAAACTAGTTAGTAGCCGTAGTTTCATTCGACTAAAGTTTATGTCTCATATATTCTTATCCCTCTGTACCAAATTTCAGCTCTTTCTGATTAGACATAATGACGGTAGATGGTATTTTAAAAAATCGCTATTTTCAGTTTTTTCACCGTATTTTAGCAACAGCTGCAGATATATTGAATGACCACCCTGTATAGTAGCTGTCCTAAACTACTACACCAAATGCTACAGTTATTTGGTTGCATTTTACCAATTTCAATAGACAAAACATTTCTTTTTCGAAATAAAACAAAATGTAATTCTTTGTGTCATGGGCATTTAGTTTTTTCCCCTGCATTAGACATTGCTGAGTTAGAGTTAAATTTATTATTTTTTGAGAATTTTGCGATTACTTCTGATTTTCAAAAACCACTGTCATAAATTTCCTATTAGACTACATTTTATTGCTAATAAAACACTATATTACTTTGACACATTCAAATTTAGATGCAAAAAATCTATTTCACCTTGTCAAGTCGGTATACTGAATCAGTTTCTTATAGATTCCGGTTTTTATCAACTTTCTTATTGCAAATAGGATGCGAATTAATTCAGATTGCTATTGAATAAATTTAAAGAAATTAAGCATTAAATTGAATAAAATGTGAATTACAATTAACTTATGACAGTAAATACGCCTAGTTTGGCCGTGCCAATCTTTAAATGTTTTAGTTTAGTTGTAAATTTTAAGTGACTATTTGGTACGTTGACAGCGATAATTCAATTGAATCTATCATATATTTATCAATCCATAGGCGTAGAGGTATTTTGGCAATTTCGAATAGGTCCTGGAGGGCACAATAGCAACCCCTCATTGTGCGAATGACCTGAAAAATGTCCCCGAATACAAATCCGCTTTCATCAATTCTGATGTTTCGAATGGCGTTCGTTGAGTTTCACTATAATTTAAAAAAAATAATTAAAAACTTGCGTCCATAATAGGCAGAAACGTATTTCTCTATTAATAATCATCTATTAAAACTGCGTTTTAATTAAAAAACAGATGAACGTAGTCTCCACGGGATAGGATCTCGTACTATACTGTAAATAGTTTGCAGTGCACGAGATATCTACGATAGATCAGACGAGCAACTCAATATACAATAAATTACAAATACCTATTTAAAACCATTTTGATATATTTTTTTCTACATAGACCTTTCTTTCCATTCTCAATTAAGTTATTATTGCTATTAGTTTCGATACACCGACAATTTTGCAATTTACCATTGTGACCAATGTTGTGCAAATTTTATGATGCCTAAACGTATCGTTTAAAGAAAGAGGACGGCATAGTGACCGATGAATTCTTCCTAAAAACAACTTGATTGGCCGTCGAATAACGAAAATGCTTTATTAGTTATATTTGCATATAGAAACCGAAATTTATTATTCGGTAAATTTATGGTTATATTGACCTTTACAAAAACTACCTATATTTGTGTGGTTTATGGGTGTCATTAAAAAGGATGTATGACTGTATGATTGTGACACCGGTATTTTGATTGAAAAACTGGAATATCGACAAAAATGGCATAACATAACAATTGCTGGATCTTCAAAGATTTTTCCATTTTCAATAAAATTGTTGCTTTTGAGAAAATTAAGAGCAGTTAATAGTTTTCATGAGCTAAAAACATTGATGCTAAAATCTACATTATTTTACTAATAAAAGACTATACACTTCTAAATTTTAACAGTCCTTAAATACCCATGACATTAGGATTCTTTTACAATTTCTTTAAATTAACATTTTTTTTCTAGTAAAATATTAGAATACAATCATCGGTCAGTGGTCGCGCGGTTTAAGGCGTCAGTACTTGAATCGAGTTGACTGGATCGCTATGGGTTCGACCCACGCAGCCGGTAGACCGTATATAAGCTATATTCGTGGAGAGATTGGCACCTTCTCTGCGGGTATGGTAGGGTGGAAGAATGTTGGCTTGGGTCAATGTGAGAGATTGATACCGGTTGACATTTGACTACCCCCCTAATTAATGAGGTTTTTCAGGTTTCCCTCATTCCTGCACTGAATGGTGGTTAGAGCCTACCAACGTAAGTCGTTTCTGGGCGCAAACGCGGCCTGCTTAATAATAATATGTCGCTCCTCTCCCGTACATGTTTCCCCGACTTCTGGGATAATCCTCGTGATTAGAATGAGGGGTAGAGATATTTTTATTATTATATTCCATGAATTTTTAATTACAAAAAACCAAATACAAAACGATTTTTGTTGCACTCACAAATTCAATTTTAACTCAAAATAATGCTTTATACATATAAACTGATAAAAATTATTGTAAATTTGCATGTTGCTTACATCATACTTTAACGTAAAAAATACGAAATCCATACTGTATTACAATAATCTCCATATGAATGCCGTATATCTTACATCTTACATGATTTTTTTCTAAAAATGTATAATAACCTTGTAAAAATACATTTCATGTGTACAAAAACAAAGTTTTATTATGAAATATGCATAAGTAGTGATTTTCCATTAAAGTTTTAACTTTACATTCTAGTGTGTTATTTCTAACTATTAACCTAGGCAATAAATAACCACCAAGCCATCGTGTAATATTTTGCTATTAATTTTTATCAGTGTACCTAAAATTTATTTTCTTTGTAACTATCCACTTATTTAATAAAATAGCCTTTACTATTGACTTTGTATGAGGTTAATTCAAGCTCCTTATGACTGGAAAACCCAAGCCAACTTTCAACAGATAATGCACCACTCATAAACGTCGACCTGTGCACAAACATAACCCATATTTATTAATTACCAATTACATACACGAATCTTGATGGGATCCTTATCACGAAAAAGAAATAGCAGCTCTCGCACGAATTAGAAAGCGACCCCCTCGCTGATCCCTATCATTTGCGACTAAATCGCAAGTGCGCTACAAATGTTAGGTTAGGTTGGATGATGATGTTTACGGTCGCGTTGGTTGCATAACGGCTTTGTTACCGCCGGCTTCCGCAACCGTAATTTCGTCTGAAATTATTGTTTGCCCGCTGGCTGCCTAATTGCACGTATCCACGTAAGACGAACTGTTTCGTGGTGAACGCTTCTGTAGTTCATCGTCGTTTCATAACGCATATCGATGATTATCAGTGTCTTATATACAAGGTGTTCCGGTGTGAGGGCAGAAGAGTATCAAAATTTACCGAGCTATAGATCCGGATGAAATAGTGTTAAAATTCTAATGACTTTTCTTTATATCGCGCAAGTTTATGATATAGAGGTAGTTCAATTTTAAAAATTAAAAAATAGTAACTGTTTTTAGATATACTTTTAAAAATCTTGAAGAGATCAATATGATTTTTGGTTGAGGTATTAACAGATTTTAGACAAAGAATTTATAGGTTATTATTATAAGTAAAAATTTTGTTGAAGAAATATACAATGTGTCTCACTTTTCATGGAGCCACCCTGGTATCTCGCTCACCTGATATCCCAATACTTTGAAACTTTGGTGGTGAATACAGGGTGTTAAAAAAAGAGTGTAAAATATTTCAGGAGGTAATAGTCTTCCAAAAACTCATACAGTGTGTTCTGCAGAAAGTCGAGGTAAGCAGCGCCTGTTAATCGGTTTGCAAAAACCACAGGAGCTACAAACCTGTCACCTACAATACCCATCCAAATGTTTAATGAAAAACGTGCCTGATGTCCAGATTCTATTAGAGCATGAGGATTTTTGTCGGCCCAAACATAAAACATTCCATATCTCCGCAACCGTTACTTTGCGGACCCATGTTTATTGAGACTTTTCTGCTTATTTTGGTTCATACTATTACCTCCTTAAATATTTTACACTCTTTTTTTAACACCCTGTATATACCTATACAGTGAGTTTTTAAACGTAGCCATATTGTTTATAGTCAGAAGAATCCGATTCTAAGATGGAGTTAGGGGGTCGATTTAAAAAAAAAAAGTATTAGCGATTTTTTTAGAAGAAAACTAATAAAATATTCTTAATCAGCACCTTTAGAAACGCTCTTTTACAAGATTGCATCGTTGTGGGTTCAAAGGTGTTTGAGATATGGGCCGTCAAGAAACAATTTTTTTCAACTTAAATAATTTGTATCTGTAAAACGGGCTCTCAAATGAAAAAAAATGTATTCTTTAATTTTTGTTCAGCAGTTATGCACTCTATACAGGGTGAGTCAGAAATAGGTTTAAAAAATTTAACTGAAAATTCTTGCCAAAATAAAGTTTTTATTTAAATAAATTTTTGTTCTAACATGCCTCCTTCCAAAGATACAGGGTGTGGAAATTTTGGAAAATGAAAGCATCACTATGGTGAATCTTTTTTTAAAACTATGTTTCGCCACAGGCATATATTAAATATAACAATTATTTTAGATTAAGCCATTTTGGTATGTTTGAGATATGGCATGTGACAACAGAAGGTAAAACTTAAGGTTAAAATAAGAATAAAAAGGAAAATTGTAATGATTCAAACTCATTAAAAAATTCTGTTTTCCTCAATGAAATAAAAGTGGAGCATAACAGAATAATACGGAATATCGACAGAAAATTAATAATGAGATTGAGTAATGCTACTGCATGAGCGCATGTTTCTTTAAATATATTTTTAATCAAAACAATTGAATCATACAAAAATTGAAATAATGCAGATCAAATTTCAATAATAATTATCACTTATTTTCAAGACAAGATTAAAACTGTTTTTTTGTCACGTATTTTGCAAATTGGACACAATTTTGCGATTGCAACAAGAACAATTCGAAAGCTATCCGTACTTTTCGTCCAAATATTTATAAAACAAAAATCTTTTCTTTTTCGTAACACGTATTTTTACATGGATTTTGAAATAAACGACCGTAACTTTTAAAATGCATAGCAGTTTTAACGTGCGGCCACGCCTTTGTTAACATTTGAATGTTAATAGTTGAAGAAAAATGGCACAAGAGTTGGCCGTGGCCTTATCATTCATTTGTCAGTGTGACGCACAATTAATCAACCAGTGGCGTGTCGTGATATCGCGTATACGAACCAGGAAAAATGAAATTAACTTGGAAGATAATCCGAAAAAAATAAATAACTAAATTGTTTATACCTTAAAATATTTCTTTCTAGATACAGTTTGACCGTTTCGAGGGACTTATTGGAGGTAATCTGCCGACGGCCGGAAGCGGGACAAAAGACTTACGATTTCTTTTGAAAGATGGCGCGTTTTTTACGCGCCGAGCGTAATCCGGCCTATTCGTATTAAAAAGCCATTTCAATGGACTTTTGAATTAGATCGTTAAGCGAGGAGGGTTCCGAGACGTGTGGGAGGAGGCCGGGCCGGTTTTCTTTTGTTTTCCGGCAGTTTATTGTCAATAATTTGCATGGGCTGGCCGATGTCATTTAATACTTTTCGTTCGGGGCGCATGATTATTTTTTATTATTCTAATTTGAATAAAAATGCAAATAAATACGACGGAAATCCGTTGCCATTAGGCCTCGCCGAATAAAGGGAAAATTAACGTACGTTATACAGGGTGTTCGCCGCAGAAACCCGTAGTTTAGCAAACCAGATGGCCTAACAAACAAATTTTGAAATATGTTACGAAAAAGGAAATATTCAATATTTTTGTAACGTATCTCATTCTTTATTAGTGTTGGCTGAGACAAGAACTCTTGCCAATTTTGAGTCTTACATAACAAGACAAGAGTCTCTTTAAGCTCTTGTTCTTGCAAGATGATGTCTTGCGAGAGTCTCACAAATTTGTTGTCTTGCATGATTCTTGCAAGACTGTGGGATATAAATGAGAACCATGGAACTTTATTACGAATTTGATAACAGTGTATTTTATATACTGTCCTGTCCTTTAGATAAAGTGTATACCTACAATAGAGATACAGTATTTATTTTTTCAACTAATGTTTACTGAAATATTGCCCAATCTTATATTTGCGAGACTTCTTACCGTAGTAATATTTCTTATCTTCTTATTTTTATCTCGCAAGAATTTTCTTAAATCTTGTCTTGTAATTCGAGTTGTCAAGTCTTGTTTTATCTCGCGAGACTAATACAAGATCAAGAAAAAACAGGATAAGATTGCAACACTATTTTTCATTATAAAAATTATACAAAAACTTACCGCTCATCTGCATCACAACCTCCCGGTTCCTCGAAGAACGAGCATCAGTTCATTGTCCACTCGCGAAACGCGAAATTGGTGAGTCTACATTGGTTTCTCAGAGAAATTGACCCACCTGGGTATACATATACACCCCAGTCTCCTTCTCTAAAAAAGCAATTAGGGCCTTATCACTCGAGTGATACGCCGATAATGTGAATTACCGGATATTACAAGAGATGCTCGTCCCTAGGCTCGATCTCACCAATCAACGGATACATACGGATATAGTCACTGTGTTGACCACGGCAGTCAATACAACTTACTCCGGAATGTCACTATATTATAAAAGTTACTCACTATAACAGTCATTGTAACTACTGCTCGTCAAAACTGCACGGTGGGTTGTACAGCTGGGTTTAACAAAAACTGAAACAAAAATGTTGCTAATTATCTATTACAAAGATGATGACGAGGATGTTGATTTTTGTACAAACACTATTTAAATTGTATATAAAAAGCTGAAAATAAAAAATATATTGTAAAACAACAATGAGCCTGAAAATAAATACATATAATATAAATTCGTAAAATTATAGCAAGTATATATCCGGTTATAACTTGTGCTAACCTTTGCTAAAATACTGTTTGAACTGCAACAAATTTTCTAGTTTCCGAATTTAATTTTTGATATAGTTCTATGAACCATGAATTTTTTCCACGTTTGTGAAAAGTCCTGAGGTTACATTATTCAATAATCAAAACGATGTTAAACATACAAAATATAAATATTCATAAATACAGCCAAACAATATGGATAGAGAGAACCCTGGAAGGTTAAAGAAAAACAAATTGAGACAAATTTCGAGATTTTCATATTTTTAAAGACCGTTTTGCCAAATGAAATTTTACTACGATTTAACAGAGTTGGGTATGGTTGCTAGTGTTGGCTCAGACAAGAAAATCTTGCAAAATCTGAACAAGAACCCCCTTGTACAAGATTACATCGTTGTGGGTTCAAAGGTGTTTGAGATATGGGCCGCCAAAAACAATTTTTTTCAACTTAAATTTGTATCTGTAAAACGGGCTCTCAAATGAAAAAAATGTATTCATTAATTTTTGTTCACCACTTATGCACTCTATACAGGGTGAGTCAGACATAAGTTTAAAAAATTTAACTGAAAATTCTTCTTACCAAAATAAAGTTTTTATTCAAATAAATTTTAGTTCTAACATGCCTTTTTCCAAAGATACAGGGTGCGGAAATTTTAGAAAATGAAAGCATCACTATGGTGAATCTTTTTTTTAAAACTATGTTTCGCCACAGGCAAATATTAAAACTAACAATTATTTTAGATTAAGCCATTTTTTTATTACAAAAAAGTATTCTACATAATTTCAGTAAATAGCTCATTTTTGGAGTAAATACATTTTTTACGGAAATATGCACATAAGTATGTATTTTTAGTAACTGAATCAAATACCCAACAAATTATAAAATTATGTAAGTATACTTTTTTGTAGTAAGAAATGGCTTAATCTAAAAAATTTATTAGTTTTAATATTAGACAGTGGCGCAGCACGTTTTCTTTTAAAGGTTCACCATTTTTTCTAAATTCCTGCACCCTGCATCTTTGTAAGGAGGCTTGTCAGAAGAAATAACTTGCAGTCAAATTTTTTGCACCTGCTTCTAACTCACCATGTACTTATAGAACGCTCCAGATTTTAAAGTTATAGTTCTAATTCTAGTTTGTGTAGCTACTAAAATTTTCTAATAAAATATCAATGAATTTAACATACATTGCCTTATCGCCACTACAACTAATTTTATTATTTCTTCTTTTGTAAAGGTTCTTTCTGCTGTGGCAGCGGTAGCCCTTGCGAGGCCTGAAGCAGGTTACAGCTACAGCGCCCCAAGCGGCCCGAGTGCCGGAGGTGGCTACCCCTCAGGTCCCTCCCCGCAGTACGGGGCACCTGCACAGCCCCCCACCATCCACAAACACGTGTACGTGCACGTACCACCACCAGAGACGGACCTTCCCGCCCCCAGGAAGCCTATCACGGTCGCCCCAGCACAGAAGCACTACAAGATCATCTTCATTAAGGTATGTGGTCCACCCCTTGTTCTAAACAAATGTTTCAGCAAGCAGCAGTTTAATACACAAGTCTAAAATTTTGCCCCATTACCAATGTTAAGAAAAAATAGGGCATAATGAAACAAAAATAGTACCGTCACATATAGTCGAGGCAAGAATTCAGACGACTTACCTCACGGCTGGCATTATGCAATTGTTTTTATTTTCAACATAATTTTCGATTACAAAAGGAATTAAGCGGATCGTAAATATACAAGATAGAAAACATTTAGCGGCTAAAGGATCCGGAAAAGAAGGTGATAAGGAACAACGAGCAACTGCGGACAACGTTGTTTCTAGGTTATTGCCCTTCATCAGCGCAGTGCAGCTTAAACAAACAAGAAGGAAAAAAAAATGTTTTCTATCTTGTATATTTACGATCCGCTTAATTCCTTTTGTACTTGTATTGTTCTGGCTGAGACCCTGACACAGTAGTCGCTGGACTCTCTTCCGCAGCGACTGCTACTCTTGTCCTCAAAACAGAGGATGTGTGGCACGATGCTGCAAATTAGGGATAGATGGCTGCTGGTCATTCTCCTGTGTAGTCGTGTCATTTGCCCTTCTTTTTTCCTTCTTGTTTGTTTAAGCTGCACTGCGCTGATGAAGGGCAATAACCTAGAAACAACGTTGTCCGCAGTTGCTCGTTGTTCCTTATCACCTTCTTTTCCGGATCCTTTAGCCGCTAAATGTTTTCTATCTTATAATTTTCGATATTTGGTCACGTTAAAAACAATATTTTGTTTGCAATTTGGTATATAGTGCAAACATTTATTGTAGTATATAGTTTTATTTTTCTCAGTTGCAGTTTCATAAATATTTTTTGGCATTTTTTTAAATTTTAAAACAGCACATATACCACAGTGTAATTGTCACTGACAGCGGCAAAACGTTACCTGTAACTTTTACAACAACAAATGCATTAATGGTTTTTTCACAGTTTAAAATTTAAACAAGACAAATTTACTCGGTATCAATACAAACCTCTTGTGAAAATATAAAGGATTATTCATTTGTTCGTATTGAAGTAAATTGTCTGAATTCTTGCCGCAACTATAACCAATCTTTAACATACAGTTTAGTTAAAACATTGTCAGTGCTTTAGATTTGAAATCTGGAAATATGTGACTGTTTAACTTTAGATTACTTTTTTAGGCCCCAACTCCACCAACCCCAACTGCCCCAATAATCCCAGCACAACCACAGAATGAAGAGAAGACATTGGTCTACGTTCTGGTGAAGAAACCTGAACCAGAACCAGAAATCACCATTCCCACACCTGCACCAACACAACCAAGCAAACCAGAAGTCTACTTCATCAGATACAAGACTCAGGTAAGATACCATAACAAGAAACCAAACAAAATCTGGTGTAGAGAGTCTTACTGACAAATAATACTAATACCCCTCCTTCTATATTGCTTGTAATACCTTTCAATAGAAAAATCAATGAGTCTTAAATTCAGATGGCGACATGGCATTTATAATAAATTTGTTCTAGAAGGAAGAAGGTGGTGGTGGTGGATACCCAGCCAGCGGCCAACCTTCCAGTTCTTACGGTGCCCCCTCGGCCCCGGCAGCGCCATCTAGCGAGTACGGAGCCCCCGCACGTTCTGGTTACTAATTACTTTCCGTAAAGTAAATGTAAATTTGTAAATATTACCTCCAATGCCAGTCGAACATTATTTTTACTTGTGATTTTTATTATATCTATTAGCAAATGAGTTTTATTGGAAAAATCACGGTTGACAAATGTCATTCCTTATTCAACGAAGGGAATGCAAGATATTTTTGTATGGCAAATAACGTTTTTATATTGTTATTGCACAGTGACGTTAGATGTTGTTGAATTTTTGTATATATCTTAGTTAAATGTAATTTAAGAAAAGCTTTATACAAATGTATGTAGTAGCCCATAAGTTTATATTTAGGTTTTTATGTATCTACACTTACAATTGTACCTATTTGAATATTTTTTTACTTACATTTTTAATAAAAAAAAATATAGGAAACGTTTAGAAAATTGTTTTATTGCATGCCGCATACTCATTAACAAAAAAATACCTTTCAAAGAAATGATGATGCAAAATTATTGCATACAATTAGAATTACATATTGCCGTATTCACTGTTGTATAATGACTACTAAATTAACAATATCTTGACATTCATAGTGGCATATACTGCCATTAGGCTACTAAAAACCAAAAATGATTATTCGGTTTTTCATAAAACTGAAACATTTCATCTAATCAGATAGAATATCTATCCAAATACTACAAAAGTCATTGGAACCCAATATACATTTGTACTGTGTTTTGAATTTTGAAGTTACATGAATATTTTATTCAATTTAGATGTGTAACGAGCGTGCTTTAGATACATTTAGGAAACCAGAAATGACATAATTTAACTAACTTCAAAACAGATTATCAGATAAATCAAAATTGCATACATAGATCTATCAAATAGTCTAATGCTTGTTTATACAGGGTATCCCAACGAAAATTTGACCCCCCCTATAATTGGAAAATCGAATAATATTTCAAAATTCGCCGAGACCCGTCGATTTTTGTTCTTGAGGGGAGCTTTTTTGACAGTCAAGCCAACTCGATATGTTCATCCCCCCAATGCCTAGCAACCCCAACTTAAACATTTCAAATGCAACTACCCCACTTGTGGCACATCATTTTAAAGCCCTTTTCATTGCGAATACAGTGACGTGCCGTTTTTAGAAATCGGTTGAGATTTGACAGAATTATTGGTTACAAACGAAAAGATGACAAACCAACTTACGCGTAGTAATTTCTACACAAATGCCCAACACTAATAAGTTTTTCATCTACTACACATGACCGCATTACCTAATTGTTATTGATGTGTCTATCAGTTTACACAAAAGTCAGAAATGAAATAAAAAAGCTGAAGCAAATAATAAATCAGATTTATTTGATGAATTGCTCAAAGTGACCCCCGTTAACTTCCAAACAATAATAGAGTGTTTTCAAATTCTGTTCGAACATTATTAAAGACATCCGCAGTTATTAATCGGCATTCTTCTACAATTCTCTGACGTAGCACTTCCAATGTTTCCGGCTGAGTGGCGTATACTCGTGATTTTAAATGACCCCACAGAAAAAAGTCCAAAGGGGACAGATCCGGAGATCTTGGTGGTCATTCGACGGGACCTCTTCTGCCAATCCAATGCCCCGGGAAATGGTCATCCAAAAATTGTCGCACAGCAGCAGCATAGTGCGGGGCGCACCATCTTGTTGGAAGGTTATTTCATTTTCTAGTAAATTGTCGTCACTTTCTAAAATCTCTGTTATCCTAGGATCAAATTTTACTTTTCCAATAATAGATAGGTGTTTCCATTGAGATTACCTTGGATGAAAAATGGTCCAACAAGATGGTCGCCCAAAATGCCTGCCTAAACATTCAATTTTTGAGGTGTCTGAGTATGAAATTCCCTGATTAAATGCGGATTAGTATCACTCCAATAACGACAATTGTGTCTATTCACTTCGCCATTCAACATAAATGTGCATTCGTCGGAGAAACATGTATTGTAGAGAAGATTTGGATTCAGAAGAAGTTGTTCACTAAAGTATTCGCAAAATTGGTTACGGCGATCAAAGTCATCTTCATGCAACTCTTGAACCAGTGTCATCATAAATGGATGAAACTTGTGTTTTTTCAAAATTCGATGAACACTGGAACGGGATACGCCAGAAGTTTGAGACACAGTTGTAATTGATTGCGTATTATCCATCTGTACATGACCCAAAACTGCCACTTCAACTGCTTCATTTCAAACTGGCCCAATTACTTCACGTTTCTTGTTTAAAAGCGAACCTGTTGCAACAAATTTGTCAATCAGGTGTTTAACGTACTGGTGGTTTACATTTTTTTCAGGATGATTGGCATTAAAAATTCGTGCTGTAGCTTTAGCGCAATCGTGATTTCGATAATAAATTGCAACAATTTCTACTCTTTCCGCGATAGAATAAACCATTTCGAACACACGTTAATACTTTCAATAACGGCTAAAACTAACGATTTCTTGGTCACAAGCAAAAACACCGACTTTTTGTGTAGTACTGATTTTTGTTAATTTGAAAAGGTCTGAATTCCTATAAACTTAAGTATCTTCTACTAATAACAATTAGGTAATTTCATTTCTGACTTTTTGTAAACTGATATACACATCAATATCAATTAGTTAATGAGTTCATGTGTAGTAGATGAAAATCTTATTAGTGGTGGGCATTTGTTTAGAAATTACTACTCGTAAGTTTCATTGTCATTTTTCGTTTGTAACCAATAATTCTGTCAAATCTCAACCAATTTCTAAAAACGGTACGTCACTGTATTCGCAATGAAAAGAGCTTTAAAATGATGTGACAAGTGGGGTAGTTGCATTTGAAATTTTTAAGTTGCGGTTACTAGGCATTAGGGGGATGAACATATCGAGTTGGCTTGACTGTCAAAAAAGCTCCCCCCAAGAACAAAAATCGACGGGTTTTCGCGAATTTTGAAATATTATTCGATTTTCCAATTATAGGGGGGTCAAATTTTCATTGGGATACCCTGTATATAAAGGCTCTAATGGATATACTTTAAGAAACTCTACAAATTCTAGTTTGATTCCAGTAAAAACTTGAACAGCTGATGAACTGAAAACTAAAATAAATATAATCAGATGAAATGATGACATATTTAGCAATTTGCCGTCTGTGTTTGTCCGTTTACCAACATGTTGATTTATCATAGGAGGTGGGTAAAAAGTTATCATTTGGTCGAAGTAATACTTAGACAGGACACAATACCTAGATACGCGTAGGTTTCTCTAGATTACCCAAAATGCTGAACAATAGGAGGCAATACTGGCAAATTCAAATTTTAATAACTCGCTTATATTTTAAATAGAACACTCAGTATTTTATAATAATTTTTCTGTATGCAGTTCGAAAAGATACAAACTATAAAAATATATAATCAAATTCTCAATTAAACACCCTGTATATTTTACCTGCCACGACTTTCAACTTTGAAAGTTATGTCACGAAAAACTCTAAATGTGTAAAAAATAACGTGCTATTAAAAATAAAAGTTACGTGGCCTCTCCTTTTTAGAATGTTCTATATAATTGGCAATACTTTTAAAAGTAATAATTGTATGCCAAGCGTTTCAACATGGCGTTCTTTACTTGTATCAAAACAGAGACCACCAAATATTGTTCTGGAGTGTTTCGTGACGTGACTGTGGCAAGATAAAATTTAACGAACAATTATTTTGCATACTACAATGATCTGTATAATAAATAAGGCAATTTGTTAAAATTTATACTGGGTGATTAATTAATACATTCCTGAAGCTATTTATTTGTGGCATAATTCTAGTTTTTCTTTAGTTTAATTGGACATTTTGCCACATTTCTGAAAACATAAAGATTAATTGAATAAACCCTTGCGCCAAAAGGATCAGTCAAGAATTATTTTTGAAACCAAGTGTGCTTAACCAAAAAATCACTGAAAAAGCAGATAAGNAAAAAATAACAAAATTACATTACTATCGCGCACTTCCATATTTTTGACAAGTCAAGAATTTTATGATCTGTGGTTCAAGACGTTTAATACATTTGCGATTTTTTGAGAATGAAAACAGAGTATTTTTAAAAACAACCCTTGACTGATTTTTTTGGCGCAAGGGTTTATTCAGTTAACCTTTATTTTTTCAGAAGTGTGACAAAATACCCAATTCACCTAATGATTAATTAATAATAGGATAGAGCTTAATGTCAGGTTCCTTATCCGAATGTTGCTTCTTTTCGATCTACATGGTGTCAAAGTTAAAATTTTATTTTCGACATTTGGAAATAACTTCCAAATCCAAATACTGGCATACATATTAGAAATCGCAGTTTTTTGAGAAATTCAAATTTGTTAATCTTGACGCCAGTAATTCAGGCTGCCACTTGGCATATCATACTTCTTTTAAATGACAGAACTTTTTTGCTGCTTAGTGTATCCATCTGGGTATTGAAACCATATATTCTCCTATCTTTTCTTATTTCAAAAAAGTATGTTGAAGTCGTTAGGAGTAACCGTTTTAGAAATAATCCTATTTGAAATATTCAATACACCGAGTAAAAATTGTTTTGGTGTAAGGTAAAGTGCCATTTCTGCTGAAAATATACAAGGTGTAACAGTAGTAAGTATTCAAAACTTGTGAGCTTGTAAAACAAGTCGAAAAATTGCGAAACCTTAGTAAAACTTTTGTCAGTGGCGGCTCTAAGGAGATACACTCTTTTAAAGGTAACCTCAGAAACAGTTTTTAATGCGTAACATCAAAACGGTTCAACATTAAGTCTCGAAATTTTGGTGAGAAATTAACTTTGACGTGCCTCATAAAGTACATTTCAAAATTTTCTACAGGCCTGAGAAAATGCAAAGCTCTGGGACAAATTTATTCATATCTTTTTGAAGTTAATTTATTCTTATTTCTGACTCGAAAATATTGAAATTTGAGGTATTTAACATAAAATGGTACTCTTGTTAAATTTCAATAGAATGTATTCTATTGAAATTTAACAAGACCTTTTATGTTAAATACCTCATATTTCAATATTTTCGACTCAGAAATAAGAAAAATTAACTACAAAAAGATATGATTAAATTTGCACCAGAGCCTTGTATTTTCTCACGCCCCTGTAGAAAATTTTGAAATGTATTTTATGAGACTTATTAAGCACGTCAGCAAAATTTCGTGACTTAATGTTGAACCGTTTTGATGTTACGCATTATAAACTGTTTCCGAGGTTACCCTTTAAAAGAGTGTATCTCCCTTAGGAGCCGCCAATGACAAAAGTTGTAATAAGGTTTTGGTAATTTTTCGACTTGTTGTACAAGCTCACAAGGTTTTGAATACTTACTACTGTTACACCTTGTATACTAAAATGTTACTTGGAAAAATTATTCAGTATGCTAAATAATGGTGATGTGCAAGAAGATCGGCCTGCTTTGACAAACTCGTTGATGAAAATCTAAAGATAACAGTTTCATCAAACCTTGCGGATCTTCTTGTAATTTTATACATTGCCATAATTTACCATTGTGAACGATTTTTTCAGTTCATATTTGGCTGTATTTTCAGAGCACTTTCCGTTAAACCAAACCAGTTTTTTCTCGGTGCACTGAATAGTTCAAATAGGATTATTTCGAAAACGGTTACTTCTAACACCTTGTATGAAAGGAAGTAGGAGTATTGATTATTTAAATAGTCAGATGGATATACTAAGCCGCAAAAAAGTCGTCATTTAAAAGCATAATGAGCTATAAATGACTCCTTCTACTAGTGACATCAAAATTGGAAGCAATTTGAATTTCTCGCCAAAAAAACCCCATCCCCACAATGTATGCAAATTTGGTGTCAGTGGAAAATTTAAAATTAGAGAAATGAAGAGTTTAGTAGTATATAGGTAACCAGTATTGTTATAAAAATTCAATAAATGCAACTCCATAAAACATTATAATTTATAGAATATTACAAGATATACCTTATCGCTTACTTATATTGTTTTAATTACCAAATTAAAATTTTTAGGGTGTCGTAAGGCGAAAAGATGAAGTAAAATAGTTTAGGAATAAATATAAACATGTTTAATAAAACATTTCTCTTTTTGCTATATGCAACCAATATTACACCGTTAGCGTATTTATTATTGTAACTAATCTAAACTAATCACTACAATACAGAAAGAATGGAGCTGCTTTCTTCGTCTACAATTTCGTGACCATACAATATAAAAGGCTTGTTTTAGTTTCGAATTTGAACAATTTTAAAATTATTCTAAATAAGTTATCCAGTTGCATTCTGAGCGTGTCATCTCTCAGCAGTATTAAGCAAACGACCAGTTATTTTGAATCATTTTGAGACAGTTCGCTATCAAAACAAGCCTCGTGATTACAAAAGCTGAAGAAGGGTTGATGTATTTTAAAAAGTAAAAGTAGTGTCATTAGCTAATACTGAATTGTGATTGAATCACAGTCGAAAGACTCATATAAAAGCACAACTATCATCATTTCAAAGCTCATGTCTAGTCTATACATTAAAATAAAATATGGAATTCAACGTATTTTAAATTACCTACCTATTCAAACAGCGAAATACTATATGTAGATATGATGCACATTGTATTATAGACATAATACATTACCTCTTATTAAATTTGCAGAATCTTATATACTCGTATTCTGTGCAAAATATTATGAGTACCTATAATCACGATATTTTCTGAAATTTGAGGTAGGTTAGGATGAATAGTAACAGATATAACCATTATTCAATAATACCAACGCATACGGAAACTTGTTGTATATGTACATAATAAGTATTATGTCTTACCTTTAAATTGCGACCGTAAAACACCATAAACTTGCATAAACCCACTTAAAATTCACACTTTTCACAACGCGTCTACAAGACTTTACTAAACGACCTTCTTTTATTGAAAGTTGCGGTCGCTAAGACATTGTTGACAATCAGTTATCAACAAACTTCATAAAACAATTTCAAAGCCCACTGTATGTGATTAATGATATGAAATGCCAATGTATTCAAATTAGCAGGTATACTCATATATAAGCATTTTTAGAGAAACAAATAGATTCTCTTTTTATTATATTTGTTGCAGGTACGTGACAATTTTATGTTAATTGCTTTTGTTATATATCGTAATTAGTAAGAATTTTTATAAATTTCTTTTAAATAATTTTCATTTATCCACTTACAATAGGTGAAATTAATATTATGAATTTTTGTCGGTTGGGACCTAATTAAAGGATGACTGAAATATAATGTCACGGAATTTGCCCCCTCACTCCCAAACCGACGACTGTGGCACCGCGAATTGCCTAAGATTGCCCCGATCGCCCCTACACGATTCTGTTAAACAAACAGAATGCCGCTGATCGAGATGGGCCTGGAATAATCGAGAATTGCCGAGAAGCATTCCAGTCGTACTAGAAAATGGATCTAGAGATACTGGAATATACCTGGAATATTCGTTGGGTCTATAAAAGAAGAATAAACGGCCGAGTTAGTTAGTCTTGTATTAGTCTTGTATTACAGTCTGAAGTGAAGTGTTTAGTTAGAGAGATCAAAGCGATTTAGATAGCGATTAATTAAATAAGTGTTTAGTTGACCTGTAATTAGTAGACAGAAGTATAATGAGCAGTAAATAAAGAAGATATTAATTAACGGATTGTTTTCTGGAAGTAAGTAAGAAAAAAGACGGATTGGGAAATCCGTGACAATTTGGTGTCGGAAGTGGATTTAACTGGAAGTTTGAGAAGCTTTCTGGAACCCTGTGCGTGAGTGGGTTTAAGTGGAAGTTGGAAGAACTTTCTGGAACCCTGTGCGTGGGTGGAATAAAGACCCAAGTGTGATATATCACCGCACTCGTCTTGTCGAAAGGAAGTGAACGGTGGTATTTGCGAAGGACATTCTCGAACATTCTAGAACTTTGTACGGGAGTGAGACAAAGACCCAAGTGTGGCATACCACCGCACTCGTCGTGACTCAAGGAAGTGAACGGTGGTATTTGCGAAGTTCATTCTCGAACATTCTAGAACTTTGTACGGGAGTGAGATAAAGACCCAAGTGTGGCATATCACCGCACTCGTCGTGACTTAAGGAAGTGAACGGTGGTATTTGCGAAGGACATTCTCGAACATTCTAGAACTTTGTACGGGAGTGAGACAAAGACCCAAGTGTGGCATATCACCGCACTCGTTGTGACTCAAGGAAGTGAACGGTGGTATTTGCGAAGGACATTCTCGAACATTCTAGAACTTTTACGGGAGTGAGACAAAGACCCAAGTGTGACATATCGCCGCACTCGTCGTGACTCAAGGAAGTGAACGGTGGTATTTGCGCAAGACATTCTCGAATATTCTAGAACTTTCTACCGAAGTGAGACAAAGACCCAAGTGTGACATATCACCGCACTCGTCGTGACTTAAGGAAGTGAACGGTGTTATTTGCGAAGGACATTCTCGAACATTCTAGAACTTTATACCGGAGTGAGACAAATACCCAAGTGTGGCATATCACTGCACTCGTTTCATTGTAAGGAAGTCAACTGTGACATTTACAAACACATTCCTGGACATTCTAGAACTTTCCAAAGAAAATAGAGTGAATGCCTGTAACTAGAAGTCAAGTCAACATGGATGCACAATTAGCAAAGCTGTTAGAAATGATGCAAACGATGCAGGAACAAGGAAGGACGATGCAAGAGAAATTAGAGGAACAGGGACATAAAATGGAAGACCAAGCGAAGACAATGCAACAGGAAATGAGAGACCAGACGAAGACAATGCAAGAAAAATTTGAAGAACAAGGGCATAAAATTGAAGATCAGACTCAAATGATGCAAGAGAAATTAGAAAAGAAATTAGAAGATCAGATGCAGATACTACAACAGGAAATGAAAGCTCAGACAAATGAAATGCAGACGAAGTTAGAAAAATTAGAAAATACAGTAGAGGAGAAACTGTTAGAACAAAGAAAAGAAATTGACGAAGAACTGTTAGCACAAAAACAGGAAATACACGAAGAAATAAACCAGGTTAGAGAAGAGCTTCGACATAAATTAGACAAGATAGCAAAGGAGGGCGTAATCAAATCAGAAGGACCTGTTATCCGAACAGAAGCCTCCTGAATTCGACGGCAAGGTCTCTTGGAATGTCTATCTGCGTCAGTTTGAAGCAGCAGCTGCAGCAAACGAATGGTCTGATTGTGAAAAGGCTACTGCTTTAATAGTTGCTCTACGAGGGGCTCTTGACGTCTTACAAGGAGTTCCCGCTGGGCAGCAGAGTAACTATGACCTTCTGAAACAGCATATGGAAATGAGATATGGTGATAAGCACCTGCAGCAAGTGTATCAGGCACAATTAAAGAATCGTCACCAGCAGAGTGGAGAGAATTTACAACATTTTGAGACAGACGTTGCTCGACTGGTTCGATTGGCATATCCAACAGCCCCGTCCGAATTTGTAGACCAGCTCTCCATCCAAGTGTTTATCGACGGCCTAAGAGATTGCGAAACACAGCAGGCACTACGGCTCGCTAGACCTAAAACGTTGAATGACGCTCTTTCGCATGCACTGGAATTTGAGGCAGCAAAGATGGCATCCGGTAGACATGTTAAAGTTCGTGCCATCAGTGATAACAGCGATAATATGGGAAATGGAGACATAATCAAAACATTGAAGGAGGTCATTGAGAAACTCAGCCCAACTACCAATCCGAAGAGAGAATAATCTGATAGTAGAAGGATCGCCTTGTTCAATGCTGGAACTGTGGGCAGATGGGACATCTGAAAGAGACAGTGTAGGGCCCCAGTCGCAGATCAGCAAAGGCGCGACTCCCAAGCGGCAGCCTCCAAGGAATATGTTAAAGTGCGGACCATCCGTGATAATAGCAATAGGATGCCAAATAGAGAGATAATCAAAACACTGAAGGGGCCATTGATAAATTCAGCCTAACTACCAGACCAAACAGAGGACAACCTGACAGCCGAAGAGATCGCCCACTTCAATGTTGGAACTGTGGGCGGGCGGGTCACCTAAAGGGACAGTGTAGGGCGCCAGTCGCGGATCGGCAATGGCGCGACTCCCAGGCAGGCAAGGAACATGGAAACACAGATGCTCTTTCTAGACTTTGTCCGACCAGCAACAAACACTGTGGTAGTCTCGAAAGAAAAGAGGACATATCATTTGTTCCTTGCAAGATAGTAGTAGCCCAACCTGAAGACAGATGGAGTTCAGCGGCGATTCAGGAAGACCAGCAAGCTGACTGTGACATCAAGCCCTTACTAGACTGGAAAGAAGCCAACAACTGACCCTCATGGGCTGAAGTCAGCAGTAAAGCCCAACATTAAAGAGCTATTGGGCTCAATGGAATTCCTTGGTGTTGGAAGACGGTGTTCTAAAAAGAGCATGGGAGAACAATGACGGAACGGAGGTGAAGAAGCAAGTACTACTCCCGAGGTCCCGGGTCAAGGAAGTGCTGCAGGAAGTACATGGAGGTACTGGTGGTGGACATTTCGGTATCAATAGGACTCTACAGAAGATTAGGGAGCGTTTCTACTGGTTGAGCTGTAGGACGGATGTAGAAGATTGGTGCCGAAAATGTGACATATGTGCAGCCAGCAAGGGACCGAAGACCCGTTCAGAGGCAAAATGCGCCAGTACATCGTAGGAGCACCGTTCGAGAGAATTGCCATTGATATCGCTGGCCCATTTCCGAAAACTCAAAATGGAAACCGATATCTGTTAGTCGCCATGGACTACTTTAGTAAATGGCCGGAAGTATACCCTCTTCCCAATCAAGAGACCACGACCGTAGCAGAAGCCCTAGTCAACAACCTGTTCTGCAGATTTGGTGTGCCCATGGAACTACATTCAGATCAGGGCAGAAATTTCGAATCAGGTGTGTTCCGAAAGGTCTGCGAGCTTATGGGAATCCGGAAAACCAGGACCACCCCACTGCATCCCCAGTCAGATGGTATGGTGGAACGCTTCAACGCCACACTAGAAACCAATCTGAGGATGTTTGTGAACGAGAACCAGACAGACTGGGACAAGCTCATTCCACTCTTCCTGTTAGCTTACCGCTCAGCTGTCCATGAAACGACTGGGAAGACTCCCGCAAGGATCATCTTTGGAAGAGAGCTTCGCCTTCCAGCAGATTTGGTATTTGGTCGTCCTGCGGAACAGCCCACAGAGCCAGACACTTATACCCATGAGCTAGAACGAAGACTAGCAGCCGTACACGACCAAGTCAGAACTCGAATGCGATTACAGAGCGATCGCATGAAGACTCGATATGACGTCCGGGCCAATACAGTCGGATTCCAACAAGGTGATCTGGTGTGGCTGTACAACCCCACGCGGAAGAAAGGAAAATCGCCTAAACTACAAAACCGTTGGGAGGGCCCCTACACCGTCATTAAAAGAATCAATGATGTCGTCTACCGGATACAGAGGACTCCCAGGAGTAAGATGAAGGTCGTCCATCTGGAGCGTCTGTCCCCGTATAGAGGTGTATCCGATCGGGACGATCGGTCCTAAGGAGGGGGCAGTGTCACGGAATTTGCCCCACTCACTCCCAAACCGACGACTGTGGCACCGCGAATTGCCTAAGATTGCCCCGATCGCCCCTACACGATTCTGTTAAACAAACAGAATGCCGCTGATCGAGATGGGCCTGGAATAATCGAGAATTGCCGAGAAGCATTCCAGTCGTACTAGAAAATGGATCTAGAGATACTGGAATATACCTGGAATATTCGTTGGGTCTATAAAAGAAGAATAAACGGCCGAGTTAGTTAGTCTTGTATTAGTCTTGTATTACAGTCTGAAGTGAAGTGTTTAGTTAAAGCGATTTAGATAGCGATTAATTAAATAAGTGTTTAGTTGACCTGTAATTAGTAGTGTGCAGTAGTTAATAAAGAAGTGCTTAATTAACGGATTGTGTTTTTCTGGAAGTAAGAAGAAAAGACGGATTGGGAAATCCGTGACAATAAATTGTGCAGTCAGCACAATTTATTTCTAAAGCAGTAAATGAAAGAGGAAATAACTAATCAATTATAAGGATGTTTTCAAAAGAAGTATCACAAATAGAGCACCGGTGAATCTACAGGTGAAAAGAACACGTTTGCATAAAAAATACCTCAGTAAAGTTTCCAAAAAAATATGGAATAGCGGCTGTAAGTTGAAAATCGAAAAGGTATAGGTAATAGTCTAATTTTACACAAATTTTCTACTAATGTATGTGCAACATTTCAACAATTTTTTGAAAAGTTCTGCCTCGTAGAGGAGGTTGAAATAATGAACCCCTAAGTTATTTTTTGCTACAACTTATTTGTGTCATAAAAATTGAATATTCAAAAATAGCCAATAGCTGAAGATTCACCGGTACCATTTGAACTATTTCTTTTGAAAACACCTTGCACAGGTACATAAATATTTGTTTTCACTAATTTTTCACCTAAAATGTCCCTTCTATTATACAGGGTGTTCCTAAATAAGTGTCGAAACGGAAAACTGTAAATTCTGTACTTTTCCTTGTGTATATTATATGACTTCTTCATTTTTAAAAATAGGGTATGGACAGATAATAAAATTATAAACTAAAATGCACTACCTAGGCTTCCAGTCAAAAAGATATAAAACGCCTTTGGCATAAGTATTTGAATTTTAGCCTCCTAAAAAATAGATGCTGAGGCGCATATGTTGATTTGGCAGTAAAATCATTTGTCCACGGCTATGCACAGAAATCATAAAATATACAGGGTGTTTTTAAATGAAGTAGCAAAAATGAGACCACAGATTCCTTAGGTGAAAATAAATCGATTTAACCTAACATACCTATACAGGGTGTTCCTAAATAAGTGTCGAAAACTGTACATTCTTATTGAACAAAATTTTTCCTCTTCCATTTTCTCTCCGGGCTTTCGTTTTCGGATACACGGTGTCAAAACTAATTTTTTTAGTTTTTTTTCCAATATCTTAGGAACCGTTTGAACCACAGGACTGAGGTTTTGTAAACACGTTGCCACTATTAATAGTTACCCTTCTCGAATTTTCTGGACGTGCCAGTGGAGATTTTAAGGTATCGGAAGGGTTTTTCCCCCCATAACTATTACGCCACTGGAAAAATTGACATTTGACAGCAAATTCTGAAGCGCCAATGAATTTTACACAAAAATAGTTCTGTTGGTTCATTGCTCTAAAGTCCGAAAGCCCGGAGAAAAAAATGTAAGTAAAAAAAAATGTTTCTTTTTCAAAAGGAATTTACAGTTTTCCGTTGCGACACATATTTAGGAACACCCTTCATAATATTTAAAGTAATCCAAAGCTCTATATACGGGGTGTTAAATGAAGGTCAGAGTTATATGAAAGGAAGCTACACTTCGGACATAAAAACTTTAACATATGATCTTTTAAAGCTGCAACACCTGTTGATGATGTCGTGGTAAGATGGTTCTGCACATATAAGTTCATTTAATAGTTCTTTCGCATTTGATATTTTTGCCAAATTTGTAGGTCTGGCTTCTATCCTTGACACACGTTTAAATTCTTTTTAGGCAAAAAAAAAACAGGGTATTCGCGAAACTCACGAACCACTAGATGTAAGAGTAAACAACAATTTGTTATAATTGCCGCTAAAGATTATAAAAATTTTAATTACCCGCGAGGTTATGTTTTATAGTGCAATTATTGTATTTTTTAGATGAACATGTATTTAAGAAGTTATCAAACTTTGATGTAAGACAATTTCCTAGAGTGCATATACAGGGTGTTCCGGTTTGTATGGAACAAATTGAAACGGCAGACAGAATAAGCAATTTTAATAAACATGGTTTCTTTCTCGATCAGTAGCGGAGTTACGGGGGGCTAAAATTTCAAAAAAATGTATTTTTTTATTACCAGGGTCGTATTACACACAGTGCCTTCAAATTTGATACATGTACTGTTCAACTAGTCTCGGATATTATACAAGTTCATTTCTTAAAATCGTTATATCGTGAATTCCTTGTATGTTCGTAAATTCAACATATCAGGTTCAGATATAATGGCTCTTTTTGAGGTATCTATAACATATATCTTGGACTACTTGGAGGATCATGCGCGATCTCTAAAAGAAGATGAGGCGAGGCTACACAGGTTTTGTCCAGGGTAGAACGTGAGAACCCCAAGTTGCCAAAAACCTGTGTTTATAGACGTCTGCATTAGTTCACCCCCATATGAAATAACCATCTTTTATTAAATGAAGCAAGTTGGCAGTGTAATGTGTCCTTAATTAATTAATTCACAACACAACCTTGTTTTATCCACCTGGAATAAAATCCTATATAAGAAAATGTTTGCTACATACTACCATCTGTTTTGTTATCGGTTTTCCGATTCTTCAATTTAATTTTCTATTGCTTACAGAGTTTCAGGTCTACCGGAAATTTAAGCAGGAGAATATCAGACGTAGGTACAGTAAGAGGAGCACTGGGCAACAACAACGAGATTTCGTGCAAATAGACGCGTATGTTTTGCATTTTTGTACATTATTTACTCGTACAACTAAATATCATACGATGTCAATAAAGTTCAAACTGTTCTGGTACTATTTGTGCAGAAACCCATATAGAAAAATATTAAAAAACATACAAAACTTCACACTTCGATTATGCAAGTAATTTATTGTTCACCCCTACAGCAGTTCCGAAATCTATCAACAGATGTCGGCCACTTCGTGATTTTTGCCAATTGTAATGATATTTCCAACAAAACACAAACAGGATCATAAAATAGAAACATTTCGACGAATTCGAATGTTCATAGCAGGCGAAGAATCTAACACCAACATAGAAATAACAGCACTACTGACCCCATACAAACTTATTCTAATAGTATAAACAGGCGAAGCAATGCTGGAATTTTGTTCCCGATTGCTTTCTAAAACTAACTCCACCATCGTCATTTTGGTATTTTGCTCCCATTCTTCTATTGCCACATTTCATTATTTCTACCTACCTATCGAAATGTAGAAGTCGATGATGACCGAAGTGTGATCACAACAGTTTACGAAGAAACAAAATACTAAAGTTTATTTCAATTGCTCTCGACTATAGAATTCTTTACCCGCTAATTCTTGTCAGTTATATGCGTCCCCGTTGTCATAGCAACCGCCGTAAGTAAGGCTAATAAACTACAGCGGATTTTGACTGATGCCGATTCCATGACATTTCTTGCTTATGCGTTGTATGAAATTGGTAGTCGCGCTCAGTGAACGCGTTCAGCGCCCTCTACCTTGTAGATTAATAATTTTTTTCGTATCCACTAATTTTAATACATTCTATTGCATTTCTGATAAAATGGTATGAAATCATAACATTTTTTTTGAGACGCAGGAAAAGGTACGGGGAACATCTACGTGTCATGAAAGAGAACAGAGATAACTCAAAATTATACTAAAAAAATACATTTATTTGTCACCGTATTCATACAAAAAAATATACAAAAATATAAAATATGTAACATTAATATATTGCACGATATTTACAACATGAAACGCTCCCGATAAAACTACAAAATCCTCCCAAAATGATACGGCGAACTTTTTTTTAGTCTTTTAAACACAGAATTCCACAATTTTATCGCAAACGTCGCACGGAAATGACTCGCCTCGATTTCTGACGAAATTTAGGACGAATCGGCATCACCGTTTCATTTTTTTCTTTTTGGGTGGGAGGGTTGCGACGGCAGAAAGGTAGGCTCGGCCGTCGCGGAGGTAACTTAGTAAGTGTCTAGTAGGGGCCGGACTTGCCAGGGGGGCCGTAGCTGGAGGAGACACCGCCGCCGCCGCCACCGCCTCCGTGACCGCCGCCGATGCCGCCGCCAATGCCGCCTCCGTGTCCGTCACCGAGACCTGCAACAAATTATAAATAAATTTATAAAGGAATTACAACTGCAATACATTGGCAAGCAACCATACAACGCACTAGCGTTAAATTCGTGACGTCAGAATAATCGTTCACAAATAAAGGTTAACGTTAATGTTTTGTTGAACTCTTATACACTGAAAATGCTCTAACAGTGCAATATTTTAGGCAGCAACATTTTAAGACGTTCATTTCCTTAGACAAAATAATGAGATTTGCGAAAATGATGATCTTATCTTACTGATAATTGCAAATATTGCAAGATACAATAACAATATTAATTACACCAGTTTTATGTAACAAGGAACAGTTTTAAAGTGAAGATAGCATCTGGTTGTTTTCATTCGTTATGATTAAAAAGAAAAAATCCATTGTTTAAAAGAAAAGTATGTGTTATGTAGAAACACTTGCGTGAAATAAAATTTTAGGATAAATACTCTTTAACAACATGTGATTGCAAAATGAAATCTAAGGAAAAACAATGTACTTATTTAATAAAACATTTTTTGTCCACTCTAAGAAAAAAGAAGAGAAATAAAGAATTAAGAAAGATTTATGGAAAGGTAACTTGAGGTATTTTCTTACCAAATGATTAACCCTTTTAACAGACTATAAACAGAAAATTTTAAAAATATCTGAATTAAAAAAGGAAAATCCAACATTTTATGAGAAGAATGTCAACGAGTGAAAATAATTCCAGTTTCAATAAAAATTTTACCCAAACATTTACATATCTAAAGAGATTTATCAAAATCTGTCTTCACTGTTGAAAACATATTAAAAAATAACTTCTTTTTTATAAGAAAAATGGCATCGAAAAATAAATTCGTTTTAGCACTTTGAAAAGAAACAATCGAGGATTAAGACAAATTTTTAGAAACATAGTCATAGATATTTCTTGTGCAAGTAACAGCACCAGTTTCTTCCATATAACTCTTTGTATATAAACCATAATAAATGCTGAAAGCATCTTGTGAATTACACTTACCACCACCGATTCCTCCTCCGATACCGCCGCCAATTCCTCCTCCGATTCCTCCGCCAATTCCACCTCCAAGACCACCTCCAAGTCCGCCGCCTAATCCGCCTCCAAGTCCACCTCCAATACCACCTCCGAATCCGCCGCCTCCGCCGCCGCCACCACCAAAACCGCCGCCTCCTCCGGCAGCGTTCTGAAACAAGGCCAAGAATGAAAATACTGGTTGCAACTCATATCGAGAACACCAAGTCAAAAAAAAAGTTATACCACATTTCAAACCGACATATATACGAGAATGATACTTTTGTTAAAATATGGGCGTACGTACCTGATACACTGAGAGAATGGTCTTTCTCGTATTTTCTATCCGCTTACAGAATTCTTTTAATATTACACTAAGAGAACTGTTTCTGTCTATGACAGAATGTAATACATTACATGGGGGACATATTAAAAATCCATATTATGTTTAACAATTAAACTAAATTTAGTAAATGTATTTTGAATACATTTACACTGAAATTTTTCAATTTCATGTTTATGCTGAATAACCTCACAGCCTATTATGGTTGAATGAGCTTTGATCATTAAAATGTGTACATACTGAAAAATGTTTTTTTTTTATAAAAGTACTGAAAAATTACACGCGGGACAGAAACTAACTTGCGAATTTTTCTAGAAAATCTTCATCACTACACTAAAAGAACAGCTTTTTTTAATTTCCTAAGATCAGAAAACATGTTTTTGGAAAAAATACTGTCAAAATGCAGTTAATAATTAACATCAACATTTAAAAATTTCTTCCTATCTAAGTTGCCTTCGTAACTTGTCATGTTGATTACACTCAAACTAAATCTACTTAATAGTAACCCCAGAAAGAGTGTCATCCTTGTTTTATAGGCTCATCTGCTTCATAGAGAAAGTAAACTATGCACTTTCCTCCGTGAGATACTATTTATTTCTCCCCTGCACGTTCTATCTCGATGCAGAAGAGGTCACCACACGATGAAAGTAAAAGATTAGGTCGTCGAATAGAGAGTAAATATTAAATTATTATGACCATGAAATTTGGGATCTGTTCTGTTTTTAATTTTAACTTATAGTAGGAAGTAATTTTAGGCTCACGATTCCTAGTAATTATAAAATATTAATTTGGAATGGAAATTTTGGGTTCAGGAAATATATTTAAGTTAAATGCTGAAGTTTTCAAATATTCACTAACTTCTATCAAAGGGAAAGAACTTAACACGATGTATAAAACTGGTAAGAGAAATACTAGTTCAGGAGCTGAAATTGTGGCAGTGGATGCACCTAAAGATGAGAAACTAACTGGCACTTACCTGGGTCTTGTATCTGATGAAGTAGACTTCTGGTTTGCTAGGTTGCGTTGGTGCTGGCGTTGGAATGTTGATTTCAGGAGCGTCTTCTGGTTTCTTGACCAAGACGTAGACCAGAGTCTTTTCTTCGTTCTGGGGTTGTACTGGGATTATTGGTGCAGTTGGGGCTGGTGCACTTGGTGCCTGCATAAAAAATCATGTTAAGCATAACGAAGAAAGTGAACGAGTAGCTGTAAATCAATTGCTGAAGTGATTGTTCAGCAATAAAAAAGTTAGTCAAAGAAAGAAGAAAGCAAATTACAGATATTACATGGCGCTGTTGTAGATTTTAAAAGAGTAGATATTTAAAGAAAATAATAATTTTTACAGGATAATAATAGAACGTAATAGATGTATTGAATTTTGACCAGTATTGGTAATAAAAATAAAGGAGCAAATGGAAGTCAAATAAAAAACAATGCAAAATATAAACAAGAAATAAAACATTCAGAATTGAGTAGTTATAGAAAAGGTGAGATGACGAAATAAAATACAGAAAAATTAAATAAAATTGCTAAGGGTTTAGAAGTAGAAGAGCAAAAAAGTAAATGCAAACTGATAGAAATTAATACGTATAATTAAAATTAGAAGTATCGAGTATAAGCCGTAAAGGGGGCAAATGAGAATGGGATTAAAAGGTAAAATATTGAATAAAAGAAAGGATTTATGACATGAAAAAGCAATAAAAAAAACAAGATTTAAACGCTCTGACAAAAGTAGGAAAGAAGAAAATGTATTGCTGCCCTTAAAAGTTTTCAGATATGTGTATTAAACTGTAGCTTACCTTAATGAAGATGATCTTGTAGTGCTTCTGTGCCTGTCCAACGGAGATGGGTCTTTGCGGTCTGAATTCCTCAGGTTCTGGTGGTGGGACGTGTACGTAGATGTGTTTCTGGACGGTGGTGCCACCTCCGAAACCACCTCCAAATCCTCCACCGCCGCCTCCGCCGCCGCCGCCTCCAAAGCCTCCTCCAATACCTAAAACAGTTACCAGTAGTAAAACCCACATACTTACTGACCAAATAATATTTACCGCCTCCGAATCCACCGCCGCCTCCGAATCCGCCGCCGCCTCCGAGACCACCGCCTCCTCCGAGACCACCGCCTCCGAGACCGCCGCCTCCGAATCCACCACCTCCGAAGCCACCGCTTCCGAATCCGCCTCCACCTGGAAGTAAAATTGTAATATAGTAAAGTACTAAGAACAAATTTCGTTCACCTAGTTTACACTCCAGAACCGAGTTCGGTAGATTTTTCTCTGTGGATATACTAACCTCCTCCGATTCCTCCTCCGAAGCCGCCTCCGGAGCTAGAGAATCCTCCTCCGCCGCCAGACGGCGCTCCGTACGAACTGGATGGGGGGCTATAGCTATACCCAGCTTCGGGTTTGGCAGTGGCCAGTGCCACCAGAGTGGACAGTAACTGGAAAAAAATATCAATTTTCAATAATGAAATGGTCACTAGTAGTTCGAGCGTTTAATATTCTTAAATATTATTTATTATTCTTAACCATTATTATAGTGTAAATATATTTCTATTGCATTAGTTTTCAAATACATGTTGATATAAAACGTTTTGCTCAACATATATGACTTTTTCTCTTTTGTTTCGATTTGGTCTGTTGTACATAATTTTTATGAAAGTTTTATACTAGCCGTACAATTTATTGGATATTCAGTATTGACATTTTGATAACAATTATCTCCAAAATATAAACATATATTATGTTAAAATGTTTATATATTTACTTGCTGATTATGTAAATATATTTAAATGTTCAATATATCTTCAACTGAAACTAATCATATCATTATTCAACTTGTTTGATGAAAAGCAAATATGTCGCCGTACTACATGCATTTATCCGGAAGTCGATAACTTGTGCGGGGCGGGGACGACATATCACTACTTTGCGGTCGCATCACAGCAGGCAGATGACACCGCCAACGTTTCTAATCGCAGTGAAAATCCCTCGCGTGCAATTACAAGCAATTTTACTTTTACTAACGTCGCTCCTCTCAATTGTCCATGGAGATGATTGCGGGAACATGCGTCGTAAGAGAAATTCTAATGTATTATTCCGATGCGCCATCGGCAATTAAACAAATTCGAAAAGGACCGAATAAGGACTTTCTTCGGGCGATTACCCACTTCCGGTGACCCCTGCAATCGCGACCTTTTAGCTATTCACGGCTAGATGCGCTCATAGAAAGTGTTAGACGTGCACCGTGAATACTGAGTGGATTATTTTGTGCAAGATGCTTTGCGTAAATTGACACGCGACATAAATATACATTTTCACGCTGAATTTCTATAAATTTATTTGTTTACTTTTAGCTTACATGAAGGCAGCTTATGTGTTCACTAACAAACAAATGTATAAGGTGCTAAGTTAGTTAAAAAAACTGTTTTTGATTCAATAATATCTAATAAAGGGTTGTGAAGAATTTGAGACTTTTTTATTTAAAATTTTGGACAGGGTTATTTATTATATTTAGGCCACCCTGTATTATGTTATTATTAGAGATGCAAAATAAAATTTCGAATGAATGCTGTAAGGCTGTACCTGAACCCCTTGAAGGCTGGCGTTTCAAGGACAAAGAATAGTATATAAAAATGCACAAAAAAAATCAAAGCATAGTACTAAAATATAATGCCAAACTTTAATCATTTCCTTTAATTTTTAAGGGGGAAATGCGCCAGAGAACATGAAAACTCGTGAATTGGAACTTCTCACTGTGAAACTTGAAAAATACTTAATAATATACATCAATTCAAGTGTTACTAGTTTTTTTTTATAAAAGTTTTGTAGTTTTCTTAATAACTCATTAATTTTTAATGTTCGATAACTAGAAAACGGTTTAACATAGGAATCAGGAATGTCATGTCATATTTTTTAAATCAAAATAATAATAATAATAATTTAAAAAGTCAACAATACACAGTGCGTTCCATTAAAAAATATATTATTGCTTCTTTTGCCCTACAACTTTTATTTGACACTTTATTTTTTGTTTAATAATAACGATAATAAAGACTGGCCTAATAAAATTAATAAAACCCCCTATTTACAGTATTTTTCGTTTGTTACGCATTGACATCAATATTTCAGAAATACCCTTTTCGTTATTCGAGATACGAACGAAATAGTACAAGAATAGTAAAAGATATCAAAACCCTTATCTGTTACTCAATTAAATGACTTTTAAAATAATTGTAGAGGATTTTGGAATTTCTCCGAGGATATTCGTAAAAAGACGAAAATTTGAAAAGTGATTTAATTTATTTTTATTTTACTTTAGTTGAAGGTATATTTTAAAACTAAACGTATCTTTTTGACAAACATAGTTCGTGTTTGAGTTCCACGTTTCGATTTTTCCTGCTCATCTTCAACCTTAGATGTTTTATTTCAAATTTCGATAGAGCTCGCCTTTTGAAACATACAGGTAGAGTATTTGTTATGTTGAACGGTGTAACGTAAAATACAAATCACACAAATTTAGGATAATAAATTAAAAATGCCTATGAAACAAAATATATATGTTTGGAAAGCACAAACGTTTCTTTTTTTTACTTTTATCTATACCATTCCAAAAACGCGTTTGTACTACTAAATACGGTGAGATTGTAAAATTTTATACTATTAGTGAAATTTAAATCCAAAATATAAAACGTAACTATCCGATATATATTTTCTGCTTGCACTTCTTATAAAAGTTATTGCCGTTATATTAAAATTGTAATTAAATATTATAAAAATTACGTAATAAATTATACTATTAGGAAGATGCAGAGGACAGGATTAACAATTACTGAACTGTTTTGGTTTATATCGGAACCAAAGTGCTTTCCTATGAAATAAATGTGAAAGTACTATTTAGTTTCATTGAATCCATAGAAACTGTTAACGGATATAACAATTAATATGTATTGTTATTAAAAGAACTATTGTGAAGCTAACTCCCTAAAATTTTGCTGCAACATTTGGAACAAGTTTAATGAGCATTGAGTCATCGAGCGTGAGAACTTTCGAGAAATCGTGGGAAACTATGTGGATTTTTATGTTATAATATATGTAATTAGTAATTAGTACCTTATTTTGTATTTCAATTATTTCACAAGTTATATATAATGTGTCCCAATCTTTTCTGATCTAGTCAACAAGACATAAACTTTTTGCAGAAAATATAATACAATATTTAAGCTTTCCCAATATAGTGATATTCATTCATGGTGTACGGTAAATATTGTCCCAAACTCAAAAATCTTAGCAAGTAAACCGTATTTTTATTATACTTATTTTCCAGCAAATATACATAATTTCAACATTAAATTTATAAATGCGAGAATAACAAAAATAACTAAGACGCTGATGATTTTAAAGAGAAAAATTTTAAAACAAACTAGGTGCATAAAAATAGTACATGTAAGAAACAAAAGGTTCGCAAAGTTTTTGAAAAATATATCGTTCCGTTTTTTTTTTTCTATATATAGAATAAAAACAATATTTTTGACAAATAAAATAAAGAACGTAGGTCCACTGTAAAATAAATGATAGTCTCGTATATACTTATATCAAATAATTAAAGTACTTTTTTTATTCCGTAAGTGAAGAAAAGAATCATCCCCTGGGGATTAAATTATAATTCACAAACTGCAAAAAATGTTTGGTCAAAAATGCAAAATATTTCCGTGGATATAATAGAATTATTTTTATAAATTTTTGGCTGAAATTTGATTTAACCGTTTCGTAATATTAATATTGAAATAAATCTAAATTTTGATAACCAACTAATAAAACTAATAGCATAAAAAAAAAATTTACGAGAACAAACAATTTAGAAGAATAATTTTGTCACCAAAAACAGATCCAAAAACGAAAAATCGAGCCACTAACCCTCACTATCACTATACTACCGGCAGCCCGAGTACTTGGCGGGCGAAATTTCTAAGCGCAAGCAAAATAAACTGTGTGTACATACCACGAGTGGTTTCATGTTGTAATTGCACTAACTATTGATCATATGATACCCACAGTTCATCCCATTTGATTTAAATAGTCTTTTCTCCCACTAACCCGAAGAAGATTCACACTAGAGGAGCATCCGAACGCTTTTACATTCACCTCACAAAAGAAAAATTACTTTTACTATTTTACAATAAGGTCCAATTTGGCTGAAAATTCCAAAAGTGAGCATTTCGACGGAAACGTGAGTGATTTGTGTTATTCAATATTTTTCGAAACGGTTTGTTGTAGCCATTTGCAAAATATATTTCCTAATAGTTGCACAGTGGGTCACAATAATATTATGTTTTATGATACCGTTTAAGGATATGACGCTGGATTTTTGCAATTTTGAATAAAAACTACTTACTGCATTCCTTATACTTGTTATGTACCGAAGGCAATATCTGTGTAAGTTTATAATTTAGTTTTATTCTCACGCAGTGTAAACTTAAAAAAATGTTGAATATAAAGGCTTTACGATTTCCCTTGATGCGAATGAATGTTTTTATTTCATCAAACAAATGTGCATCGGAAAAATATCAAAACAAACAGCATTTTATATATATTTTTAATAGAAAACATATTTTACCTGTATAAATTTTTCTTGTAATATACCTACTAGCATCAGTGGAGTTCGTGCCGTTAAATACTCATTTTTAGCAAAAAAAATTGTATCTACGCCACTGATATTTGGACCAATTGGTATCGCTCTATTAAAGCCAAGTTAACTCTATTTGAAAAATGTCTCGGCCAATTTTTCAAAGCTATAATTCACCATATTTACCTATTCTGTAAAAAAATGTATTAAAATTAACTTAAACAATTCAAGAACAAGTCACTCAACACTGTGTTTTTTTCAGTCTGACGTGGAATATATGACAAACTGACACATGCCACCTAAATTATTATTTTTTAATTAGCATTTCAGTCTATTGTAATGATTAATAAATTAATTTGTATCTCGAAAACGGTATGTTAGGAGGAAAAATACAAGAGACACTTTCTAAGCAGAATTAACTTAGCTTTAAGAGAGCGATACCAATTTGTCCAAAATCAGTGGTGCACAATTTTTTTGCTAAAAATTAGTATTCTACGGCGCGATGCTAGTATATTTCAAGAGAAATTTATACACTTCGTAGCCCTTCGCTGTATACTGTTGTGTACCAAATCTCATCTCAATATCACAATCTATTTTCGAAAAATGAAGACTATAGTATTTAAGACAGAATATTTTAAACTACCTGTATCTCGAAAATTTATTTATTTACTATATATATTTTTTTTTTATTTTTAACCTGTCCGTAGATTTTCTTATTATTATGTAGGTATACCTAATATTCGGATATCCACCAATAATATTTTAAAATTCAAAATTTCTGGGTTAAAATAGTATTAAATTAAAATTATGAGTTTAAAAAATAATGTTCATTAATTTTGTTAAAATGTTCAAAACTTTTTATTATTAATCTATTGTCTAGAAAATATTTAATTTAAAATGTTTTTCTAGGAGACATTTAGGCATGAAAATATTCGAAGACAATAGAGTAAAAAGTTTTATATACATGAGTGTAGTATACTTGGAAATCTCCAATAAGAATAGGTATCTAATTATTTTCAACTAGATTATCGAAGCTGGAAATTAATTAAAGCCATATAAAATGTACAGTATGTCTGTCTAAATTAGATGAGTTTCTTCATGCTTATCAACTGTTTAGTGTGGAGTAAAAAGCTTAAGCTTCTATTTCAAAATGCCTTATTCAAGTCTAGAATTTGCAGATAAGGCATTATTGAGAGTACTAATATGATTTAAATATGAATCGTCGTTTGTAGACAAATCGTTGCCCCCAAAGACTACACCGGTAGAGCAAACCCAATCTATGAAGGCCGTGAACAAGAAAGACCGCAACGTGTCTTAAATAAGGAGAAAGACATGCCGGAGCTCACCCACGATATAGCACATGAAGTCAGTGTTTGAAATACTACTGTGTGACGTGTTTTACCTAATATTGATTTACCTATGGTAAGTAGTTTATTTCTAAATAAATGTAACCCCTTAAAAATAAATTAACAGTAAAGTTTATTCCACAAACAAATTTTCTGAGTTTGAACATATATTTGTAAAATATATTTTTCCAAAATTAACTGATAGATACAGTGTTTTTTTAGTTTTCTAAAAATTATTTTTTCCTTGAAGTTACACCTTTGCAAAGAGTGACCGCAAAATCTGCCCGATTTTGCGTAGTGTGTAGCAAGAACGGGGAAGGTTGTACAGAGGTCTCCGTGGGCTTAAATTGATCGTCATGAAAAATCTAGGAAGAGTGGCACAAAAAAGGCAATTCATGAAGAGAACATCATTTGCCGCCGGTTTTCGGCAATAGGGGTGGTTTTACCCCCACGTGGGGGGTGTTTTTCACCTTTAGCATTTTTGGAAGAACATCCCTGATCTCTTCCTTGCCATTCACGTTCCCGCCAATTTTTACCAAGAGTTGATCGACCATTTTCTCACGTTTCTCGTTTTAGGGGTGGTTTCCACCCCTTAAGTAGGGGGTTGGAAAAATCGAATTATGCTCACCTAGATTTTTCATGACGATCAATTTAAGCGCACGGAATGAAAAAAGATCTCACGTACGCGTATGGTACGTAAATGTTTCTAATTTTAGGAATTACATTTTATTTGTATTTAGGAATTACATTTTTTCAATCAGCATTATTATGTATGTATGTATGTTACGAATAAGATTGCAACTTTTTTATATTCTCAAGTAAAGACATTCTTGTCGTTACTGAATAGCGGGGAGAGGGTGCTGTGTTTAATTATTGTTATAGCATTATTTTCCATTATTTTCCCATATGCAAAACTATTTTTGCATATCGTCACTTTTTGTTCTAATGATTATATATTTTTATACACTTTACTATTTTCGCTAAGTAAGGACATTTCAAATAAAAATTAAGGATGGAAGGACACACACCGTCTTTCCGAAGTAAGGACAGATGGCAACCCTAGTTATAAAGCAATTTATGGGCAATAAATTATTGTTTTTGAATAAACTATACGGTAGGTAGGTATTTATATTGCCTGAGGAAGAATTACTTTATTATACTTCACAAAATATTAATTGTCAAACGTTAATATTGTCACGGATTTCCCAATCCGTCTTTTTCGTACTTCCAGAAAAACAATCCGTTAATTAATTACTTCTTTATTAACTACTGAACACTACTAAACACTAATTATAACTCAACTAAACACTTATTTAATTAATCGCTATCTAAATCACTTTGATATCTCCAACTAAACACTTTAATTCAGACTGTAATACAAGACTTATACAAGACTAACTAACTCGGCTGTTTATTCTTCTTTATAGACCCAACGAATATTCCAGGTATATTCCAGTATCTCTATATCCATGTTCTCGTACGACTGGAACGCTTCTCGTCGTTTCCACGATTTTCTGGTAACGCCTCGATTCAAGCATGTTGTTTGTTTACCAGACTGGCGTAGGGGCGATCGGAGCAATCATAGTCAATTCGCGGTGCCACAGTCGTCGGTTTGGGAGTGATTGGGGCAAAGTCCGTGACACTTCCCCCTCCTTAGGACCGATCGTCCCGATCGGATACACCTCTATACGGGGACAGACGCTCCAGATGGACGACCTTCATCTTACTCCTGGGAGTCCTCTGTATCCGGTAGACGACATCATTGATTCTTTTAATGACTGTGTAGGGGCCCTCCCAACGGTTCTGTAGTTTAGGCGATCTTCCTTTCTTCCGCGTGGGGTTGTACAGCCACACCAGGTCACCTTGTTGGAATCCGACTGTATTGGCCCGGACGTCGTATCGAGTCTTCATGCGATCGCTCTCTAGTCGCATTCGAGATCTGACTTGATCGTGTACGGCTGCTAGTCTTCGTTCTAGCTCATGGGTGTAAGTGTCTGGCTCTGGTGGGCTGTTCCGCAGGACGACCAAATACCAAATCTGCTGGAAGGCGAAGAACTCTTCCAAAGATGATCCTTGCGGGAGTCTTCGCAGTAGTTTCATGGACAGCTGAGCGGTAAGCTAACAGGAAGAGTGGAATGAGCTTGTCCCAGTCTGTCTGGTTCTCGTTCACAAACATCCTCAGATTGGTTTCTAGTGTGGCGTTGAAGCGTTCCACCATACCATCTGACTGGGGATGCAGTGGGGTGGTCCTGGTTTTCCGGATACCCATAAGCTCGCAGACCTTTCGGAACACACCTGATTCGAAATTTCTGCCCTGATCTGAATGCAGTTCCATGGGCACACCAAATCTGCAGAACAGGTTGTTGACTAGGGCTTCTGCTACGGTCGTGGTCTCTTGATTGGGAAGAGGGTATACTTCCGGCCATTTACTAAAGTAGTCCATGGCGACTAACAGATATCGGTTTCCATTTTGAGTTTTCGGAAAGGGGCCAGCGATATCAATGGCAATCCTCTCGAACGGTGCTCCTACGATGTACTGGCGCATTTTGCCTCTGAACGGGTCTTCGGTCCCTTGCTGGCTGCACATATGTCACATTTTCGGCACCAATCTTCTACATCCGTCCTACAGCTCAACCAGTAGAAACGCTCCCTAATCTTCTGTAGAGTCCTATTGATACCGAAATGTCCACCACCAGTACCTCCATGTACTTCCTGCAGCACTTCCTTGACCCGGGACCTCGGGAGTAGTACTTGTTTCTTGACCTCCGTTCCGTCATTGTTCTCCCATGCTCTTTTTAGAACACCGTCTTCCAACACCAAGGAATTCCATTGAGCCCAATAACTCTTTAATGTTGGGCTGTTACTGCTGACTTCAGCCCATGAGGGTCGGTTGTTGGCTTCTTTCCAGTCTAATAATGGCTTGATGTCACAGTCAGCTTGCTGGTCTTCTCGAATTGCCGCTGAACTCCATCTGTCTTCAGGTTGGGCTACTACTATCTTGCAAGGAACAGATGAGATGTCCTCTTTCCTTTCAAGACTACTACAGTGCTTGCAGTTGACAGGACAGGGTCTCCTAGAAAGGGCATCTGCATTTCCATGTTTCCTGCCGGCTCGATGTTCAACAACAAAGTGATATTCTTGGAGCCGTTCCAGCCACCTGGCCATCTGTCCTTCAGGGTTTTTAAACTGAAGCAACCATTTAAGGGAAGCGTGATCCGTTCTTAGGAGGAATTCTTGGCCATACAGGTATTTATGAAAGTGTTCTAGACTCTTGACGATGGCAAGCAATTCTTTCCGAGTCACACAATAGTTCTTTTCGGCTTTTGATAGGACTTTGCTGAAGTAGCCAACTACTCGCTCTTGTCCATCTTGTACTTGCGAAAGAACTCCACCAATTCCAATGTTACTTGCGTCCGTGTCCACTATAAATGGTTGTCCAGGTATTGGGTATGTCAAAATCGGGGTAGTGCAGAGAGCCTCTTTCAGCGTCTCAAAGGCTTGCTGGCATCTCGAAGTCCATTCGAACGGGATGTTGTCTTCTGTCAGTTTATGAAGAGGCTTGGCAATGTCAGAGAATCCTTGGACAAACCGTCGGTAGTATGTGCATAGGCCGAGAAAACTTCGAACTTGATGTTTGTCTTTAGGAACCGGCCAGTTCTTTATGCACTCTGTCTTCCGGGTCTGTTTTCACACCGTTTGGAGTAATAATGTGGCCTAAGTATCTAACCTCCTTTTGGAACAGACTGCACTTCTTCGGGTTCAACTTCAGGTTTGCTGCTTTCAACTTCTTGAACACTTCGGACACGTTCTTTAGGTGCTCCTGGAAAGAGCGTCCCAGCACCACCACGTCGTCCAAGTAAATCAAGCAGGTCTCCCAATGCAGGCCATGAAGTACAGTTTCCATCAGTCGTTCAAAAGTGGCAGGGGCATTACATAGACCAAATGGCATTACATTGAACTGCCACAATCCATTTCCGGTAGTGAATGCTGTCTTTTCCTTGTCTTCTGGGCTGACCTCGACTTGCCAATATCCACTCTTTAAATCCAAAGTGGAAAACCATTGCGCACCAGCCAAGGTGTCCAGAGTATCGTCAATCCTCGGTAATGGGTAACTGTCTTTCTTGGTGACGTCATTTAATTTTCTGTAGTCCACACAAAATCGGGTGGAGCCGTCTTTCTTCTTGACCAGAACTACAGGAGAAGCCCAAGGACTCTGAGATGGCTCTATGGTGCCTTGATTTTGCATCTCGATTAACATCTTGTTAACTTCTTCTCGCTTGGCTAGTGGAAGTCCTCGTGGTGGCTGCTTTATAGGAGATGATGAACCAGTATCGATTCGATGCTTCACTACATTTGTTCTCCCAAAGTCGCCTGGTTTAAGTGCAAACACATCTTCATTTTCACTTAGCAGCTCTTCCAGTTGTTCCACCTCCATCTCTGTTAATCTTTCTTTGGCCCTATCCACGATGTCCCTTAGACATTCCGGTAGACTGGTCTTGTTTGGTTTCTTCTCTATTTCGTTGTTTTGTTTGAGTGTTCTGACCATGGTAACAGGTTCACAGAGTCCTACTTCAGTTCCTTTTGTAATTTTCTGTGGAAAAGTTTTCAGGTTTACTACCCGTACTATTGTCGTTTTCTCTGGTTTAATCAGGGTGCGGCCGGTGACTATAGATTTATTGAACAGATCCGGATTACTGGGTTCCACCACTCCAACACTGCAAGACATTTCCCATCCATTACAGTGGCAACCAATATTTCGGTCTGACCAGGTAGTACCACATCTTCTTTAACAACGAGTCTCCGTACAGCGTTATTCTCAGTGGTGGTCGTTAGCACTACTTCCTCACCCATTATCCGCAGCGTACCAGCATTCAAATCTAAGTTCACCCCTTTTGCTCGTAGTAAGTCTAGTCCGAGTATGACATTGTCCGATATATCTGCTACCAGGGCTCTGTGTTTGAATTTGACGTCTCCTAATTCTATGTCAAGCTCGCATTCCCCTTGACTGGCAGTTGTTGTCCATTGGCTGTTGTAAGGACATAACGCTTGGTAGGGCTCTTAATACGCCAATCACCAATAATATTCGGTCGTACAATAGTTCTTGCCGCTCCAGTGTCGATTACCATAGGGAACATACGACCAAAAATAATGCCTTCTACTAGCAAGGAGTCAGAGTCCTGAGACGTGACAACGTAATTTCTTCTCGTGGGGCATGGTAGGAGGACGCAGCCGGCTTTTGCCCCGTTAAGCCGGCTGAGCCTAGTTTTCCTGTGCAGCTGCCGCCTGGGAGTCGCGTTTTTGCTGATCCGCGACCGGGGCCCTACACTGTCTCTTCAGATGTCCCGTCTGCCCACAGTTCCAACATTGGAGAGGGCGATCTCTTCGGCTGCCAGGTTGATTGGCAGTTGGGCTAAATTTCTCAATGACCTCCTTCAACGTTTTGATTATGTCTCCATTTGCCATACTATCGCTGGTATCACTGATGGCCCGAACTTTAACATGTCTACCGGATGCCATCTTTGCTGCCTCAAATTCTAGTGCATGCGAAAGAGCGTCATTCAACGTTTTAGGTCTAGCGAGCCGTAGTGCCTGCTGTGTTTCGCAATCTCTAGGCCGTCGATAAAGACTTGGATGGAGAGCTGATCTACAAATTCGGACGGGGCTGTTGGATATGCCAATCGAACCAGTCGGGCAACGTCTGTCTCAAAATGTTGTAAATTTTCCACTCTGCTGGTGACGATTTTTCAATTGTGCCTGGTACACTTGCTGCAGGTGCTTATCCCCATATCTCATTTCCATATGCTGTTTCAGAAGGTCATAGTTACTCTGCTGCCCAGCAGGAACTCCTTGTAAGACGTCAAGAGCTTCCTCGTAAAGCAACTATCAGAGCTGTAGCCTTCTCATAGTCAGACCATTCGTTTGCCGCAGCTGCTGCTTCGAACTGACGTAGATAGACATTCCAGGAGACCTTGCCGTCAAATTCAGGAGGCTTCGTTTTCTGAGTTCGGATAACAGGTCCTTCTGATTTGATTACGCCCTCCTTTGCTATCTTGTCTAATTTATGTCGAAGCTCTTCGCAGGTTTCTCTAACCAAGTTTATTTCTTCGTCTATTTCTTGTTTTTGTGCTAACATTTTCTCTCTACTTGTGTTTCTACCTTATGTGACTGCTCCTCTAGTTTTTCTTCTAGTTGTGTCACTTTATATGACTGCTCCTCTAGTTTTTCTTCTAGTGTATTCTCCAATTTCTCTAACTTTGTCTGCATTTCTTTCTGTCTGATCCTCATTTCCTGTTGTATTGCCTGTATCTGATCTTTCATTTTATACCCTTGTTCGTCTAATTTCTCTTGCATCGTCTTCGTCTGGTCTTCTAATTTCTCCTGCATCATCTGGGACTGATCTTCCATTTTATGCCCTTGTTCTTCAAATTTTTCCTGCATTGTTTTCGTCTGGTCTTCCATTTTATGTCCCTGCTCTTCTAATTTCTCTTGCATCGTCTTCGCCTGGTCTTCCATTTTATGTCCCTGCTCTTCTAATTTCTCTTGCATTGTTTGTCCCTGTTCTTCTAATTTCTCTTGCATCGTCTTCGCCTGGTCTTCCATTTTATGTCCCTGCTCTTCTAATTTCTTTTGCATTGTCTGCATCATTTCTAATAGTTTTGCCATTTGTACATCCATATTGACTTGACTTCTAGTTACAGGCATTCACTCTCTTTGGAATCTTCTAGAATGTCCAGGAATGTGTTTGTAAATGTCACAGTTGACTTCCTTACAATGAAACGAGTGCAGTGATATGCCACACTTGGGTCTTTGTCTCACTTCGGTATAAAGTTCTAGAATGTTCGAGAATGTCCTTCGCAAATAGCACCGTTCACTTCCTTAAGTCACGACGAGTCCGGTGATATGTCACACTTGTGTCTTTGTTTAACTCCCGTATAAAGTTCTAGAATGTTCGAGATTGTCCTTCGCGAATATCACCGTTCACTTCCTTAAGTCACGACGAGTGCGATGATATGTCACACTTGGGTATTTGTCTCACTCCTGTACAAAGTTCTAGAATGTTCGAGATTGTCCTTCGCGAATACCACCGTTCACTTCTTAAGTCACGACGAGTGCGATATGTGTCACACTTGGGTCTTTGTCTCACTCCCGTACAAAGTTCTAGAATGTTCGAGATTGTCCTTCGCGAATACCACCGTTCACTTCCTTAAGTCACGACGAGTGCGATGATGTGTCACACTTGGGTCTTTGTCTCACTCCCGTACAAAGTTCTAGAATGTTCGAGAATGTCTTTCGCAAATACCACCGTTCACTTCCTTGAGTCACGACGAGTGCGGTGATATGCCACACTTGGGTCTTTGTCTCACTCCCGTACAAAGTTCTAGAATGTTCGAGATTGTCCTTCGCGAATACCACCGTTCACTTCCTTAAGTCACGACGAGTGCGATGATGTGTCACACTTGGGTCTTTGTCTAACCCGCGCACAGGGTTCCAGAAAGTTCTTCAAACTTCCACTTAAATCCCACTTTGTGGACAGGGTTCCAGAAAGCTCTTTAAAACTTCCAACTAAATCCACTTCCGACACCAAATTGTCACGGATTTCCCAATCCGTCTTTTTCTTACTTCCAGAAAAACAATCCGTTAATTAATTACTTCTTTATTAACTACTGAACACTACTAAACACTAATTATAACTCAACTAAACACTTATTTAATTAATCGCTATCTAAATCACTTTGATATCTCCAACTAAACACTTTAATTCAGACTGTAATACAAGACTTATACAAGACTAACTAACTCGGCTGTTTATTCTTCTTTTATAGACCCAACGAATATTCCAGGTATATTCCAGTATCTCTAGATCCATGTTCTCGTACGACTGGAATGCTTCTCGTCGTTTCCACGATTTTCTGGTAACGCCTCGATTCACACATGTTGTTTGTTTACCAGAATGGCGTAGGGGCGATCGGAGCAATCTTAGGCAATTCGCGGTGCCACAGTCGTCGGTTTGGGAGTGAGGCAAATTCCGTGACAATATCCAAAAAAAAAAACATACAACATAGTTAGTGACCGCAATTTGGTATATTTTTGGCAAGTATATGAAATTTTTTTGCAATATTTTAGGTACAATTTTGATAATGGGTTAAATATGAACCTTCCATTTTATATCCGGATATTTTACATATTGCCAAAATTAATAACGCAAATTACTATCCAATATCCAATCCACACCCGACACAAATTTTAAATCTGCTGCATGTAATTTGATTTGACATTTTACAATTGCAAACAAACCATGCGTCTGTGAATTGAGGCAATATAGTTCCCTTTAATCGTATATCTAAGATCCAACGCAATGTAAATTTATAATTATTTCCATACTTAATTCCACCGCTAATTCAGCATCGTATGCGAAATTATAGAACCGATAAAATCTTCTGAAGATTTCATAAAGTATGTTTGTCTGTAACTTCAGATTGTAGTTTCACTTTTGAAAATACTTTCCCATTTTCTCAAGTTGGCGAACAACAGTAACGAAATTCATTTGTTTTACATAGGAATAAATGATGAATAAAATAGAAGGACTTGATATTCAGAAAAAAGAATATCTTCAAAACTGAAGCAGTTTCTATATTTTTTAACAAGATTAGAATTGATACACAACAATGTAAATGCAACAAAACAGCTTCCTCATATTAACGTATAGGGAAATCACGTCTCTTTTCAAAATCTTTGTGCTGTAGCACGAATATTCAAATTCTGCTTGCACTTTCAATTACCATGCTAGGTGAATAGTTTCTTTACAATTTAGCACTCGTTTCAAGGACAAGTGAAATTAGCAAATTTGTATTGACGGGTTACTGTGTCTATGATAATGGCAGCAATCGGGAAAGCCCAGATTTCATTTTTTAACAAATATCAAGTACCCTTTGCTACCAGAATATTTACGAACTCGAGAGTCTCTTCTAAATTTCAGCAATACATGTTACGAAACTGAAAGTGTTATTCTGACGAGGGTAATATACAGAAATTGAGGCAATTTCGTAAGTGCATTATAATTTAAAAGTGTATTTTGTAGTTTCGAATTTTCACAACCATTAAGTTATCAAAATGAAGTGCACTTGAGGCTTCATAACTGTTACGGAGAAATAAAAAACAAGAAATAATGAAAATAGGGATGTTCACAAAAAGAATTATTCGGTTTAAATATTATAAAATGGTTGAAAATAGTCTTATAATTACATATGTAAAGTTTTAGCTAGTCCTGTTCTCGTCTAGTGAAGGATCTTCTAATGATTTTAACAATGCACTAGTAGGGCGGGAGCTGGATTAGCTCACATCGCAGACCCGCCGAAAACTTTTTGGAGAATTTCGGCCAGTCACGTCAAATGAAAGAGCTAATAAAAATACATCTTCCACAAAACATATTTTGACACCTAAATAGGACAATCGAACAAGTCGGAAGCGCATAGAGAACGACATATACGGCTGATTTTGTAAAAGTCAATAAACAAAAAAACTCTTATGAAAGATATAGAAATATCTTTCAAAAATAAAAATGCAACTGCAATAAAATGCAATATTGTGTTACGAAATTACAGACTAAGGTACAACTAAGTAAAAGTTCCGGTAACTTAATGCTTTTGTTTGTTTTTATATTAATGCAGCAAATAATAATTGCAGTTTTCCAGAAAGCCCTTAAAACTATAACGTCATAGTTCTGTTACCGTTGGTCAGAGAAAAAAAAAGTTAAGTATGTTTTGTTTGATACAATTTATCATGCAGTTAAATTAAGGCACCCATAATCCTGTGTACTTATACAGGGTGTTTCTTAAGTAGAGATCAAAAATCCAGGGGTGTATTCTGTGCTCATAATAAAGGTTTCTCGTTATTATAAATGTGGGGACAGCCATTGTCCAACTAGAACGCGTCAAAAATTAGAAACAAACAATTTTTAATTTCTAAACCGCTTGAGATAGTTTAGCGAAACACAGTATGCTTATTTAGTATGACAGTATGTATGGAATAAATAATTACTAGCGTTAGAAGGTGTAGGTACCACTGATCATTATTTGCCGAAAAAAAATATCACCCTGTATAATATTACAAATAAAATAAGTCATCACATGCGTCATTATATTATCTTCACTTTTTGTTGCTTTTCACTTTTTTGTATTCCAATCGATTAACAACAAAATTAATTTATTTGAACAAGTGTATTTTTACAATACTCATTACATTACTTAAAATAATAAGAAAATAATTAATTAACAATGGAAATGTTGGAAATGGCCACCTTCAGCCAAAATACATGCTTCAGATATTCTTGAAATTGCAGCTCAAACACGTGCAAAAAATCCAGGAGTACCTCTTATCACATCACAACCGGCTATAATTTATTAGTGTAAGTGCTCCTCAGATTCAATCTGAACCTTGTAAACTAATGTCTTGAGAGGTCCCCAAACAAAAAAAACTCAATAGGGTTCATATCGGGTGATCAGGGTGAGCAAGGTTGACCAGGATGTTGAGTTCTTCGTGCAATCACGTCATTTTAAAAATGCACGAGCAGTCAAACTAAAATGTGGGGAACCCCGTCGTAAATAAACCACATTATTGCGTAATAATTTACCGATACTCCTGGAATTAATGCTCCACCACATTTTGATCATGTGTTTCCCGAACGGTAGATAGACCGAGGTGGTCCAGTTCAGTATCCCCCTCAATCGCCGGTTCTATATCCGCTTGACTTTTTCTTGGGGTCACATACAAACTATGGTGCAAGTTAACACTGAACAAGAGCTGCGAATTCGCATACATGCTGCCGCTGAGATAATTCGACTACAGCCTGGTTTTGGGCCGTGCGTGTGGGGATTCATTGATTCGGCGGGCTCAACAGTGTATTGAAAATCACGGTAATAATTATTAACGGTTACTTATTATAGTAATTAAATGCATTTTTTATGTTTAAAAAATGTTAGCCCAAAATAACGAATTTTTCATGTTCAATTATTGTTTCACCGTACCAAAGCCGAGGCATCAAGTTTCAACGATTCTTTAAACAATTTATCTTCAATCAACACACAACTGCAATATTAAGAAAAACATGAGAATATCTCACTGTATCTTTACTGCATTAGAAAGATATTTTAAGCTAATTTAAATCAATTATCATATAATTGCTATCAATGAAGTCATATGTATGCTTTCTGACCAAACATCTAGGTATACTAATGAACAATGCCATAGACAAAGTTCTATTCAATAATTATCTAAACTAAAAACTAATCTAGCTAAATTTGCTAACCTTGATTTAATGAAAACATTCTATAAATACATAAGCTCACGTTTGAAACTCGAAAATTCAACCACAATAGACGAGATTTGATCTATTTCTGCATTTTTAGGATTGCTTCTTCAGGTGGCCTCCTTTAAGTTGAATCAAATATCTAGCTACAACAATTATTATACGTATAAACTAAAATTATTTGAAATTAAACATAGGCAATGTCAAAAGTGAAGTTAACCTGCCAAGCAATTTTAAATTAGACACGACATTTACCTACTTAACTATCCAAAAAAAATTGGTCTCATCTATTGTGGTTTAATTTTCGAGATCCAACAGTTTCAAAAAGGTAACTTAAGTATTTATATAATGTTTTCATTAAACCAGATTAGTAAATTTAGCTAGATTAATGTTTATTTTAGATAATTATTGAATAGAGCTTTGTCTATTAGTTTGCAATACGTTTTCAATACAATAAAGAAGTTACAAAAGTAAATAATAAGGAATATATGGGTAGATATTGTGGGTGTAATTCAACGCTGGTCGGGGCTTTAGTCCGTAGAGTAGTTAGTTTCACATAATATCGTTAATACCTAAAAACATATAAAAAAATTCACTGTATATTAAAGTGTCACAATATTATTGAAGAACTACAATTTTTCATTACCAAAAATAGTAGGTTGGTATTAAATTTCTTTCATCTGTCTGAAGTAGGTCCCGGAATACCAGTTTGTAATGCTAACCCGGATGCCGACTCACCGACTTGCTGCAAATTGTCATAATAAAGTTTAATTGAAATCAAATGTTTGCACTTGTAGTTAGCACCCTACTGTAGGAAATTCTAAATTCTCTTAAGAAATATATAAGTTCAAGTGCAATTTTGCTTCATTAAGACATTTGGACTTCCAAATATGTACTGCAAATAAAATGGAAATATTCAATGAAATGTCCGAATAGTGTAAGTACCTATTAGTAAAGACAAAATCAATACAGGGTGTTCTGTATAAGAACCTACACAGAGAAGGTGCATATAGGAAGCCCCAAAATATTGCAATTTAACAGAACATATCTATATGTACAGTGTGTCCACGGATGGAGTTGACAAGAGGAGAAACTCTTTTGTTTTTGACTTTATCGAAAAATGTCAATGTTTATAAAAAGTTCTACTTCCCGAAAACATGAAATTCTCATAGATACTTCTTAGATCAGATATACAGGTTGCTCATAAATTAAGAAAACAAGAAAATACTCAAGAGAAAAGCACCATTATTTATTATTGTATATAACATTTTTATGAAACAAATCTGTTTATAACTTCAAATAGAGTCCTAATACAAATTTTAAAATCAAAATTTAAATGTTAACATTTACTCTACCTCTACCTCCCACCTCAACACATTTTCCCGCTAACTTAATACATTGTTCGAATAGTTAGCGGCTCATTCAGTTCATGTATTCCTTGGCGTATGTGCTCTTTTAATACTTCCCTATCATGTGGCAACCATTTGAATAAATGTTTTGTTTTAGGGCACCTTGGAGAAAAAAAGGCAAGGGGTGTAAGGTTAAGATTGGGCCAAATCATCCTGTGAGCAGGACAGCCGTCCTGTTGCCAAAACATTTTGAAAACATTTAGTTTATCATTTTTAAATACTTGATAGCCAGAAGTACCTACACAATAACCTGTTTTGGCAACAGGACTGCTGTCCTGCTCATTTTACAGCCTTGCTCAGACAATGGTGAAAGGTGGAGTGGAAGATTTGGCCCATTATCCTACTAGACCACCTGACCTTAGGCCCCTTTTTTTCCTAAAACAAAAGGTTTATTCAAATAATCTGCCACATGATAAAAGAGCGCATAAAAGAAGAAATAACAAACTATTGGTAGTGTGTAGAGTAAAAGTCAAAATTGAAATTTTGATTTTAAAATTTGTATTAGGACTCTATTTCGGGTTATAAACAGATTTGAGATGTAACTGGTCTGCTACTTTCTGCTCGGCCTAAGCGGCTCGACTTGCAGAAAGCGACCTACAATATCGTAGGTACTTAACCGCAGACCTCTCGCCCCGGGCGATGCGCCATTAAATCTATAAATGATACTGCAGGAAACAACTACTCCGCGGGCTAATGCCCCGACCGGCATTGAATTATACCTGCAGTATCTGTGTGAAACAGCCAAGAACCCTTGTCGGCCACTCCACCAGACATAGACCGGTTTCGGGCTTGTTAGCCCTCATCAGTATGCCATAGGTGAGATGACCGACAATTGAACTGGCTGTTCCTTCATATGTAGTTCCACATATAAATCGAGTGCAGGTGAGATGTAACTGGTCTGCTACTTTCTGCTCGGCCTAAGCGGCTCGACTTGCAGAAAGCGACCTTACCTGCAGTATCTGTGTGAAACAGCCAAGAACCCTTGTCGGCCACTCCACCAGACATAGACCGGTTTCGGGCTTGTTAGCCCTCATCAGTATGCCATAGGTGAGATGACCGACAATTGAACTGGCTGTTCCTTCATATGTAGTTCCACATATAAATCGAGTGCAGGTGAGATGTAACTGGTCTGCTACTTTCTGCTCGGCCTAAGCGGCTCATCTCACCTATGGCATACTGATGAGGGCTAACAAGCCCGAAACCGGTCTATGTCTGGTGGAGTGGCCGACAAGGGTTCTTGGCTGTTTCACACAGATACTGCAGGTATAATTCAATGCCGGTCGGGGCATTAGCCCGCGGAGTAGTTGTTTCCTGCAGTATCATTTATAGATTTAATGGCGCATCGCCCGGGGCGAGAGGTCTGCGGTTAAGTACCTACGATATTGTAGGTCGCTTTCTGCAAGTCGAGCCGCTTAGGCCGAGCAGAAAGTAGCAGACCAGTTACATCTCACCTGCACTCGATTTATATGTGGAACTACATATGAAGGAACAGCCAGTTCAATTGTCGGTCATCTCACCTATGGCATACTGATGAGGGCTAACAAGCCCGAAACCGGTCTATGTCTGGTGGAGTGGCCGACAAGGGTTCTTGGCTGTTTCACACAGATACTGCAGGTATAATTCAATGCCGGTCGGGGCATTAGCCCGCGGAGTAGTTGTTTCCTGCAGTATCATTTATAGATATAAACAGATTTGTTTTATAAAAATGTTGTGTAAAATAATAAATAATGGTATTTCTCTTTTGAGTATTTTCATTTTTTTAATTTATGAGCACCCTGTATATCTGATCTAAAACGTTTCTATGATAGTCTCATTTTTTCGAAAAGCAGAACTTTTTATAAAGAGTGACATTTTTCGATAAAGTCAAAATAAAAGACTTTCTCCTCTTGTCTAGTCCATCCGTGGACACATTGTATATAAAGTTGCACGCAGGCTGACTTACATGCCTTCAAAGTGGGTCCAAATATTTCGAAAAAAATATATCTATGAGTTACTTTAATCCGGTATAACCAAATTTGGTGCATGATTTAGGTTTATTGTTGGTGGCCCTCTTTGAATATGAATTCAAGTAAATTGAAATACTACAAGGTGTACATTGGGGGTGAGTCACCCCTAAAATTATAAAAAAACTTCTTTTTACATTGATCGAATATAAAAAGGAGATTCCCACATCGGGTGATTCTCCATAGGGAAAGATTTTTTAATATTGAAAGACTGGTTCGAGAGACGGCAAAGTTTTTCAATAATATCTGAGAACGTCCTAGTGTAATAAGGATACAAGATGGAGAAAATATTTTGCACACAGTTGAAGATGAACCGCAAATAAGTACTAAACGTTTATCTCGAGAAACTGGATTATCAACTGGAACTTCTATACACAGAATTATTAAACGTAATCTAGTACATTCATATCACATTCATACCACATTCAGAAAGTGCGAGAGGTGCTAATGCCCCAAGATTTGGATCGACGAGTGACCTTTTGCGAGTGTATCTTGCATCAGTATATTAATTTTTACAAGAAAATTATTTTGGTTGAAGAGACTTGTTTCAGTCATAGATGAATTACAAATGTTCACAACTTTTATGAATATTCCTCTATGCAATAACTCCTAGATATCTATAATGCGAGTTTAAGAGAAATGTTAGGGCCGGTATTATTGGCCGTTATTTGATTGGACCAGTTATTTTGTCAAACTAATTAAATGGCGAGATTTACCGTTGCAATTTAGATGAGACTGTTTTTAAATGTTAAGTTTCCAAATAGTGAGAACAAAGAAATAATTGTCCTCACAATTGTCCACCACGATCGTCAGACCTCAACAAATGTGATTATTTTCATTAGAGAACATTGAAGGATATTGGTTATTGTTTATTTTCAATTGAATACCGATAACATTTGAGGAATCGTATTATGAATAAAAGTAACGGTAAAGATAATTTATATTCCAGAGAAAATTGTGCCTATTTTGAACAATTTCTTTAGTTTCAATTTTATTTGTATTTTATAGTTGTATTACTAACTGTCAAATTTTAAAGATAAAGCACTACTGACTGATTCATTCTAATAAACACTATTAAAATCTTGTTTTAAAAATTTAACAATAGTGAAAAAGTGTTTGAAATTAAAATCTGCGCGGGATACTATCATCCTTTTTAAATTCGGTCAATAGGAAAAAAATTGGTACCATTTTAGGAGTGACTCACCCTCAATGAACACCTTATAGTGTTTCAATTTACTTGAACTCATAGTCAAGAAGACTAATAATAATACTAAAGCATGTACCAAATTCGGTAATTCAGAAATATTTTTTTTCCAATTTGTTCCTACTTTGAAGACCTGGATAAATTGCAGTACTGCAGTACCCCCTATGCAGCTGATCTGTGTCGGTTCTTATACGAAACACCTTGTATAACTTGTTTTGCTAAGCTTAAAAATCAATAAATACAAAAGACGACTTTTATATAAAAAAAACGAGATCGACTCAACGACGTATCAGAAGCAATAAAATTGTGAAAAAAAAACATGTAACCGAAGCATACTGGACAAGGGAAATCAAGCAACCGTAATCCACAAAGATTTCTCTAAAGCACTCAATTGACTTGATCACGATTTGCTAATTATGAAATTAGCTCTGTTAGGCATGCTTATAATATGTTTCCGTCTTTAGTAACAGACGGGTTTCCATAGTAAAGGAATCTTTATCGAATGTTTGGTATCATCAGGAGTGCCTCAAGCGTCGATTGTGGGACCCCTTACCTCTTTGATATCTCTATTAATGACACAATAGAGATATTTGAAAATTCTGGCTGCGCATATTAAAGTCTTTAATACTGGTTGAGGTTGTGCTTAAAATATTAGCACCATCTGTAACATTATTTCTAAGTAAATGTCAAAATCGACAAGATTTTACAAAAAAAGTCTTGAATTGCAGTCACTCACGCAAGTAGACATGCACATCCACAAATAATTCTATTAGAAAGGACGGCGCGCGCTTTTTTGACCTCATTATATAACCCGTCGTTGTTCGCTTGTAATGAGAAAATAGCATGATGGGAAGATACAGCGGTAACAAAAAAGGATTGGAGGCGATATAAAAATTATTCATCGCGTGTATTTGACCCGGACTGTTTTTTAAACGCCGCAAGTCGGCAGATCTACACGCCACTTTCGTTCATATCTAGATTATTGCCACACAAGGTTAGTAAAACGCATGTTACAGTCATAGGCGAAACAAAAGCTATTATAAAAATATAGGCGGGAGGAAAAGATATTTTTTAAACTAGATTGTTTTGATTTATATTAGAAACTGACAAATAGTAATCAATTTTCAGATATTCGCGCAAAGAAGAAGTTACTATCCCCTACACCAATTGTTATGCAACAACTTGAGGCATTGTCTATGCAATATTTAATGACAAGTTCAAACGTCACGCGTAGCCGTATTTTCTACAAAGTTTTGCGAAAAAATCGTCAAAAATGAGGGATAATGACGAGTTTTTGGATATTGAACAAGTTGCTGAAACTGTGCTATCCACGAAAGTGCTCGAAAAATCGAAAAATTTATATGGAAACTCCTATAACAACGTTGAAACCTGTGCCAAAGAAAAATATATTGAGAATTTTGCAGAAAATGTATTACTAGTCTATTTCTTGTAGCTATCCAGTACGTTAATGCCGTCAACTTTGTGGAGTAAATAGTCGATGCTCCTCACCGTGATTTACCTGAACAAAAAAGTAGATATTAGCAAATTTTCAAACCTAATTGCATATTTAAATAGGAAAGCTTTTGGAAATCAGCCAAAGAAAATAAAAATATTTACGAAACTGGAAATAGAACGCTTTATGAAAGAAGCTGAGGAAAAAGAATTCCTGTTAGCCAAAGCTGTTTTAATCGTTGGAGTATTTGGAGCGTGTTGCCATAAAAGATTGTCAGGCATTTATTAGTGTGAACATTTCGAACAAAAAAACTAATGTTCCAAGAAGTGAGGGATCAATAGATGGTACCTACTGATTTTTTAGATATATTTCGTATGTTCGCAAAACTTCGTCCCTTCAATTCGACCCATCAAAGATTTTTCGATCGAAGTAGTAAATGCTGTACCCTGCCAGTTGGAATCAATGTAATTGGAGGTATGCCCAAAAAGATAGCGGAATTCCTTGAACTCTCCAACGGCAATGAATACACTGTCCATTGCTTCCGGCGCAGCTCTGTAACAATGTTGGCAGATTCTGGAGCGGACATGATACTTTTAAAGCGACATGGAAGTTGGCGATCAAGTTCAGTTGCCAAGGGATATATCGAAAATTCCATTAAACAGGAAAATTTAATAACAAACGGCAATTCATTCCGACTACTAGTACTTGCATTGCTGTTAGAGAAGCGAAGCTAGATGCCTCTTGTAATTTCTTTAACAATTCGCATAAGTGTACCTTTAAAATTTACAATAAATAAATATTTTCAATGTTTTTAACGTTTTATTTTGACTTTTAGGCACTAGCTATGTATTTTACAATTACTTACTATTTTTAAATATTAGAAAACGGCTTTGTTTACTTATACATTTTATTTATTATTTTTGTTCTTTGCACACCCTTGTCAACGTAGTTTGCATAGTCTTAACCATTTTCATACACCTAATATTGAAAAGGAGATCTTTATCGATCAGAAAAACTTTTTTTTATAAATTTAGCAAGATAATTATTACAATGTTTATTATTATAATATATTAACGTCAAAAATAAAATAATTTTAGGTTACACATCTGTTTTAAAGTATCTGTAACTAAAGCGACGAAGTATCACTATTTTATATAGGTTAACCGTTTTCATGTATCAGTACAAAGCATTACTTTGCACTTTGCATAGCTTTAACCATTTTTAGGTGTCAGATTTTATATTTATTTATTTTACAGTATTTGTACTATAGCTGCAAAGTATCACTATACTTCACAATTTTCAACCTTTTCACCTCTGATCTATAAATATATCGATATATTTTTGTTGCATCTATTACCATTTATGATATTAAAACCCTCTATGCTACGCCTATGCGAGGCCTCGAGGGCGCGCTGGAAATTGTTACAGTTATGAAACCTGGCGTGTTCAACAATTGTACGCACTAAAGAAGACCAGAACTGATTTTGCTCTTGGTAAAGTTTACAAGTTTTGTCACAGTGGAAAGGGTTATGATTAGCAGAATTCTACTCTTGTTACGCAACAAAATACCAATTGTCTAATGACGGCACTGCCTGCTTCCTTTAGAAAATATAAGAAATACTGTATATTTAATTTCTGTGGCTACTAAGCTAGATATAGATGCCTTGAACAATATAAGATGTATATGTATTTAGGTGATTTACAATTTACCAAAAAAAAAAAAAAGAGAATGGATGCGTCCTAAAAGATGCAATTGCTCAACAATACAAGGAATGTCCCAATCAACAGTCTGGCGGATCATACACGAGGCTAAATTATATCCATACTATGTACGTCCAAGTATTAATACCAATACGAATTAGATTTATGCTGCAACAAAATTCATAATACTCATGTTTGGGATTTTGATGCAGAATTGACTCCATGTATATTAATAATATTTTTACTCAAAATGACCTCAGAAACTTGTTCCCTAAGTTCGTCAAGTACCAACGTATACTACAATCTTTGTGTCAATGAAGATAAAACCTATCTCTCTCGTAAAATACAGGGCTGTCTTTTCTCATCCTAAATAGTAGATTATAATTATAATTTATAGTGGATATTAATTCAATACTATTTAATGACTGACTTTTTGTGTTATTTGTTTTAAATCATTTAATGAGGTTCATAGTTTTCCTTGACATCGAAACCTATTACAGATATGATAGGTAAATAATTCAGTTAAATGATAAAACAGTCGAAATAAGATAATACTAATATATACAGCGTGTTCCGATTTGTGAGTACAGTGTTCCGGTTTCTCTTGTTATAAATATTTCAGGCTAAAATAATACTACTTTTGTTGTGATATAGGGTGTTGAAATTAAAAAAATGATAATTGCTTTCAGCGATATTTTTCAAATTCTTCAAAGAATCAAATTGGTTTTTTGCTGAGGTGTACCTATACTATTTGAGGTCTGTTTAAATCATGTAACATTTGATTCGACGTAACATGAAGGAATGCCTTGGACATGTCTTACTGAAAGCTGTCTCATTATAACGTTTGCGCCCTTAATGTATAGTTTTAAGTAATTTTTAGATTCAGCAGTCATTTTTGAACAAAAAAGTGCTCGTTCTTAAAAATTAATTTTCAGCTTCATTAAATCCTTCAAAAATCAAAGGTCCCTAATTTCTTCCTGTGGTCAAATAGAACCGATTTAGATAAACTTAGCTTAGTCCAAAAGTGCCTCGTTTAGAAGTTACAGGGCTTCAAAGAAAACAAATTATTTTCTTGTTATGGGCATAATTAAGAAACGAAACGTCCAATCACGTTCAAATTTGATAAAGTTATGTTTCAGATAAGTACAAGCATTGTGAAGGAGTAAGTAGTGTCGCATATCGTAGAGAGCGAGTGTTTTCATTAAACCAGGTTAGTAAATTTAGCTAGATTAATTTTTTTAGATAATTATTGTCTGTGGAATTGTTCATTAGCATACCTAGATGTTTGGTATCAGAGAGATTTGATATATATTAGCTTAAAATACCTTTCTAATACTCGTACAGTAAAAAATGTCTTATTTGTACTTGTACTTGGCTGAAATGGCTACATGGGCTTTTTCAGATGTATGTACTGAACAAAGCCGTATTAAAAATATCTATAGACTGTAAAGCAGTACTACTTTATAAAAATGTGATCAATGTTCAATTTTTTAGACCTGGTCACTAAATCAAATATAATATCTGTGTACTAATTAATTATTCTGTGGCCTCGTGTTTCACATTAACGTATCTATAAATTATTACAACGTACAACGTGTCTATAAAATTGGTAAGATCAATCCCGAAAATCTCAGGAACCAAGCTGGTAGCATATCGGGAATTTTGGGACTAAAAATTAGCAGAATCCCGGGATCCCAAATTTTCAGGATCTCGGGATTGACCGCCCGAGTAAAAAATATTGACAAAAAAAAAAGAAAAATGATATTTTTTCAATTTGGCAAAATAACCGTTTTTAATTATTGTTTGTCGATGCAGTGGATGCACGAATGGGAGACGTGAAAGTGTCGTTTTTCGTTTCACACGGCAACCTACGACCGAAGATCTATAGAAGGCCGACTGTTTGACATTGCTAGCTCATTTTTTAAAATATCACGTTCAATTTGAACAGTCACTTGACTTTTACTTTGAATTGCCGGTTAAAAAACTAACGAGCGCATCAAACGACCCCTCGCGTTCCCCGAAACCGTTTCCAGGGGACATAATTAAACCTTGTAATTTTAAAACAATCACAAACGACACCCCAATTACAATACGAGGCCTGGTTCCGTACTAACGCAACATTATGCACTATAAATAATAACATTTCTCCGCGGATACTTTCTAAGGCCCGTAATAGCAGTACATGCCGGAAACGAACCTCAGCAATGCACTATGGGAATTCTTTCTCTACAAGGAAACGTGTCCTGAGACGCGTCTGTCGTTCATTATGTCTGATCTCCGCGACGATAAGTCTCGATTCGCCCTTCTAATTGTTATTGCCTGCATCTTAGGGGGCAAACGGCACTCGGATTGAATTGTGCAGTTGAAAGGTTGACGGCGGCTCATAATCGTACAACGTGACCAAGGAAATTAGAAATTTACTTGCAAGAAATTCGATTCAATTGTGCTAAATTGCTGCTCAATCGAAAGCGGTAATAACAATGTAGTGTAAGGAAATCTAAAGACATGTTTTAAAATAGGGATATTGCGATATGAGTGCTTGAATCTGTTACGTATTTTGTCAAGTTAATAAAGTCGTTGGTGCACTGGATGGCAGGGTAGATAACGAGCATTGCGTGATTTCAAGCAGGGGTCAATGCATATCAAATCAACCAGTGATGGTTGCTGACAAAACTTATTTATTATTTATTTTTTAACCAATGTTTCTACTAGGGTGTTCCGCATAAGAACCGACGGAGAGCAGGTACATGTAGGGGGTTCCAAAATATTGCAATTTAACCAAACATACCTATATACAAAGTTGCACACAGGCGGAGTTACAGGCCTTCAAAGTGGGGCCAAATATTTTGGAAAAAATATATATCTCTAAATTACTTTAACTTGGAATAACCAAATTTGGTACATGATTTAGGTTTATTATTGGTCTTCTTTGACTGTAAGTTCAAGTAAATTGAAACACTACAAGGTGTTCATTGAGGGTGAGTCACCCTTAAAATTATACCAAACTTTTTTCCATTGATCCATCTTACAATTCTTTTTACTCTTGTTAAATTTTCAGGAACTCTAAGGTGTCCAAGAAAAAATGCATGAACAAGATTTTAATAGCGTTTATTAAAAGAAATCAAAAAGTCAGTATAGTCTGTTTAGAAATGAAAGAGAGTAATAGAGACTTATTATGTATGCAACTCGTAAATAAATGTAGTACTGGTGCTTATACTCAATATTTTTATATGTATTATCGGTATAGATGAGGTGTACTTTCAAAAAAACTTTGTGTGATCGAACCGTACTAAATTGTAGCAGGTAGCTAAAATTTAATCCTCGGCAATCCGTCTTTGTCTATGCCGCTTCAATTTCTCGGTCCATTTCTCTTATAAGTAAACAATATAAAAACAGTAATTGAAAAAATAAAATTATTCAATATTATTATCAAAATCTTTATTTAAATTTAATGAATAGACTTTTATTCCACACAAAAATATATCTATGTATTTTGATAATTCAAATTATGGTGAGTAAATGTAGTGTTGTATAAATGTACAATAAAGAAAATAAAAAAGTAGGTATATTAAAATTCATCCTCTGAATATTCTGATGAATTATCTTCATCTCCTAGATTGATAACGATAGGTTGCACAGTAACGTCAATTAGATTATCGAGTTCCCACATTTTCTCCTCTTATTTTTGTACATGATGTATACATCTTTGCCAGTTACCTGCAGTTACTCATTCCAAGGAATTTTTTAACAAAATTTTTACGTCACATATTTTAAACGTCGTATTATCTCGCGCTACATCTCCTTTTACCTGCGCCCACTAATTTGATTGGGTTAAGTTCAGAGTGATAAGGTGGTAATCGTAGTATCGTTATTTGGCGATTTATTGCCATTTCATAGATAACATATTTTTTCTGATCTTTATTAAGATTGACAAATGTCAAAAGTTCCTTTTTCACCATACTTGTTTCAAAAGAAATGTTTTTTTCCGGATAACCATTGAATTATATCGGCTTTCCTCCAAGCAGTGGTAGGCGTCCGCTCTGTCTGCCGTGAATGGTAACTGGCATGACAATTACAGACCCCGGAGGAATAAGATCCAACATCTGCGTTCATGTCTTCGTGATAGTCACCTGTACTTTTAAATTCAAATAAAAGTAAACGGCCATCTACAAAACCACTGGCACTACCTATATGTGTTACTATTAATCTTCGCCCTTTACCTGAAGGTGCCTTGAACCCTGTTGAAAGTCCATCCAAAAATGCTTGTCGAAAACTTTTTACATTTTTATCTTGCCATACTTTTGTTACAGTACCTCGTTGACCCAAGTTTCGTCTAGATAATAAATATTCCTCCCTTCGTCACGGAATTTTCTAATTGATCTTAAGTAGGATCTTCGCCAACAAATAATTTCATCTTTATCGGTAAGAACTGACTTCCTGTTCTGCTTTTCCCAGCAAAAATTCAACTCTCGTAAGACGGCCCATAATTTGCTTCTACTGATTTTTGGCAAAATGCAAATGGCAAATCGTTGTCCTCTGAAAGTTCACTTAAAATTTTGTTTAGCGTAGGTATTTCTTTTTTAAAATAAAATGAAGGTACTTTTCTGCGAATGACATTTTTGAAGAAATCATCTATAACGACTTTGACCTCACTGTAGATGATTTTGGGGGATTTACAGTGTCTTGTTCATTTTTTGTTTCCTTTAAAAGTCTGTAGATACACTTTTCCACGATGTCGTCAACACTGTTGGTAGGATTTTGGTGTTTCAATGCATTAAAAACATTTAATATAATAATCTTCTCATTCTGAGACAGCGCACATCTTTTCACGCGTTTAGCAGGTACGTAATCTGATAAGCTCGACATTTTACCCAAACAATATTATATCCACTGGCACAATAGTCACTAAACACAAGTCAAATTTTACTCTACTGCACTAGCACGTCTTCGTATATTCGGCTCTAAGACTGGATTGATCTGTCACAATACACTGGCTCCTGCCCTATGATGTATCCAGTAAAATATACTAATGTACACCCATTACCTGTTAGCATTAGTGTTACCCGATAATTACATGAAACGAAATATTACCACGCCCATGGCCGGTTCTTATATCGGGGTTTTATGACTCTCTTTCATTTCCAAACAGACTATAGTAGGTTTTGCCTTTCAAAGTTGCCAGTTAGTTATAAAACTATTTTATTTCTGCTACTGTTTGTTGTTGAACATGTCTGAATTTACATTCAGCGAACAAGTTGACATGTTGCTTGTGCTAGGTGTCCGTGCAGGAAACTGGAGACGTGTGGAGGAATATCGTAGGAGATTTCCAAATCGAATGATTCCCCATAGAGAAACATTTTCTAATGTTGAGAGACGGGCTCGAGAGACCGAGGAAAGTTTTTCAATAATATCCGAGAACGTTCTAGTGTAAGGGTACAGGATGAAGAAAATATTTTGCAAACAATTGAAGATGAACCGCAAATAAGTACTAAACATTTATCTCGAGGAACTGGATTATCAAGAACTTCTGTACACCGAATTCTTAAACGTAATCTACTACATCCATATCACATTAGAAAAGTGCAAGAGCTATTGTCTCAAGATTTGGATCGGCGACTTTTTGCGAGTTTATCTTGCATCTTGATGTAAATTTCACAAGCAAATTATTTTCACTGATGATGCTTGTTTCACTCGTAGTGGAATTACAAATGTTCATTACACTTTCATGAATATTTTTATGGAAACCACTAAGCAAACGTTTTCAACGCCATATTAAGATAAATGTTTGGGCCAGTATTATTGATCGTTCTTTGATTGGACCAATTATTTTGCCAAATCGATTAAATGGGAAAGTTATTTGGAATTTCTGCAAAGTACTCTCCCTGATTTAATCGAAGATTGCAACTTAGACTAGAGTTTTGGTTTATGCATGACGGGGCATCGCCTCATTTCAGTGCTACTGTTATGGAGTTTTTGAAGTTTAAGTTTCCAAATCCAAGTGGTTAGGACGTGGAAACAATTGTCCTCAAAATTGGCCACCACGATCGCCAAACCTCAAGAAATGTGATTAATTTCTTTGGAGAACATTGGACGATTTTGTTTATTCCTCGCCAATTGAATCTCGAGAAGATCTGTGCAATCGTATTACGAATAAATGTAACGTTATAAGACACGATCATCATTTATTAGATAAAGTAAATTTCAATTTTTGTCGAAGACAATTTATATTTCTGAGAAAATGGTGCCCATTCTCAACAATTAGAATAGACTTTTATTCCACACAAAAATATATCTATGTATTTTGATAATTCAAATTATGGTGAGTAAATGTAGTGTTGTATAAATGTACAATAAAGAAAATAAAAAAGTAGGTATATTAAAATTCATCCTCTGAATATTCTGATGAATTATCTTCATCTCCTAGATTGATAACGATAGGTTGCACAGTAACGTCAATTAGATTATCGAGTTCCCACATTTTCTCCTCTTATTTTTGTACATGATGTATACATCTTTGCCAGTTACCTGCAGTTACTCATTCCAAGGAATTTTTTAACAAAATTTTTACGTCACATATTTTAAACGTCGTATTATCTCGCGCTACATCTCCTTTTACCTGCGCCCACTAATTTGATTGGGTTAAGTTCAGAGTGATAAGGTGGTAATCGTAGTATCGTTATTTGGCGATTTATTGCCATTTCATAGATAACATATTTTTTCTGATCTTTATTAAGATTGACAAATGTCAAAAGTTCCTTTTTCACCATACTTGTTTCAAAAGAAATATTTTTTTCCGGATAACCATTGAATTATATCGGCTTTCCTCCAAGCAGTGGTAGGCGTCCGCTCTGTCTGCCGTGAATGGTAACTGGCATGACAATTACAGACCCCGGAGGAATAAGATCCAACATCTGCGTTCATGTCTTCGTGATAGTCACCTGTACTTTTAAATTCAAATAAAAGTAAACGGCCATCTACAAAACCACTGGCACTACCTATATGTGTTACTATTAATCTTCGCCCTTTACCTGAAGGTGCCTTGAACCCTGTTGAAAGTCCATCCAAAAATGCTTGTCGAAAACTTTTTACATTTTTATCTTGCCATACTTTTGTTACAGTATATCCCTCGTTGACCCAAGTTTCGTCTAGATAATAAATATTCCTCCCTTCGTCACGGAATTTTCTAATTGATCTTAAGTAGGATCTTCGCCAACAAATAATTTCATCTTTATCGGTAAGAACTGACTTCCTGTTCTGCTTTTCCCAGCAAAAATTCAACTCTCGTAAGACGGCCCATAATTTGCTTCTACTGATTTTTGGCAAAATGCAAATGGCAAATCGTTGTCCTCTGAAAGTTCACTTAAAATTTTGTTTAGCGTAGGTATTTCTTTTTTAAAATAAAATGAAGGTACTTTTCTGCGAATGACATTTTTGAAGAAATCATCTATAACGACTTTTGACCTCCCTGTAGATGATTTTGGGGGATTTACAGTGTCTTGTTCATTTTTTGTTTCCTTTAAAAGTCTGTAGATACACTTTTCCACGATGTCGTCAACACTGTTGGTAGGATTTTGGTGTTTCAATGCATTAAAAACATTTAATATAATAATCTTCTCATTCTGAGACAGCGCACATCTTTTCACGCGTTTAGCAGGTACGTAATCTGATAAGCTCGACATTTTACCCAAACAATATTATATCCACTGGCACAATAGTCACTAAACACAAGTCAAATTTTACTCTACTGCACTAGCACGTCTTCGTATATTCAGCTCTAAGACTGGATTGATCTGTCACAATACACTGGCTCCTGCCCTATGATGTATCCAGTAAAATATACTAATGTACACCCATTACCTGTTAGCATTAGTGTTACCCGATAATTACATGAAACGAAATATTACCACGCCCATGGCCGGTTCTTATATCGGGGTTTTATGACTCTCTTTCATTTCCAAACAGACTATAGTAGGTTTTGCCTTTCAAAGTTGCCAGTTAGTTATAAAACTATTTTATTTCTGCTACTGTTTGTTGTTGAACATGTCTGAATTTACATTCAGCGAACAAGTTGACATGTTGCTTGTGCTAGGTGTCCGTGCAGGAAACTGGAGACGTGTGGAGGAATATCGTAGGAGATTTCCAAATCGAATGATTCCCCATAGAGAAACATTTTCTAATGTTGAGAGACGGGCTCGAGAGACCGAGGAAAGTTTTTCAATAATATCCGAGAACGTTCTAGTGTAAGGGTACAGGATGAAGAAAATATTTTGCAAACAATTGAAGATGAACCGCAAATAAGTACTAAACATTTATCTCGAGGAACTGGATTATCAAGAACTTCTGTACACCGAATTCTTAAACGTAATCTACTACATCCATATCACATTAGAAAAGTGCAAGAGCTATTGTCTCAAGATTTGGATCGGCGACTTTTTGCGAGTTTATCTTGCATCTTGATGTAAATTTCACAAGCAAATTATTTTCACTGATGAGGTTTGTTTCACTCGTAGTGGAATAACAAATGTTCATTACAACTTTCATGAATATTCTTATGTAAACCCCTAAGCAAACGTTTTCAACGCGAGCAAGATAAATGTTTGGGCCAGTATTATTGATCGTTATTTGATTGGACCAATTATTTTGCCAAATCGATTAAATGACGATGGAACGGTCATTTGGAATTTCTGCAAAATACTCTCCCTGATTTAATCGAAGATCGCAACTTAGACTAGAGTTTTGGTTTATGCATGACGGGGCATCGCCTCATTTTAGTGCCACTGTTACAGAGTTTTTGAAGTTTAAGTTTCCAAATCCAAGTGGTTAGGACGTGGAAACAATTGTCCTCAAAATTGGCCACCACGATCGCCAAACCTCAAGAAATGTGATTAATTTCTTTGGAGAACATTGGACGATTTTGTTTATTCCTCGCCAATTGAATCTCGAGAAGATCTGTGCAATCGTATTACGAAAAAATGTAACGTTATAAGACACGATCATCATTTATTAGATAAAGTAAATTTCAATTTTTGTCGAAGACAATTTATATTTCTGAGAAAATGGTACCCATTCTCAACAATTTAATTTTATTTCAATTTTATTTTACAGTTTTATTACTATCAAATTTAAAAGACAAAGCCTAATACTAACTGGTTTCTTCTAATAAACATTATTAAAACCTTTTTTTAATTAATGCATATTTCTTCTTAAAATTTTAAAGTTTTCTAAAAGTTAACAAGAGTAAAAAAGTGTTTTAAATTAAATTCTGCGCCGGATATTAATTAACATTCCTTTTAAATTCGATCAATGGAAAAAAGTTTGGTATAATTTTAGGAGACTCACCCTCAATGAACATCTTGTACCGTCTCAATTTACTTGAACTCATAATCAAAGAAGACCAATAATAAACCTAAATCGTATACCAAATTTAATAATAATAATAATAATAATAATAATAATAATAATAATAATAATAATAATAATAATAATAATAATTTATTTTCCATTATTGACATTTTACAAAAATGAATAGGAATTGTCAGGAACAACTACATCTACAACACAGTACAAAAGTATTCAGAAGTTGAATAATAACATTTGTCTAATAAAAAGTTTTTAAACAAACATTCAGTTTTTGCGGATTTTATATACAGAGGAAGTCGTTTAAAAATTTTTAGCCCTAAATAATTTGGAGAACTGAGTGTCATTTTCAGTTTAGCAAAGGGTACATGAAAATCATCCCTCTGTCGCGTATTACACCCATGAATAAAATTATTCCGCATAAACTTATATTTGTTTTGATAAACATACACAGACATCTCATAAATAAACAAACAAGGCAGAGTTAAAATTCTCAGGTCTTTAAATACTTGTCTACATGAACATCTACCTACAATGCTTCGCAATATTCTCTTTGTGCAATAAAGACTTGAGATGAGCAGGTAGAATCCCCCCAGAAACATAAACCATACCTAAGTCGCGACTCAACTTGGGCGCGGTAAAGGAAAAGCACTTGATCCGTAGAAAGGACTGTTCTTATATTTCGGAATAAATATGTAAGGGATGAAAGATTATTAATTAATGCATGACATTGTGCTTTCCAGTTCAGATTCTCATCAATATGAATACCCAAAAATTTGACAATATCAGATTTAGTATTTATTACAGATTTATCTGCAAAAAACTCGATTATACTACATTGTTTCTGAGCAGTGTGAAATCTCAAAATCTGTGTTTTTTGTGTGTTAAAGTACAAAGAATTATCCGAAAACCAGTCAATCAAATTATCAAAGAGAGCGTTACCACTAGTTTTTAAATCCTTGTCATTCAAGCCTGAAATAATCAGAGAGATGTCATCTGCGTACATTGTGAAAGGCGTGTCATTAGAAATGTGAACGAGATCGTTGACGTAAAGTAAAAATAACACGGGGCCCAGGATTGAACCCTGTGGGACTCCCATTGTTATATGTTGTTGTTGCGAGCAGTCATTATTTACTGAAACAAATTGAGTTCGGTTTTCAAGAAAAGTTCGAATCCAATGATGTGCCAGACCTCTGACACCATACGAATTCAACTTAGAAAGTAATATTTGATGGTTAACACAGTCGAACGCCTTACTTAAATCGCAGAAGACACCCACTGGGCACTCTCCTGCCTCAATAACTCTATAGACATTCTCCAAGAATGATTGAATGGCCGTTGTCGTTGACATACCATTCCGAAAGCCATGTTGATTTTTCTTCAAAATACAAAATTTATTTAAAAAATTCATAAGTCTGTCTAAAAAGCAATATTCAAATATTTTAGACAACGAAGCAGGTACTGTCACGGGTCTATAATTTTCCGGAGAACTAGGGTCACCTCTCTTGAAAAGAGGTATCACCCTACCAGTCTTTAAAAGTTCTGGAAAAGTTCCACACTCGAAGGACAAGTTGACAAGGTAAGTAACTGGTTTAATTATACAGGCAACAGAGTGCTTTAAAACAAACATAGGTACGTCATCTGCCCCACTGGATTTTTATTCTTTAGTTTGCATTTTAACAAATTGATAATTTCCTCCGATGAAAAAGGGTTTAGATATATAGAATTATTTTGTCTGACCGAATTACTGTCTACCACAGAGCCTGAAGGTCTCTTCGGAATTTGATCGACTATAGCATTCGGGGCATCCAAAAATATTGATTATTTGGTTATTACAAGTTAAAGTACCTAACTCAGAGATATTTTTTCTCTAAATATTTAGCCCCACTTTGAAGGTCTGTAACTCCACCTGTGTGCAACTTTGTATACACGGTTGGAAATCGGTGATAGTCCATCTGCCGTTACTTGAGAGCGGCAAAGTAAAGTATAGAAATCCGTGCGATAGACAAGGATGGCTATAGGACAACGTTTTGTAAATTAGAATAACATCTGAGCAGTCACTCCCACTTCTAACCGAGCGCATCCTATTTTAAAACGTCGTCAATATAGTCATCCTTGTCTATTGCACGAACTTCTATGACTTTTTGTCCCTCTCACGTAAAGGCAGATAGACTATCAGGCTTTTCTAATCCTGTATAGGAAAAAATACGTAGCAAGCAGTGGTGAGAGATTTTTCGAAATCTTTACCGTAGAAATATTACAAGTGGTTAAGAAATGTACATTTTTCCTCCTGTAAGTCAGAAACGAAGAGTGCTATGCAATTTATACCAACACAGTCAATTGTTTCACGAAAAAGTAGCACATTATAGCGAAAACTATTATGAAATATTTTGAGTAATTTTTGAGATACCCATGAAAACCATCGAAAACAGGACACAATACACTGAAATAAGTTATGTGGGGTCAGTTATGTAATATACACGACATCTATAACGACAGGCAAATTGTACTATCCGGTTTTTTACCTAAATTTTAGTACTTACTCACTTCGTGGACTAAATACATATATTTGACAAAAACTAAACGTACCTCGTACTCTGAAAACTAAATAAACTGTTTTTAATAAAAATAAAAAAGTCAATTCATTGGAAATAATTTTCAATTTTTTTACTTGCAGCTCTTGAAGAGAAGGGCCAAACGTGTGAAACGTACAATGGTGTACACATTTGTTTAAACTGTCGCAACATATTTTTGTAATTAACTTTATGTCCATGTACTATCAACAATAATACTTTTTACTTTCTTTTCACATAGTATAATTCGCACATAAAAATTCCATTAGCATTGTACTTATCACCGATCTAACGATAAAACAAGTCATTTTGTTGGTAAAATCCTCTCAGTCACGGCTGACATATTTTGATTTACTTTTGAAGCAACGATAGTCTTCAATATCTAAATATATTTTATGTAATATTTCATACTTACCCATTGCCCTTTAATATAATATAGTTGTTTGTATTAGTATTTGCTCGAAACATGTTGCTCAATATTAAATATTACTAGTCGAAATTTCACAATTTTTTCCGTGCTTGTGTTACATAATTGCATGATTTTTAATAATGTTTAAGAACAACACGGGAATGTATGCCTTAATATCAAATATGTATTCATCGAAAATATCTACAAGTAACAAATGGACAAATAATATTGGTAAGAATTAAGAATGGACAATCTCATATAGTCGACATCAAAATATGATGATTTAAGTCTAACATTCCTAAGTGTTCAAAGTTGAAATTTTATTTTGAAATATCACAATAATTTTGTGAAAGTTTTAATGGTGGAATCTTTATCTCATGAAAATGTACGTGTTACTTAGTTTGAAGTTGCTTGTAGAGGGTGCAAGTTATATACAAATATTAATCATATGATTAAATTTTTTCAAAAATCTAAAAACGTATTTATTTTTTATAAAGAAACGGTACTAATAATAATAATAATTATTAGTCCAACAAGAACAAAAACCCAATTACAGGACTATAACAGAAGTTGTTCATATACATAAAATAACGTTAAAATAATCAAACTAATCTAGGACAAAAAAAATATAATTAAATACATAGATAAGTAAAAAATTATAAAAGTATGAAATGTACGGTTTAAAACGTGATCTATCAATAAAAATAAATAATATACAAAAGAAATAGTTGCCGAAAATATTTACTATTTCTAATAATAAATCTTAATGCTTTTGAGCTCTCTTGCCAATATGTTGCGAGAAGCTTAAAGTCCTATAAAAAAATAACATCCAAATCCTTTGTAGAACTGTGATGACTAAGTATTTGTGAATTAATATACATAGTAAACATATACACCAGGCCTGAATTTACAAGTAGACGTGATAACTTTGCATTTATTAACATTAAAGCTTAAGTTTATTGTTAATAGACAACACTACAAGTTTATTTAGTTCTGCCTGAATATTATGGGCCTGGTTTATTGAAGAAATGCATGTAGATATTTTGACGTCAACAGCATACAAAAGCTTTCCACAATTGAAAACACCGTCAGTGTCATTTATGAGCACAAGAAACAGTAGCGGGTTCAAATTGAAACCATGAGGAACCCCCCGATGTAGGTAGGAACAAAGCAATTTATCACTAAAACCAAATGTAAAACTGAGTGATAATTCTATCGAAAGCCTTAGATAAGTCAGTGTACATCAACTTAAACATGGTTAACTAGAATATTTTAAACATACTGTGTAAGGCAAACAAGGTTAGAAGTAGTGAGATCTGATCTGTGAGATATAAAGCCATGTTGATTTACTGAGAGTAAATTACGGAAACGTAGATGTGATTGTACACTGAAACCTCGAAAACAAAATTATTTGATATCGTAATAGGGCAATAATTTGCTACATCAGAAGGGTCCCCCGACTTCAAATAATATATAAAGTGTATAAAGTACAAGCTGTCATCCAGAAGTCGATTCCTTTTTTATTTTTTTTTTAATGTCAATATGATTTCCTATTGAGATAAAGATCCGATGTTCAAGCAAGAATTATTAATATTACTGTCCATAGTTACATTTAAATGCATACACCGTTGTATGGATGAGCAAAAGGTTTTGCTGTCATGTGAAAATTAATTTTCTGTTCTCTGAACAAATTGTTTGTAGGATGTATTGATTAATGTCTTGTTATGTTGTCTGAGACGTTTGGAAAGTTTGGAAGTTTTGGTAATTTGTCCCTGAACCATGTTTTTTATACAATCTGGACTAATATTGCTTCCAATTTCACTCTTGTCTAATATTTATAATTCTAACATTTTTCTAAGATATCTACATTTAAAATACTTATCAATGTAATTATTAGCTTTACTGTTTTCATGTTTTCAGTTGCAGTATCAAATATGTGATATGATCTTTCATATTAACAATAAATATGTAATATCTCGAAAATGTAAAAATATAAGTAGATATCCTGTACAACATATTTTTTACAAGTTCAGTGGACAGTTTTTCCAATACAATGGCGTAAAAATTTACAGGGTATTCTATTAAAAAAAAAGTAAGGCCTACAACTCAGAATTGCGATATTCAATTGCTATTATGATATGCTTTAAAAGATATTTTAAAGTAACTTTAATGCTTATACTTTTTTCCTGTAATAAATGAAAAGAAGGTCAATTTTCGCGTGATCACTCTGTACAAATACGTTTGAAGAATTAAAACTGACATTCCGCACATATTTTTCTATTTCTAATATTAGTGTTCTTTAGTTTTTCGCTATAAAAGCATTCGCCGCTCGAATATTCTCAGATTTCAATCGGACAGACAAAACAATCAGGGGAAAATTTGCCAGAGAATAATCCGAGGATGTGAAACGATTCTTTTGTTAAATGCAAATGTTTTAGGTGGGTTTTGAAATGCGAAATCGACAAAGTACCCTCTTACAATTCACTCCAATTTAAAAGGCAATGTGAAACGGAGAATTGCCCGCAATTACTCGGTTTGTTGTTATTAAAATGTTGCCAAATGTTACCCAGTTTTCATTGTTGTTATGAGAATTAGTTATTATTTATTGTAGAAACGCGACTGCATTAACATATTGCGGCATTTGAAGCAGCTTGTTGTTTAATTGTGAGTAAAACTGTAACTGCAAATTGTTCTGTTCAAGGACTAGTCTCCTTTGCAACTTCTTTAATTATTTATTGATTTTAAAAGGAAAACTACAGAATTATTATTCAGTAAACGTGACTACAATTGCTGCCTGTTTCATAAAATTATACTTTTTAAAACACCACCCTACCTACACGAGAAAATACGTTATAGAACTGATATTCACAATATAAATGTTAGGTTCAAAAATATATTATCTGCACCATCTTATAGAACATCCTTATTTCGTTGTTGTTTTACTTATCTAATAACTAAATATTATAACAAAGTCCCAGAAAGTATTAAAACGTATAATTTACTATCATTTAAAGCTAATATTAAAAGATCTATGTTGTCCGATAAACCTTTTTTAACTTCTTAATCTTTATACATTGTCATAATTTTCTAAACAATTTGTGTTTAAATAATTCAATGTTTTTCTTTTGCTGTAATGTGTTACAAATACATTTACATGTCTGTAGATGTTGCTTGTTAGACATGCCTAAACCACAGCTTAAATAACAATCAGCTCACAGACTCGTATGAGCGGGAACGTCTCGCGCAGATCTTCGCGCATGCCGCCATTTTGGGATAAAAGGCGGCAGGGACGTGTGGTTGTAAAATATGCCCTTATAGCCATACCGTCAACGACTGCGTTATTGGCGCACGAATGCTGTATTTGTGGTTTGTTGATTTTCTTGTATTTTATACTGTTATGTTATTTTATTTTTAAACAATTTCAAGTAAAACAAATTTATATTTAGTATGACACTTTCTAAATTGGGACAACTATTTTTAATCCGGTCCTGACTCGTATCCCAAACGAGAGAGACAACAAGCTTCAAGGGCAAATTTTCAGGTTTTAATACTTCAAAGGTGCCGCCGTAGAGTCTGTGAGCTGATTGTTATTTAAGCTGTGCCTAAACTAAATTTTTGTTCTAATAACGTGTAGCGGTTGAGTGGAAGAGCAGGTTTACGTCTGAACTCTGCCTTTTGCAATGTTTTTGACTTTACTTTTTTGTATAATTGTATTATTTTACATGGGTTAAAATATTTCATATAAAATCATTTATTGTTATTATTATTATTATATGATATATGATTTTCTCAGAAAGAGGAAATAATAAGACTGCACATCAAGGTAATTGTAGCACGGGAGATCTACCTAAAAGATTGCGCACATTATGCCTGCACGGACGTGCAAAATCTGTTCATGAAGGTACCCATGTTATTTAATGGAGCATCGCACACTAGACCATCACCAGCACGGACCGTCACCTGCAACTATCGCTACAGCAGGCCGAGCCGGTGACCTACAATTTCTATGCCTGGCCCCGTTAGTCCAACGTAAGGTTTGTTGCCACAAAAGTCAGGGATTGGTTTCAAATTATTAGAAATGTTCGACCAGTTGAGTTGTGGATGTGTCGCTGTGTGGAGCACTTTCGCTTATCAACAAACGTATTTTACAAACTCATTTGAGTCTCTAAAATGAGTCTTATCTGACTTCCAGAAAGTTGTAATAACGCATTTTATACAGAATAAACGTTAGTTATTTTGTGTTTACATTAAACAATTTACTATGGTGCTCTGTTCAAATTAATCATACCCAATAAGACGTTTGAACGTGCTTTTTGGGAGCTTTAACAAAAAAATGTCATTGTAACATGTACCTAAAAATATTTTCGGACTGATTTGCTAAGCATGCCAGACCCGGATTCGCCTCTTCTGGAAAAAGCAACCATTCGTCCGAACAAATTCAAGTATTTGTAACAAAATTTGTAACATTCGGAAATACAGAAAAAAATTTGTTGATCTTTCTCCAGTTCAGGAAATAAATGAAATTCACAATATAGTTTTATTATTTTTTTGATAAGAGTGAACCAAACATTTTCATTTTCCTACCTTCTCTTCTCTTCTTAATACAACATCTCACGTATTGTGGTTGAATTTCCGAGTTCCCACAGTTTCAAAAGTGAACTTAGATATTTATAGAATGTTTTCATTAAACCAGGTTAGTAAATTTAGCTATATTAATTTTTATGTTAGATAATTATTGAATAGAGCTTTGTCTGTGGAATTGTTCATTAGCATACCTAGATGTTTGGTATCAGAGAGCATACATATGACTTCATTGATAGGAGATTAATTGAATGCTGCCGTAGCATTAGTGGGCAGAGTATTTGTTTCCTGAAATTTTGCTTTAACCAATAACGTATAACGCTATCGCTAATCATGATAGAGATTGAAAAATTTCAATGGTACACTGATAAAAATGGATAGAAATTTCCTTGTTTTGTTATGCTCTAATTATATAATTTTTAAAATACATTATGTATTTAAAAAAAATTAAGTATATGTGTTTTAACGTAATAAAATTAGGAAATTTCACAAATAATGTGGTAACACAATGTCTGCAATACTTTTACTCAATTTATTATGCAATTTTACAGAACTTCTCATGTGATTTCTGTTGCACATGTGCAGAGACACATCAATATAACCTCCTAATGCGGTTTAGTTCATTAATAAAGACTTTTTGTGACATATTCGTAAAAGGGTCACTATAAGATTACATTTTGTTACGTTCTTCCAATTTATATGTTATACAATTTACAGCTATAACAGAAGCTGAAAAGATGCGTTGTATACATGCTTGCATCAAAACTGCGCCTTTACCTGAGTTCTAAAACATACAACATTAATTTCGAACACCATATTTATCTTTGTGACAATAAAAATGTAAATTTACTGTAAATTTACCGACTTATTCGTCGGTGGTTTCACCTATGGCATACTGATGAGAGCTAACAAGTTCGAAACCGGCATATGTCTATTGTCTAACCTTAGCTGTTTATAATAGATTCAGATATAATTTAATGCTAGTCGTGGCATTAGCCTTAGAAATAATTTCCCGAAAGTGCAATTACGAACACCGTCTCTTAATATTTTATAATACATGTAGCAGTTTCACTACAAACTTGATTTTTCCTATTTTCGGCGCGACTGAGGCCTCTCAGAAACTTTTGCGGATCCATCACTGAAAATACGAGCGGGAAAACGTTTGGGAGCATGGTATGCGACCATCAGTTACAGAGGCGGCTTCAGGACGTCTCAGAAGACGACCATTATCCGAGGGACAGTTTCGACCGCAGCAGTCGTAATATCAACAATAGCAGCCGAAATCAATATATGGGCGAGCCTAGAGATACTGATAACGTCCACTCCCACAAAGCCTAGTCCGATAACAACAAAGGCTAAGGTTGTGGACTTTCCGAGGTCACGGCATAACATGCCAGAAACCCAGTATATATGAATTGAAATTTCCGATTAATGAATCGGAAACTCTTGATCGTATATAATTTTGCGCTTGTAAATATTGTGTCTTCGTATTATTAATGTTACTAACTTGATAATTACTGCTGATTACGCTGCCATAATATTAATAACATAGTGACAACTGACAACAGCACAGAAAGTTGGCGGCAGTTCCGTTTTGTATACTATAATTAATGTTCTTTCAATGCTTATTCTTCTCGTCTCTTTCCACGAAGGTGGTGATTTGCACTTTAATATTCATTATTGTATCATATTAACCTATTAATTTTTTACTTCATTCAAATATTTCCTAGTAGATACAAGAGTTTATTTAATTTGACACAAGTCAACGCCTAATACCCTGTATAACAGAAAATTATGTCCCAAAAAACAATCGGTTCTTAATGACATTAAATAGATGTTTTTATATTGTAGATATAAATAAAATATAAACGTTTTCTTAAGTGGCAATATATTAAATACTAAACGATAATTATTATATTAACTTAATGTTATGAATGACTTAGGTGAACGTCAACTTTCTTTTGTATACACTTGCATACTTTTTGATAATTGCCGAAGTGCTTATTTTTTTTTAACAATATACCGACGATAGGCAATTATTATCTCTTATATTTATGGAACCATAAAATTGTTCTTTAAATCTAATAGAAACTTTCTCCCATGAACTTGCGTGCATATTCAATTTAATCACTGTCAAAGTGTTAATTTCAATAAAAATAAACTTTGATTTCCCTCCGACGAATAATAATGAGTCTATTATTATAACGCTTTAATGTAATGTGCACATATACATACACAGTGCTGCTAGTGAAAACATTAAGTCTTTGCATTTATTTCTCAACACAAAAACTTGCAACACTCAGTAGGTTACTGCTCGTGACATTTTTTGAAAATTTCAAACACTAATTAAAGAGGTCTTCCGGGTTTTCCCCACCTCTACGCTGTCAAATAATGATAACAATAATAATATGCCAGTGAAAATAATTTGAATTGTTTGCTGGGTTATGAATTCGCAGATATTATATCAGCAAACAAAAAATGTTGTCTTAATTTTCTTATTTTAACGTGTCCTGTACGAGAACGAGAACACTGTTGGTACATATTTAAAAACGTGAATTTTTATCGTTCTTCGTATAGATAAAAAGTAGTAAATACCAGGTACAAGTGAATGTGTGGCTTTGTGGTGGACTTGCTACATGTTCCTCTGACATTTCACTTGTATAGGAACTCTATTAGTATGTTAAATAAGTTGGTCAGACCAACACAATTAACCGAGATCATACCGTTCATCCTGCTATGGCCATAATAAATCAGATATTTAGTAATACTCGCACTAAGTCTCTCGATATAGCAGTACATGTATAATTAAAGTTACATGCATTCTACAATTTTAATCAACGATGGTTTGTAGGCTCAGATGAAGGCGGACCGCTTGTACACGGTGATTTGTTTGATAGGAGACGCACATACTGTATAGAAATTGTTATTACTTTAATCTGAAGTCATCAGATGAAGTGAAGAAGAAACACGAATGCAATATTGACGACAAATGGACATTGGTTTTAATACCTGTAGAAGTATTTACGTAACCGCTCAATCAAATCTTCATCACTAATGAGACACAGCTAACTAGTTAATTTTAAGAACAAATAAATTATTGTAAATTTTACATAACGCCGAATAAATCAACATATTATTTACATAATGTCACATTTAATTACATACAACAAATGTGTTGTGTACTATAAATACCTAGTCATATTTGATCTCAGGTACGAAAATATGGGATTCTAAACCACTTATGTTCCTTTAGATAATAGGGTCTTATCATTTTTGTACTTTAGGTCCCTTAAGAGGGTTTAGAACATCTTTGTTCACAAGTCTAATACAACTGAAAACATCGAATTAAATCCGGCTATGATCTAAACTTCAATTTCTATTCAAAAACAATATAGTTAATTGTGCTAAAAATGTATAAGAACTTTAGGTGATACTATTAATGCATATAATATGAACCAAATGGAAATGTCACTTGCGAAGTGTTAAGTTGTTTCATTTTCGTGTATCCTCGATTACCTACAATGCTCGATAAATATTTACTTGCCTACTTTTTGGCTTTCACTTTGCTTATTTTTATCAGTCGCTCTCCTCCAAGGTACAAGGTCATGGCTTTCCTGCTCTTCGCGTTTTCTTCGGGGTAGTCAGTACTCATCAATGATCACAAAAAAAAAAACAAAATGGAAACTGACAAAATGATTAATTTATTCTACGAATATGGTTGCATGAGACATTTATATTAATGATAAAAACCTTGCAGTCTTTGAAGTATTATTTTAATTCACAAAGGTTGATTGTATAAACAGACGAACATATGTAACATTAAAATACGCTTTAGATATCTTACACTATTTTTAGTCCCCAGAGAATATAAGTACAAAATCAAGAATATTTATATGGTATGCAAATATGTTCATTTTAGTCACCTTAAGTGTTAAATATAAAATTGGACGAATATTTATACAGGGTTAACTATGACTAAGTACAAACATTTTAACCACGTGCTCAGGAAGGCCTAAAAGACAATACAAAAATTATTCCAGAATTTTAGCTCGATATTTAAAAAATGAGACAAAACTCTTTTTTCTTGCGGAAACTCGGCGCCTATGATAAGCATCGACTGAGATAGCTTAGATCCATAGATAAAGCTTACACCTGTCAACAATATCTACTACTATGTGGTCGTTCTATTGCAACATTTGTAAATGCAGAAACGACAAAAATTAACATTCTTATTAGTAATAATGCCTGATAGATAGGAAACAGTTAATCCAGTTAGCTCCACTATTTTGCATTCGTTTCTCATTTCATTACAAACTGACAAAACTACATTTTCATTCATTATAACCACTCACTACCGATAAAACACATTTCTCGTAGGTAGAGTTAGATAAAATGCCTATTTATTATAACAAAATCGAACGAAAGGAATAGATAATAGAAAACTTTTAATGTACCCGCGGCAGTCTTGTCCCATAACCTAGAAAAACAAACCGGCGAACTATATTGTGGGAAAATATCTGCACCCGACACAAATTTCTTTATTTAATAGCTATAAACCGTTTAAAAATTAAAAAAAGGCCCTAAATACTAAAGAAGAACACAAAACTACAATGTAAACATATGATAAACACAGGAATTAAATTATAACATGACGGGATTGACGGGGAATTTTACCGTCGTGTGGCTAGTTGCCTACTATGACTCGCATAGGCGGCGTTAAATAAAGATTTAATATGTGAAAAAAAATTTTTTTCGCATTATTAATAACTAGAATTTTTTTGAAGAGTCATTCCGTTAATTCTTAATTTTTTCTATCCCCTCTTAAAATATTTGTACTTAGTCATAGTTAACCTTGTATAATAATTTGTAATTTTATCTGTCGGGGGGTAAAGTGACTTCCTAGTATACTATATTATTATTAGGCCTTACAGGGTTTAAGTGCAAAATCATAGACCTATTTATATAATATGCTAATTTTAACACTAACGCTTAAAAGTTGCACTTTAGCTCTCTGATATAGTTTGATTTTTAGTCTCTATAAAACTAGATCAAAAGAGTATTTACATAATAATATGTAATTTGTCCCATCAAGACTAAAACTTATCTCTAGTTTTTTGATAAATATGCTGCTTTTAGTTTCCTTATGCAATTTTCTCTCACGGAATTAATTTGTTCATTAGCTCGTTGGTAAGCATATTACTTTCAGCCTCCAGGCAGTTAAATGTAACACCAAATGAATATTTACAGAATAATAAGCATTTTTTAAATAATCCTATTTGAACTGCTCAGTGCACCGAGTAAAAACTGTTTTGGTTTCAGGTAAAGTACCTTTGCTGTTGAAAATACAACAAAATGTTACTTGAAAAAGTTGTTCAGAGAAAAGAAAAGATCGGCGAGGTTTGATGAAACCATTTTTTAACAAAGCACAAAGCAGGCCAATCTTTTTGATATTTTGCACGTCTCCATAATTTATCGTTCTGAACAACTTTTTCAAGTAACATTTTGCTGTATTTTCAGTAGAAAAGGCACTTTACCTGAAACGACAACAGTTTTCAATCGGTGCACTGAATACTTCAAATAGGATTATTTCGAAAACTGTTACTCCTAACGACTTCAACAAGGTATACCTTTTTCAGATGTAACAGGTAGGAGAATCGATTGTTTCAATAGTCAGATGGATACAGTAAGCAGCAAAAAAGTTCAGCCATTTAAAAAACATGCCAGAAGTGGCACCCTCTACTAGCGAGTCAAAGTTTGAAACAAATTTGAATTTTTCACCCGCAAAAACTGATTTACAAATATCGAAAACAAAATTTTATTTTGACACCCTGTATCTTTTTGAATATGCGACTTGGGATATAGGTATGTTAGGTTAAATCGATTTATTTTCACCTAAAAAATCTGTGATCTCATTTTTGCTACTTCATTTAAAAACACCAGATTAAAATAATTTTGTTAGTTCCTTGGTATATTACGGTACTTTTGGTCTAATAGAAATGTATAATTAGATAAATAGTACACCTTAAGTCCTTGGTACAATATATTACTGTGACGTTACTTTAACTCCCTAGCCTGTTAAATGCAAATAAATAAATATTACAGTATATAGTAAAATTCAATTTTATTAATAAATAAAATTGTACTCTAGTTTCTTGCATTTCAGCACCTTGATATACCTTTTAGTCTTCTCGGATTTTAAATAATTTTAATTTAACATTGCAGTACATAGTACATACTAATTCTAAAATGTCTTATATCTCTCACTCAAAATATAATTACCACACTTTAGTCCTTACGTGTACAATATGTATTTTTATGATGTTTAGCATACAATTTGATTGAATCGTTGTGAGAAAGGACCACTTATACTTTCCCCTGTTCAACTAACGGTAATCATTGTTGCACTTTTAGCTGGTTCACATCGATATTAATTTAAGCTTAATCAAATAAGCGTGAGAGAATATCCTGCCGACATTAATAACCCCAATTATCGGCAAAACGAAAGGCGCAAAAGCACTCATACTAATATTTTCCATTGTGAATTGTTCATTTAACTAGACTCCACTCAGACGATTTTAAATCGAACTGCACAAGAACGCCTACTTCATCGCCATAAATAATACTTTGTATTAATTGCAATAGAGTTAAACTTTCACAATACACAGCAGGGTGTCTATCTTCTTGCGAAACTACAATAGATATATTCGTGGGACTAGTAAAAATTGAGGATAGAGATATTATATTAAGTATATAAATTGGAGGAACAATGCCTACAGTACAAAAATCTACTGAACTATAGATGGATCACCCTGTATACAGGGCGTTCGGAGTATAAGGGCGGGTGTTAAAAGGGGCTTGTATATCTGACCAAAAGCAACAAAGAGCTACTACGAAAAACATGTCTAAAACGAATAGTTTTTCTTCAAATGCATTTCAAAAATAAAACTGCAACAAAAAAGAAAACTGTGTTATGAAATTACAAACTAGGGTACAACTAAGGTTAAGTGAAAGCTCCTGTATCGTAATTTATTTTTTTGTATTGGTATTAACGAAGAAAACAATTGAGGTTTCACAGAAAATCTTTAAAACTGTAACGTACGACAACATTGGAATCTTTTTTACTGAATTAGAAAGGTATTTTAAGCTAACATTATATTAATGTTACAAAAGCTAATAATAAGGAATATATGGGTAGATATTGTGGGTATAATTCAACTCTAGTTGGGGCTTTAGTCCACAGAGTAGTTAGTTTCACACAATATTATTAATACCTAAAATATATAAAAACTTTTACATAAAGGGTAAACATTATTCAAGTAGGTATTGTCATATTTAAGTCATTGACAGGCTAATGTCACTTTTGTCATTGTCGATATTTAATTTCAAATAATTTTAATTTATTGGTATAATAATTTCTATAGTTAGATATTTGACTCAACTTAAAGGAGGCCACCTGAAGAAGCAATCCTAAAAATGCAGAAATAGGTCAGATCTCATCTATTGTGTTTGAATTTTCGAGTTCCCACTGTCAAAAGTGAAAGTTACATATTTATAGAGTGTTTTCATTAAACCAGGTTAGTAAATTTAGATAGATTAATTTCTTTAGATAATTATTGAATGGAGCTTTGTCTGTGGAATTGTTCATTAGCATACCTAGATGTTTGGTATCAGAGAGCATACATATGACTTCATTGATAGGAATTGTAGGAAATTTGATTTATATTAGCTTAAAATACCTTTCTAATACAGTAAAAATCATTGGAATCTGTCAACTGCTGATGTTAACATAAAAGTATTATTAGTCATAATAATATTGTGGCAGGTGCGTTTCGTTTTTCTGTATTTACTTGATATTTGTGATGGCATGGTATGAAAATTTGTCTGCGCAAAACTCTCTGGCTACGAGATGTTTGTCCGGTTAAACGCTTTTCGCAGTCACTTACTTCCACTTTTGACTATTTCACATATTTGTATTCTATGTTATGAAAATAGCTCTAAGAAAACCATTCACATTATGTTTAGATGAATTTGTAATTATTATGTACAAACACCTGACAATCGTGCCATGGTATGTGAGCGACGTTTTTACATATTCAAGACCTGTTCATCGTCATAATTTTGTTACCGTTGGTCAGAGGAAAAAACTTTTAAGTAAAATATGTTTTGTTTGGTACAATTTATGATACAGCAAAATACAGACACTCATATTCCGTACATCCTGTATATTGATCCACGAGTACCAAAAATAAGATTAGACAATTTTGGGAGATTACTTGAGAAACTCGTATTCGAATATTAACAGGTTAGAGTTACAAGATAAATGTGAGTTCATTGTATAATTCAAAGGGAAAGAACAATCCTGCCAACTCACAATCCTTTATTCATTAGTGACGATCAATTTCGAGGTCAAATGTTGCACCTTATCATCAGGTCATACAAGAGGATAATGTTAATTTTAAAATTAAAACTTATTCGATTTACGTTCACCTCTTAAACTCGATCCAATCGAATGTCCAAATACGATGATGCTTTTGTCAAAATTGGTACTTCTCTTAATATGTCAATGGAATCGATAACAAATTTCCTTCATGAATTTCGCAAACGAGTGTTCTTTTAATTGAAACCTCCTCTTATAGCAAATGTTGACGGTTTTGTTTTGCATTTTGTTTATCTTGTCTATGTATACTAACAACCTCGAAACTAGTATATGTCATAATAATAAGGCAAAAACCGCGGTGTCTATTCATTTGTGAAATATGATTATGGTTCTTTTTCACTGAACCCCGTATTAAGCATTTCTTGAGATTTTAAATATTATATGGCAATTATAAAACTTTCTTTACGAAAACTTTTTCTGAACGCTCTGTATGTTTGATTCCATATCTGATTACTGCATGTTTATCTGAAAGTAATATTGCAAACAAGATTCTTTTTATGTGATTCCAATACCAAAATCGAACTTTGGTGTTTTCGATCATTTATTTTCCTTTTTCGTTGCATATTTTATCTAAAACTTGATGCAAATGCTCACACTTTAGCAATGCAGATACTCATTTCCTCAAATGAATCGAATTATTGGTCCCAACGTAATATCTACGTCCTTATGTTCATATTGAAAATAAGAGAAAATACATTTCTTGTAGAAATTATGTATCGTAGTATGTGAAAAACATTTAAATTTTGTCAGATGAAAAATTGCAGCAATTTATTAAAGATATATCCAATATAATATTAAAGAAATCTTACAGTGGCATATGTTGCAACCCATATCCTTTAAGAAAGCTGCTAAAACATCCAAATTTTTATAGCACGTTCTCTTCTAACGTGTCCTGAATTAAATACATCGATACGAAGCTTTTATTGATGCAAGATAGTGATATAATTCTAATCAGATGCTTTCGATGCAAACGTAAATTATTAGGTTTTTTTTCTAACGAATTGTGCATGCTAAGTGAACTTAAACTACCAGAAGCTAATTAATTCGATATTAGATTCTATTTGCAATTATTATTTCCTGTCTATTTTGACATTTTTCTGAATGGTATTTTTACATACAAGCTGTAACATTGAATGAGGATAAGATTTATACGAAGGCTTGTGACCTATACGGAGTGTCTGGAATATGTCTTAATTTTGCTATATGATAAATTGTAAAAAACATATATAACTTAACAATCTGTTTTCTCTGACCAACGGTAACAGAATTGACACCAAACATGTCTTAAATATGTGACAACATCACTCATATATCGTTTTAGGCATTTGTACACAATAATTACAAATAGGTACACCTAAACATAGTTCGCGAGATATTGATAATTAAGTAATTAAATAATTAAAATTTTATTTTTTTGTCATAAAGAATTCAAAATTATATTATTCGAATCCAATTTATAGAGCAGTTTAAATAATAGTTTATAAAAATTGTTCATTCATTTCCTTGTTTTTCTATACTAAACCTGTATCGTTTTTCCAAATTATTTAATCAATTATGATCATATTTGGGTGTTGGTTTATGTAATCTATAGCTTCTTATAATCCATCCTGAATTTCTAAAATAATGGTTGGCCTATTTTTTATAAACACTATTCTTTAAATAGCCCCTGTTCGCCGACCATCGTATGGAGTTCCACCACAATGCAAGATCAGTTATGAAATATTTGAATAATAGTTACATAGAATGATGAATATATGACACCATCTGAACAACTAAGTTCATATGCTGAGTGTTTGGGTGAAGTTAAAAAAACTAATTTTATCTCAACTATTTATTTGACTTAAAAAAACAATTTTAAATTAGTATTTTAAAGACACATACCTACTACTTTCCCTAAAAAATGACCCCCACTTAAAGTTATATCTTGCATAATTTTGTATTCTGTAAATTCAGCGTGTTCCTTAATCATATGCGAATATTTGAGGAGGTGATTCTATATCGAAAATGAATGAGAGTTTGCTTTATAAACTATGGTCCTACGCATGGAATTGCGCACTCGTTCAAATATTCCCGGAGTATGTCGTATTCTATTACATGCTGCAATTATTCTTTCTCTTAATTCCTCCTCAGTGTTCATGGGATTTGTGTACACGAGCGTCTTAAGGTGGTCCCACAAAAAAAATCTAAACTATTGAGGTAGGGGAACCTTGATAGCCATTCCTGAGGCCCTCCGCGGCCAATCCAATAATTTGGATAAATTGTTTTAAATAATTGATACACAAATGATACCTGCCCATACGTTAACCGAAAATTGTCGTTGGACGCATGAAGATTGGATTTTTATCGGCCCAAATATGATTGTTATGGAAATTTTGAAAGAAATTTCTTGAAAAATTAGCTTCGTCAGTGAACAGAATATACGATCTAAATTGCGCATTTTGAGCAACATTATGAAGATACCTCTGACAAAATGTCACACGCTTTGGAAAATTTGTGAGAAGTAACGCCTGCACTCTTAAAATATGACAAGGATATATATACTCGCGTCAAGAATTCAGACGTCTTACATCACGGCTGACGTTACACATTTGTTTTTATTGTCAACGTAATTTTCGATATTTGCTTGCGTTAAAATCAATCATTTTTTGCAATTTAGTGTGATATATGCAAACTTTTAGTGTAGTATATAGTTTTATTACTATCACTTGCAGTCTCTTAAATATTTTGATGAAAATATAATGAATTATTCATTTGTTCGTATGACGTAAGCCGTCTGAATTCTGGTCGCGAGTATAACAAAAAATCCACTAAAATTCTCCAAACAACTTGTACCTCGTATTCGTTTCAGGATGTTCTTCGATAATGTGCAACACCTCCTCGTCAATTTCGAGGTCCACCTTCGGACACTACTAGTTTCAAGAAGACGACGATGAATATTAGAAAAAGTGCGACTGGCAGAGCACGATTGGGATATCTCTATGTCGAGCTTGCTCTGCATTACCGTCGGCTAGGCCATACACATAATGCATTTCTACAATTTCCACTTTTGAATAGTTCACCATTATTAGCGAGTTTGTAAAAATAAGATATTCACAGCAAACAGACAAAAAGTTCAAATGTTAAATCACAAAGCAAGTGATATTCCAGGCCAACTAGATTTATTGCAAAATTGCAATTGCATTTTTCTCAAAAGCGGCGCATTTCAGGTCAAAAACTCAAAAGGGCTCTTATTTTTCAAATTAAACGGGGAATTCAAAAATAATTTTTAATGGGAGAAAACCATTGGCGTACCATTTTTTTCTTTAAAAATATTAAAATCAATGCTCGTGCGCACGTCACTGTTAAAGATATAAATTATTTTTATATTGTAAAATATGCACCTTTATTAATAGTCACCACATACCAAATTTCATGAAAAGCAAAAATATTAATTATTTTCCTTTTTTTCCTAAAATTTAACACCACGTATTCTTGTAACGGGACATTTTTGGACCATAGTCATAGCAAACTATCATTAATTTTCGATGTAGAATCACCCCCTTAAATGTTCGCATATCATTTAGGAACACCCTGTATATCGCTTTTAGTGCAGAACAAAAATCAACCAACGCATGAAAAAATATATTATGTATTCCTCTCAAACAAATGCCAATAATATTTATAATTATTCCACATTCTGAAAAAAATACCTCCTAATTATCATATTATCCAATTTCTATTATTTATTACGTAAAATAATTAATAACTACATTTTTGTGTCAAATTGAAGAAAAATTAACTAACATCGCCATACAGAAAAATTGTATTAACATAAGTTACGATTATGTAACAATATACCCATAATTAGACACAACATCTTTAAACTTTTACAAACTGTTATTATAACTACATCAATCATTGATACAATCGGTCTCGAAAAAAATTATATACAATTAGTTTCAAAATTCTACTCAGGTGATGGATAAATATATAAATTTGGAACAGAGCTGCGTTCCAATTCGGATAATATCTACCAAAAGTGAAATTGTAAAAAGTATAAGTCAATATGTACGCTCTTAATGTGTTTTTCAATAAGCTTTGTATAGTTACTAGTAGTAGTTTTACGACAAGTAAACATTTATCTACCGGAACAAAAATAAATAAATATTTAGTCTGAATTCAGTGGCGTACTATTACCTATTTCTAAGTTTACGGGTATATGCAAGATAATAATTCACATATGTAATGATTTGGTTTTGAATTTGTAAAAGCCAATTTGGATTTTCATCGTCCCACAAAATTTTGTTCAAAATATAATTCCAGTATTAAAATTACATATGAAATAAGATTGTCTTACTGAAGGTACAATGATTTTTTGGAAAGTTAGACCACAAATGGGCTCTTTTTGCCTCCTACACCATCTCATCACCTCTTCACTATTTGCCTTGGGCCCTTCTCAAATCTACTTGACGCCCTAATGAACTCCAGGATCTTAGTCCAAGATAGGCCCTTTATCTCTTCCCTTTGAAGCTCCTCGGCGCCAAAGATCTTATGTCTTAGTCTCTTAAAAGATGCACAGTGACTTAGAAAGTGTGTGGAAGTAGAAGTCTTCCCCTTTTCCACATTCCAGGCATAAAGGATCTTCCTCTATTCATATTAAAATTCTTTCTGAGTCTACAATGACCTATCAGGACCCCCGCCATTGGCTCAGAGACAACTGAGGTTCAGCAGTCACACTATCCTAGATTTATTGGGTCAATTCAAAAAGTCATGGGCCTGTCTACATTCTCTATTCCTTCTCTAATTCTGCAATTCCAATAATGACTTTGGGTCCCTAACCAGGCGTTCCAGATCCAAGACGAACTAGCTGGTCAGCTTTCTCGTTACCGGGGATTCCTTCAATATTTTCATACATAGTTGGAGCCCTGAAATCATCCTCATCCTTCTTGTGAAGAGAATCATCCTATAAGCTCCCTGCATGTTGTCGCATGCTACACTCAGAAATACGATAACCACTGAAACCAGGCCATCATCGGCGTACACCTGATTATCCCTATATCTCTCTAGGGTAAGGCCCTCTCCTTTCCTCCAATGATCCCCATCTCTCCCATCTGACCATAATAGGTGTTGCGCCTCGGTTTTGAAATGAATTGCACATGATTTTAGTTCTTGCCTTATTGAAAGCATCTTTTATATTAAAGGACATGGTCAGTGCGACCTCCTTTGCACTGAAGAGGTGACGATTGAAGTTTGAAGAGGTTTGAACGTGATGTGAATAATGATACTGATTAATTGGAAGTTGAAATGTACAGAGTGGATAATTAAAATTTCAAAAATTTATTTGTTGTGAGAAGAAAGAACTATGTACAATTTCGCTGTGGTTAATCCTACAGACCTTTCGCGATACGCAGTGCTTATCGTTTCTTGATCGGCGATTGAATGGTTACCGAGGTATCTAAATCGACCTCAAGGTTGGCTTTTTTAGTGTTTAGGTTGACTGATTCAGGAGTGTTACCGATGGCTGGTTCAGGTATGCTTAGGAACTAATCTTCAATCCTTCGTCCCTGTTCATGTTATTAGGGTATTGAAGAATTTCCAAGGCGTCCCTTTGTGCTAGATTGAAATATCCATTAGTACGAACCAGCACTCTAGTGTTCTCTAGAGAGATTCTGTGTCCCTCTTTCCAAGCATGTTCAGCAACGGCGGATTTTTCAGGCTGGTGTAACCGACGTACTTTTCGTGTTCTTTCATGGTTTCTACAGTTCGTTTGGACATTCCCACGCATACTTTGTTATAGTCGCTGCATGGCACCAAATACACTCCAGGAGATTGTAACGGACTTAATTGATCTATCGGGTTGCGGAGTTGCTGACGTATTTCACACGTTGGTGTGAAAGCAGTCCGCACGCCTTTTTTGCGCGTTTTCGCAATCCTATCTATCGCATTGGGAATGTATGGTAAAGTTGTGGTTGTGGTGACTTCTTCCGTGGGTCTTGCTTTTTGCTCACGCCGAGGTCTAATGGCTCTATCGATGTCTTTCTTGGAGTATCCACTTGCTAGAAACACAGTTCGGAGCGAATCTATTTCTTCATGTCGATGGTCCTCATCAGCTAACGTTGATGCACAGTGACCTAAGATCTCTACGACCGAGCGTTTTTGTGCCGGATGATGATTAGACTTTCCATGCAGATATCAATTAGTATGTGTCCTGACACAAATTTTTCTTTTTACCAGAATGTCTACAAATAGTAAGGCTTTGTCTTGCTCTATTTCAACGGTAAAGCTGATCTTGGTGTGTTGCTGATTAATATGATCCAAAAATTCTTGTAAGAGTGTTTTTCATATTGCCAAACGATATGTGTCGTCCACGTATCTAAGCCAACACTTAGATGTCTTAGAAGCTGATCGAAGCGCTTCTTGTCAAAGTTCTCCATTTGCCACTACAGGACTCAGTGGACTACCCATCGCGATATCATACTTTTGTTCGTAGAATTGTCAATTCCAGACGGTAATGGTAACCATATAGTAGCCGCTCAAGATACGAGAGGCACTGAAGATACCATCTATTAACTATGGCGAAACATATGTACAATAGTAAAAGTTTAAAGGAAACTCGTAACAATATTACACGGGTGCCCCTTAATCAGTATACTAAACTTGTGTATGGTCTGTTTTGGTCAAAATCAATACAATGTTAACCAAGGAACATTTATAGAAGCGTGGCAATCAATTTACGAGTAAAAGACACCCTGTATAATTAAGTAGAATGAAATAATGTTCTCAGACAACTTCGCTAAAATAAACACATCACATACTATCTCCAATCTCTTCAGATTTCTGATAAGTTGATTGCTCAAATAAATTACACAAATTAATATTCAATTGCAATATACGCAGCAATTACTTGAATAATTGAATTATAGTTAATTTTGCATTGTAGATGAGCAAAAAATATACGCTCCCAGACGTAAAATCATGGTGGTGTCAGATTACATTAGAAGATGAAATTGCTACTGTAAATAAATTGTAAGCCTCGGGTTTGTTGAATTCCGTGTTGGGTAAGACGCGGAATGTAAATGTGTTGGGTAAATTTCTTTTTTAATTGTAAGTACACAGAAATTCTGAGGATTTATACAGAAACACACTTTCATGGAGAGAAATCTAGGATGTATGATGAATAAGCAGGTAGACAACGATTTATCTGTCGATCGTAAAAAAATATTGTTAATTTTAATATTGTATTTATATGCTAAACGAAACGTGTTGATAGTTGGTGGAAGACCTTTGGGAAAAGAAATAATCTATTTAAAAATTCGTTTATATTAAAAGAATTAGTCGAGGATTTGATATTATGATATTGTCACACCTCTGGTGTGTATCTAATCAATTAATGGTAAATTAAAACAGAGTCAATGAAAAATTCGCTTGATGGGTACTCTAGATAAAATTACACCATTGGTTATACAGAGTGATTCACACCTTACTTAAAAAATATATATATTTTTGTGTTGCGAGTGTTTAGATTAGTTTTTCAAGAGACAAAAATGGCTTACTTGTATAGCAACTCGGAGTTGATGGATAGCGTTTTAATTTATGGAAATGTGAAAATGCATTAGCAGGATAATTTTCTGGTAAACATGTGCCTAATGCAGTATAGTATAGAACACGGGAAATTTGCAACCGAACCGTGGAAGAGATGGAGGTCCAGAACGTCCACGGCGTATTGCAGCAGTGCTTCAGGCTCAATTATATCCGTACCATATACAGCGTGTCCAAGCATTACCACCAATGGATTCGAAGAGGAGGACCGGTACCATGGCCGCCACGATCTCCTGATTTTAAATCTTTTGAACTTCTTTTTGTGGGGATATTTAAAAAATGAAATGAATTGCACCGAAGGGACACTATTGATGATTTATGCAAATGTATTATAGCTGCTGTCAAGAACTTATGAATTTAAAACGAACAAGAAGTAAAAACATTTGTGTTGGTTTGTAGAAACTGGGTAAAGCTTTGTCCTCATGGACGCGTAATTCGTGAAAATTTGCGCGAATCATTTAATGGCGGGAAAAGTCGCAACGTTAGCGAATTTTACCAACTGCAACATTTTCAATCATTTTCATCATAACTGACTGTCATGGTAGATTGTCAGAAGCTCAAGTTAAACTGAAGGCTTAAGACGAGCCTAAAATGATGTCGTTATACCATCAGGTATGTCAAACTATTTTATTAATTAAAACCACAAATTAATTATATTAATAATTAATAACAATAGCAGCAAAAGCAGTTGAATTTGCTTTATAAAATAGGTGTTTTTCCTTGGGAATTTCTTTAAATTTTTTGTCCGATCGCCGATTGCATGCTTTGCCTTTTCAGGTTTTACAGTTACATTGCCGTGCAGAAGTGTATTTTTAAATCATTTTCGAACTGCCCTTTATGATTTTTTTTACAAAATTGTATTTGCAAGAATCTCCTGTACATTCATATTTTTGAGTTGAAAATCACCCTGTATAAGCTTTGCTGCCTGATAAGTCAAAGTAAGGCAAATTGCCAAAAAAATCTGAATCATTAGATACAGGGTGTTCCTGAATTGCAAAAATGCACCGTTAGGAAAAAAATATTAATAATCGATTATAAAACAGAAACGATTAATGTTAATTACCGACTTGCACAAATGCTACAATTTTTAATGATTATCAAATAACATTTTTGACTCTAGATCTAACCATCAGAAAAAAATAACATTACAAATAAATAAAATTGATATCAAATATAATATCCCTATATAATAACGTATTTGTGTTGCGTAATAAATATCAGTGAACTAAAATGTTGCAGATCTGCAAGCATAAAATATACGGGGTGATTCAACTATAATGTCATTGATTTTTATCACGTACACAGAAAGCCTAATAAAGACAGAAAATTAAAAAAAATACATTTACTAGACTTTTTAAACGAGAAGCAACAAAGTTGATTCATAAAATAATTTACTTTAATAATTCAAAAAATAATTTTCTCTTTAATTCAAAGAATAATTTTAACAAGATTGAGTAACATTTGAAAATAAATAAAAACGAACATAAAACATAACATAAAAAATAACAATAAGAAGAAAATTAATCGACAATGTCATAAAAAAAAACTGGTGAAAATTATTTAATGTTGAAAAAATATTTAAACTGTCCAAATTTTCCTTCTGGTGAAGATTTTAACTATAGTCATGAAAATAGTCAGCAAATTATAAAAGAGAGATAAATAGAATTATATATTTTAGGCGTTTCTTAGCTAGAGGTCAAAAATTCAGGGGCGTATTATGCGGCCAAAAATTAAGGTTTTTTTTGTTTAAATGATCGATGATACCCACACCTCCGTCACTAGTACATTTATAAAGCTGGTAATTTTATGTTCATACCTACTGTCATACTAAATGTGCACACCGAATTTAATTAAATTATCTCAAGCGGTTTAGATATAAAAAATTAAAAACATTTGTGTAACAAAAAGCCCTTGTGTTTGGCCACATAATACGCCCCTGTATTTGTGTCCTCTACTTAAAAACACCCTGTTTATGGCGATGGTTCTATTTCAGAGACTACTTCAATTTTAATTTAGGTTTATAAGTTAATTGTTGAAGCAACTGTTCATTTCTCATACACAGGGTGAGTCATTAATAATGGTAGGTACATAGCTTAAGGGCAGATTGTTAACGTCAAATCAAAGCGATTGGGCCCAACATGTCTTATTTAGATGATGCTCCTTTTCATTTTATGGGGTGTTAAAGTTGAAAAAATGTTTTCGGTTTCTTGATATATTTTAAGAACGTTGAAAATTCGTAGTCTTATGTTTTTTGAGGTGGCAATTATGAACATGCTAACAGTGTTGAAGTCACGACTAGGGGGCGTTAGTTATACTGTACTGTCGATGTAAAAATATGTCTAACTTTTTGTATATTACAATTTTGAAATTTTTAAGAAGAACCTATTGAACTATCTTCAATTATAAATGGAAAAGTTATACCTGTTACAAATCGATAAACTCAACCATTTTCGAGCGGGAACTAAACTAAGATGTCAAAACTGAATTAACTATAAGACGAACACTACAACAGCTGAAAATTTTATTGTGCATATATTAACAAATTACTAATCATAAAAGAGTCTCGAGCTAACCACCAGCTATTTCAATGCACTTTCTTAGCCTCTTATTTAAATTTTGTCTGATGTTGAATAAAGTTCTATGTTGATTGATAATATTAACCGATTCTTGAATCTTTTTCCGCAGTTGTTCTTGACTATTAATAATGTCTTACAGCCCCAAAAGTAAACATTCAGCGGATTTAAATAGAAGCTACGTGCAGGCAAGGAACTTCGGTACCGCATACAATCCAACCGTGTGGAAATTTTCTATTAAGATATTCTCAGATGAAGATTCTAGTTCCCAAGAATTACTATTTCTTCAATTAAAAATACCTCCCCGGGTAAACATTGAAAAGGTGAATGCTGAACTGGAGTAAAATGATAAGGATACAATTTTTCTTTGTGGAGCATTCTGCTAACAAAAGACTGACTGATTCCAGTAGCTATAGAAATTTGACATATGCTTGTAGCTTTGTTTTCAGCAATTCGCACTAAAACATCTTCTTCTTGGTCCGCTGTTAATATTTTCGGCCTTCCGACGTCTCTTTTCGGGCGAAACGATCCTCTTTCACCTAATCTGTCGTACAATTTCTTAAATAGTCTATGATCGGGTTGTCTGCTATCTCAATATAATTCCAAGTACCTCGCTGCTGCACGGCGACTACAAAAATTTTCTTGGCCATATCATGTTTCTCATTTCAATGTTCGAAAAATTATTATCATGGGGCATTTTAAATATAAAAAAATAACAATAAAAAACACTACTGCCTAATCTATGAATTGAGTGGCATTTACAGAAACAATATAGTATTGTAGTGACAGCTGCCTACTTATTATTTCCACGCCTACTACTTTGGAAAAAATAGTTTTCTAATTTAATTCCAGCCAAATCTCAAAAACTTAAATTATCTGTTTCTTGAAAACGGTTGAGTTTATCGATTTGTTACAGGTATACCTATTCTATTTAGAATTGAAGGTAGTTCAATAGTTTCTTATTATAAAATCTAAAAGTGAAAATACAAAAAGTTAGACATATTTTTACATCAATAGTACAGTATAACTAGCGCCCCCTAGTCGTGACCTCAACACTGGTTGCATATTCGTAATTGCCATCTCAAAAACCATAAGACTAACAATTTTCAATATAATACATACAGCAAAATATCGAAAACATTTTTTACCTATACCCTGTTGAATAAAAAGAAGCTACAATCGAATACGGCATGTTGAGCTCAATTTCTTTTTTTTAACGTAAACAATCTGTCCTTAAGCTATGTACTATTAGTCCAGGGCATTTAGCACAAAATCACCCGAATAGAGGAAATTTTGGAGCACAACAGATATCGAGATGCAGTTTTCTACATTGTGTTGGGGAAGGTCCCAGAAAAGACTGGTAAAAATGTGGGTTAGCAGTTTTTTGAAAAACGCCTTCTGGGCCGGAAAATGCATTTTCCAATTGCATCATTACTTGTACCGTTATGGGAACGATTGTAAACGCGGAAAAATCGGTCGGAAATCGTTACTCGGGGGTTTTCGGTGCTGCTGAATTCAATTCTGGCATTGGAGTTACCCGGGGGCGCTCAGGGGCGCCTCTGCAGGGTAACGATTTTGGAGCCATTTACATGGACCATGCGATTTCCCCCCAAAATTAACCCCCGGATACCCCTGCAGAAGCGCCCCTGTGCGGCCCCGGGTAATTTCAATGCCAGAATTGAATTCAGCATCCCCGAAAACCCCGAGTAACGAGTTTGGAGCGATTCTCATGCACGCTGCCATTCCTCTCCCAATTCACCCCCCGCGCACCCCCACAGAGCCACCGCCGGGTAATTCTAATGCCAGAATCGAGTTCGGCAGCCCCGAAAACCCCCGACTAACGATTCCCGAGCGACTTTTCCGAGTTTCCACTCGTTCCCATAACGGTACAAGTAATGATGCAATTGGAAAATGCATTTTCAAAAATTTTTTCTCGATATCTGTTGTGCTCCAAAATTTCCTCTATTTTTGCTAAATGCCCTGGACTTATTAATGACTGTATTTCTTTAGCTAGCTAATGTAGGGTTCAGGAAACAATTTTGTATAATTATGTAAAAATTCATGGCCAACTATAAACCATGCAACATCAGTTTTATCAAATTTAACGTTTTTAGATGATTTCCAGAATATAAAGTGATATACCATTATGAAGAAAAAAAATGCAATTGAGTTTTTTAAACATTGATGTCTCAATATGAATGGAATGAATACGAGGAATGAGCTATAGAAATGTGTGTTATCAATAGAAACGGTTGATGCGGTTTTAAAGACCGTAACTATTGATAAAGGACGTGAAACTGTACGTGAAGTGAGTCCTGTGAACAAAAATAGTAATTTAGTGTACAGTAGGAAATAAAATGGGTCTACAGTTCAGGAATTTCATTGTAACAACGTCAAATTTTGACAGATAGGTTCGTGAAATCATGCTAAACCTCATTTCACAAAGTCCTCATTTTCATGATCGAACTCGCAGCACCTAATTGATCAAACCATCAGGCCTGGCGATACAGCTTACATAAACCTCTTTACAGTCAATCGCACCTCCAAATTGGTCAAAGTAGCCTCGCGACCGATTATTCCCATAGCCGACCGCACTTACATAAAACCGAAAGCATTCTGCATGCCCAAGTTATGACTCTCGGTGAAGGAAGACAAAGAAGGCTGGCAGCAACGATGGTAATTACCGTGAAAGTAATGGCACGAAAGTTGAAAGAATACCTGACCTATTGCCTTTAGTGTCCGTAGCTGTGGCTTACCGGTTAAGTATCGCTCGGAGGAGCAGCGATGCGATATTTTTTGCCGCGCATATCGATATCTAATGGCTTGCTTCCTCTCGATTTATGTAACTTTCATTTGCGAGGCGTATTGAACTAGGTACGACTAATATATGAGTTGAAAGATGCGCGCTTCAGCGCCCAATAATAATCAGCCGCCTTGCACTGGAGATAAAACAAGCAAAAGAAACATAAACACTTTAATTAATATTATACAATATTTGATAAAAGATAATGACTAAAAACTAGTAATGTATTGAAGATTAATCAACTAGGGTTACCAAAATAACAGATTACGGTTCATTACAATCTTTAAAAGCGGCAAATAATGATTGCATATTACAGTGAAATATATCACAAATATTAGATATAAGGTTATAATTACCCCACATAGTTAATTGGAGATTTTAACAAAATATTCGTATGGGCACTTGCATAATGAAACGTATGCACTAATCAACTGATGAGTCTTCGAACAAGAAAGTTAAGTTGACCCAGACTATTTGGGCAATACATATACAAAAATTTAACATTGTAAAATTTTCTTTGTACTGCGTCAATCATATTAATATGACACTTATAAAAAGGGTTCCATATCAATATTCTAATTTTATTTGTGAAAAGGTGATAGGTGAAATAAGGGCTGAGAACATTAGTAATATAAGTGAAGAAAATTGTAGTAAACCTGAGATACCTCTGCCGAATTTTGAAAATAATTCTGTAGAAATAAGTAGAGGTGCACGTATAAGGAAAAATCCTAATAGATTTCATTATTAAATTATTTTCAAAATGAGGAGGAGAAATATGTAGTATATTTGTAAATATTTTAAATGTGGTGCCTAGGAAAAAGGAAATAGGTTTTTGTATATATTGTTTCTTATAAATACTCACTAAATACTAAATAGTTTAGTTCATGTACAGATGTTTGAAGATAATTTGGTGCACTAAATATATGGTGGTGGTAATAAAGTGTTAACTAAAATAATAATCTTTTAATAATCGAACCCAAAAACATTACAAGATCGAATATAAGTAAAATAAAGTTTATTAAGGACATTAATATCTTGATATTCTCGACCCAACCTGAAAACGAACTCCAACATTCCCATAGATGATAAGTTAATTCTATATGTGACACAAAACAAAGCTTCAAAAAGCACTCCCAAGTTTTTAATTTCATTTACACGAGTTAAAACAGCAGAACCAATTTGATAATTAAAGGCAATATTCTTAATTTTGCAAGAAAATGTTACAGTTTTACATTTAGAAATGTTTAGGTTGAGATGGATGAATCTGCACCATAGGGCTATTTCATTGATATTAGTCTGTAAACTAACACAGTCTGCTCTGGATGTAATAGGTGTATATATTTTTTTATACAACTGCCTTGCAAAAGGGGGTTTTGCACACGAAAAACACGCTCTGAAAACGGTATTTTGCACACGGTTATGTCATCTTTGCACACGCGTCTCCAAATTGTCCAAAAAATTATATACAAAAATAAAAAAACAGTATACCTTGTGAATGCAATAAATATTATGTTGGAGAAACGTCTCAGCCTATCAATGTTAGAGTTGAGGAACATAAAAATTATGTAAAAAAACGGGAATTTGAAAAAACAAAAATTTGCGAACACGCTTGGGGAAAATGTCATTTGATTCAATGGGGTCCGGCAAAATTTTTAGAGAAGGAGGATAATGCAACAAAAAGAGAATTAAAAGAGACCGCGTTTATTTTGTTGAACGGAGATAAGTGTATGTCAAACTGTTCAGTAAATATTGATCATTGTTTGCTATTGTTGTTTCAAAAAGTAAGTAACAATAAAATAAAAATCATTTGATATCTCTATGGAAGCAGATAAGCACATTTTAAACTGTCAAACTTGACGTTTAATACATTCGCAATTTTTGAGAATGAAAACAGAGAGTTTTTCGTAACGTCAAAAAATACGGAATTGCGCGATAGTGATGTAATTTTTGTTATTTTTTACTTATTTACTTTTCCAGTGTGAGATTTTTTGGTTAGGCAAACTTAGTTTCAAAAATAACCCTTGACTGATCCTATAGGTGCAAAGGTTTATTAAATTAATCTTTACTTTTTGATAAGTGTGGCAAAATGCTCAAATAAACTAAAGACAAATTTTCGTATTAACATTCAAAAATGTTTATTTTTGCTTTAAATAATTAATAACAGTAAATTGAGGGCGCAGATACTAAAAATACGACCACTATGCTTCGACAAATTTTTGTCTTTATCTAGCAAAGTAATAGCAATGCGAGCAAAACATGTCACTTTTGATGAACTAGCTGAATTAAAGAGTATGATATAATTAGTTAGTATGAGTTTTGATGCTTTACATTCTAGTATAGCCATAATGTGTGCATTCCTGCTAAAAATTAAAATATTTAGTTCGCCAGATATAGCGCTGCAAGTCAATAACTAAGAAGTTTTACCAGAATCTAGCGATAAAATGCATTAGAGCATCAGTTTATAATTGCATACTACCAATTACGTAACGAAGACTCGTTATAGATCAATAATGACCACGCTCCAGTTACTGAAGAGGTCGAGGTAATCTTTTTTCTTAGTAAATTCTGTCTACATGCTTTCAAAGAAACAGAAGAGGCTTGCTTATGCAGTCGTGAGCTTTTCACACAGGGTGTTTTTAATGAAAAGAAATGACTAAGACATATAAAGAGCGCAGTATACTTGCTGGTTTAAAAATACAACAACATTCGGATAAGGCATATTTGGCTCAATCTACTTTTTTGGTCACCAGTATCTCCAGCTCCGAGATTTCCCAACTTTCACAGACACCCTGTATATGTACAGAGTAAACCTTAAATTAAGTACAAATATTTTAACTGCTGGTGTAGTTTGTCATATAGATCAGTCTAGTGAGTCATTTTTAAAAATTTCTAATATTTACGTAGATATTAATTATTTTTTAAAATACCCACATTTTGAGGACCGCTCACATATCTGTCATAACCAACCTAATGAACCATATGATTTGTTGCGAGGTTGCCATATCTCCTCTAATATAAATATTACGTTTTCTTTAAAGTAATAGTAAAGTAATACGGTTAATTCTATTTTAAAAATACTTGTTTTAAGCACAAGTACAGTAAAAGTTGGTATGTAGTATGAAACGCAGCAATATTAACATAAATTTTAACTTCTTAACTGACCTTACTATAAACGATTAAAAATAAATTTCTGCGTGTTCAATATTACCATAAAGTTGTACATAAACGTGCACACAAGTTTACCTGTTTGTTAAAAAATTTACTATTTAATCAGTAATCCACATATCACAAGTTAAATATCAAAAGTGTTAACTTTTAGCAAACGTAAAACAATATTATTGCTATTTTCATCATGTGGGGTTAGCAAGTTTGACTTGGGCTTCCGATAATCTGTCATGACAGTCAATGACAGTTTGATAATATAAATAATAATATAAATAATATAAAATGTTACAGTTGACGAAATTAGCTAAAAGTTGAGATTTTTCCCACCATCAAATAATTCGAGCAAATATTCACAAATTTTGCGTCCATGAGGACAAGGTTTTAAACTTCCTTGAAGAAAAATTTTTGTGTAACACTGGCAACACTGTGAACCACACGTTCAGTCTGCAGCACTATACTCTTTGACTATGAGTCATAAAAGTATGAAAGTGGCAATCTGACCAGCGGTCCTCAACAAGTTTTCTACAGAAATATTACGAAGTTTATTTAAAATTTTACTTTTTTATTTCTGTTTTTTTTTTTGTAAAAAAACTGTTAATTATGTGTTCTAGACACAGGACTATAATAATGCTGGTTAAAATGTTTGTACTTATTTAAGGTTCACCCTGTATACTAGTATTGATGTAACATCATATCAGTTGAAACTACGGTTGTTGATTTTAAATTTTATTTAAATAACGCTTACTGTACAGCATATAATTTATCAGTTTTATATATTACGGTATAGGTAACACATCTTATCGTCAAGCAATTGAATTGCTTTATGAGAAATACCGCCAAAATTTGGGCAAGCTAATTTAAAAATTTGATTTAACTGGTGATCTAAAAAACATTAAAAAATCAAGTAAGAAACACGATGACGATGATGCAGGCACAATACTAATTTTAAATTCAGTAAATTAAAACCTGAGACTGTCACAAAAGAAGATATCTGAACAAGTCGATGTTAGCAAAGTACATACTCAGAGGATTTTGGTAGAAAATAAGCTTTCAAGCCGACACTAATTCACAATCTAGAAGTTAATTATGATGCATATCGTTTGGAGTTATGTTTAGAGAGAAAGGATTCTGGTAGATAGGCATTTTCACAAAAGTATAATTTTTCCGATGAGAGCACTTTGTATACCAATGCGTCTTAAAATTATCACTTGTGACCGCTTGATTATTTCGTTTAGAGATTCTCGAAAGAAACAGTGTAGAGAACCAACGCAACACAATGTTGGTTTCTTAAAAAACAGAATAATTGAAGCTGTTGTTCAAGTAAATGAAGAAATTATCATTTGACATACACATCATTTAGAAAAAGATTGAAGAGGTGTGTTGAACTTGGAGGATTTCGCGTAGAATAGTTTTGTAATGGTGCGTACATACAGATTTTGCTGTTTATATGTTTTTGAATAAAGCAACATTTCTTAAAGAGAATGGTTTCTCCGTTACCCCCCATTAAAAAATAATTAGAGTTCTAGAATATCTCAAAATGTCGAGTATTGACTAGGAGGTCACTCTTTCATTTTTAAGCATAAAGTTTAATTCCAAGCAACTTTACTCCATCACTTTTCCACATAGCGTTAAGATTTAAGGTACTTTACTTTATTGTTTTTAACTTTTTCATATTTTTGCAGACCCTGTATATTAAATTGAATAAATCTGACCGATGCTTTCAAGACAAGCAAACATTTTCATCACGAATGATTTTGAACCCAAACTCGGGACATCTTGTATGTTTCGAGAGATCATAAATAGCCTGGTTAATAAATCTTCAAATAAGGAATACATGTCATTTAGATTAAACTAGGAATATTGTCTGAAGCTATTTATTTGTCGCATAATTTTAGTTTTTCTTTAGTTTTATTGGGTTTTTGCCACTTTTCTGAAAAAAATAAAAATTAATTAAATAAGCCATTGCGCCAAACGGATCAGTCAAGGGTTATTTTTGAAACTAAGTTTGCCCAACCAAAAAATCTCACCCTGAAAAACCAGAAAAATAACAAAAATCACATCACGATCGCGCACTTCTTGACGTTTCGAAAATCTCTCTATTTTCGTTCTTGACTGATCCGTTTGGCGTAAGGGCTTATTTAATTAATGTTTATTTTTTGTGGCAAAAACCCAATAAAACTAATGATAAACTAGGAACATTTGAATTTAGGATTTTGGAACCATGCCATTTTTTTGCATGGAAGAGAAATTTTCTTTGTTCTAGAAAATTTATGTTAATTTCGAAAATCGATTTGTTTCATACTTCAGGCAGTGTATAAAGCATGGGAAACTAGTTGTGTGTAATGTGAGATAAATCACTTTCAATGAATAGCTTAAAACCATTGACCCATTTGACCATAAGCAGACCAGTAAGATTCTCCTCGCAGATAGGCAATACATCGAGAGCTTCTCTCGAATTATGAAATAAGATTTAATTGCAATTTTCCGGTAAACCATGAGAGCGTCAGTAAAAATATCTCCGAGATCGGTCGCCGTTTGCTAATGTTATTTTAGTTGAGCTTGTTTTATATAACGAAGACAAAAATGAGTGATTACGTTTGATCACATCAGTAATTTAAAAAAATTTAACTGAAATAAATTATATCCAAAAACTACAGAAAAAGGTAAGTGTCTAGACAATTTAACAACAACTGCAATAATTTTATTTCCGAAAATGGAAAAGTTACATGAATTTTATATTGGTTTGAAATATATTACAGGGTAATCTTTCAAATATATTGCAGAACATACAGTGCTTTCGAAAAGTAACGAATAAATTCATTATTTTTGAAATTGAGAAGTTTTCGAAAAAATCCCTTGGCACGTCGATTTTGTTTTTAAAAAGGGCACTTTTTGACATACGACCCACATTTGTGACGTCATCGTTGTTCGAGATATGAAGTCATAGACAATTTTTTTGAAGAGCAAACCCCAAGTTTGACCATGCCATTTGAAAGAGCGTGTCATTCTACGTACACACATGAAAAATTATAGTGTTACATAACAAAAATTTCAACAAAATTATGTTTGAAGATTTTAAAACTTAATTTTCACCGAAGTATATCTCCCGAGAAGGGGGCCGATTGAGTGGCCAGCCAAATCACCTGATTTGACACCCTTAGATTATTTCTTGTGGGGATACATAAAAGCAAAGTATACGTTACTAGACCGGTTAATTTAGAAGATTTAAAAGCAAGAAATCGTCACGAGATACATCGTATACCTCCTGAAGTTACTGATAATGTCTAGAAAGAATTTATTAATCGTCTTGGCTACTGTCAGGCAGCCAACGGTGCACAATTTGAACATTTAACTTAGTCGATTTTTTACATAGTCCTTATCATTTTCAGTATTGTGAAAATTAAATTTTAAAATCTTCAGACATTACTTTCTTGAAATTTTCGTTATGTAACACCATAATTTTTCATAATGTGTATGTAGAATGACACGCTCTTTCAAATGGCATGGTCAAAATTGGGGGTTGCCATTTAAAAAAATTGTCGATGACGTCATATTTCGAACAAAGATGACGTCACAAATGTGTCGTCGTATGTCAAAAAGTGCCTTGTTTAAAAGCAAAATCGGCGCGCCAGGGAATTTTTTCGAAAACTTCTCAGTTTCAAAAATAATGAATTTATTCGTTACTTTTCGAAAGCACTGTTTATCTAACGGCAATAATTAATAAATTGTCATAGAATGTAAACAAAACCACGTGGCCGAAAATGCGATATCACTCGTGTAACATCAGACGACGTAGTGTAAATACTGCTAGGTAATGCCATAATTATTAGTGGTGATGTGGTGAACTTACGCTATTGTTAAACATAACTTATTCCTTTGTTTCCAATACAGATCTCCTTGTGACAATAACGGCGACAGTGCTATTGGTAAGTACCAGATAGATGGCTTTTGCTTGAGGAATTTATAAAATTGTGCCGCCTGATTTTACATCAAACTACTTGTTTTAATTTTAAAAATAATAAAAACAAAAGTAATGAATAATGATGTTTACTATTTATTTTTTTAATTCATTTAAAAATTTTTAAAAAATCCTTAATTAATCACTTTTGTGTATAATGTTTTCAGAATAAAACAGTTAATTTAATGTAGAGCAAATATAAAATATTGTCACAGAATTTGCCCCGCTCGCACCCAGTTCGACGACTGTGGTATCGCGAAACGCTAGATTGCTCCGATCGCCCCTACGTGATTCTGGTAAACAAACAAATAATGCCGTGTATCGAGGCGCGACTGGAAAAAATGAGAATCGACGAGAAGCGTTCGGGAGTCGTTCGGAAAATGGATCTAGAGATGCTAGAAAATATCTGGAATATTCGTTTGGTCTATAAAAGAAGAATAAACGGCCGAGTCAGTCAGTCTTGAATTAGAGAGTTGTTAGTTGGTAATGATGTTTACTATTTATTTTTTTTAATTCATTTATAAATTTGTTATTGCTATTTACTACTGATTTTACTTCTTTTTAAAATTTTTAAAAAAATCCTTATTTATCACTTTTGTGTATAATGTTTTCAGAATAAAAAAGTTAATTTAATATAGAGCGAATATAAAATATTGTCACAGAATTTGCCCCGCTCGCACCCAGTTCGACGACTGTGGTATCGCGAAACGCTAGATTGCTCCGATCGCCCCTACGTGATTCTGGTAAACAAACAAATAATGCCGTGTATCGAGGCGCGACTGGAAAAAATGAGAATCGACGAGAAGCGTTCGGGAGTCGTTCGGAAAATGGATCTAGAGATGCTAGAAAATATCTGGAATATTCGTTTGGTCTATAAAAGAAGAATAAACGGCCGAGTCAGTCAGTCTTGAATTAGAGAGTTGTTAGTTGGAAATTTCGGAGAGATCAATTAGAATTCAGAGCGATTTAGATAGCGATTATCAATTAAATAGTGTTTAGTTGAGTTGTAATTAGTATTCAGTAGTGTACAGAGTAGTTAATAAAAATATATGATTAAATTAACGGACTGGTAAAAGAAAAAGCTGGGTTGGGAAACCGTGACAAAATGTTATTTACAATTTTACTGAAGCCATGAATACAATATATGAAAAAAATTTAAGTTTGCTTTACCATTGATTTTCGTTTTCCATTCGTCGCGCTTTATCGCCCCACACCACATTTTTCTTTTATTTTTTTTTGAAAATATTTTTTATTAGGCGTTGTAAATTCAACTCCTACAGTCAGTTAAAAATTTATTACTGGCTTCCACTAATCTAAAAATGAAAAAAAAAATAGTTAAATTCCTTAATATTAGTCATTTTCTGATCTCGACAAGAAATTTTTTGTTCTTTCCATCTTGCGAAGTAATTTGATGATATACTAGCATATTACGCTAGCAACCACCATTTTTCTCAAAAACGCACAACCTACAAAATTAAAATTGGTGATATAAATTAGCAATAAAATATTCAAAATTATTTTTGGCGAACGTATTTGATTTTCCTTTTTTAGATAAACGTATGAGGGAGCAACAAATTTATTAAATGACTGTATTAGATAAATGACCAAATCTTTCATTTTTGAAAAAAGTATACAGCTTCTTAAAGTACTCAAAGAGTAGTAAAATATCCCCCTTGTTTTTGACGGTCGTATTTGATTTTTCATTTTTAGACAAACGTATAAGCCAGCAATACATTTGTAACTGAGTGTACGAGTTGAATAGTCAATTTTTTTTTATTTTTGAAAAAACTATATATACCTTCTGAAAGTACTCAAAGAGCAACAACATATTCAGACTTGATTTTGGCGGCTGTATTTGACTTTTTGTTTTTAGACAAACATATAAAGCCTTATCCTCATGGACGCACAATTCGCAAAAGTTCCCGCGAATTTCGCAATTTTGATTTAAATTATTAATGGCGAGAAAATTTCAACTTTCCGTGAATTTTGCAAAACAGGAATATTATCACTAATTTCATCATTTTGTGGGGTTAGTAAGTTTAACTTGAGCTTCTGTCAATCTACCATGACAGTCAACAGTCAATGTCAGTTTTATGATAAAAATGATGGAAAATGTTGCAGTTGTCAAAATTGATGTCTTCATTCTAAATAGGTAGGTCTCTTTTGTAAAATCACCCTGTACATCAGACGTCAGCGATGATTAACCACCTCTAAACCTGCATTGTAACTGTTTATAATAATATATCGTTAAGCGTGCATCTAGATTTCATTTAACCATTAGCCAGATGGACGATATTGATTTATTGATAGAGGATTGAAAAGTAGATATATTAAGATGTAGTACACAAGGTAAACGACTGTTATAGGATGGGTCATAGACTATAGAGAATAAAAATAAGTCCAAAATAGATAAATTTTCTTCAAATTGGACGACATAATATTTTGTAACTCACTATTTTATATTGCACTATATAATAAAAACTTGGGTAAGTCGGTAGAAGTGGTGTTTTATTCAAATTTGTGTTAAAATATGTAACATTTCATCACCCTACTTGCTGAATGCGTATTTGAACAGAATAAATTTAATACTATGTAATACAATTTTTTTCTCGGTTGCAGTAATTTTAAAATTACAAAATTTAACGTATTTCGTGCAAAGTCGTCTAGTTCTAAAGACTACCTTACACCGTGATGCATGAGATATATGATTCTAAAGGTGGCTGCACCTTAGATAAATATAAGTAAAGTGTAAAGTACTCCTAAAGACAACAACCAAATCCCAGAACAGAGCAAAATTTTGGGAAACACAGAATTATTCAACCCCTATTAAGAAAATCAAATTTGTAAACGGCTAGAAATACAAAAAAATGTGCAGAGGGAAAAATAAGGGAATGCAATGAAGCATATGAAAACTAATTTTATTTGCATGACTCTATAGGCTGATATACTTTTTCTTGTGAAAAAAGTCATGGTAGTCCGTAAGTACCAGTGGCAGGTACTTTACTTAAGCTGCAAATTTTATATTTTCTACCTACCAACACACTAAACAAATATGCCAAATTTGCCAAAAATATATCTAGGGATTTAGAAATTTGACTTTTAAATTGATTTTTTATCAGCTTTGAAAACCCTCTGTCTCGGAAAAGACGTCCTCGGGATCCTATGCTTATTTAACAAAATTACCTTAATTTTAACAAAAGAATACGCCCCTGCATTGTCTGCACACAATTAGGAAACACTCTGTATATATATTTAATTATTTTAAAATAAAAAAACTGTAGGTAGTAATTACTTTATTGGATTCAACAACGTGTGCCTCCAAATAATTACCTGGGAGAAAACTCTTTAATTGTTTTTACAACTCGGCACGCAACAATAATAGTTATTTATACATCAAGGGCGCTAAGTAGACGTTTAAGACCCGTAGCGGAAAGATAACGCATTATGACGCACAAGATTTATACAAAACTTTATACACGGCCGGTATTTAGAGCACTTAGCTATACAGGGTGCCTGTGAAAGGTTGGGAAATCTCGGAGCTGGAGATACTGGTGACCAAAAAAAGTAGATTGAGCCAAATATGCCTTATCCGAATGTTGCTGCTTTCGAAAATACAGGGCGTTCAATGCTAGAATTTTATTTTGAAATACCTCAATAACTTTGAAACCTGTCGGAGTATTAAAAAATGGCACAATTATGTTTTTTGGCACGGCAATTAAGAATGTTTAACTAATTTTGACGTCACTAGTAGAGGGCGCCACTTATGGCACATTACATTTCTTTTAAATGGCAGAACCTTTTTCAGCTTAGTGTATCCATTTGACTATAGAAACAATCGATTCTCCTACCTGTTGTATCTGAAAAAGGTATACCTTGTTGAAGTTGTTAGGAATAACAGTTTTCGAAATAATCCTATTTGAAATATTCAGTGCAGCGATTGAAAACTGTTGTCGTTTCAGGTAAAGTGCCTTTTCTACTGAAAATACAGCAAAATGTTACTTGAAAAAGTTGTCCAGAACGGTAAATTATGGGGACGTGCATAATTTCAAGAAGATCGGCGAGGTTTGATTTTGAAACCATTTTTCAACAGCACAAAATTTTTATTAAAGTAGGCCGATCTTTTTAAAATGTTGCACGTCTTCATAATTTACCGTTCTGAACAACTTTTTCAAGTAATATTTTGCTGCATTTTCAGTAGAAAAGGCACTTTACCTGAGACGATAACAGTTTTCAATCGCTGCACTGAATATTTCAAATACGATTATTTCAAAAATGGTTACTCCTAACGACTTCAACAAGGTATACCTTTGTCAGATATGACAGGTAGGAGAATCGATTGTTTCAATATACAGATGGATACACTAAGCTGAAAAAAGAAATTTTAACATAATCCACATATTCTAATAATTATCCATAACTAACAGCTTCAGACAATATCTTAACAGTGCAAAATTCATCGTTTGCTATGCAAAAGCACAGCTGCTGCGATTTAGCCCACGATGCAGTAGCCTTTGATAAGAACTGAATTTCAGAAGGTATAGGTATTATACAAAGTGTCCCATAATGATGTGTCTTCCTTTGAAGGTTGTGTTTCTTGGGCCATTGTAGGGGCTTCTAAGAAATTTATTCGGTTTTCATTTTTTCTCTCAAAAACGGTTAAACGTATACCTAAATCTGAAAATCGGTGAATATATTTAGCTAATTAAGTAACATTGTTGAGTACGATTTTACCAAATGTCTAAAAGGGTGGCAACTACCAACCTCTGCTGTTTTTTTAATTAGAACTCTTTATTGTAATCGTTTCTCAATATGAAAAAATTACAGTAAGTAGAAAATGCAGGTTACAAATTTGTCTCCCTCTCAGTAGCAGATACGCGTGTCTACGTAAAAATACTAAAGGAACGGAAAATTTTGTAAATTGTTCTGTTTACTGTATTTTTTTCATATCAATAAAACGGTTACAATAAAAACTTCTAATCAAAAAAACAACAGAGGTTGGTGGGTGCCACCCCTTTATAGACATTTGGTAAAAATCGTACTCGACAATGCCACTGCCACTTTTGATTTTTTTAGAAGCCCTTATCTCGTTAGGGAGGGAGCAAAATAAAAATTTTATAGAAAGAACCCCCCTACAATGACCCAAGGAACAATCCCTTGAAAGGAGCGCACACAGGACACCCTGTACATACCCTTAACTTTTGGGACACTGTATATACTCATCTCATCAGTGTCGTAAATGGAAATCTAAAATATTTTAACATCTTCAGACAAGTATAAACACAGTGAAACATTCCCAGAGGTTTGTTTAACATTTCAATCGACGCGAATTTGAGAAATTGTGTAGGTACGCTCGGAGAAAATTGCCATAGTATAAAATTTCAAAGAGATTGTATAGTCAAGGAAATGTACGCTCGGAGAAAATTGCCATAATATAAAACTTCAAAGAGGTTGTATAGTCAAGGAAATGTACGCCTTGCATGCTTTTTCCATCACAGTCGCGTCTACATTTACTTTCACGAGGTTTACTGACCGCCTACGAAGTACGAACACGATAACACGGGTCATGCAGCTACTGCAAGCGGTAAGATCACAAATTTCCTTTATTCGGGTACACCGACATTATTAATTGATGTTCTCGGATGAAATTTAGTTTGCGACAATATTTAGCCAAATATCAATAACCCTCCGGTTTATTTTTAAATGTGCTATATACACTTTACGATATATAGCTTTTAAAGAAGAGGCGCGAGTAGGTGGCGCTGTTGTTGTTGTAAAGATAATTGTGTTTTTCTTACAGAATTTGAATTGAAGCAAGTTAATTGGATATATCTACAGTACCTATATGTATAATGAACGTTTCCTATAAATAAAGACTTACCCTGCTACCCTGCAATGATTCTTTAGAAGCTTGCACTGGTATAATTAAGAATTTCTCTTTCTTAAACAGCCTCCTCCTAATCACTACATTTATTTAAATGTCTATATATTATATACCTTGAATATTTAATTCACTTTATGTCCGCAATGTTCTTTCAACAATCACACGACGAAAAAATACTTATTTACCGGCAATATAAGTTTTTTTTGTTAAAACTGTCCACGCTTTTCGGGAATAATGACGCTCATGGAAGCTTTTTAAAACAAATGAATAATTCTAACCTACAATTAAACTTACCAATTACTAGATTCGATTCATATCAAATTTAATTAGGTATTACCAATATAATAATAATTAGCTGCCAAAATTATTAATAGGTATTATAACAATTGTATTTAATAATTAAAACCGCAAGGAAGGACAGAGGGAAAGGCCGCGTTACATTATAGAGCTACCAGCAATACCAGCTTAGAACATGTAATATACGATAAAATTTTCTATGCTATCAGTTTTTGTATTTGAATAATTTTTACTAAATTCCCAGAATTTATTACAAGATAGTTAAAAAACCAAGACAATTAGGTTTAGGTATTGTCTATACCTCTACAGTAATCGTTTGCTTTATAAATATTAAAGACACTTATACCTTACAAGAAGTCTTGCATTAGTCCAATAATTTTTCTTGTATTCTTAGGATTCGTCCTACATCAAGTTTTGCGACGAGTAAATGGCCATAAGTAAACCATTCACAAAATTTCTTCGAGTAATTATTTCACTGGAAGAACCAAAATATCACTATAATGAGTTTTGCAACAAAGTACTTTCAACAATAAAGCTATGGAAAATTAATTCATCCACACTATTAGTTTTCACGTCTTTCGAAAATAATATAAGGCTACTACAAATTTTTTTAAAACAATTGATTAAATCTAACCTATAAATTGCAAATGTAATACTTACCTACTAGATCCGATCGATATTGAACTTTATTTCTTATGTATTTTAATTTTATATAATTCACATTATTTACAACTTAACTTTTTTTATATAAATATTAATTTGTATTTAAAAATCTGTCGGAGTGACATCTATTATAATTAAGTTATACTTAATATTACGTACACTCGAGGCGCCATCCCTCGGTAAAAAAAAGAATTATAGTAGTTCGTTAGAACAAATGTAACCTCAAAACAATGAAATGAACATTAACTACCAGCTTGTTCCAAATAAAAATTACCTTCTCTAGTCAAGTAACAAATGACACAACTGAAATTAAACATTAAAAATTATATTTCAACAATTAATTGCACTATACATATATACAAGTGAAACGCATTCAATTTTAAGTAAATTCTTGCAAGTGATTTATAACTTCTTCAGCCGTGGCTTCTATCAAATCTTCCTTAACAATGTCTTCTTCCACCATTGACCCGTGTTCGTTACCGTAATGCAATGAATACATCTCCAGATTCATAAATGTTTGACAGCATATTTCACATTCGTGGACCCGTTCAAGCTTAGATTCCTTCTCATGTTGCAACAAATGCTGTTTTAAACAGTGCCGCTGGCGGCTCTCATACGGACATTGAGAACATTTGTATGGTTTCTTACCTAAAAACAAAAAATTGTACACCAATTTACATGAGAAAAAAATCTGTAACTGCGTTAACGTTTAATGTGATACTGTGCATTTGATGTTAGTTACCTAAGTGGATATTAATATGATATCGAAGATTAGACGACTGCTTGAAGCGTTTGTCGCAATAATCACATTTGTAGGGCCTTTCGTTAGTGTGGTTTCTAATGTGTTCTGTTAGGCGACTTTGCTGAGTGAATCTCTGACCACAAATCTTGCATTCGAAAGGCTTTTCCCCTAAAACGCCAGTATAATTATAAACATTTTTAAAAAAATGCTGAATACCACATTTTCTTACCTGTATGTGTCCTCATATGCAGTTTCAGTTCTGAAGGCCTACAGAATCTTTTATGACACATAAAGCACTCCTCTGGCCTGCCCGTGTGTCGTTTTAAATGGGTCTTTAGAACACTAGACTGGGCAAAAGCCTAAAACATAATTTGTGAGTGAGTATTTAACAGCATATCTATGACGTGTGAAAGAACACAGAAAATGTGTTACCTTTCCACAAAATTTACATTTGTATGGTTTTTCGCCAGTGTGAGTTCTCTCGTGCATAACCAGTTGGATTCTTGTTCTCACCCTTTTGTCGCAATATGAACACATGTATGGCATTTCTCCGGTATGATAGCGTACATGCACAGTCAATTTTGCAATGGTTCTACCCGAAAAAAAAAAAACAGTTAGCATTTGATACAATAAAATATTTATAACTTACTCGAACCGTTTTCCGCAATAAGAACAAAGAATTCTCAATGCTTTATTATCCTTTACATTAACAGAATCAGAATGAACGCTTGCTAGATGCTTCTGGAGACTTCTGACTCGCTTGTTGCAAGTTTCGCAAAAATTCTGAGCTGTTTTCTCACTAAAATAGCAATTATAATATTGCTTGGTGAGAAACTATATGTTTTTTCTCAAGATTGAGTATAACAAATCACTGTAGTAAAATAAAACTATCCTACTACTTCACTTCACTACAGAAAAGTTATGGTAAGCTAAATAAAACACTATAAAAATGGTGATGGGAATAGGGAAAGAAAGGATGTATAAAAGTACAGTAGAAACAAGAAGTAAACACCAAAAATCTATAACAATGGGCTTAGGCTCATTAAATTTGCAGAATAAAAATTGAAAATAATGAATGCATGTTTTCAGAGAAAAGATACAGATACCTGGCTCTCTCCAGATGAATTTGCATATATGAAAATCACAAAAGCATTACAAAAAAAAAAGTTAAGTCATTCAGAGGGGCAAGCGTAGACTCGGATCATTATCTATTGAGGCTAGATTTGAGAATAAAATATCTACAAAAAAAAAATAATAATGCAAAGAAGGAAAAAGATAACGAAATATGGCGGTATTACAAAACCGGAGAATCCAAAAGAAGTATGAATAAGAGATAAGGAAAGGATTAATCGAAGAAAATATAAACGAAGAATGAATAAACATCGATAACATAAAAACAGCAAACGAGAAAATAATACAAAAAAGAGTATGCGGGAAAGAAAAGATGGTGTGATAAGGAGTATATCAGAGAGATGAAGAGAAATATGCTGGAGATTAAAGTATTTCAGTCAGTACAAGAGGAAGATAAGGAAATATATAGCAAACAAAGAAGAACAAATAAAGTGCAGAACAGGTTAAGAAAATAGATGAAATAGAATGCCTTTATAAGAGGAAACGAATACAGAACTTCCACAGAGATAAAAAAAAGAAGAAAAGGAAGGGGGAAGTAATAATATGTGACGAATGTAAACGAAAATTTAGAATAATAAACAGTGATATGTTGGATATAAGGTATAAAATTATGTTAATGTTAAGCGATAGAGAAATTGAGAAGCTATTGCAATGGATCTAGTAGAGGAAAATGGTAGACTGGAAAAGAATGGTGACAGACATAAATGAGTGGAGAAATGGTCTAGAAACAGCTATATACATATATATTTCATTACATAAAAAACATACCCTTTCTGTTCTGACACTTCTAACTCTTCTACAACAGTGTTAATGATACCCTTTTCAGATTCTCTGTTCGAGAAACATTTGTGTGCGTTGTAGTCTTTCAAAGTTGGGAAACGTTCTTCACATACCTTACATTTCTGTCTATTATGAGTTTTTAAATGCTTACTGAATTTTGTTATCAACGTAAATACTTTCGAACAAACTGGACATCGGTATGGTTTTTCCTTTGAATGTGTTCCAAAGTGCATTTTTAAGTGCCTTTGCGAAATAAAACATTTATTACATACCCTACAAATATGTCTCCTTTCGGCTAAAAAATGTTTTGTTTAAATTTTTTTTAACAGACTGTGCTGTTACTTACTGCAGTGACTGGCTAGATGTTCCATGAAATGCCCCGTGTTCATTTTATATTTTCCACATAACGGACATTTAAAATTGTCTTTGTGGACAGTTTCAGTATGCTCTTGTAGATTATGAAAATTATCGTTACACCAAAAACACCAGCGCTTCCTCACGTCTCTTAAAAAATGTATAATGTTATCGAGGATACAGAAACTGATGCACTACTTACTTGTGGAGTCGTGTCATATGCGCAGAAAGAGCTCTAGAGTCTTTTGCTCTAAAACCACAATGCTTGCAATCAACATGTTTCATAATTTTTTCTCTAAATTGTTCAATAATCTTCTCTACGTCTTTTCGCGGAAACTGTGGCAATCTCATGGTTTGATTATACTTAGTTCTCTTTTCCACTTCAGTAGGTTTTTTGTTTTCATCTATTGGTTCAATATCTTTAACTTCTACCTCTTTGGTTACATTTTTTGGATTCCTTGGATAGCTGTTTGTACAACTTTCATCTTTAGTATTTTTCTCGGTATTTTCACTGACTAGTTGCGTGCAATTTTCCGTTAAATTTTCTCTCTGCATACCATCATTACCACCCTCATCGTCAAGGTTTTCAATAACTACTACTTGTGCCCAATCTTTCAATGCATTGTCTGGATTCTCTTTCAGCACACTATTATTTTCGGTACTTGTTAAATCTATGTCAGGCACAGAATAATAAGAAATCAATACCTTTTTTGCAAGTCCATCACTATCGACAAAACTGGAAAAGCCGTCTGAATTGTTATCTAGTGACTGTATTTCAGATTTCTCCGAGTTATCCTCAAGATGTACAGGCTTCAATGAATTTACCTTGAAAGTTACCGAACTCGCTGATACACAAGTTAAAATGAAGTTGTGTGATTTTTGACACAACTGTTGAAAATCATAAGAAATTATCAGTTTTTCTTCACAACTATTACATAAAAAACAAGGTAGAAACTCATTAATTTCAATCTAAAAATATTTAATATGTTAAACAATGTATGTTATGGTATTGTTAACAAAACCAACCTCAACATTTGAAACCGATGACAATTTTGTTATTGTTTGTATTACTTCATCCTTTGGCTCTAATAAATGTTTCATATTATCAGTTTTTAATAGACATACTCGACAAATCTCACTTAAAGTTACAACTTCTTGTTCTTGTGAATTCATTTTATTTTTATAACTTTTTCATTTTTTTTTATTATGCTATAATTTATAATTTGGATATATTCATCGAGTTTGGCCAAAAACCCCATTAAAATATATTTTGTAGAAATTTACATGATTTTATTAATTAATTAAAGCGCTTTGACGTCAAAACGTCAAAAGTGTCGAAACATTAACCACTATCAAATCAAAATACAAATAAAAATTAAATAAACTACCACAAAGTGAGCTACAGTTTTCCCATTACTTTACAGTACAGTATAGAAGTAGAAGACGAATCAAATGGTGTTTTTAATCTAAAAATTTTGCTGAAATTTGACAGATTGACAGTGACACTCACTTGTTGACAGTAATAGAATAGGTTAATGATAATTTTTAAAACAAAAAATAAAATCAAAAATTTGTATTTTAATACAGCAAAATGAATGTAGGCAAATTAATTAAAGGAGATATAGAGGATTTCTGCATAGCATGTTTAGAGAAAGGTCCAAATATGCTCAATTTAATAGAAAATGAGGCGAAACTAGACTTGTTTACAAGTTTGTTTAATGTTAGGGTTAGATCTGTTTGTTTTTCTAAAACCAAGATTAAAATATTTTAAATTTTAGCTTAAAAAATTTAAGAAGTGCCCTAATTTTTTGTGCTGCCCATGTGATACAAAATTAAACATATGTAATGATTTCTACAGAGAGGTAAAGAAAAGTTTAACAATCCTTGAGGAATATAATAAATTGCAGGTAAACATACTACTTACATTTATATAAATATATATTGAGCAACTTTATCATACAGTTGATAGATTCTGATGAAGAGCACATTAAAGAAGAATTGTATGAAGTTCCACTTATAAAAATCGAAAGAGATACAAAATTTAAAGCGGAGGATGACATTCAACATAGAGACACCTCTAAAATTAAAATTATTGACCCTGAAGAAGTGGAGCGAGTCATAAAAGAGTTTAAAAGTAGATTTTCTGAGAATAAAACATGTATCATTTGTGGATTTATCGCAGCAAACAGAAGGTCTATTTCATCACATATGGCCATTTTCCATAAGTAAATGCTTACTACTTACTTTATAAATGATTTCAGTTATTGGAAGTTTTGAAAATAAATAAATAAATAAAATTTGTTACTTTCAGAGATGTAAAAGATAATTGGTGTTTGGAATGCAATGATGTATTTGAAAACTATGAGGAACATAAAGAAAGCCATAGTAGCAGATGCCAATGTCCATTTTGCAATAAAGAGGTCACCGTACCTCATTATATCGAACACTTACAAAGCCATGCAGGTAAGGTGCATATTAACTATAACAGAGTATATAATATGCTTCTCTTAAAGGTGTATTTGAATGTAAGGAATGCAATAAAACGTTCAAGTCCGCTGCGTGGCTGTCAAAACATTCACGACTCCATACAAACGAGAAACCGTATGTATGTCCGAATTGTGCTAGGGGGTTCATACAGTTGAGCTCTTTAAGGTACCATTTGGATACCCATGGCAAATATTCTTGCAATTCATGTAAGAAACGGTATAAAACCGAGAGAGACCTCAAAGAACACGAATGTGTGCTTAATTCGACAGCATTGATAAAAGAGATATGGCCAGTTTCTGATGCAGCAAATGAAAATGAAACTGGACCTGTGGAAACTATTATCATCAAAGGTGTGGAGGAGGTAGTTGGGTAAGACACAAAATATATTAAAGAGGAAACTTAAAAATCTTCCTTCCCTAAAATATAATTCTCACAGATAAACTTTGCTTTTAGTTGTGCCGATTTACAAAATTTTTGTAAAGACTGCAACAAACGAGTGAAGAGTTTGAAGCAACATGTAAAAAGATTTCACAGCTTAGAGAACGAACAAAAAACGGTGAAAAAAATCAAATGTGAATTTTGCGAGAAAATGTTTAGGTGAGTGTTAAGAGTAGAACTCGGTTCACTTGAATATATGACAGAATTGGATTTGAGTAGACAGAATAACCCAGTAAAAAATTGTTTTGTGTGGACGTGCTTCTACATGAATAATTTTATGAACTTTTGATATTTTCTGTTGCGTCTGCCAACCAATGTTTCATTAAATCAATGATGCTTTTTCTAATGATGGATGCAAAATAGCCAACTAGGAATCATAAAACATTTGCTGTTAATAAAATAAAAAGTAGTACTGGTACAAAAACTATGGTTTTAATTAAAATTCCTCCATTTCTTAAATATCGTAACAAAAAAATTATGTATAGCTGCCCTGAATTTGTCTTTAGAACGATTGTGTATTTATACTATGAAATATAAAGCATCCTTTTCAAAAGAAAATGTTGGTAATATTGTAGCTCCGTCAAACATAGCTAAAAAAAATATTGCAGAAAACTATCAATTTCTGTATACTAATTGATCGGTTTCAGTTTAATAGTTCTATTGTTTTAGTAACTCTTACAAGTTGAAAATACATACTAGAATACACACAGGCCAACTACCATATAAATGTAAATATTGCGACCGGAGAACTCTCACTAGGTCTAGACTTAAGGATCACGAACGAACTCATACGAAGGAAAAACCTTACATCTGTAACATATGCGGAAAAGTAAGAGTATATTGTTAGTGTTTTGTAGCCCAATAAAATGATTTTATTTACTGTAGGGTTTGTCGCAGTCCTCCGCACTTAGAACACATATGAGGCAACACACCGGTAGGCCTGAGATTTGCAACATCTGCAGTAAGACGTTTTGCAGGAAATCAGAACTGAAGCTTCATCTAAGCAAACACATGGGTAAGAGAATTTTGACTTGTACTGTCTTGAGCGTAATAAATTTAATTTTACAGGTGAGAAACCCTTCTTGTGCACCGATTGCGGAAGAACTTTTGCCCAAAGAAGTCATTTATCGGAACACATGGCCAGCCATAGCGAAGAGAGGCCGTTTGGATGTCCCTACTGTGAAAAGCGATTTAAAACAAATAACCTTTTAAAAGAGCATCTAAAACTTCATCAAGGTAAGTATACTGAGGAAATACTACTACCCGAGTTCCAAAATAGTAGAGAGCCATTAATTTACGGCACTTAGATGAAGTATGAGAAGTGAGATCACTTGAGAACACAAAATTGCCAAAAATAAGTTGACAAGTGAACTTAGCATTTTAATAGTTTGCTTTAAAAACTTTATACTCATCCGTAATCCGAATGCCACCCTTTTAGATGGCAATGGCTTACCACCATCCACTTCTTACACCTACCTGATGCGCACTCTACAGATATCACACTTTAACACATAATACACTGCACTATTTACATACACACCATATACTACTAGCACTGTCACTACAACGGGCACACATTAAAAATTATTGTCAGTTATTACAGGATGCATTGTCTATTACAACCAGAAGATCAGGTTCCATATGTGATAGAACGGTGCCACATTTTTGTCAGCACATGTCATCATTTATCTATGTTTTGTCAGTGTAATAAATTCTTCAATTCAGATTTTGACTTAATATTTGTCTTAAATAGTTTCTTCTACATATAACTATTCGTCTTTTTCTATCAGCATACTTTTTCGATTTCATTTTATAAAACAGAATTAATGTCACACATAATTTGCAAAAACTTCTTTCTAGATATTGTAGGCAAAGTTTAATTCGCAAAGTTCGTGAATTGTTCTACGAAACACTTATTTTGTGTCAACAACCTTCCTTTTGCGAGTTTTTACCATTTTCCGTTTAGCAGTTGTATATTCTTTGCCATCGTTTTTAATAAACTACATATTTCAGCTGCATCACTTACACTCATATTCTGGTCTCAAACCCTAATTCTATTATACAAGTTTTGTATGATCTGATATTTATCTTTCGTTAGGGCATTTACAATTTTGAAAACAAGCTGTAGAGCTTGAATTATTTTCCATTCTTAAAAACACAAACACAAAAAAACTAATACATTAATTACAATCAAATTAGTCGAAAGATATTCCCAAAATTTTCTCAGGTGCACACCCATGGTATTGCTGCAGATGGAACAGGTGGATCCGTCAATTTCTCATAATCAATAGAAATCCCACAGAGTTGATGATTTATTGCGTATTTCTTAGCGATATTTAGATTTTCTATTAAGAAGTTTTTTTATCGCTTTACAGGTTACAAGCCCTTCCAGTGTCCTACCTGTTCATATGCTTGCTATAAAGCGTATCGCCTCCAGCAACACATGAAACAACACACCAACGAACCTTACGAGAATAACATCACTTCCGAGCCCGTACTAAAAGATCTCGTCAAAGATTTTGATAACGGAGCTCAATTAGAGGCATCTACTACCTGTGTTAATGATTCCATTACGTAGTTTTAGAGTAAGTGTTTATGAGTTTAACGTTTAAAGCATAGGTATACTTATTTTGATGGGACCCAGAATATGAAACTATTCATTTATCTGAGAATTATTCATTGAAAAGAAAAAAAAAACCTTTGTATTTTATAAATTTTATGTAATATATAGAAATGAGTGAGGTTTTATTTGTTTTTTATTTTATTTTTTATATAAAAAATATTTTATTTACAAATTAAGGTAAAAAGTTGTAAATATAAAATATGTATACAATACACAAGCCTCTATAAACTATTTTTTTATTTAATTTCAATGTCAGTCAAAATTTGGAGCATTAAACGTCCAGGATCATTATCAAAATTTTGTCATCTTTGAACTTGAAATTATGCTGCAGAATTTGAAGGTCTAGCTTGAATTTCAAAATCGAATGCAAAAGTTTAGTTCAGATTCCAGATTCAGTGTTCCAACAACAAAATTTTGTTTCACAAATTAAGACTATCATTTAAATTAAAAATTTTAAGTTTATATTTGAAACTTCAAATTTGAAATTTATTATTCCACAGTGAAATTTAATGTTCGAACTTGAAATTTTTTTTTTGAACATGAAATTTCGTGTTGGGAATAGAAATTTCATGTTTCACAAAATAAAATTATGGTTTAAACTTAAAGCTTCAATATCAAATTCAAACTTTACATACCAAACTGAAAAATTTGTATTTAAATTAGAAATTACGTGTTCAAACTTGAACTTTTATAAATAGCAAAAAAATAAACAGTACAATATTATACATTTTATGTAATATAAATAAGTTATTACTGGGTTTATTCCAACAACAGCGAGTATCGATTTCAAACCTTTGAGAACTATTCAGTCAATTCAGTTGTTAATGTACTTTTGGCGAATGTGACGTAAGACGGAGCTGGTTAAACATTTTTGACAGTTCTGAACCAGTTCTCGACAGCTGTTGGAATAGACCTGATAAATATTTAATTTTTTTGTTAATATTTTAGTATAAAAATTAAACAATCGTAAATATAAAATGCCTATACAGGGTATCCCAAAATTAACATGCCAAAACATAACTGTCGATTTTTTAAAAATAAAACATTATATATTGTCTAAAGCTATTTATTTGTGGCATAGTTTTAGTTTTTCTTTAGTTTTTGGGTTTTGCCACACTTCTGAAAAATAATAGAGATTAATTAAATAAGCCCTTGCCAAAGCGGAACAGTCAAGGGTTATTTTGAAACTATGTTTGCCTAACCAAAAAATCTCACACTGAAAAAACAGATAAGTAAAAAATAACAAAATCACATCACTATCGCGCACTTCCGTATTATTGACGCTTTGAAAACCTCTCTGTTTTCGTTCTCAAAATCGTATTAAAATGTTAAAGCGTATGTCAAGTTTGACAGTTTAAAATTTATTTATCTGCTTCCAAAGAGACCGCGATTATTTTGTTGAGCGGAGATAAGTGTGTGTCAAACTGTTCAGTGAACATCGATCCTTGTTGGCTACAGTTGTATCAAGAAGAAGTAAGTAACAATAAAATAAAAATCATTTAACATCTCTATGGAAGCAGATAAATAAATTTTAAACTGTCAAACTTGACATCGTTTAACATTTTTAATACGATTTTGACAACGAAAACAGACAGGTTTACAAACGTCAATAATACGGAAGTGCGCGATAGTGATGTGATTTTTGTTATTTTTTTACTTATCTGTTTTTTCAGTGTGAGATTTTTTGGTTAGGCAAACATAGTTTCAAAAATAACCCTTGACTGTTCCGTTTGGCGCAAGGGCTTATTTAATTAATCTCTATTATTTTTTCAGAAGTGTGGCAAAACCCAAAAAAACTAAAGAAAAACATTATATAAACATACACCCTCTCAGGAAGTTATGGTTCCTTTCAAAAACCGCCTAAAATAAAATTATCAACTGTCAGCATTAGACAACAAATTTAGTATTCCAAAAATAAATTTGCACAAATAGTGATAGCCGTGACAAACTGGGGGCGTCTTGGGTAAATATTAATCTAACTCTTTTGTATCTCGAGATTATCACCCTCAGACCCAAAAATTAAAAATTATTTGTCAATTTTACATGAAAAAGGTATTCATATTCCACTCCGATAAACTGCTTTGTTTTTGAGTGATATTAATTTAAAAATTCTGTGACACTACAAAAGTTTCAGATGATAATTCTGTGGCTTGGTCGAAAAAGGGCCTAAGTGTAAATTTTAGGAAAATGGGATAATGGGTCACTTGTACTAAATAAAACCCGCTCCTTTCAATGAAAAGAGTCCTAAGTACATAAGTCTACCCAATATCTACAAAATTAATTCTAAACAGGGCTTAAGTGCTCCATTTGTACTATAATATAGTCCTATATTTGCGTTAGACCTATTTTAATGGACCTATGTAACTAAAAAGTTAAGATTCATAAACGTTAACAGGCTTAAGTGACATGTAGGTCAGAAAAAGTTGGGCCTATGTACTCTTGTACATTTTTCTTCTTCCTTTCCTCGTTCAGTATAGGACTCAACCGCAACTTAATTTAAATGCAATGAAATGCTGTGGACCTATGTTACCTTTGGTCCCTTTTATTTTTTTTTCAAGTAGTAAACAGGGGCAAAGTGTAACTTAGCTTAACCAATATTTTATGTCTCGGTCCAGTATGTTCCTTAGGCACTTCTGTTTTCTGTATATTAAGGATCAAGTACCTATTTTCATGGCCTATGTACTAAAAAGGAAGATTATACAGGGTCCGGCAGTGGAATATGACGTTTTTAAGCTACACTGTAGTGATTAGAAATTTTGTTGTAAAAGAAGCAAAAAATCTGAAAAATAATATTCATTGAATGCAGTTTTTAACAGTTTATTATTTTTTAAAAATTACAGATTTTAAATGTCCACCATTAAACTCTATACATTTTTCAATATTTTCTCGGACGTAGTTCATAACTGCGCCTCGAAGTCTTCCATTAATTCTTCTTATGTCGTCAGTTATATTGTTCTTTAGCTCATCCAGTGTGCGAGGCTTGTTTAGATACACTTTAGACTTTAAGTACGCCCATAAGAAACAATCTGGAGCCGTTAAGTCAGGAGAACGTGCTGGCCAGGCAAGGTCTCCATTTCGAAATTAATCTCCCAGGAAACTTATTCCTTAAAAACTCCATAACTATTCTAGCGGTATGACTAGTTGCCCCATCCTGTTGAAACCATATTTCCTGATCTTCAACTCTCAATCTACGTAATTCGGCAGTAAGAAATGTTTGTAGCATTTGCAAATATCGCTCCGAGGTTAATGTTACATTTCGATTGTTCTCTTCAAAAATACGGTTCAATAATCCCAAAGGTTGCAATACCGCACCAGACCGTAATTTTTCAGCATGGTTTCTCATGCAACTGCATTGGTTGTTCTGCACACCAATATCGAAAGTTTTGTTTATTAACAAAACCCGATAAAGAAAAATGAGCTTCATCCGACATAATTAAATTATCCATCAGATCTGCTCTTTCGCCCAACAATCTTACGAATTCCCTGCAAAATGCAAGTCTGTTAGGTGCATCTTGTGGGGATAATTGATGCACAATCTGTATTTTATAAGGATGAAACTTAAGATCATCATGCAAAATACGGCGCACTGTACGATCTGATAGGTTTAAAGCGTTTGCATGTTTATTCGATGATCGTGTTGGACTGGCTGTTACTGCTTCTTCAACTCTTCGAATATTTTCAGGCGTTACGCACAGAACGGGAAGAACCAGCAAACCTATCACAGACAGTTCCATGCGCTTTCCACTTCTTAAACCATTGCAAAATAGTGTTCGCGATGGAATGCGACCACGTCTTGGGATATTAAACTCAACCCGAAATCGTCTTTGGACCGTAATAACAGACTTTGTTTCAATATAAGCCGTCCACGGCGACACGCGTTGATTTACCGGTCAATTGTCCATAGCTATTAAACTGCATATAATGACAAACACAACTGTCATAAACAGAACTCCCCCACCCATTCACGTGTCAGGCAGTGGCGCGTTAAAATGTGTCACATTCCAGTGCCGTACCCTGTATATTAGGGCTTATGTAAATTAGTCCAAAACTGCAGGGGCCTAAGTAACTAAAATTTAAAAAAAATTTGACAAATTTAAAATAATCAAAAAATTAATATACCCTTAGAATAACAATATCTGTTTCTAGACCTCGGCCGAATTTGGCTTAATTTAGTCACAAATCTTCGATTATCTCAAAACCCGTTTTTTGTAGATAGGCCCTTTTTCAACCAAGCCACAGAATTATCAATAGTCAAATTGCGTCGCCTCTGTGATACTTGTCTGTCGAAGAATCAGCTGAATTTCAATCTAGAATTCTGTATGTGCTGACAACGAAAATCTTGAGATATGAAAGATTTGATTACTGTATCTCAATCCGTTTAGAAAATATTTAGAACCATAGCTCTATTAATTTTTTACAGGCTCATTTTGGAACAACCTCTATAATACAAAAGCATAGGTTATTTTTATTATTTGTTTTATTTATAAACGTTTATGTTGAAATTTGAAACTAAAACTTGAAATTTTAAGTTGAATATCAAAATGTAGACTTTGAATCTGAAATTTTGCATTCAATAAAAGAATAAACAGCCTTTCTTTTTTATATATTACAATGTTGTAAAAAATAATACTGCTTTTTATATTATTTATTCCTTCTTCAAACGTTGATATAATGGCACATAATTCCCACAAAAGCTATCGTCGCTGTCTGAACTATTTTTTTCCTCTTGGCATTCCATTGGCTCTTCTTTTTGTACCAATTTCTCCTCATCTAGTTGGCACTCTATTGCATCGTCTGAACTTTCGTCTTTCATATTAAAGGTTTTTTCAAATAAATCGTCTTCAACCGGGTTTGTTATAAAGAAACTCGAGGAATTTATGTCTTTTACTACCATATCGTCCTTAAATTCTTTGAAATTGATTTTTCGGATATTCTCCTCAATGTATTTAGGTTTCTTGGAAATAATATCATTTATAATGTCCGAGACTTCCAAATCGTCTTCATCTCCAAAGTTTGATACATCTAAATCGAATGACATATTTTGCTTTAGCTTGGCAGGCGTGGAAGTTGTGCATGTATCATCTTTTCGAGTATCTAAGGCTTCAGATTTAAGTTTATGATCATTTATGATTGCTTTTTTAAGGAAATTATCTAAAGTCGTAGCTTTAATTTTCTTAGGTTTTTCACTTTTTAACTCGTCAAAACCGTCAACTTCTTTCGACGTTTTCGCTTTTGAAGATTTTTTAGTATTGTCATTGGCTTCTTCCGCTGCCTTTTTCTTCCGTGTTTTCTTGGGCATCGGTTCCGAAATAGATGTATTTGACATTATATCAGTGATTTGGTCAACGTTGACTTCTTTTTTTTTCCTTTTGCTTACTTTTTTAGGCTTGATCTTTGACCGTTTAAACTCTTCAACTAATACTGGATACGCTTCATCTATTAAATTTTGTGGTTCTACTGTTGACCATAAACTTTCCATGTCCACATTGGACTGCATTAGTTGTTCTTCCGGAATTATGTTTTTGAAATAATTTTTTGGATCTGTCCAAATAATCTCATAACTTGGAATGCCTGAAAAGAAAGTTATTACACCAAGTATTGGTAATGCATTAAAAATACAAAATTCTAATAACCTAACACACAGAAACAATAAGTAAATTCTATGTGGGCATTTTGGTAAGTCTTTTCGCATTTCCTTAGGCAAATTTCCATTTTTCTGCGGTTTCTCATTGACTATCGGCAATTTTCTTTATCTACATTTGTTTTCATTAATAAATAAATATTTAAGGTAAAATCCCTTATTCATTAATGTATCTAGTTAAAAAAAGCCTGTTTACTCTTTGTCGTTAAGTACGCTGTAAAAACTAGGTTAGTCATCTAATAATGGTAGGTCAATACTCCCTGTTGCCAAATTGCTCATCACTGAATGTGTCTCGGACTGTACATTGTCGACAACATGAGCTACTTTTGTATTAGTTAGTATTTAAATATGAAAAATATTTTAGCCTCTCTTAATAATTTACCTAGTATTAGTTCGTTGTATTAAATATTTTTTAAACTGAAACTGTTGTTATGTTAATTGCACACTTTTAAAAAATTATTTATAGCATTCATTACATATTTTAAAATTTTAATTTATTATTGGATGAAGTGTAACAAGAGATTATTACTATGTTCAACTACTCGGAAAATATTTAAATTTGGCAACGTCCCATCAGGCTGACACCGAGTTGAACTGAAATATGAATGACTGAGGCTCCCAACAGTCAGTAATAGTATGAAATAATGATTTCAAATTATTTTTTTTTGCATAAATGTACATTTATTATTTTTTAATTATGTATTTCTATTATAGGTATATACTTATTTTTTCCTATATTCTCTTAAAATTACTGACACTCACCTTTTGGGTTTCTTACTTTTTTTATTCGACTCGGAGTTAAAATGTCTTTTATATTTGTTTGTTTTGCAATTAATTTGTAATTTATACACTGCCACCGTGTTAATATCGGAATAATTTTTTCGACGGAATAAATCTCTTCCCACTGTAAACATTTTTTTGTAAATTTCTAAAAAAAAAACAGAAGTAAAAAAATATCCATTTTTGCTTTCAAATCTTACAATAAATTTCACCACTTCTGGCTGCTGCCATTTTAAGTTTAAACATGACATATTATCTTTTTTTTCCAAAAATTCCTTGACTAGTGCCTCATTTGGGAATGAGGGGTCTTGTAATGCTTTAGAACGCATATTAATTTCATTTTTTATGCTCAACCGTTCTTCTTTAAACTTCAAGGCGTCACAACCCTTTGTAGTACCACAGGAACTGCAGCCTTAGAAAAATCATGTTTAATTTTGCTGAAATTAAAACACAGGCTCTTACCTACCGTTTTTTGTATGTGCTTGGAGTTTTCCGATATGTCCACAGGATGTACATATATTTTTATCAGATATCTGATTTTCTAATTTCTCGTACATCTCTGGCTTCAATTTCCAAGACCGTAGTCTATCTAAAGTTTCTTCATCGGCTAAATTTTCAAAAAATTTCATGGCAGACTCCTTTCCGATCCCCAAAACACCGTCACTGTAATCGCTACCACATAGTAAAGCCATAGCAATTATTTTATTGCGTCCAAAATCTAAAATAATACATTGAAAAACAACAATGAGGCTGTAATTCAGACAAACACTTAAGTACTTAAGCTTTTGTAAGCCTTGGTAATATCGTATATATCAACAGCTCCTCCACTGGAAGCGTAACCACCTTGTGCTGAGATGGAAAAATTTCTGTACACGATTTTGGCACCATAAGCAAAGCAGTCAGAGTCTTGAGAGATAATTCCATCCACTAACTAAGCAAGACAATAATACGTATGCATTTCGGTGTGTTTGTAAACTTACCCCTTCATCGTTCAAATAAGCGCATAAGCTTTCAGCTTCGCCTTCTCCCTTTATGCACACTAGTCCCATGTAGCCTAACATCTCTTCGCACTGTCTTAGAACGAAATGAAACCTAGTTCTGTCCTTTCCTGTTCTGACTCCACTTGTTTTAGGTTTTGCTCCTTTAAATTGAATTTCGTTCCGTGCCGCAATAGTTTGGTATTTCAGTTCAGGAGCCTTTCCCTCCAGGACGAACACCGGGTTTACTTCCATCAGTAAAAGGTAACATGTTCTGAAGTACAGGTTTCTGTGAAATTGTTAATTATAATTTTTCGTTAATATAGTTTTAGTGCAATTTTACATCAATCTAACCTCAAATACATGCGAGGTTGCACTTGATATTCAGTTACATTTTGAGCTTCACAAATCCAGCACGATAAATCCACAGCTATAGTTTTACGCTGCAATTCATATAAAGGCTTTCTTTCGCAGAAAGGTGTTAAAATTGTCCACAAATGCTTTATTCCCATTATTATCACTTTACTCTTACCTATTCATTATCTATAGTTTGTTTTCTTCTAATTCAAATTAGGGATGCCGATTCTTAATCGATTTTGTTGAAGATCGATCTTTTTCGTAAAAATATCCGATTTTTTTAATCGATTCTTAGACATTACGATTCTTACAGAATCGATCCTGTAGCATACTATTTCTGAGAATCGATTTCAGAAAATCAGACTAGGAAAAATAAAATTAGATATGATTCGAAACACGAACTTTTGACTCTATTTATATGTTTTGTGGTCTCTGATATCTTACATCTATATGTTCTGTTGTTCCGTATTCTGTCATTTTGACATTCATCCACATTTAATAGGTGTTCTGTGTATCCACAGAAATAAAAGTTCATCTATTATACGTTTTGTGCCTTTGTTCGTTGCCTGTTGCAATTTGTGTATGCCTAATACATAGAAATCATAAAATATATAGAACGCAAAAGAGGTATCGAAAATAGTCAACCTATGGAGAAAACGCGAGTCTGGTAATATTGCAGTAACTTAGCTTTCATGAGTTGGTTTCACTACCGAGGCAGCTTCACACTAATAGGCGGGAATTTCAAAATATGAAAATTTTACGTCCAATTTGTGATTTCTATGGTCCTTCCGTTTTGAATTCAATTGTATGCCTGACTTAAAATGCAGTGTAACCAACTGCTTCCATTAAGTTTTCCCTAGATGGCTGATTTCTAAGCCCCTCCATAGTCTGACTATTTTTGAGTGCCTAATGTAAAGGCTTCTGGCGTTCTATATATTTTATGATTTCTATGGCCTGATATTAATATTAATCTCCATCAACAGTCAACGCTTTCACCACAGACACAGATCATATTTATACAGTGCTTTCCACGTGCTTTCATACTCTAGATATTTCGGATTTCGGACTGGAATGGACACTTCTTTAAATAAAAATATTTTGTTTTTTTACCTGTAACAGGTATTTTGTTTTTATTTTTTCAGTATATATTTTTACTATACACGTGCAATACTTCTATACTCAAGTCAAGAATTCAGACGTCTTACGTCATACGAACAAATGAATAATTCAGTATATTTTCATCAAAATATTTATGAAACTACAACTGATAGTACTAAAACTATATACTACAGTAAAAGTTTGCATTATGTATTGCACTAAATTGCAAAAACGGTTGTTTTTAACGCGAACAAATATCGAAAATTACGTTGACAATAAAAACAAATGTGTAACGTCAGCCGTGACGTAAGACGTCTGAATTCTTGACTTGAGTATATATTAAAAATTAATTGTTTAATTTTTGTTTAAAAATTCCTGAAAATAACAACTACATGACTAGATTGAAATCTAGTTTTTATCATTTTTGTGTGATCTATTGCTGAATGACCGAACGCTAAACTCGGCCGCAGTTTTGGTCTTGCGTTCGGCCGACCAAGACTGTAATACAAAATTATAAACACAGATAAAAGAGATAAATAGATGAGTTACTCTCTCTTTTTCTGTCAGAACTGTTTTAGTGTGTACTACGTTCGTCCGTGGCGCTGACATAGATATAAACCCGGGAATTTTGAATTGTAATTTTATAGATGTTACCCTACAATGGAGCACGATAATTAGAATTCTATTTTGTGACGTAATAAGCATGAGCAGAATATCATATTTCTATGATTTGTATATTCAGAAAAGATTGTATACTACTTAAATTAAAAACATGATAACAAATCATAGAAATATATTTGCTCATGCTTATACTTCACAAAATAGAATTCTATTTTATCGTGGTTTCACTGCTAATTAGCTAATTATAAAGTATTTAATCTATGGTTGATTACCACTCTCAGTACCCTGAGTACACACTTGCTAAGCAAAATTTTGGTACCTACCTATTTGTTGCAATAATTATTTTTCTAATATATAACACTGTATACAAAGGTAGAATTTAATGTACGGTTTACTGCAATTTTAACAATACCAATAAAAGTAATATTTTTACCATATATCAGAGATCAAGCTACAGGGTGATATATTAAAAATATAGAATTCCACAAAATGTCTCAGCTTAGCAAATTTTGATTAAATTTTATATAGCAGAGGATCTGGAAGTAAATGAATTAATAAATAATGATTTTGATTTACTTAACTATATTATAAGATACATACATATTTTTAAAGTCCTTATTAAAATATTTACAATGTTATTAATATTTTAACATTAAAACAATAATTATGATTGTACTTAACAAACAGTGGCGACTGACCAAAAATTAAGTTCGTTATATTTTCAAAACAGACGATGCGGGATCTATTTTGATTACAAAATAATCTATCATAATTTTTTTTGTAAAACATCAAATGTTTTGACGGTGAAACAGATACTTCAGTCAAATATTGCTGCCAGGAGAATCTCTGTGTCACATATATTGTGACATTTCAAAAGTGTAACAAGTTTATTATCAATTTTGTGTCCTCGCAGAACAAATGTTTTAATTTTAGTTATAATAAAGTTTTATAAGTTTAAACTAACTGTTTGATTTGTTTTATTTTATTAATTCTGCGTTTTCGTTTTGAATATATAGTAAATGCTTTTTTTTTCATTGGATCTATACTGATCCTTTGGTCTTGCCCTCGTAAAATTTTATTTATATTTTTAATCCAGGTAAAGATATAAAAAGTTATAAACACTTCAGAAAATTCATGTTTTAGATTATGATCGGGGCAAGACCAATCTATGTCGTCTAATAAATACTTATTTAGCTTAAGCGCAAGTTTCTTGCAAATGTTTTTTTTGTGACACATTTTTGGTAAAAAAAAATGTAAAATATCACAACTTTTTGAAAATATTTCTCTGTAATGTTCATTCACATTGATGAGTGCTCTGGGATTATACGCTCTACCTTCTATATAGCTTCCGGGAATCCTTTCTCGGCTGACCATATTATGCCGGCAAATATTACAGGTAATTTTCTTAAAAATTTTTTTTGTCAAATACCCTGCCAAGTAGGAATGTAGTTCACTTCTCAGTATTGCGTCATTTGTAAAGACAAAGTTACCTTCACCATTAACTTCTTCATCTATAATATCTGGTAATAGCTGAATTCCCTCTTCAGAATCAGATTCAATAAGCTGTCGAAGGTTGTTTAATGCTCCCTCACTTTCATCGGCTTCGCAGTTACTTCCTGGAGAATGTGACGAAGCAAAATTATTAATAGTTAATGTTTTAAAAGATGCTGCAAATGATGAACAAGTGGGGTTGATGTTTCTCCCTGCTTGCATTCTGACCAGACAAAAAAAGTTTTCCAATGGGTCCTGGTTAAGATTTCTCGTACAAAGAAACTTGGCATTATATTTCTCTTTTAATGTTTTCCACAAATATTTTATTGCTTTCAGTGTAAACAGCCAATTAGATACACTAGGCGGAAGAGATTCTTCTTTCAAAAAGCGTACAGTTTTTAACACTTTTATGGCTTCATCAAAAAAACTATGATGAGGCGAATTTTCTTGTATAGCGCATCTTAATGTTTTACCATCTACAGCCTGAACAGTGGAGCCGTTACAACTATCAAACAATTTGTCAATAAATAGTAAAAAGTCAGCTGTATCTGCAGCTGTAGGTAAAGGCTGGCAATCTAAAAAAAAACAAATTATTATGAAATAATGCTTTCCGATTGTAGTATAGTAAAGTAATTTTTAAAAAATCACAAATAGGTTATGTATTTTTTATAAATACAGTAGAACTTCTCTAACGCAAAAGTCTCTGTAACTAGAAATTATTTTTGGGCATTTTATGTATATTTTCCATATAATTTTATCTCTTTAATTTGACTCCGCTTATTCTATAACTCAAACAAATTTTGTTTGATTTAGAGGGTTTGCATTAGAAAAGATTTACTCTATTTTAATTATTATAATCATATAAGCAGTAGCTAATATTGAACCGACAATGACAGAGTATAGATCAAGAGTAATATATTATTTATTAAATGTTCATAGCTCAATAAAGATGACAGTACAGACTTCACTGTTTTCACATAATAAACTCTTAATTGATGATATTATGTTATTATAATAACTTCTATATGTTACATACCAGATCGCTGTGCTGTATTTTCTTGAACAGTCTCGACTGCAGGAGATTCCTGCTCAGTAAGCTTTGTAATTACTGTACCATCCTCTGCAATGTGTACATTCACAACTCTATCTTTTAATTGAGACATCGGTAGATGCTGCCCAAATCCTAGAATTGAGATTATTGCTATATTGACTACCAAATAAAACAAAAAAGAATTATACCTTCATCACGTTTTGCCAAAAATCTCATTACAGATGACACCCTTTGAGAAAACACTTGTGCAGCATTCTTCACCTTCATTTTCTTAATCTTATCTTTATACACGTGTTGATCTGTCAATCTGTTGCACATCTTGAAATCTTGTCCACCAACATCAGCCTCATATAAAGAAATGATATCATTCCACGATGCATGCTGAATGCGTTCCTGTAGCCATTTAAATTCTACATCTGCCTTCAACATATTATTTCTGATGCCTTTTAATAAGTGTGGCACATCATATAGATAAATAATCTCTTCACCGCCAACCAAATATCCTAGGTAACGGTTTTCTTTATTATGCTTCGTACAATAATCAGCAGTTTGCTTCCTTAAAATATTGTTTGCCGCAATATTTGTACTAAACTGGTCTGACACGGAGGCAACAACAACCAGCCCAGTTGCCTGTAGTGCCTCAATAATAGTTTTTATAGTTACTGCTAAATTTGTTGATTTCATCCCTCCTTTTGTATAATAATAAGCTAGAGGTTGCTTCCATTTTTTAAATATTCCTCTAGCCATAAATACCATAACGTGATCTGCATACTCATTCCTGTCATTACCATCTGCATAATCCTCAAATCCTACAATTTGATCGTCTTTATATGAATATGAAAGAGCTGACTCCACACTTATTTCGTCAAACATGACTAAACAGCATTTGTCTAATGTAGACATTTTTTCAACACTTTTCTTAAGTGAATCAAAAATTGCCTGATTGATGCCACAATTTAAAGGAATTTTTCTTAACAATTTCATTAAAGTGCTTCTTGAGGGCAGCGCAAACACTTTTTGCATAAACCTATAACCTTTGGGGCTTTGTTTTAAAATCGACAAAGCAAATATTTTGTCGTCAATATCAAATCTCCTTCCGCGAGCAGATTTTTTCTGTAATCTTATTTGCGATTGCAAAAATCTATATGTAGTTTTGTTTATTTTATTTTTAAAAAGTTCACCCGATTCTGCACACTCCAAGGCTAGTTGAAGACGCTCTCTGTTGACAACATTTTCTCTGTCCAGTTCGGCCACAGTTTTTTTTAATTTCTTTGCCAAATTGTACATGGTCTTAGCCCTTGGTGTTAACTGAATACTTCTTCTAACATTAACAGAAGATAAAAACTTAATTCCTCTCCTGACTCCTAAAAAAAGTAACATAAATTTAGTTCAAGTCCAAAGATAATTTTTGCAAGATAATAAATTAAAGGAGAAACTTTTAATCATATTAATAGAAGTGTGATTTAGTAAGTAATACTTGCAAACACTACATAAAACTTTTTAGGAATCATAAATCGCTAGGTAGAATGAGTTTGAAAATTTCATTACGTTTGCAATTTTTTTTATGATTGTATACAACAATAAATACAATAGTGGTGTGAAAATACTTTACTAAAACTATCTATAAAACTGATATACCTTTTCTGGTTCCTACTGGAGAGCAGGATGTTTTCTTTTCAGTTTGTCGCAATTTGTGACTGGACTCAGAACTATCTTCTTCAATAAAAACTTCATCAAATTTCCGTTTAGGTAAGTTTTCACTTGTATCCACACTTAATGCCTGATGATGCTGTGAAGATTCTGGCCTCTGTTCTGTTTCCACTGAAATGACATGGCTTGGACCAGCAACAGGTTCCAATATCGGAACGTCTCCTAAAAATAATTATATATCAATGAAGAACTGATGTACAAGGTATTATAAAAATCAGAAGAAGGACAAATATTTATAATCTTACAAAAATGTTTATATGAAAAAGATATACTACAGTTAAAGTACAAATTACTCATAGGGGCAGTGGAAGTTTTCGACCCCAACTGTATATATCATGCCTCTGTCATCAGGTATATCATATAGTTTTCACAAGAAGTAAATGTTTACGAAGGTAACATTTCTTGTTATATAAAAATCCTCTGGGGATAGTAAATAATAAAAAGAATATATAGAAGTCTGCTTATCTATGTATTAATAAAGTTATTTACCTGCCAAAGCTACAATTATTTGTCTGGAAAATTCTATGCCATAGTATTAAATACACTATTACAGATAGTTCAAAAACTAATATCTATTAGAATAATATAACTATTGAACAATTATTGCCCACAATAAAACATTATTGCTCTATATTTTCATTTAAGCAGGTAGCAGGTAAATACAGAGATGGTTATATGAGGGTAATAAATTTTTATTATACCTATAAATACATACCAGAGACTGGGTAATTTGGTAAATTTGAAGCAGGTAAACATTCCACTATTAAGCCTGATCGGCTAAAATATGCTGGGTCTATCCTAGATTCAGGCCCAAAATGATTATCACAAACTCGATAATTTCTCCTGACTATTTTGGGATCTAGAGATTCCAAATCTTGTCGCCCGATAAGCTGCAACCACTTTTTATACATCTGAAAAACAAAATAAATAAAATAAGTACCTCTGTATTGTAAGAGTATTTGATTATGTAATGAACAATTGTAATTAGAGATAATTTATTAGGTATCATGTTTATTTAACATGTAAAACCAGCATTAATACAAATGAGAAAGATTATAATGTATCAAATAAGATACAAAGCCATCATATATGGAAAATACTAATACTTATCTCTCATCTACTTTAGAACCAAAATATATTAAGTTTTTAAAATTATACTTAAAGGCGAGAGCTCTTTATTCATATATATATAGTATCAAAAACCGTACCTTACAACCACGATATAGATATTATTTGTAAACTACTAGGTAGAGAAATAACCAACTATTCAGGACTTAATATATTTAACTGATGTAGAAAAGAAAAAACAAAAAGTACAGCAAATTGTATTTTTTTAAACTTGACACTGATGGTTTTGAGGTGTAAATCTATAACCAATAATTTTTTTTATTGCAATCATATTGCAATATACCAAAGATAACTTTGTATCCCTGACAAAATGCAATAATGTAAATGATTGTCTCAAACAATATATTATAAACATCAGTATACATTAGGTAATTATTTCAAAATACTGTGAGATATAATTTCATATTCTAATTATCTATATAACTTATTAAGATTTTCTTATGCACATATAAGTACACTTCTTTTTCATTTGACACAAAATATAAATATAAATAATAAGTATTTGAGTTCTATTAGTGTATTTATATAAATGAAATTTTAATTTAATAAAATTAATTAACTTACCTCCTCATTTGGTGGAAAACGGTGAACTTTAATTTCTTTGTTTGTTTTTTTGCATTCCGGCACACAACAAGAAAATACCATTGGAGGCATTTTGGTAATCACAAAATAAATATCAAATAAATCACAAACTCGCAAGAAAACAATCCGAACTTTCCAAAGAAAGGTAATGGAATAAAATAAAATTTTGTATTTGTAATTTGTAAATAAACGAACTCCGAGGTAAGCCGATGAAACGACGATTATATACGAACTGGCGATGCGAGCGCCCTTCACGAACGTAGTAGAAACTTAAATTCTTTCCTTGCCCCACTTCAGCAAATAATATCCCCTCATGCCTAGAGTTGACATAGCATGATTATAAAACTGACTACCAACGGAACTACCAATTTTAAAATCGATTCTACCCAGGAAATCGATCTTTTGGGACACGATTTTTTTCTTAATCGATTTATTGCTTACCGATCTAGATCGATTCACGAAATCGATGTTTTTATGAAAAATCGGCATCCCTAATTCAAATACAGCATATTCTGTGAAACAGCCAGTATATTTTATCTAGGATCTGTGTATTGCTGTGTATTGTGTAAATTTTCTTTTCGGCCAATGATCTGTGGTGTAAAGCCCGCTTTACATTAACAATTTCTTCGTCAATTAATTGATCAAGTGACTTCGTCAAGTTAATTGATAAATGTAATACCAAAATTTGGATGTCAAATAAATTGATGAAGAACTTCGTCAAGTTATTGCCGACTTAAAACTTGTTCTAATTTTTCGTCAATTTTTCTTCGATTCAGGAATACCAACATAAAATAAATGTAAATATTTAACCAGTAACCGAGCAGCACCAACAAATAAATGCAATGGAAGCTGTTTTGCCCTAAAATATAATTATTAAAATTCCTTTTTATTTTTAACAGTTTTTGTTTCGTATACAAATGGGAATGATATAATGCCAAAAGTTAAAATTACTTTTAGGTTGGTACGGGTGACATCTGACAGCAAAATTGTTAAGAAACTTGCCAAGCCCTGAACGTAATGTAAAACCAAAGTGCGACCTTGAAGAAATTGATGAATTAATTCATCAATTTCAATAAATTGTTAGTGTAAAGCCCTTAAATCTGTAAATCCATCCCATCTCTCATCTCTCCCTTCCCCCTAGATCTATTAAAGTAGATCTAACTTACCGTTAAGTATTTAACCTCGTAGGTCCAATTAATCTTTACCTTGCCTGGTAGGTCCAATTAATCTTTACGCTTTTTACCTACATTATTTTGAAAAATAAAAATATAAAATCACAATCAGTTATTGCAATAGTTATATGTTTTGTGGTTTAAAACGTAACTACGCTGTCATTGTCAGATAGCATGTACAAATATTTATTTGTATACTTTTTAACTGACTGATAATATTTTTAAGTATTCACGAAAATCCATATAAATGGTTCAGTTTTTAAATGATTGTCATGTATTATTGCTTTTTTTATTTAAAATAATACTTTATATATGTAAACAAAATAAGATAACTATAATAAATACAAATCATTTAAACTAACTAAAAATTTGTAGTTATTAAACCATTACTATAACAAGGGTATTCACTACTCGTTAGAGATTCCCATTCCTGTTCGGTGGAGTCAAAATCGTACAACTTAAGTATATCATTTCTCAACCTATTCAGTTTCCTTCTTCTAGCCATGAGATAGACCTACAACATTAAACGACTAAATTTAACTTCTTTTGATTTTGCCCTTTGCTTACCAAAACTGAGAGTATCATTACTAAAACGATAACAACTAGTGGAATTATAAGATATTTGCTGTCATCAGCCTCAAAAGATTTTTCTGTTGTTGAAACTGGTTCTGTGGTGTAATTTGCAACATAATTCATGGCAATATTTTATAAAACGCATTTTTATATTCGAAAATTAAAAATTCAAGGATTACATTGGGTTTAGAAACACATTTTTCTTATATATCTTTAACTAAATAAATAACGTAAACTGGAACTAAAATCAACAATTTTACATTTTTCACTGTAAATTTATAGGTTAAGGTGAAGTTAAAATTCCTTCTACTAGATCTACTACTTCTCTCTTCCTCTTCTTCAGTTTTTATTACTTCTTTCTATTATTCCAACAAATAAAAACCTATATCCTATATATTATTTTTCCTAAATTTCAACAACTATTGACGAAAAACATATCATTCTTGGTGCTGATGTTACACAATAATTATTGATTAAGCTGTTTGTTTCGAACTTTTCGTAGGTATATGGTGTATATTTTTACTTGAAATGTTGGAAATTTGAATTTTAGTAGTTATTTAGCCTTTGATAAGTTGGTTAACCTACACACGATTTGTGAACGATAGACATCAGACATCTGTTGGTTAGTATTTGAAGTGTCAAATCGTGTATCGGGGTGGTGTCATTTTTCGCGAAAAATGTAAGTTTTTGCCAAAATAAACAGTTTTTACGTTATTATTATTATTTCATATGATCTATTAAACATTTGGTTATACTAATAATCAACTTTATTTGCATTTCTCACACGTCTACATGGGAAAAAAATCCTCGTTTGTAGTGCGTTTGATTTTTTGTTAAAATGAAATTAAAGCTTGTCTTACTCGTTTTTCAGTTATATTTATTACTTTAAAAAGTCATGTAGATACTCGATATTCATTGATTTTTCATGTAAAGTGCAATATTTCATGGCCAAATCTAAAGAATTTACCATTTGACATATGTGATCAGTGGTGTAGCATACAAAGGGGTTAAGGGTTGCAATACCACAACATAATAATTTATTTTGTTGCAGATTTTTTTTACTTTTGGGAAAATTTGATATTAATACCACACTCTCTAAAGGAAATACATTGTGATAAGTAGTTTAGGAAACTAGAAATGTTGTATTGTCTTAGTGTTAATTGAACGAAATTGGTGCTGTTTAGTAAATAAAAATATCTATATTTTGATAACAAGTAAAAAAGATAACCTCCAGACTGGAACTGGACGATTTAAAAAAGTATTCACATTTCTTGAAAAATGGTAGCCCAAACAGGAGGATCCATGGAGTGCCAAATTTAAGAGTGTCACGTTGTCAAGCCTGTCATCCCGAAACACATAGAAAAACGGGACAATCCTGCCCAAAACTTGATACAGGAGGGTAGGTCTGTCCATAGATTAGTTTGTAGTTATTCACGTTGTGCTCAAAAATGCATAAAATTTTGTCGATCCCTCCTTTATTGACGTTGCTAAACACAAATCTTTGTACAGCAAAAATTAGTATTTAAAAAAAAGAAAATTGTAACTTATACACTTCACACAACACACTGTTTACAAGCTGTATAGTCTATGTATCTTTTAAAAAGTATGCAATTAGAGATCTAATAGTTCCTTGATCCTTTGGAAAATGTTTTCGGAAATTTTAAAGAATGTTTTTTGTTCCTTATTACTGAATGTGTCATTTTTTTCATGATGAAGACATACGTCAACAACATGTTTGTAAATAACATATACATTTGTTTAATTTTTATATTCATAAAATAAGTGACTGAATCATTAAAAAAATAATAATTAGAATGAATTCTGTTTTATACAAAAATAACAACCTAATTTAACCCAGCGTGTCTCAACCTGACAACTTTGTGTAGATAGATATATTTTTACATTCAACTAAATTCGGATTGTTTTTTTAATTAGATTAGGTGAAATTCGTTTATTTTAAAGTAATATTGAAAAGAGACTATTCAGATGGTTTTAACTTTTATTTATATTCACGAGATTCACAAGCCACTAGGTGGCACTGTAAAATTCAAGATGTCGGATATAGAGGTGATCAACAATTTGTTTACAATTGCCGCTAATGCCCGTTTGCACGAAGTTAATAAGCATTACTTAAAAATAAGACATGCTTAAGTATGCTTTTCCTATTGCACCATACGTTAAGATCTTCTTAAGTATGAAAACAGATACTTAAATTTAAGCCCCTGTTTGACAGTGACTTATGAAATTCTTTAATTCAAACAGAGAATGTGCGAAAAACAAGCAAAAAATGTAAAGAACGCGAAATTGCAAATATAGTGGTCAATGCTAATGAGTGTAGTATTAAAGTAGTAAAAGTACCTATAATGGATATTAGAATATATTTGATGATTTGGATACTTTGCAAATTATAGATTTTGCATTTCTCAAATTAAATTATACGAGATCTGACCATTTCCATACAATGGATGAATTGAATGAAGATGATTTGGCCACACTAACCACAGAGAAAATAAAGTAAATTGTTATTATTATTAGTTTGTCTCTGATATTAACTAGTCTTAATGAACATCAACAACAACCATACCTATATTACAAATGACAACAACAAAAACAAATACCACAGACATGACATTACACCGATATCTAACCTTACTTCCATGTAATAAACCGAAGAAAAACCGAAAGAACTAACTAAAATACCTAACATAAAGTAACGAAAATTACTAGATTTGTGCGTTGTTGCCAATACAAAGAAGGCATTACTTTGCTAAGTATAGTTTATAATACGTCGGTGCAATACTCTAAAAAAATATGCATAACTTAACTTTAAGAACAACTTTATTAAGTTGTTCTTAGTAAAATGTCGGTGCAAACGGGCATAAAGATTGTAAAGCTTTTATTTGCCAGGGATGATGTGTTTTAAGGTGTAATTCTTTGTATTTATGTAAGTTTTAAGGTAAAAGTGTATTTTTAGGACTTATCAAAAGGATTATTTTAACTTTAGTATAAGACAAATTTCTAGAGTCTACATAGGTATATTGTGAATGCTCGTAGCTTTTCAGATTCAGATATAATAGTTTGGTTTGAGATATCTGTAACAGATATCTTGGACTACTTGGGAGATTGTGTGTGCAGGTGACGGCTGTTTGTAAGACCTAATTTTCTATGGGGTAGGACATGAGCAGTACTTTAGTTCAGTTTGGTACTATTTATAAAGAAAAAATGACATTACACTCCTACTATGCAAGTAATTTGTTGTTCACCTCTACATTAGTTACAACATCTATCTATAGATGTCAGCCACTTATAATAAACTTAACATGACGTAACCTAACTCAACATAACCTAGCATTATGTAAATATATGAACATTTACGTAAAAGTTAAAATTTTTGGGTTAGGTTGTAATGTAACTTTGTTTATGTTTACATTGTATAGATAGATATATTTTTACGTAAAAGTTTAGGTTGTGTAGGAACTGATTATTTTTAATTGTTTGTAATACCCAGTCACTTTTCTAGGAATTGGTAAATATTAGGAAAAATTGTAAGGGCAACATTATTTTAAAATATTTCAAAATGCTTAGTATGTCAGTGCAGTTGACACTAGAAATATAGCTCTTTGTTAAAATAAATTAACTCCAAAATTTTGGAAACATGCCACTGACCCTCTAGGATTTACGTGAAAAATATTGATTTTTTTTATATTTTCAGCATCCTGTATCTTGGAATATAAGTGTTTCTCGATATATGTAGGTATATATAGTTGTGTAGTTACGGACTATACTCAAGAAACACTGTATAGAGTGTATAGTGACTGTTAAGTAAAGTGTGTAGATTAGAATTTTGGATTTTTTTCTCAAAAATAAATTCAGTTCCTCAAAAATAACTTCAAATTTTTGTTTCACACTATCAAAAATATGGAGGTGATAAATTTTTTGTATGTTTGAATGTATTTCACTACTTACAGTAAATATTTAATTACTTTTCAATAGGTGTAGTTGTCTAACATCTCGACGATATCCTGCATCCTGTAAACTTTGCTTGACTGGCCGTAGCAAAAGGTCAGCGCAGTAAACCGTTCTCTTACTTTCAGCTTCAATAGTTCTACGATTCCACGAAAGGGTAGCGAATCAAGTACGACCAGCAAGGGAAGCGCACGCGGCATCCATGCCTGGACAAAATCCCTAACAAGGCACTCATCTAAAACACCCAGCCACAAACGTTCGACATCGAACGCCTCTTCCACATCCTGCGAACTAGGGGAGGAGGCCTCCCAGGTGCTCATTGCACCCGGGTCCTCCTCCCCTGCCGTCACATGTTCGCAGCCTACGCCGATACCCAGAAAGCACGCTGTAAGTGGTAACATGAGAGGCATGATCCTTTGCATGCGGGTGTTGGCAATTTACCTTTCGGTATTTACTATCACTGAATCGGTAGTAGAGGTGGTGGTGCCTTCGTTTTCATCAATACTTTTTTTTACCATTTTTTTTTTTTGTAGAAGTACCTTAAACCTCTTATCAGCAATTTTTGTTTCTTTGTGTTATATTTTGACCAATTTTCTTATTCCCAAAATAGTGTTTTTTGATTTTATAACCCAATAGCAGTTGTCCCAAATTTTAAAATTGTTACATTCAGCAGTGCCAGCTTGAGACAATTCCGGCTTTATAAATGTGGTTTGTTACAAAGTGTTACTATTCGTACATTTTGATAAATGATTCTTTCTAATAGTCTGTTTTATTATACAGTGTGTCCCGTTTTTCAGGTTAACACATCAGGAAATGTAACAAGGCTGTGGAATTTTAGCAAGCCTGAAGGGAGGTTATATTCTATTAACCGTTTTATGATGTGATAAAAGTCTGGCCTACTATGATCTTTCAAAAGGGTTGTTTGTTCAGGAAGTGGTATTAGGCATTTTTTTTATCAAAAAGATAATATTACCAGGCCATCAAAATACTCATATACCAAATTTGATCATCAAATGTAAATTAAGCGTTTTTTATAGACCGCTAAATTTCGAAGACATCTAAAAATTATAACAAACGGGTCAAAGAGTGCCAAGAAAGTGAAAACAAATACCAATTGGACAAAGAAAACATACACTACAAGTTTAACACTTTAAATTGCGGCCACAGTAAAAATTATTAACGTACAAAAAATGTAATGAATACTAAATTGTTAAAAAAAAAATAGAAAAGGTTGATTTAAATCTATTTTATCTAAATTAAATTTTAGTGGTCTCCACCATACCTCCTTCCAGGCGATCACATCATTCCATTCTCTTGTATAAAAAAAATTGGCTTGTGGAATTCCACAGTCTTCTCGCATTTCTAGAGGTGTTAAACCTGAAAAACGGGACACACTGTATATTTCATATAATTTGTCATTTTTCTTGGATATTAATTACTTACATTTGTTAAAAAAAAAACTGACTAAAAATAGTTGTGGCTTAGTATTGCCTTGCAACATGCCACATCTAGACAAGTTGCTCAGTTGTTGGAATGTTTCTTTTTATTTTACGTAGACGATTTAATAAAGTACTTCGACATATGCAAAAATTTATTAGCTAATTATGTTTTTTCTCTTCATTTTAAAGTACTACTCGAGGAGTTTTTTATCGCAATTTACAAATCTACGAGATTGGATTCTTGTATGTATGCCGCTTAAAAATGAAATGTTCCTTGTTTTAATATAGTTTGAGCACCATAAACTGTGTTAAAATATGTGTTTGCACTAAATATACTACAAGCTGTTCTGATAAAAATTGCCATTGTTATTTTTCTGGAACGGAGAGATATTTTAGTTTTGTAAATATAGTTTCTTAAACCTGCCAAATAGCTTGAATTTTACATTATGACTTACTACCAACACTTATAAAATTATATATAAAATATCTTGAAAACAAGTTATCAGAAAAGTGTATAATAATATAAGTGAACATACATTATATTTTTTAGAAAAATAATAATAATAATAATGCATTTATTGCCCAACAGAACAGGTGTTCCAGTTACAGGACAAAACAAAAGTTCAGAGATAAAAAAATACACTTAATACACAATACATAAGTTAAAATAAATATAAATACAATCAATAAAATAAATCTAAGTTTCCAAAATACTAAAGAATTCAGTTGATACAGTTAACATACTATTAAGATTGCAGTGGTTAATATCACAAAGTAGAGATATCGCATTATAGTTATTCGCCATGACATAAACCGGCGATTTGATAATAATATTTGTTTTAGCATTCTGACAATAGAACATGCCATCAACACGAGATCCATGTCTAGGTACTCGTATATTAAATAAATTGAGTAGAGAAGACGGTCAACATTGCCATGAAAAGTTTAAACAGAAATGACAGACTATTAAGTATTCTCCTTATATGCAGAGACTGGACATTAAATCGATCCAACAGCACTCTATGATCATATCCCCTAACTGGATAATAACCATCTATACGATACGATAAAAATTTAAGGAAGCGACGCTGAACTTTTTCAAGATGGTTAATATGGGTCTGGTAATAAGGGTACCATACAAGACTACAGTACTCTAATTTTGATCGAACCAATGAGTGGTAAAGACATTTCAGTGCAGTGACGTTGTTAAATGACGTTGAATTTCTTATTATAAAGCCTAAAGCCTTATTAGCTGCATTTGTAATTCCATTAATATGATCAGTAAAGGACAATCTGTTATCATATATCACACCAAGATCCCTAACATTCTCACAACACTGCAATAGTACATCATCAATACTGTAGGCAAATGTTAGCGGTTGTTTTTTGAGAGTAAAATTTTTCACGCACCATCTACCTACATGATCCACCTGTTTCTGAAGTAACATACAATCCTAAACACTAGGTAAAATGATGTAAGGATATCTTCAAACAAAAAAGTCCCAACTTTTATATCCACTTATATTTATTTATGTTACATTTATTAAAGAAAATTCGTCTCTTTTTATCTCACAGCACGACACAATTGTGAAACAAGAAAAAAGGTTTTATTATCTATTATGAAACTAACTTTTATTTACATTCAAAATAAAGTATATTACATTATGTAATAAAGTCCCCACATATAAGAGATATGCATAAAAAGGGTTTATAATTTTTACATGAACTGTCGTTTTCAAACTTTCTAATATTGAAAAATGTATCTGCACCACAACACCATTTATGTATCGATGCTTATAGTAACAGTTACAGTGCAAAATTGAATCTATTTAGCAGGTCTATCAAACCATGTATAGTTGAGGAAACATGCTTTCAAGTGCATTACACTTTGTCTAAATATTATAGGGAGTTGAATATTTTTTTGAAAAATCATGTATGAATACATTTGGTACATAATAATGTTTACAAAACTAAGATATCCCTTTTGTTTCAGAGAAAATAGCAATGGAGATTTTTATTACGACAACTTATATAAGTAACAACAATAATACAAAAATCCTTAATGCAAAAGTGGTTTACAATTTTTTTTCTTCACATTTTAAATTACTATTTCAAGGATATTAAACATGTATTTAAGGATTTTTATTTCCTGTACAGCTCTTGTGACAAAATCGAATGATAAAGAGAAAACATTAAGCTTATCCACGCCTTCTTGCAAGTCCGTGTTGAAGTTGTCAAGTGATGTAAAAACACAACTAAAGAGCTTGCCGCTACCACTATTGTAGTTTTACGTTTAATGTGTTCCTTGTTAATATTTTACCGTTTGTTATGACTTACCCAAATTTGACATTGGGCAGTTATTTTTGATAAGCGTACAAATTTGGACATTCGGACTGAGTTAAAACATGCTGAATATTATAAATATCTTTTAGCTTGTAAATATACTACTGGATCTTCACATTCATTTTTTCTCTGTCTAACTCTTGTCTTTTGTTTTCAGACATTACATAGAACTTTAACAAACCGGAAACTAACATACTTTTTTAATTGAAATATAAATCACAAATATCAGGACTTATTGTATATTTTTTTAAGCTAAGCAGTGAAAGTAATAGCAGAAGTAAATTTTTAATTTTAGGACTCCTCCAACCTTCCACCTATCAAAGGCAGCGTAGCCTCTCCGGAAAAGCTGTCGTCTGCTTTTGATAAGATCGACAATATAGAATTCATCGATCAGGTTCCGCCTGATGTAGTTGATCCGAAGAACAAGGGCTACCACACGATCGATACAGATCTCGAGGCAAAAGTTACTTCGAAGCTAGCCTCTTCAACAGACGAGGATGTATTCAAGACACCTCCCAACAAGCAACAAAAGACTAAGCTTAGGCCTAAGACGAACGGTAATAAGAAGAAAGGCAAAAGAGATAAGGTAAAGCCGGCAGTGAGTGTTGAATTTCTGCCGGAGAGCAGCGAGAACGTCGGCAGAGTCAAGCAGGGCTCGACGAGATCGGGATCGGAGAAGACTCCACCCCGAGAGACCATTACCTCCATCCGAACCGTCACGACAGACACAGAGACTACTAAAATTGTGACCACCACAACGAGCTTAAATAGGTGTGTATAATTATTACTGTGGAGTGAGATTTTAGATCTTTTATCGTTTTTTAAATAAACACTAAAATTACTTTTTGGGAAATATATATCTTGTGTTTAAATACATATGACCATGTAGCAGCCAGAATCGTTTTTATACAATGTGTGTGTGCCAAAATTAAAAAAAAAAAAACATTTAGATAAACAGACAAGAAATTTATTTATTCAATTTCTTATTTATTTATTAGATTGGTCAGTGGTCGCGCCGTTTAAGGCGTCAGTACTTGAGTCGAGGTGACTAGATCGGTGTGGGTTTGCGTCCCGCTGACGATAGACAATATATAAGCTATATTCGTGGAGGATGACACCCTCTCTGCAGATATGGTAGGGTGGAATAATGTTAGCTTGGGTCAATGTGAGAGATTGATACCGGTTGATATTTGACTACACCCCTAATTAATGAGATTTTCCAGGTTTTCCTCATTCCTGCACTGATTAGTGGTTAGGGCTTACCAACGTAAGTCGTTCCTGTGCGCAAATGCGGCCTGCTTAATAATAATATCTCGCCCCCTCTCCCGCACAAATCTCCGACTTGGCTAATCCCTGTGATTAGAATGAGGGGTAGAGATATTATTTTTATTCAATTTCTTTTGCTCAATTTTTTGGTTATTTAATATTAAAAAAGTTTGTTATTATAGCTTCTGTGGCGTTACTATTTAATTTGCCAAATGGCAACATCGTAAACTGAACTCAATATTTTGCACAGTTTATTTACTTTTGTAGTGGGAGTATAAGCATAATTGTTTTCGATTGTTCAAAAGTAGTATACAGGGTGTCTTGCAAATTATTACAATAGTTTTAGGAGGTGATAGAATACTTGATTTTGAGTCGATTGAAACAAGCATGTCTATATACCAACTGTTACAATATTTGTTATAATTAATTTTTCAATATTTTTTAATTTAACAGTGCTTTTCTACAATAATTATTGAAGTGTAGAAGAAAAACAAACGTTTTTATAACAAATATTTCTATACATTTTTATTAGGAATGAATGGATTATTTAAATGATTTAACCAATAAAATCCAAAGTGGTTACTTACCTAGAACTTCATAAACATGGTTTTTCTACTTTGTAAAAGCAGAGTCAAATTTAAACGTGGATTTTATTTAAACCTTTGTGTGTAGGTTTATTCAGATATTATTAAAAACTTACCTAAGCAATGCTCTTTTAGTTCTTAGGAAAAGTTTCTTGATAAACATTCTAAAAATTAGGGAAATTAGTCTTAACACGTTTAAGTATGCAGGAAGCGCATTCGCCAAATTAACAGCCGTTTAGTATGTAATAAAAAATGGATGAAGATATTTAATATAGCTCTATGTTATACAAAAAAACTAATAACAGTAGTGTGTTCGGCATCAGTAAAAACGTACCTGTGTCAAATTTTAATTAAATCTGTTGATCTTTAAAAATATTACATTTAAAATTTGACATACCTTTATTAAGCAAACCCAATTTCTGGAATTCTGCTCTAGCAATACTGCCATGTCTTTTGGAAAAGTCAATGTAAGATACTCCCATCTAATACTACCATAGACTTATAAGCAGAGGGAGACTGAACCGTTCATTCATAAATTGTCATTTGTTGTGTATCCAACATTGTGTATATGATGACAGACGTGAATGCTCCGACTCCGTGCAACGCATCATATTTACGGCAAATAATTTCCAAGCGTGTGTTTACAACTTCAGGAATGACTTACGTTGGCAGGCCCTAACCACCATTCAGTGCAGGAATGAGGGAAATCTCATTAATTAGGGGAATAGTCAAATTTGGACCGGTATCAATCCCTCACATTAACCCAAGCTAACATTCTTCCACTCTACCATACCCACAGAGAGGGTGTCAATCCTATTCACGAATATAGCTGATATACGGTCTACCTGCTGCGGGGCTCAAACCCACACTATTTTTTATTTATGAAAAATAGGCACAAACTTAACCGTCATATTTTATTAGGTTCTTTCCAAATAATTTCCAGTAATCGGACTATTTGCCATGCGCGTAGCAAAATTATAAATTATAGTATTCCGTTTTTCGATTTCACTTGAAAATCAAAATACTACTAATAATTACCGTTCAACCAGTTGTAGTAGTATATATATGGTAATTCTAAACAAGCAATTATTTCATGTTGAAAAAACAATTTTCTACTGCATGCTAAATAGTCCGATTACTGGAAATTACTGCTATTTGGAAAGAACCTATTAAATCAGTATATGTTATTGAAAGCTATAATGTAAAAAGATGAAGAGTTAGTTCAGCAATTGAATTCTAAAATATACTAATAAGTTATTGTAAAAATTAATTTTAATACATGCCATTGAAGAGGAGAAAACCTAACAGTCGATTATATTTATCTGTGAAAAGACAATTTGGGATGAGAACTTAATTTTCCACACACCGGACACCGACGCATCATTTTGAAATAAACGTTTTATTAGAGAACATCGAAAAACACAGAAATTACAAAAAATACACATTCCGGCTCACAGTAACACATCACACCGAAATTTACTATGGATAATGATGGGGCGGGTATATGAATGAAAACATGCGTAGACCACTAAGCGACATCGTCACACTTCCCCTATATTTTGTTAATATGGAATAGCAAAGATATAAATTTATTAATAAATCATGCCTTACTTTAGTGCAAAAAGTCTAGTATACTAAATTATATTTAAGTTATAATTACAATATATTATCATACTTATATACTAAACTTGTTTACTTATGTCAAGCACAAACGCAAATCTTCATATTGCTGTGTAAATTGAGATATGGCAACTGTTGAAACTGAATCTGAGTAAAAACATTTCCAATCACCCAGATGAATAAGTAGAATGACATTCTCTGATTGCTTCAAAATGTAAACAATTATATCTCCCTTTAGTAATAAATCTATGGGTACCAGAAAATAATATATTTTCATATTCCTAACCTCAAATGCTTTGATCTAAACACATTTTACTTGGTATGCATTCTTTTTTTTAACTATCCTTAAGAAATTATAAAGGGTGTTATGTTTTGGAACACCCCTTTACCTTTCCACAACTATTTTACATGTACAGTATGGTTATTTAAACAATAAATAATCTAAATTTTATTTCACGTGGTCACTTTCTTTTTTCATATTATGTTGTATTTAAGCCCCGAGATTTTGTGTTTCCGGTGTTTATTTTTTCTGTTTTGTGGTAGATATACATTTATGAAAATAATGGAGGACAATGAAGACCGAATTCTGAAGCCTGAGAAAAAGATTAGAACGCATAGCTGTAGTAGTATACCGTATGATAATATTATAGAGAATTTAGCACCATTTAGGAAAAGGTTTTGTAATGTCCAGCTATTTAATAATAAAGACGATGAGGAGAAGGAGAAGGAAAAGAAAACTGAGAATAAAGGTAAGGGGAAAGCCTTATTCATATATTTATTTGAAATAGAAAAATAAATATACAGGGTGATTCACAACTTATCTAAACAAATTTGGGAATATATGCGTCATGAAAAATGGAGTCAATATTGTAAAATCCTAATAGTTTCTGAGAAAAAAATTATTGAAGTTTTAGTACTTGCAACCTTTACATCACTGTGCTATTGTCGCCTATTCAGGAGATTCTGAATATTATATTACATAATAATATAGTAGGTATTAATGTTTTTGTGATGCGAGTATTTACATTAGTTTTTCAAGTGTCAAAAATGGCTTACGTGTACAGCAAGTCAGAGTTGATGTGAAAATGCTTTAGCAGAAAGAATTCCCAGTAAATATGTGCCAAATGCAGCTATTTTTAGCGCAGTGTGCAGTGACTGCAAGTGTAGTGCAATGCGAGCGTGTGCCTGGAAATTTGAAATCAAATCGCAGAAGAGATGGAGGTCTAGGCGGCATCCACGGCGTATGCAACAGTATGGCCTATCATACACGAACATCAGTTATATCTGTACTGGGTACAGAGTGTCCAAGCATTAATATTAAGGGTTTGGACGAGATGGACCAGTATCACGGCCGCCACGATCTCCTGACTTTAAATCATTTGGACTTTTTTTGTGGGGATATTTAAAAAATTAAGTGTATCGCACCGAAGTGGACACAATAGATGAATTAAGCAAACATAACTGCTTCTAACTTCTAACGAGTTCAAAACAGACAAAAAGCAGAAACGTGTGTTAGTTTCTAGAAATTGGGTAAGATTGGCCCAAAATTTTGTTGTAACATCAGGTATGTCAAGGTATTTTAAAAATTAAACACCACAAATAAATTGTATTAATAATTAATAGCGGCAAAAGTAGCTGATTTGGCTGTATAAAATAGGTGTTATAAAATGTTATTTATTTGTTTCTTTGGGAAATTCTTTCAGTTTTTTATGTGTATTTTTAAATCATTTTTGAACTGCTCTTTTTAATTTTTTTTTTAAATTGTATTTATAAGAGTTTTGAATCACCCTGTATAAATAAATTAATGCACCAAACCTAATCTTGCAATTGCGATTTTTTTCCTACCTACTTTAAATTTACAGTTAGTGACTTTAAAATTTTATTGATTTGATAAAAATATTGACCAAAGATAGATAAACATGGTTTTATCATTTGTAGTTAAGGCTAAGTAAATAAATAACTACAGATTTACTAATTGCTATGTCAAATTCTTGAAATAATTATGCAAAATAGATCCACATGTATGCTATCATTTCCTTAAAATCTATATTTGAAAGCACAGTTGGTAATAAAACAATAAGAAAATGTCATTATGTTTGTTTTTTATTTGAAATCCCCAATAGCTAGTCATGTCAATATTGACACAGAGAACATTGTCATCAAATTGTTTTCGCTGTTGGTTAATAATTTTGACAAAATTCAGTGTGATTGATCTCCCAGTGACAGAATGATATAAGGAAGTCATTCTTGAAGCATGTCCCTGTCCAGTCCATTATTAAGAAAAGCGTTGAATAAACTGTAAACATGCATGACGTAGTGACATTCTGCTGTTTTTGTTTAATTTATTTTTAACTTTTTATATTATACATTAATTTGGGTAAGTTCTGATTTATTTTATGTAAAGTGTAAATAGTTTTTTTTTTTGTGATAAAAAAGCTTCAAAAGTATTTGTAATTTTTGCTATAAAATTTGAGACTATCTAATATTTTATTATTTTTAACGATTCTGATAAGGTAATTTTTTATCTTGATCAAACATTATAGAAATATATAAATTCTTGGAATGATTTCTATTGGATTATCCACTCTTAATAATAAAGAGAAAATTTGTTGTTTTTAAATTTCATTATATAAATTATTATAAACTAATCAACAGTCTTAAATCTTCAAAAAGAAAAAATATTTTTATTTTAATATGTTTTTTCTTTGTGCTAGTCCCTGTGTTAAATTGTATCTGCAAAAATTATAGGTCCGTCAATTTAATTTATTTTTTGGATGGAAACAGTGATAAAATTTCTATTATAAAGTAATATTTACATGATTTGAACATATAAATAGTATGTCTGTAATTTAAAATTGGACATTACACGTAATGTAAAACCTCGTTTCTGTTTTGGAATGGAGCCAATAGAGAAACATGAATTATTTGTTGATAACGATATAGTAAAAAAAGAATTAGGTTTATATGTGGCATTACACACTACATAAATTCAAGAACATTCATTTAAAGTTAATATTATTAAACTACATTATTATGATTGTTAAAAGTCAATTTACTGTTAGAAGTTAATTTTTCTGCTCATGTAGGTTATTGGTTTTTAAATAAAATATCGAAAATATTTTCTTCAAAACTAATTTTTTCACATTTTTTATTTTCACTGATAGAAAACAAACATACATATTGTATGTTTATTTAAATTTATTTCAATTTTTTTTTTAGTTTTTACAAGAGTATGAAATAGCTATTTATATTGTGTAAAGAAAAAAATATGTTTACTGGTTTATAAATTCACTTTAGTTTTTGGATCTCTACATTAGTATTTTCATTTTTCATTACATTCATTGGGTTACTAAATCAGTTGTTAATAATTTTTAGTTTTTTTTATTTATAGTTTGGGTTTTTGCGTAGATAAGGTAATAATGTTATCATTTAGATACCTACGGATAATCTATTTCTGAAGAACTGCTATAAAAGTTTTAATATTGCATATACACAATTGTACTGAATGATAAAAACATTGCACTACATAATTTTTTTGTTGTGCAGATAACTTAACTCGTTACGAAATAAAACCCATTGTGGAGTCAATATTGGACAGCGTCATAGAAATGGCCGTTGTAATCATCGAGAAGAATCAACTGCATCTGGAGAGTATCAAAGAGAAACCCGTTGGTCCCGTGAACCTAGTACGCCGCACCTCATCCGATTACAAGAGCCGCATAAGATGCAGCACCGCCGACACCCTGAGCCCCCTTTACATCCCGAAAATCATCCAGACGCCGTCAACAGACAATTTAATCGATGCCAGGAATTTCGTGGAGGAATACGAAGAGTACCACGATTCTTGCTCCGAGATACATGACTCGGAATTGGTCATCAACCAGGTCATGATGGAGTTAAGTGACAACGTGGACAAGATAATCTCCGAGAAGCAACGGAAGTCGGTTAAACATGGCGGCGTGACCAGCTTGATACCCATCGAGACCGATTCCAATGCCGAAGATGATACCGAGGTCGTCCAGAACGATAAAAGACTGTTGGAAGTGGGGGCCAAATATAACATCCCCAAGAATCTGTTCCAAAGCACTGAAATGACTGAGATTACCGAACAAACTATAGATGAGCTGCACAGGAACGACGAAAATGCGGAGAATAATCCGGACATGGTGGAGCAAGCCGTCGTTGTTAACCTTAGTTTGACAAAGGAGGGTAAAGATGAAGACGACGACGTGTACAGGCCCATAGCTGTCAGTCCTGACGGTAGATTCTTCAAGTATGAGGAGGAGGTAACGTTATGTTTGTAAATACTTTTATTATTTTAGTACAAATGATATTATTTCACATAATAATAGCAATAATAATATTACTAATTTATTAAATTCCAACAGCCAACAATTGTCTGTAAATAGATAATAGACAAAAGTTTAACAGGTACATATTATTATTTGTAAATTAATAGAACAATTTAAATAATAAAAATATGAATCAATATTATTAGTAGATGCTTATATGTTGTTGGCTATGTATTCAAATTAAATTAAATAAATACAAAATGTTTTTTCTCGATTAAAAAATTATAGTTAAAGCAATTTATATCTTATTTCCAAAATAGGAGAGAGTGACTAATTCACAGCACTTCAATGAGTAAAAGAGGTGGGGTTTTCAGGAGACAAGATCTACAGCCATGCCACTTGAGAAGGGTGCATAAAGCACAAAATAAGTAGATTTCCAGTGCACTTCGATAGTTTTTTTTTGAAAGGCTTATAAACTCACCCGTGTCCTCTACAATTATTGTAGTATGTTTGTTTGAACGGCGATGACCCACCCACTTACACCTACACCACAGATATCACACTTTAATGCACTGTCATCACTATAACTGTTGTATTTATCATGAGCTGCTGTTATTTCCAAGGACCCTTCATTTATCCATGTTTTGTTGGTGCACCGTTGGCTAAATCGCAGAAGCCGTGCTTTTTCTAGTCTGTTCCTTTGCCCGTTTGCAGTGACTCACCGTGCGCAGCACAGATGACGTAGTTGGATATAGTTGTCTATTGTTTTCATCAATAATTTGACGTTTAATAGAAATTATGAGAAATATCTGTTAAGGTGTACGTTTCTGTTGTTTATGTATCATTTTTAAATTAATCCAACTTAAAATAATAATAGCAGTAAATTACTAATATGTATGTACCCAGTTTTATGAAAAATATACACCACTTATGAACACTTGTTAATGAACTACATATTTCAACCCCATTGTCAATTTTTTGGGGTCGCTCTCTAATCCATTCGTACAAGTTTTTTATCATCCGATATTCCTTACTTATTTAAGGCATTTGCGATTTTGTGAACACTGTAGAGTTTGAATTATTCTACAGTTTTAAGAATACACTCATAAAATCTCCAATAAATTAATTACAATCACAATTAAATTAGCGGAAAGACATACTTAAAATTTACCCACCACACACCACCCAATCAATCATTCTGATATGGCGCTATAAAATATACAGGGTGTCTGGAAATAATGAGCAAAACATTCAGGGGATAATTCTAGACCAAAAATAAATGCTACCTCTTTCTATAACCTTTTTTTCAAAACTGATTATTAAGGGAGTTTAAAGGGTGTTAATAAAACTATATACTACACTAAAAGTTTGCATTATATTTTGCTCTAAATTGAAAAAAATTATTGTTTTTAACGCGACCAAATATTGAATATTACGTTTACAATAAAAACAAATGTAACGTCAGCCGTGATGTAAGACGTCTGAATTTTTGACGCAAGTATAGAACAATACAAATACAAATTAAACATTCAAATCAAAGGTTCAAAGTGAAGTCCTTCCTCTTCAGTGCATAAATTAATTCTTCTTAAAAAATTCTGACAAACTCTTTGGAATATTCCTTCCTTTTGCTTAATAGCCCCAAAAAAAGAAATCGATTGGGTTTAAGTCAGGGGATCTAGGGGCCCACTGTACAAAATCACCGCCTCCTGTCCACCTTTAAGGAAAAGTTTCATTTAAGAATTCTCTGGTCGCTAAACTAAAATGCAATGGCGCGCCATTTTGAAGCAGCCACATTGCAACACTATTGATAAATTAAGTCATCATCCCCAATCATGGCTTGACTTTGAACCTAAACCATCTGAACCATTCTTCAACCGTCTGTGAAAAGGATATAAAACAACAAAACTTTGGTCACTATTATGAAATTCATTGAATGTATTGCAGAAATTTACATGAGCAGCAGGATCTATGGCAGATAAGGCTTGCACCTTTTGGTAGTCACAGATGAAGGTTTTTTGTTGATGTATTGTTTATACCAGAGGAGTTCTTTGGAATGCCCTCCTGAATAGCAATTTTTCTTATACTTACATTGGAATTATTCTCTATCGAATTCAAAATACGAGCTTCTGCTTCTGCTGCTCTAGTATTCCGTTGTCGACCTACATACAAAATTATAGTTTGAACGATCCAAATTCTCCCAGTCTTTGATGAATAGTACCGAACATATGCTAAACCTATATCGTATGTCCATACAACTCCAGCTAAACCGTAATAATAATGCATGTCCACAACAAACGTAATTGTTGTTAATTTGTGTTTAATTTCTCCACAAACTTTCCAAGGCTAGCTTGTTTTTAAATGTTGTTAATGTAAGAAAATAATTATTTTTATGATAATTATTTATCACAAAAGAACTTGTACTAGATTATTATCTGTCAAAACTAATTCTCCAAAACTTTCCGGTTTATGTATTTTATAAATAGCACCTATTTTAATTAGAAAATAAATTAAAATGATTTATTAACATGCAAAAAGTATACTTTTTCAAATGAAGGTTTTGATGTGCGCTCTCTACAAACAAAAAGCTGGATAAATATACCTTATCAAAAAGATTATAAATATGTCAAAATGCAAAATGCAATGTGCAAATCAAAAAAAATAACAAATAAATAATGTAACTCTCTTAAAATAATCAGTTTTGGAAAAAATGTTAAAGAAAGAGATAACATTTAATTTCGGTCTAGCAAGCTCTGAATTTTTTTGCCTCATCAAATGTTTATAATTGAATTTACCAACATTTTATCTAGAATGATGCTCTGAATGTTGATCATTTCCTATAAATGTATAATTTTATAAATTTACCAACATTCTAAATATTTCTCTGTGTTGACTGCTATAAATTGGAGCGGGTTTATAAAGTGAGTCACTGTATTATTTACCTTAGACCTTCACTTGACTCTTAACTAAACTGACCAAAGTAAAACTCAACTACTATATAATAATCTCAATCAAAATATCGCGAATGTCTCCAATTCCTGTTTCATTTTGAAGGACGGGGACGATTTTGGTAAATTGACAACGAATGCATATTGCAGCAGGGGTACACAGGTTAAATCTTGGGACAATATTTCATTCTATCAATTTGTAGATTCGGATAAAAAATACAATTTTTTGTAATTATGCAGTGAATTTGTCAGTAGATTATGGGAATTTCAAACCTTTATATATCTGTTGAACACTCATGGGTTTTTCACAATTTACAATGTCAATTTCGTTGGATTTCTTATTATTAAATATCTGTTTTATCACAAAATCAAATTTTCTAAAGAAATTCTAATTTATATTGGCACTATTACAAGCATTTTTTAATAATTTTTTTAAGTATAAGAATGATTTTTTAAAATTAATTTCTAGATTGGTCGGGGTTCATTTAAAACCGTTTATCGTGGTCTGGACACACAGACCGGCGTCGCTGTGGCTTGGTGCGAACTGCAAGAGAAGAAACTGAATAGGGCGGAACGGCAAAGATTCAGGGAGGAAGCCGAGATGTTGAAAAAATTGCAACATCCCAACATCGTACGATTTTATAATTATTGGGAATCTTCCGGGATTAAAAAGAAAAACATTGTCCTGGTTACCGAATTGATGTTAAGCGGTACTCTCAAAACGTAAGTTTAAGTAACCTTTTCCAGTCTCTCGTTAGTAACTGTTGTTTCTCTCCAGGTATTTGCGTAGATTCAAGAAAATCAACCCTAAAGTATTAAAATCTTGGTGCAGACAAATCTTGAAAGGTTTAGCCTTTCTACACTCCAGATCTCCACCTATCATCCACCGAGACCTGAAATGCGATAATATATTCATAACGGGCACTACAGGTTCCGTTAAAATCGGCGATTTGGGTTTGGCTACGTTGAAAAACAGAAGTTTTGCAAAATCGGTAAGCCAATTTGAATCGTTTGCCCGTTTACCACTATTTTACAACATTTTCTCAGGTTATCGGAACTCCAGAGTTTATGGCGCCGGAAATGTACGAGGAGCACTACGACGAAGGCGTCGACGTTTACGCTTTCGGAATGTGCATGTTGGAGATGGCTACCAGCGAATATCCCTATTCGGAATGCACCGGTCCCGCTCAGATTTACAAGAAAGTCATATCGGTAATTGACAGTTTCAGGCGATCGATTACACGCTTATAAAAATATTTTTTTAGGGAGTGAAACCAGCCAGCTTTGACAAGGTGCAGAACCCCGAAGTGAAGGATGTCATAGAGAGCTGCATAAGGCCGAGGAAGGAGGACAGGCCGAAGGTCAAGGACTTGCTAAGTCACGCGTTCTTCGAAGAGGACGTTGGTTTGAAAGTCGAGGTTGTTTCGCAGGAAAATAAAAAGATTGTTTTTCGTTTAAGGGTAATTGACCCCAAAAAGAGAACCCACAAACACAAGGAGAACGAGGCCATACAATTTGAGTTCGATATGGAAACGGACAGATACAACACAATCGCTGAAGAAATGGTAAGTCCACATACAGGGTGAACCTTAAATAAGTAGGTACAAATATTTTAACCAGCGGTGCAGTTCACATAATTAATAGGTTTTTTTTTTTACAAAAAAATCGGGGATAAAAATTCAAATTTTAAATAAATACCTATAGTGTTTTTCATTAAAAAATTTGTTGAGGATTGCTGATTGGACTCCGAGATTTAAGGTTTTTATGAGTCATGTTATTGTAGATTGGATGTGTATTCCATAGCGTTGCCAGTGTTACACTAATGTCTTGAAATTTATCTTTTAATATAAAATAGACCTCAAGAAAGTTAACTAGGATTTTTAAACATGTTAAAAAATGATTTAAATATGTTTATTTATTAAAATAATGGCAATGTCCTCCCCTTTCCCATTCCTATACACCACTAAAATATGTACCTGCGTGTACATGAAAGTGACATTGAAAACAGATTCTCTACTCTGGTTATCCAGAATTTGTCATTATCATTTTTTAATAGACTCGAACTGATTTATCACAGTACCTTTCATTATCACTTTTACAGCACTTTAATTGTTTAAAAAATATGCTTTTAGCATGTCCATCTTTTCACTGTTTGAATAATATGCCATATTTTACTTAATTACACCAAATTGTGTATTTTGATACTTAAGAAAAAAACGCTGTCCGTGAAAATAATAAATTGATTTAAAAACATTTTATATGTTAGTGCCTCAATACTGAAAACTTACTTGGATCTCAAAAGATGCAATAGTATATAATTTTCAATTTATATGTATTGGAATTATGAAATCCTTTTCCACAAATATTACATATTTTCTTTCCACTTGTACCTTGCCTTTGCCCTGAGCCAGTGCACCGTTATCAACATAACTTCTCCATTGGCTTCGCTGACTGTCAATCGGAGGCTGTGGCTGGTGGCTCTGCTCCTTGACACCTACCTGTGCCTACGACACCAGCTTATCGTTTGCATGCAATTGACACTGCTTTTTCAAACATTACCATTTCATCTTCATAAAGTCTGTCTCTAACTGCGCCTTTTGGAAAGCATATTGCCTTTGAATTTGCACCTGCAATACACATTTCAGATACAGGTCAAAAAATATTTTACTTTACCTTCTCTTATAGAAATCATACGTTTAGCTGGTTATTTTTTTATTATTAATTTTTTTTTAAATGAAAATAAATACCTATTTTTTATTTTGCTTACGTGATTTTTACAGCATATGTTCAAATTTTCTTCCAAAATATCTCACGGCAATGTTGTATAATCATATGAGTGTTCTTGACATATTGCCGCCAATCTTCAAGTACTGGTACCAGTTTAAAATGTCTTGTACAAAGTTTAAAATGTTTAGTTCTAAGTTTCTTACCATCATCCAAAATTAGCATACTAATGTTCAAAACTACCATAATCTTTTAAATGTTGGACCAATATTACAAACATTTTCTTGCGGCACTTGTTGGTCAAGATATTCCATCGTGCCATCCTCACACAAAAAGCAGACTCTAATCATATCGACTCTTTCTTCATTTGCGTGTACGCATATGCACAGTACAAGACACCTCACAAAATACCACTTCAAATTACTATGAAACTAAACTTGGTAAAACACAACGCTACAGTAAATAAATTCTATTTCAATTTCAGTAAAAATTCATATAGAAAACTTGTGTAATCTGTCATGTTACAAGGTCCTTCTCCTAAAGCAATAAAAGAGAAACTGTTGCTGCTGCTACTAGTAGTAACACTGTAAACACCGATTTGCGCTCTCTACAGCTAACCTCAGAGATGGGTTGAATACAGTTTAAAAAATGAATTTTAACTTGACTATTTGATTGAAAACAAAACTAATTTCAGATTAGTCATTAAAAGTGATGTTGCACCCTATATAAAGTTTTTTGGTAATTACATTCAATGTTCTTAGTATTAAAAATAACAAATTGTAAGCAAAAGATTCGGAAAAAAAATAAATGAGCTAATTTTTGGACCAGATAAATCAATTTGAATATACGTCAGTATGTATTGTTTAAAATTTTTCAAATATTTGAAGAAAAAAATAAGTGCCCCGCTGTCATAGTATTTTTGTATAGTGACTTTAATTTGTCATTTTGACAATGTCAGTTTTGAGAGTTTTGAGAGTTAAAGTTGATGGAAAAGGAAAACTTACTCCACGATCTATCACAGTTGTAAGTCTTTTATAAATTTCTGTTAATTTGTGTAAACTAAAATGATATTTGTTACTGAACTTCTTGTAGACTTATTGTGTTGCATTAATAAACATCTTGGTTTGGTTCTAACTCTATCGGTATGTATTACCTGAACCTTTACCAAAAGGGAAACCTCCAGCTGCAATATTAATAATGTTTGGTGAAATTAAATTTTTTATTTCAGGCGAAGTCGGGCATCATCTTCGAAGATGACGCCAAGACTGTAGCCCAGCTGTTGAAGACACAAATTACTCAAATCACTAAAGAGCGAGAGAAGAAAAGCAAAGAAGAGGAAGCGCTGGCTCAGCAGCTACAATACCAGCAGTACCTGCAACAGCAGGTGGAGCAGCAGATTTCCCAACAACAGCAGCAGCAAGCCCAGTCTGCTGCCGCTAATCAACAACCGCAACAGCAACAGCCCCAACAACCGCAAAGCCAGCAACAAAATGTAGCTTATCAACAATCCCAACAGCAGGCCCCACAACAAGTAACTGGCTACCAACAGTCGCAACCCACTCAACAGCAACAACAACAGTATTCACAGCAGCAACAACAGTACGCAGGACAACAACAGCAAAACTACCCTCAACAGAATCAGCAGCAAGTCTTACAATCCAACGAGCAGCAAGTTCAATATCAACAACAACAACAGAATATCGCGCAAGAGAAACAGCAACAGTATCAGCAACAGCAGCAGTCTATGGTAGAACACCCTGAAGGACAACCGACGATGCAAACTCAATACGTCCAGCAACAGCAGCAACCACAAGGTCAACAACAGACAGACAGCGGCATGATGCAACCGCACCAGTACACTCAACAACAACCCATGATGCAGCAACAGGAAGTTCAACAACAACAACCGCAATACCAATCCCAGCAACAGCAACAACAGATGGCGCAAGAACAACACCAAAGCCCACCAGTATTACAGAGGCAAACCTCCATGGAGCCAGTGCAGCAGCAACCGATCATACACAAACAGCCGGCACCCACACAGTTTGTCCAGCAGAATTATATACCTGAAGGCCACCCCCAGCAAGCCGAATATCTGCACGTACAACAGGCACAAGACAGCCAACACAAGATATCCAGCGTTTCACAGCCGGATATGCTCCATTCATCTCCATTACAACAAGAGCATCGACTTAGCGTCGACAGTCAGTTGGAACTGGTGCAAAAGGGTATAGCTGATCAACAACAAGCCTTGAATTATCAACAGCAACAGAGTTATCAACAACAGCAGCAGCCGCAACAGCAAGGTTACGCCCAGCAACCAAATTATCAGCAACAGGCCACCTATCAACAAACGCCACCCGCGCAAAGTTATCAACAACCTGCCCAACAACAGCAACAGCAGCAGCCAAGTTACCAGAGTCAGATACCGCCATCTTCCCAGCCCAGCTACCAGGCACAGCAGAGCTACCAGGAGAACCCGCAAAGCTACCAGCAACAGACATATCAGCAGCAGCAGAGCTATCCGCAAAGCCAGCAACAACAGCAGCAAGAGCAACAGCAGGTGTTGCATCGGATTTCCAGCGTCCCTACGATATCGCAGGACATGAATAACCAGTTTGCCCAGCAGCAACCACAGCCAAATTACCAACAACCAACCCAGCAACAGCAGCAGCAGACGTTCCAGCAACAACAGAGCTACCCGCAACCCTCCCAACAGCAACAACAGTCCGGTTATCCCCAGCAACAGACATATCAACAGATGCCGCAGACTTACCAGCAACCCAGTCAACAAGGTTATACTCAACAGCAGCAGCCGCAACAACAGAGCTATCAGACTCAACCTCAACAACAATACATACAACCTCAGCCTAACGAACAGGAACAACAGGTGTACCAACAGTACACAGAGCAGCAGCAACCGCAGCAATATATCCAGCAGCAGCCTGTGGATCATCCTCAGGTGTACCAGCAGCAACAATATGTGCAGCAGCCCAACCAGACTTACGTGGAGAAGAGTCCACAGCAAGTTATGCCTCAACAGCAGCAGCAGCAGACGCAACAGGTTAGTGCGATATATATTTTATGTGACTATTTTCAGTGTCGATTCTTCTTACTGTTACAGGTTATCCAACAACCACCAGCCCAGCAGGTTCCCACAGAAATAATACCGCCTGAACAGCAACAACCTCCGCCGGCATCGATCGGACACCGACTTTCCACCACCGAAGTTCCACCGATGAATTTAGCCGAGTTGCAACACAAACTGGCGCAGCAACACCTGCAGCAAGTCAAGGAACAACAGCACAGGGTGTCTACCGCCTCTCTTCCTCCTATGCCTACCTTTGATCCTCAACTTCCCGACCACAGAAGGTTGTCGACTATATCGCAGCCCGCCTCCGTCCAGGACTATCCCCAGGTTCAGGGCCAAGGCGTATTCCAGCAGATCGGGGAGAGTCAGAGCCAAGAGTACTTGACGCAAGTACAGCAGCAACAGGTCAGTTCAGAAACAAAAACGGCTAGGGTTAATCATAAATCAATTTAGCATATTTTACACACGACTAAAAACGATTAAAAATGATGTCATTTTCAAACTGTAAAGGTAATGATTTTTATAGTCAGCGGTCGAAATTGTAGACAGTGACTAATCGCTAGCTTGTAGACTAGCGCGACCGGCGAAGCGTACGGGGAGCAACATTTCATAGGCGTACTAAATTTGAATGCGATCAGATACAAAAAAATATACAAAAATAATTGCATTACATAACATCCATTAATTTTAGAGTAGAAACAGTGATATAACAGTTTTTACCAATTTTGAGGCGTTAGATAATAAAAATAATAAGAATATTTCAAAATTTAAAGTTTTTTTCTTGTATTATCAATTACCCAAAGTCGAAAATAATAGAAAGTGACTAATTCACAACACAGAGATGAGTACGGAAGATACGGGTGCTATGATTATCTAAGCGTACCACTTGAGAAGAGTTAAAGCACACAAAATTATTAAAAATAAGTTGACGTCGGCTGAACCTAGCACATTAACAATTTACTTTAAATGTGCCACTTGTGCCATCCTCTCTACAAATTAGAATGCCGTCCTTTTGGACTACGATTGCCCACTACCACCCACTTACACCTACCTGATGCGCACTCCGCAGATATCACAGTTCAGCCTTGTCCTCATGGACGCGAAATTCACGGATTTTTGCACGAATTTTGCAAGTTCTGTTTTAATTATTTATGGTGGGAAAATTTCAACTTTTGACAATTGCAATTTGCGAAACTGTCAAATACTACAAATATTATTGCCCCTTTCATTATTATGTGCTGTTAATAAATTTGTTTTAAACTTCTGATAATCTACCATGGCAGTTTCATGATAGAAAATGTTATAGGTAGTTGACAAAATTCGTTACAAATAGAGATTTTTCCACCGTTAAATAAATCGCGCAAATATTTTCAAATTCCGCATTCAAAAGAACAAAAGACTTTACAATGCATACACACTATTTACTATTGGTTACTAGCACTGTCACTATAACGGTCACACATTAACACTTATTATTATATCGTATCGTACCGCTTTCCTTATGACCTTCATCCGCCCACGTTTCGTCAAAATTTAATATATTCTTCGATCAAGATCTTATTTTTTAATATTTATTTTAAATAGTTTCTTAGCCGTATCACTATTTTGTCCTTTTTATCAGTATACCCTTTTCGATTTCATTTATGCGGACTAAGTTTCATCTTGTAAGATATAGCAATAGAATTTTTTTTGGAGAACTCATTTTAAAAATACAATCTTCCTTCCGCGAGTTTCCATCACTTTCCGTTTCACAGTTGTACTTCTTTACCACTTTTTTTATTTGCACACATATGCTATTCACGTACAATTTTGTTAATGAAATACATATTTCAACTTCACTTGATGATCTGTTATATCAACTGAATTTCCATATATATATATATAAAGCTGTTTACAGGCCTTTTAGGCCCAGAGCTGTGTTATTCTCCTCCACTCCATTCTGTCCTTCGCCTTTCTTTTCCAATCTGCTACATTTTCTCCCTTAGATCTATTGCCACTGCCTTTCTCCATCGCTCTCGGTCTACCTCTTTTTTTCTTGTAGTTAGGTTTACTCCCTACTATTTTCTTAACTGCCCTTTCATTCTCCATACGTTCTAGATGCCCTAGCCACTGCACTCTCCTGGCTTTTACAAATTCGTCTATTGTTGGTGCCTGGTACATTCCATATATTTCCTCATTATTTCTCCTTACATAGCCTTCCTCTGTCCTCTTACCCCCTAGAATTCTTAAGATCTTCCTTTCCCACCTTAAAAGGTTTTCTCTTGACTTCTTATTGAGAACCCAGGTTTCACTACCATACAGCGCTGTCGGTCTCAAAATTGTTTTATACATTCTAAGTTTTACTCCTCTGGACAAATTTTTTGATTTCAATAAGTGGTTAACTGCTGCCGAACTTGTGTTTGCTTTTATTATTCTCATATTTATTTCATGTTCCTCATCACAGTTAGCTGTTATTAGTGCCCTCAAATACACATATTCTTGAACTTCTTCAAACTCCATTTCTCCATGCTCTGTTCTCAATTTAAAATTTGTATCCTTTTTGTTCTCATATTCTCATAAGCTTTCTTTCCTCTTGATTTATCTTCAATCCCACTTTACGTGCTTCCTCCACAAATTTTTTCGTTACTTTTTCTAATTCCCCACTATCTCTAGCAATAATGGCCACGTCATCTGCGTAACTTACTATTTGGTGACTTTTAAACAATATGTGTCCTTCTCTGTTCAACTGACTATTGTAACCTTTTCTAGTACCAAATTAAAAGAAGCGTTCAGAGTGGGTCTCCTTGTCTCAGTCCTGTATCAATAGTAAAGCCTCCTATACCTCCTATAAATGGAAGAAGGGAAGTATGTTTTTACCTGTCTAAACCACAATCTAATCTACTTATTAAATCGCCTATATATTCTATGTGTCGCAAATTTAATAATGTATGTAATTATGTTGATTTATTCAATGATTCTTTAACAAAATATAAAAATGAAATAAAAAAAAATCTTCAGAACTCTCAACACTGATCGCCGTAACTGAATTTGTATGTGCGTAAATTTTGTTTGTCATTTACTCTCACTTTATCTTATTGTTAAGTGTATTAGTGTATTAGCAACATAGTTTAACTTGTATGTATGTGTTTGCTCTTTAGTTTTTAATTTGTCTTGTAATTGGGTTCATCCTGTTTAGACAATAAACCATTATTATTATTATTATTATTATCACTTACACTCATATTTTGAACTCGTGCTCTAAACTCTTCATACATGTCATCATCCTATATTCCTCATTTTGATCAAATCACTAATAAAATTAATTACATTCATAATTAAATTAACAAAAAGATATAGCCGAAATTTTGCCCGCCCGAACAATATACGCGCCCATGACGGCGCTGGAAATGAAACAGTTGGATCCTACAGTTTGTCGCAGCCAATCAAAAGCCAGCAGTGCATGCGTACTAACGTGTACTAACTGCAACGCATGCGTAGCAGAAGCTGTGTAATCGTGTATTCTCATAGAGATATGCGGCACACGATTTTGTAGGAAAAATATAAGGGCTGCATGTATATTTCTTTGTGTTGACTGCTATAAATTGTGAGCAGGTTTATAACATTAGTCACTCTACAATTTTGGAAGTCGGCTATAGTGCCGGTTTATTTTTGAAATAATAGCAATTTGAAAAATGGTTGGCGGATAATTATGTTCAGAATATTTAAATAGTAATTTTAAAAATGACCAATTATGTCTATATGCATACAGATTCGGAAATTGCGGATCTTTACAGAGAAAGTAGAAATTGCCGCTTCATTCCAGGGAAGGTAAGAACTTTAAGAGGGGAGGCGACGTGCATTGGTCTAGCATTCCCCACTACTACGGTAATCGGTTCCGTATCGCCATTGCAAATCTAACTGTCAGATCAACTGATGCCAGTGTTGTCAGATCTCATCCATTCCGAGGAAATCTCATGCTTTCATATTTTGATTACAAAATCTCATGCTTTTTAATAGACACAAAAAGAAATAATAAAATTATTAAAATTACTCTTTGAAATCTACCAAAACAAAGACCTAACGAGAAATAAAGGAAAAATCGAGGGCAAAATTGAATAGATAGAGGTAGGTATCTACAATATTTGGGTACTTGAAATATCCTTTATTGTAGACTGCTCTCTTAATAATTAGTAATGAATACATAAACGGGTATGACAGTCTACGGATATGAGGTGTGTGTGCTGTATTCACGCTGTATTGCAGTGATTCTTAACTCTATTCCGTAAGGGTACCTACATTTTCTGGAAACAACAGATTTTACGTGAGTCACCCTGCGTCACGTCAACTGCGCCTAACAATAAAATAAATTAGAAAGGTTACGTGGTTAATAACCTTTAAGTAAGTACCTGTAACTACCTACTTACAATGTAATATTATGATAAAATAGCAGCACATAATGATTTTTAATGAAATAAAAATGGCATTACAAAAGTAATTGATAATTACTTGCTTCTTTGAAATTATTCTCATGCACTGAATTTTTCCCACCTGGCAACACTGCTTGATGCAAACACGCTGTGGTCAGTATGCGTGTAGCATGACACAAATGCAAGCCAAAATACAATTCACCATCAAGATCCTCACTTTCCAAATCTGTATGTAATGAGTTTTAAAGTTACTAGGCTTCTTAGGCCCGCTTTACATTAACAATTTCTTTGTCAATTGATTGATCAAGTGGCCGTCAAGTTAATTGACAAATGTAATACGAAAACTTTGATGTCAAATTAATTGATGAAGAACTTCGTCGAGTTATTGACGACTTAAGACTTGTTCTAATTTTTCGTCAATTATTACTTCAATTCAGGAATACCAACCTAAAATAAATGCAAAAGTGAGATTAGAATATATGATGATTTATATCTAACAAGTAACCGAGCAGCAGGAATACTAAAGACAACGGAAGCTTTTTTTTAACAATTTCTCCCTTTTTTGCCGTAACATTTAACAATTCTTGTTTCGTAAACAAATGGAAATGATATAACGTAAAAAGTTAAAATTACTTTACATTGTACGGGTGACATCTGACAGCAAAATTGTTAAGAAACTTGACAAACCCTGAAGCCCTGTGTAAAAGTAAAGATCATATTTAAATAAAAAAATTAATAAATAAAGTGGTAGTGATTTTAAGTTTGTATGGTTTTACATTAAGATTACAAGGGCACATTTATTTGTGACTTTAAAAAATGACTGATTGTTTTTAGTCATTAAAAAAATCAAAGATTGTATTTAAAATTGTAATGTTTTCAAAAGTTGGCCATTTTTAAAGTAATGAGAAAGATTGATCCTATTTAAATAATAATGTTTTAAATTTCTAAAGCAATAATGATTTTAAGTTTGGTAATAAGATTGCAAGAGCACATTTAAATCACGTTTTTAAAAAATTACTGGTTCTTTTTAGTGGAGGCATTAGAAAAAATAATGAATTATATTTAAAATTGTAATGTTTTCAATGGCAGGTCAAAGTCATGATGATATTGAGAATGATCGATCATATTTAAATATCTAAAGTGATAGTGATTTAAAGTCTGTCAATCACAATTTTTAAAAATGGACAGCCATATTTAAATAATGATTTTTAAAATAAATAGTCATTTTGAGAATTGTATGAATTTTAAAATTGTTTGAGCATATTCCAATAATGTTTTGAAAAAATAAAAGTTAAAGTAGTAATTTTGAAAATGAGAAATTATAATGAATTTTAATGTTGGGTATTTTTAAAATGGTAACTGACTCAGTCATTTTTAAAGAATAATTTTTTGAATGATATATGTATAATTGTAATGATTTTTTTTAAGTTCATTTTAAAATAGTAATTTTTAAAATAACCACATATTTAAAGTAGTAATGATTTATAATGGCCGGTCAATTTGAAAGCAGTATTAATCTAATATCTATTTTGATATATCACTAACAGTTTTTTAATATTATCGTTCTGAAGAAAGTGACCGGTTTTTAATATTTAGGTATTTATTCCACCGCAACAGGAGCCGCAGCCGTTGACAGCAGAAAATCTGAATTTGCTACCGGCCAACCAAGTAACTCTGGAGTCGCTGATATCCGTCGAAAGCGTCAGCTCGACACACTCACCCGGTCACGAGTCCAAGGGGCTGCCAGGCCAGGGGGACGACATGGACTTGTCCACGTCGGAACAAGTAAGTTCAGAGATCTCCACTTCCACGGAGGAGAAACCGAGAAGGAAAAGGAGTACCTTTAAGCATCAGCTAATAGTAGATAACGTTTATCCCGACGGTACCGTCGAGTGTCAGCTCCTGTGCAAACAGAAAACCATTAGCTTTAAGTTTAACAGGTTAGATACGAAGCCGTCGCACATCATCGAGGGGATGATCAAGCAGCAGCTGTTGAAGGACGGGCCGCACAAACATCTCAGGGATCACTTGCAAGAGGTGATCGATCAGCTGAAGATCGAGCCGGATAAGATCCCGGAATGCGCCAAGGCCAAACTGTCGGGTTACGTCCAGAAGGTAAGTTCATATAAACATGTATATAGGGGATTCAGTAACTAATCGGTCAATTGTAACAATTTGCTGTATTGAAAGTTAAGAACGGTAGTTTAAAAAGAATCCTTTGTTTCCGAAAAGTTTCAAAAACTAAAACTATTTTTAGGCATATTTGTAAATTTTTTATATTTTACCTATAGCAAGACGAAAATGAAGTTAGGGTTAATTATGTCATTTTAGTGTCTACAAAATGACGGGTCATATTTAAAATTAAGATTGTGATTTTCTCATGAGTTTATTTATAATGTAGTAGTCGTTTAAAAATGATCCATCATTTTTAATTAATGCTATGAAAATTGTGATTTTAATAAAAATATATAAGAATCTCCCGGTATATTTAAATAGTAATTTATATACAAATATCTGAAAGTATAAATGTTTCCATTGGTCTACAATAAGAAATAAATAAATAAACTTATGTTGGCAATCAGACAGAGAAATAAACACTACCAACATTGCTAAACTGTAAATATCTATTCATATTAATTTGTTTGTTCCATTCCCGTTATTGGAATACAAAGTATACATTTACCATCCAATGATAATGCAATAAGTTGATTCACTCTCCACTTCCGTCTAAAGTTTTCCTTCTACAGACACAATTCTTCCTGCCTACCAATTAAATATCAATGACCGGTGATTCATTGCATCAGCTTGTGTGGACATTTGATTTTATGTAGGAGAGATCTGAGATCCTCCTAGTACAAATAGACTGCATTATTTACATTGTGCTCATACAAGTACAGTGCAAGATTATTTGGGCACATTTTAATAGCCACTTTAAAAATGACTGGTCATTCTTAAAGTAGTTGTTAGAGTGCATGTGTGCTGTGGGGGGACAAAGAGAACTAGTCGCGAAAGAGACAGAGCTCATGGAGACGCCATTACAATAACGTCTATAGTAGTACAATGTAATATCTATTTGCTACATATTTTGTATATGTAAAATTAAATAAATATAGTTAGAAAAGAAATTAGTTTTCCAATTATTCAATAAAGAATACAGTGATACAGTCCACAATGAAGTAACAATAGTAATTACAAAAATGACAGATCATATTTAAAACTGTAATATTTTCAATGGCAGGTTTAAAATAATGATACTACTATTGACAATGATTGATCATATTTAAATAACATTTTTTTAAATTTCTGAAGTGGTAATCATTTTAAGTTTTTCTGATTTTATTTTAAAATTGCAAGGGCACGTTTTAATCACGATTTTAAAAAAATGGCTGATTGAATTTAAAGTAGTCATTTCAAAAATGACGGATCGTATTTAAAATTGTAATATTTTCAATGGCAGGTCATTTTTAAAGTAGTGATACTATTGAGAATGACTGATCATATTTAAATAATAATATTTGAAATATTTAAAGTGGTAAAGTTTGTCTGGTATTACTTTAAGATTGCCCGAGCAGATTTGAAACACGACTTTTAAAAATGACAGGTAATTTTTTAAGTAGTCATTACAAAAATGATCGATCATATTCAAAATTGTAATTTTTCAATGGCAGGTCATTTTTAAAGCAATGATACTATTAAAAATGATTTTTTTTAAATTTCTAGTTATAAATGTCTATTCAGGTAGCATTTAATGTAAATATAAAAAACTAGTGGCATATGAGTTTAATTTTCGTAGTATATTTATAGCTAAGATATAACAAATTGTAGGAACATTAAAAAATATGCCTGAAAATAGTTTTCAGGGTCTTGGAAATGTAGCATTTTTTGGAAAAATTTTCTTAGCTTCTTGAGGTGATCAGTAAAAACTTTGCACATTTTAAAAATATTGACCTGTACGACATAATAAAAAAATAATCATTAATGTTTCTGCAAACAATGTAATTGCTAGAGGATGTATTATGGTCTAATTTTTTTCATTTACAGATATAGTCTCTAATAGTTATTTGTCATAACGGTAAAAGATTAATATTTTTACGTGTACAAAACCATGAAACAAAGTTGCACTTTCTCATTCTTATTGATTACGTCTTTTATCAATTTTTGTGAATAATACTACGTAAAAGTGGCACAAATTTTTTATGAAACTATTGTTGACGGAATTAAAATTGCATCTTGTTGATGACTTCATAATATGAATAGTTTATCTAATTCTGCTTTTCAAAGTTTTATACCACATATTCAGGTAGACAAAAATTGAAATCTTTTAAAAACATTGACACAAAATTTCTGCTTTTGACACAAAGATCTACAAGTAGTGTTTATTAAAGGTGCATTATTATCTATTATGTTATTTGATAAATAATAAATTTATCAAATTACTTTAATTGTAGAAATGCTTTAATTGTTTTTGTGAATACTTTATTGGGAGGTGGATAAATTGATGTTAAAAGTTGTAGTAAAGCATTAATTAAACAGGAATCAAAATGTTTACTTATCGTTTTTGTCTTGTTCCACATTTTTCATAAAAGAAATAAGTACAAGCAAAATAACTAGTTAATATTGGACGGTACATTAGGTTCTCACCAAAAAGTCAATAATGTATTTTTTGCACGCTCTGACGGATAAAGGGTAGGCACGCATCTCTCACTAGACACCCACATAAAAAAACACATCGAAGGCACCGATCTGTAAGTATTTTTTTTGTATACGTTTAGTTTTCCACATATTTTTAATAGCATTTGAATATTTTCACTTTTTAGTTCTTCAACTCTTTCTGTTTGCACTGTAGCTGTTGTATTTTTATTTTATTTTATTTATGAAGCTTAAGGTTGTCTTTTCCTTTTTTTTATTTAAAAAAATAAGTAGTAGTTGGTATATTGTTTTAAATTTTAATATTTATCTAGAGAGATGAAAGTAGCGGCCAAACGTTGATAAAACCCGCTTACACCGATCAGCCCACGCCTCAGGATGAATTCCAAGGCATCAAAACTACTTTATCCGAAAATATCTATCACAATTTACGATGCCGAGAGAGCTTAAACTCGAGTGGTACAGTATCACGTAAAACTAGCACGGCATCGGAATATACTCCAGAAAACACTTACATATTGAACAGTAGGCCACCCGGATTGGGAGACCAAACTAGCGTCAGTTATGCTACTGAGAGTTGTGTTACTGTTCCCGCAGAGCAACCTTCTCTTTCACAAGCGATTAGTAAAGATCTAAGGGAATTAGGCGTCAAAATTGTAGAAGACAGTGTATCTTCTAAAGAACATATGCCCGAGTCTGTAGACCACACTGATGCTCTTAAAACAGAGTTGAATAATAGTTTGATGCAGAAAGATGTTGGTAAATTGATGCCTGGTCAAAAAGTTAACCTGAAAGTGTTTGTGTTGGGTGTCGATCAACCAGAATCTGGTCAGGAAGTTGTGAAAGACAAACCTGTTACTAGTTTACCCCCGAAACCGCCAGGTCCGATCGAAAGAATAATAGATATAAAGCTCGAGGATGGTGTTGCGGAAAAATTTAATGTTGAAAAAGCACAAGCAAAAGACGAGAAACCTGCACAAGCCGATCCCAGTTTGAAGGTACCCCAGAGGAAAATATCGAGGTTTTTAGTCAGTCCAGTACTCTCAGGACAGTTGGATTTGCCAAAAGACAAAGATTTTGGTTCTATAGATGTAAGTCAGCCGCCTCCATCTGAAATAGGGCCTGTGGAGAAAACAGAACCTCCACCAGTTCAAAATATTCAGCCTCCTGTAGAAGTTAAGCCTGTTTTGCCGAGTAGCGTCACTACAGATGCTGTTAGAAAGATTTCCGCACCTTTAGAATCAACTAGAACTGGATTGGAGACGGAGAAGCCTCTGGAACAAAAAATTAGTGTCTGCTCTTTAAAAGAAGAATCGACGACGAAAGAAGAAACCGGGGCTGTTTGCGGCCCAGAACTTATAAATACTTTAGAGATGCTGAAAATCAGTTTGGATAACCTAAAACACATCAGTCATCCTAAGAAGGAATCGGCTGAGGGAGAAGCTAAAAAGGCTTCATCCAGCATCGACGTTAGTTCTAAAGCAACTGTGAATTTCCCGTCACAATCTCAACAACAGGCTCAGAGCCATTCCCAACCATCAACTACTCAATTCATACCACCACCGACCTCTCAGCCTATTTCTCAACAACCTGTCATGATACAACCTCAACAACAGAATATTCCTCCATCACAACCAAACTTAGTTCCTGCCCCACAGGTTTTGCCCCAGCCTCAGCAGCCTATGCCACAACCTCTGCCACAACACCAACCACCGTTGCCTCAACAACCACCTCAGTCAATTCCACAACCACAACAAGTGTTACCACAACCGCAACAGTCAGTGGCACAACCTCAGATGCAGCAAAATATTCCGCTTTCCCAACCAACACAACAACCTCTGACTCAACCACATCATCCCATACCGCAGCCTCATCCTGCGGTGCCCCAGCCACAGCAGACACAGCAATCTCTACCACAACATCCCCAGTCTGTACCTCAAACTCAACAGCCATTGTTACAATCCCAGCAAGTTGGTCCATCTCAGCCTTCAGTACAGTGTCAAATGCCACAGCCGGTACCACAGGTACAGCCCATTTCACAGCCCCAGCCGCAACCAGCAGTGATAGTACCTACGTCTGCACCTCATCAAAGTTTCGTTCCTATGTCTATCCCTCAGCAGTACGTTTCCACCACTCCTCCACAGCAGATCAATATGCAGCAACAGATCAGTTCATCCATGCCACAACAAGTTTTGGCCAGTGCTCCGCCTCAGTTGAACACCACAGCACCTAGTCAAGCTATGCAGACACCTCTATCAGCGTTACCAACGCACGATATACCGATACAGGTAAAAATGTTCAACTGTACCGAAATCGGTTAATGCATAGTGTACATTTTAGATTCAGCCGATGTCTCAACAGGCCCCACATATCATACCACACTCTTCTATTTCTCAGCCGGTAGGTCAAATACCTATGCCTTCGATACCCACCAATTTACCTCCACAACAACCGCCTATTGGCCAGCCAGCTGGTGTGGTTCCACCTCAGTATCAACAACCAATTAGCGTACCTCCACCACAACAGCACATCATAGCTCCTACGAGTCAGCCAGTGGACATGCAGAGCGTTATGTACCAGCAGCACGTGTTTCCTCCACAGGCTATTTCTAGTTCGGTGTCTGTGCAGAATTTGTCGGTGGCCGCCGGGCAGCCACCTGTTAGTTTCCAGCACTCTGTGTCCGTGGACGAGACCTTGCAGAATTACGCCGTTAAGAAGATACCAGAGAATCTCAAACAAATTATAGAGAGGTTGGTCGATTGTGTTTTAATTGTAAACAGTGTTTTTATGTTTTTTGTCTGCAGCGCTTCCACCAGAGGGAGCCAGGCGTCGACTCCTCAGAGTGATTTGAAATATGACGCCCATCTGCAGAGTTTGCAGCACAAATTGTCCTCGTTTCCTTTGTCTAGGACTCCGCAAAGTTCTACAGTAAGATTTTTTTTTAAATCGTAATTTTTGGCACTAATATCGTTCAAAGGTATTCTAATAAGTCGGACAACTCGTCTGACGTGGTCAAATATGCTGCCGTTTTTTTCAAGGAAGTTGTAAATCTTTTTGATAGATGAGTGTCAGTCTCTCTTAATAATTTAACCTAGTTATTTTAACCTTTAACCAAATGTGAATAGTTTATTTTGATTTGTTGGAATTTTGTAATGTCAATTGCATACATTTTAAAAATAACATACCATTAATTACATATTACAATAAGTAGGTATCATAGGCAAATATTTAAATTTGGCAACGTAGCGTCAGATCAACACTGAGTTGAAGTGCCACCAGCGGTCAGTGACAGTCTGAAGAGGGGGTTTAAACAATGATTTGAAAATATTTTTTTTCGGCATAAATATGCATTTAAAAATTTTTTTAATCGGGTATTCGTATTATACTCATTTTTCCTTCCCTTAATGACTATGACTGAATCACCCTGTAGTAAGTTAATTTATTCAGCACACTTCTATAGAATATAATTTTTTTTACATATTATCATACTCTAAACAAATATCGCATGAACGCATTTTCTGCTTTTATTAATAAAGTTTGGCAATCGGAAATTTGTACTGTTTAACTCATTCCTTAACACAACAATACAATTTTCTAAATTTATTTGCACACTGCATATTAAACACACTATCGATATTGGATTGGTAGGCAAGGAGAAGTGTGTTGGCAGGAGGGAAATACTAGGCCCATAGCAGAGAACAGGCCAACTTGTTAGAATACCTTTAGTCAGTGCTAATATTTGTGTTAATTAATATTATTTGTTTTTCCCAGGTGTTTGTGTTGTTCTTACAAACTTAATATTATTGTTTGTGTGTGATAATCCCTTTGTCGTTATTGTGTTTGTTACAGGCTCCCCCCAGTCCCCAACTGATTGTAGCATCTCTAGACTTCCCCCAAGACATTATGCATACTAACCTAATCATTAACAAGAATAAAGTAACTAATGCACGTCTGTCTTTTCCAATGTACTCGTACTTAATCGAATTCCCTTTCAGCTTCAGATAGATTCTGGTAGCGGACCCGGCAGCGGCACTACTACCTCAGAAATATTGTCTCCTGTCATCGAAGCGGAGCCTCCCATATTCACCTCAAGCTCTGAGAAGCAGTTCACCGAGCTCAATAACAAGCTTAAGATGATCCACACTAGGAATGATGTCCTGGAGAAGAAAGATGTCGGCGGTGCAGAACTACTAATGGAAATAAGGAGCGATGTGGGTGGAATGCAGGAAGTGCTCAGTGTGCCAAGCGTTGCAAGCGTTTCTGCTTCAACTTCTAATAACCAGGTAGCTTGAAAAGCAAATCATTGTTCACGGATTCCCCTTAATTTTTGTGTGCCGTTTGCTAACAAGTTCTGTTTTAGGTACATTCGAGCACACCAGAGGGTGCTCAGTCTAAGGAGAGGCGTATATCCCGCTTTAAAGTTAGCGTAGTTACAGAGCCCGATAGAAGCAAACTTGCGATACCGGAAAGCCACGAGCGGTCTAGTAATATGTCCGTACCCGAAAACGAAACGAGAAAGGAAGCAGATTTTACGACAGTTATAAATACAACCTTTGATTCCTTAAAAACTACCTTGGTTAAATCCTTGCCTACGGGAGGTGAGTTATAATTTTCTGTCTATTAAAATATCCAATTGTGTTTATGTTTAAAAAGGTATATAGTTTCCGAAATAAGTGTGTTCCACCGTCAATGGGGTGATAGAGAGTGTGAAAATAAACAATTTGTTAAATATGTAGTCAATATGTCATCTTTTCAGGATAAAAAATTGTCAAATTAAAGAAACAAAAAATGAAGATTGTTTTGATAGTCAAAATATTCAGTTTTAAACACTTTTTTAGGTTAGAAAGTGTTAAAAAAAACCATTAGGAGTGAAATTAATAAAATGGTAATAGAAATAAACTATTTATTTTAATTAGGTATTTCAAATTTTTTGATTAAATATTTTAAATTTTAAATGTTTTGATTAAATAATTTTAATATTAATAAAATTTGAAATACCTCGATAAAATTGCATCTAATTCATGATAAAAAAAATAGTTTACTAAAACTGAAGAAACCAATCTGGAAATCATTAGGTGAGGCAGCGATTTTTTTAAACTTTTTTTGCAAATTGCAAAAAGGTTCTACTTCTACAAAAGTTGTCTATATAGCCACAGTACAAGCTTGGTTTGGTCCCACGTCTGGTTATTGAGATATGACATACCTCAAATCTCACCAGACGCCCCTGGATTCGGTTGCCTTCTTTGGGGGTAATAATTCACATACAAATGTCAGGTCTTATTTAATTTATATTTCATTTCCTATACATCAATACCAGATCTTCTAATTCTTGAATTGAATGAGACATTTTGAAATATAACAATCTACAGTCCAAGAAAGCAAGACTCGAAACAAAGCATTAACCAAACTTAACTGAACCTATTTACTGCGTTCTAAATATTTCATCAGTTGATTTGGTAGAGTGTTGATTAATAATTCTGGATTACTTATTGAACATTTTCACAACATTTATTACCCCTTTGAGGAAACTCCTTTATTTCGGAAACACCTTGTACTTATTTCTATCTTTTTCTTTCAGCTGAAGAGGTACCTTCAGAAGAGGTTGCAAAAGTTAAAGTAAGTCACAGGTTTGAACCTCTTGTCGTTTAACTAATATTTTGTGGTTTTTTTATTTTGTTTTGTGACTCACCTTTAAAATTAGAGTTAAGTTTAGTTTGTACACATTTAGAAAACCTGGTGGGTTATACAAATTTTTTGTAACTCGCGAAAGATTGATAGCATTTGGCAGTGCTCGTCTTGATTTCAGATATTTGCAAATCGGGACGAAACATGAGTTTAATTTATTTATAGAAGTTAATGTTTTTGTTGGTAGTTTTTTTTTAGTTTTTTTATTTTTGTATTTGTAGCCGCATGAAGTTGGTAACAACCACAACATTAAGCACGTTCCTCACATTGGCACCACTGCTAAAACGCATCAAAGTTACTCGAATAACATCCCGTCGACATCTAACTTCAGTAACCACCATAAAAACAAGATTCAGTCACACATAATACACAGTAACCGACAGAACGTGTCCCAACCCATAGATATTCCTTCGTTTAAAAAATCCATGTCTTACGTCGACTTGAAAAAGGAAATCGAGAGCCTTTTGCCTATAAATAAGACAACTGAGAGTAGTATAGTTGATACGGATAATCCCAGACGTCCTAGCATCGGCCGGAAGAAGTCCAAAACGTTCCGCCAGTTCCCAAAAATAATCATTCACCCTCCCGAAAATCAATTTAACGTAACTAATAGTATGCCGAACATCCATTCATCCTTATCGAAAGATCTGCATGTGTCTCGTGTTTTCAATAACGTTTCTAATCTAAACGCATCGTGCCCCGATCTGACTAACGAGCACTTTTTCTCAAACAATTTTGACACTGTCAGTGAGGACAGTTTAGAGAACGATGTTTTTGAAGATTACGACGATTACTCCGAAAACTTATCCGTTTGTAGCGATACCCCCGTCTCCGATTTTAGATACCAACAGGACAGATTCTTTCACGAACCACGGTCTCGTAAAATTAACTCGTATTCAGTCATTGAAAGTCAAAATTTGTATTTAAAAGACGTGAATAGTTTGTCCTCGACTAAACAGAAGTATGTCGGTAATATGCCGCGTCGTAAGAAAAAGGATGAAATGCCTAGTGACGTGCTGAGACGCAATTTGAAAATGAAGCATTCGACCTCTGTGCAAAATCTGTTCAAAGACATGCCCAGAAGAAGGGCGAACGAACAGTCATTTGACAGCTACTACACGGTGCACGGGGAGAATAACTTCTCTCACCACGTTCCCATGCATAACAATTCAAATTATTCGATTTACGATTATCCGCCACCTAGCACTAATAGTTTCAGCGGTTTTTATCACAGGCCTTATTTGTACGGTAGTTTCGGTTCTATGGATCACGTAGGTAACTTTCACGGTTCGGAGTGTCCCTGGTACGCTAGGAGCTACGGTTCCTTACCATGCAATAACCTCTCCGAGTATCACACATGTAACACGCCACACCAGACTGAAATTGTATACAAGTGTTGTTGTGGAGGCGTAAACTGTAAATCAGTGGTGCCAATACATGAGTATTTGGAAACGTATTTCAACAGGACGGTAAGATATTCTAGGAAATTTTAATGAATATTTAAATTATAGTGAGATGTTAAATATGGCTTTCAGATATAGCTGGTTTATATATTTTCAATTCTGACAAGTTTTGACACTTTCAAGTAAACATCACACCATCAATATAAATGTAATCAATATTTTCTTATTCCTAATTTATTATATGTGGGAAATACGAAATATACAGGATGTTACAAAAAAGTAAAACAAGTCAAATGATGGAACTATGCTTATATCATTTTGCATGGCAAAGCTGCAATATCTCCAAAACTAAGGCTCAAATCAAAATTTGATCAAAATCTAAAAAAAAGCTGAGAATCATCAGCAAACAGAAGATTTATAAAAATGAAAGCACTGAGATATATCATTTATAAAAGCAGTGAATGAGAGAGGACCCAAGTGTGACCCCTGAGGAACTCCCGAAGTAGCCTAAATTTCTTTAGATTTAAAATTATGCATCTGAGTACGACCAAGCTAGATAAGTTCCTATCTAAGCAATGAGCCATTCAATCCAAGAGATGATAATTTATGCACATGATGATTGCTCCGATCAAAGGCCTTGAAAGTTATTTCAAAAAAATGGATGCTTAATAGCGTAATATACTTTTTTGTAACAATCTGTATTTCAAACATATTCAAAACTTTGAAATAACACATTAAGGAATACTAATATAATGTCGACGAAAATTTGTGTTTCATTTTCACAAAATTGTGAAGAAAATAAATCTAACTATGCAAGGTAACACTTTAGTTTTGCAAGATCAATTCATTAAGTGTTGTTTCAAATTTAATTGTTGAGGAAGGTTTGAATTTTCTTTAATTTCTTCAAATAATAATTAAATCTAAAAATGTCACTTTATATATCCAGCTATATGTATGTATATGTCTTTGTGGATTATTCCTTAAATCAAATTCTCTATTACAAGATTCGATTCTATTTGACCAGATACTTGTACATTAAATATAAAATGTTTTGATTTTTAACAATTGGCAATGTTTTTCATAGTTGCATTGTTGAGACTGAATTTTTTTTTCTTGAAACACTCTTTTAATGAAATACATATTTTGAGGAATAAACCAGTTAAAAGTAATGTCTGTAGCCAAGCCTATTTATTAATTGGGAGCAGGAGGCTTACTGGCTATATTGACCCACTGTATGTTGTGTTTCGTACTAACCATACCTAAATGTGGCTTACGATGCATCTTGTTCTGGTCCTAGAATAGTTTACTAACCATCACAGAATGTGTATGAGAATATGTGCGTTCACAAAAAAAGTTTGTCGTTGCTATTTGCAAATTTCGTTATTCATCAGAAAACATGAATTGTACATATGAATGTGAATCGTCTTTAACGTAGCATTTCTTTATCCATTTTGGCAGTTCATAATGTTATATGAATAATTCCACTGTTTCATCTGCTGATGTTTAATTTTCCCTTTTGTATCATTTATAAGTTTGCTTTATATATTTTTTAATTTTATAAACAACTCATATATGTCGTAATTGATGATGATAATCAAAGTTTAAAAATTGGGATGGAATAATAAATATGGCAGTGCCTAATCGGCTGAAAAAATCTATTGTGATTATAAACAGTGGAGAGAAAACAATATACAACTTGAATTAGTCCTTCGTTTGGTAGCAGATGATAAAATGCGGTTCGGTTTATGTCGTCGTTAGTAGTGTGGCACAATTTTATTATTATAATGTGATGCTACATACGGTAATATGTATGTATGAAAGAATTTCGATAAAATCTTTAAAAATAACTATTTTTTGTGAATGGACTGTTGTAACCAATTATTGGTTTCTGTAGTTACGTGTATACATTTATTTTTTCTCACAATTCTGTTTATTAATGCCCGTTTGCACCGAAGTTAATAAGCATTGCTTAAAAATAAGACATGCTTAAGTATGCTTTTCCTATTGCACCATACGCTAAGATCTTAAGTATGAAAACATATACTTAAATTTAAGCCCCTGTTTGACAGTGACTTATGAAATTCTTGAATTCAAACAGAATTAGAATGTGCGAAAAACCAGCATAAAAATGTAAAAAAGCGGAAAGTGCAAATATAGTGGTCAATGCTAATGAGTGTAGTATTAAAGTAGTAAAAAAGTACCTATACTGGATATTAGATTATATTTGATGATTTGGATACCTACTTTGAAAATTATAGATTTTGCATTTGTCAAATTAAATTATACGAGATCTGATCTATTCTATACAATGGATGAAGTGAATGAAGATGATTTAGCCACACTAACCACAGCGAAAATAAAGTAAATCGTTATTATTATTTGTTTGCCTCTGATATTAACTAGTCTTGATCAACATCAACAACAACCATACCTATATACAACAAAAACAAACACCACAGACATGACATTACACCGAAATCTAACCTTATTTCCATGTAATAAACTGAAGAAAAACAGAAAGAACTAAAATACCTAACATAAAGTAACAAAAGTTACTAGATTTGTGCGTTGTTGCCAATACAAAGACGTACTTTGCTAAGTATGGTTTATAATACGTCCGTGCAATACTCTAAAAAAATATGCATAACTTAACTTTAAGAACAACTTTATTAAATTCTTCTTAGTAAAATGTCGGTGCAAACGGGCATAATTTGTACAAATTAATGTAGTTCCTAACCATAGACTTATAAGCAAAGGGAGACCAAACCATTCATTCTATGAACTTTACTAATAAATCTATGGTTCATTCATAAATTGCCATTTATTTTGTATTCACACATTGTGCATGTGTATGACAAATAGAGCAGAGAGAAAGAGAACGTGAAAATTTCTATTTCATGCAACGTAGAATATTTTCCTCAAACAACTTTCAAGCACGTTGACAATTTCAGTTGATTAAACTTACCTTTGAAAAGACAATTCTCTAGACGCTTGACACTTACACATAATTTTCTTAACAATGTGAATAAAAGTTTCATTAAAAAATACCAAAAAAATAAAACACAAATTCCAACCAACAGACAACACTGTACGTCGAAACTTAACTATGTGTAGTGGCGGGACTGGTATATCAATGAACACATGTATAGAAGAGTAAGCAATGTTGCCGTATTTCCTCTGCATTTTGTTAATACGGAATAGTATAAAAATAAATATGTTTAATAAATCATCTATTACTTTTGTGCAAACAAGTTTTAGAATAATTAATTTAAATTACAAAATACAGGGAGTGGTGTTTTTAATACAGAAAAAATAAAATACAGTTTCCTGGGAATATTCAGAATAAAAAAAGTCTTACATAAAAAGAGTTCTATATTCACGTTTTAAAAAGAAAATTTAACTTCAATCTTGTGGAAAAATAAATCCTAGTACAGCTCTGGCCAAAATGTTACCGCTTGACAGCTATGAACCTAATCGTTGCCCATCCAAAGGCCAAGTCATTGTTGCCAGATGGTACAAGTTTACGGAAATTTATAAAACAGAGATAAGGGGTTTCACTAATTAATTTTTAACTGGATATTTTTTGGAAATTTAGGCTAGTAGTTAATAGAAACCTGGTATAACCTTACCAACATCTTACAATTATTTTTGTTGTTTCTTCACAGCAGAATCGATAAAAATTTATTGTGTAAGGTTGGCTGTAGGAACATATTACAGAAAAAGACTTGTTTTAACAGGTGATCAGTTAGATATCTACAAACCAAGTTAGTTGCAAAGTTACTGCTTCTATAGAACATGATATCCATAACGCCTGCCAGACGCAATATAGGCGAGTAAATAGTACATGACATTTCATACTTTTTACACAATATAATTTTAATAACACTATTATAGACTCTTCTGTTACTCAAATCCTAACAGCAAAACAAACACAATACCATGCAAATCCATAAATACAATAATGTAATGCATCGATTTTGGATCTCGGAACAAAGAGCGTGATATTCGAATATTTATAGATGGAACAAAAAATATAAACAAAATTTAAAACTAAGTATATCAGAAAATTCTTTACGTTTCTCATAATTTCCACTGCATTCCACTCCACCGGTGCATGTATCGCAGTGCGGGGTACTAGATCGACAGGCGCTCGTAAAACAGTCAGGACCGGTATTAACTTTTTGTCACATTTTTAAATCTCGTAATCGACCTATGATGATGACCTATACTATTTTACTTTATTTGCTGGCAGAAATCTAGGTTTGTGCCATTAAAGACACCACACCCTGTATTAACGTTTACTGTTTATGCTAGAATTAATTATGCCAAGCACTAATGTAAATCTGCAAAATGCAGTATAAATGTAAATATGGCAGCTGTTGACTCTCATTCTCTGTAAGAAACATTCCAGTTGCTCAGATTAATAAATAGAATAAAGTTCTTTGATTGTTTCAAAAGTTAAACAGTTGCAGCTCCCTTTACTAATAAATCTATGTTTCTAACCAACAATTGGGATAGTTTTAAATGAGTAAATTACCGAGATTACACTAGCAAATTGTTTGAGCTTCAATGTTAACAACATGGTATAAGATCTCCGAAAAATACTACATTCAATATGATTAATCATAATTAAAATGGATTTTTAACAAAAACTAATCCATATTATTGTAAATTAACATATTGCCTGTTTAAAACATACCTCTCTTTTATTACTATTTTTTTTTCCTTTTATTTGTGCCTGTAAATTTGTGTTGCATTCCTTTCAATCTTTAACAAAATAAATTTACAGGAAACGTCAAATGTTATTGAGAAATGTTTATATTTCAAAAGAATTTAACGTAAAAAATAGGTATGTTGTGAAACATGTATGTACATAGTCGTATTGAACGAGGAGATCTTGTAACCAATGACGGCCTTGCGTTTTATTTCAGAGATTACAACTGTTCTATGTTATTTAGGAGGAGACCTTCGAGGAGATGCTAAATAGGCAGAAAGCGGAGTTGAACGCTTTAATGGAAGCCCATAGGAAACAGCAATTAGAATATATGGGTAAATATAAAAGGCAGACGTACCGAGAAAGTACATGAGTTATGTTTTATTTTATTTTTGTTGCAGAGTTTCACAGAAAACAAACAGAAGGTAATTATCATTTTATCGCTTATTTTTAGTTCATGAGTGTTATTTTGCAAAATGCAGTATACAGGGTGTGCTGCATAAGAACCGACACAGAGTAGGTACATGTCAAAAATATTGTAATTTAACCAAACTTACCTACAGTAACAAGAATAGTTGAGGAAAATGAAACAGTGGATTCCTGAGCTGATTTTAGAAGGGATGTTTCATGTAAAAAAAAAATAATTTTAGCATCCCCTAAAAAGTTACAGCCCTTTAAAAGTGGGTATTGAAATCAAGTTTTCATGGGTTATTTTGAAACTCAAATTAAACACTACAATTTTTGCATGGACGCATTTGTGTTACAGTGTCACTTCCCTGACCTATTCCACTAACCTCACACTAAAGGAGAAAATAATACACTCCTTGTACGTCTATCAGAATTCTTACGTACTTAAACATTTTTCAGAATTTTTTTTTATAGCCCTGTGCAAAACTAAACTTTTTTGTTTCTACAGAAAAATAAAAGCCAGCATCATCTCAACCCCATGATTCTTCGAACAATAATTTTTATTGTAGGTTCCTATTATCATTTTAGTTGTCAGCAGTTTATTTTTTCTACGTTCATGCAAAAAACAATACTTTATTGAACTATATTTAGTGGAAAAAGTGGTTCTCTATCGCACTCATCTGTCATTCTACTGCAGCGTTTTGTCATCATGACAAACATAAACCTTCAAATCGATGTCACATTTTTCTAGACTTAGTGTCATCTAAAAAACATTTTCTGGTTTTTGCATGAACGTAGAAAAATATTGTATGCAACTCGTACAAAAAGTGCTTATTGCACTCGGCGTGCAATAAACACTTTTTGCACTTGGTTGCTTAAATAACTATTTTATCATTGTTGTAACTTTGTAGGGAATACTAAAATTATTATTTAATTGGCTACCGTCTCATTTTCCTCAACTGTACATACAAAGTTGCACCTCTGAGGAATTATTAGCACCCAAAGCCTTAAATTTTGAAAAAAAAAATAATATCTACGACGCTTTACCATAGAAGAACCAAATTTGGTACATGATTTAGGTTTGTTACTGTTAATCTTTGGCTATGAGTTAAAGCAAATTGAAGCACTACAAGGCATTCATTGTGGGCGATTCGCCTCTAAAATTATATCTTTTTCTATTGACCGAATTTAAAAAAAATTATATTCTCCGTAGAATTTAATTTCAATTTTTTTCTTGTTAAATTACATTAACTGAAACAAGATTTTAACAGTGTTTGTTAGAAAATAATCAAAATGTCATTAATAATCAAAAACTTATTACATATTTTTTTCCATACCGCACAGCATTGTAACATTCTATTATTTACATGTTTTTTTTTTACATAATACAATATTCACTTATTTGCAAACTATATCTATGTATTTTTTATAGAATTAGGAGACAATTATTAAAGCAAAATTTCTTTGGCCAATTAACAAATTCGAAAGATAAAGCCTGCTACTGACTTATGGATTCTAATGAACACTGTTATATTGTTTCAGTTAATTCAGTTTTTCTAGAAAACCAAGAAGTTTTTTTTTTAAATTTAAGAATAAATTCAATTGTAAGGAGGAAAATATAATTATTTTTAAATTCAGTCGATAGAAACAAAAGTTCATGTACCAAATTTGGTTCCTCTACGGTGAAGTGTCGCATATACAGGGTTAACTATGACTAAGTACAAAAAAATTAACCACGTGCTCAGGGAAGCCTAAAAGACAATAAAACAATTATTCCAGAATTTTAGCTCGATATTTAAAAAATGGGGCAAAACCCTTTTTCCTACGGAAAGTCGGCGCCTATGATAAGAACTGACTGGGATGGCTTAGATCCATAGATAAAACTTACATCTGTCAACAATATCTACTACCATCGTCGTTTTTTTGCAGCATTTCTAAATGTAAATAATACCTGATAGATAGGTAACAGTTAATCCACTTAGCTCCAGTATTTTGCATTTGTTTTCCATTATTTTGTTATAAACTGGTAGAACTACAAATTTGCTCATTACAGCCACTCACTACCGATAAAAGATACTTCCCGTAGGTACAATTAGATAAAATAGGCATTTATTATAACAAAGTCGAAGGATAGGAGTAGATAATAGACGTTTTAATGTAACCACGGTACGCGGCAATCTTGTCCCATAACCTATAACACCAAACCGGTATTGTAGGAAAGTATCTGCACCCAACACAAATGTCTTTATTTAATAACTATAAAACGTTTAAAAATTAAAATAAGACACTAAACACTGAAGAAGAACACAAAATTACAACGTAAACACAGGAATTCAATTATGACATGACAGCGATACTGACCATATACTGACTGATGAGCGACTGTTGCATGCTTGTAGAGTCTGCAATCAACAAGCCAGTTAACATTGGCGGCGTTAAATAAGGATATAAAATATTATCGAAAAAAATTTTTTTTAGCTTTATAAATAAGTTTGGATTTTTTTTGAAGGGTTATTCCGTTAATTCTTATTTTTCCCTATCCCCTCCTAAAATATTTGTACTAAGTCATAGTTAACCCTGTATATTATTTTCGAAATTTAAGGTTCCATTTTGAGGAAACTATACTCAGGGGTGCAACTTTGTCTTTGGTTAAATTACAATAATTTGAGCACTCCTACATGAACCAGCTCAGTGTCGGCTCTATTGCAGGACACCCTGTATTTATTCATGTATTTGTGTAATGTACTAATTTAATATTTTTTGTTTTCAGAAAATAAAAAACATTAATTTTAAGAAGAGGATTGATGGATTTTAAAAGTGAGAACGAAAGGCTGTATATTAATTATTATTGTTTATATTGTATATTAATTATAAAACTTAGTTATTACTTATAATATAATTGCTGATAATTTATTTTTAATATCTCCTGTTATTTCTAGTTCTTGTTTTATTTATTTTAGAAAACGATCAGTAAAGTCTTATATAGGTGTTGCGTTATTTATTTCAATAAATTCTTCAATTTATATGGCACAGTTAATACAATAAAAAAAGATTTTAAGTTAATTTTTCAGAAACAATATTTTTGGTATTCGAGTCATATTCAGAATAAAATTATTTATTTAATGGTATTTATTAGGAAAATTAGGAATTTATTGCTTATAAGTCCATAAAAGGATAATGAGCCAAAAAATAAAAAAGTATGTATATGATATTTGTAATAATGTATATATGCAATAAAGTTATTATTATGTGCTTGCTAAAATTAATAATTTTTAAGTTTCAAAAATATCTACTTGGACAAATATATTATTTTTCCAAAAGATATATGTTGATTTTAATACAATATCGCAATTTTGTATAATGTTTAGATGGTAAAAAAAAATTACACAAGATGCTCCAAAATTGATTTCTAGATGCATTATGCATTTGCTTTATTGATTTTTATGTTAAATGACCGTAATGAATATTGGACAATCTGTCACTGAATTTTCATTGTCCCCTTGGAAAATTAAAAGGTGTATAACTGCTCAATTTTTTTACATACAATAAATAAAGGATATAAATTAAAGGAGAACCGATTTTTTATACCATTGATTATATATAATATATTTATTAAATAAAATCGTTGCATTATGAATTGTGTTCATTTATCTAATGAAAGTTTCGTTCATATGCGTATCCAGATTAGACAAAAAAGGTAGAGGTATATTGCAAAATATGTTATTACCACAGTTTATATAAGACTGTTATTACTTATACTTAACTACAAAGCAAATAGAAAATGTAAAGCTAAAGATATATTTTTAATTATGTCCTAGAAAGGAGAAATCAAGTCTAAAATGACTGACAAAAATGTGTCAATATAACAACTGAACAGTTCTTTTAAAAAATATTTTCGGGACGCCTATGTATTAACTGGATACTTTGTTAATATGAAATTTGTGTTCCTACATCTAAACAATTTATCCAGAGAAATCTATTTCTCTGAATTTATCATATACTATATTATGTTATAAAAGCCGCCAACAAAAATATTACATTGTATGTAATTGTTTAAACCTCTGTATGAATAATGGATTGTATGTAAAACGGTGAACAATGCCAAATGACGTCAAGATCTTGCGTCACCGAACATGCGCAGTCATCATCCCTTTTAAGAGTAGTGATTCATTAACTGACGGTGGTGTCCAGCAATTTCATATGTTTAATAGTTAAAAATCCAAGAAAATACCATGTTAATTAAAGAATTGTAAGTACAACAAGTTTTTCTACGTATATCTGGAATAAATTATGGTCTTATGTGAAAACTTAAGTGATGAACAGTGAATTTGTTACACGAAAATTAACCCCCTGCTCCTGCCAAATTTACTGGATTTTGGTGTCGGATTTCTGCACTGGTTTTGGCAAGAATGCACAAACTGTATAATTGATTCTTGCAATACAAAACTGACTAGAAAATTTCAGTATTTAAGTCAATTTTAACATAAGACCTTGATTTTTCAAATGGCATTGAACATATTTCATTGAGATCTATATTGACGTATTTTAACCAGATTTTTTCTATTTTTTAGCCGTGTAACATTGCCCCTGACCGTAGAAGAGGTGAGTTTATCTTTTTATTATATATGTCTAGATACTGCACAACTACAATCATCTATAATAAGTAATATTGCACTGTAATTTAAAAAAATGTAAGTACATACATTTTCCATTAATGAACAGTTTGATAATACACGAGACATTAATAGCTATCATAAAAGGAACATATTCCATATACTTGTGACCTGTAATCACCGTAGTAAGGTTGTCTATTAGACATTTTAAGGTTATGTGACGATATTGAAATTAATTGATTTGGGTTGTAATGGGATGATATTTTGATATCACATCGTAAATTATTAGAATTTAAAACATGTATTTTTTTTTTTGGTCAACATATTGTGTGTAATGTAACCAAAATAAATATTTGTAATTTTGGAATTTGCTTATACTAACATTTATACATCCCACTAGCTGAGTGATCATTTCCAGCAACTTGTTTACTGTTTTAAATTATAACTATCTTTAGCCAAGGTTTTGAAATTATACTGGTCCTTAAATTGCTTCTTGGAACTATAAAACAAATCCTTTCATTAGTTCTATTGTAGTACAGTACCTACATTTTTTCTATTAATAAGTATGTATTACCACATACTTAGTCACTTCCTTAATTTCTAAAAATTTTGCGTTCTCCATGAGGTTATTTAATCAATATTTTTATAAATTTTATTGTTAATGGCTGTTGTAAATTGTAAATAAGTACTATATTGTTTTATTATGGATCATATAAATTAAGTTTATCTTCAATACTGAAACCAAATACATACCTAGGATTGTTTAAAGATGAGATAATCTCATAATTTACATTTTGCTGATAAATTTATGTTTGTTGCAAAGAAGTTACATTCAAATTTTCATGTTATTAAAGTCATGTTTCAGCTTTTTTTTGCAATGCTCTAATATATACACCTATTTTGTTTTACTGTGACCGTTTTGTGTTAAATAGGGGAAATAAGGATCATACATTTATTGCAATTTTAATGAGCACTATTTTGTTCCTGTCAGATAGATTGTGTCAAGGTCGTACTCCTATTTATGCAAAGTAATTGTTATTAATAGTTAGATGACATAAAACATGTAATTTTGAAGAACAGATTTTGTTATAATTATTTTAGTCATAAACTAGAATTGTGAATATACTAAGGGATTGAAGTTCATTTTATTCCCGAGCTATTTTTTGCACACTCTGGTGCTTAAAATATTGAGTTAATTTTAAAAATTATTTCATTATTTACTGGTTTGAAATAATATCAGAAACATCAAATCTAGATACCTATGATATACTCTACCAATTGTCAAATTACCTTAACAACTATGCTCCCAGCTATGTGAACTTCATAAATAAATAATGTTCATTTGTTTTTCTTGGAGGGATTCAAAATAGATTTAATTTCTGGAGGATTAAAACCCCAGTACATTTTCTAAAATTGTTTTATCTTTAATACAATATATGTATATATATATATTTGTTTTTATTAAGGGAAAATGTTTACTAAAACAACTGATTTATTTGTGCTTCAACATGTATGTTTGTTTTGTAATAGTAAAGCTTAATTATTTAATGATGACCTTAATACTGCATAAACTTTTAATACCTAGGCAATGGTTTCATAACTGTGATAGTTTTAAATATTTAATTCAGTTCACTTTGGCGTAAATAATAAATATATAAATTTACTTTTTGTTACTATCTATGTTATAACATTGTAAAAGTGAAATTAGTACATTATTTCATTGAATTGTTAAGGATCGACTTCAGAAAAAAATTAATTATGCAATCTGATCCAAATCAGTTACGATTTAACTTTTTTTTTTCATAATTATTGATCCAAGAAGAATAACAAATTTTCTCTTCTTTTTGTGTTCTTAAAATAGTTGTTTTCTTTGCAGTGTACAATACAACAATTTATGTTTAAGCATATGTGAAAATTATCCTTAAGCATTATATAATTTCACTATTAAAATTCTGTAGATAAATAATTTTAAAATAATAATAAAGTTTAAGAACACGTTTTTACGAGAAATATTCAGAAGTAATGAAATTTACTCATTTTGCAATAATCAATATTATTTAAGTGACTTTTTTAATACTGCCATAAAATTTCCGATAACAGAAACATGTATTAGTAATTTATGATTTAATAAGTAGTTCAAAGTTTGCATAATAATTACAAGGTCGCAATTAAATATTAATCTTTTTCTTCACCTTTTTGGTTGAAACCTCGATCGAAACTTATCTCAAAATGTCAAGTTTCTTATAAATACTAACAAACTTTAATTTGGATCCCCCACTTTCTTTAATTTGTATCAATTTTCATATAAATTATATTCTAATTGTTTCGAACTAAATTATTTTCAAAAATATTACGTTACAATCCATGTTAACACAATTTTATATTTGGCAGTTATTTTTATTGAAAGAGAAATTAATCTATACTGATATAGGCATCAGTAAAATCTGAAATGGAATTTTTATTGCATCTGTCTGTAAAACAGCATTGTCACAAGCATTATCAACTGATAAAGTTTAGTATTCCCTATAGTGTCAATTACAACTTAAACAGAAAACTAATAGTGTTATCTTTTTGGTTTTTAGTGTAATGCAATAGGAATTAGAGGAAACTATGTACAATGTAATTTTGATAATGTATGGAAACATTTTGTGATGTTCGATATAGTGACAACAGAATTATTGAAATCTTTGCTTATACAGGGTGTCCTGAAATTAATGCAACATAGAACAAGAGTGTAGCCAAACTTACTTAAGTCAAAAGCTGATGTGAGTGTAAAAATGATTCAGGGGTGTCAAAGTTAAAATTTTATTTTTGATATTTGTAAACAATTTTTTAAATAATCCAAATATTTGCATACATTTTGAAGATTGGGGGTTTTTGGGGGCGAGTAATGATAATTTGTTTCTAATTTTGACATCATTAGTAGAGGGCGCCACTTATGGCACATTATAATTCTTTTAAATGGCAGATCTTTTTGTGGCTTAGTGTATACATCTGACTGTTAACACAATTGATTCTCCTGCTTTTTTATATGAAAAACTAAGTAGTTAGGAAAAACTGTTTTCGAAATAATCCTATTTGAAACACAAAATGCGCCGAGTAAAAACTATTTTGGTTTCAGGTAAAATGCCTTTTCTGCTGAAAATACAGCAAATTGAACAAGTCACTCAAAATGGTAAATTATGGTGCCATAAGTGGCGCCCTGTACTAGTGACACCAAAATTAGAAACAAATTTGAATTTATCGTCCCTAAAAACTTCCGATGTTCAAAATATTTGAATTTTTAAAAAAGTTATTTACAAATATCGAAAATAGAGTTTTAACTTTGCCGCCCCTGTATATTTTTAACCATCAACTTTCCATAAGTTTATCTACATTGCATTATTTTGTCCTCAGGAATTTACTCTTATCCTGTGTTGCATTAATTTCGGGACACCCTGTAGAGATGTTCAATGATTCAGTATGAAGGAAAAGGCAGTGTTAATATAACTTGGTTTGTTAAAGGAGAAAAAGATAATTTACTGAAAAAAGCAAAAAAAAATTTCTGATTTTTTTTTAAAAACAATCCAAAAGTTAGTGACTAACACATGTTCTTTATTTATTTTCTTCATCTATCAAAGTATTTTATCTTAATATGTATAATGTACCAGGGTTATTTGCAGCGTTCTTATACTGAAGGTATAGAGAACCTATACACACCTGTCCACAAATTTCACCAATAATATTTTACTGCATATTCATGACGATAAATAAATACGACCTACGAAACAAAGTTAAATAAAAAATTCTTGGTTTTTGAGTTACAGGCCTTTAAAGATGTCAAAAATGAAACTAATTTAATTAATAATCTTACTAATCGTACTGAAATTTAGTACATTTGTTTAGATCATTATTGTATTACTTATTGTATAATATTATTTATTAATATATTATCTTTTAAAGCTTTAGTGAAGGGTATATACTGGGTGGTTGTTTTCTCCAGCTGCCACCCCCTTTTAGCGGTGAAAAATTTTACAGTAGTTGTATTTTTTTTTAAACAGACAGCAACATTGAAAAAGTCACATTATTCTAGAAAAAAATTGTCTTTTGAGAAAATTCCCTACGGATAATCAATCTTGAGAAAAATGACATTATTTGTAGGTCTATATGTTTATGGTTAGCGAGTCACAGATTTAAAACATTGAGTTAAGTAGGCGATGAAAACAAAATGTTGTTTGCTGTTGCTACAACATTTTCTCTTTAACCACATTATAAAACTGTATTTTCTTTGTATTTAGATGTGAAAATACATACATTGACTTTATATATACGCTTTTATATAACCAATCATACATACTTAAAAAAAAATTGTGATATTTGTGTTCTAATTACATTCCTACAGGCCACGTTTTCCTTATATGTTTATTCAATCTTCCAATTTGGATATAATGACATAACGATGAAATAATTACTTTGCTACCGTGTCAATATAGCCGAATTCCACTACAGTTTTACGTTACACTTTTTCGTTTTATTTCTTTGTCTTGCTATTCTTAACTTCATCGATATTTTTTCCAGTATCAAGTTGCTCAGCTGTTCAGTGTGGCTGAGGCGTCCAAGGACAACACCGGCGGTGGGGAAGGCATCGAAGTTCTGAAGAATGAGCCGTTCACCAACTACCCCCTTCTGGGCGGCAAATACAACAGTGGACAGTATACTTACAAAATATACCATTTGGCTAGTAAAGTGCCAGCTTTCATAAGGCTTCTTGCCCCGAAAGGCAGTCTGGAGATCCACGAGGAGGCCTGGAATGCTTATCCTTACTGTAAGACTGTCATTACGGTGAGTAAGTTTTATCGTATTACATGAATGTTGAAAAATTTTGAAGTAGGTATGTTATTTGTTTTTAAAAAATCAAGAGACAAAAGAAATATCTCTTTTTTGATACTACGTCATATTTTTATAATTTGAAAAGAGCAAGAGCATTTTTTAAACTTCTATTCGATACCTGTACTGCTAAAATCGTTTTCTCTAAAATAAACACAAACCGTTAAAATATATGGCAGTTTGAGTCACCTGAGGTAATTTTCATTGTGTACATGGCATTTGTCCAACTAATTATTTTCCTTAATGTATGTATATCGAGTCTCTCTTGTAGAGTTAAGAGATTTATTTACGCAGGCAGACTTAGCATTATACAGGGTGATCCGTAAGTAATGACCTATGGAGACATGCTAGATTTTTCATTTCAAAATATTACGATCCAAGCCAATCTGCTTTAATAAAATGTTGATAATAAAAAAGATACAGGGTGATTTTTTTGTAATAATTACACTGTATTTGACTGTATCAACTTAAAAATTTGGGAATGAATGTTTTTGGATATGAGAAATAATCTGTTCTCTATTTCGATGTATTCCTTATAGAGCGTCATATCTACCATATTTGTGAGATAAATGTGAGTATAACTTTTTTATCCCTAACGTTATCACGTTTTCATAAAAAAATCATAAACCTACATTGTTTTTGAGGAAAAAAAGTATACAACGTTTTTAAAATGCAAGTCATACTGATTCTTGCAGCTCCAGATAGTACTGTCCTGAATTAGTTTGTGGATAATCCGAAATGTGAACAAATTTTTTATCTTTTCTTTCTCCAAATCCCTGAACAGATTTTTAAAATTTTTGATTATCAGGTTCGAATCAATTTTGAAATCTTCTGTTGACAAGTACGTTCATTGAATTATAATTGTAAACAAATAACAGTCATCTCTCGTATCTGAATATGACAAATTATTGTCTCAGAATTTTTCGATTTTGTAATTGATTTTAACCAAATCTGGATACCTTACATTTACAAATACTTATTAACTTTAACATGAATTTTGTCTAATAATTGTTAAAATTTAACTTACTGTGCCTACTACGTTAAAACATTGTACAAGGAACTATGCAACTGATTGTTGGAAAGCTATTATCTCGAAAATGGCCAATTTCTTAGACTAATGACGAGTATGCCTTTTTTCCTCAAAAACAATGTAGGTTTATGATTTGTTAATAAAAAATGTGATAACGTTAGGGCCAATAAAGTTTTTTAGTAAAAAATCTTAAACCTACCTTGTTTATGGGGAAAAAAGGTATAACCTCTTACTGTAATTATTACAAAAAATCACAAGGACCAGTACTTACGGACCACCCTGTATAAGGTGGTATGAATATTTTTCTTTCACAACAAAATTGGTACAATTTTTTTAAACATGAAATTAATTGGTATTTTACTTCATGATAATTAAAAAGTTAAAACATGTTTTAACATATGTAACAATTCTTTGAGGTCATCGTAATTTGATGTTGGCAATTAAGAAAGTCAATTTAATCAGTTGTTTAAGTGACTAATATGTTAAATATAATAAACTTGTATTAACACTTTTGGTCTATTTATAACATATCAGAACCATTGAACTATGTCATAACGTAGACAGCGGTTTTAAAAGGAAATACATTACAAGATAATTTAGAGATATGAAAATTATATATTGGCATCGAAATGTGTTGGATAAAGTTCCCTTCTAACCCACAAAGCTATTTGAGATTTGTCGTAAATATAACCGCAAGTGATATAATTGTTTGTTCTCTGATTTGACAGATTGCCAAAAGAGGTGTATCGAATTATTTTTATTGACAAAGGCTTTAATGACTTTAGTATCTTAGCTGTACACAGATATTTTTATTCTGAGGAATAATCTATTAGTTTCGAGATGATAAAATTGTTTGTTTATCTATCAGAGGCTTTGCAGCTGTCTTCATTTGCTTCTATTTATAAGTAGTATTTTTTTCATATTGAAGCAATATATATATTTTTTTCTTTTTACAGTTATTTAATTGAAATCATTGGATATACGTGTCTTGTAGAGTATCTTAGCAACTACAGGAGATCGAAGGATGTGATTTTTACAACACTAGGTTATTTTTTTTGTGAAGTTTAAAATATCACAATCAGAATGTTCATAACCTCGTTTTTGAGATACAGGGTGAAATTAACAAAAAACTAATTTCAAGACAATCTTTGTATCGGAGAATAGCTGAGATATCGATGAAAATTGCTTCTGATTGATTTTTTTACTCATAGTTCAGTCGCAATTTCTATATAATATTTTTTCAATCTTAAATAATTTCAATAGTTTTTCTAATGCCATTGTCAATTAATTTGCATCTTATTTTTTTATTTATAAATTACTTAATTGGCATACATAATTTTTTCAATTACTGGAGTGGTTCATTAGCCAATTTTCTATAATTATAAAAATGTATGGCCAACAACTCAACAACGCTTTTTTTAATGTAACGTTTTTTGACAATTTCCAAAATATAAAGTACCAACTGTTATTGTTATGAAGGGAAAAATTAACTCTACTTAAAAAAGTCTATCAGAAGCAATAATTTGCATCATTCCAATATTTCAGCTATTCTTTGAGATACGAAGAATCCTTTAAAAATAGTTTTCTTTTTTAAATTTCATCCTGTAACTCAAAATGAAAATTCTTCATTTTCAGTTTCTCCAAAAATTAACCCAGAGTTGTGAAAATCGCATCCTTCTAGATCTTGTAGTTGCCGAGATACCCTGCAATTATAACAAAATACTTCCTATATATATTTGTTCTTAATGCACCTCCTATTGTAGTTATGGGTTTACGTTTAGGGTTATAACTTTTATCACCTTGAATGTATAATAAAATATTGGTACATTGTGTTAAACATAGAGATCTATGACTTGATGCTAAAACATACCTTTTACTATTATCCAGAAGCGGGTTTTATCACAATATTTTTCAAAATTTTGACAAAACTAATTTTATCAAACTAAAAATATAATTTTTCGATTGTTTGAAGGTATTTCTTTAAATTTGATGCTCTATTTATTTCATAAAAATGAACAGGTTTCGAGATAAATTGGTTATTAAGAAATTGGTACAAGGATAACAACAATTACAATTTACGGCTCATTTTGAACATTTCCCGAAGTAAAATTTTAAATTTGGATTTTTAAATGGTCCTCCAACCTATTTAAAGGTTTTTGGACTTGATAAGGTTAAATAAACTAAATGCGTGAAATAAATTCTAAATGTTGTGGTCTTTGTATCAATTTTTTTTTTTTATTCAAAAAGCATTCATTTTTGCGAAATAAATAAAGAGCATCATTTTTAAACAAAAACTTTCTGAGTAGGTTTCTAAAAATATTTTCACTTTGATATAATCTCGTCAAAATTTTGAAAAAAATTGTATGCACCTTTATGGACACCTAATAAGATATACAGTGCTTTCGAAAAGTAACGAATAAATTCATTATTTTTGAAATTGAGAAGTTTTTGAAAAATTCCCTAGCATGTCGATTTTGTTTTTAAAAAAGGCACTTTTTGACATAGGACCCTTATTTGTAACGTCATCGTTGTTCGAGATATGACGTCATCAACAATTTTTTTTCAAATAGCAACCCCCAGTTTTGACCACGCCACTTGAAAGAGCCTGTCATTCTACATACATACATCACGAAAAATTATGGTGTTACATAACAAAAATTTCAAGTTCACCTCCCTATTATGCAACACCTGTCCGTGCTTATTTAGATGAGCTGTTCCCGAATCGTTGGATAGGGAGAAGGGGGCCGATTGAGTGGCCAGCCAGATCGCCTGATTTGACATCCCTAGATTATTTCTTGTGGGGATACTTAAAAGCAAAGTATACGTTACTTAGACCGGTTAATTTAGAAGATTTAAAAGCAAAAATGTGTCACTAGATGCATTGTATACCTCCTGAAGTTATTATATATAATATTCAAAAAAATAATTTATTAATCGTCTTGGTTACTGACAGACAACCAACGGTGCACAATTTGAACATTTAATTTAGTTGTTTTTACATAATCATCATTTTCAGTATTGTGAAAATAACATTTTAAAATCTTCGCTCTTTCAAATGGCATGGTCAAAATTGCTATTTAAAAAAATTGTCTATGACGTCATATCTCGAACAACGATGACGTCACAAATGTGGGTTGTATGTCAAAAAGTGTCTTTTTAAAAAACAAAATGGACATGCCAGGAGATATTTTCGAAAACTTCTTAATTTCAAAAATAATGAATTTATTCGTTACTTTTCAAAAGCACTGGTACCAAAATCTTATTAAAATTTACATGGTGGTTCCAAAATTGTAACCCTAGACTTTGAAGTGTGATTGACGACACTCTCAGATCTAACAAAATAAACAATTATCGTTATTATTTATTACTGATTATGTATGTATGTACTACACTTATTACTATATTATAATAATTGATTCCTTTCCTCTTTTTTCTGACATAGCTTTTTAGATCTGACAGTGTCGATTGCAACGCCCCCTGGATTCTAATGGTTTACCAATGTCGAAAGTTAACAAGTTGGACAATATTAATTAGACCTACCCCGTTGTTCCTATATATTTAATAATTGAAACGATTAAATTTATTTGAAAATAGTGTTAGCGGTCACTTAACCAAAAATGACCAAAGGGACCAAAGCCATCAGTAAGCATAAATGACCGTTAAAAAAAAATATTGCAAAATATTGATAGCAATTAATTAATTTCCTACCACCACTTCAATAACTTCAATATTTGTAAGCCATCATATACATATACCGTGTCTTGCACATTATTTTGGAGATAGGGTGTTCATTTCTCTTTAAATAAATATTAGATCAAAAGTATGCCATAAGATCTGTTAATATTATTAATACTGCTGTCAGTATTTTTTTTCCTAATGCTAGTCTCATAGAAGCCATGTTAAAATTGTTAACCGTGCATTTTTCAGAACCCACTCTATATGAAAGACAAATTCAAATTAGTTATAGAGACTATGCATGCTCCCGATAGAGGCCAGCAAGAAAATGTAAGTAATGATTTCTTCTGTTTTCTTTTTTATGTCCTGGGTAAATCGTGCAATGGTAATGGGATTCTGTGTAACGCCTATTGTAAATATCGCTTCGAACGACTTGTGTGCTTTAAATTTAACGGAAACGTGTAGAATCCCGGCTATATGAAGGAGAATTTTGTTATCTGCATCGAAAGTATGCACATCGCCGATAGGGGCAAACAGGATAACGTAAGTAATAGTGGTGCTTCTGCTCACTAATGTTGTAGGTACGGTAAAATGGTGTTCAACCTCCGATAACATAATTTTTAATATTTCGAGAGAGATGTATCTGAGGTTGGGCGATTTAATTTTAGCACATACGAATGATACATAAGAGTTTTGCACTTTGAAGTGTTTTAACTTTCTATCCTACTAATATATAACACATAATATGCGTAAACGATTTACACTAACTAGTATTTCTCGTTTTAATATTTGTTACACGCTGTTCACCTCATAAACTAACCTATCATTAATCTGCTTTTGCTTTGAGTAATGCATGACTTTATAAATGTACCGCGAGGGCTCTGGCTTGGGTGTTGTACAGTGTCATAGTGATCAATGAAATTATGTGAAAATGAGAATAAATTTCCCGAGATTTAGTTGCAAACGTTAATGAAACTACCCAACATAATATGTCATGAGTATTTTGTTGTATATTTTGGTTTCTTCAGTTATTTATTTGTACACAAAGATCTAAAATGGCTAAATGTAACCTATTTACAAATATTTTTTGTGCAATTCGTTATTTTTTATTTCCATGGTTGGCAACACTAATGTTGATATCATTGGCTACTTAATGGATTTTATTAAAGGATCTTTAATAAAAATATTTTTGACATAAATAATTTTGAGTAGATGGAAATTAGTTTTAATAATGTTCATGTATGGCGTCAACTTCAGTCATTTTGGATCTTCTGCAGTAGTAGTCTATGCAGTCTTACTTCCATGTTTTAGTAAAGTAGTTTTTTCTAATTCACTTTTGGTTGTTTTGTAGTGAAAGCAGTATCACAAAAAATAACTTTACACAATGTATCTCTATAAATGAATTGCTTTTATGCAGAGTTAACTATGAATATACCCAACTGCCGAAAATCTTGACTCATGTTATAAACCTGCTCACAATTTATATCAAAGAAACATATATGCAGCCTATATATTTTTCCTATAAAATCGTGTGCCGCATATCTGTGAAAGCATACCCGATTACACAGCTTCTGCTGCAGCAAATATGCATGCGTCAGATCGAAACGTTAGCCTTCTATTGGTTGTAACAAATTGACGAATCCACCTGTTCCATCTCCAGCGCTATCATGGGCGGTTATATCCTCCGCTAATTTAATTATGAATGTAATTAATTTATTAGTAATTTTGTGTTCTTATGAATGAAGAATAATTCAAGCTCTACGTAAGGTGCGAGGCACAATATGAGTGTAAATGATATGTTTGTTCCAAATAAATACTTTTGTACGGTCACGATACTGTCACGGGATTATATGCACTGATAATAGGCGCATGCATCAAGTTTTTACCGTGCATGGAATTGCGAATGTTTGGAACGTTTTCTTGACCGAAAAATGAGTGGGAACAAACATAATATAACCTCTGCACTAAACTTTGAAGTTGTAAACAACCTCGTATACAAGTCATTATTTAAAATTAAAAACTAGTCATGGATGGACATTTTAAAATTCTATTTACTATTTATCGATAAAAAAAAATGTCTAAATTGAACAGTTTTAATGTAAAATCTAAACGAGTTTACTTAGTGCGCATGTCTATACAAACAGTTCACAAGTAGTTCCTACACATGACCATGTACTGATATTATCGCCGTGGTATGGTTCAATGCTCGTCCCAAAGATATGTGGAATGCTAAGGAAATCTCGTACAATGAATGATAATTTTGTGCAGACTCGAAACCGTATATTGTACGGTATAGCATATCTGTATAGTATAATAAAGAGTCGCCAAGAAGTACTGCAAAACAGAAAATAGTGGAAACTCCTGGAAGGAAGATGGTATTGTAAAAATGAGCCTTTGACAAAAAAAAAAAAATGGGTTCCTATATTTTACAAGGTGAAACTTTGACAAGAAGATATAAAAGGGTGCTTTTGTGATTTCTGGGTGGCATGAATTATGGTTTGTGAATTTCCGTATAAATGAAATCGAAATGAGTATACTGATAGAAAAAGACACTGTTTAAAGTAAATATTCATAGGTCAGAATCTGAATCGAAGAATGTATTAAATTTTGACAAACCGTGAAGGTCATACGGATATAATAAGTGTTATTGTTTGACTGTTATAGTGAAAGTGTAGAAATCAATAGTGAATACTGTGTATATATAGTGCAATGTACTCTAAAACCTTTTGTCCTTATGAATGCAAAATTTCCGAATATTTGTGCAATTCATTTAGTTTGTTCAAAATGGTGTATGTCTGGTGGCCCTACAATTGTTCGTATTTCGAACATCGATTAACATATGCGCAGATTTTCCGGGGATTTTGGCAAATATTTTAAACGTCAAGCTAAAATTTCAAAATCAAATTTTTGCCCTTACCAATAGTTAACACTGTATACATATAATGCATGCTTGCCAACTTTTTACAGCTAGATCGTAACATTTCTGTTGCAATGTGTAATCACAGGGTTCTCAGCGTCAGGAAAACCTGAAAACCTGGAAATGTCAGGAATTTGAACTTTGTCAGGGAAACGTCAGGAAAGTGCCAATAATTGTCAAAAATCAGGGAATTTTATTGTCGTCAGGAAAATTTCTGAATGTTACTCCTGCCGTGTTTAAATTCTTTATTTAATGAACGCACCCAGTTGCCTATTTCTGTTTGTTTTAATCACACGCACTCGCAGATTGATATAAAGAAACATATATATCTGGGGTGTTTAGCTGTTTTTATACATATTCATCGCCTGTTTCAAGACGTATTCAATGGTGAAGTTACTTATGTAATGCACCAAGAACATGTATAGTTTCAAATCGTAACGTCATTAAATATTTGTTTCTCTTTAACATCACACTCCACTTTTTGATTATTGTTTATACAATTTATTGATAACAAAGCTACACTAGATTTGGATTAAAATCGAACAATTATTAGAGGCAGAAATTATTAACAATATATTTCTTGTTCATGTTTTTGTATATATATTTGGAAAATGTGTGAGATCTGCAACAAAAACATGGAATTGATTTTAGCAACTGCAAACCAAAAACAAATAATTACCTACATGTTCGTGTGAGTGACAGGTTTAATGAAATTTGGAGAGAAAAGTAATTGGATTATGCGTTTGTAATGTAATTTAAGTCTAAGAATACGTTAAAATTTGTAGAGATACATACAATAATCCACAACCAATTCCTTTTTAAATAAACAAGATAAGAAATATAAAAGTATCAACCATTTTAAACATAAAATTTTGAAATCCCTATCCAGCAACTGCTACATAGACCTTAGCAAAGCATCTAAAGAGTTCAAACAGGGCTCAGTAGACATTTTAAACATGGTTTAAAAAGCGACCTATGTGACGTTACTGTTTTAATGCAAAAATATAGTGTTTTGAACCGATTTGAATACATTTAATGACATACAACAGCTAAAGCTGTTTTTTGTATAGCTGTTTGCTCAGTAGTAAAATCTATTTTTATTGGTTTTTGTTGTGTTTGTTTATACATATTTCTATTAGATCTCTTAAATATATATTATATACATATTTCTATTAGATTTCTTATATATTTATATTTGTTAATATTTAACACAGTACAATGACTGAAATAAATATTTCTAATATGTAAAATTAAATATCCATGTCACTTATTTGCCATCGAATGGGCTCATTTATGCCTATCATTTGACTTGTTTTTACTTTGGTTTAAGTTTTAAAAAATATGATATTTTGTATGCTTTTTGTCAGGGAATTTTTAAAAAGTATGTCAGGGAAAACCTGAAAATGTCAGGGAATTTGGTTCTGAAAAATTGCTGAGAACCCTGAATCACTGTTCCTAGAATGCCTTTATACTAGTAGTTACATATACATAATATAACTTAAAAGTTGTGGATGCTCAATTTTAGAACAAAAATACATCTTTGCTGCTGAAAATATGCACTTGTCTGTATTTGGTAATTATTTCATGATATTCGCAATGTTAATAGTAACTCATTATGTATGATTTTTTTGCAAAAAAAATTGTCAAGGTAAAAACAAGAACTATTAAAGTATAATTGCTTTATTAAATAGTTTAGGTAAATATAATTTTTTTATTTTTATTTTTGGTTGTTTTTTAAATTTTTTCTTATTTTGATTTTTATAAATTTGCTATTATACAGAAATGTAAAGAATAAAAAGTAATTTTTAGCTAGCCTTTTATTTTTTCAATGAGTTGCATGGATGCAAAAGAAATTATTATTTGTTCTTGAAGAAGCTCCCTTGCATCTTTTTGTGTTTTATCATCGAAGAAAAGCTGTTAAATTGAGTGAAGATTATATGAAGAGTCACATTTTAGGTTCACGAACTAACCGCGGACAAGCTGAAGCAAAGAGAGGTGGTGTTTATCGACATCGCCAACGATACCGTTGCAGCGGGTGATTATAAAGAGGACGAAGATCCCACCAAATTCAAATCTCAGAAGACAGGACGAGGTCCCCTTATCGGACCCGACTGGAAGGACAAAGTAGATCCTGTGATGACATGTTATAAATTAGTTACCGTAGAATTTAAATGGTTTGGATTACAGGTAAGTAAAGTGTCAAGATAGCTGTTAGTGAGCATAATGTACTTACTTACATTGTATGTTAATTTCCAAGATTTTAAAGTTTTGTACAGGTTGTTGTGTTCTACAAAAACAAGGAAAAAAGTTCTCCAAATTTTTAACCTAACTTGATTTGAAGTTACAGAGGGTTAAATGTTTTTCAGAAAGAAAAGAAGTTTTCTTTAACAAGTTTTTAATGAATAAAGATATTGCTGTAAAATTCCTCAAAAAAAATTCCCTCCATACCTTGAAAACAGATCGAGCTGGGACAAATGTGTTTTTCCTTTGTTTTTGTTTATAGAACTTCCTGTATATTGTGACTTTTGCCTTATAAAAACTGTAAAATGGTTTTAGTAATAAAGTTAGGTCATATAATTGGCAGTTTGCAATGCTATCAATTTTCCATTGAAAAAACTAGTTGATGTTGTAACGTCACAGAAATATTACACGGCTATTTCACAAGTATAATTTTTTTGTTTCAATTTTTTTAGACGAGGATAGAAAGTTTCATTCAAAAGTCCGAAAGGCGACTCTTCACAAATTTCCATAGGTAAGTAAATTATTTTGTCTTTTACTGTAGAAAAAGTCAATGATTTTCTAAATTTTCTTTGTGATAAAATTTAAGAAGCTTCTCTAGATATCTTGAAACTAGTTTAAAAATAGTATAACTATTTCAAATTTTATTTTGTGTTGTGGGGAAAACTTTAAGAAAACCATCTACGGTGCGTAAAGGGGTACTTGTGGTTATTATGTAAAGACACCTGTCATGGTAGGTCTGCAACATCACATATTCAAAACCTGTTGGTCAAAAAAGAAAAATTGTTAGGTCAATTGTTTTTTTTTTTTTGGTGAAATTTATCATGCATCACAATAAGGTGTATTCCGTACATTGTGGGACAGGGACAGAACAACTGCTTGTTTCATGCAGAGAGAAATGCTCTTACCGAGAACCTTTTCAACAAAATGCTCTTTGAACCGTTCTTCCTGAGAATAAAAGAACATGGCAAAAAATTTTTAAATTTAAGTATGCTCGTAACCTCTGAAGAAGGGCGTTTTAGGCGGGTAAATAATTTTCTGTGAGGAAGAAAGTGATCAGCCCCAAGTTGTCAAAAGGCGGTGTTTGCAGATGTCTGCTTTAGTTCATCAGCTACCCCATGAAATACCTACTTTATTAAGTAGTGGATAAACTTGGCGGTATAATGTGTAATACAAATTTAAAAACATGTTTAAATAATTCACAACATAACCTTGTTTTCATTACTTGGCATAAAATCCACTATAGAAAAACGTTTGCTACATATACTTTCAAGTGTTATATAATTTTCAATTTATTACGGTGGTATTCATAGTCTGTCTCCAGTCGCGAGCAATTTCCGTCCCGAAATTATGCGAATTTTATAATGAAATTCAAATAATTTCGGACGGACAATGAATATAGTGTACTGTAACAGTGGTGTCTTATATCTTTTTCTCGAAATTATGTGAATTTCATTATGAAATTCGTATAATTTCGGTACAGAGACCGCTCTCTGGCGACCGGAGACGGACTATGAATACCACTGTTAGAGTTTTGGGTCTACGGTAAGTGTATGCAGGGAAATATCAAAAATATACTATGAGGAGTACTAAAGAACAGCTCAGATTTTCTGAGAATTTGTGCAAATATTCTTGTGTATGTTTTGGACACTTTATAACTAAATATCAATAATATTTGCAAAATTACAAAAAAAATATAGAAAATTGCAACTACACCTACACATACAAAACCGATTTGTTGAATTGTTGTTGACCCGCACACCCGACTTATTACAAATTGGCACTTTTCTTTATTCAAAATAAAATTTAGTATTTTTACTGTTCTGGTACTATTTATGCAGAAAAAATTATAGAAAAATATTAAAAAACACACAAAACTTCACAATTCTATTATGCAAGTAAATTGTTGTTCACCCCTACAGCAGTTCCAAGATCGATCAATAGATGTCAGCCATCAGTTTCTTCAATCAACGCCTGTATGTTTTTTTGAACATTTTAGTCTCAACATTGCTTCATTTGTCAGAACGAACATAAAAAACGATTTTTTGTTCATAACTTATTGTTATAAATATTATTCTTTGAGATTTTACGAAAGCAATAAATAGAAAATCGATAGAAAAATCTACCGATTATTTTTAATTTTAGATATTCCTTGAATCTAACCTTGCCTGTGTAATTGTTTCTAGCATACCTAGATATTTCATAGTAAAGAACATACAAACATTTATTAAGAATTGCAAAAAAATTGATTGATTGAGGAGCGGTATCAGCTATAAGAAATGCTCGAGCTCACTAGCATCTAGAGAGGCCTCTTAAAAGAGCATCAAAAATGATTGTATGAAAATTAGGGAGTGTATTTTTATTTTCAGGCAAGTTTTCTGTTGGATTGACCGCTGGCACGGCCTGACAATGGACGACATCCGAGCGATAGAGGACAAAACGAAGGAGGAGCTGGAGGCGTTGCGCCAGAAGGGTGAAGTGCGGGGCATGCGGGCAGATTCGGATTAAGTAGCCGACAGAACAAGCTAGCTAATTTTAATTTATAACAACTTAAAATACACCAAACTATTACGGGAGCTGTCTGAAATAACAACTAAACACGGCGACGCCAACCGATGGGCTAACTGAACTAGCCCTCTTACGCTTCGCCGTTCAAAACTCAGTATTTTTAAGTATAAATGGATTTTAATTTATTTTTAAAGTTTACGGTGCATTTATGAGTCCTATTATATTAAAAAATAAAGTAATTTTATATTTAACATAGTTACCACGATTTTTTATAGGTGTTTTTTCTAGGCAGTTCTGAACGGCCTGTTATAGCTAAAAAAAAGTAATGATTAAGTGTTCCGGACATAAATACAGTTAGGGAAAAATAATGAAAAGTTTTCTTTCATTTTTGTGCATGGTGTATCACTTCATAATTTTTTTTTATTATATTATGTTATTTTTATTTAAATAAATGTTTATTTTATAACACGTTTTTTGTTTGATTCATCTTTTTCATTATTTTTCTTCAACGTTTTGACCCATTCCTCTTAGTTTCATAAGTAGACGGAGCACAGTGAAATTACGAGTGAGTTTCTCTTCCTTTTTTTACCATAATTTCATGATGTTCATGGTTAGGAAAAAAATCACCTAAAGAGAATTGTAGGTATATTTTTCTCAAAAATTTCTGCTTTATTTGGGAATATTTTGCATTTTTTTTAACTTTGTCGACCCAGACAGCCATTAACATTTTTTAACCCTAGTCGAAATATTAAAACCGATTTACAAAATCCAAACGAATTAAGTTATTTGTGTAGATTTACATAAAAAAAAAAACAAAAAGCTACGGGATGTTTCTTGGTTTTTCAGGAGATCACGCTCATTTCATTATTCATTCTGTTGAATTTTTCACATCTTTTGGCTGCTGGAAAACGAATCTTTACCGTTTAAATATTGAGGGTTTTTCTGTAATACATTTTGCTCTCGTCTAGGGCTAGAAAAAGTATTATTTTTAGGCAGAGTTACCGGTGCATCATTTTACAATCCAAACGGCACTTTACCTTAACAGGCGGGGGCCACTTTGTCAGAATCGAATAATTCCACTTAAATATTGTATAAATGTTAGTGGTTAGTCGTTAGATTTTGGGAACACGCAGACAATATAAATAATATTGTAAGGAAGTTTAAATGTCTAGTCATAATTAATTAGTATTTTCTGGAGTCGCACGCAGCCACTCAAACATTTCGTAGTGCAAATGGAGCTGCCGATGACTCCGTATGTCAAAGTGGTTCCCTGTCGTTATTTATCGAAGTATTTTGGTGGTGTAAGTACAGGTTTTGGTCGAAGAAATGTGTGATTTATGATTACACGCTCTGATACATTCATTTTGATAATTCAGATGTTTCACAAACTTACCTCGACTCTTTGGGAAGAGGTTACCCGTGCTGTATACACGCTTCAGTAAATCAATATTGGATCGCCTTCCAAAGCTACTATTTTTCGTGTCAAGGTCTATTTACTGCCAGTAACGGAATGATAGCATATCGGGTGTTGGTAAATTTGAGAAATGGGACTACCGGGTGATTTAAAATACAATTACGTGTTAAAGTTAACATTTCCAAAATAGCCGTGTTTCGTCTTTAAAGTCAATTTAATAATAGCTAACGAGTAAAAATATACTTAAAAGTGATTATTTTTGTATCTTTACTTAATATATTGGGCTTTTCCATTGTATCGTTTTTATATATATATTGAATTTTATGCGCCTTTTGATTTTGCCTAAGTTATATAAAATATGCTTTTATTTTACTTCGTTTTGTGTATTACCACTTATTTGGAAGTTGACCAACTTCATCCATTTTCGTGAAGTTTAATCTTTCTTATTTTCAATTTCTATTTATAATAAATATATTTTGTATTAAATTAGGCACTTGCATTTACAAATATTTTTAGAATGAATCAGAAACTTCATGAAAATTTGTGAAATAGGACATCTTTAAATTATCCGTCTTTCGTTACTTCAATATATACAGTGACAAATTTAAAAGTCCTTCAGTACTGAGGAATTTTTTTGTGTGTAAAGAAGTAAGTAGGTTAAGTTTAAAGATCCAGTCTCTAGTTCAAAAAGTCTGTATGTAATATTGTAAAAATTGAAAATTGTACACAAATGTTAATAAAACTTAGCTAGAAATGTTAGTGATTTTTTTTAATTTCTTAACTGAAGATTTGTTTTTAATTTATGCAAAAATTTTCAAATAGTTCATTGACGAATCTTTGGAGCCTGTGTTATTGTTGCGTTTATATATACTAACAGCTTATACAGGGTCAAACGCTGATGGTCTATCTGCCTTTACATGAGAGCGACAAAGTAAAGTATAGAAATCCGTGCGATAGACAAGGATGACTATATTGACAAAGTTTTAAAATCTAAATAGTCACCGTCTGTTTCGTCATTCAACAAACTCCCACTCCCACTTATATCTCAGCGACCACATGCCATCTTTGCCTTTATTGTTTGCCTTTCGCTTTCGCAAGAGATGTCGCTACTTGTGCAATTCCAACTCCGGTATTCTGATATTTTAATACAATCCGGCTATTAAATAAATACAAAAGCGGAAAATAATTCCAATGATTTTCATACACCGTTAGGTAGGTGTGTGAAATAATTCTAAATAGTTAAAAGTACGTAAGAATTTGCTTTGTTTTAAGCAAATGCGTCCTACTCCACGCACAGAAACATCGGTACTGAGGCCTGCCAACTCTCCGGCCAATCGGATGCGCTCGGTTAGAAGTGGGAGCGACTGCTCAGATATTATTCTAATTTATAAAACGTCTTCCTATAGCCATCCTTGTCTATCACACGGATTTCTGTACTTTACTTTGTCGTTCTCATGTAACTGCAGATAGACCATCAGCGATTTCCGACCCTGTATAACCAATGGTATTATGGCTTTATAAGATTTGCTTTCAGATAAGTCAAAGTGAGGTTTCAGTTTTGGCGACAAATTTTAGACTGTTCTGTTATGAGGTTCGAATCTAGAGGGCATTGTGGTTGGCGCTCTCAGATCTAACAAGTTGAGCATTTATTATTATTACTTACAATTTAGTACCTTTACTATCCTATTAAATTAGTTTAAATAACAATTTGCTTCCTTTTCTGGTACAGGTTTTGGAATTTGGTGATGTCGATTTCAGTGCCTGACATTTCTGACAATCATTTAATTTGTTATTTGGTATTGACACTGATACTGTTCTAATACTTCACACATAGCTTTTGTGTCTAAATTTCACATTTTTCACAAAAATGGGTACGTACGATTTAATAATGGAGTTCTGTTCCTGCACTTTCATCATAAAAACACAATACTTATTATTTTAAGTTGTATCAACATATAAATCATGGGTCGGCAACCTTTTGTTATAAGAGAGCCAAATATTTTAAGTAAGGATTAGTGTGAGCCACACTTTGGTCATGACATTTCAGCATATCCATAATATTTGTGTAGGTCAAATATTTGTTTTAAAAATAAAACACTATATTTATTTTCATATTTATTTTAGTTAATAAAATCAATGAGATTTTTGTAACTTCATTTGACTTGAAATTTTTTTTATATCAGCGAAGTAGAAACGCGTAGTACTGCGTCTAAATGTGAATCTAATAACCAAGAACAGTGTTTGTTTTTCCGATAATTCAAAATTGTAAAAAAGGGTTCTTCACAAATATATGTACTACCAAACATAGTAATTATTTGCTGAGCAACCTTTTTTATATCTTTGTAATTTTCAGAAGGCAAACTCCTATTGACATCTACCAAGTTAGTTTTTTTCTTAAAAGCCATTTTAGGTGTGGTATCACTTTGCAAATCTATCACGTTGATTTGCAATTCGCTTGGTACATTATAAATATCCACTGCAAAGGGGTTTTCGAAAATCTCCATTTTGCGTGAGATGTTTTTGAAATCAGCAAACCTGTTTTCAAACTTTCCTTTCCCCTTACCGTTCTCACTTTGTTGCATAGGATACCGTCCACCACATGCGTGCGGGCCACACCAAGATGTTTCACGGGCCGCTGGTTGCCGACCGCTGATATAAATGATACGTAAACAGAAACGTGCTCCTTAACAGATATTTGACATTAGTGATAATTTCTATCAAACGTCAAATTAGTGATGAAAGCATTTGACGACTATGTCCTACTACATCATTTGTGTTGTAGTGTGCTGCCACACACTGAGTTACTGCAAACTATCAATGGAACAGACTAGGTAAACCAAGGCTGCTGCGATTTATCCGAAGATATAATAATAATAATATCTCTACCCTTCATTCTAATCACGAGGATTAGCCCAGAAGTCAAAGACTTGTGCGGGAGAGGGGGCGGCATATTATTATTAAGCAGGCCGCATTTGCGCCCAGGAACGACTTACGTTGGTAGGCCCTAACCACCATTCAGTGCAGGAATGAGGGAAACCTGGAAAACCTCATTAATTAGGGGGGTAGTCAAATGTCAACCGGTATCAATCTCTCACATTGACCCAAGCCAACATTCTTCCACCCTACCATACCCGCAGAGAGGGTGCCAATCTCTCCACAAATATAGCTTATATACGGTCTACCGGCTGCGGGGGTCGAACCACACAGCGATCTAGTCACCTCGATTCAAGTACTGACGCCTTAAACCGCGCGACCACTGACCGATAAAGATGTTTATACTATTTCAATATGGTAAGTAAAGGTAATAAAATGTAAAGATAATAATATGTGCCTAATTTGTTAGATCTGGGGGAGTCTATTGCCCTCTGGATTTAGACAACCAAAAATTTATCGCCAAAACTAAAACTCTACTTTGACTTATCTGATAGTGAGGCTTATAAAACCAATGGTATTATCAATGAGTTTGTATATGTATACTTATATAACTAATGGTATTATAAAACTCAGGCTCAGCAACCATAGTTTGCATTTAAATTGGCGGTAAACTATTTCGTGTCATGGTTTGCCAACCTGACATTGACATATATTTCTGAATGTTGGCAATGCTGTCAGCTAATTGTAGCCAATGAAATGGCAGAATATTTTCCCACCAATTTTTACAGGTGACCTCTTTAAAGATATTAATACTGTTATAATCAAGTCTGAACAAATACAAGCAATGCTCCTTATGCTTAAAAATGTAAAAGAAATTTTTCCCTAAAATAATCCCTAATTATTGGTTGTGTCTAACATGACCAAGCATTTGGAGCAAAGTGCTTGCAGTGCATTTTCTGTGCGCATATCACTGGATGACTAGTTTTTACCGTTAAAAACTACTAACCAAAAAGTAGATTATGACTATATGTGTTTGTAAACTTATTATCTCAACTCAAAACAATTTTCCAACACAGGCGCACAACTTCTGCTTGAATAAAGTGAAAGTGCAACCTATCGAACAATGTAACAAAAATAACATTACAAACTTTGACAGCAAATAGAACATTTAAAATTAGTAGGGGTACTTCATATAAAATTTTTGCCTAAAGTGCTTCCTTGGTGAGATAGAGGGTCTTGAAAAGTCAAAAAAATTTTTTTTTTCCCACAGAAAATGGCTTGCGCTCGCTTGGTAACGTTAGACGCAGTCATTGTCAATAACAGTTTATTTTGAAGACCTTATCAAGATTTAAATTTCTATCTTTCGTATCAAGTGTGTTATAAAGTACTGCACATGCTAATACTGCTGCTATACTCGCGTCAAGAATTCAGACGCCTTACGCTGACGTTACAGATTTGTTTTTATTGTCAGCGTAATTTTCGATATTTGGTCGCGTTAAAAACAATCATTTTTTGCAATTTAGTGCAAAATATAATGCAAACTTTTAGTGTATTATATAGTTTTATTACTATCAGTTGCAGTTTCTTAAATATTTTGATGAAAATATAATGAATTATTCATTTGTTCGTATGACGTAAGTCGTCCGAATTCTTGTCGCGAGTATATACATTTTGTTGTAAAGTTTATTTTCAAAGTAATTAAATTAACTACTATTGATAAATTTAAAGCAAATGTATCTAATACAGATCATCTAGACATTATAATACCGGTCCTAGTAAATAATTTAAAATTGGGTGTTTAAATTTTCTAGTTATGCAACACGTTATACAAGTTGCTGTATAAAGAGTTGTTCGGACAAACATACAGTTTTTCACATTCCAGTGAAGTACCTGGCAATCGTTTTTAAGCTGAGGGTAGGAAGTAAATAAGAGGCATTCTTAAATACAGAGAAAATTTTAATTTAGAAATTTTCAAGGGATGATATGATATAAATATTTACAGTAAAAAAAGAATAAAACAGATCTATGATCCTCCTAAGCATTGTTCTTGGATGTTCTATTATAATATAAAATATAATAAAAATAAAACAAATCTTCTTGTACCTTATAGTTTTATTAATATATTCAACAAAAAAAGAACATATTTACGTATCTTCGTGTCTGTTTCGGTACAGAAAATTCATTTCAATAACAAAAAGTTTCATCAATATTTTCGTCTACAGCAAAAAAATCTATGCTATATAACTACATGCATTTTATTTATTTAAAAATGTGCATTTATAATACATTTTTGCTAAATTTATGCCTCAAATGTTTCAAGACAAAACTTTACGTATCTGTAATTTTTTTACAATGTCAATACATTGAGTACACTCTGGAAGAAATACAATTTTTTTGTATATCGCAAAAATATACATCTTTTTGTGACGTTAAAATATTGCACTTGTTTTGAAAATTTTCAGTAACCCTATTTCTGTGCTATATTTTATCGTGATTTGGAAGAAAAACAAACGGAACTATGGCATACTCTCATAAATTCTTTCTATGGGTGGATTTTTCTCTTTTAATTACTTAATATTAACGATATGCATTGAAATATTATTCTAATTATTTGGAAATTAAAGCTATATGAAGATTTTCCAGTTATATTGAGATCTAAAAAAACCGAATGTTCCTAATTTTACCTTGTCAATATAGCTATTACAAACAGGTGACTTGGAGGTGTGTGCTTACGAATCTGTTTGTTTTTGATTACTTTCGTATCACTCATTATAACAGGAATCAACAAAAGTTGTCCACGTGAAAAATATATCGTCTCTGTTACTGCAATTTTTTTTCTCTGAATACAAACTAAATCAGTACTGGCCTAGCTAAAAACTGTTTTCACAATTGATGCCCCTATGGAAAGACTAGACACAACAAAAGTTGACGGAAAAAATTTCGAAATTAAAATTATTCCTTTTTATTTGAAAGAACATGAAAAATATACATAATAGTGCTTTTATATACAAAAAAACTTTGGAAGATTGCTACAAATTAAAAAGTACGAAAAATTACTTCTAAATAACTTATTAAGGTATAATTTAAATAACTTATTCCATTTAAAAATTCCAAGTCACTAAACAAACCTCTTAGTACTTAGAATATTGCATTTTTGGCCATTGATCTTTTTTAAAAAATTGGAAAGCACAGGTTCTCGTAATAATAAAAAATAAACAATTATAGTGTATATCACAAAATGTTTAAAACATTTTCTTTGCTTTTTAGCCCAAAACGGGCTAAACATTATATAATATAATAACGGTAACAGTCTTATTTAATAACTACATAAATACAAATTAAAAAAAGAGAACAAATAATGCCAATAAGTCAAAAAGTTAAAAATCGGCAAGAATCATCGTCTTACAACGTATTCACTCGAGAACCAGTTCGAGTTAACACCTTGTACATCAACAAAAATGTGTGGTATGGTGGGGTGACTCAAAGAAGTTGCAATTCCATTGTCCAAATTCCAACTTTTTTGACCGCCCTGTATCTTTATGATCACAATAATTATTTAATAAATATTTGTAATAACCTTGGGGGGTAATTTTCGATTTCGTGATTGCACTTTATTTATCTTACAACAACTCAGCAACCGCTCAACTCACTTCGGTAAAGAAGTCCCGGTTTGGGTCGTCCAATAATTTAACACTATTATATTAACAGCTAAAACAACACCGGAAGTCACTGGACCTACATCAGAGTCAGTACTCCCACCTCTCCTCCTCGTTCTCCTGTTTAACAACTTTACTATCACTATCCTCGTTCTTTAACTCACTCTCTTCGTTGTTCTCTTCATGTTCCTCCTCTCCCTTTTCCTCTGTCTTGTCCTGGTGGTCGTTCTCGTTACTGATTGACGACGAGTCGCTTTGGTCGTCATCAAAGCGGTCCATAACGGCCTGAGGCTCGACTCGAACAGTTTCTTCAGAATTTCTCCTAGCGTAGTCGTCTGCTGTCTGCATCACGCATACCCCATTTATTATAACTTCGTCACCGGTGCTGGTCTTCTCTTTTTCTTCTTCCCAGTTTGGGTTAACCCACTGGGGTGCCGCTGGTTTTCGTCTCGAAGACCTGCCTTGATTTGTAGGCACCTCCTTCGGTTCTACCTTGACCTCTCCGTGCATACTACCTCCGGACATATTCGAGTCTTCCGAACCTACGTTGCTTTCCACGTCATCTTCATCGTCAAAATCACCGGGTTCTCTCTTTAAAGAGGTCATCGACAGATCCAAACCGCTCATCTGTTCTTTGACGGCATTATTTAACGCGGATAAGTCCATATCGCCAGTAGGCAACAACCCACGACTGATCAGAGCTGCTAGGTTGGTATTAGCAGCTAGGTACGGAGGATAAGGCAATGGTACGCCACTGAGACCCATTCGTTCCTTTGACAGCTCGAGCAATCTTTGGTTTAACAGCAATCTGAATTGGACGGGGTCAAACGGCTGTTGGTTGCCTGTTTGATCCCTTGGTGGTAAGTCTGAAGCCATTCCGTGAGGTACTTGCTGCTTCAGTCTCATTCTGTGGTTGTGGAACCAGTTTGTGATGGTTCTGGAGGATAATCCCAGCTCACCAGCTAGGAACTCGATGGTTGCTACGTTCGGATAAGGGTCTAAAGCAAATGCAAGTCTCAGAGCTTCCTTTTGTTCTTCACTGAAGAGTACACGTTGTTTTTTGGCCGATGGCGGTCCTGGACCTGGAGAATTTGAGTGATAGAACTCTGATGTATCATTAGAGGATGTATCACTGCTATTGTCGTGAGCTCCAGGACCAGATGATCGACGCCTTTTGTTGGCTTCACGTCTTTCGTTCTTCAAGGCTTGTAAGCGATCGACATTATGCGCGTCGTTGAGCCACAGCTGCATCCTGATGAAAGGCTCGCGTCCTTTGATGCTGAGCATGTGCCAAGGTTTTGGTTTGGATAGGAGTTCACTGACTGAACCTTGGGAAAGTCCTAAAACGGCTTCACCAAATATCTGGAAGAGAAAATATAGTTAATGATGATCTGGTGCTTTCATGAATTTTGTATCTTACCTTCTGTCCAATGTTATTAGCCAATAGAGCTTCTTTGATCTTAGTAGTTATAACTTGAGTGTCTAAATCTTGAGTTAGTGCTGCCATTTCGTAAACACTTGGAGACATGTGCTGATGCATGTTCCTCAAAGATGTGTGCTGTTGTCCTATCGGAGAATGTGGAATCCCGTGTGGACTTTGATTAGACTTCTTCAACAGATCAGGGTTTTGTAGATTAATAGCGTGATGTGGGGGTAAACCTGGAGGAGTTAGCAGCATTGGAGGTGGTGGGGGTTGAGGGTTCGAACTCTGTGGTGGCCCCAATTGCAATGAAGGTGGCAAAATATTCTGGGATTCTTGCATCTTGTTCAGCAATCCAGCTGCTTCTGATAGCATTTTAGTGGTAGGAGGCATTGGTTTTCCGATGGAGGTGCATGCTGTAAGATGAGAAAAGACGTTAGGATTTTTCTCTAAGGTAGGAAAGCATATCTTACCTCCTCCATATCCACCAGTTCTCATCAGTTTCTCTGGTGCTATTTTGTACTGGCTTGCCACCAGTTTATGTACAGCATTGTCATCTTCCAAAAACATTTTCATTCTTATGAAAGGTTCTCTTCCTTTCTGTGTCAGCATATGCCAAGGTTTAGGCCTTGCTAAGAGATCACTGACAGAGCCTTGCGACAAACCTAGTACGTTCTCCCCAAAGAGCCTTTGGCTTATCGAGTACTGACTTAACTGCTCCTTAACCTTCTTCACGATATCCTCCGTGTTCAGGTTGTTGTACAGGTCGAACTGTTGTTGAGTGATGGGCGGTAATACTGCTTTCAAAGGTCTGTTGTTGGAGGTGTGATGAGGTTGCGTTGGTGGCTGTGATATTAATGAATTTGTGATGCTCGCCATTCTTTGTAGCGGTGATGCTGCCGCAGAACCAGAAAAATCGTCCGTGGGAGTTATGGGGGGTAGGATGGAGTTGCCGAGTGGGCTAGAAGCTGTCGAACCGGCGCTTTGTTGGGATCCCGGTTCAATCTTAGGCCTTACAAGGCTGAAAGCGGAGCCCGAGTGACGCGACATGGCGTCGTCTTCCTTATCCTTTTCGTCCATCATTCCATTTATCATTTTCATTTTGTCTTTCGGTATAGATAAGTCTTGTACACCTCCGTTGGAGCTTTGGCTTTGCTGTTGGTGTTGCTGCTGCTGTTGCTGGTGGTGGTGTGCCAGTGCTTGTTGCTGGATGGCTAATAGGCTTAAGGGCATTTGAGGAGCTTGACCTTGGTTCAGCTTGGCTAGTTCGCGGTGATATGCGTCTAAAGCTATGCGGATGTCATCTTGGGTTCTGTCCATGGGATTGCCGCTAAAGAGTTGAGGGAGGAAAATACTTTATATTAGTTTAGTACTGTCCTATTTCTTTGCCTGCAATGGGAAATATAGACGTTCGCAAGTTGCAACATTTTGAGAAAGCGATAACCTAAAGATCACAAAGAGGGAACGCGATAAAAACCTGCGAACTTCTAGGATGCTTTGGAAAACTTCAAGGCAACTTACCCAGGAAAGGGTCCCTCCCTAGGATTGCGCATGTCTTCCATCCTCCTGCCCATGAGCTTGGCCAGCTCTTCTTGATAGATTCTGACCACCTTCTCCTGAGATATATCATCGTTTTCATATTTCTTCAGTCTCTTATTCAGAGAGGAATCTCGGGAGAACGGACTGCCGCATCCGTGTGGCGATTTGGAGTCTTCGTTGCTGTGACTATCCTCAGGTTGTTGCTGCTGTTGCTTCAGATGTTGGAACTGGTTGGCCTCGTTCAGTATATGGGCTAACCTTTCTTCGGTAAGGTCACTCTCGGACCTCCCAAAGGTAGACATCCCCGACTCTGATTTGCCTGTTGACGAAAAATGGTCTGTAAGGGCAACGTTAATGTCTTAGTTACATGTTTTTGCTAAGGATATTAGCAAAACCAAAAAAATAAGCTACTACATTCGCCTAAATCGCTACAAAGCCCGAAGAGGTAGTTATATCTCACCATGTACAAATTTTTTATTTGCGATGTATCGATTCGTTGTTGGTCTAGTTTTAGCGGAAAAATGTGACTGATACGGTGCAACTGACAAGTTGAAGGGCGTAAAATGTGCAGTAGACTTTATAAATTGGATTAACGTAACTAGAATATCAACGGCCGTCCGCCCAATACTTATATATTTTTATTTTATGGAATAGCGTTGTAAAATGATTTTAAAGGATGTATTATTAAATGCAGTTGCATAATCTTTGCTGTCAAGTATGAGAGAACCGAAACAGTTGTGGGATATTTTAGAAAATTAAAGTAACAAACTGTTATTCGTTAAAGAATACGAGTTTAAGGTTAACTGGACTAAAATTGATAGTTGCAGTCACTCTTGAGAGATCAAATAACCATACGTGGACTCGTTGACAATATGTTCTGTGCAAGTTCCCATGAAAAGGTAATTACTCTCCGAGGAAGATATATAAATGTAGATTATTACAACTCGACGGGTAAATACAAATATTAAAATGTCATCTAAGAGAAAATATTGTCTCACAATTAAAAGAACAGTTTCTAAATCTCGAGCAGTAATTTTACTTTAATAATAGACGGGGAACGTCGTCGTAGAACGATAGCCTATTCACGAAAGTTACGGTATCGTGTCTAGATCGAAATATTTTTGATAATTTCGATCTCACAATTATCCCCCAAGATACGTTCCGTAATTGTTCCGACAAAAACCATAACTAGACTGGAAATAAGACACGCAACACTTCTAATGAGCCCGTAGCCATAAACTGTGAGGCAAAAGAAGAAATATTGAAAGTTTACTCGAATCTAAGTGTCATCGGGGCGATTTATAGTCCCAAATTAATGAGCCGGATTGGAAAAGATACGTTGCAACAAAAGCAATCGGCGAAACAATTTTAATGAAGAAAATTCCCTGGCAAACGTTCAAGGCTTGGATCATTGTTCCAGGGGACAAATTCTAGAATTTTATAAGTCAACGGTCACACATTCGGTTCGCTATCAATTTTAAATGCCAGTTTTTTTTCTATTATAGGAAGTTTGGCAACCCTATGCTATAATATTTCTTTGTGTTTAATTATTATAAAACAAAAACAAACATATATTTAAATAATGAAGTTTCGTACGTAAACAATTAAAAAACGCTGTCTGAGTCTTTAATCAATAATAAGAACAACATGTCAGTGAAAAAGAATATTGACAAAGACTAAGTTTAATTTTCTTTCCTTAAATATAAATCGGTAGATCCAGGAAGTCTAACATTTTAAGAAAATCAGTTGAGAATTTTTTTAAAGAAGCAGGTGATAAAACCTACTGGAGCATACCGTCGTGAAGAACTAACATTTCCTCAGTTTGAACATATAACATGGGAGAATATATATTGATAGAGATCCCCAACACAAAGACGTGATAATAGAATTTACTATTTCTAACGAGAACATGAAAGAAATCACCAATTGAGCATTCAAGATTCTTCCTAGGATATAGAAATGGAAAATGTACAAGACAATGGAATGCATTGGTATAAATTCTATTGGTGATTTCCCTAAAAAATTGCAGAATTTTTGAAATTGCCGAATGATGAGAATTACACCCGCCAATTGTAAAAAATGTAGTTAAAATTTATAATAATGATAAGAAATGATTTAAGTTGACAATAATTGAATAGTTCAAGATGTGTATTTTTTCCCGCACTAGTTGGAAATTTTTTTCCGCTCCAGTTAAATCGAATGTTTCCTAACTAAAATTAGGAACCAAATTTACAACTTTTCAGAACACTGTTAAAAAAAGATACGGAAAAGCGAGATATGTTACGTATTTATGAAAGCAAAAGCAAAAACAGCTGTATCTGCACATAAAGTAATAGAACATGTATTGATAAAACCGGTATGATCATAATTTTTTTCTTATTCTAAACGACATGGCAATCTCTAAATTGTTTTATACCCTGGAGAAAATAGCGAAGAAATACTGTTTCGAACTGGTTTGCATTTTCTAAAATCCGTGTCAGAAAGTTGAATATTGCGTTTAAAAACGAACGAACATCCTTAAGGATGTTCCCATTTGACAGGTTTTAATCGCAAAATATTCGCATCATGCAAATAACATTTCAAGTAATATTTTGAAAGCATTTAACGTTATTAATATATTTTAAGGATACATCGGAAAAGCCGATACTGGGATTTGATATATCAGAAAATATCAATTAAATAGCAATAAGGATTGAAAATTGTTGCCGATGACGCGGCGTGCCGATGGTAACGAGAAAATAATTACGTTTAAAAATTATCAAACCAAATTACCTATAATCAATCCTATATTCTCATCATAACCCGAAAAAATGCTGTCGATCCCGATGGGATGGCAATTTAAATCTCATCATTATTAGCTAATTATCGGTTGTTTGGTTAATAATATTAACCGAATCGGAGCTATCTTTGGCGGTACCGGGAATGCATTAGCTGAGATGTGAATAACCCCAAACGTATTCATTTTACAATCATGTAAAAAATGCGTATTGTCTATCATGGAATCATGGAATCATGAAATCATTTATCATTATCATTAGTTATGGCAATAGCTCGTAACATTACCGAGTTCTATTTCCATGTAAATAGTGATGACTGGGACTTTTCTGTTTAGAAATTTTAGCAAAATATATTAATATTTTTTGTTTTTCAAGGAAAATGTTGGGGTGAAAATGAATGCGGAATAAACTGGGGTAATATGGCAATATATTTCATTTCATTTTATTGACTAAAGTGTCAGTTTTAAACAATTGTACAGCCAGTATTCCTTTAAAAATAATGCTGTCTAAACCGAGTTGTTTTTCATTTCTCAATAAAAAGATATAGAGCAAATAAGAGTAATATGACATTTGAGATTCATGTTAAGATACTCAAATCGATCTGAACCTCAACTGTCAACAAATTAGGCAAGACCTACTAGTCAATTGAATTACCATATTGTCCAAGCGTAGGATGAGCAATATGGCAATATACATAGAATTTTCATTTGATTGGTTAATATGTTTTTTAAAAACTGTACAGCAACAATACTTCTTTTTTGGGTTAAGTCTTTACTTACTTTAAGCAAATAGGAGTACTATGGCAATTTCTATTTTTTGATATTTAAGATACAATTGTCAACAAATTAACTACTCGTCAACCAAACTGCCATTTTTCTACCACAACAGTATTATGGACAATAAGGCAATACAGTATACATATAATTAAAATTTCATTTATTAAAGTGTTGATTTTTAAAAATTGTACAGCAACTAAACTTCCAAAAGTAATTATATTTAGATTGAACCATCTCAAAAATGGAGTGCTGCACCTATGCTGCACAGCAGTTCGTATTTGACCTTTGATTGCAATGTTAAGATATTAAAAATGATCTGAAGCTCTATTGTCAACAAAACAAACAACGATTTACCTACTAGCGTATCAAATTGCCATATTGTCCAAGCATAGGGGGAATACAGCTAGAACTTTGAGGAATATGGTAATATATAGGTAACTATCATTTCACTGATTTGTGTTTTGTAAACTATATTGTAAGTACTATTGTTTGGATCCCAAAAGGCAAAAAAAGGTATGGATCAAATTGGAGCAATATGGCAGAAAAGTGTTATATTGCCATATTGTTTAAAGATAGGGCAATATGACATCAATAATGTCATAATGTTTTTATTATATGTACTGTTTTGGAAAAAACACAATTGGGGTAACATGTTACTTTTAATTCAGCTGTGATTTCATGGCCTTAAAGGGACATGGCCTGAATTGTTGTTCATTAATACATCAATGTGTTTGGATAATATGCCAAGCACATTGGTAATATGGCAACACACGTCGAGGAATATGATCCTCGTATTATTCTCGCATCAAACGAAAATATACAAGTAACATTCTTCGTTCATGACACGATTACATAAAATGAAATACTTTGAGGGTAATATGGCAATTTCTTTATGACGCATTGTCCCATATTGTAACTAGTAGCTTATTGCTTTAAAATGCCACAAGGTACGTTTTACAGTTTTATGTCTTATGTTTTATGTGTTACAAAGATAATTACATCGCAATTATTAAACGTAGTAGAGAATATTGTTGTTTACAAGATATTAACATTTTCAATACTTTTCTCTCCTTGCTGAATATTAGCACGTACTATATGCTTCAACTGGAATATGTTTGCATTCATTTGACATTAGATAATTTGTGGTGTTTCGATGATAATACAAATTTGAATGTGCATTTAAAGCAACTGCAATGATGAACGAATTTTTTACATTTCGGTTTATTAACGCCTCATCAGTAGCGCTCATAAACATTAAAACAAATAATTAGTAAGTACGTTGATTAAAAGTTTCTCTTTTCAAATGGTCTAATATCGATTGATCTGTTCGTATACGAGCGCGGCACAACTTCGACTACTGATGTTTAAAGACCGGGTTTTATGTCTTTTTAACAGCACTTTAATGTGTTTTCATTTGTTCCCTGGCGAAATCAAGTAACTGTCTGTTATTGTTTCAACATTATATGGGATATTTTAAATAGTTTCGATATTACATTTTGGCACATATCCAATCTAACTTAGCTTATAACAGCGAAAGTTTCGAATATAATGGGTTGGGAATTATTTATGCTGGTAGATAATCTAATAGTTGCATTTGTTTTATTTAACAGGAAGCTAAACTGGCGAACCGCAGACTACACCTAAAAAAATCGGTTTGACTCACATCCGAAAATAGCGATATCCAGGAAATAATAGAAATACAATATGTAAATCGGATGACGCGAGGTTATGGTCGGTTTTTGCGTAATCTAATCTAGATATTAACATATAAAACCTCAATCGCTTTTATTTGCATTTAATTACGTCTGATTGATAAAAATTTAAATGTAAATAACAACAAATCGGGAATCCCTGCATGGTGCATAATGCAGAATGAATAAGAACGAAGCAAAAAAATGCTTGAGCTTGTGATTGGAGAACAACTCAACTTCATTGTCTTGTAAAGGTCCACAAGCCATGTTAGGTTCCGACCAATATTAAATGCAGTGGGGAATTACATGAATTTTATATTGGTTTGATTACAGGATATTCTTTCAAAACTCAAACATTGAAAGGTAAGGACATGCGTCTGGCGGCAATAATCACATAATAATTAAAATATTAACGTTAATAAATTGCCATAGAATGTAAACAAAACCACGTGGTAAAAATGCCATATGATTGGTGTGACGTTACATAGTGTAAATACTGTGTAGGTAATGCCACCTTCTTTCTAAACACCCTGTATACATTCTGGTAGTTTAATAGAAAAGTTCGATCGGAATATCATCGGTCATATGATGCAAATAATGGTTTGGGTCCATTATTAGTCCGTCATAGTTATCAGTAGGTACATCATAAATATACCAATACCCATTAGAGAATTAAATCTCAAGTAATATTTATAACTATCTTTAGTCGTACTTTTTGTCCATGTCGTCTATTAGAAGCGTTGAATATAGAGGACAATATGATATAAACTTATATGAAAGCGACAAATTAAAAACAATCAACAATGTTGCCATGTTCTTAACAAATTTAGATTTTTAATATATTTTTTTCTGATATGTAACCTTTCCAGATTTTTTGTAACCAGAATGCCATTTATAATTCTAAATTTGAAGGTAATTGAGTAGAATGAACAAATATATAAAAAATTGCACGAAAGCTATGTATTAAGTATAACAAACAATTGTGGACTCGACTAATTATTCTTGAAACCTTAACTAGGTTTTATGAAAAATATTAGGTATGCCGTTACATACTAAGTAGCTAATATTTTTCATTAACATACTTTAAAGTTATGAAATTACTGTCCACTTTGTAAGTAGGTAAAAGAATATTTATTGCATTTTCATTTTTAAATAGTTATAACTCTATTCTTACCAGTATTGTATATACCTAACTACTGCAAGTTCGTATTTTATTTTTCATAAGTATTAGAATTTTTAAGCATTCAATGTTGTTTTTATGAATAAAATTCCTGCAATAATGAAACAACCCATGATTTTTGTTGTTTTCATTTTAATGAAATTTTGTCCTAATTCGTAATATTCCAGGTATTTCAGATTGAATACAATCTTATACAAACAAAATAAAGTCAATAAATAGCATAACTACTTCTCTTTCTTACGACGTTTCATCAAAATTGCTCAGAATACTTAATATTAAAGTGACTGAAAGATGAAGGGACTTGATGATTGGTAACTTCACAGAAGAAGTTTTTATTGTGTATTGGTAGTCATGTTAAGTCTTTAAGTGTAGGTCATGACCTTTTACACGTTTTTGAGTTTTCATAAAACTAAATACTATAAATCGGGAGAATGTGGATGTCATGTGACAGTCATCAATTTATTTGGTGGAAAAGAAGATAGAACGAAAAGAGTGAGAAGGTGCGCTGTCATATGAGATTTTTATATAATTACTTTTCAATCTAGATTGTAAATGCCTCTTTTGCGATTGAGAATAAAACAAATTTGTGTACGAAGAAGTGACTTCGTTTCACGTCGTCTGCACGTTCTGCAGGTTTGAATCCATTGGATTTTTTACGAGAGCTAGTAAAAAGATAAATAAATAAAAAATTACATTACATTATTCGTAATTGGATTATAAGACAAATTTGCAACATTTTTGATGATCTGTCTTCCTCGGAACTGTTTAGCAAGAACTGTATGTTTAAGCGTTCAGACTTTTTAACTGAGTGCTTAATAATAAGCGAATTAAGTGACTAACTATACTTCTTGCGTATAAGTGAAGTTGATTGTTCCTCATGGAATAATATTCCACCCACAAAGCAAATTGCGCTTTTAGGAATCTAGGTATCGACGCATTCGTCACTTGTCGCAGTCAAAAATATTGTCATATTTATTACCCATCGATTGGGGTTGTAAACCGCCCCGATACGACTCAATTCCGCTTCGTGTGCGGCATAAATCTATGGAAAATCGTTACTTTCCCGATGAATATAAACTTTGTAGCTGTTTCATGGCACCTTCGATTGTATCGGGGCATTATAAAAAAGTTTTTACGGCATTTTCAGTTTTTACACATGCAACACTTAACACGCGAGTACTATGATTCAGTTCGATTCGAATTGTTTTTCTATATACGTACGCCCAGTCCGTCCCCCTAGATCTGCCTGCCAGATTGAGCTGCCTTCTCTCTCCGTTCCATGACGTTTGCCAGCGATTTGCCCGGATTTTCTAATTTAAATATTATTGTACGAACATATTCTTTCGAGAACATATAATTTCCACCATGTGCTTATAACAAATCAATGTTCCGCCGCTGGTCAGTGGCGGCTCGTCCCGTGTCGGAATGTGTTACTGGGAAATTAAAAGTAGTTATTGGTAGATTTAAAAAATTCATAAAACTACAAAAAGGAATTGTTGATTGGTTTTCTGACTACATTTGACCAGTTTTCACTTTTTTTTGGAACTAATTGATAATATAATGATTGATAATCTTGGCAATAGAAATGTACAGTACAATCGTTTTCGGAAGGCAAATTTGGCAATAAAATGTTGGTGAGACGAAATGTATACCTACATTTATTTTATTTCAATTTTTATCTGCTGAAGATAGGTATAAATGAGTGGTAACTGGCGGGCCAGCCCAAATTATGTTAAGCAGAACATCTTTGGAAATGCATGTGCAGTGGAAATATTAGAGTAGTGCAGGTATGTCGGTACTCAATTATCCTAGATGTAAATTGCCAGAGTCGGCTGGGAAATTTTCCCATAATCAATGATAGTAAAAGCTGCTACTTTGCTCGTTCATAACTTCACAATGAGCCATTTTCAGATTTCGTTAAAACTGCATCACAAACACACAACAACAGAAGAATCAACACAACGCAATAGAATGATCAACACATTACAACTATTCCAATTTCGGCTCTGTTCAACCGTCTGTTTTTGACAAGAATTACATCTTATTGGCCATCCTTCGCTAGTGCAGGTAATTTCTCAGTAACGTTAGCCGTACCTTATTAAGGGACGTACCTGAGCATGACTTAGGTATATGTATTACAAACAAGTGAAAAAGGCTCAAAGGTATATGTCGGGTTTCACCAACATTTGATTGCCTACTTCGCCTTCCAAAAATGATTCTATTATACCTATCTCGAGATCGTAGTTTTAGATAGTTGTATACAAACTTTCAAAATGTAAAAAATGTACGACTGCGACCGCTTGACGTATGGGTTGCTATCTTTATATAGATAGGACCTCTCTACGTCGAATAACAATGGTTCGGGCATTGCTTGGCTACAAAGATAGCAATGAGGAAGAAAATGGCGATCCTCTACATTGTGATTATTGATGGTAAGACACTGTCGATGTTTGCAAACGCGGAATTTCAAGAAACAACTACTCTGCGAGTTAATGTCCCGACCAGCATTGAATTACATCTGAAAAACTTATTGCAACAGTTACAGGTAGTCGTCAACGGTGCCATCAGATATGTATCGGTTTCGAGCGGTGGGTACTATTGAAATCCCGACCTGTATCGTTATTGAAGAAGAAAAATAATAAACTGTTCGTCTAAATAGTTTCAAATAATATATTTATGTCCAAATTTAATAGGAAACAAAAAATTTATGGCTACGCAAAATTCACCTTTTTCATTAATCTGTAACTATATAACATGAGAAAATTTTTTCTCATTTTTACAAGATCTGTCCATGATTTATTGAACACCCTGTATATGTATATACGTACATGCGAGTGGTTTAGTTAAATTTTACATAAATATATTTGAAGAAATTTGACGTTAACTACATACACTAAAACTACGTTCTTCAGGAACAAAATTTATATGGTAGTCAAAAATACAATGATAAATATGGTGAAATTATCAAAAGATAAAGAAAAAGTTGAAATTCTGCAACTATAGTAAAAGTCTAAGCGAATTTATTTAACAATAATTATATCTTGAACTTCACTAGTGTCTTGAATAAAATGGAGAAGAGATATTTTTTTCTTCAAAACCAACTAATTAAATTTGCAAAAATTTCAGTGGCTTCAAGCTTAGTGTTGACCGAGACATGAAACTTTGCAAAATTTGAAAAAATCTTGTCTTGAAAAATAGGACAAGAGCTTCTTGTTCTATCTTTCAGAACATGTCTTGCATTGTTTTGCGAGTCTCTCAATTTTTTGTGTTCAAGTTGGATCATGCCCTTTTAATAACGAAATATTTTTTCACTTAACTATTACCCCTTCTTAAGTTTGCAAGACTCCTTACCGAAGCAATATATCTTGTCTTGTCTCTAAAGATTTTTTTTAAATGCTGTTTTGCGTGCGAGCAAGACAAGGCAAGATTAAGACAAGATGACAACACTAATCGAGCTTCTTGGATTCTTGGAATTACTCCTAGAATTGTTCCGCCACTGGTTGTGGTAACTGCATATACACGTAAGTTCAGTGAATTTTTACTTACATTTGTTAGTAAAATTAGTAACCTAAGCTTTATATATGTATGTCAAACTAAACCTGTTAAACAAATTACTTTTCTTCATAAAATGACTTGACTCGTGAATTCTTAGGCTTACTTCAGACTTCGTGATTCGTAATGCGCGGTTTGTGAGGAATTCGTGAATAGTGTGTAGGGTTTTATTCGTTAAAAATCCATTCATAAAAACGCCTGCACGAATTTTAATACAAATCGCGCATCACGAATCGCGAATTCACGCATGGTCTGTAGCAAGCATTATTATACACCTGAAGCGAGCTATAGGGCAAAATTGTACAGACATAATGAGGTAAAAGTGGATCACTTAATCTACTTTTTAATTGTATCACTATTCCTAATAAATAAGCGGTTTTAACTCTTCGATTGCCGCGATAATTTCGCCTTTAATTGCTCATTGTTATAAATTTTATATGCCCGTGTTGTTTTGCATTAAGATTAAGAACTTTTCAGAGCAAATCGAGATCAGAGAAAACAAATAAATCTCGACACACATTATAAATTATTATAAGGTTGAAATTTTGCAACGCGTGAGAATCCGCTAACAATCGCTTTGAAAATTACCAGATTCGGGTTGTAATATTTGTCGCAACACACTATAAGATTCCGAACGCAACAATAAAAACATTTATTAGCCAATTCTAGGCTGTGTATGATTAAACTACTTTTTACGTACCACCAGAACGGAATATAATTTGGCTGTTTTTCCGTAATTGCTATTTCGTTTCTTCAAACCAATTTAATTTTATTGAATGACAGGAAATGATTCAGAGTCGGCCTAATCTCGAATTATTTTTAACATGAAATGTAATAATACGTGGTCTAAGATATAATTGCTGTGTATGAATTATTTATTATTATACATTTAATTGGGCCCATATTTTTTTCGATAAAAACAATACAATGTCTAATTTCGTTCCCAGAACCATCAAACTCCATATAATTAGAGTTAATTATACACTTTCAAAACATTTTGAATGCTAAAACTATTCGCTTGTTGCGACCTGGCGGTCAAACCGTGGTCTATTTTCGAATAACTTAACAGGAAAGATAGAAATCAGTTAAAAATTTACCATCTATACCAATAAATACTAATAATTGGAAACATAATATACACCCGAACATTATAACCTAAAAATGAGAATGGAGATATTGATGTTTCTAAATACATGCGGAAGAAATAATGTATTATTTTTTTATCAAAATGACAGTTTCGTGAAAAAAGAAGCCTAAAAGCTGTATTTCAAAATTTACTCTGGCCACGCCGCCACAAAACGGTCGTCGGTACACTGTAGACTCGTGACGTCAGATACCTAGATACAGCAGTATGCTTTAATTCATATCTGTATACGATTTCTATTCTTTCCGACAACGCATTACGTTTAGAATATACATTTTCAAAATAGACTCGTAAAAAGGGCACAGAAAGTGCATCTCATCGGGTAAATGAGAAAGTATTGTATTATGCTATTATGTACGAATACAGCATCTAATAAAATATATTTTATCGTTCCAAAAGAATTAAAGAAAAATGTGGTGTAGGGCGATGAATCGCGACGAAAAGAAGCATTGCAATAGCATTATCTACACAGTATTTATATACCTTCCAATATGTTTGAAAAATTACCATATAATACATTTCAAACCAATATAAAATGTATGCAACTTCTCCATTATGTTTGCTTCCGAATTTGGATAACTTCTTATATCTAAAAATGTTCAGGTCTAAGAGTTACCGAGATATGTGGAGATAATATTTTAGTGACTACTTTAATGAAGTTTTCTGCGAGACTTTTCTTCTATTCCTTACGCATTTTGACGTAATTAGATAAACAATACAGTCAGAAATTATCCATTTCTTGACAAATGCACTTATAATGAACAAATCATAAAACCACAAATATAATTATGCACAGTGTAGAGAAGAAGGCTTTACTTCAACGTATTAATTGTTATATATTAATTTATTTAATACGGAAAACTAAGACTTGTATATTTTTGCAACTACATAAAGATATATGGTGAGATATAACTATAAGTTCAGTAACGATTGATCAAAAGCCACTAGTTCTAACTAACCTTGTAGCTAATTTAAATCAACAGACCTACCTTTCTTTGGTATCAGTGATTTCAACAACAAGATGGCGTTGTCGTCACACGCCCAGGCGTGCATCTTTCGGTAACTATCTCTTCCTTTTTCTGTGAGTTTATCCCAAGGTTTGGGTTTCGACAATAATTCTGAGACGGTGCCCTGAGATAGACCTAGGACATATTTCGCGAAGAGTCTTTGACCGATGTTGTGAATGGAAAGGAGTTCTCTGACCTTCCTCGCTATATGAAGTGTATCTGGAAGAGAAAATACCAAATGTTGATTGCCTTCAGTGTTGGTGATGGTCTACTTAATCAGATTTTATCATTATCTTCGCAAAAAATTTTGAACACTCATCAAAGTTTTTTGGTAAAAGAAAAACTATCATCTATTTCATAATTTGCTCTTCTAAACAAAACGTTTGATGATCACCTACCTAAGTTCTGTGATGCGTACTTGTCCATGTTGTACCTCAGCATCTCCTGGAGTTTGGCTTCCATGGGGTCGCCTTTGGGTATGAGGCTTTCCCCCAGCCTTCCCACCATGGAACCAGGGGCCATCCCCAGATCTTCCGCGAACTTAAAGGGAGACCTATGATCTTCGAAACGGTAGGGACTCTTCAAAGAATCCTCGTTCCTAAGGAAGTTGTTCACAGCACACATGGTAGCTGTGAGAGGAATGTTATTGTTGCTGACATGATGATTGTTGTTGTCTTCCTGTGGACTCTTCGGGTTCCCATTGACGAGGTTTTCGACGGGCGACGGTTGGCAAACCTGTTCGGGGGGCTGTGGGGTGGAAGCCGAGCTCTTCTCCACCGTGGAGTCGGCGATTACGGGGGTGGTGCTCTTCATGGGACCATCTAGAGAAGTAGAGGGTGATTTTGGGATTACTCTGTTTTGCTCTATGTTTCTTCGCCACGAAGAAACGATCTCTTCACCCAGTAGGCTACCAAACGCGTCAACGTTTTGGAAGGGGGGTGGGAGGTTGTTGGGAGGGGTGATGGAGAGGCTGGGGGGTTGCGTCGAAAGTTGCTCAACCCCTAGAAAAGAAGGCAAAGGTCTTCATGAATTATAATGGGGCGGAGTGTACTTCAGGTATAATAGATTGTACTCGTGTGATGGTGGGTGTAGTGAAGGTATCATTTTTGCAACAGTTACCAATATTTTGGTAATTGTGGAAGGAACAAACATGGTTGAGTTTTGCGAAATAACAGTTTGGGTAAAGTAAAGAGAACAAAATATTTTGTTTTCGATGGAAAATGAAGTTCTGGCGTTGTTTTATATATTTTTTGGTAACATTTCAATAGTTTTCACTGTTTTAGATAATAAGAGATTGTAAGTAGGTTTATTAGGGACATTAATATTTCAGAACGTTATGAATTTTAGTTAGAGAATAGGTATTTATCTTATAATAATAACTTTTCATAAGAAAGTATATTTACTTTAAATTTTTCTATTAATTTCTATATTAATAATAAGAATTATATGTATACAGGTTGTCCTCGGATAAATGAAATCACTATTTCAGAGACAAAGAAATAGTGTTGAAATGTTGCTAAGTTCTCTGCATGAAAAATTAAGTAACTATAATAAAATCGTTATCGGAAGGCAAAGTAGGCAATAAAACATTGGTGAAACCCGACATGTACCTTTGAGCCCTTTTCACTTGTTTGTAATATACCAAGTCATGCTCAGGTACGCTCCTTAATAAGGTACGACTAACGTTACGGAGAAGTTACCTGCACTAGAGAAAGATGGCAAATAAGACGTACTTGTTGTCAAGAACAAACAGTTGAACAAAGCCAAACTTGGAATAGTAGATCAACACATTCGATCATTTTATAGCATTATGTTGATTATTCTGTTGTGACGTGTCTGTGATATAGTTTTAACGAAGTTTGAAAATGACTCATCGTGAAGTAGGAAACTTGTGTTAATTATTTTGGAGCTTTTACTATCATTGATTATGGGAAAATTTCTCATCCGACCCTGGCAATTTCCATCTAGAGATAATTGAGTATCGACATACCTGCACTACTCTAATCTTTCCAGGGCACATGCATTCCTAAAGACGTCCTTCCTAGCATAATTTGGGCTGGCCCGCCAGCTACCACCCAGTTATACCTGTCATAAGCATGTGTAAGTTGAAATTAAATAAATGTATCTATTTTGTCTCACCAACACCGCCTTCCGAAAACGATTGTACTATATATGTGCAACATCCAAGGTCAACTTTGTGATTGTTTGCTTGATTTGAGTTTTTTTCTCAAAGTAGTAGATAGTAATCAAATATTTAATTCTGAGAAATTTTTCTTAATAAAATTTTGTTGTATCTGATAAAGAAAAGGTATTTTTTAGTGAAATAAATCGAAAATTTCCAAAGCGTACTTGATTTTACGGACAACAGAGCTGAAATGTTAGACGGACAACTTTTTTGTCTCTTACAAGTCACTTTAGTTATCTGGGGACACCCTGTACATTTTGGATGGTAGAGGCGGTGTATTATTATCATTATTTAGCAGAGAAGGGGCGACGGCCGATGTGAGAGGAATGAAGCAAAAACAAATTGAGTCGTGGACATGAGGAATATAGCGGCGGAGGGTATTTTGACAAAGATGGACAATAAAAGTTTAGAGGCCTAATTATCGCGAATTTATAGGTATATTTCAAGTGTTAATGCGCGTATTAAATGTCTCACAACTTAGAAATCTATAAAACTGCAGTAATTCTCAAGTCGAAATGATCTCGAAGACAAACCCGAATGAAAATAGATTTAATAGACGAATTCTCTAAAAATACCACGGAATTCCACAGCAAACACAACAACGAACAAAACAAATACAGTTTTTAATGAGTTGTTCAGTTTTTCGGAGTAGCAAATGGAATTAAAAAATACAGTTACCGCCTGGGAATAGACGAAGACGGGGCACGCTCGAACGAAGATAGTCTTTTACGGGTATAATTTAATAATAATTTAAATGTATCAAAAGGATTAACTCGGCTCAGATAACATCTTATTGTTATTACTGTGTATTCCCGAAAAATAATTCGTTAACATAATGCGATAATCATAAGCATTTTTAATTAGAATCGAAATAAATTAGAGGCTCCTGACCGTGAAGGAGGAAGTTGTGCGTCAAAATCACCGGGTTATCTTCATAAAGGCGTAAAACGTACAACAGCTTTCCTCAAACCGTCAAATAATTGATAAAGTGCTGCGGCACGAAACTAGTCCGAATTTCGTAAAGAAGACAATTAAGCGGTTCCCACAGTGACGAAATTCTTCGTACAATTGTTAGTAAAAACAATAAAAAATGCTATTTCACAAAACAAGGCAATAATAAATATGTTGCTTAAGGTAATAAACATTTTAAAATATGTCGGAATATTAAAAAGGTTACATATGGTTTGGAAATATAAGTGTAACGTAATATTTATCTGTGCATCTGTACTTGAAGACAACTAGACAAGTAACATTTTCTCTTGCGTACCTTCACTTTCCCTCGATGGAGATTTTTCCCTTGTTTCCTGAGCCAGGCTCTTCGATTTTTCCAGGAGCAGTTCGATATTCTTCCCGTCAGGGTTATTGGCTAGATCCGACCTCAGTATGCTACAGAAAGAGAGGGAACATGTCAAACAGTAACGAAACGAGAGATTACAGCAAATATTTAGCAATAATATAAATTCAGGCCTCTATCTATTCTTATAAATAATATAATAAATTATAATACCATTCAAACACAAGATAAGAACCATGTTTAAATTATTACCAAACAATTTTAAATACTTTTGCGTCATCGAAAATTACCTGATCTCTCGCTTCAGTTCGTCGTAGTCTTTCTGCGATTCCAACTTGGACTCTAACCTCAGAATGTGTTGTCTCTTTTGTTCGAGTTGATCCTCTAACCTAGTAATTTGGGACATGGAAGATTCTTGCAGCTTGGCGATGCATCCTTGCAGTCTTTGGACTTCCTCCAAAAGCTGGTTTATCTGAAACGAAACGAAAAGGACCTTAGCTTTGTCGGGCAGCCTATATTTAGTACTAGTTCTTGTCGTGCAGTGTATCGGTTTCAATTAGAGGGTCTAGCCTTAAAATATATCGGAATATAATCGATAGCTTCCCATTTCTCAACTTAATACAATTTTCTGACGAATCTTGGCACACACGAATTAATTTAGACAAAGCTGGAATTTTCGATGACGTAGCACCAAAATCAATCAATCGCTTTAGAAAATGAAGATATTATATTAATCCGGAACCCCTATAAGGTGCTGTACAGATGAATTGATTAATTTTATGGGGTAAAATAAACCCCTTTGCTCTATTAACTCGATATTTCATATCGGAATGATCCTGCGGAGAACGAATCTAGGAAATACTCCTAGGTGATGGTTGGCAAGTAGCTATGCAGATATGTTTGCATTTTAATAACTTTTTGCAGAAACAATAAAATATATAAGTAGACATGTACAGTGTCCCAATATGAAAAGTCAAAATACATATATTTTTTTTCTGCTTGAGATAAAAAAAAATCGTCTAGAACGGGTTAATTAATATACAGGGTGTTCCGCATAAGAACCGACACAGGTGCATGGGGTGGTCCCAAAATATTGCAATATATACAAAGTTGCACAGAGGCGGTGTTACAGGCCTTTAAAGTTGGGCTAAATATTTCGAAAAAAAATAATACTTAAAGTTGGAATAACCAAATTTGGTACATGATTTAGGTTTATTATTGGTCTTCTTTCACTATGATCAAGTAGATTGAAACGCTACAAAGTGTACACTGAGGGTGAGTTATCTCTAAAATTATATTATTTTTTTTCCATTGGTCGAATTTAAAAAGAATATTATCCCGCGCAGAATTTAATTTACTCTAGAGTCCTTTTACTCCTGTTAAATTTTAAAAAACTTCAGGTTTTCAAGAAAAGATGCATTAATTAAAACAAGATTTTAATAGTGTTTATTAGAAATCAAAAAGTCAGTAGCCAGTTCATTTAGGCTACTGTTTGTTGTTAAAAATGGCTGGAAAATTTACATTCAGCGAACAAGTTGTTAGTTCATGTAAAAATTCAGTGAAAATTAGTTATGTGATTTTTTAAGTTCAATAGTCCAAATAAATTTCTCATGTCCTTACAAAGCTTTAATTTCCTGCCCGTTATCTGTTGATAGTTTTTGTAAGACGTTAACTTTGTGAGGAAATTTCAATTTTCTGTTTTTTGCTAAAACGGGTATTAGTATTTTTCAAAATAATTTAACATCGAAAAAATTTGAATTGAAGCAGTTCATGTTATACCTAATGTACTCTAACGAAGTGTATGTGTTTACTAGGTGTTTATTATTATATTTTTTATTTGCAAAAATGTGTAATTAAAGTAACCAGAGTCTGAACAAGATTAACATAGAGGAGTAGCTACATTTTGAAATACTCAGTGCGAATTAAAAGAAATTTTTTTTGACATCTGCATAAACAGTTAAAGTGTTATAACCTAATATTGCTAAAGCAATATATACAGAGTGCGGTGTGTATATTGAACAAAAATTAAAATACAGTTTCCTGACAATATTTGTAAAAGAAAAGTTTGGTCGAACCATTGTTATTTATTAAATACTTCAGACACGTTAGTAAATCAGTATAATGTAATACTAATAAAAGATTATTTACATTGTTGTAGAATACCTGCGCAAGCAGTTGATTTTGTATTTCTTTATTAAGTTAGATCAGTATTCACTTAATTATTAAACAGCTGCATCCAGGAGCGTTCTAGTGACAATTTTTCGATGCATAATTTGAATTTAATTATACGTGAAAGAAAAACGCATTGATAGAACTTTTTCGTATTGAGACTGTTCTATTACAAATATCATCAGAAGGCTGTAGTTTAATTTTTATACATTTTACACAAACAAAATTTCCGAAATAAGGCATTTTCTCAGTTTTCTCAAACTAATTTTTCTTCCAAGTCAAATTTTAAATGTGACGCCATTCTATGTCTCCTTTGTGTATCTTTACGTGTCTCTGTGTTTATACAGAATTGTAATACTGTTAATCACAGTCTCTTAAAAAGTGTTAAACATTTAGAATAAGGTGGATGTTTAAACATTTATTTTATGACAACTGGTTAAATCGCAGATTATTTTTTACGAGCTCAAGGAGTTACGGCAGACCACCGTAATCTGGAAATATGTGTTACGGTAAAAACGAATGCAAGTTTTTTGTTAAAAGTTAGATGTTGAAGCGGTGCCTTGCGCAAAATCCCGCCCGGACAAAAAAGTAAGCATCAAACGCTTTCCGATTGTTTTGTGGCATTTGTCAAACGGAAGATAATCCTCTCCCTCCCAGTCAGGAGTGGGATGGATGATAATCAGGAGTGGTAAAAAATTATACGGTCCCTTTTCTAAGACATATTTCATCGTTTTTCAGCCGGAATCCCTTAGTTTTATAATCCGGGACTATTAAAAGTAAAAAATAAAATCGAACAGAAGGGGGAAATTCGGGGTGATATATTTAAAACAATAATTCAAACCGATACCTTACAAGGGTAGAGGTTTTTGCATATCTCCGGCTGCGGCGATCGAGCTGCGACTTACTCCCATCGGCGCGACCTCGAAATTCGTCCGAAAATTCGGCGACGTAGGTCGTGACTAGGTTTGGCGCAAGTGCGCGATAACAAAGTGAATTTATTGGCGTTCAAAACAAAAAAATCGTATATTCGCGGCAGACCAAGTAAGTTTGACTGTTGGAATTTTTGATAAACGGGGAGTATATCGCTGGTTGGCCGGTTGTGGGGTGAATGAAGGCGATTTTTCAGAAGTTACGCCGCGACCGATGCCGTTGCGTTTTTTTATGATTGCTTTTTATCATTTTCGCACTTTTACGTAGCGATTTTTAATTAAAAATATCGGTGCGCGGTTTATTGGTAGCAAAACGCGCTCTTTGGAGGCTTCGACGTTTACGGGTAAATTATTTAAGATTTTTTGGTCCAGAAAAACAAGGGAGCGCATACTATAGGATTCAGAAATAAAATAATAAAATTTTGATTCGACACAAATTAGACATAATAGATTTAAAACATTTATTTCACTTAAAATACTTATTAGACGTTAAGAATAAAAGCATAATTTTCCTTTTATCGGTGTCTAATTTAATTTTTAGAATATTATTTAATATACAGTGATTTTCCGGATTGTTACGCCATGACCTCGATGGTCGCTACTAGAAACAGAAGTGCACAACCTTAGCTTTAGCCGGGATTCATTGACCTGCCGTTGTTCTCGGGTTAGGCGGGCTACTTTTTTATTGTGACTGTTTTGTTCATGCAAAAGGATTCTCATAGAAACTAACTCTTGCCTGATCCTTTTGGTACAAGGATTTGTTTAATTTCTCAAAACATGTGTTCAAATACCTAAACGGAATGCCATCCAGCAATTTTGGAATTTAGAGCATAGTCATACTAAAAAAATTTCATTCCTCTAAAAACAGTAGGTAATTGTTAACTTTTAACTAACTTTTTGAAACCTTTATATTTTTTCAGAATTAAATACATTGACAGTCCAAATTAAGTAGAAGCGTCGTGTTGGTTAAAAGGGTCAATTAAATCTTCAGTTCCCTTATCTCCATAAACAGTGTTTGGTGTGACTTTATGAAAACTTTTGTGTTTTTTTTCTCAAAATCTATCAAATACACTAACAAATCAAAATAAATGAATCGCGTTAAATTTCAGTAAAATAATGCAGTTAAAATTATTATATCACCTCATCTAAATACAGTATTATGTATAAACTTTTTAAAACTTCTCTATTTTATCAGATCGACAAACCAAATTAATAAAATCATTTAGTTCCTTTATCTATAAAAGAGCGTCTGGTGTAACTTTTTGAGTTCAAAATTCAGTTACTTTATCTATAAAAACAGTGTTTGGGGTGCCTTCTTGAAAGTTTTGTATTTTCTCAGAATTTAAATGATGTATCTATCAAATACAATGACAAACTAAGATACAAGAATCGCATAGATTTAATTATTAAAAAGGAAGTATTTTTTCTCTACATTTCGTACAACTTTTTGAACTCCTGTACTTTACCCGGGCTACATAATTGAAATACAGGTTATTCCTGTATTTTATCAGACTTTTGGTGATCTATCTATCAAATATATTGACAAACCAAATTAATAAAATAGCATAGTTTAAGTTTAAAATAAGTAGGTTAAGAATCCAGTTCCTTTACCTATAAAGATAGCGTTTCGTGAAATTTTTTGAAACCTTTTTATTTTATAAACATTTCGATGATTAATATAATGACAAAGCAAATTAACAGAAGCACATGGTTTTAGCTTTAAGAGAAAGAGTTCAAAATTCAGTTGCATTATCTCTGAAGACAGTATTTGGAGTAACTTCTGTATTTATATCAGAGTTTTAATAATCTTCTGAATTCCGTCGAAATACATTGACAAAGCTGATTCAGTAGAAGCACATGGTTTCTGTTTAGATTTTTTTAGCGTATCGCACTTTCGCTTACACCTCTGACCACAAAATTTTGATGGTATTATCATTCCGGTTAACAGACAGGAAGACTGGTAAATCATAGAGCGTATTCCAACACAGAAGCAAACACACGTATTAGCTAACGTTTCGAATAAATATTTGGCAGTTTTCGAAACTCACTTGCTGTTGGGCCATAATGGGTCACTGCACACCGTCACATCTCGTGATAACTGAACGAATAATCGTCAAAATCTCCTCGCTCGCAATATATTATAAATAAATTATGCTATATTATAATTTATAATTAAGCAAACAAAATTATGATAAATACTGTCAACAGTATCATATTCATATCTGATAACTCCTCTAGAAAATAAAGAAGAAACGTTTGTAAATATTGTAATAACCTGTTAACGTATTGTAAAATAAATCATTAAAAAATTGAGAATAATTAGTATAGATAAGGGTTTCATAAAGCTGAGATAAAGTGTAATGGCGCCTTAATGTGATTAAATAAATTGAGTAAATAGTATGCTAGTTTTACGACTACCTATTGCAAGAGCATTCTTGTATACGTTGCATCACATCAACAATATAGGAATGGAAAAAACACCAATGGCAAGAAAGGAGATTGGTAATACTATTCGGGTTAGTCAGATGCGAAACCACTTATACTTTCATATTTACTTAATAGAAAAATTGTTGTAAAAGCAATATCAGTGAAATGGATCGATACCGTTACGGCTTTTAAAGGAATTCATGTTTTGCCAAGTGAGAGTACCTACCTAATATTTATATTTTTAGATTGTTACTAATTTTAATTACCCCATTGTTTATTTGAGCCTTGAATAAACATATTTATGGTTGTTAGGAAATGAACAGGATCGGCGTTGGGTGAAATTTACACAATTTATATATTTTTTGTGGTTTCATCTATAAAGGCTTAGCAGGGTAAGTATACAGGGTGAGTCAGTTTTGTGTAGACAAACTTTAACAGAAGATAGAACATGTGTTTTTAAGAAGAAAAGTTGCTATACACATATGTCGTAGATGGTTTAGTTGGGTGTTGAATATAATTTTTAGTTCTTCAATTTTTATTATAACTTATAAAGGAATGCTTAGATTTTTTCATATTTGGGGGATAATGCCTATTATTTAAGGTGCGATAAGAATGTTCAAAAACTTGCACAGTGGCGTATTGGAGGGGGTGCTCAACCCCCTTTCTTAAACAGAACTTCTACGCCTTACTGTTATTTTTATTATTTACATACAGTTTACCAAAAATAATTTCATACATAGGGGTTCTGCGAGAGACCTGAGTAACACCACCTTATCAGATTTTTATTAAAATATCGCTAAACGTTTTTATTGAATTCGGGGGGTATAAAAATAATCATAGCAGGCATTGGATTGCCATCTTAAATGTCATGGTAGGGTCAGAGGAAGCGGTTTTCTATGTCATTTAAAATAAAAAACAAATTGATTATCTTGAAGAATAAAGGTTTTACAGATTTGTACACAAATAAAAGTAGACACCCTGTATATATTTATCAAAATGTAACACCAAATAGTACAAGAAGAGTTAGCTTTTAATCTGACATTCGAAAAAACATACTAATTACAACAAGCATCTCGAAAAACCTTTGCGAACGACTTAACTAAGCAACATTACCAACGCTGGCGAGCATAAAAGAAGATACACACATCAAACATCTATTTTACTGCACCATTCTTTACAACGCTGCATATTATGCGTTTCTTATGGCGCTGCTATCAGCGCATCGTCGAGGATGACATCGAGTGGGTGGCACTTCAAGGCCCAATTGACAAGTGTCATAAAAATATCGGATTCATAAATTGTCGTTTGGAATTAATCCCTCTAAAACCGAATACTCCGAATTGGTTTTATAAAATCACTGGCGTCAATCCTTTAATTGTTCGAGGAGATATTCCGATCAAATCGAGAGAGCCGGGAAATTAGGAGCGTTCGTCTCTTTTTTTCGGCGAAAGCGCGAGCGAGAGGGAAGCGAGAGTTGTTCGTAGTTTTGCAAAAATTGCCGCTATCGGGTTTTGGCTGTCAATTTTATTGTTAATGAGCATCTGAAACATCGGGAAGAGGGTGATTAATTTTCTTAGCGATCGGGGAGTCGAATATTGGTTTTAATGCCAAGTTACACGAAGAAAAATGTCTTAAATCGACGTTAAAGTGTTGTTAGCTATGATCGTACCTTTCTCTAATGAAAAATTAGTCTTAACTGCTGTTAACAGATGAAAATAGGAACTTTTGAAAATAAACATGCAATTGCTTGATAAGCACGTACAAATAAAATTGAAAGATCTTACAAAAATATGAGTTTGTACAACAAGGAAAATATTTTATCAAATGTTAGCTTCTGACAAACTACTCTAAAATGCAATGAAATATCGACTCTTGATTAGTTTTGTTGTTATAAATTTGCTTTTTCAATTAAAATGTTACTTCAGTTCCTACACTCAGAGAAATATCTAACCTTCTAAACATGGAAGTGGAAGATGAATATATCTAATAAGTGATTTTAAAAAATATATTAAACTGTACATTATTAAAAACACTTCAAAGTCACAAGTGATTTGTCAAAATTGCTTTAGGTTACAAATTATCTGAAATTAAAATACATAAAGCTGCAAGTCACCTATAATTAGTTCAAATCATAAGTCAAATATTTGTCTTTTTTTTAACAGAATTCCAACTAATATATTTATTTTATTTTGTTACTATTTTGATAATGTTAAACTAAACTTGCTTTAGTAAGAATTTTATCGCAGTACTCAAAGTAATGTTAATAAAAAAAATACCACCTGCTCAATGAATAATGATTATCATTTATTATAATATACAGAGTGGGTAGTGAAAGATGTAAAAAAATACGAAACAAAGTTAGTAAACAAAGTCAAACTCCAGATATAACGGGTTGAGGTCAGCAGTTTGAATTATATGCCCTTGCAAGAAATGATGTTTATCTGTCTATTTTTTGAAAAAAAAAAACGTGTTCTTGGAGGAAGTTCAAAAGTCCTTTATTTCAATAAATATATTTCACTAACATTTTGCGGTATGCATTTCATGTTCATATAAAACGATGGTATAAAAATTGTTATGCCGTGATATACCCACCCCGCGCAGTCTTGAATTTAGATGACACGGAATAAATCTCCCCATCTAATCCATTTAAGCGCCTATTAGATCTCGCTCTAATATGTCGTAGGAGATTTTTTTAATAGCGATATCGAATGAGAAAAAAGCATTCCGGCATAACGGTACGTCTGGGACCGATTCTAATTAGTAAAATGGCGTCCCATTCTCTTTTCTGATGTACCATTTGCCGCTTAATGCAAAATCCAATCACTGGATATGTGTAGGAGGGTAGGATGTTGCCCCGGTTTTTAAAACAAACGGATCTCTAGGCAGAACAAATCGTTCGCCTCTGTTCAGTACGAAGCATAAACTATGTAAGCTGCACACGAGAGTGTGAAACTTACAAATTTCCATGTACTGGGTGGTAAGTAAATGGCCCATGGAGACTTACTAGATTTTTTACTTCAAAATATTATAATTTAATGCCAGTCCTCTTCACAAATATAGCTGATCTACGGTCTACCGGCCGCAGGATTCGAACCTGCAAACACGATTTAAGTACTAACGACTTAAAGCGCTTCATCAACCAATTCAAAGATAGATGACTAATACATTCTGACGAAGCGCAGCAGTCCACGAATATGTAGAGCGTTGAAGATCCTCAGAAATCGTTCCAAATTTTCCGAAATAAATAAACATAGAATCGCGCTCGTCATCCATATGTGAACGACGGCATTAAGCAAGAAAATAAAACACTCAGTGAACCAGTCGAGGGTAGCCATGCGTCACAGAAACATTGTTAATCACTCTAAAGATGCGCAACCTGTACAATACAGCGCTGCCTAGATCGGCCTTAGCTTTGTCGTGCGTCTAGATTATGGCGGCCATAAAAATGTCGCCGCTGGAATGTTAACAAAAGAAGATCGCTGTCCGTCAATCCCCCGGAAAAAAGCAATGGAGAGTATGAATGCCTCTAACATTTAACGACGGTATAACACTAATGATGATTGTGCATGCGTCAGAATTAAAAAGTATGCACCTTTCACTACACACTCCGTCTTCGGGATGGTTGGTAGGAATGATTTTGTGAAAGCGGAATTCCTCTTCACCAGATATTACAATTATTTATGCAACAATTATGCTAATTCATCAGTTCTATGGATTTTTTGTCTGGATTTCCGCATCTGACAGTGTTGCTGAGAAATTGGACGAAAATTTGATTTTGTCCAGAATCCAATATTTATGCTCATGTCAATTTCTATTGAAGAACTTTTCTGGTGAAGTTGATACCATGAAGAGATACAATAATAATAGAAGTAGTAGAATATAAATTGCAGGTACAGAGACACCCCTGTCTAGAAGAAGTACCTTTAGTTTACAGCAACTTCAGAAAGGTTACTGAACTTATTCTGGAATCTGAAATTAAGAGAAGGGTAGCTTAAAGAGCTATATCCCCTTGTATTTTCCCCTATTAGGAGATCAACCCACCTGAGCCGTTAACCAGCCTAGTAGAAAGAGAAATGTGATGATAGATCTAATATAGGCCATAGAATGCCATTGCTCTCCACGGATTCTCTTGTTGACGAAGTGAGTGCATGAAATACTATATCGTCTTCCTGTTTGAAACCCCTATAAAGAGGTGTTTCCCACTTCCTCATGTACTAAAGACATTTCCTTCGCCAACAGTGTCTAGTTTGGACACCTGTCACCAAACGAATGTTTGCCCTAGACATGGCTAGGTACTTTTTATCTGTATCCATGCAAGGTACTCTAGGAACTCACTTATTTGTTTCATTCCACCGTCCTCTACTCTTTGTGGGTGTTCTTCTTGATAATTTCAACAAATGGTGATAACGGAAGCACAATGAAATTATTATTGAGCTTTAAATTCTTCTTCATTATCATTATGAATCATAAAGTATTTTGCCATGAGGTAGAAGGAAATTATTTGAAAAAAATAATCATTATCAAGATGAGAATTGTTTCTTCATTTTTGCTTCTCGCCCAATTGAATATAATTATTGTCGTCATCATCATCATCTTCATTGTCATCGTCATAGTTCATATCTTCATTGTCAATTGTTATTATTCTCACATCACCATTATTTTTCTTTATTCCACATTCGATGGATTTTATCAGAAGTTTAGGAAATATTTTAGATAACGGTATTTTGCGTTTATTATGTATCGTTTATTTTGAAGCATCATTGCTATTATCATAATTATTATTATCGATTATATAATTGTTTCCCTGGTTTGCTGAAGGGTGTATGTTGAAAAATTAGATTTAGCTAACGGAATCAGAAGTGGGATTTCCAATTTGGAAAGTGCGTCCCATCTTAAACCATTTTAATCAATCCGGGGCCGAATGAGTCATTTGAATAATTGATTATAGATATGTGGCCGCATTTAAAAACCCTTTCCGCCGCCGTGGGGGCCGCAGGAGGGGATGAAAAAGCGTTGCATAGCGGGCGGCGGCGGAGAGATACACATTATCTTGAAGGGAGATATTTAGAATAGGTAGAAATGAATAATCTGAACGTATGAGAAGGACGGCTACGGATGTCAATCAGCAGTTGAAAAGAGACGGTAAATAATCAATCGATATTTGCTTCAGACTTAGTTGGTATCACACTAATTGTCAGATGGGGGCCGGGAGGGGTGGAATATTGAGAAGGAAAACCGAAATATAGTATAGATTCAGACATATATCTCATTTACATTGAGCTTTATCCTCAAGTGGATTGATCCGATTTTCACACAAAAACTCCATCAGATAATGTTAACTCTGAATATTAAAATATGCGGAAGCGAGGATACATAAAAAATATGTACGAAAACAAACAATTAAAATAAAAAATCAGTCCGCTTAATTGTTTACTTAGATACCAAAATAAATTAAGTTTTTGTTTTTTTTAACTACTTTAATTGTATCTTATTAGCAATCGGACCGGAAAAAACGCCTAAAAGCATTGAAATTGGCCAGTGACGTGCTATGGTTGAAGTCTGATCGTATTATACATATAAGATATTTGTTCTTACGCAGTAAATACAGGATGAGTCAGAAAGAATGGGTCAACTCTAAGCTTGAGATACTAGATACCAAAATATTATGTTTGAGCTCATCATGCCTTATGCGAATGTCGCTGGTTTAAGAAATACAGGGTGTTCAAGGTTTAAATTGCATTCTGAAGTTTCTCAATAATTGATAAAGTTTTGACAACATGATGAAAATTGATAGTGTTGGGTTTTTTGGTGTGAGGATTACTAATTTGAAGGTTATTTTGACGTTGCTCATAGAGGGTGCTAGTTTCATATTTTTTATCTGTTGAGCTATGCTTAAAAAAGTTAAAAATCTAAAAGAACGTTCAATTTTACATAAAAAATTTACTTTTGTTTAGGTCGCCAAACTTAATCGGTTTCTGAGTTATTTGCATTTAAAAGTTTCAATGTATTTTGTGGTGATTTTCTTTCAGGCGCTGATATTGCTATTTGTTTTCAGAACCCGTTAAAGTTAGGCGACCTAAACAAGAGTACATTTTGTATGTAGAATTATTGAAAAATTTCAGAATAAAATTTAAATCTTCAACACGCTGTATTTATGATTATTGACTCACCCGGATACGGTCATTGACAAATACTAGAAAAAAAAAATGGGTACATAATCAACTTGAAAAATTATTTGATCCATATTTTTTGTTTTCAGGAATTCTAATTTTTGGGAGCTCTAAGGTTCTGTAAATATTTCTTTTTGCCATTTCTTCATACATTTTTTTCTTCTAGGAAATTCGAAAAAGAGTCACCTTGCACAAAAAAGTACTCTAATTTTTTTAATTTAAGAGTAAATTTAGAAAACAATCGCTTAATTCATAATGCTGTCGTTGCAAGTTTGAAAATTGATGACATAGAAAAGGTTGTTGCGGAAGTAATATGAACATACTGACTACCAAATGCCAAAGTGGTGCTATAGTAAGTATATTATTTCTTGGCAAAAATGTCACTAAATAGTACCATTAAAAAATCAATTAGAAATCCGTTCATTTACCAAAGATAGTACTTACCAAAACCTTGAAGAAAATATGTTAAAAATGCACAATAATATTTGAACAGTTATTTTTCATATTTTTGAGACAGGAAATCGTTAATTTCACATAACCATCCTAATATAATTCTGTATTCAAGGTCGTGCGTTCGGAGTCTCTTTCTGGAATTCCGGTTTTCATTTGAAATAAAAAATTACGGTCCAATACGCGATCAATTATATAAGTAGCTTTTCTTTGTCAGACATGTCCGAATTGTATGTCCTTCCTTTTAAAATGCACACAACACGAGTTCTTTGCGCACCGTTCATGCTTTACTGAACCCTAACAATGGCTTGAAAAATATATTTATGAACAAATTATTTCTCTCTCTGACTTGGCTGATAATTTAATTCGCTAATTTTTTGGCTCTTTAAGTCAGCTAACCAGCCAACCCCCAATCATATCACTAAAATTGAAGTATTAATAAAGGAGATGTAAAACACAAAATCTAATATGTTTCTAAAAAATTATGAACATTTTCTACTACAAATCAGTCAAGAGTGTTATTAGAGGTAGAAAACTTTCCTGCCATTGAAAGATCTCGGAACACAATCATTTCAAACATGCTAATACTTTCCAAAGTTAACACTATAAATTTAAGAAAACTTTCTATTTAAAAAGAGTATGTCTATAAAAATGGGATACAAACGTAGAAAGTATAATAACTAATTAGTTTAATAAATATATTTATAAAGTTTAGACCTCAAAGGAAAGTTCCTAGAAGCATCCCCGGAAAATTCCGAAAAGTTTGAAAGTTTTCAAAAATAAAAATAGGTTATATAAAACTAAAAAGAATCATAATTAAAAAAATATATATTATTTCTGAAAACTTTCCAGCATTTCAAGAAAGTTTCTTTAAACAGAGTAAACTTTCCCAAAAGCTTGAGAGTTTTCAAAGATGAAAATATTTTGGGCAATATAAACTAATATTTAGAGAGATTTCGTTCATTTGGTAGGGTTTTATAAGTCAAAAGAATCACAACTCACAAACAACACACAAAAAACACTTTCCATTGAAAAAAGTAGAAAATTGTTATATCTGAAAACTTTCCAGCATTTCGAGAAAGTTTCTCTAAAGTTTTCAAAACTTTAGAAAATATTTTCCCAAAAGCTTGAAGCTTGAAAGGATCATAATTTAACAAAAAAACTTTCCAAACTTCATAATTTTTCAAAAAGAAAACTTTCGCAAAGTAGAAATGTTTTATTACAACTGATTAAAGTAAAAAAAATATGTCTTGTAGACAAACAGAAAGACCATTATGCATTTTTTACGTTAACTGCAAATGACTGCATGGCAATTAACCGATCCAGTATTCGGATAAAAGTTGGGCATGGAAAGTTTTGAAGTAAAAAGTTGAACATCGACGGCGATTGCCGCGATCTTGGATCATTTAAGGTAAAAACCCGCCCCTAACAATCGATGTTTGTAATAATGAATAATAACGGGTTTGCATGCTTCTATTTCGGCTCGCAGATCAAAACACATAACTGATGGCTATACACTGTATTCGTACTGTAGGAAGTATAAGGCGAAACACAGTCCGTCTCCCTCCTGCACGCTGCAGCGTCTCTCTCTCCCTCTCATTGCCACACTGGAATCGGCATTTCACTTGGCTCTTTTCTCTTTATATTTGAGAGTATAATTATTGATTATCGAGCTTAGATGTACGCCATGGGGGGAGGGGGGGCCCGGTGATTAAGCTATATGGAAACTCACCCCTTTCGGTGCTTCGGGGATGTCTGACTGATTGGGGATAAAATACGAGCGAGATCTAATATTTAAATTAGATACGTTCGGTTCTGAATGTTGTGCCTTAGTTTCCCCTTATCCCTGCATACACTCGCACAGCACGGGTGGGCAGTCCGCCTTTCGCTCCTTTCTAAAAATCCCACTCCTGATTTCGGTCGTTCCCCTTCTGATTTAATTAACCCGTTGAAAAAATTGTATCAATTATTTAATTATAATTATTCTTAATTTCATTTAATATTTTCTTATATATACAAATAGCAAATTTTTACATATATACGTTACTCAATCCCACTTCTGATTACGTTATCCCACTTCTGATGTACGCAATTGATAAAAATCAGTTATAAAAGAATATAAATAAATTATAAAAGTGTGAACAAAATGATTTACTTGGTCATAATGTCCTTTTTTACTACTTCCACGTCTGACTTTCTTGTTGGCCTATTTTGCAAACTACAAACAACAATGACGGCAATTAAGTCTCAGTAATTATTCGATTTGTTCAGTTGTTGCATTTGGTAGTATACATATTCAACGAAAAAAAAACCGTTTTTAACTAGTACAGTCATCTGTTTAATTTGTCTAATCACGAATAGGATTAGGATAGATTAGAGGTTTCGGAGAATTTCTATATAAATTTAAACAAAAAAATTACTTACTGGTGAAAAATTATCTTTAAACAAATAATTAATACTGAAGTAGTGGGTAATTTTAATATTTGAACTATGGAAAAAATCCCACTTCTGATTCAGAGGTGTTTGTTTAATTAATGAATAATTTATATTTTTATGACATGTAAGCAGTAGGAACTTCTTTATATTGTTTGAAAGACAAATAAACTATTAAACGTTTAGTAATTGTTTAATGTAGTAACAGTAAAATACGCTTTTAAATGTTAACATATCTGAATTGACAAAATTTCATTTTCAAATTAAATTTTTGAAATATGTTTTTGTAAGGGCACTTCTAAAAATCCCACTTTTGATAATGGAATATTTGTATAACATTTTGGCCTTTATGAGTAAGTGGCAAAATTTCTGCTTAGCGGAGCTTAAAGAACAAATAGAAGTGAAGTAATTTTGTCCTATTTTCACACAATAAAAAGTAATTAATCTTAACTGCGAGAAAATAATCTCTTAATTCTGTTTATGACAATTACATGAATATAATTAAACTATACTATTAATAAAAATTCTACTTAATAACAATGCAAATAATTTTGAAACATATTTTGTTCATATTATTTCCCTCTAATTCATGCAAATATTATTTATCCAGGTTAAGACGATAATTTAGTAACTTTTTATAATAAATTGTATTAAACAAATACTCTCATCAGTAAACCTTGTATTTTATTTATTATATTCAACGACGCAGCTTGAATAACTATTAAAAAATAAAAAAAACTGTTGTAGAAATAAAACAATACCATCCATTAAAAATATGGCAGTTAGTATCTCACAACCCTGATTTGTCGAGAGGGCTCTGAAACATTTGCAATTAAAGATGCTCGCTTGTTTTTTCTCCCCAACACGTCGTAAATCAGTTTAAAAAATTTATATTCATTACTATTCTATAATGTATGATTAGATATGACATTGCGCGCAGGGGTGGTACAGATAAAAACAAAAATAAGGCACTGGGGATGTGTAGGGGTTGTAATTAAAAATTGGAATTTATAGACCGAATTTATCAGTCACATCTGCTGTTCGAACTGAAATGAATATTTTTACGTCTTAGACAAAACTATTTTTATGTTTACTCGAGTTTTTAATAGAAATAACTATCTGAAATTGTTGAGATGAATTTAATTCTTTCAGCTGTTAATCAATGACATTGAATTATACCATGTTTTGTGGTTTTATTTTAGAAGTTTTGCTAAAAATATAGAAAAAAATAGTGATAATTCTCAATTATCACTAAGTAATGAAGTTGTTTATATTTAAATCGGTTTCAGCACATATCTTAAACTGTAAATTGTAAGAATCATAAAAGTGATTTATTTAGGAAATTTTGAATAATTTGTACAAAAATAAAACTTAATGATTCAGAATTCTCGTTACTTTATTTGAAATGCAAATTAATGGAAACGATTTATGAACATGATATATTTATGTGGTTCGTAATAGCGTACATTTCAGGTGTCTTTCTTTATTATACTAAATTTATAACAATTGTTTTAAAATATTAACGACTCACTTCCTTGATGATTTATTCATTGATAAGAAATGTTGACGAATTTAAGTGATTTGTAAATTTAAACTGGAAATACTTTGTTTCTTACATCGTCAGTTCTATTAAAAAGTACAGTGCGTTTCATTAACTTTGATAACATTTTGATCAGCTGTAACTTTTCTGTTTTTAAAGATATCGGAATGAAGCAAAAAACATATTGCATAGTGGACTAGCAAGTTTTTTCTTATTTGAAAAACAAAACAAAAGACCAACGATTTTGAGAGATCTTAACCTAACTTATATTTTTTAAATGGAACGCCCTGTATATTATTGGATATTTGGATTCTACTCAAAATTCCAAGCATATTTTAATAAGCATATCCTATACCTATCTTCAACTGTTTCTGAGAAATAGTTTTACAAACATGTCAAATTATCATAAAAATTGCTCTACTTGTTCATGGCACACTTTGCACTGAGCTAAAGCTGAAGTTCAGCATTGCTTGAGCCGTGCTGGTAGCAATCGAGCCTTAGTGTTTTGTTCTGTTGAGGAAAATGACAGACAAGTAGAGCGATTTTTATGATAATTTGAGATGTTTGTAAAACTATTTCTCAGAAACAGTTGAAGATAGGTATATGATATGCTTATTAAACTATGCTTGGAATTTTGAGTAGAATCCAAATATCCAATAATATACAGGGCGTTCCATTTAAAAAAATATAAGTTAGGTTAAGATCTCTCAAAATCGTTGGTCTTTTGTTTTGTTTTTCAAATAAGAAAAAACTTGCTAGTCCACTATGCAATATGGTTTTTGCTTCATTCCGATATCTTTAAAAACAGAAAAGTTACAGCTGATCAAAATGTTATCAAAGTTAATGAAACGCACTGTACAAAATCTGAAAATGTTCCTAAAATTTTCATTTTCTAATTTCCGACTCAACAATATTGAAATTATTTAACATGAAAAGGTATCTTTCAATTTTAATAGGATGCGCTGTTTTCCAGTAAAATCGACTTCAATCATTCCTAACGTGCTCTACATTTAAATTAATTGTAGTGTGCCATGGGGAAAACAACTAGTCTGACAGTTAACAGAAATGTCAAGTATTTATTCACTATAATACAGCACTACGTAGACACAAATTTAAAACTAAAGACTATTTGTTTTCCTCATGGCACACTGCAATTATCCGAATTAGTTCTCTGCGCCAGCTCAGCGCGTTTGCGGGTTGCCTATCACCCGTCAGCTTGCTTTTTAGTGATAAAAAAAAATCCAACGATAAATAACTTGAAATTTAATGAGTGTAGTTTAACTGTTTTGAATAGAGAATGGTAAAATTCATAAAGTTTTTAATGTCAAGATACTGTTTTAAGTGTTTAGATTTTGGTAATTTTTAAATGTTTAAAACAGTAACATAAACCGAATAAGAATTTGAAAAATAAGTAACAAAAATTTGTAAGAAAACACGTCACTGAAATAATCACAACTTAAAAAATAAATTTATGTACCTACTTAACGAAAATTAAAATATAGCGTCAATTTTAAATATCTAACATAACAAGAGTTCTGGTAGAATGTTCTCCAAGAAATTCAAATATGCCTTTACTGACAATCTGGTTGGTAGGATAAAAGGTCCTATTAGATGATGTGCTATGATCCCACAATCCTACACCACACGTTAATCAAAAAACGATGTTAAAAATTTGATCTTTGTATGGTATGTCGATTTTCCTCTGCTCAGTTATGAATATTATGAAAATTTTAATAAAAAATGGGGGTTGAGGTTAATAATTGTTGCCGTAGTCTTGGGTCCGGTGAGGCACTCAACTTCTCGAGCTATATCTCACATGCAATGTCAATGCCGTGCTCTCGCGGAATTGCGGCGAACTTCTCCATAAATTAATAACGTGATACTCACGTATGCTAAACATTTGAAGAAAACAAATACAAATTAGGGAAGTAAGGGTACGCAAAAGCACTTCCGACACATACATTAACACTCCGCAGTTTAAATACCAACTGACCTGTACTCCCGGCCGGTTCTTAAGTACATTCTCACACGGTTGCCACATTCTGTGATATTGTTTTCCTCGAAAATGGTTGGGTTTAGGACCTATGCCACAGATAAGTTTGTTTTTGTTTATTTTGATGTATACTATCGCCTGTTAAGTTTATGACAGTCAATCCTCTAACACCGCGTATAATTTCGGCGGCGGAGTATAGGTATAGAATATTGGCATTCGCTTCTATAACCCTCTCGTGCCGAAATTTCCTCCATGTGAACGGGGTCGAGCCATCCCGATCCGCGTCAGAATAAGCGATGGATACGCGCGTATCTCGGCGGTATCGGCAGATCGGGAAATTTTAATATCGACCAAATGCTCAGTTGAACCCAAATTATAAACATTACCCGAAGTGAAACTGCGTATTTCACCTTGCGGAGCCGGCTTAATTCTAGATTTAAGGCCCCACGAACCAATTATGCGTGGCATCGGCATCGCCTGCCATTTTGATTCAATCTATAGGGATGACACTCTGGGGATATCGCTCGGGATCTTAATTTGTTTTAATACCCGACATAAGAATGGATCTTTTGTTTTCCCCGGGCCCCCCAAGATGTATTCGTCATAATTAAATCGGGGTGCTGCGATGTCGGACGTAAAAATATAAATAAAACAAACGATAATCTGATTAAATGTCGTGGTGCGCGGTTTGATTTTGAAGATTTATTCGGGTCTCGGTTAATAAGCGGGATGTTATTAGTGCGGGGTTGTACGGGGTGATTTGGAACTCCGCGGGTCAAGTGAAGAAGCATCGTTATGTCCAGCAAAAGGCATCTTATCTATCTGGTCGTATTGTAAAAGCTACCAGACCATCTGCCCAGTAAATTGTTTTCATTACCATTTTCTTTTAAAGAATAACTTGTAAGACAAAAACTGCAAACGAAAGTAAACGTAAAAAACATTGCAGTTCATTATTTTTCATTAATTTTATATCTAACTTACTTATTTTCTCTACTTTTTTAACCTATTTGCTTTAATTTTTTTTCCATTTTTTAAGCACCAATAGTTCTAGGTTGTAATGCGATATATTTAGTCTAATTATTCAGTATGTTTAAATATTCCCTTATCACCAGTAGCGTAGAAACCCTGTGGCACTCTTCTTTTATTTATATTTAAAAATGAGACGCCACTGTCTTAGTTATAAAAAAACACAAGATACTTTGAATTTTGATTATTTTTAACAAGTAATTATACTTTAAAATGCATCGTATTTAGGTAATTGTTCTTTAAAAATACCTATGCATATCGTAGTTTGTACGTGGCGTGACCTATTATGCCTAGTAATACAGGGTGTCCTGAAATTAATTCACCATAAGGCAAAAGTGGATTCCTGATGGCATGTCTTTTATAATTAATACAGTGGCGTACTTTTTTAATAAAATAAGATTGACACAGGATTTCTACGCCACTGGTGATAATGGGAATATTTAAACATGAATAATTAGAACTAAGGTACCCATTATAATCTAGAATTGTTGTTGTTTTATCAAGAAGGGTTTCCAAGTAAATAAAAAAAATTCAAAATCTTACACTCTAGTCACATAGTCTCAAGACTGACTAGGTTAAATGATTTTTGATCTATTCCACTCATCCTGCCATCTTTTACAAGTACTGCTGGTTTCCTATTCGAGTTTAAGAACAAAAATTATAAACGAAGTAGTAGATTTTGCTCTCCAGACATAAAGACAGCAGTCAAATTTCAAAGAATTTCATGCAGTTTCCCAAAAGATTATTATGAATGAATTATTGTGATTTTGTTATATTTTTTTTCATTTGGCATAATTTTTAGTAGGTATATTAGTATAAAATGTACGTAAAGTACCAGTGATGGTAACCTCATATACATGCCTTTTTTCACAAGAACAATTATATCACCCTGTATAATTATGCAAACAAAATTGATTTTCATATACTCCATAAGCATTCTCGTCATTTTTTCTCTCTGCATATGTTTTTGTATCTCTAGCCGTTTACAGACAAATTTGATTTTTTTAACTGGGGTACCCCGCTTGTAGTTATCACTGAATCGAAAAATAGAGGTAAGATGAAAGTTGTAATTTAGCAAATTGTACTTTTGTATACGACTTTGCTAAACGTTTTTATATTTATTAAAATGCGGATTTCAAAGATACAGCATAATATAAAAACATAAAAATCAAGTAGGTAACAATCTAACGAACTATTCAAACCCAGCATTAGAAAATAATAATTTTAGCAGTAATATATGGTAGATTGCGACTTACCCGATCCGAATTCGACACTATTTTTGATGAATGTCAACGAGAAATAAATAAAAATCGATAATTTGCATGATTTTTTTTAAATTGGCATCGAATTTCGATAACCTCTTGGTTTGTCGATATCAGTTTAATATTCTAATGTTTTTTCTAAATGAAAATAAAAGATAATACTGTTATTTTTAGAATAATTAGGTCTGTGACAACGATGCACTATTAAAAAAGTACATATAGTTTTCCTTCTGAAGGGTATATTTAGAAATCTATTTTCGTGGGATACAGAACAATAAACTTTAGTTTACTATTGAGATAATTGCTATATTTAAATAAAATATTGATATGTGTTTTACAACAAAATTAATTGATTGAAATAATAAAATAACTATACGATTGATAAAAAGTAATCAGTTTTTTTATGTGTGTTAACGCCAGAGCGATAACGATTTGCATAATATTAATTAAAACGATTATAATTATTTATTATGTTTTGCCCAATAATCGTTTATAAAATTACTACCAAAACATGGTTCAAGATATTAAACCGGCCCCACCAATATGGATAATAGGGTGTTCTACGAGCTCATTGACGAATTTTGGCAGATAATGTCATTTACATGCCACATATTTTCATATATGGACATAGATCCGATTCGTTTTTGTTCAGAAGTTACAAGTATTTAAAAAATATATAATTTCAAACAAAGCACCCGATAAATACAAATGAGGATTTCTATAACAATAATTATTATTTGTGTCATTTTGTTTATTCATTTGACAAAAAATGCATTTATTTACAACTGAATAGTGTGGAGATATTGTCGTTGTGGGTATTTCAATGGGAACCAGATAAGCAGCCCGAGAATACCGACGAAGATACCCAAATAGACATCAACCTGCCCACACAGTCTTTAGTGACTTCGAAAAGAAGATAATCCCGTTTCAAAAAAGACGTGTCACCCTGATATTGATTTCTTTTTAGATTTTCAAGAAGAACATACAAAGTTATGGGGTTGTGCCAAATTTCACTAATTTATCTCTACACATTTTGAAAATACTAATTAAAACCGTAGAACACCCCGTATGTCGAAAACGAAATATTTTAGGATACATGTTTCTATAGACTTTTCGTCTTAGTTTGAGGCCTCAATCTATTATTATTATTATTATTATTATTATTATTATTATTATTATTATTATTATTATTATTACAATATAAGAAGGGCAGAGAAAAAATCTATTATGCCCAAAAGTAGAAAACTTATTCTAAGAAATACAATGCAAAGTATGTGGATATATTTGTAGTTTATCTTTGTTCTAATTTTTTAATATGTATTAATTAATTCTCAAAGTGTCACTTACGATGTACTTGTAAAATGATGGTTTTATGTTACCTTGCGTGATTTTTTTGTCAACACTACAATACTGTATTTGTGGTTGCTTTGTTGGGCCTTAGCCTGTTTGTATTCCCATTTCTTAAAATAAATAAATAAGATTCTGAAAAATCGTAAACTGTATCTAACTTTAACGGGATATAAACACATTTTTCTACAAAAAAATCGGACAATTTTCAACCCCATCTGATTATTGAAAGTAACCTGCAGCGGGGATATGCGTCTCTCAACAAAGCGAAATAAGCAATTGAAGTAAAAATCCGTAGGAAAATCAAAAGGGTTGCGATTCGGATTGCAGGTTTTCCTTCAAGCCAGCCGCCGAGCGCATGAATAAGGTAGAGGAGAGAATCAACGATAATTCGGAGCCGACTCATACGCGTAGTTTTTCTTTCTTTGGCTTTGCAGTGTCGGAAAAAACGATTGAAGGCTCCGGGATCCAGACGGCTATGGAAAAGCTCGATACTCTTTTGTTTTAATGTGTAAGATAATATATGCACACGCCTCAAATGGAACGTAATCATTAGACTATAAAAATGGAGGCAGGGGCGCCTCTAGTTTTATATTTTGAGGCTCAGGTTTCGCTTTTAATTAACGGCCGTAGAAGATTTATTTGCTGGGTACGCTTCTGGATACGTTCCGAAGTTGTTAGGTGAAAACAACAATATTAGTAACAATGACTGTTGTACTGACCTAATATCAAGTATAATTCAGACAACTATATAATTTATTTGCGCGTAACAAAATTTATTAACAGTTAAAAACTTTAGTACTTTGTAAAAATAGAACTTAGATGTGCGAAAAATTAAAACACTGTTAATAATATTAGTTACTATTATACTGAATCTAATTGTGATTACTATACTGTTGTCTAATATAATTGCAATTACTATACCATTTATTTGGGTAGGAGAAACGTTTTATGAATTCTTGGTGATGTGTGGAAGGTAGAAACAATAACATTGCTAATTATCGTTATGTTGGGCCAATTTCTTATAAAATCCAAATAAACAATTGTGCAAATTCAGTGCTTAGTGAAAATTAATAATTACGTGAAAAATGAAAACGATATTAATGGCAATACTTATTATTATTACATTAAGCTAATTTCTAACATAATTGTAGTAACTATATAATTTATTTGGGCTAAATCAAAATATATCCGACTTATGATGTGTGAATAAAATAAAAAAGATAATATGTACTGTTATACTGAGGCAATTTCTAATACAGTTCAAACAATTATATAATTTATTTGTGCGTATTAAAATTTATTAATCATACAAAATTTGGTGGTTAGCAAAAATAAACCTTTGGGAATTTATTATGTGAAAGATATTAATAGTTTTTAATAAAATTCAGCCAGCTATATCATTTATTTGTGTGTAATAAAATTTATTAATCGTTAAAAATCGAGTTTTTAATAATAATAAATCTTGCAATGTGTAGAAAATTGTATTGTTGTAATGTGTATTGTTATTGTGAGCTAATACAGTTGAGGTAGTTTATACAATTTATTTGTACGTATCACAATTTATTAATTGTTAAAATTGTTGGTGCTATTAAAAATATAAATTCTAGAATTCGTTAAGTGATATGTAAAATATTAAAAGAATGTTATTAGCAGATAACAGCAAGCCAATTTGTAATATAGTTCTGGCAAATATTTAATTTATTGTTATAAATAAAAATTTATTAACCATTAAAAAATTCAATTTAAATTACTTACTGCTATTAACTTGCTGTAAAATATGTATGATTTGTAATGATACTATGTTGTGATATTTTATAAACTGCATGTCAGAATTTGTATGTTAGTGACGGTCCAGTTTGATGTAACAATAAGATGAGATTTCAATCATAAGATGATTTAATTTATATTAATTTATCTATATCATTTTTTAATGCTCTCTCAATACGTACAACCATACGTTTAGTTGCAATAAATAAATAATTTATTTGTATTCAATAAAAGATTAATTCATCTTAATTATTCCTATAATTACGTTAATTTTTATACCAGGTCAGTTTAACGTTACCAATAACAATTTTACTTTGTTGAGCAATTTTTGGAACTATTATATCGGTATATTTTTATGATTGTGAACGGTACGCCACTGGTTCGAATCTGGCGTTATCAATCTGTTTTTTAAACTGCGGTCTGCTGATTATTCTACTAATTATAGCGGAGCAATTATAGGTTGCATGGTCATTATGCGATGGGTACGATCAGATCTATTTGGAATATACAACTCTTTTTAATTATTTATAGCTTTTTCTCATTCACTGTGTCTGCAATAAGCTCGCCTGAAATGGTAACTTACGCGAAATCCAAGTTCCGTAAGTGCATAGATTTTGCCAGCGCTATTTTATCGCGTAAATATGCTATAATTATTAAATAAATCTCCGGCTTATCTGAGCTATTCCTATAAATTACGAATGCGTTAACTCGCTCGCTGTTCACCCTTTACTTTATAATTTATAACAATTCTGAAGAATTCAGTTTATTCCTATGAATACTTCCCGTCCTTATCTGCGAGGATCTCGCTAGCTGCACTGTAAATTGTGTGATGTATAGCAGCCCCGGCTCTTAAGTTTATTATATTGCATGTACGAGTGTATATTTGCCTAAAATAAATAAACGCGCCGCTTAAACGATCGTCTTTAAGTCATTATCTAGCAGTCGGGGCCACCGCCGCCACTCTTTTGTTTGTTTCTCCATGGGTCTCTATTAACGCGACGAAAAAATGCGCTTCTTACAACAAACAAAAGGCGATCATCGATCGCGAGTATGTTAACACCCCGAATGACGAGTTTATTTGTGCCTCCCGATTACCGATTTACATCTTTATTACACGAAATAGGCGTTTGTTAAAATTAAAGTAGGTAATAAAATATGTGTACTGGATGTCTCACGCGGTGACGTAGCCAGAAATTTGACATGGGGAGGGGGGTTCAATGAACAAAGTTTAGTATTTCAAACTAGATTAATAAAAAAAATAAATATTTTTTAATAAAGTAAAACAATAAAAAGTAAATAAAAAACGATCTCACCATAAACATGTAAATAAAAAACAAGTACCAACAATATTTGTACAGAAATTACAAAAAAAAAATTAGAACTTAGTTGCAGGTGAACCCTAATGTAGGGTTGTGGTAGTAGGCCTAGTTCACTGACCGCGTTGCCAAATCTTGGCGAATAGATTGATTGCAGGTTTGTAGTGGTACATTACCTATATGACCCAATCAACCCAACCCATGGGGGGGGGTTCTGACCCCCAAAACCCCCCTGTGGCTACGCCACTGGTCTCACGTTTAAATTGCAGAACTTCGAGAGTCTTTAGACCTTTAGAACCTCATTTTGATACTAAATGTTCCTATGCAGGGTGATTAACGTTTTTGTGATAGGGGTATTTACATTTCAAATGTCAAAATGGCTTACGTGTATAGCAGTTCGCGGTTGATACCGTTTTAATTTATAGCAGAATGCTTTAGCAGAACAATTTCCCGGTAAACATGTGCAAAATGCAGCTGCTTTTACAACAGTTTGCAGTGAGTACAGGTAGTGTAGTGCAAACGCAAACGTGTGACACCGAGAATTTGCAACCGAATCGTGGAAGAGATGGAGATCCAAGGTGTCCAAGGCGTATTGCAGTGGTGTGGCAAATCATACACGAGGCTCAATTATATCAGTACTATGAACAACATGTCCAAGCATTAATATCAAGGGATTGGACGAGGAAAACCAGTACCATGGTCGCTAAGATCTTCTGACTTCAAATCATTTTGACTTATTTTTGTGGAGATATTTAAAAAATTAAGTATGTTGCACCGAAATGGACAGTATTGGTGGTTTACGCAAACGTATCATATAGCTGTCACCAACAACTTACAAGTTCAAAACGGGCAAGAAGCAGAAACATTTGTGTTAGTTTTAAGAAACTGAATAAGACGGGCCCAAAATTTTGTTGTTGTAACATCAGGTATGTCAAACTGTTTTATTAATTAAAACCAATTAATTCTTTTAATAATTAATAACAAAAGCGGCAAAACCAGTTGAATTTGCTGTATAAAATAGATTTTCTAAAATTCTATTTCTTTCCTTGCAAATTTCTTCCAATTTTTTGCTCGGTCGCCGATTGTAAGCTTTGCTTTATCAGGTTCACAGTGGACCAGTTTTCAGTGCCGTGCATAAGTGTATTTTATCATTTTTGTAATGCCCTGCATTCAAAATTTTTTTTTAAGTAAGTTCTGAATTTCCATTTAAATAATTAAAAACAATTTTGACTGAATTTTTGAGTTATTTAATTTAATTATAACATAATATATAAATAATTATTTTTGGTTTTTCTTGGAGAAGATGGCCTTTTCTAAATAAAATTGAATGCTCTCATATGTCTGAAAACATTTGCAGAATTTCAATTCGATTATACTTTTGTTTACAAAAATATTCTTAAATACCCTCTATCTCCACCACTGGAACTAATATGTGATAATTTTCGGTGTCGAATTATTTGCTCTCAAATACAAGTCCTTCGCTGCAACATGGAATTATAGGGACTTTTAGTCTCAAAATGAAGTCCTCAAAAGAGTCTTGAAGTCCTGCTCTTAAAAAAAACACGCTGTTATAGACGACGCTATCTCAGTTTAAAGCTGGTTATTTTGGGAAGAACACCCTGTGTGTTATTGAAATTATTCTAAATCTACGAAAGAACCATCTACGCATTAGTTTTACGAGTCCAGACATCCCGTCATTGTCTTGGGAAATCTCTGAAGTGGAACGTAGTGAGGGTCAGTTGTTAGATGGGATAAAAAAAATATGCTCGAGATTCATATTCAAATGTATTATTATGTAGTCGTTGGTAAACGTAGGCCAAAATTTATACTGCCAATAAAAAAATAGTACAAAGGCAATAAACTTTTAGTTCAAATTGTTTTTAAACCTTGGGTTCTATAAATGGCGTGTTGGTCATCCTGCTTATTCAGCATCGATTAAGAATAAAACCTTGCTACATTAATAAGGTGGTTTATCGTTTTTTATCATTATTTAAAAAAAAATACATGCCGACTTCATCTTTTTTTGATTGCCATTACTTCTAGGCATACAGAGGAACAGGACCATCATTAAAAAAAAGAAAATACCAAGATTCTGAATTTTGAAGTAATTAAAACTTATGTTTTTTAATGGAACACTGTATATGTTTCAATATTTCAAATCTATTAGGATTTCTAATTGGATGCATATAAATATATTGTCGAACAGCTGGAGAAATAATATAACATTTATATATTTTTAAAAAATCAGAAACTACTAGATATAAAATTACGAAGAATATATAGCTTGAGCTACATTTCTTTAACGCGATATTCAACCGTTTTTTTAAACACCCTAACGAAAATTGCAACTTCTGAATCTGCTACTTTGTGTCTTAAATTTTTTTTTTCTTAACTCTTCAACGCTCTGTATATTGGCAACAAAGCATTTGCGAACCCATGTTTAGAGAAACTTTTCGGGATTTTCCGTGTGATAAATACAGCTATATTTTGTGATTAAATCTAGCTGTCGTAAGTTTGCACTAGCCGCTATTATGGGCTGTTGCTGACACTGCCTACTCAGTAGCATAATAAAAATACATTTTTCTGTTCAACACATCATGATTCCTTCAGTGGAAGAGTTTGGAGTTTGACACATATACACTTGGATAAATAATTGCTATTACAGAGACAGCCTGGTTGACTTTTTTTGCATTTTCCTCGAAAACGATGCATTATTAACTAAATCAAAAGCACCTTTTTTGTGTAAAATTAAGGTTTATGTAATTTTGAGCGAGAAAACCTATTTAAAAAAAAGTTACTCAATAAAATGTTGGCACGAGTACCTACTAGCAACTAGCCTCCCTCTACTTTGTACAGGAAAAATGATTACACTAGCGTGTTCAGCACGCTAATTATAATATGTTGGGGTTTAAAAATTATATCTAAAATTTGAAACTTTCAAAGTTATTTTAAACGCAAAAGTTAATGGTTCCTGAACATACGTTTATTAATCAATCCTAACTTATTTTTCATTGTTTCATTTTGACCCTAGATATAGAATTTTACTAGTAAACGACTCTATTTCAATTTGTTTACGTTACTACACAGTTTATTTTTCTCAGTGTGGACACAACTTCCAACGTGACCTTTTCTCAGCCCGTATTGAAGTATGTAAAGCATCGAAACGCTGATAGGTTGACTCATAGGGACCTTTATTTTAGTTTTTTTGTATAAATTAATGTTATACCGTGGAGCAGAGCGACTTGGCACGGGGACAAATATAAATTTTATTGGAAAATTTATACAACGTCCTCGCGGCCTTTATTTCGTTTCGATAGCGATCGTCCGGTTAGAAAAAGACGGAAAACCTTTGTCACGAGGAAAATTTCGTCGGGGAAAAGATACAACGACACTATCGGTATTTATTAAGGTATTTTGTTTATTTTCGTTTTCTAATAAATATGTCGCCGTGTGGCACATAAAAACCGTATCGCTAAATTAATATCAACGATACGGAGCGTTTTATTTTTCGGGGCTATTTTTGGAAAGCGCCTTAATTTAAGCGACGCCGCAATTGTTTTTTTCTTGCAAGCGATCATGGGTATGATGACTGATGACATAAAATAGCGTTCAAAATAAACACTCGCGCGTAAATTAGATGATTCACGGGCTAGTACTAGACGACGGAGCTTACAAGTCACTCTGTCGTTTGCCTTGTGGAAGTCATATGATATTTTACTTAACGCGGAAAGACAGTGGCGGGTCCAAATTTTTCAGAAAAGACTTTTCAAATTTATTAGATATTTGATTTGCATCTCTTCATAATTTACGAACAATTTTTTCAAGTAACATTTTGCTGTATTTTCATCAGAAAAGGCACTTTACGTGAAACCAAAACAGCACCACTTTACACGATGCACTGAGCATTTCAAATAGGATTATTTCAAAAATGGTTATGCCTACTTCAGCAAAGTATACCTTTTTCAAATAAAACAGGAGAATCGATTGTTTCAATAGTCAGATGGATACATTAAGATGCAAAAGAGTTTTGCCATTTAAAAGAAACAAGGTGTGCCACAAGTGGCGCCCTCTACTATTTAAATTTCTCGTCCGCAAAAAACACCGATTTGCAACAATAACAAAGTTATTTACAAATATCGAAAATAAAGTTTTAATTTTAACACCCTGTAACTCCGTTAATAACCAGTTTTGGAAAAAATGTTATAGAAAGAGGTAGCATTTATTTCCGGTCTAGAATTATCCCCTGAACTTTTTGCTCATCATTTCCGGACACCCTGTATATTATACAGGACATTGGCTGCCACTGACATCTAGTTGTGGTGTTAAAACTTTAAAATAACTACGTTACACATTTTGTAGAAAATTATTGTTATTATTTGATGCGTTTTAAATTCTCTGAAATATAAATATTCCTTTCTCGTTCATTTGCCTCCCCGATTGCAGCTCATAATTTGTTGTCCATGGGACCTAAATTTGAACCTTAAAAATAATAAGAAAAGCTCTCAGTTTTACGCATCCTCTCTTGGATTAAGTCGGTCCTATTTTCCAGCGTGCTCGCAGCGATTATTTCGTTTTTAATCAATATCCAGCCATTGAACTTAGATTATTTAATTTTATCACCAATTCATTTGTAGAAATATAGACGGAAACGGAAGTCGAGTCGGGCTCTAGCGACTTATCGAAAAGCGTTATCAGTTTTTGTCTTTGTTTCTGTACGGCTGTTTTTTTTGACAAATGCGAATTCACACATGCGTGAAACAAATGAATTCTGCAATAACAAATGAGTTAGCACCGGAAGTGAATAATGGCGTATTATGGTATATCGTACCCGGTGGTAAAGGTATTGATGGTATATTTAAATTTTATGTTGCCGACTCCATTAAAAATCATGAATATTCCATCGTTAATTACTGAAACTATGTAATTTGCCCGATAGCTTATTTAGGAATTGTTGGATTTACATAAGTGCCGATTTATATTGAAAAAAAGTGCTGGGCAGGAAGTCACGGCTGGGTTCACCCCTCAAATACCGAGTGTTCGCACATTAACGAGAAATAAAGAAAAAAAAATAACTACATCTTATTTTAAAATTGTTCTTGTAAGGCGGCATAATAATAACTGAATAAAGGCTGTTCATTTGTTTCATATTTTTTGATGAAAGTCGTTTTTTTTTTGTACAAATATACATTGTTTATGTCAAAGTCGACCAATGTTTTAAACATAGTTCATATCATTTAATTTCAATTCAATTAATTTTATTCAAAAGAGCAGACAAAATATATCTTACATATTCTGTACATAATAGCTAAAGTGTATATCGTGAAGTACTTTTAATACCTCACGATACACTCTATTTCTATATATGTATGTTCAAGTTTATAAGAGTATTGTAAACATTTTGTTTGCCACAACTGAAGTGGGTGCCAATAGACTAAAGTGCATTTAGTATCGGAGGATACACTTTAACTTCTATATATGTACTACTACTAAGTTTATTAGAGTACTGCAAACATTTTGTTTGCTACAGCTAAAGTGTGTGTTAAAATACTAAAGTGATTTCCAGTACGTTGGAATATACTTTAGCTCCTAAATATTTAATATGCTATTGACCAAGTGTTTACTAAATGACTAAAGTATTTGTTGTCTTTTAAGAAAACGAAGTTTCTTACAACTAAAGTGCTTTTAGCATCGGATGATCCACTTTAGTTTTAATATGTGTATAACTACTCAAGTTTATTAGAATACTGCAAACATTCTGTTTGCCGCAACTAAAGTATGTGTCAAAATACTAAAGTGCTTTCTAGAACGTTGGAATACACTTTAGCTCCTAAATAGTTAATATGCTATTGACCAAGTGTTTACTAAATGACTAAAGTATTTGTTGTTTTTCAAGAGACGAAGTTTCTTACAGCTTTGCCATCATTCTGTATACCGTAACTAAAGTGTGGCATATATAGCACAAGACTAAAATGCTTTTAGTATCGGAGGATACACTTTAATTTCTATATATGTACTACTATTCAAGTTTATTAGAGTATTGCAAACATTCCACAATTAAAGTGTGTCAAGATAGTAAAGTGATTTTTAGTACCTTTGAATGCACTTTAGCTCCCACATATATAGTATGCTATTAACCAAGTGCTTACTAAAAGACTTAAGTATTTGTTGTCTCTCAAGAGAACAAAATTTGTTACAGCTTTGCTATCACTCTGTATAAACTAAAGTATTCTAAACATTTTGCATTCTACAATTAAAGGGTGTACCAAGAGACTACAGGATATTTTAGCACTTTGGAAAGCACTTAGTTACATAATATACTATTGATTAAGTCTCTTATAGTTCTACAAACATTCTGCATATCACAACTAAAGAGTTTACACTAAAAGACTAAAGTAGCGTTTGTCTCTCGAGATAATGAAGTTTGTTAGAGTTTTGTAATCATTCTGTACATCCCAATTAAAGTGTACAGCATAATACTAAGATGGTTTTAATATGTCAGGATACACTTTAGGTTCTAGATCTGTAATATTTTGTCAACCGAGTCTGTTATAGTTTAGTGAACATTCTGTATGCCGTAGAGCTAAAGTCTATAATAAAACACTAAAGTGCGTTTTAGTCTATTACTAGAGCTAGTTTATATCAAACGACTTAACTGCTGTTAAGACCATTTTAGCTGCTAGGCATGTATTATACTATTGACCAAATATATTATAGTTCTGCAAACATTCTGCATATCACAACTAAAGTATTTACACTAAAAGACTAAAGTACTGTTTGTTTCTCGAGAGAATGAGCTACATACAGCTTTGCAATAATTCTGTAAACACAACTAAAGTTTATAACGTAAGACTAAAGTGCTTTCAGGGTACACTTTAGTTCCTAGATTTTTAATATTCTGTTAATCGAGTTTGTTATAGTTTTGCGCACATTATGTATGTCGTAGCTAACGTATATATATGCTTTTTAGTCCATTGCTAGAGTTAGTGTTTATGCCAAAGAACTAAGCTGATTTTTAGTAGTTCGTTAGTACACACTTTAGCTACTAAACGTGACAACACTCTCTACGTCACATCGGTTTAAATTTCTCACCTAAACCCACGAATATATTATGTATGTTGTTTCTGTGTTCCTTTTTGTGTGTTTCACCGCAACGATTCTATATTTATGTTAAAACGTATTATTTCGCTAACGGATAGATTAGAGTCAATTAAAAATGGGCTAAAATCATCGGTTAGAATAACAACAGCAAGTGAGCATTAGTGTAACGATGAGAAATTGAACCTGTACGTACGCGACTGTGCGAACCAGACAATAAAAATCGTGCTCGGAGAATCCCGACCATACAAATACTGCATTTTATAATTAATAAATTAAAAGATGGGAAAACTAACAGCTGCGCTCCGCGGAAATAAATATTGATAGCGCGATACAAAGCGTCCAATACAGATTGATGCTGAAACTTAGGATGCGGTGTTGATGTTTTTTCTGGTAACTACTTAAGTACTAAGCAGATTATACGGGGCGTCTTGTAGCTTTTGCCGCACGTCGGCAGGCGATGGGGTTTCTAAGGAGCGCTAGGAGAGGCGCGACGATGACGTGGGGAGAAATTTTTGGCTCGCGCTCACTTGTTTCTTTTAAACCGATTACAAGAGAAAATAAAATCTATTTACCGGGATCTTTGCCGCATTACCGGCAATCTTCGAGGTTCAATAGCACGTCAGGGCGAAAAAAGTTAATCACAGATTATAGGGGATCGTCATATATTTCTTAAAATAATACGGAATACAAAATTTGGTCGACAAGAAGTTTATTTTTTTTGTAGTGATTCTACATTTCTTAACTTGTACCATTCGATATGAAAACTGTTGTATTTATACAGGGCGTTTAAAAAAAACGTGGCAGTATTATTAAGGCTGATAAAACATTGGAAAATAAGTGAGGTTTGCTTAATGAACTATGTTCTAGAGACTCACTTTTGATTTTGGAAGCAATTTTTTCAATGACCATGATTTGAATAAAATTTGAGACGCAAAGTTGCTAGTATTTTCGCTGACATTTTATTCTAAGTTGGGTTTTTCCATTCTGGTTGTTATATTATCTAAAATTTCATTTTGGACAAAACAGGTGCACTTAGTAAATGTATTAAAAATGCACCGTTTTTGAAGAAAATGCAAAAGAATATGGTAAAGTCAACCAGGCGATCCTCTTTCATTTATATGTCATATTTAGTACAAGAGAGACTCCGGTATGTTGATTATTCTCTAGTTTGAATAGTAATTTGTTCTTTTAGAGAATATTGTAAACTTAAGATTTTATTCTGCTCTGTGTTTGTAACGCACTACAGTCTTACTAATAGAATATTATACTAGCAGTGCATATGTGCAGACGTTGACTTTTGAGTGAATATTTTGTGCTATAGCAGTAACTAGATGCTATTCCGAAAAAATTGCTGAGAAGCAATAATTTTGTAGTAGAAACACTTTGTCGAAGAACTGGTGACGCGAAACCTAAGAAAATGATTCTAGTAGACTTAAATCAGCTAGAACTGGTCAAAGAGATCAAGATATTTTAGATTTGGTCACCGAAAGTCTAACCATTAGCGTAAGAAAAATTTCGTTACAGGTAAGTCAGTTAGTGTCGAGAATACCAAAAGAACAAATTATTATTAAAATCAGAAAATAAGCCGTAATTTCTGTTATACAAAATGTGACATATCAGTGGAAGAGTTTAGGGTAGGTTTACACAAACACACATGATAAATAAACACTATTACAAGGATCGCCTTCTTGACCTTACTACAGTTTTTGCATTTTCCTCGAAAACGGTGCAATTTTAACAGATTTACTAAAAGTACCTTTTTTGTGTAAAATGAAATTTTACATAATATAACAAGGAATAAAAAAAAATTAAGGAATAAAACGTGGACGAAAATACTAGCAACTAGCACTCTCTACTTTGTACAAGAACCACCAAAATTGGGTCCAATTTGAATTAAACATGTTATTAAAAAGAAATACATCCAAAATTTGAATTTTTAAAGTCTTAGACTTAAACTTATCTCAAAAATAACTGGCTCTTATTAAAATCGCCATAGTTCTCGCCGTAAAATGATCAAATTTGTGGAGTTTTTGGGTACAGAAATCTCGAAAAATAAAACACGTAGAACAAAAATAAAATTCTTAATGTTTTGTATCTAAAAACTTGTTGATTAGACCGCTTTCTGTCGTCATATACTCGTTTTAATTCGGTACCTTTGAATATTCGCAGGTGGCTAGTGCTAAAACATTCCTGATATTTGCTGAACTCTATATTATTCAGTTCTTAAATGTCTAAAGTTATATGTAAAAACACTATTTGAAGAATACGGCACCCTTAAGCAACCCTCACTTATTTTTCAGTATTCTATAAGGCCTAGTAATATTGCCATGTTTTTTTGAAACACCCTGCACACCAGTAATATGTAAATAATATAATTGTTATGCAGGGACGTGATGATGGGAAGAACATTAGATAATAAGGACGGAATTGAAAAGTATGGACTGACCGTAAGGGTTGAAAGTCCCTTTTCGGTGAAATATAAAGGGATTGTAAATGGATCTCAATATGAAATAATAAATTAATGAAACCAACGGCGGCAGAAATTTGATACAGGGCCAGTCATTAATTATTATATTCTAAAATGTACACATATATTCGAGAAAACCATAGAGGGAAAAGAATGAGCAAAATACATTGACGTATTTTTGTAAATTTTACGAGTTTATTCATTTATATCAGCTTGACAGTTGTCAGGTGTTACAAACATAAGACAGAGAACTGTAACGGTCGCGCACGGTGCAGTTGCGGAAAAACCATGAAGCAGGAAGCTGACCAGCTGAGAACATCATTCTAATGATAATTTAAAATGAACAAATTCAATATGTTGTCTATTGTATTTCCGCTAAGATGACTGATTGTTGTTTGACCATCGTCTGATAAATCGCGTCACCTTTGTAATATTTGTCTGTCGAATCAGATGAATTTCAATATAGAATGATTTAATGTACAGGGTGTCTCAAACTTAATAGTATGGGCCTTCTGTGACGATACAAAAAAAATAAAATAAAATTTGGGACAGTCGATGTTAAATGGGATGAGGTAAGTTCTATTTTCAATGGAAAGTATTATCTTTGGAATTTGACAGAAACGATTAATGACGTATCAATTATATTTTTTCCATGAACATACCCAAATTTTTTCCTGTTGAAAAGATCTTTTTTTTCTAATAAACTTTTAAGAGAGAAATTTTTCTGTACTACTTTTCGTTTAAAAGTTATAAGCAATATCGTCCTAAAGAGTCTCAAAAGAAATACCTTCTAAAAATCACATTAGCCGTAGAATGATCAAGTAGTCGTTGGAAAATAATGGAATGTTCGTTATTTAAAGTACACAAGTTTGAGACAACCTGTACTGCATAGAGTGGCGACTTCAGTGTTACTAAGTATTTGGAATTACAAAATGTAAAAGTCGGAAATTTGATTTTTGACTGCAATACCTCTTATAATAATTTGTATAATTTATTTTATAAAAATGTTGTGTACATTTTATCTACTATTTTAACTTAAATTCTTGTCCACGCAGTGTTTCTGTCTAAATATTTCACATGTTTAAGAAAACTGCGTGCGTACGTATTAATGTGTTGATCTTTCACTTTCGCTATGGAATACACAATCCAAAATTATTTTGATGTAACAATTAAATTAAAGAGAATCGTACACATGAACATATATTTCACGTTTGTCGTAATTTTTAAGAAACGTCACATTACTGAAACAAACAACTGACACCTACGTCATGTATTGTATGGTGCTGCCTAGCGCGGTGAATCGTTGCAACTGGGCAATGGAATAGATTAAATAAAAGCACGGCTGCTGCTATTTAGCAGCTACCTTGATGTGTCAGCATAAGAATAGACACCGACAACTGGTCTTGCTTGTGTACAATGCTGCTACTGCGGAGGAACAATGAAGTAGGATGGCCAAACAACTGACAAACGTCATTATAATTATTATATTTTAAGTGGATAAATCTGACAAACTGCGAGGAGATAAATATACCTACATTCTATTGTATTTCATTTCAGTGGATTATTAAGCTGTTTGACAGTTGTCAGGTGCATCGACGTAGAAATAAACGTTGACAACCTGTCACGTTCGTGTACGGTGCTGCTGCTATGGAGAAACTACGAAACACGGCGGTTAAACAACCGAGAAACGTCAGCATGCCTCCATCCGACCGACGGTGTTTAAATAAACGAACTATTCACGTGCTGGAGATAATTAACTTGGAAAAAATACCCTTTTACAATATTAATCGCTGTGAAAGGTATTTCTTTCAATTCCGTCAGACCAGAAAATATTTATCCAATTACTCGCGTACGATTCACGCGGTATATTTATAAATATATGTCTCCCCAAACAAAATATAAAAATAGCCGAACTACTAGATTATCTCGTAGTAAATGTTTTCGTTTTGTGACTAAGTAGTATTTTTAATTCCCACATTCCCGGCCCGCTCGAAAATCACTCTATCATCGACCGAGAACAGAGACCCCCGCTAAAAACAAAAGAATAACAATGAGGGCTCCAAAATCACGCAAAGTCCTTACGCCCGGTTTATCGCTGAAGATAAGGCCGGTGCAGTATCGAATATATGTCATGATACTTAGAAATACAAAGAAAATGCCCTGATATTAATTGCTGCCTTGATTTTCAATTATTCCTTTTTTGTAGATGGAAACGAACGGCGCGATTTTAAAGGAACCTCGCAGATATTATCGGCTGCGGCCGCGTCATTTATCAATCGGGAACAAAAATGTACAGCAAGAACTATGCGGTGCCCGCCATGGAAGCGTTTTAATTTGTTTCATGAAGCGTTACAACATAGCAATACCGTAGAGAACTGATCAAAAAGTTCTGTTTGAATGTTGGCAGCACTGGTTTGAACATAACCTCACACAGGGTTGTCAGATTGAACGAAATTCTGCCAATTGGGCTATCTCTGAAAAATTACACGGGCACGTAACAGAAAAAAATGGTCTGGACTTTTAACCAGAGTCACGTATGTATTTTGACCATAGAAATCATAAAATATATAGAGTTACTCAAAATGGTCAATCTATGAAGAAAATGCGAGTCTGGTAATATTGTAGTAAATTAGCTTTTATTGGTTAGTTGTAGGTACTGACGGAGTAGCTTTACACCAATGGGCGGGAATGTCAAAATATGAAAATTTTATATCCAATTCGTAGAAACATATTATCTATGGTCCAATTATTACAAACATTCCGTTTTGGTTTCAATTGCATGCTGGGATTAAAATGCAACAGCTTGCATTAAGTTTGTCCTAGATGGCTGCTTTCTAAGCTTCTCTATAGTCTGACTATTTTTGACTGCCTAAAGGAAAGGCTTCTAGCGTTCTATATGTTTTATGATTTTGACGCACGTTAATCTCAAACACTCAAAATATTAAGTAAATTACAAAAATAGAGAAAAATCGATTCGCTGAATTCAAATTTGAAGTCAACTGAGCTACATCACTCATAAGTTTTGCAAAAATTGCAAAAGTATAACTGAAAGAGGTGAAAAGTTGATAAAAATCACGAAAACTACGTTAAAAAATTTTAAAAAAATGTTATTTCGATTAAGTATGTATTTTGATGCGCTCAATCAAAATTTAATGGCCATGAATTTCATATAGTTCATCTGTCCATTTGTTATATAAGCGTAGAGCTATCCCAATGATATGGCAATTGAATAAAAAAACAGTGTTAGTCTTTTGAACTTATTTGGATTCTTGTCATCATCCTGTATGATTGAATTTCGTATATAAATTTGGCGACAATTTTCTGATGACACTTGTAACACTGGTTGCATAATGTCGTCGTTGAAATTAAAAAATTTGTGTAAAAATGCAGAACAGAGTTATTATTAATAAGTATAAAAATCTAGTGTTTGACTATATTTTTGTGATGACAAAATCTAGTAACTCTGACGTCAAGTAAACAGCTGTTGGCTGATCGTTGATTGTGGATTTTGAGTCAATCCAGATGCCATGAATGGTTTAAAGATTCAACAGAGATCGGCAGTCAGTCGTTCTGGACATCAACATCGACCGAAGGATGTTACGTTGCGCGAGTGAATGAACTTAATGATGTAAATCGTCGACAAACTATTAGACAAGTAGCAGAAGAGTTCAACATTTTGTTTAGTTGTCAAGAGACTCAAGAAAAAAACTGGAAATGAGTCGTATTTTAGCAGAGCTTGTTACCTGCTTGTGTTGAACAAGTGGCAAAACATGGGCTTAAAAGTTATAACATGGAAATTAAAGCCAACTGCAATTAAAAATCACTTATTTGGACCCAAGGAAGCTTGTCAGTCTAGATAAAATGTCATGGTTATGTATACTATTTTCTTTGAGTACAAGGGAGTTGTTGATCAATTCCTTCCAAAACGTCAATCAACCCATCGTTTTTATTATCCTGAAGTTTTAAGAGCTAAATTAAAAATTATATAACCCTTTTTCATTAATCACCGATGTATTCGTAATACCTATGCCTCAATAAATTTATAAAAAAACATTTTTGCAACTTTCTCATAAGAACTTGTATGAATGAATGTAAATAATAAATAATATTCGCTCTTTCTAAGTCAAAACATATTCGCTGCTGTAAAATAAGACTTACGTAAGTTTTTGACGACGCGACAAAAAACGCGTAGTGTGAAATGGGCTTTACATCGACCAAAAAATGTACTTGTTTTTGAACGAATTCTTATCAGACTCTTAACGTATGTATAGTAATCGACTTACTTCTTTGTCTTTGGTAGCGATTTCTGTTTCGAAGCTTTGTCTGTCCATGTTCGATGTGTCTTTGTTTTCGCAGTTGTTCGACGGGTTGTTCGCTGATAGTTGTTCCTTGAGCGTTGTTACTTCTTTCTCCGCAAGTGTTGCTCTCTGCAAAAAAAAAAAGAAATATTTATTAATGCTATAGCGATGATACGAGATAGGTTTAGTACAAGAATTGAATCTACATTGGAACACATAATAAATATATATTGGAGTCCTTTCTAAAGTACTATTTAATTATTTATATAAGGTGGGTTACAGAAAACAGATGTCTATAAAATATCCAGGGTGTTCCAGAATGATGGTCAAATATTTTACCAGTGTATTCCACAAGCCTTTTCAGGGGGGGATCCTCATATGAAATTTTTCAATTTGGGTCCTTATTATTGAGATATTCCAGTCTCAAAATGGCGGAAAAAATAGTTTTTTTAGAAATTTCAATTTTGGTACACATCAGCTAGTCAAAAGCTATTTTGAGGTGGTGTCTGTCGCATTACTTTTAAGCAAGAAATCTGAATCTTGTACTACTTGAGCATTATTTAGAAGACATCCTGTATAAATATTTTTCCAAACATGCACCAATAAATTTTTGAATTAATAAAACAGAGCCATCTCAAAGTTTCCGGCGAGTGGGGCGATAAACAAGAAAGTTTTTAATAAAGATAGTGCTGTTATTTTTTACGATATGTTATAATAAATAGGGCGAGGGCGTCGGAATCCCATGAAAATTTGAATAACTGATTACCCCTATTTCCCATTTTCCTCTCCCGCGAATATATAAGAAGATCATTATTATTACGGAGTATCAAACCCGTAAAACAGTGTCTAGAGTTTGAATTAAAAATCAAAATATATTGCCCCGGCATATATCCCTTACTTCGGGTTTAATAATAAACTCACTTACCCAGTGGCGTGCGCCCACTTGCTTCCAAATTGCATAAATGGTAAACGCGTATTTTTTAGGCTGCCGTAAAATGAATGAAATTTTTGGTAGTTTCAGGTATAGAAATCTAAATCTAATCTATAAAAATAAAACACCTAGAACAAAAGTAATATCTAAAATAAAGTTCTTGATATTTTATTTATTCATTGTTATACTATTTTAATTGTCCTCAAATAAAATATTAGCTTTTAAAAACTGTTTGTAAAACATACATTATTTTGCTATTTTAACCCCTCATTTTAGCAATTATTTTCACATGTAAATAAAAGTGAACAATCTTATATGTAGTACTAAATAGGTTTTATATTACAATAATATTTACATCTACAGTTAAATTAAAAAAAATATGTTTTCTCAAAAAATATTTCTGTACCGACTTACCTAAAAAAAATCTTGGTTACACTGATAAAAATAATTGTAAATTTACACGTTACATAATGCATTAATGTGAAAAATACAAAATTCATACTGTATTACAAGAATTTCCATCTGAATACATTTCACATGGTAACACAATTTTACTATGAAAAAATGCATATTCGTACCTATGTATTCGTAATAACCAACAATCCACCGTGCAAAATCGCTAATAATTTTTATCAGTGTAGGCTACTTTTCTTGTTATTTGTTCGTTTTATTTCGGTATCTATTCACAGGTAACATGAGTTAACATTCATGTTATTTGCGAAAAAGTTATAAGGAACAAAAATATGATAGACAATGGAAGAACAGATTGTCGGGTAAAAAAATAAAACCTTATTGTACAAAACCTGAAACATTTTTAAGTAGGTGTTATTTTAATAAACTTTGTTTTTCTCAGTGTTGCATAGTCTTGGTTAGGCAAACCTAAGATGATGAAATCAGTTCGATTTATTTATTTTTTCTTTTTAATACAGCAGAAATTTCCAATTAAACTAAAAACTATTTAAAAAAGTCACTAACAAATAATAATTACAGTCATTACGATTTTAATATTTCTTGCACTGATGCAATACGTTCATTTGCTGTAATGAAAACTTGTAATATCTATGAAATACAATAGATATTAGTGTAATCGTCATTTATCTAATTAAAAAATGCATTTGTTGTGTGTATACAGGGCGAGGAAAAAGTAACGCAATATCCATAAACGGTTTATTTTAAATTTTTGGAAAAAGTGATAGGTACAAACAAAAGATATTAGGCATTTATGTGACCTTGGATTTATAATAAACTGTAGAGCGAATCAGAGGGGTGTGGAGTGTGATTTTTTTTTGTAGTACCATCCCACTATTGCCATGATTTTAGTTCAGCAAATTAGAAGATAACTGTAAAAAGGTGTCAAAATTAAAACCGTCTCTGAACGCCAGCACCTACATTTTATTTAATTTAGCGAATTAGTAAAATTACCTTTATAAATAATGAAAAATACTCAAGGGAAATATAGTATTGTACAGTATATTATATACCATTTACTATTTCATTACTATTCTATTTACCTTTTACTTGTTCTGCCTTGGTTTAAATACATTTTTAGTTATTCGTAAACAAAATTGTTTTATTAAAAAAATTTGGTCATGCATGCATAAAATTGATAATGAAAAAAAGTGAAACAAAACAATTTTTGCTATCTATGTATATAAAAAATTAAAGTTGGGGGAGACCTCATCGGTACGCCCCTGGTACCAGTAAACCAGCCCGCGGTGTGGATGAAACGCTGCGCTATTGTTTTTATAATAACATTGAGATATTACCCTATGCGGTATAGAAAGGTGGCTATGAACATATTTCACGTAATAAGGCGCTGGGGCGAGCTCCGCGAAAAATTGAACATCGCTCTCCTCGCGAATAATAAGATGGCCATGGAAATACGTAACAGTCGAATAACGCTGCCTTATTATTACGCCCTTTTACATTCGGATGTCTTTCGAAGCCATAAATAACGTGTAAATCGTTTTATTTATTATTTTCTTCGAGGTGGGTGGAAGGAAGTGGAAATGAGGTGCACTTTAAAGCGGGAAAAACTTTGGATTGGCGCGTTGTCGTGAATTTAAAATTTGTTTGTCGTCTATGATCGACGATTACCACCAAAAAATGAAGAAATGTCATTAATAAAGAATTTTGTTATATCTACAGGGTGTTACGTCAATTATAAGATACAGTTTAACTGAAGAATAAAATGTTGCTATTTTTATTCTGTAGAGTTAAAAAAGCTTCGAACCCTGAAACTGACTGGTCATTTGGTCATTTTTGATAATTGGCCACCATCACTAAATAACAACACTCAACCTAAATACTTATAATATGGTTCATAATTTCTTATAACTTACTAGAAAACCCGCAGGACAAATAACGAAGGTGCCCAAAGTAATAATTTTTTCAATAAATCAACATTTTTAATTAGACCACCTACTTTACTTCAGAATTCAGAATTGTCAAGAAAAGAAAATCATGCACCATTGTGCCAAATTTTCATAAATTATTATTTGAAATGTAACAAAATCTACACCGAAAAAAAATTTGGTGTCTGTAAAAAAATTTTGTTTTGGGGGTAATAAATTATTTGTTTGTATAGGACCAAACAAATATTTATTTCTTGATACCGAATTAGGTATTTTTTTGAAAATACAGTTATGTTGTATAAAGAAAGCATTCGTTTCCATTTAACACATTATTTCTTTTCCAATGATAAACTTCTGGTGTTGATTTAATGATATTCTTTGATAGATAAAACAATATTTGTATATTTCAAAGAATTTTCTCCAATTAAACAACTGTTAAATAAGGTCATCAATTTATTGCTCAGGAATTTCAGGAAACGACTGCTGGCTAATGCCCCGACCAGCATTGAATTATACCTGAAAATCTATAGCAAATAGCCGATTTCGAGCTTATTAGCTCTCATCAGTACGTCACAGGTGAGTGGTCAGTTAACTGACGACTAACCGTGGCTGTTCATGTCTCTCAAACCAGACATACCTGAGTAATATAGCACAGCGACATCTAGCAGCCACCTATTGACAATTATTTTTTGTTTATGGGAAACAATTCGATTTTTTCCATTTCAAACAAATACTTTTTTCGACGATACGACTATATTATGGAATTGAATCTTTTTAATTTACGTTTTTTTTTATTAGATTATATAACCTAATAAAACTTCATTTAAAAACTTTACATAAAAAAATAAAAGATTACATATTTTCCTTTTTATATACCTACCTCAGTTAAATAAACGCATTATTTGATTCTAAATGCACATTCATTTCAATCAAAACATTTTTTTTAAATTTCAAAACGATATTTTTATACAGATTTGAACAAATTGTTTAGGAAAATGAAAAAAGAAAAAAATATTTATTAGAAAAATATTTTTTTAAAATTAAATTTTCATAAGATATTCAAATGAAATAACTATTTTTTTTTGACAAACAAGTGAGCATTACACCATAAATTATGAAAAAAAATCGGTGTTCATTGTAGAAAACAAATATATTTAGAACTGTAAAACTAATCGCAATGTAAATTACTTTATTTCTACACAATTTGAACCTACAAATGTATCGATTTACACGACAATGTTTTTCAGTGTAGCCATTTTGAGATATAGTGATGCGTTCTTTTTAAATTACTGTCTCTTTCTATCTCTCTCTCTCTCTCTCTCTCACACACAGACACACACACAATTTCATCGTTATATTTGAAAATGGCTATAACAGAAACGGTTTGTTTGACTCAGTCCGATTTCCTAAGTATATCCAAAATCATAAGTCGAAATGAACTTTCCTCGGCGCTGAATGTTAGACGCGAGCATGGCTGCGAAATGCGGTTCCCGCCGATCCGGAGCGTAGAGGGCTAGTTTTTTAGGTGTGCTAAAAGCTAACCGGATTATCGTATGGCAAATGTCCATTAAAACAATTGAATTTGAGATAATGTAGTTAATAGTTAAAACCCTATTGAAAATTGGATATTCGGGACAAAACTCTAAGTTTTAGTTTAGCGATTCATTCTATTATGTTGGCTTTCCTTTAAAGCTCTAACGAAATTACGGAGCTCCGTCTCCCTTTCGCGCGGCCGCCCGTGATGCTAGAGAGAAACGAAACGCCGACGCCAAAAGTAGGCACCATACTCGTACGGCATCTCGCTAGAGTAACTCTATCTGTTAATTTTATTAATCCCCACGTTGGAGGAATGCCGCTTCTCAGTTGTTTTTGATTTACATGGCCCTCTGTGTTCAGCTTTGTGCAGTACGTGCCTGCACGGAACACAACGGAACGATTTTCTTCCAGAAAGAACCAAGCTGGAAGTCGATCGAGACGATTCCTCCCCTTGCATTCAAATCAGACATTTTTTTTGTTAATTTAAAGGTATTGCGTTGTTTCAGTTTCCAAAATGAAAAATTTAGGGCACGGCAATATTTACTCTAAATGCACCGCTTTCAACATATGAAACGTTTTTTAACTGTTTTTGTTTTTTTGTAAATATTTTATTTCAAACTAATAAAATAAAAAATATAATGGAGAAGTTGCATGAATTTTATATTGGTTTGAAATGTACTACAGGGCAATCTTGAAAGATCAGAACATGTGCCTGGTGGTAATAATCAGATAATATTAAATATAACTAAAATTTAAAAAATTAAAATATTAACATTAATAAATTGCCATAGAATGTAAACACAACCACGTGGCTGAAAACGCGATATCATTGTGTGACGTCACACGCCGTTCAGCGTGGTTTGTTTCCGTGGATATAGGTGGAGGTTACGGTGTTGTGAGTCATAGATACATAGTGTAAACATAGTGTAGGTAATGCCATAATTATTAATGGTGAAGTGGTGAACTTACGGTATTGTTCCACGTAACTTATTTCTTTGTTTATAATATAGATCCGCTCATGACAATTACAGCGACAATGCTGTTGGGTCGCCGCCACAGGTCTACGCTTATTTTTCCACGAAAAAATCAAGCAATTTCTCCTCCTGCTGTAAAATAGCTCATAAAGCAGAGGTAGTAGTGACACTTATTCCACCAATACTTCTACTTGACTGATGTCATGTCACAATTCTAATATTTTTTACACGAAATATCTTATTAAATTTTTGTATGATGAACAATCTTCGAGATGTACCTAATAATGAAAACCTTACTACACTTTTCAACAAATTTTGATTTGTTTTAAAAAAATATTATTTGTAAAGCAATTTCTATCTAATTGAGTATTCTGTTACAGAACTTTTCATTAAAAATATTTTTTATACTGTTAAATTAATGCAAATACTAATTTCCACATCACTATGCGTTTCTCTTATTATTAATATTCGTTCTATTGTTGGTTTTATTGTTATTATTACATTTTTTTGTTATTGTGATATTAACTTTAAGAGCGATATTAAAAAAAATGTGTCATATTCTTATGGTACTACGAAAATGATTACCCAACTAAAGTAAACGAAAAATAGAATATGGCGATTCAAATAAATTAAGATTTGTTAAATAATTAAAAAAAAACTACAAAAGTTGAAATTTTACGAAAAATGGCAAAATATCTACATAAAAAATGTGTAAGTTAAATTAATTTGAATGAACTTAAAGTAAAAGTACAAAAGTTTGGTAATGAACCATGTAATTATACATAACTAATTAAATATATACTTTATTTTACTTCACGGTTTTATTGAAAGAAACCTGTATTAAATGAAAACATATCAGAATTAATTACAACAGTTAATCCAGAAGTGAATATCGTGTATGTGAGAGGGAACGGCGCATTATTACTTTTATACAGGCTCTTCTAACTTACTGGTATACAATAATATTTATTTTTTAAGAAAATGAAGCTACTATTTCCACAAATTAAGTCTGTAGTGTTTCATCCCTAAGAAAACACTCAAGGAAAACATCTTTCCGGATTGAGGCGGATAATTCCCACTCAATTAACTACCGACGCCTTTCTCAGCAAAAATATTGTCACGGAATTTGCCTCACTCCCAAACCTACGACTGTGGCACCGCGAATTGCCTAAGATTGCCCCGATCGCCCCTACGCCATTCTGGTAAACAAACAACATGCGTGAATCGAGGCGTTACTAGAAAATCGTAGAAACGACGAGAAGCGTTCCAGTCGTACGAGAAAAGGGATCTAGAGATACTGGAATATACCTGGAATATTCCTTAGGTCTATAAAAGAAGAATAAACGGCCGAGTTAGTTAGTCTTGTATAAGTCTTGTATAGAATTAAAGTGTTTAGTTGGAGATATCAAAGTGATTTAGATAGCGATTAATTAAATAAGTGTTTAGTTGACCTGTAATTAGTAGTGTTCAGTAGTTAATAAAGAAGTAATTAATTAACGGATTGTTTTCTGGAAGTAAGAGAAGACGGATTGGGAAATCCGTGACAATTTGGTGTCGGAAGTGGATTTAGTTGGAAGTTTTAAAGAGCTTTCTGGAACCCTGTCCACAAAGTGGGATTTGAGTTGAAGTTTGAAGAACTTTCTGGAACCCTGTGCGCGGGTGGAATAAAGACTCAAGTGTGGCATATCACCGCACTCGTCGTGACTCAAGGAAGTGAACGGTGGTATTCGCGAAGGACAATCTCGAACATTCTAGAACTTTGTACAGGAGTGAGACAAATACCCAAGTGTGATATATCACTGCACTCGTCGTGACTCAAGGAAGTGAACGGTGGTATTTGCGAAGGACATTCTCGAACATTCTAGAACTTTGTACAGAAGTGAGACAAATACCCAAGTGTGATATATCACTGCACTCGTCGTGACTCAAGGAAGTGAACGGTGGTATTTGCGAAGGACATTCTCGAACATTCTAGAACTTTGTACGGGAGTGAGACAAAGACCCAAGTGTGGCATATCACCGCACTCGTCGTGACTCAAGGAAGTGAACGGTGGTATTTGCGAAGGACATTCTCGAACATTCTAGAACTTTGTACGGGAGTGAGATAAAGACCCAAGTGTGACATATCGCCGTACTCGTCGTGACTCAAGGAAGTGAACGGTGGTATTTGCGAAGGACATTCTCGAACATTCTAGAACTTTGTACAGGAGTGAGACAAATACCCAAGTGTGATATATCACTGCACTCGTCGTGACTCAAGGAAGTGAACGGTGGTATTTGCGAAGGACATTCTCGAACATTCTAGAACTTTGTACGGGAGTGAGACAAAGACCCAAGTGTGGCATATCACCGCACTCGTCGTGACTCAAGGAAGTGAACGGTGGTATTTGCGAAGGACATTCTCGAACATTCTAGAACTTTGTACGGGAGTGAGACAAAGACCCAAGTGTGACATATCGCCGCACTCGTCGTGACTCAAGGAAGTGAACGGTGGTATTTGCGCAGGACATTCTCGAACATTTTAGAACTTTCTACCGAAGTGACACAAAGACCCAAGTGTGGCATATCACTGCACTCGTTTCATTGTAAGGAAGTCAACGGTGACATTTACAAACACATTCGTGGACATTCTAGAACTTTCCAAATAGAGTGAATGCCTGTAACTAGAAGCCAAGTCAATATGGATGCACAACTGGCGAAACTGTTAGAAATGATGCAGGCAATGCAACAGGAAATGAAAGACCAGACGAAGACGATGCAAGAGAAATTAGAAGAACAGGGACAAACAATGCAAAATAAATTAGAAGAACAGGGACAAACAATGCAAAATAAATTAGAAGAACAGGGACAAACAATGCAAAATAAATTAGAAGAACAAGGGCATAAAATGGAAGACCAGACGAAGACAATGCAAGAAAAATTCGAAGAACAAGGGCATAAAATTGAAGATCAGACCCAAATAATGCAAGAGAAGTTAGAAAAGAAATTAGAAGATCAAATGCAGATAATACAACAGGAAATGAGAGCTCAGACAACCGAAATGCAGGCGAAGTTAGAAAAATTAGAAAATACAGTAGAGGAGAAACTGTTAGAACAAAGAAAAGAAATCGACGAAGAAATAAACATGGTTAGAGGAACCTGTGAAGAGCTTCGACATAAACTGGACAAAATAAGAAAGGAGGGCGTAATCAAATCAGAAGGATCTGTTATCCGAACTCAGAAAACGAAGCCTCCTGAATTCGACGGCAGGGTTTCCTGGAATGTATATCTGCGCCAGTTTGAAGCAGCAGCTGCCGCAAACGAATGGTCTGATTGTGAAAGCTACTGCTCTGATAGTTGCTCTACGGGGAAGCTCTTGACGTCTTACAAGGAGTTCCTGCTGGGCAGCAGAGTAACTATGACCTTCTGAAACAGCATATGGAAATGAGATATGGGGATAAACACCTGCAGCAAGTGTACCAGGCACAATTGAAAAATCGTCACCAGCAGAGTGGAAGAATTTACAACATTTTGAGACAGACGTTGCTCGACTGGTTCGATTGGCATATCCAACAGCCCCGTCCGAATTTGTAGATCAGCTCTCCATCCAAGTGTTTATCGACGGCCTAAGAGATTGCGAAACACAGCAGGCACTACGGCTCGCTAGACCTAAAACGTTGAATGATGCTCTTTCGCATGCACTGGAATTTGAGGCAGCCAAGATGGCATCCGGTAGACATGTTAAAGTTCGGGCCATCAGTGATAACAGCGATAGTATGGCAAATGGAGACATAATCAAAACGTTGAAGGAGGTCATTGAGAAACTCAGCCCAACTACCAATCCGAAGAGAACAACCTGGCAGCCGAAGAGATCGCCCTCTCCAATGTTGGAACTGTGGGCAGACGGGACATCTGAAGAGACAGTGTAGGGCCCCGGTCGCGGATCAGCAAAAGCGCGATTCCCAGGCGGCAGCTGCACAGGAAAACTAGGTTCAGCCGGCTTAACGGGGCAAAAGCCGGCTGCGTCCTCCTACCATGCCCCACGAGAAGAAATTACGTTGTCACGTCTCCAGGACTCTGACTCCTTGCTAGTGGAAGGCATTATTTTTGGTCGTATGTTCCCTATGGTAATCGACACTGGAGCGGCAAGAACTATTGTACGACCGGATATTATTGGTGATTGGCGTATTAAGAACCCTGCCAAACGTTATGTCCTTACAACAGCCAATGGACAACAACTGCCAGTCAAGGGTGAATGCGAGCTTGAAGTAGAATTAGGAGACGTCAAATTCAAACACAGAGCCCTGGTAGCAGATATATCGGACAATGTCATACTCGGACTAGACTTACTACGAGCAAAGGGGGTGAACTTAGATTTGAATGCTGGTACGCTACGGATAATGGGTGAGGAAGTAGTGCTAACGACCACCACTGAGAATAACGCTGTACGGAGACTCGTTGTTAAAGAAGATGTGGTACTACCTGGTCAGACCGAAACATTGGTTGCCACTGTAATGGATGGGGAAATGTCTTGTAGTGTTGGAGTGGTGGAACCCAGTAATCCGGATCTGTTCAATAAATCTATAGTCACCGGCCGCACCCTGATTAAACCAGAGAAAACGACAATAGTACGGGTAGTTAACCTGAAAACCTTTCCACAGAAAATTACAAAGGGAACTGAAGTAGGAGTCTGTGAACCTGTTGCCATGGTCAGAACACTCAAAGAAAACAACGAAATGGAGAAGAAACCAAACAAGACCAGTCTACCGGAATGTCTAAGAGACATCGTGGATAGAGCCCAGGAAAGATTAACAGAGATGGAGGTGGAACAACTGGAAGAGCTGCTAAGTGAAAATGAAGATGTGTTTGCACTTAAACCAGGCGACTTTGGGAGAACAAAGGTAGTGAAGCATCGAATCGATACTGGTTCATCATCTCCTATAAAGCAGCCACCACGAGGACTTCCACTAGCCAAGCGAGAGGAAGTTAACAAGATGTTAATCGAGATGCAAAATCAAGGCACCATAGAGCCATCTCAGAGTCCTTGGGCTTCTCCTGTAGTTCTGGTCAAGAAGAAAGACGGCTCCACCCGATTTTGTGTGGACTACAGAAAATTAAATGACGTCACCAAGAAAGACAGTTACCCACTACCAGAATTGACGATACTCTGGACACCTTGGCTGGTGCGCAATGGTTTTCCACTTTGGATTTAAAGAGTGGATATTGGCAAGTCGAAGTCAGCCCAGAAGACAAGGAAAAGACAGCATTCACTACCGGAAATGGATTGTGGCAGTTTAATGTAATGCCATTTGGTCTATGTAATGCCCCTGCCACTTTTGAACGACTGATGGAAACTGTACTTCATGGCCTGCATTGGGAGACCTGCTTGATTTACTTGGACGACGTGGTGGTGCTGGGACGCTCTTTCCAGGAGCACCTGAAGAACGTGTCCGAAGTGTTTAAGAAGTTGAAAGCAGCGAACCTGAAGTTGAACCCGAAGAAGTGCAGTCTGTTCCAAAAGGAGGTTAGATACCTAGGCCACATTATTACTCCAAATGGTGTGAAAACAGACCCGGAAGACAGAGTGCATAAAGAACTGGCCGGTTCCTAAAGACAAACATCAAGTTCGAAGTTTCCTCGGCCTATGCACATACTATCGACGATTCGTCCAAGGATTCTCGGACATTGCCAAGCCTCTTCATAAACTCACAGAAGACAACATCCCGTTCGAATGGACGCCGAAATGCCAGCAAGCCTTTGAGACGCTGAAAGAGGCCCTCTGCACTACCCCGATTTTGACATACCCAATACCTGGACAACCATTTATAGTGGACACGGACGCAAGCAACATTGGAATTGGCGGAGTTCTTTCCCAAATACAAGATGGCCAAGAGCGAGTAGTGGGCTACTTCAGCAAAGTCCTGTCAAAAGCCGAAAAGAACTACTGTGTGACTCGGAAAGAATTGCTTGCCATCGTCAAGAGTCTAGAACACTTTCATAAATACTTGTATGGCCAAGAATTCCTCCTAAGAACGGATCACGCTTCCCTTAAATGGCTGCTCCAGTTTAAAAACCCTGAAGGACAGATGGCCAGGTGGCTGGAACGGCTCCAAGAATATCACTTTGTTGTTGAACATCGAGCCGGCAGGAAACATGGAAATGCAGATGCCCTTTCTAGGAGGCCCTGTCCTGTCAACTGCAAACACTGTAGTAGTCTTGAAAAGAAAGAGGACATCTCATCAGTTCCTTGTAAGGTGGTAGCAGCCCAACCTGAAGACAGATGGAGTTCAGCGGCGATTAGGGAAGACCAGCAAGCTGACTGTGACATCAAGCCCTTACTAGACTGGAAAGAAGCCAACAACCGACCCTCATGGGCTGAAGTCAGTAGTAAAAGCCCAACATTAAAGAGCTATTGGGCTCAATGGAATTCCTTGGTGTTGGAAGACGGTGTCCTAAAAAGAGCATGGGAGAACAATGACGGAACGGAGGTCAAGAAACAAGTACTACTCCCGAGGTCCCGGGTCAAGGAAGTGCTGCAGGAAGTACATGGAGGTACTGGTGGTGGACATTTCGGTATCAATAGGACTCTACAGAAGATTAGGAGCGTTTCTACTGGTTGAGTTGTAGGACGGATGTAGAAGATTGGTGCCGAAAATGTGACATATGTGCAGCCAGCAAGGGACCGAAGACCCGTTCCAGAGGCAAAATGCGCCAGTACATCGTAGGAGCACCGTTCGAGAGGATTGCCATTGATATCGCTGGCCCCTTTCCGAAAACCCAAAGTGGGAATCGATATCTGCTAGTAGCCATGGACTACTTCAGTAAATGGCCGGAAGTATACCCCCTTCCCAATCAAGAGACCACAACCGTAGCAGAAGCGCTAGTCAACAACCTGTTCTGCAGATTTGGTGTGCCCATGGAACTACATTCAGATCAGGGCAGAAATTTCGAATCAGGTGTGTTCCGAAAGGTCTGCGAGCTTAATGGGAATCCGAAAAACCAGGACCACCCCACTGCATCCCCAGTCAGATGGTATGGTGGAACGCTTCAACGCCACACTAGAAACCAATCTGAGGATGTTTGTGAACGAAAACCAGACAGACTGGGACAAGCTCATTCCACTCTTCCTGTTAGCTTACCGCTCAGCTATCCATGAAACGACTGGGAAGACTCCCGCAAGGATCATCTTTGGAAGAGAGCTTCGCCTTCCCGCAGATTTGGTATTTGGTCGTCCTGCGGAACAGCCCACAGAGCCAGACACTTATACCCATGAGCTAGAACGAAGACTAGCAGCCGTACACGACCAAGTCAGAACTCGAATGCGACTAGAGGCGATCGCATGAAGACTCGATACGACGTCCGGGCCAATACAGTCGGATTCCAACAAGGTGACCTGGTGTGGCTGTACAACCCCACGCGGAAGAAAGGAAGATCGCCTAAACTACAGAACCGTTGGGAGGGCCCCTACACAGTCATTAAAGAGAATCAATGATGTCGTCTACCGGATACAGAGGACTCCCAGGAGTAAGATGAAGGTCGTCCATCTGGAGCGTCTGTCCCCGTATAGAGGTGTATCCGATCGGGACGATCGGTCCTAAGGAGGGCAGTGTCACGGAATTTGCCCCACTCACTCCCAAACCTACGACTGTGGCACCGCGAATTGCCTAAGATTGCCCCGATCGCCCCTACGCCATTCTGGTAAACAAACAACATGCGTGAATCGAGGCGTTACTAGAAAATCGTAGAAACGACGAGAAGCGTTCCAGTCGTACGAGAAAAGGGATCTAGAGATACTGGAATATACCTGGAATATTCGTTGGGTCTATAAAAGAAGAATAAACGGCCGAGTTAGTTAGTCTTGTATAAGTCTTGTATAGAATTAAAGTGTTTAGTTGGAGATATCAAAGTGATTTAGATAGCGATTAATTAAATAAGTGTTTAGTTGACCTGTAATTAGTAGTGTTCAGTAGTTAATAAAGAAGTAATTAATTAACGGATTGTTTTTCTGGAAGTAAGAAAAAGACGGATTGGGAAATCCGTGACAATATGATAAAGCACCCCCCTGAAAGGCCCGATACAATATTTATTGACATTTGGTAATTATTAATCGATAATTATTTCGCTTAGCGAGCCTTATAGACGCCCATAGAATGCTACAGATATTAATAATCTTTGACAGCAGCGAATACAAAGGGTGTTCTCGATGTTCGATGTGTATGTACGTTTTAATTCAATGCATTGGTTTTGGTTGCGAACTGACACGGTTTTGAGCAATGTCTAGGTATTTCGATTCAGAGATCTAAGGAAAATTTAAAGTAGACACGATGCATTTAATGGATTTACAAACTATTTGATCGTGTACTACTTTTTATTCATTATTGACGCCACACTTTTTACAATTTGTTTAAAAAACATATCTTATATGGATGAGATTTTAATCATCGCCCTGTATAATAGATACCGGGTGATAGTAGAGAGTAAACGTATTCTCGTCGATTCTCAATTTTTCCAGTTGGGCCTCGATATACGGCATTATTTGTTTGTTTACCAGATTGCGTAGGGGCGATCGGGGCAATCTAGCGTTTCGCGATATCACAGTCGTCGAATTGGGTGCATGCGGGGAAAATTCTGTCAGTGAATGCACATTTCACTTTTTCAATATCTCTCCTAAAACAATCAAGTTACAGTTGAATCTAACGTTTACTCGTGATCGCCCTGTACATAGAGTGATCGAAGTAGAGGCGATTTTCCGTGAACATACTACAACATACAATAGTAATAAGAAAGTTTACTTATCTGTCACATAAAATGCACATATACCATCTGAAAGAGGTAGTTACAAAGGCATGCATCTAACCATATTAAGTGTAGTCTTATGGCATAAACATGTGACTTATAGGTAACTAAGTGTGATAGTTACTTATAGCAGAGATTATTTATAATCTCTGCTTATAGTATGTTATCGGAAAATCGCCGTAGAACTCTTATTCGTTAAAAGTAACGTTTCGTGTAGACTAGGCTCTAGCAAAACTCCTGTCCAATTTTTTAAAAACGAATCGTAATATCGCTCTCTTCCACCGGTACGTTTTCGTTGCAGCGACAAAGAGTGTAGGTTGATTCGGAACGGAGGGTGACGGCAAAGGACTGTTTTAAAGGGTTGAAATCGGTGAAATAAGGGAGAGCCACCCCTAGAAGACTAATTAGTAATCAAAGTGTGACAAAATTTTCGATGAGGAGAACTCAAAGTAGAGAAATTCCCTTCATTATTAATCTTTATCTCGATGTGGGATTTGACAATTATAAATGAAAAATTATGAATTCGAGCCGATCTTAATGAGGGTCGATGGTAGGTAATCAAACGTCAGGCGGACGGAAAAGAACCCTCTATATTTCATAACATCCAAACATTTATTTCAAATCTTATGCATTAATCGATATAGGTAATAATATTTAAGATATAAATCTATGCACATAGAATTGAAATCATTTTTAACACTGATAATTGGTATAGTCACCTGTAATAATATAGTAGTACGTATTATGCGAGATAAATTTGAAAATAATGGCCAATCGGTTAAAAACAATGAGAGAAAAATGTATAAATGGATTTAAACAACATAACAATCCGCCGCCTGGGATTGTAGTTAGTTCTGTACCTAGGTTCTCATCTTTTCAATTTTCTGAGACTAATGACAACTATACCTTTTTTCCTCAAAACCAGTGTAGGTTTAATAAAAAACGTGATAACGCTAGGGTAAGAAAAGTTACATTCACATTTACGTCACAAATATGGCGGCCTCTAGAGTATGCGTCGAAATAGACAACATATTGTGATATCTCATATCTAAAAACATATATTTCGAAATTGTTAAGTCGATACATTCAAAGACAGTGTAATTACATAAAAATCACTTTAAATTCCAAATTTGACACTGTATATTTTTTATTAACAACTTTTTATTAAGGCAAGTTGGCTGAAATCGTAAAATTTTGAAGTGATAAATCTAGTACCTATGTCTCCATGGGTCATGTTGATACAGGGCGTTTCCTAATTGAGTCCGGCGACGTATTATATTGTTAAATTTAAGATAATTTTGTTAAATAAGCATAGGGCTCTGAGGAAGTCAAGGTATAGGGTTTCCAACGTACATCAAAACGGTAATTTCAAATTCGTAATTTCTGAACCTCTTGAGACATATATGGCGTGATTTTTAAGATGTCGGTAGGTGTCGGCTTACGTAAGATACCATCAGTGCTGGGGTTATGGGTACTATCTTGACTTTTTCACAAGAAAAAGTACATTACCTACCCTGTATAATCATGCAAACGAAATTATATTTCATATGCTCCATCATCATTTCTTCTTTCTGCACATTTTTTGTATCTCTAGTCATTTAGAGACAAATTTGATTTTCTTAACGCTGGTACCTAACTTACGTAAACTTCAAATTTTATACTTGCCAAATATATATGTCAAGGGGTTTAGAAGTTACAAATTTCAAATTTATTTATTTTTTTGTCAACTTTGGAAACCCTAGCACGAAATTGTGAAACATCCTGTATATTTGAAGTTATATTCAGTACTGATGCCTGGCAGTTGTCAAATGTCAAAAACACATCACATATCACTTGTGACAATATAGACATTGTTTATACGTAGTATTCAATCGGATGGATGTACATATTTAATTCGGTTTGAATACTCAGTGTAGAAACGTAGTAGTAATTTGCAAAAATATGTTGCTTGTAATTACTGGAAGACTCGTTTAATAAGTCGATTAAAGTATCCATCGAGTATGTTTTTCCGTGATTTCGAGTGAAAGGGGTCGCGAATCAAACATCTTAATAAATATCCGATCCGTGCGACTAATTGAAAGGAATTTATATTGAAATATCCTCCCGTATTACTCCATTAATTGCAACTTCAGATGCTAGTTTATTATTAGATTTTCAGGCTCTGTCTCTCTTTCTCTCTCTCACTTGATGTTAATTTAATAAAATCGGGGATAATTCCGATTTCGGAATCGGATGTGAAATTTTCTTCCGATACCTTGAAAATCCGCCCTAATCCGTTTATTCTGCGCTGTCCTACTCAACCCGTACAATCGAATATTCCACATATCTTCGCTAATTCAATATCTGCAGACGAGACTGACAACCTTATGAAATTGATTGTTCTTGTAGCGCGTATTCTTTTGTTTCCTTTGCCACGCTTGCTATGACTAATAGATGGATTTTCAACCTATTGTTCATCCTGACAGAAAAACACACAGTATATGCTCACTGAAGCAACTGACATATTTCTATAAAAAAATTATTTTGGAACATGTATATACCTACAATTTTTTTTTGAAAAATTCAATATTCTGCGGATGCTTATTTTTGACATATTGCATAGTGTCACCCTGTATACACTGTGAAACCGTAGTCTTATCTTATATCTTGCTATTATTATATTTTATATAGATAAATAAAAAATTGGATGAGCTTGTCACTTAACTATGTAAAGATAAAAAAGTGCACAATAAGGTATACACCATTATAGCAACTAATGGTGGAGGTGCTGGGTATACTAGCTCTAAAACACTACAATTTGTACGTCACTGAACAAATTGTAAATTCCCTCATTGTAAGTTCCCCTAAAATTACGGGCAGAACCCAAATATGCAAAAATATATAGTATTCCATTTAAAATAAGTAAGTTAGCGATAAGATGGCGACTCCGGTATAACCGGAAGTGCTACAAGAATGGCATTATTTTATTTAAAGAGGACACCCCCGAAAACCCTAAAGCCAAAAATGAAATCGAAACAATCTCTGAAATATTTTAATGCGTCGTCACCGTAAGACATCCTGTATATTAATAATTGTTTTATAGGCATTTCTTCCCAAATGTTTTTTACTGTTACACATTTTGACACATCTAAACAAAACTGTCACCCATCTGTTAACGGCGTACCAAATATAATTTGCTACATCAGAAGATATATATTTTTTTAATTAATTTCATTCATTTGTAAAAATTTGTCTGTTAAACCTGCACATTTCATTAAACATTTTGTTGCAATAGATGGTTTTACCTTTGTTTCAGCAATGAGATCACCTGTAAAAGTTCACACCTTGTTGTATCCCTAAAAAAGGTTGTCGGATTTAATAAATAATTTGAAGAATAAGTGCAGGGCCGCACTAGTACCTACGATACAATTTTATCACATCAATACTTGCTAAACTAGATACTTATTATAGACAAGACAAATAATATCAAAATATATAATAATATCATTGCTTACAGTACAATCTGTTGTAATAACAATGGAACTCTTGGAATTTGACGACTTATGACGTGTTCGTAATGAAATATTTCAACTTTTAACATTAGTTCTCAGTTGTTCCACTCATCAATAAAGGTCTAATTTCTACTCAGAACTTCCAGCAACTCAAAAAGTGTTTTCTGGAAGTGATATTATTATTGCGATAAATTGTAGGTAATTATTTAATTTTTCAGTAATAATATAGTGAAATATTCTACTTTTCGGCAATTTTTTGAAATTATTCTCTATGCCTGTCCGTGTGTAGGTATAGTTTTTTTATGAGTGTTCCTAAATTTAAAATATTTAAAAAAAAACTATGTTGAAACTTGTTTAGTAAAATACTATCGTTTTAAACCGATCTTTGTAAAATTATTTCTAATTTGGTTAAATGTTCTATCAAAATCATCCTCCGTAAAGCAAAAATTATTCTAGAGCGGTAAAACCAACATGAAAGCATGTAGCAACAAATTGCTCAGATTTCTATTAAAATTTCACGTTGATGTGTTATTCTCCAACATGAATTGAAAAAGTTTATATCGCCGTTATTATGCGCAAAACTATTCCTCTAAGAATATCCAAGAAGTTAACGAAATGCTTGGTTGAGTAATAATTATTTACCATTTTTTTATTAAAAAAAAAATAAAACAAAAATTCTTAACAGCATGAATTTGCATGAACCACTGATAAATAATATAAACTAATGTTTTTTCGAATTTTTTTATTCAGCATGATATTTTCACAATATTGCGCCTGAAACCGGTCCTGTACTAATTCTGAGAAAGAGGCCGCTGGCCAGCTTCGACTTCTTTTAGTGACGCACTGCGCATGCTCAATAAGAAAGCAGCCGGCTGCGCTAACTAGAAAAAACTGCGCTGTTTGATTGTTGCCCGTGGACGCTTGTTCTCAATCTTCGTAAATTTATGGTAAATATTTGCATTTAATTTTAAAAAAATGCAGTATTACCCGAACAATAGTGTCATTTATCTGTGCGATATAAAGTTTTTACTGTATTGTTTTTATTTCCAGAAAATGCAGTTATTTAGTGGTGATAGTGCAGCGCTTGAGATGGAAAAAAGATGGTTAGAGTTTTTTCCCGACAAACTAAATTATTACAAATGGTAAGATCTCTATTCCCAATATTAAGAGCATGTTTTTTAATACTACTTTAAGAAAAAGAGGTGAAATGTTATGAAATTATAAAAGAAATAATATCGTCATTTGTGTGTTTTTTCTTGGGTTGTTGAATCGTGTAAGTTTTTGTTTCTTGGGACAAGTCCATGTTCCGTGTTGGAAGGGTAGACGGGTGGTAAACCTTGATTGTTGCAAATATCAAGTAAACGTGTAGCGTTAGTTAGTTTCTTGTAAGGTTTTGTGAATTTGGAGCATATTTTTAGACAAATTCGATGCACACTTTTGCAGTGGTTTATGTAAGTATAACTGTTAGTTCTAAGCACAATCAAGACGTATTTTTAAATTATTAAATCGTATTTACATCGTAAAATCATCAAATTTGTGGCGTTTTTAGGTACAGAAATCTCGAACAATAAAACGCGTAGAACCAAAGTAGTATCAAAAATAAAATTCTTGATGTTTTATTTATCCACTATTACTTATTTATCTTCCTCGAATAAAGTAATACCTTTTAAAATGCGTTTGTAACACAACACATTGTTTTGCTATTCTAACCCCACATTTTAACAATTATTTTCACATACTTATAAACAAAAGTGAACAATCTTATATGCAGAACTATGTAAGTTTATGTTATAACAATACCTATTTACATTTACAGTTAAATTTAAAAAAATACGTATTTTGAAAGATTTCTGTACCCACAAATTTGTTGGATAGATCGCTTTCTGTCGTTTTACTTCGGTACCTTTGAATATTCGCAGGTGGCATGACATAACATTGCTAAGCTCTTTGTTATTCAGTTCTTAAATGTTTAAAATTATTTGCATTTGCAGAAAACAATATTTTAACAGTACCTAAATACGATCATCGTTCACAGTTTGAAGCAAATTTCAGTTTTACTTTAAATTTTCATTTAGTGTCAACTAATATTCATTAAAGGAGTTAATTTTGTTTGTAGAAGCTGACGATCGGTCTCGTTTCACGTAGTTATTTATGCAGGTTATTTGTACCAACGAAATTAGAAAATGCAGATGCATATATTACTCCTATGTCAACAGCAAAAATAAAGCATAAATTCAACACAGTATGTCAGAAGATACATAGATTTTAATATTGTCTTAAATTATATTTGATTCGAAAAATATCATTTGGATATAGGCCTGAAAATATCTACTTAATTGTTGCGATATTTTACACAGTGCAATGCAGAAATATTCCAGGACCTAGAATAGTTATCTGTTTTTTTTTAATATATAGAAATGTTGTAGTTAATTTATATAAAACAAGCTATGATTTTTAAATGAGAATTAATGAATTAGTGGTATCTACCTACTGGAGCTTTATGTATTAAAACAATAAATTTTCACTCATATATTTACCATATACTGTTTATGTAACTTTCGAAAAAAATTACATGCATACCTCTGGTTAATAAATGTCACAATCAAAGCTCATTCAACTTCAAGTATTTTTAGACTAACCACAATAAAAAAAATGTAGGTATGCAGTATTTTCATCAACTGTGATCGTGCCGCAACAACAGATTAAAACATAAAAAGCACAGGTAATTATTTACATTAGCGTAAACCTCTTCAATCTTAACAAAAAAATTCCTACCCCCCTATTTTCGAGGGTGGTGATCACGAATCTGAAGTCAGATTTCGGCGCTCGCATGTAGTTTTCGAAAAAACAAAATTTCAAAATTATAACCTCTATTTATACACTACATTAGGTTGAAATTGCAATGTACATCTCTGCCGTCTACATTTCATGACGTCACACTGTTGTCAAAATATATAGGAGTTATATTGCAATTTCAACCTAATGTAATGTATACATAGAGTTTACAATTTTGAAAAAAATTTTTTTCGAAAACTACATGCGATCGCCGAAATCTGACTTCAGATTCGTGATCACCACCCTCGAAAATAGGGGGGTAGGAATTTTTTTGTTAAGATTGAAGAGGTTTACGCTAATGTAAATAATTACCAAGGCACACATTAGTTTTACAGAATTCATCATTTCCTAAATTAATTTTAAAGATTAAACGCCTCTAAAGGCAAAAACGTTGGGGTGAAAAATATGCATTCTCACATGTTTTTTCATTAAATCCACAACTTACCAAATTTGAATGGAAATTGCAATAATCTTATAGAGAAAAATAAATTATTGGTGGCAAAATAATACATTAAACATTGTAAAAAATACACAAGAAATGTACCTATTATACTATTAATACTTAATAAAAATAGTAAGTATATTAATCTAGATAGACTATTTATCAATACTTTTGACATTGTGGTGTCAAAACTTAATTTCTCAAATGATTATAACTTATATGTTCATTTTCATACTTACTGTCTTTAAGCTATGTTCCATTACTAATGACATCCTGTATATTTAGTGTCAAAGAACCCACATATTGACTTCATTAATAAGAATTGTAGGAAAATTGAATTGAATTATCTGAAATACCTTTACAAATACAATAAAAAAGGTACTCTTGTTCGATTATATATTTTTCAATATTTATTTTTTTACAAACTTCCTTAGGAACTGCGTTATAATCCTCATGTCTCTCTTGTGTAACATTATTGGTATGTTGACGGATGACAACGGACACGATTGCCTGTTTATTACAGCTTTTTTTCAGCCGCCGCAGTTTTCGAGTGGCGTCCGGTCTCCGGTATCGACGGCAAAAATCAATTGATAACACCCGTCATTCGTATCAGAAACAGGTGTCCGTCAATTGTTTCAAACGTCAGCTGCCGACGACGACGACCCGTTCGTCAAATACATCCAAATAAATGTTGCAAAAACGCTTTTGTTTCATACGTACCCTGAAAATAAAAAGAATAGCAATCGCTTATACAATTATTGTAGATTTATGTACTAGTCGTACGATTTGTTGTGATTGCAGCTCCAAACAAGAGAACTGTTACTAAATTCTACATACATTGCTGTACGATTTACTAAAAACACTATAAAGTTTAATAAAAATGTCTGTTAAACTTATTAAAAATTATCAATATAAAAAATTATACATTGGTAGTAATTTCTACTACCCCGTTACTATAATTATCGACACACAGTAGGTACAGTAATTTTTTTAGTGTTTTTTACTATATTTACTTGCTAAGAATACAATAATTTTGATGTTTTAAGTGTGTTTAATATGTGTTTAAATTTATTCATTCTGACGGGAGTGACGGGGACTATTACCTTATCAAAATAATTAAATTTTATTTGGTTCATATACATATATTTATTGATAATATATTTATGTAAAACATTATTAGTGTTTATCTCACAAAAAACCTTGTTCTCCAAAATTTTATTTCACTACTCCAACTAATAAAAAAATCATAGTAAAAAATGAAATAAAAAAGTACTTTCTCAGGCCTATCTATAACTTCTTAAGAGAGCAAGATTGTACATAAAGTCCCATTTTTTACTGAACATCCTGTATATAAAGCCGGTAATAGAAAACCTACTTGTCATCTCGCTGTTTGGCTGCAGTATTCGAACTGTTCGTCTGTTTTGGCACGCTTTTTTTGTAATTTGCACTTTAATACAATCTGTAGTAAATAAACACAACAATTCTGACTATGTCCTATAGGTGATGTCTTCAAATGTTGTATTAATATATGTATATTGTTATTTTGCTATTTTGCACTATACCCGAATTTTAATATTTACAATATGACGTTTATTACAAAATATAGTAAAAAGTTTTACAATAATATTAAAATTTATAACCCAATTGCTATAGGTAATACCGAGAGGTGTGACAGTTTTGTAATCAGGTACTTTACGTCTGTGTGAAAATCTGTAAAATCTTGCAAATCGCATGAAATCATGCGAAATCTGTGAAATTGACAAAATCACGTAATACAATTGAGCAAATAATTTCATTTGCTATATTTGTCATGTGTCAGAAAACATTTAATATTATGGTGATTGTTTTTTCTTCTTTTTTAAATTTGTATTTGCTTGTATGTGTTTCATGGTATTAAAATATAGTTGTAACTGTCAATGTTATAAGTTTACTGCAAATAAGTAGAACCGATGTTCCAAGATTAGCTTAATTTAAATACTTATATTAAAATCGAAATTGGACAAACATTTTTTCATCTCTTATTATTATATCTTTACACGATCTGCTAAATAATATTTCGTAAATGAGTATGGTAATTGAATAAAAAAATGTGTATTATTGATTTTATTTTTAACTAAGTCACCTTTATAATATAAAGTCGAGTAGGTATTACAACTTAATTTTAAGGGCGCCGTATTCCTGAAAAAGTGTTTTCTACAAATATAAATAATTTTAGACATTTAAGAACTGAAAAATATAGAGTTTATCAAATAACAAGGATGTTATTTCATGCCACCTGCAAATATTCAAAGGTACCGAAGTAAAATCAATGTTTAACATCAGAAAGCGATCTATCCAATGAATTTTTAGGTACTGAAATCTTTCAAAATACGTATTTTTTTAAATTCAACTATAGATGTAAACATTGTTATAACATAAACTTACATAGTTCTGCATATAATATTGTTCACTTTTGTTTATAAGTATGTGAAAATAATTGTTAAAATGTGGGGTTAGAATAGCGAAATAATGTGTGTCATACAAATGTATTTTAAAAGTTATTATATTATTTGAGGAAATTTTAAATAGTAAAAGTTGATAAACAAAACATCAATAATTCTATTTTTGATATTACTTTTGCTCTACGAGTTTTATTTTTCGAGATTTCAGTACCTAAAGAACACCATAAATTTGATCATTTTACGGCGAGAGATACGGGCACCTTAATCTCAGTTTTATTATAATACTTGTAACGCTGATTTTGTATACTAGTGCAAATTCAAATTTCTATCTCAAATTTCACCGTTGTTTAAAAATCATATCTCGAAACAGTAGGAAAAAATATTCAATTTTTCAGAAAATATGTTATCTAAGTTTTAAAAATTTGTTTTGAAATTTTCTTTTAATGTTAGAAAACGTAATGCAACAAAAAGAAAACTAAAAAATACCGCGATTATTTTGTTGAACGGAGATAAGTGTGTGTCAAACTGTTCAGTAAACATTGATAATTGTTGGCTACAGTCGTATCAAGAAGAAGTAAATAACAATAAAATAAAAATCATTTAATATCTCTATGGAAGCAGATAAACAAATTTTAAACTGTCAAACTTGACATACTTTTAATACATTTACTATTTTGAGAACGAAAACAGAGAGTTTTTCGAAGCGTCATTTCGTGATTTTTGTTATTTTTCCAGAATGAGATTTTTTGGTTAGGCAAACTTAGTTTCAAAAATAATCCTTGACTGATCCATTTGGCGCAAGGGCTTATTTAATTAATCTTTATTTTTTTTGGAAGTGTGGCAAAAAACCAATCGCTGATTTCCATTAAAGTAATAGGGAATCTGAAATCAGGTGTACAAAATTTTGGTACCACACCCCTCAGATAATACTTTTGCATTTACCACAACAAATTTACATGGATTACTACATTTCTAATTTATTCTGCGGCAAAATTGTAAGCACAAATTTGTAGTAACTGTCAGTAGAATTTCTTCCAGTGTACCTTGAAATTCTATGTGCAGACGTAAGATAATACGGAAACGTATGCGCGGTGGGTAGGTGTTCCTTATCGGAACCGATTCTGCTTATGGCGTTTGTAGTTTTTTCTCATAGAAAATCCAGCTTGCATTGCTGTACGACAAAAAAATTTCTCGGTAATTTCAAATCTGCCAAGCGAATCACAAAGTTATCAAGTAACGTAAGACATTGTTTTCCTCTCGTAGATATTAGGTACAGCTATTTTGTCATGTACTCGTGTTCTAAATCGTTTTCTCTAGAGAAGCCTTAAATATTTGTCTGCCACATGGCCCCGTATTCGGTGGAGGGTGGTTTTTTATTAATAAATAACCAATAAGTCTCGAAAGTTGTCGTCTCGACGTTCAAGTGATCGGAGCCATATGGTTTATATTAAGAACTGATATGTTTATTGTGGGTTTTTGTGTATTCCACGTATGGGGTACGTTTTAGTCGAACGGGCGACGTCTAGTTCACCTTTAGAGACAGGCACAAGGCCGGGTTTGTGTTATTTTAGTTTTGGACGGAGGTAAAAATACGTGAAAAGCATAATAAAAACACCGGTTTCTCGGAAATCCTCAGTCGGTCGCATTGACAAATCGAGAATTGTTTTATTATGTGGGTCAAATGAATAATAGATTATAAACATTTTTTTATTAAATTGATGTCATGCAATCGGCAGACGTGATTTTATTTTCAACATTGCTAGTCATGGTAATCACTCCTAGACGCTTCTTTATAGGTAGATATTTATATTTTCCACTCGTCACAATCTCAGTTAAATACTGAAAAATACGTCAGTGTTTATATATAATGAGCGTTCATCAGGTATATTTACACCGAGAAAACAACACCATTACATTGTGACTGCAATCTCTCAAAACATCGAACACAACAATAAATATATTCCTTTTATTTAAAGTAACATTGCATTTGTTGTCGTATATCTTAGCACATATGTAATATATTTAAATAATTTTCTTTTAATTTATTTAAAGAAATGTTTAATTAGTTGTAAACAATCGGATTTTTTTTCTATACAAAATTACATTAACTTTTGTTTCTTTGATGTCAACATCTTTATTAAGGTACTACAATTCAGTTTGTTTCCGAAGACAAGAAATCAAGTAGAAGAATTACTTTCATGTAAAACCACTTTTTGTACAATTTTTTATTAAACGTCATTATACAATATTATCAAATTACAATGGCGTACTCACAGTATTTCAGTCATATGGGCACTTGTTTTTTATTTATTTTATTATTAGCTTTTTCAGATTGTCTGTTTTATTGTAAAGGTAGGTACCTATTTATTGATTCAAATTAATTTCCCTACAATTTCTGTCAATGAATTATTACCAAAAATCTAGGTATTTTATTTTACTTTACACCAAAACCACCACCACCAAAAGAAATACAAAGAAAAAAGAAAATGTACAGTAAAAATAATAAATAAACAATATGTAACAAATAATAGGAGAAATACTGATGCTTGATGCAAAAATAAAAAAGTAGTATTAACAAATAACATGCACAATAGAAAACTATATGCTAAAGTAAAGTAAGATGGATTCAACAAACATCTGTGTTTATATTTTTGTATGTTCAAAAACGATTTTGAATTTTGAAAATCATTGAACAAATCGAAAATAAGTTTCACAAAAAATGTTACAGAAAATTTGTATTGTAAATGCAGTTTTAAAAGTACAATATGTGACTGTTAAAAATTTGAGAAAAAAGTGGTGTATACATTTTGAATTTTCTGAAGAATAACAATATATGTCATTTAATTTATCGGACTTTTAATTATCCAAATTGCATTTTGAACAAAAAATTCTTCTACACAAATGGGTTTTAGGATAGATTTTGTTTGCGATTTAGTCAACTGTAGTATTTATATTGAAGTAAAAAATTCGAATTGTATTTAGCGAAAAATTATTTTGTTATAAAAAATAAGAAATAATAAATTTAAACACTGTATCTCAGAAACACAGCATTACCGGATTGCTTATGGAAACTCATTTCTTATTCTGATGATCGCTATAAGAGGCTGCTTTTTCTTTCTGTTGACAGGAATAATGTAGTAATATTGTAGTATTTTACAATTAAAAAATGTAGGTATGCACAAATCAACTAAATATACCATTATTTAAAACGGATAAGTTTGAGGTTTCTTCATGAAATTATTTTTGATCGAGTAGACATTTTACTCAGAAAGAAATTATAAGTAAATAAACGAAAATCACCATAATAAAATTCATAATGTTGATGTAGGTATCTGTTTTTGTTATAAACACTTAAAAAATATACACGTTTTCAAAAAAGGACATAAAATTAAACAATTTTCATTAAGCAATTTGCAAGATACTTTTGAAATCTGTCCAATTGTGTATAGTACCTATGCAATATTAAAAAAAACTTTTACACTTTTGAAACATTGCTGAGATTATAGAATTTAAAAATAAACTGCTTACCACAAATAGATATCAGGTAACTCTACAAAAACATCGCACTATATCTGCGAATTCTTTATTGGAATGAGACATTTTTTAATAAAACAACAGATCATTATACAGTGAACGAGAATTGTCCACGTATTTAACCCCACTGAGAGTGAATTTGACTTGATTGGTGCATTATAAACAGTTGAAAAATGACGACGCAGGACCGGCTTAAGTTTGCATAATAGTTCTCGATAAATTTTCTGGAATTCAGTACGCTTTAGACCACAGGCTGCTGTATGAAACTTGTTTATTTGCATTTCTTTTATTACCCGATTGAGGAGATGCATATATTTCAGAAACAAATTTGTTATTGTTATTATTTAATTCAGTGTCATATTTTTATTCGGACATAGCATCAACGAAACCAACCTAACTGATTATATTGAATCAGTAATTATTTCTGGTAAAGCATTCACAGTAACGAACCTAACTAAAATGTTCCAGAGTGATAAAGTATATTCGTAGTTACAATGATATTAATAAAAATTGAGTTAATAATAACATTACTGTCATCAGCTACACCAATATCAATTTCCTATGAGCACTGTGTAGCGTGGGAACGATTTAAATTGTACAAATACCCGGACCGACATAATTAAAAATACAATTTTTTCAAGAGCAATTAACGACATGATGTGTACGTTAAACACATCGATTGAACCGGCACTCCGTCTGTATCTGTTAAAAGCTATATTCGAAACGATCGGCTAAGTATCTCTCGTTATGAAAAAATATATCTATCTTTCCACAGACGTGCAGTCGACTCGAATGATTTAAATACAATTTCCTGTGTACCAATAACTGCTTATAGGCCGTCGTACATTTCCAGATGTTCCATCGCAAAAAATACTTAATATATCGATGGCTGGGACTCCGATATGTACATACGTTGGTGGCAACATATGTTGCTTTCGAATGTATAAACTATTTTAAACGCTTTTCAACGTATTTATCGGTATACAAGGCGGTACTTTAGAACACGTTCTGTAACGATAGTGAGAATAATCGACCATCGACAATGTCTTTGTTACCGTTTTCTGATATTATTGGTTTACTGATTTAAGAAAGAGTTCAGAGGCATTTTTTTGTAACATTCGCTTAAACTGTCTACCAATTGGCCACTGTCAACTGTCTATAGTTATGTGTGAGCTTCGAGCGGGACCATAACCGACCGATAATAACCACCACTGTTACCAAAGTCGTAGTAATGTTTCAAGAGAATCATGCAAGAGTTTGGAAAATAGCGGGACAAGAAATTTGCTCCCGCAACACAATACAAGACATGATATTTCAAGATCGAGCAAGACTTTGAAGTGATTCTCGTTTTTTGCAAGACAAGACTTGTTCAGATTTTGCAAGATTTTCTTGTCCCAGCCAACACTAGCATCCATACTCAACTGTTAAGCTGTAGTTAAATTTCATTTGGTAAAGCGGTCTTTAAAAATATGAAAATAGCGAAATTTCTCTCAATTTTGTTTTCTTTAACCTTCAAGAATTCTCTGTATCCATATTGTATGCCTGTATTTATGAATATTTATATTTTGTATGTTTAACATCGTTTTGATTATTGAATAATGTAAGGACTTTTCACAAACGTGGAAAAAATCCATGGTCCATATAACTATATCAAAAATTAAATTCGGAAACTGGAAAATTTGTTTCAGTTCAAACAGTATTTTAGCAAAGGTTAGCACAAGTTATAACCGGATATATACTTGCTATAATTTTACGAATTTATATTGTATGTATCTTTTTCAGACAAATTGTTGTTTTACAATATATTTTTTATTTTCAGCTTTTTATATACAATTTAGATAGTGTTTGTACAAAAATCAACATCCTAGTCAACATCTTTGTAATAGATAATTAGCAACATGTTTGTTTCAGGTTTTGTTAAACCCAGCTGTACAACCCAGGACATCCACCGTGCAGTTTTGACGAGCAGTAGTTACAGTGAATGTTATAGTGAGTAACTTTTATAATATAGTGACATTCCGGAGTAAGTTGTGTTGACTGCCGTGGTCAACACAGTGACTATATCCGTATGTATCCGTTGATTGGTGAGATCGAGCCTAGGGACGAGCATCTCTTGTAATATCCGGTAATTCACGTTATCGGCGTATCACTCGAGTGATAAGGCCCTAATTGCTTTTTTAGAGAAGGAGACTGGGGTGTATATGTATACCCAGGTGGGTCAATTTCTCTGAGAAATCAATGTAGACTCACCAATTTCGCGTTTCGCGAGTGAACAATGAACTGATGCTCGTTCTTCGAGGGACTGGGAGGTTGTGGTGCGGATGAGCGGTAAGTTTTTGTATAATTTTTATAATGGAAAATAGTATTGCATCTTCCTGTTTTTTCTTGATCTCCTTAGTCTCGCGAGACAAAACAAGACTTGACAACTCAAATTACAAGACAAGATTTAAGAAAATTCTTGCGAGACAAGATAAGAAATATTACTACGGTAAGAAGTCTCGCAAATATAAGATTCTTAGGTGAATTGATGAGTGTCTCAATTGGAAAGAGCATTGTATGCTCAGTTAGCGTCAAAATTAAATTCTGTTTGTTTTTGATACGAAATCTACGCACCCTCCTGTCACATGAACATCTTACCATGGTTTACCATGCACAAGTGTCTTCAAGACTGAGATATGGCGTATGCTTTTGGGGGCCGACTGCTCACGCAGCGGATGTGTTTTTAGCTCAAAAACGGATTATTCGATGCCTCGCTGGGGTATCTAAAAATCATTCATGTCGCGAATTATTTAAGAAGTTCCAAATTCCTACCTTGTTTGGTGTTTATTTGTTTGAATTGTGTGTTTTTATTTTTAAAAATAAGGGTGTTTTTAGTTTGAACAAACATTTTCACCAGAAAAATACGAGATCCAAAGACAACTTTCATGTGCCCTTGTGTAAGTATGTTGTAACATACAACTCACCCTCCTATTTAGGTTTAAAAATTTTTAATATGTTACCTGTCTCGATAAGATCTGTTGGAAATATGTCCATTTTTAAAAGGATTTTAAAAGATTATATTGTGACAAATGTGTTTTACAGTTTACAAGAGTTTTTTAATTGTAGTTAGAATAATTCAAGCAAAATTGTGACTATTCCTATACAAAGTGTATTTTGTCTACAGGAAAATAAATAATAATTATTATTATTATTATAGTAATATTTCAGTAAACATTAGATGAAAAAATAAATAGTGTATTTCTATTGTAGGTATAAACTTTATCTAAATGACATCCAGTATATAAAATACACTGTTATCAAATTCGTAATAAAATTCCATGGTTTATATCCAACAGTCTTGCAAGAATCATGCAAGACAACAAATTTGTGAGACTCTCGCAAGACATGATCTTGCAAGAGCTTAAAGAGACTCTTGTCTTGTTATGTAAGACTCAAAATTGGCAAGAGTTCTTGCCTCAGCCAACACTAATATAATAAAGAAAGAGAGATACGTTACAAAAATATTGAATATTTCCTTTTTCGTAACACATTTCAAAATTTGTTTGTCACGCCATCTGGCTTTCTAAATTACGGGTTTCTGCGGCGAACACCCTGTATAACGTACGTTAATTTTCCCTTTATTCGGCGAGGCCTAATGGCAACGGATTTCCGTCGTATTTATTTGCATTTTTATTCAAATTAGAATAATAAAAAAATAATCAAGCGCCCCGAACGAAAAGTATTAAATGACATCGACCAGGCCATGCAAATGATTGACAATAAACTGCCGGAAAACAAAAGAAAACCGGCCCGGCCTACTCCCACACGTCTCGGAACCCTCCTCGCTTAACGATCTAATTCAAAAGTCCATTGAAATTGCTTTTTAATACGAATAGGAACGCCGGATCACGCTCGACGCGTAAAAAAACGCGCCAACTTTCAAAAGAAATCGTAAGTCTTTTGTCCCGCTTCCGGCCGTCGCCAGATTACCTCCAATAAGTCCCTCGAAATGGTCAAACTGTATCTAGAAAGAAACTAATGATAGGCAACTTGATTGGTCAATTTGACCTTGTCGATATCTGCAATGCAACGTAGAAACCGCAAAGATTTAGCGCTTATTAAGGTATAAACAATTAGTTACCTATTTATTTTTTTCGGATTATCTTCTAAGTTAATTCATTTTTCCTGGTTCGTATACGCGATATCACGACACGCCACTGGTTGATTAATTGTGCGTCACACTGACAAATGAATGATAAGCCACGGCCAACTCTTGTGCCATTTTTCTTCAACTATTAACATTCAAATGTTAACAAAGGCGTGGTCGCACATTAAAACTGCTATGCATTTTAAAAGTTACGGTCGTTTATTTCAAAATCCATGTAAAAATACGTGGTACGAAAAAGGATAGGTTATTGTTTTATAAATATTTGTATGATAAGTATGGATAGCTTTCGAATTGTTCTTGTTGCAATCGCAAAATTGTGTCCTATTTGCAAAATACGTGACAAAAAATCAATTTTAATCTTGTCTTGAAAATAACTGATAATTATTATTGAAATTTGATCTGCATTATTACAATTTTTGTATGATGCAATTGTTTTGATTAAAAATATATTTAAAGAAACATGAGCTCATGCAGTAGTATTACTCATCAATCGCATTATTAATTTTCTGTCAATATTCCGTATTATTCTGTTATGTTGCGGTTTTATTTCATTGAGGAAAGCGGAATTTTTTAATGAGTTTGAATCATTACAATTTTCCTTTATATTCTTATCTTAACCTAGTTTTACCTTCTGCTGTCACGTGCCATATCTCAAACATATCACTGAAAACATTTAGATATTGTTGTTAATTTTACAAGAAATATTGTTTGTTTACTACAAAATAGTCAATCATATTGTAACTATAGCTATATACCACTGAAAAAGTTCATTCGGTTATTTGGCCAAAGTAAAGAAATAATCTCGGAATCTTTTAAATTATTAGACGGTAACCATTTTATTTTTTTTATTTATTCTCATTTATTTAATATATTTTTTAAAATGATACGCTTATATTAGGCACCCAAAATTTTTTTGATAATAGGCGATAGAATGTATACATTTGAAATACATAGTCTACAGAGTGATATCTTTTTTGGAACTGCGTACCTTATTCTCTAGTGCCACCAATTTTTTGTGGTGCATTTCTCTCTTCTGTTTGAATTTGTATTTTTTTTATATTGAATCTTGTTAATGGTACCTATTAATTAAAATGTTACTTATTTGTAGTCACATTTATACGTACAAGGTACCTTTTCTCTGTTATTTGTAGGAAAATATCGTTTTTAACGCATATATTACAAAGACATCTGAATATCGAATTTGATACATAGTGATTTTCCGGGTTGTTATGCTATGACCTAGGTAACTGGTCGCAGCCAGAAACATAATTAAAGTGCACATCCCTAGCATTAGCCGAGAGTCTTTGACCTGCTCTGGTTGTTCTTGGACTCAATAAATTTTGATTTTAAAAATAATATATGCTGGATGGTCTTTAAATAAAGTATATACCTATAGTAGATATGCAATGTATATTTCTTAACTAATGTTCAGTTAAATATTACCCATTCTAATATTTGCACACTTCTTCGAGCTGTCAAGTCTTGTCTTGTCCTGTCTTGCTAGACAAAGACAAGATCAGGAAAAAGCAACACAAGATGCGAACTCTAGATACCCATAACGTATTTATTGTTAAAAAGTATATATATGTTTAATACGTTAAAATCATGTAAAAGTCTCTACGACTTTTTTCATATCTCGAACAATAACAGAAGAAAAAGGTGACCGATTTTCGCATGACTACCCTGTATCCAAGAAATCTACGATTCTCGCATTGCCAATACCCCACACATTGGCCAGAGCATTCGATTCGAAGATTATTAAATATTTGCAACCCCCAATCGCAACCACCCCTATTCAGATCTCACGCACGCGGTCTATATTTAAAAATATGACGTCGAGGATTTATCCCGTCTGACAGTCGAGTCATAAATTTCTATCAAAACTCAAACAGCATAGTAGGCACCGTAAGAACATTGTTTTGTCTTTGATGTCGGGATATAAGGGTGGCGTAACAAACACCCCTCCGTATGTATCTCTACGTGCCATATTGGTGATGCGTATCGGGTAGTATTTTGCATATTGACCAAGTGTCAGGATTGTATTTCGATGCAGTTCCGAATGAATGAGAGCCAGTTTTGATTCATGGTTGCACCCCTGAGGTAGAGAAATCGTTACTGGAAGGCGTTTTGAAATTGAGAGTTACAAGGAGAGTTGCAAAAGGATCCCACACATTTTCTTATTGGTATAAAATGAAGTTTTAGTATTTTATATTGTAATCTCGTGATTAAAACTGCAAATGTCCTCACTCAACCCCATGGCTAGTTTTTGGTATAGGTACAGGGTGAACCTTAAATAAGTACAAATATTTTAACTGCAGTTGTAGTTCGTCATATAGATAAGTCTAGTAAAAGTAATTTTTAAAAATCAAATATTTACGGATATTATTTTTTTTTAAATACCCACATTTTGAGGACTGCTGACCAGATAGACCACTGGCGTAACCTAATAATATAAAAAATATGATTTACTGAAGGCGAGGTTGCCATATAGCCTGTAAGATAAATAATTGTTTAACGTAAATTCTATTTTTGCGGTTGTTTCTAATTTAAAAACACTTGTTTTTAACAATAAGTAAAATAAAATTACCGTAAACGATTAAAATATTATTATATTCCCAAGTTCGGTACTAACAATTAAAGGTTTTAGGTAGTTATTTTGTTCAATGTTTCCAAAAATTATCCACAAACGTGCATAAAAGCTCACCTACTTACTGAAAAACCAACTATTCGTTCAATATCAGGAGAAGGGAAAGTAAAATATTTAAAAGCAGTGTCAATCGCATGCAAAAAAGAAACTAGTGCCGTAGACATGTCCAAAAATTCTAGTTAACTTTGTTGGAGCCTATTCGAAAAGTGTAGCACTGACAACGCTGTAGAATTCACATCCACATTTGTACTTATATATTCAAGGTTCACCGTGTATAGGTTATAGGTTATGTTAAAAAGCATTGTGGCAATTTAATGTTTTTAGTGCATATTTTTGCATGAATGTTTTTATTCCTCTAAAAATAATATATTGTGACGAAATATTTGTTCATATACAGGGTGAATTACAAATAAAATGTCACTTGTATGAACACAGATATCTTTGACATGAAATATTTCGTCACTATATATTATTTTTAGTTAAATAAATAGCATTCATTAAAAACAATTGCAATTAAATCACTAAATTGTGACAAAACTTTTTAATTTTTATCCCTGTATATCAAAACTTGCTTTTACAGTTTTAATCAGAAGATAGTAATTTATAACATACTAAAAATTCTGAAAATTTCACGGAGCCATTTTATGCAGGGTTAACTACGACTGCGTACAAAAATTATATCCTCAGGAAGGACCAATAAAAAAAATATTCCGAAATTCTAATTCGATGAGATAACTCCGGAAAATCGACGCCTATGAATCCTATGATAACGATAGTCCGAGATGGCTTAGATCTGTCAACTACCAGTGGTCGTTTTTTTACACTATTGTAGAAACGACGAAAATGAACATTAATTGTAAATACCAGATAATTCGGTTAGCTGCAGCATTTTACATTCATTTTTCGTTCCAAATTGTCAGAATTCAAGATTACCCACCAAAACACTCATTTTGTTTACAGTTAAAACGTGTCAGCGATAAATTGAAGTCTAATATGGTTTAAAAAAAATGTTTTTTTCGTCTTATGAATAAGTTTGGAAATATTTTGAAGGGCGATTCCGTTAATACTTGTTAATGTTTTCTCTACCCCTCTTAATTATATGGCTTTAACATACACTTCAATATAACTTTAAATAATACATATGAACTTAGTAAATAAGATTGTTCTACATTTACGGCTCATATGCATTAATCAAACAATATAAATGTTGCCTGGCATTTTCGGATTTTAAAGTATGCCCTCATCGATGTCCTGATCATCTCAATGACATCCACGAACAGTGGCTGCAGGTTCCCACGGAATCACTGACATAATACGAATTGGAAACCAGCGAATACATCACATTTATGTGAATTCTTCTAAATGACGAACTGATATAAGTGTTAGGGTTACGTCTGTGAAATTGTATCTGTTTTGCTATTCTTAAAGACTTTCACCTTGTATCGTATATTTATCAACAATTGCGAGAAAATAATTTTGCATCTGTAGGCTCATTTCGGTAATTGGAAAGACATGCCAGTTTGTTATACCGAATATTTCAGAAAATATGCTTTATGATAATGCATTTCGGTTTTCCGTAGTATTTTAGCTGAGAGGTGTTTTGACCACGAGTAGATACTCTGTTTTACAATAAAATATATAAGGCTTTTACCAGATATAGTAGTACTTGGACATTTTCTAATATTCGCGAATTTTCAAAGATTTTCCACACATTTAATGGAATTCATTATATATTTCATTCAGTTTCTTTAAATTTTCTACAATTTTTTTCATTAATTTTCATAATTTCTTCGTTACGCTTAGAGATAATTAAATTTGGTTCTTTCCTGTTTTTTGTTTTTAAAAAATTACTACAATTTTATATTAAAAATGTCGAATCATATAAGGGTCGAAAATATCGAAGAAAATTATTTGTATATAGATGTAAAAATTGTATTTTCTATGATCATGAATATGATCACTTTAATTCTATGGTACATTATATGTAAGTATATTTTTGAACACACAAAATGGAATTATAATTGGTAAAATTTGCTTAGTTTTGGGTTTCAATTCTTGTATTGAAACTAATATTTCTCGAACACACTTTAGTCGTTTAAATTAATGACTAAAATAGTTATAATCTACTACTTGAAGTCAAAAACTGAATACGTCGAGGTATATATTTAAAACTTTTAGAAGCACGAGCTTAAGAAGATGCGGAAACTGTAATCCCTCGAAAAATCAACACTTTAAGTTTCTAAAACTAAAATGGCATTTTAGTCCTAGAATAATATCTCAATAATATAATAATAATATTTAACCCCTCATTATAATCGTGAGTATTAGCCTAGAAGTCAAGAAATAGAATTAAAATAATGGACGAATAAAGCTAAAATTAATTAGAAAATGTGATAAATGTAATGAAATCATCACAGAGTGGACAAATACATTTTGGAATTATTGGGGATTAGAAACACAAACCTTTTATGAAAACGCGCTTAATTTTTTATACGTTAGGCCTCCACAATAGAAACTAAAATTGCACTTTAGCTCATGCAGTGCGTAAATGTTATGGTTAATGGTTAAACAGTCAAAACACTATAAGTACTGATAACAGTACTTACTTAGTGTTTTGTTGTATGTTATTACAAAACAACATACAACAAGAATAATGGAAATGAGAAAAATGTAGTTACTCAAACAGGATGAAGATTACACTTTAGTACCCTAATTGAGAAACTAATGTAACACTTTAGCTCAAGGAGTACAGAAATCAAGCTTCTTGATTGACAATTGATACTATAACTTTCGTAAAAGGTCTAAAAGTATTACTACTTTAGTCCTTTAAAATATACTATAGTGTGAGAAGAGAACTAGAGTTCACAATTATTGTCTTAAGAATTTACAGGAATAAATTTAGGACATCAAAAATGCGTTAGAGCTAATTTAGAAAATCGTATTGTCCCATGTTGCGGGTGATAATTATACGATAAAAAATAATTCGAGACAACTTTTTATTCACGCGAAACCGACGCGCGGCAAAGTTTAAATTAAATCCTTACCGATCGCAAAAACCGGACCGATTCCCCCTTCTCCCCCGCCCATTTCGCGGTTTTTAAAAGTAATCTACTCCTAATTTCGACGATGGCAAAGTTAAGGGAATCTGTCGATTCTCCGGGCCGCGCTTAATTACTATAACTTCGAGGCGGGCCAATCCTCACTTAAAGAAAAACCTATAACTTAATTAGATATCTTCTAATTAACTAAGTGCCCGCCGCCGGTCCTCCCCCCTCTCTAAAATATTGATGAATTGCGAAAAGGAGGTGACACTTCGACGGACGCGGCGCTATCCAACCCTAAGCTAATATTAACCCTCTCTATCGCAGAGATAAAGGGCTTTATTGGATGGACGCCCGAAGATGCCTCTATAATTATCGGGAATTAACGTCAAAAAAAGACATAAAAAGGGCAGGCTCTGGTAAATCATTCGAGGGAATTGTCATACTCCAATCACGCTATGATATCGACTGTTCCGCTCGACGGGGCAGGTTCGAGTTATGTTCGAGCGAAAGGATTATTGAATAAACTTCTTTGATTACAAATTTTCCTGGTGGTGAAAAAAATAATATTTATTAATTTTTTTAAGACATATACAATGTATATGATAAGTCACAAACAAAAGACAAAATACATACGAACACTTTAAAAGTTATTGTCATTGATAAGTTCATCAATACTATAATAACATTTGCTGAGTAGCCTAGCCTTAATAGATCTTTTGAATGATGGCAGTATCAAGGTACTTAAATTTATTTGGTAATATGTACATTGAAAAGTTTGGATCCAGAGAGTACTAGAGCCATTTTATATTTACTTTATGTTAAATCTAAATACAGAGTAGTGTAAGTATTCTATTGTTAATGAATATTTTTTTACACGATTCTCGGGGATTAATTGCAAATAAAGTATCCGTTTTTGGGCTACGAAGATATTCTCACTCCTAACAGCACTACCCCACAATATTACATTGTAGGAGAGATGGCTATATAGACTAAGCTGTAAAAATTTTTTAATAATGAACATAAGGGCATAGTTTTTCTTATTCGAGATATGGCATACACTGATTTGTTGAGTGTTTTATTGAGCATGTCGATATGTATAGACCAATTTAATTGATAATCAAGATAGACACCCAAGAATTTGGAACTCTCGCTAGATTCAAGAATAGAATTGTTAATATTAAGGTGTAATTTGACGTGCGGATTGTACCAAGACGAAAATAAATTGATACAGTTTTATCAACATTTAAATGCATTAGATTCGCACCAGTTAATGAAAGATCTTATAAAACCCTGGCAAACCACTGCAAGTTCCTAAGGAGTCCTCGCATACACCACAAAGACGTGTTATCGGCAAATGGTAAATTTTTGACAAATATCAATGGTCCCAGCACCGATCCCTGAGGCACCCCAATATCCATATTACGACATGCATAGTTCTGTCAGATAGATAATGAACTAACCATTTCAAAAATACTCTTCTAAATCCAATATGAACAAATTTTTCTTATTTTTTCAAAAAATTCCTATACAATATTTAGCAACATTTAATATTTTTTAATTCGTGAGAGTTTTGCCATTAGAATACATGTTTTTTAGCAACTTAAAAAACACCATCTATGCAAACAGTTACTAACGTAACAGAGTTGCTGTTGTACAGGTAATAAATGAAACATTTTTATTCTGAAAGTTTCAGTAAAGAAATTATCATTATTCCACTTTAATAGTATCAGGTGATTTGTTGGTTTTATTTTATAAGTACATATTTTATGTTTATAATAACAATTATATATAGAACTTTTACTTTCAAATTTAGGCAAATACATTTATTGCATGATATATGGGGAGTTCCAAATCAAAACGCAGTTTTTTTAAGATAACGGTTTCCTTAGAAACTGGCATTATTAAATGTTCAAAATTTTGAGGAAAACAATTATAAACTATTATGAGTAAGATTAAGATTCCAAACAGTATTCAAATATTTAGTGAGTTTTTGCTTTAAAAATTCGAAGAAAAAATAAAAAAAACTGTATTTGGAAATACAAAATTTTAAAAACATTCGTCCTAATCTAACTCCTAAAATATTTTTGAATCAAAATATCGGCGAATCGGCAAACTAATTCTTCAAAAAATAAAAAATTGTACCTACTCTTTTTTAAACATTTCTTTCTTCTTAGTCTCATTTCTAAATCTTGTTAAATTCTTTCATATAGTCACAAGGTTCTTCATTTTTATGTTCAATGCCACCTGTCATCAGTTTTTGCTAAATCTTTATATCATTGCAATTTTTTAAAAGACTGTGTCATTAATTTTTTATTGTTTTTAGGAGCAGGCCTTTGTTTTTATTTCTTCTTAAAATTTTCTGGTTTTTGTTACTGTTTAACTAACTGAATACGTAATTACTACAGTTTGCTGTGAACGTTTGAATATAGTCTACATAATACGTAAGCTATAAGCTATATTCATAATCCGGCATAAAATTTAAATATTTTTACTAGCATAGAAGTTACAGAATGCAACACCCGTCAGTTTACGTCACTGCATTATATTTTAATAGTAAATTTTTGTGTAAAGGTGTATTTTTATAACCATTTTGTTGGTTACGTAATAACCAAAAAATGGAAAAAATGTTTATTCATTTCTTAGTTGTCGTCAAAAATATATATTTTTTTTAACCTCAACCTACTGTAACTTCTGAACTGATATAATTGAACACAATGCTCCATCTCTCTCTGAACTTTTTGACTCATTTTTATATAGGCTATTAAAGTTCAAGTTTCAGTGTCTGGCAGTGTATGTTACTGTTTGAAATGTCCTATAGATTTACAATTCAATTTTGAAATAAAATACAAGTTGAGATCATATCACAAAAACTAAAAATATTATTACATTTATTTTTGCGCAATCGATTGTGTCTGAAAAAAGTACCTCTAGAATGTATATTACATATTAATGGAAAGAGAAAAAAATAACAATTTCAACTGGCCCATGGCCACCTATGATTTGTATTTAAAAAAACAAAATTGGTTGTAACTAAAAAATTAATAAAGTTAGAAAAAAATTAGGCACGCCAGTGAACTCTAATCAAGAAGGTGTATCAAGAACGCATTAATTGTTTTTTTCTAACCTTACAAACAACCAATTTACAGACATGTATCGATAAGTGGAAAAGTTGAAATGACGATAGGTCATTTTGGTTTTGACCAATAATTTTCTCTTAAGAAAAAAGATCGGGTATGGGAGGGCCATTTTTGTCTATCTCCTATAGTTAAGAAGCCTATAAAAATATCGAAATTTGTCCACCCTGAATATTCTATTCTGATAGCAGTACTAACTCGACACTTAAACAGCCGCAGTTATTAAAATAATGCTTTAAATCTATCCGTATTACGGAAAACGTATCTTTCAGGAGTCAAGACTATAACGATAAAAGTATATTATTGTGTTTTAGTAAGAATTAACCATCAAACTTATGGCATTCTGTGTACTACCACGCCTAAACACTGATTCATATACTATAATTTCATTCATCTACACCTACAACCGTCTGAGCTTCAACCCCCGTCTCGTACTCCGTCTCTGTCCGACCCGCAGGAACAGCGGCGTCGGTCGTACAACGTAGAAACATATAAATCGCTCCGACTTATTAATACCAGACTACAATAGGTGTCTTTCGTAGGGACCGATGTGTTTTTTTAAATGTAGGCTGAAAATGCTCTTTGTGTGTTTAAATTATAATTTATAATGGGGCGGTTTTTTGTTTTTATTGCGATTCGAGTGGTCTATTGAAATTCGGGAGTTGCTCCAAGCTACAATGCTGTAATTGTGATACTGAAAAAATATGTACGATTCAGAGTGATATGTTCTAGGTGCAAGCATTTTTGTGTTTCGCAAGGTTCAGATTTAGAACTGCAACTAAATCTGTTGCTTTTCAGTAATAGTTTTAGTGCCCATGTTATAGCATCAAAATAAATTAAAATATTCTTTGTTATTTTCTGGTAATCCCTGATATTTCTTATTATTTCTTCACATTTTATAGTTGTTGTTATTCTCTGCATGTTCCATTCGAAGTTTACACCTATTGGGGCGATTTTCACTGCAATTCCAGTGGTCTATTGAAATTCGGAAGTTGCTCCAAGCAGCAATGCTGTAATTGTGGTTTTGAAAAAAAAATAGTACTATTTATTAGAGCGATATGTTCTAGGTGCAAGCATTTTTGTGTTCGCAAGATTCAAATTTAGAACTGCAACTAAATCTGTTGCTTTTCAGTAATATTTTTCTTAAGTTTTAGTGCTCATGTTATAGCATCAAAATAAATTAAAGTATACTCTGTTATTTTCTCGTAATCCCTTATATTTCTTATTATTCCTCCATATTTCATATTTTTTGTTATTATCTGCATGTTCTCTTCACGTTTACATCTATTCCCTTAAGGTCGCCGTATTTCTCGCGGTAAAATGATCAAATTTGTGGTGTTTTTAGGTACAATAATCTCTAAAAATAAATCACATAGAAGAAAAGTAATATCACAAATAAAATCCTTCATGTTTTGTTTACCCACTTACTATTTAAATTCTCCTTAAATAAAATAATAACTTTTAAAAAGCGATAAGATGATTTTACTTTAGCTTACTCTAAAAAAATCCAAAAATCCACCAAAATCAATAATAACAAAGATACAGGGTGTCAAAATTGAAGAAATAAATCACATTTTCTTTCTTATCTTTCGATCGCTTGAAGCAAATTTCACGAAATTTCGCTTATTTTGATCACATTATTATGTTGTTACAGTATGGCCCATTACTTACGCAACAATTTGACTTTATTTTTAGATAAACTGCATGCATCATGAGATTTAGATGCGTTTTCCTCAGAAACCATTGCTTCTAGCGGCATCAACAAGGTGTACCTTTTTTAACTAGAAAAGATAGAGTAGACAGACCAAAATCGTCGACATATTCGAATTTCTAGTATCAAGAAAGCCCCGTATACCAAATTTCATTAAATACGGTGGATGCGATCGAAAAATAATAAAGAAAATGATTTATTTTTTCAACTTTGACACCCTGTAGATCGAAAGGGAGCAACATGCGGATAAGGCATATTTGGCTTAAGCGCTCTATTTTGAGGTCAGCAACATGCCCTTAAGCTCGGTCCCTTTATTAATGAATCACCCTGTATATTCATTTTCCTTCGTTACCTTTGAATATTCGCAGCTGGCATGAGAGCATACCTGTTATTTGCTAAGCTCTATATTATTCAGTTCTTAAATGTCTAAAATTATTTGTATTTGCAGAAAACACTATTTTAAGAATATGTCGTCCTTAAGGATATCCGTCTGCAAAATGTTCTTTTTTCTTGAAATATACAGTGTGTTTATTTCAAAATTGAACCCTTATGATTTCAAAAATATAAACATATAAAAATACAATACAACTAATAATAAGATACTAGACTATCACCTATGTTTCCTTTTGACCGGGGAAATATTTTCATGACAAATATAAAGGGTGCTCTGTTTAAAATTCCCTACAAAAATAGATATTTAAGTTTTGGGAACAGTAATTTTATAATATTTAATTAATAAATATTTACACAACAAATTTTGAAAATCAATTTTAGTCAAGTTAGATCAGGAGAGTACGTGTGGCCCTCAATTTGTGCCTCTATCATGTTTTGAATTATGTTTAATTAAGAAAAGTAAAATCGGTAGTTTTATTAAAAAAAATAATTTGTATGGTAGAAAGCTGAAATAAATAGTTTTTATTACCATTTGGTAGATTTTGAAAAGAATAATTGGACGTAATATGAAAATTGATTCAGAACGCTTATAACCCAAAATTATTCTTCAAAAGGTCAAAATTAGTAATTTTTGTTCTTTAAAAAATATATATCCAGGTTCAAATTTCTCGAGATGCTACTAATTTTTTGAAAATTGTTCTTGTAATTGAAAAATTTTCTTGGATCGCAGTGTGCATGCGTTAAGAATATAATTTGTAGGCAATTAGAATTAACGCCATTTGTGTGTACCACACATAACGTAGATCTCACTTTTTGGTTGTGTACCGTTTGAAAATGCTTGTTCCACGATATCAAATGTGTTTGGAATGGCATTACGACTACAGTATGTATTTAGAACTATTTATACATTGTTGCTATTATCATTTGTTTCTTTTTATAATCGATCGACCCTTACTTTTAAAATGAGCCCGGTATAAACATCTCACCATTTATTTTATTTTTAGATGAGTCGAAATTGGGTTTGTTCTCTTTAAATAATATTTTAGTAGTTCTGTGAGGTTGTTTTTCGTGCTTACAAGGAAAAGTCGTCTTGGAAAATGTTTCGCATTGTCAGATAATTTTATCTTCCTGATATTATTAGCAGTGAGTAACGAGATGCATGCAAATTGTGATATAAGACGATAGAGCGCATTTTTTCACGCCTCCTTCGAACAACTGTTGCGAAAAACCAAGTTCCTAACACAGTAACATCAACAAAAAAAATAACTCGCAGAAATAACTCGCCTAAGTATCGGAATCATCACTTTCAGGGTTACAATTACAAATTAATTCCTTATCGCTTAACAGTGGCTTCCAGGAAGGCGTATATAAGTAATTTGATGACTGCCTATTTTCGTATATAATGATAACTCATTATTTTACCACAGCTCATAATGTGGGGTATTCATCGCGTTGTGATCGAAACGATATTACCCGTCTATTTTTCAACCGGATCGTTCGAACTGTATAATGGCAATATTATTCCTAATCGACGATACATTTCGCTAATGATAAAAACAATAATAAGGTACCTGTGCCTAACAAGGCCCACTTAATTTAAAACTGGCATGTGATTGTCTTTTGTTCAAACAACATTGATAAAAACTTTAGTATGTTTTAATAACGCCTTGAAGATTAATATGTCGTTGTTTAATATTTTTATTTTAATTACTAATTGACATTTTATGCAATTTTTAAAAAACATACGTATGGGCCTTATTAAGACATAAGGCTCCTAATATAGCCAGTATGAAGGACCAAATATGGCCCATGTAGGTAAATGTAAAAAAATAAAGTTATTTAAATAATATAATCATTATTTTTATATATTATGATATAAAAACACAAATAAACAACTATGGTAACATAAACTTATTAAAAGTATTGAATGAAATAAAAAACAAAACAAAAGAAACTAATTTTCATTACAGGAGGGACAAATAAATGAGGGTTCTTTGTCACTTGCACTTAACCCCACACATTCCTCATGAATATATCGCATACACATGTTACACAGCCTCATATCAACCATTCGGTCTTGGTTGCACAGGTGACAATACCACCTTTCAAGAACTTTCTTCTGTTTTGATTTTTGAGGCTTATTTTTGTTCTTGGATATATTAATTTCATCTGAAGTTTTTGATTTAAAAAGATTCTTTGTGACCTTTTGGGCCCTATAATTAAGGGATTTCCGTTTGGGAGTAGTTTTTTTTTCGTCTAGTTCTGGCGTTGGTAAAATTTTGTTAAATTTTGGTGCTGCTTCTTGCTCCAAATCCGAGGAATTCTCTTGTGCCGATATTAGATCGTTAAAACTTTCGTCGCCTGAAGATGAATCTCTTAATGAATAATCACTATCTAAAGAAGAAGAATCAGAATCAAACCGTTTACGTTTTTTGGTAAATTTAGCTTTTTGCAATCCACTGGGCCCCGCTACAATTGATTGATCTTTCTGTGTTGCTTTGAGTATTTTATTTTTGTCCAGTAAACATTCATTTTGATTTTCTTTCGTATCTCTGGACGTCACTTTAGTGTTGTGATGTTTTTTTGCAGGTGATTCGTCTTGATTTGTGTTTTTACTCTGTAAGGATTGGCTCTCGTCGTTGTTCTGTCTGTCGCTTTTATCAGCTTGATTATTTTCTGGCTGTAATGTTCTTCTAATTGTAAGTTCGGAGGGTGCAAATGCGCTATCAGGAATTACATTAGGGTCAAATGGGTAAATTCCTGTTGCACGAAACCCAGAGGAAACATTTGCTGGTGTTACAGCTCTGGGCCATACTTTACTAAATAGAGTTGCAAAATTTAACTTGGTTATTCTATGATTTGGCCTATTCGTCCAGAAAAGTAAAACCTCGTCGTCCCAATAACTCTCAAATGGCCCAAAAACAGACTTGTCCATCGGTTGCAATTGATGCGTCGTGTTGCTAGGAAGACAGTAAAGAGTAATTTTATATTTTTCTGCAGATTCGACAATAGAATAATCTAAATGGGAAGACGCTCCGTCGAATATTAACAAAACTTCTTCTGCTGGTTTATATTGGGAAAAATGTTGTAACCATTTGACAAAAGTGCCGGTAGTCATACTACCTTTGTCTGTCATTTTAATTACTGAACCGGGTGGTAAGTTCTCAGACCATTCCTCTTTTTGTCTTTTACCTTTCATCAGTATCATAGGAGGAATAACTTGCCCTATAGCATTTCCACATGCTACAATGGTTACATTTTCTGCATGTTCCTCTGCTATGATATGAACATTTGAAGATCCCCTTTTAGCTAGTACTTGAGGCTGTTTGTGTAGGGTGAGTCTACAACCCTTCTCATCCATATTGTAAATGAGATGAGGTTTATTCATCAAATTCATTTCTTCAAGAAGATGGCGAAGCTTTTGGAAATGGTCGTTCACAATATACTTGTTAAGTTTCGCTGCCCTTGCAGCGTTCATGTGTTGTGCTCTTCTTTTAGCCACTTCTGGATGTCGGTTTAAAAACAGACGAAACCATTTTCTTCCTGCCATTTTTTTTGTGTCTGGAAATGGATTGTCTATTCCAAATTGATTGCAGTAATTAAACACCGACCTCTTTAAAATTTTTGAAGTTAATGGCAAACCAATTTCAGATAATCTAAATATTCTCTGACAGAGATCATTTTCCTGGGCCTCTGTCAATACAGTAGCGCGACCCATTCTTTTTTTAGTAATACCAGATGCAATATGGTTTCTCAATGTTCTTCTTGGAATTCCATAGGTTAGGCTAGCAGTTCTTACAGGAGTTCCTTGTCTTACTGCTACCATTGCTTGCTGTAACTGTTCTTGAGACCAAAGCCCTCTTCTTTTTGGAGGCATTATTTCAACCTAAATTAAAAAAAATATATTTAAAACAAAACAATTATTAGGCCCCAAATAAGGCCCACCCATGAAATAGGCCTTATTAGGTGCCACCTGTATGGGCCTTAATAGGGTCCCTTTAAATTATTATGTTTTCGAGGTTATGAAAGGCTGTATTATAAAAAAATTATACATTTTTATTAACAAAATATATACCAATCCGCAGCAAAAACTGCAATCTTTACGTTGGTACTAAGGTCTAAATTTGAATACTTACCTCTAATGGATTAAAGTAAGAAAATCAAATATTAACTTTTTATATAACGTCGTGCAACATGTATCTTTAACGATTAAGCTATGACTGACCGAACTACATACGTGCCCGCGCAGAATTTGACCTTGGCTGATTCTCCCGATATTATTGGCTGTCGAATGAAGTAAATATGTTGCATCTCTCTTCTACGAGTTTACATATTTTAAATTTGGGCCTTATTAGGACCCCTGGCCTTATATGGCTCACCTACCTTAGTTATTGTTTGGCGTTGCTTGATTAAATGCGTTTCGTTCAGATACGATTTGTCGGTCACGATCACGACACACGGTGGCGGCGTATCGGAAACCGACGTTGGGGATGGGGACATTATTGCTTTAAAAACCTGAAATTTAAGATCAATTGCATTGTAAAGGGCACAGCTATCCAGAAAATGATCACATAATATTTTTGTTTCTAATAATATTAAAGTAGGATGATATATGTTGAAACGCGGATTTCATGGGCTAATGCCCCGATTAATACTGAATTACACCTGAAAAACCTACAGCAAACAGCCAAAGTCATTCGTCAACGATGCCACCAGACATATTCCGATTTTGAGCTTGTTAACTCTCATTAGTATGTCATAAGTGAGGCCTGACGACTAACTCTGGCTATTCGTATCCCTTCCTGCTAGAAGCGAACCTAAGTACACGACATGCAGCACGTAGTGTCATCTAGTGGCCACTAGGTACTCCATGTTGGACTTAAGCTGTCCCAAGACCAAGTGGCCTGTTATACTGCATGTACCATTGAAATATATATCCAATCGTAAAGATGTATCACACACAGTTGATCATTAAATTGTATGTTAGCAGTTATCTAGTAAATAACAGAATGAAAACATACAAATTTAAATATATTGATTAATAATTTTTAAACAAATAACAGTTCTATAATATTGAAAAAATATATTCGAGTAAATTTGGGGGCTGATATTATTAGAACATTTCCACTATTTTTATATGGATAAAATAATTTCAAATAATATACTATTTACAGTGGCTTATGGGATGGCAGTATACATTTTTAAAGAAAGAAAGGTATGTCACTATATCACCTACTTGGGGTTGTAAAAACACACTTAATATATATTAGGAGTGAGAAAAAATTCATGAGAGTTAAACAAATACAGCAGGTGAAAACAATTAGATTATTAATTGTACCATCATCTTGCGTATCTTACATCTTTCGAACAATAGACTTAGAAGAAAAATAAAAGCATTACTTTGCATAGTTATCAACATATAGATTCTGAAAGTACAAACGTTTCCTGTGGTCTACAATAAAAACTCATGACAACATGTCCATGATTGCTAGACTTTGGAAATGCCTGTTTGTTTAATTTTATGAAGACTGAAATGCGATAGAAAGACATGAACTTTCCGATACATAGGAACAAAATAACGATTTTAAACTGTTCTGAGACGGAGGAAGGCTATGTAAGGAGAAATAATGAGGAAACATTTGCAATGTACCAGGTACCAACAATAGACTAAGTTGTAAAAGCCAGAAGAGTACAGTGGCTAGGACATCTAGAACGTATGGAAGATGAAAGGACAGTTTAAAAAATTGTTGGGAGTAAACCAAACTACAAGAAAAAAAGAGGGAGACCGAGGAAGCAATGGAGAGAGGCAGTGGCAATAGATCTAAGGGAGAAAAATGTAAAGGATTGGAAAAGAAAGGCGAAGAACAAAATGGAGTGGAGGAGAACAACGCAGCTCTGGGCCTAAAAGGCCTGTAAACAGTTTTATATATAATTTACCAGGCCAAGCAATGTAAAAATAGTCCATGTTGGAAACAAACAGAAGAATTTTATAAAACTTTCATAACTTGTAACTCCTTAACGAATTAACAATTGTTAGGCAAACCGCAATATTTGAAATCGTCTAACCTCACCCACATAGTTAACTTTCAAACTTTGTTTTACCTATAAATATTACAATTTGAAAATATCTTAGAAAGCAAGCAGCATTAGGGCATATCTGTATCTAAGTTACCTCTCTAGAATTCTGTTACACGCCGTACATCAGTACCATTACACACAGGGTATCTTTGAACATACAAAAACATTCTTGTGTCAGAAATCTTGTTAATTAAATGTTAAAGCTGATATATTTGTATTTTTATATGTAACATTCCATTTTGTGAAATACCCAACAAAGAGAATTTGTAAATAAGTACGATTTATGTGACCTCTTTGGAAAAATTTCAAATTAATTTCGATGTATCTACGAGAAAATAATTATCCTTGATTTTCTGGTAAACATGTTTGTTCGGTTTCGAGTATAACAATAATTGAGGAGAAACATCAGATATTTCAATTTCAGTAAATTACCGCGTGAGTGAGGCCTAGTGGCTTTCATAGCATTTCTGGAAATACAGAAGTGATTTTGTAACAATCTATGTTATGTTAATGTCAATATTCTAGATTATTTTTTGTACTTATGTGAAAACCTTGATTTTAATCAGATGCAAACCCAGTAGTGTTATTCATAATCAATAAACCGAATTTGTCATGTGTATATGTAAAAATATCAGGTCTTCTACAATTAGATTAGATATTTGATTGGCAACATAAACAGCTTAGTTTTCGTTGTTTATGTAGGTAACTTAACCATTCGAGCATGGTGGCACAATGGTTTTATTCCTGCAGCAGTTGGAAACGGTTTGAATCTGTCAGATGTATTCAATCAGTTAATTTAGAAACGAGTTGCCAGTGAATTTAAGGCAATAAGTACTTAGTTGAACGGACATTTCTGATAGAACAGTTTCCAACTGTTGTAAGAACAAACTTAATAGTATAGCTGCTTTTACAGCAAGTTTATAGTCTAGTCGAGAAGTGAGTTTCCTGCCAATAATAGTTAGACTAAATTTAAAAATATGGGGTTTGGTTTATCGGATTCAGAATTAAATTCTGAGAATAGGAATTTTGAATTTTGCCATTAAAAATTTCAATTATTATTAACAAAAACGAAAAAAGATGGTCTCCGTTTTTGCAATAACTATGGAACTATTAAAGATAGCGCCAATATTAAAAGATCCTAAAGAGGAGAAAATTTCACAAAAAGTCGATTCCCGGAGTTGTAGCTCCATTATTTATAATTTTAATTTTACGTTGAAAATAGGGTTCCGCGCGGCCGTTGTGGCGCTTACGTCCACTTTGCTCGGTGACGACGCGACGGCGCCACAACGGCCGCGCGGAACCCTATTTTCAACGTAAAATTAAAATTATAAATAATGGAGCTACAACTCCGGGAATCGACTTTTGTGAAATTTTCTCCTCTTTAGGATCTTTTAATATTGGCGCTATCTTTAATAGTTCCATAGTTATTGCAAAAACGGAGACCATCTTTTTCTCTTCGTTTTTGTTAATAATAATTGAAATTTTTAATGGCAAAAATTCAAAATTCTATTCTCAGAATTTAATTCTGAATCCGATAAACCAAACCCCATATTTTTAAATTTAGTCTAACTATTATTGGCAGGAAACTCACTTCTCGACTAGACTATACATGGATCAAGTAAACGGTTATGTAGAGCGGTAAAGTCAAGTAAAATATTCCTCTTGCATCGTCTACAGTTTCGATCAAGTACTGTGAGTAGTGAGGCAAGTCAAGTGGCTTTATACGGTGGACGAATAACTTGACTAGACTGCTATCTGCACTATCAATCCTTTGATTGCCAACTTGGTCGCTTATTTTCTCAAGCTATAGTTGAGTCAAGTCAAGTAGAATAAAACCACACAAGCGACGACTTGACCGATATAAAAGCGACTTTAGAATTAGATACATTTCTTTTTTTTCCTTTTCAAAACGTGATTTCTGTTACCTATATGTTGAAGTAGTATTAATCGTTTAATAGCTACAAAATTCTGTTTAATTCTTAAGGAAATTCCTGGTAATTCATCCTTCATAAATAATAACAGAAAATAAAGGCGAACTGAGTTGTATGAATTTTCATGACAAGGTTTTTTCCGTATATCGCTACCCATCATAGAATCGATTGAATTTAATTTTGCATTTGCTAGAATAACAGTCTGATCGGAAAGCACAGGAATATCTGTCGGCATTTTTGTTGGAACACGTTAAACAAAAAAGAAATGGGAAAATACGCATGACTCGAAATTTTAGTTGATGTTAGTAATACACATATCTAAAATTGTTGATGATGTATTCTTTTCTATTGCTTACATGATTCCAACGATTTGGCAGCTTTTCTATTCTACCTTTGAAGAAATTTGATGCACTGAAGAATTAATCAAGATAATTTGGAAACAACGCGTCCTAATTAATGGATATTTCTTGGAAGTTGTTCGGATAGAGAGCGGAAGAAATGGACTAAGATCAGGAGAATAAGGAGGAGTAACCTACCAAGCAAGCTCTTGAATAGCCATTTTTGTGATGTTAGCATTATGAGGACGGGTGTTATCAAAATAGTGGATTACGAGTACCTACCTTTCCCGAAATTTTTTCTTAAATTAAGACAACAAGAAGACGGAGTTGTTGATAATAAAGTTTAGGACTGATGGAAACATTTCTTGAAAACATTTAATGGTTAAGCGATTCTGTTGGCTGAGACAAAATTTATGTTGTCTTGTATTGCAAAACAAATCATGAGTTTGTCTAAAGTCTTATTCGACCTTGGATGATTCTTGCGAGATCCTTGCATATTAATGAGAAACATGGAACTGTTTACGAATTTGGTGTCAGTGGTGATTACTCTCGGTCGGCTACGGTTCCGCTCGGACCTCACACGTAACTATCGATGCCAATAGTCGATCTTCGACAGTAATCGATTGGTGGATGCTATAAAATATAGCAACGGCCAGTTGTACCTACATAATAAGTAATGAACGAAATAGGCGAAATAGAATCGCTCTTTCAGTCAAGTGGCAGTGAATTTGTATTTAGTTCAAACTTAATAGAACTGGACCTAGACTCAATAAAAGACCTACAATAGGAATAGGAAAGTAATATTCACTTAAATAATACCCCTTCTTATATTTTCAAGACTTCTTTCTGCAATAATTCTTGTCCTGTCCCGAAAGACATTTGTCTCTCTATTAGGGCTAAGCCATACCTTTCTGTTCTTGGCGTGGACATAAAGACACTGCTTTCATTGTAAGCAACAATGTAAGAGAAAAACGCTAAATATTGATGACGAACCAACAAAGAGGCATACATTTTAACACGCTCATTTCTTCAGTTTTCGTTTATCATGAATTAAAGTTTTCACACGATCTTCATCGAAGGGAAATCAAGAACGCCACGATCTTGTGCACCATTCACAGTAATATTCGAAACGGACGAGTCAATTCGCATAAGTATCTGTCAAAGCGAGGCATCAGACGCAGCGCAAACAAAAGAGCATCGCCAGAGTTGGCAACGCGGCGCGGCCAGAGACAAGGTAGCCCCGGCCGTAGAGAGAGCATCGCCTCTCGCGAAAACGTTATTGCAACAGCCTCATGTATATATAAAATATATAAAACTGTATAGAGAGTCGGAGGCTGGCTCGTTCGGCGATCAGGAGAAATAAAAGTCGGGTGGGAGGGGGCAGAAAGAGGTGGGTCTCGATATCGGTACCTCCTCCTCCGATATATCTCAACTCTTTTTCCCTCGGCAGAAGCGCGTCGCCCCCACCCCGCCGATTTCCAATTTTATTATAGTTTTCTGTCGCGGCGGCGGTGGTAGTCTGCGCAATTGTCCAGTCCTGTCTTTTGTTTTATTTATTTATTTTTCTTTTTTACGCTGTACGTCTCTCGCGCGGCGCGTATTCGATCGCAGAGGCGTTCGAACGGGTGCCCGATCGGGCCGGCCTTGCATCGAGTCACCCGGGCGATGTTCATTTGTTTCTCCGCGCGCCGGGAATCTTTTGTCTCTCGGCCGAGGCCCGCTTGACTTGCGGCGGCAAGGTGTGACGCCCGATGGATGGAAATATTTAGCAAACGCTGCCGCCGTTTGCTAATTGAGCAAATAGCTTTATCGAAAGGGAAATGTCTGGAGGCGCCTAATCGCAAATATGGGCGCTGTTGCTGCGTTACTTCGTCGTTCGACGACAGGCGCCGATTCTCTTTTGTTTGCGCGAATTTTGCGGTTCATTACTGCCATTTTTTTCTTTGTTCAGGATTACTCTGATACGGATCGTAAAACATTGCGTACTGCGTTGTCAGCTCGTCGTTTTAAGCGTTCGATTTGTAACTTATTTAGTTTAATATGTATTTTATAGAAATACAGAGAATTTTAGAGAAATTTCGAAATAAGTTGTAGAGGTTGTTGGTACCGTGGTACGCATTTTAATTATTACGAATACACCCTCTAAAGTGAGGTATTTTAACCCCGTTCTTTTGTTTGCGCAAATTTTGCGGTTCATTACTGCTATTTTTTTCTTTGTTCAGGATTACTCTGATACGGATCGTAAAACATTGCGTGCTGCGTTGTCAGCTCGTCGTTTTAGGGGTTAGATTTGTAACTTATTAAGTTTAGTATGTATTTTATAGAAATACAGATAATTTTGAGGAAATTTCGAAAGATAGAAGTTGATTGTGGCATATTAATTATTATGAACATGTCCTCTAAGATGCGTTATAAGGGTATTTTAACCCCGTTCTTTCGTTTGTTCAAATTTTATTTTTTATTACTGCCATTTTTGTTTGTTTATGATTTCCTTTATATGGTCTTTGTGATATATTGCTCGCTCTGCTGCAAGCTTGACCTTATCAGCGACGAGATTGTATGGATAGTATGGATTTTATACAAATACAGATAATTTGGAGGGAAGTTTTGAAACTAAATATTTATAATTGGTAATGGACATAACCGGCAAATTTCTGAATCGGATTCTCCCGACTCGATAACTTCAATAATGGTGTAATCGAATTTGTGAACTTATGCAACCAATACTACTTAATTGTGTCGAATAGGGTGTACTGTAGGTATAACTACGTAGGGACTCCAATTATTATTTTTATGGAAATTATGAAAACCTAATATTTTGATGTGAAAACGTAGGCCAGATTAGAAGTACGGATAAATTACTATTAATACTATTTTATTACCTTATTTTTTTACTTTAATTTGTAAAATTAATCCTTCATTTTCTATAAGGAAATGGTATTATTTTAATAAATTATATAAATTAATTTAAAGGAACATTTTATAATAGCTAGTCCAAAACTAGCAAATAACATTCTTCTATCGAATTCAAGCGAGGAATTTTTTTAAATATCTCTATTAACAAATAAATAAATCAAATTCCAGTGACGCTATTTCAGTCAGATAACTTGATTTTTAAATAGGTATAGGTTCCATAAGGATAAGGATTTTCATTTTCATGGCAACCTTTACCTGCTTATTATAAGTTTCAGTTTAGTTTTAGCTAATTTGGTATATGGATATTTTGATGGGTGTTGAATAACCTTTTTGTTATTTGTTAGGTGTTTTGTAAGTTTCTTATAATATACGTAGGTATACTTTGAAGAGATCGCATCGCACATTTAGCTATTTACCGTGTATTCTAAAAGAAAAAGAATAATATTTATTTTAGTTTCTCTTTCATCGGAATTTCCAAAAGTTATCAAAAAGTAGGTATCTATAAGAAACCTCAAGATTTCCTTTCCAACAAAATATAAATATATAATCGGTAGATATAAATAACTACATTTACAAAGATATTTGGAAATTCGATAATTTTAAAAAGTCGATATTGCTCTTTATAAATAAATTTATTAAAGTAAGTTCGTACCAGATTTTCATTTTCATTTCAACTTTCTTGTCTGAGATCAGTGATAGCGTATACTTAATATATCTTTCAACTCGACGTATGTTTTGAAATTGGAATAATAAAAATCAATCATATTTAAATTGACCGTAGGAGTAGCATTAGCTTTGTTAATATTCATGGAAAGTGTGGCAATAATTATATGTTAATATAATACAAAACCACTTTGTATACGTCATGATATCTACCCCCAACATTTGTAGTACTGCATTGTTAGTACCTACTGTAAATTTGTATAAAATGTTTGATATTATATTAATAAATTGTCCATAGTTTTTCCAAATTATAGTTTCAGATAGGTAAACATTTAGTTACAATTATCCGAGTCAGAATATGCTTTTTTCTTCTTTTTTGGCATGTTAACGAAAAAGCTGTTTAAATCGTCACAAGTTTTTCCAATTTCGAAAAAAAATAGGTATTACATAGTAGTAGTATAATTAATTATAATTATTTTTTTACTTTTTCTAAAGCTGAAGTTGATCTTCCCCCACTACAGTTACATACTGCCATAAACAACAATGTGCCTACTCAATGCAACATCTAAGTTTGGAATACTAGACATTAATTTTGTTTCACTTATAAATTTTTCCTTTTTTTATATGGCTCCTGAAGTAAATTTGCTTTCATTAGCAGCCTTTATCGTTATTTTTAATTTGTTCGAAGCATTTTCTAAATTAAGAACTGTACAAAAAGTGAAGAACAGTATTTACTGCTACTTTTAAAACTTCATAATAGTCGTTTTCATGCAGCAGCGATGAGATCGATGGGACCTGCAGAAATATGCTATAATACCCTGGCAGTACTTGACAAGATCCACCAGTAGGTAATTAGCAGTACTATGAGCAGTACTTGCTTGCACCATTCAAATTGGTAGTAGGTGTAGAAAAATTTGAACAGTGAGATACCCGTCGAGATACCTAATATCTGTTTATAAAAAAACAGTTATTTATCGAGTTTTAATGATTGTTAGTTGCAGTTGGTGGTGCGTATAAGCGCTAATACAGGCCTCGCCGCCTGTTATCTTCTTAAATAAAATAGCTCTCATCGCAGGCCGTATCCACGCATCAGACATGTGTTTTCAATATCTCAAATGTAACCCCCTTCAAACACATGTTTAAGAAGCTATTAAATTATTTTTCAAGCCGTGTAGGTTTTTTACCATTAAAATTTATTATGTACGACGTTCATTAAGCCTGTTCATTAATATCGACTATCTTTATTGAAGAATCTACACAAGAACAGATGTCATTTGTGCGGCCGGGGCTAAAAATAATTTTCGACTGGGTTGGGATCGACGACAAAGCCGTTCGATTGAGTGGCGAATGGCTTTCTAAAGACAGTGTTCATGTTCCATGTTCTTACCATATTCTGCGTAACATATGAGTATAATCACCAAGTACCTGCCTTTGATTTGTTGAAAAAAAAATGTACAAAAAATAATGTAGGCACCTTTAAAATTTTGTACTGATGAGGGACAATTACCCCGAAATAATTTCAGTGTACTCTTTTCCCACAATTTTGCTTATGATTCAAGCTATCACTCAAATGATGTTTTGCATTTCCTAGATGTTTTATATTTAAGATATATTGTCATTAGACGCTTATAACGAAGTGTTAAGAAGGTTATGCCAAAAAAGTTACAGTGCAAGTAACAGCTCTTTGGTATGTTGCCAGAGAATTTTTTTTGTTTCGCCAAATCTTGGAAATGTTTATTAGTTCAAGGCCATTTTCAAAATTTGTAGTCTCACAGATGCAATAATTGTTGTACACCTGCTAATTTAAGAAAGATACAGTTGACATTGTCTGTAAAAATGTTTAATTAATTTTTAATGGTTACTGAAAACAATTACTCTTTATATTTGATCCTGCATCTTTACTGTTTTCAAAAATAATGGTTTCAGAACAATGCATAGCAATGCTCCTCAGATTTGATATTGTATATTTTTTGCCTCGAAATATGGTATTAAAAACAATACATACAATTATTAATTACCCGTTAAATTTGATATTGTATCTTATAGTATCCAAAAATAATATGGTTAGAAAACAGTATGTACCATTACTCTGTATATTTGATATTGTAGTTTTTCTGTTTCCAAAAGTTACAATGCATATCAGTGCTCCTGGGATTTGATATTGTATCTTTTTTTGTCTCCAAAAATTGCTACAGGTTAAAAAAACAAAGCATACAATTGCCTCTTAGAACTGACATTGTAGCTTTTGTTTTTACAAAAATAATATAATTTCAGAATAATGCATACAATTATTGGTCATTAGGTTTGATATTGTAGCTTTTCTATATACATACAATTACAACTTAAATTTGATGTTGTAGGTTTTCTATGTACAAAAATAAATGTTTCCAGACATACATACAATTGCTGTTTAAATTTTGTATTGTAGCTTTTCTACCTTCAAACACAGTGTGTCTTCGGAACAATGCTCTTAAATTTGATGTTGTAGTTTTTCTGTTTATAAAAACAATATAGTTTCTGAACTACATACTCGTTAGATTTGATATTGTATCTTTTATGTCAATGAATAGAAGTGCTGTTTAGATTTGATATTGTACTTAGTTTTTCTGTAACCAAAAACAATATGATTTAAGGTCAATGCATACAATTACTCCTAAAATTGGATGTAGCTTTTCTGTTTACGGAAATAATATAGTTTCGGAACAATTGCAATTGTATACAATTGCTCCTTAAATTTAGTATTGTAATTTTTCTGGTTTCACACAATATGGCTTCGGAACAATTGTCCTTAGATTTGTTATTGTAGTTTTTCTCCAAAAACTAATATGATTTCAGAAAAATGTCTAACTTTGTTTCTTAGATTTGATATTGTATCTTTTACGTCAGTGCATAAGTGTTGTTTAAATTTAATATTAAGTTTTTTTGTATCCAATAATATGATTTCAAAACAGTACATAAAATCATCCTTGGATTTGATGTACCTACTTTATTTGTTTCTTAAAATTGTTTATATTGTTTCAGATCAACGTGTACAATACTTCTTAGATTTAATACTGTAGATTTTTCGTTTTTCAAAGCAACATAGTTTAAGAACAATGCTTACAATTGCTCGTTAGATTTGATATTGTAGGTACCTTTTCGGTTTCCAAGAATTAGATTAGAAAACTATTCCTTAGATTTGATATTGTTTTTTCCTTCATCTTGTAGTTTTTATATGTAATAAGAAATTTGACTTAAATGAAGGAATTGCTTGGGTGTGCTGCTAACATAATCCAAGCCGAACAGATTAGACAACTACAATGAAGTGAACGAAAATAAAACTGTACAATTTACGAAAGCCATGTTATTGCCAAAACTCCGGTTATTTAACGAGCACACCTGGTACGGGCCTGACTCACACCCCGATTATTCGGTAAGTACACGAATTTCACTTTGACAAATTCGATCGGACCGGTAAAGAAGCGTCTACTTAAAATTAGGAGCAACGCTGCCAAAATCGCGGCCCATCAACACGATGCACTTGCACAAACAATCAGCGCGGAGCCGCGATTTCACTTTAAAACAGATTAATCATTGGATTCAAAGAACCCTTTTCGCAATAATTGTTTATAGTTTCGCCCGTTAATCGCCAACACATGTCTTTGGAGCATTGTCGGCTGGGGAAAAAAAGGAAGTCGATAAATTCGACGGAAAAAAAGAGTCCGATGCCACGTGAACCTCCTGTAGCGCACCCCATGCCAAGATAACCGCTCACGGAAAACATATTGCCGTAATTCGCATAAACAAGGTGTTTTTAATCGGTGTTATTATAATTTTTATGCTCAAAACAACTTCCATACGAGAAAAATTGATGGGGTTGTATTGGAAACGCGCCTGGTCGCTCGGCGGGCCGAATGTATTCAGCGGATCGTAGGTGGCCCCTTCGGACAAGTGAAAGTGAAACAAAATCGTGTCTCTGTATGCCAAAAGACACCCACTTGATCATATTGATGTACAGGCAGAGAAAGGATAGGTAAACATCCAGAATAAGACAAATTCAGTGCAGTCTTTAATGTTTTTTTTTTATTTTCATTATTAAGTTTATTTTTTATTTTTTGAGTATAAAATATCTTATCTTCAAATTTTTCATTTCATTTCACTTTTAATATTTAATAAATTTTCTCTCCTCTCTTCTCTGGATTATACTGACTTAACTGAATACTTACGTTTTGGTACACAATAAAATATCAATAGAAACGAAACAATGTTTTGATGGTATAAATAATGACCACAGACTCTCAATTTAAATTATTACATTAATAAGTATTAATCTGTTCTTCTCTCTTTTAATGGATTTATAATTGTAGAATATTCGTTCAGCAAATATGGAATCGAAATGTTAATTTTATATTAAGAATCAATCAGTTTTTTGTGTTCATGCCCTTTACGTTGGTGAACGTTAACGCATTTTTTGTGACTACTACAATCCATACAAAGAATCTGGTGTCTAAGTTATCTAGTACATAGTCCTGATACATGCAAGTAGGTATAGAAATAGTTTCCAAATATTTCTTGTTATTATAGCCGCACTATGGTTCAGTGAGTTCACATACCATTTATTGACAAATGTTGTATCAAAATTACGTATAACAGTATGACAACTGTCGCAGGTTTCACATTCCTACAGCCAGAATTTCTCTTTTATCGTCGGTGGAGTTGCGCGTAAATGATGTCTGAGAGTGATTGAATACGTAGGTACCTTATTTATTGCGTATACGTGTGATATTAATTAATTTACTCGCCTCATCAGTTGCATCTGCGCATACCATAAACGAACGGTTAATCATCTCCGTCCAAGACCGAGAAAATCCGGTCATTTTCTGTCAATAGAAGAATTAGATTCAATTCCGGGCCAATAAAATTTATCTATTGAACGAACGACTGATTTAATAAGCAGATTAAATAATTCCATCAATGAATAGATAAATTTGTTAAGTCAATTTTCGGCCCACGGTTCCGCTGTACGTTTTGACCTCTCACTTCGGGAGGTCACAGCTATGAAAGAAGGCCTGCAGATGCAGTTGTTGGTTTTGTGTATTGTATATTCAGGATGAATCTTAAGTAGGTGTCTTTCTTTTAACACGATCCCAAATTCACCAAATTATCGCTCGACATATCCAAGACTCAAATTATATCCGCGTGGAACGTTAAAACGTTTTTCAAGGGACCTACACAAATAATTTTATAAATATTCAGAAAATTTATTCCTCACCCATTTTTGTGAGAGAGCAGACACTAAAATCGTCATCATTATGATCGATTTACTCGATGCTAATATCCTCGTTATATATCAAGGATGATATTGAAGTAAGCAAGATCAGAAACTTGACGGTATTTTTAAAGAAGCAAGGAGTTTGATATAGGTAAGCCTAACAAATCAAAAACATTTTCACAAACGGAAATAGATAGATTTTTGCGCGAAGCCGAATATGAAACATACTTATTAAAAAGGTACAGTGTATTTGTTGATTATTGTATAATCTGTAACTTAATAAAAATATTCTATTATAGGTAGTTCTAATTATTGGAATTTCGGGTGTCTGCAGTGGTGACGAATTAGTAAAAATGAATGTTGAGGACAAAGAATCCATTTTGATAGTCATTATTCCTGATTCAAAGACAAGATCGAACTTTTACTATCACAAATAACATTCAAGATACTCCTATAAACTTTTTATCATTGTATGGGAAATATGCAACCTTGAGACCTACAAACGAAAACACACCAGCACGGTTATTCTTAAAATTTAATAAAGTCAAGTGTTTTAATCAAATGGTAGAAGTGAATGTTATTGCTAAAATACCAAACGATATTGCTAATTGCCTGAACCTACCAGAGTGTCATTTATACACAGGGTATTGCTTTCACCGAACATCGGTTACTTTATTTGTCCATGGTGGTGATATTATCCAAGTGAACTGACACGGGGGGATAGAAGAGTTCTACAGTTGCAGAAATATGCATAGGTAAAATAATAGCAGTGATTAACATTTTACTATATCAGAATATAGCCCTAATATGTCATCTGGATCAGGAATTATTATGATTATAAAGACTATTCTTTCAGCATTCACATTACGAATGCTAACAAATGAATTTCTTACCTTTGTTCTACTTGTTATAATTAATGTTCTCATTGTAATAGAAAAGTTTTATTTTGTTGAGCGATTGTAGATAAAACTTTGTATGCATTACGAGCAAAAAGTGACATTATTGCTGATAGTGTATTCTTTTTTCGCTCTTAATACATAAATAACTATTTAAGTTTTTTTTCTTGAAAATGATTCGGTTTTTTTTTTAATTTCAACTCGTATGGCATTATTACTCAAAATCATTAGTTAAGTGAGTGTTTGTCCGAACACCCTTTTTTTGTTTTGATTAAATTGTACTTAAACCTTAGGAATGTCCCATTCAGCTGACTGTGTGTGTATACACTGACAATGAAATTATTTACGGATGTACGACGGTACCTACATGGTGCATCGTTACTCGATGACGATATTCAAATCGAGGTGTTACAGCTTTGCGATGGTTAATAATCAAGTTGGCCGGGCGCGCGGCCTTCCGCACTATCATCTAGTAGCGCGCTGCGTCAAAAAACAAAAAACAACTACCGTGTGACAGAGGCCAAAAACCGAACGAAAACGAGAGCGGCGCGTACAACCAAATCGTTCCCACAGAAAAAGTAGGTTAAACTTTGCGGAGCGGCTAAAAAATCCAGGGAAAGAATTCCAAGTTTGCAGACGGGCGACGACAAGGACGGATAGAGGTTTTTTCCGTCTGACCGGAGGGAGTCCCTCGATCACTTTCCGATACTGAATGGGAAGATCGGGAAAAACGGGGGCGTTTTTCACGTGAAACGTCTCGATCGGGACACTCATCGCCCCACTTTATTGGAAAGATACCGGAAACCTTTCAGACGTGCGTAAAAAACGGATCCTCCGCAGGTTTTTTAGGGTTGAGAAGGTCAGGCGATCGGTCCCCTTCTCGACACCCTCGCTCTCCTATTTTGAACGCGATGTATTCAAATTTTCAACTCTTGATCTGATTCAAATTGTTCCAATTTTTAATTAGTCGGTACGTTCTTAGATATTGTTTTTTAAACAACAAGTTAATTGTAGGGTCATTCTCATAAATTTGTAAGCAGAGCGTGCCAGAACAACACTAGATAATAGATTTTAAGAGACCGCCTAAAATGCGTAGGTTTTAATGCACAGGGTGTTCAAAGTTGAATGGTAAAGAAGATGGATTTATATTTTCAAAAGTTTCATCGAGGTGTAACTTTAAGAAGTTGACAGTGGCAACAACAGTTACTGGCTAGTCGCTTAGGTAAGTGTGAATCTACAATACAATGGATCTGACCGCAATGAATTGTTATGGTAAATATTTGGAAATAAGCTGTCAATCGGAATGTTAGAATAGACACACACAAAAACGTCAAGCAAATTTAATATTTTTGAATACATTGCCATTATCACCAAGAAGGGTTTTTGGTGTTTAGTTAGAATTGCATCACTATTTTAGTATTATTCTAATTCTTCTATAACAAAAAATTCTGATTTGAAGTGTTCTTTTATGGTAAAGTATTTTATCATAAGACTTCAAAAAGTGACAGCAAATTTGATATTTTGCAATACAGTCTGTACCATTATCATCAAGAAGCGTTTTTGTTGTCCAGCTACTATTTTAGTATTATTATAATTCTTAACCAAAATTTGACATAATCTGAGAGAGGTTTGTCTTTATTCAAAAACTGAGCAAATTTAATATTTTGCCATTATCAGTAAGAAGTGTTTTTGGTGTTGTTCAGCTAGAATTGCATCACTATTCTAATTCCTAAATATTTATCTTACCGTACTCTTCGTAAGTACTCTTCAAGGAGTCAAAGACATGGCAGAAAGAACAATTAAAGTTAACGCGATTGGCCTTCAAATAATGAATTTCTTTTTGGTGTAATTGTAGCTTATGAGATTACATTGAATTTTCAGGATTTTTTTTTAAAAGTAACTGTATTTATTAAAATCTACTCTGAATTAAATTCATTATAAAAACGAGTATGGGGTGGAAAACATCAGGGAGTTAAAATCCATCATCCAGTTCGACTTGTCGATGAGTTGTTACGAACCCAATCGGTCGGCCGCAACTTTTACTGAAACGTCAAAACAATTAACGTCAAACAAACGTTTTTTCGTCCGCGTCAGGCGTAAAAACAAGCCCAAGGGCACACCGGCAATCATCGCAGGCCGCTCACCGATGTGGCGGAGCGGCAGCGAACAACAATAAATAAAAATTAATAAACCCGAATGAATATTGAAAGAGGATATGACCAATATTGATGTTACCCTTTAGAGGCCGTTTCCTCTGCTCCCGACGATTACGTTTAATAGAGAGAGACGACCATACACACAATGGCAGTGAACGAGAATCAATTGGTCCAATAAACGAATTAGGAATTATTCACTTATACTCATAAATATATGATTGATGATTAGTAAATTGTTAAACGTCACATCCGGTGATCAAGGGTAATTTGGTGTTCGGTCACACAATTGCCGGCTCATTGTTCGACGCTGGGATTTTTCATCGATCTCCTAAGAGGTCTTCGCTTTCTTCCACTGTAATGTTGTCAATTTCGTATACGCTTTAGAACTATAACTGAATTTGTATAACTTGCTAGTTGCTACAACACTGAAATTTCCCAATGTTCAGATTACACAGCTAAAGATTTTTTAAAAATAACCACCAAAATTTCATATTTTGTCATATACTCTGTACCATTAATAGCAAGAAGTGTTTTTGGTGTTCAGCTACTATTTTAGTATTATTCTAATTCTTAACCAAAATTTGACCTAACCTGAGACAGGTTTATCTTTATACTATTCATCTTTATCTAAGTCTGTAAAGTTCGCTGATTTGAATTGTTTTCTACGGTACAGTGTTTCATCAAAATACACAAAATAGTGATAGCAAATTTAACATTTTGCCATTATCAGCAGTGTTTTTGGTGTTTAGCTAGAATTACATCACTTTTTAACATATTCCTCATTCCAAAACATTTGTCTTTCGGAAATATTCAAAGAGTCAAAGACATGACAAATAGAACAATTAAAGTTAACGTGATTGGCCTTCAAATAATGAAAATTAAATATAAACACCAATAACTTGATGGTATATTAACCAATATTTCAATGTTAAAAAGTGATTTGTGACTGTCTAAAACCTGTTTTGCATATTACACCAATTGTTGATCTAATACTTTATATGGAAATTTTGATTATACTTATATATCTACTTTTTTTGCTCATTATTATACATACTTACATTGACATTATTAATTAAACTTCGCAACTTCTATAAGTAAAATCAATCATTGTTAAATTTTACATTTTATTTGTAGCGAATATGGTGTCTACTTTTTCATACATCTCATAGTATATATAAGGGCTCCAAGGAAGAACCTTGGAGAATACCTCGAATACACACAACAGAATAAATACCAAGTCTGATTTATTACCCGCAATGACATATTTATTTGCTGCATTTTTTAATAAATAACCCACCGCGATCAAGTTTCACATCGGTTTAATTAATTTTTTAAATTTATCTAGTATATCCTGGTGATTTAAGAGTCTAGTCAAATTAGAAATATGGAAATATATTTCAAACCTTGATTAATCGCTACAGGTAGTGACAACTGCTTACGCATATTTAATTGGATATCGGTGCAATAAACATCCATAGAAATGTATTAAAATTCTTTTAGATTATGCAGTGCAATAGAAAATTCTCGTGCGGTGGGTACAGTAATTACTTGTGTTTTACTCATTTAAGATAACCGAATTAAATTATCTGTTTGGTAACACAATTTGTTAATCAGAAATATGTGATAAGTACGGTTCATTTAGTTTATTTCACCAGTCATATTGTTAAAAAATCATAAAAAGGTGTTTATAAGTTTCGATTTCCATTGATCGTTCTTGTTTAATTACGAATTGATGTAATTACCTTTAAAATGATATGAGACTTCTCAGTTGTATGCCAAAAAATGTATTATATTATTACAATTGTAAATACTAAGGCTTCCTTATGGGTGCTGTGTTCTTGAAATAATTCTTTCTATAAATATAAGTAATTAGTTATTTGAGAATAGTATAGAGTAGCAAATAACAGGAGTGATATCTCATGCCACCTGCGAATATTCAAAGGTACCAAAGTAAAACGAATATATAACTGTTGACAGCGCCTAACCTAGAAATTTTTAGGTACAGAAATCTTTCAAAATACGTATTTTTTTAAAATTCAACCATACATGTAAATATTGCTATAACGTAAGCTTACATTGTGCTGCATATAAGAGTGTTCACTTTTAAGTATGTGAAAATAATTGTTAAAATGTAGGGTTATAATAGAAAAATAATGTGTCATACAATTGCATTTTAAAAGTTGTTATATTATTTGAGGAGAATTTAAATAGTAAAAGTGTATAAACAAAACATCAAGAATTTAATTTTTGATATTACTATTGCTCTACGTGTTTTATTTTTCGAGCAATACGGCAACTAAGGCATAAAATATTTAGCTATAAAAGGCAAAACACTAAAATTCTTAATTAACTAACATATACATCTCTTTAAATTCAGATGCGGGTATTTTGAAACAAAGAAACATTTTTCTCCGTGTGAATATATACTCTTCACATTAAACAAAAACCGTATTTAAACCGTCATCAAACTTTATAAAATATGTAGCAATAATTTCGCCAACATCATTAAAACAAATACATCTGATAAAGACCATAGATTTCTCGGAGCTCGGAATATTTAGTTATAAACGTCAAAAATTCCGGTAAACTATTAAAATTCGTAATTAATTAGTATACATATTTCCTCAGATATGGTGTGGAGTGGGTGGATATCGCAAAGCTGTAAATATAAAACTTGTACTCGTTGGACAGGTAAAAATTAACGAAATAGTTTGCATAATTCTATTGTTAATACGAATTCCCCCCGAGGCACACACAGTCCAGTCACGAAACTCGTATAAATAAGAAAGAGCAATGATTTTTGAAAAGACATTATTCATAGAATTGGGATACGTTGTTCGAAACCTCTTATTATTCGAACGTCGACGTCAATTAAATACTAAACAACAAGATAGAATAAAAATAATAAATTTTTAAACTGCCCATCGTAATGTTAGTCAATTGATTGGCATGACGTTAAGAAATATAATCAAATGTTTGAAGGAATGTTAATATAGGAAACTTTCAAATTGTTGCTATACACTGAAGAAACATTTGCTATACGAATATAAAGTACTTATAAAATGTCAGTTAGTAAATAGTTCATATATTTTTATACGTATTATTAACTTTTCAAATTGGAGGAATTATGACGATTTTACTCGAAATAGCATTAGTTAGTTAAGTTGGCAGTCCCAGCTATGACCGACAGTCAGCAATTAGAAGCTAAAGTGTAAATTTCCACCACTCTAGTTTAATCGCAATATCGACGCAAACATCTCCGTCTATTGAGAATCGCGAGCTTGAATTATTTATGTCTATCGGACTTTTAGGATCGATTTTGTATTTACCTTTACAAATGCCAAAAAATATCGTTCTAATGCGCAAACTCTCAGAAATTACGATATCCGGCTTGATAATTCAAAACGAAATATTCTTTACCCTTAAGAAAAAACAAATGGGACATTTTTTAATTATTGATACTGGAATAATTCGTAATACCCCATTGAACTATTGTCAGTGAGATGTTAATGGTGACCTCTAGCGATGTTTTTACAAAACTTTTAAGAAAAGTATACGTTGAAATACATTTTAACGAAAAAAGGTTTACGTCCTGGATCATCGAAACCTAAAGAATTTTTCATATATTTCTATTCGATATATATATTCAATCGGTCAGTGTTCGCGCGGTTTGAGGCATCAGTACTGAAATCGAGGTGACTAGATCGCTGTGGGTTCGATCCCCGCAGCCGGTAGACCGTATGTAAGCTATATTCGTGGAGAAATTGGCACCCTCTCTGCGGGTATGGTAGGGTGGAAGAATGTTGGCTTGGGTCAATGTGAGAGATTGATACCGGTTGACATTTGACTACCCCCCTAATTAATGAGGTTTTCCAGGTTTCCCTCATTCCTGCACTGAATGGTGGTTAAGGCCTACCAACGTAAGTCGTTCCTGGGCGCAAATGCGACCTACTTAATAATAATATGCTGCCGGCCCTGTCTCGCACAAGTTTCCGACTTCTGGGCTAATCCTCGTGATTAGAATTAGGGGTAGATATATTGTTACTATATTAATATAGGTACTTAAATATAGATTCAGTTGTTTTCCGCGTAGATCTTTCAACTGTTAAGCATTTCCCGATGACCTGCTGAGGACATTGCAAGCTCTTATTTTTTTTTGTTTCGATCACAAGCGATCTCTCCGTGCTTCTGGATGCGTACGACTTCTCCGTTCGCAAGCCAACTAAACACGGAACATGTCAATTGCACCTACGGCTGCGCCGGGCGAAGAGAATCGCTTTGTCGCTGATAATTGTTGAGCAACTTTTATCCCTATTAATTTTCGGGACTTAAACCGGCGGCTTAGAGTAATTTGATTCGGCAGGAACTGTACGAAATCTCCGTTCGGATCCGCCATACACCAAGGAGGAGTATTGTTTATTAATCCTCGGCGAAAATCTGCCATACTTTAGTTCTAACTCAGTAGTTTCGAGTAACGGACTTAAAACCTAGCGCGCGCGAGGCGAGACTCGCTCTTTTTTCAACGCCGTGGGGTTGGAGAGAGACGGCGACGAACTTCTGTATAAGATCGTTAAGTTGGGCTACAATAAATCTACAGTATTGTAGGATCCATCAGTGCATAAGTAAGCTGGTAATAGCGAAGGGGTAAAATGGGGTAAAACGGTTAAACGTTATAGAACGCGCACAATATGACAAGTGAAAATAATTCGAGTGGAATTCTTACATTCTGCGACAGTAAATTGAATTATAACTCGATGTGCAACTATTTGCGTACGGGGGATCCTCCTCGCTGCTTTATTTCGCCGCCCGTGTGCCAGACTGCCACCTTAATCGAGTTCTGGGCTCGAAATCGCCGATTTGGTAGAGCGAAACGTTGAATGTAACCCATTGACTATGCTTTAACCAACACTGAAGCGTAACTTGGATTAAGGATGGCACTCACTTCACACTAAAAAGTGTGACCACTCACTTTAAGTCACTTTTAAATTTCAAAAATTATGTTTCAACTGCTTACAGGTATCTGCATAAACGATAAAATCATACCAAATATATTGTGCAATCCAAACTCATTTTCTTAAGGAAGTAATATGTTCTAAATTGAAATAATTTTAATTTTACAAATATACAATTTAATAAAACTAAACAATCATGTCATTCGTGAAAATATGAACAAAGATTCCTAAAAATGACGCGGATGATATAAGGTCTGTTCCAACAGCCGTCGAGAACTGGTTCAGAACCGTGAAAAATGTTTGACCAACACAGTCTTACGTCGCATTCGCCGAGAGTACAGTAACAACTGAACTGACTAACTAGTTCTGGATGGTTCGAAATCGATTCTTGCTATGTTGGACAAACCCATAATGTTTCTTTATACAGATTGAGTCAAAAATGGGTGCAAAATATATACCTATGGAATGATTCTTCAGACCAAGTCGAGAAAAAAAAGTTTCTAATTTCTCATACGAACATATGTCCGCAAATACCTCGTTTCTGATATACAGGGTGTAGTTTTTTTTTGAAAAATATGACAAGACAATTATTTCGACTGTATGAGGCAGGCTAGTGAAACCTTAACTAACAGTAAAAACTAATTAATCAGTAAATCGTGAAGAAATCGTCACTAAAAACATTTTGAAGCTGTCTAATAAGATTTTTTTAAATTCAGTCTTTTATTTAATTCATTGTATTAAAAAGAAAATATTTCAAAATTAAAGAACTTTACCGCATACTTCAATAAATTAATAATAATTCCAAAAATGTTTAATAAAAGAAAGTTTATAGACATTTTTGTTGTATGAGTAAATATGAAATGTAACTTGATAAAGTGAAAATTCTCCGCATTAAACTATTGACTGTGCCTATTGATATAAAAAAAATTAAATGCCTAAATAGGTAAGAAAAATGCATCAATATGAAAACAAATTATTTATAATTAGGTAGTGCGATTAAAAGTTCAAGGAATTATTGAATTTTGAAAAAATTGGTCCTTACTTGATGGTTATTTTTGAATGAGACCAATCATTTATGGCCATTGACTTTGGTCATTATTTGAGCAAAAGTACACATCTGCACGCTTTGTCAGAAGCACATAAACTGAATATATATTTTTGAACAGACTACATGATAACTGCTTGTTTTGAGGTCTGCTATAAAGGTATAAACATCAGTTTGATATTTTTTGCAAAATATAAGTATTTTGTTTTTATCGTTTTATACATTTCGAATGACTCCGATTTTTTTAACAACAGTATGGAAAATACAATATCATTTCTATAGTTGCGATAATCATAAAAACTAACCGTTACTATTGGCCGTTGTTGGTACTGCCACCTTAATCACGTCATGACAATTAAAAATTTTTAACATAACGAAGATTTCTAATTCTGAATCTTTAGTAAAGCGTCATAATTTTCCCAATGTAAACGTAGTATGAACATCTTTACGGATTTAGCCTTATTACCCAAATTTTAGTACATTTTTGTGAAAAAAATTATAATTCTTTCAATTTTATTCAACTGAAATCGGAAAACAGAAGAACCAGCAAACCCTCGACTGAGTAAATCGATGGGTCTGTCATCGCCAGGGCGTAAAATCCGAAAGTCTGTAAATATTGGCCCAAAAAGTTAAACTCGATAAGTATTGTTAGAATATCTTAATTCCCGGACGAATCAGAAGTTTCGATTCAGTCGAGCGTCGCGAAGTGAATAATTTAGTGAAATATTAAAACAAAGAATCCACCCTATCCATCCAAAAATGTTTGATTTCTCGGCTTTGTTTGAGAAGACTCGATCCGATGCAGTTTCTATCTCCTTAAACTTCAAGGGGAGTCGTTACCCGCCAATGTTCCCTTTCACGTATAAGATTTAGTTGTACCTAATTTATTTTATAATTAGATGAATATACAAATATGCCTACACTGAGAAAAGACAATCTATTGAAGCAACAGTTTTCGCGTATCCTCTAAAGCGCCAGAAAATAAACCCTTTCCGACGAAGTTTGCCAGAGATGGGAGGTAGGAGGAGGCCCCTAGTAGAGCCACTGAGAAAAGGACCCGGAGGCCCACCTCTACAAGGCGTCCGACCATCCGGTCCTACAGCACAATAATGTGAATGAAGAGAGATCCCTCTCGGCCTCGCACATCCGACGTCATTTATCCTGCAAAAAATATTGGCGCGCACTATAACAATAACATATAAAAACTGTTAAGAAACACAACATTTAACTTTTTCGATTGTTACATTTTCAATGAACAGTTTCTTAATTGTTGTTTGCAATTTTTATTTCAGTTAATAGAACCAACATCGTAGATTAAATACACTTTTAGATTCCTCTACCAAATACTTCTACGTCGAACTAAAATAATAATGGAATATTGAATTAACAGATATTTGTTGATATTTTTAAAAGGTTCAGTAAAGTAGTTTTTCGGTTCGCTATAGTAGTATAAATGACATCATTACTAGGAAAGAAAAAAATACGCTACTAATTTTTCTAAAATTAAACGTGTGCTATTTTTAATTGAACTGTTGTTGTATGTTCCCTAAACCATTAAGCGTAAAGTAATGAAGGACTATTTTTAACAGAAAGGACACATATTTAACAGATAAATAACTTTGCAATATCCTGCATAGGAGCTGACATGTTTTATAACAAATAATAGCTGCTATCTATTGTTGATATTAGTTTTAAATATCGCCCATAAATCATGTTTGTTATTTTATGGTTGCCAAACGAAACCCGTGATTAAATGACCCGTACCAACTACCTACATTTTTAATAACGTCGCTTTTTAAAATACTTCTGAAAAGGAGACGAATACAACAATTATTTCAAATTTCAGAGCAATGTTCAAAGTTTTGTCACGATTTTCTTCTAAAGATGTCGGAATTACGAAAAAAATATCCACAAAAAAGTTTCAGCCTAGAAAATAATCCATTGTGACATTATTTATGAATATGTACATTGACGGTAAACAGGAACAGGATGTATAGTTATTAATTTCAGCAATAATATCTAAAAAAAATTTATATGATTCGATTAATCGGGGGAATCGAGCGCGCAGATAAATGTGTACTACTACACAAGAATTGGTGTCAAGTTGCCTGCATTATATTCAATTACAGAATGTTAATTTTGCGAATTATCACTTCATTTTAATCGATGAGTCATACCAATTAAGCTATTAGCTCATCGATACATTTGAATTGTTAAACTCACTTAATCTGACCATAAAATGATTAATTGTCAATTCTGAACCCGATATTCGGGTTAATATCAATCTACATACGGGGCGGTCCAATTTGAATGGGACTTAAAACTACAGACTAACCAGAAATAGGATAGAGAGCAACTAGTATAGGTGTCTTTTGATCTCTTTTGGAGCTTATTTGGTGGCACATAATCCTGTATACTTGATTCATTTCTATATATAGATGATTTTTCGAATTTGGTCTCTACAGGATGTTCCTCAAGTAGAGGTCAAAAATCCACGGGCGTATTCTGTGACCAAAAATAAGAATTTTTTGTCATATAAGTGTGGGGTCTTAATATTAACCTTAATAAGTATTCGTAGACAAAGTTTTACTGAAGTGTGTCAATTTTAGTGAAACGCCCTGTATATTTTCAACATTTTAAATTAACAATATAATATAGGTATAGTTGCGGCAAAAATTCAGACAACTTACTTCACGGCTGTCATTACGCAATTGTTTTTATTGTCAACACAATTTTCGATAGTTTGCTGCGTTAAAAACTATTATTTTTTGTAATTTAGTGCACAATATAGTATAAACATTTAGTGTAGTATATAGTTATATTAGTCTCAGTTGCAGTTTGTTCAATATTTTTTGATGAAATTATAATGAATTATTCATTTGTTTGTATGACGTAAGTCGTCTGAATTCTTGCCTCTATTAGGTATAATCTATTCTTCTTTAGATAACACAGTGGAAATCTTTAAAAAATTTTAAAATATTTAAAGGTTTTTTATCCTGTTTCTTTAGTTTTATTGGGTTTTTGCCACACTTCTGAAAAAATAAAAATTAATTAAATAAGCCCTTGCGCCAAACGGATCAGTCGAGGGTTATTTTTGAAACTAAGTCTGCCTACTTTCTGCCAGTAGGCAAACAATAAAACTAAAGAAAAACTAAAATTATGCCACAAATAAATAGCTTCCGACAATATGTTTTTTATCCTGTCCAAATATGTCAAAAGATTTTTTTTTTAGTGTGACTACCGATTTCGCGGTTACATAACCACATCTTCAGGTGACAAATACTGCAATATAACATATAACTTTAACAACGCATATTAAGCACATAAACAAATAAACAATAAAATAGGACATAATAACAAATACAGTATTTGTTTAAAATTTAAAAGTAGTACTAATGTCATAAATTTTCATCAACCATATAATTTCAGTTACAAACATACAATCTTATGCTTTTGCTTAATTGATTATGAGCAGATCTTTATTTATAACCTAAAAGGTAATTCTCTCCATTAATGATTGTTTTTAAGATTTACCGCTTTATAGCGACAATAAATAATCGTTAATAACAATTTTGCTTAAATCTGCTCTTTTACTAAATTGTTCAGTGTTCACGCTTTATTTGAACCTTTTAAAAAAATCGCAGATTTTGTGTCAAAATGTTATAATTAACGTTTAATTATCTTAGAAGATTACTTAAATTTGTATAATAAATAAATAACGTCTTTATTAGTTTTTTGTAGATATGATCTGGCGAAATAATAACACTAAGAATTATAAATGATGTTAAATTAAAAGTTATTTGACAGGATTTGAATGCCATCATGGTTTAAATAGAAACACTGGATTCAAACCACTATTGTATTACAGTTTCTCTTGTTGGTTCTAAGGCTGATACTTTCGGAGTTGCTTGCTGGTCAGAAAACGGTAACCCTCTGAGACATTCCGTAGTAGTCTCTCTAAGTGATTGCTTATCGACGTCTTCAGTAGTGACTGCAATTGTCCCTTAGTCATGAAATTTTTGGGAAATAAATATTTATAACAGATATTCCAACAAATGTTTATTCCGCTACTAGAATAGACTAGAAAAAATATCCGAAGATGCCTGTTAATTTTTTTCTATTACTGTTAACCCTGAAGGGTACAATGCCAAATGGGTCACCCTGTACATACTGGACGGCAGCGCGGATGCCAGTTCTTGACTCACTAGCCTCGCATGGTCCGCTCTCACGCAAATTTTGTTTATCGCTATAGTTTTTCAATAAAAACAAAATAGCTGGTTTACAACTGGGCCTTCGTTTTGTGATGCCGTTTCGCTCTGGCCTCCGCCGCGCAACAGAGATGGAATCCCGGGTAATTGAATATCTGCAGATGGTTTTGTTGTTTTATTGAATTTTATAGCCAAATCATTAAATTTTATTGGTTTATTATGTCTCGGGTTTGGCAGGAGATGAATTTTCTAAATGAATTTCCAGTTTTTGCTGCTGCGAACGATTATTACTTTCTCGATCATGACGTCTGATACTTTTCCTTCTTGCCACCTTCGCTGGGCGGCGACAATGAAGCTTCGACGTCTTAATTGTGTGTAATAACCTTCTTTATGGCACCTATAAAAGTGCTGTATTAATTGAACACCTTGATCAAACTATTTCCTATTGAGCTTACAAACTTTATCCCCTGAACTCTTTTTTTCAATACCTTCTCATAAAACTGAGAGTACTCCTAGTTTTACAAACTGTGAACAACTTTAGTCCGCCGAAAAATAATTGAGGGTTGACCTCTGAAGGCCACAGAATGAATTTTTGTTTTTATAAAATCCCAAAAGCGTTAATTCAGTTATTCGCATTTAACAACCACAAACACACTTGTTTTATACAAATTAATACACTACCGAACTTATGTGGTTAATGTAATTAAACAGCGACGCTTCTGTATCCGAATGTAAAATGTACCCCATCAGAACATTGGAAGAAGGATAGGTTTATATACAGGGTGTCCGGGAATTCCGCGTAGAATGTTCAGAGGGTGATATTATAGCAGGTACTCAAAATAATAATGTATCAAATATATGTTATTTATTTTTTCGAAGTATTTTAATGTTAAAAGTTATTGACAAAGTCGGGCGACAACGAACAAATGAATAATCCATTATATTTTCATTCAAATATTTAAGAACCTGCAACTGCGGATAATAAAACTATATAGTACACTAAATATTTGCACTACATTACAAAAAATGACTGTTTTAACGTGACGAACTATCGAAAATTATGTTGACAACAAAAATAATTGCATAACGTCAGTCGTTTGAATTCTTGATTCTTCTAAATACTGCAACGATTTTCTTCAAATTTGGTACAATGGTCGTCAGCTTAAAGTCACCACTTCCATGTTTTGTCCCTTTCTAGCACCGTGTATAATAAATGGCACTAGAAAAGAATGGACCATGGAACTGGTGACTTTAAGCTGACGAGCATTGTACACTGTTCGACCGATGATAGTAGTTTACGTGTGAGCTGGGAGTGGGACCGTAGGCGACCGAAAGTAACCACCACTGTTCTAATATTTACAGTACCCCTACCTATTGTATTTAAAATTAAAAGTGTGTTAAATTTTCCTTCAACTTTGAAGATGGTCGAATTGTAAAAACGTTGATAATTTAGGAAGTTCTTGTTTGTTCTAAATAGGTGTATTTCACTAAAATTAAAGGAAGCTGCATAAGATCTCTTGGCAATCATCGTAGGTATTAAATCTGAACGAAATCGTCCTCGTTTCTCACCCGTCCGGGATAATCTATAGACTAGATATGGCGAAAAAACGTAAACGCATGTAATCAGTCGCTCTCTGGTGATTATTATTTCAATTAAGGTTTCTTAACTCTCGACATTACTTCAAAATTAGACATACTGCTTAAACATTTACGGCTAAGACGGACATTTTCATTTAATTTATATTGTTAATAGCGAATTCTTTAATTATTTCCAATTATTACTGGGAATCTTCATTCTCCCCTGCTCCATGTGTGGCACACCTGCGACTCGCACGGCAATTCCAATTAAAAAAATCACAGTCGGCCACGGATTCCTCGGTCTGTATCGCAACGCGAGACGCAACTGCCTGTTTCTAACGTTAAAAGTGACATTATAAATACTTTTCCACTCGTCACGACGTATACCTGTACAGGGTGTTTAAAAAAAGATTACAAACTTTGAATATAGTAGAGATACAGGAACTCCTGTCTGACTCCTGTCATTTTGGCACCAGGGCCCTTATAAGTGGTAACAATTTTTAGTTCTCAATACTGTATGCATTAAAAGAGAAATTTTGATGCACTGGAGCATGTGCAGCACGTGACCAAATAAGCGTGGCTGCTGGAAAAACAAATCATAACCTCAAACGTTTCTATTTATGTTCCAAAGTGATTGTGATCCGGTATCCCGTAATGGTTTTCAAGGCAATATTCTAATCGTTTGTCATTACATATTCCAATTTTAAACAAAACTTTTCAAAACTGGGTGTCTACAGATTAAGACAAAATAAATATTTACTCTCTTGAAACAAGTTGCCACGAAATATAATAAATCCATAAAGAAGCTATGCTCCTTTTTTCGAACAGCCTCGTTAAGATATGATCGCACATATTGTTTTCACATTTCGTTTTCGTCATTTAATATTTATGCCCTTTTTATCCTCGTACCTATTTTTGCTGGATTCTTTTGATAAAATACTGAATGTATAATCCATATTCACAGAGGGAATCCAATCTGGATTACTTATTTTGGTCATCCAAATTTGCAGGCACCCGAAATAGAATGTTTTGGACATATCCTTCCTACTTTAATTTTGGACTCTGTAAGTCAGTCATTTTTAACCATAGAAAATTGCAGTGGGTAAATCTCGTTGTTTCTAAATAACACTAAAAGGTGATGCACACATAATGTACATATATTAACTATCAAGACTGTTTAATTGAGAAGAGATTCTGAAAAAACTGAGCGTGTCTCTTGTGTAGTTACTTCCACAGTAGACCACCATACAGTTAGGTATTTTAATAATAGAAAGAAATAACATTGGAATATTGTATATTAATTTGAGTAAATGTGAGGTTATAGTTTTGTTTATCTTCCAAACAACGACCTTGAGAATCGTAACGTCACGCGCGGTTACTCTATTCTAACCCATGGAAAACTCTAAGAAAACAACGTGGGCCCAAACAAGTTAGTAACGTTAGCAAATTACTGAATTTCAATTCCAACAAACGACTCTTCATTTAGTAATTAAATTATTGGCTTAAAAATTGACTCAAAATGACGACCTTGAATCTGCTACTTCTTTTCTATAGCAAATGAAAAATTATATCAAGAGTTTTTGTTGGAGTAGAGTCCCCAAAGAAGCTTACTGACTAAGTTCTTGTTGCATATATTTCCATTCACCGGGATTTGCAGCTATTCCAAAGAATTTAAGAGAATTTGACTCGTCGTCTTCATAGGTGAAAACCAATAAGTTCCTCTGGGAATTCCATGGATACTTTGTTAATAAAATGATGTAAAAGTTTTCAAAACAAGTGCAACAATAAATTTAGATATACTCGCGACAAGAATTCAGACGACTTACGTCATACGAACAAATGAATAATTCATTATATTTTCATCAAAATATTTAAGAAACTGCAACTGATAGTAATAAAACTATATACTACACTAAAAGTTTATATTGCACTAAATTGCAAAAAATGATTGTTTTTAACGCGACCAAATATCGAAAATTACGTTGACAATAAAAACAAATGTGTAACGTCAGCCGTGACGTAGACGTCTGAATTCTTGACGCGAGTTTATATAATTTTACAAAAAAGTTTTTCTTCGAAGAAGAATACACATTCACATTATGCCGCATCCACACTCTCGTGCTCGCCCGGTCTCGGACTGTCTCGCCGAGAGTGTGGATGCGGCATTACACAATATATTGTACTTTTATGTTACAAGGTTTTCTTAACTTTCTTTTTGTAAGTCTAGGTTCTAGATTTCCAAAATGTTGTCCAAACATTTTTTATAGCATTTAGCATATCTCGTATAATTAGAAAAATTATTGATTTTTGTGTCAAAAAATGTAAGTAATAATAAATATCTATTTTCAAGTTTCATCACTTCATCCTGAACGGTTTCGGAGATTTTGTTTCTTTTTATTCATATATTAACATTTTTCGTTCATTTTCTGATCACATTTACTTGGTAGGTATGTAACGGAATTCCGTGTTTGTTAATGTTTGTACAATAACAAACGAAACGTCTAGTACTTTTTGTCGTTAAAAAATAATCACATTTCTACTTACAAATCCGAAGAAGCGGCTTGCTCTCATTTCGATCCAACTGTTTCTCACTGTACTAACACATCACGCCGGATTATCAGACGGTTAAAAAGTGTCGGTTTTTATTTTCTGATTAGTTATCTACTCCTTATTTCAATACGTGGGTTTATTATTTAGACGCCGTGATCTTTGTTTTGCTAGTCTAGGCGTTTGTCGGAACTGGGACGATTTTTCTTTCACGCTGATTACAAGTACATAAAAAATGCAGGTTTACGGTTCTGGCGCCCAAAATGATATAACTAGAGTTAGTCATGTTGATGCGAAGTCGGCAGTGTCGTTCGAAAATGTAGTAATAATTTTAGGGTGTTACAATGCAGTATGTCCAGATTAGAGTGATAGTCTTTTACAGTCCAGCTCGACACACAAACATATTGTACACGTTACAGCGTAAAACAATGAAATATTTGATGTACACAATATCTCGGACAACGAAATATTTTTAAAATTCTTTAGATTTTACATTGCGTAACTACGCGAATGAAACGAGTCAGGCCACAGTGCCACTGAGCCATTATACGGGATCCCAATCAACTTTCGCTTTATTTAGGCACTTCTAGATATAAATAACTTGTACATACATATTCAAAGGAGAATAGTTATTGTTTAGAATGTACACAGACAAAAACTACGTTTCTATTATGGTCTCTTTCCTTCTTCAGGGCATTCCATTCCTTGATTGTGATTCATGAATTTTATGTAATCTCTAATGTTAAAATGGCGATGCAGGACAGTGGCGGCTCGCAAGGTGAAGGAGGAACGAATAATTATTGTAAAACGTAGGACGTTAACCGTCTTCTTGAAAAAAAAACATCTTCATTGAGCGCAGCAATGCATAATCATCAGTCAAAATCCGCTCCAGTTTCTCAGTCTTAATTACGGCGGTTACTATGACAACGGGGATGCGTATAGCTGACCAGAATTAGCGGATATTGCCGAGGTCGAGAGCTGTTTCGCCTGTTCCTATGAGCATAATAAATTTCGGATGTCGAGTGTTCGGTTCTTAGCATGTTTAGAATTTTTGAATAGGCTATCGAAAAGTAACTTTTTTGATAGAACGGAAATATCTTCTAAGTTCATAGAGATCGATATAAGGAAGTTTGATAAAAGTCCCTTTAAAACTGCGCGTAAAATCCAAATGTGCTTTATTCGAAATAAACAAGTAGATGGGGGCGTCCGGTATAACCGGAAGTGCTACAAGAATGATAGCATTTTATTTAAAGAGAACACACGCGATATTCCCAAAGCGTAAATTTTCAAAATTGAAATCAACAGTCTCTGAGATATTCTAATACACCGTCTCCGTAAGACAGTCTGTAGGTATTTAAAAAGTAAATGGGTTTATTAGATACTTTTTTAATATAAAATAGCAAATTCGTATTATTTATCCTTTCTCTTCACATGTTGTTAGGTCTACACGAGCCGCCACTGATGAACGAAGAAAATTCCAATTTTTCTTCATCGCGCGCGCCCCCGCCATTGTTGTAGCTCCAGCATAAATTCGAGCAAACCTAATAACATATCGAATGCGGTCCGCCAAGCCAAAATATATCAACATTGGAGTTTTGGGTAAAATTAAATTAGCAAGTGATTAATTTCGAAGCGAACCGTCTAAAAGTTTAGAATTAAAATATATCGACTCCCAATCTCCAACACCAATGGGATATCGAATTATAAATATCTGCTAAATATGTTTTGGAAGCTTTATGATATATTTCGTTAATTTGGACCTTAATTTATCGATTATTAACCGGCGATATATCCGTCTCTAGGGCCTTAATTACAACCCCATTCACACACGCTCCAGCAGCAGACCGTTTTTCCAGTGAAACTACAGTCGAAAAAAGCATAGGAGCAATTTTTTTTAATTACATTAATATTACATATATTTTTAACTGTTTTTGCCGCTATTATTAATTATTAATATAATTAATTTTAGGTTTTAACTAATCCGATATTTTGACATATCTGATGTTACAACAAAATTAGGACCGTTGTCGAATGTTTACGCTTCTTGTCCGTTTTTAACGTCCTAAGTTATTGGAAGCAGCTATGATACGTTTGCGTAAGTCATCAATATATCTACAGTATTGTTAAAGCATTTTCACATCACCATAAATTAAAAGGGGATATCCATCAACTCTCGAATTGCTATACACCTAAGCAATTTGTGACACTTGAGAAACTAATGTAAATACTCGCATCACAAAAACGTTAATACTATAACATCAATAATTTTACTTTTTTTTCTGTATCGCCTTCATTTTTCATGACGCATCTATTCACATTTTTTAGATATCTTATTGCAGTTGAGGCCTAGTTATTAACGATATAAAGTAATTTTTTAATACAGATATTTTATTACGAAGAATAATGAATTTCTATTATTAGTTTTCTCAAAACATTTTAGTAGAGAATATATCTGCTGTTGCAATTAAAACAAAAAAGACACAAGATGTCTGATGAAAATATTTGGATGAAAAAAGATCGACAGTTCCTTCATATCCTTTCAGTTTTCACGCAGTGCGCGACATCAAAATTCATGTTTTACATGAAAACGGCCAAACAAAGCGATAAACTAATCCGCTCGCCTATAGAGAGGGTTATTTTTAAAAGGCCATATCTCGGCGGAATATAAAATTTGGTCCTTCAGGCCGGATATCTCCGAGTTCAATAAATTGCGAGCCAGCCCTTAAAATTCGAGGCAAAAAACGCGGAAGGGTGAAATTACTAATTCCTCCGCATCCGCGAAAATATACTCTAGAAGCGTAAATTGGCTCCGGATCGGGACAAAGCGCTCGCGATCCACCCGGAAAAGTCCGGGGTGCCGGACCCGGCGATCGCCCGCCGCTCCGTACGAAAACTCGGGGAAATATTAAATCTCTCGTATGTATATGAGGAATATGCCGAATACGGGTCTAAATTTATAAGTGCCGGCGTTTTTTTTCACCCTTTTGGTTCGTTGCCGTAGTCTGAAATCGCAGAGACAGAAATTAGGGGTAGCTACCCTTATCAAAAAAAGCGGACGACGAGCCAGTTTTCCATGCTTAATTGTATTATATTATTCAGAAATTGGCTATGCACTGGAAGAGGGTAGGATACCTGTGGATGGGGACGATGGCCATCACCAAAGTGCATACCAATTGAAAGCTTTAATAAACGTACATATACGGGATGATACATCGTAAGGTTCCATTACAAATTTCGAAATTTGTATTTTTATAGGACTTAGGTCTGGTCATACTGCTGACTATTCAATACACTTCGCGATTGTTTCATTATAAGACCATAGCCGACCTTGAATGCAAATTATGTAAGTGAAATATGTTACCATTAAAGATTGCAGAAAAAATGTAAGATTTCGGGAAGCTAAACAAAATGTAGTGGGTACTTAACGTACTTATATCGAATGTAAAAAATAAATCTTTTACGAAAAACCCAAACGTGTCGAATTTTTTCATTTAAATTTAATAAGTTAATTCCTCATTGATATTCTTCACTGATATCTCGTAAGTGGGATCTGTTATACTTTTTCCAGATTTTTTGTTTTAATAATACAGTAAGACCTCAGTTAAAAAACATTTTATTATTTATTATTTGCTACTTGAAAGTATCCTAAATGTTGAACATTTTTTTACATTTTTGTTGAAATATTTCAACTCTGATCCATTTCTCAGATATTCTATGTTGTCCCAAAAGGTGCCTGTGCCTCTTAAATGCACTCTCAAGAAACAATCGAGGGGTGTTAAATCTGGTCAACACACTAGCCGTTCTATTACACAGCGTCTTCCGATCTACCGATTGGAAAAACACCATAACAAATATTTTTGGAAAAAATTATATAATTTCTTAATGCCGGGTTTACCTTCAGTTTCCACTAACAAAGATTGTCAGCGTACTTAAACCAAACCAGTTTTATCAATTTCTACGAATTTTATATTTAAAAAATAATCGTAACCGTCATAGCTCAACACTTTTAAAAAACTGTTTAAAAAATAAACGTCAAGCCCACTATTCTTGAATTTTGTTACACAGTAAATAATATACTTAATATACCCAATGCATTACCTGAGGCTCACCTAGATATATCATGGATCTGCTTCTACTCTCTAATCCTATATGAGATATTTACGAACGATTATGGCACTCTTACTAAATTATTATTTCCTGATCTACATTTATTCGGAATGCCAAAGGAGAATTGTAACGATACGCAAACGCTCAGATTCTCAACTGTCTATATTTAAGCTTCTGGTAGGCAATTGTCTTGTATCAAATAACTCGAAAACAGTTTCATTTATAGACTATTTTTCAGCCCAGTTCTGGCACTTGTTCATATATTTCATATTCCCATCACATTAAATTCAATTGTTTGGGCTCGTCAGGAAGACGGCTGCGATGTTTTGGCAACAATCTAATTACTATATCCCAAGTTTATTAACTCAAATTAAAGACGACCAACATTGTACGTCTTAAAAATATGCAAGCCTAAACGCTTCAGAAGACCTTAACAAAAATAATACGAAACGTTTTGTGACAGTTGTAACAAGTGTTAAGCACAAAATCCCAAAAAATATATACTAACGACATGCAAAATGCATTCAATAACCTAAGCGATGAAAAGTGGCCATCTTGGTATATTTTTTTTAATTTAGCCATACCATCTTATCGAATTACGCTAAGTACTACTTAGTTATTGAAATATACAGGGTGCTTTACATCTTATCTAAAAAAAAATTGGGAATAGGTGCGTCATGGAGTCAATATCGTATTTTTTTTGGAAATTCCTTATAGTTTCGCGTTGTGCAACGTGAGCGTTGCGGGATATTTGAATCCCAGCCGCGAAAGAGATGGAGGTCCAGGGCGTCCAAGGCATATTGCAGCAGTGTGGCGTATCACACAAAATTCAATTATATCAGTACGATGTACAGCGTGTCCAAGAATTAATATCAAGGGATTGAACTAGGAGGATCGTGGCCACCACGATTTTCTGGCTTTAAACCATTTGGCCTTATTTTATGTTTTAAATCATTTTTGACCTGCTCGTTTGAATTTTTTGTTTGTATAAAATACTTGACAATAAACTCACATTTCATGCTTTCATATTGCCATCCGAACATAATTACGAAATATTTCCTTTAGTAATGTAATGCGTTCTGTCATGTTAGGCTCTGGTAGATATTCAATTAATTATATACAGTTAATTTAAATGGTATACGAGCCTTTCAATTTTACTCATAGAATATCTTTTAATGCAAGTACGTGACTTAGATGTCCGAGTTATCGGGATATGTAATTATTTGTCTTTAATGTATTGTATTCTATTATAGCCAAGTAATTGTTATTTTTTCCATCGCCAGTGCAAATATGGAGGTTGTGATTCGCTCAATGAATAAACAGGTATCTATACAATCGTGAGAGGTAGTTTGTAGATATTTTTGTTGGTAAAAACTTCCTAAGATTTATCCTTTTCTCTCATTTTGTAGAAAATGTAAAGTTGAAATGACTTTAAAGGCGCCGTATTCTTGAAATAGTGCTTTCTACAAATACAAGTAATTTTAGACATTTAAGAATTGAATACTATAGAGCATAGCAAATAGCAGGAACGTTATTTCATGCCACCTGCGAATGTTCAAAGGTACCGAAGTAAAAAGAATATGTAACGACAGAAAGCGGTATAACCAACAAATTTTTAAGTACAGAAATATATGTTATAGAAAACTTTAATAATTCCTCTTTGTCTATCTATTCTTAAACATAGATATGACAAGGAACTAGTCTAACACGTCAAAGTGATGTGTGAAATTTGGTTTACTTTAATATATTTTTTTCTTAAATGGTCACTATTATACAATAAAAAACAAATTTCATTTCAAGCAAAACGTTATTTTGACTAGATTGTTAAAATATATACCTAATAGATAAGTAATAAAGTAAATTTTGTAAATAATTGTAATAATTTTTATTAATCGAACAGGCTAACGCCCATATAAAGGATAGATACATACATTACAATATTAAAAACTGTTTTAGCTCTAAGAGAATATAAAAACAATAATTAGGTTTGAGTAACTAGATAAAAAATAATAATAAAAAAACATAAATAATTAAAAAGTAATTAAAATACTAAAAGTAATAAAAAACTGTCAAATAAGAAAAAGGTAAATGGGATCATTAGTTTACGAATCTTTTTCAATGTAGATTACGCTACTCAGACGTTAATTTAGTATGTTCCTTTTATTTTTATAATTGTTTAAATAAATTTGTAGTAGATATTACAAAAGATACAACAACCTGCCTGTTATACACACTTATTGTGTATTAAAAAAAGTTTTGAAAGAAATACGTCGGGTTATATTGCTATTTTCAATCAAATCAGTTTAATCAATTAATTTCGTTATCGAACCATATTCAATTTGCAATCATTGCTGTCTTCGGACAAATGTCCGTAATTCGTCTGCCATCCCTGCACCCGTTCTTGGACAAAAAATAAATCCACCCTCCTCGAAGAGGGTAAAAAGGCGCTACCGTGCGGTGGCGCCACCCCGCATGAGTGCGGCGTTCTCCCGAAACCTCAGATTCGGCCTAGCCTCGCCACCGTCAGGTCTTTGACGCTCCTACGCGGCAGTCACATGCACTAAACAGTCCTTACACACTTTCTCACTTAATTTTTACCGATCCCAATAAAAATTTAGTGTATTACGATCGGATTTTTAATGTCGGATTTTACAGTCGGCTCTAAAGGGTGATTTACTGAACGCTGCGATCTATAAAACGGTTTTATTTTTAAACTGTCGATAAATCTTTCTCCTGACGGCGAGGAGGTGACGGATTCACCACAGTTTCGAGTCGTATAAGGCCGTCCCGGAATATTTATCAGCGATAATTTGTTTAATTATACACGAACGCCTGATTTTCCAATACAGCGTAGCGTGGGCAGGGAATTAGCATCGCGACTTAATAAACGTTGAAATACCGAGAGAATAATAAATATCGCCAAAGGTTACCTCGATAATAAACATAAATTTAATATTAATTCTCTCGAAAATCGATAACCGTTCATAACAGCTCTTATAAGAATCCAAAGATGTGGGTATCGGGACGGCGTGAGCGTTTAAATGTTATTACTTTTACGTCTCTATTTTTAAGGAACGGGAATAAATGGCCGTCTATAAACTATGGGTCTTTAAGACGAGAACTCGTTTGGGAATTTGTTTTGGAATTCCTGGGTGTCCAGCCCGGGTCCGTATTTATTAAGTCAAAAAGATTAAATCGAGTGTAAAACATCGAGTGTGCCGCGGCTGCGACTACGAATTTTTCAACTTTGACACTGCGAATCCCGGATTCTAAGCCACGCACGTTTTCATTCATAAGTACGGGGTGTTTGACAAATGTGTAGCAGTCTTGAGGGAATACGAATATAACATTGCTATAAATATGAGAACGAGTATGTTCAATCATTTAAAGTGCTATTTAAAATGTTCTAATCATTGTTTATGATTTGGTCAGTATCTAATTGTATGTTATATTTAATAATATAATATGCACAGTATGGTACTACTTTTGAACAAATCACAATTATTCAAAAAAGTTAATGAAATGTTATACAATTAGGTACATTAAAACCCGTAAAATAATTTTAGTTAATTTTCACTCAAAATCAACACAATTGGTTGATACAATTCACATCCAATTGTGTTGATATAACACTATTCGTTGAGTACTGCTCACTCAATTGTAAATCTTTTACGGGTCATGCATACTAAATCACTTTAGTTAGCTTACTTAATTATATTATGTGTTATTACAAATACAACATTGAGTTATGTTCAATCATCATCATCAATATTGTTTGTTTCTCAATACGTTTCACTTTCACATATTTTTGTTTCTCTAACAGATTGTGGTGATAAGCTTTTACTCTTGGAAAATGTTAAATTAGCTCAAAATTCAAGAAAATGATATTCACATAAGTAAATGGAACTGAATGTATAGAGACATTTTTTTACAGTGAACATTACCTAATCTCAAGTCAACTATCTTGCTAAATAACTACCTTCCTACCTAAAAGTATATTCAAAACATATGTTACCACTACTAAGTAATCGTAGTTCTATTTTTTTCAAAACTTGTAATTCGAAAGCCAGGCACTTTTCTCCATTTCCGTGATATTTTCGATACAAATAAATAAATACTCTAAGAATGTTGGGCACTTTCAACCTTTTAACGCAACTCTGATCAATCCGAACATATATAACATCTTACAATAATTTAACTAACTGAATGGACTAATAAATAAATTGAAAGATATGTGTGGAATTGTTCATTAAACATAGTTCGACGGCCTGGGAGCGATGTTTGAAAGATTAGTAATTATGTTGAAATTTGATATTTTCACTACACTTTTGAATTTTTCGACAGACTGCGTCTGTAACTAAATCTAGGCAACTAGGTAAGTTTCGGAAGCGGGTATTCGTGAAGTCAAATATTAAAATAAAATACACAACCACAATTTTGTTTACGGTTCCACAATGTTAATTAATAAAGTCGCGAGGATAGTTTCTGTTATTTAATTGAATTAAAACATATTTCGACAACGCTCCTACAGCGTTTGGCTATAAATTACGCCTGTAATTTGATAGGATTTTGAAAGTAATAATAATAATTGCTGGTTTAATTGGCTGTTGATTAAATTTATTTCTTCCTATTATAAATAACCGAAAATATAAGCCTACGGTTACATTAATTCCACATTACTCAATCCGAGACTGATGTTTAGGATTTTTTCGATTTTAGCCATCCGTTCACGAATCCGGATCCGTTGTGTGATTTATTGACGATTATGTTTTATTAATTATTATTCAATATCGGATGATTTATTTATTTACCCGTTTTTATTTATGTACATGTGTTCTATAAATAATTGGTTTTATTTATAGAGCATGCTTATTAAAAGAATGTTGTGTTTATAATAAAATATTAGCCCAGTTTGTTTTGATTCCATTATAAATTCACACATTTATTAAATAGATACAGATACTGTACTTATATTAAGTATGTCAGATACTTTTGATAGGTATATGTTGTACTTTTTTCAACAGTCAAACTATCATCAATAGACTTGTTACATAAATATTAACAAGTACATCCGAAGACATGCATATTTTCAAACATTTTAGATGCATTCACACTTTTTTCTTTCTTAACAAGGAAATAAGGCATATCCCCAATTTCAGTCAGTCAGTAATTTCCGTACTTATCTATTTTTCCTTTTAGTTATCGTAGTTGATATAAAATTATATTTAGCGTTTATATTCCAAATACTACCTACTTCACGAAATTAAGTTCAATATGAATAATGGAAGTTGTTAGACATCTTTTCATCTCCATGCGCTTTGTAATGTTGTCAGCCGAATTTATTTTTATTTTGTTTCAGGCGGTTCCTTAACTAAAAAATTAATCACTTTTCGTCTAATAGGCCAATATATCTATTTGCAGTCTTTGATGTCATATCCTGACAGGCCAAAGATACATTTTTCTTTCACAAGTCTCGTACAAGTTGAAATATATGTTCAATATTTACATACGTTAATTTAACAAATAACATATTTTTTCTGCTTCTTTAATTTCAACGCTTTCGGCTTGTACATTTTGGTTTTAAAATGTTCGAGGTAAGTATTATTTGTAAGATCCAGTCACTAAAACGAGAGAGCAAATTTTATATATACTACAACTGTTAACTCGATATCTAAATTCATTCATTTGGATTACAATCAATTTGTTACCAAGATGATACCTTATATTTTGTATTATTTTTGACTATATCTTCGAAAAAATTGCCAAAGTGGTTGGCTACAAATTTTGTAAAAGTTATTTCTGCACTTTTCTTTATCTTTTTAATTTCATCGTTTTCGGTTTGTTTACTTTGGTCATTTTTTCAAAGTAGTAATAGCATTGGAATATATTTTCCGCACTTTAATATTTTTCACATCAGATATATTTTCTCTACTTAAATCTTGTCATTTTTAACACTCTCGGTTTGTTTACTTTGGTGTTAAAATGTTCAAAAGAGGTAAATTTAATCGGGATTTTTATGCTATCACTGTCAACCTTTTTTTCAATCCGTATGTTTTGATTTATTTATTATGGCCTAACCCCATTATTTTGCATAGTTCAGGTATTATCCTTGCGTTTAATAATTCGTTCTTAAATGGAGTGGAATTTCAAAAAATTTATAGTCATTTTTATGTCTTCAATCTTTGACATTTTTTTTCCTGAAGTAGTCGATGCTACATCAGATTTGCTTTGCAGTCCAAAAACTATTCTAAGACCCTACCTGTTGCCAGAATTGCGCCAGTAGGTAGATCCTCTCCTTCTTGAATAGCCAGTCCATCGACTGCATAGCCTGCAGGTCCATATCTCCCCCCGGGGGCGGCAAGTTGGCGGCCGCGGTGGGCTGCATATGTTCCAACTCCGCCAGTTTTGGGCTACAACTCCGAACTATCCAGCGGGAGAACGAAGGGCAACCGTCCGTGGAAGAATCACCTCTCAAAAACAAACGCGACACAACCGCAACTCATTGTCCTTTTTTGATTCACTCGTTCTTTTGGAAACCTCAAAACACTTCCATCGCAGTAGGCCTGTCCGAACCGCCTGATTGTCCGCCTCGCGCGCGTCTTTTGTTTCTACTTTGACGTTTGCCAAAATAATTATATATTTTTTTGTTTCAATGCATAAACAACAACAATAGTTGAGTAACCGTCTGTCACTGTCGCACTGGTTTTGATGTTGGGCAGGATTCGCAGCCGATGCGTCTGAACGGAAACACAGGAGTCGGAAGTTTGTAAACTTGTTAATCACACGGGGTTGATGCTCAACTGTCGTGTTCAACCCACTCGGATCCACGTGCTTTCATCGGGATATCTACCCCAAGACTGGCGACTCGCTAGAATCTTGCATGGTGCATTCGGAGCGACGTTCTTGCGTCTCTCTCGCGCCGTCTTCTGTTTTGCGCGGGCTCCGCCCCTACTGTTGGGACCAGGCGCCCTCTGGCGGCGCCCGCCGGTGTCTCCCTCTCTGTCTGGAGCGCGGGACGGCGTATGTCGCCTCTCGTTCGACGCGCGGATCCGCGATGGCCAATGCAAACCCAGTAAAGTAAAGGCTGATATTTTCTTTTTACTAAAATCGAAAGATATCTATGTGCGCATTTCGGCTACCCCTTCCTTCACGTATATTATAAGGTTTTTTTTCGTGACGGATGAGAGTTTAGGGGCGATTTTGGGGCGCATGTGCTGGCTATAGTGTGTTTTGTGTTTTTGGTACAGGATCATGTAAGGGGATTTTTAAGGTTTCCTTTTTTCAGGCGGCAGGAGTGGGATGTGTTCCTTGTTTTTTTTGCGGGTACAGGTAACGATGATCGTTGACTTCTGTATGGTCTTGTGGCGTCCGAGGTGGGTTTCCACCCCTTCGATGGTAATTTTTAATGCTTCTCCTACGTTAGCGTGCGTTTTTTGTGCAGATACTTGTTGATGCACAGTTTTATTCATAACTGGTAAGCGCGTCTTAGGTGTTGTTCTTATCTGCTGTTGCATGTGTCTTTGGAATAGATCCATACGCTTCGGCAATGTTTCTTTCGTCCTTCGCTTCCGTTCTGCCTAAAATAAAGTTGAGATCTCAGTTTATTCATTTATTTTAAGCGTATTCCCGCGATTTTCATATCTATGCTTTCTACAAAGCTTTTAAATTGAGTTTACTGGTTTAATAATAATTAATACCTTTATTTTACAAACGTTCAAGAACTTGTCATAGACATATTTATTAAATACTGATTTTTCAACACATGATCATGCAGAGGTTGTGATCATTTTATTTGTTCTTTTTTGTCATATGGAAACCTGAAAATAGCTTCTTTTTTGTTTTCAACGTTATCCTCCATGCACTTTTGACTGTTGTTTATGTACCCATTGATTGCAGGAAGATATTTTCTTAAATATTTGTACTTTGAACATTTTTTTTTGCAGAACACTAGGAACCAAAGACTCTTTAAATTGTAAAATATAAAAAACTGACTGAGTCAAAACTAAACTGACTTATTAATAATGCATACATACCTACCTACTTAGACACTCATTTAGTTTTATTTGAAGTTTAGATGCATATATCCATAAAAATAACTATAATATCGGCAATACACAAGTAAATATTACTATTTTTTTACTGAATTAGTAAAAAAATGTTACAAAAGCTAATAATAAGTAATATATGGGTATATATTGTGGGTGTAATTCAACGCTGGTTGGGGCTTTTGTCCACAGAGTGGTTAGTTTCACACAATATTATTAATACCTAAAAATATATATAAATATTACTACTCTTGTTGAAATGAAGGAGTACCGTTATTAAAAACTGTACCATTTGAATTTAATTACATACAAAAAACATATACTTGTATCAAGTTGCTTCAATACCATTTCTATCTTATTACATCAATATATTTTGCAACTCATTCATCTTCAATAACTTTTTATCTATTTATATAAAGACTGGGTCGTAGTATTTTCAAAGCGATATTTAAAAATTGTTTCAACTTGTTAGAAAAATGTTATGCATAGATAAATAGTATCATATTGGATCGATAAGTACTGTTAGATATTTCTAAAAATAAAAAAGAATTTGGTTATAGCACAAAGAATTTATATTTAGGATTATATTTCTCGGCATATGAATTTGGTGAAGCGAAAGAAAAAATGGTAAAAGGCAAGATACAATCTAAAATTCCTCCACATCTTGCTTATATAATGACTTCAGTCATATTTAGTTGACTTATTACACCTCGCACAAAATAAATGATGGTTTTAGAAGCAGTTATAATTTTTTAATTATTCAGAACTTTACTTGATTTATTGGTTTAATGACGAAGTTTAATATTTGCCTCTAAAAAAATTCCGATGCGAACAATTGATTTATCGAATGATGATGAACGAATGACCGAACTTTCTTTTGTTTATTATAGGATCTCCAAAAAATATTTTCGAATATTTTGTTATGTACTTACTAATTTAGGTTTTAAGTCAAATTTTATCAATTCATATTAAACGCCTGTTGAGATATTTGGCAATTTTTTTAATAACACTGTCTAGGTACTCTCAGTGACATTTAGATATTCACGGCCCAAATTCCAAGTGACTTATCACGTATCTATGATTCAAGCAGTAGTGGTCAATATAGCCAAGCCAAGTAGTTACCTAATTATAGGTATTGCAAATACATTGCTTTTTTATTTTTTAATACTACAGCAAGCTAATATTTTATCTCGAAAAGTAAGTTAAACAGCGACTTTAGAAAAAAAAGAGCAAGTTAATAAATAGGTATTTTATTTGGAAGCAATAAAACAAATAATTTTAAGTGTCAATTTACGTACCTACTCATTTATCTAAAGCTAAATTTAAAATATGTGTCTAAGAATAAATAGCACATACAAAAAAGTACAATTATATAGTGAATATATTTCTTTAACAAATTCTGAATGTTTAGAAAATAGCATTTGGAGAAAAACCGACAAATCAAAGAAACTATATTTTGATGCAAAATATCTTTCAGAATTTTCACTCCAAATCAACACAGTTGGTTGATAAACAGTATACACTTGTGCTGAAATAACGCAATTCATTGAGTAATGTTCACTAAGTTATTGGCTATGTGTTACAAACACTAACTTGAGTTATGTTATCCATACATTTCATTTTGTTTGTTACTACTCACTCATTATTATTATTTTGGTTTATCTAACCAAAAATTGTGTTCAGCTCATTATTTTGTAAAATTCAGCACCAAAATAATTTTTTTCTTAAATGAATTTACACGATGTTATTTTTACTGTACCTACCTATATTTTATATGACGGCAACTTGTTTCACCTGAATTCAAATTTTTATACTCTGTTTTTTTTTTCATTAAATTTGATATACCTTCCCATATTAACTCGGCGTTCATATTATTTACTGTTTTAAAAACAGTATTGATGTTTTACCTTTTATTCACAAAAAATGTGTTCAAATATATGTTAATAATATAATGTCAGATCTGGCTGGAAACGCTTACAGATGTACTTTTGTGCAGAGCCTTACGTCCTGTTAAAGTGCTAAAAGTACCTAAATTTTCTCGATTTCATCCACAGTCAAACAAATTTCGGGCAATAGTACCTAAACAATAAATTGAATAATTTTAATAGGTACTTATTATTTGACAATATTATTTGAGCATAATAAATATTGTAACACTGACTGTGCTGCCATACCTATAATAAGTAATACTTATCTTCCCAAAAGTTTACTCTTTATATTTACTGGGAAATATATAGATATATTTAAGTATTACACTAAAACTCAAAAATAAATTATTATTTAAAAATATTGCTTAAATAAAAATATATAACAAATCAATTATAATATTCCGAACTGAGAAACACTTCAAGAATGATCGTTTTTGCTGTCCAATACAGTAGCTAAGACTGACACACGCTGTCTTACGCGTACAATTTCTGCGACTAAGACTTCTAATTGAATGTTTATAATATTTAAATTTACACTGTTGTAAAATTTGTCCTGTCCGACATACGCAAATCCCTAAAATATTTCGTTTTTCAAAGTACTCAAATGAGCCATATCTGTCTTGCTGGTAGGACGCAATATATTCTGTCATAAAGTAGTATGTATAGTTAGGTAGAAACATGAGATAATGTTTGTGACAGGAGTTAAACGAATTTTTGAAGTTATTTATTTAGTCTCATGACATATTATAGCATATTTTGTAAAACATGACACATCTCTATTTTTTTTTAATTTGTATCAAAAAATATATTAAGTACAGTATAACTCGGATACAGACAGCGTACTTCAAATTACAATGATTTTACAATAAATAATATCGTTTTACATAAATTTTTCCCCCTAATAAGGATTGTTACACTGTAGAAGAATAATTACACATTTTAACATAAAAGAGTACGATTTAGGTGCACACTGGATGGCAGTATGTTAAAGATTTAACACAGTCCATTGTGTTAATATAACAAATGTTATGTGTAACTTTTGCACATCACGGCAAAATTTGTATCATTATAAGTGTTATGGAAGCTTACCTACCTTTTTAGTCTGTTAATTTATGTTCCTGTTTTTTTTTTTCGAAACATTTTTTAATGAATATTATTTTTGTAATACTTTTATTTTGACGTTTTTCAGAAGATTTCCCGGTCGTTGAGAATGGATCGAATGTTCTAGAACAGGTCAAAATAAGCTTGTCTCAAAAATTATAATTTCAAAAGCAAACAGGAACATAATTAACAAACTAAAAAGTAGAGAGTATCAATATATAGCATCTTCAAAATTATGCTCTTACAGTAATTTTAATAATAATACGGGATTTATAAACTAATAACGTTTTAGTAAATCATAAACAACGATACAACAAACATTAAAGAAAGATGTATTTAGGCGCTACATAATAGGAGATTACAAAAATTAACTGGTAGTGATTTGGACAATATAATTTTCTTTCTCTAAAGTTACAATAAAGTTAGAATACACAGTAATCCTTAGCTTTATCACAGCTATCAGCAATATTTGTTATATGTAGGTAAGTACTTAACATTTTCATTGATGAAACCTCAATTTAAATTTAAATGTTTTCCATTTGAACACAGCGAACGGAAGCTAACTGAACACAACAACGCTACCCGACCAACATAGTGACTTGTCTTAGAACAGCTCAACTAGTCAGTACTAGCGATATAGAACAGAGAATGATGTTAAGTTCGAAAAATTACACCTAAACATATGTACTTACTGTGAATGGTTTTCTTAGAGTTGTTTTCGCAACACAGAATAATAGTTACAAGTGTTTAAAATGACTTCTGTTTCTTGCAAGAAGCGTTTACTGTACAAACGTCTCGTAGTCAGAGAGTTTTGCCTAGATACGCCGTAAATTAACATGCGATGCAGCTGGTTATGGTTACTATAAATTGTTCCATTTTTGTTTATGTACACTCACAAACATCAAAGAAAAATTAGACAAAAATAAATCGCACTAGCTGTACGCACCAATATGACTAATATTACTTTTAGGTTATCACCAGCAGCCTGACACTGCTACGTTGTCGTACGTTACAGTTTAAACGAATTTCTGGGAAACTTCAATTGTTTACTTATATTACATTAATACTAATCTAAAAATCAAATTATGAATAAATTACGTTACAAGCGCTTTTACTTAATCTTAATTGTACCTTAGTTTGTAACTTCGTAACATAGTTTTGCATTTTTTTTAATATATTTTTAGGTATTAACAATATTGTGTGAAACTAACTACTCTGTGGACTAAAGCCCCAACCAGCGTTGAATTACACCCACAATATGTACCCATATATTCTTTATTATTAGCTTTTGTAACATTTTTTACTGTATTTTAAGCTAATATATATCAAATCTCCTACAATTCCTATCAATGCTAATGAACAATTCCACAGACAAAGTTATATTCAATAATTATCTAAAAAAAATTATATAGCTAAATTTACTAACCTGGTTTAATGAAAGCACTCTATAAATATTTAAGTTCACTCTTGAAAATCTGGGAACTCGAAATTTCAACCACAATAGATGAGATCTGACCTATATCTGCATTTTTAGGTTTGCTTCTTCAGGTGGCCTCCTTCAAGTTGAGTCAAATATCTGACTATAAAAATTATTATACCAATAAATTAAAATTATTTGAAATTAAATATCGACAATGTCTGACTATAAAAATTATTATACCAATAAATTAAAATTATTTGAAATTAAATATCGACAATGTCAAAAGAGATTAATCTGTCAATGAATTTATACATCATAACGACCTACTTAATTAATAACAAAATTGTACCCTTTTATGTAATCGTTTTCTTATATATTTTTAGGTATTAACAGTATTGTGTGAAACTAACTACTCTGTGGACTAAAGCCCCACCAGCGTTGAATTACCTACTTCCACAATATCTACCCATATATTCTTTATTTTTAGCTTTTGTAACATTTTCGAGTTCCCACATTTTCAAGAGTGAACATAGATATTTATAAAGTGTTTTCATTAAACCAGGTTAGTAAATTTAGCTAGATTTTTTTTTAGATAAGTATTGAATAGAACTTTGTCTGTGGAATTGTTCATTAGCATACCTAGATGTTTGGTATCAGAGAGCATACATATGACTTCATTGATAGGAATTGTAGGAGATTTGATATATATTAGCTTAAAATATTTGTCTAATACAGTAAAAAATGTTACAAAAGCTAATAATAAAGAATATATGGGTAGATATTGTGGGTGTAAATCAACGCTGGTTGAGGCTTTAGTCCACAGAGTAGTTAGTTTCACACAATATTGTTAATATCTAAAATATATATAAAAAATGATTACATAAAGGGTTGCATATTATTGCAGTTGTATTTTAATTTTTCAAAAAGTATTTGTAGACAACCTATTCGTTTTAGACACTTCTTTCGTAAGAGTTTTTTATTACATTTAGCCAGGTATGTAAGCCCTTAAAATTACGGCATTCATATTCCCGACACCCTTTCTTATCTTTTTTTAAATTTCGGATGAGTTATTGGAATAAATAGTAACGCCGGTGAAATCGTATCATAAATTAAACACAATTAATTCTACTATACAACTTTGTAAAAAATTGCGACACCGTAACAACATTTATAACATAATTAATGCCACTGGCGATATTTATCAAACCGGATGTTCCATCAAAATATAGTTACTCTATTATTAATTATTTTGTACACAGATAATGCCGAATCGTTGCCGGATCCACTAAATTAAAGGTTAGGCAATTATCGCGCCCACACATTAAATAAATCGACATGCATCGACGTCAAATTTCTGCCACCGTTTAGGAAAAAAAATGTGTTCAATTCACAATAACACAAACAGAACGATACGGAATTACTCAACGCCATCCCAGGAATGATTGTTTAAAAAGCCTGCCTCCTAAAACAATAAACAATTATTATATTGCACAAAAACTAGCTGAAAAATCGGAATCAGGATGTTTAGAAACGCGAATTAAAAACAGATAAACCAGCAGGCTTCGAAATCGCCAACTATTTCAATTGTTTCGACTTGGGTAATATCAGCTTATTTATCGCGGCGATCTCCGTAAATATAAACAATTGAATGCGAGCATCTCGGACGGTTCGTGTCTGGTCGCGATTATGCAAACTGTCATTAATTAGTAATTAATAATGTCACAATACGGTTTTCGCGTACGTCGCGGATTACGACCGATTTACGTGCCAATAACGAGAAAATTGCGACATTCCGATTGCGCCTGGATAGAAAATGCAGTCGCACACGACGTACGTAAAACGGTAAACGTACGGGATGTGTCAGAAAATAATGCGACCAATATCGAGAGCTGATAGTAGTCGAAATACGAAAAATTGTTCTTGTACACATCCCGGTAAAATTACTTAAGGTCGCCGTATTTCTCGCCGTAAAATGATAAAATTTGTAGTGGTTTTTAGGTACAGAAATCTCGAAAAATAATACATGTAGGACGAAAGTCATATCAAAAAATTAAATTCTTGATGTTTTGTTTATTCACTTTTATTATTTAAATTCTTTTCAAATAAAGTAATAACTTAAAAACGTCTGTAAGAGACACATTATCTTGCTATTCTAATCCCACATTTTAACAACTAGTTTCGCATTCTTATATAATAATAATATCTCTACCCCTCATTCTAATCACGAGGATTAGCCCAGGAGTCAAATACTTGTGCGGGAGAGGGGGCGGCATATTATTATTAAGCAGGCCGCATTTGCGCCCAGGAACGACTTACGTTGGTAGGCCCTAACCACCATTCAGTGCAGAAATGAGAGAAACCTGGAAAACCTCATTAATTAGGGAGGTAGTCAAATGTCAACCGGTATCAATCTCTTTACGAATATAGCTTATATACGGTCTACCGGATGCGGGGGCGAACCCACAGCGATCTAGTCAACTCGATTCAAGTACTGACGCCTTAAACCGCACGACCACTGACCGATCCTGACCGATATGCAAAAGTGAACAATCTTATATGCAGAACTATGTAAGTTTATGTTGGAACAATATTTTAATCAAGTTAAATTTAAAAAATACGTATTTTGAAAGATTTCTGTACTTAAAAATTTGTTGGTTAGGCCGCTTTCTGCCGTTATACATATATTCGTTTTGCTTTGGTGAATATTCACAGGTGGCATGAGATAGCATTCCTGTCATTTTCTAAACTCTATATTGTTCAGTTCTTAAATGTCTAAACTGTTTCAAGAATACGGCGCCCGTAAGCAAAGTGAAATTACTCACTAGATTATATTGCATATTTGACTTCACATATACACTGTAAAAAAATAATTACGCATTTTATCACAAAACGACACAATCTCATGTTAATCGGCAATTGTACTTATTTTTATACATTTCTACAGGGAGTCTGTAAAAGGTTGGGAAAAAGGCTACCATATATTCCGAGCGCCAAAATAATGATCTAAATCAAGTTACCTTAGTTAAAAATTTTATAGTTTACAAGATACGGGATTTTGACCTGCTGGGTATGGTACTTTATATATACATATATGTGGATTTATCCTAAGGTTAAGTGATATAGCACACATTTGTCAACTTCCCCTTGAGATTTTCAAAAATTTTAGATTTAATTTACCTTTTTCCTGTTTATTGATTTTTGGTATCTTTGGAAATATATAAATGCATTTATTATTAGTAATGCCTATTATTTTCTTTAAAACATTTTAAGTGTTCATTATAGTGTTTACATGGAAAATTAATTTTGAACTTAATTTCATTTTTAATTTAAGTATGGAAATGTTCTATTGAAGTTGGCTTAATTAATTTGAGAATAATTTATGATTGAAGTTGTAATAATCTTTTCTTAAATATAAATTAAATTGTTATTATATACTTATTATTTAAAAAAATTTGGAAATAGATGCGTCATGAAAAATGGAGTCAATATCGTAAAAAAACCTAATTTAAATAAATATTATTGATAGGCTTGTCGATAGTTATTTATAATTATGAATCCCTCTCACGATATTGTTGTAATCTATTTAAAACGCCTTTTTCAATACGTAATGAAGTAGAGAAACGACAAGATTTGAATAGTCGACCAACGCTTTAAAATATCCCGAACATGCAATCAAATTACCGGAAATATTGTTTTGATTGTTTACTACAGATGTATCCAAACATATTTGACATAGATGACTTAAAAAATGAACTTTATGTTTTGTACAGAGACGAACAATTTTATAATTTAGAAGTTCAGGAAACGGTAGGAATATTATACAAACATACAAATTATTTCTGGCAAAAGCCTTTGACACCGTAAGTCACAAATTATTGTTCGAACGACTTGAAGATATTGGTATAAGAGGTAACGGAGCACGACTATTCCGGAATTACTTGTCTGGCCGTAAACAATGTGTAAAAATAAACGATCATATAAGTAGGTTTGAAATAGTTGAATATGGAGTGCCTCAAGGCACAGTTTTGGGACCCATACTGTTTACTATATATGTGAATAAACTGTTCTCTATTCGTAGCGGTGGGAACATTATTAGTTACGCAGACGACACAGCAATTTTTTATAAAGCATGTTCTTGGGATTTGTTAAAGGCTAAGGTAGAAAGCGATTTATCAGAATTGTCATCTTGGTTTGACAATATGCTTCTTACTATTAATTACAAAAAAACCAATTACTTACCTTTTTATTCTGATAAACGGTCCGCGCCAAATTTTGACTTCATTAAAATTCGTAATGAACACCACCCATTTGATTGCTTCTAAAACCGAAATAAAATATCTTGGTGTGATAATTGATAATCATTTAAAATAGACCTGTCATATTTATTATACAATAAAAAAATTGAGATATATTTTATATAAATTTAAATACATACGTGATTTTCTATTTATTAAGCGGTTAAAATCAATCTACTATGCCCTAGTCCAACCACACATGACATATGGAATAGCAGTTTGGGGAGGAGCCATGAACTGTCATCTTGCCCCTTTAGAAATAATTCAAAAATACTTTTTAAAAATAATTCTGAGAAAAGATGTCACTTACCCAACAAATGAATTATATATTGAAGCATCCGTGTTCGACATAAGACAATTGTTTTTTCTACATGTTAATTTACAACAATACAAAAATCAGAGTCAGCTTCAACAACTGTCAAATATTTATAATACTAGATATAAGAACTATTATATGTATAGAGTACCAACTATGCATACGACATTATTCCAGCGCGGATATTTGTATTTGGCTCCTAAACTTTTCTCGTCGCTGCCTGTTAGTATAAAGGGTGAATTAAAATTAAATGTATTTAAAAGCAAAATAAAAAAGTTTTTGATAGAACGCGATAGATTGGAAATACATAAAATGATTGATATAAAAAATGTTTAAGATTTTCATTCGTCTTTTATATATGATAGGTAGATTACGTTATTCATTTTTTTGTGTTTACATGGTTGCAAACTTGTATTTATGTTGTAACTAGATTTTAGACTTATTTATATATATTATTACCTGTTATTGTTTGTAATTTTCTCACGAAAACAAGCTTTGCTTATGTGAGTTTTGTTGTTTATTTATTTGGGTATATGTTTTCATACTTACTAATGTATCTTCTGTTTACTATAAAAATAAATAATAAACATTATTATTATTATTATTATTATTATTATTATTATTATTATTATTTTGCTTAGTTTTAACAATTCCTGCAATAAGTGTTTCAGTAGAATGAAATTTTTCGTGCCTTAAGCGCATTAAGACTTACTTAAGAAATGCGGTGACACGAGAGCGCTTAAACAACTTATCGATGATAGCTATAGAAAAAGAACTGTTGCAAAATCTCAGCGCCGATTCCAAATTTTATGAAGACATTATAAATAAATTTGCGAATTTAAAAGACCGACGAATAGACTTGTTTTATAACAAGAGAAAGTATTAAAACATGGTTTTGTTTTGTAGAAAAGTAGTTGAAAATTGGTTTTTATACTTTTTCATATTTTTTAGTGTTTTAAACACGTAGGAACATTTTTTTAAATTATTAGATGCTGAAACATATTTTTTCTATTATTTATATTGTAAATAAAAATTGGAGTTCTGATGTTATTTAGTTTTTTAATTTATGATTATAGTTAGGCTATTGGCAAAGACCTCCATAATAACAAATGGTCAACGCGTGAAGGAATATTACCTACCTCAGGGGAGACGTGTATATTTATTCCTTTTTAGGTAATATTTGGGCCTCACCTCGTACAGCTACCACGAGTCGCAACTGTTCGTACCATGTACAGCGTGTTCAAGCATTAATACCAACGGATTGTACAAGGAGAACCGGTACCATGGCCGCCACGATTTCCTTACTTTAATTTCTTTAGACCTCTTTTTGTGGAGATTTGATGTATAAAATAGGTTTTATAAAATGTGAATTTCAGGTTTAATAGTGGACTAGTTTTCAGTGTCGTGCAGAAGTGTATTTTTAAATCATTTTCGAACTGCCCTTTTTATTTATTTTTCACAAAATTGTATTTGTAAGAGTTCCTGTATATTAAAATATATTTTTAAAGTATATTTTTTTAGATAATTTCTGAATCGCCCAGCTTTCTATCATTATTTTCATATGACTTTTAATTTGGAAAATACTAAGTGACAAACATACATTTTTTTACTACTTCGTTCTTTGTCCAGTCGACCATCAAACTGCTATTACCATTATATTTAGGGATAAATTGAATGTGTTCGTATTTCCAATGCTCCCGGGAAAAGTAATGTGAATCAATGTCGTTTGCTATTAACATTATAAGCATACTTACGTGTACATTTTTTATTGAAATTTTCGTAGAAAACAATTTAATGGAAGTCGCTTTCAGAATAGTTTAATATTTATATTCAAAGGTATGATCATGTGGATTTATAAATACATAAAACTGAAAGATATGTACCTACAACATTCAATTTATATATTTTTCCAAACAGATATTTCACACCATCATCATCACCAGAACCACATGTGACAATCCGCATCCGAATAAAAGCATCGATCGCTGCAAATTTCTTGCATCTTATCATCCCCAGCGACTTCGTCGGATAATCTAGCCCCGGCTTGGTATTCAGCGCGGCGGCTCCTGGTGCTCAGCCAGCGACACAGAGCCGACTCCATCGATTCCCACTAATTAAAATCTACGAATTTGCATTCCCTTACATCCTGAACAACACCATCTGCCCCGAATAATAAGAAACGATAACGATAAACACAAGAAATTAAAAGGGTTCGGCGACACCGCACCATCTGTTCGAGCATCGCCTTTCCTCGAATCGTCCTCCGAGCCATCCCCGATCGAACAATAAGGAATTAACTATGCATGATATTTAGCGGTTTCCGTACCCGATTTTTCGTAATTAACATATACCCTGCACACCCCGGCCTACCTAAGAACAAGTTCTATTTGCATACTTGCATTAATTATCGGCCGATATACAAAGGGCGCCTCAAGGAACCCACCGAGGGCCGGTGGGAAGACGCCCAGCGGCAACTAGATCGCGTCGCATCGGAAATTATTTAAAGTAGGCCATGTGTTTGTGGATCGCGCGCTGAATGGGAGTAACAAGGGCGAAGCGTTTTAATTAGCGATGCGAATTGCGCCTATAGATTCCTTATTTGGGAGCAGGTTCGGTGGGAAAGGACGTTGCGATCTGTATTTGAATGTATAATTGCATTAAGATGATATCGGCCGATAGCATTCTTCTCTTACGCTCCGTTGGATCGAGCTCGTATAGATACAAAGAATATGCAAAAGTTGTGTACGTTGATAGAATATAAAGTCCGCAGCTGGATTTAATAACTTCTTCTGATAAAATTCTCATTGTTTTGGTGCCCAAAGTCACGGATTTTTATTAAATTAAAACCGATCAACGTAAATCTATTAACCAAACCATATACTGAAAAAAAGCTGTACACTGCAAAAAATAATTACACGTTTTATCGCACTTCTCTGTTAGTCGAGGTCGAGACGGGTTTGTGTACATTTTTGCGTAACAGTTTGTTAAAGAATTTTCTCAAGTAACACAAGATATTTTATAGCAGGGGTTAAGTATGTTCCTATAACTAATTTTTGGAGAGTTAAAGTTGCAAGGTTTAGTCGCATAAACATATTATTGGCATCAACACAGCAGCTAATAGCGTGAAACAGGCACATTTTTGTAAAACATAGTTGTGGTTTAAGGGTTCTATGTACAAACAAGTTATGTTTTAGCAAATAACTTACAGCATTGATACAACAATCTATACGATTCCAATAAAGCATGTCATGATAATGTCTGATAAGAACGTTATACAATTATTCTGCTTAATTTACAAGCCCATCACAACTATAAAGCTAATATACGACTTTCTTTAAATTTTACGACATATGTCTATTATAAGTATTTTCATATAACTGTGATAAACGATAAAGTAGGTCGAAAAGTCATAACCCGCCTGCATAGCACTATAAAATAAATAAGTACTATTTTCGTTCATAAAAAAACTGAAAATTTAAATACATTTGCTGTTAAAAAATATCTCCAGTTCGAATTCTAAACACCGGCATATTTAGCACCACGAAAAACGCACCTGTGTCAAATTTTAATGAAATATGTTGTGTTTTGAACAAATTACATAAGAAAAAATATTTTCTAAAATTATTTTACATGCCCTGTATCTCAAAAATGGATGACTTTCGAACATATTATTAAGATCCCCATTTATTTTTCAATGTTTCAGCTCTAACAATATTACTATGTAAAAAGGACATGGTAGTATCGTCAAAAAATTGCATTCTTTAGAGGATAGGCAATACTTATATCCGTGTTTGCGCGTTGCTAATATTTGAACCAACTTTATTCAGTCTGGATTCAGAAATATGTTTTGTCTTCTGTCGTTCTTTAATCAAGTACAGTAAAATCAGGTATTCTTCCTTTTCGTCATCTAACAACGCATTAGCAACATGCAACATCTCCATTTTGAATAATATGTCGCGCGTTTTAAAATGCGCAAAACGGATACACGAAACATTTAGTCGTATTTTTTAAACGCCACCACTACATGATGTAGAGTTGCCGTACCTTTATACTTTAAATTATCAAATATCGGAAAAATAAACAATTAAAACACAACACAAAAACCACCGAAACAGTTTTTTTGCAACGTTTGTACCAATTGTACTTAATACAATGGGCCACCTTTCTACTTGAACGAATATATATTATTGCACTAAATTCTTATAAACTTAATTAGACACATGATCTTGAACTATTTTCGATCTTAATGCATTCTTGTAATAAAAAGTAGTTCCAACCATTTTCATTTCAAAAATATAAAGAATAAAAAAACATAATTTACACATGTAATGCTAGAAAGTAAGTTTTTGCAGAACGTGTTATATTCATATGTATGAATTTTATATAATTTGTGAAATAATAAGATAATTTAATAAATTCAAAAACAATAAATCTGTGTTAAAACATTTGTAGGTGCAAAAATATACCAGGAAATCAGTGGAATATATAATTCACTCAATAAACTGCTCAAGAAATTGGCCAATAATTTGTATTTTTTTTTTAATTTGTGGTAGGTATACATTACAGTAAATCAACCAATTTATAAATTTCAATTAAATATGTTACACAATCATAAACCTATATGTATTTGACAAATTTTGAAAAAAATCGAATTCTCATATCAGTAAAGTAATTATTTTTCATATTGTATAATAATCGATTCTTAGGAAAATGAAAAGTTAAAATTGTTAAAAATGTTTGTTTGTTACAATTTGTAAGAATTATTGTCTTCAGAAAGCCATAAGATTTTTATGAAAAGAGAAAATACTTTCCATAAGGCCATATTTTTTGCCAAGTAGTTCATTCCTTCTAGCAAATGTATCTATCTACTTATTTTAAAATTAAACATAACCCTTTAACTTAGAATGCGGTGATGTTAAATCATCAATTAGTGAAAAATTAAAATGAAATACAAATTCTGATAGTAGTTTTTTAATAAAACATTTTTTTCATTATTCCAAAATAAATGGGGTCAAGTAGGCTTTGAGGTCTGATATTCAGCAGATAATGAATCTCATAAATAACGAAAGGAAAAGTAAAATAATTTACAAACAATTTTAAAGTTTGTAAAAGGATTTGTTTTGTTAGAAGGTACGTTTTGTAAAATACTTTTGTCTGTCATTATTGATGTTGTTTTCATAATGTAGGGACATGTTATATTTTCTTCAAATATTTTTTATATGAAGAACAAATAAAATAATACTAGAAGGTGTTGAAGAATGTAATAGAGTATTTAAAATGGTATATTTTAATAGTAATATCGGGGGGCAAAATTTTGTGACTTTGAATTTAACTCATGTATAGTCGGTCTGATTCACTGAGAGAAATGATCGTGCAGGATAATAAATGCTATATACACTGATAAAAAATGTATTGATTGTTCTGAAATACAATAAAATCAATACTGGAGAAAGTTTAGACCCCACTAATCACGCAAAACGTTATAATGAAATCTTGTTTTTCATCATAGGAGTTTTTTTTTATTTAGCTTTTAAAAATATAAAATTTTTGTTTTTTAGTAAAGATGATAAATAAAACACATTTTACTTGAAATTTAATATATTATGTATTCACATATATTTTAAAAAACTATATGTTGCAGCGCATAAACAGAACATTATTTATATCAATTTTTATTTTCTCGGTTCTAGAATCCAAACAAGAATTGATATTTTTGTTACCATTTTTATTAGTAAGCATTTAATATTTATAATAGGGCTGTAAAAAATATATAACACTATAAATGTATATGTATTTTTCCCAGGCATATTTTTGTAAAGACAATTAAAACATATTAGGAGTTCAAGAGTAAAATATTTCAGTTCCAAACAAAATAAATCGGCAGATAACAGCTTGAGAGCCACATCGACGTCAAACTATATTTGTTAGAGAGCTGTCAACCGGCAAAGCATGTCAAATGACAGTTAGTCCGCTTACCCTCCACTCCATTATTTTTGCTGGGATTAACTTTGCATTTCTGTGTGGATGCTATTCTCGGGTAATATCTCGATATAGTATACTTCTAAAAAAATATATCGTCAGTTTGTAACAAGACAGTCTTAACTCAAAACTTTCATTTTTCAAGATATAGTGGTGTATCAACTCCAAATATTGCTTATTTTTATGTGTAAAAGAGTTACAAGTAAACTTTGCTTAATAACCGCTGAATGGCGCTGCGTTGAAATGTCACATCTCGAACATTGGTTTTGTGCTTCAGACAAAACTGTCAAAATTAGTCGTGCACAATTAGACGTTTAATGAGATGAGATGAGCAAATTTTGGAAAAGAGTGTCACAATAATATCAATAAAAAACTAGTTTATTTATGTGTATTTATATATGCAAAGCTGTCACATCTTTAAATAGACCAGTCATTCTCATAAGCTAAGTACCTTTTTTGTTCTCATTTCATGCAATAAACGGTAATATTTTGCGCAGTATTATAAATATTTTTATAATAATCTTTAAAATTGCATTAAAAAATGTATTATACAATTTGCAAAGGTTGTATAGCCATTTATTGAAATATGTTTCAACATTTTGCCTTGAAACAAAATATACCGTCAACCGAATCGTATGTTTTCTGTTTTCTCTGCCTGAAAGAAATAGTTGCTGTCCTCTAACCAATAATCCCCAGAATTTCAACCCTCTCGTCGATTTTTTACCACCGAAACTCGACCCGATTATTGATTTAGGCCGTATTCACAATAACCCGTTTTAATTAACACCTCCCTTCCAAAAAAAAAAAAAAAATCGTAAACCGCTCCCAGGTAGCCACGGTGTCATAATCGGCACAAAAGTCCCACACGACGGTATTTTCTCCCCGGGAACAAAACAAAACCAAACGAACGCTGAAAATTAGCCGCAAGTATAACAATCAGTACTTCACACTTTGAAAGCATCAGTTTGCGGCCAACAATCGCTTACAACTACACTTCGCCAGGCTTTCCCGAGAGCTCGCCCTACGTGCCTCGATGGTCTCTGTTCGGGGGCGGCCGCGGGGCAGAGACGGAGATAGCGGCGGCGTGCGGTCGGAAACCTCCTTCGAGGAGCTACTCAAACATTCAAACGACCACAAGCAAGTGGTCTTGCTCCTGCTAGGTGAGGGAGCCAAAATGCGAAATAGGTGGTGGGCTAGCTGTGTTACCCGATACCTGCGTAAAGTTGGCGGTCGTGTACGCGGGTGCAAATATTGGTCTAATAATTTGTTATGGTTATGCCGATGGGATGTGGCGCGATTAATAATTCCTGGTCGGTTCAGAATCTAAGATTTAAATTTTGATTTGGATGAACGTGCCGCCACGGACATCTCGGTATTATTGCTATCACATCAAGGTCGGTAAAATGATATATTTTACCATGTATACAGGGTGAGTCAGTCATAATATCATTAATTTGAACCACGTATTCGGGAGACCTAATAAAGGTAGAAAATCGAAAGAAAAATTTTTTTACTCGACCTTTAAAAAATAAACAAATCACCCTATCAAAATCAGTAACACGACGCTCCTGGTACGCTACGAACTTTCTGAGGACGCTCCCATACGATAATCGAATGCCGGATTAAATGTCGTTGCCACATCATGTTTACATACATAATATCGTCTAACACATCAGCGTGTTCAAATTTACCCGCATTTCCCGCATTTCTTTCCCCCCAAATTTGTAGATCACGCCACACATTTGGAGGGGGGATGGAGAGAATAATGAGAATACAAGCAGTAAGCAGTGGCTTGTTTATTTCAGTCTCGCGTATTCGTCCTAAATGAATAATTTTACAAATTCCGAATATGCGGAAATGGTAGTGTTATATGGAGAATGTTTACGAAATGCGACTGATCCTAATTTTATTAATAAATTTCTAGGCTAGATGTACGTAACTACAAACTGAATAATTAACTGTACTTACGAGTAATACTAAAAATTCATATTTATTTGTAAAACGTAGTGAAAACGTAATGTCAAAATTATTAAACTGTAATAATCTAACATTTGAAAACATTTATTTATTATCTACATTGGTTTTTATCTCGGTTTTTATTAACAAATAAATCAATATTTAAGGAAAATTCATTCATGTATCTAGATTTAAAAAAATAGTTTTACTCCTTTTCGTTAAATAACACTACAAAAACTAGGTAACTAAGTTATTGACCTAATAATACGGTAGGTCAAGGTTCACTCTCGATATCTTAGATTAGCGGCGTGCCATTTCGGTCTTGGGCAGTTTTCTGTCGACAGCACGATGGTTTTTTATTATTTAGTTGGAGTTTTGTTGCAGTCATAACAGCTACATTTGCTCAGAAGAAAATCCACACGCTACTTGTCGGTTTAGCTTTCAGAGGCGATTTATTGTCAACGTATGTTCAGGAGTGTAGGGGTATCGTTTGTTTGGACCGTATTTTCTACCGGAAAATCTGAGTGGACCGCGTTACTAGCAATTTTTAATAGAACTATTTGATTATTATTATTTGATTTCAGTGGATATTAGCATTTTAAATTATTATTGGCTGAAGTTGAACTGACCAAGAAAAAATTATATTCTAAAATAGTCAGTATAACTGTTTATTTGTGATGTCTAAAACCTAGGTAGGTAGGTACTAGAAAAATATTTCAACTTGGCAACATTGCATCAGGTCGACATCGAGTTGAACTGTGAGCTGTAAACGACCAAGGCTGTGAGCGGTCAGTGACAGTCTGAAAAGGGGGTTTAAATAATGATTTGAAAATATTTTTTTCGGCGTAAATATGCATTTAAATTTTTTTAATCGCGTATTCGCATTATAATCATTATTCCCTATTTCTTCTTAAAATTAATGACATTATGACTGACTCACCCTGTATACAAGAACGAAGGTCTTATCTAGAAAGAAATAATAGATATTGTCTGAAGCTATTTATTTGTGGCATAATTTTAGTTTTTCTTTAGTTTTGTTGGGTTTTTTGCCACACTTCTGAAAAAATAATAAAGATTAATTAAATAAGCCCTTGCGCCAAACGGAACAGTCAAGGGTTATTTTCGAAACTAAGTTTGCCTAACCAAAAAATCTCACACTGAAAAAAGCAGATAAGTAAAAATAACAAAAATCACATCACTATCGCGCACTTCCGTGTTATTGACGTTTCGAAAAACTCTCTGTTTTCGTTCTCAAAATCGTAGTAAAAATTTTTAAACGTATGTCAAGTTTGAACTGTCAAACTTGACATACGTTGACGCAAGGGCTTATTTAATTAATCTTTATTATTTTTTCAGAAGTGTGGCAAAAACCCAACAAAACTAAAAAAATTTTAATAATAGGTAGTTATATAGAGTGCCCGGAAACTCCACGCAGAAAACTTAGGGGTGATACTACTTGAAAAAATTTAATATTTAAAATTTTTAAATTTGATATTTTTATTTATTTTTAATTTTTTTTTTAAGATAATTTAATGAAGGGAAGTCAGCAAATTTTTATAAATGCAGAACATTTTAAATCGGAATGAACCGTTGAATACAATAAATTAAAGACAAGTAAAAGTTTGCTTTACCATTAGTTTTCTAAACGCCCTGTATGCAGTGGTCTTAAAGCTTTCACTGGTCGCTGTCAGAAACAAGAATTTAAGTACACGTCCCTAGCATTAGTCGGAATTCTTTGACATGCCCTGGTTATTCTTGGGCTAGGCTCTGTAGGAAACAGACTTTGGCTCAGTCGCGGTGAAGCTTTTGCAGAGTGAAGATCGGCGAAACAATTGGACATGGGATGCGACCAGTTACAGAGGCGGTTACGGGACGCTTCTGAAGACCTCCATTATTCGAGGAACGGTTCCGACCGTAGCAGTCGCAAATGTCAACAATGTGAGCTGAAATCAATATATGGGCGAGCCTAGAGATACCGATAGCGGGTGTGTCCCCACAGAGTGTAGCCCAAGAACAACCAGGACAGGTCAAAGAATCCCGGCTAATGCCTTAATAACTCTTCACCACACTTTCATTTAAATTTTTTTAGCACGTTAAGAGCGGATATGTGTATTCCAAAGTACGCTTTGCTGTTATCGTAAGATGAATGAGATTCACCAGAATGTCCAAAAATTTAAATGTCTGTTTTTCGACTTCAAGAGCATTGTCATTTTTAGATAAATTATCAAACTTTAACAAGTATAATCCCTAAAAATTTTTGCGCGGAGTTTCGTAACATCCTGTATGTATTTGATTGAAATTTCTATTGTTTACTTTATTATTACTTAAGTTTAATAATTGTACCGTAGTTTGTAATTTTGAAACACAATTCTGCATTTTATTGCATTTTTATTTTTGAAATTTATTTGTAGAAAAACTATTTGGTTGACATATTTTTCATGGATTTGATCAGAGTCCCTTTAGTATCGGCACTTATATTCCGGACATCCTGTATATTATCTAGATTCATATACAAAATAATTACGTATTTATCTAGAATAAGTCAAAAGGTATTCTGATATTATAATCGGAGCCTCAAGATATTACAGTTCTCTTCTTGACAAAGTGAGAAGTTAATATAATTGATAAAATGTACTCTTATAAATATGATTTAGATAGAGACGAATTATGTATTTTTTATTATTTTGATTCCGGTAACAAATAATAAAATTATCTGGATAAATGAATGATGATGAAATTACTGTCGACGTGATACTAATATTTCTACTACTTTTGGTATCGATGTTGTGTAAGGATAATAACGTTTACGTTTAAACTAAAAATGTATTTAGATAAAGAATAGTTGTGTTTGAGTGTTTAGTTTGAAGCATCAAATTAAAACCAAAGTACTAAGTATCGATGTAAGCTAAGATAAACAAGAGAAAAACCAAATACGTAGGTACATGATTTGACAATAATAATAGCACTTTCTCAAAACAGTTTTTGAACTTCTGGAAGTTTTCAGTAGAAATTTCATAAATTCTCTATTGATGAGTGAAACAACTAAGGTTTAATGTTGAATGTTGAAAGTATATTCCATTACCAATACGTCAATAGTTAAATAGATATCGCAAAATTAATTTTAAAGAGTCACCATTATTGCAAACAATTGGGCCTACACGTTATCTATGGATGCGTTCATAAAAATACTTCATTATTGTACTATTTTTGTAAAGCTTTGTTTTTGCACCTAAATTATCTTCCATCTATACCCAATCTTAATAAAAAAAACTAATTATTGATCACTTGAACAACTTATGTCTATTTAAGATAAACGATATAGTTGAAAACATATAGGATAATGATAATACATCTTAGTAAAATCTAAATAAAACAAATAACTTTAATAGATAATCTTAGGCAACAAAGTTGGCCGCTTTTTGAGATATATTAGAAGTGTCACAACATAAAAAATGATTGAACTCAATTCTAGTATATCGGTAAGGTTAGACATTAACGTAGGATTAAATATTACAAAAGAAGATTTTATGTATGTCTAAAGACACCCATAGAGACAATTTCTAGTTAATAAATCAACTAGTGGAGCACCTCCGTTGCCTCATAATTTCTCTTCGATTTGTCCAAACAGATTCATAATACAAATTTACATAATAGTGTAAGTATCATTATCATAATCTAAACCTACCCAGATATCATGTTACTTAATCCATATTAGAGCAGCGGCTTCTGAATACATTTAGAAACCGTTTTTATATGTCCTTTAACCTATTAATTTTGACAGATATTTACATGGTCTTATGTTTCTTCGTTTTACGGCGATTTTTTACTAAATTCCCTATATCCGACTTGATATATCTTGGACAAAACTAAACCCGCTGCATGTAGAATGTTTTAGAACTGTTGGGGGTAAAACCAGGTAAGTCTGGCGACTGGGACCAAACGAGTTTGTCTTTAGGGCTGTTTTGTAAAAGTCAATCGCACTGGTGATATAATTGCCTATCCACATATCAAATAATTTAGTTTATACACAAAAGCCTTGTAGTAAGCTCGTGTCCAATTTGTTACAAGGAAGGAACAGTTTGTTTGAAACCTAAACAGTCCGTAGCTGTCTCAATATTAAGGGCGTGTCCCTTATTTCTCGTAGTTTTTGTATCACATTCTGTATTTATTAATCTATTCATAGAATGAATCATCGAACATATTCGTATAATAAATAACATTTCACGTCATCTACCCATCGGAAGAACACACTTATTTCAGAACACCCTATATAACTAAAAAAAATACTGTTATAATTTTGGCAGTGTTGAAATTGTTGTAATATTCAGATGATGTTCCTAATTGTTTGGACTAAAGTATAGTGTGCAATATGAAGTATTAAATTATTATATTTTATAGACAGAACATACCTATACAGAGTTATCATTTTTACGATGCACAGTACAGGAATCTCGGAACCAGAAATATACAGTGCGGCCAAATGAAAATGGCTCTGTTTCGTTTTCATCTGGCCACCCTATATACAAGGTGGTTTAAATTAGGAAAAACTTATGCATTGTTATGACTCAATATTCTGAAAAAAAAAATTGATGGTTTGTGTAGTTTCTGAAATACTGGCTGAAACTAAAAAAGTGAATTTTTCTTTTTCACCATTTTTTATTTTGAAGTAAATGTTATGAAATTTGATACCCTTATATATCGTTTGACATAAATTTTTCAATGACAATGGGAACAAAATTGTACGCCTACTAGATGCCCAAATTCTCATTATATACGTTTGATATTCTTATGGCCTCCATACTCGATTTTGATATCACTGAAAAGAGCAAAAGAGACGAATTCAATCATGTACATTTTTAAATTTCGACATTTATTTCTATAAAAAAATAACTTAAATTATTATTAACTTTAATCTGGACATACCGAGTGTGCCCTGTAAATTACATGACTCAACTAGCACCAATGTACTAACTGAAACTGAAACTTTCAAACAATAGGTAACTATTACATAACCGCCACCAAATTTATTACTTTGTTGTATAACTTCATACAACAAAGTTACAGTCACTGCTACGTGTTAAACATTTCTTTGGCAAATATCTTCAACAAGCAACAGTTTTTTTTTTCAGTACAAATCGTAAGTCTTTAATTTTGTTTGCAAAAAACTGCAAACATTATTAAGACGTAGATTAATAGTAGATGGTTTTTGTAATCAAGAAAAAATATTTTAGTGTAATTGCATATTTTACATATAATTATAAACACTTTATTTTTATTGCAAATGATTGTAAAAGTGTTAAATTTTACTGTAAATCAATAGAATCAGAGACTTTACAAATTGTTTTATCAATCGTTTTAGCATCGACATGACTAGAGGACCCAGGTGAGATCTTTATGGGGCTCCTGAAATTACTGTAATTAAATAAGATTTAAAATTATTTAATCACATATACCTAAATATAATTCTAATATGTATTATCTTGACAAAATTGTTAATGTCAAATCATATTTCAAAATGAAAACAAAAATCGTAATGGGTTATTATAATTTTTAAAGAGAATGTGTAGGTACACCACTGGTTTGGTTATTTAACTTTTATTCAAAATTTTATATCTCTAAAGTAAAAGTCTGAAAAACAAAAAATGTTTACGAAGTTCATTTCATTTCATAAGGGAACAGGAGACGTGAAAATAAACAATTTTTAAATCTGTAGTTTAATATGTCATATTTTCAGATAAAAAAATTGTCAAACCAAAAAACAGAAAATTAATTTTGAAACCGATTTTGTTGTGTAGCGTACCTGGCAATTTGAAGGACGTCGCTTTCCATCGTTTTTGCTAGTCCAAATATATTAACACTTCCAGCACTCTCTATTTGAAAGTGTTGAAATATCTCTGAGCCAATATCGCGGATACTGCAATTCAGAATTTACTAATTGCTTTAATGAAACGCTGCGTATAAATATCTAACTTCACTTTTTGGCATAGTCCGGAATTCACGACAATGGTGTAGATGAGATCTGACCTATTTCTGAACAATTTTTCGGATTGCTTCTTCAGGTGGCCTCTATAATAGTGAGACTGCATTACAGTATACCATATCTAGTAACTCTAGATTTTAATGAGACATTTTATAAAAATAAAACAACGTACCTAAGACAAATTTGCACCCACACCGTTCCCCACACTGAACTTGACCCATTTGCTGTGCTGAAAACAGTCGATTAAGTGGGGTTTGCAGGGTCGTCGTAAATTTTATGTAAAAATATTATTATGAGAAAAGAGGTGTTCAGTTTCGGCGCACTAGTAACCGAGTGTTTTTTTAAAACAAAATTTTGATATTTTGAGTTAGGTAAAACTAATGAAGCAGTTAAGTCTTGCCAACTAGCGTTAGTACCAGATGTCTTCAAAAAAAGTGTATTTAATATATGCCATATATTATTTCGAGATTTATTACACGTTCAGAATTAATCTGTAATAAGAATTCACTACTTATAAAATGTAAAAGACATTTATTCTTATGAATAAATAAATATGCCTCCTTGACATTTGAAATCCATTATATTTCCGACGAATTGAATTAAAGTTTTAATAAATTCAATCAATCTACATCAAACTGCTTGTATTCTAAATACCAAACTTGTCACTCGGGCTCGTTAGCTAACTAACATTCTAACCCCTCTTACGAATCCCACCTACAGTTCTTCCCATTATTTTTAGGTTTCGCGATATTGCAGCTCGGAGCATTCAACGATTATCATATTTACAACAGCCGGTTAGTCATGATATGCAAATTATGTAATAAATTGAAAACAAAAGTAGCAGCTAGCAATTGGCGGGTAAATTACTTTAATTGCCTGTAAGTTGGCTTGTACTGCGAAACAAAGTGTTGATGCAGGTATGACGTCACGTGCTGTAGTTCATTGATGAAGTGATGCTATCCTCAAAGCTGATTCGACCTTAAGGTGTGAGAACCTGGTTATATTGTAATGGATGTGGTAAAACTGGCATAGAAACACTTACTTAACAATGGGAAATTGGAGATGGAAGTGTTTACTAAAAAGTGAGCATTGGAAATTTGTAGAATATTTAGTCAAAAAGCAGAACAATGAATTTTACAATTTTAAACAATCTTGTCTCAAAATTATGTATAATGTCCAGGGTGAACCTTAAATAAGTACAAATATTTTAACTGCAGGTGTGGTTCGTCATATAGATGTGTCTAGTGAAAGTTATTTGTAAAGATTTCAAATATTTACCGAGATATAAAGTATTGTTTTTAAAAATACCCACATTTTGAGGTCCGCTGACCAGCACTGACGTAACTTAATAAACCGTATGATTTACTGAAGGTGAAGTTGCTAAATTATTTGTAAGATAAATACTTTTTTAACGTAAATTTAATTTTTGTGGTTGATTCTCATTTAAAAATAGTCGTTGTTAGTAATAAGCAGTGGCGGCTGGTGCTAAGGGGCACAAGGGCACGTGCCCACCCTTCACTGTACATGTCACGAAGAAATATATGATGCTGATGCTATTATAGATTTATATATTTTTTTGTAATTCTATTATCGGTTGCGAAAAACTACTCAAAACTTATTTCCCGTCAACCATCCACGCGCCGAACTATATCAAACTTTATTTCCTGGGAACCCAAGAATTGTCTCCAAACGTGGCTCATTTTCCGACGTTCGGGACTCCTCGGAGTAAATGAAATTCGCCGATTTAAAGCCGACAAAGGGCACTGAAATACGTGTCTCTGTCCCTTCTCCAGTTCTCCACTAGTCTCCAATCTCCATCACTCCGTCTCCCTCCGGCATTCAGTTTTCAGTTCTCAGTAGTCGCTTGCTTTGTTTAGTACGTACTTGTATATACAAATATATTTCGCTTGCAGAATAGTTGTGTAAACAAATTTGTGTTTTAACTTTGTTGGTTTTAAAGGCGATTTCTCATTATAGATATAATTTTAAAGTGATTCTGTGTATTTGTACATACTTATTAAAAGAAATGGATCCGGAACCAGAAATAAATTTTGTTCAGTATCTGTTAAAAAACAATCCAGTGCCATTTGATCAAAGATATTTAATCAAAGAAAGGTAGGCCTACTGATTTATATATTAATTACGAATCTACAAGTAAAGCTAGAACATATAATAGAGTTTTTAATAGAAACATATACGAGAAATATGGTTGTTCTGTGACAAATAAATTGTTATGTTTTGTTTGTTTCATATGTTACAGCGTGGACCAAATACGGACTTGACGATTTAAAGCACATAGCGGATAGGGCCAAAAACATGAAAATTCTGTGACTCATTTAAAAGCATATATGGACTTTAGTGTTTTAGGAAAAACTGACATACGTGAACAATTAGATATACTCGCGTCAAGAATTCAGACGTCTACGTCACGGCTGACGTTACACATTTGTTTTTATTGTCAACGAAATTTTCGATATTTGGTCGCGTTATAAACAGTTATTTTTTGCAATTTAGTGCAATATATAATGCAAACTTTTAGTCGAGTATGTAGTTTTATAACTATCAGTTGCAGTTTCTTAAATAATTTGATGAAAATATAATGAATTATTCATTTGTTCATATGACGTAAGTCGTCTGAATTCTTGTCGCGAGTATAGTGCGTATTTGCGCTATAAGTTAAGACCTCGGTTAGAACATAATAAACAGGTGGAAAAATCGTCACATTTTGCGTCGTTTAATAATGTGTATAAAGTTTTTTGTGGAGCCTTCGAATTAGCCTTGCGAGGTCATGATGAGAAGACTTCGTTCAAAAATCCAGGCATTTATATAGGTTTAATTAACTTTTCTGCAGAATTACATTCTGTTCTTGCAATACATTTAAATGAATCTAAATTTATTTTTTGTGCCCACCCTTTGAAAAACCCACGGGCCGCCACTGGTAATAAGTACAGCAAAATTGGGTAGATAGTCGCAATAATACGCAATAATATTAACCCAAGCTGTACCTTCTTAACGGACCTTACCATAAACGATTAAAAAATTAATGTTCGCTAGTTCATCACAACCAATTGATGTATTTAAGAAGTTACTTTGTTCAATGATGCCAAATATTACCCATAAATGTGCATAATAGCTTACCTGCTTGCTGAAATATCAACTATTTGTATACTGTTAGATGGATACACAAATTTTCCCCTAAAATTATTTTATGACACACTTTAACACTTTCGAGTTAATTTTTGCCATAAATGCGTCAGCGCTAACCATTGCATACTTCATAGTTTCCTAGTGGGTGAAATAGATTTTAAAAATGAACACAAAACGTAGAATAACACAATAACCAGCTTGATGTATGCGTTCAATATCAAGAGAAGGCAAAGTAGAATATTTAGCAGTGTCAATCGCTTGCAAAAAGAAGCTGGTGTCGTAGGCACAGGTAACAGTTAGATGTCAAGGGCGGTAGGCGAAATGTCCCGCACCAGTCACATCCTCTAGGATTGATAATCAGTGAGTTTGACGATGAGGGTATGTTGATACCGGTGCACTGGTAAAGGAATAAGCTGTGGTAAAATCAAGGAAATAAAACACGTAATATTTGTGGAAAGGGATTTGATCATTTCAATACACATAATATGAAAGTTAATATGAGATACTTTTGCGTCATCTGACCCGAACTAAGGTAATGGTTTCTTTAATTAATGCACTGCTAGACGCATCTATTTGAAGAGTTACGACATTAACGTATAAAATGTATTTGAATCATTTTATTATTTTCACGGTCACTGTTTTTCTCATAAGTGTCTTTTTTAGGTGTGATTAAATAAAATATGGCGCATTATTCAAACAGTGAAAAGGTTGACATGCTAAAAGCATAGTTGTTAAACATTGATAATCAGTGATAGTGATAACGATAGTATGTATTGTGATAAATCAGTTGGAGGAAAAATGGATATGACCAAATTCTGGATAACTGTGTGTAGAGAATCTGGTTTATATTTTCAATTTCATGTACTTTAATATTTTTTATAAATAAACATATTTAATCATTCTTTGACTTGTCTAAAAACTCTAGTTATGAAGTTTCTTGAAGTCTATTCCAAGACATTAGTGTAATACTCACAGCTGTAGAATACACGTCTACCACGACTTTTCAAAATCTTAATATTGGATTCGGACCAGTGATCTTCAACAAATTTTGAAAAATCACGAAATTGATTTAAAATTTGACTTATTTTCGATTTTTTTGTAAATAAACTAATTGTATTCTACATTGTGAACTGTACTACTGGTTAGAATATTTGTACTTATTTAGGGTTCAACCTGTATAACATTTTCTACGCGATTATTCTGATTTTTAATGTAATACTTACGTAAATGTTTACAAATCCAAAATCAAGTATAGAAAACAAAAAATAAAATATTCAAAAACGTACGCGTTTGAGACTACTACAGAAGCCTTCTCAGTAAATGATCATTGGTAAATTTCAATTTACTGGCCTCCTAAAACAAAAGGCCCTATCTGCAAAATAATAGATTGGAGATAATTACGTTTTTAACGGTTTTTATGAAGTAGCATACTAATTTATTCACACTTAGCCAAACTTTTAGGTGACCTTTAGTTTTAGGAGGGTAATATAAATAATAAAATTTCAATCTAATATATAAAATTCTCGTGTCACAGTTTTTTTTTTTAACAAAAGTTTTTATTTTTATTTTTTTATGATGTGGCATTAAAAAATACATACAACCCTTAATTTTCACCCTTCTATGACAAACCCCTATTTTTTAAAAGCCATTTTAGTAATTTAATCATTTTTAACCCTGGTCGATAACTGATCGATATTATTATCACTAGATCAGTTATCCCTTCCAGGCGTCTACCGGTGTCACTTCTCACCAGAAACCTAGAAAAAATATAGACAGCGTCGGTTCATGATATAGGTCACATGACAGGTGCCGCGTTTTCTAGGGACCAAAGGTCTAGAAAATTGATATTTTATTTGCTTTATGTTGGCGGTTGTGCAAGTATGATGGATATGAAATTAACTAACTTGCTGTCATTTTAAATGTCATTAAAGAATGTGACCAATCACAGTAAGCAAATGAGATTCACGCTACAATACAACCAACGTAATTTGGCATAAAAACCAAGTTTTAGTGATTCTGGATCTTTTAGGGCAGCCATGAATTAGCGGTCGCCGGCAATATGATACTGGCATAGTCTATATTTTTTCTAGGTTTGTGTTTCTCACCCAGTAAACAGCACGGAGTAGGGATGAGAACGAAGTCGACTAGCAAAATATTCACTAGAAATAATTCATATGGCAAAACAACTTTTGCCGGGTCACCTAGTAATAGTATAAAATTACATAGCATTTGATCAAAATAGGTTAAATACATATTTGTTTTACTTTTTGTCAGTCGCAATTATTACATTCGTATATTTAATTTTATTTTAAACTATAATTGGCGAAATTGTTTTGAAAAATTTGATGCCTATAAAAAAATTGGTTCATGGAAGTAAATCATTTGTTTGTGTAAATCGAAACAAATACAGTTATTTTGTGTTTAGAAAATATTTGTCTCCATTGAAAAACATTATTTTCTTTTCAATGATACACTTTTGGTGTTGATTCAATTATATTCTATAATAAAACAATATCTGTATATTTCAAATATTTTTTTCCAATTAAACAACTGCTTATTTAGGTCACCAACTTATTGCTCAGTAATTTCAGGAAACAACTGCGGGCCAACGCCCCGACCATCATAGAATTACACCTGAAAAATCAATCAATCAAATAGTCAACACATACCGGCTTCGAGCTTATTAGCTCTCATCGGTACGCCACAGGTGAAGTCGTCCGATAACTGGCGACTGTAACCTTGGCTATTCATGTCTCTCAAAACCGACATACCTGAGTACGCAAAATATAGCACCGCTACGTCTAACTGCCACCTATTGAATTTTTTTTTTTTTATATAAGAAACAATTAGAATTTTTCTTTTCAAACAAACACTTTTCGACTAAATTAGGGAATTGAGGTTTTTTAATTTATGGTTTTTCGAAAGATTATATAATTTAATAAAACATTTAAAAACTTTTCATAAAGAATTAAAAGATTTTACATATTTTCCATTTCCCTCAATTAAGAATATTTTTGAATTAAAGAAACGCATTATTTGATTCGAAATGCACATGCACAAATAATTTTTTTTATTTCATTATTGTAGTTCATGTTTATACAAATTTGAACAAATTGTTTAGCGAAATGAAAAAAAAATTATTTGAAAATCAATTCTTAAAATTAAGTTATCAAAAGTTGTTGAAATTAAATAATTATTTGTTTCAATTAAGCAAATGTTGAAAAAATAAAATTTTCTTACCAAATCAATCAATTTATTTTTGACAAAAAAGTGATCATTACACCAAAAAAGATTTGTTTCTCGATAATAAATCATGTTCAAATTGCATTGCTTGCTTAATTTTTCAGGGTACTGGTATCTGCGGGTAAATACGACCCTGTCTACGGTTGACAGTTATACGCGGAAGCGTTTGATGTTTTTATGTCAGTTCTATGCCGCTTTATATTCTTTTATGTTGATGTTATAAACTATATCTTATATCGAATCATTCGATCTCTCGAATATCAATTATTCCAATTTTCGTTAAATCATTAAAATGTGTGGTGTGCGCATGGGCAATTTATAACTTTTCTGTTGCAATTAGTCTGGTGCTGATACATAGTGTAACGTTATTAATGTAAACCTAATGTAAATTACAATTGATGGTTAAAAAGAGTGGAAGATCCGCCAGGCATACGCTGACGTCACCGGTGAAATAAACCTTGACTAATGGCGATATATAATTAATACGTAAGTTCAGTGGCGCCCTGACCAGCCAAGGAGTCTTACCACTACTATCGGAAAAGGTAATGGTATTGAATATGTAAATTATAAATTATGATATAGATATTTTATATAGAGTTGCTATTAAATACATAATATAATAATAATAATAATATCTCTACCCCTCATTCTAATCACAGGGATTAGCCCAGAAGTCGGAGACTTGTGCGGGAGAGGGGGCGGCATATTATTATTAAGCAGGCCACATTTGCGCCCAGGAACGACTTACGTTGGTAGGCCCTAACCACTATTCAGTGCAGGAATGAGGAAAACCTGGAAAACCTCATTAATTAGGGGGGTGGTCAAATATCAACCGGCATCAATCTCTCACATTGACCCAAGCTAACATTATTCCACCCTACCATACCCGCAGAGAGGGTGCCAATATCTCCACGAATATAGCTTATATACGGTCTACCGGCAGCTGGGCTCGAACCAACTCCGTCTAGTCACCTCGATTCAAGTACTAACGCCTTAAACCGCGCGACCACTGACCGAAGGTGCAACACACATAGATTTTATAGCATACAAAAAGTTAGATGCCTAAATGTTACACGCAAAAAGTTACAGATATTTTTATAAACCTCGTCAGCCGCCATTATTATTTTAATCCCAGTGAGATGTAATTTTATGGATATTTTACATTGTAATTTTGCAGTAATGGATAATAGTGTAGGATATACCTAATTCCATGATTTATTATTGTCACCACAGAAAACAAAATAAATATTAGTCGAGTATAGTGTTCCTGAGTTTAATGTAATTTTACACAATTAATATAAAGAAAATTGTTAGAGGTTCTGAATTTTTTCCTTAATGTCACAACATAACATTACTAAATTAGAAATAACCGATGAAATGCAACATATTGCATTGTAATTTTAGAGATAACAAGATAAAATTTATTACAAAAAAAATAGATACTCACATTTTAATGGATATTAAAGTAATTAGCCATAGTGTTTTCAGACTGTACAGTTTTACTTAATAAATTTAGAGGAACTCAACGTATCGTACACAAATGTGCAGCTTCCATTTGAGAAAATTTATAATGTAATTTTACAGTTGAAGATATAATTCTACAGTTTATTATGGAAAAGTATGAAATTATTAAAGAAATTATAGCAAGTATCTATTAAAAATAGTTTAAAGCTAATTAGAGGGTTTTTTAGATTTTATGTAATTTTTGGATAAGTAATTTATAATATGTTTCAATTAATATACAAATCTATAGCGTTTATTTATCACAATCAGCAGACTGTTTATGACAGCCGTTAGGTTGCATTTTTTATGAATTTTATAATTACAGAAAAGCTGATCTTTCATTCTCAAATTACTGTAAAAGACTTAATGTATTTTTTACAGAATTAATTACGAAAATTGTAAAATACATTAAAACAGCAATAGTGAAACGTGTAATTTAGATATGTACTGGCAATATTAAGATATTGTTCAAATAACTATTGACTAATAATAAATAATGTAATTTTACAAAATGTGAAATTAATACTGTATTATTTATTACATTAGACATGCAACCGTTTGAGTTTCTGATGAACAAATATCCACATTTTCACTTGTTCGTATTGTATAATGTAAAACTATAGATTACATTAAATATTATTAAAATATATATATAAAATAACCGAAATTTTTATTTAAGGCTTTACTAGGTAGTTTTCCATGGGCCGCCACTGTGACGATCTATAATTAATACATTTAGATATAAAAATGTCTGGTGTTTCGGATTGGTGCGTACTAATGCATTGAACTTATAACTTATGTGAATAGCTGGTGTGGTATAAAAATACAAAGACCGCCGGTAATTACAGAAATTCTATAAAATTATCTCCGTCCGTTATCGGCAATTTTTACGCTCGGTCTGAAACAATATCAGAATAAATTAATAAATTAAGCATTAATTACGATTTAAACAACTGACATGTACGAGGAATCAATTTAGTTGCAATTAAAATGGAAGCTAGGGCGATTGCTAATGCCCCTCAAGTTTTTATTTTTTGTTTGTTACCCTGGAATTTTAATTGTAAGGCAATGTAATTTCGCTGAATGTGAAAAGAACCGAAAGAACACGCTTTTTGATTTATCAGTTGATGGAAATTAAAGTACTTACTAAAAGGTTAAATACTAGTGTATATAGATAGCTACATGCTCTTGGACATGACTTCAAAATATATTTGAGTTGTTATTGCCTGTTTTCCAATTTGTGTTTAGAAGAAATGCAACCACTTCATTATCGAGGACAAAATAACTGCTTCTTTTATTTTGATACCATTAAAAACTATTATTTTACACATAAACTCGCACAAATTACCGTCTGGTAAACAGAAAACTAAAATGAAGCGGTGACATATTCGAACATTCTCGTTTTACCGAATTGATGTTGACCGTTTGTTTTTTGCCTGTCACCCGCCACCCTGTTGGCACATCTTAGCAGGAGTTCACCAAAACTAAGTCAATGTCAGCGGCCATAGACACATAGACTTTGAAATATGGTATGGTAGTCACGAAAAGAACATATTTTTTGTAAAATTATCTATTGCAATTACTCTTTCTGCTACAATCTACAATTTCATGCAATCTACATATTCTATTCTTCCTGCAGGTGGTTTAAAAATATACCAACAGGCAATATGGATCGTGTGGCACCGTAAGCAGGAGTTCGATACACCAAAAATGACGGCTTATTGAATTTTCTCACGACAAACAATCTATTTGTACAAACTTTTATTTTATGTTTATGTATGAAAAAATTACAGAAATGGTTACTGAATTATTTTTATAACTTTAACACCCTGTACCTCAGTAAGTCAGTGGCGGATTTATAGAGATGCTCTAGCACCATGGCTCCGGATCAATGGGGACCCTCAACACCTTATTATTTTATAGAATTTAGTTTTGTTTTCTTTTTTATGTGATTATTTGCTTTTTTTCAGATAATTTATAAAAATACTCAAAAATATGATTTTTATTATCAACTTTATACTTTGCTTGTCAAAAATGCACGATATAATAACTATATGATCCCGAAAGGCAATTTATATATACATAGAAACTGGTGAAGTAAAGAGATGAAAGTAACAATAGAACATAAACAGGCCATCCACCACTACATTTTTTGTGCAATTTTAGAACAAAATGGGCCTCAGAATATCGGTATCTTCAAAATAGTTTAAAGTTTATGCATCTCAAACATTTCATGTTCACTATTTACTGCTACTACTTGAACTGTCACTGCTGCTGCTGTCCAGCATAATAGAGACATCCATAAACGCTTTTAAGATATGTCCATAAGGAAGGATACGTTTACATAACATGATATCAATTGTCAAATGTAAAAATATTTTTTTCTTTTGCATCACTCAACTGATTGCAATTGGTTTTATCAGATAAATCTCATCACTTTAATCATTTAAATTACAACGAAAGAAAACTAGTAAAACTTATAGTCATTTTCAGACCAATTCAGATATTGTCAGGTGTACAGTCTCTTAGTGTTACATGAAAATAATTTTGTACAAGAGTTTTTCAAGTATATTGCCAAAGTGAAACCGGAAATATTACCAATAATGATATGACTGAAACTGATAAGATCTGCAACACATTTAATTTGGATCTATTTCATTGTGGGGTTATTTAATATCATGTGTCTTTGGCAGGAGTTCTTCTTGGCTCTGTGACTTTCTTTTCCGTTTTTACTCTCCTGTTTCATTTTATCGAATTGTTACTTCATAGTTTCCAGACAAACCTTAGCTTTAATATTTCAAATTATTTCAAAGTTTGTCACAATACTTTTTGCTTTATCAGAAAAACTTACTTCTCAGTGTTACTTATAAAAATCATTTATTTGTGTATCTAGAATGCGAAATGGTACTTTTTCGTTCAAGAATGGAAGTTAACAATTTTTTTTCGAAAACTAATAAAATATAACCATTTTGTTGTGTACAACAGTTAAATTTATTTTTTAAATCGTTTGAACCGTATTTGAATCAAGACGGTTTAGGCGCGATGGTTATCATAACGATAGCAATCTAATAACAATAAAACAAATAGTTTATAAAAGTAGTGTCAGAATTATATATTCTAATTCATATTCTAAGAGCGTTTAATTCAAAATGAGCTCGGAAAGTGAGGACGAGCATTTAGCACAAATGTCAACATAAAATTAAACCGTTAACGGTGTGGTCAGTATATTACCTGTTAAAAAGTACACTGAATGCCAAAGAAAATAATTTAACTCACTGCAATATTGGCATTTTCATTTTACATGTAGTGCAAAATAAATTGTAACCGTTCTATTTACAATAGTTACTGTTTTGTATTGAAATGTTATATTACTTAAAATGAATATAATTAATAAAAACATAAATGCGTTTCGAAAAAGTGACAAACTATTTATATTTGTTTTATGTTCTAGAACATAAAACTATTTCGCATCTAGGTGACAAAAAGACAATTGATGACAGTTTTCGAAAAACACATTTTGTGAAAGCAGTTTAAAAAGTTAGGTACTGAAGTGTCTCAGGGATCTATTTTGGGACGTTTTCTCCTACACAAACGAGTTTGCAGTTGATACAAATTTTAAGCGGGATACCTATTTAATATTATTTTGAGTTTTCTGCATTTCTACCTCTAAAACTCGGTTTCCACCAGACCTAGTACAATTAGCAGTGTCCAATGTTAAAATCCACCTGTTTCGGCCGTCCTTTTCTGGCACCGGGGGAATAGAGGCATTACGTATGCCGTGAAGGCATTGAAGTGTTACAGGATATGACTAGTGCAGTCATAAGGTCATGGTACAGTGGTCAGTGAGTGAGACGGACCATTAATGGACTGAAAAAAGCCAACAAGACGCATTCATTTGTTATGTGTGTATATCTTTGTTGTGTCCTCTTTTATTTCTGCTCGAGGTAGAAACAGTTTAAATGGAAATTGTGTATTACAGGGAACAATTGTCGTTTCGGTCCCAAGATCCTCGCATTGCATACGGAGTGATCAGCAACCACATGCTCTCGATATTTAATGAAATGTATAAGCATAAATTTATGCTGTTTTTAAATATACTTTTAGGAATTAACAATATTGTGTGAAACTAACTACACTGCGGACTAAAGTCCCGACCACCGTTTAATTACACCCATAATATCTACCCATATATTCTATTGTAAAGGTATTTTAAGCCAATTAATATAAATCAATCTCTTACAATTCCTATCAAGGAAGTCATGTGTATGCTCTTTGATACCAAATATCTAGGTATGCTGATAAACATTTCCATAGACAAAGCTCTATTCAATAGTTATCTAACTTAAAAATTAATATAGGTACATTTACTAACCTGGTTTAATGAAAACATGCTATAAATACCTAAGTTCACTTTTGTAATTGTGGGAACTCGAAAATTTAACCGCAATAGATTAGATCTGATCTATTTCTGCATTTTTTATGATTGCTTCTTCAGTTAAAAAAATTGCAGAAGCTAATAAAGAATATATGGGTAGATATTGTGGGTGTAATTCATCGCTAATCGGGGCTTTAGTCCGAAGAGTAGTTTCACACAATATTGTTAATACCTAAAAATATATAAAAAACGATTACATAAAGAGAAACATTTTTTTTAAATAGATTAGTAGGTAAATGTCATGACTATTTTAAAATTGCTTGGCAGGTTAACGTCACTTTTGACATTGTCGATATTTAATTCAAAATAATTTTAATTTATAGATATAATATTTTTTGTAGTTAGATATTAAATGAGCCACCTTAAGAAGCAATCCTAAAAAATGCAGAAATAGATCAGATCTCATCTATTGTGCTTGAATTTTCGAGTTCTCACAGTTTCAAAAGAGAACTTATGTTTTCATTAAACCAGATTAGAAAATTTAGCTAGATTAATGTTTATTTTAGAAAATTATTGAATAGAGAATAAGTAGATGTTTGATATCAGAGAGCATACATATGACATCATTGATATTAATTGTAAGAGAATTGATTTATATTAATGAGATCAAAATATCTTTAAAATGCGGTTAAATAAATGCATCCGTTTAATAAATTAGTTTAATTGCAAATAAAGTAAATTTCTACTGAATTATTAAATGTAATGTGTGTATCTTTCGTCTGTGAGTGTATCATTATTTATGCTAAACTATAGGAATCGTAGTTATGCTTTTGAATTCGTTTCATATAAAAACGAACACTCGTTTGTGTAATCATTAGTTCAGCCCCAATCTTTAACGCAATCTCGTAATTATCGCTACCTGGAGATTTGCACAAATTAGTTAATTTTCTCCAGTATAAGGTTGTTTTAATTCCAAGCGGCGTATTATTGGAAATCCTTGACTTCTACTGTTTTAATTGCACGAGAATTTTTCGCAAATGGAGGTGTCAATTTTTCTTTGTTCTAAAAAATGTGCGTTGTAGAATCGGGCCAAAATAAAGTCAGTGATTTGCAAGTATTTTTTTCATCATAATAATAATATCTACCTCTCATTCTAATCACGAAGATTAGCCCAGAAGTCGAAGACAGAATGTACCTTTTATGTATAGTTTTTCATATATTTTGAAAATATAAAATATGAAAAAACTATACATAATTTTTATTTATTTTAGTAGGTCGTTATGATACTTGACAGTTAATCAGTTTGACGCTGTCGACATTATTTAATTTCATTTTGACATTTAATTTCAAATAATTTTAATTTATTGGTATAATAATTTTTATAGTTAGATATTTGACTCAAGTTAAAGGAGGCCACCTGATGAAGCAATCCAAAAAAATGCAGAAATAGATCAGATCTCATCTATTGTGGTTGAATTTCGAGTTCCCACTTCATATATAGAGGATATCAGGTTAGTAAATAGAATACATTTTTTAGATAATTATTGAATAGAGTTTTGTCTGTGGGTGTTCATTAGCATACCTAGATGTTTGGTATCAGAGAGCATGCATATGACTTCATTGATAGGAATTGTAGGACATTTGATACATATTAGCTTAAAATACCTTTCTTAAACAGAAAAAAATGTTACAAAAGCTAATAACAAAGTTTACAGAATAAATATTCTGTAAACTTTGCTAATAATAAGGAATATATGGGTAGATATTGTGGGTGTAATTCAACGCAGGTTGGGGCTTTTGTCCACTGAGTAGTTAGTTTCACACAATATTGTTAATACCTGAAAATATATGAAAAACTCAACATTCCTTATTCAGATTAAGAATTAGTAGGTATGGTGTAAATGTGTGTATATTGCACATCCATAATTCATGCAGCTGATGAAAGTGTTATATAGACTAGGAATGCCATTTAAGCGAGATATTTATAAACTTTTCGGCTGACAAAAGAAGTTGCGATACAATGTCCTCGATATCGCTACGCATAGTTCAGGTTCAAAATTGTCTATTTCTTTGATTACATAAACTTTCATAGTTTTGCATATAAGACTGTTTATTTTTGTTTATAAGTACTGAAAATATTTGAAAAATTGTGGGGTTAGAATAGTAAAGTAATGTGTGTCTTCCAAATCACTCACTCACTTTTAAAGGTTTTTATTTTTGAGGAGAATTTAAATAGTAAAAGTGCATAAACAAAACAAGAATTTTAGAATTTTATTTTTAATATTACTTTTGTTCTACGCATTTTATTTTTCGAGATTGCTAAGCCTAAAAACACCACAAATTTGATCATTTTATGGTGAGAAATACGACGGTCTTAATGAAAATAATTATTTATTTTTGCGTTCTCTTTTGAATCGTATGATTCTCAATAAAGTATTTAAAGAGATTATTTCTTATATGGTTAGCCTCTTACACTGAGAAAAATGTTGCTATCATATCTTTATAGTGATTTAGTATAAACTGCGAAAAAAATTAAAAAATAAAAATAATCGTATACATTTTCGAAAACTCAGTAATAGAGGGCACTGAAAAACTGTATTTTAAATTCATTTCATATCTTTTTAACTTAAGTTTGTTGTATTTTTCGTTGCGAAATGATCAAATTTGGTGTTTTTTTCGAAAAGTTAACAAAAAGAAAATTGTTGATGTTCTGTTTATTCATTGTTGCTATTTAAATTTATCAGTTACATGTGAATGTTTTCCCAATAAACTGAAAGTTAATAAAGTGGCGTCATTTTATTGTTTTTGAGAGAGATGACGTCATCTCCCCACTCAAAAATTTCTTGAATGCATCTTAAATAGATTTTTACATTATTTGGGTAAACAGAAAATTATATCTCCTGACCAACATAGTTTTCTGGAAAAAGAATCAACAAGCACTGCTATTCGCTCATTCTATGATCTTAACAAAGCTCTTGATTGCGTTAATCATCAAATTTTATTTAGTAATTTATTTTAATATTGTGTTCGAGGACTGTCTTTAGAATGGATACAATCCATCCTAAACAGTCGAGAACAGTGTGATGGAACATCTAATCTAGAAGTGCCACAGAGTTCAATATTGGGCCCAATATTGTCTTTATTCTTTATAAATGACATAGATACTATGCAATATTCACTTCACAATATCTACAGATAATATATCCTTATCATAGATTGTATAATTGGAATGTCGGTAAGTGGTCGCGCGGTTTAAGGCGTTAGTACTTGAATCGAGGTGACTAGACGGAGTTGGTTCGAGCCCAGCTGCCGGTAGACCGTATATAAGCTATATTCGTGGAGAGGATTGGCACCCTCTCTGCGGGTATGGTAGGGTGGAATAATGTTAGCTTGGGTCAATGTGAGAGATTGATGCTGGTTGATATTTGACTACCCCCCTAATTAATGAGGTTTTCCAGGTTTTCCTCATTCCTGCACTGAATAGTGGTTAGGGCCTACCAACGTAAGTCGTTCCTGGGCGCAAATGCGGCCTGCTTAATAATAATATGCCGCCCCCTCTCCCGCACAAGTCTCCGACTTCTGGGCTAATCCCTGTGATTAGAATGAGGGGTAGAGATATTATTATTATTATTATTAATAGAATATTATTTGATACGTGATTTAATAATAAAAATCTTGATCTGAATCTTGGGAAAACTCACTCTGTAGTCTGAATTAAATTTAACTAGATATTAATTAACAGTTTTGTGATTGAGATTTAATTTAAGACAATGCTCATATTCTGCCGAAGATTTCTTAACATTTTATTCAAAATTTTATTCACTTTTTGGTGTTTACTATCATTTTGATCAACAAGCACGGTGAATAAACTTATATGTATTCGCTTCGCCTTAAGGGGTTGCAAGGATTTGCCTTTTTAAATTCTATTAACGACAGAACGGAAACGTCCCTGTGTCAGTGACTTCCTATCGGGGCCTATAATCAATAAATGCATCGAACAGTTGCAGTCTAAAGGAATTAAACTGTCTTTTAACCGAAAACCGAGGATTCCGCGCCAACCGGAAACGTCAGTAGTCAGAAGTCGTCAATAAAATCGACACAGGTGCGTTTGGATTAGAGGGTTGGAAACGCGCCGACGAGCTAATGTTTTCATTTGGAATTTTTTAATGATAGGACGTAACAATTTATGGCTTATTAGGGGGGGACAAAAGTAGAAGGAATATGAAAATGTTGAAGTTTGTACAAAGCAGATGAAATTTCCAATTGAAAATAATGTGAATGTTATTTATTTTCATTGAACCATACAAAAGTTGTCATTAAGAAAATCAAAACCTTCGTTTATTGCTACTATTATTGTATAAAAAATGTCAGTAAGGAAGTGAGCTTGTTAATACTTTTTTAAATGAAACTACGGTAAATTTAAAAATTAAAGAGACCAGCAAAAGTTAGCTACGAAGTTTTACATTAGGAAATGTAAAAATTTTATCGTTTATTTGCTATTTACGTAAGTAGTGCAATAATACAAAATACAAATGTTATTTTTAGTTCGTTTTTTATCTAATTTTGTTGTTTATTGTTAATAACAAACTATAAACTAATGAATAAATTGTTAGTATTTAAAGAAAAGCGGCAGCCACTGTACACTGATACAAGTTTTTAACGATATTACACAATGGAATGTTCGTTATTTATTGCCTAGGTCAATAGTGTGAAATAACACATCAGAATGTAATGGAAAATTACTACTCGTGAATATGTATTTCTTCATAGTTTTACCACAGTTTGTTATACCATACCGCAGGGGCGTATCCATGGGGGGTAATGGGGGTAATTACCCCCCCCAAGAAGCTTACTGAAATGAAATCCATTACTTTATAATTTTCGAATAAAACAGAGGTGAAGTATTTGTAATTTGAATTACTTGATAATCGCATGCAAACAATATTAAATTGTGTAATAAGTAATATTTCTATAAGTAATATTTAGCGTTTACTAATGTGACTTTCAAATCTAAATTCTATAATTTTGCTCGATGTTGTTGCATATATGAATGCTGAAAATACCTCTGATCTAGAAAAATACAATATTTTTAAATATGCTTTCGTCCCCAGCAAAAACTTTCTCTTTCCCTATTTTTATAATACTGCTGCAATGTATAAATTTTTAATTTATATTTTATTATTGATATTGATATTAACTTCTTTTATGTGACAAAAGTCTTTATTTATGTTTAGTTCTTTAGTCTGTTGATGTTATAAGTCTTTACAATTTTACCCCCTCCAATATAAAATCATAGATACGCCCATGCCATACCGTATACCTATAATTTTACGTTATTATGTATTCTTAGAAGAAATCGTGTCATTTTACATGAAAGATGTAAATGTACCTTTAGTCAAATGGAGATTCATATAATACAGGATGAATTTGGTATTTTCTACGATAATGTGATGTGAACAAGTAATTTTTATCAGTGTCGGAAAACCATATACTTATAAGCAAATGAAAATGGAACAATTTATTTATAAATTGTCATTTGTTTTGTATCAAACATTACACATGTGTAGAATGAAGAAATTCGAGTGATAGAATTTGAAAATTCCGCCCGAGCCATTCGGTTGTGTAATTATTTAAAATAAATGTTTCGTAGTTGTTAAATGTGTTTTTTGACAAATATATTTCTTATTTAGAAATTCACTGCGCATACAATACACCTAATTATATTGAAAAAACCTACACGTATTATAATAAAACTAATTCACTACTTCCGCATAGAGACAACTTGGAAAACCGTAGGGCACTGAAGATCACCTAAGTACAAAAATAAAATGAACTTTCCCAAATTTAATCATTTCAATAAACAGTAACTTACATGACACGAATATACACATTGAAAAACACATCATAAACTTAGATATATCTAGATATATCTGGGTCGTTCAGTGGTCGCGCAGTTTGAGACGTCAGTACTTGAATCAATGTGGCTAGAGCGGTGTAGGTTCGAGCCCCGCAGCCGATAGACCGTATATCAGCTATATTTACGGAGAGGATTAACTCCCTCTCTGTGGGTATAGCAGGGTGCAAGATGTTGTCTTAAGTCAGTGTGAGAGATTGATACCGGTCTATATTTGACCATCCCCCTAATTAATGAGGACGGAGCTTATATAGTAGGCTTGTGACGTCAGATCAATTACAAATCGTTTTGTGGATCTCCCTAAAGGGAGAACTTTAGTTTGGTAATTACAGGCGTTGAATATTTGTATTTAAAAAAAATCGTTTATAAATATATTATACGAATGTATAAGTTATAATTTTGCAATAAATATACATTTTTTCTCGTATGTCCGAACCCATCTATTAGATGCTAGTGGCGTCTGATTGCTGCCACCCTATAGATATCGCAAATTTTTCAAGATACCCCAATAAATCATGCGATACACCGTGCAATTCCATACAGATAGAAAGCGCATACGTAACATCTAATTCCAATCTCCTAAAGTGACAATAAATATTGTTTAGGGCGGCCCATCAAAAATATGATGTTAATTCAGGGAGTCTTCCCCCCAGGAAAACGAAAGCTTTCTATAATTTACCGGCGTCAAAGGCTGGTGGGAACGCAGCGGAGGCGACGAGGCTCCTTCTCTCAGATCGACTGGGATATTTAACATAAATCAAGTTGAAGTATTATTTTTAAACCGAGGAACGTATACGTTGATATCGGTGTAAAAATTAAATTCGCGCGGGATATTTATGTGTATAACTTAGGGATGTTCCTCCTGACGGTCTTATTTATATTCGTTCAACACATATTTTTGAGGTTTAGGCGCCCCCCTGTCACGTCGTAATACAGTCCTTTGCGGTGCGAAGTAAAATTTGCCTGTATGGATATCGTGAATAATATTTACGTTATCAAATCAATACGTAGTAACTAAATATTATTTGTTTCCTCTTACCCCCTACTTGTTACGCCACTATTTTATATAATAATAATAATAATTCGATTCAGACTTACGGGTGTTGTATTATCATGTACGACACTCGTATGAGACAGACGAGACGCCAGTGCTGCCTTATGCTCCGGGGGATATAGAATCCGTTGTGGTGAATGAGAAGTGCCGAATTTATTGGAACTATTCATTCCCCACCCTCAGGCAAATTCAAGCCAATAAGCCTGATGTAGTCCTCCTCGACCACCAACTTAGGACGATGTTTGTGATTGAGTTCTTGGCTCCCGCAGATAACAACCTCGTCCTAAAAGAGGAGGAGAAGCGGAGGAAGTATCGAGATCTTCTCTCCGAGCTCCGCAGGCTGTATCCAGACCACTCTGTTGAGGTTGTGGTGGTAATTATAGGCGTCCTGGGTGGAATGAGACATACGCTGCTTTCTGAATTAAAGATCATACCGGCTTGCCGAAATTCGGCAGAGATCATAGCCGGCACAATGCAGAATTCGGACGCACATGTATCAATCCTTTGTAGGAAATTAGCTATTCAAAATTATGTGATTTATAATTTAAGGGAATTCGTCGGTCTTGACGTTTTAAAAATGTACTATTTTGGACAAGTGTATCCAGTCTTGAACTATTTAATTAATTGTTCTAGTAATTGTTCTACTATTTACAACTTATAGCACAAAAAAGAATTATTCGTAGCATGCTGTTTAAGTAAAAATTTCAATCTTGCCGTCAATTGTTTAATTGAATATTGACAGTTGTGTTCATGTATATTCTTACATGCGTTACATGTCAAGATTCATCCTGATGAATTTTCACAATATTTAGACAGACAAATTGGATACAATCTCCGAAATCAAAATAATATTCTTTTCCCTCAACATCATTTGACTAAATCAGCAAATAGTTCAATTGTTTTGGCTCCAAGGCTATTGAATCATCTCCCAGCAAGGGTCAAACAAATTGACAGCATTCCGGTTTGTAAAAGAATTGTTAGGCGTATGTTGTTGGCCAACTCGTTTTACAATTTGCAAGAATATTTTGAATGTCATCTTTATAGTTTAAATATATTTTTGTTGTTTGTGATATTATTGTATTTTAGTTTGTTCTTTATCATTTATTTGTTGACAATGTGATATATTTACTATTCCTATGTCTTGTGACTTGTTCTATACACTTTGGTGTGTCTACGGCATAAAGTTTATTAAAAAAGATCATATATATAGATGGTTGCTCTCTTATGTTGCTCTCCGGATTTTATTTACCTTTTTAGCTTTGCACCAATTTCCAATCTATTAATACTCTAATTGATACGAAAAATATTTTAAATTGAAGCAATCGTATAAATTTACAGATATAGCTACGGTCTACTGTAAATTTGTTTGTACTTTTATTGTATATTTACATCAAATTTCATAAAATATTTCATAAAATAGTTTTTCAATTATAGGCACACAATATGCGCACATTTTATTTAGTGTTGGCAAAACAAGACAATAGTTTCTTTAAAGTCTTGTTCTTACTCGATATTACAAGATCTTGTTTTGTATAGTATTGCGAGTATCGCAATTTTGCAAGGCCGACATCATTCTTGCATACAAATGAGAAACATAGGACTTTATTATAAATTTGATAACAGTGGTTGTTACTCTCGGTCGGCTACAGTCTCGCTCGGAACTCCACGCAACTGCCGATATGGTCGATCGGTAGAAGTTATAAAATGAGGAAACGGCCAATTGTTTTTTATAATAAGTAATAAGTAATGGACGAAATAGACGAAACAGAATTGGAGCTATTTCAGTCAAGTGTCAATGAATTTATTATTAGTTCTAGTTCTGCACAACTGAACAAAAGTATATACTTGTCTTGTTTTGTCATACCAACACATTATTAAGAAAAAGCAAGAGAAGACACCAACACTCATTTATTATTTATGAAAACCAGCAAAAGTGTACAATTTAGAAAATGTTCAACTTTTCTCAGTGTGTGAAGGTTCCAGTGATTCATCTAAGCCCTGTACGATATTTTCTATGAAAACAGATACATACACACACATACAAATAATCGGCTGCAAAAACCTTCAAAATACAGTAATAATTATTATCGATCACCCGCTAATATCCTCGCATTACACACCTCCTTCCGTGCAATCTTATTAGATATTTTATTATGCCCGAATCCCCATTGTTACCCGTCGATTATGATTGATGCGTCATTATCGACGAAAAATTGTTGAAATGTGTAGCACATCGCATTGAATTTATTGAATGGGAGAACACTAATGGGCTCCTTTTAACCCAAATAATACCGACAGGTAGTTGGTAGTAAAACTCGCTTTGTCCGGGGCGAGCATTAACAAAAAGGGGTTCTTTAAACAGCCAAAGGGTGAATCTCGGAACATAATACCTATATAAAAATGTAGAACAGACTCGACGTACCTACCGGGTGAGAAAAATTATGTTTCATTGAATATTAATTTGTTTTTCACGTTATCCATAGTTGTCCTTTGCCTTGGCGAAAAACTATTATATTGAATTTTTGTGAAAATCAACAAATCGACTAAAAAAGCGTCCGAAGAATCAGTGAAATTGGTAAAAGTGTGATGTGCAAAAAATACTCCATTGAAGGAACTAAATACATTAAAAATAAGACCTGAGGACAACAGTTACTTTTGATAATTAAGTACTTATTATCTTCACGTAACGTAACTCAATAATTTTTTTACTGTTTTAGAAAGGTATTTTATGCTAATATAAATCAAATCTCCTTAGCTTAAAATACCTTTCTAAAACAGTAAAAAAGCTAATAATAAGGAATATATGGGTAGATATTGTGGGTGTAATTCAACGCAGGTTGGGGCTTTTGTCCACTGAATAGTTTGTTAGTTTCACACAATATTATTAATACCTAAAAATATATAAGTAACTCAATAATTTTGAACAAGAAAAGTAATTTTTACTTTAACTTATGTTATTGTTGTTGTGCCAGAAAATTTTCGTCAACCAATAAGCAAATAATTTTTGTATGTCTTTTTGTATCAAAATTTGTCTACAATTTTTACTGAAACAAGCTTTCAAATTGTCCAAACTGGTGTATTTTTTTAAATGTGTTTTTGAAAAGTTGAATTCTTGAACTAACTCTTCATTTATTGGCAACCTAAATTATTTCTTATTTTTATAAAATTCTGCATTTTTTTTAGAGGAACGCCCTATAGCATTTATACCAACCCATTGTCTTGTACATTTTTCATTTCTATATCCTAGGAAGAATCTTGAATGCTAATTGGTGACTGACGAAGAAAGGAATATTTTCCAAAAATGTTACAAAATTGATCATTAGAAATGGCAAATTTTTTTCTCACGTTCGTTTTTGCGTTTGGAATCTCGACCAGTATTCTCCCATGTCTTTCACTGATACCAATAATCAACACTATCTAAAATAAGTAACAGTTTCAGTATTTGGAGAGAAGTGTTAAAATTACACTTTACCTTCATTATCAAGTGGGTTTTATCATCTGCTTCTTTAAAAAAAATTCTCAACTTTTGATTTTCTTAAAATACTAGATTTTCTGGATCTATGTCCTACCAATTTTTGTTTAAGGAAGCAATTAAACTTGGAAATTTCATTATGTCAATATTGTTTTTATATTATTGAGTAGACCACAAGTTGGAACTCTGGATATTTGTTGAAAATAGATTAGAAGGACTGCCTCAGTGCTAACAGTTATTCCATGTTGATGACTCCAATATTGAAATAAGCTATACGCATTTTCATGTTTATCTTTAGATTTTGTCAGCAAGAATGATTGAATCGCGATTTTTGATAATTCTTCTATATCATCTTCCATATTATCGTTGTAAGCAAAAGATTCTGGCATCTTTCATAAATCACTGACACAATAATACGAAAACCTAATAAACAAACTTGTTTCTATATCAACATACTCCCAGGATTTTTGATTCACATTTTCGAAATTCACAATTTTTATTACTACTACTATAGTTATTTGAGCTATTTTCAAAACACTGTTAAAAAAAAATCATGTGCGCAACTGGTAGGGAAAGCGTCTTCCGCATCAGGCGTAAAAAACTACGCGTCGTGGTTACTCTCTGTCCAAAGTTCTACTGATAAAATACATAAATAAATATTTCAAAAACCAAAAGCGCTAGAGAACCGATTGCAATTTCAGATTTCTTAGGGTCATTATAATCTAAAGAAATTTTATCAGGTTTTTCAATACCTACAAGTTTTCCGAACAAAATATGAAAATTATTTAAAAAACATAAATCTCATATAAAGTTTGCGTATACGTATTTGAGAATACGCAGGTGTACTAATTTTGTATCAATGTTGTTTTTTACAGATAGTAAAACATCGAATTATCTAGAGTTTAAAGTTGATTCATAGCTGGTATCTCATTTTATATCTTTCGATTCTCTCTTCCAAATTAATGATTTTTTTTTAATACAGACAATATATTTTAATATTTCTCGGTTAATGAACATAATCTGATATTTTGTCTTTACTTTACTTTCTGTTGTCTGGCTCACCCAGTATCTCCATTTGCGTATCGCCCCAGGTGGATCGGTGATCGAGAGTGAATTTATTGGGTCATATTTGGTTAAGAAAAGAAATCGGGAATCCTGAGTGTTCTCAGGTGACACTCCGATATTCCGTTTGTTGAGCGTATTTTATTTAAATAAATGTCTGCGGTCTTAAGTACACACAAAAGGGGTCGAGTTTGGAATCGAATCGACTGGAAACGTTTCTCATGGAATATTAGGGGTATTAGAATGGCATTCGGGAGCTCGATAAACAATTTAAGGCTAATCTTTAGGGAATAATTCCTAAGTCTTTCTTTGAGTTGTTAAAGTCAAGAGAGACGTGTCGCATTCGATACTATAAATCAGAAATTAAAATTTGGCGATATTCACATCATTTTTGTGCAATTTGAGTATATAAATTAAAATACAGTAAGTACCTATAGAATCTAAACGAATTGTGTGATAGAAAAGGTCCTGATAAATCTTAATATTTGTTTTTTTATTATTATGGATTTATACTCGGTTTATACAAGGTGCACATTATGACGTGTCAAAAATAAAATGTTTTTCTTATACAAGCTGTAAATTTAAGAAAATTGTCTTATATCTACATTTGCAGTGCACCTTCTGTATATTTGAGGCACAAGGTTTCAAGAAAATGTATAACGTCATCATATAAACAATAGTAGATGTTAAAATTGTATAAATATTGTACGCACAAGACTCTCCAAGTTTCAATATCACAACAAATCCGCGGCCTATTTATAAGTTATATTTTTTATATTTTCCTCAAGAGTTATGTGACAAGACACTGAAAAAAATTATTTTTCGTTTTTTGAAATGTCGAACTAACTTTGAACGAAAGTAATTTTGGTGTTTGGACACAACTTTTATAGTGTTTTTGGTTCCAGTTTAAACAAATTTCTATAAATTTAAAGTAGTACACTGTGTTAAGACGACAACGTGTCAAAATGAGTGTGTTGATAGACAAAACATTTGCTCTTGGAGATACGGAATGTTTAAATTTATTAACATACAGACATATTTAAGAATGTAGACATACAGAATATTTTAAAAAGTTGAGGTTTTACCCTGCCTACCTATATACAAAAATATCTACGTGTTGAAGTTGAATTTTTAAAATTGGTGTTTTTCGAAATAATTTTGTCAATTTTCCATGTATCAATTTGAAAGTTAAGGTACTTTGTAAAGGACACCTAAAAAACACGCGTACAAACTGGAGGGAAGAGGTTACTTTGCCTCCTTTATTTTTTTAACATAGATACGATTTTTTCCAATGTTTTATCACAAAATTTTATGTAGAATATTTTAGATATAAGTTTTGAAGATACCACCGCAAGAGCAAGAGAGAAATGGCTAGCACATACCTAATAACGTTTCTATATTTTAAATTACTAAGAAACGCCCAAGGAGCAATTTATGGATGGTTTACCGATATTCAAAATGGTTTAATAGATTTTATTTAATGTCTCCGAGCATAGAGTTAGCCACATTTACCATTTTTATGTAAATAAACTATTTCACAATACGTCATCGATATACGACATGGGATAAATTGTGCGCAGTCTTTGGTGAAGTCACGTGTTGTATATAACCTTAACCTTAAATAGCAACGTAACACGTACGTAAACTAAATGTGGTATTTTTATTAGTTTAGATTTTTTTATATAACAATGGGCCAAGTGTGTTGATAATAACGACCTGTGAATATATTATTAGTGAAACTGAGTGTCTAATCAAAATGGGTTAGTTCTGTTTCACGAAATGCACAGAAAATTTGCTTATATATTTCATCCTTCTTCACGACGATTTGTTTATTTGACACAACGAATCCGAAATACAGGCAATTGCGAAAGGCATATATAATTTTCACATGTAAGTACTGTGAGCGTACAGGACCGGCTTACATAATATAAAAATGCGAGTTATTTATGATTATTAATATTAATACTTTATTGGGCTATTTTTTGCATTTTGCACCTGTTCTTCGAATAAGTAGACTTGTACTTTACTAAAATTCCTGCCCCACTTTCAAAATATCTGTATATTCACAGTATCAGTGTTTTACAAAAAAGGTATCTTGTTAAATAACTTTCGACATATCTAAAAAATGCTAGCAGTTAGTATGATAAAACGGAAAAGCCATATTTTACCTAAATATTTATAAATTCAGAATTTGACGAGAAATTTAACTTATTTTCATTGGTATGAGAAATATAAATAAAGTGGAACAAGTTAGACATATCTACTGTATGGAAAATAATTTTAATCATAAACCTTATACAAAAGTGTAGCTGAACAAACTTTTAAAATATGATAAAAAACATGATAAAATTGTTTCAAATTTATTAGTTATCATCAAAAATAGTTTTCTTTATTTTTGATGGACCAAATTTTTTAACACACTGTATAAATAAAATATTTTTAAATTTGATCCAACAAAGCAGTTCTTCATTTTTGAAATGTAAGATTTCGCCTCTATCTTTGAAGCCAAGTTTTGATCTCTTTAGTAACTTGACATATCTCTGGCAGTATTTATTTTTGAAAATTTCTTAATCAACTCCAACTACACCCCGTATCACTTCTTCACCGCGCCGGCTACCCCAAGGTGTACCCCAATAATTAATAGCACTCAACAATTAGCCTAATAATGGAAAGCCAGTCATAGTCCCCGGCCGGCACGCAACCTATCGATATATCTGTCGAAAAAAATTGTCAAGGGACTATACATATTCAATGTCCGTAATTAATTTTACAAAAACCCCCGACAAGTAAGGCATATCGCGTAGATGACCGTTAGATTATCTCGCACGAGATCTCCAAATGTTAAAAATTGTCGAAAGAGCCCGCAACTGTCGGGTATTAACAGGTGATATTAGCCCGAGATAAGGCAGTTCGGGTTATTTTTTATTCCGATAATTATTAGCCCTATTTTTCGCCTTGTTATGTTACAACACACCGAGTCTCTACGTTATGAATATTTATTTGTTTCCATTTTTTTTACCCCTATGTGTGCGCCAGTCGAACGGAACAATCGATAGGAGAAATAGGAATGACGCATTTCGGTCGGTTGACGCTGTGTGAAAATGTTAATTGCATGTATAGGGTGATTAAGAACTTATCTAAAAATTTGTTTTTAATGTGCAGGGGACTTAATACAATTTTGTAACAAAAATCAAATAGGGCATAGCACTGGAGACTGAAAAATATATAGAAATTCCCAAGGAAAGAAATAAATAACATTTTGTAACACCTATTTTATTAGTCGCGTCAAATTAGCATGAAAAAAGTGAAAATGGGCAACTTTTTGCGGAGAAGTCCGATTGAGAATCGGTTTTCAGGGAATTGTTTATAACAAAAGGTACATCTAACCTCTGTACGCTCGTAAGATTTTAATTGTTTATTTAACAAATGACCCATTTTTGTTGAACATATGGCAAATGTCACACACGATTCAACGAAAATGTCTAGAAAATGTTTTCGAGGTCCCTTTTTTATCACTTTGATGTTAGCTTTATTATTTATTGCTAAATTGTTGTAACTGGGCTAATTAACAAATTAAAAACTCCACTCCCGAAATCACTAGAAAACCGGAATTTCTTCCATGATTTCTGGCTTATTAAGGCAAACCATCGGCACAAGATTTTTGCAAATATAATTGTTTATTGTTCGATTGTTGCAACCTCGCTAATTAACAAATTAATACTCTACTCCCGCAATCGTTGGAAACCCAGTTTTTTTTGCAATAATAAGTCTGGGATCATGGGGAGAACCATCGGCACAAGGTTTTTGCACGTACATAATTGTTTATTTTCCAATTGTTGCGGCCTAGCTAATTAACAAATTAATAAGTTAACGCCCGAAATCACTAGAAAAACAGATTTTTTTGCAATAACTCTAGGATGATGAGGAGAGGCATTGCCACAAAATAATTGCAAATATAATTGTGTATTGTTCGATTGTTGCAACCTCGCTAATTAACAAATTAATGATTCTTCTCCCGGAATCGTTAGAAAATCGGATTTTTTTTTTCAATAATTCTGGGATCAATTGAACAATAAACAATTATATTTGCAAAAATCTTGTGGAGATGGTTCGCCTTAAAAAGACAGAAATTCCGGAAAAAATTTCGGGTCTGTAGTGATTCCGGGAGTAGAGTTATTAATTTGTTAATTAGCCAGGTTGCAAAAATAGAAAAATAAACAATTTCATGTAAAAACCTTGTGCCGATGGTTTGCCGTAATAAGCCAGAAATCCTGGAAAAAATTCCGGTTCTCTAGGGACTTCGTGAACATTTTCCAGACATTTTTGTTAAATCGTGTGTGACATTTGCCATATGTTCAACAAAAATGGGTCATTTGTTAAATAAACAATTAAAAATTTGCGAGCGTACAGAGGTTAGATGTACCTTTTGTTATAAACAATTCCCTGAACATTTTGCAGAAAACCGCATCTCAATCGGACCTCTCCGCAAAACGTTGCAAGTGAAATGCTAATTTGACGCGACTATATACAGCAAATTCAGCTGTTTTTGCCGCTATTATTATTAATTATTATTAATAGAATTAATTTGGGCCGGTCTTACCCAGTTTTTACAAACTAAAACAAATGATTTAAATTCAGGAGATCGTGGCGAACATGGTCCGGTCTTCCTCGTCCAATGCCTGACATAATTTAGCCTCGTGTATTATACACCACACTGCTGCAATGCGCCGTGGAAGCTCTGGATTACCCGATTGGATTACAAATTTCTCGTTACAATATACACACAGTGCGGAGTAATATTTTACCTGCTTTATTGTAGGAACTGCTTAAGACAGTTAACGTCCAGAAAAAGTTAAGTTAAAATAATAACATTAGATACGTTAGTATTTAAATAGTGTTGCATATGCAACATAAACATTATAGGTGATTCTAAAAGTAGCACCATAAATTTAATTGCATTTTCTAGTTACAAAAATTAGACGAAAAATTTCGTTTTCGTCTTACGGGATGTGAAAGGTTTGTTCCTGATGACCACGATTGTTAGGTGTTTGTAGATAATAATTACAAATAGGTACACCTAAACATAGGTACTATTGCTATAATAATGACACTCTTTAAAATTAATTTAGCGACTTGTTTTGAACTGCTGGGATATTAGCAACAAAACTTGCTTTAATTTTTGGTATTAGTTCTTAATTGTTCTACTCACCAATATATTTCATTCAGATATCTGGTACCAGATAATTGTGACCAGATTCGCCATAAATTAACTTGCAGCAGGTCATGTTAACTACAAATTGTTACAAAAAAATTTATGTACACACAACTATCAAAGAAGCACGTAACGCACTAGTCACAATTATACTACTATAATTACTAAATATTTTTAGGTTAACGACAGCAGCTGACGGTTTGCAACGTTGTCGTGCGCAACGAATTCTAAGTCCTAGAAGGAGGCTTTTCAGGCTTTGTTTGCGAATTTATATAAATAAGACAACTGTCCGCAACGCAAAGTGTTAGTACGATCGAACGTCATCGATGAGAGGTCAGAGATTTGGATGCGGCGGTCATTAGCGTGTTTTCTAACAATATAATAGTAGTTCAAAATATGAAAGTTCACATTGAAAGGAGTAAATTTATTGGGTAATATTCTACAATTTTTGTAATTACATAAATATTGAAAAATGCGAGGTTAAGTACTGAGTGAACTATAATTGAGATATCATTTTTACGCACAGAGTAAAATATGTGTCATTTGTATGCATGTCAAAATGAATCCCGCTACTGCTACTGCCGTTGTGTCTTTTCGGTTATACGTAGGTATACTCTGTCCTTATTAAATTTTTAGTTCTTTTTCTAGTTGTTGGCTACAGCTGAAAGTAATATATTACATTCATAAATCTCCGTCTAGGGGTTAGAATTTGTTGGTCGCGCGTTACTTTACGTAACAGTTTAAAGGATTTTTGGAGGAACAATTGTTCATTCGCTTCATTAATACTGATATAAAAAATAAATTACAGAAGCTTTTAGTTAACCTTAGTTGTATTTTTATTTGTAATTTTATAACACAGTTTTGCTGTTTGTTGCAGTTGTTATTTTTTAAATGTATTTGTAGAGAAACTGTTCGTTTTAGACTTTTTTTATTGCTTTTGATCAGATAAACAATCTCTTAAAGTTACGGCATTCATATTCCGTACACCCTATATAGAAATTTTATCTTATTTTGGATTCTAAAACACGCAGTAACATTTATGGAACTACTTTTGGAATAACTAAAATAGTACCTAACTTTTTAGAACCTTATTTATTAATTTAAATCATATTTTGTAAGAAATTTTAAGTATTCTTGAAGTCATAATTTTCTGGAAAAATCCGTGTCACACACCGAAGTCTCAAACTTTAGTATAACAATTGTCCCATTTTTTGTGGTACTTTTTGCTATTATTGTATGATGCCCTCTTGAAAGCAGACTCCTTACAGATTTAAAAATATTCAATTTCTCGATGAAAGGAGCACGATAGCATTTAGAAACACAAGGAGAAAGAAGGGCTAAGAGGGACCAAAGTCCCGCGTATTCGAAACCGGGATGAAAATGGTGAAATAATTACGGATTGAATTAAGAAACATATGGCCTTGCTTACTGTTATTGCCCGCGACCAATAACCGCGCCACTTACAACTTCTGCGAAGTTCGTTTCACAAAGCTAAAACGGAAGTTGTGGCAGTGCCTAACAGAAACTGCCTCTCATTATCGCCATTTTTTATGCACTTCGAGAAAGACAAGGAAATTAGTGTCGTAAGACTAATTCGACTGTAAGGAACGATATAAATAAATGTATAAAACAGCTTTTCAGAAATCAATTAATGGGAAAGTTGCATTAATTTTATATTAGTTTGAAATGTATTACCGGGCAATCTTTGAAATTCATAGACAGGTGTTTGCGTGGATACAGGTACAGGTTACGGTGTTGGTGACGTAAATAGGGGTTTGTTTTTTGTATTTTTGCGTTTTTGTGGCATTTATGGGCCATAAATACATAGTGTAAATACTGTATACCCAACTAGCAAAATGGAACTTTAAAAGAAGCGAATTATTTTATAACTATCGAATTGCGTTGTTTAACGAACAGTTTGATTTTATAGAGCAAAGAATTGCCATAATTTTGTTCCTGAAGAAAGTAATTCTATAAAATTGTTTTATAATAGTTTTTACAACGTGTCTTATAGGATAGGTATATAATTTTTAGTTCTTTAAATTTTTTTAAAAAGTATTATAATACGTTATACAACATTTAAAAAAATTATATATAAGAATTGTAAATATATTGTGAAGGAGTTGTATACTTAGGCAAAGGACTTTTAATTATAATCTTATAAAATAGTTGTATAAACATGTTTTATTAAGGAGATATAAGGATTTAAAAAAAAATATTATATAGCCTCGAAATGCGCTTATTTATAAAATAGTTTTATAGTTGTGTTTAATCTATAAAAATATTCCCTGTTTTATAAATGTGTTATACAACAAAATTGTGGCTTGAGAAAACAAAATTATTGTATATATCGCGTAATAAAATTCCAAACCTAACCTTAATTTTTGAACTCCTAAGATATCGTTTCCAGTCAAACGTGCCAACGTTCAATTTTAGTTATAGGTTTTATTATATAAATAATGATGGTGTCCATGTGCGGGAACTCACATTAAAAATGCTTCATGGCTGCGAAAAAATACGAAAAACCAGTACGAGAAAGTAACTTTGACTTAATTTTTTGGTAATGCAATAATTATGTTAGTTTTTAAATTAAATATCTATTATTATAATTAACTAATAATACCTAAAAATATTAATATACATAATGATAATATTTTCTAAATTTTTTATAAAACTTGGCAACTTTTTTCGATACAAACATTATCTATTTGTGCAGACAAATTTTTAAATATATTTGAGACTATAAAATCATTTTATCGTATAAAGTTCTAATTTACACTAAAATATTTTGTTATGCTTTTATGTGGAATAAAATCATTGTATTATAAGTCGCCATTTTTAAATAAAGATTTGTTGGATCAGCGACTGCCGCCATTATGGAAAATTTTACTATTTTTGGAAGACTATTTTATAACAAGATCATTAAATATAATTATACAACGATATTATAAATTAAAGAAAGCATAATTTTAATATTTTTATAATTTATTTTTTTATAATTTTAAAGCAAATGTGGTCTAAACTAAAGCGCATAATTTTTTTGTCACAAACATATATATATATATAGTTATCAATAAAATTTGCGGCGCAATAAAATTTTTGTTGCTGAAACACTGATTGTTGAAATGATAATATTGTAAGTATTAGGTATACCTATCTACCATTTACACAAATGATCACCATTGAGTGACCTCGTTTTGTCTTTTTGGTTCTAATATTCTTCACTAAAAAATATAATGTTTCTTTAAATGATACAAAAATACAGACTACAAAACGTTTTTATAGTTGCTGTATAAAATTGTTTTAAAAGTGTGTTGTATACATTTTTTATAGAACTGTTACATTACCAAAATGTTTTATAAAAGTGGGCCCTTTTCGATTCTATAAGTATCGTATAAAGGCATTTAACCACGTTATATGAATTTGAAGCTCCTATAAGATTCATTTTATAGCAATTTATACAACTTTTATAAAATTTATTTTGCTAGTTGGGTAGGTAATGCCATAGTCATTAGTGGTGATGTGGTAAACTTTCGGTATTGTTAAACGTAACTTATTGCTTTGTTTACAAAATATATCTGCTCGTGACAACTACGGCGACAATGCTGCTGGGTAAGTACCAGATAGATGATTTTACTTGAGGTATTTATTAAATCAAATAACATTATACATCACGTAAATGGTAGGAGCAAATACAGAACATGTTATTTGGAATCGAAACGAAGAGCTGAATACAATAAATGAGATTGACATTGGCCTTCACAAGCAATGTTGCAATGCTGGAGAGCTTAACGTTTTTGGCACGGTGAAATATTTTTGATTTGTCATTTCTCCTACACATATTTGGAAAACCATGCAATTTGCCCATTGTGCCATTATATTTTCGATATACAATATTCATTTTTTTTTTCTATTGAAGGTTTGGATATTAATGGATGAAGATTATAATTTAAAAATTGACGGTTATATTCTCAGTGGTTCACGATTTAGGTATAATTCTATTGGAAATCCTATTTTATCTATCTCACTGCCTTAACATAGTAGTTTATTTTCCTTCTGGCGGTAAACCAGAGAAAATGTTTTCACATTCTGAATTTGATTTATTTGCGTTTGTACAAGCATATTTTCCTGATTTTGCTCAACGCGTAAAGCTCAACTCTGTCATGTTCCCAAGTGGCTTAGACACAGATAGGTAATAATGGCTTGTCATGGATATTTCGTTTTTTCAATTCGTCAAAGATTTTGAAAGATAATACATATTTATAACAGAAGTATTAAAAGGAATTCAAATTTATAAATTACAGTTTCCAATATCTGTAATTTTTTATAATCATAAAGTATTATGCTGTTAGTTAAAATGTTTATAATGCCTATAAGTTCAATAATACGTATACATTTTAAAGATGTCAGCAATGGGAAGATAGTTTAGGCTTTGTCGGAGAGCATACATTTGCCAAACCAACACCTGCAGAGGCCGACAGAGGTTTACCAATATGTGCTGCGCATTTCAGTTATGAATCATTCATTTCGTCAGGCAAACGTTTGTTAAAATCTGCGATCCCTATAAAATTAGAGTTAAACGGTAATTTAAGATATTGCATTAATGATATGTACTATGTTAATTTAAGAGTAAAGTTTAAGGTGATGTACAACATGTTGATATCCCGCGTAACGCACTTGTCAGGTTGATTTACGACTTCAGGTAATAAACCGTGACTTAGGTCTACTTTCTGTAATTTTTCGCACAAAAATGTCAACAATCGGATCAGAACTTTCATACGTCCCCTACGACACTTGATAATTTTAATTCCTCCAAATTTATTAATTGAGTTAAAGCAGGAAAAGTACGGCCCTCTGCTGGCGAGCATCCGACGACTCCTTCTCCTTTGTGAGATGTTCCTACAGGATAATCTGGATTCTAACAGAAATTGGCAATGTGCTTTAAAACAATTAAAACTGAACGGGAGGGTGGCATCGAAAAAATCGGATGATTTGTAGAGAGGGGGGACGCCTCGCCAAGGCAAGAGTTAATTTTATATCTGGTGATATCTGAACGCCGAACGCTTACCTCCTCTTGCCCCTCTCCGGAAATTTATCTAAAATCGATGGGTGCTTAATTAATTAAATTAAAATAGCGCCGGATTTATGGACCAATCGGGACGAGGAAACATCTTCGACGGTACGTCACTGCGCTGCGTCAGTTTTATGTTGTACCGTTCAAATGAAATGTGCCTGCCGGTACCTATATTTTATCCCGAAAGACTAAAGTGCATTTCTGATTCTGAGGCATTCAGTCACTTTAGTTTTGTAGTTGGGAGTGACCTTTTACCCCTTAAAAATAACAATTAAAACAGTTTAATGGATAGACTGCAAAATTTAAATTCAGTTTCTGCAAAACTAAAATTAATATTTTAGCTCCCCAAATAAATTAATGACTAAAATAGCGCTTTCAGTTTACCAACTTCACAATGAATAGATGCTGAATTTTGAAGACAACACCTGAAGGAACGACGAAAGTAAATATCAAGTATGAGGCTAAAGTGCATTTTAATCTCGAAGAATTAAAAGGCACTTTAGTTTCAAAATATATCTCCGCTTCATGACCAAACTAAATTTAATTTAATTAATTTAAATAGTTTGTTACGGGACTAAGCTTTTGAGAACTAAAATTGATACTTTAATTCTCCAAATAAAAGACTAAAATGACTAGTTCGTAGTACAGGGAAATATTTAGTGAATTCTGAGAACGGCATTTGAAAGTGCAACTAAATTAAATGATGAAGGATAAATTGCATCATTGATCTCGAAGAATTAAAAGACGCTTTAGTTTCCAAGTGTTATATGCTCTGTGCAGTTTGAATAACCAAAATTTGTTCAACTTTGATCGGGGCTTTAGTCCGCAGAGTAGTTAATGTCTAATAAAGAATGTATATAAATAAAACCGATAACATGAAAGGTATATTTTTGGATAAAGTAGGTGGATATTTTTATATTTTTTTGTCGGATCATTTTTGGCACTGTCGAAATTGAAATTCAAATGATTTTAATTTATATAATAATCCTTATAGTTAGATATCTGAGTCAACTTAAAGGAGGCCACCTGAAGAAACAATCCTAAAAATGCAGAAATAGGTTAGATCTCATCTATAGTGGGTGAATTTTCGAGTTGCTATAGTTTCAAAAGTGAACTAACGTAATGCTTATAGAATGTTCCATTAAACCAGGTATGACTTTTTTTGTAATAAATTTAATTAGTTTAACTGTTATTTCAAACAGATAATTGTTGAATAGATCTTTGTCTATGGAATTGTTCATTAGCATACCTAGGTATTTGGTTATTATCTTAAATACCTTTACAATACAGTAAACTTTCACAAAAGCTAATAATAAATAATATATGGGTAGATGTGGGTGTAATTCAATGCTGGTCGGGGCTTTAGAGTAGTTAGTTAATACCTAATAAAAAAATAATGTCAAAGTTAATACACGTATTCCAACGCTAGCTTAGTTTCACTATTCCTCAAGTATAAGAATACTTCATTGAAAAATTAACCTATTTTTGTATAATAATAATATTATATGTTCATATACTTATGAGAAAAAATTATGTAATATACATTATTCAAGTCAACAATTGTTATTCTTAAATAAAGTTATGTTTTCTTTATTTCAAGTTTTAAATGAATTGAAAGAATTATTGCAAATATTTGAAATAATTTTGAATAAAGTAAATAATAACATTGAATTAAGAACAAATAAAACAGAGGTACATAATTAGTATGTCAGTATTTTTGCTCTATGGTATTTCTTTCTCGAGTAATGAATAGTTACTGTTCTACTCACCTTATAATAAATAGTTAAATACTATTTTCACAGTAAGACTTATAGCAAAATGTCAGACATTAGCGGCACACTAGACATATACTGCTTTTGAACTTGGCAGCTCCGTATTTATTGGAGGTGAGGCAACCGACGACAGTATAGCAAATCTATCTGTGCAATCATGGATTTTATTGTGTAATTTTTGTAAAAAGTTTTAAGACGGTGCAACATTCTTTCCATTTCTTTTTCTACATCCACTCTTTGCGAAAGTATTACTATTACCGCATATGCAGATATAACAGCGATTGACAAAAAGACACTCTACCTGTACTCACCCTTCAGTCACCCCGTATCACGTCACGAGCAGCAATCGAGAACAGCCGTAAAATCCTTTATCCGGGGTCAAATTCAAACCAAAATCCTCTTTTTATGGGCCGTAGGACATTAGCCATTCATCCGAAGGCTAAATATATCATCGAACACCATTGATAGAAGTACGAGTAATCCCGGCTCATTTGAATACGCGCATATTTGCATACTCCGTGAAAGTGTGGGACCGTAGGAATCGCAACCCGTTGGGTCCATCTGCATACTTTTATTTCTAATTTGTTTGCTTAAGATATTTAAATGTATGTAAGGATATAGGAAGAGGCAGGGTTGCTCCTTCCATTGATTTTTGATTTATTAATGTGTCTGTTTAGAATATCTAATCCTTGTGGGATTTTTTCCACCGGATATGTACGTCTATGATATAAATTTGATACTGGCAGTTCTGGGTTTGGTTATAGGTATTTTATTTACTCGGGCGGAGATTTTGGCCGTTGAGTTTGCAAATTTTTCCCGTGCTGCTTATCCCACTATATTGTTATTGTGGCACTGTTTTGGAAAATATTCAAATCGAGTTATTATTATAATTTCGACATATATAAACAATTCCAGCTTACAACTATTAAATGTAGTGCCTTGTTCTCATGGACGCTTTATCATTTTCGTCATTTCCTGTTTTGGTATACTCTCAAAAACTCAAGACAAACTTACTAATCTTTTATATAACCCTTTACGTACATTTAATTTTCAATAAACAATCATGTTTTTAAACTAGGTACATGTAGCTTGCACAAACGCTATCATCTCGTCACCATTATACAAAATAATTAAACATTACCATATAATGTCGAGGATTCGCTTGATGTATTTGTTTGTCCTATTCAACAGATCAAACACTTAGCTGTATTTTTTATAGAAATGTTTGTTGTACAATTGTGTCTTGTATAATCATTTTACTGGATACGTTGCGAGTTTTTTTGCTTTTTTTCTGTTATAGTTATGTCTCTATACGATAAGTACTGGTAGATATTTTGTTTTTAATATGTTTTCTTTTTAATTTTGTATTTTTTGTCTGTACTGTGTCCTCATCCTGTAACTGGGTTAGTTTCTTAGGATGTTGTATTTAAAATAAATAAATAAATAATGATGAAAATAGAGGGAATATTTCAACTGCTTTTCAGTTTTGCGAATTTCACTGAAGTTAAGACTTTCCAACTCCAAAATTTACGTAAATATCCACGATTTTGGCTGCTATGAAAACAAGACTTAATACAGATTTACACTTTAAGTTAGTAGTATTGGCCGTTCTTGGCACTGCCTGGTGGTGAGCTTTGGATTTTCATTACAACTCATATTTATTTCCAAAAAAAGCAAAATCAATAAGCGAAACAATAAAATTATCTACAATTTTTGGAAATTTCAAGGGGAAGTTCATAACAAGGGTATTCTACCACTTATCTCCTGAGATACCACACATCCAATACATAAAGCACGGTGGCCAGTATTATATTACATAGAATACATACATTGCAATTATAACATTTGCAACATAAAATAAACAGCGTTTCAAAACACTGCGATTTCCAAGACAACATTTTCTTAACAAATTTTTTGAATTTATAATTTGCACATTGACTTTTAAGATTTAATATCGTAATTACATGTTGATTAACTTTATATGACAATCATAATTGTTATTTCCCAACAAACAATTAAAGTTAAAATTACGTTAACTTGACCCCTGAGTTAGTCAAAAACTTTTCATGACCAATTCCGTATAAGAAAAGTTTACCTATATTCGTTGGCCTCTTTCCTTATGTGGGAAAAAAACTAAAGTAATATGGAAGTTAGTAATAATTGGTCGGCAAGAATTTTATTCCAATAAGATAATTGGACCAATTTTATGTTAAAATTTCAAAATATTAAAAACATTACCAAAATATACCCTAATTATGCCCTTTATATGACATACTTTTGCCAGAGAGACAACATTACTTATATGTTTGATTTTATACATTCTAATAGCGAACAGGGATAGGAAGAAAAAGAAAGACTATAAGTCAGGCTACTAAGCTACAAGTAGAGTGGGAGTTTAGTATATTTATAGATATTTATATTTTAATATAATAAAGTCTTGTAGAACCCAGGAAATTTTTTTGTATAATGTCATGACCAAACTTTCATAAAAATAACGCGTCTTACAAATATACATTTTTACTATTATTTTTAATATTATTACTATACTGAAGAATAACCTAAAATAAAAACTGAATGTACTTCGTGATAAAATGTGTTTAAATAATCTTTGGGCTTAAATGTATTAACTAATATTATCTATATTAAGATAATTTTAATGAGTAATCAAATAGAAATAATGAACAAAACATTTAGTGTTTATTACAACATGGCCGCTCAAATAAAATTAACTTTGTGGTTGAAATTTCCTCCAAATGAAGATGTTTTATGGTTATTTATTACCAATTAAATTATTACTAGGTACCTACATATATAATTCTGCTCTTGGATTTATTTGTGATTGAAAATTCAAATTAAAGGCAATAATATTATGTATGCGTAATAACAAAAACAAAATAAATATTTTCGAACGGAATTGAATTCGAATTTCAATTCACGTGCACTACTGAATTCATCTGACACGATAACAATCATAAGAATACTGTTGGTGTTTATCGATATATTATCATTAGAGTGATTTACGTAATATGCAGCGTTGGCTTAAATTCGTTTCTTACAACTCTGTAATATTGTGTAGGGCTTGGTTTTCACTGCAGATCGCCAAACACACAAAACAATTTCTACGCGCTATTACATGAAGATCTGTCGGAATACATATAACAAGAAGCTTGTTCCCTAAAAGACCTTTATAAAACACACTTACGTCGAAGTATTATTAACAAGTAAATTTGCACCATACTCGTAGTATAGAACAATATTTCTATTAGGTTAATTGAAATGGTCAAATATTCTTTAGAAGTTATCAACAACATTGAAAATAGGTTTATAATGTATTAAAAATAGAACTTACCCAATTGAAGGATTTAACAGGGCAAAATAACTAGTTATTACCTTATTTTTAACTACTAACTGAAGACAAAATAAGTTTTACAATTTCGTAATAAATATGTAAATATTTACCCATTGTAATAATTTAGAAAAATCTTGAATATTGAAGACAGATTTCAAGGCAAAATTAATTAAATTATAACTTCGTCTTACACGTTATTGGAATGTTAGCATTTGAAAACATAGAATAGGTAAGCAATATGTAATTTCGAACTATATAAATTGACATATATTTCATTTTACTTGGAAGTCATTATATTACTCTTAGTTGACAAATTTTTGACTAAAATTTTGGTATTATAAGATTTTGTAACATTGAAGACTATTTTTATGGAGGAAAGTAGTAAATCTTGATCAATTTAGGATTATTTTTCTTGTGTAGTAGTCTATTAGGCTTAAATGTTAGTTGGGTTTCCTAACAAGTGCGGAAAGTCGCTGCCAAGCAAGCAAGCGCGGGAAGCACTTTCAGCATGAGTTAGGATCAAAATTTTTTCTACAAGCTCATGAAAATAAATGAAAAGGTAATGTTCGTAAATCTATATTAATACAAACGGAAACAAAAGTAACATACCAAGAGTGAATGCAAACATATTGGAATAAGAGAAGTATTATTTTCTGACTTATTATTAATAATATTAATTGTAAACGTACAGTTAGACACGTTATGGTTAAGTTAATTATGGAAGTCAGCATGTGAGTTGAAGTTAGTTGCTTCTTGGAAGAAGATTGCTCTAATACGGGGAAGAAGTATTGGAAAGAAGTTTCTTCAGAAATAGGAGTCAAATCGTGGCGTGGTTAGGTACGTGTGGTACCTACATCTGGTACGCTAATGGCTATAAATTGCAGTTTGAAGATGATGGAGTGCTCAAATGAAAAATTTTGTTGGGCATTTCTTTTTTCCGATTCCGGATTGTGGAGGTATAAATAGGCTGCGATTTCGGAGGATATCTTTTATGTTGAAGTGATGTCTACAGGTTGGACAGTACATTTTCCGTGTTTGTACTGTATAAGTAATAGGCGAGTGGAGTTTCTTTTGGACGTAAGCTTTTGTATATTCTGTATACATTCAAAAAAAATATCCATTATTTGGTAGTGCTGATGATTTTCGTTTCTTTTCTGCAGTTACTATAGCCAATCCAAAAATAACTACCAACTTAATCATCAGGTAAGTTTCATCGGGTGTCTCACTCACATTTTTTTACTAACTACTCTACTTAACTAAAAATGTTGGTTTTTTTCGGACTAAATCCAACATTCTCTCTTTTTATAAAGGTAGTTATTTTATGAAATTTGCCAATGTCCAAATCTTGTTTAACTTTAAGCGGGTTACAGACGAACGTATATGTATGCAAACATCAACGCACATTCATCTACGCGCAAACAACAACGTCTGTCTATGGGCATAATAATGATTGCGCGGTGAAGAAGTGCGTCGTACTTGTCACCCTGGTTTTCCAGAAAACATGTACGTGCGCTGTTGAATGTACGTTGATGCTCGACTGTGTGTGTCAAACAACAACGTTATTTGACACACACAGTCACGGCGTTCTTCAGTGACGTAGAAGGTAGTTATAATTATTTAAATTAATAATCATTATTTAATTTAATTAATGCGGATCGGTCAGTGGTAGCGAGGTTTAAGGCGTCAGTAGTTGAATCGAGGTGACTAGATCGCTGTGTGGTTCGACCCCCGCAGCCGGTAGACCGTATATAAAGCTATATTCGTGGAGAGATTGGCACCCTCTCTGCGGGTATGGTAGGGTGGAAGAATGCTGGCTTGGATCAATGTGAGAGATTGATACCGATTGACATTTGACTACCTCCCTAATTAATGAGATTTTCCAGGTTTCCCTCATTCCTGCACTGAATGGTGGTTACAGCTTACCAACGGAAGTCGTTCCTGGGCGCAAATGCGGCCTGCTTAATAATAATATGCCGCCCCCTCTCCCGCACAAGTCTTCGACTTCTGGGCTAGTCCTCGTGATTATACTGAGGGGTAGAGATATTATTATTATTATATTATAATTAGTTAAATTAGTATATATTTAAATTAATAATAATTATTATTTGATTAGTAAATAAGTATGTGGCATTTATAAATTATAGTTTTATTTACAGAGTGAAAATGTCGGACTTACGAAATTTAAAAAGACATTTCATTGACTTATATATCAGACACATCCTTGTTTATGGAAAACTAAGTCAAAGGACTATCTCGACAAAAATAAGAAAAATACAGCTTATCAGATTTTACTTGAAAACTTAAAACTTGTACAGCCTGAACCGCTCAAATACAGTCATACCAAAAGATTAACAGTTTGCGTGGTGGAATCAGTGCTGGAATCAGAAGAGATTTAAAAAAGTTAAAGACTCGAAATGATCTTCTGCTGGAGCAGACGACATATTATATGTTTGTTGCAGACCATTTACTAGGACTTTTTGTTTTTCTTATTTTTATGTGACAATAATCGCGCACGCCACTGCAATGAGATGCAATTCTTCCGCCATTGTTTTACAAAGATTGTGCGAACGTGTATGTTGTTTACTGCAAACTGAGTGTTAAAACATGAATCAACGTTTGTGACCAATACACTATCATGCTGATGCGAGAGGTAGATGAATGCGCGTTGATGTTTTAATTCATATATATTCATCTGTCCCAGCCATCCAAATAGGTACTTTTTATCATATTCTACTCTAGGAAAGACATTGAAATAGACAACAGATTATGATTTCTCATATTCAAAAACATCTATCCCCAGATTTTTAACTTGATGTAGTCACAACACAATACAATTATTAAAAAAAATCACTTTTTAGATTCCAACTTTGACACCCTTTACTTTTTTTATGATCAACATTTTGTTCAGGAAGTTGGCTTAAATCATAATATTTTGAAGTGAAAAATCTGATATGTCTTCGTGGGCCATTACTTAAAGACCACCCTGTATATTATTATTATTAATCAAGAATTTACTAAACATATAGAAAAATTAACGTAAATTTGGAGACTTAATAATCTGAAATTAGAGAAAGTTAAATATAAAATCTAGTACCTACAGTAGATTTTGTCAAAACCTCTCTTATTATTCATAAATACTCACCAAATTTAATTTTTAATTGGGTATGGATGTTTATACGTACCTAGATATAGCAGCTCACAATAGCTGTCATTATAACAGAACATATATCACGTAGCTACCTTACCTACATACTCGTAATTGATATAAAAATTCTAGTCAAACTGATGACTATCAAGTGACAATAGCTGAAGGTGTAGGCTGTTAGATATATGTAAGTCGTTCCCAAACACTGATGGCGGCCATATGAGTATTAATACGCCGCCCACGCTCCACATAAGTGGGGTTATGGTTAATGCGAGAGGTAGAAACAGTTCAAGTAATCTTTAAGTGATTCTGCAATTAATACAAATTCGATATAGGAGTTCTAAAGATACAGTAATGAGAAACTAATGATGTGTTGTGCCAATCCCGTATGTTTTTTTTATCTCGCCATTTCTGTCCCAGCTGGTACGGGAACTAATAAAACTCAATTTAAATTTCTTTCTGGCCGCCGTCTCCTTCCCCTCCGCGTCCCGCGCGGCACGTCTGTTTGAGTAGTCTTTATTTTAATATAAAATAATTAAAATTGCATTGTCTGGCCAGCTGTGTGTGCATGTAATTCTTTTGTTTTGCTTACCTTTCCAGCTAGGTGTGTATTTTTTTCGTATTTATTATGAAACCCACACGTCTCTGGCGCGCATTTTAATATTTAATTCCTTCATTCTTTGCTTTGGAATTAGGCAAATTCTATTTTAAAAGTGACGCGCGCTAATGGCATTATTTATTTTTTCGCTAAAAAAGTAATAAAGCGGCGCGGTGGAATGTACGTGGATTTCAGGACCGTAATTATTATAATCAGACTAAAAATCTTCGTCTCACATTCCATCTATCTGAAATTAGTATTTGAGCAAATGAATCACATCAATATCTAGGCTGAATCACTGAAGATACAGAAACAGCTAAAAAAATAACTTAAAACTTAATAACTTTAAGAAGGATACAAAATTTAAGTAGTCCATTTGATTTGCCTGATGAAGAATTTAATAAAAATATTTTGATTTAGTAAAGGTTACGGCAATTTATTGCGGAACACAGCTGTATTCTACAAGTTCCTTGAATTCCATTATACAGGTACCAGGCATGCGTATTATTCCCTGCTTAAAGCATTGTTGACAATTTGATTGTTTTTTTATTATGATATGCATATGATAAATCAATTTAATTATGTTAAAACTAAGGCTGTTTAAACTAAACTGTTCTTGATACAGCTAACAAATTTTCGGTAACAGCATTGGTTATTTATGTAATCCAGTTACTAACTGATTTTGTACAGTCCTAAATTATTATGTTGCAAATATTAGGACCAATGGACCTATCAAAAAAGGAAAAAGTTAGAAAGCAGTAATTTTACCTTTAGCTCTGCCGGAATACTTTTTCTCTCTGAGGAACTGCCAAAAATGGTCTTAATTCGTTAACGGCACCGTTTCTTGAAATAGTGTTTTCTACAAATACAAGTAATTTTGAAGCAAATAACAAGAATGCTATTTCATACCACGTGGGAATATTCAAAGGTACCGAAAGTAAAATCAATATATAACGTCTATCCAACAAACTTTTAGGTACTGAAATCTTTCAAAATACGTTTTTTTTTTTAATTCAACTATAGATGTAAACATTGTTATAAGATAAGCTTACATAGTTCTGCATATAAGTTTGTTCACTTTTGTTTATAAGTATGTGAAAATAATTGTTAAAATGTTAGAATAGCGAAATAATGTGTCATACAAATGCATTTTAAAATTTATTATATTATTTGAGGAGAGTTTACACTTGTTTTTAACAAAAAAGTAAAGTAAAGTTATTATGAAATTAAAATATGAATTTCCGCACCTTCGATACATCAATTAATGTGTTTAAGAAGTTACTTTGTTCAATGATTCCAAAAATTATCCATAAACGTACATAAAAGCACACCTTACTGATAAACCAACTACTTAAACAGTTATCCACTTTTCAGAAGTTAATACAATACCATTGTACACTGTTAGAAAGATTATCACAACTTATTTTCTGAAGAACAAAAAAAAATATATGATTTTCAAATAACACCTTAATAGTTCATTTTCGCCACATAACCTCAAACAACGTGTCTGTACCAACCATTTCGTACTTGATAGTGGGTGAAACAGATTTTAAACATAAACACAAAACATGGAATAACAAAATAACTAGCTTGATGTATGTTCAATATCAAGAGAAGGCAAAGTAAAATATTTAGAAACAGTGTCAATGGCATGCAAAAAAGAAACTAGTGCCATAGGCACAGGTGCCAGGTAGATGTCACGAGCAGTAGGTGAAATGTCCCATGCCAGCCCCACTCTCTAGGATTGATAGTCGAGGTCGACAAAGAGGTTATGTTGATGTTGATACCGCACTACAAGTATGGTCCAGCGCAACGAAATAAGCTGTGTAAATTACACGTGTAGACAAAACATGTAATATTTGTGGAAAGGAATTAGATAATTTCAATACACAGCGGCCCTCAACAAGTTTTCTGTTAAAAAATCTCGAAATTTATTTAAAATTTTACTTTTTTATTCCTGATTTTTTTGTAAAAAAACTATTAACTATGTGTTCTACACAGTTAACTGTACCGCTGGTTAAAATATTTGTACTTATTTAAGGTATACCCTGTATATTTTATCCTACTTCATTTGTTTTAAATATTATAACTCACCTTCGATGTGCATTTATAAAACCACGAATTAAATATAAATTTAAAAAGCCGTCCGTTTTTACAATTCAAATAACACATACGTTAAACAATAGCAACAGCTAAATCTGTTACAATTCTACATAACGTGTTAGTAATAACATCGCCGTTGTTTCTTAACAGCTACAGGGGGATATGTATCTACGACAAAAATTTAGGGTGGTGAAATATAACATTTAACCTTGAAATAACGTAAAAGCTATTATGACCAAAATGGGATACATACTTGAGCTTTTTTACTGTTTAAGAAAGGTATTTTAAGCTAATATGTATCAAATCTCCTACAATTCCTATCAATGAAGTCATATGTATGTTCTCTGATACCAAACATCTAGGTATGCTAATGAACATCCACAGACAAAACTCTATTCAATAATTATCTAAAAAATTTAATATATTTACTAACCTCTGGAGTGGGAACTCGAAATTCAACCACAATAATTGAGATCTCACTTATTTCTACGTTTTATTAGGATCGCTTCATCAGGTGGCCTCCTTTAACTTGAGTCAAATATCTAACTATAAAGATGATTATACCAATAAATTAAAATTATTTGAAATTGAATGTCAAAATGAAATATCGACAACGTCAAACTGATTAACTGTCAATGAATATCATAACAACCTACTAAAATAAATAAAAATTAATAAAAAATTTTTACCTTTTTTGCATAGTTTTTTCCTATATTTTTAGGTATTAACAATATTGTGTGAAACTAACTACTCAGTGGACAAAAGCCCCAACCTGCGTTGAATTACACCCACAATATCTACCCATATATTCCTTATTATTAGCTTTTGTAACATTTTTTACTGTTTAAGAAAGGTATTTTAAGTAGTTAGTTTCACACAATATTGTTAATACCTAAAAATATAGGAAAAAACATACTTGAGCTATTTAAAAGAATGACAAAGCGATGTCTCAGAATGCATTCTCTCTTATATTCCATATATCTAAATTTGTTTGTTGAACAAATGAATAACTGAAAATAGAGAAGCAGCATAATTGAAAATAATGCTTGTAGAGTGAATACATTACATTGATCTCTTGTAATTTTGGGATTCTTTGACCTGCCCTTGTTGTTATCGGGCTTGGCTCTATTGGGGGCCGACCTGCTATCGGTATCTCTAGGCCCGTCCATATATTGATTTCGGCTCCTGTTGTTGGTATTACGATTGCTACGGTCGAAACCGTTCCTCGGATAATTGTAGATTTCCGAGACGTCCCGTAACCGCCTCTGCAACTGCTCTCTTCACTGACGGCATCTTCAGTGCTGACTACAGTAGCCCAGCGATGTAAAGGTTGAAAATGCCACAAGTACTACACCACAGGATTGTACAAAGAACATTTTTCATGACGTATTTATTACCAATTTTGTTTAGATCAGTTTTGAATCGCTCTTTATAGTCATATTATTACTTATTCCTTATAGTGAATTTTGTAAATATGAAATTTGTATTAAACTAACAATATTTTATTCACATTCCGATTTATCTGAAATTATTCGTTGAAGAAACAAGTCGTTGAATATACAGAAGCATGTAACAGTAGGATAATTCTGAAGAAATGAAATTATATGCATTTGTGCTATTACAGTGAATTTTGCAAATACTAATTTTACATTGTAATGTTACAATAACACTTAAGGACAGAATACAATCACGCAAAACTGAAAAAGTTAGTTTCTATAAAATTCGAAGGGCTTCAGCACTGCTTAGTCACCTTTCTTCTAATAACATCATTGAAATCATATAAATTTGTGAGAGTGTAACAGGCAAACTTCTTAACAAAAACAAATTAATACAAAACAATCTAAAGATACGAGAAAAACTATCTCCTTTGACCTTCGCTTTAATCTCAATTTGACGTCGAATTTGATAGATCATTCAAATGCAAACGTACGATCTATACTATACTATACATTGTCTGTCACACACAAAATTTTGTGATCTATTTTTAATTTTATCACGCTTGCATTGATACCAAACGTAACAATAACCATGAATTCATATATCGGCAAACAATAATTCTCGTATTTGAGAAGCGGATAAAAACCGGGGTATTATTTTTTCCCGGAAGTAATTGTGATATAAAAGCTTTATGGATATATGTATGTCCACACGTATACACATTTATTATTAAAATTACACACTAGGTTAGTGGGTATTTTGAAATTTAAGCAGGCCAAAATTATGCCTAAAATATTGCCCGAGATATTCATATACTTGTCAAAATGATAGAATGATTAACAAATTAAAGATCATTAATTTTGTTGAAATTACACCTAAATATTTTATATATGTACTTATTTCTTGCTGTAGAAATTGTTGAAACCCAAAAAAGTATCTTTGAATTCACAGGTGTTTTACTGGTAAATAAAGATTGACAATTAATTATTTTGTAAGTTATAATAATAATTCTTACTGAGGCAAAATAATATTTTTTTTCTAAAATGTTTAGTCTAAACAGTTCTTTTTTAGAAATCGCAGCGTCCAAAATCCAATCACACTTTGACTAAAACAATAATTTTAAAATTTGTAACATCACAATACTGTAAAAAACTACAAAATTATAAGTAAAATTGATGCTTCTAGATAGAGGGAAGATTCAAAGTGTATATTATAGTTTAGAATGAGACGGTATACTACTTTTTAAATAGAATAGAAACAAATAAAATGAACATTCTAGTAATAGTTTTCGAAATAATCTTATTTTAAATGCTCAGTGCACCAAGTAATAACTGTTTTTAGGGAAAGTGCCTGTTCTGCTGATAATACAGCAAAATACTACTTGAAAAAGTTGTTCAGAATGGTAAATTATGGAGACGTGCAAAATTTCAAGATCAGCGAGGTATGATGAAACCATTTTTCAACAAAGCACAAAGATTTTATCAAAGCAGACCGCTTTTTGAAATTTTTCACGTCTCCATAATTTACCGTTCGGAACAACTTTTTCAAGTAACCTTTTGTTATATTTTCATTAGAAACGGCACTTTATCCGAAACGATAACAGTTTTCAATCAGTGCACTATTTCAAATAGGGTTATTTAGAAAACTATTACAACAGGTAGGAGAATCGATTGTTTCAATTGTCAGATGGATACACTAAGGAAAAAAGTTCTGCCATTTAAAATAAACATGATGTGCCACAAGTGGATGACGTCAAAATTAGAAACAAATTTGAATTTCTCGCTCGCAAACACCCCCGATTTACAAATATTTGAATTTTCTAAGAAATTACAAATATTGGAAATAAAATTTTAATTTTGACACCCTGTATCTTTTTTATTATGCGACTTGGGATATAGGTATGTTAGGTTAAATCGATTTATTTTTACCTTAGGAATCTGTGGTCTCATTTATGCTACTTCATTTAAAAACACCCTGTATATTTTGATGTAAGTTAAATCTCAAGTGACATGGTTAACGTAATTTTGTATCAATAAAATTTTAAAAATAATCAATTCAGGTAGATAGACTAAAAATTTGCTCATTTAATAATGATGAATTTACATTTTTATATGTAAATTTGCATCAGGAATCGTGAAATATCTAAAAAATGTAAAAATGCATTTTAAGGAGAATCTTGTATGAATGCATACACTTATGATATAAATAGTATACCCAAATTTACGTGAAAAGGAAAGCTACATTTAGTGGCCACGAGCTTCTCCATGATGGGCCTGAGAGGCCACAGACAAGAAACGTTCTACATTGCAGTAGATAAGATTGAAAACTGCTGACCTGTATAAAAATTCGGCGATAACGATATTTGCAGAACTGAAATTTTAGGAAACACTACTCTGCGATCAAATGCCCCGACCAACCAGATCAAATTTCACCCGAAAAACTTATAGCAAAGGGTCGGTTACTAATGACTTCGGCTGTTTGCTATAGATTTTTCGAGTGTAATTCAATGCTGATGTGATTCATATCATTCTTATCACAAGTTAAGTTTCGTATTCATTACAACCCATCTCAAACAATCGTTCACAAATTTTGTATAAAATCTATATTCTTTAAATACCTAGTATGTTTTACAAATAAAATAATTTTAGACATTAAAAAACTGAATGATATATTAGAGCTTTGCAAATAACAGAAATCGCATGCCACCTACGAATAATCAAAGGTGCCGAAGTAAAACGAATATAAACGACATAAAACGGTCTAACCAACACATTTTTAGTTATAGAAATCTTTCAAAATACGTATTTTTTTTAAATTTAGCTCTAGATGTAAATATTGCTATAACACAAATTTATATAGTTCTGCATATAAAATTGTTTGCAGAAGCAATATAAAGGAAGTCTTATAAACGCTCTTTAAAAGTTATTTTATTTGAGAATTTAAATAATAAAAGTGAATAAACAAAAAATCAAGAATTTTATTTTTGATATTACATTTTTGTTCTACGTGTTTTAATTGATCATTTTACGGCGAAAAATATAATATAATATAATAATAGTCTTTATTTCTACATCTATCGGCCGTTCGCCACTCCATGCCGGACTGAAAATGTCACAGGCACGAAGCGTTCTACATGCAGTAGACACCATTGAAAGCTGTCGACCTTTATCGCGATCGGCGAGAAACGATATTTTGCAAACACGGAATTCCAGGAAACAACTACTCTGCGGGCTAATGCCCCGACCAGCATTGAATTACCCCTGGAAAACCTATAGCAACAGCTAGAGTCATTCGTCAGACGCCCACCAGACATATACCGGTTTCGAGCTTATTAGCTCTCATCAGTATGCCATAGGTGAGGTACACATAGTTCTACACCGCGTACTCATGGTCCCTTCTGTCGGGTTAGACAGACGAAAGCAGCTAGGGTTATTCGTCAGATACCTCACCTATGGCATACTGATGAGAGCTAATAAGCTCGAAACCGGTATATGTCTGGTGGGCGTCTGACGAATGACTCTAGCTGTTGCTATAGGTTTTCCAGGTGTAATTCAATGCTGGTCGGGGCATTAGCCCGCAGAGTAGTTGTTTCCTGGAATTCCATGTTTGCATAGTCTTTGTTTAATAATAATCTCTAATAAAAATAAGGTACACATATGGCGACAACAGTGTAAAATTTAATACCATATACAATAATTTTGATCTATGTACGATGTTCGATTAGTATTAATTGAATTTACCATCAGATAGCTTTTAAACAAGACCGTAATGAATAAATTAGTCCGATAGGGTTACGGCTATTTTATAAAAATATATCGTCGTCGTTAATGAACGGAAGTTATTAATTATTTAAAATAATTTCAAGGTAATGGGCAGCGCTGACAGCGGTTAATACAATTATTGTCAATTGAAAATAACTCATGCCCTGTCATATTTAATTTCGTCTCCTGGCAGAGCTGATTCAGTTGCTGATTAACGTTAAATATGTTGGATGTTGGTACAGTAATATGGGGTTTGCACCAAACTGGAAAAAATATACATTGTTTTGAAAAAATAGTATAAAAGCTCAATGTACAGTGTGGCTCAAATTGGTATGTTTTGAGGGATACGGGTGGTTCTGTCATAGATAGAGCAAGTCTAATGGACGAGTCCTGGTCTAATGACTATGGCGAAAACTCGATCTGGTCAGCTACAGAACATTTTTTGGTATAGCAAATGTCCTGCAGCACATAATCGGTAAGAGATTACGCCATTGTTATTTTCTCGAAAGGGCCCAGATTTGTTCTATGACAGAACCATCACAACCCCCTTCAAAAACATACCAATTTGAACGACCCTGTACAGAGTGTAAAGATATTAATGGGACACAAAACAAGAATACATTCGTGTGGACAAAATAATGCTATCTTTTAGTCAAACTTACCTTTAAAGTAAAGTTACAGGATGTCAGAGTTAAGATTTTTAATTCAAATTCAAATCTTGGAAAGTTCTCAATTCGTTGGTTCGATAATTTAGAATTGGGGGTTTTCTGAAAAAAAAAAACGAATCATTACTTGACTTTGTTCTAGACGCTAGAAATATGCTACAAATTGTGCTCTTGGCGAATACGCATCGGACTTTCTCACTGTATACCTATATGAAAGCTTTAATAGATAAATCAGTTATTCTTATAACTTTTTTTACATAAATAGGTAGCGTTATTAGATAACACGCGTGCCAAAATTTAGCCGACAAGTCCGTATACTCGTGTCCCAAATAGCGAGGTGAGAAGTAAGATTTATTATTGCCATATTGAATATTACTTTGGAACAATTTTGATTTGAGATGTATCTCTATGTGTGACTCATAGTGGGTTTGTTCCTATAGTAATTGGAAATGCTTTGAAATTACAAAAAAATTCTGTTCCAACTGCTTGCGTTAGATTTACTGGTAACTCATACTCAACTTAATTGGTCGAATATTTCTAACAGCTTCAAACCGTTCCTATTTGTTGCAGGAACAAACCTATTGAATAAAAAAGTACGTAAGTAATAATAATACACCGTTAGACATATCTACGTAGGTTCTAGGTTTAATACTGTCAATAAATATATGTATATGAACTAAATAAATTCTGTTTATTTTAAAGAGGTAATAAATTTAAACACATATTTTTCGTAAAATTTAAAAATCGAAATAGTGTCCTTTTCCTTAGCAAGTTAAAATAAGGAATCTAGCATATAAACACTTTTAAAAAATGTCTCCCATTGTGTAATTTTTGCTACTCTACTTCTACTTTACATATACCAAATTAATCGACAAATGGCTATTGAGTGTTTGGATGGTGTACCGAAAAATCAGAACTAAAAATTATGATAAGCAGGTCAAAGATTGCCATGAAACTGAAAATACTAATCGGATGAAAACACATAAACAGTACAAGTTTAACACTTTTAATTGCGGCCACAGTAAAAATAATTAATGTACAAAAAATGTAATGAATTACGAATACTAAGTTTTTAAATTTAAGAATTATGAAACATTTTTGTGTAACGACTTAGTATTCATAAATTTTTGGTACGTTAATTGTTTTTACTGTGGCCGCAGTTAAAAGTATAGTTACGGCAAGTATTCAGACGACTTACGTCAAACGAACAAATGAATTATATTAACATCGAACAGGTATAACTTTTCTGCGCAAAATTAATTTCTCTATCATAATTTTCCGTCAAGCATATCAGAATAGGACCAACAAAAAAGATACGATAAAAATGAGTTAAAAAATAAACTGCCAAGAGCGGCCTCTTTATATATTTTTAACGTAATAATTTACAAGCCGTAAAAAAAATTAGACACGTTTAATAGATACACTCTAGGTTTAATTTTCATAAAAACTGTGTAAGAACCAACACAGTAGGTATAATCAATCATCACTATTTTGAGTTTGTTACAACACTTAAATTATATAAAGTAACTCATTACTGATTTAAATTGTATATATATTGTAAAAAAATAACGGAATAGATTGATAATATAACACATTGTTGTGTTTGTAATAACACAGTTAAGAAAGCTAACTCAAAAATTGTTCAGTGTTAACCCTGTGAATTTTTTTACGGTGTATTATCTTACGCGGTGTAGAACTAACTACATCTATCGGCCGTTCGCTACTCCATGCCGGACTGAAAATGTCACAGACACGAAGCGTTCTACATGCAGTAGACACCATTGAAAGCTGTCGACCTTTATCGCGATCGGCGAGAAACGATATTTTGCAAACACGGAATTCCAGGAAACAACTACTCTGCGGGCTAATGCCCCGACCAGCATTGAATTACACCTGGAAAACCTATAGCAACAGCTAGAGTCATTCGTCAGACGCCCACCAGACATATACCGGTTTCGAGCTTATTAGCTCTCATCAGTATGCCATAGGTGAGGTATCCGACGAATAATCCTAGCTGCTTTCGTCTGTCTAACCCGACAGAAGGGACCATGAGTACGCGGTGTAGAACTAACTACATCTATCGGCCGTTCGCTACTCCATGCCGGACTGAAAATGTCACAGACACGAAGCGTTCTACATGCAGTAGACACCATTGAAAGCTGTCGACCTTTATCGCGATCGGCGAGAAACGACATTTGCAAACACGGAATTCAGAAACAACTACTCTGCGGGCTAATGCGACCAGCATTGAATTACACCTGGAAAACCTATAGCAACAGCTAAGTCATTCGTCAGACGCCCACCAGACATATACCGGTTTCGAGCTTATTAGCTCTCATCAGTATGCCATAGGTGAGGTATCGACGAATAATCCTAACTGCTTTCGTCTCTGTCTAACCCGACAGAAGGACCATGAGTACGCGGTGTAGAACTAACTACATCTATCGGCCGTTCGCTACTCCATGCCGGACTGAAAATGTCACAGACACGAAGCGTTCTACATGCAGTAGACACCATTGAAAGCTGTCGACCTTTATCGCGATCGGCGAGAAACGATATTTTGCAAACACGGAATTCCAGGAATTCCGGAATTGTGTATTATCTTATTTGGGGATAATTTAAATAGTAAAAGTGGATAAACAAAACATCAATGATTTTATTTTTGATATAGCTTTTGTTCTACGTGTTTTAATTTTCGAGACCTCTACCTGAAATCACAAATTTGATCAATTTACGGCGAGAAATACGGCGACCATAATGAAGATTGTTTTATATTATTCATTTGAGTACATATTCTGAAAACGTCCTGTATTCACCTAGACGCTCTTTGTATCGGTTTGTAAACGATTTTTCATTTCCAAGAAAAGGCAAACATTCCCATAAGTTGGGCTCTCCATTATATCCACGTACAAATTAAACAGCGCGATTTTTAGTATTCGCTATAATTAAATAGGGAAGTCAAATAGTCCGACACTTGAGGCCGCCGTCAAGCGAACGTTATTATTAGCCAAAACAAATAAGGCCTCGTACGGACCTCAGCGCGGGGTCCCGTTAATATTTAACTCCTCAAACTAAGGCCACCTTCAGGTGGATCGGCCAATGGTCATCGCACAATGGCGATGCAGCGAATTCGGAGGAATTGAACAATGCCGCGGCGGGCGGTCCGTCAACACGGCCACAATTCGCAAATAAATTTTTAATAATTACCTTCTTCGGGTGTATATTTTGTTAATTAATTTTCAGTGCTATTGACATAGGACAGGGCGGCCGTTCGCCTGTGAGCTCCCGGTCCACGTGTTTGTCGAATTGTTGGAATAATTTAGGGAAGTGGAGAAAAACGGCCAACGGAACTTGATTCGAGTTTGCGAGGAACTTCTCTGTAATCAGACAGAGTGTAGGCACCTACATTGCGACAACGTTTTTTTTACAATTATAATTTCTCAGACCCCGACGATTAGATTCTGTTGTATTTTTGCGACAAGATAGCGAAATTGCGCGGTGCCAACTTTTGAAGTCTATTTTTCCGTGATTTTTTAACAATTAAAACCTATTAAATTCGATTTAACTGATTAGTTTCTGGTAAAATTTACCAGGCAGATACGTACCAGGTATAAGGGAATATGGAAATTTTGTCAAACCTCAACTCAGAACCAACATTCTAACAACCCACAACATGGTACACATCAAATTAATTAGAAAGATGTAAGCTTTCATATGGTGCAATGAAAAGGCTGGTTACCATTTAAAAAACAACATTATTCCTCTTCCGCCACCGTTAGTTTAATTTTTGAGAACTGAACTTCATCAAAATGTATGCCCCATAACAACAATATTGACCTGTTCCAGCGATTTTTCCAAAAATTGCATGACTTGACACACTGTATATGTAGATACACTATTAACAAACCAATATCATTTATAACCAATATACAAGTATACATAGGCAACAATAGAGACCCTATTTTTCACCTCGCTGGTCGGAAATGGGCTGCAGTATTCCGACTGCAATAACCTTATTGGGTGAGATTCTGTCCAGATCTTCTGGCAAGAGATGTATTTTGCCAAATATAGAAAATCTGGTCCGTTCTCCAGCTGGACAGTAACATAATATGTGTTCTGCTGATTCGTCACTCTCCAAACACAACCGGCACTCGGCCTCCTCAGCCAGGCCCAACTTGTGCATGTGACTTCTTAATTGGCAGTGCCCAGTATATAGCCCAAGCAGAGTCTTTAGGTCAAGCCTATTTTACTCAAGCTAATGTAGTAAAACTCTGTGTGAGAGTTCTAATTGAGCGTTTCATCTAGAACATCTCCCAGATATTTCGCTTCCGCCGCAAATGGTATTGTCTCTCCCCGTAAAATGGGGTTTCTTAGGTTGACCAGTTTGCGTTTCTTTGTGAACGGCACAATCACGTCTTTGCGATCCTAAACCTAACCTCCTCCCCCTGCAAGGTTGTCATTATGGTCCTGTGTGCCAGCATTGCCCGTATCCAGCCACATATTATGGTAGGTTCGATTCCCCTAACAGCTGCTGCTGTATAGAGGAATTCTGGTAGGGCATTGTTAAATGCTCCTTCCGTGTCCAGAAATGCAGCCACAGCGATACCCTTCTTCTGAAAGGATTGGGTGATTTTCCCGACAAGGTTGTGTAATGCTAGTTCTGTCGATTTACCAATCTGATAGGCATACTGGTGGACAGTAAGCGGGTTTACACTAAGTATTCTCTCCTTAACGTACCCATCCAGCGCCTTCTCTAGACTTTTCAACAGAAAAGATATCAGGCTGATTGGCCTGAACGCTTTAGGGCTTATGTCTTTCCTACCTATCTTAGGTATATAGACCACCCTAGTAACTGACCAGCTAGATGGAATGTAATTGCATGCCAAGCTGGCTCTGAATATCTTGTCAAGGTGCAGCTTTATTATTTCCAGTCCATGTTGCATCAGAGCTGGAAAGATGCCGTCTTTACCAGAAGATTTGAATTGTTCAAATGATTTAATCGCCCATTCACTAATTGGTATTGTGATAACTATTTTAGCTAGCAACCAGTCATCTCTATTAGGTCGTCCATCAAGATGTGCCTATATTATCTTTCTTTGTTTTCAGTGAACAGTTTTCGTGATATGCTGTGATGAGTGCACTTCGTATTTTCTCCGTGACTACCTCTATCTCCTCACGAGTCTTTAAAATTGCGGTAATTGGAGCTCGAAAGTGGTCCTGGAGGGACTGTTTATATCCCCTCCAGTCTGTACTTTTTGGGTCCATATATGTTACCGCAGATCTAGTGTCAGTTTCTATATTAAATAGAATATGTGCGTGATCTGAATGAACAATGAACATGATGGTTCAGAGGAAACATTCCAATTAACAATTTTATTACTCAGAAAAACTGAATTTATTGTTAAGTCTAATACCTCTTTCCTGTGTCTAGTAATGAAGGTTGGTTTGGTACCAATGTTATTCAAAACTAGCTCTTCCTCTAACATATAATTAAATAATATTTCACCGGTTAATATTGGTGCTTCCCCAAACTGAGTGATGGAAATTTGCATCCCATCCAATGACCAAATGGCAATTGTGCCTCTTACTGTAGGCGATTAAATCGCGCAAGACCAGGTGGAGGCAGTTCTTTCAGTGTATATTCCTTATATTCGCTCATCTTTCGAATTTTGCGTAAAGGATCGACGGTGCGCGGCCACCCTTACGACTCTTCCCCAAAAATATCCTTAAGCAAAAATTTATAGTAACTGTCTCAGTTTTTCAGTGTTTTTATTGATTATATTTTCGCATTTTTCGAATCCCGCGCGAAAGGTCAACGGTGCGCGGCCACCTTTAGGACTCTTCGCCAAAGATATCTTTAAGCACAAATTTATAGTAACTGTCTCAGTAGTTTCGTTCAGTGTGCTTATTGCTTATATTCGCTCATCTTCCGAATCCCGCGCGAGGGATCAACTGTGCGCGGCCACCTTTACGACTCATCCCCAAAAATATCCTTCACCTTACACGTTTTTCGCCGCCGTGCGGACACAACAAACGCAAAATTAACGCGCCCCGAGGCCCCGCCGAATAAATTAAATAATTACATTCCTCAGTTGCCGGAGAGTAAGGGGGGCGGAGGGGGGCAGTTCTTTCCCGGTTTGAAATGTTAATTTCCCCGCCACCGCCGCCGCCGCCGTCCCGTAATTAGTGACGTCCAATCTAATGAGTGGGCACACCACAGAGGCGAGCAATTTACATCGTTCCGCAGAGGAATAGGAGAGAACGGAACACGCATTCTTGCGCCTCTGTTTGTATAATTCCTATTTTAAAATCCACTAATGAATTTTCAGCTAGACGTTATTATATTTTCATTCCGGGGAGACGTCATGTAATTATTTAATTACTTTAGTAAATTCCACAAGAAAATCTGGGCGAGAAAATACATATATTAGCGCGCGTGCACGTAAGGACGGTCGCGTATGATGAAATTACGCTCGCCTCGGATGGAATTCGCGGCCCAGTTTTACGGATTTAATTAAAAATTTGGGGTTGCCAACTTACTGACCAACCCTGTTTTGAATTTATAAATGAGAAAGGTTTTCAGTTTTCTTTGAAAAGCGACGAGATCATTGAATATGGTCGATTGGAGCTGATAGTAAAATAATACACAATGCAGTATTAATCGAGGTCGACATAGGATTGTGTATTGGCGAAAGTCACAATGTGGCTGAAATCTTTTGATAGATTTCGGAACTGCTGTGGGCTGAACAGCAAATTACGTGCATAATGCACTCTCCATAAAACAATTTGTAATAAATCGAATAGGGGTAAATAACAAATCTGTTTTGCATAGGTGTAGTGGAAATTTTCTGTATAGATAGATGATCATTTATTATTCATTTAGAGCAGTACAGATACTATAGGATCTGTCAATTTAACACTATTCATGTGCCAACCAAGTATATACAATTGATAAAAAAAATATACTTGAAACAAACATATACATGCATATACATGAAAACAATACAAAATAATGTTACGATATTTTTACAACAATTTGTGAAACTCAACAATATACAAAGTAATATCATCATAACACAATCCACACCTACAATGAGCAAACACAAAATAAATAAAAAAGGAGACCATTATTTTATTATCACTTATAATTAAGAAATTCGTCAATTGAATAAGCATTAATCCCAATCAGATATTTTTTAATCTGACTTTTGAAGTTCCGAAGAAATGGTAGGCGTTTATAGATGTCTGGTAAATGATTATACAACTTCAGTCCAAGAACATCATGAGCTTTCGAGGTAATACTGAGATGTCTATAGGGAATACAGAATTTATTTTTATTGCGGGTGTCATATGTATGATAAAAATCATTTTTCATGAATTTATGTTTATTTTCAAAAACATACACCAAAATGTTAAAAATATATAAACCAGGCAGAGTAAGAATATTATATTTTTTGAAAAGAGGTCTGCATGACTGGACAGGCGAAACATCAGCAATACATCTAATTATACGTTTCTGTGTAATAAACACATTTTGAGCTTTGGAAGAATTTCCCCATAGGACAATTCCGTAGGCTAATTTAGACTGAACCTCTGCATAATAGAATAATAATAAACCAGAAATATCTAAAACACTCTTTAGAATTCTAATTGGGAAGTACTTGGAGTTCAACACATTTCCCAGAAACTTAACACTGTCAGTTCTCTGGATCTCTAAATCACCATACTTTATATCTGTAGGAAATTCGCGACGATTTTGAGAAGTATGGAAAATCATGCATTTGGTTTTAGAGCTATTTAAAAATAAGGAATTTTCATTACACCAGTTACACAAATTAGTAACTCCTGTAGTGATCTTGTTTTGAATGCATTGCATTGCATCAGTAAAAAGAAGGGTGGTATCATTTGCATATAAAGTAGCGAAAGCGTTCTGCATTATATTTGGCAACCCGTTAATATATATTATGAATAGAATTGGTCCCAGGATTGAACCTTGTGGAACGCCAATGCTGTTATTTAATATAGAAGATGTATACGACGATTGTTTATAATTTTCATTATGTACTATTTTGGCCAATCATATGGGTTGCCTCTTATGCCGTAGGAGTAAAGTTTTGTTAGTATTAAATCATGTTGCACGCAGTCAAAAGCGCGACTGAAATCACAGAAAATTCCCGTCGGGGTACAGCCAGCCTCTATAGCCTCCAAAATCTTCTCATAATGTCTGATATTTCCCTGCATAAACTTCCAATAGACTCGTAACTCTGCAAGCAGTGGAAAATTAAATTGAGAATCGGAAAGCCGATAACTAAACATATGAAAATATGTAACAAATTTTTCTTATAGAGGATTTTATGCCAGGTTATGTTGTGAATTATTTAAGGATGTTTTTAAATTTGTATTACACTGCCAATTTTCTCCATTTAATAAAAAATTAAAATTTCATATGGGGTGGCTGAACTAAAGCAGACGATATAAACATAGGCTTTTGACAACATGTAGCGTCTCACGTTCTACCCCTGACAAAATTATTTGCCTCATCCCCTTTTACAGGCAGCACACGATCCGCCAAGTAGCTCAATAACTCGAATCGAACCATTATAATATCTGAATATGAAGGGTTTACGAGCTTACTAAGAATTCTCGATATACAATATGCACTAGGAATTTGTCTTATATTAAAGTTAAAATAATCCTTTTGATAAGTCCTAAAATACACTTTCCCCTAAGATATTACACAAATACAAACAATTACACCATAAAACGCATCATCTTTAAATTTAAAAGCTTTATAATATTAGCGGCAATTGTAAACAAATTGTTGATCACCTTATATCCGACATCTTGATTTTTACAGCACTGTCTAGTGGTTCCTCAATTTCACTAATAAGGTACCTGAATCAAATAAAGCCATAGTCTAAATAAGGCCAACCTACAAAAAAAAACTTCTAAAGCTTTGTTGTCATGGACGCGAAATTCGTGAATTCACGCGAATTGCGCAGTTTTTGATTTAAATTATTAATGACGAGAAAGTCTCACATTTTAGCGAATTTCAAAACAGTAATATTATCCTTATTTTTATTGTGTAGGGTTAGTAAGTTTCATTTGAGCCTCTCATTATCTACCATGACAGTTTTGTGATGAAAATAATTAGAGATGTTTAGTTAGTCTGGTATAGATAAAAAAAATAATGCCAAAGAAAACCAATCCCTAGTACATACTACCAACGTTTCGATTAATATACAGAAAATGTGTAATTTCTTTTCTGATCTTATTGATAAAGAAAAAAGATCTAGGCTCTAGTCAACATAGTAAGTAGACACATTATTTTAATGAATGTTGTCTATCTGAATTAACGAACCATTGTTTTCCTTTGGTTATGTACTTGCAATTTGTTTGATTTCTATACTCATACGAAGATTCAGTTTGTCATAGAAACACATTAACTGCAGGTAATTGTTAATTGATTTTACTACACTAAACTTGTCTGCATTGTTGTTTTTAATAGTTTATTTATATATTTTTTACTTCCGAACTCATTTAAATTCACTCAACTTGTGAATGTAACTTGAATGTGTATTTGATTTTATATGTTTCTTTTTATGTGTATTTTATTTGTTAGTTATATTATGTACTACTCTCATTTTAGAACCCTGAAACAGGTTGTACATTAACCGAAACGTTGGTGTTTTGTAGTAAAAATTGTTTTTTATAGCCTTACTTTTTCAACTACAGCAGACTCGCTAAACGTCTGGGCATAGTTAATTCGTAGGTTACAAATATAAACATCTAATAATAAAAAATGTTACAGTAGGCAAAATTTGTTGAAAGTTGAGGCTTTTCCCGCCATTAAATTGCGCGAATATTTGCAAATTTTGAGTCGATGAGGATAAAGCATAACACTCAAATTGCTGTTTCTTACAATTGAAACAGATTCTATAGCATTACAATACGCTGCAACGGCAATTAATTCCAAATGTACGCAAATTGCACCAAAGCTACATCTAGTGGCTATTAGCTACTGTGAAACTTTATTACCACCCAGTATAGCATTTACGGAATTAAGGTGATAATAAAATAAAAGACTCAAAACAAGAAGAGAGAAATTAAAAAATTTCTTAAATAAGCATCCAGATTATGTGAAAGTGCGTGGTTTTAGTTAATTTTTTCGTAATAAAAGACCGACTGACTGAAAGAAAAGTTTGCTTATAAAAATATTACCCCTTTAAACATACAACATTAATTTGCGAAATATATTGTATCGTTTATTTCAAGCCGAACATGTTCAGAGGATACGATTGATGGTCTATTATCGACACGAGTACACTCAGATATACACAAACCACCGTTGGTGGCTGTAAAATTATACGAATATGTTTATACTTAATTATTTGTAACCTCATGCAACTGCGAAGAGCACAGAGAGTGTTTGCTTTTGTACAGATTGTGAAGTGTGGCCTCGCCATGCTCACACCGATAGCTTGTCTCGCAACGGTCCAGTCCCACTCATTTTGATCTTACAAGACAGTTTAAAACGGATATTGGACTGTAAAGTTATAGCCAGATTAGAGATTTTAATTTTTATCCCACTTCTGATGTCGCTCTAATGGCGAAAACTCCAGTCGCATACAGTTGCCAAAAACATACCGGAAACGATCTAGTGACGATTCGAGGCCGATTATCGCGGATCGCGGGCGGCCGGGCCCCGCGCCATAAATAAATTGCGTGCCGGCGATAAATCCAGAGGTGACGGCTCCCCGCGACTCTCCTCGGTCACAAAACTAAATTCCGGCTGGCAATAGTTCATTTACTGCAGTGTACGCCCGAGCTATTACCGCTCTAATTGAGAATCGCATTAAGACCGTAAATTTCGAAAGTCGCCACTTCTGTCTATTGTCCCGTCCCGGAGCGGGGGCGGAGGGGACGGCCGCGGGGGTGCAGGCGCGCGGCCGACGTGTTGCGCCGGGCCGCTTCCGGAATTCGAATTTGTAAATGGAATTTGCAATTGTTAATACCCCCTTAAGAGGAGGTCTAACGTGAATCAAATGTTGGTATTGGTGACGTCAGCTTCGATTAGTCCAGGCATCGCACGATTAAATACATTTCATTTCTATAATATGGTAAAGGTATGGTAGCGACGGGACTAAAGTGCATATTTAATCGTGAGGGTGAAAGATGAGATCACTTTAGCTCTTTAGTAGGTAGTAACTGTCTCCATTGGTTAAAATCATTCTATGCAAATCCCACAAAGAAATAAAAGACACTATAATTCTAGAGTATAATAGTGATACTAGGGGACTAAAGTGTATAGATATAAGTTCATTGCAAGGGAATTAATCTTGTGTGCGATAGTTTTAACACGAATACATAAAAAGTCCTGTAGTTCTGGAGTTGTAGGAGACTAAAATGCATATTTAATTCCGATGGTGAAGGATGCGATCACACGAGAGAATAATAGTCACTAAGTTAGCTCTTTAATAGGTACTGATTGTCGCCATTTATTAAAATCGTCCAGTGTAAATCACGCATAGAAATAAAAGACACTTTAATTCTATATATTAATAGTGATACTAGGGGCCTTAGTGTATACTTTTTTTTTTCAAGGAAATTAATCTTGTGTGCGATGGCTTTAACACAAAGACAAAAAGTAGGTAGTTGTAGGGGACTAAAGTGCATATTTAATCCCGTAGGTGAAGAATGCGATCGCACGAGATAATAATATACACTTTAGCTCTTTACTAAGTATTCATGATGTTGCTTTTGATTAGAATCGTTCAGTGCAAATGGCGCGAAGAAAAATAAATAGCGCTTTAATCTTTTAGTATAATAGTGATACGAGGGGACTAAAGTGCAAATTTACTAACACGAGGAATAATAGACAGTTTAGCTTCTCTTTAAGTTTTAATCATATCATCTTTGGTTAAAATTATTGAAAGAACAAATCGCATGAAGAAATAAAACACATTTAGTTTTGTAGTATGGTGATACAAAGGGACTGAAGTGCATTATTTAATTGCAATTTCACGATAGGATAGCAGGCTCTTTAGCTCCTTAATAGGTACCTATTGGTCGTGTCGCCTTCGGTTAGAATCGTTGAATGCGAATAAATAAAATAAAAGGCATTTTAGTTAAAGTGTATGTTTTAATCCCGAACGCATTTTAGCTGTTTAATATGTAATGAGTGAAGGCAAATGATAACATGAAGGAATAAAATGCGCTTTAGTCTTATAGTGATATTATAGTACCTATATTACATTACAAAAGGCTAGAATGTATTTATGATCCTAACTAAACTAATTATTCAATTATTTAATATATAGCTATTTTTCGGGTTATGCCTCGGTAACGGTGACAGTAACTAACTTTAACTAGTATTTTTTGACCTGCTAGACTCTGTGGGGTATTTTGCAGAGTCACCACTGAAGATGCCAACAGTTAAGAGCGGCGAAACGTTTGAAGCATGGGATGCCAGTTACAAAGGCGGCTGCGGGATGTCTTGGAAGACCAACATTATCCGAGGAACGTTTATAGTCACTGACTACTAGATATCAGAAGCACTAGCACATTGTATGTTGATCTGATTTCTGATTAAAATACAATAAAAAAATTGTCGGTGGTAAAAAATAAGCAAAATACCTTGCAAAGTGTTACTTTGTTAGCAAAACAATATAAGAAACAATTTTGTTGATAGATCGAGGCAACTAACCATTTTTCATCTACTTTTCGAAAATTTGTTATTTCTTTTCTATTTCTAAGCTAATAGACGAACAAATAGAGAAATGAATCCTAGAACAAGACGTCGCGATTCTATTCGAACGCAGTGTAATTAAGTGTGTTTTGATGCGTCCAAGAATACCGTCAGGTTATTAATGCCTGTGGAGGTGCATGTGTATGTTATTGTCTTCGATAATAGCCGGTACACGGGGACGATTGCCAAGAATTTCGCCTATCTGCCGGTGCATCGGTACACAAATAAAGTGGGTGTTCGAACCGACATCACCCGCGTACACACAGAAAAACGTTACATTGAAAAATATTCATTGGTTTTATATCATTTTCGAGCGTAAGTGCTTACTATAGACCACATAATAATACCCTGCCGTTCTCTCTCCATACAAGTCCTTGCTTTCTAGGTTAATCCTTGTTCTTTAGAATGAGGGATAGATTATTTATTATATCTATATGGAGATGAGGGTGCTTGGTGAAATCAGTTGTAAATTTGCTATTTTTCAATCAACAAATTAATTTAAAAAAAATGTCTAAACAAAAACTGATTATTTTATTATACAGGGTGTTACTAATTAGTAGATATCAAGCCGTTAGTCACATATTCTTTGGATTAAAATAATTGAACTTTTCTTATATCACTTTTCATTTAGGGACTCTATTTTTATCTTCAGTCGACACACTTTCTCTATAATTTTGGTCTAATATATCAAAGCACGTAGAAATGGAAATATGTAGTACTCACGGACCTCTTTATTTTTTTTTTTTGAGTACGCCTATGGTTTCAGAATATTTTTTTAATAGAACGTGTTTTTATTCAATGTTTTTCATTCTTACAAGATTTTGATTTGAAGTTCGGTTTACGAGATATTCCACCTTTTTTGGATAAATATTGCTAAGTATTACATGGTCATTTCCATTTCATGCAGTAAATTGAAATAAGAAAAACGGCGCAACTAACAGCAAATAGTAAAGAAATATAAAAATGTTGCCCAATTACATTAAATGTTTAATATGAGTAGGTACCACCTGCAGCTTCACCTTCACCTGGGTCTCTTTTAACGAAAGAGTAACGAACATTTTGGAAAATATGTGGTTTCAATCTGAAGTGTTCTCCACCTTATACAATTTGTTCCCTTAGCTGTTGCTCAGTTAGTATTGGAACCATATAAGCGAAGTCGTTCATAAAACCCCAGAAACTAAAATCCAATGGATTGAGGTCGGATTTTATTCAAATGTTCTGAATATTTTGACTGTAATGCGTAGGAGTACCGGCAAGTCCAAACCATGTATTTTTGACAAACCGCCAGAGGCAAAGAATTTTGAAAAAGTAATTTATTAGGAGTTGTGAATTATTATTTCGTTGGTATGATTCCAATACTAAATGAACAACAGCTTATACAACGAATTGTACAAGATGGCGAATTCAGATACCCATATTCAACATTTAGTTTAATTGAGTTAAATTTTTGTCATTTCTTACCGTCTGCTGTTAGTTGTGCCGTTTTGCTTATTTCAATTTATTGAATAAAATGGGAATGACCATTTAATACTTAGCGAATGTTAATTTGTGCCAAAATATTAAAACATGTGGCAATATCTCGTAAGCCGAGCCTCAAATCAAAATCTCACAAGAATGAAAAGAAAAAGAAATAAAATCACGCTGTCTAAAAAAAATATTCGGAAACCATAGACGTACACAAAATAAATTGAGGGGTACTTGGGTAATACAGTTTCCCTTTCCTCCGTTCATTCTTTAATATTTTCGACCAAAATTACACAGAAAGTGTGGAGACTTAACATAAAAATACGTGCCAAATGACAAACAAATATCTCTAAAATCACTATTAATAAAAATGGACCTTCGAAACAGAAAGTGGCATAAGAGTCCAAACAATATGTGGTTAACGGCGAGACTAATTTGTAACACCCTGTATAATAAAATAAAAACATTGATTCACATAGGTAATTTGGAATCCATCTCTGACTGTGGTGTTAACATTTATTTTTGGTTATTAATTATGGAGTTTTGGGTTCATGGGGTTTCAAAAACATACTCTCCTTATGTAAACCTAAAAATAAAGCATCGTCAGTTTTTGACGAGATCCCGTGATCTGTTGTTATTATTAAATGTTATTATAAGTCCTCTTACGTATTAATTTATCATTAAATATGGGCGTTTTCCCGCAGTCTTTGAAATTAGATAAAATAGTACCTATATATAAAAAGAATGAAGTTTGTTGGCAATTACAGACCTGTTGCGTTATCTTCGAGTTTTTCTCTTGTATTTGAGTATGCTTTTTTAAATCGAATGATACCTTTTTTGGATAAAAAAATAATATTATTACGGATAGACAATATGGTTATCGCTCTGGTAGGTCAACAAGTATTCCATGTAAGAGTAATATGAAAAACTAATTGAATATATTGAAAATATTTACTGTCTCGTAAGCATTTTTTTGTGACCTCACTAGAGCCTTTGATTGTGGACAACATGACAAATTATTGGCTAAACTATATGCATATGGGATACGGGGTGTAGCCTTAGATTGGATTAGGTACCTTATTTCTTATAGGCAAGAGACAATTTGTGTGTTTGACGCATCATAGTGATGACGGATTTATAAAAAAAAATTGAACTCGACGAGTAAACTAGTTGAAATAGGAGTTCCCTAAGGTTCCGTTTTGAGCCCGCCCCTTTTTCTATATATACAAATGAATTAAATACATTAACATCCGAAATGTATCTTACTATGTATGCCGACGACCAATCTGTTATCATTTCGAGAAATGCAGATGCTGCTGTGGAATATAAATGCAATAAGGTGCTAAATATTTTAAATAATTGGTATGCTTTTTATAAACAACTCTGTAATGTAGAAAAACTTCAATATATGAGATTTCTGATCTCTCCGAGAAGTCTCGGCGAGATCAGGCGAGAGTGTGGATGCGGTCTTAGATATAAAAATTGAAGACCACATTTTAGACCATAAGGCAATACAATTTCTAGGAATAATTATAGACGAAGGCTTAAGCTGGAAACTGCAATGTGAACAATTAATTAATAAATTGAATTCTGTGACTTATCTGAATCGAAATATGGTTCAGTGGAGTCTTAATTTGAGGTATGGTTTGTGCTTGTGGGGTGGATCAACTTCATCCTCAGATGTTTCTATTTCTCAAAGAAGAATGAAGATGTATGGCAGGGGTTGCAAGTACAATGTCATGTAGGATTTAAGGATTTCAACATTGTGTTGTTTGTTGATATATGAATTATCAATATACGTTTACATGAATAACAGCAAATTTTTAAGGAACAGAGATATTCATCACATTGACGCGAGACAAGATAATAAAAATCGTATACCGTTCTATAAGTATAACATGTTATTAAATCCACCTGCATGCCTTGGTATAAGATTTTTAACCATTTGAGTATTTATATTCAATGCGCAAATAATGTGAGAATTTTTAAAGCTATTTTAAAGAAGTATTAGACAATTATTTTTATTCAGTAGATGAATTTTTTATGTTTTAGTTTTTAAGTTATTTCGGCAAGTCCTTTATCAAATGTATTTTGTCTTAAAGGAAATAAATAGTATTCATAGGTTTTATGGTTTTGGATTCCTGCTATGTAAACTTTCTGTTCTCCACCAATTTGTGTTTTGTTTGTTTTTTGAGGATGTAAGTCTAGGAAATATGATGACAAATAGAAGCAAAAGTTCAGATACACTAAAAATGTTTCAAACTTGTTGGCAAACAGCTCTAGGATATTAAAATTCCGTCAGTTTCCTGACGATTTTCGGTGCAAACAAACACTTCTACGAGTGTACAGACACAAGACGGGACGTCGTTCGCAAATGTGCTTGATGAATGTCTCCGTCCGTGCCCCCTCGCCCTGTGGCCTGCCCCCGAGACCCGGCACGGCTGAGACGCCGATAGACTTATAAATACCTCCGATAAGGTGCGTCGGGACGCTTAGCGTCGGGCCGTTCGGCGGTCAAACTCTTTATGCACTCGCAGTAAGTGAATCATCGTAATTGTTACGACGCGGACCACACACCTAGAGCGCATCGAAGGCTCTACTTATTATTAGAACTATTTTTCTCTGCGTTTTTCTTTGTGTTTGAGAATATGGATAGATGTCTTTCGTCGCTGCGGAACGGTTTATTAAATTTAGGCTAATTGCAGGAGTTAATTAATTCTGCGTGTATTTCTTTAAAAAATATCGTCACTTAAAGCTCCTCAGGTCTTTAACTTTGTTACGTTTTGAGATACCTGCCTTCGCGAACAGGGTATAATTTTGTAGGTCTGTTCAAGGCTTCTAACTATTTAATTTAAAAAGACAAATTATTTTTACAAAATGGCCGTTTTTGAAAGTATATTTTCCCAGTCGTATTTTTTCTTTAACGCACTGTACAAAATATTATTATGGGACGATAGGTTTTGTTACTGCAGTATTGTTAAAAATGGTCAAATCATGTTTGGCTTTCAAAGTGCAATGGCATGGTATGAAAATAAAACACTATCGGGACATATTTACAGCTTTTTTTACTGTTTAACAAAGGTATTTTAAGCTAATATATATCAAATCTCCTACAATTCCTATCAATGAAGTCATATGTATGTTCTCTGATACCAAACATCTAGGTATGCTAATGAACAATTCCACAGACGAAGCTCTATTCAATAATTATCTAAAGAAATTAGTCTTATCTAAATTTACTAACTTGGTTTAATGCAGACACTCTATAGATATCTAACTTCTGACAGTGGGAACTCGAAATTCAATCACAATAGATGAGATCTGACCTATTTCTGCATTTTTAGGATTGCTTCATCAGGTGGCCTCCTTTAACTTGAGTTCCCACTGTCAGAAGTTTGATATCGATAGAGTGTTTTCATTAAACCAGGTTAGTAAATTTAGATAGATTAATTTCTTTAGATAATTATTGAATAGAGTTTTGTCTGTGGAATTGTTCATTAGCATACCTAGATGTTTGGTATCAGAGAACATACATATGACATCATTGATAGGAATTAATTGTAGGAGATTTGATATATATTAGCTTAAAATACCTTTCTTAAACAGTAGAAAATGTTACAAAAGCTAATAATAAAGAATATATGGGTAGATATAGTGGGTGTAATTCAACGCTGGTTGGGGCTTTAGCCCACAGAGTAGTTAGTTTCACACAATATTGTTAATACCTGAAAATATATAAAAAAATATTTACAGCTTCTCAGTCTTCTAATTAAAGTTAAAAAATACATCGTTGTATGGAAACTTTCAGTTTTATTTCAATAATAAATATAAACAGTATGAAACATAACCCATTTTTTTAAAATTATAAGTTGTTTTCGAAGTTTTCTCCATTATATCCCCAATACAAAATTTATAACGTTTTATTAATAATTCTGTATTTACTACATTTTCCAGACCGTTTACACGAATGGCAAAAAATCCTGCTATTCTATTCTTCAAATCTTCAGCACATCTTGGCTTTGGCCAGTTTTACATAATAAGTAATGTACAGAATAGCTGAAACAGAATCGGAACTCTTTCAGTCAAGTGCAAGCTAGAACTGGAGCTAAATTCAACACACTTTGATTTTAAAAATAATATTATATGCTGGATGTCCTTTAAAGAGTATATACCTACAATACAGTGCATCACTTCAACGCAACCCCTTCTGATGTTTGCAGAATTATTGCCATAGCAATATTTGTGTATTGTCTCGGAAAACTTTTTTTAAATCTTCTCTTCTTTCAAGTCGAGCTGTGAAGTTTTGTCTTGATCTTGTCTTTAAAGGTCAAGAAAAAGTAAGATAAGATGTCCCAGCACTACTGAAAACGAATAAGTGCATTTTTGCCCTTCCACAATTGTTTTATTTTTAAAGGCAGTGTTATGAAGTTTGGTATCCTTGTATTGTTCGGCACCATCTTCCTAATGGACGTGGAACAAAACGTGCGCCAACAAATGCCCACCACAGTCAGCTTTTTATATTTTTTATAGTTCCCATATTTGATTACAACCATGTAAAGCACCTGTGTATTTAGAAATTTTTTCTTCCCAAAATTAACAATTTAAAATGTTTGAAAAACAAAGAGTTTACCCCTAAGTGCATATATATCGTGATTCCCAGATTCAGATAATATGATGGTTCAGATCCAGATATCTTGAACTTCTTGGGTAATCGTGTGCGACCTCTAAAAGAAGGTGAGGCACATCATTTTGTCTGGAGTGGAACACAAGAAGCTCCATGTTGTCAAAAGTCTGCGTTTACTTAGTTCAGCCACCCCATATGAAATATCCATCTTTTATTAATTGGTGAAAATTGGCAGTGCAATGTGTAATATAAATTTAAAAATTCACAACATAATGTTATAATTAACTGGCATAAAATCCTTTATAAGAAAAAGTTTATTACATACTTGCATGCGTTTTATTATCGGTTTCCCGATTCTCAGTTTAATTTTCCACTGCTTTCCAGTAGATTGAAGAAATAGAGATCTCTCGTATCACTATTTTGAACACCTACTCTAAAAAATAAATGAGTGCTCTTCGGACATACTTAAATATTTTTTTAAGTCCTTTTTTGCCTTGCCTTATTTCCTTATTTATTTTTTGTACTTTTTTTCAAATAAGTTTATTAAACATAACTTTTTTCCATCTACTTCTAAACTTTTCCCTTAAGGCTAATGCACTATTAGATCCTTATCTATTTTAAGTGTTTTGTCTATTCGCAATTTTTAATGGTCTGAATTCGTGACAAGTGTGAATCACTGATAAACGCCCAACAGAAAAGTAACTCGCTCTTTAATCGAATTTAATCTCCATCAATCACCATTATCTCTTATGCAAGGTCGAGGAGGTTTGTTTACCGTTTACCTTCGATGTATCTACTCCTTCCGCGCTCACCTTAGACCGAACTTGATTGCCTATAAGTCACCGAACTAATTAGCTTATAAATCTATGGGACAATGCAGGTTCCGATTTACCCCGCTTCGCTTGATATGCACCGAGAAAACTGTTCGTGTCAACGATCATCTATTAAGACTATGCAGATAAAGACAAGACAAGATAATTTTTTTAAAATATATAAAATCTTTGCATTAAATATGTGGAAAATGATAGCACAATAATGATATAAAGAGAAAAGGAAACATTTGTTTTAAATACTATTTAACATGGTTGGTTGGACGTATATAGCCCTCAAAAGAATTGTGTTCACAAAAAGTAAACGAAATACATTTTAATTATGTATAAAAATTTGTCAAATTCGAATACAACAAGAAAACAGCTTATCTCTGTCATTTTGACATTTCTTTCTGAAAGATTTGATAATAAATTAGGTATAATTTGGTTAGAACTTAAAACAAAACCAGCATGTCGTAAGATCCACAATTTATTGAAATCAGCAAATTGTAGCCAGTTTCTATTTTACACTTAAAATAAATTGGAGGTCAATTTCTTCAATTTGTTGTTCAATAAATAGTTGTGTGTAAAAGCCATTTTACAGTCCAAAATTGTCTCGCTTTAAGCATGCGAAGTATAGAAGATAATGTTTGACGAAATCGCGATCAGACGATTGTTTCCAAGTTCAAGAAAGTTTTGGGTCCGGACCGAAACTTTGACATTTTTCTCGAACAAGTGAATTTAGTAATGACAACCTAAATAAAAATCCCTAGGCAGATCTGTTGTCGGTATTCTACTGTGATTATACAGTGTCCGGAAATTATGCGTCAAGACTTCAGGAGGTGATTCCTCACAAAAAATTTGGGTAACAAAGTCCTATAACAATTTTTCGAAAATCAACGGAGATACAAGGTGTTAAATTTAAAATTTTATTTTCGATATTTGTAAATAACTTCTTAAGAAATCCAAATGTTTACATAAAATTTGTAAATCGGCGGTTTTTGCGGACGAGAAATTCAAATATGTTTCTAATTTTGATGTCACTAGTAGAGGGCGCCACTCGTGGCACATCATGTTTCTTTTAAATGACAGAACTTTTTTACATCTTAATATATCCACCTGACTATCGAAACAATCGATTCTGCTACCTGTTTTATTTGAAAAATGTATACCTTGCTGAAGTCGGTAGGCGTAACCATTTTTGAAATAATCCTATTTGAAATGCACCTAGTAGAAACTGTTTTGGTTTCCGGTAAAGTGCCTTTTCCGCTAAAAATACAGCAAAATATTACTCGAAAAAGTAGTTCAGAATCGTAAATTATGAAGACGTGCAAAATTTCAAGAAGATCGGCGAGGTTTGATGAAACCATTTTTCAACAAAGCACAAATATTTTATCAAAGCAGGCCGATTTTTTAAAAAATTTGCACATCCATAATTTGCCGTTCTGAACAGCTTTTTCAAGTAACATTTTGCTGTATTTTCAGTAGAAAAGGCACTTCTACTAAAACCAAAACAGTTTTCACTCGGTGCACTGAATATTTCAAATACGATTATTTCGAAAACTGTTACTCCTAACGACTTCAATAAGGTATAGCTTTGTCAGATATAACAGGTAGGAGAATCGATTGTTTCTATAGTCAGATGGATACACTAAGCAGCAAAAAAGTTCTGTCATTTGAAAGAAACATGATGTGCCATAAGTGGCGCCCTCTACTAGTGACGTCAAAATTAGAAACATATTTGAATTTCTCGTTCGCAAAAACCCCCGATTTCTTAAGAAGTTATTTACAAATATCGAAAATAAAATTTTAACTTTAGCACCCTGTATCTCCGTTAATATTTCGAAAAGTTGTTATAGGACTTCGTGACCCTAATTTCTTGTGAGGAATCACCTCCTGAAGTCTTAACGCATAATTTCCGGACACTCTGTATAATCACAGTAGAATATCGACAACAGATCTGCCTAGGGATTTAGGTTTATTTCATGGGTAATAGGTAAATACTAAAACTATACTTTTCTGATACTAGTAGAAATTGGGAATGATGATTGATAAGACGCTGGTATAATCGGTCGATAGTCGACAGAAAGATTGCTAATCATTGGTCGTTCGTTGGTACTCTAACGGTGTAGCAACAACATATTTTGTTGTAGGTATTAAGTTCTCGCTATGCTAGATCAAAAATTTTTTTTCTGAAAGGACTTAGATATCAGATTTTTAATGATCAGAATAGGAAAGTTAAATAAACACTTGCACTATTAACAAATAGCGCAGAACGGTTTTATGAAGATATTTTATTTATTTTGAATGATTCGATATTGAATTAAAAATAAAATAACTTCACGCTTTCTTAAAGCAAGGCAAATAATATTTAAGGGAAATATGATTTTTTTATTAACGAACAATTATGTTTTGAATTAACAAATCTAATTTTCCATGTATATCTGTACGTTTCCAATAAATATGAAATGATCTGTTCTCTCAGTGTAACGCATAGAAGAAGTAGACAAGGACAAAGCGTTTACGGGAAGGTAACGGCACCCAGGAAGTCAGGGGTAATAATATATAGAGACCAAATTAACCGTTTGATACACCTTTCCTTTGCTGATAATAAACTAATTCATTGATTTAGTGAATTTGGGAGTTATGAGTCGTTAATTTGTTATAATTATGGCGTGGCAATAGGCGAGGCGTTGAATTATCGCCTGTAGTAATGCGCCCGTTAATAATTGATGCATTAAACGGTTTTCGTTTGTATTGTTCTATTGATTTCGTTAGTAATTTGATGTGATGTGAGTATATGTTATATTAAAAAATAACTAATAAAACAAGCTGATGATATACAGAATTTAATAATGACAATAAGTATAGACATTTTTTGTATAAATTTTATTAGTCTTTCGGTTTTATTAAAAAACATACAGGATTAACTACCACTAAGTACACAAATTTTAACCACGTACTCAGGGAAGGCGTAAATCAGTAAACACTATTATTATAGAATTGCAGATCGTTATTTAAAAATGGGGAAAAAATTTTTTCCTCCACAAAATTGACGCCTATAATAAGCATCGACCGAAATGGCTTAGATCTGTCAACTACCGAACGATCGTTTTTTACAGCATTTCCAAATGTAGAAACGACAAAAATGTATACTAATATGAATAATAATACCTGATAGGTATCAGTTAATCCGGTTACTTGCAGTATTTTGCACTCGTTTTTTGTTCTCCCGTTCCAAACTATAAAAATTACATTTTCATTCATTTCTGATCCGTCAGGATTGCCTACTAGAACACACACTTCGCGCACAGTTAAATAAAATGCCCATTTATTCTATGGAAATCGAACAAAAGGAATACTAATAGATAATAGAAAACTTATAATGTACCCGCGATGGTCCGATAATGATTTGTACTCGACACAAATTCCTTTATTTAATACTATAAAATGTTTAAAATTAAAAGAAGGCACTAAAAACTAAAGGCAACCTCAAAACCGTAACGTAAACACGCATAATTCCAGTTATGGCAAAGAATTTTACCACGAAATAAATAATCTCGCGGGGAGGATTTGTCGCCATGGTCGGTGGTAGATAGGGGTTTAAAATAGTTTCGAAAAAATTCGGTTTATAAGTTTGGAATTTTTTTGAAGGGTGATTCTGTTATTCCTTATTTTTCTCTATATCCCCTTAAAATATATGTACTATGTCATAGTTAACTCTGTATAAGGAATTCAGAACTTACACTGAAACTAAAGCGACTATACTCGCGACAAGAATTCAGACGAATTACGTCATACGAACAAATGAATAATTTATTATATTTTCATCAAACTATTTAAGAAACTGCAACTGATAGCAATAAAACTATATACTACACTAAAAGTTTGCATTATATATTGCACTAAATTGCAAAAATTGATTGTTTTTAACGCGACCAAATATCGAAAATTACGTTGACAATAAAAACAAATGTGTAACGTCAGCCGTGACGTAAGACGTCTGAATTCTTGACGCGAGTATAACAGCGAAGCTTGTTCCCAAATTAAGAGATTAAAGCTTGGATTTTAGTTTCTCGGTACATTACTTTTATTAAAATACTCATAAGTAATTTAGTTTCTGTACTGAGACTAATATAGTTAAAGCTTATTTACAGGCTAAAGGAATTAAACAGCACTTTAGTGTAAGCTCCACAGAATTCATATCAACTATAGTTGCGTTAAGAATTCAGATGACTTACATCATATGAACAAATGAATAATTCAGTATATTTTCATTCAAATATATAAGAAACTGCAACTGGGAATAATAAAACTATATAGTACACTAAATGTTTGCATTATATATTGCACTAAATTGCAAAAATGATTGTTTTTAACGCCACCAAATATAGAATATTATGCTGTCTATAAAAACAGTTGCGTAACGTCAGCCGTGACGTAAGCCGTCTGAATTTTTGCCGCAACTATACTGCAAATGTTGCTCTCGACTATGCTTCGGATAACAAACTGAGGAATTAAAAACTGCTCTTTACCCCGTTCAGTACATAAGATACTTTTAATAGAATACGTTATAAGGGATTTCGTTTCTATATTGAGACTAAAGTGCCTAAGGTTTAGTTTAACCTTTAGAGCTAAGATCACATTCACATAGCTTCTCTTTTGGCTTCTATCCTAGTCTTAGCTTTTGCTGTTGGGTAATTCTGAAACAAAGGAAAAATTATTTTGAATATATGTCGTGGATTAAGGAAACATATTTAAAATAGGAATAAGTCATTGACAGTGTGACGGGTCTGAAGCGTTATACACCGCATACATTCATTAGCGTACATTTCTGCCCCCCTTCCCCCTCCATCTGCCGCGGCATAATTCGGCATCAGCATCAAACTAAACGTAAATGGCGACAATACACACTAAACAGTAAACAGGGACAAAAACTAATGTGCGTGGAACATTTACGAAATTTAATTTGCCGGTGGAGTTGGTTTTATTGCAAAAATGTTGCGCGCCGGCCGCCGCCCGAACAAATGACGATATAAGGTCTTTTTTACTGCTTTTGATCAAACTATTAGCAGTATTAACAACTATTACGGCCGCCAGCTAATTTTATGCCCCACGGAGAGAGACAGTCTCTATATTGGACAGGCAGGGGCTAATTTGAACAAAAATGTTGCGCTGTAGTTTTAATTAGTGGCCCCATTATGTATTTCTTTTGTGTTATATTACTTGTTTGTGTCTTTGACCTATTTCAGTAACAAGGTGTCTTGGTAGAGGATAAAACATGAATATATAATAGAATTATTTCCTCCATGACATTTGATTTTTGCGATAAACATTGAAAGCAATACCACTGAAACAGTTACTACACTGTAAAAAAATAATTACGCATTTTAACACATATTTTTGTATATAGCAGTGTGTTAAAGGTTCAATGTAACTACTAGGTATTAAACTGCTATTAAGCATGTTAACATGTTAATTTTATTATATAGTATTTATAGAATTATTGTACTACAGTAATAATAAAATAGACATTTTATTTTTCATGATTTAAAAAAAAATAAATAATTCAGTTCAAATGAACAACGGCCAAGGTTTCCAATAAAATTCGTACATAATAGTAATAGTACCTACATATTCTAATAAAGGACTTAGAAACAAATAACGTTCTCGTAAATCATAAACAACGAAACAAAGATGTATTTAGGTACCACAGAATATAAGTTAACGAAAATTAACGAGTAGTAATCTGAACATATAATTTTCTTTCTCTAAAATATACAAGAAAATCTAAATAAATAATCAATATTTTTAAGAGATTTAATTAGTTTTAGCTTTATTATAATTGTCAGCAATATTTTTTATAGTTAGGTAGGTACTTACCATTTTCTTTCATCAAACCTCAATTTAAATTTAAATAATTTCCATTTGAACTCTGCAAACAAAAGTTAACTGAACATAAATAACATCGCAACAGGACCAACATGGTGTTGTGATATGTGCTGGAACAGCTGATATTATTTCGAGAAAGGCAATATAGGTTAGTAGGTTATTTTTTGTATTTATGTATATTATATGCTGGTTTTCTTTTCGTAAAAACAAGTTTTTTCGAGGCTTTTCGAGATTTCCAACTATCAGTGCAAACATTGATTTAATTAATATTTCTGCTAAAATAGCAAATACAATATATCGCATCTTGTATAATTTTTAAAAGTATTTCTGAAACTTGCATTTTTTATTGATTTTCCTTTCATCTAATTTAATGCAGACATTCTGTTGATTTCTGGTGATCATCATCAAATAAAAATAAATTATGTGACATTATGTTTTTTTATAATGTATCATAACACTACTTTTGTTTCGACCGCTGATGATAGTTGCCACCATTACAGAGCAAAATTATTACAAATTGGAGATAATATTATAGGGGACTATATTTGATAGAATAATGAGCCCTTATAAATATTTTTTCTGCTTGCTAATGCAGATATATGCCTTTGTCGATAACAGCTGCTATAAAGTGTGCTAATTTCGAGACTTTCTCTCGAGACAATTGCACAGTTGCAGAGTCTTTGATAGATGACGTTTTTCTAATTTCATTATATTCCATGCAAATATGTTCCAAGAAATGTTATAAATAATTGTTTTCAATGTAAGTTACATGAGTGTGAGTCATAGGAATGATTTTAATAGATATTTATGAAATTAGGTAAAATGTCATTTTGCTTAAGGTGCCCGTATCTCTCGCCGTAAAATGATCAAATTTGTGGTGTTTTTAGGTACTGAAATCTCGAAAAATAAAACTCGTAGAGCAAAAGTAATATCAAAAATAGAATTATTGATGTTTTGTTTATCCACTTTTACTATTTAAACTTTCTCAAATAATGTAATAACTTTTAAAATGCATTTATATGACACACATAATTTCGCTATTCTAACCCCACATTTTAACAATTATTTTCACATACTTATAAACAAAAGTGAACAATCTTATATGCAGAACTATGTAAGTTTATGTTATAACAATGTTTACATCTATAGTTGAATTTAAAAATACGTATTTTGAAAGATTTCAGTACCTAAAAATTCATTGGATAGATCGCTTTCTGATGTTAAATATTGATTTTACTTCGGTACCTTTGAATATTTGCAGGTGGCATGAAATAACATCCTTGTTATTTGCTAAACTCTATATTATTCAGTTCTTAAATGTCTAAAATTATTTATATTTGTAGAAAACACTTTTTCAGGAATACTCACCGTAAAATGATCAAATTTGTGGTGTTTTTAGGTACTGGAATCTCGAAAAATAAAACACGTAGAGCAGAAATAATATCAAAAATAAAAATACTGATGTTTTGTTTATCCACTTTTACTATTTAAACTTTCCTCAAATAATGTAATAACTTTTAAAATGCATTTATATGACACACATAATTTCGCTATTCTAACCCCACATTTTAACAATTATTTTCACATACTTATAAACAAAAGTGAACAATCTTATATGCAGAACTATGTAAGTTTATGTTATAACAATGTTTACATCTATAGTTGAATTTAAAAAAAAACACGTATTTTGAAAGATTTCAGTACCTAAAAATTCATTGGATAGATCGCTTTCTGATGTTAAATATTGATTTTACTTCGGTACCTTTGAATATTTGCAGGTGGCATGAAATAACATCCTTGTTATTTGCTAAACTCTATATTATTCAGTTCTTAAATGTCTAAAATTATTTATATTTGTAGAAAACACTTTTTCAGGAATACGGCGCCCTTAAATGAGACAGAAATCAAATACATATATAAAAGTATATTGTTTTCTGAATCTTTTTTTTTGTGAAAAGCATATGTTCGATAAACTGAGCACTTAGAAAATTAAAAACCAGCAAATGTGTGACATTTTTAACAAAATTTATTAAATCAAAAAGAAGTAACAAAGCAAGTTCTCTACTTGACTAATAGTGGGTATGACCTCCACCACGTTCCAATAGCATATTGACACGTCTGTGCATTGAGATAATCAAACGGTTAACGGTCTCTTGCGGAATATCCTTCCATTCCTCTTCTGCCGCCATGACTAACTCATCTGCAGGCTGAGGTGGAGAAATATGATTATGAATTTCTCTAGCAACGAAGTCACACATGTTTTCAATAGAATTCATGTCAGGAGAGTTGGCTGGCCAATCTAATCTATTGATATGTCCTGCTACGAGTGTCTCTTGAGCCCTTCTTGTGCGATGTGGTCTAGCGATGTCGTCCATAAACACAAAATTTTCACCTAATTCATTACGCAGGAGGTCGATACTGGGCGTAATAACTTGTTCGATAAAATTTTGATTGGTCATATTATGTGGTATGCGAATTAATGGGGTGCGGCGGTTGACATTATTCCACCCCAAAACATTACGGTACCCCCTTCATACGGAGCAACTTCACGGGGAAAATGTAGTCGCTGTTGACGACCTGGTTCTCTCCAGACTCGTTGTCGATTGTCATCAGTAATCAGCGCAATACTGGTTTCATCTGTAAATAAGACCCACCGCCACTGGCGTAAAAGCCAGCCCCTATGCTCTCGCGCCCACTGAAGACAGGCAGCACGATGTCTTGGAAGTAGAGTGGGGACCCATAATGCTCTTCTAGAACGTAAATTTGCGTTGTGGAGTAGTCTTCGAATAGTATGTGTCGATATAACACGATGAAAGAGGACCCTGAGAACTGAAGCTGAAGATGTGCGGTGTCTACCGATTTTCCTTTTCGTTAGATACTTGAGGTCTGTTTTCCACTGTCTCAAATTCTTGATATATATGTGTACTATTCGTACAAAGATGATCTAGGAATGCCCAACATGTTCGATATCTGATTATTAGAATGTCCTGCATCATGTGAAGCAATCTTGCTCGGGTAAACGCAGAAATTTCACGTCCTGGCATTATAATGTACAAAATGTGGACGGAACACTTGGCTGAATACACTACCAAACTGACCAGATTTGTAAAAACATTGGTAATACAGTAAAGGTTCATGCCCAAGCAACACAGGTTTGTCTAAATTGCATCGAATAGACGTTAAAAAGGATCTAAAACTGTTTAAAGCTTTTTAAAAATGTAAATTAGATGCATTACACAAGACAGTCTTTAGATTCATCTAAAATAGACGTATTTTAGACTTTATTTTAGACGAAATTAAATTTTAGCCATTTAAGTTAATCTAATAGATATCATATATTAGACTAGTTTTTAGATAAATTATTTAGATGTTGTTAAGATAGATAAAAAATGACAAATACTAGAACAACATCAAATATACATCATTTAGACTATATTTTGGACCATAAAATATATGTATTAATTTTCCATATCTACAAGATGTAATTTTTTTTTCTGACGACAGTTAACAACCATATAGAAAATGTCCAAACAAAATATACAAGTAGATAAATAGTAAGCACCTATAATAGTGGTACTCAGTCAAGTTCAGTCAATAAACTGAAGTAACTAGTATATAAACAAAATACAAATTGATAAGGACCCTTATAAATAAATTATTTTACATCTAAAAATAGTAATCTAAAATATTACAAATATGGTTTTTTTTGTTCCCTAAGTACATATACTTTTTTTTACCACATTAAGAAAAATCACTAGGTTTAATGGAATCATTTTATATACAGGTGAGGCCCAAGACTTTTGACGTTGTGTGTATTACAAGAAAACCTTTGTTTAAAAAAGTTGTTCTACGTGGAGGAGGCGAAATGAGTCCTTTAAGGGCGCCGTATTCTTGAAATAGTGTTTTCTACAAATACAAGTAATTTTAGAAATTTAAGAACTGAATAATATAGAGTTTAGCAAACAACAAGAATGTTATCTCATGCCACCTGCAAATGTTCAAAGGTACCGAAGTCAAAGCAATATATAACGTCAGAAAGCGATCTATCCAGCAAATTTTTAGGTACTGATCTTTCAAAATACGTATTTTTTTCAATTCAACTATAGATATAAACATTGTTATAACATAAACTTACATAGTTCTGCATATAAGTATGTGAAAATAATTGTTAAAATGGGGGGTTAGAATAGCGAAATAATGTGTGTCATGCAAATGCATTTTACTAGTTATTATATTATTTGAGGAGTTTAAATAGTAAAAGTGGATAAACAAAACATCAGTAATTTTACTTTTGATATTAGTTTTGGTCTACGTGTTTTATTTTTCGAGATTTCAGTACCTAAAGAACACCATAAATTTGATCATTTTACGGCGAGAAATATGGTGACCTTAAAACATAAAGTAGGTATCCATTTTAACTGGAATTAAAGAAAACCTGTTAAGGTTACCGAGTTATTTTGTCAGAATTCTAAAAAGCATCAGCTATAAATCGGCCTAAAATCTCATAAAGAGAGAGTCTACATGTAATAATAACTGATTTACGTTTAATTATGCTGAATTTATAATCACTTTAGTACGCTCTATATCAATCGAGCCACTCTAAAACATGAATTAACTATTTGGCAATAAAGCAGAAATATAGGCGACGATTTAAAATACGAATTTATTTATATGCAGCTCCGATGGGTGAGCGAAATCCAAGCCGTTGTCTAAAATTTCAGCATACGTTTAACACAATTTAGAAGACCCATAGATGGGTCTTCTAAATCTACTCTACTCTAAACTCTACTCTAAAAAAAAACACAAATATTAAGGAATTTTACAATATTAATTGAAATAATAGCTAAAGCAAGCAATAATCCTGTTATTCACATAATATATTCTAATAATAGTAATAATTCTATTTCGCTTAGTAATTTTAGTAGAAAATCGTGCACAGTTCTGTAAATTTAATTAAAAATTACCAGTATCCCTTAAAAAAGTGCCATATTCTGGTCCTTGATGGGCAACATTGTAGGTATATTTAATTTTTTATGTTTGTGTTACCACTGTAAATGTTCCTCTTGCTTTTATCAGCAAACATTAAACCAGGCAATTTTCTTCTGAAAATGTCGGTTAAATAGATGTTTTTTGTGTTAAAGTAACTAGTTCCTTCTCTGCTTCAGCAGTTGTTACTAGTGGAGTACCGCAAGGTTCTATATTAGGTCCTCTTTTATTTTTGTAAAGTCTCTTCTGCGCTAATGATGCGAAGTTAAATGGAAATCGCTACCTTCTCAAATGAAAATTCAAGAAGATTTGAATATTTTGCAGAATTGGTGTACATTAAATATAATTTATTATTTTCATTTTTTGGATCTTTACTTTTTTCGGTGAAAGTAAAAATTTATTAAATTTTCAGGTATATGCGTTAAGTTCTTTTGGAATTTTTATAGGTCGTACTTTGATAACGTAACATTCTGTTTTAAAAATTTCTGCTCGTATTTCTGTTGCAAGTATTGTGAAGCTTGTTACAAACGACATTTTTTATTGCTGGTTATGCCTAGAGTACGTAGATCTAGGCACGTTTCCCAGCTTAGTGACTTTAAAAGGGGGCGGATTGTTGGGTTGCGCGAAACATATTTGTCGGTGACAGAAATTTCTAGAAGGACTAACAGATCCCTACGTACCATACTACTGTGTTATTAGGCGTGGGCTCAGAGAGACCATTGACACAGAGCGGGAGGCACCGACCGTCGTAGAGGAACTACAAAGTGTAAGAGCTGCTGAAATCTCTTGAGATGTGTTGAAAATTGCAGCAGTCTGCGATTAATGATGTCCCAGATATTCAATATACAATAGCGATTGTTTTGTTAAAGAGTATAAGGATTTTCCTTTGTCTAAATTTAATAATAATAATAATAAAACATTGAGTTTCCAGAAGTTTTATTTATGGATAACTGTTTAGTTCATGTATAGCCCGTCACATTTTCGAAAATGCATTCGAAATCGAACCTATATTCATTATCCTAGCACGTCTGAAGCACGCGGTATGCGCCCAAATTAAACAAAGAAACAACAAAATCCGATCTCGCCGCCAACTTGGCAATAGTCAATCGGAGGTATGCATAATTAATAGGCGACAGTCATATGTTCTCAAAGCACCCGCACTTACGGAATGAGCCCAAAACATACCACACGAGCCAAGGACAGAGACGGGGCGCTAGGTAGACATGGAGGCCAGAAAGAGACGCCTGGGCAATTGGTAGGAAGACCGCGGCGTGTCTAGGTCTGAGGTGTTTGTCATGTGTCTAGAAATAGACCACGGTGTGTCACTAATTCGGCTAAATTAGTGTTCGGGTCCGGGTAATCGGAAAGATGTATTTCGTCTCGATGTCTTTCTTGTTGCGCGTCAAATTGGTCCTTCGTCTTTTGTCGCCGCTTATTTATTCGAACGAAAGAGTGAGTTGTCTCGACGAAATTATTGGTAGTGACAAGGAGTGGATGCTCTTATCTTCAGGGTATTTTGTCACGGAAAACTTAAATTAAAAAACCACTGAAAAGAAATGAATCTGTCAATTGATAGCTCGTTAGTCTATAGTTATTTTAAACAATATAGAAAGAACTTCAGATTAGACTAATTCCTTTTAATTAGGTATAAATACTTTAAGAGCGCCGTATTCTCGAAATAGTGTTTTCTTCAAATGCAAATGATTTTAGACATTTAGGAACTGAATAATATAGAGCTTAGCAAATAACAAGAATGCTATATCATGTCACCTGTGAATATTCAAAGATACTGAATTTATAACGACAAAACGGCCTCGCCAACAAACTTTTAAGTACAGGAATCTTTGAAAATACTTATTTTTCCAATTAAAATATTATAACATAAACTTACTTACATATAATAATGTTTATTTTTGTTTCTAAACATGTGTCTTACAAACGCTTTTTAAAAGTTACTAGAAAGGTGGCAAGTCGGCATTCGCCGACTTGACCTTTCTTGAGTAGGGTTAGTTTTTTTAAACACCATGTATTTTTTCGATAATTAGTGCGTTAAGAGACCTCCGATGGAAGTTGACTAAAATAAATTAGTCAGTTCTCTTAATTTTGAGACTTTTTAACGTTCAACATTTTTCCAACACTTTGTATATAAAACGGTCTTTCGTACATCCGACAACCCATCCGAAGCAAAAATAAATTTATTCCATGAATATTGGGAGTTTCAATATTGGTTCAGTTTTCTTAAACACCCTGTATTGTTTTCATTAAAATAGTTTCCATATAGACCATTGTTAAAAGTTTCATCAAAGGAATATTATACTTCCATGAAGCTTTCTAGAGAACGGTCGGTTTTTTAAACACCCAGTAGTTTTTTAATTAGGATAGTTTTCTTACAGACCGTTGTGAAAAGTTTCATTAGAACATATTCCATGAATTGTGAGGATATTTAAAGAATGGTTTGGTTTTGTTAAACACCTCGTATTTTTTCATCGGTATAATTTTTTTACAATCGTGAAAAGTTTCATAAAAAAAATTAAATTCCATAAATTTTGTGGATCTAGAGAATTGGTCATTATTTTACACACTGTATTTTTTCATAAGTATGTATTTATATAGCTACATAATAATACCTAAATATGTATTTTTTATAGTTCTTTTACAAACTATCTTAAAAAGTTTCATCAAAAACCAAAAAAGAGTTTTTAATTTCAAGTTTTTAGAATTTTTAAAATGATTCGATTCTCTTAAACACCCTGTATTGTTCTCATGAAAATAGTTTCCATATAGACCATTGTTAAAAGTTTCATCAAGAGAATATTATACTTCCATGAAGGTTTATAGAAAATGGTTCATTTTTTTTAAACACCCAGTAGTCTTTTAATTAGTATAGTTTTCTTACAGACCATTGTGTTCATAAGAAAATATTCTATGAATTGTGAGGATTCTTAGAGAATGGTTTGGTTTTGCTAAACACCCTGTATTTTTTCATTAGTATAATTTTTTTACAATCATGAAAAGTTTCATAAAAAAAAATAAATTCCATAAATTTTGTGGATCTAGAGAATGGTTCTTTATATTACACCCTATATTTTTTCATACGTATGTATTTATATACATAATAAAACCTAAGTATATATTTTTATATTGACAAACTATTGTAAAATGTTTCATCAGAAAGCAAAAAAAAATTTAAATCCACGAATTTTCAGGATTTTTGGGAACAGTTCGGTTTTTTTAAACACCCGTATTTGTTCAATAGTATATTTTTCCTACAGAACATTGTAAAAGTTTCATCAAAAGAATTTTTAATTCCATGAATTTTGTTGATTTTTAGAGAATGGTTCGGTTTTTTTAAACCTCCTGTATTTTTCATTAGTATAGTTTTTAACAAACTAATGTGAAATGTTTCATCAAAAGAAGTTTTTAACTCCATGAATTTTGAGGATTTTTAGAGAATGGTTCGTTATTTTTAAATCGTCTGTATTTCTTTATTGCGATATTTTTCCTACAGAACATTGTATAAAATTTCATCAAAAAGAATTTTTTAATTCAATGATTTTGAAAAATTTTCCATGAATTTTGGGAGTTTCAATATTAGTTCAGTTTTTTTAAACTCCCAGTAGTTCTTTAATTAGTATAGTTTTCTTACAGACCATTGTGAAAAGTTTCATAAAAAATAACTTCCATAAATTTCTAGATTTCTAGAGAATGGTTCTTTATTTTACACCCTGTATTTTTCATAAGTATGTATTCATATACATAATAATACCTAAGTATATATTTTTATAGTTTTTTACAAACTATTGTAAAGTTTCATCAGAGAGCAAAAAAATTTTAATCCACAAATGTTCAGGATTTTTAGGGAACGGTTCGGTTTTTTAAACCCCTGTATTTTTCATTAATATAGATTTTTACAAAGTATTGTATAAAGTTTCATCAAAAGAATTTTCAAATTCCATGAATTTTGAGGATTTTTAGAGAATGGTTCGTTATTTTTAAACACTCTGTATTTCTTAATTAGTATATTTTTCCTACAGAACATTGTATAAAATTTCATCAAACAGAATTTTTTAATTCCAAGAATTTTGAAAATTTTTATAGAATGGTTCGTTATTTTTAAACATTCTGTATTTTTTAATTAGTATATTTTTCCTACAGAACATTGTATAAAGTTTCATCAAAAAGAATTTTTTAATTCCATGAATTTTGAAAATTTTTAGAGAATGGTTCGTTATTATTAAACACTCTGTATTTGCTTCGATAGTGAGTGTCATAATAAATCCTTGATGGAAGTTTAATAAATAAAAAAATTTCCATGAATTTTGGGAGTTTCCATATTGGTTCAGTTTTCTTAAACAATCAGTAGTTTTTTAATTAGTATATATTTCTTAGAGACCATCGTGAAAAGGTTAATAAAAATATTCAATGAATTATTGTGGGGATTCTTAGAGTATGGTTTGGTTTCGTTAAGCACCCTGTATATTTTCATTAGTATAATATTTTTACAATCGTGAAAAGTTTCATAAAAAAAATAAATTCCATAAATTTTGTGGATCTAGAGAATGGTTCTTTATTTTACACCCTGTATTTTTTCATAAGTATGTATTCATATACATAATAATACCAAAGTATATATTTTTTATAGTTTTTTTACAAACTATTGTAAAGTTTCATCAGAGAGCAAAAAAAAAATTTTAATCCACAAATGTTCAGGATTTTTAGGGAACGGTTCGGTTTTTTTAAACCCCCTGTATTTTTTCATTAATATAGATTTTTACAAAGTATTGTATAAAGTTTCATCAAAAAGAATTTTCAAATTCCATGAATTTTGAGGATTTTTAGAGAATGGTTCGTTATTTTTAAACACTCTGTATTTCTTAATTAGTATATTTTTCCTACAGAACATTGTATAAAATTTCATCAAACAGAATTTTTTAATTCCAAGAATTTTGAAAATTTTTAGAGAATGGTTCGTTATTTTTAAACACTCTGTATTTTTAATTAGTATATTTTTCCTACAGAACATTGTATAAAGTTTCATCAAAAGAATTTTTAATTCCATGAATTTTGAAAATTTTTAGAGAATGGTTCGTTATTATTAAACACTCTGTATTTGCTTCGATAGTGAGTGTCATAATAAATCCTTGATGGAAGTTTAATAAATAAAAAATTTTCCATGAATTTTGGGAGTTTCAATATTTGTTCAGTTTTCTTAAACACCCAGTAGTTTTTTAATTAGTATATATTTCTTAGAGACCATCGTGAAAAGGTTAATAAAAAAATATTCAATGAATTATTGTGGGGATTCTTAGAGTATGGTTTGGTTTCGTTAAGCACCCTGTATATTTTCATTAGTATAATATTTTTACAATCGTGAAAAGTTTTATAAAAAAAAATAAATTCCATAAATTTTGTGGATCTAGAGAATGGTTCTTTATTTTACACCCTGTATTTTTTCATAAGTATGTATTCATATACATAATAATACCAAAGTATATATTTTTTATAGTTTTTTTACAAACTATTGTAAAAAGTTTCATCAGAAAGAAAAAAAAAATTTTTAATCCACAAATGTTCAGGATTTTTTAAACACCCCGTATTTTTGTCGATAATTAGTGCGGTAAGAGTCCCCCGACGGAAGTTTCGTACTAAAAAAATGTTCAGTTCCTTAATTTTGACATTTTTTAACGTTTCACATTTTTCCAACACTTTGTATTTAAGACGGGCCTACGAACGTCACAGAACCCTCCGAAGCGAAAAACCGAAAATTTCCTCGAATCTGTAATTTTAATTTTTTCTCGTCAATTTTTATCGTAACACCCCGTACATCGAGCTTTTTTGAGTCGCACTGTATATAAGCGAAGCGACTTGAAGTCTGCCATATTGTCTAGCTCACTGATACCACCTATTCATTCTATTTATGCAAAGTTCAATGCAAATAGCAATAGCGGATGGAAATATTTGACAGCTGTTCTATGGCTTCCGTCATTTTGACCCCGTCTTGGTCTGCCATATTGTCTAGCTCACTGATACCACCTATTCATTCTATTTATGCAAAGTTCAATGCAAATAGCAATAGCGGATGGAAATATTTGACAGCTGTTCTATGGCTTCCGTCATTTTGACCCCGTCTTGCTTAGAATTTTCGCAAATTTCGATACGAAAACGAATTCAAAACCAAACGCTCGCATAACACAACGTATCTAGAGACTTCAAATTTACCGTTTTGGCCTTAGGGGCCTCGGGTCGGTCCATTTAGCGAAATTTTCTGCGATTTATTCGGAAATGTCACCGCGCACTCGCCATTTGACGTTTCTGTAGTAAAAATTTTTGCTATTTTCACTATAAAATCGAATTTTAAACCTAAACCTGAGACACACGACACATTGTAGAAGGTTCAAAGTGTACGTTTCGATATGGCTTTATGCAAATAAAGGGGTACTTACTTTTCAGAATGTAATCGTTTTGAGGGTTTTGTGAGGACCCGCCATATTGCTAGGCTCTTCTCCCCGTCTCAGTTTGGATTTAAGCAAATTTTTATGGAAAAACGAACTAAAACCCAGGGCTCGCATAACAGAAAGCATCTAGGGACTTTAAATTTACCTTTTCCGGCCTTGGCGGGTCTTCGATAGGCCCGTTTAGCGAACGTTCCCAAGTTTTATCCGGAGCTGTCAACGGCACCGCACCGTCCGGCTAGCCGTTTGACGTTTCGGACGGCCGAGCGAACGCGAATGCCGCCGAACGTGTAATTGACCAAAACTTTCGTTATTTTACCTATAAAATCGAATTTTAAACCTAAATCTGAGGCACGCGACACATTGTAGAAGGTTCAAAGTTTACGTTTCGATATGGCTTTGTTGAAATGAATGCGGGAAAATACGAAAATATCGAATCGGAAATGGTTTGACGTCTACCCATATCCGACTGACGTTTCTCCGATTCCCGGGCGATAAGCTCCTCCCGCGCTATCTCCATCCCTCTCGCCGAGATCGGCCGGCGAGGACCCTCCGAAAAACGGAAAATTTACCGAGAAAACGCGAAAACGGCCCGCCGAGCGCCTCGTCGCGACGGAGAAAGGACCCAATAAAGTGACTCGCCCGCGGCCGCGTCCCCGACGGGCTCGCCCGAAAAACCACGCGCGAAGCAAAACCGGCCTCCCAGCGGTTTTCGGGCTTCCGATAAGGGGCGTTTTTTTCGACTTTTGTCTTGTTTCCTCGCGAAAACGGAAAAGTCGCGGCCGCAGACCTCGGGACAAACGCAAAATTCGCCGCGACAGAAGTAAAACGAACCAACCAAAATACGCCTAACAGACAACCCCGGGACCGAACTCGGCTTCGCGCCCCCGGGCTCGCCGCGGCGCGGCTCGCGAAAAAGCCTTTGGGACGCAAACCCCACTTTTCGCCGTCCCGGTGGGAGCGAGAGGAAATCACGCATTTTAATATAATAGAACTAGAAAGGTGGTGTCGGCATTCGCCGACTTGACCTTTCTTGAGTAGGGTTAGTTTTTTAAACACCATGTATTTTTTCGATAATTAGTGCGTTAAGAGACCCTGATGGAAGTTGAGTAAAATAAATTAGTCAGTTCTCTTAATTTTGAGATTTTTTACCGTTCAACATTTTTCCAACACTTTGTATATAAAACGGTCTTTCGTACATCCGACAACCCATCCGAAGCAAAACAAATAATTTTATTCCATGAATTTTGGGAGTTTCAATATTGGTTCAGTTTTCTTAAACACCCTGTATTGTTTTCATTAAAATAGTTTCCATATAGACCATTGTTAAACGTTTCATCAAAGGAATATTATACTTCCATGAAGGTTTCTAGAGAAAGGTCGGTTTTTAAACACCCAGTAGTTTTTAATTAATATAGTTTTCTTACAGACCGTTGTGAAAAGTTTCATTAGAAAATATTCCATGAATTGTGAGGATTTTTAGAGAATGGTTTGGTTTTGTTAAACACCCGTATTTTTCATCGGTATAATTTTTTACAATCGTGAAAAGTTTCATAAAAAAATAAATTCCATAAATTTTGTGGATCTAGAGAATGGATCTATATATTACACCCTGTATTTTTCATACGTATGTATTTATATACATAATAAAACCTAAGTATATATTTTTATAGTTTTTGACAAACTAATGTAAAAAGTTTCATCAGAAAGCAAAAAAATTTTAAATCCACGAATTTTCAGGATTTTTAGGGAACAGTTTTTAAACACCCTATTTGTTCAATAGTATATTCTTCCTACAGAACATTGTAAAAGTTTCATCAAAAGAATTTTTAATTCCATGAATTTTATTGATTTTTAGAGAATGGTTCGGTTTTTAAATCCTCTGTATTTCTTAATTAGGATATTTTTCCTATAGAACATTGTATAAAGTTTCATCAAAAGAATTTTTAATTCCATGAATTTTGAAATTTTAGAGAATGGTTCGTTATTTTAAACACTCTGTATTTTTAATTAGAATATTTTTCCTACAGAACATTGTATAAAGTTTCATCAAAAGAATTATTTAATTCCATGAATTTTGAGGATTTTTAGGAATGGTTCGTTATTATTAAACACTCTGTATTTGCTTCGTTAATGAGTGTCATAATAAATCCTTGATGGAAGTTTAATAAATAAATAAAAATTTCCATGAATTTTGGGAGTTTCAATATTGGTTCAGTTTTCTTAAACACCCAGAATTTTTTTAATTAGTATAGTTTTCTTACAGACCATTGTGAAAAGTTTCATAAAAAATATTCAATGAATTATTGTGGGGATTCTTAGAGTATGGTTTGGTTTCGTTAAGCACCCTGTATTTTTTCATTAGTATAATTTTTTAAATCGTGAAAAGTTTAATAAAAAAAATTAAATTCCATACATTTTGTGGCTGTAGAGAATGGTTCTTTATTTTACACCCTGTATTTTTTCATAAGTATGTATTCATATACATTATAATACCAAAGTATATATTTTTTATAGTTTTTACAAACTATTGTAAAAGTTTCATCAGAAAGCAAAAAAAAATTTAAATCCACGAATGTTTAGGATTTTTAGGGAACAGTTCAGTTTTGAAACCTCCTGTATTTTTCATTAGTATAGATGTTTTAAAACTATTGTACAAAGTTTCATCAAAATGAATTTTCTAATTCCATGAACTTTGAGGAATTTTAGAGAATGGTTCGTTATTTTTAAACACTCTGTATTTCTTAATTAGTATATTTTCCTACAGAACATTGTATAAAATTTCATCAAATAGAATTTTTTAATTCCATGAATTTTGTTGATTTTTAGGAAATGGTTAGGTTTTTAAACCTCCTGTATTTTTCATTAGTATAGATTTTTACAAACCATTGTATAAGGTTTTATCAAAAATAATTTTTAATTCCATGAGTTTTGTTGATTTTTAGAAAATGGTTAGGTTTTTAAACCCTCTGTATTTCTTAATTAGTATATTTTTCCTACAGAACATTGTATAAAGTTTCATCAAAAGAATTTTTAATTCCATGAATTTTGAGGATTTTTAGAGAATGGTTCGTTATTATTAAACACTCTGTATTTGCTTCGTTAGTGAGTGTCATAATAAATCCTTGATGGAAGTTTAATAAATAAAAAAATTTCCATGAATTTTGGGAGTTTTAATATTGGTTCAGTTTTTAAACACCCAGTAGTTTTTAATTAGTATACATAGTTTTCTTACAGACCATTGTGAAAAGTTTCATGAAAAAATATTCAATGAATTATTGTGAGGATTCTTAGAGTATGGTTTGGTTTCGTTAAGCACCCTGTATTTTCTCATTAGTATGATTTTTTACAATCGTCAAAGTTTCATAAAAAAATAAAATCCATAAATATTGTGGATGTAGAGAATGGTTTTTATTTTACACGCTGTATTTTTCATAAGTATGTATTCATATACATAATAATACCAAAGTATATGTTTTACAGTTTTCTACAAACTATTGTAAAAGTTTCATCAGAAAGCAAAAAAATTTTAAATCCACGAATGTCCAGGATTTTTAGGGAACAGTTCGAATTTTTAAACACCCCGTATTTTTCGATAATTAGTGCGGTAGAGTCCCCGACGGAAGTTTCGTACCAAAAAATTTTCAGTTCCCTTAATTTTTACATTTTTTAACGTTCGACATTTTCCAACACTTTGTATATAAAACGGTCCTACGCACGTCAGAGAACCCTCCGAAGCGAAAGAACCGAAAATTTCCTCGAATCTGTAATTTTTATTTTTTTCTCGTCAATTTTTATCGTAACACCCCGTACATCGAGCTTTTTTGAGTCGCACTGTATATAAGCGAAGCGACTTGAAGTGTGCCATATTGTCTAGCTCACTGATACCACCTATTCATTCTATTTATGCAAAGTTCAATGCAAATAGCAATAGCGGATGGAAATATTTGACAGCTGTTCTATGGCTTACGTCATTTTGACCCCGTCTTGCTTAGGATTTTCGCAAATTTCGATACAAAACGAATTCAAAACCAAACGCTCGCATAACACAACGTATCTAGAGACTTCAGATTTACCGTTTTCGGCCTTTGGGGCTCCGGTCGCCTATTTAGCGAAATTTTCTGCGATTTATTCGGAAATGTCACCGCGCACTCGCCATTTGACGTCGCAAATTTTCGCAATTTTTACTATAAAATCGAATTTTAAAAACATATCTGAGGCACACGACACATTGTAGAAGGTTCAAAGTTTACGTTTCGATATCGATTTATGTAAATATAGGGGTACTTACTTTGCAAACTGTAACATTTTGAAGGTATTGTGAGGACCCGACATATTGCCAGGCTCTTCTCCACGTCTCGGTTAGGGATTACGCAAAATTCGATACAAAGTCGAATTCAAAACCCAACGCTCGCATAACAGAAAGCATCTAGGACTTTAAATTTACCTTTTCCGGCCTTGGCGGGTCTCCGCTCGATCCGTTTAGCGAACGTTCAAGTTTTATCTGAGCTGTCAACGGCACCGCACCGTCCGGCTAGCCGTTTGACGTTTCGGACGGCCGAGCGAAGGCGAATGCAGCCGAACGTGTAATTGACCAAAACTTTCGCTATTTTCCCTATAAAATCGAATTTTAAACCTAAATCTGAGGCACGCGACACATTGTAGAAGGTTCAAAGTTTACGTTTCGACATGGCTTTCTGGAAATGAATGCGGGAAAATAGGAAAATATCGAATCCGAAATAGTTTGACGTCTACCCATATCCGACTGACGTTTCTCCGATTCCCGGGCGATAAGCTCCGCCTCCGCTATATCCATCTCGCTCGCCGAGATCGGCCGGCGAGGACCCTCCGAAAAAGGGAAAATTTACCTAGAAAACGCGAAAACGGCCCGCCGAGCGCCTCGTCGCGACGGAGAAAGGACCAAATAAGGAGACTCGCCCGCGCCCGCGTCCCCGACGGGCTCCCGTGAAAACGTCGAACGGTGCGAGACCGGCCTCCGGGCGGCTTCCGGACTTCCGATAAGGGGCGTTTTTTCGACTTTTGTCTCGTTTCTCGCGAAAACGGAAAAGTAACGCCGGCGGACCTCCGGAAAACGCAAAATTCGCCCCGAAAAAGGTAAAAAGAACCCACCAAAATACGCCTAACAGACAACCGCGGGACTGAAGGGCGCTTCGCGCCCTTCGGCTCGGCGGCGCGGCTCGCGAAAAAGCCTTTGGGACGCAAACCCCACTTTTTCGCCGTCCCGGTGGGAGCGAGAGGAAATCACGCATTTTAAGATAATAGAACTAGAAAGGTGGCAAGTCGGCATTCGCCGACTTGACCTTTCTTGAGTAGGGGTAGTTTGGTTTAAACACCATGTATTTTTTCGATAATTAGTGCGTTAAGAGACCCCTGATGGAAGTTGAGTAAAATAAATTAGTCAGTTCTCTTAATTTTGAGATTTTTTACCGTTCAACATTTTTCCAACACTTTGTATATAAAACGGTCTTTCGTACATCCGACAACCCATCCGAAGCAAAACAAATAATTTTATTCCATGAATTTTGGGAGTTTCAATATTGGTTCAGTTTTCTTAAACACCCTGTATTGTTTTCATTAAAATAGTTTCCATATAGACCATTGTTAAACGTTTCATCAAAGGAATATTATACTTCCATGAAGGTTTCTAGAGAAAGGTCGGTTTTTTAAACACCCAGTAGTTTTTTAATTAGTATAGTTTTCTTACAGACTGTTGTGAAAAGTTTCATTAGAAAATATTCCATGAATTGTGAGGATTTTTAGAGAATGGTTTGGTTTTGTTAAACACCCCGTATTTTTTCATCGGTATAATTTTTTTACAATCGTGAAAAGTTTCATAAAAAAAAATAAATTCCATAAATTTTGTGGATCTAGAGAATGGATCTATATATTACACCCTGTATTTTTCATACGTATGTATTTATATACATAATAAAACCTAAGTATATATTTTTATAGTTTTTTGACAAACTAATGTATAAAGTTTCATCAGAAAGCAAAAAAAAAATTTTAAATCCACGAATTTTCAGGATTTTTAGGGAACAGTTCGGTTTTTTTAAACACCCCGTATTTGTTCAATAGTATATTCTTCCTACAGAACATTGTAAAAAGTTTCATCAAAAAGAATTTTTTAATTCCATGAATTTTGTTGATTTTTAGAGAATGGTTCGGTTTTTTTAAATCCTCTGTATTTCTTAATTAGTATATTTTTCCTATAGAACATTGTAAAAAGTTTCATCAAAAAGAATTTTTTAATTCCATGAATTTTGAGGATTTTTAGAGAATGGTTCGTTATTATTAAACACTCTGTATTTGCTTCGTTAGTGAGTGTCATAATAAGTCCTTGATGGAAGTTTAATAAATAAAAAATTTCCATGAATTTTGGGAGTTTCAATATTGGTTCAGTTTTCTTAAACACCCAGAATTTTTTTAATTAGTATAGTTTTCTTACAGACCATTGTGAAAAGTTTCATAAAAAAATATTCAATGCATTATTGTGGGGATTCTTAGAGTATGGTTTGGTTTCGTTAAGCACCCTGTATTTTTCATTAGTATAATTTTTATAATCGTGAAAAGTTTAATAAAAAAATTAAATTCCATAAATTTTGTGGCTGTAGAGAATGGTTCTTTATTTTACACCCTGTATTTTTCATAAGTATGTATTCATATACATAATAATACCAAAGTATATATTTTTATAGTTTTTTACAAACTATTGTAAAAGTTTCATCAGAAAGCAAAAAAAAAAATTTAAATCCACGAATGTTTAGGATATTTAGGGAACAGTTCGGTTTTGAAACCTCCTGTATTTTTCATTAGTATAGATGTTTTAAAACTATTGTACAAAGTTTCATCAAAATGAATTTTCTAATTCCATGAACTTTGAGGAATTTTAGAGAATGGTTCGTTATTTTTAAACACTCTGTATTTCTAATTAGTATATTTTCCTACAGAACATTGTATAAAATTTCATCAAATAGAATTTTTAATTCCATGAATTTTGTTGATTTTTAGGAAATGGTTAGGTTTTTAAACCTCCTGTATTTTTCATTAGTATAGATTTTTACAAACCATTGTATAAGGTTTTATCAAAAATAATTTTTAATTCCATGAGTTTTGTTGATTTTTAGGAAATGGTTAGGTTTTTAAACCCTCTGTATTTCTTAATTAGTATATTTTCCTACAGAACATTGTATAAAGTTTCATCAAAAGAATTTTTAATTCCATGAATTTTGAGGATTTTTAGAGAATGGTTCGTTATTATTAAACACTCTGTATTTGCTTCGTTAGTGAGTGTCATAATAAATCCTTGATGGAAGTTTAATAAATAAAAAAAAATTCCATGAATTTTGGGAGTTTCAATATTGGTTCAGTTTTTAAACACCCAGTAGTTTTTATTTAGTATACATAGTTTCTTACAGACCATTGTGAAAAGTTTCATGAAAAAATATTCAATGAATTATTGTGAGGATTCTTAGAGTATGGTTTGGTTTCGTTAAGCACCCTGTATTTTCTCATTAGTATGATTTTTTTACAATCGTCAAAAGTTTCATAAAAAAAATAAAATCCATAAATTTTGTGGATGTAGAGAATGGTTTTTTATTTTACACCCTGTATTTTTTCATAAGTATGTATTAATATAAATAATAATACCAAATTATATATTTTTTACAGTTTTTCTACAAACTATTGTAAAAAGTTTCATAAGAAAGCAAAAAAAATTTTAAATCCACGAATGTCCAGGATTTTTAGGAACGGTTCGAATTTTTAAATACCCCGTATTTTTTTCGATAATTAGTGCGGTAAGAGTCCCCTGACGGAAGTTTCGTACCAAAAAATTTTCAGTTCCCTTTAATTTTTACATTTTTTAACGTTCGACATTTTTCCAACACTTTGTATATAAACGGTCCTACGCACGTCAGAGAACCCTCCGAAGCGAAAGAACCGAACATTTCCTCGAATCTGTAATTTCTAGTTTTGTCTCGTCAATTTTTATCGTAACACCCCGTACATCGAGCTTTTTTGAGTCGCACTGTATATAAGCGAAGCGACTTGAAGTGTGCCATATTGTCTAGCTCACTGATACCACCTATTCATTCTATTTATGCAAAGTTCAATGCAAATAGCAATAGCGGATGGAAATATTTGACAGCTGTTCTATGGCTTCCGTCATTTTGACCCCGTCTTGGTCTGCCATATTGTCTAGCTCACTGATACCACCTACCTATTCGTTCTATTTATGCAAAGTTCAATGCAAATAGCAATAGCGGATGGAAATATTTGACAGCTGTTCTATGGCTTACGTCATTTTGACCCCGTCTTGCTTAGGATTTTCGCAAATTTCGATACAAACACGAATTCAAAACCAAACGCTCGCATAACACAACGTATCTAGAGACTTCAGATTTACCGTTTTCGACATTTGGGGGGCTCCGGTCGGCCCATTTAGCGAAATTTTCTGCGATTTATTCGAAAATGTCACCGCGCACTTGCCATTTGACGTCGCAAATTTTCGCAATTTTTACTATAAAATCGAATTTTAAAACAGATCTGAGGCACACGACACATTGTAGAAGGTTCAAAGTTTACGTTTCGATATGGCTTTATGGAAATAAAGGGGTACTTACTTTGCAAAATGTAACGTTTTGAAGGTTTTGTGAGGACCCGCCATATTGCCAGGCTCTTCTCCACGTCTCGGTTCGGTATTACGCAAAATTCGATACAAATTCGAATTCAAAACCCAACGCTCGCATAACAGAAAGCATCTAGGCGGGTCTCAGATCTGCCCGTTTAGCGAACGTTCCTACGTTTTATCCGGAGCTGTCACCGGCCGTGCACCGTCCGGCTAGCCGTTTGACGTTTCGGACGGCCGAGCGAACGCGAATGCCCCCGAACGTGTAATTGACCAAAACTTTCGCTATTTTCACTATAAAATCGAATTTTAAACCTAAATCTGAGGCACGCGACACATTGTAGAAGGTTCAAAGTTTACGTTCCGACATGGCTTTGTGGAAATGAATGCGGGAAAATAGGAAAGTATCGAATCCGAAATAGTTTGACGTCTACCCATATCCGACTGACGTTTCTCCGATTCCCGGGCGATAAGCTCCTCCCGCGCTATCTCCATCCTCTCGCCGAGAACGGCCGGCGAGGACCCTCCGAAAACGGAAAATTTACCTAGAAAACGCGAAAACGGCCCGCCGAGCGCCTCGTCGCGACGGAGAAAGGACCAAATAAAGAGACTCGCCCGCGCCCGCGTCCCCGACGGGCTCCCTTGAAAACGTCGCGCGGAGCGAAACCGGCCTCCGGGCGGCTTCCGGACTTCCGATAATGGGCGTGGTTTTCGACTTTGTCTCGTTTCCTCGCGAAAACGGAAAAGTAGCGGCCGCCGACTTCGGGAAAAACGCAAAATTCGCCGCGAAAAAGTAAAACGAACCAACCAAAATACGCCTAACAGACAACTGCGGGATCGAAGGGCGCTTCGCTTTCGACTCAGCCGCGCGGCTCGCGAAAAAGCCTTTGGGACGCAAATGCCCCTTTTCTCACCCCCCGGTGGGAGCGAGAAAAAACAACGGATTTTAATATATAAGAACTAGAAAGGTGGCAAGTCGGCATTCGCCGACTTGACCTTTCTTGAGTAGGGTTAGTTTTTTTTAAACACCATGTATTTTTTCGATAATTAGTGCGTTAAGAGACCCCTGATGGAAGTTGAGTAAAATAAATTAGTCAGTTCTCTTAATTTTGAGATTTTTCACCGTTCAACATTTTTCCAACACTTTGTATATAAAACGGTCTTTCGTACATCCGACAACCCATCCGAAGCAAAACAAATAATTTTATTCCATGAATTTTGGGAGTTTCAATATTGGTTCAGTTTTCTTAAACACCCTGTATTGTTTTCATTAAAATAGTTTCCATATAGACCATTGTTAAACGTTTCATCAAAGGAATATTATACTTCCATGAAGGTTTCTAGAGAAAGGTCGGTTTTTTAAACACCCAGTAGTTTTTTAATTAGTATAGTTTTCTTACAGACTGTTGTGAAAAGTTTCATTAGAAAATATTCCATGAATTGTGAGGATTTTTAGAGAATGGTTTGGTTTTGTTAAACACCCTGTATCTTTTCATCGGTATAATTTTTTTACAATCGTGAAAAGTTTCATAAAAAAAAATAAATTCCATAAATTTTGTGGATCTAGAGAATGGATCTATATATTACACCCTGTATTTTTTCATACGTATGTATTTATATACATAATAAAACCTAAGTATATATTTTTATAGTTTTTTGACAAACTAATGTAAAAAGTTTCATCAGAAAGCAAAAAAAAAATTTTAAATCCACGAATTTTCAGGATTTTTAGGGAACAGTTCGGTTTTTTTAAACACCCCGTATTTGTTCAATAGTATATTCTTCCTACAGAACATTGTAAAAAGTTTCATCAAAAAGAATTTTTTAATTCCATGAATTTTGAGGAATTTTAGAGAATGGTTCGTTATTTTTAAACACTCTGTATTTTTTAATTAGTATATTTTTCCTACAGAACATTGTATAAAGTTTCATCAAAAAGAATTATTTAATTCCATGAATTTTGAGGATTTTTAGAGAATGGTTCGTTATTATTAAACACTCTGTATTTGCTTCGTTAATGAGTGTCATAATAAATCCTTGATGGAAGTTTAATAAATAAAAAAAATTTCCATGAATTTTGGGAGTTTCAATATTGGTTCAGTTTTCTTAAACACCCAGAATTTTTTTAATTAGTAGAGTTTTCTTACAGACCATTGTGAAAAGTTTCATAAAAAAATATTCAATGAATTATTGTGGGTATTGTTAGAGTAGTGTGTGGTTTCGTTAAGGACCCAGTATTTTAACATTAGTATAATTTTTATAATCGTGAAAAGTTTAATAAAAAAAATTAAATTCCATAAATTTTGTGGCTGTAGAGAATGGTTCTTTATTTTACACCCTGTATTTTTTCATAAGTATGTATTCATATACATAATAATACCAAAGTATATATTTTTTTATAGTTTTTTTACAAACTATTGTAAAAAGTTTCATCAGAAAGCAAAAAAAAAAAATTTAAATCCACGAATGTTTAGGATTTTTAGGGAACGGTTCGGTTTTTTGAAACCTCCTGTATTTTTTCATTAGTATAGATGTTTTAAAACTATTGTACAAAGTTTCATCAAAATGAATTTTCTAATTCCATGAACTTTGAGGAATTTTAGAGAATGGTTCGTTATTTTTAAACACTCTGTATTTCCTAATTAGTATATTTTTCCTACAGAACATTGTATAAAATTTCATCAAATAGAATTTTTTAATTCCATGAATTTTGTTGATTTTTAGGAAATGGTTAGGTTTTTTTAAACCTCCTGTATTTTTTCATTAGTATAGATTTTTACAAACCATTGTATAAGGTTTTATCAAAAATAATTTTTTAATTCCAGGAGTTTTGTTGATTTTTAGGAAATGGTTAGGTTTATTTAAACCCTCTGTATTTCTTAATTAGTATATTTTTCCTACAGAACATTGTATAAAGTTTCATCGAAAAGAATTTTTTAATTCCATGAATTTTGAGGATTTTTAGAGAATGGTTCGTTATTATTAAACACTCTGTATTTGCTTCGTTAGTGAGTGTCATAATAAATCCTTGATGGAAGTTTAATAAATAAAAAAAATTTCCATGAATTTTGGGAGTTTCAATATTGGTTCAGTTTTTTTAAACACCCAGTAGTTTTTTAATTAGTATACATAGTTTTCTTACAGACCATTGTGAAAAGTTTCATGAAAAAATATTCAATGAATTATTGTGAGGATTCTTAGAGTATGGTTTGGTTTCGTTAAGCACCCTGTATTTTCTCATTAGTATGATTTTTTTACAATCGTCAAAAGTTTCATAAAAAAAATAAAATCCATAAATTTTGTGGATGTAGAGAATGGTTTTTTATTTTACACGCTGTATTTTTCATAAGTATGTATTCATATACATAATAATACCAAAGTATATATTTTTTACAGTTTTTCTACAAACTATTGTAAAAAGTTTCATCAGAAAGCAAAAAAAAAATTTTAAATCCACGAATGTCCAGGATTTTTGGGAACGGTTCGAATTTTTTAAACACCCCGTATTTTTTTCGATAATTAGTGCGGTAAGAGTCCCCCGACGGAAGTTTCGTACCAAAAAAATTTTCAGTTCCCTTAATTTTTACATTTTTTTAACGTTCGACATTTTTCCAACACTTTGTATATAAAACGGTCCTACGCACGTCAGAGAACCCCTCCGAAGCGAAAGAACCGAAAATTTCCTCGAATCTGTAATTTTTATTTTTTTCTCGTCAATTTTTATCGTAACACCCCGTACATCGAGCTTTTTGAGTCGCACTGTATATAAGCGAAGCGACTTGAAGTGTGCCATATTGTCTAGCTCACTGATACCACCTATTCATTCTATTTATGCAAAGTTCAATGCAAATAGCAATAGCGGATGGAAATATTTGACAGCTGTTCTATGGCTTCCGTCATTTTGACCCCGTCTTGGTCTGCCATATTGTCTAGCTCACTGATACCACCTACCTATTCATTCTATTTATGCAAAGTTCAATGCAAATAGCAATAGCGGATGGAAATATTTGACAGCTGTTCTATGGCTTACGTCATTTTGACCCCGTCTTGCTTAGGATTTTCGCAAATTTCGATACAAAACGAATTCAAAACCAAACGCTCGCATAACACAACGTATCTAGAGACTTCAGATTTACCGTTTTCGGCATTTGGGGGGCTCCGGTCGGCCCATTTAGCGAAATTTTCTGCGATTTATTCGGAAATGTCACCGCGCACTCGCCATTTGACGTCGCAAATTTTCGCAATTTTTACTATAAAATCGAATTTTAAAACAGATCTGAGGCACACGACACATTGTAGAAGGTTCAAAGTTTACGTTTCGATATGGCTTTATGGAAATAAAGGGGTACTTTACTTTGCAAAATGTAACATTTTGAAGGTTTTGTGAGGACCCGCCATATTGCCAGGCTCTTCTCCACGTCTCTGTTTGGTATTACGCAAAATTCGATACAAATTGGAACTCAAAACCCAGCGCTCGCATAACAGAAAGTATCTAGAGACTTTAAATTTACCTTTTGGCCTTGGCGGGTCTTCAAACGGCCCGTTTAGCGAACGTTCCCAAGTTTTATCCGGAGCTGTCAACGGCACCGCACCGTCCGGCTTCCCGTTTGACGTTTCGGGCGGCCGAGCGAACGCGAATGCCGCCGAACTTGTAATTGACCAAAATTTTCGTTATTTTCCCTATAAAATTGAATTTTAAACCTAAATCTGAGGCACGCGGCACATTGTAGAAGGTTCAAAGTTTACGTTTCGACATGGCTTTGTGGAAAGGAATGCGGGAAAATACGAAAATATCGAATCCGAAATAGTTTGACGTCTACCCATATCCGACTGACGTTTCTCCGATTCCCGGGCGATAAGCTCCTCCCGCGCTATCTCCATCCCTCTCGCCGAGAACGGCCGGCGAGGACCCTCCGAAAAACGGAAAATTTACCTAGAAAATCGCGAAAAACGGCCCGCCGAGCGCCTCGTCGCGACGGAGAAAGGACCAAATCAAGAGACTCGCCCGCGCCCGCGTCCCCGACGGGCTCCCGTGAAAAACGTCGCGCAGAGCGAAATTGGCCTCCGGGCGGCTTCCGGACTTCCGATAATGGGCGTGGTTTTCGACTTTTGTCTCGTTTCCTCGCGAAAATCGAAAAGTAGCTCCGGCGGACCTCTGGAAAAACGTAAAATTCGCCCCGAAAAAAGTAAAACGAACCAACCAAAATACGCCTAACAGACAACCCCCGGACCGAACTCGATTTCGCGTTTTCGGCTGAAGCCGCGCGGCTCGCAAAAAGCCTTTTGGGACGCAAACCCCACTTTTCCACCCACCCGGAGGGAGCGAGAAAAACAACGGATTTTAATATAATAGAACGAAAAAGTAAAACGAACCAACCAAAATACGCCTAACAGACAACCGCGGGACTCGAAGGGCGCTTGCGCTTCAGGCTGCGCGGCTCGCGAAAAAGCCTTTTGGGACGCAATGCCCCTTTTCTCACCCCGGTGGGAGCGAGAAAAACAACGGATTTTAATATATAAGAATAATTTTATTTGAGGATTTATTAAATAGTAAAAGTAAAGATTGGGGAAAATTTTTCTACGTAGCCCACAATATTGAAACTTCATTTTATAGTAAATTTGATTTAAAACTTTTATTTCTCTTGGATTTTTTAAATTTAAAGCTCAATATTTTAGATATAGTTGCTGCAAGAATTCGGACGACTTACGTCATACGAACAAATGATTAATTCATTATACTTTAATCAAAATATTTAAGAAACTGCAAGTAAGAATAATAAAACTATATACTACACTAATTGTTTGCACTATATATTACATTAACTTACAAAAAATTATTGCCGCAACTATATTTTATGCTTTCTTAGTTAAGGGCGCCGTATTCTTGAAATAGTGTTTTCGACAAATACAAGTAATTTTAGAAATTTAAGAACTGAATAATATAGAGTTTAGTAAATAACAAGAATGTTATCTCATGCCACCTGCAAATAGGTACCGAAGTAAAATCAATATATAACATCAGAAAGCAATCTATCCAACACACTGTTAGGTAATGAAATCTTTCAAAATACCTACGTGTTTTTTTAAATTCAACTATAGATGTAAACATTGCTATAACATAAACTTACATAGATCTGCATATAAGATTGTTTACTTTTGTTTATAAGTATGTGAAAATAATTGTTAAAATGTGGGGTTGGAATAGCGAAATAATGTGTGTCATACAAATGCATTTTAAAAGTTATTATATTATTTGAGGAGAGTTTAAATAGTAAAAGTGTATAAACAAAACATCAATAATTTTATTTTTGATATTACTTTTGCTCTACGTGTTTTATATTTCGAGATTGTAGTACCTAAAAAATACAACAAATTTGTCCATTTCGCGGCGAGAAATACGGCGACCTTAAGTCATACAATATTTTAATGTAAGTGCTTTGTATTGACTTCCCGCAGTAATAAATAAAAAAATTAAGATTTACAAAAAATTTCGTTTACACCTCATATTATAGGGTTCATATTTTTGTATTTTTTTCTTCTAAAAAGCGTCATAAAGTTAAAACTATCTATTTGTATCTTTACAATTGAGGTAATTCATTAAAAAAAAATCATTATTTTTAAATGTTTGATACCCTCTGCATATGGAAAACTAAGCATTTCCCGACCCAGATTTGTATGAACTTGCTCTTTTATTTTAATAAATTCTGACACCTGGTAAAATTTGGCAATTTGGGACACCCTGAGCTGAGTTATTCTTAAAACGAAACATCTTATATGTCATAAATGAAGTGTTTTTAGTTTGAACTATGTCATTCAATTTTCAATGTAAAATTTGTTTATGACGTTTGACCGACTACTCAACTAACATTTTAGCATAATAGACTATTACACAAGAAAAATAAACCTGAATTGATCCAATTTACTACTTTCCGTCATATAAATAGTATTAAATGTTTCAAAATCTTATATTACCAAAATTTTAGTCAAGAAATTGTTAACCAAGAGCAATATAATGATTTCCAAGTAAAATTAAATATATGTCAATTTATATGGTTTGAAATTACAAATTGTTTACTTTTCTGTTTTCAAATGCTAAAATTCCAATAACGAAGTTATAATTTACTTAATTTTGCCTTGAAATATGTCTTTAATATTCAGGGATTTTTTAAATTATTACATATTTAATAGGAAATTGTAAAACTTATTTTGTCTTCAACTAGTAATTCAAAATGAGGTAATAACTAGTTATTTTGCCCTATTAAATCCTTCAATTTGCTAACTTCTATTTTTATTACAGTATAAACCTATTTGCAACTTTGTTGATAACTTCTATGGAATATATGACTATTTCAATTAACCTAATATTGTCCTATATTATGGTACAAATTTACTTACAAATAATACTTTGACGAAAATGTGTCTTACAAAAGTCTTTCACGAAGCAAGCTTCTTGTTATGTGTATTCAAACAGATCTTGATGCAATAGGATGTTTAAGTTGTTTTGTGTTTTGGCGATCTGCAGTGAAAATCTACTTTTGTCGTACAGATAGATCAAAAGATAAAGTCCTACAGCCCTAAATAATTATTGTGTTTATATTTCGCCTATCAAAATCGAAACCGACAATGTAAACCAAGCCAGTGATAATATATCGAAAAACACATAATAAGTATCTCATATGACAACACTGTTATCATCTCAGATGATTTCAGTGGTGCATGTGAACTGAAATTTCAGTTGAGTTCCCTTCCGAAATATTTATTTTGTTTCTGTTTATTTGACTGGATTATACGCACACATATTTATTGGCTTCAATTTGAATGTTCAGTCACAAATAAATCCAAGACTAAAATTTTATATCGTAGCTAGTAATAATTTAATTGGTAATAATAAATTATCATAAAATGTCTTTATTTGGAGGAAATTTCAACCACAAAGTTAATATTTTGCTGTGACGTCAACATCGGCATAGGCAATCTGCCCTATAGGTTAAAAAACTTACAGACAAATTGACTTCAAAGTTGATGTTATTTGAGCGTTCATATTGTAACAAACACTAGATATTTTGTTTGTTATTTCTATTTGATCATTAAAATTTCGATAATACAGGTAATTTTTATGATAAAAGATTATTAAACATATTTTATCACGAAATACAATCAAGTGTTTATTGTAGGTTATTTTTCAGCATAACAATAAGACAGTAATAAACAAGTATATTTATATGGCGCGTTATTTTTATTAGATTTTTTGTTGAATGAAAGCCTAAAAATACAGACGTTATATTATATTAAAATCTAAATATCTATAGATAATCCTATTATACTTGTAGCTTGACATACAGTCTCTATCTCTCTCTTTCTATCCCTGTTCGCCATTAGAATGTATTTAATCAAACATATAATGTTGTCTCTCTCGAGCACAAGTAAGTCATATAAAGGGTACAATTAGGGTATATTTTGGTAATAATGTCTCATATTTTGATATTTTAACGTAAAATTGGTATGTATTTCTTCATTTATTTGATAGTAAATTATTTTATTGGATTAAAATTCTTGTCGACCAATTGTTAACTTCCGTATTACTTTAGTTTTTTTCCCCACATAAGGAAAAAGATCCAACAAATATAGGCAAATTGTCCCTATACGGAATAGTTCATGAAATTTTTTTTATCAATTCTGAGGTCAAATTGACGTAATTTTAACTTTAAATGTTTGTTGGGTAGTTGCTGAATACCCATAACTAATTTTTTTTATCCCTCATCCATTAGAGACAGCCGCCCAATACATATTTAGAATTTTTCAGTCGCTTTAAAACAACTGATTTGTTAAGATATATGTCACCATGTATGAATTCTTATGGCAATTTCTTTCCTATACGTTTTAGTAATGCTCACTTTTTATATTTCAGTGTGAATTGGAATCTGAAGTGAAGGAAATTGGGGCGTCTACATCTAGACGAAAGAGGACAGGGAAAGAATGCCACGTACACAGTAAGTCTGATATCTATCTGTAGACAAATACGAAAGTATCCGTTTATTTTCGCCGAAATTGGCATCTCCAGAACTAGTTCCTTCAGACTGGCGCTGGAAAACAACTCCTAGCCCGACCCATAGCGCAAAGTAGTAAATTCGAGATCTTAATTTAATAAGCCAATTTGACGAAATTTTCGTCTTGGAATACATCCCGTTCCGCGTCAATTTGAAGCTGGGATTTTTACGTTCGGGCGCAATCAGGAATCTAGGCCATAAATTTTAAAGCAATTTAATCAAAAATTGCAACACACAGTGCGACGACGGGAGCGACGAGAGATGCTTCCAAGTCGGGATCCGTTTTACTCGGCAATATTCCATTATCATGCATTACTTAAATCTCAATCTAAACACATAAATAATCCACAAGGCAGTCGGCGACAATATTCCGAACCCGGGGATATAATTGGAGTTTTTACGGCGGCGGTGGGGTGGGATTAGTTCGTTAAAAAATTGGCAACGATTTTTAGTTATGACTTCCTAGTTATTGCTATGGAATTATGAGTAAGGTCCGTGGATGACTCGTACATGCCCTAAAAGCCAGAGGCGGAGTCAGGACACCGCTGTAATATATACGTACGCGGCTAGTCACTATCGTAACTTTTTATTTATACCTATGCTGATTTTAATGAACTTTCTGTAATAGTTATACATGGGAAAGCGTTAAGAAAATGTTATAATTCAAGGTCAGAAGCAACTACGACCATTTTTATAAGTGCTAAAATTGGAGAAAAACAACTGCGATTTTTTAAGGAAATAATTTATATGTAGGTATTCTTGCTTAGCACCCATATACAGGGTGTTCTCTTCTGGAATTCAGCTCTGCATTTTTAAGAAACAAAATTTGCCATGATTTCCCATGCCTTGGAAAAAACTGATTTTATTCACCAATAAAGTGATCTCTCTGTAAGGGATAAAACAAAATGTTGTTTAGAAAAGTTTCTCGGAATGGAAAACTGTGTAGATAGATATATGTGCAAAATTTTAATGTTCTAAGCCTACTTTGATTCTTGTTCGTTCAATTGTCAGATTTTTGTCATCTCATACAAAAGCAACACTTTACTGGTAAAAAATCTATTTTCTTACAATTTCCAATTTTATGCATTTGAAAATATGATAGATTTTGTTTCTTAAACGAACTGAACTGACTTCCATATGGCAAATTAATTCATTGTTCTCTTTGTCACTTTTTCTTTTCTACAAAATTGCATTGACATTTCAATTATTCGGGTCCGTCATCAACACATCCTTTTTAATATGGACGTAAACTTGAAATAATGTGTCATATACAGGATGAGTTAAGTTTAAATAGTGAAATTTCAGAAATAGATTCCTTACGACTTTCAAAGGATGTTGCATATCTACGCCACTGGTTATAATTTGGTTCCGATTTTAACTCGTAAGATAATTCACTTTAAGTAATAAGTACCTACTAAATTTTAGGAAAGTGGCTCTTGAATAACTAGTTTTATTTGTTTTTTTTTTCCTGAACTTGAATATCTGTATCTCTGTTGTAGAGAGAAAAATTTATTTCTGAAGTTTGACTATTTAAAATTGACTCTCTCTCTATAGAAGATAAAAGAAATTTCAAAATCATCGCAAAGTTATGCTAAGCTATAGTGAATTTGGGTTGAACTGTAATAATAGGTTTTATATAGACTTCCCTTTGAATATTTTGAATACGTTTAATATCATTTTTTAAACAAAAAATTGTTTAAGGAAAGGCCAGAATGAGACATTTTTTAAATCACAGAGAGCCAACTTTTTTTCGACTAGTTTACAAATAATAATTCTCTTCTCTACACAGATTGTTACGTCAGAATACACTTGAATAAATTCGATATATTTTTATATTAAACGAGATATATTTGATGTTGGTAGGAATTACTTACTATAATAATTATAATATTACTGTTATAATTATTCAGCTCGTATTTGTATAATACATGAAATACTTATTGTGGTAGGTTTATAGCTTAAGTTTTTTATGTGGCCAATTTTTATATATAAAGACTATTGCATTTGTACTTATTTTTTTTTACTGATCTTTGATAGATTAACATTATTTTAAAGGATGTAAGAATATAAAATTAATTAAAAAGTCGTAACAAGCAAAAGTTACTTTATATTACCATACCTATTAATTGACAATGTTAAGTTTTGATATTATAGTAGAAAATTAGGTAAATATTAATTTTCCAACATTTTTAAAAATTCTTATTGTAATGTGCTTGTATTGTTTGTGTTAAGTCGCGTAGGATAACTTGGCAAACACTTCCAACTGTTTCCATTGATTAACTCTGCAGGTATTTTACGCGTAATATATGCTATGCGTTATGCAAAATATGTGTCTCTACACACATTTAAATATGTTGTTGAATAGAACATTGGACAAAACTTTCAGACGCAACAGATTTTTAATAAATTCCTACCTACATGATATTTTACCTTAATCTATACTTGATGCCTAAACATTATTTTTGAACGATGTATGCAACTGAAACGAGTGTTTTATAACGCTAGCAGTTGCGCTGATTTTAGTCAATGACCGATAATTCATTTGCAATATTCTCTCAGCTTATTATATAAATGATAGCATTATCACTGTGTTCTATTTTTTTCGATTTGATGCGGACGTCGTACCGCATTGACGTTGGTGATACGAAATATAAACATATGAACCACACTTCTTTGACTGAAAGTACCGCAGTCGTTAATGAAAACGGGAAAAACTAATATAGAATGTACAAGGTGTCTAGACACTAGTGGTCAAAAGTGATATACAAGGAGAATAATTGGTTATCTAGCGCTTAGTAAGCAACCCGAGGCGGCGAGAACTGTTATGTGTACCTACCATCCCTTTTAAGCTACAAGATTATATAGGGTGTTAAAAAAAGAGTGTAAAATATTTCAGGAGGTAATAAGCAGAAGAGTCTTAATAAACATGGGTCCGCAAAGTAACGGTAGCGGAGATATGGACCACTATTCGTTTTTCAAACATTTTATTTTATTAGGAATAAACCGACAAAGGAAGCTTTTAACAAACAAAAAACAAAATTACAGAAGATGTTCAAAGTGTCCTCCGCCCATTTCCAAGCAGGAGGCACGACATATTCGTCTCAACGATATTCGAACTCTTTCGAAAACACCCTCCTTGGTTTGGACTTCTTGACACTTTTGATTAATCCGTAGCTGCAGCTCTTCCAGGCTATTTACAGGAGTGCCATACACTAATGTCTTCAGATATCCCCAAACAAAGAAATCTAGAGGGTTCAGATCAGGCCGGACCTATTTTATGGCCTTCAAGATCTGCTTATTTTGGTTCATACTATTACCTCCTGAAATATTTTACACTCTTTTTTTAACACCCTGTATAAGTCAAATAGTCCCTTTAAAAAAATACTCTACTTCATTTGTTCACGCATTGTCGTACATTATAATCGTAACCGCGAGTCTGAAAAAAATATTAATACTTCACTAATTAGTAGAGATTCGTAATTGAGTCTGAACAAATCATTAATATTTCAGAAATTAGCGAAGACTCAAATGTCAACTGACATCTTCCTACAAAGACACACAATTTTAAGCATTTAACGGTTCTTCTCCGCAAAGCAACCGATTCTTTATTTCATTGCAAAACAAAAATATGTATGAAAAATAAATTGGGTGAAGTTTATATTAATTTTTCGTAATTGACAACCACAGAAGCCTGCAAACCAAACTAAGTATAGTTTAAATAATTTAAATAATAACGATATCAAATTATTGCGATACTAGTTCCTAAATACAGTAGTAGATTAATTCACAAAATGTAAAAATATCGTTTGTTCTTTGTTCTATCTTTCTTGACTTCTAATAAGAAGTACATTGTATGCATTGTTGTGTAAAATTACCATTACAATGACAGATGTTTTATTTTTTTTGCTTAATCTCTCTAGTGCTAAAAGTCACACTTTTGCTGCCGATAGTAATTTAGCACATCAAATAACTGTTGTGTCTGTTAGACAGTTTTTTTCGTTAGTTATGTAAAATTACTGTCACATTTACTGATTTGATTTCTTTTTTTCAATAATCTCTATTGATTATAAAGACTTTAGTCTCTCTTAATAATAATGCACATCAAATAATTTTTACATCTGTTCGACCGTTTGCTCGTTTTGTTTCTGGGCGAACCCGTAGCCGTTTCCTGTTACTCACTATTTAAATTCGTTGTTTGGCGTCCCGCCGTTTTCAATAATTAATTTATTCGACATATCGGAACAGTTGTAGGGAATATATCATTACCGAGCCTGTGGATCGGCATCCAGCAATTTGTCTTTTAAATCGGCAACGACCACGCAGGATGTTCGTCACTTGTTGAGTGAGAAGTGGTCAGCGATTTGGCAGGAGCCTTTGTTTTCCGCGGATGAATAAATCAATAGCCGTATTTATTGCTTTGTTTTCGATCAGGAGTGATGTCAACTGTTGCGGTGACTAATTCTGAGAATTTTTTATTATTGGATACATAATTCGGGAATATTTTTATAGGGGGACATATTTTGCAAGCGAGGTTGGATGTATAAAGTGCGAATTTATTTTTTATTTGATACTGGACAAACTTATTGGTTCATTAATAAAGGGTACTTCTAAAATATGGTGCCGAATTGAAACAGGTGGAAAAAAACAATGTTTTTACAAAAAGTTTTATCTGTACATGAAGCATACCAACCTAATTACCTAACTGCTCTTTAAGAAATTTCGTATTGAAGGTCACCATTGTAACCAACTGTAAAGAATAAGGTTTCCTCATATGCAGCGCCGAAAATGTAAGGATAATTATTGGTTTTCTTGTATAAAACAAATCGTCCGGGATAAAATAGTACATTTTCCTGAAAGAATATCCTACAAAAATAATAGACACAAAAATGATAATTTGATTCTGCATGAACAATCGTCAGGGTTTTCGAGAACATTTATAATAAAAACTTTGATTTTACAGATTGCATTTAAATTTTACTAATACTTATATAGTTTAAGATAAGAATAAAATCGGTCACATCTCCATTTTGTAGCCAGAATCAATGATGACATTTTAAAACGTTACCATAGCAACGGACAAAATATCTGGATAGTTTTTAGTTAAAGATTTCTAGCCAACTGGAAGCTTGTGAAATTTTTACCCTGCTTAGAGTAAGCTGCATGTCATTACACTTGAAATTGTAGACGTTTATATACAGGGTGATCCCGAATAATGTGCAAAAAATTGGGGATAGATTGTACGACAGATTTTAATAGAGATCGTTCATTTAAAATTTATTAGAACCCCTTCGTCAACATGGGATGAGTTTTATTTAGATCTCCCAAATGCTTTCAAATTAAGAAGTGGAATTTGGCAAGATATTTATGCTGATAAAACTTGTTCTGGTCCTGTTATAAAGTGTTGAAATAAAGTACCCCCCTGTATATTTGTCATTAGATTTTTTTTGTAATTAACTTTTTTAATTGAAAATAGTTCTTTTGTTTTTCCTGTTGAATTTAGAACGGTTTTTTGTCTCTAGCAATGTTTTTGACAAGTATTACAGTTTTTGAGTAAAAAAGTTCATAACCCTACTACACGCACGCTTCCTTTCCAATATCTAATTTATTCATTGATATCTAATAGATTTCCAACATTTTGCATTTGATGACAGTTCATGGTTCTTTCATATCAAATATTGCTATGTATGATGTAAATTTGGAACTAAACTAACACTTATCACACCCCCACCTCCTACTTGGTCTTGGATAAAAAAAATATATGAAGGACCCCTATTAAAATCGGTCGTACAATCTATCCTGTATATCTATACATGTTCGGAAAGTATAAATATTGTCTCTGGTCTACAGTAAGATGACAGAAATAAACTCGTGTGTTGGGACAGGTATACAGAGAAATTGACATTTCCATGGTTGTTAGGCTTTGGATATGTCTGATTGCTTAATTTTATACAGATTTGTTTTGATCGAGCGTAACAACCGTCATTGTCTATCGTACAGATGTTTATTGACACTTAAAATACAAAGCCTTATTTTCAAATATCAAAATTATTAAAGTAAATGTCACCCGCGAACCCTATTTATACTTTCAAATTAATAGTTTGGTGTGAAATTTTCTTATCAAAATTTTTTCTGAGCATACCTTGGAAGCAACAAGACTATTCCATTGAAAATGGTCACTTTATGCATGTCTCATTTAGTATTTGATTTATCTGATCTTTATGCAAAAATTTTTAATCTTCCGAAAAATAAATTGTGGACTAATTTATTAGTTAAAATATTAAGTATTCTCCTTAGCTAAAGTAAATAAAAGATTTTTCATGAAATAGTATCTTTGTTAATCAACATCAGAATGTGCAAGTCGACCTTCAGTTTATTTATGTGTAAATAAAATTTAGAATTCAAATTTTATATCGATATCCGTACGCTATCTTCATAATTGGTTGGTTATACTCGACTGGCTGATTATATTTTTTAATTTCGCCTACGCACATATCAAAACCAAACAGCTGTAACTTTTAAATGGATGAAATATTTTCAATAAATTTTAATAATGTAAAACCTTTCATGGAAATACGATTCTGAATTATTCTGATAGTAAAAAAATATTTATTTATGTATAGACAGTAAAATGGCAATCACGATATAATTGTCTATTGTGTAATAGTTCCTAGTTGGTTACTACGTCGTCGTTGTATTTATTTGTATATTTATGTATTTAGACTTCTTAGTGGTACCTACAGATCTCAACAATAAAGTAAAACTGCTTATTTATCAGATAACAAAATTTTATAAATGCCTCAAATAAAATTGTACATTACGTAAATAGTAAGCGCAAATAGAGAACATGTTATTTGTAACCGGAGTGAAACGCTGAATACAATAAATGAGAAAAATGTTTGTTTCCTTTACTATTAATTTTCTAAACGCCATGTATACGTTTTGGTAGCTTAACAGAAAAATTTAATTGATTCTTTACAACTGTACATTTTTTCGGGAACTTAAACCTGGATAGTATTTCCAATTAAACTATTGAGTATCATCTTAAAATTGTCAGGGTTGTTGTAGAATAGAGCAATGAAGTCCCACCTAGAGGCACAATCTGCAAAGCCCCAATGGGGCGAATTTTGACTTGAAATGAAAATAAATTTAAAAAACTATCATATGGGTGACATCTTAAAATTGTCAGGGTAGTTGTAGAATCGAGCAATAAAGACCCACCTGGAAGCACATTAATTTGCAAGGCTCTCAAGGGGTGTATTTCAGCCTTAAATTAAAAATAAATTTAAAAAACGTTATCATATGAGTGAAGAAAATGGAATATCATCTTGAAATTGGAGTAATAAAATCCCACCTGGAAGCACATTCATTTGCAAGGCTTTCAAGGGCGTGTTGTTTAGTCTTAAGTTAAAAATAAATTTAAAGAACGTTATCATATGAGGGAAGAAAATGGAGTATCATATTAAAATTGTCAGGGTAGTTGTAGAATAGAGTAATAGAATCCCACCGGGAAGCACATTCAATTTCAAGGCTCTCAAGGGGTGTATTTTAGACTTAAATTAAAAATAAATTTAATAAACGTTATCATATGAGAGACGAAATGGAGTATCAACTTAAAATTCTCTGGATAGTTGTAGAAAAGAGCAACAAAGTCCCATTTAGTCTTCTGACTTACGTAGATCATTTAAGACAAAAAAATCAAAATAAATTATTTTTCCATTAAACTTCAAATGACAAAAATTAAATTTAAAAAAATCCCCATAATAATGTAATTATCACGAGTCCAAAGAAGTAAATAGATAAATTTTCACAGAGTATGTTAGTAGCAGTAAATGATAGTATATAATACATGTTGAATTACCTATTCATAACTGTATAATTAATTATTACATAATGTGGATAGATGTAAACTTTCATGTGGAATAAATGACTATGCTTTGCGCGCAAATAAAAAATTCTTATTCCGGTCCTGATCACCGATTCTGTAAATTCCATCGGATGCGCTATTGCACTCACATTTCTAGGTCACCGCAGAAAACTGAAGGCAGTTCAAAGTGCCGACAACGGAGTGAAATTGCTGATCTACCCATGCTGTGTAATTACTTTAAATTTTTGGTTTTTGCTGTAACTCTCAGAGAAGGGTCACATGTGGGAGAATATCCTTTTCTTCAGTAACCACCGAATCTCCAATAACCACCGTAAACTACGTGCAGCCTTTAGTTTTTTCAGTTCTCTTTAATTGACAATTTCAGAATGATTGAGCGAAAAATTTAACGAAATTTTGAATAGTGTAACCGCATGATTTGTGTCAATTTCTCATCATGTGATACTGAAGTCAAAACATTACGTGTACACTAGACTTTACGTTAGAATCTTGTTTTGTCTACAGTTATGCCTATACCTCATCAGAATATCCCAGAAATAAAATTGATTTTTAACATTTCTTGTCTGTAAAATGTAAATGTTAAATTTTGCCTCTTGGTAATTGTGAGTACACATAAAATCAAGAAAAAAGTGTTACAGGTATGTATTAGTTACTTCGGTGTATACTATAAAAAGAAGCATGGCACTCAATTTCACTAAATATGTTAAGAAAACCACAGCTTACTTATGGTTATAGAGAACGATGAAAATATTACTGTTGAAATTTATAATTTAGATATTACTCTATATGAAAATCGAAGTTGGGAATGAGACTCCACGTATTTTATACTCCATTACATTTTAATGATTCAGGTGGGTTCCGCTGGAAACAATAATAAATTAGAATAATTCAGCGGCCTATAAATTATATTGACAGTATAAACTGGGTAATAAAAATATATTTATAGAAATGGATGATTAACTTAACTGTATCCTGACAAATTGAGACGGCTCCTGCTGTGTGTGTACATTTAATATTTAAAATTCTGTCGTAAAATGATGGTTCTATGAATAAATATTTATGTATATTAAAGAAATAATAAAGTAATATTGATTATAGTGACAGTTTGAATTGAGGAGGGAATGTATAGGCCATCCTACACGTGAATCTGCCTGTGATAATTTTTTGGTTACTTTTAGGCATATTTCGTTTGTTTCTTGAGAAATATCGTAGGCTGACATATTTGATTGTATAATTTATCTTTCTTGCGTTATGCATTGTGGGAATCCACTTAGTTAAATATTACTTTGTCATATCTGTACTGCTGAATGAATAACACCCTGTATAGAATATTATATACGCATTAGCTAGAGGGGCGACTGGAAACGAAGCAATAATAAACACGGGAACGCGGGGCGAGACTCAACGGGTAGTTAGTTGGGTTTTAAGACTTCGACAGGTTGGCTGGAAAGTGAATGGTGATAAGTGGTGGATCTGTTCTAATTTTACAGGTCAACTTGTTTTTGTATATTATATTTAAAGATTGAATGCCATTGTGTTTCCTTTATTATTTTCTTGTCTGTTAAAGATTTTATTACAATCTCATTATATTTTATTATAATTTTGAGGTAAGACAGTACTTGTTGATTTATTGTTGAAATTATCTGTATAACTTTAGTTTGAGTCAAAGTTATGCTGTTGTAAATTGTATTGTAAGTTATTGTTAATCATCTACGACTACTACTTTATTATTTGAATTAGCGGTTTGCTTGTCAGATGTTTGTAAGAGCCTTGGTGATTCTATTAACATTTTCTCCCGTGACTGGACAAACATCCGATAAAACATATGATGCATGAGATATGATTTGAGATTTTTGTTCAACCCCTCAACTACTAGCTGGGTAGCCTCCCGTATGGGACCTCGGTACCTTCTGGCGCAAGTCGGCTAACTAACCAAAACACTCTTCAGTTTTATATGTAGAATTATGATGATATTACCGTGTATTCAAGTACTGAAGTACAGAGACATTTTTATTATTGCTATCATTATTATTACCATTGCAATAGCGGCTGCGATTCCTTTAATTGTGATCGGGGTTTTCTCTGTCGTGCTCTTTTCCCCCGTGAATTCAAGGCGCTGATAGGTGGCTAGGTAGGCTATTACACCATTAACAGAAAACTAATAAGCGAGGTGTATTTAGTAATTTGTTTTGTTTTATTTAAAACTACTCAAATCTCCCTAATTTCGTAAATATGTAGCACATTCGAGATAAGTTAATAAATAATATAAATAAACACAACGTAGGTAAATCTTCTCGATTATTGGCCAAATACTTCCTCTTTCAACAATGTTGAACGAACCCGGGTATGTTACACTACAGTATATCAGTTAAATGTTACAACTTGAGGTTAGTTATTCCTCTTTATACTTCACGTACACGTTAACTTAATATTTCTATAACTGGAATACAATGTTTTGTAATATTTAGCAATCAATAACTCGTACGTAACAGAATTAAATTTCGAATAACAAGTACCTAACTACATATTATAAATAAAAAGTTATTCGTAACATTTTTTTCGTCACACAAGTTAATCTAATTTTTTTGTATTCACTCAGATAAATATACAACTAACTTATATGTGAATCGCATATTTTTTATTTCGAAAAATTCTTTTTGAGACACAATGCAATACGTCACAATATCTACATAGATAATAAACAAAATAGACCATCTTAGCCATTTTTGCTTAATTGATTAGCAATCAATTGTTGATCTTGGGTTTATGAAAATAAAGTATTATAGAAATAATTTAGTTTTTTTATGCAAGGTATCCCAAAATTAGACTGCCAAAAATTAACTGTGAATTGTACGACCAAGAATGAGAACAAAGGTACATAAACATAGGTCCGGAAACACCCCTTAACAGAGCTATGGTCCCATAAAAGGGGACCCCATAATTTGATTTTTTCGAAATATTTCCAAAACGGATCGAGATAAAGTTATCAAACTTGAAATTGAGAATCATAATTAGGTTGTGAATCTAATGCTCTAAAGTCAATTTCGCATATTTAGTCATAGGCGTGCGAAACTGGGAAGTTATTGGGTAAATATTCGTCGTCAGATAAAAAAAAAATATATTTTTTTTTTATAATTTTTTAATTTACTTGTGTGAAAATTAAATTTTAAAATCTTCAAACATTATTTTTTTGAAATTTTTGTTATGTAACACCATAATTTTTCATGATGTATGTATTTAGAATGACACGCTCTTTCAAATAGCATGATCAAAATTGGGGGTTGCTATTTAAAAAAATTGTCAATGACGTCATATCCCGAACAACGATGACCAGGGGAGTTTTTCGAAAGCACTGTATAAATATTTGTTTTATTCTTCCGTATTTAAATATCTAGTTTTAGTGTTTCTGCGTTAGCAAAGTTACGGTTATTGAATGAGAATCAAAAGGGTAGATGCGTTAAAATGTAGATAATATTTTTTAAACTGTGTAGATATTTGTTAAAAGTAATCAAATCGTTCCCGTCCCTATTACAACAGTTTTCGTGTCAATATATGTCACCGATACGTTGACAAATGAACGCCGCATTCTCAAAATAAATCACGTCGGCAGCGGGTAAGTAGCAATAATAATAGTATCATAAATACTGACCCGCTGAATCACTGTAGCTAGGTGTTAATTATGCTAAATGGTTGGTAAAAAATGTTGGCAAGAGATGAGCTTTGCGAACTTTTAAACCCGAACTATGATATAACGCACGTTATTTAGTGCAGTTTCGAAAAATCGTCTGAAATTTGGGTTGTGTAAAGATTGCTAAACCTTAACCTGCTTCAAGAAAGACGCCTTGTGTCGCAACGATGGACTATTTCAGTAGAGTTGATGGATGTGTCGCAGTTATATTGTGCTTTTTTATTTTTTAACACGCTCAAAATTACATATTAAACACTTCAATACGACTACTGTTTTTATGGCAACCACTCTACAAATGAATGTATAGTTTAGTAGAAAAGTACCACTAGTTTCTGCAAGTCTATTTGTATACGAGATGGGGTCGATTGAAATCCGTCTTTGGTGCATAAAACAAATATAATTACAAATAATTTCTATCGCAATTAAGACAATCATCATCAACCGGGGTATACTCTGCTCGTAGAATTCTTGCGCCCAATTCTGAACGTGATAGATCTGAGTGGGTGCTTTAAAATCATTTAATGACATGACATCGAACCGAAAGAAAACTTAAAAGCATTTTGTTTTCGTCTTATCGCTTGATGAAACTTATTGAGACATTCATGGTATAAGTTTGCATTGACATTCTCTATCATCAAAGGTTATTCATTGTCGAAGAAATATGGCATAACATTACCTACAGAAGATATTGATTTTTTCCAAACAATTTTAGCTGTTGTTTCGAATATTATTTACATTCTAGATGTCCTTGAATATCGTAGTGTAGATCCGATGAGTATGTTGCTCTATCTCGCGTTCCACAAGGATCAATACTAGGGCCTTTAATTATTTGCTACTTTTATTAGTAACATTGTTGATATGACGTACATCAATTGTCTTCTTTGCGTCGATTATTAAAAGGTATACTGTCCCATTGATTACTTGCAGGATTCTCTAAAACAACAAAGAAGTTTGGACAGCATTTAGAGTTTGAGAGTAATTTCACGCTAAGTAATGAACATTCGAATAGGAGCCAATGAGTTCAAAAATTTGAGCATAATTGATAGTAAACTTAGGTACTTAATTTTAATCTACTCGTCTACAATTCGCTCATAAAAGTTTTGCATTTGTTATACAAAACTATTGTTGCTTTAATGACAAAGATTGTATTCTTACTTTTGAATTATTTTGTCTTGTCTGGCAGTATTCCGTCAGGTGTGGAGAGAAAAATTCATTGGTAAGCAGGTTATGTCATCAGACAAAAGACCTATTCGTGTACAATACTACAGACATATCCTACATTCACACCATTTTCTTAAATTACTTTGAAATCCAATGATTTTCTCCAGTCAGATTTTTCACATCTGCTATATTGGTTTTTGTTGACGTACATGGTCACAGTCTATCGTTAGTCTACTTTTTTTTATTTTCCATAATATTATTTCATAGGTGAATATGCACATTCACTTTTCACTAACGGGGTTTGGACAACAAATGCCATTTCAAAATTAGAATATTTAGTCTCCATCAGACACAAACGACATACGCAGATAACTATGACAGTTGCAAACTCTAATATTTGATACTAAACCTCAGCTAAATACAGTTGTTTCCAAAGTTATCCTGGCTGTAGAAATAGGCTACAATTGAACAGATTTTCTATTATAGATATAGGTGTAATTAATCTTTATTTAATTAAAAACTAAATGTCTTCATGATCTATTATGTCTCTATTTTTATATTACGAGTGTTTATTCCTATATCTTTTACAATATAGATAAGTTGCATTTAAATTAGTATAATTTAGCCCTGTATGTCTCTTTTAAATGATATGAAGGATATATATGTAATCGAACTTTATAATAATTGTAAAGGCAAAATCGCTGCAGTCTAATAGAATTCTTGGTTTGATTGACAGTCTTAATATTAATTTCAAGGTCCAGGTGCTGGTTAGAATAATAATAAACATGCAGAAGTTATTATGGATAAATCTACGAAAAATGTTAATTCCTTCTGGTCAACATTTATATAGAAAAAATCCAATTATGGTTCTATTATACGTTTTTTTCTTTATAAAAATCTGACGTTGATTGACAAGTGATTCATATAATTACTTTATTATTTACCAAATAATTGTGCTTGATGAAAAATCGGTACAGAATAAATTTTTTAATGAATATTTATAAACAACAACTTTTGTTTGCGAAAAAATAATGAGCGAAATAAAATGCATGAAAATTTATTTATTTTTGTTTCTACACAAAAGCTATACACATCTTTGTTTGGTGTTCGACATCGACAGGAATGCTAATGACGTAGTTATATTTGGATAGGCTCCGGATAAAATATATAGGACTATTTCTTTCACTTTTCTTGTTTCTTAAGACTAAGATATTCCAATAAATTAAAATTCTTCAAAGATTAAAACAATTTATATAAATTAGAGTCGAAATAGCTATGATTCATATACGTGAATTCCACAACAAAAATAAATTCTATTTTTAAATACAATCCATGAAATCAGATATCCCGGAGAAGGATATTTTCCCAGTAATTGTTGTTAAATAAATACTGTGACTAGTCGAAGTTCTAGTCGGTAATTGGACATATTTGTTTCGTTGCAACTGCATTGCCATGAAAATGTTCTGTTCAAAAGATAAATCTTCTAATAATACTCATTGTTCAGAAGTTTAGATGCCTATTCACTGAAGGTCTCGCACTGTTCGAGTTCATTCCTCGCGATTGGATTTTGCTTTAGGAATTATGCCATACCAAATTTCAGTTCTGCGTCATCCAAATATTGATTGAACTATGGTTGTCCTTTAAAGCCGCTTTACAATTCACAATGATTTTTGCAATGGCTTGCAGCAAGCTGGCAAAACCATTCCCAAATTTCTGACTTGCAGTTTATTTTACAGTCGTAAACTGATACCAACTCGAATGCATACTAAAAACTAACAACATAAAGGTTTTAGTTAATATATTTTGAAAGCTCAACAATCAATCAATCAATCAAGTAGAGGCAAAAGAAAACAGTGAATATGACGGTTAAGCCTAGAAATTTTTACATGTCATGGTAACCATACGAATCACTAAATTATTCGCCAGAATTGCAGAAAACCTGCAATAAACTACCTATATGTATTTTGAAAATGCAAAAGTTTTTCAGATATGACAGCTTTTGCAATACGCTTCTGTTCAGTGCGCATACTTACGTGCAAGAAAGTTGCAACTTGCAGAAAGAGTTGCAGACGGTTTTTACATATTTAGACATTACAATGGTAAATCGATGAACAACTAAAATAGTATGTTATCCGGCTGATATTTAGGTACCTTTGAAAAGCAGTACCTAATACTCGCCTTGAAAGAATAGATGTGAGCATTAGTAGTAGGTATAAATGTGGACTATAGTGTACTGTCACGGATTTCCCAATCCGTCTTTTTCTTACTTCCAGAAAAACAATCCGTTAATTAATCACTTCTTTATTAACTGCTCAGTACACTACTGACTACTAATTACAGGTCAACTAAACACTTATTTAATTAATCGCTATCTAAATCGCTTTGGTCTCTCTAACTAAACACTTCACTTCAACACTGTAATACAAGACTTATACAAGACTAACTAACTCGGCCGTTTATTCTTCTTTTATAGACCCAACGAATATTCCAGATATATTCCAGTATCTCTAGATCCATTTTCTCGTACGACTCGAATGCTTCTCGTCGATTCCAGATTTTTCCAGGCCGATCTCGATCAGCGGCATGTTGTTTGTTTACCAGAATCGCGTAGGGGCGATCGGGGCAATCTTAGGCAATTCGCGGTGCCACAGTCGTCGGTTTGGGAGTGAGTGGGGCAAATTCCGTGACAGTACTGTAAGCTATATGAGTAGTTTCTGTTATCTTTCCGTTAATTTTGTTGCATTCTTTTAATCAATTTCACTATGTCTAAAACAATCTCTTCCCACTGTAATCATCGAACGCGGTGTGTGCTTTCCGAGTATCACTAACACTAACTCAAGCAGGCTTCATCTTGTGAAGCCTATGCTAATAACAGAAAAAAATGTGATTTGTCTTCAATTTTTTATATATTTTTACGTAATAACAATGTTGTGTGAAACTAACTACTTTGCCACTTTGAAGAAGCAATTCTAAAAATCCAGAGATAGATCAGATCTCAATCATTGTGATTGAGTTCGAGTTCCCACAGTTTCAAAACTGAACTTAGGGATTTATAGAATGTTTTTACTAAACCAGGTTAATAAATTTAGCTAATTTTTTTTAGATAATTATTGAATAGCGCTTTGTCTATGGACTTGTTCATTAGCATAACTATATGTCTGGTATCAGAGAGCATACATATGACTTCATTGATAGGAATTGTAGGAGAATGATTTATATTATCTTAAAATACCTGTACAATACAGTAAAGAAATTGTCTTCAGTTGTTGAAGCTGTTGCTAATGACAGTTAAAAAAGTACAATTGTGGAAGAATCGGTAATTTTAAGTAGTTTTTTTAGTGGGCCTTATAGTATGCCGAAATACAATGAGTTTACACATTTTAAAATAAGGGATATGGTTTGTTTTTATGAAAATGGGCTCATTTAACATAGTTTTACAATTTATTAGTATCGTTGACATAATAATTTAAGAAAAGTGCAACTTTGGCAATATTACTATACATTCATATATTTTTCGACGTATTACTACTTCGCACTGTCAATCATTTTTGTCTTCTCAAAGTTAAATAAATTTGGGAATAGCGTCATTAAAAATGAAGTCAATATCGTAACAAACATTTTTGTAAAATCCTTATAGTTTTTGAGTAAAAAATTATTGAAGTTGTAGTATTTTCAACCTTTACATCGCTGGGTTTAATTTATGGCGATGTGAAAATGCTTGAGCACAATAATTTCCCGGTAAACATGTGCCAAATTCAGCTACTTCTACCGCAGTGTGTAGTGCAATGCAAGGGAAATTTGAAGCCGAATCGTAGAAGAGATCATACACGACACACAATTATATCCGTACCACGTACAGCGTGTCCAAGCATTAATATCATGGGATTAGACGAGGAGGCCATGGCCGCTACGATCTGACTTTAATAATCATTTGGACTTCTTTTTGTGGGGATATTTAAAAAATGTATATTGCACCGAATTGGATACATACCATTGATGATTTACGCACATGTAGCATAGTTGCTGCCAATAACTTACGAGTTCAAAACGGACAAGAAGCAGACATATTTGTGTTAGTTTGTAGAAACTGGGTAAGACGGGCCCAAAATTTTGTTTCTATTAATAATTAATAACAATAGTGGCAAAAGCAGTTGAATTTGTTGTATAAAATAGGTGTTATAAAATGTTATTTATTTCTTTCTTTGGGAATTTCTTTCCATTTTTTGTCTGGTCGCCGATTGCATGCTTTGCCGCCTTATCAGGTTCTACAGTGGATTAGTTTCCAGTGCCGTGCATAAGAATATTTTTTCGAACTGCCCTTTTTAATTTGTTTTTACAAAACTGTATTTATAATAATAGTCCTCTTTATATATTCAAAATTTTTTTTTGATAAGTGCTGAATCACCCTGTATATTATTTTTGAAATCTGAGCGCGGCTGAACCACCATAATTCTCAACTCTTATCAGTTTCCCTTCGTCTTGTTGTCCTACTTCGTACCAATTCCATTAGGATTGCAACTAAAACAATGTCTGTGGAATGAGAACAACCAGAACTTGGACATCAAAAATAAAACTTATTTATATATCAGCAATTCATGAATCGAGCCACCGGTGCGCGTACCATTTATATTGTGACTTATTGCGATTCGGTCGAAAATCTAATCGACGCGCCGCTGTTACACCTGCCCGACAGTGTATCATCTGCGGCGATCTATCCAAGTGTCGCGCCCAATCACCTCAGTTCTAATCAAAGATTTCTATATTTATTCGGCGAGCACGCCGTGGCAGGTGACAATGTCTTACTCTGAGCGTTCGCTGAGAACTTGTAAATTCTTGGTTCAAAATAACCGATGCGCTGGATGAATCTGGTCGACGTACAATGCGGTTCAGGTGTAATTGTTGGTGTGTTGGAAAGCTAGAAGTATAACCGTATAATGTACTAACATCTACAAAAGCAAATTATCGTGTTGAACCACTCATCCGAAAAATATGGCCAAATAAAGATTATCAATCAAAAGAATCGATGCTGTTGGTCTGTGCACATCGTATGTTGCACTAATAATAGTTGTAGTGTGTACTAATATTGTTTAGAAGAATAGATCATGCTGCTGTTGTACATTTTCAAGACATAATGAGATATCAATAATAATAGCTGACAAGTAGAGATTGTTGATTGGTCTACAACTTTTAAACATATAAAGTGTAAATCGCTGGAGTAGGAATACTCGTGATCTACATAATAGGCGTAGGTTGCACAATAATAATAGTCAGCAATATGTCAAAACAATAGATTAATTGCCAAATAATGTGTTACACTATAACTAACATTGTTTAGAAGAGCATATCATCCTGCTGATCTACATTTTCGAAAACTAGCAATATTATAATAATAACAATAATAAACAGAAATTTATTTATACTGCACAAACAAACAGAATACATTCCAAAATTGTTGCACAGTGGGTATAACAGAAATCGTATCTATGACAAACTAATCACTAAATTACATTTACTTACATTAAAAAAGTCTATGTTTCTTTCTCTCACAAATAAATTACATGATGTCTTTGATGCCGTTTTAATCTTAAATAAACAACCGCGTTGTCTTAACCTAATGTCAGGTACATTTATAAAAATAGCGTTTAGTAATTCAGGTACATCAATAATTGATCTAGATATGTTATAAATAACTTGGGCATTTTCTCTTCGATTATGCAGAGACTGGATACTAAACTCATTTATTTGTGAATTATATGACACCATAACTGGATAAACAGGGAATATTCCGTGTTTCTTAAAATATATACTTTTTACAAATCGTTTTTGTACCTCTTCGATAATTTGCGAGTGATTAATAGGAGACCATACTACCGACGTATATTTTAATTTGGATCGAACCAGAACATTAAATAACTGTATACATGTCTTAATACTTTTAAAATCTCTTATTGTCCTAGAACACGTTAATGATAAGTCTCTTATATGACTACCAAATCTAAAATCGCTTGTGAACATTACACCTAAATCCTTCATTTCTAGTAATCGTTCTAATTTTATATTGTTTATTTTATAATTATGCTCAAACCGTATAATATTCCGAGTAAATATTACAGATTTACATTTGCCTCCATTCATGACTAAACAGTTATTTACACAAAATGTATTTATTTGATTTAGATCCTCCTGAATCTCAAACAGTCTTGATAGTTATATACAGATATATACAATTTCACGTCATCTGCATATAATAGGATATTCGAATATTTTATGCCACTAACTATATCGTTTATAAATATTATGAATAAGAGAGGCCCTAGTATTGAACCCTGAGGCACCCCTGAAGTAGCTACAAATGTGTCAGACAGTTGATTGTTATATTTCACAAACTGGACCACTTTATCGAAACCTATATTAATAGGTTTCTTAAAAGTATAGATTGTTCGATGATCTTCAACTTTAAAATATGTAAACTGTTGGTCGATAGAGTAGCTAATGCTGTTGATCTACATAATGAAGGCAATCGTAAATTACACTAATAATAGTAGTCATATTTAAACAATTACTATTAATCTATATATCAAGACAATACAGTAGTTGTCAATGAGTATAATAATAGTTGAATAAAGTATATTATACTGTTGAAGCACCCTCCAAAAAATGCGTTATGAAAGAGTAGATCATGCTACTGAACAACATCTTTTAGAGATAATAGGTCAGCAATAGTAATCGCCCGGGGCGAGAGGTCTGCGGTTAAGTACCTACGATATTGTAGGTCGCTTTCTGCAAGTCGAGCCGCTTAGGCCGAGCAGGAAGTAGCAGACCAGTTACATCTCACCTGCACTCGATTTATATGTGAAACTACATATGAAGGAACAGCCAGTTCAATTGTCGGTCATCTCACCTATGGCACACTGATGAGGGCTAACAAGCCCGAAACCGGTATATGTCTGGTGGAGTGGCCGACAAGGGTTCTTGGCTGTTTCACACAGATACTGCAGGTATAATTCAATGCCGGTCGGGGCATTAGCCCGCGGAGTAGTTGTTTCCTGCAGTATCATTTATAAATTAAAGCAATAGTAATAGTTTGCTTATAAACGCACAGATCGTTTGTTGATCTACAACTTTCAAGCGTATAAGCTGTAAATAAGTAGAATAGCTAATACTGTTGATCTACATAATAGAGACAGTTGCACTAATAATAATAGTCATCAATATGTCGAGACAATAAAGTATAATTAATTGTCAATGGGTATAATAATGGTCAAACAAAGTAGATTATATTAGTACTCCACATGCCAGATAATGAGTTATAGTGTGTATTAATATTGTTTAGAAGAGCAGATCATGCTGCTGATCTACATCTTCCAAGGGTAGCAGTAGAAATAGGTTTCATAAAAGTATAGTTTCCTGCTGTTGATCTTCAACTTTAAAGCATGTAAACTGTGAATCAATAGAGTAGCTAATACTGTAGATCTACATGATGAAGGCAGTTGTAAATTGTATTAATAATAATAGTAGTCATATTTAATGAATCACTATTAATCTATATGTAAAGACAATACAGTAGTTGTTAATGGGTATAATAATAGTTAAAAAGTATATTATAATGTTGCTTCACACGGCAAAGAATGAGTTATAATAGAGTAGATAATGCTGCTGAACAACATTTTCCAGAGATAATGGGGAAGCAAGAGTAATAGTTTGCTTTTAAATACAGATCGTTCGTTAATCTACAACTTTCAGGTGTATAAACTGTAAATCAGTAGAGTAGCTAATACTACTGATCTACATAATAAAGACAATAGTAGAGTACTTAGTTAGTTTATCAAGATAATGCAATATTAATTGTCAGGTTTAATAATAGTTAAACAAAGTAGATTATACTGCTGATAAGCATGCCATAAAGAGTTATGGTCTGTATTAATGTTGTCCGAAAAAGTAAAATGCTATTAGTTGTCTTATAAGCATAATACGACATAAATAATAATTATAATAGATTGGTTAAAAGTATAGATTGTTCGTTGATAATAGGTAAATAAAGTATAATATGCTGCTGATCTACATCTTTGAGGGATAATGGGGCAGCAATGGTATTAGTTTGCTTACAAATAGCTATAGATTGTTCGTTGATCTACAACTGTCAAGCGTATAAACTGTAAATCAGTAGAGTAGCTAGCACCTATATCTACATCATAAGGGCAGTAGTAATCTGCACTAATAATAATAGTGATATTTAAAGAATCATCTATATATTTTATCTATACTACAGTACGATACAGTAATAGTCAGTGGGTAAAATAATAGTTAAACATAGATTATACTGCTGATAGACATGTACAATATGTTGTGAATAATAATAGATTGGTTAAACAGGGTGGTTCTTAACGAGAACGATATGAGACATGTTATTTGTTGGCAATTAAATGTGTGTGTGATACTGATAACCGGGCAAGAAGAATATTTCGAAATAGATTACAACCTGATAATCAACAATTTAAGAAAGCTGTGTAGGAATTTAGACAAAAAAAGGCGAAGTTTTTCACATTGCGAATCTACAAGCTAATTCAGTACGACTATCTGGAGCTGCAAAAATCAGTATGACTTACATTTTAAAAATGTTGCATGTTGAAAAATACTATGCGTACCATTTTACATCAGTGCAAATTGTATTATTTTGCTCAAAAATAATGTATGTTTAAGATTTTTAAATGAAAATCGTGATTACGTTAGGGTAAAAAAAGTATGGCGGATGTACGGACTCTAGGAAATACGTCAAAATAGACAACTGATGATTTTCCTTATCCAAAAACATCTATTCTCAAAATTTTAAGTTGATGAATTCAAAAACAGTGTAATTATTACAAAAAATTACTTTAAATCATCAGAAGTAAGTTGCAATAGTATTAGTAGTCATATTTTCATCCGTATGTCGACAGTACAATAATTATCAATGGGTATAATAATAGGTTTGTTTTAGCAGCAGTCGAAAACTGTTTGGAAACTATCAGAAATGTCCGTCCAACTATTTATTGCGTCAAATTCAATGGTAACGCGTTCTCAACTTAACTGGTCGAATATTTGTGACAGTTTCCAAACCGTTTTCAACTGCTGCAAAAACAAGCCTAATAAATAAAGTACATACTGCTGATGTAGGTACATGCCAAATAATGAGTTATACAGGCTGTATCACATAAGTGAGCCACTCCCATGTATCTCGCTTACTATGCGAGACACGTCAAAAATCTATAATTGTTTTTTGTTGCATATTTGGAGGCCTTAATACTCGTAAAAACAAATTTGAGATCCATGTCCAACTTTATGAGTAATAACAAAAAAACCTGTAAAGTGCCCAAACTTTAAGGCTGTCTAACTTTTTTATTTTAAGAGATAGAGAAAACTTATTGGTAATAAATTTTTATTGCAAAATTGATACCTTTCACCTGATATAAACAGATTTTTGAAATATCGTATGTGGTTCGCTGCGCCCTCTAGGCGGATAAAAAATTTTTTTATTGGAGCAGGCTATGGCCACAAAAAATTGCCTGTTTTTTCGTTTTTCATGCAATATACTACATGTTGCCCTTATCTTTCGTATTTGTTACATTATTTTCAATTTTAGTAAAAAAAAAATATACCTAAATATTTTCGTGTTGCTCAAAATAATGTAAAACCTGTTTTAAGGACTCCAATTGCAAAAATATAATAAATGGAATGTACTTTTTTATTCAAAATACAGATTTTCCTATAATATTCTTTTAATACATTGTCTGTGTGAAAATAATTTGCTCCAATTGCTTCTAATGTAAAAACCAATAAAATAATATTGTAAGACAATCTGTATTTTGCATAAAAAAAGTAAATTCTGTTTATTATTTTTTTGCAGTTGGAGTCTTTAAAACAGGTTCTACATTATCTTGAGCAACACGAAAATATTTAGGTACCTACATTTTTTCAACCAAAATTGAAAAAAATGTAATAAATACAAAAGATAAGCGCAACATGTAGTATATTGCATGAAAGACGAAAAAACACGCAATTTTTTGTGGCCATAGCCTGCTTCAATAAAAAAAAATGTATCTGCCTAGAGGGCGCAGTAAACCACATACGATATTTCAAAAATATGTTTATATCATGTGAAAGGTATCAATTTTGCAATAAAATTTTTTTACCAATAAGTTTTCTCTATCTCTTAAAATAAAAAAGTTAGACAGGCTTAAAGTTTGGGCACTTTACAGGTTTTTTTGTTATTACTCATAAAGTTGGCCATGGATCTCAAATTTGTTTTTATGAGCATAAACGCCTCCAAAAATGCAACAAAAAACAATTAAAGATTTTTGACGTGTCTCGCATATTAAGCGAGATACATGGGAGTGGCCCTCTTATGTGATACAGCCTGTATATTATTTAAAACAGTAGGTCATGCTGCTGATCTACTTTGAGGAATAATGAGACAACAATAGTAATAGTTTGCTTAAAAATATACACATAAATAAAACATCAATTGTGAATGAATGAGTTGTATAATACTGTTGATCTACATAATGAAGCAGTAGGTTAGTAATAATAAATATGCATTAATAATTTCCAAAATAATGGCGATCTACAAAGCTTGATTAATAATTACATTTAGATAAAGTGTTACATCAAGAAATAGTTCGCTCATTCCGCAAGAATGCCATCGCGATCATTAAACCAACCAAACGGCACATCCCCCACCCACCCCGGCATCAGAAAAATCCATTACCGCCGTTTTTGTTTGTCTGGAAATTCGGATCCGCGATAAAATCGCAAACCTATAAATATCCCAACAAGAAAACATTATTTTCCTTTAAGTAAAACGCGAGGCAGTAAAAACGTTCCCTCGCGCATTTCCCAGTAATTAAGAAATGTATTTAAAAAATGGGCAGATAGGAGAAAAGTTGCAGCCATATATATTCTTTATATTTTATAGGAAATTGCCTTATGTTCCATTCGGTCGGGGGGGTTTTTCGATCCCGGCGGCGGACGATCTCCTTGTTACCCCGATTCGTTTCTGCGCGGGAAAAAGTGAGACGGACTGTGCCAACGTTGCGGGGAAATTGCAGACAAGACCTTATGTTCAGTTCTCTCTTATAATCCATACTTATTACGTGTTCTTGTTCTTTTTCCTACGTTCAACTGATGATAAACGATAATTGGTTTGGGAAAGCGATAGATACCCGGATAATTTTTGTATGAAAATGCCTGGATTGGCGGCAAAGGGGGAGGGGGAGGTTAACCGCGGAATTCCAGTACTTGTGAGCGTTTGGTGAATACATCGAGAATGTTATGAAAAATAAGAACAGTTATGATTAGGACCTGAATATCAAAGTCATATTATTCTTTCAATTTAGTATGGCAGAAAATGAAAATAAGAATGTGGTGTAGGTTGATGAAGCGCGACGAAATGAAGCATTACAACATTGTTTGTTTGTGAAAACTATTTTTATGTTGAGTTTAATTATTGGAAATACAGTTAGGTTTAAATTCAACGCAAAATTTAAAATGTAAAGTTGTAAATAATCAATACACTTCTGATGGTGATTTAAAAATATTGTATGATAAAACAATATTCGTATAGTTCAAAGATTTTTTTTCTAAATAAGGAACTATCATTTACAGAGGAACTGCTTATTTAGGTCAACAACTTATTGCTCAGGAATCTCTAGAAACAACTGCGGGCTAATACCTCGACCAGCATAGAATTAAATCTAGCAATTAGTTAACATAAACCGATTTCCAGCTTATTAGCTCTCATCAGTACACCACAGGTGAGTGGTGGGTTCACTGACAACCAACGCTGGCATGTCTCTCAAGCCCGACATACCTGGCTATGCAAAATATAGCACAGCTACATCTAGCGGCCATCTGTTGACAATTATTTTTTGTTATAGGACACGAATCGAATTTTTTCTTTCAAACAAAAACTTTTTTCGACGTTGCGACAGTGTTAGGAAATCAAGTTATTTTAATTCATGGTTTTTCACAAGATTATTTAACCTAATAGAACTTTTACAATTAAAAATATACATTTTAGAATTAAATAAGCGCAATTTGATTAGAAATACACTTTCATTTTAATCAAAAAATATATTTTTTCTAAACCGTTATTTTTATAGAGATTTAAACAAATTGGGAAATGAAAAAAATATTTATTTGAAAATCATTTTTTAAAATTAAGTTTTCATTAAATAATGAATTGTTTTCTGAAAAAAAAATGTTTTTCGGTGTAGGCAAATTAATTTATATTAGCGCAAAAAACCTTACAATACCGCATGAAATTTTACGTTATACATTTGTCGTAACTGTCGTACTGCGACGAGCATTCAGAATGCAGCGAGATAAATCGAGTCTACACCTTGGAACTATCTAGAATATTTGAGACGTTTTCGATAAAGGAGTACAGGTACTTGAAGGGAACTCATAGCAATATGGACCATGCATTTCAGAAAATCTAACCTCGGAAATTAATAGCGGTTTTTAAAGCCAGAAGCTAATATTAAAGTACAAAAGATGAAGTCTGTAACTCTTAGGAAAATTAAATCTTATACCTTATATTAACGTTCTATCAGGTATTGAATTTATAGCATCTTTCATCAACAGACTGTAGTATGCTTGATAAACTTTAATCTCCCATGATACCCATTGTATGTCGTTCCACTGTCAATAAAAGTAATATTCATACAATGTTCCCACATTACCTTAAATTTCATCCGAAACTGGATAGTTTTGATGAGCGTGAAGCGTGTTTTTCGTTAATTTCAACTATTTGAAGATTCTACTTTAATATCCCAAAAGTTCATTTTAAACAAAACAGATACTCTCGCCTCGCATCCGCAGGTCCAATACGAGGCGGCCACCAGAGCACGAGATCATTTGTTTCCAGTTTAGGCCATTTAATAACGAAACAACGTTTGCATGCAAATTCGCCGTTCGCTGCATTTAAATTGGTTGTGGCCAACCCGAAACTTATTGGACCAGTCGGTAAATACACGGATTAATCAAAATATATATTACGGGATGGACCGCTCCACACGGACACGGACAGTAGAACAATTAATGAAAAATAATATCAATTTAACGTACCAACTTGACATAATTTCAGCCAAAGTGTTAATTTACAAAAACGTTTTCGAAATAAATCTTATAAATCAGCATTCGTCATAGAAACATTATAAGAATGTTTCTACAGTGTAGTTACACAGCCAAAATTGGCACTGCATATTATAAAGCACTTTAGTCGCTGTTAAGATTTTGTAAAGCCTATTGAAACAACTGAAAAATTGTTATGCAGGGTGATTCAGATGTAATATCATTAATTTTAACCACGCATTCGGAAGGCCTAATAAAGAAATACTCGAGCTTACAAAACAAAAACAAATCACCCTATTACAATCAGTAACACAACGCTCCTGGTACGCTGCAAATTTTCTGATGACGCGTACAAGAATTGATGCTATATAGAAGTCTAGCAGCGTTGCCACTCAGGATCAGTTACATATAATAACGACATGTTGGATACTGAAGTGATAGATTTTTCTAACATACTTCTTGTTTGCAAACTAAAATTTGTACATTTTGTATATTGTTTGAGGTAACGTTAAAAATTATTATATTTTTACTGTATTCATTAAGCGTTTTGTCAAGTTCTGACTCAAAAGCTCCGCAAAATTTTATACAGTAGGTAAATGAGTTTGGATTAAACATTGAAAACCTACCTACATCACTTCTTCGTTATGTTCTTGAGAGCAGCCAATTGAGCTTTTACATTGATATTCCCAAAAGAATGCAAATCGCTTTTGATTATGACACAGACGCACGTCTATTAAAATGTATTTTATACATTTTTTCACTACGATTTCTCACTACTTCACTTTACTTTTATTGCATTTTGATTTTTCCGGCAGTGAGTATCTGTTCCAGATGCAGTCGACGGCGGGCACGCCTGCATAGGAAAACGTACCGAAACGACTTATTCCGCCGGTAACGTATTAATCGAGAATTTGAACAACAATCAAGTAGACGCAAAATAAGGCATTTTGAATTTGTTAGTTTAGCTTAGGAATTTTTGCGTATAACGGTAACTATAGAGATCCCTAAATTATCCCCAAGAACTGCAGAAAACCTGCAATAGAAATCGAGCAAGACCTATATTTTGAAAGTGCAAGAGTTGGCTTTTACAATACGTTCAAGATACTTGCAGAAAGAATTGCAGATTGTAAAGCGGCTTTAAAAACCAGAGTTAAATGACAAGATAATTAAGCAGTTTTTATAAAACACTGGAAAATTATGATTCTATAAAGAATTTATCATAACAAGACCGTATCGTAATCGTAAATAATATAAGAAGGCATTTAAAAACATGAATTTTTTATATTTCCAAAACATTTCAATGAAACAGGTGAGATAAAACTATGAATTCTTTCAATTTCGGGAAAAGAGTCATAGTTTTTTTTTGTTAAAATTTTTTGTAAATAAGCCATTTTTATTTTTTTACAACAAGAGGTAAAACTTGACTTTTCTACCATTCGTTATAACCCAAACAAAACAAGGTTCTTCCATGTTGTTCGTTCAATGTAATTTTGAGTCAAAATAAACGTTTTTCTGTTGTAATTCGTATATTACTATTTTTGTTTTATAATTGATAATATTGTATATACAGGGTGATTCATTAAGAATGGGCAATCTCTGAACTGGAGATACTACACACCAAAATATGGCGATTGAGCAAAATATGCCTTATCCGAATGTTGCAGGTTTGATAAAATCTTTGTGCTTTGTTGAAAAATGGTTTCAAAATCAAACCTCGCCGATATTTTACACGTCCCCATAATTTACCTTTCTGAACAACTTTTTCAAGTAAAATTTTGCTGTATTTTCAGTAGAAAAGGCACTTTTATTCCTAACAACTTCAACAAGGCATACCTTTTTCTAATATAGCAGGTAGGAGAATCGATTGTTTCAATAGGCAGATGGATACACTAAACAGCAAAAAAGTTCTGCCATTTAAAAGAAACATGCTGTGTCATAAGTGGCGCCCTCTACTAGTGACGTCAAAATTAGTTCAAAATTCTTATTTGCCGTGCCAGAAAACATAATTGTGCTAATTTTTTTTTAATACTCCAACAGGTTTCAAAGTTATTGAGACATTTCAAAATAAAATTCTAGCATTGAACACCCTGTATTTTTTAAACCAGCAACATTCGGATAAGGCATATTTGGCTCAATCGCCATATTTTGGTATGTAGTATCTACAGTTCAGAGATTGCCCATTCTTAATGAATCACCCTGTATAATACAGCTATTTGCTCTTAGAAGTAAAATTGTCGCCAAATATCTTTTAACGTAATAGTTTAATAGATTGGTAACCCATATCTAAAATATAATTATAAAAATTTGTATAGCGCTGTTAGAAAACTGCAGAACAATACTAAAAAATATTCTAAAACACTGGTTTATTTGGTAAAATGTTGTATAAGCTTATCACAGAAATGTTTATAAAATAATTATATATTTGCCGTATAAGCCGTTTCATTATTTAGCTGCCAAAACGTTTTTGTGATAAATTTATAAAATAATTCTGTTACTGACAATAAAATAATCGTAATAATACAGTAATAAAACATACTCGTCCTATAATCTGAACATTATAAAACTGTTTTATGAACTGGATGAAATTTACGTTTTGTATACTTTTGATGTCTGAAAGAATCCTATCGCAATCTCACTGCGACTTGTAGTAAGATTTTCAGAATTGTTACTGCTGCAGTTGTTTCGTAATTAGTTTCGGTGCTCGTAAAATATCAGTCTGCATCTTTCAGCACTTGATTCATAAATAAGTATTCAATTAAGTTGTTTATCCGAAAGACGATTTTAAAGCTGTTATAAATATTTATTTAATGTGGTAGTGGGCTTGATTCAAATCGTATCAAAAATTTGGCAACGTAGATATACCTCTTGCGTATATTTATGTATGCAATAAAATAGGTGAAATATTTATATTTTTAAATTTTCATGTCCATTGTTTGAAACACGTAAATATGTAGAACATGTAGTAATTTTTAGTACTAGAAAACTGTTTAATAATAGCAGTATTCAGTGTAACGCTATCGAGGCATCATTTTTGGTGTGAAAGATTCATTATTACCACAAACAACAATTTGCAAACGGTATTCTTTAAAAAATAAACATTTTTACTCTTTTCTGAACCATTTCTTTCTTAGTCTATTTCTAAATCTTCAATCTATTATCTTCTTTCATGTAGTTACAATGTTCTTCACTCTTCATTTTTATTTTTACTGTCATCTGCTTTTGTAATACGTTTGGTTATATAACATTTTCGTATCACTCCAGTTTTTCTATATCCCGGCAATTTCCGTAACAATTTTTTAGAAAAGATTCAATGTCTTTAATTTCTTTATTGCTCTTTGAAGCAGACTTTTCTTTATTTTTTCATACGATTTTCTGGGTTTTGCTGTTGTTTAAATAAGTGAATATTAAAATACAGTTTGCATTGAAGGTTTGAATATAATAGTGTACAGAATATCATATCATTGATTCTTGAGTTTTGATTCAAACATAATTTTTGATTTGAACCAATATCATGATGAGATTACCATATTTGACATCGTCGAACGCCATCTATGCCTCGAAATCCAGAGTTTGGTCGATAACTGCGTTTTGATTTGGAGATCCTCAAATTTTTAATATATTGTGTTTTATATATCAAGTATTTAATATTCACAGATTCAACATCACAGAATAAGTTACTTTTGTATACAGGTAAATTTGGAAACGAAAAATCAGAGTAGCTGTTATTATATTTTTGAAGGTGTTGATGGTAAGGGTATCCTGACATTAAAAAACATACCTATATATTTAAAGTGTAATGTTCGTGTTCCAGTTACGAAGATTTAACGTGTGCACCAATGTTATTAGATTTTAATAGCTGTTTTAAGTACGGAGTACCTCAGGACTCTAACTTGGGCCTTGTTCTAATTCCTGTTTTTGTTAACGATAGATATTACAATTTATTGTCGCAAATGAATCTATTCTGATGACTGCTACTACAAATAACTTATATTTAAATATTTATAAAAGCAAAGTTGTTACCTATACATGTAAATTTAAGCCCATTCTATATATTCATGTACAAAATTAATTAGATTGCATTTTCAAATACAGGAATGCCTTAGAGATTAGAGAATTTGGAAGTTATGTATTAGTATTTTTTTCGGATAATGTTAAGCATTTGGTTGGTTTCTTCATATAATTAGGTTACATGATTAAACTAGGTCGTGAATTTCGTTACTTTATACGTATATTCGATCTAAGCCTAGAACTGTGCTCTTCTGATAAGATTAATAAACATCGTTGATTTACAACTTAACCGAAAACAATTGTGAAATGGAGTCAATCCCGAAAAAAAAAACAATTCTTATAGTTTCCGAGAAAAAAATATTCAAATTGTAGTATTTTCAACCTTTACATCGCTGGGCTACTGTAGTCTCTAGCATCGGGATACTTAAACCCGATTAACGTTTTTGTGATAGTGCTTAAACTAGTTTTTCAAGTATCATAAATGGTGTCAGCGTATAGCAACTTGGAGCTGAAAGGATATCGTAATGCAACGCGGGCGTGACACGGGAAATTTGCATCCAGATCGTCCACAGTGTGTTGCAGCAGCTGATGAATATATTTTAGAGATTGCTGAAGCGAATCCTCGAATAAGTACCAGGCAAATCGCTCAGCAAGTACACTGATAAAAATTATTAGCGATATTATACGGTGGATTGTTGGTTATTTATTGCCTACTTAGGTCAATAGCGTGAAATAACCCACCAGAATGTAAGGTTATAACTGTAATGGTAAATTATCACTTATAAATATTTTTTTTGATATTTAAAACCATGTTTTTGAACAAATGGAATGTAATATTACTACGTTATTATGTATTTTTAGAAAACAAATGTAGTTTTACATAAAAGATGTAAATGTACGGTATTCACAGGGAGATTATTGTAATACAGTATGGATTTGGTATTTCTTACATCAATGTATGATGTGAACAATGTGTAAATTTACAATAATTTTTATAAGTGTACAAGGAATATCCCAATCAACAGTGTGGCGTGTTATAAACGAGGTTTAATTATGCCAATAACTTACGACTCCAAACAGACATTTGTATCTTGTTAAAACGGGCCCAAATAATGTATTTAGACGTCGGTGTAAAAAATTTGGAACAAATTAATTTTATTAATTAATAAAAATAATAGCGGCAAAAGCAGTTGAATTTGCCGATATAAACTAGGTGTTATTTATTTCTTTGGGAAATTCTATTTGTTGTCTCCATGGTTGTTGACTCTACGCTTTCCCTTACGCAAGGTCAAGCTTTACAATGGACCAGTTTCCGTGCAAAAGTGTATTTTCAAATCATTATCGAACCGCCTTTTTATATGTTTTACATAATTGTATTTGTTACAGTCGTACATTCAAAATTGTTGTTTCGGATAAGTCCTGAACACCCTGTATATCGTAAAAGCACCCAACTTATTTTTTATTTATAGGCTTGACTATTAACTCTTAGTTGTAAGTATATGTAAATATAAAAGTCACTTTACAAATAAATGTATCTGAAAGCTGATGACTGATTTTCAGTTATTAAATTGAAAAATTGGCATGAGAATAATATGACTCATTAGTTTATGATCGATATCAGAGGCCACTAAACATCCAGCATCCCAGCGTCCAGCTGCCACTGAACCCTACCGTTCAAAACACATAAAAAGCGACACTTATCGCACTATTTTTCAACGCCACATGACTCACGCTAGCAAAAATTTCAATTTGCGTTTAAAAATACAGAAACCTCTCGAAAATAAATAAACGTTTGACACTAATGATGTCATTTGTTGGCGATCGCTTCAGAAATTCTCAGCCGGGATACAACAACAATCGCCAGAATTGATCCGAAAAAATAACAGCTGTCCGTTCATATATTTCGGCGGGCGTAAAAATATTGAGAGCCGAAAAACAATGCGATAATAGAATGTTTCGGATTTATTAAAGCGCTGTCCAGATTAATGTCCCATCGGTACGGGAATCTAGGAAAAGTGAAAAAACACAAACATAAATTTCGAAAACAATAAAGTCACCACGCTGGCAATCTGCCTCCGGAGTAGTAGTCATTCATGGCCGGGGTCCTTGGATGTTACTTTATCGGTCGCGTATAACGTCAGAGTGGTCCGCAAATATCACAAAGAGTGCGCGACACGGGATCGATACTTTTCGGAAATTCGCATTACTAAGCCTGTCTCAGTTCGTACAAAGTGAGACCCATCAATCTTATCTTTAAATAGGAGTTGCAAATATATACAAAGTTACTCGTTTATTAAAAATATGTACTTAAACAATTGTTGGCCTAGTTGACTACTTCAATTTGTGCAGAAAGTAACTCGTATATCTATCTACATACAGAGATGGCCAGAAGTACAGAATGAAATTCATATATTTTGAATAAGTTATTTTTTTTAAAACGCCGAAACTCGTTAACTGATCTTTATTTATTCCCATATTTCGGTTATATAATAAGTAATTTTTCTTGAATCCCTAACCCTCAGCTACCCCTATTTTTTTCAAATGGAAACATAAGCATGAGGGGGCTAGTTGAAAAGCTTATAGAAAACCGAATCCAGCCGTACCAAATAAACAAGTTTTTTTTCATTTAGAAGCTGAAACAACTAGATAATTTACAAAAATAAACTCAATGTCGCAAATGCTGAAAATGTCCTCCATTCACTATTTGGCATTCTCCAAGACGATAGTAAAAGCTGTCGACAACATTCCGAATAACTTCTGCTGGTAAATTATGCATCTCTGCCCTAATCTTGTTCTTTAAATTCTCAATATTATCCGGTCTGTCCTGGTAGACTCTTTCTTTCAAATATCCCCAAAGAAAATAATCCAGGGGCGTTAAGTCGGGGGATCTTTGAGGCCATTCAACTGTCTCTCGTCTACCATTCCAACAATTTGGAAACATTTCATCTAAGTATCTTCGAACATCAATACCAAAATGTGGGGGAACCAAATTCTTTCATTCAGTAGATCTGGATCAATTTCATGAGGAAAAATCACAGCTGGAGCAGGTATCAGGTCAAATGTTAAGAAATCCAGGTGGCGTGCGGCAGTAAGATTTTCTTCTAAAAATAATGGGCCCAAGATTATGTTGTTGATGATACCTGCCCATACATTAACTTTCTGTGGGTGCTGCGTATGCAATTCGCATGTCCAGTGTGGATTTTCTTGGGACCAAAAGCGATAGTTGTGCTTGTTAACCGCTCCATTTAAATAAAACGTAGCTTCATCCGAAAAAAGTACATCTCGTTGAAAACCATTATTGTCGTCACACCGTCTCATCATTTCCTCACAAAATTGTAATCGTCTATCATAATCGGCTTCCAAAGGCTCTTGGACAAGACATACCTTATAGGGGTGGTATTTCTCTTGTTTCAAAAACATTGCAGTTCGTAAAGTATCGTGATTGCGGGCCAATGAAGCAGTTGAAGTATGAGGATTTTCAAAAAGTTATAATGCAATGTCTAATCTCTTTTATTCATTCAAAGCACGTGCCCGTCCAGTGTTGGGCAAAGTCTGTATTACATCGTGTTCCTCAAAATTGTCAAATATTTTACTAACGCGAGATTTGGTTTTCGGGATATTTCGCATTAACACAACGATTTATTTATTTAGCACAATTATTCTGTAATTCAAGAGTAATTGCTTATCTGACACTGTAAGTTTCAAATCCTACAGTGGTGTACCAATGTGAATAGATTTACTGGAAATTGTTTTATTAGGTGATAGGATGATGATAATGATATAAATAGAGGTAGAGTGAAAGTAATAGGTAGTAGAGATAAAAACACAAGAAATTTCTTGAAAAAATTAAAGAATCAAGTAAAAGATTTTCTGGAAAGTAAGTATAACACCACTAAGACAACTAGGAAGCAAAGGTACAAGATGATTGCATGATATACCAGAAAAACAACATTACAGTCCGAGCGCTCTAGTAACTACAAATTTTGCAAAGTTCTCACTAAAGGTGCCAACAAGCGTCAAAACGTTTGGCTACGCTGGATGTGGACCTTCGTTATCTGAGGAGCAGTTTCTATAGTACAGCCTTCGTACAAGAGTAGGAGTTAAAATAAATTTACTCTGAGAAAAATTATTGGCGATATTACACGGTGGATTATTGGTTATTTGTTTGTTTAGGTCAATAGTGTGAAATAACACAGTACAATATAATGTTACAGCCGTAATAAAAAATTACAATTTTTTTCATAGTAAAACCGTGTTTTTGTACACTTTATTATGCATTTTTAGAGAAAATAATGTAATTTTACATAAAAGATTTAAATGTACGGTATTCACATGGAGATTCAATATAGTGCGCATGTGGTATTTTTTACATTAATGTATATTGCGAACAACATGTAAATTTAAAACCATTTTTATCATTATTTACGGTTCTAATAGCGGATTGATCCCCAGAGAACCTAGCCCGAGAACAATAAGGGCACTGCCATATTTTATCGTGTTGCTAACTTGACAGTGCCAAGAGCGACCTGTAGTAACAATTAGTCACTTAAGTGTAAATATACAAGCCAGTGAATTTAATCGCAACAAATCGTAAGCGTTAATTCGAATGAAACATTGGGAATCTCTTTTTGGTCAATATTAGACAAATGTTTATATAAAATAAAAATGAGAGCAGACCCTATAGCTTGCCCTCACCTTTACATCTCAAAATATCCCTCTAGGAGCCCGTATTGTTTGCCGTTCGCAATTTTTAGGTCAGTAATAATTAAAAAACCCTCTTGCTGCCTGCACGGCATTAACAATCAATTCACTTCCGCCATTCACCATCTCCAGATACACCCGGATCGCTGCTCATCGCCTCGCTGTTTTCAGTTTTCAATTTTCCCCGTGCAGAAACGCTCAAGTGTTTGTCGTTACAAGTGTTTTTCGAGTCGAAAACAAATCAACCAGAGCCATCGGGAGGAGTAAGTGGGGTCGGTTCTCGATGGCTGCAATAATATTGTTTTTATTGTGATTACGAGATCGCGGACGCCTACACTGAGAGAAGCTGCCGTGTGATTTTATGAAAATTTTTTCGTTATTCCAGTCACTGTATTCAGGCTTCTGATCTTTTCAGTAACCTTTAATAATTTCCTGTTGGGCATGCAACACATTGACCGTTTACACTTTACATTGTCTCGTAAGGATTTTTGCAATATGCCAACTATATCAAATGTCTTATAATGGAACAAACAACAGCAGAGATTAGTACTGTTTTATTGGCAACGAATATTAAAGCCCTTGATTTGTGTGTGTTGAATTGCATATTTATTTATTTAAAATATCCAAATTTATTAAAATTTTGTGTAAAAATAAAAGCTTACAACTTTTATATATCTGTAGTTGTACAAATAAACAGATCTAATCGAAACTCTATTAGTCAGTGCCAGTTTGTCATGGTATATACGATATCGCATATAGGTACATGTTTTTTTTTTAATAATGATAATTTATTTACCAAAACGTTTCACAAAAATTGAAATTTTGCACGTCGCCATAATTCGTTCTGAACAACTTTTTCAAGTAACATTTTGCTGTATTTTCAGTAGAAAAGGCACTTTACCTGAAACGATAACAGTTTTCAATCGCTGCACTGAATATTTCAAATACGATTATTTCAAAAATGGTTACTCCTAACGACTTCAACAAGGTATACCTTTGTCAGATATAACAGGTGGGAGAATCGATTGTTTCAATAGACAGATGTATATATTAAACAGCAAAAAATTTCTGCAATTTAAAACAAATATGCTGTGCCATAAGTGGCGCCCTCTACTAGTGACTTAAAAATTCTTATTTGCCGTGCCAAAAAACATAATTGTGCCAATTTTCTTTTTTTATTACTCCGACAGGTTTCAAAGTTATTGAGATATTTCAAAACAAGATTCTAGCATTGAACGCCCTGTATTTTTGAAACCAGCAACATTCGGATAAGGCATATTTGGCTCAATAGACTATTTTTGGTCAGCAGTATCTCAAGCTCCGAGATTTCCCAACCTTTCACAGACACCCTGTATATTACTTTATTTTAGTACTAACTTAATTATAAAACAAAATTTCATTGATTATGGCAATATCTATAAAGAACAGAGAGATGTTGTATAGTTCTTAATGAAGAATAGTCTACTATTTCTATTAATTCTTGGCACACGAAAATTCATCACAGACAATAGAAACGAACAATTTACTTTATTGTGGAGAATTTTAAACAGAAACAGTACAGCTGTCATACTCCTGTTTTCTGCTCATGTTAAACCTCTCCAAAACATAGTTGTAAGGTGTACCTTTCAATGAATAATAATATACACCATCCAAAGAAAAAACTGCATATTTAAAGAAACGCCTTTGCACTCTTTCAGTTACCGTGCTATGTACCGCATATACAGGGTGTTCCATAATTAATGTGCAATACTTTAGCAGTAAATTCTATGAGCAAAAATAAGATTTTTTCTATTTTTTAGATTATGTAACAAAACCTTAAAATCGATTATAAGTAAATCAGGAGTACATTTTCTTTATAAAAAGTGATATCTATTATAGTTTGATGTTTAAATATAATGAAAATATTGACGTGAAAAAAATTGGGGGCGCATTTTACCCAATATTGTCCAATTTGTAGTTATAAACCAGCACACGAGACTTGTGACAATATGACATTACATTGCACTTGGCATCATTTATAAGTAATTTGTTGCTAAAAAACCACAAATTAATAAGTTTTAGATTTTGCAGCAATTTATTACAGTCAGTGTTTGATTCAATATTAGAAAGGATCTTAACATCATCAACATAAATTAAAAGTTTACATCCAGGTCAGCAGTAATATCGTTAATAAATTAAATAAGCAATAAGGGACCAAGAGTAGATCACCTGACTTCTGTTGATATTTCAGACTGATAACCACGGTATTGCACATACTGCGATCTATCCGTTCAGTATGAACAAAATAAGGCAATAAGATCGGTACTTATGTCTATAATAATGACAGTGTTTTCTTTGCCTTACTAAATTTGCTACAATTTGTAAGTATGAATTATTACACCAAATAGTACCATATGTAGCCAATTTCGTTGCATGTGCGTGGAAAATCTGAATAGGAATATGCAAACGTTCGTATCTAGTAGATTTAATACGAACTTTTTGACATATTTCATCTATTTTTTCATTTATTCTTGACAATTTCTTCTATTGTTTAATAATAATACTTCTAAACTTAGTAAGTAACGAGACCGTCTTCTTTCTCTCAATGCGACACTGTCTCTCAGTGTAGGAGCCGGCCTGGAGCGTTGCTCATTAGAACGCACTTCATCTAGAGGGCCGGGAACTCTTCAATTGTCTGAACACGAGAGCCACGCTTCAAGAGTTCACTTGTCCCTCTTCTTCTTTGAGCGCGACGCTGCTGTCACACACGACGCTGCCTCGATGACGGATCTGGAACGGCGTGATTTATATATTTAAGCGGGCCACGGAAAAAAAGAAACCAGAATGGCCGCGGAACCAGCCTTGCGGTTACAAATACGAAAATATTGTTACGGCTTCCCTTCGACTACTAGATACTTCTCACAGCAATACAATAAATTAACTTTTACAAGTTTTATTAGTATGTCATCACCGCTATCTCACCTGAAACTCAATCTCTAATGTTGCTTAAATAGTTAGAATTGAAACGTCTGGAACGTCTCGAATTTTCTGGACAATCCCAAGGTGTAGACTCGATTTATCCCATACCATCTTCAAGACACGGCCATTACAAACCACGTCGTAGCTGACGGACATCACAGTTCCGGGTGTTCCAGGCAAATCTCATAACAATTTCAACGACAGTATTATGTACAACATTAAATACATGAGCTGTAGTTACCAACTAGAAAGTTTTCGTAATGTTATTAAATTTTGTGCGGAGTTCTTCATCCATAATGGGGCATCTCGTACTATGTGAGTGAGTACATTTGTGTATTATTTTTGTGTATAAAGGCAAAAGCCGAAGTAAATACCCAAATCCTCTTCTCCATTAGTCTGTTTATATTAATGGAGTCTGTGATTATTATATTGAATAGGTTAGGTATACTATGAAGCATATTGAAAGAAAATGAGTGATTGATTGCAAATAATAAATTAAAGGTTCCATTAACTGTTTTATAAAGACTAGACTACTTGGAATATTTCTCTATATCTATAGTTTGTTTGACATTTAGTGTTCTCTTCGGCACTGAATATATAGATTATAGATCGTAACGTTGTCGGCTGCACGCTCTTAATTTTATACTCAAAATATACCAATATCACATTTTCAGACACATTTTGTAAGTAATTTCTTAGAATCATACTATTCCATAAATGCATTGTAAACAGATTCATATTACCTGATCGATTTGCTGGGAATAAGCACGCACTCAAACATGATGACGATCATAACCATGCTTGAATGAATTGGTGGATGGCACACCAATAATAGTCAGGTAGATAGAACACAAAAAATTCTGACGTATTCTAACATTTGCTGTTCTTAATTTAAAGGAGTGACTTCGAAACCGTTTATCATTCAAAGAAAACACACATGCTGAATGCGATTAGTACGAATAAGATCTTCTCGGATCCTTCTCTGATTTAAATGTGGTAGGCGAAGTAAATTTAATCTGTCCTCGTGAAATCTGTGGCTAAGTTGGGGTATCCATTTGGTAAATCTTCGCTGAAGATTCAAGAAGAAGTACATCACGGATAAGATGAGGAGACCAAATTGTCGCATTGGATTCCAGTTTTGGTCGAACAAGTTTCGTGAATATGCGACTGAAGAACTCTGCTGAAGGTGACTCAAAGGATTTTTTTAAAGCTTGTCACGCAAAGCGTGTGACTCTGTAGTGGGAAGTCTGGTGCTTCTCCCAAATGTCACATAAAGTCCTCCACCAACCTGTGAGAGATAAAGAAACTAAACCTTTTAATACAAATATAAATTTAATAAAACAATCATACCAATAACTATACTCACAGTAAGGAGACGTTTGCGCTGGGGAGTATCTCTTCTAGAGGGCTGAGGCGGCCAACGGCTGACCGCCGTCCTTTGGCCATGAATTGGCTGACATTAGCCAAGTTTCAATAGTATTTATACGCATTCGAGAAATGCTGAGTACATCAGAATTATACTACCTATTGAAACAATGGGAACAGCCAGCAAGTCTATCGCTTGGTTCTTAGAGAGAGCATGAAGGATATACATAGTTTGGTTTAATAGTAACCGTTGCAACTGAACACTTTTAATTGTTTTGAATTTCACTTGTGTAAGATTGGCACAGAATCGATTGTAAATATGTTTTTATACAACTGCCTTGCTAAAGGGGGTTTCGCACACGAAAAACACGCTCTGAAAACGGTATGTCATCTTTGCACACGCGTCTCCAGATTGTGATTGTTGTTTGATGTTGTTACCCAAATTATGCAATGTTTCAAGTTGGCTGAGTTTAAATTAAAATTTGATTTTTGTGGTCTCTGTTTGCAGTCATATAAAAAATATCGTAAAAACTCGTTTGAAAACTTTTTTGCACACTCGCTCGACTTGTGCACACCAATATGTCTCGCTCGTGTGCAAAGAGTCGTTTTCAAACCTTGTTGTTTAATATACTATTACCACTGGTTCAATAAAATAGTTTAATATGTAAAGGTTTTCAATTAAAAATAATTTATTAAAATATGTGTGCAGTTGTAAGATCGCTTTTGTTTCGCTTACGTATCAAGTTGAGGTAGCTTTTTTAACAACACTGCTAACTTACTTGGACCTGTTTAAGTTATTAATGATTTTGACTCCCAAATCGTTTTGCTGATCTACTTGCTACATGCACTGGAACACCATCGATATTGTAGGGCAGTTGAGGATTATGACTTCCAATATGGAGGCCAGTACATTTTAATTTATTAGGAGATACCAGTGAGTCTGTTTATGTCGTTTAAATCCTGTTGAAGCGATTGGAAATTTGTCAAGAGATCTGAGAAGACTTTAGAGTCATCTGCAAAGAAGGATAAGCGTTGTTTAAGTGGCAACGCAGATAAACCGTAACTATGATATAAAGTAATGAACCCAGAACAGAACCTTGGACCACGCCATAGAAAACACACACACATAACAGTGCTGGAGTGGAAAATTATTGAATTGAATTTCTTCAATTCTATTGAATTGTTGGTTATTCTTAAAGCTTATTTGTTGTGTTGCTGTCGTTACTAACGCGCCAAAGAATACTTGATATTGAAAGATGTGCAGTAAATTGTAGATGACATGCGTTCACAGATATAACATACATAAGACATGCATGTGAAGTAAATTAATGTCAAAATTTTCTCTTCACGGTTTTAGTAATGCAAAAATATTATTTCGCAATCTGGCATCAAAAATAACTATTTGGGGAAAACTAGGTCCTTTGTTTAAGTTTATTAGGAACGTTTGGAATAGCTGAAGAAACGTATATCTTTATTTGACCGGTCCATAGTAATCAATTACCAGCGGCGGCGACGCAGCGGACTGTTGGAACACTCTCATTATCCGTCAAAAATGAATAATAACTCCCGCTGAAGGTCCTCGGCCAATAAAATCACAGCGCTTTCTTTGTTCTCTTCTTGGGATGCGACGAACCATTCAATTTAGTCCATTTGCGCAAACACTATAAATCTCCGTGTAAATTCCCGTATTGTGGAACTAGCCGAAGTTTTACATTAAACGGTTTCAAAACTTCCGCGTGCCCAGGCCAGCGGGTGAGAGGAAAAAATGGCTGGCATCGTTCCATCCAGGTATATCGGAGTGGATTAATGTATACAGGTTGTCCTCGCCCACCAGACATACATTGTTTCGTTAATTTTAGAACATGGATTTATGTGGAGAAAATATTATTTCATCCAGACATGGTTTTATGTACGTATATGTTTATAAGTAAACAATTGAAATTTCCGAGAAATTCGTTAAAACTGTAACGTACGACAACGTAGCAGTGTCAGGCTGCTGGTGTACATAAACAAAAATGGAACAATTTATAGTAACCATAATCAGCTGCATCGCATGTTAATTTACGGCGTATCTAGCCAAAACTCTCTGACTACGAGACGTTTGTACGGTAAACGCTACTTGCACCTTGTCACATATTCAAGACCTGTTTGCTGTCATAATTCTGTTACCGTTGGCCAGAGAAAAAAAATTGTTAAGTCAAATATGTTTTGTTCAGTACAACTTATCATATGACAAAATTAAGGCACTCACATTCCGGACACCCTGTATATATAATTGCAGAGAAGTGCTTCTGGGGTACCACAGGGTTCAAACCTGGGCCCTCTTATGTTTTTCCTTTTTCTTAACGATATTAGCGCCGTACTTTGCCACAATTTGTTACATGCAGGTGAATTAAAAATATTTCCCTCCGTGTCAAATATTGATGCTTGCATTCAACTTCAGGACCAGTTGAATAGGGGGGTGGAATGGTGTAATTTCACTTATTTATACATTTATCCATTGTACGAATGACCTTCCTTTGCATTGAAAAGACGGTCTCAGAAGAAGGCACGTGTCCCCAAACCAGAATAGCATAAGACAATCGAAAATGAATCATGTGATAGGCAGTCACTAGTATCTGTTGAGATACCTTGCCGTAGAAGTTGCGGATTAAGTATATGCCTTTGGATAACTTATTACAGAGGAAGTGGGTATGTATGTCCCATTGCAATTTAGGATTCAAATGCACAACAAGAAATTTCACATAATCGGGATTATATATATATATTGTTTTCGGTCTTAGCTGCATTAAGGCATACATTATTTGAGGTGAATCAATGCAATGTGTCGTCTTCTACTGCTCGAACGTCTAACATCAGATCTTGTAACAATTTATTAGATAATGATAAATTAGTGTCATCAGCAAAGATAATCGCGAGTACGTTGATCGGAAAATCGTTAATATACAATAGAAATAACAACGGTCTTAGGACAGAACCTTGAGATGCACCGTGATTTAAATATAAAGTATTTGATTTGTTATATAGTACATACTGTTGTCGATGGCAGAGGTAAGACTTAATCAGTAACGTGCTTTCAGGTGTAAAACCATCAAATTTCAATTTATCGATGAGTATATCGTGACATATACAATCAAAAGCTTTAGTAAGATCAAAAAACATTGAACACACATATTTACCCTCATCGTATCCAATATTTATATATGGGGTCAACTTATCTATTGCAAGTGTAGTTGACAAATTACTCCTAAATCAAAACTGATTGGGACTAAAGAGATTGGTATATTCTTAATATCCGAGAAGTTGTTTTTTCAATATTAGTTCATAAATTTTTGCAAAACAGGGGATAATTGATATTGGTCTATAATTTGATGGATTGTTGGAATCATCTTTTTTAAAGATAGGAATGTCTTTACATATTTTGAGGCAACTAGGGAAGATACTTTGTGAAATACATAAATTAAGAAGCCCATTAAGGGGAAATAATATGGTGTCTTTAATACTTTTAACAATTCTTACCGAGATATCATGAGGATCATGACTTTTTATGTTTTTGAGATGCGTTATAATCTCATCTACCTCATGACATGTTACTAGAGTGAAGGAAAATTTGTTATTGTGAATTACTCAATTTATGTAATTGTTATAATGAGTTGCTGCAGGTGGTAATTTTGTTATTATATTATTAGCAATACTAGTCAAGTAATTATTAAATTCGTCACAAGTAATTCGCGTAGTTGTATTTCTAGGCACAATCCTCTGCTGGTTTATTATTTGCCACGTAGCTTGTTGAGGATTTGGGTGGGTATTTATAAAATTATCGTTTGATGTCTGCTTAGCTAAGTTAATTTGGAAACGGTAATCAGATCTAAATTGATTTAGTAATGCTTTATTATCAGGAGAAGGATTTTTTGCATGATATTCGTACAAAAATCTCAAATGTTCGCGCATTCTCCGAAGGTGATCGTTGAACCAAAAATTTTTCTTGAGATTTGAGGAAGTTAACTGTCGAGTTCTTTCAGGAAAAACTAGATTTATCTTATTTGATATGATTTCGATGAAATTCAAAAAAAGTTGCTCCATAGGTGTATTGGTATGAAATAGAGAATCCCAATTAATGTCACGTAGCTGTTGGTTTAAGTCAACTAGTCCTTTTTCATGAATTGGTAATTTAACTATGAAATTAATTCGAAGATGTTGAATCGCACGGGCACTTGAAAGAATTTTGACAATAAATTAACTGGTATTGTTTATTGGTTTAGGTTGTTTTATAATCGACTATGTGCTGGAGAAGTTTCAAAAGTTTTTAGCCTTTCGAACAGATGATATATACCCTGAACACGGAAGCGATTACAAACTTTTGTTGTCTATTTCATGTTGATTCTCTTCAGTTCAGATGGTGACAGTTTCGTAGTTTAACATTTTTACACGCACTTTTTCCTTTCCTTTTTGACTGTTCAGAAATTTTAGACCGATTAGATTTTTTGACAATAAACCCAGTTAGTAATGCGCCTCTCATGCTTTATTATCCTGCTGCTATCAGTAATGTGAGACTACAGTCTCTTATTGCATTGATGTTTAATAATTCCAATACTAATGTAATTTTTACGATGTATTTAGTTGTACTTTGATTTATTTGTATTATGTTTTGATGGGTGGTTAGTAATTTGTTATTTACTTAGCTACCTTCACATCTATTCCATCTTGTTTCTTTTTGTATACTTATATTTTTCGGTTTATGTTGTTATTATGCAGTTATTAGTAGCGGTACATTTATGTTTTTCTTTACATATTATTGATTTAATATACCTATGCTTTGTCCTGTAATTGGCGTTTTCACTATTGGACAAATAAAAAATATTATTAGATACTTACCATTGATAGAACTATTACAAAATTGTCGAATATCTCGATGTATTTTATTCAATTCACTTTAAATCGAATGGTACAGGTATTACCGCATAATAAAGCTGTCCAAGTCCAATAAATCTATTTAATGTTATCCATATTGCAGCGATCCAATTTAAATTAATTTAGAGAGAACATCGGTTATACATATCGGCCTAATTTGCGAAAATTACGAGACACGCTCGCCATATATTAATACGCTATTGAAGTCGCCGGGACACATTTTACCAGCCTGTAAATATTCGATAAAATTACGGCTCTAATTTAGTTGTTTTCAATTTAAATTCGTCCGCAGATTTATATGTCGTTCCGTTTTATGTGTGCGAGCGCAGCCAGTACGCGATGTTTACGGTGTTACATTTATATATAAAATTAGAGGCTGGTGAGTTACTTTGTTGTAGTCTCTTTGTGAATTGGATGCTTGTCAAATTTATTGCAGTACGGCTAATGGCGCAATTAAGATCAACTTCGGAACTGCCAAATGCTAGGACGACGAAACCATCAGATATCAATCATTCATAGCTCAATTTATTTTAAAAATTGGATTGATAGTATTTTATATCAAATAAATATTGATACATATTAATTTCTTTAAATAAATTAGAATTGTAACAAATATTATTTACTTTTGAAGAAAAAGTATTTCCAAATATTTGTTAAAATTAAAATATTCTTTCTCTCAGTGTACCACTTTGGATTTACATTTTCAGTACTAATTCAAATAATATATATTTATGTTGTTGCATATCAGTGAGACGACTTTTATAAGAGATAAAATATGTGGACAATTTAAATATCTTAGGCTACCAAGGGCGAGAGTAAACTGAAATCAAGCAAAAAATTAATGTAGAACATCGAAATTTCATATAAATACTTAGTTTTTTCACCTGAGAAACTTTAGCGCATCTGATAGAGAGAACTAGCACTTTACTAGTAAACAAAGATTTTTTTGAATTTCCAAGGCTTGCTTGATTTGAAGGATTTGAAATTTTAGCACATTTTGTTTCAGAAAATCAAGTAATTATGAGAAAAAATGTTTTATATTAATAATAATAATAATAATAAAGTACTTTATTTTCTTAGGAAAAATGCCGAAGATCAGATGATCATGTACACATGATCCCTGTTATTAATCTTAAGCATGATTACAATTAAAATTTTACTATATGGCACAGTAAAAGTTAAATTTTACTACATTCACTAGAGTATAACATTAAGTACATAAGTATACATACAGAGAGGAGAGCAAACAAAAATGAGAGAGAAGAACAATATGTTATTTAGCGTCATATAATAATTTATTTTTATAATTTTTTTTGAAAGCAGGTACAGTTTTGGATTTTATAGATTTAGGAAGGTTATTATATATGTTTGTTATCTGATAAGTGAAAGAGCGTTTAAATAACTCAGTACGGCGAGAAGGAGGTGTTAATCTTCCTCTGAACCTAATATTAATGTTATGGACATCACTTCTAAAAGAAATTTTATTATATAAATATGTTGGAGCTTTATAATAAATTATTTTATGAAATAAGCACGCAGCATGGAGCAACCTTCTGTTAGACATATTAAGCCACCCCAATTCTTTAAGTTTATAAGAAATATGTTGCCTCTTTCTAATTCCGAAAATAAATCGAAGACATGCATTTTGAACTACCTGAATCCTACGCGCGTCGTTAAAGTCAATGCAGGGCCCATAAATTGAATCACAGAAGTTAAATTTAGACAAAACTAATGATTCGCACAACAAAGTTTTAACTTTTTTGTTAATGAAATGTCTGTTGTTATTATAACATTTTTAAACTTCCATAAGCACTACGTATACAGTTATTTATATGAATCTTGAATTTTAAGGTTGGATCGATAAGTAGTCCTAAGTTTCTACTGCTATTAACAGGTAGAATTTCTTCGTCCTCAAATTTAATTTTATATATGTTGCGAATAAGTTAATCTTGCTTTTTTGGACCGAAAACTAAGACAGATGTTTTATTTGGATTAATGGCTAAACTGTGATTTTTTGACCATTTTACTATGTTAGATATATCCTCGTTTATATATTGTAGAGCTAAATCGCAATCTTTAGGTGGAAATGAATAATAAATTTGAGTGTCATCACCATATAGATGGAAATTACATTTATGGATTACGGGACCTATTATAGAACCCTGCGCTACACCTGAGCGTATTCTAAGCGGAGTAGATACTTCTTGGCCTATTTTAACACTTTGATATCTATTATTGAAATAACTACTAAAACATTGAATAGATTTCTTACTAAAACCAAGGTATTTAAGCACAGCAAATAAAGTTTCATAATTTAAGGTATCGAACGCCTTAGAGAAATCAATAAGAGTTAAGACAGTTAACTTATTATCATCCACACCTCTCAAAATATCATCAACAATATTGGATAGTGCAGTTTCACAGCTATAGAGCGGCCTAAAGCCCGACTGGAGTTGAGGTATAATGTTTAGTTTCTCCACATAATCCCGAATCTGCAGATCGACCACTCTTTCCAATACTTTTGATAATATTGGCAAAATGCTAATAGGGCGCAGATCTTTAAATTCCTGGGGGTTACAAACTTTGGGAATTGGTTTTATAAGTGCTAACTTCCATACATCCGGAAAGACATTTTGCGTGAGACATGAGTTAACAATATGAGTTAAATATGGTATGATGAAAGGACAACAGTATAATATCATTTTAATATTTAAACCATCACTGCCTTGAGAAGCCGTTTTAATTTTGTATAAATATTTCAGTACATCGTTTTCAGTAACATTAGAAAAATTAAAAGAATTTATATTTTCTCTAAGGGTATTGTTCATATAAAAATTTATAGTGTTTTGGTCTCCCGGTATATTGGGAACACAAGTACAATAGTAATCGTTTAAACCGTTAACATTATGTAGATGAGCAGGAATGCTGATGTCAGATTTTGAATTTAATTTGAGTTTTTTCCACACTGTATTTACCCCATCTAGTCTCAATTTATACTCTAGAAAAGCTTTTTTTTCGCGCCTACAAGCTAATGTGGTATAATTACGCAGCATCTTGTAATAGTTATAATGATTTTCATTTTTACTTCGTTTCCATTTCCTTTGAGCTTCATTTCGGAGTGAAATAAGTAGCCGAATATTATCAGTTACCCAAGGATTATGATTTCTTGTGACTTTTATAGTTTTTAGAGGTGCATGTTCATTAAATAGTTGCAGCAGACTGTCATTAAAAAAAGATAATTTCTCATTTATGTCAGGTAAATCAAAAATAATTTCAAAAGGTATAGCTCTTAACTGCAATAAAAATTCATCGTGATTAAAGTGTCTAAAATTCCGAATGGTCTTATATTCAGGTTTTCTTTTTTGAATAGCTGTTAAACAACAAAATGTTAACTCATGATCAGACATGTGAGCGACAGAAAGTACATTGACAGAGTGAATTAATTCGTCATTGGTAGTCAAAATAATATCCAATAAGGTAGCCGATGTAGGAGTAATTCTGGTCGGAGAGTTAACAAGTTGATGCAAATTGAGAGATTCAAAAAAAGTTATAAGTTTTTGAGATGTTAAAGTATCAGACAACATATCGACAATAAAATCACCAAGGCAAAATATTTCGTCACAATTAAGCAATCCAGCTGCTATCTCCCAAAGTTGGTCATAGAGCTTATAGAACACTCTGTATTAAAAGCAAATTTCGAATTAAAAATGCTTTATTCCATTTCAACTAAAATCTTTAAAAACTATATATTTCATGAGTTACCTACCTGTATGATGTTGCACATTAACAAAGAAACATGTAATAGGTATCTCGAAAACCGTAAAAGATAAATTTCCTGTAATCTCAAGGTCAATTGACGGTCTTTCCATTGGCGTAACTATAACATAGTACAAACATATTAACCATGTGCTCAGGTAGGAATAAAACACAATAAAAAATTTATTTCTGGCGTCAATGATAATCATCGTTCGAAATGGCTTAGAATTGTCAACTATCTACCTGTCGTATTTTACAGCGGTGTCAAATGTAGAAAGGACGAAAATAAACATTTTTATTAATAACAGTAAGTTCCCGATATATAGCAGTTGATCCGGTTAGCTGCAGTATTTTGAATTCATTCTTCGTTCCTTCGTTGCACGCTGCCAAAACTACATTTTTAGTATTTTCGTTCATTACAGGTCCGTTAGAATTATTCCCTAACAAAATATACAAACCTTGTTAAGTAAAATACCCTTTTATTCTAAGGTAATTTAAATTTAATGTAATTAATACCTACTAATAGAAAACTTGGAATGCACCCGCGACAGCCTGGTACTTGTACACGATTATCCAACTCCGCTGGATTTGCGTTTGACTTTAAAAAAACAAACAGTACATATCATAGGGCAAAATACTATTTTATCAATTAAACAATAAACTGTTTATTTGTTTACCCAACTAAAGACAAAATTATAGCAATTGTTTTTGTTAGTTTTCTTCTTAAATTTGAACAAATTTGATGAAAATCTTTGTATTCTTTTTGGACAAGGAAAAACATTACACTACAGGTAATAGTTAAATTGTTTGATCATTGTAATTTTTTGTTCTTATGTTTGTTATTAATTAAATTTTACCCACCTTTATTCTTTTAACCAATTTTATTTAATAATCAAGGTAATAATTGTAATTTTAATGTGTGCAGTGTATGTTTTTATTGTTTTGTTTTTATATTAATTATTTTACAGTAATGTTATTAAAAGGTGAATGTTCGGAATAGTGAGTTGAACAGAGAAGGACACATATTGTTTAAAAGTCACCAAATATTAAGTTATGCATATGACGTGGCCATTATTGCTAGAGATAATAGGGAATTAGAAGAAGTAACGAGAAAACTTGTGGAGGAAGCAAGTAAAGTGGGATTGCAGATAAATCAAGAGAAAAGTAAGCTTCTGAGAATAGGAGAACAAAAAAAGGATACAAATTTTAAATTGAGAACAGAGCATGAAGAGATGGAGTTTGAAGAAGTTCAAGAATATGTGTATTTGAGGGCGCTAATAACAGCTAACTGTGATGAGGAACAAGAAATAAATAGGAGAATAATAAAAGCAAACAGAAGTTCGGCAGCAGTCAACCACTTATTGAAATCAAAAAATTTGTCCAGACGAGTAAAATTTAGAATGTATAAAACAATTTTGAGACCGACAGCGCTGTATGGTAGTGAAACCTGGGTTCTCAATAAGAAGTCAAGAGAAAACCTTTTAAGGTGGGAAAGGAAGATCTTAAGAAGAATTCTAGGTGGTAAGAGGACAGAGGAAGGCTATATAAGGAGAAATAATGAGGAAATATATGGAATGTACCAGGCACCAACAATAGACGAATTTGTAAAAGCCAGGAGAGTGCAGTGGCTAGGGCATCTAGAACGTATGGAGGATGAAAGGGCAGTTAAGAAAATAGTAGTAGATAATAACTACAAGAAAAAAAGAGGTAGACCGAGGAAGCGATGGAGAGAGGCAGTGGCAATAGATCTAAGGGAGAAAAATGTAACGGATTGGAAAAGAAAGGCGAAGGACAGAATGGAGTGGAGGAGAATAACACAGCTCTGGGCCTAAAGGCCTGTAAACAGCTTTAGATATACAGTAATGTTATTAAAGCTGTAACTGTAAGGCCCTGAAGAAGGTCCAATATAGGCCGAAACGTTGGCAGTATATAAAAAGTTGCTTTTCTTTATAAATCTACTGACCTATCACCAGGCAATAATTTTGTCTACAATAAACTGAAGGTCACTAGCAACAAAACACATAAAATAATACTAATTATTTTATGCGAACATAGTCGACTATTGTTAATATTGTTGCTATTATTACTATTAACAGAATTTAACACAACAACACAAGAAGATAAAAAGTTTATTGGCGTGTATATTTTGCAGTAGTGGCCTACAGACTGTGCCATCAGATTCATAAACCTTAGAAGTCTATGATCAGATTCTATCAAAAATAAGATATCGTATACAGTAATTAGTTTTATTTATTTTTTCAGTACTTGCATTCGCAAATATTATAATTTTTTGCGCATTTTTTGAGTAATTTATGGGAAGTGTGACAGATGCATTTTATCGTGTGGCAGCGTAATACCAAAGACGTTTTCTGAGTAGACAAAATATTATGCCGAATCTTTGAGCTACAATGTACAACTGCTGTAATGCTTTGATGATAAACGTGTGGCACTGTGGCAGTGTTTCTATGTATTTGTGTACATATAGTGGAGGGAAGGAGATATCCTCAAGAAACAAGAGGTAGCATGTAAAAAATATCAACAAGTTGTTATGTAAACAATTAAGAAAACATTCTTGAAATCTCCAAATATCAATGTGGACATAAATATCAGTAATATGGTATTTTTCATTAAATCATTAAATAATTATCTACATTTAGCAAATATTTGGTTTTCTTTCAAAACATCGTAAATCAGTATACGTAATAACGCTGTACCCTCTTACTGCATCTTGACATCTTTGACTTGTGGCATATACATACCTAACATCGAGGCTGACAGAAGGTCAGAGTCGGGAAAGAAGTAAGGGTTTAATATAGTTTCGAAAAAAAAAATTGTTTTTTAAATAAGGTTGGAATTTTTTTTATGGACGATTTCGTTAATTCTTGTTTTTCTCTATCCCCTTTAAAGTAAAATATGTGTGCTTAGTTATAGTTAACCCTGTATACAGGGTGTTAAATTAAAAATAACTTCATACATTTCGCAAATTCATATTCAAATGTTTTTGAGATATACGTTTAGAAAATATTTAAAAGTTCCTACAACTTTAATTTCTACACCTTTTTTCGTATCTTGAATAACGACGGATAACTTTCGCTTGGCCCACACAGATATTTGCAGGTTTTTTTATATTTAAATCACTCAGGCTGATTGTACTTTAAAAGAATAGCGCTATCGGATGACAGTTTCACGTAATATTCTCGGCAAATGCGTCCGTCGTGAGTCAGACAAAATAAAATAGTTTTTTAATGAGACATTTTATTTTCGAATACAAATTTCAGGAGTTCGGCGATATATCATTTGCCGTCTGAATTTATTGGTGTCTTTGATATTTCGTTGTAAACCCAATTCTTTTAGATTTCACGTTATTCATCACCGGTACCACTATAATTTATTAGTCGGGAATTTGGCCCCGGTTCGACTGGGCGTTTTCGGAAAAATATCGCTTCTAAAAAATGCCGGTGCAGTTGTTGGGAATATGTTAATGTCCGGTATAGTTAGCGCTTCATTGTCATAGAATGTTATTTGTAAAATGCACGTACAAAAATTGCCCCGTGCAAATAATATGACAATGAAAACTGAAGTGCCAGTTGTATTGTATTATACTGCGTGTCTAAAAATAAAGGAACAAATTGCACTTATGTCTTGAATTGAAGAATTAAATAAAAACAATAGTTCCTGTCCAACTGGTACCACTTTTTATTTCATTACAGCAGATAGTCAAAATGGCTTCCATTAACCATTGTACAGGGCGGCCCAAACGCGTTGCGTTACGCAATACTGGACCACTTTTCGAGAAACTTAAGATGTCGTAATCAGAACTTTCATAGACTTTTCGATTTTTAGATGCAGAGCGAAATTAAGAAATACTGTTTTTAAGGGATTATTCGTATCTCAGGTTTGGTACACAATATAGGTTTAATGGAATTGTGAAAGCAACCAAAACAACAATAACAATGAAAATAATAATTATTGTTATTATTATAATATTTATTACTACTACTAAGTACACTCTATTTGAAACAAAAGTTTGCTATAACAAGTTGAATAAAATAAAGGTTGATTTGTAGATAATAACATGACGCAGTATGTAAAGATGTTTTATTTTATTATATTTTTAAACAATACATTCTTTCTAAATTTAACAAAATACGTACCTTAGTGTCATAAAATACTCAGTGGTGTTGTATGACTGATGAAGTTCAAACGGCTCTTTATTGAATACACTGTATAAATCAATAATTTCCAAGTTTGATTTATTTTTCAAAATTTTATAACTAAGTAGTTGAGGATCAAATGAAATGGTAATCATGTAATGGCACACACAAGATATGTTTTCTGAAATAAGAACTAATTCAATGTAGGTATCGGATGAAGACGACCATTGTTACTTACCTATTTCTCCCACATCTTCATGACTCAAATTCTCACTCTCTAGTTTACACCATACTTTTTTATGCAAATTGTAATTTGAAAATGTATTTACAAATGCTGTCCATGGGGCATGACCGGGTTAGAACAATACACTTATGATTATCGTCCACGGACAGCAGTGACTTTGTATTACACATAGCAAAACTACAAATGCGCATCGGTATCTGCTTGTACCCAACTTTGTTTTCTCTCTTTCACTTACTAAACATTTATTATATTATTGTGTGTATTATTTTTACACAATATGTTCTCACTCACACATATTTTGGTTTCTCCAACCAAATATTGTATAGATAAGGTAATTTCTTTGTTAAAATGTTTAATTTACTCAAAATTCAACATCAAATTAATTCACTGATAAATGAGTTTGACCTTACGCAATGTTACTTTTTTTACTGTGAATGGTTAAAACTGCTTCTGATACAGTTTTATACCTACAGTTCAGTAGTAGCGTACTTGTAATTTCTCTACAGGGTCTTTTGTTGGTATTACAACTTCTAGTGTCATTGTATAAAAATTGGTTTAATATACAGTACACAAAATATTGCATAACAGTTGGATCCATTTTTTTTTAAAGTACAGTAGAGGAATCAATGCGACATAAAAGAAATTTTATTTATTTATTTTTTGGCAGCTATACCAAAAGAATGGCTATAACCTTATATCACTGAATTGGTGTTTAGAAGCGCTATTTTAACTAGATTATAAAATGTTTATAAAGGGTCCTATTTAAAAAGATGTCGGTAATACAGCTGTGCCAAGCATGGCTCAAAAAATTCAAAAATATTACAATTTCTATATATTAGTGGCAATTTCTATATATTAATTGGCCTGTTTTAGCGTTTATTTTTTATCCGAACTAGCAAAAATAGTTATTTTTATATCTAGAATCATGAAGCTTCAAAAATAATAAATTTCCTATCGAGAAAACAATATGAAACAGTGTGGTAAAGAATGATGTACGATAAAATGGCAATAGGTACAGTTCACGGCAAACGTATTACTTACCTTTTTGTTAAGAGATCAACAAAAATAAAGTCTTCATCACATTGCTCTGACAATTCTATGAAGGCGTGTCAATTTCCGATTTCTTACGATACTTACACATTCATATTTTGATTCTAATATCAGTACATCATAGAAGATAGGAGCAACAACTATCGTACCGGGTACTCGCAGTTTAAGAATTCAGTGAAACAATTCGAACATTTAAGATGTCTGGATTATGTTTTATTAAAAAATTATGATGCGATCATCGCCACCACATCCCGGATTTTAATAGCCTGCAGCGAGATCATAAACATCTTAGAGGAAACTTCGATGCAAATAAACGTTTTATTGTACCCGTATTTTTCATAAATAAAATAAAAAGTTAACGCGCCCCACATGTCGGGCATTAATACCTGGGATTTGAACGTGGATTTATGGCCAATATATATAGACGATTATATTTAGAATTCTTCGCAATTCGCTTCTTGGGTTTTATTGGAAAACGGCGTATTTTTGGCGCTTCGGCAGTATTTGTTTTGGCTATTTCGTTTTCATCGGAATTTTCGGTCGTATTTTTTATTTTAATGTCCTACTGGGTTGACAACACAGGCGATCTTCGACATTTGTTATTAATAAAGGAGGAGGAATTACACATAGCGCGTTTTAATGGGTTCGGGGACGAAAATAAATCGTTAACCGTTCCGCCGACGGCTTATTTTTGGACTTGTCGATTGTCTAATTCCATTCCGATACTGTTTATTAATGAGCAAATGTTGCGCAAGGCAAAAATGTCTCCGTAATGTTGTTCGAGTCCGAGTGATGGATGGCAGAAGTGTATTTCTATCACAAGACCAGTTGCTGACTTATGTTGGATCGTGCATGTGAGACACGATCTAAATAAAGTATATTGCACGTTTATTGGAGAAAATCACTGTCTGAATTGCTATGTTCGAGTTGAATATGTTAACAGTAATCTCAAAGGTTACCAGTTCCTCATTTTTTAACTTATTTAAATTTAAAGTACTAAATTTGAATTTTTTTTACAAATAAATTTTCTTGATGTTTTTTATTTAAAATTACTTTCATATAGAGGGTAATCTTTTATTTCCCACTCCTCTCACGACGTCAAAGATTGTAACTTATTAGCTATTGTTAAATCAGTTATATTTGATAAAGTTTATCACGCACCAAAATAAAGACACTTCGGACATCTCATTTTTCTTTATGAAGTTATCACAAAAAGCTATTAATTTTTATTTTAATTTAACACCTTATTAATTCAAACAACGTGCGAGATACCAAAAAAATTTTAGACTACCTGATTTGCATTCTGTTCAATTTTTGCACGCTCACTCGGCCCTGTATGTAAAATATTTTCTTCAATAATTATAGAAAAAAATATTATAGAAATATTTTTATTTTCCAGTGTGTAATTTCGGATGTGAAAAATGTCCGTGTTAACAGTTTAACACACTCCAAAATTACTAGTAATATAATGAATATTTACCAATCATGTCTCGGTAAAGCTAATCAGGATTATAACTGCCAAATTTTAATGTAGTAGGGGTTCACGAAAATTCACTGTGAGTGTTTATCTCTATGTGTTTCTTGTGATTTTAGAGGAAGACTGTGATATGTTCAGATCACTAGGAGTTCATTTTCGAAAAGTAATATGTAATTAGATATATTGTTGTTTCTTTATGTTGTTCTTTATACTAAAACGTTTTTAAATTCTTCATTAGAATGGGTATGTTTAAAGCTAAATCTAATTGTGTTAAATACAGGATGTAATTCAATTATAATGGCATTAATTTTACGTTTACAATACTGAAAATGATAATGATGAAAATCGACTAAATTAAATGTTCAAATTGTGCACCGTTGGCTGCCTGACAGTAGCCAAGACGATTAATAAATTCTTTTTGGACATTATCATTAACTTCAGGAGGTATACGATGTATCTCGTGAGGAATTCTTGCTTTTAAATCTTCTAAATTAACCGGTCTAGGAACGTATACTTTGCTTTTTAAGTATCCCCACAAGAAATAATCTAGGGGTGTCAAATCAGGCGATCTGGCTGGCCACTCAATCGGTCCCCTTCTCTCTATCCAACGATTCGAAAACAGCTCATCTAAATAAGCACGGACAACTGTTGCATAATGGGGAGGTGCACAGTATTGTGAAAATTAAAGTTTAAAATCTTCAAACATTATTTTCTTGAAATTATTGTTAAGTAATACCATAATTTTTCATAATGTATGTATGTAGAATAACACGCTCTTTCAGATGGCATGGTCAAAATTGGAGGTTGCTATTTAAAAAAAATCTCGATGACGTCATATCTCGAACAACGATGACGTCATGTGTCGTATGTCAAAATGTGCGTTTTTTAAAAACAAAATCGAAGTGCCAGGGGATTTTTTCGAAAACTTCTCAAGCAAAGTCCATTTCACTTTCTTTATTTAAAAAATTTCGTTTTAATTATTTTTTTTATCACAAAACTTCTCTTTGTGACCACAGAAATTATGCCCATCACAGGACGAATCCCATGCCTCATTATCAGAAAATGACCATTTTAATTTTCGATAACCTCTACTGATGTATGATTTAACCGTATAGTAATCACACCATGTTCCCGTCAAGCGCAATCTCGCCCATTTTTCCACCTCAGCCGCCGGCGCAGCTCCGTCTAATCATGCCAACGTGACGATTCCGGCGATAATAAATTTTTGCGTCGTTCGGAGAGCTTAACAACTACTAAATTACCGTTAGTTATTCGCGTATTAGAACGACACGCAATATTTCTGGGGCCGCCGCTTTTCCGCGCATTACCACTCGCCCCCTGGAAGTGTAGCTCTGATATGAAATATGCCCCTACTTAAGGTGATAGCTTTCCTTAAATTCGTCGCATCGCGTCGCCTCGCAAACCTAAATAAATTATGTGTATTTTTATTTTCGCGTGTATGTGCGAATTTATCTATTTTCCGTGAGCCCCCGAAAAGCGCCGCCGCGATTTATTGTTTGGGGAAATATGGCGATTTTTTCTTTGTTTTACAAATGGGCGCGGCGACGTCTAATGCAATACGAAATGGAGATTTTCTTACCAGCTATTCATTGCGGGCGGCGTTCGGGGCCGCGACATTTTTATATCAGAACGGCAGCTCCATCACGCGCGACGTCTGAGTGAACGGGGAGAATTCGCGGGGCAATGCGGAAAAAATTGCGAAATCGCCGCTGTATCCGTCATTTCGGAATTTAGTAAGAACCAAGCTGTATTCGAGATGTTGCGTTAATGATGTACAAAAATTAAATAGTATCTTAACAGTAGATATTTGGAAAATAGCTATATAAAAAAAGTTACATATTTTTATATAAATTAAGTTTCAATTATCGCAACGAAAAATTCTCACTAGTACGGTCCTGTATGCAGCGGTTTTAAGTATCTGCTTGCATGTAATACGTGCTTGTACTAATTTGAGACTAGCTGCATCATAAACACAAAAAAAGTATACATTTATACCATTCTAGGCCTGTGTACTAGATTGTTGTAATATTTCACATAACACTATTATCATTATTAGGTACATCAAAAATGTTACCAAATACCAGATGGTTTGAAGTTACATTTGTGAGATATATAGTAAAACCGAGAGTAAAACAATGGTGAAATGTCAGTAATGTAAATGGTTTTAGTATTAATACATAGAAATTTTTAATTTCAACAGCTAATACACTACGCTCCAAAATCGTAAGATTCAACACAGTAATCGTGAAAAAGTAAAATTTACTACAAAATCGTAACATCTAGGACTCATGCCAAATACTACATGCATAGAGGGTGATTTATATTAAATTTTTTGAATGTGCATGGGACTCTTACAAATACAATTTTGTGACAAAAAAATCAAAAAAGCAGTTCAAACATGATTTTAAAAAACCCTTCCATACGGCTACTGTAAAACCTGATAAGGCGTATAATCGGCGACCGGATAAAAAATTATCATTCATCATTTTTATATACCCACATTTTGAGACCGCTGACTAGATCGACCACTGACGTAACCAAATAAAATAAACCATATGATTTACTGAACGCGAGGTTGTCATATCGTCATAAGATAAATAATTATTGTTTAAAGTAAATTCAATTTTTACGGTTGTTTCTAATTTAAAAACACTTGTTTTTAACAATAAGTAAAGTAAAATTATCATAAACTATTAAAATATGAATTTTCGCAAGTTCGATACTAACAATTAAAGTGTTTAGGAAGTTACCTTGTTCAATGATTCCAAAAATTATCCATAAACGTGCATAGAAGATTACCTACTTACTGAAAACCCAGCATTTTAAATATTTATCCACATTTCAGAAGTTAATAAAATTGTACACTGGAAGAAAGACTATCACAAATTATACCCTTAAATTATTTTATGAAGAATAACAAAAAACTATGATTTTTCAAATAACACCTAGGTAGTTAATTTTTGCCGCATAACTTCAAATAATGTGTCACTACTAACCATTTCGTACTTCGTAGTGGGTGAAACGTATTTTAAAAATAAACACAAAACAGGGAATAACAAAATAACTAGCTTGATGTATGCGTTCAATATCAAGAGAAGGCAAAATAAAATATTTAAAAGTAAATAGTGTTTGTCGCATGAAAAAAAGAAACTAGTGCCGTAAGCACAGGTAACAGGTAGATGTCACGAGCAGTAGTGGAAATGTCCCGTACGAGGTCGGCAAAGGTTATGTTGATGTTGATACCGGTGCACAAGTTGGTTCAGCGCAAAGAAATAAGCTGTGTGCAAGTTACAAGTGGTAACAAGACATATAATGTTTGATAATTTCAATACACGTAAATTGAAAGTTAATATGAAATACTTTTGCATATTCTGAAGCCGAACTAAACTAGTGGTTTCTTTAAGTAATACACTGCTTGACGCATCTGTTATAAGAGTTGCGGCACTAACGTATTAAACGTATTTAAATCGTCTTATTATTTTCATGGGCAGTGTTTTTCTCTTGTGTATTCAAGTAATATGTTTCGTGAAATACAGTGTGATTAAATAAAATAAGGCGCATTATTCAAAGAGTGAAAAGGTTGACATATTAAAAGCATATTTGTCAAGTAGTGACAATCAATGATAGTGATAATGATAACGTATTGTGATAAATCAGTTGGAGCGTAGTAAAAACGGATAATGAACAAATTCTGGATAAGTATGATTGTGAGTAGAGAATCTGATTTATATTTTCAATTTATTGGTGAAGCATGGGAATGGCAAAGGGGAGGAGAGAGCCATTAATATTTTCATAAATAAACATATTTCAATCATTCTTTGTCATGCCTAAAAATTCTAGTTAACTTTGTGGGAGCCTATTCTAAGACATTAGTATAAGACTGGCAACGTTGTGGAATTCACATTCACCATGATTCCCGGACCAGCGGTCCTCAACAAGTTTTCTATTGAAAAACCACGAAATTTATTTAAACTTTGACTTTTTTCCTGATTTTATTTATTTATTTTGTTAAAAAACTTAATTATGTGTTCTACATAGCGAACTGTACTGCTGGTTAAAATATTTGTACTCATTTAAGGTTCACCCTGTATATAAATAAATCAGAAGATTATGGCGGCCATGGTACCGGTCGTTTTCGTCCAATCCCTTGGTATTCATGCTTGGGCACGCTGTACACGGTACAGATGTAATTGAGCCTTGTGTATAATACGCCACACTGCTACAATAGACTGTGGACACACAGTACCTCCATCTCTTCCACGATTCAGTGGCACCGTTTTCGCTACACTTACACTTACTGCACACCGTTGTAAAAGTAGCTGCACTTGGCACATGTTTATAGAGAAATCGTTCTGTTTTCACATCACCATAAATTAAAACGATATCCATCAACTGCGACTTGCTATTATAGACGTAAGCCATTTTCGATATTTGAAAAACTAATGTAAACACTTGCATCACAAAAAGTTAATACGATAAGTAATCGGATATTTGAAATCGCCTGGCTAGAGGCTACAGTAGCCCAGCGATGTAAAGGTTGAAACTAATATAGTGCAAACTGTTTTGCGATATTGACTCCATTTTTCATGACGCATCTATTCTCAAATTCTTTTAGATAGGTTCTAAATAACCTTGTATATTGTTATACCATTTACTAAAAGTTTGTTGACAAAAACTGCACACAATTTACCAGCATTTTGTAACTCCGCTACAAGGTTTTATAAAAGTTTTCGTTAATTACATTAATTGTTACCAGTGAATTGTTTTAAAAATTGCACATCGGTAGTTAAATAAAATTTGCTACTTCTGCTGCAACTGCGGAGTTTCAGCAAACTGCGGGCTAATCCCCGATCAGCGTTATTATCTGAAAAACCTGTAGTAAGCAGCCAAAGACATTAAGTCGTTTGTGGCAAATTCGACATATATCGGATTCGAGCTTATTAGCATCGGTAGCCATAGGGTCTGGCAGAAGATCTCGTTGGATCTCTAGTTCATGTTGATTGACTCATTGTTACTTGCACTGACTTCTCGCTTGATATCGGTACTTTTAAATTATCTAAATATTCATTATCATCAATATTCAAAGTGATTTCATCCAAAACATGAACAGTGTCTGAATCACTAGGTATTGTTTTTGAACTAGAGGCAACCATGCCATTCTCTGACTGGTGAATAATTTCTAGACGTCTGCGTTTTGCATCACTTTTTGCTTAAGTATAATTTTCCCCTGACAGTTAAAATCATGCGGTATTACACCTTTTTTAGTTGTAGTCTTTGTACATTTCCATTTAATTTGTGTTGCCAATAATCTTCCATATATTCTTCCAATTATTAATTTTAAAACACACATCATCTTTATAATCTCTGAATAAAGTGAAAAATCACTTACGGTGAAATGCTCCTCGCAAAAACATAACGCCGTTGTGTTCGATAGTGTTGCATTCCTATTCATTGAAATGCACCATTTCTTACGCGTTTTCTCATTTTTAGGAACCGAGAAGAATATTTTTTCCGGGGTGGTTACCGTAGTGTTTTTGCACTTTGGTACCACACAATACTTATAAAATTTGTGTTTTATCGGTTCCATCCCCTTCGGCAAACCAAAACTTATTTATAATGCCGGACACCACACAAAGACCACAAACTTCGACGCTAACCACAGATTTCGGAGCGAGTTTGCTAACTGACTTAACTAAACCTATGTTGATTTGACAATTTGACATGTGTCGCCATGGACGTTTCCATATACTGTGACGTAGACCAATCAGGATGTTGTTTCTGAACCCGTGACTATATTTGAATAAATTGCTTTATAAAATAATTAATTATGAAAATATAAGAAAAATTTTGCAGAATTAGCAATATAATCTTGTTTAGTAGGTACTTAATATATAATAAAATAAAAATTTCATGCAAATTGCCTATTGTGTCCCTATAGTTTGATAATGATTTCTAAAAGTGTTGTTTATATTAATACAATCTATAAATGGTGTTATTTATACTATACCCGCGTTTTAAATTTTTCCACTATGACATTTATTACACAATATAGTAAAAGTTTTAGAATTATATTAAAATTTACAACAATCCAATTACTACAATATTTTGCATTTACCACAACAAACGTATTTTTATTTATGGTAGTGAATTATCTTCAAGTAGTAAATAGTAGCAGTATCTTCAAAATTATAGTGTCTGAAATTTCTATAAATATTTCGTCACCAAGATAAAAATATCTTTAAGAAAGAAAAATAAATGTAGAAGAATTTTTATTTACTTTTTCTGACATATTGACTTGGTAAGTAAAGGTAAGGCCCTGTTTTACCTACTAACTTACACTACCCTCCACCCCACAATCACAAACATCCATGGGTAGGACAGAAAAATTCTGCCCCGTGTTGGATTAGAACCAACTTCCGGCCGCTCGTTTTTCACTGACAGAAACTATTAGTTGACGCCTTGGCCGCTCGGCTACCGTCAGCCCGACTTGGTATGTAAGTCTTATGTTAAGTTTGGTCGTTGGAAGAGAAGACGAACTTGGCAATAAAATACTAATAATAAATTATGGCATTAATATCATTACAGGTTGACAAGTCACTTAGATTAAGAAATAAAACATATTTTCACCTGTTATGTTTCGTTAATATTTAGTATTTTAAATTTATTTTGAATAAATAAGTTATTTTTAATATTATACATTTCCTGAGCTATACACTAATTCCAAACTGTAAAAAGCATTCGTCCCACAATTTCTTGCATGATATTTACTGAAAACAAATTCATAACTTTACTAGTCGAATATTTCTGACAGTTTAAAACCATTCCGGATTTCTTGCTTGAACAAACCTTATTTTTCCTGTGCGCACAACATTATACCAAATGGCAATATTGATTTTGTAATAACCAAAATTAAATACAGGGCAGTAATAATAATTGCATTGATTTAATCAGCTCTACCTTCAGTTCTATTTTATACCTAGAAACATTGACGTACAGTGAAAGCTATAACTTTTGCAATAAAGAACAAGAAAATACTGTACAAATTATCGTTCTTAAAAGCTACGCTAATGCAGCTCTATTAGCAATTAGTCCCATTTGCTTCCGTGACGACACCACGAACCGGTAAGGCCGAAAAGCAATGAACGCCTCAAACAAAACTGCCATCGCCCGAGCACCCAGAGATCTCATCGTCGAAGAGCGAACGCTGGAACAAAAGAATATCACGGAACACAAGTGAAAATACTACGTACTTCAATTGTTCACACTTGCCATGATTCAAAACGCTTGACTCTATTTCCAGTATAAGAAAACTACTCGAGCAGTGCACGCTTGATTTTGTTTGCCTTGGAGGCCGTCCCCCGGGTCCGTCTCCTTCTCGTACGCGGAGATCGTCGTCGTCTCCTCGTCTCGCTGGTGGAGTTCCGTGTGGCAGGAACTCGTCGCTGTCTCGACATCGCATATTCCGTTTGACAGTAGTTGTTGTCCAATTAAAAATGTCCTCATTAGTTGGGAAATAGTATTGTGTTGAAAAGATGCAATTGTGAGGATGTGGAGACGTCTTGCGTGAGCACGGGGCTCACTGTTCTCGTCCTCGCCTTCTCTTTCTCCGTTAATTGATATTGTTATCAGCTTACGTATTTCCCTTCTACGATCTCGTTCTCTGGAACAATGAAAAACACGGTTTAAGAATATTAATGTACAAAAACTCATTAGGGACTTAGCTGTAATGCAGATAGTAACAGTTTTTTAATCCTTATTGAACAAAGTACAACAAATTTTAATTAATTGTCAATTTAACATGTAGTGGAACAACTTTGAAATAATATACAGGGTGTCCGGAAACTCCGCGCTGGAAATTTAGGTTGTGATACTACTCGAAAAAGTCAATTTTAACGAACCTCAACCTGAAAATCAAAGTTATTTTTGTAATTTGTTTTTTGGATATAACTGTTTTAATACTTTAACGATTTTTTCAAATTTGGCACACTTGTTAGTTTTATAGAAACGCAGTTTCAGGTTTGCTTCATTCATACAAGATAAAAGCAGAAAGCTTTATGAGAAAATATACATTTAGCTAATTTATTCTAACCTTGGTCCGAACTGGTCGGCACGTTAGCACGTTTTAGCTTCCTTTCTTCCAAGCAACATACTTATTTTTGCGACAATAAAAATTGTAATTCATTCCAACAGATATTAACATTAGTTGTAGTTACGTTAATTATAAATTTGCTGTAACTAAAATTCAAGCTAAACATATTTATTTTCACACCGATATTACGTATATCTACAAAAATATTTACAAATACCAAGGAATATATACTGATGTTTCAAGAATTATGTAGTATTTTCAGCGAAAATATTCAACATATTTTCTAATGCGAATGAAATATCTACATTGCAATACATTTTTAGATGATGGGTGAACAATACACTTTTACAAAGAAGGATGGATAATTCACATTTAGAGGATGGATGGACAAATTCCACTACCTACGCAGAAGTTATTTCTGCTATTATATTGACTGGCTTAAGCCTGTACATTTGTACATAATTAGAGATGTTTTTCCATGACATTAAAAGTAAAACCTTTTCCCCTCTTATCTGTCAATCCATTCTCCATATGGCTACAAATACAATAATAGTATATTTTCAAGTTGGCTTTGTTATACTATTCAAGTTGAACAAAATGTTAATATTTGAATGATTGATGAACTCCTTTTTTTATAATTTTTTTAACATGTGCATATTGTTCAATTTTTTACACATTGATATTCGGACATCTAGGTATGTGAAATAATATTAATTATTGAAAAAGTTTTCCCGATACATATTTTTCAATGTTAGTTATAAAGTTAAATATATATAAAATATAAGAAAATTTAAATTATCTACTCAGTAAAATTAAGCATCTATATTTTACAATTCCAGTCTAAAAATTACAATGTATAAATCAATACAAATTAAAGTGACGCAAATTTACACTGGAATTTTTCTTAATAGATGTAAAGTCACATAACATAATATGGGATTCTATCTATATTTATTTCTGTAATAATGCAGTGTACTTATTTCATATACAAAATTATTATGTAATTTTACATAACTTTTGGCTGGTCACAAATTGCCAACGTAGATATACGAAATTACAGACAAATTTTTGTCAGTGTGTAGTTATAAAATAAGACACCAGTAAGAAGGAAAACACACGAAGAAAAACAGTAATAAGCTTACTGCCATCACCTTACCCCTTCTTTAAAATATCTCGACTTTGTTGATATACACAAGTACAGAAAATAATAAATTGATTTGTGCATCAAGTATTTTAGAAGAGTACCATTGTAACGATTTCCAGTCAGCCTTCCGCAATGGAAACCCGAGCAATAATTTCCAATATCGCCTAACGAACCCGGCGATTTGACGACGCCCTGATTGGAAACGGTTTTTTGTAAATTTTTCACTGATTTCCAATCGCCTCACGCCACCCACCCTCACCCGACCTATCAATAGTCAACTCCGACCTTCGTTTTCCCATATCGTCCCGCCCCCGATACCCTTTTTCCGCGATATCGGAAACCGATCGAACCAATACGGGCGGCGGGCACCTCCGCCGGGACGCCGCCGACGCAGCGTCGCAGTGAAGGCAGATCCGATATCGAACAGGGCTGGATATCGTAAAAAAGTCCATCGGGGAGGCCGCCCCCGGTGATCGGGCGACCCCCCCCTGCCTGACCTCTGACCTCTCGACCTCACTTCTTGCGCACTCTAGTATAGACGTTCGATTTTTGCGGACGCCGACGCCGTGGAGCATCGGGGCACGCGGGAGACGCCCAGAGAGGCCTTAAGCGGTGTCAATGCGATGAAGGGATGATGGAAGAGCATTTTTTTCCGACCCAGGTGCAAGCGGGGCCGTGACTACGGCCTCGTGTCGGGCCGTCGCGTTCCTCCAGGAGGCCACGGTGGCTTGGGACCGCTTTTGATGTGTACAGGAATTCGACTATCTCACGGTTTAAGGTGAAGAATGTTGTCATTTTGGATGTGCTGCAGTGCAGTATCGATCAGATGCAAAAAGGCACGTGTCTCGGCTGTTTGGGCCGTAATACAGAGCAAAAATTTTGTATGGGCTACATTTTTAAGAGCACTTACATTTTTGTGGCAAAAATTCTTTAAAAAATCAAATAAGAGGTTTAATATGTAAATGTATTTATTAAATTTCTTCAGGACTCTGTTGTTTACAATATAATTCAGTTTGAAGATATTTTAACCGGAAAATTTTAGATTGTGTTTAGTAGTGTAGTTGTTGTCTGTGTGTTATAGGATAGTTATGTTTTTATTGTTTAAATGGTATGTTATGTATACGCTATAAATTTTTTAAATCTGATGAAAATGATTAATTTTAATGGATAGTTGTATTGTAGTTGGTACTATGTATCATAGTAGATTTAATGACGAACCTTCATGATGTTATGGCTTAATGGGTACTAAAGAATCTATCTATCTATAGGTATATCTATCTATTAGTGTGGAATAGTATCAGATCCAGATATATGTATATAATGTTTGCTTTTTTTTCTCTTACCTATATACATATATAGATTATCTTTTATTGTAGATTGCAACCAGTTTATGTTTAAGCTGAGATGATGCTACTTTATGTTTGTTAGGCGTCGTCTGCTAGCACATATTTTACATAGCATTGTAATTCCAAAGATAAAACACCACTCCAAGAAATTACCCCATACTTATTTTTTTGATAAATGTTTACTGACAATTTTATAAGGATTGCTTCACCTTTGCATACTTTTTTATCTACACTAAGAAAAATGTTTTTTAGCCAATAGTAAATATTGATTATTTTCAGCAAAATATCTGCATTACTATTTTGGTAAAGTAATTTACTAGTGGTTAAAAAATTGGATTTCCATCTTAGGATGACTAGTTCTATACCAATGCCAACAAATATTTCTTGTTGTTTCAAACAAGTTTACTTTGTAGTCACTAGATATTAAATGTTTTTCTTGCCATTACTATGTGCACTTAAACTGGCTCAATGATCAATCTTGGTTATAAATTTTCACTTTACATTAAAATATATTCAAATTAATTTTTTTGAAATTAAAACTAGTTGCTGTTGATAACTAATGAACATTAATATAGGCACAAGTACTACACACACTCGTGTATCATGTATTTATTATTCCTTTAATATTTTATATAATATTTGTTATAGTAGGTACTACTGTATTGGCTGCTGATATAGTATAGTCCTCGTGTATAATGTTAATGTATACAAAATATGGGCAACGCGTCCTTTTTGTTGTAATGTTGAGTAAAAAATGACAAAATATTTCGTGCATCTGCGTACACTGAGGGAAATGTCTTTTATCTATTAGTAGCTATTAATTATTTCCAGCAAAATATCTGCATTAATAGGCTCCAGAAAAGTTACGTTGCTGTTATAATAAAAATTATTTTGCTAAAGGAACCTGCTACCGGTTAAGTTTTTTTAACTTTTGATTTATTGCTGCAATTCCACGTTTTTAGTATAGTAGCTTGCTTGTTCACCCCAGCAAAAAATGGCATTGGTACTTGTTTGGCTTTTATCCTAGGATGACTATAGCGAAACCAGCAAATATTCCTTTATATTTCAAATAAGTGATTTTAAAGCCACTATTAAATGATTTTCTTGCCATTACTATGTGCATTTAGATTGGTTCAATTATACAATTTTCACTATTCTTTAAAATAAAAGAAAAATATTCAGTTAGCGTTGACAACTGATAACACTATAAGAAGTGTTGGCACTGCACTCTCTCATGCATTATGTATTTATTATTACCTATTTTACATAACATTTTTTCCTTCACATAATGTATATATGTCACAAGTTCGTTCATGCTAGTTATTATTACCTAGTTAATAGATACTAATATTTAATCTTTGTGTATAATATGTTAATGAATATGAAGGACGAGCAGTCCGTCCGTTCTGTTGTAATGTCGGTCACAAAATGTATTTATGCGTGTGCGTAGATTAACGACGATTACTACGCGCTAGCAAAATATCTAGCTGCTGTTACACAATTTTTATTTGGCGCAGTTTCAAGTTTTTTAGCCATGAGTAAATTATTTTTCATCGCTAATAAGTAGGCCTCGACTAAAGTCAGTTAGCTGCTGCAATAAGTTACTTATCTAGTTGCCTTTATTAGATAGACAATATCTACCTATTGAGCGTATGGTTTTCTATTGTTTTAGCAAAACGTCGATTTAGATGTGTTAATAAAATATTTTTATTGTGCTAGGCACATGCAACACTGACAAGAAATATTCCATCGGTGATGCAGATATTTTAACAAAACTTTGTTATTATTGATCGATTTACTTCAGTGTAAAAAGTAACTATTCAAAATATAAATGTTTCAATGCATGTTTTGATGTCAAACTGTTGCATCCACCACGAATACAACTTGCTAAGGGTAGCACGAATGTAGGTACCTCACATTCCGGTAATTTTTAATATCCTTGAACGAAAATGTTTCCCTTTGTTTATTAAATTTGTATTGGTAGGTACACAATTTCTACGCAAGTAAGCAGGTATATAAGAGAAGGTTTTTTACGACCACTGCAATGTCCTGATATAACCCTTCTTGACATTTAGGTACTAGGTATGAAGGAAAATGTTAAAATCAGTTACATTTATCCGAGACATTTTTATTATTTACTTATTTATTCGTTCGAATTTTTTTACAGTTTTACAGGAAGAGTTGTGTTACAGACTAAGAAAAACTATAAACACTTAAATAACCATACCAACGAAATAGAAAATCATCACATACACTAATATTACAATCTAAGACATTATTTGTAACAATGTTTTTTTTTTCATCATGTTTTAGCCTTTTAGTCATATAGGTAGATACCTACCATAGACCTTATAAATCATGGACGCGCCCAAAACCGTTTTCTGCCTATACAAATCGTTGATGCTCAGATATGTGCAACAGAGATAGAGCTACTCCGGGCAAAAACCCACAGATCATTGGCCGAAAAAAACAAAAACCGTAAATGACAGACGTATGACATTTACGGTGACAGACCGACTCCACCATGGTTTTTAAAAACTATTGCTAATAAACACACTAAACACAACTAAATCACAAAAGGCACACAAATCATTAACAATATTAACAGGAAAGGTTTTGTCAGGTTATGTTTATATATTTTTCTGTCATAGAACATCTGTTTTTCCCGGACTAGCTTCATCCCTCTTGTACACATCAGGACACCGGACCTCTCTTTCTAGGGCCGGTCCATGATTTATAAGGTCTATGATACCTACCCCCAAAAGATGGGAAATAGAATTATCATTATGAAGTTATCCCAAAGTATTTGCCTATTTTAAGCAATTTCAGTACCTACTAATGACGCTGAAAGCTTGCTACGTTAATTTTCAACACCATATACCTGCATAAACAGATCAAAATGTTGGTAAAGCTTTTGCAAGCTAGTTACTTGTAAAAAAAATAGTAAAATATCTCAACTCCTTATTTTAATCGAAGGATTATCGTAGAAGCTGAATACTTATGTGGTAGAAGGGATGGCTTATTATTATCAGGTGTCAACGAACCGTGTTCTCGTAATATAAAAATTGATCAAAGCCCATATTTTTAGCAACCAACTAATCTCCATCATCCATCTCCGCTGCATCCATAACTTTGCCCCATGGAAGAGCCCGACTCCCGGGCAGCGAATGCAAAATTACGTTCACGTCCGTCCGAGCCGTTCGATGTAATTTGTAGAAACGGATTAATAAAACTAGAAAAGCGCAGCACGGACATGTAGAGAGTATAAAATCGATACTCTCCAGTCGCGGCGGCCGGCGGTGGTGGTCTTATAAAAAGCGAAACTACGGATGACATCCCGTTTCGCGACGAATAACGCTCTCCTGAATGGCCCTCGTTCGGCCGGGGTTCGATCTTACGCTCGGTGCTTCCTGCTGGCGCTTCCAGTGGATCTGAAATATTCAAAAATATGTCTAAGTAGCGGGAGTAAATTGTGCTTTGTAGTTATTTAAGTACTTTACAATTACTTTATCGCTCTTGGTCTATAATAGAGCTCCCGGACGATAAAGTGTCGTCAACAAACTGGTGTGTAGAAATTTTACGCAATAAATTGCATTTTCATTATCTAGTAACAAATAAATAAGTATAATTTTGTAAAGTCACTTTATCGTCCCTATTTAATTTTAAAGACGCCGGGCGATAAAGTGATGTAAAAATGTGTTACATGCGAAATGTTATACATAACAAATATAGTCACATTTTCTGATATGTTTTCTATATTGATTTAATTTCACGCAAATAAACCATTTATATATTTAATTAGGTAAACACGCCACTTTATCGCGAATGGTTTATTAGATACGTTGTTCACGGGCGATAAAGTGCCTATAAGCATTGGTTCACAAAAATTTAGCTCAAATACTTAGCTTTTTTCGTTACCTAGCGACAAAAAAAATAAATAAAGGCAGTTGTAATGTGACTTTATCGCCTGTAGTTAATTTTAAATATGCCAGGTGACGTAAAACGTATTACATCCGAAATGAATACAAAGTGTTATTCTTGATTGACTCTCAAATTTATATTTTAAAATTGTGTGTTGCTTTCTATAGGAATTGAATTTGGTGCAGAAGTTTTAATTTCTGCAATTAAGCATGTTACTTTGAATTATTAGCTATAGAGTTTTCAGGCGATAAAGTGGCGATAAACGCTTATGTTTCCAAACTCGATGTATAATTGAATGAAATGATTGCTAAAGATGAGATGTAAAATTATCAAATATCCTAAAGTGACTTTATCTCCCATTAGCTATAATAAACACAGTCATAATCACTAATAAGTTGTTTTCAAAATTAAAGATAAATATAACAAAGCCACTGAAAACTTGACACAAAATGTTCGATGTGTCATCATACAGAATTTCAATGGTCAGTAAAAGCTCATAAAGTTAAAGTAAAGATTTAATGTAAATGTAAACAAATACTTATTACCATGGAAATACTGTTACAAATGTTATGCACGGCTGGATCACAAATCTTAAGTCAAAAATTTTGTCAGTGGGTTTTTATAGAGTAGGCGATAAAGTACCACTGAGGTAACTTTATCGTTAGTGGGCTCACAGGATCACATGTGATAAAATCCCATCAGTCTTTTATGTACAATAAAGCGTTGTCCGTTTAAAGTAAGGTGTTGCTGTAGTTCCATCAATTAAGCAAATCGTCATCAGTTGAAAGGTAAATTCATTGCCAGTAGGCTTATGATACCTATAGTTCGAGGCGATAAAGTATAGCAGCAATAACATCTGATCGCATAAAACATGATATTTTCCTCAGTTATGGATATAGTATGGAGAATGTCTGTTTCACTCAAAGTATTGCTTTAATGATATAAATTAAACAAGTCATTATGTTTACACAGCACCAGATTACAAAAGGCAGTTGTAAGGTAATTTTATCGCCAGTAGCCAACGATAAAGTGCTTCTTAGTGCCGTGAAAGGTTCAATTGATTTATAGAAATATTCTGCATATATCATTAATGTTATAGACTTTATTATTAAATGTTATATACAGGGTGTCCGGAATATGAATGCCGTAATTTTAAGGACTTACTGATATATCTGACCAAAAGCAATAAAAAACTATGTTACGGAATTATCAATAAAGGTATAATTAAAGTTAAGTTAAGCGCCTCTGACATAATTTGTTCGTAATTTGACATTTGGATCAGTATTAATGAAGTTTCCGAAAAACAGGCTGCTGTTTATACCTAACGTAATGTTAGTCATAGTGTTGCGTTTCGTTTCAGTTTCCGTTTTTCTTTGATGTTTGTGAATGTACATAAAAATGCAATTTATAGTAGGTAACCATAACCAGCTGCATGACATTTTAATCGGCGAATCCAGGCAAAACTCTGGCTGCGAGGCGTTTAGCTATACAGTAAACGCTTCTTGCAAAAAACAGAAGTCATTTTAAGCAGTTGTAACTCCTGTGTTGTGAAAAGAGCTCTAAGAAAACCATTCTCAGTAAGTACCTTTCAGATGTATCAATTTGTCAATTATTTTATATAAATACATAACAGTCCTAAGATAGTATTTTTTACTGTTTAAGAAAGGTATTTTAAGCTAATATATATCTAATCTCCTACAATTGCTATCAATGAAGTCATATGTATGTTCTGTGATACCAAACATCTAGGTATGCTATTGAACAATTCCACAGACAAAGCTCTATTCAATAATTATCTAAAGAAATTAATCTAAATTTACTAACCTGGTTTAATGAATCTAACTTCTGACAGTGGGAACTCCATATTCAACCACAATAGATGAGATCTGACCTATTTCTGCATTTTTAGGATTGCTTCATCAGGTGGCCTCCTTTAAGTTGAGTCAAATATCTAACTATAAAAATTATTATACCAATAAATTAAAATTATTTGAAATTAAATGTCGACAATGTCAAACTGATTAATCTGTCAATGAATTTAAACATCATAACGACCTACTAAAATAAATAAAAAAAATTACCCTTTATGTATAGTTTTTCATATATTTTCAGGTATTAACAATATTGTGTGAAACTAACTAATCTGTGGGCTAAAGCCCCAACCAGCGTTGACTTACACCCACAATATATACCCATATATTCTTTATTATTAGCTTTTGTAACATTTTTTACTGTTTAAGAAAGATATTTTAAGCTGCTATAGGTATATCTAATCTCCTACAATTCCTATCAATGAAGTCATATGTTCTCTGAAATCAATCATCTAGGTAGGCTATTGAACAATTCCACAAACAAAGCTCTATTCAATAATTAGTTGATAGTATGTCAGCAACGTTATATATTTAAGACCTGTTTGCTGTCATAATTCTGTTACCGTTGGTGAGAGAAAACAAATTGTGAGGTCAAATATGTTGTTTAGTAAAATTTATCATATAACAAAAACAAAGCACTCATATTCCGGACACCCAGTATAAAATGAATTTTAACCATCAAATAAACGAAAGCGCTATACAGGCGTCGCCGGACCAGACAACACGGATTTTTGCGGCGTAATCGGAACGCATTCGCTTAGGGCAACTCTCCAAGGGCCACAAAAAAGCGTCCACGTGCCGCCCGGCCGCCTAGATCGGCCCACGTTCGGCTCGGATTATTTAAACAAACGCGCCCGACCGCACCGCCCGCCGTCATAGAGAGAGAAATCAATCGCTCGCACACCCATCCTCCACCCATCGATGCCCGGCCGGCGGCCGTTTCGCCTCTCTCGATAAGAGCCCGTTTCCAATGGCCGTGGTATAGATGCATCGGTTGCGGCCTATAACCCGATATCTCCGATCACCGTTTCCCACTCCGAATGTGCCATCTGAACAGCCATTGGCCGTGCTCGGGCGCAGAATCGATACATAGCTATTCTATTGCTATAGATGACTACCTATCGAACCAATCGAGGTGGGTACGGGGCGAGTAACTGCTCCGGTTGCACCTGAAAAGTCGGTTTTCCGGCGATGACGGCCAGCTGTGCCTTCAGGAGGCCCCGTATTTCGACCCCTCTCTGGTCCACTTACGTGTGCAATGGATGCATTTATTTGCAGTTGTGCATCCGACAATGTGTGGTAAATATCAGTAACTTTCATACCGCGCTACGTTTTCGGATTATTTTTTTGTCGCTATTATTACACTGAAAGAACTGTTTGTTTGCCTGAGTTACTTGTCCGCGGAACCGTAAAGGGAGATTGAAATTGATTTTTTATTTTATGGTAACAAGAATTTTCTGCACGTAAAAACGTTGTCATGAAAGTTCTCACATCTGTAGCTCATACCTATACCTAGCTCCAAATACAAATTATGCTAGACCTCACTAGGATATTACTGGAAGACACTATGTATTAACTATAATTTGTAGTTTACATTCTAGTAATATCCTAGGAATGTCCGACATAACTTGCATTTGGAGGTAGTGTGAATTTTCATGACAATATTTTTTTTGTGTGGCATGTTTATTAATTTATCTTTCTCGCCACAATCTTTTTGCAATCGCTGCTACATCGTATATAAAAAGGAACAATGAATTAAATATGAAGGAAACAAATACCTACATGTACATAGATAATCATACTATTTTCAGACACTAGAGATTCATACTACAAGTAGACCGCAATTTGTTTATTACCAAGGTTTTAAATCGTATCCCTTTGCACCAACATCTGGTGTTCCTCAAGGTGCAGTTCTTGGGCCACTCCTTATTTATAAATAATCTGGTTTCCGATTAATGCCACAGTTTCTTATACGCGGATGATTTGAAATTATACAACAGAATTGATTCTATCAACAACTGTCAAGGATTGCAGTCGGATTTGAACAAATACTGTATGTTCTGTTATAATAACAACTTATGCATAAATTTGGGAAAATATAACATCGTTACATAAGTATATACTAGGGAACGTGCACAGCATCGTTTTCGTTTACTAAAAAGAATTAAAACTATTTAAGAAACAAATTAGTTAAACACATCAATTATAATACTTAATTGTTGTTCTTTAGCAAATATGTACGTTCACAAACTATACGTAAAAATACTTTCTGTAGGTACATGCTTTTGCAATAATAATGGCACTCCTTCAGAATAGGTTTTGAACTTCTGAATAAAAATTTTATGAAATCTGTTGGTGAGTGAAACAACTAAGGACTAAAGTTGAAAGTAGATTTCATTACAAATATACGTCAGCAGTTCAAAAGAAATCGCAAAATTAATTTTAATGTTATTGCAAACGATTGTACCTACTTAATCGTCATATTGCGTCATTTTGCTTTTGTAAATTTCAAATTCAACTTTGCCCTTCATAAACATTTCCAAAATGGTATTTTCTTATAGATTTTCGGGTATATACTTAACTAACAGGCACATTACTACAGTTTTTAGATCTGTTTTTCTCAGTGTAGTTATAATCAATCATAAAATATGAGATCTGTTACATAAATTTTCTTTGTTAATATAAATCCCATGACATCTCTCTAAAGTATTTGAAAGGAACTACAGACCAAGGGTAAATTAAAAAGCGACTTTGATTCGACACACTTAAACAAATGCATTATTGATGTAATTTTACCACAGAATTTTATGATAGTAAAACTGCAGCGATTTAGAATAATTTTAATTACAATTTTGTTACTTTTACAAGAAATACCTTTATGTCAAATTTTATTTATTTATTTTTGTTATGTAAAATACTTAGGTATATCTATGTACCTATACTTACAGATTTAGGTACTTAAAACACAATGAGGTTAGAAGCAATCAGTCATTATAATTGTATTTTGTATATTTAATAATAATAATAATAATAATAATAATAATATTTCTACCCCTCAGTCTAAGCCCAGAAGTCGAAGACTTGTACGAGAGAAGGGGCGGCATATTATTATAAAACAGGCCGCATTTGAGCCCAGGAACAACTTACGTTGGTAGGTCCTTACCGCCATTCAGTGCAGGAATGAGGGAAACCTGGAAAACCTCATTAATTAGGGGGGTAGTCAAATGTCAACCGGTATCAATCTCTCACATTGACCCAAGCCAACATTCTCCCACCCTACCATACCCGCAGAGAGGGTGCCAATCCTCTCCACGGATATAGCTTATATTCGGTCTTCCGGCTGCGGGAGTCGAACCCACAGCCATTTAGTCACCTCGATTTAAGTACTGACGCCTTAAACCGCGCGACTACTGACCGATCCGAATTGTGGATATAACTGTCTATACCTACCTACTTAAGTTAAATATTATTTTTGTTAAAAAATTGTGCTTTTTATTTTAATGCACTAAACAATACAGTAACATGCCTAGGTATAATATATATAATTTTTTTTTGTGTGATATTTAGGTGAGAATTCATTTTTCTCGGTGTTACTTTAATCTGCCGTTCGCGTCCGCCGTCTCCGACTGGGAGCGGCACGCGATCCGCGGCCCCCGTTAGCTGGATGCTGCCCCCGTATCGGCGGCGGAGATGAAGCGGTGGCGATGGACGGACGCTGACGACGTCGACGTCGAGGACGGCCCGGACTGATCAAACACTAGTCGTAGCTCTCCGATCAATATGAAGGCGCGGAGAAAGAGAAAACCTAAACAACACACACACATACACCACCACCGCACGGCGGCGGTCGACGTCCTCTTCGCGCGCCCGCGGGACATCCCCCTCCCCCCGGGGGCAGCCTCGGGGGAGGTATCGGGGGATGGGGTGGACTGATGGCCCAGTTTGACTGGGTTGTTTATATAGATCTATGAATTCATTTAATACGACTTCAAATCTCCAAGTAAATACATTATACAGGGCGTGGTGTTCTTTAAACATTTAATATGTGACCTATAAGATTTTGCAAATAACTTATTTGTTTGTATAGGGCCAAGCAAATATTTATTTCTTGATACCAAATCACTTTTATAAAATAAAAATGCAATAAACTTGTGTAAAGTAAGGATTTGTCCATTAAAAAACATTACTTCCTTTTCAATGATACATGCACTTCTGGTTTTTATTTAATTATATTCTATGATCTTTGAACTTTTTTCCACCTAAAAACTAGGTAGGTACCTACTTACTTATTTAGGTCAACAACTTATTGCCCAGGAATTTCAGGAAACAACTGCGGGCAAATACCCCGACCAGCATTGAATTACACCTGAAAAGTCTGTAGCAATTTGACAACATATACCGGTTTCGAGTTTATTAGTTCTCATCAGTATGCCACAGTTGAAAGATGTGTTAACTCATTAACTAAAGACTAACCCTGTCTGTTCATATCTGTCAAACACGATATAGGTACCTGAGTTTAGAGAATATAGCACAGTTACACCAAGCGGACACGATTCGAATTTTTCTTTTCAAACAAATTTTTTTTTCACGATAGGATTATATTACGATTTTTTTAATTGTTTAATGGTTTTAAAAAAAATTATATAACCTAATAAAACTGCATTTAAAGCTTCACAAGAAGAATTAATAGATTACATAGATATTTTCGTTTTCCTCAATTAAAAATAAGTATTTTTGAATTAAATAAACACATTATTTGATAGGAAATGCATAAGTATTCATTTCAATCAAAAAACATGTTTTTATTTCAAGCGTTATTGTTATACAGATTTAAGCAAATCCTTAGGTAAATTAGAAAAAGATTTAAAATTATTTTAAAATTTATTATTTATTTAAAATTAAGTTTTCATATAAGATATTCAAATGGAATACCAAACTAATTATTTTATTTGAACAAATATCCTCGTCAAAAAAATTAAACCTTACCAAATAAAACAATTTATTTTTGGATTTGAGGATTATTTGTGGCAAACATGCATGGAATCGAAATTTTCACGTTCTCTCCCTACTTTCTTTGTCAGACATAATTCCAAATATCAAATGTTAAGTTATTATTAAAAATTTTATTTAAATATGAAAGAATGAAATAATGACATACATACTCATATATTGTGACATGTGTTTAGTAAATAAACTTTTTATTAATGCACAAAAGGCTAAAATTTTTCAATTTGTTTTATAGAACAACACACTTGCGCCTTAGATCTTCTATGAACCTGGATCTTTTCTAGCAAATATAAAGATAAATACCCAATCGATTATAAGATACTGATAGAGTAAATACTATTGGCTCTTGTTAGTACTGCATACTTAACAGTATAGTAAGACTAGAATTGTAAGTAGGTACTTATTTAGGTTTGTGTACTTATATGGAACTTCAATTACCTATGGAAACAATCTTCTTTGATAATAATTTATATAACCTATTTTAACGCCAGCACAAGTAAAATAAAACTTAGATAACAGATTTTAGTCCACAGTAACCGACTAGATAAGCGTTTTTATGCAAATTTGGAAGTGAAAGGCATGCATTTCATGTGCAGTCCTGTTAATAGTAACGCCCAGGAAGTCGGCTATTTGTACATTGCAACCTAACTTAACCGCAAATTTCCTCTCTTCGTTGAGGGCAATTTCGATTTTTCTAATTTGCACATAATATGCATATACAAGGTGTAAATAATTTACGTTAAGCAAGCTGTGGTTTAATATGACGTATTTTAGTTAAAACAACTTTTCAGATTAAAGAGACAGAGAACTAGCTTTGTTGTGTAACATTTTTGACTGAAATTAAATTAAAAATAATAGAAATAAATTACTTATCATAAATCGATATTAGGTAAACCTATAAAAGTTGCTCAAAATCATTTTTAGTCAAAGCCTGCACAATTATACATCATAAGGGTATAGTAAGTGCTTTTGGTTATCAGCTACGCGAAGCACCCATTTTAAGTGTAGTACCGCGGGTACCTACTATAGCTCAGGTTATCGTCGGCAAGTTGTAAAATGTCTTCCTTACTATTTAAGACACGGTTTTTGGTATCACGGGGAAAAAATTGTTCTCAGACTTTGTCCACATCTGACTGAGAACAATTTTCACTCAATTAGTGAAGAATATTTTAATAAATTTCTAATGGAATTTGAGTTTAATTATTATCAAGTTTTGACATAAGTGTGTCACGTTTTTATATCAAAACAGGGTTATAGTTGCGACAAGAATTCAGACGAGTTACGTCATACGAAAATGAATAAATCATTATATTTTTATCACAATAAGTATTTAAGAAACTCCAATTGAGAGTAATAAAACTATATATTGCACTCAATTGCACAAAATTATTGATTTTAACTTTTTTTTAACTGAATATCGAAAATTATGTTGACAATAAAAACAATTCCGTCACGTCGGTCGTGACGTAAAACGTCTGAATTCTTGCCGACTGTGGTATTCATTTATTCGTTAAAATAACTAACAGTTACTGGAACTGAGATTTGGTGATTTTAGCCACCATCTTCTATTCATAAGTGAGTTTGTTATTCAAGGTAAAAATTGAAAGAAATCATTCACATCGTCCTCAATAATATTTCAGTTTATGCCAACAACACTGATTAAAATTTTTATAGAGTACTTAAAAATATGTATGACAGTTTGCTATTTTTAGTCAATATTATTTAACTGTAACAATCACTAGAACTGATATCTGGTGTTCTTGGTGAGCATCCTCTTTTCATAAGTGAAATAAGCTTGTTATTCAAATTAAAAATTGAAAGAAATCGTTCAGATCTCACCAATAATAATTCAGTTTCTGCCAACAATAGACTGAGTAACATTTTAACTCAATTACTGAGTTAAAAATATTTAATATTCTCAAATAAGAATTAAGTTACTTTTGACATAAGCGATTTGTTAACTCTTCTAACTGGGTTAATATTTATTTGTTCGATACACGAACTGTGGCAAATCACTAGACCTGAGATTTTATGATCTTAGCGACCGTCCTCTCTTCGTAAGTGAAATCGTTTGTAATTCACGTAAAATATAGAGAAATCACTCAGATCGCAATCAATAATGTGTCATTGTCTGCCAACAACAACAGACTTAGTAAAATTTGCATTCAATTCGTTAGGAACAATTAATATTTGTCTAATAAGATTTAAGTTTAACTGTTATTAAATTAATTTTGTCATACGCGGTTTGTTATTATATCAAAATTAGATAAATATTAATTTGTTCGTTAAACTATAACTATAAAAGTGACTGGATCTCAATTCTGGTGATTGCGGCGGTCATTTTGTAATCATGAGTGAATTCAGTTTGTTATTAAAGGTAAATAATTTCAAGCATCTTTCAAAATGGTTCCTTGGAAGACACGTCTTTTAACTGAGCATAAAAGTAGCCAAAAATGGTTCACTATTCATCTCATCATTAAATCAACTGCCTTATTGATTGTTGCTGCTGTTCGACAGACTCCTGAAGCAACCACGCGAGTGCTCGGAGACGAACGCGCCACGAAAAACAAAAGAAATCTCCCCCGGCGTGCCCGTCCCGGCCGCCGGCAGCAGCAGGTCTCTGACCTACATTTTTCTCCAACACAAACCCCATTCTAGGTCAAGTGTAAGGTTCCCCCAGCCTAATTGTAGCCCGCAGTTAGCACGCCAGCATGTGGCACTGGCGCACACACACGCGTCGCGCGGCGAGTTTCGTACAGCTCGACACTGGAGAGTAGAAAAAGTTGTTTGAGAAGGAATCATTTTTTTAAGATATTCACTGATATTTATTTGTAGCATAATTCTAGTTGTTCTTTAGTTTAATTGGTTTATTTTTCCGCACTTCTGAAAAAATAAAGATTACTTAATTGAATAAGCCTTGTGCCAAAAGGTCAGTCAAGAGTTATCTTATCATTGTTAAAATAAATTCCAATACATCTCTCCAAAGCATTTGAAGAGTAAATTAAAAAAGCAATTTTGATTCGTTACACTTAAACAAATGCACTTATGATATAATTTTGTCACAGAATTTTATGATAAATAAGTTAAACTGCAGCACAATTTATTTGGCGGTCATCTTCCCTTCATAAGTAAAATCATTTGTTATTCATGGTAAAAATAGAGATAAAAATCATTCAGATCGCATTCAATAATGTATCATTATCTGCTAACAACAACAGACTTAGTAAAGTTTGCATTTGATTCGTTATAGTCTCTTTGGAAATGAAAAAGAGTAATAAAACCCCGAGATAAGAACTGGCCATGGGCGTGCTAATATTTCGTTTCAGGTAATTATCGGTAAACACTGATGCTAACAGGTAATGGGTGTACATTAGTATATTTTACTGGATACATCAGAGGGCTGGAGCCAGTGTATTGTGACAGATCAATCCAGTCTTAGAGCTGAATATATGAAGACATGCTAGTGCAGTAGAGTAAAGTTCGACTTGTGTTTAGTGACTATTGTGCCAATGGATATAATATTGTTTGGGTAAAATGTCGAGCTTATCAGATTACGTACCTGCTAAACGCGTGAAAAGATGTGCGCTGTCTCAGAATGAGAAGATTATTATATTAAATGTATTTAATGCATTGAAACATTAAAATCCTACCAACTGTGTTGACGACATCGTGGAAAAGTGTTCCAAAATGACAGTGATTGGAAAATCGACTATCTACAAACTTTTAAAGGAAACAAAAAATGAACAAGATACTGTAAATCCCCCAAAATCATCTACAGGGAGGTCAAAAGTCGTTAGATGATTTCTTCAAAAATGTTTTGCAGAAAAGTACGCTCATTTTATTTTTAAAAATAAATACCAACGCTAAACAAAATTTAAAGTGAACTTTCAGAGGACAACGATTTGCCAAAAATCAGTAGAACCAAATTATGGGCCGTCTTACTAGAGTTGAATTTTTGCTGGGAAAAGCAGAACAGGAAGTCAGTTCTTATCGATAAAGATGAAATTATTTGTTGGCGAAGATCCTACTTAAGATCAATTAGAAAATTTCGTGACGAAGGGAGGAATATTTATTATCTAGACGAAACTTGGGTCAACGAGGGATATACTGTAACAAAAGTATGGCAAGATAAAAATGTAAAAAGTTTTCGACAAGCATTTTTGGATGGACTTTCAACAGGGTTCAAGGCACCTTCAGCTAGAAGGCGAAGATTAATAGTGACACATATAGGTAGTGCCAGTGGTTTTGTAGATGGCGGTTTACTTTTATTTGAACCTAAAAATACAGGTGACTATCATGAAGACATGAACGCGTATGTTTTCGAAGAGTATTTTACACAGATGTTGGATCTTATTCCTCCGGGGTCTGTAATTGTCATGGATAATGCCAGTTACCATTCACGGCAGACAGAGCGGACAAATACGACTGCTTGGAAGAAAGCCGATATAATTCAATGGTTATCCGGAAAAAACATTTCTTTTGAAACCAATATGGTGAAAACGGAACTTTCGACACTTGTCAATAAAGATCAGAAAAAATATGTTATCGATGAAATGGCAACAAATCGCCAAATAACGGTACTACGGTCACCACCTTATCACTGTGAACGTAACCTAATCGAATTAGTCTGGGCGCAGGTAAAAGGAGATGTAGCGCGAAATAATGCGATGTTTAAATTAAGTGACCTGAAAATTTTGTTAAAAAATTCCTGGGAACGAGTAACTGCAGATAACTGGCAAAGATATCTACATCATGTACAAAAAGAAGAGGAGAAAATGTGGGAACTCGATAATTTAATTGACGTTACTGTGGAACCTATCGTTATCAATCTAGGAGACGAAGATAATTCATCAGAATATTTTAGGATGCATTTTAATACACCTACTTTTTTATTTTCTTTATTGTACATTTATACAACACTACATTTACTCACCATAAATTGAATTTTCAAAATACATATATTTTTGTGTGGAATAAAAGTCTATTCATTAAATTTAAATAAATATTTTGATAATAACATTGAATAATTTTATTTGAATTACTAAAAACCCTTTTAACCCGGTTATAATGCTTAAAGTTATTATTTACTTATAAGAGAAATTGACCGAGAAATTGAAGCGGCATAGACAGAGACGGATTGTCGGGGATTAAATTTTAGCTACCTGCTACAATTTAGTACGGTTCGATCACACAAAGTTTTTTTAAAAGTACACCTCATCTATACCGATAATACATAATATAAAAATATTGAATATAAGCACCAGTACTACATTTATTTACGATTTGCATACATAATAAGCTTTTATTACTCTCTTTCATTTCTAAACAGACTATAGGATCGTTTAATATTTATCTAGGTACTAGAATTTAAGTTTAACTGTTATTAAATTAATTTTTTCATATGCGGTTTGTTATTATATCAAAATTCGATAAATATTGATTTGTTGGTTAAAATAACTATAAAATTGGCCGAATGTCATTTCTAGTGATTGCGGCGGTCATCTTCTAATCGTGAGTGAATTCAGTTTGTTAAAATAACAAAAATCACATCACTATTGCGTATACTTCCGTATTTTTTGACGTTTGGAAAAACTTTCTGTTTTCGTTCTCAAAAATTGCAAATGTGTTAAACGTATGTCAAGTTTGACAGAGTTTATTTGCTTCCATGGAGATGATAAATGATTTTTATTTTATTATTACTTCTTGATACAACTGTAGCCAACAATGATCATCGTTTACTGAATAGTTTGACACACACTTATTTATCTCCGTTCAACAATATAATCGCGGTCTCTAAACAAGCATTTATAGAAAACAAACTCACACCATCTATCACATTGATATTATAAAACGAAATTTTTAACAACGAACTAAAATTTATTAAAGTTTTGTTCATAGAACATTCAAAAACATTAATAATCAAACAAAAGCTTTACAACAAATAAGAGAAATTAATCACATAATAAAAATTTAATATTAGACCAGGTTTTCAGACAACTTACGATCTTTTTTATCACGCGTCTAAAAAACGATATACAAAATTCAAAAAATTGCATCTAGAGCATACCTTGTGAATGCAATAAATATTACGTTGGAGAATCGCTTCGACCTATGAATGTTAAAGTTGAGAAATATAATAATTATATATATATTATAAAACAATTGCAGTGTGTAGCAGTATAAGCACCAAATACACGTAGTAGTAAAATTGCCCTCAGTTTTATAGTCAATGATGTGCAACAGTGTTTTATAATTTTGTAGCAGATTTTAATGTGAACGTACAGAGTGACATAATTCATAATTGTAGGAATAATGTCGTCGGGATGTAGTAAAATATGCGTTGTCTGAATCTATCTGTTTCGCGGAAAAATTTTATACTAATAAGAACGTTCCAATTAGAAATAACGGGAACAAACTTGCTACAAAATTCTTCTATAAATTTTATGTGTAGAACCAGGGGCGTATCCATGGGGGGGGGTAATGGGGGTAATTACCCCCAAGAAGCTTACTGAAATGAAATCCATTACTTTATAATTTTCGAATAAAACAGTGGTGAAGTATTTGTAATTTGAATTACTTGATAATCACATGCAAACAATATAAAATTGTGTAATAAGTAATATTTCTATAAGTAATATTTAGCGTTTACTAATGTGACTTTCAAATCTAAATTCTGTAATTTTGCTCGATGTTGCTGCATATATGAATGCTGAAAATACCTCTGATCTAGAAAAATACAATATTTTTAAATATGCTTTCGTCCCCAGCAAAAACTTTCTCTTTCCCTATTCTGTTCATAAAAAATCCTTGCTCTTCTACATATACATAGACATATTAAGTTAGACATTTCAATTATTGATATGCAAGTAAAAAAAAAATAGAAAAATTAATTTAATTTCCATTATCTTTTATTTTTATAATACTGCTGCAATGTATAAATTTTTAATTTATATTTTATTATTGATATTGGATATTAACTTCTTTTATTTGACAAAAGTCTTTATTTATGTTTAGTTCTTTAGTCTGTTGATGTTATAAGTCTTTACAACTTTACCCTCCAAGATAAAATCATAGATACGCCCATGTGTAGAACCTTTATATAACAAATGGAACTCTAAGAACATTTAAACAGGTTTTGTTAGATGATTTTTATTTATTTTATTATTGTGTTTCTTTAACAAAGATTTAATTATTTTTGCATTCTGAAACCCTCTTGTTCTGTAGTTGGGTGAAAACCTGTAGAAAAGTGTAGATCAAATTTCCAAATATAATGTATCTACTTAGGTATATGCTTGATTCATATTATTGTGACATTAATAAGAAAAATCCAACTATGATACAGATTATCTAAGCAAAACTTTTCGATTTTCCGCTGTGTAAAGTATTAAAAAGTGAATTTATATTAAAGAATATTTATTAAGTTTCGAAGGATGGGTGAAAACTTATGATGCAGATCAATAGCTTCGTGCCGCAGTGTTTTTAGTAGAAGAGAAGAGAGAAAGAGAGAGAGAGAGATATTTATTTAGAAAAAATATTCAAACATCATTACGTTTCAACTTTTGGTTGAGTATATTCAGAAATAAGATAATAGTCCAGAAAGATCAAGATGGTAAACTAAGCCATAATTTCGATTATGACTCTGAGATAAATAAGTTGTTTTTATTCTGTTTCATCTACATTTTCAGCTGGCAGCATTCCCTTGATCTGCTTCCATTTCTATTTCAACATTAAATATTATCCTATCTTTCATTTCATATACATAGTTCATATAGTAGTAGTACAGCAAATTCTCACTCAACTTTAACTGGAATTATTGGAAGTCTTGGAAACTTTTTTCTTGCTAAAAGTACAAATTTCAGTTAAAACTGCCAGTGCCTCTGAAACACCTTGTTTAATTACAATATAATTACTATTTAAAACAGAATATTCTTCACTTCTTATATGTACATAGGTATTTTAGTTATCAGGCAACTCGACAAGATGACTAACTTAATAATAATTACTAATTAGGTACAACGGCCAACTGTTATTTATTTGCTTAGCATCGTTGTAACAGCAGAAAAGAATCAACACTCACCACTACTTTTGAATGAAATCTATGATATGTAATTTTGTCACCTGTCTTATAATTACAACTTACCTGTTTCTACTATAATTTCCGTCTTATTGCATACTTTTTTGGACGTAAACAGTATGTAATTCGAAAAATATTTACGATCCATGCTGTGGTTGCAAAGCTACAGTACTTTGTGGCATCAAAATTCAAACTGCTCGTATACCTGACTTTGTGTTCCCCTTTCCTTCTAAATAAGAAATATGTAATGTTGATAAAGTGTACTCACTCACAAATATTTGGGTTTCTTTAAACAGAAGTTGAATTTTTAAAATCACTTAATATTCAACACCCATAAGGTCCCTCATTAATGAGTAGAATTAAAAAAATGTTATTTTTTACGGTGTAGATGTTAATGTCATCATCATTGATAACCATCTTCATCGTCTACCACCACCACTGCCGTCATCGCCACCATCTTCAAGTATGATTGTCATGTGGTCGTAATTATCAGTTTCGACAACACTTTATAGTAGTTTTTGACTAATCCCAGCTAACAATTTCCTGTTTTATAAAAATCGTAAGAACGTTTCCAGAGCAAATTTTATAGAGCAATGTTTGTTTTAAGAACATTTTCAAAACGTTCTTACAACACTTAGGTATATATAGGTACCATAAAAATGGGTACCGCTCTATAGAACCATTTAGTTCATATATAATTGTTGAATAAACGTTTTCACAGGTCTTAAAGAATTTTTATAACTCAGTTACAAAGCAATCGCATAAAAATTCTATAGGTCTTCGTTATACAATTTTTGTGTTGCTTAGTTTTCTATTTAGAGAACTTTAAAATCGTTTAATTGTATCTTCTAAAAACAAAATGTTTCTGTATCGCACATGTTATAAATAATATGGATGAGCTAATAAGAACCAATAAGATGGACCTAATCAACCTGCATAGGAGTACTCACATTACGAATTGCTTAGTTGGTTTGTTCCTCAGGGAGCAGTACATTTTTATGCGGAAAAAGTTGTAGCGTGAAATATATAGTACATAATGGTAATATTTTGACGCGCCCTCAGTTAACCTTACCTATGCTGCTGAAAATTTCATAGAAAAAAATGTTTTATATATTGATGAATTTAACAACCAACTGTATATAAAATTCTCAGAAAGTAGGTATATCCATGTTATTGTTATCGTTTTACCTATTTATATTGTATTATTTTTATTTAAGATTTTTCTCTTTCTTCACAATATGGCGACAGAAAGAAAGGAATTATCTTGTACTTCCAAAGGACTCTCACTAATATGGCATTTTTGTGTCGATTGCAATGATTATGGAGCAAATATGCTTGGTAAGCAACTACTATAACAGATCTATGCCACTTAATATCCACAGTGTTGTCATATTTTACTGTGGTATTGCAATCTTATTTAATAAATCTAATAAAATTGTTTAACTTCAACATCTAGAAGTGCAAATGGAGATGGTTTGGAATGGTCTAAATAAAATATGTTACTAAATTTCTATAAGAAAATCAATTTATATTAGCAATCAAATAAATCTTATCTATCGTAATAAAATATTCTTTCTGCAAGCAGAAAAATATATTTAGAAATAACGACTATACAAATTTCCCCATTATACCATCCATTATAGCGAATGGCCAATAGATGTAGTTAGTTCTACACCGCGTACTCATGGTTCCTTCTGTCGGGTTAGACAGACTAAACAGCTAGGATTATTCGTCGGATACCTTACCGACTCTAGCTGTTGCTATAGGTTTTCCAGGTGTAATTCAATGCTGGTCGGGGCATTCGCCCGCAGAGTAGTTGTTTCCTGGAATTCCGTGTTTGCAAAATATCGTTTCTCGCCGAACGCGATAAAGGTCGACAGCTTTCAATGGTGTCTACTGCATGTAGAACGCTTCGTGTCTGTGATATTTTCAGTCCGGCATGGAGTAGCGAATGGCCGATAGATGTAGTTAGTTCTACACCGCGTTCCCCATTTTACTTTGATCAAAATATTTCGTACCTTTACAGGCAGGTCTCGTCAGATGGGGGTATACCTACCCTACATAACCTACATAATGATAGTTCTATAGCGTTTTTTTTATGGAACAAAGAGCCTTTTGTTACTTATTTAAGCTATAATGATCTTATAACAACTATATTATTATTCTCTGCTTTAAAGAGCTTTTTCTCTTAAGTTCGATAGCAGCTTCCATATTTGTAATTTGTTTTCCGCAGCAGAATTGTAACTTAACAACGCCTTATACAATAGTTCTATAATTAAACTATGAGCGACATTGCGAAATAGTTTTATAAGAGTGTCACAGGAGATGGTATAATTCTATAAAGCAGTATTTGGTATCAGTTTCACAGTAATTTGATTCTATAAGCACCGTTGCTGTAAAATTGTGTTGTTGTATACACTTATAGGGCTACATTAGCAGTTATGTTATAAATGCTCTATAAATTATGCTCTAAGAACGTTCTTGCAACAAATTTAAAAAACAATTCAATTTCTGAAGGCAAAATAGTCTCATGTGCCACATTAATTCAACAATTTAGTATTCTAAATTCTACTCTAAAATATTAACAGAATTTAAAACTCCTATTACTCTAAATTTATAGAACTACTTTGCTAGCTGGGATTACCTACAGTAAAGTAAAGTATACTTACAAATGGATAACTAGAGATGAGAACTTGAGAAAATTTGGAGTTAATACTTTTAAAATACCTTAATGAAATTCAGACATCCCCAGGTGTCTTAAAACGTATCCATATCCTTTTCAATTTTTTTGTTGTGCATATCTATGCGTTCGCAGAAAAAAAATTATGGGATTATGTGCGATTCCATAGATATTCTCAAAGGTTTGCTGTGATTTGTGGCATCTACGACCGAACAAAAGAATTAACGTGGATCATAATCATTCCTGTTAAAAACATAATTATATTTTAATCGCCTGATGTCTGCACGCTCGGCTTCGAATGGTTTTACGAGCCGCTCGCGTGAATTTACTCACGGATTGACATTTCCGTATGTCACGCCGTCGTGGAGAGACTTTTACGGCCCAGCGGCCCACCGGAATATTTTTTAGAACCCCAGAAGACATTAGCGCGAAAAACATTGGAATACTAGCATCTTCAGAAATAATATACCATACATTCACGAAATGTACTCTTGTTGAAAGTGCAAAACAGTATTTAACATATGCATCAACGTTTCAACTTAACACATCTTCAGGATGAACTGTTTTCCTTGGTCGTTTCTACTGAGAGAATTATCTTTAAGCCATTATTACCTAGATGCTGATTATTCCTAGCAAAATATCTGCACATTAAATAAGCTCCGCAGAAAGAATGCTTTGCTGTCATAATAAAACAATTTTGTTAAAAGAAGATACCTACTAATGGTTAAAACGGTTTTTTTATTGTTGCACTCATCTGAAACTTTCATATCACCGAAGTTTTTGTAATTTTTCACCCTATAACAAACATGTATATTGAGGCGGCTAAGTTTTCATCGTAGAATGCATAGTGCAAGTACTAGCAATACTAAAAAATATTTGTATTTCAAATAAGTTACTTAATAATCACTATTCAATGGTTTTCGTGCCATTATTGTGTCCACTTAGATTAGTTCTATTAGTAATGTTGTGTTTATTTTTTTATTGTCAAAAATGCTCAGAAGAAAATACAGACTTCTTTAGCTAAGCTAGCTAAGACTGTAACCATTTTTATGAAAATATCATATCTGCTATCTTCGTTCAGTAACATGTACTTTACATAGGTATACCACATTGCTGTCAGTGTTAAATACCTTTACTACTATTAATTTTTACTTTGTATTATAAATACATATAGCAAAGCGATGGAAATATTTTTACTGTTATAGTAATTTACATCAGTAACAAAATAGCTATAGCAAAATTGTTGGTTTATTTCTACTACTGTAGGTAGCATTTCTCCTGTGCCAGCAAAATTTACTTTATAAAGAAAACGTTCGGGAATATTCGTATGCTCATACGTAGGTATGTCTAAGTAAAAATTACTTCGCCTTCGTCAGCTATGGCGTGGATAATAATTGCGGATTGTTATATAACAATTTTTTATTCAAAGCTTAATGAGTGTGTTACAATTTTATACAATTTTATATTCATAAAAAAAATAAGTGTCACTTTAAACTATTTATTGTCTTGAATTACAGTTCCCTAGTAACAACATTTTATGTCTATGTTTGCTAATTTTTCAATTACTTCACGCAGTCAATTTTTAGGATATTTCACAAGAATACTTTTTTGTGAAAAATTGATCGGAAATTCTAAAAATATCTTGAAATTTTTGAAATGTCAGTAGCGTACTTTTCTTCTTGAAAAAATATGCATATCTCACCCAGTAACTACCCCACTGAAGTATATTTTGATTTCACGAGTGTATAGCTAAATAGTTCATGTAGGGAAAATATCAGCGCCTAAACATTATCAAATAATCTTTTCCTGTATTTAAGGTACAGATAAAAAAAGAAACACCCCGTAACTCTCTTATTAAGCGTCGAATAAAAAAAATATACTTGTATAACATAACACAATTATTTTCATCGATAGAATATGTCGGGTTAGATTCGACTGTAACTTTGTTATTTTAGATAATAATAATAATAGCCGGAAATTGAATGCATTCATTGCCTAATATTTCACAAGAATTTAAATTTTTTTATTAAAAGAAAACAATCGAGCATCACACTGCTGAGATATTGATATCAACTTGGTTTTCTCTTATAAAACACCCTGTATATTATAATATTTTTTGATTCTCCACATTTTCCTGATTGCATTGATGCAGACATGTAATGGGTCTATAAAAATAGACTAATCACTACTTTACAAATTTGAGACAGCAGAATACAAGAAGTTATCGATTACGTAAACCAAACATCCAAAAAGTGATTGATAATTGTTTAAATAATTTGGAAAAACGATATGGGTTTCGCGAAAGGCAAGGAAATTAATTTGAACAATTTTTGTGAACTATTCTTTATATAAATAATAGTTTTGTATTCTTTACAATAAAACATTTAAATTTTAATTATGGAATTACTTCATCAATATCTTGCGAACAGTAAAAGATAACCCATTACATGTTTATATCATTGCGACCAGGAAAAAGCGGAAAATCCAAAAATATAATAACATACTGGGTGTTTCATAAAAAATCAAGTTGATATCAACATCTCTCTAGTGCAATGCTCGATTAGTCAATAAATGCACATTTCGATTTTCCGATATCTCTTAAAATAACAAACATATATGTACTGGTTCTCAAAATAGAGGTTGTTAATAAAAAAAGGTGAATGTTTGGAAGGTTTTTTACTATTTGACACATGACTGACAAGGAAACCAACTCTCAATGCTTCTTTTAATTTAGTAGGTACAAGAAAAGGGCATAAGAACAGTTGAACAGAGAAGGACACATATTGTTTAAATGTCACCAAATAGTAAGTTATGCAGATGATGTGGCCATTATTGCCAGATATAGTAGGGAATTAGAAGAAGTATCGTAAAACTTGTGGACGAAGCACGTAAAGTGGGATTGCAAATAAATCAAGAGAAAGGTGAGCTTTTGAGAATAGGAGAACAAAAAAAAGATACCTACCAATTTCAAATTGAGAACGCAGCATGGAGAGATGGAGAACTTTGGGACTGACAGTGCTGTATGGCGGTGAAACCTGGGTCCTCAATAAGAAGTCAAGAGAAAACCTTTTAAGGTGGCAAATGAAGGATTGTAAGGGTCAAAAAGACAAAGGAAGGCTATATAAGGAGAAATAATTAGGAAATATATGCAATGTACCAGACACCAACAATGTTGTTGTTGTAAAAGCCCAGAAGAATGCAGTGGCTAGGGCATCCAGAACGTATGGAGATGAAAGGATAGTTTAAAAAATTGTGGGGAGTAGACCAAACTACAAGAAAAAAAGAGGAAGACCAAGGAAGCGATGGACAGAGGCAGTGGTAATAGATCTAAGGGAGAATAATGTAACGAATTGGGTAAGACTTAAAGTCCAATGCAACTGGAGATGATCAAATTTCTGCAAGGATGCTGCAGTTGTGTTCTGAGGTTATATGTCCTTATGTAACACATATTGTTAACTGTTGCTTGGAGTGTGGCTACTTTCCACAACTATGGAAGTTATCCCTTATTAAACCTCTTCCAAAAATTAATTTGCCTACATCTTATAGTAACCTTCGTCCTATCAGCATCCTACCTGCTATATCCATAGTTTTGGAAATAGTTATACAAAGGCAATTATTTACTTATATTAACAAATAATAACATTATTTCTGAATATCAGTCAGGTTTTAGGAAGGGATTTAGTACTACTACATTACTGTTGCATTTATCTGACTGTATACTATCATCGCTTGATAAGGGTATGGCTACTGCGCTGGTGTTGTTAGACTTTTCCAAAGCATTTGATAGTCTAGATGTGTCTTTATTGTGTGCTAAACTTAAATATTATGGCTTCGACAAAACATCTTTAAATTTCTTTTCATCATATATCAAAGGGCGGCAGCAGAGAGTTGTGCTTGAGGGTTTGCAGTCAGGCATATGTAGTGGTACATCGGGGGTGCCGCAGGGGTCGGTTTTGGGTCCTATTCTCTTTTAATATACCCACACATTCGACATGTTTAGTAAAATAAGTTCATCTCAAATGCTTGCGTTTGCAGATGATACTCAATTGTTTTTCATTTGATCCTAATGATGCTGTTGCGGCCAGTGCTTGCTTGAATAGTGATCTGTTGGCAATATCTAAATATTCTAAAGCTCATAATTTAAAACTAAATTTGAACAAGTGCAGTGCCTTACTTTTCTGTTCTAAATTCAGAGAGCGTTTACTTAAAACTCAACTTGTTTTAAAGCTTGATGATGAATTTATACCCTTAAAGCAATCTGCAAAAAATCTTGGCATTATATTTGATTGCCGACTTAGATTTCAAGAGTATATATCACTGATAATTAAAAAATCTTATTTGGCTCTTAAACACCTCTACAGGAGTAGAAATATTATGACATTTGAATTGAGGAAGAGTCTGGCCGAATCAATGGTTTTATCTTTTGTAAATTACTGTCTCATACTTTACTTTCCGTGTTTGGACAGTGTAACAAAGTATAGAATTCAAAAAATTCAGAACTCGTGTTGCAGATTTGTGTTTGTATTAAGAGGTTTTATAGAGTATCAGCTAAAATAAAGAGTTGCATTGGCTTAATATTGAAAATGTTTTTAAGTACCATATGTCTGTTTTTGTGTATCGTTTGTTTCAATCTCCTACTCCTTCTTATCTTCGAAATAAGTTTATTTTTATGTATGAGACACCCAGTACAAACTAGATATAATTTTAAATTATCTCCTCCAAGGTACTCACGGCGGTATTTACAAGATCTTTTACTTACAACTCTATTAAAATTTATAATAGCCTTAATGATGAACTAAAGATTCTATCTCTGAACAGTTTCCGTAAAAGAATTAAAGAGTTTTTCTTATCTGGCCAGTAACGTGCTAATGATAAAAAAAAATATTTGAATTATAATGATTGTAATAGTAGCATTAAGTTGTTTTTGTTATGTTAGTTTTTATATTTTTTTTGTACCTTATACGGGGTTAAGTAGAGTAGCGGGAGCTAGACTTCGCCCAGATGTTGTGTGTTCTTTGTAAACACTAATAAAGACCTTTTATTATTATTATTATTATTATTATTATTATTATTATTATTATTATTATTATTAAATTTGATATATTTTGTGTATCTGAACATTGGCTCAGCGAAGTTAATCTAAGTAAAGTAAATTTGTATAATTTCGAACTTGTATCTGCTTTTTGTAGATCTGACATTGCTCATGGTGGTGTTGCTATCTATGCCTCTAACAGCTTAAAGGTAAAATCCATCGATGTCAGCAATTTTTGTATACAGCAGCACGCTGAGTTCTGTGGAGTTGAGCTTAAATTTTTAAATTGTGCCATAATCTCTATATACAGATCTTCAAGTCGTGGTGATATAGCAGTATTTGAAGATAAACTCACTTGTTTGATTGACTATTTGTCAGCTAGATATAAACACTTTGTCTTGATTGGTGATATAAATATAGATTTGACGGGTGACACAGAGCACGCTGTGGACATACAAAATATTCTTGCTATGTATGGTTCGAAACATTTCATTAGTGCTCCTACTAGGATTACCGCTAATACTAGCTCATGCCTCGATAATATAATTAGTAATTTGTTGCCTGAGGATGTCCTAACAGGAGTGTTTGATCCTCATATTTCTGATCATTCTTCTATATATATTGTTATAAAAAAGCCGCATAGAAAACCGTCTTCTTCGGATCCTGTTAATACAAGAATATTTAACAAAAATAATATTGATAAATTTGTTAATAATATTAGTACCTTTGACTGGTCTCATGTGGTCGATTTAAACACAGATCAGATAGCAAAATTGCTACTTAATCAGTTATGCACTCAGTTAGATATATGTCTTCCAGTCAAAAATATTAAAAGCAAAAACAGAGGTTTAAATTGGTTTAATGAACGGCTCCGTAAATTACGTTCTGAACTGCACATAAGCAGGCAAATTTTTGATAGTTCTAGATCCCCTACTGATTGGAATTGTTATACTGAATTGCGCAGGAATTATAAGCGAGCTCTAAGACAGGAAAAGTTTAGGTTTTATTCCAATTCAATTTTTACCTCCGATAATAAAACGAAATCTATATGGAGAATAGTTAAGAGTGAGCTTCCTTCGAGATTGGGTCCAGCTACTTCGTCTCTATCCCCTAATGAATTTAATATCTTTTACAACTGTATCTGAAGCCATTGCTAAAACTATTGCATTTTCTAATATCGATCCATGTTACTTTTTAAACAATGTGCCTACCTTTTCTAATTCATTTTTCATGTCATCAGTTTTAGAGTCTGACGTTAGGCAAGCCATCCTAAAATTAAAAAATTCGGAAAGTTTAGACTACTATGACCTTAATAGTCGTATTATAAAGGCTTCCATTGATGTAATTTCTATGCCTCTCGCAGTATTATTTAACAAGTGTATTGTGAATGGTACATGGCCTGAGGACTTTAAAATTTCAAAAATTGTTCCTATATTCAAGAAAGGGGATAATGAAGTACTTGATAACTATAGACCGATATCAATTGTACCGATTTTATCAAATATTTGAAATTATTGTTAAAGAAAAATTTTTAATTTATCTAGATAATAAAGCTATTATTTCCTCAGCTCAATTTGGTTTTCGGAAAAAATTATCCACTGTTAAAGCTCTGCAAACTTTAATTGATTACATAGTTGAAGGATTAGATGATAGACTTCCTACTCAAGCAGTTTTATGCGATCTATCTAAAGCTTTTGACTGCGTAGATACAGAGATCCTTTTAAAAAATTAGAACATTATGGCTTACGCGGAAATGTTTTAAATCTATTTAGATCTTACCTAACAAATAGATCACAATATGTTAGTATTGGCGGTGCTGTTTCGGATCTTCAACCTATCACCCGTGGCGTACCTCAGGGCTCCGTTTTAGGACCATTGTTATTTTTGGTTTATATTAATGACCTTCCGGCGTCTTTGGATTGTTGTCGATGTATCCTATTTGCGGATGATACAACTTTGCTGGCCAGGGGTGATGAAAGCCGTATTAAGGAGGGATTCGAGAGAGTAAAAAATTGGTTTAATGCGAATAAGCTGAAACTGAATGAATTAAAAACTAAAAATATGCTTTTTAGTGCAGATAGGTGGGTTGAAAGGTCCGAACCGGTACGGTTACTCGGTGTCACACTGGATACTGGTCTGTGTTGGTCGGCGCACATTAATAACCTGTGTTCTGGGCTTTCTAAAGGAATATTTGTAATGCGCCAACTTAGATCATGTTTGGACAACAATTCGATGAGGACGGTTTATTACGCACTAATTCATAGTTTATTGTCGTATGGTATCATTCTTTGGGGTCATTCGTCAAAATCATACAGAATTTTTCATTGCAAAAAGCCGCTGTGAGAGTCATGGAGTCAGCACCATACAGTACGCACTGTAGACCGTTGTTCAAGAAGCATGGTATTCTGCCCTTTCCTTGTGTTCTTGTTTTAGAAGTTTTATTATTTATTCACAAAAATTTAAGTAATTTTCTGTCTCATTCAGATATACATGATTATAATACAAGGTTGAGGGAGAATCTTGTGCCACTTTATTCAAGGTTGAGAATGACTCAGTGTAACAAACTGAATCTAAATCTTTACAATAAATTTATGAGTTGTCATAACCATATTAATGTCAAATCATTGTCAGTAAACTGTTTTCACAAATTAGCAAAACGTTTTCTTCTTGAACAATGCTTCTACAGTGTAAATGAGTTCTATACTTTCGCAGATTAGATTTCTAGTAATCTTGATAACTCTGTATTTATTTCTATTACAATTTGCACATTTTAACTATATATATATTTTTTTGTGCTGTTGTTAAGTGTTTCTTTTTTTTTAATCTAAGTGACTATTGGCCGGGTGCTACATCATATATTTTTACTCTATATGTTTATTATATTTTTAATGATTTTAATTCTGTGACATAAATGTACTTGGATATATATTGTCAATAAAGCTATCTATTATAAAAGCGAAGAGCAGAATGGAGTGGAGAAGAATAACGCAGCTCTTGGTCTAAAAGTCATGTAAACAGATTTATATATATATAATACATAGGTTTTTTCATTTATAGGTATTACGTATCTTACTTTTGAGTCACACTTATTTCAAATTTTTGTTCTCACTTTGTTACTTTCTTTTTTCTAGCATCTTAAGTATATTGCTTTATTTGTGGATATTTCAAATAACCAACCGACATAATAGCTACCGATTATGCATGTTGTGGTGCAGTTGCATAAGAATCCCGTCAAAAAATAGTCGCTTGTCGCGAGCGATTCTGCGTATCTTTCGCCAATTTCTCCCATCGAAAAAATACCAAAAACTGAATTACAAAAGCATAATTCGGGATTTACAGCTGCCTCTGAAACGTAAACATGCCTCTATGTGAAATGTAGTTGCGGAGTGAGACAGAAAGGCTCGAGTAGACTCGTTTCTTAGCGAATTCGCGGGACCACACAGACTCACTCGGGATGCTTTCAGGGAGGATCGGCCCGTAAGGAACTTATCTTAAGAGGCCTACTTCCCAAGGTCGGACCGCCTGGAAAATTAATGACTGATGAAAAAATGCGTCGTATGTAAATCATGATAAATACTGTATCCTGATTGTTTCAAGTGTTTGTCATAATTTAACGTGCCACTAAATTAAATTGTGTGTGATAGCTATTCAAATTATTTGTTTATTTAAAAGTTCGTTATGTTTAATTGCCGCTGTTAAAAATTCATACTTATTTATTGGGCTAATGGCAGTAAATTATTTTTATGGAACTTACGTAATTCAGCAAATGGGTATTTTTCCATATAAATTAATGTGTTCAGGGGCGTTGCTAAACACATTTCTCAGGGGACAAATAAAAAAATATATATTTTCAATTCAACTGTTTATTGTAACAAAGTAGAAATTCGTATAAAGTGTAAAGTGCAAAACCATTAAGATAAGGATAAAGTAAAAAGTATCAAACCAAAAATTAATTAATATTTTTTTAATAAGGTACAAAATATGACGATTTAGTGAAATTTTCACGTTAGACGAATCTTTTAGAAGATATGCAATGAATTCTATGGTTCCAATAGACAATATTATTTGCTTTTACGTATTTTACTGATTAAATCCGTCTACGTATAACTTCATACGTAAATGACTAGTTGCTACTGTTGGTCGTTGTTGACACTGCCATCTATACTACAGAATTGCTTAATTTTGGGGCTACCAAAATAGCCACCATCGCACTGAATTTCAATAAAATATTGAAAATAAATAAACATTTTATGTTTATATAGTACTTTGTATAAACTATCAGGTGGGAAAAAAACCTATTGCGACTATTGACGAAAATTCTTTTCGTATTTACAGCCTCAGTTGTTTCTCAGTGTCAATGGACACTGTTTCATTTAGAAAAATGTCTGTCATCATCGGTAGATGGTAGTTTTCATTCTTCAGAGTGGAAGAAAATTTCATTAGAATAATAAAAATTTTAATGAAAATTACAGAAATATTTTTCAAGATTGCATCTTAAATGGTACACTTGTCATTCTATATGGTAAGTGGAGACAATTCTAATGAATAAAATCGAACAAATAAATAAACGAATGTCCTCAAAATATTCAAATAATAATGATTATTACAAAAGAAACCATTTCTCTATGCCAAAAACTAATTAGAATTTACGGCTTTTCCTAATCCAAAATACAGTAAATTATTTATTGTCTTTCTTTGTTTATTGACTTTCAGACCATTATACCACTGCTCGTCCTTGCAACAGCGCCCTCTTAAGTCGCTTCCTTTCCTAAATAGTAAATCATTGACTAGGTGGAAGATCTCCGAATAGAGAACGCTGCATTCGATCCAGACCGGCGGGAAAGAGACGGGGGATGCGATTTCTAGCTGTAACAATATATCTTGGTGTTTTTTTTAAATACGTACAGTAACCAAAACATATATAGCGGTTTCTCTTGGTGCGAGCTAAGTTATGGGCGACGTTAAGACGTTCTTGCGTCTTGTATCGAACGCTTCCGTTTCTAGAAGTGGGAATTGGGGAGTTTCGAGGGTTTTTAGCACTTTTCGATTGTTTGGAAAGCGATCGTTACGTCTTTTATACATACAGGGTAATTGGGAAGTAGTTAGTAGAACTAATTCCTTATGAAACTCTGCAGAGAGAATAAACAAGACGGTAATGATCACTGGATAGGCGGAATAGGTCCGATCGTAGTATTTTTACAAAATCTAGAATAAAGTTTTGTTATACACTGATCATAATTATGAATGGAAGATAGTTAACTTGAGAATTATCCATTACTTCAACATAAGGTTGTTTCAGCAATAAATACATTTACGTTTTTAAAATTACATTATTTTAAAAGGTGTTTATTAATAATTTTGCCAAAATTGTAATAATAATTGTATACAATAAGTAAGTAAATTCAATATGTTACTTAATAAAAACATCAAATGATAATTTGAAAGTTATGTTGAGAAATGTCGAATACTAGATAATCTGGTTTTGGTTGGTGATACTAAAATTAACGAAACAGAAGAAAAAAACAACATTTTTTTAACAAAGGGAGAAAAAGGAATAAAACAAAACAAGGCTAGGATCGATACCACAAAGCGGCTACTAAATCTTATATTCTACGAATTGACTAAATTCTCTTCTCATCCATATTTCTACTGAATCTACTACTCGTTTAAATCTAGTTATAGCCAAAGTTATGTTTTCTTTATTTAGTCTTACCTCTTTCTCTAATATTTTGTTTTCACATATTCCATGACTATATTTTGAACCGTGCCTGTCCTTAACTTTAATGATATTATTTTCCCCATCGTTATTAGTATAATCAAAGTCATCTCAAGAACTGCATCACTACTATTATCATCATCATCCCCAGTTTTGGATTTTACTTATCTTGTCTATTGTTATCATCGTTATGGCCATTTTCATTAACAGCATGAGCATCACTTCCATGGCCATCGTCATCAGTATCAAGCGCGACTAGTACTACTATTCTCTAAAAAGGTTTTCTGAAGAAATACATAGAGAAAAACGAATAAACTATAGCAAAACTTAGAATTAGTACTACACATAATACAAACATTGAGACGGGCGTGTTCATTTGCAATTTCTTGTTACTTTTATGTTTATTATATCCTTGAATACAAACAACTTATAATGTATAAATGGAATATATTCGTAACATATTTTTCATTACTATTAGTAACAAAACAGTAGCCGACAATCACCGTCCTTACCCTAATTAAACCTTAAATACCCATAAATGCACAAGGAAAGAGGACACGAAGTCCATTTTGGAATTAATAACGATACTAGAAAATATTTAGAAGAAAGGAGTACGAGAGAAGAGGAGAATAAACTATGGGATTAAGTATATAGAGAAGAATACCTATTATATAAAGTGAAACTAAAATCATTGGTGTAACACTCACTAAAAGTGATGACAGATTTATGTAGATTGAAGAAAGTAAAATATATAATGGAAAACAACAAACAAAAGATGTAATTGTAAGAACAATAAAATCTATTTCTCTCAGAAAGATAATTGATAACATAGAATCATAAACTGGTGAAGCAAGATGAAAGATATGAAGAGAGAATAGTGTACTTAAAATTTTGGAGATACCCAAGTACATTTGAATGTAGCATAACTGTACCAAAATATATCTCCATGACGATTACGTCAGACTTAGGTCCTCTATTGTGGTCATACTTACATAGACTATATAAGCTTCGCTATCAGGTAAGTTAAAGTAAGGTTTCACATTTGACGACAAATTTTGACGTTTACCGGTGGCCGCAATATTCGAACTGTAGATCAGTGGGAGAAATTGATACCGGTTGGCGTTTGACCATCCCCCTAATTAATGAAGTTTTCCAGATTCTAAATGTTGATTAGGGTCATCCAACGTAAGTCGTTCCTGGCCGTAAATGCAGTCTGCTTAATAATATTCTCCGACTTCTGGGCTAATCCTCGTCATTAAAATGAGGGGTTTCAACCCAGATAAATACCATTTTAGGAAAATATACTATTAAATAAACTTGCATTTTCAGAATGTAGTTCAAATTAAAATTTATAATCATAATTTTATGACTTACATAACTATGTATTTCAATGGACTCATTGATTTTCATGAGATGAAACAATTTAACATGATAATTTAGTTACCTAACAATAGACTTATTTAATAGATAAAATTGTAATATTCATTTGTATTTACGAGTTCCCTTTGTATTTACGAGTTCCGTATGTTGTAACAAGAAGGGTAACTCTTGCCCCTAATGAATATTTAAAAACAACAATTCCTGTAGAAGCAAATTTTATAATTAGAGAAACGGTAACAACCAGTGAAGATGGATATACCCCAGCAGTTCTGTTTAACCCCTCCAGTAACACAAAACAAAATTATTTCCAAAAAACTTTTCCTTGTGAAAATATCGAAAATTGTGAACTATACCATTTTTCCCAGGCGAGCAAGTATAAGAAAGAAGAAATTCTAAATTTATTAAGAACAACATTTACCTACGGCCTCCTTGCAAGAATTATCACATCTTCTAAATTCCCGGTGACTCTTTAACTTTTTCTAATCAAGCCAAACACCAGATATCTAACCTGAAATTCACAAACAAGAAGTGCAAACTCAATTTAATCAAATGTTTTAAAATAATATCCTGCGGCAGGTAGACCGCAGACCAACTATATTTGCGGAGAGGATTGGCACCCTCTCTGTGGATATGTACAAGAGTGTTGGCTTGGGTCAATGCGAGAGATTGATACTGGTCGACATTTGACCACACCCCTAATTAATGAGGTTTTCCAGGTTTCCCTCATTCCTGCACTGAATGGTGATTAGGGCCTACGAACGTAAGTCGTTTCTCCCACACAAGTCTTCGATTTCTGGGTTATACTCGTGATTAGAATGAGGGGTAAGATATTATTATTATTATATAAGTAGACCTTCAGATTCACCTTGTCCAGACCCATACGCTAGTAAGCTAATAAGCTCGAAACCGGTATATGTCTGGTGGGCTTCTGACGAATGACTCTAGCTGTTGCTATAGGTTTTCCAGGTGTAATTCAATGCTGGTCGGGGCATTAGCCCGCAGAGTAGTTGTTTCCTGGAATTCCGTGTTTGCAAAATATCGTTTCTCGCCGAACGCGATAAAGGTCGACAGCTTTCAATGGTGTCTACTGCATGTAGAATGCTTCGTGTGACATTTTCAGTCCGGCATGGAGTAGCGAATGGCCGATAGATGTAGTTAGTTCTACACCGCGTACATACGCTAGTATTTTGAATTGTTAAACATATAAGTAGTTGAGATGTAAGTGGTCTTGGCTGTTCACACAGATTCTGCAGGTGTAATTTAATGCCGGTCCGGGCATTATTCGTGCAGTATCATTTATAGATATAAGTAGTTCTTCAATTTCCATCTCTTCCAATGATCAATATTGTTACAGCTTTTACTCTGCATTTATTTAATTTTGTTATCCTCATCCACATTTCTTAATCCCACTCTTATCCCAATTTTCATCAATGAGACGTATGTGAACGATTTCGAGTAGTACCACTTTCACAAAAGAAACTTTTCGGGAAGTGTTAGAATTTCTTATGTCTTGTTAGCAGCGGCAAAGTACGATCCATTTCTTATAAGTTTTAAATTATTTCAAAGAAAACGCATTTTCTTCAAGGATTTATGAAGAATTTAATAGCTCGTCTAATCTACAACAGCTTCACTTTGTGCATTCTCTTCGTACAAAAGCACATAAATAAAGTCATTTAGTGAAATACTAACATTTTGATAACAACAAAATGCATATTTCACCTCGCTGAGAAGTTTCTTTTCTCACGACCAATAGAACGCCGGTCGTGCCTTGTTGGGTGACCTTTGACGATTTTACGTGTTCTTACGTACCATTCTTTCTCCTCATCGTTGTTTTATAGGAATAACTTTAGAAGAGACATACCTATTAAGCCCGTGTAATAATTCTAACAGCTGCGTTTTAATATTTATCAGAATTCGGTAATATCCCGATTCTTCGAAACCGAAACGCGATATTAAGATCCTCCGTTCAGATAAGAACCCGTCCTTTCGGATATTAAATTTTTAACTTTTCTTACAGTTTCGTCGGGCTTCTGGTTGTTTATGGATTTATTTGCGTCATTAGACGCCGAATTTATGTCGATTCCTAACGCCGCGGGAATGCTATTATTACCGAATTAAAAATAAAAGTGATTTTTCTATCTGATTTACATAAAAGGCTTGTCCGCCTATCTCGCTGGTGGAACATAATTAATTTCTTAACGACGTGCTGATACTCTGGTATATAATTTAGGCATAAGTACGTAAATATTGAATATTTAATATGTTTGTTTATACAGAATGGTCCAGCAGTAAGATGGAATTAATTTTACAATAGAAATTTTTATTTTCGGAATAGTACTAAGATCGAAATATTTTTATACATATGCCTAATATGAGTATCGATTATGTACAGTGTCGCGTTTATAATGTAAAATATATATACAGGGTGAGTCAGTCATTAACCACGTATTCAGGAGGCCTAATAAAGACAAAATTGAAAAAAAATTTTTAGTCGACTTTTAAAAAAATAAACAAATCACCCTATAAAAATCGGTAACACGACGCTCCTGGTGCGCTACGAGCTTTCTGATGACGCACCCATACGACAATCGAATGCTGGATTAAACATCGTTGCCACATCATGTTTACATACATAATATTGTCTAACACTTCAGCGTGTTATTCAAATTTACCCCCATTTAGCACTTTCTGCATTTCCCGCATTTCTTTCCCCCCAAATTTGTAGATCACGCCACACATTTGGAGGGGGGCGGGTGGAAATAATACAAGCAGTAAGCAGTCATTTGTTTATTTCGGTCTCGCGTATTCGTCGTAAATTCACAATGCATAGTTTTATAAATTCCGAAGATGCGGAAATGGTAGTGTTATACGGAGAATGTTTACGAAATGCAAATGGCGCTGTTACGTTTTATTAATAAAATGCTAGGGACAGATGAGTGCAGTTTTACTCGAACTGGCATTTTAAACATGTTAGTAGGTACCATACTACTTAAAAAACAATAAACTTCTAGGCTACATGTACGTAAATACAAACGCATAATTAATTGAACTTATGAGTGAAACTAAAAATTCATATTTTATTAGAAAAATAATAGGCATACACACTGGCAGTCTATAATACTTTATTCAGTGGATAACACGAGATAACTAGTACAAAGTTTATAAGTGAATTCAAATAAAGTAACGCACAATATGTGTAAAAGTCTATGGATGTGTGCGACACGTCTGTCTTTTTACCAGTTGCGATTAGAACTACAACTGCCTAGGTTTCAAACTGGCCCTACGATGAAATGACCGTACCAATCCGCAGGTACAGAATCCTTAGTTCTTAGAAGTCTAATCGAAGTATTTGTAAAACGTAGTGAAAACGTAATATTACAAATACGTTGCTCATTCCCTCAATGCGTAAGTGTAATGGGAAATATTCGTGTGCGCCACTGTGACTTATTCATATATTTCTCTATATGTATTACATGATGTCAGCCGAATGCAATTGGGTATGAATTTTTTTTATTTCAAAAGGAAGTCGTAAGATTGTTCCGCTGTTCGGAGGTGATTACGTTCTGTTTTTATCTAACTCCTGTCCGTGGGAAATCAACTCGGTTAATTGCCTGTCGTTCATGTGTTATTGAGAACGATTTTTTCAAATTGTCGGAGACAATATGCTGCTAGGTGGCCGAATAATCGCCGTTTCTCGTCGTGGATGGGTGAACGCTCTGGCGTTAGTCATTATTTCTTTATCCTTGATGGGCGGCTGTTATATATTTGGGATACATTGCATTTTTTTGTAGATGATCTACTATTACCTACTAAGAATTGGACAATTCACAGAAACACGTTCCAGGAGTAATATTTTCATCATCTCCAACCCATCTGTTGAATAATATTTTTTTTTTATTGTTGGATCGTTTCGATGTATTGTAGATAGTTATGGACGCTGTATTCTTGAAATAGTGGTTTCTAAAAATACAAGTAATTTTAGAACTGAATAATATAGAGTTTAGTAAATAACTTAAATGTTATCTGGCGTTGGAAAAGAAGATTAGCAGTTATATATGAAAAATTTGTTATTGAATGAAATATTTGGAATTTTAGGATATTATGTTATTAAGAATAATTATAGTTATAGAAACAATCAATATCAATTCTTTATATTTTTCTTGGAAATCATATCAGAAATATCGGCTCTATCTTCATTTTCAAAATAATTAAATTAAACTAGTACGTGGCAGATATTTACGTGTAAAGATACCACGTGGTATTTAAACTATGTAAATTTATGTCTGTTATAGGCAGATTTTGTGTGTGCATCTTCTCATTAGAATCGAACGAGTGCGCGTTGTTGTTAAACGTGGTGTTGAGCCACCGAATACGATTTAAAGTCGTAGGCAGTACCAGCTTATAAATAAATAATTCAAATTATAATTAATTATCCCCGTGTTCAGTTTTAAGATTCATTCAAATTCAAATTCCTCTTCGGAACGCCTGCTTATGGAGTTAATAATTTAGGAACGTAAGGCGTTGGTTATATTTATAAAAAAAATAAGCCCGCACTCTTAAACGATTATCTATTCAGAACAGTTTATCTCCAATTTCCTTTCATCGCGCCTCGGCCATATTTTAATTACTGGCTTACTGTCACCTTTTTTATTCTGCTGTGGGTGAATCTTCCTCACAAAACTGCTTTTCGTCAAATGTAAACTGTCTTTGAGGATTTTGTTTGATGTAGAACCGAAGGGAGGTAAACAAAATTAATGAAAATATGCTACATTGATTAATAATAATAATATCTCTACCCCTCATTCTAATCACAGGGATTAGCCCAGAAGTCGGGAGACTTATGCGGGAGAAGGGGCGACATATTATTATTAAGCAGGCCGCATTTGCGCCCAGGAACGACTTACGTTGGTAGGCCCTAACCACTATTCAGTGCAGGAATGAGGGAAACCTGGAAAACCTCATTAATTAGGGGGATAGTCAAATATCAACCGGTATCAATCTCTCACATTGACCCAAGCTAACATTCTTCCACCCTACCATACCCGCAGAGAGGGTGCCAATCCTCTCCATGAATATAGCTTATATACGTTCTACCGGGAGCGAGGCGCGAACCCACACCGATCTAGTACTGACGCGCGACCACTGACCGATATACAACATTAAATTATAACTAAAACAATGATCAAAATTCCAATAGTTGTAATTATCCTATTTTGATGCAGTACCCAATAATATGTAGGAATTGTAGTTCAGTCTGTACTTAGGCAACTCTTTCTACATATCTTGTGCGATCTAGTACAGTGCTTTTTGTTTTAATTATCTAAAATATATATATGAAAAAGTAGCAGCTTATCGTCTGTGCACATAACGTTTCCCGGTAAACATGTGCCAAATACAGAAAATTATTGTTATGATTTGTATGGTACATAATTCATGGATTCATGCCAAATTACAAAAATGTGTATTGTTTCTTTAAGGCCGCCGTATTTCTCACCGTTAAATGATGAAATGAATAAATATGGTGTTTTTATGTACAGAAATATCGAAAAATAAAACGCATTGAATAAAAGTAATATCAAAAATAAAATTCTTGATGTTTTGTTTATCCAAACTATTTAAATACCGATAATTTTTAAGCAACGTTTGCAAGACATATTATTTTGCTATTCTAACCACATTTTAACAATTATTTTCAATACTTATAAACAAAAGTCAACATCTTATATGCAGAACTATACAGGGTGTCTGTGAAAGGTTGGGATATCTCGCAGCTGGAGATACTGGTGACCAAAAATAGTCGATTAAGCCAAATATGCCTTATCCGAATGTTGCTAGTTTCAAAAATACAGGGCATTCAATGTTAGAATTTTATTTTGAAATATCTCAATAACTGTGAAACCTGCCGGAGTATTAAAAAAAAATTGACACAATTATGGCACAGCATGTTTCTTTTAAATGGCAGAACTTTTTTGTTGTTTAGTGTATCCATCTGTCTATTGAAACAATCGATTCTCCTAGCTGTTATATCTGACGACAAAGGTATACCTTGTTGAAGTCGTTAACCATTTTTGAAATAATCGTATTTGAAATATTCAGGGCAGCGATTGAAAGTTGTTATCGTTTCAGGTAAAGTGCCTTTTCTACTGGAAATACAACAAAATGTTACTTCAAAAAGTTGTTCAGAACGGTAAATTATGGAGACGTGCAAAATTTCAAAAAGATCGGCCTGCTTTTATAAAATCTTTCACAGTATAAATTTATGTTAACAACAATATTTATAGTTAAATTTGAAAAATACATATTTTGCAAGATTTCTGTGCCTAAAAATTTGTTGGTTAGACCACTTTCTGTCCTTATACAGGGTGTCCGGGAAAATGTGGGAAATCTGTTAGGGCAGATAGAACATGAAACAATAAGATGACAAGCTCCTTAAATTTTTTTTCCTAAAGGGCCTCCTTTAAGTTGTAAAATTTAGCTTGACTCTGGTAAACTAAAAAAGCTAAATATGTTTTAAGGACACTATTTTAATAGGTCCTTACTAGTGTACATTGTATTAAATTGTTATTAAATTATATTGAATACTTTAAAAGTTATTCAAGAAAAACCAATATCCAGCGGCGTCCTTCAGGGATACATATCTCCGTAGGGTTTATTTTTAAATTTATATTGATTTATTAAAAATGTAGTTGTTTTGCAGTACATAAAATATTGTGATACGTTTTTATACAATCTTCTACAAATTTAACACTGGTTACCCTATTTTCTTAAATCATATACTTATCTGGTAACCCCAATTTGTCGAAACAACTAATTTTCTAACGTGTCATTTTTAATGAGGGTACTTTCTGCATTGATATATTTTATTTCCTGTATCTTTCCAAGGCCGGCTATTTTAAAACACCACATCACGCTCATTTCAGGCCAAACAACATTAATAGAAAACAATGAAACGCTAATTAATTAATTAATTGATCATCTAACAGCATAATTTTTTCCCAGCGCCGCTTACATAATCAAATTGGTCTGTGGAATTGGTCGTCGGCGCATTAACGTTCTTCGCGGTCTCCCCACAAGTAACAACTTCCGTCTCCCCAATAAAAAAATAAAAGACGTGAATCATGCACGTAGGTAGGTAGTTATTAGGTGAAATTTCGGCGCTTGAACTAACCCGAACCCGGGTTTGATTTCCTTTCCTCGGCGACGGTCTTGTGAGAATCGTCGAAAATGTGTCATTAATATAGGTAGACGATGTCCAAAATATCATGAGTCACTACGTATTTATTCTGTTCTTGTGGATAATTGTGTGGAATCTTCCAGTTGTAATTAATTCTTTGCGCCGCGTTTCCTCCTTGATAACTTTTGGAGCTTAACCACATCCGATTTTTGTCTAATGCTTGCAATAATTTATTGTGGGATCTCTGCGCCACTAATGGAAAACAATGTCAATATACTGCGCCTGGAATCGTTTGTGTGAGAATTTTTGCCGGTTCTCACGCAGATTTGTTTTGGAAATGAACGATAGTGATGTTTTTATAATATTTATAGCACCTAGTCATATTTTTCCGGTAGGTAAGCCGTCAGTTTTAGATTGGAAAAAATTGAAACAAAGTAAATAATATTAAGAGATATGCTTTTGACGTGTTTGATGAAGTTAATTATATGGTGAAAGAAAATATTAGGATAAATCCGGGATAGATGGCGCAATTAGTCGTTGGAACATAGCTACGACAATTGTAAGTAAAGTGTTTTGCCATGGGCACTAATATACACGTTTCCATTACGTTCCTACGACTAAAATGTGGATTAAGTTTTTGATGCTCGCTACGTTCCGGTAACGTTTCCGAAACTTTACGCGACGTTGTGGTTCCATGGAGAGGACGTTGTGGCGTGGAAGCGACAACTTTTAAGGAACTTTAACACTCTGTCATATTAGTATATTTTTTGCTTTGTCTGACAGTCAATACTGTTACATTTCATTTCTTTCTACATATTTCATCCATTTCCTTAACTCTGAATCAAGTAGATATGAGGCAGATATTTAAGTGCAGTACGTATTACCTACGCAAGTGAAGCTTGCTGGCACTTATAAATATTAGTGTGCGATGGCCTGAACCTCAAAATTAAAATGAATGAAATTTTGTTAACAGATATAGTGATAAAATTTCCAAATCCAGCACGCGCCTTTAAAATGTATATGTTTTAATAAAAAAATTGTCTAAAACATCTGATATTATGTGCGAATGTGATACTCTGGATGGTAAAAGCTATTTTTTATTGTTCGTTGGAAATATCATCAATTTTTATGCTTACATTTAATCGATGTCATTCTACAACTTGTTGTAGAATATACTATTCCCGTAGTAGTTGAGAATACTTATTCCTACATTTTTATTTTTATTACATTTCTTCGTTTTGCTTTGCAAGTTATTTTGGATTGGCTTAAAGACTTTAAAAATAAAATTATAGTTAGGTATTAATTATATAACGAAATTAACAAGCTTTTAATTCACGAAAAAAAAATGGACACTCGGGGCGTAGCGGAGAGTTACATTTTTTCGAGAGGATTAAACGCTGATTAATTTTCCGAATGTAGTTCAACGTTTTATCTACGTCCACGGTCAAAACCGGTCAATTAGGAGAGTGAAAGCCGTGAGAGCAGGTGAAAAATTATGTTCAGCTGAATACTAGAAAGTCTTGGATTCGTCTCTATGGCATGCGTTTGTTTATGTGTCAACAAGAGTGAAAAAATTAGCAAAAGCGACACAAAAAAATTAGTCATAATGCTGGGATTTTCTTCATTCCGGTTGAAATCCAGCAAGAAGCTCAAGAAGCAACATTACCTCTGTTATTAGCGAAAAGCAGAACTGTGTTTTTCTTTAGTTTTGTTGGGTTTTTGCCACACTTCTGAAAAAATAATAAAGATTAATTAAATAAGCCCTTGTATTGTATTAGAAGGAATTGATGGAATTCGATAACTGGCGAAAAAAAGGGGCATAGAAGTAGAAGTAATTACAGAAGAGGTGCTACTATCCTACTTTCTCAATGCGAAGAAATGGTTTGTTGGCTCTTCGATGTGGATAAAATATTCCATGCTAAAATCACTGCTGAAAGTGCACAAAGGTATTGATATTTCGAAGTAAGGTAATGTTACTTCATATTTGAAAGTTGAATCATGAAATTATAAGCAAAGAATGCAAATATACTGAAGAGAAACCAAATCGAAGAATTAAAAAAAAAATACCGGAAAAGGAAGATTTAATGTAGAAAATACACGATTTTAATGTTTCAATTTATACATTGGGCTTTTTATTTTGAACTCTTTACAGGTTGCAATGATCATGGGAGTGACAGATGCTTGATGCAATGAATTAACCTTTTTGGGTAACACTCATGTCGAAGACAAAAGCGGTTACCTATACTTCATTCCGGATACGAAAACAAATATTTCAAGAGATTTCACGATCATGGAAGAATTTTTTTCAGTCAATGCTGTAGATTGCTTAATATGTCAAAAATACATCAATCTACTACCTGGAATGTGTGCTACACAACATGTAGGCATCAACACAATTTCGAAAACGTTTTCAAAAGTGGCTGAATTTCTTGGGTTCCCATATCCAAAAAGTAAGGTGTGATATCACTGTGAGCGTCATGGTGTTTGGAAATCGATTACGGTAGTGGAAAATTATATTGAAGATTTACTATCCAGCAAGATGGCAATTGCTGGAATAATCCAGGTGTCTTTCCTGACGAAGTTGTGGACCCCTTCAGTCCTTCAGAAACTTCTTATCGACTGTCGACTATCACTTAACTAGACTTCATTTGATACAGCCTGGAATGCGCTCATAATTACAATTACTTGTTTTTAAGAACTGAATTGCCAAAATTTTTGTTTCATAAAAGTAGTTGTTTAGTTTTAGGTGTGGAGCATAATAACAATTGTAAGAAACAGTGCAATTCTAAGGACACCTGCACACAATAAATCATTTGAATTATTCGTTCGCAAGGCAATCGTCGCCGACTGCTACAGCCGTAAAAATAGTGATATAACATACAAGTCTATAATATTAACGACATAACAGTATCAGCGGCAAAAAAGGCGGTGCATTTAGAAAATATTTCCACTAGCGCACATAAAAATCTTGTGCGCGACATTAGGTGGCCAACCTCTAATTAATTTTCGGTGTAAGCTTCCTGAATTCGTCTGAATAATTATGTAAGACCCATTATCCAGTTCACGGAACTACCCGTATGGGTCGGACGTGACCGTTCCTTACGATTATTGTTAATTTTTTGAGCCTACCTCGCGACCAGGACCGCATGGCTTAATTAGTGTACCGAACAGTTTCCCATGGCTCCGAACAGAAATTTAATACACTTAATACGGTAGCGGGGCCGTTCGTAAACGTTAAAAAGTGTCCATAATAAGTATTTGTTTATAATTTCCTAGAATATAATACCTGTTTTTATATTAATTTTTATTGCCGGTTGTCAACACGTACCAGACACTCGGAAACCCGTTCCACGGCATTAATCACATCGTCGCACACTCGTATTTTAATTCTGAATATCCGAAGAATTAATTAAAGCCGCAATAAATTCGTTTTAACACCTGCGATAAATTCGTCAGAGCGGGAATAAAGATCGGCGGGTTCCCATAAGACACGCGGTGCAACGAAGACATGAAGCAATCCAACATGTTTATTAACCTTTTTTGCCCCACGGGTCAGTTTAGATACAAACAAAAATCTGTAAATTTACTATTTATCTTTATTATTTTGGAGAAAAATATCACTATGTGTCCATAACTACATCTAAGGCACCTACGTCATACATTTAGTTCCTCTTCCTACTTGTAGATGAGCGCTAGCTGTATTTTGTTGTTTAACCTAAAAATTTAAAGTGTCTCGAAGTGGTTTCAAAGTGCACCTGGTGTTTTAAATTTCATGTAAGTATATGGAAATAAAAATACTCATTATGTTTGTTATACAGCTCAGAAGGATACTCTATGTTTACATTTACATAACCGAAAAAAATCAATGTGAAATATTGAGAAAAACGGTTTATTCCTAATGTGGCACTATGTATATAGTGTACAGGACAGGACAGAACAGTATGTATATTGATTGTGCCTGTTATTTCATTATTATTTTTCAGTGGAAATGGCTGAATTATTTCCTTACGACAGTGATGCTGATAATTTAGACGACAGCGATGATGAATACATTCCTGAAAATAGTGGCATAAAGTAGTACATCGAGCTCTGATAATAAAAATATAATGAAGAAACTCATGTTACAAGTATGCAATACAAGTATCAATACTTGATGACTTGATTTTTACTGTTTACTCTAGAGAAAAAAGACAAAGCAAAATACATATGGACATAGTAGAAAATGCTGAAGTATTATACTCGCGACAAGAATTCAGACGACTTACGTCATACGAACAAATGAACAATTCATTATATTTTCATCAAAATATTTAAGAAACTGCAACTGATAATAATAAAACTATATACTACACTAAAAGTTTGCATCATATATTGCACTAAATTGCCATAAAACATTGTTTTTAACGCGACCAAATATCGAAAATTACGTTGACAATAAAAACAAATGTGTAACGTCAGCCGTGACGTAAGACGTCTGAATTCTTGATTCGAGTATACCTATACCCGATTTTTCTCCGCCAAATAAAGACCCGTCTAAAATTGGTCGTCTTGTTAATTATTCTCAGTTATTTCTTACTGAAAATATTATAGAATATATTGTGTACCAATCAAATCTACAACACAACAAACCCTTGTGTCTGACTAAGGATGAATTAGAACACATGTATATTTATGTCCATATATGGATTACCTAGCCACAGAATGTACTGGGCACAAGGCACCCGTGTAAGTGATGTGATTCGTTTTAGTAAATTATTATTATAAATACATATTTAATACATACATAATTAATAATAGTTCTTTAAATTAACAAAATAATGTTGTTCAATTTTAAAATATAACCAATCACGGAAGAGCGAGCGACCGGTCATTGATGCGACTTCAATGGAAGTTTCTAGTATTTTCTTTGAGAAAATTAAGTTGATATCTCTCTTATACTTACTGTCATGTCAACTATTATCACGGCTATACCTACAAGGTTCCACAATTCATGATAGGCCTACTCGCCATCGTGATTTACTATCCATGCCAATACATCATTCTGCTATGTTTCAACGCAGCTTCAGCTACAATTCTGTTAAATTTTATAATTTGTTGCCTAGGGATATTAGGGACACCATCAGTCTTGCGTGTTTCAAAGAGAGGTCAAAACATTTATAATTAAAAGTCGCGATCGTGTTAATTAATGTTTTCTAGCATTCAATTCCTTCTTATTTATTTTTGTTTAAATTCTTTTCTCTTTTGCCTTTTTTGTCTTATAATGTGTGTGTACTATTTTTCTTATTTCCTTTGTAATATTAGTTGATAAATATTGTTTTCAAAGGGGTGGTTATATGAGCAACTTAGTTGGATATCGCCACCGTGATTAATATTTCTTTGTGTAATATTATGTAAATTGGTAAATAAAGACATATTATTATTATTATTATTATTATATTTTCAACATGAGTTATGCAATCATTTTTGTGCATAAAATTCGCACATTTATGCAATATTTATATAATAGGAGTATTTTTGAATTGCAGTGAATTATATTATGTCACTTAATCACTATTATTGAGCTTAATTTTAATATTATATACATTTGTGCAATTTTGAATAAACAGAATATTTACATATGATTTTTTATTAATATAAATTGCTTTAAAAGCACAATTGTGCAATGTTCACACCTATTATTCTTGACATCAGTAAATATTATTTTATTGAGTAGCTAGGGACCATTAAATGTAGACACTTATCGCGCATTCTTCTCCATCCGTCGGTTATGACACAGATGATCACCAACCAACAGCTGGCTATCAGCTAACAAGTTCGAAGCCAATATTTATCTGGTGGCACCGTTGTTGACAATGACAAATAACTGTGACTGTTTACTATATGTTTTTCAGGATACAGCAAACAGCCTAATATCTACATTGTGCATAAATAATTATTACGCTTAGTTTTAGTGAAATGGTGATCTCACTAATTGAAAAAACGTAATTTATGTTATGCTAAAGAACAAAAATATTTTGTAATTTTATGTATTTCTTGTCTTTAAATTAAAAGTTACAAATTGTTAATTTAATTTATACAAGTAATCAAGTGAATGTTAAAATTGATTAGTTCGACAAAATACTTTGTTAAAATAACAAAATATTGATATACTGTGAATAACGAATAGCTTTAATTTGAACAAAATGTATTTTTATCTTAACAACATTATTTGTATTATCTTAAACAATAAAAAATGAAATTTGTTTAATATCTGTTATTATTCATTCTCGATATTCATTCTCTTGTCAATTTTATCGTTTTCTTTTAATTTAATGTTTCTGTAAAATAATTGTGACATATTTCTTTATTTTATTATTTGAAATTGATATTGTACAGGTACATTTTCATATTATTTAATTTCTCATTTATTAATATTATTTTGCCTATTGCTTAAATTAAAGTTTCAATTTTCCTATCTCATGTGCATGCACATCTGGTTTTTATTTCAATACTTTTAAGATTTAGTGACATTTCTGTAACTCTATACAAAGAAACAAATGTATACTTTGTTCTATAATATTACTATACAATAAAACTTCGTGGCGACGGCATGGTCTCCAAACTTGACCACCGCTGCAATTGAGGGAGCGTGCATTAAAATTCTAATTATTATAAAATAATGCGCCCATATGCACTTAATTAATGAAGGTAGTTAATTACTAATTAAAACTTTCGATTGTTTCCCGGGTGTCATATGTTTCAAATGGATTAAAACAGTGCGGAGTGACTCATTTAGGACGTATTTACATCTCTCTATAAATGAATATAATTTTAAACAAATTAACGAACTGGTAATGCATACCCACACACACACATACATATACGCGTCTCTCCGGAAATAACCAATTACTATATGGAGACATCACTTAACACCATACAACTGGATATCATGTTAATTAATTCATCTTATTACAATTATACTTTGTTAATATATATATGTGAATTTGTCAGTTTTCATTAATTCGTCGTGTGAAACGTTAATTATCAAACAGCGTGTGTACCTTCCTCTGACGCGTTTGCTTTCCTGAAAACTTCCTTGAATTATTTATGCGCAATTGGGGCGGATTATGTTACTCAGAAATACAAATACGGATGATAGAAATAATTTGTATAGAATATAGAGTATCAAATTTCGAATTTTAGGCGGGTAAATCCTTTATTCCTCGCAATATTTAGCTAAATATTTTAATGAACAATTACATTTTCATGTTTCTCCGTTATTGTTCGATTCTGGAGAAAAGTAAAATCAATTTTATCCAGAATCACCTTATAATTGGACTTTTAGCCGCACATATCAACCGTCTAAAGTGATATTTTATCCACTAGTGGATTAAAGTAACTTTATTTCACTAGTCGAAAAATGAAAAAAGTAATGAAAATTAAATTTCATTTGTTTAGTTATTTACATGTAGAGTAATAATAAATAATAATATCTCTACCCCTCATTCTAATCAAGAGGATTAGCCCAGAAGTCGAAGCAGTCTTCCACCATCAGTGTGCGGGAGAGGGGGCGGCATATTATTATTAAGCAGGCCGGATTTGCGCCCAGGAACGACTTACGTTGGTAGGTCCTAACCACCAGTGCAGGAATGAGGGAAACCTGGAAAACCTCATTAATTAGGGGGGTAGTCCAATGTCAACCGGTATCAATCTCTCACATTGACCCAAGCTAACATTCTTCCAACCTACCATACCCGCAGAGAGGGTGCCAATCTCTCCACGAATATAGCTTATATACGGTCTACCGGCTGCGGGGGTCGAACCCACAGCGATCCAGTCACCTAGATTCAAGTACTGACGCCTTAAACCGCCCGACCACTGACCGATTCAAACCGATTTAGAGTAATAGGCATTTTGTTTTATCACATTTAACTTCCTTTCCGTTAATAACAACCCTTGTGGCATTGCCATCATTTTCGGAACGCATAATATCTTTCGAAGTTTATGCAGAATTTGCACAAGCTACGGATATCTTTTCTTATAAGGAACAGCTATATTTTCCTTGGACTTTCCTTGCAATGCCAAGTTTGTTAAATATGGACACCTCAACATAACACCATGCCGTTTAATGCTGGTAAAATCAGTTCCTTTATTAACCAGTAAGGTTGTTGAAGTGGGTTTCATACAATGGCCGAGGCCGAGAAGTACATTTTTTATTGGCATATCTTAAAAATAATGTATTGTGCTAATCAAATTGGGCGCAGAGAAATATATTTTCTGCATATTTAAACAGCATTCACACAAAATCCTTCTTATATAATTATAAATTTTCTAGAGTTGCTCTTCTTGGTGTCAGACATTGAAACAAGTGGGTAACTACTGTCAACGTCCGGTACTCTAGCATCGACGGGTACCAGAAACCCCCATTATTAGTGTATCCTAAAATAATTCAAAGTTCACTATATGCCTAAGGTAAAAGGTAAACATACAGGGTGTTTCAGTTCGAGTGAATCAAATTTTAACCACAGATAGAACTCGATAAGTAATTAAGAATTGCCTTATAAACCAAGGTTCTATGTCTCACCGTTTTTGCTCTACAGGGCCGTATTGATCGGTTTTTTTACTTCATATTATTTATGATATCTCTGGTATGGTTGTAACAATTTGATTCAAATCTGGTATGATGTTAATACTTACGAATGTCTATAATTTACTGCAAAATTTACAAATTTTTTGTAGGTCAGTGGCGTAGAAACGGGTAGGGTAGCGGGATTTTTTGCCCCAACTTCTACGCCAATGGCCTAATACTTATTTGGGGTAAATTTTTAGATTTCCTTTTTAGTTTTATTGGGTTTTGACACACTTCTGAAAAAATAATAAAGATTAATTAAATAAGCCCTTGCGCCAAACGGAACAGTCAATGGATATTTTTGCATTATCATATCTTACAGTTTTAATGATTTTTGGGAAATTTCTATTGTTTATTTCATTAATACCGCTACAAAAACGATTGAAATTAAATGAGCTCTACTTAATTTTTCATTTTATTGCAGTTATGCTTTTATTTTTTATAAGAGTTTTTGTTGCTTTTAGTCAGAAAAATCAATGACACAATATGCCATGAATTTTATATATTAAATGTTCTTTATATGCATTGTGAATATTTTAAAATTATTAAACGGATACCATACTGAAGTAGCATATTTGAGCTTAGTGTGGAGATAAGAACATTTTTTCTAAAACATTCACATTTGTAAAATTATCGCAATTTTCAACAATAAATTCATAAACTTTCACAGCCTCTGCTAACTGCATTCATATATGATTATTAAAAGTAAGATTCACATTAAAATCTACTTAATTAAGGAATGCTGTCTTGTGTAGATAATTATTTTACATTTTGATGTTATAGGTAGTTGGTTTGCAGTACACCAATTTAGAATATTATGAAGGTCATATTGTAACTTTAGACAATACTTACGTCATTTATAGTTGGAAATATTTTCAAGTCTTTAGCATTATAATTTATTATTATATTACTTATTATATGTTGATGAATAAAAGTGATTTCAAGTTTGAAAATCACGTTAGGTTGCAGTACATCGAGCAGGATTATAACCACATACGACCTCTTTGTAGTCTACAACACCCAGTATGTAACGTAAACACGAAGAAGTGAACATCCTCGCCAGCGAATGACATAACGCCGCTGAATATGTTAAAGAGCACGACCATACGTGCTAAATAAATTAATAGATGTACCCCATTAGTACTAATTCCGAATTATTCTAATTTCACAAATTGAACCGAAATGACTCACGCTCGCCTATCATTAAACTATTTATTGCCCGTTTTACAGCGTGAATTCATATCGCGCATTATTAGAATTAGAAAGAATTACCGGTTTCCGCTAAACAATTATTATTACCGTCATTATTAAAACTGTCTGGGACGCGACCCGGAATCGACGGTGAAACACCGCGATTGGGTCGTTTCGAAAATAGTAACTACTGTTGACGACAATGTTTCAAATAGTACCGGCAAAATTTATCATAAGTCATATATTTCTTATTGTTCGCTCTTGTACTTCTGCTATCGCCCTAAAATTAAAGAAAGCTGCCCACTCCCCATATGTCTTTAATGTTTTTTTCCTCCATAAGGAATAACATAGTTAATAGCTTTGAAGCGAATACAAAACCATTTATTTTTCTTTAAAATGTACCTACGAGCAAGTCATGTTCATTTTTTCTTGAACCTGTTGTACCTGCTCAGGTCTACAATGTCATTATGTATTTAGCAAATGCTACGAATTTCGGTACTTATGATATTATACCAAAACAAATATTGCAAATAATGGTTTTTTCCTGATGATCTTAAACTTTCTACAGACTCACTTTTTTTAAAAAAGCTACCATCCTATATCAAATATACCGATTTTAAGCAATAGTCAATATGGTTTCCGTATGAATCGCTCTACAATAATTAAGGCTGTGTAGTTGAGCAGGTGGTTGTGGGTTTTGAGAGTAGCATTTATACAGCGGCAACGTTCTGTGACCTCAACAAAGCCTTTGACTGTGTCATTAAACGCTGCTGAAGAACCTCATTGCTGAAGAATCATTTTATAGAAATCATAAACTTTTCTATCATATCCTTACGGGTGGAAAACAGTTTTAATATTTTATCCAATTTTAAATGTGTATTCTATAGGGTGCCTCAGGAGTATGTCTTGGGGCCTCTCCTGTTTATTATTTTCATTAATGACCTTTATTATTGTATGGCTTCTGAGGGATGCATTTTATTTGTTGACAACACAATTTTATTGTGCTCAGATAAAAGTAGAGACCATAGATAATTTTGATTTTGCCAGCAATGGCATACTTAAAGCTGAACCATGGTTCTCAGCTACTAAATTGAAGTGTTATCTTCTCCAGTGATGTTTCTCAAGATGAAAACCATGCTAAACTCTTAGGCATTACTCTTAATGACTTTCTCTGATGGACTTATCATATTTATAATCTCTGTGGGAAGATCTTTAAGTATATTCATCTCGTGAAAAGTTTTAATTTGAATGTACGTTATGGTATGTTACACTTACGGGGTGATTTTATGGGGGAACGCGAGATCAGCATTTAGAGTTTTTAAACTCAAAATAAAATGATTGTTCGTATAATTGCACAGGTTGAACCCTGTCAACAGTGAAAGCAACTTTAAAAAAAATAAAATCATGGCATTGCCCTCTATATATTTTATTGTTTGACCGAAATACATAGTAATTATTTAAGATTTAACACGAATTCCAGTTTGCACAATTACCCGACGAGATCTGCCATTTTATTCAGGAAAAGATTTCGACTACACAGATCAACAAATAATTCTATCGGTTTGAAGTTATAAAACAGTTTTTTTTTTAGAAGTAAAAACATTATGCATCACGAAATTTAATTAAAAAATTATGCGCAGTTTGTTCCCACTCAGAGCAGTAATATATGAACACTACCTTTTTGCTTTAAAATTTTGTTTTGGGTTGTTTTCTATTTATTTTTGTGTGCTCTATACGCATATACAAATTGCCTTCGAAAGTTAAACTTTTTCAATCCTTTAAGTGTTTTTTGTATCTCTCTCTTTGCTTATAATTGTTGTTTTAGTTTTCTTGTCTTGTTTTGGTTTCAAATATGTCATTATGCTGTTCATTTCACTTAATAATCATTGTTTTTGTTTTCAGTTCCTTAAATGTATTTTTTTAATGTCTTATAGTGTGACTTGCGCTTTTTGCATTAATATCCCAATCTTGTGTGTTATAAGACTTGCTACTATAATATTGTTAAATATATTAACGTAGCCAATCTTCTTCTTCACTCTTCATTTGGAGCCTAAAATTTTCCTTCTGCCAACGTAAAGTTATGTTTGCCTATCAACTCGATATCAATCACGTCATGTCTTGTAAGTTGCTATATACAGGAAATTTTATAAATTAATTTAGAATTCATATTTTGTTTTTGATATTGCGTTATAGTTTATGTGATTATTTTTTATATTATTATTAAATGTTTTTTTTTCTTTCATATTGTCATATTTTTACCGGCTGTGATTCATACTGTTTTCGTTTTTAGTTATATGAACGTCATTATTAACTGTATAACTTTTTGAATTAATAATTTGTTAGTATTTATATATTGATTTCCAAGCTTAACAAATACGTTAAACTCAGTTTTCTCTCTTAAAAAATCGTAGTAGGCCAGGATTTTGTCACATCAATAAAATTGTCTAGTTCAGTGACTAAGGTATGAGAGATTTGATTGGCTGCTCCTAATTTTACTTTAATTAAATCAAGTTTAAACTTTTGTTGATGAACCTACCTTAAACATTCTTAAACATGCTGCTCAATAAATGTTGTTCTCAGTTCAAAATAAAAAAAATCTGAGTACTGAACCTTGTCATTCACATACAAGTCCGAATCGAATGAATGCATACAAGAAAGCAGATAAAAATCCAGTTTTAACTTTTGTTGATGAACCTACCTTAATAAAATAGAGAACTCACCTGCTTCCTCTTTCTATCGTGGACGCATCAAGCTAACTGCAAAAAATCGATCCCTGTAAATAAAATAGAGTAAATTAATTTATTAATAAGTATACAATAGGCCCGCAAAATAACAGTTGCGGAGATATGGAGCACTATTCGATTTTCAAACATTTTATTTTATTAGGAATAAACCGACAAAGGAAGCTTTTAACAAACAAAAAACAAAGTTACAGAAGATGTTCAAGGTGCCCTCCGTCCATTTCCAAGCTGGCACGACATCTCCGTCTCAACGATATTCGAACTCTTTCGAAAACACCTTCCTTGGTTTGGATTTTTTGACACTTTTGAATCCCCTAGCGACAGCTCTTCCAGGCTATTTACAGGAGTACCATACACTAATGTCTTCAAATATCCCCAAACAAAGAAATCTAGAGGGTTCAGATTGGGCGATCTTGGAGGCCAGGCACGTTTTTCATTAAACATTTGGATGTGTATTGTAGGTGACAGGTTTCTAGATCCTGTTGTTTTACTAAACCGATTAACAGGCGCTGCTTACCTCAACTTTCTGCAGAACACAGTGTATGAGTTTTTGGAAGATATTCCTTTGAATCAGAGGCAACACATATGGTTCTAGCATGATGGTGGTCCAGCTTATTTTTCCATGGCCGTTAGAGGGCATTTACACCAAACTTTTCCACATAGATGGGTAGGAAGGGCCCGACCTGTTTTATGGCCTCCTGTATCTATATTGAGTTCCGAATCTTGTTGTTCACTTAACACTGGTCCACGTTAAATGGATACAATTCACAAAAAGCAGACAACCCCGTCAAGTAAATATAAAAGCCGAGGCAGCAATCTAATATTTAACTTTGATTGTTGGCCGGAATCCGGCAATAAAACGATAAAATCCATTCCAGATAAACATGCGGCCGTCCTCCCGAATTGGACGGACCCCGCGTCGTCTCAAGTCCGACGACAAATTTCAGCGGCCCCGTCCACAAGACAATATAATTTTCAAGTTGATAAAATCTGCGTAATTCCGTGCCCGGGAAATGAGACGTCCCAAAATGAGTCTTGACCGTTTTCTAATGGACCCGCTGTAACGGCGGCATGCCGTTTGGAATCGCAAACGGTCGAACGCCCCGTATAATAGAAACAAACGCCAGTCGACCGGCTGCGAATACAGGACGCATGCGACGGCCGCATTCCGTACGTAATGGCCGGCATTCTTCGCTGCTCTGTATCTACTGTCCCTTTCGGAATTATGTCGAGGGTACGAAATTCCCACTTTCAGTCGTAGGGTTTGAAAAAATTACTTACAAAGTTATAATCGTAGCTCAAAACGCGTTTTTAACCAAAAAGTACTAGAGTAGAGTCTGGGCATTTGTTAATAATAAAAAAGGATTACCTGGAAGGATGCATTATAAAAATCAAGAGCTTTATGATTCCTCTCAAAACATAGTTAATGGTTTTTCACAATATTTTAGCAGTGTTTTTCTTCCAGATAAGTTTGGTCGTTCCGCATATAAGGTGAAAAACACCTATTTTGTGCAGTATATTCAAATGCTTTTACCGCTATTGATAGAATTAATTTGTGGTTTTAATTAATAAAATAGTTTGACATACCTGATGATGTAACAAGAATTTGGGCCGTCTTACCCACTTTCCACAAACTAACACAAATGTTTCTGCTTCTTGTCCGTTTTGAACTCGTAAGTTATTGACGACAACTATGATATGTTTGCGTAAATCATCAATAGTATGTATCCACTTCTGTGCGATACACTTCATTTTTTAAATAGCTCCACAAAAATAAGTACAAAATGATTGGTATTAATGCTTGAACACGCTGTACATGGTAATATAATAGAGCCTCGTGTATGATACACCCCACTGCTGCAATACCTGACACAATTCAACTTTTTTTATAAAATACAAAAACACTGACAGTAGTAGTCTTTTTTGTTTCATGGCCTACTACGACATATTAAAATTTGTTTGAATTCCAGTTGCTTAAAGAATTTTATTTTTTTACTGGCAAACGGTATGTCAAACGAAAAAAAGTAAGGAACCTTTTCTGTTGTAAATTGAACAATGATTCTAGAAATAGCTTTTGTTTCTAGAAAAACATTTTTTTCATTAAAATTTTCTGAAGATCTGTCCGTACGCACGCCACTGGTGGAAGAAAAATAATATTTTTTTACGTAAAAATATGTATCTAGATTGCCTATTGAAAGGTTCCAAATTTCATTTAAATATTTAAAGTAGTTTTAAAAATATTAATAAATTTAGAACTTTTGATAAAAATATTGACGCCCTGTATCTTTGTAACGAAGCATTTTTCGAATATAGTTTATACTACAAATTGATATTATTTTGTGATTCTCTGTTTGTCTCTAAAGTTTTCGCTTTCGAAAGTGGACCACCCTGTATAAAAATATAAAACAATGAGGAAGAACAGAAGGCATTAGAAAAAACGGCTTATTTAATAATAGTATTAGACGACGCTTCATACTATTCAAGACTTTAAAAAAGGATTCCATATACTGGCAAAAAAAAGTGTATTCAAGAATTTCTTAAAATCCATAAAATTGTATACGATGCTAGTTTGAAAAAAGATGCTTTGCTGGATATAGTCGAGGACAATAATTTTGCTAAGAAATGCGCTATTGATGAGATAGCTGGCTCAGGAACAGTACCTTTCTACGATTGCATCGATACTACTGTATTTTTATCCCATTGAATTAATATGGAACCAATTGAAAGAGATATTCAAAGGAATAATGCCTTTCCAAATTTTGCAAAACAGTAATAGATGTTATGAAAAGCGAGGTAAATAAAATTATATCAGCTAATTGAAAAGCATGCGTCGCACATGTCATAAAAATTGGGGGAGACTGTATAAAACTGCACCTATTCATTGAGCTATTTTTAAAATAAAAGTGGTTTCATGATAATAATTGTTGATGAAGGATCGGATACAAGTGACGTTAGTAGTGATTCTGAGGAATGTTAGTGCTAGTGTGTTTTTCTTAATATAGTGTATAAGTGTTTTTATGGTGTCGTTGTTATGTAATATATTAAATATATAGGAAATATAGGTGTTGTCTTTGTTATACATAATCTATATATTGCTAGGATATAAATATATCCTACAATTATTTTTGTATAATTGTTCCGTTATAATTTTTTTGGTTTTGTTTTCTTTTAAAGAGGTATATTTTAACTTATTAGTTTTTTTCTGTTATGTACCCTTACCGTACTCATTCCTAATACCACCCTCCTAGCAGAAAACGATCGACTTTCAATTGCTCCCTTACTGGGACATAATAATTTAAAATTACACAATACCATCCAACATTTAATCAAAATATGTATTTAGAATTTGTTTTTTTTTTTTCAACCAATGAATTCGTTATATAGAGACTTAATTTTATTTTAAATTATTATTGGCGAAATTGAGCGTATACTTTAAGTACGGTTCTGTCTATAGCTCACCGGGTACTTGCGGAAGCCTTCTGTGTTATTATGGCAGTTTCTTGTTGTTTTTTATTTCCTTATATCGACGAAATAAAGCATGTCTCCGGACAGAGACTATTTGTTTTGTACGCCTACAAAATTTAAAATTAATGCGACAATGTTCTGTCAATTTTACAAATTTCGGCGACATAAATTTCAGCACCGGGACCTCGCCATTTTTTTGTCAAACCCACGTTATAGGAAACAACCCCCGGCAGTGTTCTTCCTAATAAGTCATTACTTTGCTAATTAGACTCGGAGAAGCGTCTATAAATTTCGCCCCTTTTTCAACAGTTACAATTCCAACCCTTTATCTGAATTTACCGATATCACCACCCTTATGCCAGCCCTTAAATAATTCCCTAGATCATTGACGCTTAAACCCTTTTTTAGCCCTCGCAGCACATGTGTCTCTGTAAAGAAATCATCCCCCGACGCGGTTCCTTCACGCACCACCCCCGTCTCTCTCTGGCTGCCGAGAATCTTCCCTTCGTAAGGGATGGGAACGTAGCGGTTGTGTGGCAGTCGCTTCGGGGGTTGGTCGTATCGAAGATGCGGGCGAATTCTACCCCTTTCGCTTTTGTTTTAACTGCAATGCTTAAAGAGACACATTAAAGTATAAAACTACCCTTGAGATGCGTACATTCTAATACGTTTGGCAGTTTGCTCGCCTAAAAGGGTGATTTTTCGACCAGATCTGTTGCACTGTTCGAGGGGGTCGGTTTCGAGTTATGGGGCGTTAAATTATCTGCCGATGGACTTGAAATGTGCGTGGAATTCCGACGGTTTTGGGTTGAAATGAAGATTTATCTGTCGGCGACGAATTTGGAAATTAATTACATATTTGTTATACGCAGATATTGGTAAACGACATTGACGACTTAGGTTTAAGTTGATAGAAATTATGATACAAAGAAAATATAACTTACCTGAATCTATGTACTGAGTGTCCCAGAAAATTTAGTGCAAATCTGACCATAGTCACCTGACACCAACGTAAGACGATTTATACTTACCTATATACAATGTGTCCCACTTTTCATGGAGCCGCCTTGGTATCTCGCTCACCTGATGTCCAAATACTTTGAATCTTTGGTAGTGAATACAGTATGCGCCAAAAGTATGGAATAAATTCAATAAAAACGAAACAATTATTTTTTGGGAAAAATTCTCGAACAGGTCGATTTTTAATTTAAAAAATACATATTTTAGCGTAAAATGCGATTTTTAAATGTCATTTGTTTTCGAGTAATGACGTCATCGATTTTTTTTTTAAATGGCAACACCATATTTTTTTCCTTGATTCTGAAAGATCGTGATTCTGAAAGATCGTTTAATTCTCTATCAGACAGTACTAAAATGTTGCCCTCTTACATAGGAAAGTTTTCGAGTAACAATTCTGAGGTATGTAAAATAAAATACACTAGATTAAATTTTATACATAAATTAAATGAACGAATTGCCATCCGCCAACTTCTTGACAATGCGCAAGTCTGTGAAGAAATTCTTCTTGCACATTATGAATGATTTCTGGGGTAACTCTGCGTATTTCGTCCCGAATGCGATTTTGAAGTTCTTCTAAATTACGTGGTTTATTAATGTACACTTTTGACTTCAAGTATCCCCATAAAAATAGTCAAGAGGTGTAAGATCTGGCGATCTTGCAGGCCATTCTATCGGTCCGCGTCGTCTGCCGATCCACCTCCGAGGAAAACGGTTGTCCAAAAATTTCGTACAGGGCGCGCATAATGCGGAGGTGCACCGTCTTGCTGAAACCATATGGTATCGTCAGGAATGTCAGGGAATGTCATTATCGTTAGGAAAAATTACTGCAAGGGCTGGAACAAGGTCATTTTCTAGAAACTCTAAATATCTTTGTCCTGTAAGGGTTCCTTCAAAGAAGAAAGGCCCTACTATTCTGTCGTCAACTATTCCAGCCCACACATTTAATTTCTGAGAGTGTTGGGTATGTGCCTCTGCCATCCAATGAGGATTTTCCCGACTCCAATATCTGTAAGTTTGACGGTTTACTGTACCATTCAGACAAAATGTGGCCTCATCTGAAAAAAGTATTTGCCGGTGTAAATTTCTATTTCCTTGACATACATCCATTAGAATTTCGCAAAAGTGTAAGCGGCGATCGGGATCATCTTCATTGAGTTCCTGCACAAGTTGAATTTTGTAGGGATGATATTTTTCCTTCCTCAAGATACGTAGCACTGTGCTCTGACTAGTGCCATTGTTTAATGCAACCAATCGTGAAGAATTATGAGTATTATCCACCATACTTATCAAAATGTTCTGTTTCTGATTTTCATTAATGCTTGGTCGTCCAGGTTTTGAAATATTTACAACATTGCCAGTTTCTCTAAATTTAGACTCTACCTTACTAACTGTTGATTGGCTGATACGGCGATCTGGATATTTTTCATTAAATAAATCGCAAACTTCCTGCTGAGTTCTAGTCATATTCCCGCATCCGATAAGAATTAAAATTTTAATTCTTTGAGTAACAGTTAAATGTCCCATAATACTTTAAATTGAATAATAATTTCTATGTCGCTTACAATACTTATTAGAAAGTCGGTGTGACAATGACACTTGGCAAAGATTTTCACCTACGTGATTCATAAAAGAACTATGGAATTCGAAAAACTTAACTTGATAATATTTTTGCTTTATTTTAATTGATTTACGTTTTCTAACATTCAATCGTCATTTACTCGAAAACTTGCCTATGTAAGAGGGCAAAATTTTAGTACTGTCTGATAGAGAATTAAACGATCTTTCAGAATCAAGGAAAAAATATGGTGTTGCCATTTAAAAAAAATCGATGACGTCATTACTCGAAAACAAATGACATTTGAAAATCCCATTTTACGCTAAAATATATATTATTTAAATTAAAAATCGACCTATTCGAGGATTTTTCCCAAAAAATAATTGTTTCGTTTTTATTGAATTTATTCCATACTTTTGGTGCATACTGTATACATCCATGAAGTGAGTCTTTAGACGTAGCCATATTTGATTATAGTCAGGCGTCCCATTCTAAGATGGAGAAAGGGGGGTCGATTTTCAAAAAAAAAGTATTAGCGATTTATTTAGAAAGAAACTAGTAAAATATTCTTAATCAACACCTTTAGAAACCCCCTTGTACAAGGTTACATCGTTGTGGGCTCAAAGGTGTTTCAGATATGGGCCGTCGAATACATTTTTTTCATTTGAGAGCCCATTTTACAGATACAAATTATTTTAAGTTGAAAAAAATTGTTTTTTGACGGCCTGTATCTGAAACATCTTTGAACCCACAACGATGTAATCTTGTACAAGGAGGTTTCTAAAGGCGCTGATTAAGAATATTATAGTTTATATACAGGGTGTAACTTTGATGGGGGGTCCGGTTTGGAGGGGGGGTACCTGTGACCCTTATAAACACATATCATAAGTTTGTTTTCCTAAATTCCGCCATAAAAACTGATTTTTTTTTGTTACCTTTTTTTCTGAATTTTCATACTCCGCCGCTGGTTAGGCCAGCGTTGGGCTAATCTAGAGACGCGGCCTTTATCGGTTGCTCCAGGCGTATACAGTAGTCCTTTGCGCTGTTGTCACATTTCATTATTGAAGTGAGAGATGGGCAAGATGAGAAATTTTACTGTTAGAAAACAAATTTCCACACCACCCGTGAGGTACTGTTTTTTGGAGCGTTACTTTTATTGAGTGGGTGTTCGCCTATAGCCCTATTATCCCACATAAATAAAAAATATATTCTTTTAAATAAAATACTCTATAAATCAACAACAATTCAACTAACAGAAAATTAAGTCAGAACAGTAATAAATAAATAAAAATAAATACATAATATTTTTCTACTCACGTGATGTTTATAGGGAGGTTTACAAACAATTTCTTAGGTACGTGTCGATCGGGATAATTCATCCGATATCGTCTTCTTGCAACTGCACTGTTTTCTCCTGACAAAAAATAGGCTCTAACCATATCAACTCTTTCTTGATTCGTATACATGTTTTTCATAATATTGCACACACTTGACAATAAAAGCACACTTTTATAAGTTATAAACTTACACTACACAAGGCACTGAACAAAATACCACTTTAAATTAATACGAAAATAAATTTGGTAAAACACAATACTGCACTGAACAAATTATATTTTGATTTCACTAAAAACACATAAAAACTCTCAAAAATACCCACCGCGTTACATCCTGCTCCTCATGCGACAAAGGAAACTGAATCTAAGTCAAAATCAAAACAAAGCTGTGGCATATCTGACTCATTGGCCAGTTGTTATTTTGCCGCTTTGACTACTGCCAATTGACGGTATATTTTATTCTAACAGGTGCGTGTTAAGGGTGCCATAACCACCACATTCACGTATGCTAACATCGCAAGTTATAGTAGTAGTTTAACTTTATATTTTTCGTATATCTGTTTATTTTTACATAAAACGACAAATAGTTTAATAAAATTGCATACATGTTCATTAACTATACATAAAATTTAATATAAATAATTCTGCACAATAGAATAGTAAACAAAAATGCAAATTTGATTTTGACCATTGCCGGGCACAATTTGTGTAAAACAAATTAACAACACAGAGTTTTAAAAGTGATAACTCAAGTTTATATGGTTCTTGGTGATAACTGGCAAGGCTTATTTTAATCGAACGAAGGTGTTGTCTGTTGGAGCCCTTCAGTATATCTATATCATATCCATCCTCCGTATTATGAGGTATTTTATAAACTAGGCCAGAGCAAAGGTTATTCAAGGGTCATTGACACACTGTTTGAAAAAAAACAAATACTTTGTATTAAATACTATTACTTTAAAAAATATTTTAAAACTATGTTAATAAATAAATTTATTTATTTTTAATTATGTAGGTACATTTTATAAACCAACAAAAATTATTTTACAACAAGCTTTGCTGACAATAAATTAATACCTAACGTATGCTTATTCATCCACCAATATTATTATTTAAGATTAATAATAATTATTAGTTAATACATTATACTTTAGACGACATACCTCTCTCTCATATCTGTATATTTTTTTACAAAAAACGATCTAGTCTGGTTTCATGTATTGTGTGCAGTATTTATGCGATATTTGTATTTTATAAACTAGGTCAATGTCACGGTTATTGAAGGGACGTTGATAAAACCCTTAAAAGTAGTATCAAAACATTTTATAAAACAGCAACAATTATTTTAAAACATTAAGTTTTACCGGCAATAATTAGTAGGTAACGTATTAAAATCCACCTAACAATACTATTATTTAATAATAATAATTAGTTAATAGATCAGTAAAGAATTGTATTTTTACGTACTCTTACATTACGTACTTTTTACAACACTCGAAAATGGTTTTAAGATCCATACTTTATCAGGATTGATAGAAAAGTATAATGACATGAGTCGCAATGTTATAAAAAAGCATATTTAAAAGATTATTCATTGCAGTTTTTCTTTTGTATCTCCCTTACTTAACATTTAGACGTCGGAACTTGTCGTATCATTGGCAGTTTATTACGATCAAACTGAGGTGTATACATGCAAAAATTAGTTTAACATAGGTATTTACATTGAATTGGTGCTCTGTTATTTCTAGTGACTCGCATCGCCGAAATCTCATCACAATAAATTGGAAGCTGTAGTTTTGCATATCCAGACTATTGTTTTCTGCATTCACATTACCTCACTAAAAAAATCCTCACTTTCACATTTCACGGCCTCACAATTATGTCAAACTATATCACTATTTTGTTATAGCTTCTGCATTTGCGTGTTCTAGTACTTTTGATGCGATCAGATGAGATCTTGTGGCAACATTTTCTTCCAATGCACCTGTTATAACGTGTTATTAATACGTAGTACACACAAAGCTACGTATGTACTGAATTCATTATAAAATATCAGCTTCCGTCGCATCGCGCTGCGTGGAATACGACCCTGGGCCTGAAATGACCGGACAAGTTCCGAAATCTAACTGGCAACGCCGTAGACATGGTTCTGCAGTGAAACTCGGACGCTGTGCAGGGCGGCGTGTATAGCAATTTGGGTGCAGTTTAAAAATTAATTATAACTCGGCTATTTATTTGATTTAAAAAAAACTAATTTCAGATTAGCAATCTAGGGAACACGGACTACCCCCCCTCTAAACCGGACCCCCCTTCAAAGTTACACCCTGTATATAGTTTTTGTAAAAAATCGCTAATACGTTTTTTTAATCGACTAGGATTCTCCATATTAGAAGTAAACGCCTTTTAATCGACTAGGATTCTCCATATTATAAGTGGACGCCTCTGACTACAATAAAAGATGGTTACGCCTAAAGACTCACTTCATAGGTGTATATTCACCATGACTACGTCTAAAGACTGTCACCATGACAGATGTCTACTATGTGAAAATGGTAAAAAATTGTTACTGTTCTGAACTACGTATTTAAAAAATCAATATTGCTGACTAAACAAAATTTGAAAAAAAAGTTGACATTGTTTCTTTAAAAAAGTCTAATTCATTAAAAAATAACAATTTGCTTGATATGATGATGATTGATGAATTTCCCGAATAATTTCTGTTAAGATTAGTTAGAAAATGACCCTTATTTATAACCGATTTTGATGAAATTAACTATCGTTATCTCATTATTTTATTTTTATAGGAACTTTGTTTACTTTTTTTGGCTCATTTTTACTGTTTTGAATTTTGTATCAACTTTTCCAAACATCCTATATTTGTCTTTTATTCAACAAATAAGAACCGTTTATTCATAAATGCATGTTTAATGTATTTTTATAGAAATGTTTGTTATACAGCTGTGTCTTTTTTGTTGCATAATTATTGTACTGATGTTATATTTTTTGAGTTTTGTTTTAAATTATAACCTTGCTATTGTTTTGTTATCTATAATTTATTGTGTCCTCATCCCATAACTGGGTTAGTCCCGTGGAATGTATTTAAAATAGAAAAAATATCCCATTGGACTTGGGGAAACGGTTGCAAATTCATGCAGAGAAAAGCAACGCATCGCCTACAAAAATGAAGCGCCCCATTGAAGTATACCTCCGCGAAAGCGATTTCTTTTTGTGGGGGAAAAAAGAGTAAATTCTATTTCTGCATGCAGCGCTCCCCTTTGAGTGCGGCCCGCACACAAACGATTTATCCATATGAACGGCCTTATTATTAGATGAACTACCGAGGAATTTATTTTCCAAACTAATTACATCTGATAATTGTCTTTATGGCGGACTCAATGCCGTCGAGTTTAATATTTTTAAGTCCGTTCAGGCGCGAATCAAAATAATTTGCGCGGCCCTTTGTGCATGCTTATTCTTTTGTGCGTTTACTTTGTGTGCGCCTAACTTCGTTAAGTGTATTGTTTTTTAGTTTCTGCCGGCTCGGTACGTCCGCTGACCGATATAGCTACAGTCAGATTTTTGTATTAGAATGCAGCTTCGCAAAATGTTCGATTGGGTCATCTGGAAATCAAAATAAAGTTGATGGAGTCTAGAGGCATTTATAGTGGTCTTTAGGCTTTCACGGCCGGTGCTATAACATTTGATGCATAGTGATTTTCCGGGTTGTTATGTTGTGACTTTTGGTGGTTTAAATGCACACCCCTAACATTAGCCGGAATTCTTTTACCTGCCCTGGTTGTTCTCGGGCTAGGCTCTGTAGGGACAGACTCGCTATCGGTGTCTCTGGGAGGATACCGTATTTATTGCGCGACTCTCGTTAGCTCTCGCCTACCATCGGCCGTTATCGGAAATTGTAGACGCGCTAAATGGACATTCAAAATTTAAAGATCCGCCGTGTTTTATTCGTTACTCTTTCCAAATAAATTAATACACGTCAGCATTTTAAATGCAATAATAGGACTTTGGGAAGAATAGGGCAGATATACAAATAAAATTTAGTTTTCTATTATACTAAGTATAATATTGATACCTATTATGTTTACTAGTAATTTGCAATAAAAGGACTTTGAGAATAATAGGACAGATATACAAATAACATTTATCATATATTTATGCCATTTTATTAATAAACATGAATAAAAACAGTTACAAATATGGAGATTATTGTAGTGTAACATACCCGGGTTCGTTCAACATTGTTGAAAGAGGAAGTATTTGGCCAATAACCGAGAAGATTTACCTACGTTGCCAAGTATGCTCTCCTTTCTTGTTATGGTTATGGAGATATATGGTCCTGTGTATTTCTGTCCTTCCTCAGACCGTAAATTTCTAGAAGGATTAACGATCATTACGTACCATAGTACTGTGTTACCAGGCGTGGACTCAGGAAGACCGTGGACACAGAGCGAAAGGCACGGACCGTTGTAGAGGATCCTGAAAACGATAGTCGATTGCGACATTTAGATCTCAAGAAATTGATTTTGCAGCAGCCGGACTATTGCATATCAGTGATTGGAGGGGATGGTATGCGTACAGTATGTTGCCGAATGCAAAGTTTTTGTCTCTTCTCTTATCGTCCACATTGGGTGCTGCATTTCACTCTTCAAATCGAATTAACCGCTTACTTTGGTGTAGAAAGAGGATTCAGTGGGACTAAGAATGGAATCTGGTGGCCTTCTGTGACGAATCTCGTTTTTGCTTGGGGATGCATGATGGTCGTGCAAGGGTGAGAATGTGACGTGGTGAAAGACACCAAGAGAGCGTCCGTCCGCCAGACAGTAGGCGCTATAGTATGGGGTGCTATCGCGTATGGTAGCATATCACCACTAGTTTTCATTAGAGGCAACATGACAGCACAACGCTACATCCAGGAAGTAGTGGAGCCATATGGTCCATATCTTCAGGCCATCTAAAACATCAGTTTCCAGCAAGACAATGCTTGATCTTATGTTGCCAGACAAACAACAACTTTTATGGATCAACATCAGATCAGCCGTTTTCCCTGGCTTTTAAGATCGTCCGATTTGTCATTTATTGTATACCTCTGGAACATGATTGGACGCAGACTGCTACATTTATACTACTTTATCTTCTACTATTCCTATCTCCATTCTCATACCAAGACAAGACAATAGACTGGTGATTTGATATAGCAATGATGAATTTTTTTGAGAAATGAGTCAAATTTTGTTAATTTTATCACTAAGTCAGTTGTGCCATTCGGGAGGGGGAGAATGTGATAAAAAGTGTACCATTAATTTGAAAACACCGAAGATTTGTTAACAGAATATTTCACTTAAAATCCTTGTAACAATGTTGACGTTTACTATCAATTTCTGCAAATGAAGAGTAAAAAATAAAAGTCGACATCAAAAACTCATATTAGTGAATTACAGCACCGGGCGATACAATATTCAGTGGCTTAATTTTAGTATTTTCGATTATCTGTTCTCACGTTTATGATATAAAGAATAAAAATCAACGTGTTATTTAAAAATTATCCTAATTTTTTATTTAAAAATTATCCTAATTTTTTATGTTCCACCAATTCCTATTTTTAGATACAATTTTTCAAAATACTCGATAAGTACAACTTGACTTGATAACATTTTTTTAAAAAAATTAGCAATTCGAGCCTTAATACCTTTAAAGTAACTTTATACCTACTTGGTTGCGATATTTCTCGTTGCTACATATACTAATGACTTCATCGGCCCTTATCCCCCTGCCAAATGAACAATAAAATCCAGTGTAAATATTAAATATTCATTACGCCGTTTAACAAACTATGGTTAGTTCGTCCCGTCGAAGTAGGCACTAATTAACCAGCAAGATGCGGGCAGCAGTCATTTGTTTTTAATTGAGGCGACTCGATCGCTACGACGCTCCGCTCTCTTCTCCGTCTTTCCCCGCATCTAGGGCGATCAAGAGAGAGACGGAGAATCTCTGTGAGCGAAGATAAAGGCGATCCAGCGGCTAATTAACAGTTTTAATAATGATATACTAATAAAGTGAGTTTGTTCACACGAATAAAATGACTCAGATATTTTGAATTATCGTCAGCGCGATGTTGTAAATTGTGTGGAGGTCCGTCACACAGTCCGTTACTGTCCTGGGTCTGCGGGATGGATGGGCTCTTACCAGGAACAATTCCATGGACGCTTGGCCGTGCCACTGCAGCGTAAACGACCTCTCGGATTGCTGGTGTATTTTTTTAAATAATGATTATGTGGGAAATGTGGGATGGAGTCAAATGGCATCGGCGTTTTGGCTTTATATTTAAATTCGGTATTTGTTAATTACAGCCTATAGGTCAATTAACTCAATTTGTATCTGAGAAAAATGTTCCATTATTTAATGCAGTTCTCGGAGTTAAATGGGTAGGTAACTTCATTTACTCAGAAGTTTATTGGGTTGGTGGATTATATCGTGGCTGATCTCAACATTTATTTTAATATTGGAGATGTTTGAGGAATCGGTTGTATGACGCTAGATGTATAGCAGCGTCGGCTCGCCAGGTGACGTATGTGACGCTCAGCTACCGTTTGTACGTGCAATTTATATTAAAAATATATTCTACTTGTTCTTTAGTTAAAAATACATGGTTTATGTTCATCACATTATTTATTACTATCAATAGATATGAAAAATACAGGATAATAAAAAATAGATATCATAAAACGTAGAACGTTAAACGATTTGTCAAACAAACATTGCCCTTCCTGAGTGCGTCTACCGATGTTGTACGATGCATGAGCAAAAACGGAATATGCATGACGCTACAGTTTATCATCTTACTTACGGTGATTGCTATGATAACTAGGACGCCTCTAGCTTACCAGAATTAGCGGGTGCTGCGGAGGTCGAGAACTGCTTTATAGTAACGTTGGCTTTTCAGCGAACGGAACACTGAATGGTTGTGACGTATTCGTCAGGGCATAATTCATTGTCATCATTGAAACTCTGTATTTACAGTGTGATTTTATGTGTTTTCTTCATCAATTTCAGTTTAGTGCAGCTTATAAATGAATTTTACAATTAATCTTTATTTTGTATGTGTTTCAGTCTTTAAACATACTCAATTTACCACTAATGTACAAATATTTTTGGAAATATTTGGAGCAAGTTTCTCAAAAGAACACAAAACATCTCTATAATTATTATTTGGTTGTTATTAAATTACGTTAACTGCAATATCTGTACAGATTTGTGCTGCTGCTTCCTGCAAAGGTAACCCTTGAGAATGAAAGTGTAAACTTAATATATAAATTTTCGAAAGCAAATGATTAATAATAATAATAATATATATCACTACCTCTCTTTCTAATCACGAGGATTAGTCAGGATGTTGGAGACTTGTGCGTTAGAGGGAGCGGCATATTATTATTATGCAGGCCACATTTGCTCCCAGGAACGACTTACGTTTGTAGGCCCTAACGACCATTCAGTACAGGAGTGAGGGAAACCTGGAAAACCATTAAATGGTGAAACCAAACAATATCAATCTCTCATATTGGCCCAAGCCAACATCCTTGCACCCTACCATACCCACAGTGAGGGTGCCAATCCTCTCCGCAAATACTACGGTCTACTTGTTGTAGGATTCAAACCTACCGGCAGAGTGGGCACCTTGATTTAAGTACTGATACATAACATAATTATTAAAAAACTCTATTTTCTATTTAGACTGTTGTAATTTTTACTTATAAAAAACTAATTTTAAAAGATTATAATTTTAAATGCTTGTTAAAAATACGTTTGTTTTAATATCGTTAGACATTTTTTCCCACTAATGTAGTTTTGTATTGTATGTATAATTTTCTGTTAAGCCGCTTCCACAACTTCTGCTGACAAATCGAACGTACTAAGCAATTGTCTTAGTTACGATTCTTGATTATTTGTGTCGGGTGTTCTGTTCTTCGCACGTTCTGAATATTTAGATTAGTCATATGCTTCTATTCTATGTACTAAAAAGAGTTAAAACTTATCTGCGTAAAGGTTCTAAGGTCGGTTTTTGACCCCTTTTGTTTTTTTTTTAATTTTTTCGCCAGTATGTCATAAACAGTCGATTTGACCGTAAACGGAACCTCAAACCCCCCCTTTATTCACTCCACAGTCCTATTACCTCCACAGTCCCTATGATAAAATAATAGGGTAGCATAACGTCTTGTAAGTGACTAACTATTTACCAAACTACTACCCTTGAGCCCTTTTACATATTAATTCACTCATACCCCACCTCCCCCAAACAGTACCCCTCCCCGCCCCCACTGATTTTATTGAAACTACTTTTAGCGTTACCCACAACGAGGTGGACTTGGAAGGTATTTGTTTCTTTTGTGGTGCTTTATAAATAAAAATCAGCGAGGTGAGGGGTACCGTGGGGGGGGTATGAGTGAATTAATATGTAAAAGGGCTCAAGGGTAGTAGTCTGGCAAATAGTTAGTCACTTACAAGGCGTTTATGCTACCCTATTATTTTATCATAGGGACTGTGGAGTGGATAAGGGAGGGGGGAGAGGGTATTTGAGGTTTCGTTTAGGGTCAAATCGACTGTTTATGACCTATACTTACTGGCAAAAAAAAATTGTTTTTGAAAAAACAAAAGGGGCCAAAAACCGGCCTTAGAGGCCCTCCTCCATATATGCCAGTGGTAAAGTGTTTTATTGTATTTATCACAGCTACGTTCATGTCCAATGTAGTAGTAGTCCAGAAGTTTGATTGGAGGCGCCTTTTGTACTTTTTCAAATAAAATATATGAAAGTCAAGCAAATATTCTTGTTAATTATTTACGATTGCCTCCCAATGATCTAAGATGGAGTTCTTAGAAAGTCGTTCGATACACAGTGGAAAACATGGAAGTCTGATGGCTTAAGATTAGAAGTATAGAATGCATAATAATCTCTCAACTGCGACTCCTCAGTAGCTGTGAACTACAGAAAGGATTTATATAACAAACTTTAAATAGTAGTCAGTTCTTTGATATATTTAATAGTCCTGGTTCCGAAAAACAAATATACGTTATATCTTCCAGAGAATTGTGTTTTCCTTAAACTATTCTTTGACAAAAAATCCTACTGTACTATGAAAAAAATGTTAATCCATTCAGTTTTCCTCGGATGACAAAATTGGCTCTAAAACCAGCAGTGTAGTTATACAGTTACATGCCTGTCATTCTTGAAAACATTCTTAATTAAAATTGGAGCAGCTCCTATATATAAAAATAAACAAATAAAGAGTTTTTAGAACGCTATAAGGACCCGCTGAGCATTATATGTGATTAATAAAGTTCCATCTAATGGGAATATACAAAAATAGAAGGGCTCATCCGTTACGAGAGCTAAAATAGTGCGACAAACAGGTGCAATTGAGGCACTGCTACTATTAATTTAGTCGGTATCTAATTTAGGTCGCAGATGGGAGAAATTCGAGTCATCTTAAATATTAGGTAATTAAAAAAATATATCAATATGACCTGTAACATCTGTCAAACGATGTGGAGGGAATGGCGAGCCTGTTTTATTCATCACTTCAATTATTCCCATTTCTATAAGTCAATAATATCGTATAATTACTGACTCATCACTCTCGTGTACTGTTGAACTTGTGTGTCAAGTGATGTCAGACATGTGTCGATATTATCGAGAAGCTACGGAAGCGTATTCCTTATGTGTTTGCAGTTGGTGAACTGTTAAATACGTATATGCAAAATAGTGAGTACAAGGCTGTTAATTTTAATATCGAACAATTGAAGATGCTTCTAGGGTCAGGGGCGCCTATGGTAAACATTCACTTGTTTCAGAGTCGACTTCTGGTTTACTATTATTGTTAATTTAGTTTTTTACGTATACCTATATTAACATTTAAATAGGTTTCACAAATGGTGATAATGATGATGATGATGATGATGTCACCTGTCACAAAGGTTACATATCTTGGTACGATCAGCAAATTCAACTGCTTTTGCCGCTATTGTTTTTGTTGTTTTAATTAATATAATAATTTGACATACTACAACTGTTAGTCCGTCTTATCCAATTTCTACCAACTAACACAAAATGTTTCTGGTTCTTGTTCGTTTTGAACTCGTAAGTTATTGGCAGCAGCTATGATACGATCACGTAATTCATAAATAGTGTCTAATTTCGGTGCAATACATTTCATTTTTTAAATAACCCTACAAAAAGAAATGTAAAGGATTTAAGTCAGAAGATCGTGGAGGCCATGGTACCGGTCCTGTTTGTTCAATCCATCGTACTTCATTACTTCCGTACATTTTGTCAAAAATGAGCAAAGGTCGCGCCCGCGTTGCACTATCGCGATAAAAGTAGCTGCATTTGGCACATGTCTACCGGGAAATCGTTCGAGACACGAATTCACATTCAGTCTGTAGCCAGTTTAAAACATATTTGATACTTGATAAATTAATGTAAACACTATTGCAAAAACTTTAAAAAATCGAATTTCAGTATTCGGCATCGCCTGCATTCTGATGACACTAAAGACTAGAATAGCCCAACTATGCAAAGGCTGAATATACTACTACTGCAATTTTTTTCTCGGAAACTAAGGATTTTATAAAAAAACTCAGGTAGATTAATTTTGGATATTTATTGAATCCAACCTTTTCTATTGAGTTCCTTTTTCAGCTTATGTATTTTCTTGATGTCAAAGAGCATACATGATTTTATTGATAGGAATTATAGGAACATTTATATTAATTACCTTTATAATAAAATAATAAAAGATATGTTCAAATTAGGTTTCCTCGTATATTTCCAATTTAAAAAAAAAACTACGTAAATTAGACAGTTGTCTCTTCATAAGATGGTGTAACAACAAGGAAAAGGAGTAGGTCGACGTCGAGCTGCTTCCAGTAGTTGCTTATCCAGTATCTGTTAGTGCAGAGTACCACAAATATCATAATATTATAAAATCTCGAGTATATCCTGTATAATTATTATGAAAATGTGTATCAAAATACTTCGTTAACCAATTATATTATTCAAGGAGCATATACTGATGGCTGTAAAGGTTAAAGGTAAATATCACCCGAGTGAATTACAGCTATTAAATGCAAAATAGTAGAATATTATACAGGGTGTCCCATAATGATGTGCGATCCATTGGAGGGTGTGTTCCTTGGGTCATTTTAGGGGGGGGGGGGGTTCTTTCTATAACAATTTTCGATTTGAGCCCTTCCTGGCGAGATAAGGACTTCTAAAAAATTAAAACATTTCGGTTTTCATTTTTTTTCTCAAAAATGGTTAAACTTATAAATCTGAAAATCGGTGGCTACATTTAGTTAATTAAGTGACATTGTTGAGTACGATTTTTATTTTTACCAAATGTTTACAAGGGTGGCAACCACCAACCTCTGTTGTTTTTTTAATTAGAACTTTTTATTCTAAACGTTTCTCGATATGAAACAATTACAGTAAATATAACAATCAATTTACTAAATTTTTCCCCTCTTAGTATTTTTAGGCAAAGACACGCGTTTTCTTTTAAAAAAATTAAATCCACATACGTACATATCCTCGGGTGTGGAATATGCAAGTAAAATAATTTATATGAATCGATTCACATGTAGCATTTTAATGAGACAGCAATGCATACGCATGTAGGAGGTTTTCAAAAAGATACATGTTAGTACAAATTAACAATCTGGATATTTAATATTTATTAGTTGTAAAAATCCGTAGATCGTAACAGAAATCCGTATACCTACGGATTAACCCGTAAGTCTGGCACCACTGAGTGCATTATGTATATCGTTATCAGTCGGCGGTCGAGAGGTTAAGGCCCACTCTACCGGCAGGTTCGAATACTGCGGCAGGTAAACCATAGAGCAGCTATATCTGCGAAGAGGATTGACACCCTCTCTGTGGGTATGGTAGGGTGCAAAAATGTTAGCTTCGATCTAAGTGAGACACTGATACTGGCCGACGTTTGACCACTCCCCTAATGAATGATGTTTTTCAGGTTTCCTTGATTCCTGCACTGAATAGTGGTTAGGCTATACTTGCCAACGTAAGTCGTTCCTGGGCGCAAATGCGGCCTGCATAATATGCCATTCCCTCTCCCGCACAAGTCACCGACTACTGAGCTAATTCTCGTGATTAGAATAAGGGGTAGAGATACCCCTTATTAATTGAAGAAACAAACTAATAATGCGTGTATTATAATGTAGTTGTGGACAGACATACTTATTAACACGTCTTGTAATATTTGCTCAAAAAAAATTCGACAGATTTGTGAAATTTTTACGAAACTTCTGGCCTGTTCTCTATTCCAGATCTTAAACCAGCCGGGATTAAGGTAAACGGGCTAAAAATAACCCCTAAAGAGCCACACATCACAAATGCATCGTCCTTTCCGGTGTCCCTCCGACCCCCTCCGGCAGTGGCGGAGACGCCGGGCAGGCGGCGCGCCTCACGGCAGAACTTAATTCGGCGATTCCGGCGCTCAGTCGAGTCGCCGGGACGCGGGCCGCCCCCGGACGGCACCCGGGCCACCGACGGGCCGCTGTTTGCCCCACTGAATCATTTATGGCCTCGGTCAACCGGTGCCTATACGGCATAATAGAAAACAAAGTTAATTACGCCGCCGTTCGCCTAAGAGAGGGCGCGCGCCGTCGAATTAGGGATTGTAGCATTCAATTTATGAATTATTAGCGAGGGCTGCTCGGCGGTAGACGTTCGTTTGTTTCTCTATTTCCACGTTTATTTGGTAAAATTTATATTAGATTAGACCGCTAACTAGATTTTAAGTAAATGTTGGCTCGGAGCTTGTCGGTGGCTGGGGTTTTTCGGTTATTCCGGTTGTTAATGCACGGCGAGGAGCGAAGGGGAGGCGGTGCGTTCGGGTTCGGCGGGGGAGGTTGAGCGTTTAGCTTTTGTGGAGGATGGGGGGGGTGGTGCTTCTAATTGCGGGGTCCAGATATAGGGGAACGCAATACTTTGAAGTGTGCATATTGTCGATCTTGTTGAGCTCAAGTGGAGGAAGGAGTACTTTTGGATTCAAAATTTGGCACTTTCTTCTAAAAATGAAGAATTTGTCTTGTTCTAGATTTGGCACAACAAGTTGATAAGCTTCTTTTTATATTCCTTGGACATGACATAGTTCATGGACTTCAATTGACATTAAAATTTGTATTTTACAGAACTAAATTGTAATTTTTAGAAATCAACAGATACAATTATTTATATGTAATTCGTAAACTAAAATAAATACTAATCTCTAGTTATTAGAGGATTCAAATTGTCGATTTTAATTACCTACCAATGGATATAATTTGCTAGTATTTTTCTACAATATTGTCAACAAAGGAGATCTTAGAGAGATGGCTTACAACTGGACACATATTTTAACTATTTTAAATTAAAAACTTATTTGGCATAGATACGAATATCAAATTATTTTATTGAATCAAAAGTATAAACATATTTACAATCGACAGTGTGTCAATGTTACACAAGTGAATTTCAAAACAATAAAATGTATCAAGTTACAAAGGTTACTATCAAACCAAACTATGTCTATCCTTCTTCCTCTCTCTAAGAACTAAGCGATAGACTTGCTGGCTGTTCACATAGTTTCAATAGATAGTATAATTCTGACGGAGTCAGCATTTTCCGAATGTGTATAAATACTATTGAAACTGGGCCAAATGCAGCCACTCCATGGCCAAAGATCGGCGGTCAGCCGTTGGCTGGCTCTGATCCCTAGAAGAGATACAAGCGCAAAGGTCCACTCTATTGTAAGTATGGTTGTTATGGTTTTAATAAATTTGTATTAAAAGGTTGAGTTTCTTTGCCTCTCGCAGAAGCCAAGCGAGTACCCCAACACTATAAGAGAGGTATTATTTTTATATGTTTAAAGGTGGTGCAGGACAGTCACACTTTCCGTGACATTTGATGGAAGTCCCAGACTCCCACTATAGAGTAACACATACTCATTACGTGACAATATGAATGAAATAAAAATACTCTACAATTTGAGAAGTAAAATGCTTCTTTAGCTTTTACTTTTGAAGACGTATATTCCTTTGTTTGATCTACGATATATTTAATCTATGTAACATCTAACAACTTTGTTTTATTTTTTCAAACGTATCTCCGGAAGAGATCATTATTTTTCAATATCACGGTTTCAAGTCTGTCACTTTTATTGCTAAGTCTGCGTTTCGCAAGGGTCTGCATTAGGTCCCCTTCTCTTTAACTTGTTTGTGAATGACTTTTGCCATGGGATGAATTCAGAAGTTCTTTTATATGCTGATGATTGCAAACTGTTTCGCGAAAACACCTCCTTCGATGACTGCTGTTTCGCGAAAACACCTCCTTCGATGACTGCTTAATCGTTCAAGAGTGATATTATCGTTGTGTGATATTAATTTGTTAAATCTTAACATTTCTAAATGTAATATTTTATCTTTTACCCGCAAAACATTAAACATTAACTAATTTTCCCTATAAGTACTATTGATGACATTAACATGAACAGATGTTTCCAACTTAATGACCTCCGAGTAGTATTTGATAGTAAATTAACGTTCTCTGATCACATTAATAGCATTGTTTCAGAATCTTTTCGAAATTTAGGTTTTGTTATAAGGGACTCCAAGTGGCTTTTACGGACGGAATCAGTTAAACTCATTTTTAGTGCTTTTCTTAGACCTAAGTTAGAGTATGCCAGTATTATTTGGAACCCTGGCTATATGTTATATGTAAATAATATTGAGTCCGTCCAAAGACGGTGAAACACTTGTGGTTTTCTGCTGATGGTGTCTATCCATGTCGTGGTATTTTGCAGGATGTGCTAAACAATGGGTTTCATGTACAGTTGTTGGAAACGCGTAAAAAATATTTTGAAGTATTGTTTTTATATAAAATTTTGAATAATATAATTGATTGTCCCCAACTACTTTCACTTATTAATTTGCATGTACCGAGATTACCAGGCAGGAACTTAAATGTTTTTTATCCACCGCTAGCACATACTAGCATTTTAGATTTTTCTCTGATGCATAAGATTTTAAATGATTTTAGTCTCGTACAGAGGGATTTCCTTGGCGCTCCAATGTAATAATAATGTTTTTTTAACATATTTATTGATTGATTTTGTAGATCATTCATTTGGTCTCCAGTTTATACTCGAAATTCATTTAATATTTTTGTTGTATTTTTGATGTTATGTATTAGCTACTGCGATTTTATGTTTGTTTGTCTTTTTGGATTGTATTTTCCCACCCTGTTAATGGCCTAGGCTGTTGGGTGGTGTACTTCTAAATAAATAAATAAATAAATAAATCATTACTAGAACTAACTTTAGTTTCTATTTTGAAGGATTAATGTATGGATTTTAGTTTAGTTAGAAATAATGTTTACAATTTTCACAAAGCATTCCTAAGACTATGATAAAAAACGATGGTATGTAGTTCTTAAGAAATTAACTTAAGTTTTCAAAGTACTTACTTAGCGGACTAAAACTGGCTAGTGTCGATTTTAAACCCTATGGTTCAAAATTTTTAATGTTATGTACATATGTTTCAGGTATAATTGTGTTTTATTCATGAACTAAAGTTGTTATTATCTATTTTGAACAACTGAAGTGTCTATTGACGACAAAATTTGCTCTCCACTGCACTTTTTAATCTGTAATTTTATAAATTAAAGTATAATTTTTAGTCCTTCAGAATTTAATTTAGTTTTTAATTCCTCAAAAACAATCATATACCAATGCAAGTAGCAGCTAGAGTGTGTATTAATTCACATTTTTGAAACATGGCAAACCAGTCTATAAAATACTAACTTATTTATTTAGTTTGGTACAACTGCCCAGACAGATTAACTCCAATTATTGGGCATTAAGGGAAAACAGCAATACAATTATATTACAGTCACAAACAAAGTAGTATAAAGAATGGTATTTACATACACGTTATTTATTTCACACAATGTTTAAAACGCACGTAAAATATTAATAAAGGATGTATTAACATCAATAAAAAAAAAAAAAAATTAGTGCACAGTAATTACTTTTCTAAAAAACATGTTTTAATGTTAGCTATATTATAACAGAAAATATTCATATCATGTTGATATAAGTCATAATTAAAACACAAATTGTAAACAGGTGAGAACTTTAAATATTTGTAGGAGGAGTAGGTAAATAAAACAATGATCTAGCTAAGAATCTATCTCATGCATCAAAAATTAAAAAATTAATTTTTCTCGTAAAACTAACGGTACTACTTTCAGTTGTGTTCAGACGCAGCTTATTATTTTTATACCAGACACAAATTTTAGAAGTACGTTCTTGTAATCGAACACAATCAGTTTCAAAGGTTATAAATTTTTCCCACAAATATCGTTAATGAATAATATTAAAAAGCAGAAGCCCGAAAACTGATCCTTGTGGTACTCCTGATGTTGCTGAGACTTGGAAGGATATAAATCCACGATACATACATTGTTTTCTTAGAGAGAACAAAAAAAAATTGAAGAAAAGATGTAGTTACTCCAAAATTAGATAATTTATTCAATAAGAGAGCATAATCTAACCTATTAAATGCTTTCGACATATGTCTATAAATTACATCAACTTGACGACCATGATCTAATAAATGTGCAATAGAATGAGTATTGCTTAATAGATTAGTAGTTGTAGATGTATCAGTAAGAAAGCCATGTTGAAAAACAAAAAATAACTACTATACTACAATAGTTATTCAAAAGATGCATTTTTCCCTTACTTGTTTGAATACAGTAGCAAAAACTTGTTTCATATCTTAATTTCACAGAGAAATAATAATTCATCAAAATTAATTTAACATAATATATTCAATCACTTGGTAGTTCAACGAAAAGGCCTGTGTCTCATTTTATATGAGACGTATTTTTTTCAGAATTATTAGAAAGGTACTTTACACATTATATATCAAATAATTTTAAACGCCATAATGTGTTTTTTTTTACTTAAAGTGACAAATCCAATTCGAATAAGTACGTAATTTCTGTACATTTACCTTATTTTAAAAATACCTCGGTAGCATTAAAACAATGTGAAATATAATTGCATTGAGCAAATTACCCAACGCAAAAATAGCAACCAGATCAGAACTCTCAGTCTCTCCCTTGGCGATATTTTCTCGATACACGCAGTCTTCCTCACCTGCCGGCCGAAATTTAGGAAGTTGGGGCCCAGATAGTGGTAAAATATGGCTATTTGAAAACTCCACAATAATAGCTGTTTCCCAATGGCTTAACGACGACGATATATCTCCCCGGCGAACATATTGCACTATTTAAATTCCACTTAGTTATTTCCTCTAGCTTAATTGTCGAAATATAACCCTTAACCTTTCAGCAGCACACCCCCCAAAGCCTAAATTATTGTATAAGTAATTACGAGTTATTAAAACGCTCAAAATCGCCCAAATACGGTCCAGATGCATTAAAAATAGTCATTTTAATTGCATTGCAAGCTAAAAAAACTCAAAGAGAAAAGCATAAAGTATTTAGTTAACTATGATTAAATACAAATATTTTGAGAGGAGATAGAGAAAAATAAGAAATAACGGAATCACGCTTAAAAACTCTTTAAACTTACTTTTAAAACCAAAAATTTGTTTCCGTACTTCATATATTAAACCTCTATTTATCGACAGCTAAGACGTTTGCCTTTTAGAGAATACGGCAGCCAGCAACACTAAACGGTAAAATTCGTTGTCATAATTACGTTGAGATTTTGTGTTTTCTTCAGTTTTTAGTGCTTTTTTCAATTTTAAACGTTTTATAGTAAATAAATAAAGGAATTTGTGTCAGGTATTAAGTTATCGGACAAGATTTTATAATTAACGCCTGCCGCGGATGCATTCAAAGTTTTCTATTATCTGTTAGTATTCATTTCGTTCGATTTTAGAATAAATGGGCATTTTATTTAACTGTACGCAATGTAGGTATGTTTTATTGTTAGTAGGTAATCCTGATGGACTTTTAACAAGTGAAAACGTAGTTTTGACAATTTGGAACGCAAGAACGAAAAACGATTGTACCTATACCTATTTTAGTGTCTTTGATTATCTTCTATTTTTGGTTTACTTCGGAAAATAAAAGAAACGAGGCCGTCCAAGTAATTCACAAATAAATAATCCGTTAATGAGCACAGCAACGTTTGCGTCTAACGTTACGCCAGCGGCTGAAGCGCGCACAGATAAAAAAATCGCGCCGCCATAAAATTAACGTTTTCAGATAGTTTTCCGTGATAATGGCCGCATAGCAGCCCATACGAGACCAAGGTGTAACGTACTATAATTCTCCGGGTGTTATTCTTTTCACGGCTGCATGACCGTGTTGAACTTGAACAATAATAAATACGAATATAATGACAGGCGGTTGCGAGGTGCTCGCCCGTGAAACAATAACCTGCTTAGGTAAAATTTAGATTTTCAGAAGTGGATGACTATTATTTTCACATTTTACGTATTGGTGATCGCGGTTCGTAAAAAGCAGCGTCTCACTTTGCTTCCTCCCCGTTTGTCATACCTTGCCGGATAGAAAGAAGGCCCTCTTCCTGTTCTGGTTTTCAACCGAAAATTTCATAAATTTAGCTTTGATTGTTATTTTTAATGGGCGAAATCACGAGTGCATTTTGACGACAGGTTTTAACAGTGGCATGCAACCAGAGTGGCTGGTTCAATTATTGATAATTGGTTAAGGACGTCGTATTCTTGATGTAGTAGTTTCTACAAATACAAATAATTTTATACATTTAAGAATAATATAGAATTTAGCAAATAAAAGGAATGCTATCTCATGCCACCTGCGAAAATTAAAAAATGCCGAAGTAAAACGAATAAATAACGACAGAAAGCGGTCTTACCAACAAATTTCTAGGTACAGAAATCTTTCAAAATACGTATTTTTTTAAATTCAACTGTAGATGTAAATATCGCTAACATATACTTACACAGTTCTGCATATAAGACTGTTCACTTTCACAGTAATTGTTTAAATGTAGGGTTAAAATAGCAAAATAATGTGTGTCTTACAAATGCATTTTAAAAGTTATATTATTTAAGGAGGACTTATTTAAATAGTAAAAGTGGACAGTCTTGTAGGGCTTTCCAAGACGAGCATTTCTCCATAAAAAAGTCCGGCAAAATCTCAATCTCATGTTCCGTAGGGTAATTAGGTATTGCGCAAAAATTCTAGTTTTTTCCATGTAAACCCATTTTTGCAGTCAAATTCCACGAAAATGAAGACCCAAAGTGAAAATTGAGAAAGAGGGATCGATAGGCCATTTTATGACGAACATTTATAAAAAAAAATCAACTCAAACCACTGACAACTCTCAAGTTTCCTGTCTTACTTTATTGGATATGACTAAGGCTTTTGATTCTATTGACATTAATTGCTAAGTTGCATTATTATGGTATTAATGGAAATATTCCTTGTTGGTTTTGTAATTATTTGCAGGGCAGAGAACAATTTACCATGCTCTTCTATATTGACATCTCATTGTCGAGCAGTGTGCTCAGGTGTCCCTCAAGGCTCTATTTTAGGACCTCTTCTATTTAATATATTCACTACTGATTTGTCTAAACTTTTCCTTAATTCTAAACTTAGTATGTACGAGTGTGCTGACGATACAGCTTCTTTATAGCTTTCGGCCATCTGAATTATATATTGCAGTAGAAGCTATAAATAACGACCTAAAACACATTCATGATTGGACTCAACAAAATACTCTGTTAGTGAATCCCATTAAAAGCCAGAATATTCTTTTTGGGACGTCTTATCAATTAAGACATGTAGATATAGATGAAATAAGTACGAGACGTTCACGCGTTTCTCTTATTTTTGATTAATGCAAGAGAAACTTTAATTGAAAAGTGTCGTATTAAAATTAATAACGATAACATCCCTTTTTGTAATGTAGTAAAGAATCTTGGTGTGTTTTTTGACTCCACTTTAAGCTTTTCTAATCACGTAACAAATATTTGCGGGAAAGCATATTCTTGCCTAAAACTGCTGCAAAAAAGTTTAGATTCGCATACCAAGATCTTACTTATTGAAACTATGGTTCTTTTCACTTTTCACATATGCAGACGTTGTTTATGGTCCATATATAAGTCAAGCTGACAAACATCGTTTACGAAGAGTTCAGAATTCTTGCGTCAGATATTTTACTACTGTTCTACAATATAGACATATTTCTCCTCATCTGCGCAATTATAATTTGTTCAACATGTCTGAAAGGAGATTCATTCATACTGTTGGCTTCATTTTGAATGTATTGAATAGCAATAAGCCTGCATATCTATATAGTAAAATTAATTGGAGATCAGAAATTCACTCAAGAGATTTGAGGCAGGTCGAAAAAAAATTTGTATCCTTCTCATAAGAGCGAAAGATTTAAATGTTCTTTTCCTTATATGGCTTCATACATTCTTAATAATCTGCCGGCTCACTATCACAATCTATCGGTAATGACTGTAAAAAATAAGTTAAAACTGGACATACTTTCTTCTGCCATTGAACATTTCAATGTTCAATTGTCTTAAACTGAATTTGACATTTATTCTTTTATTACTTTGTTTGTATCCTTTATGGAGGTGTTGTAAATCAACTTGTTGCCACACCTTCCGTTTGTGAAAACTGTTTTGTACTTTTTTTACAATAAACCTTTTATTATTATTATTATTAATTAGGCAACTCTAATAGATTTTTTGTGTAGTTTACTTCTGTTTTTCTTTTACTTCTCGTCCTTACCCCTCTTCTGCAATTCACATAATTTCGTTCGATAGAAATAATGATTCTAAACGACGGGTAAATAACATTGAAAGGTTCAGAAGAGACTAATTTTTCATCCATCAGTCAATCATTCCAAAGCACTTCATCCCATTTTTCCGCATCGGCGGGTCGCAGTCACGCGTCGGAGCAACAACCCGTTTCGGCGACGGGCCGTCGCATTTTTCAGCCGTATTTTTTCACCCCACCGTTCAACAGGTAGCTATCGATATCAGTTTATTGGAAAATGGGGTAGTTTACGGCGGTATCCGGCGCCGAGCGCCGTTTCCACCGCGTCCCGCCGGCCGTAAAAAGGGGAGAAAGGGGATGAATTCGAACGGTTTCGAGTTTCAACGGCGATGCTCTCCACTGTCACTTGTCATTCATTTGTTTCAAGATTAATCGGGTATTGTGAACGGCTATTGGGCGAGCGGGGCCGTTCGTCGCTCGTTTGTTTTTACTGTTTTGTCGGCGTCGATGAGCTCTAGATTTCAATGGGCCGGAGAGCTAGATTGATTGAAGCCCGAAATGAATGGAATGTTTGATTTATTTTGTTTTGTGTAATATCTAGTGAGCCGCGATCGGAACGCTGCCGGGCGCGCGCGCTTGTTTTGTTCCCTTTGATTGATATGATTTTTGATGTTCTTGTTTTAATTCGCGCTTCATTTGTTTCAATTTGTATGCGTTCTGTTTGATTTTTGTTGGGAGCGTGTAAAGCGATATTGTTCGGTGAGGGGGAAATGTAGGCCAGGAACCGATCCCGATTGTGCGGATTGTAGGTATTTGTTTGATGTGATTTAAATTTGTATGCGGAGGGAGGGGGGAGGGCGAGGGGAGGCTTGATGCGATCCTGCACAAAAGGTGTCCGTTCTGTTTGTTTTAATGGACGGTTAACGTTTTTATTGTTTTTTTGGTGCTTTTGTTTCGTAGGTCCAATCGAAATAAAGTACTGTTTGATTTTCAAGTTATTTCGAATCTGCTTGATATAATTCGGCCTACTATCCTGCAAATGGGCAGATAAAAAACCGAATATTCGGAAAACTGCCGAATATACTATTCGCTACAACCTTAGAAATAACAGTCTATCCTTCGATTAGTCTTGACATCTTCTATCACTTTTTCTTGGCCATGTCTTGATCTGACAAGACAAGACCAAGTAAGGACTTGACAGCTCTATTTGCAAAATAAAACAAGATTTAAAAGAATGTTTGGGAGACAATGTCCTGCAGAATTATACATGTATTGTTCTGATTTAATAGTTGCGTTAGTTCATGCCACATTTTTATGTTTGTCCAGATTAATTCAATGGGTACAGCTCACAATGGAAGCAATTGAAGAACTGTAACACCGCGAGTTTTAGCCTATTCAGGGTGTAGCAAAAACAAGGTTACAGATTTTGTCAGCAGATAGAACACTTACATGTGGAGAAGCTAGAAGTCGCCTGTGGAGTGGGGTCGTCAGAAAGATGCCCCTTTTGCAGGCAGACAATGACAGAATTTCTCCCAAGTTTGTGTTTGACAGACCCTACACGGTACTTATCAGAATCGAGGAGACCGCCAGTGAAGATGTTATCAACATCTACACGGACGGGTCAAAAAAGAAGGAAGGTGCAGGATGTGGGATTTATTCCAGATCCTTGCATATTCGTTGTCAGTGGGCAATGGATAGGCATGCTACCGTAGTGCAAACGGAATTAGCAGGTATAACCATAGCCGCCAAGAAATTGCCCGTAGAGATACAACGGTCAAAACCATCCAAATCTACACAGATAGTAGACAATCACTACTGATCTTATGAAATTATAAGATAACTACTAGATCAGCATGGCAATGTCATCAGGCACTGGGAGTGGCCTCAACCGACAACAGCATATCTCTATGCTGGATAAAAGGATACGAACGATGTAATGGCAAAAAAGTAGCTGACAAACTGGCTAGGAGTGCATCGGGTCTGAATATTTTCGAACCCGGTCCCTCCAGTATACTTCCGTTGTCAGCATTTATTGAAATTATCAAAGGATACACCCACAAAGAGTTTAAGAAACGCTGGGATGAAGCAAATGGCATCAATTTGGCAAAGGAGTTCCTAGGGTACCCTGCAAGGATACAGCCAAAAGTACCTGGCTATGTCTAGGACAAGCCTCCGTCTAGTGACAGGTATTCAAACTGGACACTGCTGGTTAAGAAAGCACCTCTATAACATGAGGAAGTGTGATACACCTCTTTGTAGGGGTTGCGAACAGGAAGACGAGACAGAGCTCCATGCACTCTGTGAGTGCGCTGCCATCTCGTCAATAAGAGAGTCCCTGTTGGGAGAGCGATGGCCTTCTATGGCCTACATTAGAGAGATTCCCCTGAGCAGCGTCACCACTTTTTCTCCTTATTAGGTTGGCTGACGGCTTAGGTGGACTGATCTCCTAATGGGAGGAGGTACAATGGGCCCAATGGGGCCTAAGTGCTGTAGCCGTTTCGCTACCCTCCCCTTAATTCCAGATTCCAGAACACTTACAATTAGTACTTCATATATTTTTTTGCCTAAATTACTTCCTTGAGAGAAGATCCTTTCAAAGCCTGAACGTACAAAAACGAACATCCCATCCCAATGTGTCTAACGGGCGCAAAGAAGTATAACTTCAATAATCCAATCCATGTTCAATTATTCATGTCCCTGAGATAATAAACTTTGGTTTTTGATGTACGAAACTATTATTTTTTCTAAATACTCTGTTTGCCATACCTACTACTGTTTCGTTCTTCTCTATTCACATACTTTATCGATGTTGTATTAAGTAACTAAAACTAATTCAGATTATTCATACCACGTATTCCAATTTTTTTGCTTTTTTTAATTTTTATCACCATAAACACTTGCAGCAGACACATTTGTTTAAACAACTGCACCTTTCTACGACGTCACTAGTTGCTATATCTAAAATGTGAAAAATACAACACTTTTCCACTCGTAAGACTGTGACGTATTGCAGGTGTAAAACTAAAGATGTCCATATTGTTTTTCTTTAGTTTTATTGGGTTTTTGCCACATTTCTGTAAAAATAAAGATTAGTTAAATAAGTCCTTGCGCCAAACGGATCAGTCAAGGGTTATTTTTGAAACTAAGTTTGCCTAACCAAAAAATTTGACACTGAAAAAAGCAGATAAGTAAAAAATAACATAAATCACATCACTATCGCCCACTTCCGTATTAATAACGTTTCGAAAAAATCTCTGTTTTCGTTCTCAAAATAGTAGTAAAAATATTAAACGTATGTCAAGTTTGACAGTTTAAAATTTTAGAGAAGGAAGATAACGTAACAAAAAGAAAATTAAAAGAGACCGCGTTTATTTTGTTGAACGGAGATAAGTGTATGTCAAACTGTTGACTGACCATTGTTGGCTACAGTTATATCAAGAAGAACTAAGTAACAATAAAATAAAAATCATTTAACATCTCTATGGAAGCAGATAAACAAATTTTCAGCTGTCAAACTTGACATACGTTTAATATTTTTACTACTATTTTGAGAACAAAAACAGAGTTTTTAAAACCGTCAATAATACGGAAGTGCGTGATAGTGATGTGATTTTTGTTATTTTTTACTTATTTGCTTTTCTCGTTGTGAGATTTTTTGGTTAGGCAAACTTAGTTTCAAAAATAACCCTTCACTGATCCGTTTGGCGCAAGGGTTTATAATAATAATAATAATAATAAAATATCTTTATTAGTGTTTACAAAGAACACACAACATCTGGGCGAAGTCTTGATTTTTTCAAAATTGTGGCAAAAACCCAATAAAACTAAAGAAAATCTTAAATTATGCCACAAATGAATAGCTTCAGATAATATGTCCATATTGTGATGCGGCTTTTATTTCCTCTCTTTTTGTATACAATAGACATGGATGATAGTATATCATACAAAATTTCAAAATGATAAGTGAAAAACTGAAGAAATTATAGCGGAGAACAGTTTTAAAGGTTCAACTTTAACACTCAGTATCTTTTAAATGAGGCATGTTTGTACATAGGTAAGTAGGGTTAAATGGTCATATTTTGCCGCCAAAAATGCGCAGATAACGGGATGGCCTGCTTCTTTGTTACATCCTGTATACAAACAGATAATAATAACCCTTATACCATATTAGCAACTTGTAAAAATTGTGGTTTGATTTATTTTATAACATCACATTCTATAGTTTCGACACCGGAATATTTAGTTAGATATAATAATAATTGTTGAAAACATATGATAACTGTAAAAAATTGATTTGAATTAGGTAATTAAATGCGTTTTCAACGTAATTATAATGTTGTAAGTCGTTGTGAAGACATGAAACTTAATGGTTATTTTTAAGCTTGTGAAAATTCACTAACAAATTAAATTAAACGGTAATGTTAGGAACTTTATGAAACCCACAATGATAAAATCAAAGCGCAACGACATTAAATAAGTAAAATTAGTAATCGGCGAGGAATTGGTCACGTATTGTATTTAATTTTCCGATTATTATTAATGCCATTCCGACTTTAACAAAGTGTTAAATAGTTAGGTAAAGTGGAGTCCTAGCGTACCCATAGCTTGTGGTGTCAACGTACACATCGCATCTAGTCTGAGTTACAAGCGAATTATTTCCATTTGCGTGGAATCAACAGACTGCACACATACTTTCTGCAGCATATCGGAAAAAGTGTTTTATTTCGTCGACAGGGATGGATTTAGAAATTTTGTGTATTGCAGTTTTATACTTATCAGTTTAACTGCTACTATCGACGTAAGAATATAGTAAAGATGTAGATAATAGTCTTTTCTAAGTTTTGTATAGTAAAATTGTGATGATATTATTGAGAAGATGTTGAGGCATGAACTATACAGGGTGATTCACAACATCGGTATCCAAAAAAAGTAGCAAATAGATGCGTGTCATGAAAAATGATGTCAATTTTGTAAAAAAAAATGGAGTCCTTATAGTTTCCAAGAAAAAAATTATGTAGTATTTGCAACACTTACATTGCTGGACTACTGTAATATTTAACGTCATTGGAATGCAAGTAATTAAGAATAGTGAAATATGTTTGCAGTAGTTTTAAAGTGTCCAAAAATGGCGTGTACCAACCCAGAGTAGGTTTTAATTTATGTTGAGGTGAAAATGCTTCAGCAGAAGGTTTTCCTGGTAAACAAGTTACAAATACGGCAACTTTTACCGCGGTGTGCAGGGAATGCAAGTGTAGTATAACGCAGATGTGACATGGGAAATTTACAACCGAATTGTGGAAGAGATGTAGGTTCAGGATGTCCGCGATTTATTGCAGCAGTGTGGCGCAATAATTTACGAGTTCAAAACGGAAAAGAAGCAGACACATTTGTGATTGGATCTTTCATATAAAAAAACTTCATTGGAGCATCCCTTGTTAAGATACAGTCCCTTCAAGGGGGTACATAAAATTTGTTTAACAATTTTTTTCACAAGCACTAAACAAGTTACAATATTGAAATTAACCTGACATTTTCTACTACCAAAAAGCCAGTAATTTATTTGGTTTATCCCATGGTTGTAAGGGGTGGAAAACGCAACCCCTAAAATTTATTTCCAACGTAACTTTTTGTCTTATTATTTGTTTACCATTTAAAAATTTATTTCCGATAGCCTGTTTCATTCTAAAAAAAATGTCTCTTGAATTTTTTGCCCAAAATAAACCAGTTCGCAGCAAAAAATTATTTTACGAACAAGATACATATCGCCATAAAACGAAAATACGAAACTAATTTATCTAGTAGGCCGCTATTAGCGATACTGACAATTAAATTGGAATCAAGCTGTCAGTTTGTAAATTTTTGAAATTGAAGTAATACTAATTGTGTATTGTTGTTCTGTTCTTAATTTGTTACTTTAATAATTCACTTGTTATTAAAATGGCATACACAAATGAGGAAATGGCTGATATGCATTACGTTTACGGTCTGTCGCAGGGGAATGGGTTAGAAGCTTCTAGAAGATATGCTGAAATGTATCGTCAACGGCAGCATCCTTCACATAGAATATTTGCCCGACTTCATCAACGATTACGAGAATATGGTTCATTCAACAAAAGAACGCAGGATTTTGGTCGCCATCGAGAAGTAAGACACCACAGCTTGATGAAGCAGTACTTAATTTGATAGAAGAACAACCTACTGCCAGTACTAGAAAGATTGCTTTCCAGCTAAATGTTGATCATATGACGGTATTTCGAATTTTAAAGGAACATCTCTTATACCCTTACCATCTGCAACGAGTACAGGCACTGTTACCGCGAGACTTTCCGAACCGTCTTGAATTTTACAATTGGATGCTGGAGATGATTAGAAGAAATCGTGACTTTCTGAAGACGATCAAATTCACAGACGAATGTAGTTTTTCTCGGGACAAGATTATTAATTTTCATAATTACCACAAATGGGCTGATGAAAACCCTCACGCTATTGTCGAAACTAACCATCAAGAACAGTTTTCTCTTAACGTGTGGGTCGGAGTTATTGGGGATTATTTAATTGGGCCTCATTTTCTACCTCCTCGATTAAATGGTGAGGCATACGTTCAATTTTTAAGAGAAATGCATCCCGTACTGCTGGAGGAAGTTTATGCATGATGGGGCTCCCGCCCATTTTTCAAGTAGCACGTAAGCATTTAACTGAAACATATGCAAATCAGTGGATAGGTCGAGGAAGACCACAGAATTGGCCCGCTTGATCCCCGGATCTCAATCCTCTCGATTTCTCTACTTGGGGCCATTTGCAGCAATTGGTTTATCGTACTCCTGTTCGCGATGTAGAGGACTTAAGAAACCGCATTATTGATGCGTGCAGGGTAATTAGAGACTCCAGTAATATTTGAGCGAATACGTGGCTCATTTCTACTACGTATAGACGCATGCGTAATGTCTGAAGGTAGACATATTGAACATTTACTATGATTTCTACATGTTGTATGTTTTGTTATTAATAAATTAGTTTTGATTATTCCCCTTTAATCATTTAATGCAGGTAGTAACTACAAAATAACAGTAAATCCAGTTCGCATTTATGACGATGTATCCCTGTAGTTGTTCGTAAAATAATTTTTTGCTGCGAGCTGGTTTATACATATTATGCAAAAAATTCAAGAGACATTTTTTTAGAATGAAACAGGCTATCGGAAATAAATTTTTAAATGGTAAACAAATAATAAATTGGAAATAAATTTTATGGGTTGCGTTTTCCACCCCTTACAACCATGGGGTAAACCAAATAAATTACTGGCTAAGTGTATTTTTGGTAGTAGTAAATGTCAGGTTAATTTCAATATTGTAACTTGTTTACTGCTTGTGAAAAAAATTGTTAAACAAATTATATGTACCCCCTTTAAGGAGTTGTATCTTAACAAGGGATGCTCTAATGAAGTTTCTTTATATGAAAGATCCTATCTTTTTTTCGATGAGGAATCACCACTTTAAATGTTTTACACTTATTTAGTTACACCCTGTATAATACAGTGCGTCTACGAATGGACATAACTATAATGTATCTGTAAATATGTATGTACCTACATATTTATTTCACAATTTTTGGAAAAAATAATTTTTTCAAACAATGTTTGCTTGTCTTGAAATGTACACGACAACTGTGAAAATGACTTTGAGAAATACAGGGTGCTAAAAATGTAAGAAATTAAAAATATAATTAATTTCTCTGTTTTTACGGTTTTTGTGATAAGTAATTAAATTGATCCAATTTCTTGCGACGATGCCAGTGAAATTTAATAACTCATATGTTAACAGTGATAATGGTTGTTTAAAATAGGGAGCTGGAGTGAGAAGTAGAAGAGTTAATAAAGTAGAACTCTCTGTTCTGAGCCGCATTTCTCTAAGAAAGTTGAGAAAAAGCTGTTACAGATATGATTGACCATCGAAGCATCTAATAGCAGATCGATGGTTACACTTTCGCCAGTAAAGACGCATCCCGGCGTTTTATCTTACATAGTCCTTCTTAATAGCGATCGTCTGTTGTTTTCTCGACGGCGGCGGCGGCAGCGCGGCCTCCCTCGATATTCCCATTAAGGGAGCGCGCGACGTTCGGCTGCTTGATTTATTTTATTGCTTTTAGTAGCGTTAATGTTTATTTCTCTAAATTACAAGAAAGGGGTTTGCATATATATATATTCCGTGAGTGTGAGAGTGTATGGGAATCGAGTGGATGCGGCGCGACGGCGTACGGGGTAGTACACACTGCTACCAACTATGCAAATAAATTCACTAATACGCAGTCTGTTTCGGCGAGGCATAGGAGGATCCAGATAAAGCCGCTGGTTGCGGGCAAAGTGCCTGAAAGAATCCGTGACACATGTGGTGGGCAGGACCGGCTTCCACGAGAAACTCGGGACAGAGGGGAGTGAAAATGCTGCTTACAAAAACTTGGAAGACAGTAATAACTTAAAATGTGTTTCTTCGAAAATAGTAATTGTTGAAAATCATCGAATATGTGAAAAATGCAATTTTAATAACATAAAAACACGAACTATACACCGTAAACAATTTTTTTTCAGCAAACAATTCAATTTATTTAATCACAACTTATTCTCGAATAACAAATTTTTTTTTGATGTACTGTTTTTTGTCAAAGATTTATTTATTCAGTAAGAAATTTTCATTTTTTTGACGATTTGTTTAAATGAAACAAATAGTTATTCCATTTGAACATCTTACTTTCAAATAAATATATTTTGTTCATTTAACAACAAAATAACGTTTTCAAAAATAATTGTTGTAATGCGCTTATTTAATTCAATAATGCATATTTTTAATTGAGGGATGTGGAAAAGAAAAATCTTTGAATTCTTTTTTAAAGTTTGTAAATGAAGTTCTATTAGATTATACAATATTTTGAAAAATCGTAAATTTAAAAAAATCTGTTTCCTAATATACTCGTATCGTAAAAAGTAAAAAATTCGAGTTGTTTTCTATAAACAAAAAATGATTCTGTTACTACTAGATTTAGCACTAGCAGGTGCCCGCTAGATGTAGCTGTGCTATATTTCGCGTACTCAGGTATGTCGAGTTTGAGAGACATGAACAGCCACGGTTACTCGTCAGTTAACTCATTACTCACCTGTAGCGTACCGATGAGAGCTAATAATCTCGAAACAGGTATGTTGACTATTTGCTATAGATTTTTCAGGTGTAATTCAATGCTGGTTGCTGCCCACAGTTGTTTACTGAAATTCCTGAGCATTATGTTCAGTCATAATTTTTAATTTGAAAAAAAATTGAATATTTGTTGGGTAACTGTACTCAAATTTAGGAAAATGTTTTAATAAACTATACAGAGTTTCTGACAGCCTGTGACATTATTTCTTTCAGATTTTTTTAAGGATAAAGATATTAGGATAGTAATTAGTTATTTTGAAACATAATTCAATTAGTTTAAAAAAAGGTATACTCTTTGCATGTCGCCAAAATGCACCATTTCAGAAAAAACAGACACCATTTGAGAAAGATGTCTAATATAACAAAACCTTATGATTTTAAGGCAGCATTTGTTAACATTTAGGTAGGTTTAATCTGATATTGGCACTATGATATTCACATTACTTCGCAATAATAGTAGGTAATAAACGATTATATTAGTTAAATCGTTCAAAAAATGGCAGTAGTCCACGAATTGATCCTTAATTCACGTCTATCTATCTTAAATGCATTATTATCCCCATTTTACTGTTTAAATCTCTGATTTATCAAAACGGTAAACGTTTTTGACATCCACACCGAGAAAAACCTGTTAAATTTACTCTTACTGTTAGATTAACAGTTTTTCACGGTTATATTATGGCGAACCGAAAAACTACTGCACTTAAGCCTTTTAACAAATATTTGTTAATTCAATATTCCATGATTGTTTTAGTTCAACGTAAAAGTATTGGTTAGAGAAACCTGAATATGTTCATTCAATCTACAATGTTGTTGACTGAAATAAATATTTCGAACAGCAATTACGAAACTCTTCTATATAAACATCACATTGATAATTTAGTGTCAGATAAGGTTGAATTTTGTATTTGTTTTTTTGAATATTATAGTGCGCGCCAATATTCTTGGCGGGATAAATGACGTCGGATGGCCGGACGCCTTCACCTTGTACAGGTGGGCCCCCGAACCTTTTCACCAATCAGTCTCGTCTAACGTCTGGGACCGATGTTGGCGGCTCTACTAAAGGCCTCTTTGTGTCTCCTGTTCTGGTAAACTCCGTCGGTAAAGGTTTATCTTCTGAATCTCTTCAGGATACGCGAAATCTAACAAGCTGCATCTAGCGGGCTAGCTCGACGTCGGTCGAAGCACGTACAGTACACATAACGGCAATGATTTTCATTAACCAACAAAAATTCTGTTCAAGTAAAAGGCTAGATATTTGAATCAACATTTCATAGTGTTAAACTAAAATAGTTTACACTTTGAAATATTTTTGTTTTGTTTGGAATAACATGTAAATAGAACAAATTATGAAACTGATTTAATAAACAACATTAAAAATCGTTGATTTAAGCAATGAGTCGCCAACGATTTTTTTATTATTATTTTTTTATTAATTTAAATAGCGTAATTTTATTTTAATCATCTTGCGACAGCAATCAAAAAGTTGACATCAAGAAAACTGCTGTTCCAAAAGTTTGACTTTTGTCTCAATGCATCTAGATTATTTTCCCTCAAAATTAAATACATTTTCATTAATTTGATCCTGATTTTCGATATGTGAACTACATAAAAAAGGTTGAAACATACTTGTCTCGCAACTTGGTTTAAATTGGATTAATACAGTGATTGTGACAATATTGACATAATTCTAAAAATTAATTCTAAAATATGGTCAGCAGTATTTTGAATCAGATTTCTCACGATTCTTATCTTCGCCTCATTAATCAGCAATTTACTTTTGCCTTTCCACTCCAATCGATATTGAAAACGATAAATTTCAATTCTCGATAAAGACTCCTAAGCATCCTGAGGCTTTTTGCGCGAGATCGGGCAAAGCAAAAGGGGTAGCAGAGTTATATATTTCTTGCAGGAAAATTAACAGAGTCGTAGATCTTTGAGAGACAAAAACATCTGAACACTGTTTCAAGACTTAGGGGGCTTCCGGTTCAATCGCATCCTCTTAAGTTACAGGAAGTAGTTTCAAGTAATGCACATCTTCAAATAGAGGATGAGCTTAGTGTGTCTTTAAAAATCGTCGTTGCTTCTCGAACTCCAGTAATTAAAAGAAAATATTCACATATAATATCAGAAGTCGTACATCTATTGCATTTGTTGTTTTGAAATGTTTCGTTTTGATTTAATTTGCAAAAATTCTTAAAAAATCTACTGGAAGTACACATACAGAAATATTTTATTAATTAAAATGTATTTCTTAACTGTTCAATAACTGGAAAGTACTTTGGGAGAATAATTGTGATTTTCCGATGTAGATATCACCTTTAATCACCAGAAAAACCAAGTAAGTCGTGTCAAAACAACTTTATATATTTTTAGGTATTAATAATGTTGTGTGAAACTAACTACTCTGTGGACAAAAGCCTCAACCAGCGTTGAATTACACCCACAATATCTACCCATATATTCCTTATTATTAGGTTGACCAATAGTTTACCTGATAAATGCTAAAAACAATTTCAGCTTTTTTGACCCCCCCCCCTCACATCGAAACAATAAAATTGCGTCCTCTAAAAAATGCACGCTAAGGCCAAAATAATGTAACATTTCAATGGACTAAAGAACTGATCTGCATAATATGGTTTTAAGACAATGATTTTAGTTTTATTTTTTATTTCTTTGTAGTTATAAAGTTTGTTATTCAGTGTATAGTATAATTTTATTGTTTTTTCTATTCTTGTATGTACTTCTAGATTTTGTTTTCCAGTGTTGGCTATAGTTACTCCTAAATAGTTGAAATGGCATGTTTATTCCTGAAATTTCTATATTCATTTGATCTAAGACCATAACTTTTGTTTTATTCTTGCTTAATTTAATTTCCTTGTACCTTAGTTCTTCATTGCACGTATTTAAGTTGTCTTGAAGAATTTTTTCACTAACTGCTGTTAAAATAATGTCATCTGCAAAAGCCCTATCTGATTTTCGCGATCTGTGGATTCTTCTAGTCAACCTGCATCTTCCTACAATCCTACATCTTAATGTGTATTTTTTATAAATTCGTCTATGTAGATAGTAAATAAAACTGGACTCAATCCTCCACCCTGCCTTAAACCAATATTTGTTGTTAATTCAAGGTAGGTATGTTTCTCCTTATGTAGTTTTTATTATGTTTATAGTATAGTATATTTCTAATAATTTTATTATTTACTCCTATATTTTGTAAACTCTTCCACATGTTTTCTCTCGGTATGATGTCAAACGCTTTTTCAATATTAGCAAAAAAAAAATAAATAAATTTAAATGACTGTTAGGACTGTCAAAAAGTTAAAGACATATAATCAGATAAAGTGAAACAATAGTACATTTGAGAAGCTCTCTTAACTTTTACATATGCTTTGAATTTTCATTCATCGCTTTCACCAATAAAAAGTAATCGACTCGGAATACCTGGATGCCGAACAATTAAAATCATCCGAGTAACGATTCCGCCGTACCTAGGTAAAAACACGTCTGTACGGTTTGAAACCGGGTCTTTTGTGCGAAATATTTTAAATGCTGCCTGTAATTTTCAATGAAAAGCGGTTATGCTCGGAGAGATCAAAAGGAAATCTAACATTGGCAGCAATTTTACTGAAATATTTCGTCGATGTTTAATCAAAAGGAAAATATTCCTTCCCGTTTGCCGGGGCGGAACTGAAAAGGGTGAAGTTTTTTATGGGCGCGTACGGGTAATGATATTTATAGCACGGGGTGGTGGCTGCTAAGATGCTTCGTTAGTTATCTGTTTGGGACGATTAAAATGAAAATTGTTATTTATGCTGGAAATTTTTGTCGCTGCAAGTAGTTTAGTACCTATTTTATAAGCTTCGTGGACTAAAGTTGCTTTTAGTTTCGAGGACTAAAATGTTACTAAGTTCAAAAACGGTAGTTCTTGTGTTATACGCTCAACACTTAAAGTGCATACTTTAATCCTGATCAAGCTGCACTGTAGTCTCGTAAATAAATTTAATTGTTGACGTTTTAGTCCGTGTCGTTTAGCAGTAAACCTTATGTAACTTACATCAAAAATCTTTTAAGAAATACTTCAGGTCTGTGATATAATCTTGATATTTGAAAACAAGAAAGAACAGATATAATACTAATAATATACTTGCACTTTAGATTTGCACACATTTAAAAATTGACACTTTGACACCTGATATTTAACAGTATATTATGATTATGTGGCATGCATCAAAATATTAATGTCTTAAAAAATATTTCAGGTCTGTGATCAATTTAGTTTCTGGAATATATTATGTGCAACATATATCAAGAGACTATATTTTTTTAGGAACACTTTAATTCTATAATATAATCTTTATATTTGAAAACATCTCTGCACAGAAACAATCGAACACATTGTACAGAGATGGAACTAAAATGCATTAAGAAACATTTTAGTCCATTGATATACCTAATCGTTATATTTGAAGTTTTGAATCTTGATGACGAAATTGCACTTTACTCTCTTAAATTAATTTTGTAGGTAATTGACAGTATAGTACCTGACATTATTTGAAACATATAGCAAAGGATTGCAATATTTTAAAAGCGAACAAATTGTACTGTATATGTACTAACTAATGGACTAAAGTGTATATGTTAAAAGGCAGTTTAGTCCTGTTTTAATACATTAACTTTTTAACTCTTAAATTTTATCTTAGCAATGTAAAGTTATCATAGTAGAGATTTAACTGCATTTAAAATATTCTGTTTTTATAAAATATAGACACTTGAGGCACTATTAATGATGAAAACATCACCTATAATCCACAAACTTAAGCTCACCTACCTTTTCAGTTTGTTAATTATGTTTCTGTTTGCTTTCTTGATCCTGTGTGGGTAGTTTTTTGGATTTAACATTCTGACCAATACTAAGTTGCTTCTTCCTTCTGTCAATGTCTTCTTTTCTTGCAAACTGGTTTTCATTTTCTTAATTCTTCTTGATTATTTTTCATTTATTCTAAACGGTTTACTTTCTCTTCACTGTTCATTCCCTCTTGACTGTTTTTCATTTCATTTTTCAAATCTTCCTTCATTTCGTCTTCGCTACTCTTCATTTCTTTAAGTCTGCCTTCATATCCATCCTGGCTATTCTTCATGTCTTTCATTAAATCTTCCCTTCATTTCGTCCTGGCTGTTATTAATTTATTTCATAATTTACATTAATAGCTTGAATGTTTCCTCCATTCCTTTAGACTTCGCTCTGGTAACTAGCATTCATTCAAATTCCTTCTTTGTGGTACGTCGAACTTCTGACACCGGTGTAACTTTGTAAGTTTACTTAACCTTGAAATATAAAATCAAAAATTGTCGCTACTTGATTCGCAATAACCAATTCAAACTTTGACGTTTCTGAGGTTTGCATTCGACTTCTCAGCACAAACTGAACTGTGGAAGCGAAATCGATTCACTTATATATATATTTAGGGAGCTCGAAGTTTCCTAGGTCCTCGAGGACGCATCTCGAACCAAATCGAATATATTGCATATATTATATCGGTATTACTAAAATTGTAAATTCGAAAGCAAACATAATTAACAAACTAAAAAGCTAGGAGAGCTTCCGTATCAGTATCTTCCTTTTGAATTTCGATTTTGTAATTATCCAAAGTAGTGTAATTTTTGTTAAGATGATTATTTAATAAGTAAATGTTGTTTTGTTACATTCTATTGCTAAGATTTGAGAAACTCTATTTGGTGTTACCGACATTATCGATTTTTCCTTCCTACTGTATTCATCGGGCACATCGCCGACAATATTTCTGTATGATACAGCGAAAAATATCTAACGCTGTCCTTTTGTTTTATGGCGTCCCCTGGGCTCAGCGCCGGATAAAATATAGAACGAGATAGAGATATTATCATAAAAGGGGTTTTCTTTACCTTTGATGTGAATTTTAATGCCTCTTGCTCATCGGTTATGGCAAATTTCGTTAGGGCAGTATTTGCCTTTAAAATATATAGGAAGTGGGAGATGTGTTGCGGAAAAACGTACGTGTACGCCGGCCAGGAATAAACGAATCCTTTTTGTGGTTTACATTTTGTGTTTACGGGTATTACTCTACTTGAATAATTTTTATGGAGGACTATTTAACGTTTCGTGTCTGTCAAAGTTGATTTTTTTGGTATTGTAATTTTCTTTATAAAAATTATAGTCTTAAATTTTCAAAACTGTACTTAACTGTCATAAAAAAGATTATTTGGATTAAAAAATAACAATTATTTGGCGTGCTTACTTAAGGGCACAATATTTTTGATATAATGTTTTCTACAAATACAAACAATTTTAGACATTTAATAACTGAATAATCTAGGGCTTGTCACGTAACAGGAATGCTATCTCATGATACTTGCAAATTTTTAAAGATACCGAAGTGAAATTAATAAAATAAGAAAAAGCGGTCTAACCAACAAATTTTAGGTACAGAAATCTGTGCGAACTTACGTTTTTTCTACGATCGTACAAAAAGTTACTACTTTTTGCATATCGACTGTGTGCCAAAATTTAAACATTTTGTAGTAGTGCAAAAATATTTTGATACTCTATTGATTACGAGTTTAATCTAAAGATAACATTTTTTTCGTGTAATTTGACAATACGTAAGAACGTAGAAGTTATATGTACTTAGGTACCATAAAATATTTCTCAATTGTTTGATATTAAAAAGAAAAATTTTTTACTCTAATTTTGATAAATCCAAATCTTGTTACTAACGAAAGCATAATCTTAGTTAACCATAGATGGCGTTTCACATTAAGGATATTCCTTAATTAATTTCAAGTTGTCAATTTGAAATTTTAATATTTTATTGTAAATCTGTTGAAAATGTCGAGTTTGGATAGTGAAGAAAGTATTTGTACTCCTGCAGATATAATTAAAACGTTAAATGGAGCTACAGCAGATTTATTATCCTATAAATCTAAAAAAGTATCAAATTTGTTATAGACGGTTTATAGACTGGTGTGACAGAAGTTTGTTAAGAATATTGCTGAAAACATTCTCATAGCGTATTTAAAGGAAAAATCAGAGATATTAAGACCATCTACCTTATGGTCAGAGTATTCAATATTAAAGGCTACACTTTTAATCAATGAAAATGTGGAATTTCGACATTTTACCAAATTAATTCCATTTTTGAAGAAGATATCGGATACCGTAAGAAATCAAAAATCTTTACCTGACAGGAATTTGATACATTTTTAATTGAAGCTCCAGATAATAACTAATGATGAAGGTAACACATGGAAATGATGTTAATTTTTAACTTTATACTTATTTGTGGTGTGTTCTAAATAGTTGCAGTATTTGACATTGGAGCAGCATGCCGCAGGAACTGTGAATATTCCCGATAGGAACACAAACAAACCTCGATCATAACAAGCGGTAAAATTAGATATTTTAACTTTGTTCAACTTGTTGGTGTAAACACTTTTAGTGTATTTCTAAGCACTGGTTTCGCAGGTCTTCTGCAACATTGCTTGTGGAATCGGGGCAGACTTGTTAAAATTAAAACTTCATGGAGGATGGAAATCTTCAACTGTCATTGAGGAGTCAATTTCTAAAAAAAACTGAAATAGCGGTTGAAATTCTGGATGAACTAAGCACCAGTACCGGACATTTCACAAAAATCCGTAAAAGAGTTTTAAATGCAGAACAAGAGACCTCCGTAAGCAAAAAAGAAAACAAAATTTAAAAAAATACTGGAAATCGAGTTTGTCCATCAGTTACCACAGACAAATGCTCTAACTGCGATATTAAAATTGAAATTAACTTAAATAATTAACTAGTTTTATGAAAATAACGTTAATTTAAACTGTTCATGTTATTCTTAGAACTATTCAAAGAATTAGTAATAATCTTAAATAAAATTTGATATGAAAACAAATTTAATTCGATCGTATAAAAACCGTTGTGTGCAACATGTACAAAATGCATATTTGTTGCAACTTCATGCATAGTGCTATAAATACACATTTTTTGCACTAATTGCACAAATAACTGTTTTTTTTTTTAATTTAACTGTAGATGAAAATATTGTAAAAACATAAACGTACGAATTCTACATATAACATTGTTCACTTTTATTTATAAAAATGTGAAAATAATTGTTAAAATTTGAGGTTAGAATAGCAAAACCCATTCTGCTGCTGTTGATCTCACCGACTATATTTATAAATGTATTGATGATGAGGTTCATGTTGCTGGTTTGTTTTTCGACCTGTCACGTGCATTTGACTGTCTCAATTTTGGTTTCCTGGACGATAAACTCTATAACCTAGGTTTTAGAGGCACATTTTTTGACTGGCTCTCTAGTTTTATTAGAGAAAGGCATATGTCGGTTAGGGTCAGGCAATGTAAATCGAATTTGCATTCTGTTGACTCAGGTGTTCCACAGGGTTCTGTGTTGGGCCCGTTATTGGTTTTACTTTTATAAGGAACTTACCTAAAAATCTGGGTGCTAACAAAATCATTCTTTATGCCCATGATACATCCTTAGCGGTCTCAGCACGGTCCCTTGACGAACTCATCTCCATGTGTCAAACTATATTTCAGTGCTTTATAAATTTATTGTTATGTTTATTTATTTTAACGCTCATAGTAGCTTGAATCCTGATATGGTGGTCTTGTTCTGTCAAAGTCATGTAGTAATATGAAAAGATTCTGTGAAATTCCTTCGACTTACATTTGGATAGTCATTTAAGGTGAACAAACCATATTGATTTTTAAGTAAAAAATTAAATGCATCCTATTATGCTATCAATGTGATAAAAAAATCTATGCCGTTGGACTGCGTGATCGATGTTTATTACAGTATGCTGTTTAGCCATATTAGTTTTAATATTGTATTGTGGGGTGGTGTGGCTTATGCAAATCGTATCTTTATAGCACAGAAACGTATTATTCGTATGATCTTTAATATTAAACCGATAGACCGTTATTCTCAAATTATAAGAGACTTACAGTGCCTTGTTTTTACATTTTAAATTGTATTTTATTTGTAAAAGTAACCTCCATAAATTTAATACATTATCATACCACCATACCTATGGAACGCGTCATGCTGATACAAAGTTCATAGAACCACAAAATATGAATTCTCGCCAGCATACCAGGGTATCAAATTATTTCTTCCAAAAGCCCTTAAAGATTTAAATAACTTTAAATTGTTTAAATCTAAGTTGAAATCTCTACTAGGTAAAACATGTTATTGCAGCACAAATACATTTATGGAAGATAATTTTATATAGGTAAATTCTATTGTGTTGTTTGTTTTACCAGTCCAATTGTGTTTGACATGTCCTTACATTGTTTAATGTCCTACAGGATAAATAAGGATTATTATTATTATTATTATTATTATTATTCAAATAATGTGTCTTACAGTCGTCTTTTTACACAAATTATTTCTGTCACAACTTTGGGACCAATTTTTGATATTGTTACACACAAATTAAGTCAAATTTCACACAATTCTCGCTGTGTGGACTACTTTATTTCAAATATGTTTTCTTAAATACATTTTCGTCGTTGTCTGAAATACTATCTTTGTCTGAACCCTTCCAGTAACTTCTGATATATGTCGAAGTAATATAATCCGCATTTTCAATAAATCAAGTCTCAACGGACACCCCTCGTCGATTCCACCCCTGCAAGAAGTCCTGGCGCCACGCACGCAACCCCATCCCCGCAAGCACCGAAAATTGCGGACAAATTTGCTTTTTTTACACCGTTTAACCTTTTATCGAGTGTATTTTTATTCGGTCGTCGAGAGGGTCGTCGTCGGTGTCCCCGAGGGTAGTCCGTGGTGTGTTTCGGATATTGTTACTTGTTATCGGCGGCTCGATAGCCCCCGAACTCAATGGCCAGCGGAGAGGGGTTGTTTTATTGAGATTTTATGCCGAAGCACAGATAAAAAGATCAATTTGAAAACCCTCCGAAGTGATTTCGGTCGGCGGATGTATTTGAAAAGGGACGAGGACACTTTGGGGATTCAACTAGTGCCGTTTGAGGCCATTTTTTAGGATTCATCTAATTGGCGTGCGATCCTTAAGCCTTCAGTGAATATTTTATAATTTCGCTACAGTTTTTCCAATACCTACTTATTAATCCAAGTTACAATCGAATTACAATCTCGGAATAAGCTTAAAAAGACCAGCCACGTTCCGTAATCTCAGTGTTGTCTTGGATCCATTTACTTTTTATACGCATATTGAAACTGAAAATGCAAGTGAAGCATTTAGAGCACTTGGTTTCATTGTACACATTAGTCATGATTTTATTAATATAAATACTTTTTCGTAAAGTTCTGACAACTTTTTGGAATAAGTACTTTAATAAACCTTTCAACCAGTTCCTTCTAAAATATTCTGGATTTTCTGGGGACTTGCTTTCCTTTTGAAGAAAGCAATAACATTGGTATATTTTTTAATATCCATATTTTTATTCAAATAAATTGTAGTTCGCAGCATAGAAAAAATACTCCATAATGTAGGAGTTACACATTTTAAAGATACAAATACGCTATCATAACTTTCTCCGATATATTATACGTTCCTTTTTTCGGCACAACAAATATCAAATTTTGTTTTTTGGTACAATTTCTTGGATTTCTGAGGAATCGATGTAGCTACCTACACAAGGCAGCTTTCGCCTCATTTTCTATTACAGAATTTTCAGTATCACTAGAATCTGCATCACACATAGGTACTGAAGTTTTATGAATAATTAATACCGAGTTTAATTATTGGGGTTTAATGGTCACAAACTCTCACAGATTTCAGAATTTTCAATGTGTTTGTAAACATCGTACCACAGCAACAACCTTATAGGCAACTTAGTTATAGTTGTTTAAATAAAATAATATAGCGATCATAGTAAATGCAATCGAAGATTGTGTCGAAACTGTTTTGAATATTTATTTGAAGAATTTACGTAAAATCTTGCGAAATAGATGTTTTAGGCACTTAACCTGTTGCCACCATTATTGGCTACTGAGAACTTTTGTCTTGTAATAAACTTGAACATGCATCACTTGTTTGGTGTCCTAATTATGAAATTCATATATAAATGTACAATACTCGAATTTGAAAATTATAGAAAGTGACGCATTTACAGCACTTATTCCATAGACGTGCCACATTAGAAGGGTTCAAAGAACACCAAATTACCAAAACTAAATTGACGTTGAGTGAGTCTAGCACTTTAAAGTGTCTCACCCGTAGAATGGACCTGATGTGTACTCCGTGGATATCACACTTTAACATACAACGCTTTCGAAAAGTAACGAATAAATTCATTATTTTTTAAATTGACAAGTTTTCGAAAAAATCTCTTGGATGTCGATTTTCTTTTAAAAAAAGGCACTTTTCGACATACGACCCACATTTGTGATGTCATCGTTGTTCGAGATATGACGTCATCGACCGTTTTTTTTAAATGGCAACCCCCAATTTTGTACGTGCCATTTGAAAGAGCGTGTCATTCTACATGCACATCACGAAAAATTGTGGTGTTACATAACAAAAATGTCAAGAAAATAATGTTTGAAGATTTTAAAATTAATTTTCACAATACTGAAATTGATAATGATTATGTAAAAAATCGACTACCTATATTAAATGTTCAAATTGTGCGCCATTGGCTGACTGACAGTAGCCAAGACGATTAATAAATTCTTTTTGGACATTATCAATAACTTCAAGAGGTATACGATGTATCTCGTGACGAATTCTTGCTTTTAAGTCTTCTAAATTAACCGGTCTAGTAACGTATACTTTGCTTTTTAAGTATCCCCATAAGAAATAATCTAGGGGTGTCAAATCAGGCGAACTGGCTTGCCACTCAATCGGCCTCCTTCTCCCTATTCAACGAATCGGGAACAGCTCATCTAAATAAGCACGGACAGGTGTTGCATAATGGGGAGGTGCACAGAATCGTGAAAATTAAATTTTAAAATCTTCAAACATTATATTCTTGTAATTTTTATTATGCAACACCATATTTTTTATGATGTATGTATGTAGAATGACACGCTGTTTCAAATGGCGTGGTCAAAATTGTGGGTTGCTATTTAAAAAAAATTGTCGATGATGTCATATCTCGAACAACAACGATGACAACATGATGTCGTATGTCAAAAAGTGCTTTTTTTGAAAACAAAATCATCGTGCCAGGGGATTTTTTTGAAAACTTCTCAATTTCAAAAATAATGAGTTTATTCGTTACTTATCGAAAGCACTGTATAATACACCGCATTATTTACATACTAAAGTCAAACTGAATCTGTCAGTGCTTTAAATTGACTTTCACACGAAAGAAAGTGTATACAGAAACTATACAATCTTGTATTTAAAATGTGTTTTGCGCAGGAAAAATATACACCGGTTTTGAACAATATGAATAAATATATAGTATGCACATTTTTTTTACTTATTGATTAATAGTAAATGAAAGAGAAACGGACAATTTACATGCACAACTCGATAAATATTTTTAAAAGTGTAAGTTTTGAAATTAGTACAAAATTGTATAATTTTTGTGCACGAAGATTTCTACTTAGCATACGAGGTGGGATCAAAGAATTGTACTAAAGCACATGTAGTCATTTTGACAAGTGACAACAGACGAAACATCCGATACGGCTAATAATAATGTTTATAGTTGCAGCAAGGATTCAGACGACTTACGTCACGGCTGCTGTTACGCAGCGACAATTTTTATTGTCAACATAATTTTGGTTAGTCTGTCGCGTTAAATACAACCATTTTTTGTAATTTAGTGCAATATACAGTGTAAACATTTAGTGTAGTATATAGTATTACTATTCTCAGTTGCAGTTTCTGAAATATTTTGATGAATATTTAATGAATTATTCATTTGTTCGTATGACGTAAGTCGTCTGAATTCTTGCCGCAACATAGATACATTTCAGAAATATTTACCAACACAACAACAAAAATATCGGGTGAATCGTACTAATACAACCTGAGACATTACAAAATAATTCCCGTTATTTTTTCATCACACCTCGTACGTAGAAATTGTGCCAAGCTATTTTTTAACTAATTGTTCAATTTTTTTTTTAAAGAGCACGTATCCAGATTCAAATACCTTCACAACCAACAGTTTAGTAACATTATTACAGATGTAGTAGGTATTTTTTTCGAAAAATTTGATCAGTCTTTATAAAATAACTCTTATGACTTTAAATTAATTCGCTGGCCAAAAAAACATTCATAAGTTACCTTCAATGTTTTTTTTTCTTTCAAGAGAAACGCTTATCACGATCTGTAAAAAGATTAAACGCCCGTATATTTATCCCCGTCTGGAAGTAGAATACACAAAACTACTAATATGATTTCCATGTTTTATTAATAACTCCCATGTATACACTTTTATGAAATTAATCAACCAGATATTTACATTACTAAATGATATTCGGGGCATAACTGTATTAAATAAATAATAAACTGCCACTTGGAATATCATTTGCATTCCGTGATAATTTACATCCTACGCTGATACCGATGGCCGGCGGAGAATAAAAAAAACACAAACTTTAGACTCGAATACACCGAATGCTAATTTCGCGCACTCTGTTCGACAACTCGAACGCGAAAATTGGTATTAACGGTCTCTTGTTCTATGACAACCATGTCATGACTGTATGTTAAATAAGAGGCTTATAATGGTATGACTGAAATATTTAATACAGGAAAAAAATTGGAATGCGGTGCGTGTTCTACAAGATTGTACGTCGAAAAAGCTTGTTCAGCATTTTTTTACTTCATAAATCGAAAGTATAAGTGAAAAATAATGGATCTGCAAAATATTAGAATTTTATTCGAACCTTTAGTACCTTTAAATTAAATACAAATCTCCAGTGCGCGAGAATGGGGCGTGGTCAGGCGATACGTCACGTCACGCACAAGCCCAGCGATTGCGCTGAACTCGATGATAGTTACATGCATTTTCGGAATATTATTCCTGTTGCGTACTACTTGTTTGATTTAGAATGAATGCAAAAAAAGTATTGCATGTTTTAATAATGTAAGTACAAATGTGTCAGAAAAATTATTAATTTTTTTGCCAATAGGCCAAAAGCAAAGAAGAGTATGGTAACGTGCAATACAGAGATCTGATTTTGTATCCTAATAGTTTTTGTTTTAATTATACATTCAAGAGATCATAGAAAATTATTTTTGTTTAAAACTCATAAATGTGGGAGAATTGAAATCAGAACGTTTCGTATTACACACTTTTAAGTCTTGATTGTAACACAGGGAAAAGAAAAAATCGTTATAGAAGAATTATTACGTAAAATTTTGACAAGTTCATTTAGAAAAGTGGTTTTGAAGCTGTTACTGCCGGTGCTGTTATTTAATCTATAGTGATTTTCCGGGTAAGTTTAGTTATTCTAGGTAACTGGTCACTTCGGGTAAAAGAATTAACTTGCATATTTCTAGTCTTAGCAAAGATTCTTCTATCTGCCCTTTAAATTTTAAAATCTTCAAACATTATTTTCTTGAAATTTTTGTTATGTAACACCATCATTTTTCATGATGTATGTATGTAGGATGACACGCTCTTTACGCTCTTTCAAATGGCATGGTCAAAATGGGGGTTGCTATTTAAAAAAATTGTCGATGACGTCATATCTCGAACAACGATGACGTCACAAATATGGGTCGTATGTCAAAAAGTGCCTTTTTTAAAAACAAAATCGACGTGCCAGGGGATTTTTTCGAAAACTTCTCAATTTCAAAAATAATGAATTTATTCGTTACTTTTCGAAAGCACTGTATTTAAATAAAAATAACACCGGTCTACAACATTTTTGCGCACGGGTTATACATACCTAATTTTTATTCCTTTTATACCTAGAAATAATAAAAATAACAAAAAATAGTTCTAAATTTGTTTTTATGTGTGAAAAGGGAAAATTAACAAAATAAAAATACATAAAAAATCGACATAGACATGATTTATTAAAAGATACCAAACATCGATTTATGATTCATTCTTACAATAGAAGTTTCAAAATAAAGTCCAAACGTTTAAAAATGAACAGTTTTACTTTTCCTTTCATGTTCAGCAGATCTTCGCGCATGCCGCCATTTGGGGATAGGTAGCGGCAGGGACGTGTGGTTGTAAAATATGCCCTTATAGCCATACCGTGGCCATACCGTTCGACGACTGCGTTATTGGTGCACGAATGCTGTATTCTGTGGTTTGTTGATTTTCTTGTATTTTATACTGTTATGTTATTTTATTTTTAAACAATTTCAAGTAAAACAAATTTATATTTAGTATGACACTTTCTAAATTGAGACAACAACTTTTAATTCGGTCCTGGCGTGAATCCCGCGCGAGAGAGAGACAACAAGCTTCAAGGACAAATTTTCAGGTTTTAATACTTCAAAGGTGCCGCCTTAGAGTCTTTGAGATGATTGTTATTTAAGCTGTGACGATAGCGCGCAAAGACCGACATTAATCAGGCGTGAAAATCAAAAATGCTATAACTTCTTAAAAAGCAAATATTTTCGTTCTGTAATCGCAATTTTTTATATAGATTTGCTTATATAATCAAAATATATTAGGTAAAACCCATGCGCAAAAATTTTTTTTTTTTTGTTGACCGGTGTAATAGTAACTAAATATAAATAAATTTTTACCTATAGCTTCATTTTATAAATCTAGATAAATGAACACGAAAAAAAGAATGAGTTAAGTTACACGAAATAGAAAAAGTATTCAATATGTTAATAACTTTATTCTCTTCATTTCTGTAATATGTAGTTTTATCTTTATTGAAGTGGTACATAATCATGGACATATCAACTTCTGGTAGATTGTCAGAATGAGCTTACTAAGTTCAACTTTAATTGAACATATACTAAAATATTTACACAGTATCGAAACAACATAGCATATTTGTAACTGATCGGATATTAGAGCGTTAGCGGTAGATCTCCCAGTTTAGAGTTGCGTGTAGTGACGTCACAAGCGCACCGTATTTGAAACTAGCACTAATTTCAACTTCTTATATCTTTAAAATGCAAAAAAGTAAATCATATGAAATTTTAAGGGATAGTAGGCGCAAATTCACACCATGATTTAAATTCAGTAGTTTGGTGGTGAGGCGGTTCCATCTAACCAATCAGAAACCAGAATTGTTTATACAAATCAAAGGATACATTGGTGGATTCCATCACACCGAGCTGCTGAATATAAAAACAAGCTCCTGTCTAAATTTCATATTTCGCAAAAACGGCATATGTCTAGGACATGTGTTTTTTTAATTATCTATTAAACAGTTCATCGTTTTTAGCTAAAGTGAATAGGGAACATAATATGCTTTTTGTTCATAATATGATACAATGACCTATGTGGACTCATTTTCTATATCATTCCGAATTTAAGCGAAAATGAACATGTGTCATTTCTGCTTATACCAATCCATTTGTAAACTTTTTCAATACTTTGTAGTTTTTCCTAATTATTTCCTTCTATTGTAGTTGGAAATCTACCTTAAATACTGCAAATACTAATACATAGTAAATAATTGGTGGAAATTTACATTAATTTTTCCATATAGTCGAACAACCTACGATTCGGAAAGCGTCTAATGCTAATTTTAAAATAAATCCTTACTAAGCAGCGATAAAACCGACGAAATATATAATAGCGGAACGGAATTACCATAAACTAAAATATTCGTTTATACTTATTAATGATTTTAGTTTAAAATCTCCCCCTTCGCTAATTTATATTTTGTGCCTGACTTTCGCCGATACCAACTTAACGAATTAAAACTATAAACGCGATACCGTTACTCACGATCTATCGCATAAATTATTCCGCTTCAACGTTTTTAGATCTGAGCGGGACTCATTAATACCCTTTGTAAATTTCGATTCTTATTTGCGGACACGGAACTCGAATCAGCACTGGTTTCGGTCCGCATAAATCATTGTTTTAATGTTTGCCGTTTAAGTAATTCCGTATAGATCGAATAACGACAAACTTGGTGGAAAACTCGGTTAAAGCAGCTACTAATACAAATTGTTCACTAGATTCACATTAAATGTGAAATTTCGGAACGGGCAAAGTCAATAAATTGCATAGTTACCTTGTTTTAACTGAAATATTGAAATTTTTTCATTACACTTGCGTTGATTATTTTGTCCTGGCGTATTTTCATACCGATTTGGAAGTGCCATCAGCGGTACCAATAGTAACAGCTAGTCACTTAAGTGTAATTCTACAATACAGTGAACTTGATCCCAATAACTCCACCGTAAATACTCTGCTTTATCGACAAATCAATGCTGAAATTGTTTGTATCCAAGGTGTAGCTTTAAATGATGGTAAAAAATAATCGAATTAATTCATTTTGTATACTGTTGTATATGCTGTCACTCATCAATTCGGCACAGGTCTATGTCAATTGTATGGGAGAGAACATAATTGTAATCGAAATCATTCTCCAATATGGTTTTCTGTAACATGTTTTACGTTATTTTAAAGTCTGTATCATTGATCTCTGACACTGATTTAATTAAGATGATCACTAGTATTAATTGAAACAAACAAAATTTGAAAAAGTCGGAACAAGACAAGTGTTCATTATACAGTTGGCATTATGGTGTGTGGTAGCAGATCACCACTAGTTTTCATTAGATATACCATGACAGTCCAACGTTACATTCAGGAAGTGGTGGAGTCACATGCCATTTCATATCCTCACACCATTCAAAACACCATTTTTCCAGCAAGGCAGTACTAGACCTCATGTTACCAGGCAAACAATAGCTTTGATAGATCAACATCATATAAACCGTTTACCCTGGCCACCAAGATCGCTGAATTTGTCACCTATTGAACATGTCTGGGACATGCAGCACACTGCTGCATTTACGACACTTCGCAGACTTTAACAGTTCTTACTCATGAAGTTCAAATTACTTGGAATTAGATACCCCACTAACTTATCGACAACCTTGTTAGATCTGACCCAGACGTATCAATGTGTACCTACTAGTAATCGTTAGTTGTCAACACACTATTGAATTGATTGTAACCGTTCAATAAGTAAGTGGTTCTAAACCTGTGTACCAAAAATTATTAAAATCTACTGAACATATATAGGTGCTTGTGTGCTTTCTTTGTCACGTAGTATATTAAAATTGATATTTGTGGTTTTTTCTTATTAACATTGTCCTTATTAATTCTGCTTATAATGACAGTCAAACTCATAACACTAATTGCATCGTTGTTAACAGAGGCAAAGCTTCATATATACTTGTTGACAGTGAACTGTGTTGGTCTTATTATTTGTATGCATGTATGAGTTTTGACAGTAACATCTTATGTATAATTTGTCAAATGTAAGAACTACTTTGCCAGTCTCGATGTTGGACTATCTTTATTGATATTCTACTATAGCCAACAGCTTAAACTCACCAGTTCCATGGTCCATTCTTTTCTAGTGCCATTTATTATACACGGTGCTAGAAAGGGACAAAACATGCATGTGGTGACTTTAAGCTGACCACCATTGTACACGTCTGTAAAGCATTCCACAAGTTGTTTCAGACTATTATTTATTTGTCTTTAAATAATTCGTATTCATTTCTTATCTTTAAAATATAGGAATTTCTGTCTAGTGCGTTAGTTATCAATCGTTAGCATTTACAACGTATTGGTTTTAACGTTTTCATGAATGATGTTTGTGTTGATTGCCCTCTCTATTGCTGGTGATGTAAAGTATAAACGTATTGTTGCTCAACGCGAATAAAAGTAGTATTTGTATTTAAATCATCATTATCTAAAATGTATAACCGGAGTTACATTTGACACCAAACTGCTCGACTGATGAAATTATTGTCCTTTCCTTTTATTAGATCGATTGATTATGCTCTGATGTCCATACAGAATAAATAATGTAAGACAATATTCACAATTATTGTTTCATAGTTGAGATTATATTCAATACATTTTGATTCGGTTATTTCTACTATCGCATTCTTTTTAAAATACAATTTAGTCCCATAGTAGTAATACTTTAATTTGCTGCATGTACAAACAACATCCGTTATTTTTGCTCTTTTTGTAATAAGTTTAATCTTAGAAAAAAGATGCCAGAAATTGCCACTTGACTTTCTTGATATGATAATAAAAATAGTAATATCTCAACCCCTCATTCTAATAACGAGGATTATACCAGAAGTCGGGGAAACATGTACGGGAGAAGAGCGACATATTATTATTATTATACAGGAACGACTTACGTTGATAGGTTCTAACCAACATTCAGTGCAGGAATGAGTGAAACCTGGAAAACCTCATTAATAAGAGGGATGGTCAAACTCCAACCGATATCAATATCTCACATTGATCCGTGCCAACGTTCTTCCACCCTACGGTCCTCACAGAGACGGTGCTAATCCTCTCCACAAATATAGTTGATCTACAATCTATCGGTCGCAGAATTTGAACTTGCGGCGGGAGACAAAAATGATTCAAGTACTGACGCCTTAAACCACTCGACCAGCGACCGATAAAGATAGATTGTTTTATATTAAAACAAATGGAAAATATAAGGTGGATTTGATGTGAAATTCACTTTGTATGGCAAATCAGTCACAGTAGGTCATGCACGTTCAAAAACTGTAGAAAAAGACAGTAAAAATCGTAACCGCCCTAATGAAGCGTCGCCTTCCATATCAATTTTTCATTTTACATTGTTTATATTTAGACGTAGGCTGAAAAATTATAGGATGGCCCGCTAATGAAGATCGATTGCACACTCGCGTTCTCCCGTCTGGATCCCACCCCTCTCCGGGTTTAAAGTAACATTTGGCATAATCTTTAACATCGAATTAATAACTCTGTCCACTCGCCGGCCGAAAATCGATAATTTGATAATTTATAACCTCCCCTGATCACAATAACACTCCTTCGCAGAGCGGAGCTTCCCCTCGCCTCCCGCCCGATCTCCCCCACACGTCCCGACAGTCTATTGTTTCAAAATCCACATCTCATGTCCAGCTCAAGTTGATCCATGATTCCACGGCGCACTCTTGATGTTCCTTCAAAGACTGTTCGTTCGTGGTGATTAGTCAGGCCGTTATATTGTAATACGGATGTCACGGCACACTTGTGATATATGAATCGAATCATATATCAAACAATATCAAGCTAATTCGAGTCGTGGAATTTCTGGGGTATCTTTTACTTGTCTGCGTTCGTCCGATCCGACCTACAGGGCGGCCCCCAAAAATCTCCACGTCATAGAGAAAGGGGCGGAAAATTCCGAAGCCTAGAAAAAACGATCTCGACTTTGTAGGATTCTATAAATACAAACACACAACGAAAGAAAAAGCATATAAACCTCAGCTCATATACAACTTTTACATATTATTATTATTATTTTTGAGTACCTACGTATTTTTTAATGTAGTAATGCTATAACATTTATTTTAGAGTTATGTTACAATATTCCTATTTCTATCTTTCTTTATCGTATACAAGACGAGAAATTACTAAGGCTTTGTCGATATACGGACATCTCTAGCAAGTGTTATTTTTTACATTTTAGTAATTCTAATAATGTGTTAACATATAGTCAGTTCCGAGTGTTAGTGACCACAGCTAGGAACAAATACAGGAAAAGTGTATTCATGAATACCGACTATATTCATAACATATTTATGATTACTTGAATCCTAAATACAACATTCAAATAGTACATTTCACAGTACCAGTGGCGGTTGGTGCTGGAGGGCCCTGTAAATTCTGATTATAAAAAAAAATAAAATTTATATTAGAACATTATCTAGATAAATACGTAGGTTATCCCTATGAAATACATTAAAAAACGAATATTAGTAACCATTGTTACTGTCGGACATCAGTGAACCTATTTACTACTCTGTTTGAGCTGTGTTTAGTCGGCCCGTGTTAGTAATCAAAGAGTAGATTGTATGTGTTGCATCGATCAGTGGTCGAGCAGTTTAAGGCGTCAGTACTAGAATCTATGTGACCAGTCTGCTGTGGGATCGAATCCCGCGACCGATAGATCGTAGATCAGCTTCACTCATTCCAGCACTGAATGGTGGTTAGGGTCAACTAACGCAAGTCGTTCCTGGACGCAAATGCAGTCTGCTTAATAATAATATGCTGCCCCCTCTACCGCACAAGTCTCCGATTTCTGGGGTAATACTCGTGATTAGATGAGATATTATTATATAAAACAAAACCCAGCTTTTTGATCTTATTTGACGTATTTGTTTTCTTGTGGTGTAAGATTTTGTAACCTATGTACTCGTATTGTTTCTTGTGTGTTTTAAGATTCCTCAGCATTCATAACTACTTGATATTTATGGATATCCTGAATTCATAAAAAACTTTCATTACTCATCAACACTATTTTCGAGTACTGAATCCTGAATATATAATTAAACGTGGTCGATACGAATACTGGTTATCGTCGGAGAAAAGTATTCGTTACTTGAATACTGATTACACAAATAATGTATTGAATGCACATGAATACAATGTAATATCCTGCTCGTGACCAATCCGATAATAATCAATCTAGCCGTAAACGACCGTACTTAATAGATAAAGAATTTTGTATCAAAGATTTTGTGAATTAAACGTGCATATATCGGTAAATGATGCAATGGAAAGGTGCACTTTTTTAACATAAGTTTATGTTGCAAGTGGTTGTCATGTGTTAAACAGTAGTGAAAGTGAAGAAGGCAAAATGGTGAAACACTTGGCAGGAAAAACGGTATTACAAGTTCAGTTATAACAATTACAAAAATAAAAAAGCCATATATTCCACTATACCATTGAAAGTTGTATCCCATTCAATCAATATGGGTAACTATAATAGTGCATTATGCACCTACAAAACGAAAAAGGAAAGAATAACAAATGTGGGAGCTCGATACAAGAGTTGAAGTTATAATAGAATCAGTTATCATAGCTTTAGGCGACAACAGTAATAGCGATAACAGTACATATTAGTGGTTTTAGTGATTTTGTATCGCCTTACTGTTACAATACTACGTAGATAGAGTTTTTGCAAGAGACACTTGTTTCAAGTAGTGAAAGCAGTGGTTACGTCTCAAAATAAAGAAACTGTGTACTTTTAATTATATAAAAAAATACGTAACCATCTTGGATTTTTGGATATATTGAAATGAGTGCAAATTTATGAGGATAATCTAAAATGATACGACCAAGGAATCGTTGCCCATCGCACGGATCCAATGTGTTGAAATGACAAACGCCACTCTGTACAATTTCAGCACTGTAGTTTGATTTAAATATATATTTTCAGTTCACATTAACTTAGTTAATTTCAGTTAATTTGTGGTTTTAATTGTAATATTCCTTTCTTTAATATAAATTAAATCACATACTTAATTATTGAACTAAAATAATGTCTTGTTTTCGGTTGCCAGGTTCAGAAGTTACAATTTTGTCTTTTAGATAAACGTTACCTCGTCCATAGATAAAATTTCCTATCTAAAATGTTCTTCGTCTGTCTCCTGTTATAAGAACCTTTCGTAACTGATGCAGTTTGTTGTTTTCGATTTGTAGTGCTTGGATACGTTTCACCTGAAAGAGATACCACTCATGTTGTTAAATGTCCTCCACACTTGTGGCTTATGTTCTTCCGACTGCTATTTTCCGAGTATATATTGTATGATCTTTCTCGACAAGATTAAAATTTCCTCCTTATTCACGGCTTGTTCTTGGTATTCTTATATGCATTCCCTCTACGATGCGCAGGTTGACCAAACATACAAAAACTTGTCAAGTTGGGATAGATGGCTGAAAGAGTCCTTCATATAAGCGAAAAGAGCAGCCGCATTTTGAAGACAGCATTATATAAAAATGGCCAATTTTTACTTGACAAACAATAATTTTAGATATTTTAAATATAAGCACTTTGACACGGCGATTTAACTAACTGACTGAATAACATTAACGTATGAAAAGCAACAACGAAGACAAAAAAGATATAGATGGAGCGACACGTAATAAAAGCTTTTCAATTTAAAAATCTACCTACAAATCAAAACCTTAATGTTAAGAAAAACAAGTACTCATTCGAAAATGTTTTTATTTGTTCAAACAATAATAAATGACAAAAAGAAACATTTCTAAACAAAAAACAATACAGACTTGAAAATTAAATGTTCATAAGTTTTCTAGGATTTCTTTAATAGATTGAAAACTACTAAATGTAACTTTATGGGTACCATTGAAAACCATTTTTTAACATTTTTGAGGTAAGGTATCACAAGTAAAGTAGGTCTTTTTAGTTCTCCAGATAGAGCTATAGTTTTCAAAGTTTTCAAATTCATCGCAAGCATATTTTTATACAACATTTTGGTTAACATTACTGATATACAGGTATCTGCACAATGATCCAGTATTACTAATTCTTACATTTATTTTTCTCGGCTCAATTTACTAGTTTCTACGGTTGTCCTGTTATCATCATTTATGTATGTATGCTTGATACGTTCTTGATTATTAGAATAAAAAACCAAGAAAATTGTAAACGGCTATTAACGACAGGTTTCGTGATATGCAAATTTTGCTTCACATCATCAGGCAAGAATTTTTTAAACAATTGTTTTACAAGAAATTGTCCAAGAGACTACAAATAAATTTTGAAACATTATAAAGTCCTTGTTGGATGTTCCTCTGCATATCATAAAATTAGAAACAATAAATTGATTAAAAATAGAAAAAAATACCACAATCGGCAAACAAACGCGGACAAATAGCTTAAAACTTTGTAAGTTATCATACTGACCCTTGTAACTTTCTTGATATGTTAGTCAGTGCTAAAAAGTAATCTGATCTCCTGATTTTCTATATAAATAAATTGAAATATTTTGTTTTAATGTGAAGTGCAAAAAATCAATTTATGTATTTAAATGGCAAATAATTTATTAGTAATGGGTTTCACTGTAAACTTAGGTATATGAAAATTTATCTATTTCCTTCATGTGTAAGCTAGAGCAGCGTAAAATATTCACTAATTCTTAACAGTGATGGTTCCTGAATCAGGGGGTATAACTCTACTGTACACCTTGTCATTGATTTCCGGACTTAAATATGATCTTATTTTCTCGCATTTTTGGTGCCACCATGTAGATCGCCGCGGCACAGCAGTCTACTTACTTCTAGCTCTCTCTATAAAGGATTTGATATGTTTTGCTCAATGGATGAATCAAAAGCGGGACGGAGCGTGGGTGGACACCGGGGACAATAGATTTTACTAATGATGGATTTCGCTTTTTTGTCTTATACGTATGCATGCGATGGTCATTTGTTAAAATCCCGCTTTTATTCCACCGAATTCTTGATCTTTGGCGAGAGGGAGAGGCGACACGGCTTCCATTTTTCAATGCCACAGGCCCGGATTACTCCTTATCTATGTCCATAGGTTGATCAAGCGACTAACAAGCAATATTTTTATTAGGTTGTAACAAAAATTAATTATCCCACATTTTCTAGTTAATTTTTCTTCCAAATGCGTTGGACTTGCGGTTAATCAGAACATATAAGTTGTATTTCATTTTATTTCAGAAAATAATAATAATCATAGAAGTCGAGAAACGTGTGCGGGAGAGGGGGCGGCATATTAATATTAAACAGGCCGCATTTTCACCCAAGAATGACTTACGTTGGTAGGCCCTAACCACCATTCACTGCAACAATGAGAGAAACTTGGAAGACCTCATTAATTAGGGACGTATTTTACAAAGCGTCAATAGCAGATATTTTACAGGAAATATTTGGTAAAGTTTAGTATTGAACATTAAAACGAATTTCGTTATTACATTATTATGGTATGGTTTATGCGATACAGTTCATCATCTCGATGATGCCGTCTCGGTCTTTTTTCTCATAACTTCATTTTAAAATCTCGTAAAAAAATTTCCTTTTCCACATTCCTTAATTTAAAAATAGGTATGCATTTTTGAATTCAATAAATGCATTATTTTATTCGAATTGCACATTCAGTTCAATATTTGTTTCCAAAACATACAGATTTGAACAAATTGTGTAGGGTGAAATTTCGTTCAAATTGAATAGCTATTTGTTTTATTTAAACAAATACTCCCCAAAAAAAATTCTTCCCAAATAAATCGATACAATACAAATACAGAATTATTTAACATAGCTCTACTTTATTAGACGAATAATTTACGTAAGATGCCGTTGTAATATTTTATTTACTTGTATTGTAATTTTTGAAATGTATGTATGTGTGTATATGCATATTTGTAAGAATGTATACGAATATAATATATAATATAATAAAAAATTCGGTACCTTTTAACAGATACAAAGCGTTTGATGTTGGTTAATAATAAGTTGCTAAACACAAAAATTTTTACACGTTGTTATAGATATTTTTTGTAGGCAAATCTATCACTCTCTACCCCCCTCCCGCCTTTCTCGGCAACGAATACGGATCGCTCGAAGTCTCGTCGAGCCCCCTTTTTTTCAGCGGAAAAGCCCTCTTCAACCGTCTTCATTCCCGATAAAAAAAAACGAAGAGAACCGGTAATCTAACCTCATTATCTCTATTGTTATTATTGCGTATTAAAATGTCGCGCTATCTGGCGGAATCGCGAAACGTCGTCGAAGCGAGACAAATGACTTCTGGAAGAAACAATTCACCATCAACTTATGTCGTTAGATATTACGGGAGATAAGGTGGAAGGCTTTGGCCGATCGTACGTCATGCGTGGTGAAAGACACCGCGCATCGCCACCATTTTTAATTGACGACCGAAGAAACGGAACAGCTCGGGAGCTTCATTGTTTTTTTACTGATTCAATAAATCTGGTGCTTTATTTTCATGGTTTTTTTGTTCATCGAAGTGACAAGGTCTGTTCATTTGTGCTGGTAGAAGTAGATCTGAACAATGGAAGCTCAAAAATGGCATTCATTTGTTTCAAAGCAGATGATGTGATTTTGTCTTGTTTTATCTTCTATGTCGTAAGTAAATATACGTATTTGTATTTTGAAGTAGTCAGTGTTTACTGTTTATGTTACAGGAAATATCAGATTGTCCCGATCACTCCTACGCGACACTGGTAAACAAACAAAATAATTCCATATATCGAGGCGCGACTGAAAAATTGAGAATCGGCGAGAATCGTTCGAGAAATGGATTTAGAGATGCTAGAAAATACCTGGAATATTCGTTTGGTCTATAAAAGAAGAATAAACGGCCGAGTTAGTCACTCTTGAATTGGAGTGTTTAGTTGAAAATTTCCTGGAGTTTCAAAATAAAATAGTGTTTAGTTGAGTTGTAATTAGTACTTAGTAGTAAGAGTAGTTAATAAATATCAGTAAAAATTAATTGTTTTTGGTAAAAGAAAGTCGGGTTGGGAAATCCGTAACAATATTACAAGGCTTAGAATGGGAAAAACGCAACATAAAAAAGTTATAAAATGTCAGTAACAAATTTAGAAAAAAAAGTATATCCAAAAGTGGATTTTTAGGATAGGACATACGTTTTATTGAGCAAATCCCACTTATTTTTCAATGCTCTATTAGCCCTAGTGATTTGCCATGTATGCCCTGTATATTAGTAACACAGTAGTAGTATGTATACACATACAGTAATATCTTGAAACGTATATGTAGTCTTTACGTAGACACACTGAAGAATTCCTGGCCTTAACGGTAGTTAACTTGGTACAAGGCGATCTGTTATAAGATACACATTTTCTAATCTCACTCTAACGATTTGGTGGAATTCGTGTTTCCTTCTGATTACTTTTGTACCAACTTATCTCCGTTTTGTCGGAATCTGTGTAAACAGACATTCATGGACCGAGATAAGTTTTATTTTAGACGTTATTAGCTCTCGAGTTTGATATTTTTTATTGCTTTTTTATTACATGAAAATACACAGAACACAAGAATTATTATGGTAAACAGAACTTTGGAAATGGATTTTATTATATAAAACTATACGTTTGAGTAAGGAAAAATATTAGTTATTAAACAGATTTATTCTAATTGCTGCACGTAAGTACCCTACACATTGTCTATCAACAAGCTTAGATGTCGCGACATTCTTAAACTTTCTGCAAAATGATTTATTCGCTTTGCTCGACAATTTGCGCCTTACTCTTCGTGAAAATATGTGCATGCAACTTGATGGTGCTCCAACCTTACCTTGAAATAAATGTTAGGCAATATTTAAGTTTAATTTTTCCAAATCGAGGAATTGGAAGTGGAAGAGACCAAATTATTTAGTGGTTATCAGTTTTCCTCGATTTTAGTCCGTTGGACTTCAGTGTTTGAAGGTTTATGAAGGACGACGTTTATTCCGAATTATTCGAGAATATTGATCAACTGGAAAGGTGTGAACAAGTGCGGCTGAAAAAATTAGGCAGTAACCAAAGGTTTTTCAAAACGTCAGATATTCTATATTGCTCGTTTGTGCATTTTGGAGGCGGGTAGACTAGTGGAGCAATTAAAATGTTGAGGTGGTGAATTAAATTGTTAAAGTTACAGTTTTCCATTAAATTTTAGTATAAATCTTTATATTACCTTAAAATACCTTTCTAATACAGGAAAAAATGTTACAAAAGCTAATAATAAGGAATATATGGGTAGACTTTGTGGTTGTAATTCAACGCAGGCTGGGGCTTTTGTCCACTGAGTAGTTAGTTTCACACAATATTATTAATACCTAAACATATATATAAATCTTCTGTTTAATAACTAATATGTTTCTTAAATCCCTGTTTTTTTTTAATAAACAAAGTTACATCTATTATAACATTTATGTCATACATCTGGCTAGCCCTATGTTCAGACACCCTAGGTATAAAATAAGTTAGAACACTTTAGAGCAAGTTAGAACATTATGAATTATTGTTCCTTTGTAATTTGAAATTTAAATGTTTGTAACACTGAAATGTATCACACTGTATATTTCTGTACTGAAATTAAAATAAAATTCAGTGGCATTATTTTAATAATAATATTTACAATGTGTTGAACTGCTAGCTACCGGTAGAGAGACAGAGTATTAGCGATAAGTTTTTAACAGGCAAAATAAGTTTCGAAATATAGACACGGCGAGTAGGCAGTGAAAATTAATTTGAAGTGCATATGAGTGAGGACCTTTTAACAACTAAGGTAATGTTGCAAACATAAATTATTCGTTTTAGAAAATAAACTTTTGCCTATTCATTTAAACCTAAATACTAAAATTATATTGTAGGTCCTTTTTTTATTGCCCCTAGAAAGGTATTTCACGCACAAGCATATGCCCGCTGCATCTGCCATGCTGTATACGTAATGATATAAGCTGTAATATTCCTTCCACAATTCTATATGACATGATAGTTAGTAACTGAGTTTCCATATATGGGGAGAGTTCCGTGATGTAAGCTGTGGCTTCCTGTTTTTTTGCTGTTATCAACTCCATGGTTTCTGTATCAATCACCTGGGAGTTACTGTAAGTACGATCTTGAGTAACAAGTAGCATATATGAAAAGAGGAAACAACAAATGTTTTCACAGTTCATCAAACAAATAAAAATGTGTGTTACTTACCTACCCTCTCCTATTTTTTATAAACTACACAGGTCCACAAAAGAAAAAAGTGGTGTGTGCTGAGGGTCCCTTTATATTTTGTCCATGTATTTTTTTCCGCTGAACACGAATCTGAAGTCAAAATGGGGGGTCGCACAGTAAATTTTAGAGAAAACTCATAAAAACGATAAATATTACATCAAAAGTTTACACAGGTCCACAAAAAAAGTCATGTGTGAAGTTAAAGTTGGGGTAACACAGCAAATATTTAAAAATCGATAAAAATCACTATTTTATAGCTACCTTGGTGTAAAATAGCAAATATTCACTAATTCACAGCATTTCTCATCCTTTCAGTTTTAGAGAGTATCATACAGAATAAATTACGAGAAAGTGATTTTTATCGATTATTGCTTATCTTGTCTCCCCTCCTTGTCGATTATATCGACTGGCGCCCATTGGTTTACAAGCGAAAAAAAAACAATTTTAAAAGTTCAACTTTAACAAGCTGTATCTTTTATGTAACGCATTTTTGTATATAGGTAAGTAAGGTTAAATCTTCATATTTTGCCTCCAAAAATACCTAGTCAGGGTTCTCAGCGTCAGGAAAACCTGAAAAACCTGGAAATGTCAGGAATTTGAACTTTGTCAGGAAAGTGTCAATAATTGTCAAAAATCAGAATTTTATTGTCGTCAGGAAAATTTGTGACCGCTGCTCATGCCGTGTCTAAATTATTTATTTAATGAAAGCACCCAGTTGACTATTTCTGTTTGCTTAAATCACACGCACCCGCAGATTGATAGAAACGGATATATCTGGAATGTATAGCTGTTTTTTTGTGACGAACCGTATTCATCGACTATTTCAAAACGTATTCAATGGTGACGTTACTTATGTAATGCACCAAGAAAATGTATAGTTTCAAAACGTAAAGTCATCAAATATTTGTTTCTCTTTAACATCACACTCACACTTTTTGATTATTCTTTTGTACATATATTTGGAAAATGTGTGAGATTGCAACAAAAGCATTACATGGATATTAGCAACTGCAAACCAAAACAAATAGTTACCTATATGTTCGTATAAGTGACAAGTTTAATGAAATTTGGATAGAAAAGTGATTGGATTATGCTTTTGTAATGTAATTTAAGATGTCTAAGAATACGTTAAAATTTGCAGAGGTACATACAATAATCCACAACCAATTCCTTTTAAATAAACAAGATAACAAGTATAAAAATATCAACCATTTTAAACATAAAATCTTAAAATTTAAATCACCGATTTTGGAATTTCTACTTTTAGGCAACTGCTGCATAGACCAATAGCAAAGCATTCAAAGAGTTCAAACTGGATTCAGTGGACGTTTTAAACACGGTTTAAAAGCAACCTGTGTGACGTCACTGTTTCAATGCAAAATATAGTGTTTTGAACCGAATTGAATACGTAAAAACAGTTTACAACGGTCTGCTCAGTAGTGAAATCTATTTTTATCGGTTTTGTTGCGTCTGTTTATACATATTTCTATTAGATCTCTTATTAAATATTTATACTTGTTAATGTTTAACATAGCACAATATGTTCAATGACTGAAATAAATATTTTTAATAAAATTAAATATTCACTTATTTGTCAGTAAATGGGCTCATGTATGCCTTATCATTTGACTTGTTATTATTTTGGTTTGTTTTTAAAAATATGAATTATGTATGCTCTTTGTCAGGGAAAACCTGGAAATGTCAGGGAATATGATTTTGAAAATTGCTGAGAACCCTGCCAGTTAACGCGATGACCTGCTTTTTTGTTACACCCTGTATAAAACTATACGTTTTACTAAGATTTGGCAATCTTCAACGAACAGACCTAATTGCATATTTTTTCGGAGACCCAGCATCGAGAATTGTCTTAATTTTCATATGAAGAGGGCAACGATAAAATTTACCCGTACTATTTCAACGTACGTTGGCACACAACGTATAAAAGAGTGCTTCCCATCGGTGTCGATTATCGCAAATCGTATTAGTGCATATAAGAATACAAAATGTGTGTATGTGTATCAGACAACGATGCATTTCCGGCGGATATGCGATGTACGAGGTACCGTGTCATTATAAACGGACTTATTTCGCCGACCCCTTGACGATACACTAGCCAGCGATCGGAAAAAAATGTGTCCCTTAGACTGACAGCGTTCACCTACTCGGTTGAATAATGTATGGTCGAATATGTACATCGCATTTTTTAGGAGTATATAATAAAATTTAGTACCCGCAGTTGTAGTCATTAAATGATTATCTGCATTTACAAAATTGCGGTACCTAATTCGTCCCGAATTCGAAGATGATTATTGACAAATCTGGTAAACTTTAAGAGATACAAGAACGCTTAAATTTCTGCAATTGAGAAGATTTCAAATTATCTAGACAAATCCGGGAAAAAATAAATTTTTAAAATAATAAAAGTGATTTTTTTAAACTAAACTGAATATAAACAAACGATTTTTTAGTACGAATGTACTCGTAATAACGTTCCATAGGTATACAAGGTGCAACAGTAGTAAGTATTCAAAACTTGTGAGCTTGTGAAACAAGTCGAAAAATTACGAAAACCTTAGTACAACTTTTGTCAGTGGCGGCTCCTAAGAGAGATACGCTCACTTAAAGGGGTGACCTCATTAAATGACTATCTGCATTTACAAAATTGCGATACCTAATTTGTCCCGAATTCGAAGATGATTATTGACGAATCTGGTAAAGTTTAAGAGATACAAGAACGCTTAAATTTCTGCAATTGAGAAGATTTCAAATTATCTAGACAAATCCGGGAAAAAACAAATTTTTAAAATAATAAAAGTGATTTTTTTAAACTAAACTGAATATGAACTTACGATTTTTAGTACGAATGTACTCGTAATAACGTTCCATAGGTATACAAGGTGTAACAGTAGTAAGTATTCAAAACTTGTGAGCTTGTAAAACAAGTCGAAAAATTACGAAAACCTTAGTACAACATTTGTCAGTGGCGGCTCCTAAGAGAGATACGCTCACTTAAAGGGGTGACCTCAGAAACAGTGTTTAATGCGTGACATCAAAACGGTTCAACATTAAGTCACGAAATTTTGGTGAGATATTATCCTTGACGTGCTTGATAAAAATCTCATAAACTATATTTAAAAATTTTGTACAGGGGCGTGAGAAAAAGCAAGGCTCTGGTACAAATTTAGTCATATATTTTTTGTAGTTAATTTTTTCTAGGTTTTGACTCCAAAATATTAAAATAATAAGTATTTAATATAAAAAATGTACTCTTGTTAAATTTCAGTAGGATGTACCGTTTTTCAGTAAAATCGATTTCAATCATTCCTAACGTGACCCACATTTAACATCCAATACATAGCCAAAAAATTAATTGATGTGTGCCATGGAGAAAACAACTAGTCTGACAGTTAACAGAAATTTCAAGTATTTTCAGTTTGAAAATTGTGTTATTTGAGTCTATGCAGTGCTATTTTATAGTGAACAAAAATGGATAAAAATTATTTAAAAATGCATCAGTATACATATTCTGAGTATGAAGATATGCATTTGACGTTAGGTGGAGTGGCATGGCAGCGCAGCCGCACACCGATATGGTATAAAGTTTCCCAATAGAAATGTACCCAATTATAAAATATCTCTTTGCACCTAAAGGCGTTGTTTTTCTGTTATTTATATCACGGTATTTTTATTTGTACTATTGTTTTTAATTGTTACTGCTAAGAGTGTTAAACATACTTGACATTTTTGTTAACTGTCAGATTAGTTGTTTTCTGCATGGCACACTGCAATTAATTTATTTGGCTATGGATGTTGAATGTGGGGCACGTTAAGAATGATTGAAATAGATTTTACTGAAAAACGGTATATCCTATTGAAATTTAACAAGAGTATCTTTTTTATGTTAAAAACTTCGAATTTCAATATTTTCGAGTCAGAAACTAGAAAAAATTAACTACTGAAAAGATATGATTAAATTTGTTCTTGAGTCTTGCATTTTCTCACGCCCCTGTAGAAAATTTTGAAATGTATTTTATGAGACTGATTAAACACGTCAAGATTAATACCTCACCAAAACTTCGAGACTTAATGTTGAACCGTTTTGATGTTACGCATTAAAAACTGTTTCTGAGGTTACCCCCAGGCAACACAACATAGTCTAATAGACGTTGTATTTATGTATATTTCGTCTATTTACCATCCAGGTCTAAAATTATATATAAGATAGACGGCATTTTATAGACACTTTCTGTACCACTAATAAATTAAACGTTTAATAGATATCTGATTTCATCTTTTCTAATTTTTATCTACTGAGAGACGTCTATTATATATATAATATTGATCTTATAAAGATACGATACTAAACAACAACAACTGTTGATTTTTAAATATGATATCTTTATTTGACGACAATCTGCATAAGTAGTTTGAATTACATAGCGGTTAAATGTTAGTAAGATCTAATAGAAAATTTGATATAGACGGCACGTTATAGACACTTTTTGTACCACTAATAAAATAAACGTTTAATAGATGTGAATTAATTAGTCTTTTCTAATTTTCATCTACTGAGAGACGTCTATTATAAATATAATATTGATCTTAATGACACACAATACTAAAGAACAGCAACTGTTTTTTTAAAGATAATAACTTAATTTTACGACAATCTGTACAAGTAGAATGAATTACGTAACGGTCAAATGTTGGTAAGATCTAATAGAAAATTTGATATAGACGGCACGTTATAGACACTTTCTGTACCACCAATAAATTAAACGTTTAATAGATATCTGATTTCATATTTTCTAATTTTTATCTACTGAAAGACGTCTATTATATTATATAATATTGATCTTATAAAGATACGATACTAAACAACAGCAACTGTATAGACACTTTTTGTACCACTAATAAAATAAACGTTTAATAGATGTGGATTAATTAATCCTTTCTAAGTTTCATCTACTGAGAGATGTCTATTATAAATATAATATTGATTTTAATGACACACAATACTAAAGAACAGCAACCGTTGTTTTTAAAGATAATAACTTAATTTTACGACAATCTGTACAAGTAGAATGAATTACGTAACGGTCAAATGTTGGTAAGATCTAATAGACAATTGATATAGACGGCACGTTATAGACACTTTCTGTACCACTAACAAATTAAACGTTTAATAGATATCTGATTTCATCTTTTCTAATTTTTATCTACTAAAAGACGTCTATTATATATATAATATTTACAGCAACTGTGGCTTTTTAAAGATGATATCTTTATTTGGCAACAATCTGCACAAGTAGTTTGAATTACATAGCTGTTAAAAGTTAGTAACATCTAATAAAAAATTTGATATAGACGGCACGTTATAGACACTTTTTGTACCACTAATAAAATAAACGTTTAATAAACGTGGATTAATTAATCCTTTTTAATTTTCATCTATTGAGAGACGTCTATTATAAAATAAATATAATAATGACCTTAATGACACACAATACTAAAGAACAGCAACCGTTGTTTTTAAAGATAATAACTTAATTTTACGATAATCTGCACAAGTAGAATGAATTACGTATCGATCAAATGTTGGTAAGATCTAATAGAAAATGTGATATAACGGCACGTTATAGTCACTTTTTGTACCACTAATAAAATAAACGCTTAATAGATTCGATTAATTAAACCTTTCTAATTTTCATCTACTGAGAGACGTCTATTATAAATATAGTATTGATCTTATAGATACACACGATACTAAACAACAGCAACTGTTGTTTTTTAAAGATAATAACTTAATTTTACGCCAATCTGCACATATAGAATAAATTATGTAACGGTCAAATGTTGGTAACATCTAATACAGTATTTAATATAGATAACACATTATAGACACTTTTTCTACCACTAATAAAACTAAACGTTTAATAGATGTCTATTAATTCATCTTTCTAATTTTCATCTACTGGGAGACATCTATTATACATACAATGTGGATCATTTCAGTGACGCATGTATTGGTATCTTGGAAACTGTAACAGATAGGAAAATACTTAAGGGAAAGTTTTAGATAGCTTAGACAGTTCGATTTTAAGTTAATGATAAAAACTGCAAGAATTTAAGCAATCCATATTGCGTAAAATCGAAATTTTTACCAGCTAAAATATAACTCCACCGAATTTGACACATATCTGCACAACCGTTTTTGAGTTATTGCAGGTTTTCAGTAAATTTGGTATAACTGAATCACCCAGTAAATATTTTATTATAAGAAATTAAGCCGAAGCTGCCTATTGACGTCTACTATATTGGCGTGTTGATAAATGACCCATTAATTATAGGACTCCTTGTATATATACCTACCTATATATAATAATATTTTACCCCTGTGGGGGGTAAGTTATACACCTATTTTCTGTTTACTTCATTCATCACAAATCAAGTGATTTTGACAGTGTGACTCTTATTTACATTCAGAATAAAGATTATAGAATTAATTCATTCTTTATTCGATTCGATACGATACCTAGGTCCATGGCAAATTTTCGTCTATTAATTTCGTCTAATATCTACAAGTATTACTAATAAATTAGTGTCATATAGACTCTAAGTCAAAGTACCCTTGCATGGTAACTAGAGATACCTGCTATAGTATATACTAGATAGTAGATAGACTCTACATAGAACTCTAGACTATTGAATAGGCAAGCGGTATATTTTGATTAAAAAATGATTTACATAATCTTTATATATTAGAAATTATTATTAGATGTTTTTATAATATGATTAAGCTACTTAATTTAATATGTTGAAAGACAAGTCATAACATCTAGACATTAATATTCGGATCTATTTGTACCTACGGATAGACGACAACGTATGTCGGGAGCTTAAATAGTTGTATTCCTACACCATCGCAACTACCTGTTTGGTGTCTTCCCAACCCCCACAACCCCAATTGTTGTCAATTGTCATTTGCATTCGGATCGTATTCGCCATATTATTGTGTTGTGATTTTTGTTACCCGCGGTTTTCTTGTGCTTGTGGTTAGAAATAAATAACAATACATTAATAGTAGGTATGTATGTAAGTTGCATTGTTCGTTTTTATTTCCTTTTTCCTTGTTGTTTGTGTGTAGGCTTATTATTACTTACAGTCAGTAAAACATGAATACCTAATTTAATGCAAGTAGGTAAATTTATATAGGTATGCATAGTAATATAATATTTCTAAATACCTGAGTACACTTTAATGCCTTCATTAGATAAATAGATACATTAATTAATAATACACTGTTACATCAATACAGAATACATGCATTCGATGGTTAAAAATTCCTAATGTACCTATTATTTATTGAAGTAGGTACCTACTTACGTATTTAAGATTTAACGTTAATAAATAACATGACCAAACCCCTTTATTATTTTAATAATCTATTTCTATTATTGTCATCAATAAAATGCAACATTGAACAATAAATAACTGACTTAACTAAGAAACTATCAATATTTGTAGTAATAATTTCATTAACAATTTATTATACTTATATAGGTACCTTGTTTCTACATGAAGCAAATTCATATTTACATACATTTCAGAAAAATCGTTTAGCTTGCCTAGGAGGAAGTTCCATTAGGGTGGCAACTACAAATATGGTCAAAATTATATTTTCAGACAGGCTGGACCGAAAATTTAATTGGGCCGGAAGTAACGGAAAAAGGGTTTTAAATTTTCAAAACTTTTGGAGGTTATGAGAGGTAAACCTGAATCGCCTATAAATTACAAAACATTAATATGTATTGTCTTGTTTCAGACTCAATATATTCGATGTATTCAGATTTAAACAATTTGACAATTTCAAGCGCCATTAAGGACTGGTTGAGGTTGGCCAATCAGCGATACAATAATAAGCATGTAAAAAATAATACTGAAAATGTAGGTACCATACAATAAGATTCAATAAAAATATAAAGTCTATAAATGTAGTATTCAATAATTATACCCAACTTAAAATATTTTTAGTTCATTCTTAGTTGATCATGTGTTGAAATTACTATAACATTTGTAGATGCATGCAGAGTGACAATTTTATTAACCGGTTTAAATATTTCATCCTTATATTCTCAATATTTTACATTGACACACATCTTGAATATACATTAAAAATAGAATCAATATTTACATAAAAAAATAAGAATTAAATTATTAGTTGTATGTAACTACTGTTAAGATGTTAATTGAAGGCTTCTGTGGTCTGTTGGTTGCTATGTTGTTAGTTTAAGTTTCACAACGTTTTGAGAGACGCATCGGTTTTTCCCTCAGCAGCATAAGAAACCTAAACCAATTTGAATTTTTTGTTTCTGATGGATGGTTTCATTACATTTTTATTAATCTCAATCTTTTTCGTAAGTCCCTTTAAGTTTTCCTTGTACATTTTGATAATTATTGTACGTTTTGTAATTTCCTGGTGAAGAAGCAATAAAGGTAAGACAACTATAATTAATTTAACATGGATTAAATATATACGTAATATATAGACATAAATATAATGTCAACTGAAAACATATATTTAGTTTTAATATTTAGATGAAATTAGACGTGTATAATAGCTATCAAAAAAATGTTGAATAATTACATATATTTATACTCTATGTTATATCAAATATATACATAATATATAGACATCAATATAATGTCAACTCAAAACATCTACTTAGTTTTAATACTTAGATTGAAATTAGACATATACAATAGCTATCAGAAAGATGTTTAATAAGGACATATATTTATACTCGATGTTATATCAAATATATACATAATATGTAGACATCAATATAATGTCAACTTAAAACATCTATTTAGTTTTAATACATAGACTGAAATTAGACGTACACATCAGCTATCAGAAAGATGTTGAATAAGAACATCTACTTATACTCTATGGTATATGAAATATATACGTTTATCTCGGGGACATTTAGTCGTTGATAAACAGTTTACAAAGACCGTCTCTAGACTGATCGTCTAGTCGAATTATTAACGTTAATTAGATGGAACTGTGTTGCCTGGGGCCCTTTAAATGAGCGTATATCCCTTAGGAGCTGCCACTGACAAAAGTTGTACTAAGGTTTTCGTAATTTTTCAACTTGTTTTACAAGCTCACAAGTTTTGAATACTTACTACTGGTACACCTTGTATAGAGTTGAACAATTTTTGACTGACAAAAAAATTTAAATAAAAACAAACATTTTTTTTATGACTTCTAATAAGGATCTATTAGAACACGAATTATCGAAAAAATACAAGGTGTTTAAAAAACCAAACAGTGTCTAAAAACGCTCAAAATTCATTAAATAATAATAATAATAATTCAAAATTGATGGAATTTACATTTTTTAAATGAAATACCAGCCACTCTTGAAAATTATAAATTATCGGATCTTCCCAATCGCAAAAAAGTCAGGTAATTGTAAGATTTGATAAAGTTAAACTAGATTCGACACCTTTTTACTAAGGTCCCTATAAGGTTACGTAGCGTACACTGATAAAAATTATTAGCGAATTACACGGTGGATCGTTGTTATTTACTGCTTGGTTAATAGTGTAAAAAACACCAGAATGTAATGTTACAACTAATGGAAAATTACTACGTATGAATTTGCATTTTTTCATAGTTAAACCGTGTTTTTTACATAAAATGTAATTTTACGGCGTTATTATTTATGTTTAGAAAAAATCTTGTAATTGTACATAAAATATGTATATATACGGTATTCACATGGAGATTCTTATAATACAGTATGGATTTGGTATTTTTCACATTAATGTGTGATGTGAACAACATGTAAATTTACAAACATTTTTATCAGTGTAGCAGTATATTTCATATCAAAAAATAATAAAGAAACGTATTAACATTGAAGAATTTAACCTGCATATATATTTTTAGAAGATATGTTAGTGGTTGTGTCAAATCAAAATAATCTTAAAAATAATAAAAGTTAGTTGTACCATCGTCGGCTAAATCGCAGCAACCGTGCTTTTTCTAGTCTTTCCATTGCCCGTTTGCAGTTACTCACCGCACGCGGCAACACTCTACAGCACAAATGTAGTAGTCGGACATAGTCATCAATTGTTTTCATAGAAATTATAAAAAACGTCAAATATCTGTTTATGTGTACGTTTCTGTTTACGTATCATTTTTAAATTTATAAATTGAGATAACCTAAAATAAAAATTGTGTCTTTATGATGAAAGTGTATTGGCAGCAGTCCATTATAAATACCTATGTATTGTATTGTGTGAACTGCTGGAATGGTATCGGTGCCGCCTATGTTTTAAAATTGTAGATAAAAATACGTACTTTTTTGCAAACCAAATTAAATAAGGAGGTTCTATTAAAAGATAAGTTATTACTTATCTCAATATCAAATGTCAAATTCTTACATTTATTCCCTGATGCTTATGTTTCCAAATACTAACATTGGTGTCGCTACACTACAGCATATTACAGAATTCTAAATTGATATACAGGTGATTCGACAGACAAGTATTACAAACGAGAAGCGATTTAGCAGACGATGGTTGTAAAATCAACTATTTTCCTTCCGTTGGAGGGAGTATTCTGATGTATATATACTCGCGACAAGAATTCAGACGACTTACGTCATACGAACAAATGAATAATTCATTATATTTTCATCAAAATATTTAAGAAACTACAGCTGATAGTAATAAAACTATATACTACACTAAAAGTTTGCATTATATATTACACTAAATTGCAAAAATGATTGTTTTTAACGCGACCAAATATCGAAAATTACGTTGACAATAAAAACAAATGTGTAACGTCAGCCGTGACGTAAGACGTCTGAATTCTTGACGCGAGTATACCTGACATCTAAGCCCGAATATTTAGCGTTAGTGATAGACTTAAGTGTCAAGTGATATGTTATAAATATGTTTATATGAAATCAAATATGTTGTAAAATGGCAACAAATTATAACTTGGAGTCGAAGGTTAGAGGTAACATTCAAAGTTATCTTAGAAGTTTCCAGTTTTACTCCAATGGAAGAGATGAGTCTTAAAACTATTCTAGGCCGTACTTTCAAACTTATGGGTGAATAATTAGGCTGCTCCGATAAAATGAAGTTCTTGATTGATTATCACTAAATTTACTCCTATAAAAAATAACTACGCTATCTTGTACTATCTGTGATGCAGGAGATTTTTGACCGAGAGCTGGATGAGATGCTTAAGGAAGGCATTGTAAAATAAACTTTCAGTGTTTATTTTTCAAATTTTCTTATAGGTACGTTTAAATTTCTTGATCTAAGTGAAATTCTAAAATTCTTTTATTTATTCAGATACTTCTTTCTAGCTCTTACAACAATACAAGTTAGTCAGGTTTCGGCTGAATAAGAATTCACGTTCAATGTAAATTTTCATTCCATACATTTATTTAAGTATTATAAAATGTGATTCATGAGAAAATATTAAAGAAATATTTGTTTCTCCTGTATAACCACGAGTGATTAAAAATCACACGTTACTTAAGACGTCGCCATAGTCGACGGTTGCTGCAATTTCCTCTGCGAAATCCATTACTGTGTCATAGAGACTAGTTATAGTAATTAGAAAAAAATCGTGGGTTATTTATGCATCCATAACGATAGAATAATTGTCTGAGCAAGATGTCGTATGGGAAATTATTGTGAGCAGAGGCATGCAATTTGAGGATGCTCGCCCAATGGAAAGATGGATATAAAAGATACGGATCGCTATATCAATTTTCGTCCGTTGCTATAGGGAAATAGTTTAGACGAGCATTGTTATCTTTAATTTAAAAAAGGGGAATTTAACAGTTGATATACGAAGTTTGAGACGTTTTAATAACATATTTACTTTCTTCTATGTCGTTCTATTTGCACAATTAATTTTATTTGTACTTTGATTACATTGAGTTCTGTTTTTAATATGTTATCCTATCTATATACAGGTATACTGAAAATAATTAGATCGTCCTGGAAATATTTGATTATTTATTGAAACAATAAAATACTACATATATACATACTACTGAAATATGTGCCATGTCAAAATCCATTGTTTGTTGTTAGATACTTAATAAAAAAATATGATAACATCTCTACCCCTCATTCTAATCACGAGGATTAGACCAGAAGTCGAAGCCTACCAACCCAAGCTAACATTATTCCACCCTACCATACCCGCAGAGAGGGTGCCAATCCACTCCACGAATATAGCTTATATACGGTCTACCGGCAGCTGGGCGCGAACCAACTCCGATCTAGTCACCTCGATTCAAGTACTGATGCCTTAAACCGCGCGACCACTGACCGATTCAATAATAATACATATTTAGTATATAGTAATATTTTTATTTGTTTATTTTTAAGAAGTTCACTTGTTTAACAATTATGATATTATGACAATATGTCAGATAATTATCCTGCACATTGGCTCTACATTCACTCACCCTAACAATAAGATCCATAATAAGCTATTATCATTGTTTAATAGTTATTTATGTACCAAGGGAGATACAGGAATGATTATGGCCCGATGGAAGCATAATCATCCTAGTATGTGCCATAGTGCATACAACATTTTATATTTCACTGCATACGAAATAAAAACTATGAAAGGTCATAGCTGTGACGTTTCTCGATCAATCGGACTTAAGGCAACCGTTTTGTGTGTGTATCAAACAGAGGCAACGAACCTGTAGCCAGTAATCGATGTCGATATGTTGGCGCGGGGAAATGCGTCGGCAGGAGGGAAACTTTAGAGGCGAAATCGAGAGTGAGCTGACATATTCTATATTTGGGCTATGGTAAAACTATAATTGTAGATTGAAATTGCATATAATAATTGTACATTAGTGGACTGTATAGTTACAGAATATTTCTCCAAACATTAAGTGTTGTGTAACAATGCAATACTTAAGTGTTATGTTTTCGTAAGTTCTTGTTAACTTACTGTAAAACCCAGGAAGCCAATGTTGCATAGCGAAATTATTTTGATTTTACTGTCTTAGTAGTTGTTTAGACTGCTTTTATTCGTGTGTACTAAGGAGGAAACCACAGAATTCACGTACACGTCTCGCTTTCGGCCATTAAAAATTAACTCACACAAATGACAACAAAATCCAGGAAAAACTGACATTACCTAATAATTGTTCCGAGGCCGTTCCCAGAACCGGGGGTCGCGGGTGACTGGATGACCCCTAATGACCGTAATTAATAGGCAAAACGGTAGACGGTTGGCAGGCCGGAAGCCAGATTTACTTGTAAGAGTGATTTTTTCCTAAAGAGGAGTCCATCCGACCGGTCTCCGATACAACAATGCACACATGCACCCGTCCCGTCATTATTACTATTATTTTTCTACTCCGGGACGTGTACACTTGTTACGCAGGTCGTTGTCGTTTCGGTTTCGTTGACTGGCCGCGCTGAATGAGCTCTAAAATTTCGTGTAATGCCTCCGTAATAAATAATTTTTCAACGGTAACGAGCTTTTTAACGATGTACACTGTCTCCCTAGATTTATACAGTTGATTTAATTATATGGATGTACAGGAGTGTCGCTGTTTTTGCTAGATAGGTACCGCTCGATACAGTCTACGCCCTCTGTTTTTTTCTGTAACATTCTTATTATGCGACTAACAATCTTACGAACTTCGCAGTGATTGCCTTTTCAGCTAGTGTATTTTCTCTGAAAAATATTAGTTTTGTTAGCTAATGTAATTTTACATCTGTCACACAGATATTCGAAATTTACAGGGAGTATACTGGGGGTGTCTCGTAAGTGGATATAATACACTCAAATTTGTCGTAGAGGATGTTGAAGTAAAACATTTTTATACGAAAACTTTTACAGTTATTGTCGTATTGATTGCAAATTTGATGTTAATTAATTTGATTGTTTTCTAATTCGTTACATTTTTCTCCTTTAGATCTATTACTACTGCCTCTCTCCATCGTACTGTACTGACCTGACTGTACTGACTGAGGTGCTTTAATCCTGAGCATATTTCCGCCTTTCTGATACACTACTCAACCCACCCTCCTTTTTTTTCTACATACTCTTTTTTAGTAATAGTGTAGTTGTAGTAAAATTACATATTTTTTTTTTTTTTGATAATCATGTACTAAACTGCTAAAGTTTTATCACTTTTAAGTTACACTGCAATTTTACAGAATAGTGTGCAATTTTGCAGTAAAATTACAATCACATGGCAAATTTGTCACAATGTGAATTTACATTAAGGTCGGCTGTAATTTTTCACATCATTATAGTTTCATAATAAAATTACATATTTTTGGAAATCACACAATAAATGCATTAAACTTTTGTTACCACAAGAAATAATATTACATTAATTTGTTTTTACATTAGAGACAGTAAACCACTAACGGCGTCTTTACACTGATAAAAAATATTAGCGATAATACATGGTGGATTGTTGGAAATTTATTGCCTAGGCCAATAGTGTGAAATAACAGCAGAATTTAATTTTACTACTTATAAACATTTTTTTCATATTAAAACCTTATTTTGATATAGATGAAATGCAATTTTACATCGTTATACAGGGAGTTCCAGAATAATGGTCAAATATTTTACCAGTGTATTCCACAAGCCATTTGGGGGGGGATCTGCATTTAAAATTTTTCAATTTGGGTCCTTATTGTTGAGATATTCGAGTCTCAAAATGGCGGAAAAAGATAGTTTTTTTATTTTTCCTTAAAAACGGCTACACTTAGAAACTTCAATTTTGGTACACATTATCAGCTAGTCAAAAGCTATTTTGAGATGGTGTCTATTCTTTGGCTCATGTTTCAAGAGGGCGGTAATAAGCAAGCCCTAGATTTATTTCGTTCAGAACTTTTTCTTGCAACGGCCGATTTCAACAAAACTTTTTTTTTAAATACTACATATAATTATACTACTTTTTTCCCTCTTGTAATTTTTTCATACAACCAACAGTTTGCGCGGAAAAAAATAAAAATTGTTTTCCTTACTCTCGCCTCTATAAACATGAGCCAAGGAATAGACACCACCTCAAAATAGCTTTTGACTAGATGATAATGGGTACCAAAATTGAAGTTCCTAAGTGTAGCCGTTTTTAAGGAAAAATAAAACAAATATTTTTTCCGCCATTTTGAGACTCGAATATCTCAACAATAAGGACCCAAATTGAAAAATTTCATATGAAGATGCCCCCCCCTGAAATGGCTTGTGGAATACACTGGTAAAATATTTGACCATCATTCTGGAACACTCTGTATATGTTTAGAAAAAATATCTTAATTTTACACGAAAGATGTAAATATACAGTAGTCACATGGAGAATCTTGTAATAAATTCAGTATGGCATTTGTTACATTAATGTATGATGTGGAATACGTGTAAAATTACAGGCGACTTTAATGTGATTTTACAATTAAAATGGTGAAACTTTTGTATTGTTTGATGGTTGATAATGTATTTGTGCTATTATTTCCTGTATATTGCAAATTAAGATGGAGATTAAGTGGATGTGTAAATAGCCGTTATTATTGGCCGTCGTTGACACTGATGTCTAGATCGCATTAAAATGATAATAATTTTACTTCTGCCAGTACGGTAAACTATTATTTTCTTACTTTAATATCATTAAAAAAATGTGATGTTATTTTGTATTTAATATAACATATCATTAGAGTATTACATAAAGAAACAATTCCATCCTTTACGTAGTAGAACGGAGGATTGTGCGCCGGCGAATCCACGTTAACTATGACTTTATAAAACGTTAGAGCCGCTGTTTGCCCCGAAATCGGGCTCCTTGATTTTAAGCCCCGTTGACTTATATCGATTTTCTTTTGTTTCAGGTGAGATGCGGGCGAAAGGGGAGATCAAAGCGTGCCGCAGTAAGTGTTTAATCCGTAATTTCGGCAGTTAATAACAATAATCATGGGTTAAATATTAATTTTTCGCATAGTTTGAACTGCCGTGCTCCTTTGAAGGGCCTTTGATCCCCGCTCTCGTACGGCTACGAGCCCGGGGTATCGGGAATACCGAATAGTTGATGAATTCCTACCTTTGCCGGCTGGCGGGCGGCGCTCCTGGGAGATTCTCGTCGGGAAAAATTAATTTTTCGTCGACATGTACGGTATAGGACGCCGCGATTTGCATACAGATAACTGATATATCAAACTAACTAACTTCAGGTAGTTACAGTTATTTTTCTTCTGAAAATAAAAATGGTACATATGGATATACAGATCGTTCACAATTTTAAACTCATTCCGCTGCCAAAAATTAGTGTTTATATGGGTCCGAAAACATCTACTCCATTTCTAAATACATTACAGAAAGCGTCAGTTGCATTGCAGAAGATAATACAATTTCAAGTTCGTTAATTTGCACAATGAACCTCCTTAAATATATACAGGGTTAGCTATGACTAAGTACAAATATTTTAAGACGGAATAGAGAAAATTAAAAATTAGCTGAATTGTCCTTCAAAAAAATTTCAAGTTTATATAGCGAAAATAATTTTTTTGGATATTATATTAAGTCCTTATTTAACGCCGCACGTCTACAGAGTCCGGGTAGGCACCCAGCCTTGTGTTCTTCTTCGGTGTTTAGTGCCTGATTTTAATTTTAAACGTTTTATAGTTACTAAATAAATGACTATGTGACGGGTACAGATATTTTCCCACAATATAGTTTGCCGGTTTGTTTTTCTAGGTTACGGGACATGACTGCCGCGGGTGGATTAAAAGTTTTCTATTATCTATTAGTACCTACCCCATTTCTTTCGTTCGATTTTCATAAAATAAATAGGCATTTTATCTAACTGTACCTGCGGGAAGTGTGTTTTATCCGTTGTAATGAGTGAAAATGTAGTTTTGCCAGTTTGTAACGAAATAATGAAAAACGAAAAACGAATGCAAAATACTGTAGCTAACTGGATTAACTGTTAACCTAACCTAGCTAACAGGTATTATTACTGTAGCGGTCACCGACCTGCATCGGTGATCCCTTCAGTTACAATTTAATGACATTTGCATTAAAGCAATAAACAAATCAATGCCAATAAAACCATTAAAGTACCCTCTGACCTGAGCCCAATTATAATCAAATAAAGAGATGGTCAGAGATTAACCAGCCCCCGAGACCTTCCTCGAGAGATCCGGTGAGAACCACAGGTAGTTACTCGTCGCTCGTTTTCCGCGTAACATCCGTCCAGACTTCTGTATTGGTGGAACATTCTTTCCCAGTTGTTATATCTTTATTAATATATTTAACGTGTTACAAACCGTGTACTTGTTATTTCTAATCTAACTACCCCACAATTACTAATAATAATGTTAATTTTTGTCGTTTCTCCGTTTAGAAATGCTGCATAACGACGACCGCATGATAGTTGACATTGTTGACAGATGTAAGCTTTATCTATAGATATAAGCCATCTCAATCGATGCTTATCATAGGCGCTGGCTTTCCGTAGGAAAAAGGGTTTTGCCACATTTTTTAAATATCGAGGTAAAATTCTGGAATAATTTTTTTATTGTCTTTTAGGCCTCTCTGAGCACGTGGTTAAAATTTTTGTACTTAGTCATAATTAACCCTGTATAAAACTACGCGAGATGTAGTGTCTACATCTAGTGGTCACTGGCTACTGAATGCTGGGCCTAGATTGATCTCAAGTAGAGAGCGACCTACTATACAAACTGTGATATTTGCAGAAGCGAAATTTCAGAAAACAACTACTCTGTTATCTAATGCCCCGATCATCTGAAAAACCTGTACCAAATAACCACGATTACTAATCAGTGGTGACACCAAACATATAACCAGTAACCATTAGATGTAGACCCTACATCTCACCTACTCATGACCTTCTGTCGATTATGACAGAGAGTAAGCTAAAAACCAGTATATGCCTGGAGGCACCCCTGACAACTAATGTTAGTTGTTTACTATAAGTGTAATTCAATGCTAGTCGAAGCATTAGCCCCCAGATTAGTTGTTTCCTGAATTTATGCTTGTACTAACTAACCAGAAATTGAAATTGATTTAGATTGCGAATGATTAATTTATCCATAGCCGTGTCACCAATGGGTATCTCTCTATATCGCAAATTTGTTGGAAAATTAATAATGGCAGCATACGTAACACAACTTTACGTGCATTGCAGACAATAGAAAACATTGCAGATGCCAGTTTTTTTTCTTTTTTTTCTTTTGTAAATGGAATATCCTGTCACAGGTTAACCTCGTCTAGATCCCAGATAGTCCCGACAAGTCGCGCAATTTTTAAATTCAATTGTTACTCATCAGTAGTGCCACCAAACATATACCGATTTTCAACTTGTTAGCTCTCATAAGTGAAGCCACTGACGAAAAGCATTAACTAGCCAGTAACCATTAGATGTAGACACTACATATCACTTACTTATGACCTTCTATCGGTTGTGACAGAGAAAAAACAAAGTTTTTCGTCAGTGGCCTTATTTATAGCATACTAAGGAGAGATAACAAGCTTAAAACCGGTATATGTATGGTGGCACCACTGACAACTCACTGTGGTTGTTTGATATATGTTTTTCAGGTGTATTCAATGCTAGTCGAGGCATTAGCCCTCAGATTAGTTGTTTCCTGAAATTCTGCTTGTACTAACTAACCGAACATGGATCGCTGTGGGTTCGACCCTGCAGCCGGTAGACCGTATATAAGCTATATTCGTGGAGAGATTGGCACCTTCTCTGCGGGTATGGTAGGGTGGAAGAATGTTGGCTTGGGTCAATGTGAGAGATTGATACCGGTTGATATTTGACTACCCCCCTAATTAATGAGATTTTACAGGTTTCCCTCATTCCTGCACTGAATAGTGGTTAGGGCCTACCAACGTAAGTCGTTCCTGGGCGCAAATGCGGCCTGCTTAATAATAATATGCCGCCCCTCTCCCGCACATGTCTCGGAGTTTTGGGTTAATCCTCGTGATTAGAATGAGGAAAAGAGATATTATTATTATTATTATTATTATTATTCAAATTAGTTTAGATTGGGAATGATTCTTTTCTCCATAGCTGTATCACTGATGAGTATCACTCTGTATATCGCGAATTAGTTAGGAAATTAATGTTGGTAGCGTACACAACACAACTTCACGTGCTTTGCAGGCAATAGAAAACATTGCAGTTGCCAGCTTTTTAATTTTTTTGTTCTGTAAATGGAATAGGCTGTCACAGGTTAACACCTCGTCGAGATCTCAGATAGTCACGTCAAGTCGCGCAGTTTTTAATTTCAATTATCTAATTAAACGCAGAATTGTACCCCGAGGTGTCGCACAGCGCCGCCGCCCGTACGTATTGCCTTACGTGCCGTATTTTTTCCTTGCATGTTACACAATTATATTTTGGCAGCGCAGAAATTGAGAAAATACTATTTATTCCAGATATATTTGCTGTGGTTTCAATTATAAATATGTCCAAATGGACATTTCAATTAGCCCTATTGCGTGATCGCGCTGAATCTATGTGCCCCTTCGCTCCGTTTGCCCCCTTCCAGCCCGCCCACAAAAATGCTGTTATTGTTCACATATTTCGTCGATACGGACGGATGCACACACCTGTTCCCACACACTATTTTTCGTATTCGGACGTTAATTGCGCGCCGCAAAGGATTTTCTAAAATCCGCAATGATTTGTTCGGACAATGGTAAAGAGAAAAAGAGAGGCAGAAGTTACCACAAAATATTCTAATTTCATGTATATGCCTCAAGAACTTCTCATACTTTACTTTGTCAACAGCGGATGTTGGTTTGTTTCTTTACACTTTTTTGTATTCCAAACCGATTATAGTCTGGTTAGAAATGAAAGAGAGTAATATAAGCGTATTATGTATGCAAATCGTAAATAAATGTAGTACTGGTGCTTATATTCAATATTTTTATATTATGTATTATCGGTATAGATGAGGTGTACTTTTAAAAAAACTTTGTGTGATCGGGTTGTACTAAATTGTAGCAGGTAGCTAAAATTTAATCCCCGACAATCCGTCTTTGTCTATGCCGCTTCAATTTCCCGGTCCATTTCTCTTATTAGTAAACAATATAAAAACAGCATTTCAAAACTAGATGCTACTTTAAGCATCATAACCGGGTTAAGAGGGTTTTTAGTAATTCAAATAAAATTATTCAATATTATTATCTTAGGCGATTTGTTGCCATTTCATCGATAACATATTTTTTCTGATCTTTATTAAGATTGACAAGTGTCAAAAGTTTCTTTTTCACCATATTTGTTTCAAAAGAAATGTTTTTTCCGGATAACCATTGAATTATATCGGCTTTCCTCCAAGCAGTCGTAGGCGTCCGATCGGTCTGCCGTGAATGGTAACTGGCATTATCCATGACAATTACAGAACCCGGAAGAATAAGATCCAACATCTCTGTAAAATACTCTTCGAAAACATCTGCGTTCATGTCTTCGTGATAGTCACCTGTATTTTTAGATTAAAATAAAAGTAAACCGCCATCTACAAAACCACTGGCACTACCATATGTGTCACTATTAATCTTCGCCCTTTACCTGAAAGTGGTTTGAACCATGTTGATAGTCCATCCAAATTTGCTTGTCTAAAACTTTTTACATTTTTATCTTGCAATACTTTTGTTATAGTATATCCCTCGTTGACCCAAGTTCGTCTGGATAATAAATATTCGTCCCTTCGTCACGGAATTTTCAAATTGATCTTAAGTAGGTCCTTTGCCAACAAATAATTTCATCTTTATCGATAAGAACTGACTTCCTGTTCTGGTTTTCCCAGCAAAAATTCAAATCTCGTAAGACGTCCCATTTGCTTTCACTGATTTTTGGAAAATCGTTTGTCCTCTGAAAGTTTACTTAAAATTTTGTTTAGCGTTGATATTTCTTTTTTTAAAATAAAATGAGTACTTTTCTGCGAATGACATTTTTGAGAAAATCATCTATAACGACTTGTGACCTCCCTGTAGATGATTTTGGGGGATTTACAGTATCTTGTTCATTTTTTGCTTCAGTTAAAAGTCTCTAGATAGTCGATTTTCCAATCCCTGTCATTTTGGAACACTTTTCCACGATGTCGTCAACACTGTCGGTAGGATTTTGGTGTTTCAATGCATTAAATACATTTAATATAATAATCTTTTCATTCTGAGACAGCGCACATCTTTTCACGCGTTTAGCAGGTACATAATCTGATAAGCTCGATATTTTACCCAAACAATATTATATCCACTGGCACAATAGTCACTAAACACAAGTCGAATTTCACTCTACTGCACTAGCACGTCTTCGTATATTCAGCTCTAAGACTGGATTGATCTGTCACAATACACTGGCTCTTGTCCTATGATGTATCCAGTAAAATATACCAATGTACACCCTTTACCTATTAACATTAGTGTTACCCGATAATTACCTGAAACGAAATATTACTATGCCCGTAGCCGGTTCTTATCTCGGGGTTTTATTACTCTCTTTCATTTCCAAACAGATTATAACAACAGTATTGATTTATGTGACCAAGTTGCGGTACTCATTACATTGCTTAAAATAATAGCAAAATAATTAATTAACAATGAAATTACTTTACTATGTTTTATTATAACAAATATTGGAAATGGCCACCTTCAGTTCTTATCATAACCAGCTATAATTTGTTGACGTTAATAGTCTTCAGATTCAATGTGAAGCTTGTAAACTAATGTCTTAAGATGTTCGCAAACAAGAAAATCAATAGGACTCATATCGGGTGATCTGGGGGGGCTAAGATTGACCTAGTCGTTGAGTGCCTTGTCCAATCACGTTATTACCGAGTCTTTCATTTAAAAATTCACGAGCAGTCAAACTAAAATGTGGGTCAGCCCCGTCGTGCACAAACCATATTCTTAGCGCATAGAGAACATCGTCAACCAGTTAAGGTAAAACGTTTTCAAGAAAATGATTTTAGGAGGCACCGGTTAAAGTTCTTGATAAAAAGTAAAGCCCGATAAGAAAATTTCCAATAATACCCACCCATACGTTCAAAGAAAACTGATGTTGAAATCGAGATTCTATTTTGGCATTACAGTTTTCATCAGATCAAACGTGTTCATTGTGTAGCATCTCTGGAAAAATAGCCTCGTTGGTAACCAATATGCCAGCGGTAAAGTCAACATTTTGTTCAATTTTTTGCAAAATCCAGTAGCAAAATTGTAGGCGAGCAGGATAATCTTCCGGTAGTCAGGCTTGAACCCTTCGTATGTAATACGGGTATAACAGTTGATGTTTCAGAACGGACCAAACTAATTTATTAGTCACATTAATATTTGCAGCGATCTTCCTAGTACTAGTATTTGGGTATTCTTCAATTTCGTGTAGAATAGCTTCTTCCAACTCAAGCGTTCTGACACTCAGAGGTCTTCGAGGACATTGGACCTCATTCTGAAGTGAGGCTGACTCCGGAAAGGCGTTGAAAAAACATTTCTGAACATTCTTTAAGTTTGAATTGGATGATTTGGAAATCTTTCCATATAAATTCGCCTAGCCTCAGTACGATTTTGATCTGCAAGACCATTAATGTAAACCATATTGACCGTTTCAGCATTTGGCAACTTATGCATATAAGCCATTATTAAATCGCAATCTTTTAAAAATTAGCTTAATTTTACAATACACAATATTAAATAAGGTGACGGCTTCTTATCATTATTGTTTTGTTTGGCCTCTCTAAGATATGTTTAAGTAATTTAAGTAACTGCGTAAAAATGCACTTGATCAAATAAATCAATACAAAAAAGTGTAAGGAATTAGAAAATGAACATAATACAATGGCGCATATGATGACCTATTTTATTTGGTTAAGTTATCTTAAGTAGTTTCGAAATTAAAAAGTAAAATATGATTTTTTTATTTTTGACATGCTAAGACCATTTATATAACAAAAGTCTTATTGATCACATAATACTCGCCTTAATTTTTTACGTCTACTTGATATAATCTGTGAAAATGTTTCCTCAGAAAACATATAAAAGTATGTTTTAGATACAGCCGACATGATGCTGAAAACTTGGCTGAACTCTAAACATTTTACTATATGTTTTTTTTATTTTTGTATTTCCGAAATATTTTGTGGACATCATATTATTTACAGTTGTAAAATGAGTACGGTTCTGTTAAGTGATAGTTATTTAAAAATTATGCTTATTCTAATTTGGCTTACAAATTTACCAGAGACCGGTAGTCCTTGACGCATGCAATATCCAAATGATAAGGTTTAAATGATTTTTGTAGTTAAATTTGCTTAATGTCTAAGTGGCAATCCTGTGACAACTATCAAAAAGTCTCAAAATCCCACTAAAAAAATTACAAAGGGCACGTAATTAACTTGGAGATTGTTTGAATTATTACCTATACCTATCATTTTTTTATAATTTACTGCATTCCGATCGGTAAGTGACTGTTCTTACCAATCTGGCATTTGTAAACACAGGTTATTATTCTTTTTAATCCAACCAGTAAATACCTAAAATAACGGATCGTGCAAAGATATACTTAACGGTAACGGACATAGTTATGTACAATTAGTTTCACGAGATTTAGGATCATCACATTCATTTCTGTTGTAAGGTATAAAACCCCTGATTTTTCCAATATCACTGTAAACATTTCAATTACAATTTTTATTAGATATAGTTGCGACAAGAATTCAGACGACTTACGTCACAGTTGACGTTACGCAATTGTTTTTAATGTTAACATAATTTTCAATAGTTTGTCGCGTTAAAAACAATCATTTTTTGTAATTTAGTGCAATATTTTGATGAAAATATAATCAATTATTCATTTGTTCGCATAACGTAAGTCTTCTGAATTCCTGCCTCAGCTATACCTTTTCTGGGTGTCAAATAGCTGTTAGAACAAATATTACCTACGTATTTACATAAATTTGAACGTTTATAAATTAATTTCAAATAACTTGCAAAACAATGTCGCGTTCTATTTCGATCTTAAACTAGCAAGTTAAATGTGTCATACTGATTTGAAGTCATAATAATCGTATGTCATTGCGCCTCCATTGTACTTCTGTGTTGCATGTTTTACAAAACGGCAATAGCAGCAAACGAAATCGGACGTGGCGACAGCAGATCTGTAAAAAGCTACGCACAACACGAACAGGAAGTTGTAGCGCTATAAATCAAGTATAACAAATCGAAGGAAGGCAGAGAGGCGTTCTGGCGGGCTAATGGTGTCTCTTGTCATTAATAGAAACGTCCTCGAAAGAAGAGAAAAGAAGCACTTACCAGTTACTGCCATTGCATACGATCGGTATAAGACGTAGGGAATGATTTTCTGAAATAAAATGTTCCATAATTGATTTCAGAATGTGGTAGTAACAGAAATTGTATCTGGTATGCCCATTGTTTCTTACATTTATATAATTTATATTTTTATTGGAATATTTGCGTAAAATCTAGAATATTATATCATTTAAATAAATAGATTATATGATAATCAGTTTGTTTTTAGGGAAAATGTGTCAACAGAACACGGAATTTCTAGTTAAATAGTAATTAAAATATTACAAATAATGGAATGGTATATGTACTGATGCGATGACGGTTACGAAAGGTGCACCCCGAGGAACTATTTTAGGTCCAATACTGTTGTTAATTTACGAGTATATAAATGATTTATTAAAACTTCAATCAAATGATGATATAACGTCGTATGTGCATGGCTGTTATTGTATTTGTAGGTAACTCCTGAAATGAAGTGCACAATAGCGCAAGTTTTCGGTTCCTGAATTGCGGGTGCTTGGAACCTCCTGGGATAATGGCCCTACTCGGCCTGACGGCCTCGTTGGACAATATCACGTCGTGTGCAATAAATATATAACTTTTTGCACTTGTTGCATAAATAACTATTAAAATGCTTGTAACTTCTAAACAAAAACGAGTCGGACCCAGCTACCATATACCAAAGTTTATCATAGGGCTTGTAGAACACCCTGTATAATTCCTTCGAACATTTTGAAATAATTTTTGGGGTCAGTTTTAAAGTATTGCCGTTAAGCCATCGTCGAGCAGCTTCCAGCACTTCATCTTTACCGAGGAACGTCCCATAATTGATAGGATTTGTATTCAGCGAGCGCGTCCTGTCATATTGTGACGTCGAGGCAGCAACATCGGTTCGGCGGCTTGACGGACGGGGACAGGCGGGGGCGGCGGCAGTCGCAAGGGGGACGCAACCGGAAGGGTTAAAAGGGATAGATTTGTCAACGACTGCTGCTGTCTTAACTTGACCGCGACGCGGAGCAGGAAATTGGGAAAATCGAAAGGCACGAGGACTGAATTAAAATCATCGCGACCGGCTACCTGGCCTACTGGGATGAAGCCCGGCTTGTCGCTTCGCGTTGTCTTCCTGTTCCTGTTTTTCTAACCGTACCGTCTACAGAGTGTCCGGAAAGTAATGGGACCCAGCTTAAGCATAGCTTGCTGTGATCAAATAGAACCGATTTAGACAAACTTAGCATAGTCCAAAAATGCCACGTTTTAGAAGTTACAGGGGACATCTTAATACATTAGTTTACAAGGTTCGCATTGAATCTGAGGAGCACTTACGTCAACAAATTATAGCTGATTGTGCCAAATATGCCTTATCCTAATGTTGCTGGTTTAAAAAATACAGGGCGTTCAATTCTAGAATTTTATTTTGAAATATCTCAATAACTTTGAAACATGTCTGAGTATTAAAAAGAAAATTGGCACAATTATATTTTTTGGCACGGCAAATAAGAATTTTCAACTAATTTTGGCGCTGCTTATACAGGGCCTCAGTTATGCCCTGTTCCTTTGATAAAAAGGGGATTATTTTCTTTGTATTTAGAAATACGGGCAGCATATGTTGAAAATAGAAAACGTGTTTTGTTTCATAAAAAAATTACTCTCTTTAGATTTCGATATCTCGGTTGGTTATCGAGATATTTGCACATACAAATTTTAATGCATTTCGTTTTTTAGCCACTTGTAATTCTTAAATTAAATTAATGCGTCTTGACGGCTAGTGTGAAGCAAATTATTTACAGTTTTTTAAATAACAATTTAAAGGGAAAGTAAACAGTGATCGTATCATTTCAATACCTATTATTTTTTAGTTCCTGGCTATGGTGGAAACCCGTAAACTGTGTTTTAAAAATTATAACGGATTAATCAAGTGGTTTTGAAAGATATCTGCACATAGCGTTACTATGGTTTCCATTGTTATGATACAATTAAAGTGTCAAGTTGACAATTGTTGTAATATTTTTAAAGTACTGAATTATGGAGTATACATTTACAGAATATTGTGATATGCACTGAATCTATGGAGAAGCTCGATGTAATGCATTGAAAGCTCAGAGATTATACTTTGACAGATTTCCCAACAGACAACTACCAAATCCAAAAACATTTTTTTAATTTGTAATTGTAATACATTTAATATTATTTAAGGTAGTTTTATGTCAAATATGGGTCGACATGGTGGAGTTCACAGAACTGTTCGTTCAACTGAACTTGAAGAAGCTGTTCTGGATTATGTCGATGAAGATCCTACAGTTATTGTTAGAGTAAAAGTATTTTTTTTATTAAACAAAGCACGTTTTTTCTTATATTTAATACATGATGTTTGTATTTCTAAATACAAAAAAAAACCCTTTTTATCAAAGGGACAGGGCATAACTGACGCCCTGTATAATCAACGCCAAAATTAGTTAAAAATTCCTATTGTCCTTGCCAAAAAACATGATTGCGCCTCAATTCTTTTTAGGTTTCAAAGTTATTGAGATACCTATTTCAAAATAAAATTCTAGCATTGAACGCCCTGTATTTTTGAAACCAGCAACATTTGGATAAGGCATATTTGGCTCAATTGACTTTTTTTGGTCACCAGTATCTCCAGCTCTGAGATATCCCAACCTTTCACAGACACCCTATATATTAGCTTAAAATACCTTTCTAATACAGTAAAAATGTTACAAAAGCTAATAATAAAGAATATATGGGTAGATATTGTAGGTGTAATTTAACGCTGGTCAGGGCTTTAGTCTACAGAGTAGTTAGTTTCACACAATATTGTTAATACCTAAAAATATATTAAAAAAATGATACGAGCTACTCCTGAAATTTTCGAGTTGCAATTACAAGAAGATCTGAAACATGCATTTTAGCTGAAGGTAGCCATTGCCAACATTATTTATAATAAATCATACTAAAGTAATTCAACTGTTAATTATTTTGTTGTTGTTTTAAGTAATGTAATGAGTATCGTAAAAATGCACTTGATCAAATAAATCAATTTTGTTGTTAATCGGTTTGGAATACAAACGTAAGCGTAAATAAACTAAAACTGAAGATAATGCAATAGCGCATGACCTATTTTATTTGTATGTATTCTTTTTATCTGTTTTTCAATCTTTTTATTTTTTTTCTGTCACTGTTTTATTGAATGATTATCTGTCTTTCTATTGTTTTTTTTTTAATTCTGAACCAGCATTGCGACAGGTGGTTTTTAAAATTTTAATATACTCCCAAGTTATCTTAAAATATCCATGACCTTTGACTTTTCTCGTAAAAACTGTCGATTGTGGCGGCGAGCGCTGGTAACCTGTTGACAATTGGATTGTTTAAAATAACGTAATAAGTTCCGTCGAAATCATTACCATTAATCTACTTAACAGGAGTGCGCCCAAATGACCATAAATATGTAAGCAGGTGCCTCGAAGAAGGACTGTAATCGAAGCAGATAAAGCAATTTCACTTAATACTTTCTCACCTGCTTCCTGAACGAAATCATTAATACTCAATAATGGACAAATAATTGCCCGCTGGCTATTTGATTATATTTTAATTCGATCCGTCCAATTTTTATAGACTAGACGATGGAAATTGCTTATTTGTGGGTTTCGGAAATTGACTTGCGTAAGAAATGAACTGTTTTAAAGAAGATGAACTGCCTTTAGTATGTATGTGTATTGTGTAGTCAACATGAATTCTATAAAGTCAGTAAAGCGACGCCTGTATAATTTAGAAGCACTCTCCTTTCTTCAATATTTGATAGTGAGACATCCTGTATGTACAGAGAACCGACACAGATCAGGTGCATATAGGGATCCAAAGATATTGCAATTTAGCCAAACATACCTATATATAAAGTTGCACATAGGCAGAGTTACAGGCCTTCAAAGTTGGGCCAAATATTAAAAAAAAAATTAATACCTCTGAATTACTTTAAGTTGGAATAACCAAATTTGGTTAAAAACAATAATTTTTTTTTTTATTTTTACCAGTTACTGCCATTGCATACGATAGGTATAAGACGTAGGGAATGATTTTCTGAAATAAAATGTTCCATAATTGATTTCAGAATGTGGTAGTAACAGAAATTGTATCTGGTATGTCGACTGTTTCTTACATTTATATAATATATAATATTTTTATTGGAATATTTGCGTAAAATCTAGAATATTGGATCATTTAAATAAATAGATTATATGATAATCAGTTTGTTTTTAGGGAAGAACTGACACAGATCAGGTGCATATAGGGATCCAAAGATATTGCAATTTAGCCAAACATACCTATATATAAAGTTGCACATAGGCAGAGTTACAGGCCTTCAAAGTTGGACCAAATATTTCGAAAAAAATGAATACCTCTGAATTACTTTAAGTTGGAATAACCAGATTTGGTACATGATTTAGGTTTATTATTGGTCTTTTTTTACTCTGAGTTCAAGTAAATTGAGATTGAGTCGCCCCTAAAATTATACCAAACTTTTTTCCATTAATCGAATTTAAAAAAAATGATAAAATCCCGCGCAGAATTTAATTTGAAACACTTTTCTTACGTTTCTAAAATTTAAAAAAAAATCAAGTTTTTCAAGAAAAAAATCATTAATTAAAAGAATATTTTAAGTGTTTATTAGAAGAAATCAAAAAGTCAGTAGTAGGCTTTGTCTTTAAAGTTTGACAGTTAGTAATAAAATTTAAACTACAGATATTGTTGAAAATGGGCATCATTTTCTCTGAGACATAAATGTAACAGATGTATACAGTTTGAAAGCATCCGCGTATAAAATAACATTCTCTCGAATGAACTGAACCCTGAGGTACCCCTGATGTAATAATGATTTCAAATGAAGTAACAGTACGATATTGTACACTTAGCAATCTATTAGAAAGATAAGTTTCAATCATATAATATTGTTACGGAAGCTCACATACCTTTTTAGTTTGTTAACTATATTCCTGTTTATTTTGACATTTTCTTGTAAATTGGTTTTCATTTCGTTTCTCAATTCTTCTTGACTACTTTCCATTTTCTCTAAACTGTTCTTCACATCCTCTTGATTGTATTTCATTTCCTTTTTCAAGTTTTCCATCATTTCATCTTGGCTACTCTTCATTTGACCTTGACTTCATTTCTTTCTTTAAGTCTTCCTTCATATCTGTCATCATTTCCATTAACTGCTTCAATGTTTCCTCCATTTCCGTCGCTCTTGATCTCGTCACTGGCATTCACTTGTATCCTCCAAACGTCTTCTTCGTGGAACATCCCACTTCTGACACCAATGTTACCTCTAAATTGGGTTAGCGTGGAAACACGTAGACAAACAAACTTTATTGCCACTTGATTACACAAGAAATATCTTTCAAACAAATTTCACAACTGTCAACGTTTTACTTTAACGTTTGTCATTCGCCTTCGACTGCTCAATATAAACTGACTGTGTCGGCGAAACCGATCCGCTTATATAGGTTTTTAGGGTTCTAGAAGTTTTCGACAGTCTCGAGAATCAAATAGAATGTGGCCGAAAATATTGCAGAAAACGTCAAAGTAAAGGCAGCACAAAAATTATGAATTCTAACATAATAAACAAACTAAAGAGGTATACTCAAGTCAAGAATTCAGACGTCTTACGTCATACGAACAAATGAATAATTCAGTATATTTTCATCAAAATATTTATGAAACTACAACTGATAGTACTAAAACTATATACTACACTAAAAGTTTGCATTATGTATTGCACTAAATTGCAAAAAACGGTTGTTTTTAACGCGAATAAATATCGAAAATTACGTTGACAATAAAAACAAATGTGTAACGTCAGCCGTGACGTAAGACGTCTGAATTCTTGACTTGAGTATAGGTGAGTTTAAATTATAAATTCTAACGTAAACAGGAACATAGTTAACAAACTAAGAAGGTAGGAGAGCTTCCGTAACAATATTATTTTTAAAATCAAATTCTATTGAGTGTAGCTCCAGTTGTGATGAACTAAAACTAATTATAAATTCAGGACCAATTCACTGAAAGAGCTCCGATTCAGTTTCGCCTATTTCGTCCATTACTTATTATTTATATACATTTATAACATATACCAATCGACCATTGTCGACGATCGACCATATTGATAGTTACGTGTGAGCTCCCAGCAGGACCGTAGCTGACCGAGAGTAACCACCACTGTTAACCATATTCGTACTAAAGTTCCACGTTTCTCATTTGTATGCAATAGTTCAGAGAATAGGTTGGTAGGTTATTTGATATCCTTCTTAACTGAGCTTCCTCCGTCAGATTTTCTATCATCTTTACCACTCTCTACCGAGAAATTTCCTTTAAAGCGACATCACACAAAATTATCTTGGTAAATTATTCATTTCCAGACCACCAGATTTCTTCTGGTGTGGAACCGAAAAACTGCAAATCCATTGAGAAGCAACAGCAAACGATGGAGGAGAATATGCCTTTAATTGGTATTTTGTTTATTAAAAAGGAATACATTTTGAATTCAATGAACAACGCAACGAACTTACGCATCACATCAATAAAGAAATGGGGAATCTGTGTGATGAAACAAAATAAAACTATTATTGATTCAACTAGGCTTCATTGTTAATTATCTGAGATTGTTCTGTGCCGTATCCGGAAAATATCAATTTAACAATAAAACTAAATTGTTTGCCGCAACTCCGCAATTGGCCGTCCTCTATTATCTTCAGTTTCATCCGAACGCGACCAGTTCAGCTCTTTTTATGCCGAACCGAACCTCATCTAATGGATCTTAGCGACCGGTGACAAAGATTTGTATAGGCGTTAAACCTACGGCGACTCTGATAGATTGCTTAATCTCACATGTGCTGTGTTTATGTCGTTGCTCTATTGTTAGACAATTGATGAGCCCGGCCGCCTTGATTTTAATGCGCTCTCTCAATGGATTAATGATTAATTCTCGGGCAGGCGATGGCCCGGCCATTCGGACGGAAAAATACGATCATTTTTCAAGGCGAGGCGGGCGGGGATCGTACGTATAAAAAATGTACATTATAGTTAATGTCGGGCATTAGTTTTATTTTTTATCGAGATTTTATCTATCGGATTGTGACTACCAGGGAGTTTGTTCTTCTGTGGTAATTTCGTGTTGGTCGGTCGCGTTTTTGTCCAGAACCGGCCGGCCTTTGTAATCTAAGCTTTAAGTGGGTTTTTAAATTGGATAATCCGGTGTCGTGCCGCAGAAGCTCGTCAGTGGGTCACGTAATTAAATTATGCTTATCATTCACAGGGTGTTCCGCCGTATCTATTTCGACACTGAGAAAAAAATATTATAGTGAGTTATTATAACATTAATTAAATTCTTGTACAGTATGTGGGACTATAAGACAATTTTTGTACCTAGTTGTAATTCAGATTAAACTTTGTAACGATTATAGAAATGTGTTTTTCTTCAATCGTCAATAGTCAATAATATTAAATGTCATTTATATGGTTACGGGTATAAGTACTTAAATTAGTATAAGTATATACATTATAGTATCATGAATTCAATTTTAATAATAAATATTTATTTTTTATATTTATTATTAATATTTGTAGTAAAAGTACAATTGTGAAGATATGCATCATTTAAGAATCCCCCACTTCTTGCGATATCAGTACTCATGACACTATTTCTAGGGTCAAATTTACTTAAATATTAATCTTCCAAGACGGTGAAAGTTATCTTCTTATTAGTTTTAGAGTTAGGAATTTTAATTATCAGCAAAGATCCCATATCCTCAATATCACCAATTGTCACCTTCATTACTTCGTCGCAACGACATGTACCAAATATCAAAATTACCTGAAAAAATAAGAGTTGGTTAGCACAATATGAAATAAATAAAGCATAATTTTATTACTTTTATTGCCAAATACTTTTCATCTGGAGTATCAGAAAAAATGTATGGAACTGTTCCCTTAACAAGACTCTTGACTTCTTTTGGATTTCTTTGGACCTTCTTCTTGTTTTTTCAAAATGGCACGCAAATTGGCAAATTGTTGTATGTGCACATTATGCTTCAAACTTAACATAGACTTAACTGTTGGATAATACAAGAGAAAATAATAAGAATATTTATGAGAATTTTTTTATGATACCATGTTGAATTGCTGAAATATAAAAAACTACAATTAGTACAATTATGCTACGTTTTCAATTGCATTTCCGTACAAAAACAGAATTACAAGCGTTATAGGATCAAATTTCGGTTATAGGACCTTGTTAAAACTATTATAAAATCATTCGTTACTGTTTTGATTTTAGTTGTATTTCTGTACAAACATCAATTTTGAGTGGTAAAAGACCAAATGTCAGTTATAGAATAGTGTTAAAACTGCCCTAGGAGTATGGATTATTGTTTTGATTTTTTTATGTATAAGACTACAATTGTATTTGCATAAAAAGAAAAATAATTTTGAGTACCTAATGTAAAACCAAAATTCAGTTATCAAAAAACTGTCCTATGATGATTTGTTATTATTTATTTATTAAGGTGCAACAGTACATCACTACTGTTTTTAGTATTACATTTATAGTTATAGGACTGTTAAAGCTGTCCTAAAATCATTCATTATGGTTTTGATTTACTTTAAGTATACCTATGAGATGAGCAATACTCTGAGAATTCAAATTTGGATATTTCCATAAAAAAAACAAATTTAAGTCATGTAAAACCAAATATCGGTTAAGATGTGCCATGTTAAAACTATCCTAGGATTTGTTTTTTCTATAAGCATTTACTTTGCTGTAGCACTATATAGATATATATAAAGTATAGTTAGTTAACCGGCCTTAGTTGTGGACCATGAGAAGCCGGTAAACAAAGTCAGACTAACTTTACTTTAAAAACAAAGTCAGACTGTCTACTGACTTGCTTAGGGCTCGTTTAAGAGATTTTACACATATTATAGTCCCGCCATCTAGCCGGCATGGTCCACAACTAGGGCAAGTTGCCGAACTATTATTAATATAAACACTGATGATAGTATATAGCACATGTTGAATTACCCATTTATAACTGTATAATGAATTATTACATAATGTAGATAGATATAACGTAAACTTTCATGTGGAATAACTACGCTTTCACGCTCAAATAAAAATTCTTATTCCGGTCCTGATCACCGATTCTGTAAATTTCATCGGATGCGCTATAGCACTCACATTTCGAGGTCAGCGCAGAAAATTGAAGGCAGTTCAAAGTGCCGACAACGGAGTGAAACTGCTGGTCTACCTATGCTGTGCCTGCGTCTTTCAAGTGTAAAATTCCGATTTGGTGTTTTCAGATGTTTGGAAGGAATTTGTTTTTCTACTCTTTTTTATCTCAACGTTACAGAATGCATTATCTATGAAATATTCTGTTAGGTTCAAATATTCTGTCTGTTGCCTTCTACGTTCCGCTGTATAAGTCTGGCAACATATTTACGAATAACCCTGTATATTCAATATTTTCTCTTTCATCTTTCCAAATCTATTAGCGCAATTTCTCTTACCGATACGGTCCGTGCGCGAGGCACCCATTAGCTTATAAAAGAGCGACTCCCACTCCATCGCCGCCCAAACTTATTGGCAAAGCATTTTTATGTGGGTTACTAATACATTTTTTCCTCCTGGCACACCATTTGTCATTCTCCGGTTAATGCTGATACGGGACTAACGACACATTTTCGCCGGTTTATATATTATTTCTGATAGATCGCGACAAGAGATCTGAATTAGCGCGCCCGTATACCAGAAGAAACTCTCGACAAATTTGGTAAATAAACGCAATCCGAATCATTAATAACACGTCGAAGTTATACGTGTAATAAACGCGTATCTCTGCTGATATATCTCGGGATTAATAATGGGTCCTGAAAGGACATCGAGACGGCGATTAGATTGGTTTTGTAAGGTAAAAATGTTTCGAAAGGTGAAAGACGGCGAACGTTGTAAAGTATACATTAAAGTTTGACACGCAAAATGTATCTGTAACCTTTGATATCTTCTAATAATGCAATGTTACCACACATCTGTAGTAGTCATACAAATTTTATATAAAATTACACGTAATTGGTTATTTTGACGTCACATATGTAGCTTTCTTACGCAGATAAAATTTCATTGTCAAGTAATCTTACAGATTTTCATTTGTAAATCATTTCAAATCTGAACGCAGGAACAATACTAGGGCTGTCGATCTCGGATTCCTGAAAACTCGGAATCCCGAGATTCTGCTAGTTTTCAGTCCTAAAAATCCCGATATGCCGCCACCTTGGTTCCCGAGATTTTCAAGTTTGACCTTGTCAATTTTATAGATACGTTGCGGTAATGTGAAATACGGGGCCAGAGAATAATTAATTAATACACATATATTATATTAAATTTAGTGACCAGGGCTAAACAATGTAATAATGATCACAATAACTGTTTTAATACAGTCTAATAGATATTTTTAATGCGATTTTGTTCAGTTCATAGAAACAAGAGATAGAGTCTGTAGCCATTTCAGCCAGGTTCAAGTACAAATAAGAAAATTACGTTATTTTCTATTTGAACTAAAGAAACGGAATTATATAAAAATGGTGTATCCTACGATTACGTAGGAACGTAGTCCGCCAAAATTCGTTAGCGTTTGAATCCGAATGTGCTGGATGAATTAGTTTTCTTATATTTTTATTTTTTCAAAGTATGAATAAAAAATCAATTTTATATAGGTATACTCGTATGATTATTTGTTTTTTAATGGTTGCCATTCTGCATTTTAAATAACTAAAACTTAAAATAAATATAAATTTTTCATATTATATCGACATTGTTTACAGCAATCAATCCCGTAATTCGAAATTATAAATTTCTAATCTCGAAATCCTGGGAGAGAATTTCTTTCCGCGATTGACAGCCCGAACCAATACATTTTAAAATGTAACAATACAATGGAGCAACAAGTGACAACATATTTATTCATGTAAAATTACCTTACGCAAGTCAAATTACATTTGCTATGTAATTTTTACACTTTAGTGAATTATTTAAAGTTTAAATTTTCATTAAAAAATTATCTAATTGGTTCAGAACTGTTTGCTGTAAATTCACATTTATTTTCATATATTTATATCAGGAATAGTCATATAAAAAAGATGAGGATTAATAATTTTAAAATGTAAGTAAAAGTAGTAAAACACCGGAAAGGGTAACACCACATTTATTTATATAAAATTAGCTTACGCTGTCGCTTAGCATGTAGTTTTACCAGTTTTGCAATGATATAAAATGTAAAGTTATACGAAAACAACATAATTGAGTGAGCCAAAATGATTTAGTGCTAATTCGCAACATCTGTGCATTGAAAATGGGAAAACCCCAAAATATTAAGTTAATACATTTTAAAATTTAATAATACGTGTAGCAGACACCGTAAGGAGTAACATTACATGGTTTCAGAAAACATTAGCTTAAGCCAGTATAATTACATTTAACATGTAATTTTACACACTTTTACAAATCTTACAAAATTTAAATTATTTGAAAAAAAAATTAAATTTGGAGGAGTCAAAAGTGCTTTTTTGTAAATTCTCTTATTTTGTAAAATTACGTTTAGCACATAATTTTACAGTTACTAAATGAGATGTTATTTGAAAATAATGGAATCTGATTTATGGAACCAAAAATTTTTATTCTAAATTATAATGTTGGTCAGTGGTCGAGCGGTTAAGGCGATTCGTGGAAAGGATTGACACCCTTTCTGCAGGTATGGTAGGGTGGAAGAATGTTGGCTTGAGTCAATAGGAGAGATTGATACCGGTCGATGTTTGACCACTCCCCCTAATTAATGAAGTTTTCTAGGTTTCCCTCATTCCTGCACTGAATAGTGGTTAGTGCCTACCAACGTAAGTCGTTCCTGGGAGCAAATGCGACCTGTTTAATAACAATGTACCGCCTCCACTCTCACATAAGTCTCTGGGCTAATCCTCGTGATTAGAATGAGGGGTAGAGATATTATTATTATTATAATATCTACATAATAATAATATCTCTACCCCTCATTCTAATCACGAGGATTAGCCCAGAAGTCGAAGACTTGTGCGGGAGAGGGGGCGGCATATTATTATTAAGCAGGCCGCATTTGCGCCCAGGAACAACTTACGTTGGTAGGCCTTAACCACCATTCAGTGCAGGAATGAAAAAAATCTGGAAAACCTCATTAATTAAGGGTGTAGTCAAATGTCATCCGGTATCAATCTCTCACATTGACCCAAGCCAACATTCTTCCACCCTACCATACCCGCAGAGAGGGTGCCAATCTCTCCATAAATTTAGCTTATACAGTCTACCGGCTGCGGGGGTCGAACCACACAGCGATCTAGTCACCTCGATTCAAGTACTGACGCCTTAAACCGCGCGACCACTGACCGATATTTATGTATTTATTTACATCACGTATACACGTTTATATTTAGCAAGTAATTGTATAGTTTTTACGATTCTGTTAATGTAATATTATTTGAAATAATGTAATCTAATTGATGGAAGCAAAAATATGTTACTGATGTATATACACACAGGATTAGATTTAATACATAAAATTGAATAATATAGTATAAAATAACAATTCGTTGTAACAAGTAACTTCATTTATAAAATTGTTACGCGAGTAAAGTTACATTACAACTATCAGTTTTGAAAATCATGTAAAATTTAAAGTTATAAAAGAAATTAAGCCTGACTGATTGAAGCAAATAGGTGTAAATTCTCAGTTACGTTTGTATATTAACATCAGGATTAGTAAATAAATACACAATAATAAAAGCAATGCACTTTTATAAAATGCATATTCATTTATAATTGGTTTGCATAAATAAAATTACATTTAATATCATATTCTTAAAATTTTTAATTATACTCGCGACAAGAATTCAGACGACTTACGTCATACGAACAAATGAACATTTCATTATATTTTCATCAAAATATTTAAGAAACTGCAACTGATAGTAATAAAACTATATACTACACTAAAAGTTTGCATCATATATTGCACTAAATTGCAAGAAAACATTGTTTTTAACGCGACCAAATATCGAAAATTACGTTGACAATAAAAACAAATGTGTAACGTCAGCCGTGACGTAAGACGTCTGAATTCTTGATTCGAGTATATACTAAATCAGATAGACATAAAGTTACATGAAAACATAATATCTAACTGGTGGATCTAAAGCAGTTTACACGAAATTCAGAGTTCATGTAATTTGCAAGAAAAAAAATGTTTAGTTACTTTGCGAGAAAATTTTGATTTTAAACACAAAGTATACTTTCGTTTTTAATTGTCAGTGTTTAACAGTAGCGAAGTCAGATGTTTAGCTAGTTATATCTTTGTACATAACTTAAGAAATTAAAGAAAATAATTGCAATTAACTAAATAGATAGTTATTATCAGCCAACTTAGTTTTCTTCGATCTAATTGGAAGAGACAACAAACGAGCGTTCGCTTCTACAAAGCCATCTCGGAATCGGGTGTCTAGACGTGATTATACGAAAAATAAAATAGCGAACGGTAAGTATTTGAAAAGTTTTAATGGGCCCATATACCGGGGTATTAATTAGTAAATTTTTTGGCGGATTTATCGTTCCGTAATATTGGAACACGAAGTATTTGGCGTAAAGGATTTCAAGGGTGGGAAATCGCGGCGTGCTATGCAACCGGGCCGCATATTTCTAGAAGTATTCCGCGACCGGCTCGGATCAAACGTGTTTTTATATAAATATTTAGCGAATTTTAGTGATTGGAACTATCGACGTTTGCCGTATAACAAGATCTGATTTATTTTTTAAATTGCCAGCATTAAGCCGGCGAATAATTAGCGATAATAAACGTAAATTCGTTGAGGATTCATGGCGACCGGTTCTCCGCTCGCCGCATATACGAATCGTCCCGGTTTTCCGATTGCCCCGATAATAAATTTAATTCCTCTATAATGCTCCCGACGGACAACACAAAGACTCTCCAAGATTATGGGAAGCATACCTTAATATAGCAGCGCTTAAAGATACACCATAATTGTGTTTTACAGCAATTAGCTTTAATTATTAATTATCGGTAGCATTTGTGTAATGGGGAAGTTGCGTGAATTTGATATTGGTTCGAAATGTATTATAAAGTAATCTTTCAGATATATTGAAAGGACAGAACTTGACGTCAATAATCACATAATAATTAAAATATTAACATTAATAAATTGTCGTAAGATGTAAACAATACAACGTGGCCGAAAACGCGATAGTGTGACGTCACACGCCATTCAGCATGATTTATGTTTCGATAGATACAGATGCAGTTTACGATGTTGGTGATGTAAATACTGCGTAGGTAATGCTATAAGTACACCGGCACACACAAAAAAAGTTCTGTGTCTGAGCTTTGACATATGGTTCATCATGTATATTTGGGTCCCGAAACCGATGCCGGGGTCGGTATAGCCTAGACGTTGTATATTTGAGCGCTACGGTCAAAAAAATGACCAAAATATGGCCATTATTTGGAAATAAGCCCAAAACTTTATCTTCGTGCCATTGAAGGGTCCAAACATGAATCAGTTGTTGGGTAGAACGTCGCACATCCCAATTGTCACTTGAGAGCCACGAATTGGCAGAAAATTGGTGCTAAAAAATTTCAAATTGTCAGAAAAAAATCATATGATTTCACCTTATTCAGGATCGAATTGATTTAAGAGGATTGTCTTCATGTAGCATTGCACAGCGAATAAAGACAAAAAAGAAATAAAGTGAAATTAAAAAAAAAATAAAAAAGAAGGAACGAACTACAATACTTCCCACGTCAACGTCGTTAGCTTTGGGTCACGCCAAAGGAAAGTAATTGTGACCTGTTCACAAATTTTTATGGATCTGCAACCCTGTTAATGACGTTGACGAGGAAGTATTGTGGCTCCTTTCTTTCTTTTTCTTTATTTTTTTTATTTTTCATCACAAACAAACAATGTTGCATTTTTCTTTTCATTTTTTGGTACGGTGAATTCGGAAAGAACACCCTATTTTTGTACGAGAATTATAAAATCAAACGCTCAAATACAAATTTTTCTTAAAAGAAGAATAGTTAACAAAAAATTCTATATAGAGTCTTAAAGTGCACTTTTATATTAGCGTGCTATGATCATCTTAAAAAATAAATTACTGCAAGAGTGCCACAATATTCAATTTTAGGGCTAATGTTGTTTTATGTGCAGTAACAGAATAGAACTTGTATCTAAGCAATTGAGTTAAACACAACTTACTGCCAAAATAGAAATAAGACTTTGTTCTATATTTTTAATATTGATGTATCTTTTTTTTTTGCAGAACTTTTTGGATGAGTTTTCTGGGAAGCCTCGAACAATTTCAAGTGTTCCTAAAATTGACGACGTTTAGTCTTTGCATGGTGAGTATGAAAAATGTATAATATATTAACAATTTATTATAAGTATTATTCAAAGAATGGTTTATTTTACACAGAAAAAAAATATAAGTACAAGAATTCGATATCATCGATTATATATATAAATTCAATTATATTGCTCCAAGATCCAATGGGTATGTGAAAATTAGTGTTTAAATCAGTAACATTAGTCTTAATCCTATATAGGTGTACATTTTTTAACGACATGGGCGTAGAAGAAATTTTAAGAGATGCGGCTTCTTCGGGATAGCTTCTACGTATTCAAATTTATAAAATTGGATGGTACAATATATGTACATGCTTTTGCAATAATAATGACATTCTCTCAAAATAGTTTTTGAAGTTCTGGAAATTCTGAGTAGGAATTTCATTAAATCTCTATTGTTGAGTGAAGCAACTAATAGTTAATGTCAAAAATTTCGTGCACTTTTCTGTCAGCAGTTCAAAAGAAATCGCAAAATTCATTTTAATGTTGTTATTATTATTGGACACGATTGTATGTACAGGTATCGCCTAGGATATGATGATGTGTTATTAATTTATATGTCTTTATTTACTCAGAGTATGTCAACAGTTTTCTTGTTTTCAGGTCGTCATTGTCAGCGTTTTGTCATCCTGACAAACATAAACGTTCAAATCGACGTCACATTGTTCTAGACTTTAGTGTCATTTAAATAACATTTTTAGGTTTTGCATGAACGTAGGAAAAATATTGTATGCAACTCGTACAAAAAGTGCTTATTGCACTCGACGTGTTGTCACGACAATTTCACGTCGCGTGCAATAAACTCTTACTATTTGCACTTGTTGCATAAATAACTATTAAAAATGTTTTGTTGTATTTCCGAATTCTTCAAAATACACAGGCGGGCAATAAGGCCTTCTATTAATTCGAATTATAGTCACGAGGAACCAATAGTTCCCTCACAAATGTTACTCTCTTCACACCACATCGTCCCATTGTGCCTCCAGAATAGGTAGCTATTATTTTATAAGGTTTATAGCCAATTACCGATTCGGGGGTCTCGCTTCAATCATACGAAGTGACATAAAAACGTCAAAGAACAATAGGTCCGGGTTCGGCCCTCTCCATCGTTATTCGAGACTGTTTTTATGAAATATCACGGACTCGGCGGGTGCCCAACCCTTATACGTCAAAACTCGGATATTTTTCTATGAGATTGAATGTATATTTTTAATTGTCAGGTATTTTTTTCTCTTAGCGGTGTTCAATAGGATCGACAGCACGGGGAGGTTAGTCGGTGCTGTTGTAGGCGATGTTGGAACTAGTATCTGAAACCATATGGTAATAAAAAGGCGCAGTATATCGAGGGTTTCTATGTAATAGCGTATACAGGGGTGATTCTTAACTTTTCTAAAATAAATTTGAAATGGATGCGTCATGAAAAATGGAGTTAATATCGTAAAGTTGTTTTTTGTAAAGTGCTTATAGTTTCCCAGTAAAACTTTATTGATGTTGCTGTATTTTCAACGTTTACATCGCTGGGCTACTGTAGTCTCTAGACAGGCGATTCCGAATATTGAAATACGATCCGACTTTTGTAAGCATTGAAGTTTTTGTGACGCCAGTCTTTACATTAGTTTTTCAGTGTAAAAAATGGCTTACGTGTATAGCAACTCGGAGTTGATGGATATCGTTTTAATTTATGGCGATGTGAAAATGCTTCAGCAGAACGATTTACCGGTAAACTTGAGCCAAATGCAGCTACTTTTACCGCGGTGTACAGTGAGTGCAAGTGTAGTGCAACGCGAGGGAAATTTGAAACCGAATCATGGAAGAGATGGGGGTCTAGGACTTCCACGGTGTATTGCAGCAATGTGGCTCAGTTATATCGGTACCATGTATAGCGTGTTGAAGCATTAATGACCAGGGATTGAACTAGGAGGATCTGTACTATGTCCCCCGCCCCAATATCTCCTGACTTTAAATCATTTGGACTTCTTTTTGTGGAGATATTTAAAAAATGAAGTGAATATATACTACTGATGATTTACGGAAACGTATCATAGTTGCTGCCAATAACTTGCGAGTTTAAAACAGACTAGAAGCAGAAACATTTGTGTTAGTTTGTAGAAACTGGGTAAGACGGGTCCAAAATGTTGTTGTAACATTGGGTGTCAAACTAATTTATAATGAAAACCACAAATTAAATATATTAATAATTAATAGCAATAGCGGAAACAGTTAAATTTGCTGTATAAAATTGGCTTTATAAGATTATTATTTCCTTGAGCATTTTTTTCCATTTTTTGTCCGGTTGCATATTGTCGCCTTATCAGCTTTTACAGTGGACCACTTTCCAGTGCAGCACCCTGTATAGTACTGTAAAATATCATAAAAATGATGCAAAATGTAAAATACTGACATCTTAGAAATTGCAAAAGAGAAAAAGTTTCAGATTACATTAAGAAAAATCGACCAATAAAGAAGTTTTGCTAAGATAATCTCATATTCTAAGAAGAATTCTCTAGAGAATTTTTGGAATAATTCTATTCTACGCAATTTTTGTAGTTGCATACAGAAAACAATCATCAATAGTAGATATGTATCCATTTCGGTGCGATACAATTAATTTTTTAAATATCTCCACAAAAAGAGATCCAAATGATTTAAATCAGGAGATCGTGGCGGTCATGGTACCGGTATTCCTCGTCTATCCCCTTGGTATTAATGCTGTACTAGGTACGGATATAATTGAGGCGCATGTATGATATACGCCGTGGACGTCCTGGACTTCCATCTCTTCCACGATTTGGTTTCAAATTTCCCTCGCGCTGCATACACTTGCACTCACTGCACACTGCGGTAAAAGTAGTTGCATTTGGCACATGTCTTTTGGGAAATCCTTCTGCTAAAGCATTTTCACATCGCCATAAATTAAAACGATATCCATCAACTCCGAGTTGCTATACACGTAAGCCATTTTTGACACTTGAAAAACTAATGTAAAGTTTCATATCACAAAAGCATTTAATACCTACAAAAAGTAATGGAATTTCAATATTTGCAATCGCCAGGCTAGAGACTACAGTAGCCCCGCGATGTAAATGTTGTAAATACTACTTCAATAATTTTTTACTCATGACGCAATTCTTTTGGATAAGTTCTTAATCACCCTGTACAAGTTTACAGTAAGTTTTACTATAAATTACTTACCTTTGCTGCATTATTTACACGTTATGTAACAAACATATTCACTTTTCACGTTTCAACTTCCCATGGAGTTTATTAACAGTACCCTGACCGTTTTTTTTTTCTCGTAATAATCAGCAAAATAACCAGGCCTAAGTTACGAGGCAATCCCCGTGAGATATCTCGATCCAAAATACACATAAATACAATAAATAATAATTCCCGGGGAACATTAACGATAAAGAATGATATCTGAAAGCATTAAAGGTGAAAATAGAAGTGGGACGCCGGCAAAGACACAATACTAACAATATTACATTATTTTCTATCTGTTCGAGAACTGAGAGCGGTCGTAGCGGGAAGGAACAAGCACATTACAGTATATCTACATTACATCATATCACCAATAATCTTGATGATTCTTCGGGAGATGAAAGGGAACAGGGAAAATGAAAGAAAATTCGTAAGAGGCCGTATTAATAAATTTATTACTATAATGGACATTGGAAGCGGCTGCATTATCGCCAGGCATCTGTTTTTATGTCCTTTTTATGGGTAGCTGATTCGATTGTCTTTGTTTGGAGTCATGTTTTCTTAAGGGATGTCTTGAATTTTGTTTTCAAAGAAAAAAATGAGTGATATTTCTTTTTACGGGGTGGTCAAATTTCGATGTTTTTATAAGCTATATCTAGTTAGCTATAGGATAAATAGAAAATTACTACCCCCCGCTCTCGATCTCTTTCTTTAAAAGAAAAATAATGGTCAAAACCAAAATGACCTATCGTTTTTTGTTTTCGAGGAATAAACCAAATTTAAAGTTTTCCACTTCTCGATACATGTCTTTAACTTGGTTGTTTGTAAAGTTAGAAAAACATAATTAATACGTCCTTGAGACACTTGTTTGAGTAGAGTTCAGTGAAGTGCCTCATTTTTTTTTTAATTTTATTATTTTATAACCTAAAGTTATGTTTTTTTTTTAAATACAAACCATAGGTGACCATGGGCCAGTTAATTTTTTTTTCTTTATCTTTCTATTTTGTTAAAGTCTTTGAGGTGGCTTTGTATATCCGAATACATCCTTCTATACAAAAATTAATTTTACCGCATCAACATTGTTTCTTGCAAAACCGATCAACCAATTTATCTAAACTCGCGTCAAGAATTCAGACGTCTTCGTGTGATATATAATGCAAACTTTTAGTGTAGTACATAGTTTTATTACTATCAGTTGCAGTTTCTTAAATATTTTGATGAAAATATAATGAATTATTCATTTGTTCGTATGACGTAAGTCGTCTGAATTCTTGTCGCGAGTATATACTAAATCAATATAGGTATAGCAAATATCTTAAATGTTCAGAGTTAAGTAAATATAATGTATTGAAGATGGTTAACTCGTATGAGTAGTAGATAAATAGGGTGTTATAGAACAGAATATTCTGTTAGCCTCTTTAACTGCATTTTTACTGCACTTTTACAATGTGTCTAAGTGGTTCAGTTGTAATAACTTATATTTAAATACCGACAAAACTAAATTAATTAGATTCCACAATAGGCAAAAAAAATGCGAGTTAGTTGCGGCAAATATTAACAACTGTACCATTACCAGTGATGAAACAGACTGTGTCAAATTTTTAGGAGTTACTTTGGATGATACATTAAATTGGAAAATGCATTGCAATAATCTTATATCTACATTAAATTCAGTAAGCTACTTAATGAAGTGTATGAAAGAAATTTTGCTCGAACAACAATTGTTAAATTTATATTATGCATATGTGGAGTCTAGATTGCGTTATGGAATATGTTTTTGGGGTAACTCTACCTTGTCTCATTCAGTTTTGTCATGCAAAAACGTATTTTAAGAATAATTGCTGGCGTGCCAAGTCATCGTACATGTAGAGATATTTTTAAGAATTTTAATGTTCTTACGTTAGTGTCATTATTTATTTTTGAAATGTCTGTGTACATATATATATATCTTTAATTCTCAATAAGGATATACATACAATCAATACCAGACAATGCTATGATATCCGAATTTCTTTTGCAAAATATACCATAACAGCTAATTCACCTGATTGTTTAGGATTTAAGATATATAACCATTTACCGAGTGAACTTAAGACTGATAAGATTACAATATTTTAATTTAAACAAAAACTGAAATCATTTTTAGTAGATAATTGAGTTTATTCTTTATTGGAATTTTTTCTGCTGTTGTGTCTTAGGTTAGTTATTATATGATTATATGACTATTGTTATACAATCCTTTTTTGTCCACAACAAGATAAATAAATAAAAAAAAATAAAAAAATGACATATTATTTATTTATAATTAATGTAACATTTTATGACATATACGTTGGTATTTGATAGTTTTTTGCCAACTCTTGTTTTATTAAAATTCCTTGGAGACCTGAAGATGTAGTCATCGTACTACGAAACCGGTAGTCAAAATAAATTAAAGGAGTTTATGAGATTTGGACCTTTGTTTATAACACCCTATTTAAATATAATATACCTATACTGATTTTGCTAAAGCTTTTGATCGTACCGATCATGGTCTACTTTTACATAAAGATATATTTGAATTTGACAGTCATCTTATTTTCTTTTTTAAAATCATATTCAAAGTAAAGCAATACGTGGAATATTATGGACATGGTTCAATTTTCTTTTATGCTACATCTGGGGTATCAAAAGGATCCAATCTCGATGCATTACTTTTTTTGTTGTTATTTATTAATGACCTTGATCTAACGTGAGAAAATCATTATTATTAACGAAGATGAAGAAAAATATATCTTACATCAAAATATGTTCCTAATCAATCTTCTCTTACGTTGTCGTCGAGCACCCTGTATAGCTCTGTTGCCATCTCCCTCGTATTTTAAGCATACCCGATCTGTCATAAGTCGATTAGATCGCCGCTAGCGCCTTTATGGGCGAGATCATTACTTTCTTCCTTTCTGGAAGCCCTAAGAGATCAGCCCTTGATGTGGCGTATAAGGCCCTTATGGCTGCGGAATCTAGTAGGCTATCAAGCCACCGGCCATTGATTGATTATCGTATATTAACTGTAACGACTCTATCCGCCTTCCCCGTCGGCGATTTATAGAAAATATCGATGGGCTTCGAGATAAAGCTTAGGGCATAAATACGTTCTCAATCAGTGTATCGGTCTGCTTAAGGCAATAAAATTTGTAATTTTTTTTTGCTTAATTTGGTTTTCTATTGACAGTAATACACAAGTAACATTGTGTAAACAAATTTTGAATGAAATTATTGTGCTGATTTTTAAGGGAAAATTTATCCAAAATTGTTTACCTTAAGCGTTGACTGAGACAGAAACCCTTGCAAAATTTAAAAAAGTCTGGTTTTGTCTTCCTAAATGAAACTAAAGTTTCTATAAAGTCTTATTGTCTTGCGAGAGCTTCGCAAATTTTATATCTCTCAATTTTGCAAGACATGATTCTTGTGTGACTCTTGTGTGCATTTTTTAGAAGCGGCGGAAAAAATAAAGTGTTTCCTATTTCAATAAGGTTAAAGTTTTAAATAAAATCCAATTTTAGCAATATTTTATCATCCAAATTGAAAATTTCATTAAATATTTCACATCTTTGTTTTGTAGCCACTCGAAGCCGTTGTTTGCTGCTTCGTTGTTAACAATCTTTAATTTGTCCTTACGCACTGCCCAGTTTCCAACTTGTTGGAAATTGGGTAGAATATGTCCTGTACTAAAGAGTGGAGATGTAACTAATATATCCAATTACAGACCAATTTCAATTCTTCCCAATTTTGCTAAGGTCTTGGAGATCTCTCTATATAGCTGCATATATCAGTCAGTAAAACTTACTCTCTCCATATCAACACGGATTCCTAGATAAACGATCATCAATTACTAATTTGGCTTTAATTACTCAAGATTTATGTGAGGCACTTGATTCTAGAGGTCAGATTGATGTGGTATACACAGATTTCTCCAGGGCCTTTGATACGATTAGCCACAATATATTGTTAACGAAACTAAAAGAATTTGGATTCTCCACTCCTTTGGTACAATTTTTCAGAACTTATTTAGTAGATCGTTCTTACTATGTTGCATACAATGGGTTTAGGTCTCGGCCTTTCTTAGCTGTATCGGGTGTTCCGCAGGGATCAAATCTTGGGCCCCTTTTGTTTTTGTTATTTATTGATGGACTCATGAATTCTGTTGACTGCCATAAACTTCTTTATGCAGACGACCTTAAAATTTATTGTAATATAAATAGTATTGCGGATTGTTTGTACTTGCAGTCTCAGATAGATGCAATTGTAAATTGGTGCAGGTTATTTTCACTTAAATTAAATATCAATAAGTGTAAGGTAATTAGTTTCTCTAAAAAGAAAAGTCCGATTATATTTAATTATGCGCTGAATAATGTTATCTTGGAAAGATGTAATGGAACTAAAGACTTAGGAATATTCTTTGACTGTGAGTTGAATTTTCGGAACGCATCAATAACATTACAAAATCGGCTAGTAAAGTACTTGGTTTCATTATTAGAAACTGTAAGTGTTTCACGAATGAGGCAGCGTTAAAAACATTGTATTTTTCATTGGTGCGTACTAAGTTGGAGTATGGATCATTGATTTGGTATCCTATTTATGAGAATCAATGTTCTAGTTTGGAATCAATTCAGCGCAAATTTTTAAAATATATTTCTTTTAAAATTACTGGTGTATATCCTGGACAGGGTTATGATCATGAGTTACTATTATCGACCTTTGATATTCCTTCACTAAAGACTAGGCGTATTATGTGTAGGATTATATTCTTATTTAAACTATTTAATAACAACATTGATTGCTCTTTACTTTTGGAACGTTTTAATATGAGAATATCAAATTTTGGTTGCTAGGCAGACTGACACGTTTTATTTGCCAACACTGGCAACCAATATTCTTTAAAAATCACCAGTATATACTATGTCACTTAATTTTAATTATGTATCTGATCAATATGACATTAACCAGAGTAGTATTCATTCATTAAAATCAATTGTATGTGACACTTTTTAATTATAATTTATTTTTTGCATTCCCTCTCTTTATCGTAATTTGTTTTTGCTTTATAATAACCATTTCTTTTTGTTTTTTGTAATAATTTCGTATTCAAGTACCTATTTGCTTACATGTAATATTTTAAATAGGTTGTTTTGTTGTTACTAGCTACTATTTTTTTTTGTTTTCATTTAGCACACCATTTTTTTATAACTTTTTTGTCCTATAAGTGGAAGTTTTCTGTTGGGCAAATAAAATTTATAAAAAGAAATTACGTTATTTTAAAACTTTACCATAACATCGAAAAAATATCACAAAATTATTATCTTTTTTTTGAAAATAGATTAAAATAAAGTTTATATTTTCGTAAAACATTATTTTCACTGTAATTTAGAAATAATTTCCAAAAATTATTTGAGGACTAGTGATATTATTCGTGAACATACAGGGTGTCACCTAACGAATGTTACGTACTTCAATCTAGAACCCAAATGGTGTCGATATAACTAAACTTGCTATCGCAAAAAAAGTTACATGGTGGTAAAGTTTCATGTTTTATTTCTCGTTTTCTCCTTAACTCAGAACACAGGTAACCAATTTCAGCAAAATTTACTGTTGCTTTGGTGCTCTTCATGAATAATGCAGTGATTATGTTCCTATTAGATTAAATAATACAGGGCGTTCATTTTACTATAACCCTTTGTGAATATTCTTCTTTATCTTTATTGTACGTTTAAATTTTTACGCACTATCAAAAATAGATAGAGAATTTTATTCTATATAAATGTATACCTACCAAAAGTCGAAATTATGCTCGGTTATGAAAATATTACAGAAAATATTTATTAACACATACCTCATTTTTGTTGGAAATAACTATGTATGCATAACAACATAACAATTTCGATAAGTCATTGTCAAGTTTGTATTTTGCAAAAGTTTGGTTCTGAAAATGCCACGAACGAATTTACGAATTATGAAATGAGAGACATGATAGTGGTATATGTATCAACATTTTAGTGGACGTGCTGCTAAAAGAGCAATAGAAGAACTTTATCCGAATCCAGACAGCCTTCTCATATTGTTTGCTTCTTTGTTCACCACATTAGGAGAAACTGAGAACTTTAGGTCTAATTCACGAAATGAAAGATGCGTTCAAAGAATGGTACAAGACTAATAACAAATTCTAGAGAGAGTGGAAGAAAATCTAAAAATTAGTATTCGTCGTTTATCATCAGCAGTCACAGGAGTTGGCCGCAAAACTGTGTTACCTATACTCCATATGCAGCAGTTACAATGTTTCTATTTTCACTCTGCATGAAATTTGCTTGAACCAGAATGCCCGCTGGGATTAACATTTTGCGAATTATTTCTCCAGTTACATAACAAGGATCACACTTTTCTCGGTAGAATTGCCACTACAGATAAAGCTGTTTTTACCCGTAGAGATGTTTTTAATTGGAAAAATTCTCACGTGTTGAGCGAAGAAAATCCACACGCGATAAAAAAAGCTGTACTTCCAACACGAATTTTCAGTTAACGTCTGGTGCGAGATTATAGGAAATTTTATTTTGGGGTCTATTGCTCTACCTGCAAGGTTGAACGGCCAAAATTATTTGGAATTCCTTTGGCAAGAACTTCGTGGGGCTCTCGGAGAAGTACCCATTAATACTAGACGACAAATGTGGTTCATGCGCGATGGTTCCCCTGTTCATTACAGCCATTTGATCAGAGATTATTTCAATCAAACATTTCCAAACCGTTGGATTTGTCGAGGTAGTGACTTCCTTGGCTTTCTCGCTGACCTGATTTTAATCCGTTAGACTTTTATTTTTTGGGTAATTAAAGGAATTGTTTACTACCCTGTAGCACCTAATATACGAGAAGAATTTTGGCATAAAATACAAGACGCCGTAAGACAAGTTAGACGAACGTATAATTCGTTTTCTGTTCTCCATAGTTTCATAAAACATTTAAGGAAATGTGTCGAAGATAATGGGGGACACGTATAGCATTTATTATAAATTAGTAGACTTTTTATTACTGCCACCTTTCAGTTTATTATTTTATTTATTATGGATGCGTAATTAAAAAAATATGGGGTGTTAATACATATTTTCTGTAATATCTTTATATTCATTTAAGAAACAGTAAATATCTACAATATACAATTAAAGACAAGGTATATGAAAATTTCATAAAAACAAATCTTACATGACATGCCAAGAAAAGAAACTTAAGAAAGAAAATAAACTCACAAACTTGTACGTGGGTTAATAATTCAACAAATTATAGTTCCTACCTAGACAATAATATATTCAACAGAGAAAAAAAATGCAACAAAAGAATACAAAATTAAAATAATATATATTTAGCCACAAAAGCTAAAGTTTTACAAATATCAAATATAATACCAGATAATATCAAAAGGCTAATGATGAACCAACTTTCTATCAATTATTGATATCCACTTCCTAGTTCTAGTTTTAAAAAGCACTCTGGAATTAATAGAGACAAAATCAACAAGTAAGTTAAATATATTAGGAGTAAGATAGGTAAAATGACGTTATCCGATAGTTTTAAATTTTCTTGGTACATTCAATATTTTTTTGTGTTTACTGAATCTGATGTTTTGAACATAATACACAACAAGAATCCTTTATACATTTAAATTGTTTCACTAAGAGACTACGAATATAGAATTGTCTTAGATAATAAAATCCTGATAATCACTTCACTTGAATAAGTATAAGTTTTTCCATATATAATTTTAATAATCCATTTTTGAAATGACTATTTTTTTAAATAACAATTACACTACCCCACACAAGTACCCCATATACTAATAATGATTGAACTAAACCAGGATATAAAATTGTTAGTTGAGGTATTGAGCAAAAACCTTTACAACACTTAAATAAATTCAATTTCGGCAACAACATTGCTTGATAAGCGAGTCAATATGTATATCCCATCGTACCAAGATACCAAGATATTTTATACTTGTAATGGAGTTATTTTTATATTACTATTATCATCAGAAATTCTCAGATTACTGAAGTTTGGCATATGTGAGGTTAAACTAGTCAATAATCACTGCATACTTCATGAAGAGAAACTAAGCAACAGCAAATTTTGCTAAGATCGGTTAATTGGGTTCTGAATTAAAGAAGAGAAAACAAAAATTGAATACGTCACGATACCCTTGCCTGGACCGTCACGGTGGTGTCGCACGCATATTTTGAGATGGAAATACATTTCAAAATTAGCCTTTATTTTGTGTTCACTAATGTAAGGCTCTAGTCTGTTCTTCATACAGAATAATGAAACCTTGCTGCATCTTCTTCATTCTCCCTTTCTTCTTCTTATGCAACACTTGCTACAATTTGGGCCGCATTCGACTGAGGAAGGCACAGGGTTTTAATTATAAGTTTTCCATTCGAGGAACAAAATTTGACATATAGCTGTTGAGTTTGACGTGTAACCCTCGATGGTATCTCAGCATTCCAGGGGAATATCATCCACCTAGGGAAGAGTTATCGGCACCCTCCGCCGACGTGAGTTATAGACTCCAAACGGAGACTGCCCACGGAAAAAAAATCACAATCGGACGTTAATTCGTTTCCATCGGAGCCACACCGGCCCATCGGTTGACAAAAAGAAACGGGGCCCGTCCGTGGTCCCGCGCACAAAAGCACCGAATCGAAGTGGTTAAAATTAATAATTAATGTTCTATAAAACGGCCCTAAATTACGAAATGACGGCCAACATATTTTATTAGTTGTTGAATCCGCCGGATCTCGCTGCGCTGCCCGGCGTACGAAGATTTGTGGATGTTTAATACATTGTATTTTATTTTTGAAGGTTTTATTCTCTCCGAATGCGGCCCGTTATAAGGTTTCGTTGTCGATTTTAATCTTCGGCGACGCTGGATTCGCGTTTTAGCACTCCGGATCGGAAATCAATTTATCGTGGTTATGGGACTGACAACTCATAAAAACAATAATGTAAATTTCATACTATGCATTGGTGGTTTTGTTGGCATCTATATTCATATATAATTAGCTTACAAATCTACAATTATTACATTGACTATGTACTTTTATATTTTTTTCCGCTTTACGTACTTTAATTGCAACCTTTCATAGAAATATAATGGCACATATCATCTAAAATTAGCTTACAAATGTAAAATTACATTAACCATGTAATTTTACGACTTTTGCACTTGCAACTGTATACTACATATAAACATGTAGTGGCACACAACCATTCATGTAAAATTAATTTGCAAATGTAAAATTACATTAACTTTGTAATTTTACACTTTTTGCACTTTACTCGTAATTATAGACATACATAAGAATACATGTGGACATAGTGAAAATACATCTTATATTATAGAGATTAATACATTTTTAAAAGTACCTAATAGTTTAGTGGATGAAGTAATATACTTGAAAATACGAAATAAAATAATCAAATGTTGGAAGTAATGTTCGTGTGAAAATTGAGTTAATTATAAAATATGCACAGTTAAAGTGCAAAAATGTTGAAGAACTGGAAATGTTGCTATTATTAATAATAATTTTTTGGAGTATGTGAAACAATATGAGATAATATCAAAATCTGACATTTAAAAATATGTCGACATATATAATTGATATGACTTCACTTCAATATAGTAGATTGTTACGAAATTTAAATTGTGTGTCATTTCTTCGTTTAAAATCCAACAGTAATTATCGTGACAATGCTTTACACAAAAAAGTACCTATTACAATACTGCGGAAACAGCAAAACATTTATTGCCAATACAAGAATTCAATGAAAAATGTTCAGGTATGTTTGTGGCATAGTAATCTTTTCATTCAGCTTGTGGTCACTTACTAGGTATCCAGTGCTGGTCCTAGATACGTCCACAAAGCAGAGAGCGACCCACTATACTATAAAACCTTGACTCTCGGAATTTCAGAAAACAACTGAAAAACATATAGGAGGCAATCACGTTTAGTCATCAGTAGTGCCACCGATGAACTGTGGCTGTTTGCTATAGGAATTTCAGATGTAAGTTAATACTGGAATTCGTCTATAGAGTAGTTGCTCTCTGAAGTACCGCTTTTGCAAAAATCGTAATCGCCGAATGACGATAGAAGGTCGAGATTTTCATAGTACCTACACTATACTGAGTTGCTCCCTGCTTTGTAGCTGTATTTAGGTGATCACTAAATGTAGATACTTACATCTTGCGCAATGGGATTACTGTTGGAAACACTTAGGCAAAAGAACTATGATGAAGATGCCAAAACTGTGCTAGATCTACAGTCAGTGAATGAATATCATGCGATGTTACTAAGGAGATGCTCAGAATACTTAGTCAATCTCATTATAAATAAAAAACTTTTTGTCAAAAATGCTTTTCCTGTAAAATGTAAAAAAAGCTTTTATTTTACATTTTACTGTATTATTTTCATAAATTTAATATTTTATCATTGAAAATTAATTTATAAATTTCTATAATTTTTATCAGTATCTACGCTTCTATACTTGACCTATGAGTATTATCTAAGTGTTTTTTTATATGTGGGTTAAGAAACCAATAATTTTATTAACATTGAGCAAATCAACAACTCGCCTTTTTGCCTTAAAACGCTTTTACTTGTACAATACAATCTGTAAATAACTTTAAACATCCAATAATAATCAAAATCTACTAGGAAAGATGAGCCCCACAACACCCAACTGCTTGAGAATGCACACACACAAGAAAAAGAATAAAGGAATAATATTGAACTGTTGATGGTCAAAGTAGGTATTGGAATTTACAGTATAGCAGTAAATAGTAATAAATGTCCGTCCCTCCGTCTTCGAGCAGCAATAACGCCCGGCCAAACAACAATACCAAAACCCACAGAAACCGAACGAACGCACTTATTATATATTTATGATTTTTCTGATATTTGGTGTTTTATTTCATCTACCTGCTATTGTTTATGCGATATTACGTTTCCTACACTGTTACAAAGATTGGGCGGAATGCTGCAGACAATCTAGCAGGTTTAGATTGGAAAAAGTCGTCGAGATTTGTTCGACTGGGATGATTTACCTGCATGTAGTGCGATAATTTACGAATGGAAGTAAAATTACAACATTAAAAATTGGGTAGTCTATGTACTTTTGTATGTTACATCTTCATTTGTGAATTTACACTTCAGTGTAATGTAAATTCACAGTTGTAATGAAATATGTAAAATTACATTCTACTTCTTGGACAATTAGTTCTACAAAATTACAATACAACACAACTAATACGTGTTAGTCTATCAGATAAGTTTACATTTCACAATGCACCTAATATAAATTTATAATTACGATATAATATGTAAAATTATATTCGACTTCTTCAACAATTAATTCTATAAAATTACAATAGTAACACGTATTATGTGTTAGTGTCTCAAGTAAGTAAACCAGGGGATTGCAACAGTTGACAATGTAAATATACAATAATGAGTGCGGATAAACCTATTTCCACTGCAACTTTCAATTTTATCGAAATTATATGAGTATAATTCTATTTACGTCTGATCCGTAAATGTACGATGAATTCACATAATGTGATATTGTAAAAATCATTCTGAAACGTAAATTCACAGCTAGAATGTATACAGGGTGTTCGGAAAGTAATGGGACCCATCTTAAACATAGCTTCCTGTGATCAAATAGAACAGCGGCACATTAAACAGCGATTATATCTGCCGTTTCTGAGTTGGAAAGCTGATTATGAAGAGGTGTGTTTTCAAAATTTGACAAAATAATACTAATAATTTGAAAATATTTACACATTATGTTTACACTTTACACAACTATACAACGATAATTAGTAACTCAGAACAACAATTAATATTAATCTGACAAGCTTTTGATCAAATTTTATCTAATTTAAGCGTATCAAGGTCAGTTTGACAAGTGGTAACTTGATTGAATTAAAAAATTTATTTCTATTTTAATGTGCGGAAATTTTCAAACGCGTTTTTACCAAAAACGATGCATTTCAACAACATGGAACAAATATAGCTTTTCTACGCAAAATTAATTTCTCCATCTTAATTTCCAGTCAACCGTATCAGAATAGGACCAACAAAAAAGATAAAATAAAAATTAATTAAAAAAAACTGCCCTCGACGATATGCGCCATTACTTACTCCTTCACAATGCTTGTACTTAACTAAAATATAAGAAATTAAATACCAATAATTTTTTAAATAAATATAAAGAGTTACGATTACTCGCCAAAAGTTTGATTAATCAAGATTATGACAAATTTATTAGTTATTCGCAAAGAAATATTAAAAATAATTGAAAACTTTTTTGGAAATTTATCAATACAAAGCGGAAATCAACTACCATGCCAAACACTATGTCTTACAACAACAAAAACCTGGATAATGGCATCGATATATGTCACTCATTTGCTGAATTCTTTTCTTCTGTTTATACTAAATATGATAATAACAACTATATACCTCATAGTGTCTGTTTTGATAATTGTAATACACTATCATCTATTGAATTAAGTCCGGATGTAGTTTTTCAAAAACTTTTAAATTTAAAAGAGACGTTTAATGCTGGTCCTGATGATATCCCTCCTTATTTCATAAAATTATGTAGTCCCTCTTTAGCTTTTCCTATATTTATAATTTTCCATGTGTCTCTAAATAGTGGTTGTTTTCCACAGTTATGGATATCAACATTTGTTTTCCCGTTATTTAAATCAGGCTGTAAAACTGATATCAACAGTTATAGACCAATTTGTTGTTTTTGTTCTATAGGAAAAGTTTTTGAGTCTATTGTAGCGGAGCATAACTGCAAAATTATAAAAATGTCATTATACCTGAACAACATGGTTCTTATCCTGGACGCAGTACTGAGACTAATTTATTTTTGTACACGAATTACTTAATACATCACATTGAACTTGGCGGCCAAGTAGATGCAATATATACCGATTTCCGGAAAGCTTTCGATCGGGTTGACCACAGCCTTCTCTTAACTAAATTAGCCTCTTATGGTATTATAGGTAATTTATTGTTGTGGCTTAAATCATATATACATAGTAGAACTCAAATTATTAAAATTAATGGTTTTGTATCAAATGAAATTAATGTGACATCAGGAGTGCGTCAAGGTAGTCACTTGGGGCCAATTTTATTCTTGTTATTTGTAAATGATATTTCAACCAGCTTCAACAACAGTAAATTTTTATTATTTGCAGATGATTTAAAAATTTTTACGTAAATAGTAGTGATGATTGTTGTAAAATACAGACCGATCTGAACTCACTGAATAACATGGAACTGAATTATTCGAAATGTAATTACATTTTCTCGTAAGAAAAACAAAATTGAATTTGATTATTCTATTAATAACTTAATATTGGAAAGGGTTAATTATGTTACTGATCTGGGCATTAAACTAGATTACATGCTGCGTTTTGACCTTCACATTGAAGATATAATAAGGAAATGCTTCTCTATGAGCGGTTTTATCAGAAGGCAAACCAGTGAGTTTACTGACATACATTCCATTATTTTATTGTATAATTCCCTAGTCAGATCGTCATTAGAATATTGTTGTACAATTTGGAGTCCCTACTATGAAGTACATATAAATCGTCTTGAGAGAATACAGCGAAAAATTTGTAATTATATACTGTTTAAACTTAACATAAATAAAAATGACTATAATTACAATGAAAGGCTTGATCTACTTGGATTTAAGTCCTTACGATATAGACAAACATGTAATTATATTAAATTTGCTCACAAATTGTTTAATGGGAAAATAGATTGTAGTGAATTGATATCTTTACTTTCTTTACGTATTCCTAATTACGGTACAAGACAAACTACTATTTTACACGCCACTTACCATCGCACTAATTATGGTTTTCATAGTCCTATAAATAATATTGTCAACTGCATTAACAATCTTCCATATGATTTTGATATTTTTACAGCTTCTTGGACTCAATTAATGCATTTAATTAAGAGTAATATGCAATAGACTTAGTTAATCTATACATATGTACTATTATTATATATTACTGTATCTTCTTGTGTAGATTTATACACTTAGTTTATTTTTGTTCCTATTCATGCTTTCTGTTTCTTTATTCTTGTATTTTATTTTTCTTTTTATATCACTACTTGTAATTTATATGTTCTGTATTTTTATCACTTTTGGATTGTATCAATTGGGTTCGCCTGTAGATACAATATTGTTAATAAATAAATAAATAAATAAATAAAACATTACTGTACGAAATTTGAAAATGATTGAACGTTTCGTTTCTTAATTATGCCCATAACAAAAAACATTTTTTTTCTTTGTAGCCCTGTAACTTCTAAACGAGGCACTTTTGGGCTACGCTAAATTTGTCTAAATCGGTTCTAATTGATCACAGGAAGCTCATTACCATTACTTTCCGGACACCCTGTATATGAATTCACATTTCACAATGTATTATTACCTTTTAAAAATCTAAATTCACAATTGTAATATAAACTTAAAAGATTTATTGTATCTAAATATAATGTGAAATCACATTTCTCAATGTAATATTACATTGTGGTAAATCAACCTGAAACATAAATTTTCGACTATGATGTACATCTTGTTGTATGTTGTATAATCATTTACCAGACATCTATAAAAGCCTACCATCTCTTCGGAACTTCAAAAGTCAAGTTAAAAAATATCTGACTGGGATTAATGCTTATTCAATTATTGACGAATTTCTTAATTATAAGTGATAATGAAATAATGGTCTCCTTTTTTATTTATTTTGTGTTTGCTCATTGTATATGTGAATTGTGTTATGATGATGATATACTTTGTATATTGTTTGAATTTGACAAATTGTTGTAAAAATATCGTAACATTATATTGTATTGTATTCGTGTATATGCATGTATATATGTGTTTATATGTATATGTATGTATCTATGTTTGTTTCAAATATGTTTTTTTTATCAATTGTATATACCTGGTTGGCACATGAATAGTGTTAAATTGACAAATCCCATAGCATCTCTGTACTACTCTAAATGGATAATAATTTATCTATCTATCTAAAATATTTATCGTAATTATAATGTAAATTCACATCGATCTGAAACATAAATTCACATCTATCATGTAATATGTAAAATTACATTCCACATTTTCGATAATTAGTTCTATGAAATTATAGTTGGAATTTTAATGTGTGTACCCACTAACTCGTTAACAGATCAGACAGTGGATTATAGAAGTAGTAAGTTAAAAATAATACATTGAAATTTCATTTTACATAGAAAAATTTATCGCCACTGTAAATTTACAGTATTACTATTGAACTAAACATTTTTCAACCTTCGATATCTAGCCCCCTTGCATGGAAGCAGCAACTCCAAGGGCAATTTTTACAGTGTAAGTTATAATGATATGATAATGGCCGGGCCAATAGGGCATTAATTCAACAACGACGTTATTTTATGGACATAACGTCCGATTTTATGATTGTTTATGTGATACAGATGATTGGTTAGTATGGCCGCGGCCGACTGGGATTATAATCTCGGTAATAGCCGCCATAAGGTGACTTTTACTTAATATCTGCCATGTAATTAAATGTAATATTTGTGTTTTGAATTTGCATTTCTGATATCGAAATCCGAACCGGGCGGTTTTTTCTCTTTCGTTTTCTCCTCGTATTTAAGCAGATCGGGAAGATATATGGAAGAGGACGGTCACCCTTACACAAAGGGGATAGTTTTTTTTAAATGACAGTCTTTAGCGGTGTTACCTTGAAATCATTGAGCAAGCGTTCACGATTGTCTGATGTGGAAGTCGATTAAATAAAATGTGATTCATTTGCATGATTTCGAAACGGGCGATTTTATACATAAAATCATCATTTACCGGTCGCTGTTGTTGAATATTAAAATAGAAGCAAACAAATAAAAAATAAATTCTAATATGTTTGATCTTACGAAGAAAAACAAACTATTTCTTACTACTACTAAATTTGTAAATATTGCTGTGATATGAATCTTTGTTGGTATCATTAAAAAATCTTACGTCCCTCAGAATGTTTAAAAGTCATTTGTGGTATGTATAGAGGCCGCAACATAAGACCAACCAATTAGGAACATATACAAGGTGGTTTCACTATAAATACCGAAATTGTAGGAATTGATTTCTTATTAAAAAATAGTTGCACTTTGTTCTGTAACGTCAAAAAGTGAACTTAGATATTTATAGAATATTTTCATTAAACCAGGTTAGTAAATTTAGCTAGATTAATTCGTTTAGATAATTACTGAGTAGAGCTTTGTCTGTGGAATTGTTCATTAGCATACATAGATGTTTGGTATCAGAGAGCATACATATCGTTGGTTCTCCAGAATAGTGTCATATCGTCAAAAACCTAATTTTTCAAGAGAGCATTGTTAATATCTTTTACAGACATTCTAGAATGATACATGTTATAAAGAATAATGACATGCAGCGCCATCGCTTGGTTGCATTGCAAGTTAACGTAATAAGTCCTTGTTTGTGATAAAATACAAATATTTTTTGGTTGAATTCTCGACTTTTCTTAACATTTGTGAATATGTCATTATTCTGGAGGACCAGCGATATGACTTCATTGATAAGAATTGTAGCAAATTAGATATTAGCTTAAAATACCTTTTAAATACCGTAAAAAATAAAGCTAGTTATTGCATTTTAGGCCACTCTGAGCACGTGGTTAAAATTATTAAATATATAAATCGTATGACCCAATTCTGCATTTTAAGGACACCTATTTTTTCTTGATGAAAATACCCTTTAAGGCATTTATAACGCTGCCCTACATTCGCTATCTAGAAGGCACTGCCCACGTCAGCCCGTGTTCCGGCGTCGGGCCGTTGTGGCCGTTTTAAAGATTCCTCGTTAATCTTTTAATATATCCCATTAACCCTGCGGAATATTAATCTTAAATTAAATCGCCCATATATGGCTTAGATTAGAGATTCGCGCGCTTATACACACATACACACACTATACATAAAATTTTCTTTCGGGGGGCCCTCAAATATAATATATTCATGAGCTATGAATATTGGGTACGTCCATATAAAGGAATGAGATATGGACATCATCTAGAATGCCTTGACGTGCGTGATAGGGGGCGTTCGGGGGGTAAGAATATGTCTCTGGAATAGCGAAAAGGGTTACGGAGTGATTGATAACTGAAAATGAATGCGTCCTGGCCTTCGGGCCGAAGGGAATTGCCAATATCTGCTCCCGTACCTACAGGGTGGTCGCCGTCAACTTGACAAACTCATCACATATTCATTGACGCAAATTCTTGAAATGCTTGACAAAAATTTGTTTTATAAGGTTAAATATTAATGCAAAACGTGATTTAATTTGATGATTTATTAATGTTTCGATGCCACATCGTGACAATCACACTGTTCTATGTCCATTTTATTGAATTTTGCAGGAAAGCATATTTAAAACTTTGTACAGGATAATTTTTTGTACTTTCAGTGACTATTTTAGTATTAAATAATAAAGGACGCATGTATTTCAGAAGATAAAAACGTAAAAATAAATAAGTTTCATAAAACAGTCTATAATAAATTAATTGAAAACGTTTGCAATCGTCTTATTTCTATGTACAATCGTTTGCAATAATAATGACACTCTCTTAAAACAGTTTTTGAACTTCTGGAAGTTCTGAATAGAAATTTCATTAAATCTGTCTTGGAAAGTGAAACAACTAATAACTAATGTTAAAAATTTAAAGCAGATTTCAATATGAATACGTCAGAAGTTCAAAAGAAATCGCAAAATTCATTTTAGGGAGTGTCATTAATATTGCAAACGATAGTACAAAGATTTATTTCAAGATATGGTAGTTAATAAAACAGGTACTAGACTAAAGTAAATAAAAAATTTTGAAAAGAAAATAAATAGTTTCTTGCAAAAATTGCCTTCTGATTATTTTGTTGACTCTTGGGAACAATTTGTGGTTAATAGTTTTTTATGTCATCTCTGTATCTTGGCTTTAATATCAACTGTGTCTCTTTCGTACTAATCCTCTGATCAGTACCAAAAGCTGTAATTTGAACTTACTATTAAATATTACCAACTGTTAACATAAATATTTTCATAACACTGTTGATATTCTGATCCTGAGTCCTCAAATGACAGAAATTGATACGTTCTCATTCACCAACTATTATGTATTAAAATCATGAAAGTCTGTTTAATCACCCTGTTTACAACGCAAAATATTGATCCTCACATTTGTATCGTATAGACAATAGAGACGATATAGACTTCAGTCAATTTATTCTAAAGTGCTTTCAAATGGCATGGTTGCTATTTAAAAAAATTATCGATGACGTCATATCTCGAACAAAGATGACGTCACAAATGTGGGTCGTATGTCAAAAAGTGCCTTTTCTAAAACAAAATCGACGTGACAGGGGATTTTTTCGAAAACTTCTCAATTTAAAAAAAAATAATTTATTCGTTACTTTTCGAAAGCACTGTACCTATATCCCCACATACGACTATAATGCTGTGACCTTGGTTGGTCGCTTGGGCTTGGAATAGTATGGTTCAAAATATTTTAGCGCATAGTTGGCTCTATAGAATAATTTAATATAAAAATGTCGATTTCAGAATGATATGGACATATAATAGTTTGGTTGTCAGACGACGACCAAATATCATGAAATAAGAACGTATCAACCCATATAATATGATGAAAATTGCAGGAATAATCTTTAAAATTAACTAAAATGTAAAAAAAGTTAATAAAACAATATGCGGGTAAGATATGAGGTACAATATTGTTGATGTAAATCAGGCTGGTCAGGACATTAATCAAAAAGAAGTTGTTTTCCACAAAATCGGCAGTACCTACTAAGAATGTATAATTTAAAATTTTACATTTTTGCGATTCGATCATTTGTGAAACAACAACAGGGTGTTTTTTTTCATTGGTTTTCGTTATTTTTTTAATTGATGTTTATTTGCCGTTTTGATTTTACAAGAAATTTTATCGAACATATTAAAATGTTAGCTTCCAGGTGTTCAAAAACATTTTTTTAATAATTCTCCAAGAAAAAAGATCTAATAAAATAGGTAGAGATGGTAGTTAATTTCAACGTCTTATAACAAGACGAGAACAATTAAAAATATTCACTTAGAGAGGCCTCATTAGTTTAAATATTGTGCCAAATTTCGATTATAAATTTCAAACCAATTGAATAAAATATGGTTTTTCACCCTCTTGCTAGTTTAAAATGTTCTAAATTCTTTTCTACGCCTTGTGTAAGTATTTATCAACCGTAAAAACAGATCACAGGACATACAGGACCCTGTATATATTTTTTATATCAACAAAACGACACATAATCATGAAATTATAGAAATGTATTTATTTAAACAGAATCTGTTTTTCTTGAACTCAAATAGAACGACTTTCTAAGCCGGTGCATTATGATGATCCCGGTAGGTCCTGAAGGATGTAACGGAAGTAGCCCGAACACGTTTCCGCATTAAAGGTACCAATTAGACAGATTAAGTAATAATTAATCCTGTCCGAGGAACTAAAATCGCCCAACGAACAGCTACAAATAACATTTGGCCTATTAGATATTACACGATCTAACACTTACTTTGCAATCCGGGCCGGCCACTTGATATTCCCTGACGTTTAACATTAGTTCACGTCATAAATATTATTATGGACCGTAATTCAAACAACAAATTGACTGCAAACGTCAGATTACACTCATGTAAATGAGTTTGGGTCGAATTATCCTCCACCGAATTTCCTTGCAGCATAATGTAAGCCATCAGAAGCGGGATCGGTTTTTATTTTGACGTCTGAATTGTGAAACTCGTACCTGGAGTTAATCAAACTAAAATCTTTATATACATGCATAATGAAAATTGTTAGAATTAAACCGTGTCTTTTAACAGGCACTTGCATCGATGTAAATTTACATTTTCATTATCGCAAAAGTGTAAAACTACATGCTTAATATTATTTTACTTTTGAGGTCTTTTTGAAAATGAAGAAAAATTACCACATATCAAAAATAAACCATTATAAGTATACATTTATTCAGTATGCTGTGCAGTTAGTTGTAGATTATATGTATTGATGTATTTTTACATTATAATTACATATTGCAATAGTGCGAAATTAAAGTGAATCAATTTTTTTTCTCGTGCAAGTTAAGCTATCTCTAAAATTGAAAAAGTAAATCTAGATTATCAATGAAATTAAACTATATACCTACGCCTAGATAAGTGCGTTCTACTAGTTTTATGTATTTTTATACTATCTATGTAAATTTACATTTTGATTTATATAGATTTGAAAAATACTATAAATACCTGTACAGTAAATATAAGACTACATAGTAATTTACAATGAACCATTCTTGGCCAGTTTTTGTATGAAATTTTTCACAAAATTCTACAGGTTGTATCAGTATAGTCGCGTCAAATTAGCATGAAAGAAGTCAAAATGGACAACTTTTTGCGGAGAACTCTGATTGAGATGCGGTTTTCTGCAAAATGTTCAGGGAATTGTTTATAACAAAAGGTACATCTAATCTCTGTACGCTCGCAAATTTTTAATTGTTTATTTAACAAATGACCCATTTTTGTTGAACATATGGCAAATGTCTGGAAAATGTTCTCTCAGGGGTTATCGAGGTCCCTCTTTATCACTTTGGTGTTAGCTTTATTATTTATTGCTAAATTATTGTAACTGGGCTAATTAACAAATTAAAAACTCCACCCCCGAAATCACTAGAGAACCGGAACTTTTTCCAGGATTTTTGGCTTATTAAGGCAAACCATTGGCACAAGATTTTTGCAAATATAATTGTTTATTATTCGATTGCTGCAACCTCGCTAATTAACAAATTAATAACTCTTCTCCCGCAATCGTTAGTGTAACCGTTTTTTTCTTTGTGTATTTTCACAGTGCAGATGTAAATTTACAGTCAAGGTGTAAAATTACATTATAAATGTAAATTTACAGTGAAACGTTTTGGGTCGACCAGTAGATTACACAATTTGCTGTAACATTGTGATTTAAATAATTTACAAAGCGAAACTTTACAATCTCAGTGTAATTTTAATTGTCAAATCAATTTTACAGCAAAGATGTGGCGTCAAAGATTTTGGTAGGTGTATAATTTTACATAAATATCCTATTAGCTGTTAAATTCCGCAAAGATTTACCTGTTCAACAATCCGTTTATCTCAAGAGAAGTCTGACACTGTTTTCCACATTTGAAAATTAAAGTATGACGGTATCGAATGGCTTTTTAATTAAAAAAAGGACATAAATTTGATATCGTATCCTTTCCACCGGACCCATAAGTCACCGATTCGAAATCATAACTCACGCCATAAAGGCATACTTGAGCCTTCTCCCCGTGCGTTATAAATAGATTTCACCACAAAAGCAACAAACAAGACAACAAATTACACAAATTCAACGGGCAAAAATAATAAATAAATATATAGAAAGGCACGGTTTACAAGGCGTCCCACACTCTGCAACTGATCAATAGCCAGCCTACTTTGATTTAGTACGTGTTTACGACACTAAAATATTCTTAAGCCGGAGATTTATTAGATCCATTCGATTCTGAACACAAGAAACTTGAGATACGACTTTGGCGAGATATTGTTTAAAGGCATGGGCGGAGCGGCCAGAGGATTAAGGCGCCTCATGATCAGCCTGATCATGAGGCGCCTTAATCCTTAATCGTCTAAGTGTGAAGTAAATCCAGATATATATACGTTCCTAAAAATATCCTTCTCTTTTATCGACATAAAAATTATAATCGTGACCATCATCTACGACATCTATAAGTACAACAATGTTGAAAGTTATAGTCATTTATCTATGTGGTTTAAAGTCTGAAAATATTTGTACACTCCTTTTTATCATATTCTAGTATTAATAGTAAAGGCACAGTTATACGAAAAATTAAAAGGCAATTTAGTTCAACAAAATTAATCAAATTAAGATGTTTATTAGGAGATCACATTATCTGGTTATTGTATAATATACTAAAGAACCAAAGTGTATATGGTTCAGAATAGGGATTAAATACACTTTAGTCTTTAGTATACATTTTTAAGTGTGTACTAAAATGCGGCACTCAGAAAAATAAAATGCACTTTAGCTCACTGTTCATATATGAAAAAATGTAAAATCTTTTTTCCTGAGAGTAATTTATCGATAATAAATTTTAGTTTTGCAGTATAAACGCTATTTTTAAGTGAAAGTGCACAACCAGAAAGATTAAAATGCATTTCAGTTCAACTAATCGGGTTTTTTGCATTTCTTAGCCTAAAATATATAAAATCATGTTTCCATAATTTGATGGCTATGATGGCTAAACAATATTACATCCAATTTAAGGAAGGTAAAGTGTATGATGGGAAAGACTAAATTACACTTTAGTTCAGTTGTACATGTACTGCGTTCTCATTTCTTGATCTGATATAATTAAAATTAAATTATTGTTTGTTATAATGGATATCATTCTGTTTCAGTATTATAGTAGTACATTTTGTGGGGACTAAAGTTCATGACCAAAGGGATTAATATGTACTTCAGTTCGCCTGTACATATGCTGTCTTTAATCAGAAATAATAAAGTGTCAATCTATGATAGCTATATCCCATATTTACAAAAGTACTCTAGTCGATGAATAATAAGGTATTGTAATTTTGAAATATTTACACTAAGTTTAACTGGAGACTAAAGTGCATGATTAGAGGGATTAAAAAATGTACTTTAGTTTAACTATACCTGTACCGTTTTTGTACCTTTTAAGTTCAAGATTTTATGTTTTGACACTATATAATATTCTATGGCAGCTATATAAAATGATATTCAAGAAAGCTAAAGTGTGAAATCTTTTAACTCCTAGACTGATGGATCAGTAGAGGAATAATAAGGCGGTTTATTTTTAGAGTACCGGTATACCTTATTTTTAAGTAAGGGACTAAAGTGCACCACCAGACATATTAAAATGCACTGTAGTTTAACTGTACGTATCTGATTTTGCATTTCCTTATCTAAAATATCTGTATAAACATTTGATGACAGCTATAAATAGTACACTCTATCTAAGGAAGCTAAAGTGTCTTGCAAGTAGATATTTTATGTGTCGAGGAAAATGCATTACTGAAGAGATTAAAATGGACCCTAGTTCAACTGCATAATGCTGCTTTTGTACTTAACCTGAAACAGCTAAATTTTATTTGTTTACCATAGTGATTTAACGTAAATATTGGAAATATTTTGATACAGTAAGTACCTCATATAACAAAAACTAAAACTAAAGTGTATATTTTCTTTTAATATTGAGGATGAAGAGTCGCTACAGGGATTAAGGCACTTTAACTTTAAAGATAATTATGCTGGGTAAACCTTTAATAATTACAAATATTTTAACTGCAGATGTAGTTTGTCATATAGATCAGTCAGTGACTCATTTTTTTAAATTTCAAATAGTTACGAGGATATTAATTTTCTAAAGAATACCCACATTTTGAGGTCCACTGATAAGATAGACCACTGACGTAACCTAATAAATGATTTACTGAAGGTGAGGTTGTAGTATAATCTGTAAGAAAAATAATGTTTTAACGTAAATTCAATTTTTGCGGTTGATTCTAACTTAAAAATACTTGTTTTTAGCAATAAGTAAAGTAAAATTATGCTACGCAATAATATTAACGCAAACTGTAACTTCTTAACTGACCTTACCGATTAAAAAATGAATTGCCACAAGTTTGATACTACCAATTAAAGTATTTAGTAAGTTATTTTGTTCAATGATTCCAAAAATTATCTTAAACAAGACTAAAAGTTAACCTACTTGTTGAACAACCAACTAATTAAACAATTATCCACATTTCACAAGTTAATACCATTGTACACTGTTAGAAAGACACACAAATTATTTCCTTGAACTATTTTATGGAGATTAACAAAAAAAAAACTATGATTTTCACACAATATCTTTTATTTTTGCCACATAACCTCAAACAACGTGTCAGTACTAATCATTTTGTAGTAGGTGAAACAAATTTTATTTAAAAATAAACATAAAACATGGAGTAACAAAATAACCAGCTTGATGTATGCGTTCAACATCAAGAGAAGACATAGTAAAATATTTAAAAGCTGTGTGTGTCAATCGCATGCAAACAAGAAGCTGATGTCGTAGGCGCAGATAACAGGTAGGTGTCATGGGCAGTAATCGAAATATCCCGCACCAGCCAGCCTCATCCTCTAGGATAGTCAGCGAGGTCGACGAAGAGGTTATGTTGATATGGCTGTACTTGTTCAGGGCAAAGGAATAAGTTGTGGCAAAGGCAAGGTACAAGTGGAAATAAAACATGTAATATTTGCGGAAAGAGATTTGATAATTCAATACACGTAAACTGAAAGTAAATATGAGATACTTTTTCATCTTCTGAAACCGAACTAAGCTAGTGGTTTCTTTATGTAATGCACTGCTTGACACATCTATTTTAAGAGTTACGGCACTAACGTATAAAACGTATTTAAATCGTTTTATTATTTTCATGGGTAGTGTTTTTCTCTTAAGTGTTTTGTGTATTGAATTAATATTTTTGGTGAAATACAGTGTAATTAAGTCAAATGTGGCGCAATATCAAACAGTGTAAATATTGACATGCTAAAACCATATTTGTTAAACAGTGATAATCAGTGATAGTGATAACGATTGTGATAAACCAGTTGGAGTGTAGTGAAAATGGGTAATGACCAAATTCTGGATAACTGTGAGTAGAGAATCTGGTTTATATTTTCAGTTTTATGTATTTAGATACATAGATAGATGAACATACTTATATTTAAGTTATTATTCAGACTTATGGTGAATATCTTGCCCAACCAATATATTTCAGGTATCGTCGCGTCCTTTTGCGCTACGCGATGTACATGTTCAAGAAGGAAACGTCAAGAAATCCTTATGAACAGTTTCCCTACGCCAGTGACTTCGGTGCGATACCATCCAACTCCTCATTGCTTTTGAAAATGTCACCTTCCTCCTCTGTCGCGCCGTATAAAACGCTTATTTGTTTCACTTTAAGGCCTCTAAATCATTTATGGGTATGCAGATATTTTTTTATTCTCTGCCTGTTATTTACGGTCGATGTTACCGGTGTGAATCAATATGTATTTTATTTTGTCGGGATAAAGAAGCAGTTTGTCGTGGGACGGGACATTTACTATTGTGGCCCGTGATGTATGGGGTCTAGGGCGCGTTTCTCTGTTCTTATTAGTATGGCTAATATGTCTGGACGTATTCCTCTCGTATTCGAATGTGTGTGTGTGTGTGTTGTACAGTAAGGATAGGACGTGTGCCTATAATACAAAATGTAGCTCTTGCTGTAGTATCGTACTCGCTGTGTTTATGAATACAATTAGCTAACAGGCGATTTAAACTCTTTGAAATTGTTTATGAATGTTGGACATTTTAAATATATTAATTCTATAGGTGTAGTGTGTGTTGCATGCGAACGATTATTTAAAATGCATGTGAAGAATACAAAAATGCAGCAGACATGGTGGAATAAGTTTACGGTACTGTTTAGTTTCAGTTCGTTGGGCATTTGTCATAATAGAAGAAATAAATATACAGGGTGTCCGGAATATGCGTTCCTTAATTTTGCCATATTCAGCGCAAATTTTTAAAATATATTTCTTTTAAAATTACTGGTGTGTATCCTGGCCAGGGTTATGATCATGAGTTACTATTATCGACCTTTGATATTCCTCCACTAAAGGCTAGGCGTATTACGTGTAGTATTATATTCTTATTTATACTATTTATTAACAACATTAATTGCTCTTTACTTTTGGAATGTTTTAATGAGAGTATCAAATTTTGGTTCTAAGCATACTGATCCGTTTTATTTGCCACACCGTCAATGTTCTTAAAAAATCACCAGTATATACTGTCACATACTTTTAATATGATATCTGGTCAATGTGACATTAACCACAGTGGTATTCGTTCATTAGAATCAATAATTGTATCTAACATCTTTCAATTATAATTTATTTTTTGCATTCTCTCTTTACCGTAAGTTGTTTTTGCTTATAATAACCATTTCTTTTTGTTTTTTTATAATTTCTCATTCAAGTACCCATTTGCTTATATGTAATATTTTAAATATGTTGTTTTGGTGTTACTGTATACAATTTTTTTGTCCTGTAAGTGGATGTTTTCTGTTGGGCAAATAAATTAATTATTATTATTATTATTATTATTATTTTTTTTTTCAGTAAACACCTTCCGAGGCTCCGACACATTCGGAGATGTTCTGGAGAGTCAAGCAATGACCACTCTCCACTCCGTGGAGTCAGTAATCATTGCGCCCGTAAATTGTGTGTTCTGAGCAGACGTAGCGAACCAAGGACGATTGCCTTCTGCATTCTGCCGGCTAAGATTTCTGCCGAATTTCGACAAGCCGGTATGATCTTTAAGTCAGAAAGCAACGTATGTCTCATTCCACCCAGGACGCCTATAATTAGCACCACAATCTTAACAGAGTGGTCTGGATACAGCCTGCGGAGCTCGGAGAGAAGATCTCGATACTTCCTCCGTTTTTCCTCCTCTTTTAGGACGATGTTGTTCTCTGCGGGAGCCGAGAACTCAATCACAGACATCGTCCTAAGCTGAGTAGTCGAGGAGGACTACATCAGGCTTATTGGCTTGGATTTGCCTGAGGGTGGGGAATGAATAGTTCCAATAAATTCGGCACTTCTCATTCCCCACTACGGATTCTATATCCCCCGGAGCAAAAGGCAGCACTGGCGTCTCGTCTATCTCATACGAGTGTCGTAAATGATAATACAACACCCGTAAGGCTGAATCGTGTCTTTGGATATACGCTGTGACCGCATATACCGGACAGGCAGACAGGAGATGCATAAGCGTCTCCGGCGCTTGGCGGCAGGCCCTGCAGCTGGTATCAGGAACCTCGATACCCAAGACACGACTACGATAGACGAGTGTGTTAATTACACCATCTTGGCAAGCCATTATGAATCCCTCGAGTTCAGCCCCGCTGACCTCAAAAAAGCATAGGTCAGCCTTTCAGATAAGCCAAGCCCCTCTAGACGACGGTAGAAGAGACCATACATTGGCTTATCCTTATGTAGCTGCAGAAGATGACGCGTTTCTGCAGCTTTAATTAGGCTTTTAACTGAGCAGGATCCGACTCGGTGACAGAGTCTGGATTTTCCCGCTCAGTATCGAACACGAGACCAAGTTCATCGGCTGCTCTTCTCGCTGCCTTATACACAAACGCTCCTATCCCTGCTGCTTCATGGTCTTGGACCATGCAGAGAAGAGGATCCGAGCTCCTGATGACTTTGCAGGCTTCCTCCAAAACCACTCTGCCCTGGAGACACTCCAAAGTCAAGAGTCCACGGCCTCCCCGATTTATTATTATTATTATTATTACTATTATTATTATTATTATTATTATTATTATTATTATTATTATTATTTTTATTTTTATTATTATTATTATTATTATTATTATTATTATTATTATTATTATTATTATTATTATTATTATTTTATTTTATTATAATCCACCAGATATGTGAACCACTTTTGGTCACAGCTTAACAGACTATAGATCAATAGTAGTAGTAGTAATAGCAGCGACCGTGAAGCTCTAAAAACCACTATTCCGAATGAACTTGTCGAAATTTCACGCAATAATTCTTTTATAGCGACTTTTTATTCTCTTTTCTGTTAATAATCGAGACTTAATAGTATGTAATACGAAATGTTTCTGATTTCAATTATATTATCCCTATGTTTAAAACAAACAAAAAACATAAAAATCTCTTCTAACTTGTGCCTTTGTCGAATATAATCCTCCGCATTGCACGTTTCTATGTTCTTCTTTGCTAATTTTTCAAAGAATTTGTCATATATCTGTGCATTCTGATCTGTACAATACTTAAAATTCTTTTCACTTACTTATATTGAATCAAAGAAGCAGTATGCAATACAAACAATACTCCGAAATACATGTAATAAGCATCAAGTCGAGCGCAATCGCTGGGCAAATGCGTATAGTGACGTAGCGCCTTGACACGCCCCATTCTCGCGCGGTAGAGATTTGTAATTATAGGTATATAAAGCTGTTTATAGGCCTTTTAGGCCCAGAGCTGTTATTCTCCTCCACTCCATTCTGTTCTTCGCCTTTCTTTTCCAATCCGTTACACTTTTCTCCCTTAGATCCATTGCCACTGCCTCTCTCCATCGCTTCTTCGGTCTCCCTCTTTTTTTCTTGTTAGGTTTATTCCCTACAATTTTCTTAACTTTCATATTTCATACATTCTAGATGTCCTAGCCAGTGCACTCTTCTGGCTTTTACAACTTCGTCTATTGTTGGTGCCTGGTACATTGCATATATTTCCTCATTATTTCTCGTTACATAGCCTTCCTCCGTCTTCTTACCCCCTAGATCTTTCTTTCCCACCTTAAACGGTTTTCTCTTGACTATTTATTGAGAGCCCAGGTTTCACTACTATACAGCGCTGTCGGTCTCAAAATTATTTTGTACTCTAAATTTTACTCCTCTGGACAATTTTTTTGATTTCATTAAGTGGTTGACTGCTGCCGAACTTCTGTTTGCTTTTATTATTATCCTATTAATTTCTTGCTCCTCATCACAGTTAGCTGTTCTCAATTTAAAATTGGTATCTTTTTTTGTTCTCTATTCTCAAAAGAGATTTGTAATTAATTTTAAATAATTAAACGATTGAATAAAATACTAATATTTTTCAGATCTAGTATTTTTTACTTACTTACGTTTATGAAAAATTGATAAAAAATGCTGAACAAGCCTATGATCTGTATGACGAAAGCGTGCCTTTGAGAAAAATGTTATAGGAAAGATACGTAATTACATTTTCATGATTTATAAAATGTTAAGTTTCAAAATCTTGTTGAAGATATGTCTGCAATTCATATTACAATCACATACCAAATATGGGTCAAATCTCGCATATAAAGTGTTAAATGTTGCACAAGTTGTAATCGTGCTCAAATCTCGACTTTCGAACGTTTTCTTTACTTCCAGAACACCTCCTCTGCGCGAATACCCAAATGTCCAGAAGTTACGATCCCCCTAAGAGTAAATGTCTGCCGTCGGTAGCATCATCAGTTAAATTATATTACACACATTTCCTAGTGTTAGTTTCCCACTCCACCTTATTACAGAACCATGTCTGATTCAGGAGCATGCCAGGTTTGACTTAACAAATTGTTAATCCTGTTTCAGGATATTAAGGATATATGTTACATCAACTGTACGGGATTGAACGCGTCCTTTCAGCATGCAAGGTGGAGTTTCTCGCTGATGCTCGTCGAAACAGCTCGAGGAAAAACATAGAAGCTCGAGAAGCTTACAAGGTGGGCAGATTTTCAATAAAGTTGGATTTTTTTATTTCAGTTTCATACTCGAATGATAGAATTACTTAAAATGGATCGGTTTTACCAAAATCTGTTAAATTCTCTCAAAATTGAACACCAAAGTAATTTCTATCATAAATGAGTTTGAATTTGTTATTTTTTACTGTGTACGAAACATAGACAACATTTTTATGTTACTGTACCGGAGTGACAGAGAGCGTAACAGCAATACAAAATAATTTTATAGAAGCAGTTTGCTTTTCTATAAGTTTACGATTACCTACTATGATATGCCAACATGATGGTAGATGGTCAACAAAACAAACTGCATAATTTTAAAATACATTTTAGTTATTTCATATTTTAATATGTTTAAATTATTATTGGCTGAATTGAGCAAGAAAAAACAAGAGTTTCTAAATTAGTCAACACAATCGTTTATTTATGATGTTCAATATTAGGAAAATATTTAAATTTAGCAACGTCACATCAGACCAACACCGAGTTAATTTGTTAGCTGGAAATGAATCGACGACGCCAGCAGTCAGTAACAGTCTGAAAGGGAGGTCAAATAATGATTTGAAAATATTTTTCTCAGCGTCAATTTGAATTTAAAAATGTATTTTTTTAATCGCGTTTTTGTATTAGACTCATTTTTATCTTCCCTTAAAATTATGACTGGAATCACTGTATATAACCTTCAACTGTCTTAGTGAAATCTAACAACACATAGTAATAATTTTCTATAAGTAGAAGAAATAATGAGAACATCGTTTTACTCCTGATTTTCTTGTAAGCTATATACGAGTATAATACTCTATATGTATAAAGGGTGAGTCAGTTTTGTGTAGACAAACTTTAACAGAAGATAGAACATGTGTTATTAAGAAGCAAAGTTGCTATCTATAAACATATGTCGCAGAAGGCTTCGTTTCCGAGAATATATTTTTTTGTTCTCGAATTTTCATTATATTAAGTTTATCTACAAAATACTGACTCAACCTGTATACATCTGTAGACCTGCGTACTGCAATTTGTAGTGATTATAGCTCTAGACACAATTTGTAGTATTATTTCACATACTATTATGCTTACAATTCTGTAGTAATAATCTCCAAACACTATTTTACTACAACAGAAGTGCTACCAAATACTGCATATATTATTGTACCATGTTTTGCGAGTTGTTTGGAAACAGCTACTCTGCAGGCACTTGAAAGACCTATAGCAAACAGTCATTGGTATGTGGCACATCCAACATATACATATCGACATCGCATTCAAACATCGATAGTTTGCCATCGATGTTTATGAACCGATATATCGATGTATCAACATAATTTGCTTGAAATATCCATAAATTAATACAGAAATTTAGTACCTAATATACAAAGGTACCTACTGAATGATTTATGAAGAAAATATCAGTTCTTATAGAAATTGCTTTGCAGTTTGTTATTATAAAGTTACCGGTTTTATCGACAATTCGCCGTTTTCTATTGTTTAACCAAATTTGCCTCGTTATAAGTTCTGATCTATCTTTTAGCGTTGTGTGTTATGTATTGTTTATTTATTGTTTAAAGTAATGCTTCCAAAAAGTGATGTATGGATATTCCAAGAATGAAGCCCAGTGTCAGGTATGGGGACGAGTAATTAAAAGTTCTGCAAATGCATCAAATTTGCGGGAACATCTAAAAATTTTTAATTTCATTAAAATGGACGAATATAGACGACTAAAATGGACAAGAAAATAGATAATTCTAGTAGTAATAGTAGTTACATATTGCTTCCAATTTAGGTACATACCTTTTCAAGTATTCCTTTCCCATATTAAGACAAGAAGTTGTAATATCCCAAGTTAAACAAAATATTTTATATTTTCTCTGGTAGGTAAACAGGATACATTAGAGATGGGTAGTTCGCGAACGAACTAATACAAACGAACTATTCACTTCACCGAATGAAATGAATCATTCCTTCTTGTCGGACTGAATCATTCCCTGTGAACTAAAAGCAACGTTGATTAAAAAAAATTTAACTGTAATTCATGTTATTAGTGAAATTCAGTCCTTCTATACTTATTCAATAGTTCACTGAATTAAATAAAAAATTGCAGCTGACGATTAGACGTAGACGGTATCGGAGATGCGACTTCAATGACCGGTTTCAGTCATATCACCTATATAAAATGGATATAGTTCGGTGTCTTGCGATAGAATATTTTGTAAAACAGGGTAACAGAAAAAGGATCTTGATTAAAATTAGACAAAATTTTTGTTTTTAAACGCAAATTTTTAAATATTTAGAATTTATTTATGAAATTAGATTTTTTTATTTTAAATAATACTTCTTTTATTAATTTAATACAATATACTCAAATGCTTTCCATTAAAATGTTTTAAAATCTAAAATCTAGTTTTGCCTGTAATTTCAAAAGCATTAGGGTAAAGTTGCCTATATTGAACCAATTTTTGAAAAAATCACTGTAACATGAGAAAAATTGATGAACGGTTCCATGCGTCCAGGCAAAATATGTGTTTGACATTGGGAAGCACATTTCCGGTATTTTGCAGCCTTTACAGAACTTCTCGTCCAAAGGGCGATTTTTTTTTGAGAGTATGTAAATGGTTCAATTTGAGAAACCAGTTGCTCAAATTGAACCTGCGGTATTCTAAATTGAACCCATGCTTTATGACGGGTAAAAATGTAGTTTTGAAATGAGAAAACTGTTATTACACTATTTTTAATAAAACGTTTAAAATTTATAAAAACAAACAATAAAATTCTGTGAATAACTAAAACAAAATCTGAATTAGACCACAAAAGCAAAAAATACTATACAATAGCCTACTCAATACAAGATGCACAAATAAATTTCTTTTGGCGTGCACCTACACCCACACACTTGCAGTGCATCCAAACCTTACACCGTAGGCATTGGATCATGTCACTTTGTTCTTCCACTCCGCATTCCTTACAGTACCAACTATTTGTTTCTGGATTGGTGGCGATGGTAATGGATTTTTCTTTTCCTCCACATTTCGATTTTTGATTTATAGCAATAACGGTAGATTTTACTTTCTCCGAACCTTTTGATTCAGAATTAGTGGCGATGGTGCCTAAATTGAACCCCAGTTCAATTTTGACAACTTTTAGGGGTTCAATTTGGGCAACTGACAGTAAGTTCATATTATAACCTCTCAACTAAAAATCTAGAAACCTATAAAGTATTGCTCCTAGCGTAATAAATAGTGCAAACATTGTACTTTTTAATGGCAACATCAAACTTATCATACCTTGTTTAATAGCTGTGGAATTCCTTAGCTAAACACACACAAATATTATAGTCGAATAGGTCTGCCAAAACTGTGCACGGCAAACAGAATTTGGGAATCGGCATGGTGCAGTGTACTACCGAATTTAGGTTCACTAAAAGGGTTCTTTTAAAACCTGGTATGACGATGGCGCTAATTTTTTTGCAACAGCTCAATCTAGTGAAGGTTCAATTTGGGAGCCGGTTCAACATGGGTGACTTTACTCTATATGTTATATATGCCTCTAAATTACGATACCACGAAAGTCATGAAATAATGCCGTTGTAAGCAAACTCCGATATTGAACGTCGAGACAATGATCGGTGGACAAATTACAAATATCCAATTCTCGACCATACTGAATCAAATGAATTACTCAAGTGAATGATTCACTTAGGTGAATGAGACTGAAAGAATGAATTCACCAAAACATCGATATTCTACATAAATTTGCCATCCCTAAATAGGGTCAGCCAAAGATCTCTGGATGAATCTCTAGCTGTTTGTGTGTGGCACACCCAACAGAATTAAATCTGAGTACATACGAAATAACACGTATAACGTATAGCTGCTCGATATTGGTCATATCCGACGGAAGGTTAAGAATACGCGAGATGTAAGTGTCTAGCGGCTACTGACTTACTCCATGCTGAATTTGGCAGTTTCACAAAACTACTTTAATAAATTTGTAGTAAATTATAAATAATAATAATAATGATTTTATTACCATTAGATATTGCACGAAATACAAATAATAAGAAATTAATATTTTAGTAAAAGGCAGAGTTCAGAGGTTTAGAACCTCTGCTCTTCCACTCAACCTGTAATGAGAAAAAAATATATATATAATTATATAAAGAATAAATATAAAATGATCAGTCTATTATACACATCCGTGAAAAGCCACAGTGAAAAAAGAGTTAACACAATAAAGAAAAAGTTATCATATCAAGTTAAATGCTCGTGTTCATAATTGATTTAATCAGTTCAGTTCTAAATTTTTTATAAAAAAACTGTATAAAAGAAAACGGTATTTTATTCCATAGAGTTGCAATTTGATATGATGTTGAATGATACTGTAATTGTGTCTGTAGTTTTGGTAATGATTGCTAACAGTGTTGTATTAATACGATTTATAAATATTGTTATTTTGCACTATACCCGCATTTTAAATTTTACATAATGACATTACAAAATATAATAATTACTATAATATTTTTGCATTTACCACGACAACGACCTTATATGGTTTACTATTACTACATTTGTAGTTTATTCTACGACAAAACTTTAATCACACATTTATATATATAAACTGTTTCAGTAGTATTTCTTTCAGTATATCACCCGGTAAATATCGGCATTTCCCATCCCTTTGGCAATCGGGAAAGTTGTGTAAAAACATCCGCAGCGAGTGACCAAGCCACTTAGCACTTTCCCGATGACGCGAAATCGAAAACCCGAATAAAAACCGGTGGGGCGTTGCATTGACCCGCGCCAAAACGTATTCAATACGATCAAATAAAAAATTCATTAATTTATCAAAAGGGCCGGGGCGGCCGCCGCGAGCGAAGCCAAATCAACGATATTAAAATTTTAATCAAATCATTGAATGAATCACAACAAACGCGTGGTTTTTCAATCCGACAAATTATTAAAACAAAAACCCTCCGATCTGCGGCTTTAATTAATTTTTCGGAAGGAAGAAAAAACGACGCCGACTTTCGAACGATGAACGTTAGATTCGCCATTAATCAGGACATTTAATTATCGGTGGGTGAAATATCCCATTTCCATTTCCATTCGGAAAATGAAAGGGGTAGATCCTAGGTGACGATAATCGAGACGGGATTTGTGGGGGGCGAAAGAAAATTCACTTTTGAAGAGTGCCGCGCTTGTATCTTGAGATTTGTGCCTTGAAATTGTATTTTTCTCGACACTTTACTGATTCAATAATACAATGGTTAGTGCTTACAATTATCTTCACATTTATGTGGTAGTGAAAGTATGGAAGTTGTATAAGAGTATTACAAACTGCACTATCCGCGATAATTTTTAATATCAAGCGACGAAAACGGTAAGCTTTGAGACAAGGAAACTTTCACCTTGACGTTTACACATTCAGTTTAAACAATATTAGGCCAGGAGAATTACGACAAAATCTTTTAAATATGGCCCTAACGTGACGTAACTTAGATAACTATTGGAATCGCTCGCAAATAGTACACCTAATATTGAAAATATCGAGGTGTGCCAGCTTGAAAAGGTGTGCTATTTGCATAAACAATGAAAAAGTGAACAAAAATGCGCAAATCGCGTTTTTTTCCCGGAAACAATCGCATATAACTCGGTAAGTATGCATTTTAGAGAAAAAATGTATACTTATAAATTTGTTCGTTATGAAATTTTGTACAAGATAGAGTTGGTCCGATATCTGTAGATTTGAAATGTTCGCTGCAAAATGCTCGAAAGTGCAAAAAAGTAGGTAAAAAACAAGGTAATTTTAAATTATTTATTTAACAATGAAAAAATAACCCAATCACGCTATGCATTTAGAGAAAAGTACTTGACTTCAATACAAAACGAGAGCTGTAAGGCCGATTAAGATCGGACTGACAGTTTTTGCATAATACAATTGTTAAGTAACCTACCTGGAAAAAAAGACCTTGTTTTAATTTTGTGCCAAAGTTATGAATATTTTTTTGCGCCCGCGCTTTTACACCTTCTTGGACCCTTAAACTATCATATACAATTGCTATCTTAACCATTTTTCAATTTTTAACAATTTTTTGAGCGGTTTTAAAACTTTGAAAATTTTGGCTCTTAAATAATTAAGCCTATGAAGCGGGATTTGCGAGTGGGAAAAAATCGGAAAGTATAGAAAAATAGTACTCGGAAAGACGCATCTTTTTAAAAAAAATCATCCAATTCGGTTCAGTAGATGTTGAGATATTACCGCATACCCTTCCCAACTTTGGAAGTTCTCGTCTCTCCATATTTGGAGAGACGAGAACAACTAGTTAAAATCAGATCAAATCATTAGGAAATAAAATCTGAAATTAAAAGTACATTTTTAGGAATTCCCTAGGGAAGCATAATAGGTCCAGTTCTGATTAATATATATATTTTAATAAGTTGTGCGGACTATTAACACACAGCAGGCATATTATCACAAATTATGCAGATGACACATCTTTGTTGATTAAAGCAAACAATATCAATGATTTAGTTATCGAAGCGGGAACTGTAATGAAATTAGTAGAAAGCTGGTTAGTAGAAAATGAATTAGTTCTAAATAAGGAGAAATCTTTATCATTTACTATTTAGAACAAGTGCATCAAATGTAAATTACAATGATTATCATATTATAATAAATAACGAAAGGAAAAAGTTGAATTTGGTTACAAAATATTTAGGTATATTTACAGATGTGTATTTAAACTGGGCTCGACATATTTCAGAGTTATCACAAAGCTGAATGCCGTGTGTTACAGTATGAGGGTTATTAAGAAATATGCAGAAAGACCAACTATCAGCACGGTATATTATGCTTCCTTCATTTCAAGGCTAAAATTTGGGGAGGAGCTGTTGATATAAATAAAATTTTTGTTATACAGAAACAAGGTATTTGTATTATAAATAATATGTCAATAAGAGATACATGCAGGGGTAAATTTAAAGATAATAAGTTGTTAACTTTGGCTAGAGTATATATTTATGAGTGTTTGATGTTTAATTTTTAATATAAAGACAAATATGTTGAGCAGCAAATACAACAAGTATGTCACGAGATTTGCTGCTAATTACAATTTTCCAGTTCATAGATTAAGTATGTATGAAAAAGGTCCATTCTATGCAAGCATGAATTTTTAATATGCTGCCAAGTAGATTAAGAAACATTAGAAACAAAGAATTTTTAAAAAGAACTTTTTAATTATTTCGTAAAAATGGAACCGTACATAATTAATGAGTATATTATTTTGGAAAAGCAAGTGTATAAGATAATGTGCGTAGTATTAGATGTAGTGTTTATACTGTTTTATACTGTTGTATGTGTACGGTTGCTTTTCGGAAAATTTATTTATGTATGTAGTTAGTAAATATGACATTTTTGTCAACCTACTTTTGTTTGTGTGTACATGTAGCAAATTCATTGTAGCTGTTCGTAATAAATTATTATTATACAAAAAACAAAGCAAAATCTCATGGAAACCTCAACCTTACCTAATCATAAATCCAAGCGCCTTAACAGAAGCATACACTATGTGCTCGATGTAGGACGCAAAGTTTAATTGGAGTGGACTCTAAGATCCTTAGTTGCATCACAGTGGTCCAGCATCGATTACATTATTACGTTTACGTGTAAATTACATCATTTTACATTTATTATTTATAAGAAATAGTTTGTTCAAAGTACATCATCGACTCACATTGTTTAACTACAGCTGAAGTTTAACACAGTCATTGACCGAGTTTAACAGCATTAAACAATTTCAAATCATCAGCAAAAAATAATTTTTCAAAATCAATTACACTATTAAGATCATTAATAAATAGAGAAAAAAGTAACGGACCTAAGATAGACCCCCCGGAACGTCAGGCGATACTAAATAGCGATAATAAACTAATAGATAGTTCTTAAATAAATTTTAAGGCAAGGCATATTTTTTTGGTTACTATAAAGTTATCCCTTGTATATATATTTCTTATTTAAATGCCAACGAAAGCTCTCGTTGTATATCAAAAGGGGAGACAGTTTTTAACGCTGGCCATGTGTTACTATGTGGAAAAATTGCGCAAAGTGATTCAAATTTAGAAATTTATTCATTACGTCTGCAAACTAGTGTTGTTCCTTTTCAGACACCTTGAACTCTCTGATAAAAACCTATAAGATAAACAATAATAAACTGATGAAGGCTAGATAGTTGCAAAGTATATTTTATGCCCAACTGCTCAACTAAGTCTCAAATAAAATACAAGGAAGTGTCTCATACTTTCAGCTACAACAAGAGACGATATATACGTGAAAAATGTTTACCTTGTTTCGTTAGTATCACTTATCACCGTCAGAGGGCGAGTGCTACGCACAATACCAGTTACGGCAATACTGGTAGAAGTTTGATTAGAGTTTTGCTTTTTAAATTTAAAGTCAAGTGAACGACAGATGTCAGACTTGATTGTACGGTGTTTTGACAGTTTTGAATTGTATGTTATGTCATGTTCATGTTATGAGTGTCAAAATAATTGTGTAATGTTTTCAGTAAAAAGTTTGCTAAAATATTGTTAATAGTCGTGGGCAAAGTATAGTATTCTACTTGCATATAATGGCTCTAATTCACTCGGATGACCTTTACCCTCGTAAATTACAGCCAACATTATTTGCTCGTTAAATGATATAGAGGGTTCAGATCAGACGATCTTGGAGACCATAAAACAGGTCCGGCCCTTCCTACCCTTCTATGTGGAAAAGTTTGGTGTAAATGCTCTCTAACGGCCATGGAAAAATAAGCTGGAGCACCATCATGCTGGAACCACATTTGTTGCCTCTGATTCAGAGGAATGTCTTCCAAAAACTCATACAGTATGTTCTGCAGAAAGTTTAGGTAAGCAGCGCCTGTTAATCGGTTTGGTAAAACAACAGGACCTAGAAACCTGTCACTTACAATACCCATCCAAATGTTTAATGAAAAACGTGCCTGATGTCCAGATTCAATTAGAACATGAGGATTTTCGTCGGCCCAAATATGCGTATTGTGAAAATTAAACACTCCATTTCTTGTCAACCCGGCCTCATCAGTAAAAAGAATGTTTGCAAGAAAACGAGGGTATTCAGCATCATGACGTAGAAACCAGCGGCAAAAAACCAAATGTGCTTGATGATCATTTATTGGATTTAAGGCCTGTACTCGTGAAGGATTCTCTAAACAAGAGGACCACTAATTCCTACCTCGGCTGATATTCTCCGCACACTCATACCTGGATTCTACTCTACCAGTGCTAGAATATCTTCTTCTACTCTAAGAGTGGATATCGACCTTGGTCTTCCGCATAAATGGCACTGTTTGCTCAAGGAACCGGTATCACGTAATCTTTGGTGAATTCTTCCAAACATGCGTTGTGAAGGAATCTGGCGATTTGGATAAGCGTCAACATAAAGACGTCGCGCTTCGGTGGCGTTCCCATTAGCACGACCATACATGAAATGCATATCTGTTAATTCTGCGTTAGAGTAACCAGCCATAGCAAAAGAAAACTTGTGCACTGAGAATAACTGTCAAATACGTACTGCTCATTTCACTAAACATCAACCAATTATTATATGAAAATACACAGCGTTTTTAAAAATAAAAAAGGGGGCTAAAAACATAAAACATTCCATATATCCGCAACCTTTAGCTTGCGGACCCATGTTTATTGAGACTTTTTGCTTATTTTGGTCCATACTATTCCCTCCTTAAAAATTTTACATTCTTTTTTTAACACCCTGTATACACCAGTAGGTGGTTTGGTACATTTACCAGCTTATATCGAAGAAGGAAGCGAACGTGGTTATCAATTCTGCTAAAGTCAAACCATCAGCATTTCCACATTATTTTCTTACACTTTTACTTAGTGACTGTTAGTTCCGTATATTCCATCAACAAATTACGGCAAACGTCTAGCAACTTTTTTCAGTTACGGTTTTGGTTATTCGAAACGTTTAGTTCGACGACAGCGCGCATTGTCCGCAACGCCAACTAGGACGTAACATAATCGCCATCCGTTATTGTGAATTAAATTGTTCCAATTAAAATGCAGTTAGAGCCGAGTATAATCAAATAAAGTTAATAAACACACATCGCAAATTGGTACAATAGAAACGAAATTTCGCTTTGCTCTCGTTCCTCGAAAAGTTCGCGTAATGAATATTTCCAGAAACCTCACACGCATATTTTAGAACTCCCCGGAGAATAGTTGGTTATTATTTTGTCCATTCTAGACGTTTCCAATTAACAATATTAATTAAAATTTCCTGGCCACCTAGATAAATATAGAGATGTTATTTCGAATATGGACGGTACATAGGAATACCTTATATGTATGCAGCCGGGGAAGCGGAGCCTCGCGACAAACTATTTTCATTTCATAATAAATTATTATATAAATATTTGTCGTTCGCTGGTCGCAGGGACGATATTTCTGCATACTTCTGTTTGCCTTCCCCGGCTGGTGCTTCGTTGGATAACGTGGTCCACAATAAAACGTTATTAATTAGGTCTGAATTCTAGCAATACGTATTTCGCTCTGTGGTAACTGTATTTTGAGTCACCACTTTAATAGGTGATTTTTTTCTTTGTTTCAAAGAAGAGAAAGTTAATAAATTATTAAAATAGAATGTTTTGAAGCGCGTTGGTAATAGGAGGGATATTATCAAAAGAAGAGGAGAGTCTAGCAAATTTGAGAAGGGATAATAGGTGAACATTAATTGAAAAAATAAAGATTGTATTTCTATTGCAGGTAGTAGGTCTGTTCAAGTAAGGAATCCAGATTGGATCCAAACTGTCAAAAACTTTCGTTTAAATACTTATTACTTAATAGTATTACCGTTTTCGCGATGAGAGTGTTTACATTAGTTTTTCAAGTGTCAAAAATGGCTTACGTGTATAGCAACTCGGAGTTGATAGATTTTTCTTTAATTTATGGTGAAGTGAAAATGCTTTAGCAGAACAATTTCCCGGTAAACGTGTGCCAAATGCAAATACACACGGTGTACAGTGAGTGCAAGTGCAGTAACGCAGCCCAGACACAGGAAATTTGCAACCTAATCCTTTCAACTTTTTTTTGTGTGGATATTTAAAAAATAAAGTGTATTGCACCGAAGTGGGCACTCATTGATGATTTACGCATATGTATCATAGGACAAGAAAACGGACAAGAAGCGGAAACATTTCTGTTACTTTGTAGAAACTGGGTAAAACGAGTTCAAAATTTTGGTGCTGTAACGTCAGATAACTATTTTAATAATTAAAATCACAAATTAATTCTATTAATAATTAATAACAAGAGAGGTAAAAGCAGTTGAATTGGCTGTATAAAATAGGTGTTATAAAATGTTAAATTTTTTCTTTGGAAATATTCTTTGTCCGGTCGCCGAGTGTATGATTTGTCTTGTCAGGTTTTATAGTGGATCAGTTTCCAGTGCCGTATCGGAGTATGTTTTTAAATGATTCTCGAACTGCACTTGATTTTTTTTTACAAAACCGTATTTGGAAAAGTCCTGTGTTCATTAAACATTTTTTTAGATAGGTGGTCTGCTTACTTCCTGCTCGGCCTAAGCGGCTTGACTTACAGGAAGCGACCTACATTACAGCAAGTACTTAATGCAGACCTCTCGCCCTGGGTGACGAGCCATTAAGAGCGGACAATGGTAGACACATTGTAGAACTTTGCGGTCGCGGAAGGGGGTCCGATTGACAGTTAGGCGGACCCTTGAAAGCAATAAATAATCTGGGTTGCAGTAAAAAATGATACTTGCTCGACAGAGTTGAACTCGGACGGCGTTACAGTTAGGTAAAATAGGTATATCGGGTATATCACTGTATCATATTTTAGAATTACGAATAGGAACAGTCCGTGGCGTCGCACGGACTGTTAAAATTAATAATGCTTAACGTATTGTTCCAATTCATGACCATTTTAATATTAGCTCAGTTGTAACACTATATATTATTTATTACTAACATCAAATAATTTGACAAATATAATGAAAATTATATACCTATAGTTGTGTTACTACTGTTACTCATAAAATACAGGGCGTCCCTGAAATGCATATACCAGTGAATCACACTATATTACTAAGATCAAAATGCGACGAAAAAGGGACACTTACGTCTAAGTGCGTGGCGTAAAAAACGTGGGTCAAAGAGAGTAAGTACGGGCAAAATAAATACTATAATATTGCTTTCGGATTTAGTAATATAATTAAATACGAGTATATTCAAAAGAAGTAGCACAAATGATACCAGTGAATCTACTGCTAAAAAGAACACGTTTGCATAAAAATTACCATAGCATCTCTTAAAAGATAGATAATTTGAATACTAAAAAAAGATATAAAAGTAAAATTTTCAATACTAATGCATGTGCAATAGTTTTTCGAAAATGTCTGCCCTTAAGGGGTTGATATAAGCATCCCCTTTTTTGCTACTTATCGTTATAATGAGAATGATAATGGATTTAATTTTTCTGTTAAACGGTTAGTATTAAAGCGAAAAAGCAAGAGAAATAAACGTTTTAAAATAAACCAGGCTATCTGATACATTAAGGGATTCTCATTTCAACATATTCCAAGGAGCAAAAATTTTCGAAAAATTATTGAAAAGTTGCACATGCATTGATAGAAAATTTGTGTAAAATTATACATACTATTATACCTTTTTCGGTTTTCAAATTCCATATTTTTTGGAAAATGAGGGCTCTGTCTCCTAAGGGGTGAACATTTGAAGGTCATTTTTATCCAAAACGTGTTCTTTTTAGTTGAAGATTCACCGGTACCATTTGTGCTACTTATGTATATAATTCATTATAATAACATGTACATACTGTAAATGTATTTATAATGTACAATACATAGTAAATTTTAATCATAACTTCTACAGTTATTTTCAATTTAGTATAAATTCCCACCGTCGTATTTATACATATTTATACAGAGTGTTACGCATAAGAACCAACACAGAGCAGGTGTATATAGGGGGTCACAAAATATTTCAATTTAATCAAATAGGCCTTCCAAGTTGGGTCAAATATTTTGAAAAAAAAAAAATAATACCTATTATTTCTAAATTACTTTAACTTGGAATAATCAAATTTGGTAGGTACGTGATTTAAGTTTGTAATTGGTATTCTTTGACAATGAGTTCAAATAATTTGAAACACACAAGGTGAGATGACCGACAATTGAACTGGCTGTTCCTTCATATGTATGTTCACATATAAACTGAGTGCAGGTGAGATATAAGTGGTCTGCTTGCTTCCTGCTTGGCCTAAGCGGCTCGACTTACAGGAAGTGACCTACATTGCAGTACATACGTAACGCAGACCTCTCTAAAGTTCCATGTGTCTCGTTTGTGCGAGAAAAAAAATTTCTCTTACAGGACAAGGCACAATCTTGCACGGTCGAACAAGAACAAGGCTTTAAAGAAAGTCTTGTCTTGTTTTGCATAGGTCAAAAAAGTTATTCAAGTCAAGATATTAACCGTTTCTTATGATTACTGCAGACCAAACTTGAAGGAAAAATATTTGTTTAGTAAATAACAAGAAAATCCATAAATTTTTGAAATTTTTTCTACCAGTTTCTTTTTTTGAAAAAAAGTTAGCAATCTTTTTGCAGTGTTGCCCTGTCAAGTTCCATAACATATTTTTTACATCAAAATGGGACAGACAGTTCTAGAGAAAAATATTAAACAAATTTTTATATTTTCTCTTAAAACTCCCATAACTTCCATGAAAATCTCTTTGAGACATAGCGTTCTGGGAAAGTTGAGCTTACATTATTGCTGACTTCTACAGAAAATTTGAACTAAATACGCCCTTTGTGTTTACCTGTACTAGAACCATATTTCAAATTTTCGCGCATAAAACCCCCAAAACTCCGATAAAAAATCTTTTTGAGACATAATGTTCTGGAGAATTTGAGCTTACATTATTGCTGATCTCTACAGAAAATTTAAAGTAAATACGCTCTTTGTGTTTACCTGTACTAGAACCATATTTCAAATTTTCGCACATAAAACCCCCATAACTCCCATACAAACTCTTTTTGAGACATAACCTTCTGGAGAATTTGAGCTTACATTATTGCTGACTTCTACAGAAAATTTGTAAATACGCCCTTTGTGTTTAGCTGTAGTAGAACCATATTTCAATTCTTCGTGCATAAAACCCCCATAACTCCCATAAAAATTCTGTTTGAGATATAACCTGGAGAATTTGAGCTTACATTATTGCTGACATCTACAGAAAATTTGTAAATACTCCCTTTGTGTTTAGCTGTAGTAGAACCATATTTCAATTCTTCGTGCATAAAACCCCCATAACTCCCATAAAAATTCTGTTTGAGATATAACCTGGAGAATTTGAGCTTACATTGTTGCTGACTTTTACAGAAAATTTGACGTAAATACGCCCTTTGTGGTTACCTGTACTAGAACCATATTTCAATTCTTCGTGCATAAAGCACCATAACTCCCATACAAAATCTTTTTGATACATAACGGTCTGGAAAATTTGAGCTTACATTATTGCTGACCTCTACAGAAAATTTAAAGTAAATACGCTCTTTGTGTTTACCTGTACTAGAACCATATTTCAATTCTTGGCGCATAAAACCCCCATAACTCTCATAAAAAATGTTTTTGAGACATGACGTTCTGGAAAATTTGAGTTTACATTATTGCTAACTTCTACAAAAAATTTGAAGAAATACGCCCTTTGTGTTTACCTGTACTAGAACCATATTTCAGTTCTTCGCGCATAAGACCCCCATAACTCCCATAAAAATTCTGTTTGAGATATAACGGTCTGGAAAATTTGAGCTTACATTATTGCTGACTTCTACAAAAAATTTGAAGTAAGTACGCCCTTTGTGTTTACCTGTACTAGAGCCATATTTCAATTCTTCGTGCATAAAGCCCCATAACTCCCATAAAAAATATTTTTGAGATATAACGGTCTGGAAAATTTGAGCTTACATTATTGCTGACTTCTACAACAAATTTGAAGTAAATACGCCCTTTGCATTTATCTGTACCGGAACCATATTTCAGTTATTCGCGTATAGAATCTTGTCTGTACCTTTTTACGATATTTTTTTTCGGGTTCATCTCAAGCTTGCCACCATAAACGTACAGAAATATCATCACCGACGGTTTAATCAAATCGAAACGGGCTCCGCTCGTTAGCTAACAACGGTCCGCGTGTTAATTAACATCGAGTCCGAAAGGAAGAGTGCCAATTAAAGCCGAATACCGAAAAAACCGAACGGAACCATCGACTGTCGATAGGCGAGCGGGCATTCCTGAAACGTATGGAAGACATATGTTCGCGTTCTCATTAGGCACCGCCGACAAAGGGTCGTTTTAGCGATCGAACCGACGGGTTTTTTGTGCCCGCAATCAATCTATCGACGGCCCGCATACTTTCGGACATTCTAATAACTAATTTGTTTAATACCTTTCCTTTTTACGATCCACCAGCCGAACTGCTAATCAGTGGACCTGCTTAATTAGGACGACTAAATATCTTGTAAAGATAATTAATTTACTTATTTATATTCAAAAGTTTTTTTGGTATAATTAATAGACCGTTTTATTGGTGGTTATAGAGATGTTGGAGATAATGGTAACGAAATGATTATGTCATTAGTGAAAAGGAGTTAGGTACATCTTGTCATGGTCTTTTTTTAAATCCCTAGTGAATTTGAAAACTACGCATATTAAAATGTAACATGCCAGTGACAAAATATGTCTGAGTGGTTGCTCAAAACGATGTAATTTTATTTGTACGACAACTAGAACTACTATTTTTTACTGTTTTAGAAAGGTATTTTAAGCTAATATACAGGGTGAGTCAGTCATAATGTCATTAATTTTAACCACGTATTCGGGAGGCCTAATAAAGGCAGAAAATCGAATAAAAAAAATTTTACTCGACTTTTAAAATATAAACAAATCACCCTATAAAAATCAGTAACACGACGCTCCTGGTGCGCTACGAACTTTCTGATGACGCACCCGACGACAATCTAATGCCACAGACTTGCCGTATTAACCATGGATGCCACATCATGTTTACATACATAATATCGTCTAACACATCAGCGTGTTATTCAAATTTACCTCCATTTAGCACTCTGCATTTCCCGCATTTCTTTCCCCCCAAATTTGTAGATCATGCCACACATTTGGAGGGGGGATGGAGAGAATACAAGCAGCAAGCAGTAGTTTGTTTATTTCGGTGTAACCTCACGTATTTGGCGTAAATTCACAACGCATAATTTTACAAATTCCGAATATGTGGAAATGGTAGTGTTATACGGAGAATGTTTACGAAATGCGACTGACCCTAATTTTATTAATAAAGTGCTATGGACGGATAAGTGCAGTTTTACTTTGTCTATGGTTTTACTCGAACTGTGAGCTGTAAACAGGTTAGTACCATACTACTTAAAAACATTAAATTTCTAGGCTAGATGTACGTAACTACAAACTGAAATAATTAATTGTACCTACGAGTAATACTAAAAATTCATATTTATTTGTAAAACGTAGTGAAAACGTAATATCAAAATTATTAAACTGTAATAACCTAACATTCGAAAACATTTATTTATTATCTACATTTGTTTTTATTAACAAATAAATCAATATTTAAGGAAAATTCATTCATGTATCTAGATTAAAAAAAAAGTTTTACTCCTTGTCGTTAAATAAAAGTACAAAAACTAGGTAACAAGGTTATTGACCTAATCATACGGTAGTTCAAGGTCAAGATTAACTCGCGATAACTTAGATTAGCGGCGTGCCATTTCGGTCTTGGACAGTTTTCTGTCGACAACACGATGGTTTTTAGTATTTAAACACGCAACACTTTTCAGGTTCTCTTAATAATTTACCCATTGGGTATAGGGTTTTTATGTAATGTACGTAAATGGTTTATTATTAGAGATGTTGGAGTTTTGTTGCAGTCACAACAGCTACATTTGCTCAGAGAAAAATCGACACGCGAGTGTACGGGTATCGTTTGATTGGGCCGTATTTTCTACGGGAAAACCTGAGTGGACCGCGTTACTTGCAATTTTTAATAGAGTTATTTGAATATTATTATTTGATTTTATTGGATATTAACATTTTAAATTATTATTGGCTGAAGTTGAACTGAGCAAGAAAAAATGATATTTTAAAATAGTCAGTACATCCGTTTATTTGTGATATCTAAAACCTAGGTGGGTAGGCACTATATAGAAAAATATTACAACTTGACAACATTGCATCAGGTCGGCATCGAGTTGAACTGTGAGCTGTAACAGACCAAGTCGGTCAGCGACAGTCTGAAAAGGGGTTTAAATAATGATTTGAAAATATTTTTCTCGGCGTAAATATGCATTTAGATTTTTTTAATCACGTATTCGCATTATACTCATTATACCAAATAGGAATTAAGTACATCTCGTTATGTTTTTTTGTTTTGTTTAAATCGCTAGTAAATTTGAAAATTGCACAAATTAAAATGGTACATGCTGTTTGAAACTAAAGTCAAATGTAATTTCACAATCACGACTTCTCTGTCTGTAAAATTATTCTGTAATTTTCACTTTTACCTTTTACGTTTGCAGTAACTGATGAATCTTTCTAAGTGGTTGCTCAAAAAGATGTAATTTTATTTGTAAAATAACTAGAACTGTATAGCTATAATTACATTATTATTTTTTAAATATATGAACTTAAGTTGAACTGGCTATTACCTTAATAGTTATGCAAAATAAATCATCAATGCATGTAAATTTTCAATTTACAGCGAAATATATTTATATAGTTACATCAAAAAATGTAAATTTACATCAGCTATTTACCGAACATTATTCTGGAAAGTTATAGGTTGCCAATGTCGCACGTTGTGGCACATCAGTAATTGTAATTTCACAAGTACAGGGACCACAATATAAATCAAATCTAACACGTAACTTATACTAGGAATTTTGTGAAGCATCATTGACTAGGTCATGTCAATATATGCCAATAATTATTGTTTCTGTCTGAACACATGTCACATGTGTCATGGACAAGCGGTTAATTTAAACAAAATATGATATTGGTTAGGACTGGAAACATTTATGTTGCGGTGAGTCTACATTGCAAGATGTACAAAGCCTGTCGACTTTTATATTTGAAGTAGTGAGGACACGAATTAAATTTTTGAAACAGATCCCTGCAATTGTAAAACTACAGTGTTTATATAATTTTAATAAAAATTATAATTTTACTATGATAAGGGTAAAATTACATAGATATTACATTAAACTTATAGAAACATACATAGTTACAGCAAATTTCTGTTAAATAGGAATTATATTTGAAAAAAACATAATGTAAATTCACATAAATTTATAGTATTCTGTAAAATTACTTTCTGCATACCAATTACAATATTTTAATTTGTAAAATTACATTTCTATATGTAATTTTAGATATAATGACATTGTAAATTCTTGAGTGTTAATATTACACCAACTATTGATAACAATTTAGCAGTATAGTTTAGACAAGCACATGATTGACTACGTACTTTTAGACATTGTAAAATTTCATGAAAGTTACAATAAAGTTGTAGAATAATGTAAGTATGTCCAATACAAATTTCCTGTTTTATGATAATTATGGTAGCATCTCAGAATAAAATTACATTAAACGTACAGAAAAAAAACGTATTTACTGTAAATTTTCACTTCAAGGGGATCTATATTTGTATAATTATTTTTGAATTATACTGAAAGTCATCTATTTAAAATTACATCTATGACAAATAAACATATGTATTTACAGCAGCTAAATGATTGGCAAATTTACATAGAAATTATATTAAACTTATGGACAGTTGCGTAGCCACTGCAAATTTCAGTTAAATATACCAATTGAAATGCCTTAATTTTTAAAATTACTTTTTTATATTTAATTTTGGACATAATTTAAAAATTCTTCGTTACAAAATTATACCAACTATTGATGACATTGTGTATAAACATGCGAACGTTCTTTTTTAATACTTTACTCATTGTAAATTTACATTAAACTTACAGAATAATCTATGTCCACCGCAAATTTTCATTTTAACTATAATTGCAGTAGAATCAAATAGTAAAATTTGTTTAAACTTACAGAACATGCATATTACTGTAATAAATACTGAAAATGTTCACTTCAACGGGAGTTATATTTGTGTAATTGCGTTTACATTATTCTGAAAGATATTCATAGAGGATTTTACTTATACCAAATAAACATGTAAATTTACAAGTCTATTTTCAGTGCAATTTAAAAAATAACTGGTGCTTTCAGTAGAAACAGTCTTTCCTAGCAATCTCCATTAATGAATCGTTTGTTGTTTTCGTTCATATGATGTCACACACCTTACCCATATTGTCAATAATGCAAATGCTTCTATCAGAGCGCCTCAACGTACAGAAACCAATTCCACGGTCTTTAAAGTCAACATTCGGCTGCATCCCGTCTGTAAGTTCTCGCATTTATCGACGAATATTGTCTAAATCTGGCAGAGTGAATTCGCATACCTCCACATATTCCCGTTCGAGACAATATTAATTGTGTATAGTCGTATTCAACGTTTCGATTGTTTACATATGGAGCAGCAGAAGCAATTACTTGATAGGATTGGTTGGATTCCTGCTTCCAAGAGATATATCGGTACAATGGCTGGATTTATCAGTTGTGTTACGTGGAAGTCTGTTTAGTTCGGAAAACCGACGGTGCTGTTTTGAAGAAAATACACAGGGTGTCCTAATGTTCCGTATACCTGGAGCACCACAGATCAGCGGGGAGTGGAAAGTAGTATTGAGTGATATATTTTAAAGGATATTCAGTTATATTTTCAACGGCATCTAGTAGTATGATCATTGATCAGTTTTCGAGAAATTAAAAAGGGAAAAATTGAGATAATTAAATTCAGTTAGCACTAATGATATTTTATTAGATATTGAAAAAATATATTGAAAATGCGCACCACCATAATTTATACAGTAAGACATTGTCCAAAATGTTCTCAAACATTACAAAGCATATATGGAGTGCAGGCCATTCAGTAGGCCCTCGCCTTTCAATTCATTCTTGAAATGGTTAGTAGGCATTGCATATGTGATAAAAGCTTGGCCTACTATTATTTTATGCGGCTACAGTAAAACCAATTAGCCTACAGAAAATATATTGAATTATTAACACTAAGTTGTTAAACAATGTTATCTATGTAATTTTAAATTTGAGAAGACTTGAAAAAATGTGTTCGCCTTGAAGCAGATATGGTGGAGAAAACTAAAATTTAATTTAGATTAACCTTTTGTATTTTTTTTTAAATTTAGTATTTATAATTCACTACATTTTTTATAAATTAATAGCTTTTACTGTGGGCGCAATTTAAAGTGTTAAACTTGTAGTGTATGTGTTATTTGACCGATCGGTATTTGTTTTCACTTTCGTGGCAATCTTTGACCTGCTTGTTATAATTTTTAGTTGTCTCATTTCTGAAGCTTGGCACCCCATAGAAACCACTCAATATACATTTTGATGAGTGCTGAATGGCCTAATAATATCTTTGATAAAAGTTGCCTAATCCCACTTTCTGGAGAAAAGACACATTTAAAAAATCGTAGTGGGCCAAGCCTTTACCACATCAATAAAATGGTTAGTAGAATATAACTTCCCTTCAGGGCACTAATTGTAAAAGATTGGCTTGCCGAAATTCCAGTCTTTTTACTTTTTCAATTACTATGAACTTATGAATATGCATTTTATTATGGTAATACTGTGTTTTTGTACACATGAAATGTAATTTTACAATATTATTATATATTTTGACTAGGTGACCCGGCAACAGTGTTTTGCCATATGAATTATTTCTAGTGAATATTTTGGTAGTCGGCTTCGTTCTCATCCCTACCCCATGCTGTTTACTGGGTGAGAAGTGACACCGGTAGACGCCTGACGGGGATAACTGATCTAGTGATAATCGATCAGTTATCGAGCAGGGTTAAAAATGATTAAATTACTAAAATGGCTATTAAAAAATAGGGGTTTGTCATAGAAAGGTGAAAATTAAGAGTTAGGGCTATGAAAAATAGATTACGACCCATTCTCAGACCTACCGAATATAGGTACATATAAAATTTCATAAAAATCGGTCAAGCCGTTTCCGGTAAGTATGGCAACTAACACTGTGACACGAGAATTTTATATACAGAGTGAGTCAGCCATAATGTCATTAATTTTAAGAGGAGATAGGGAATAATGAGTATAATGCGAATACGCGATTCAAAAAAATCTAAATGCATATTTACGCCGAAAAAAAATATTTTCAAATCATTATTTAAACCCCCTTTTCAGACTGTCACTGACCGTTCACAACCTTGGTCGGTTACAGCTCACAGTTCAACTCGATTTCGACCTGATGCAATGTTGCCAAGTTCCGTCCATAGCACTTTATTAATAGAGTTTGGGTTAGCAGCAATTCGATTTTATAACCAACTGCAAAGTTCAAAACGACTGGGGGAATCAGCAGGTTCTAAATATTTAACTTTCTGAAAATGATACGGGTGCAGGAGTTTTCGCGTAATATTCTGCAGACCTTGCTTTGGGATATTTCCAATAGCCTTGAAATGATTCTTGTAGAAATTGTAGGTTGCTCTTCAACTAAATTTAGAACAGCTTCTATTACATTTAAGTCATTTTGAGGATGCCCAGCAAGTTCTCGGCGCGGTTTCACACATCCCGTATCGCGAACACGTTGAAAGACTTGGACAAAAGTTCGCGCACTTAGATGAAGCCGATTCTCCGGTATTCGGCATCAGCGGCATTCGCATTTCGTAAACATTCCCCGTATAAAACTAGCATTTCGGCATATTTTAAATTAGTAAAATTAGGCATTGTGATGTGAATTTACGACCAACACACAGCCGAAATAAACAAACTGCTGCTCGTATTCTCTCCATTCCCCCTCCAAATGTGTGGTGTGATCTCTAAATTTGGGGGAAAAGAAATGCGGAAAGTGCGACTAAATGGTGGCAAATTTGAATAACACGCACGCTGAAGTGTTAGACGACATTATGTATGTAAACATGATGTGGCAACGATGTTTTTCCATCGACATTAGATTATCATATGGCTGCGACATCAGAAAGTTTGTAGCGTACCAGGAGCGTCGTGTTACCGATTTTTATAGGGTGATTTGTTTATTTTTTCGAGTAAAAAATTTTTTTTTTCGATTTTTTCCCTTTATTAGGCCTTCCGAATACGTGGTTAAAATTAATGACATTATGACTGACTCACCCTGTATATAGAAGAAGATATAATAACGTTGTAAACGAATTTATTATAGTAGTAAATTTATCATGTATATCTATGTGAAACCATTCACATTTGAATGTTTTAATGTCTTTTGCACGTATTGGATCGCTAAGTTATTCACTGTACATTTTCGTTGGTGAATAATGCCGTAAAAACTGACAAACATGTAAATATTATATTTACTGCTTCATGAAATTTATAGAATGTAGTGAAAATACTAGGAATTTCAATTACAAGTGATATCTCATATTCAGTTATTTAGTTTTATTACAAAATTATAGCTGCTTTTGCAACCGCTGTATAAATTCAACAAAATTCTATTGTTTCTCTCTTTGGGTAAAAGTAAAGCACAACTATTTTATTCCTATTGCAGTAATAACGTCCATATTCCATGATGACTCTAATGGTAGATAGTTCTTGGAGATATAAACTGGAGACGTTTAGATGTCGTTTATATAAAACCAACATTCTCCTCGATAAATTTGAATATTATAATCCACTTTAGTGCAGTGGCGCATCGTGATTTTTTAAGGTGGGTGGTTTCTTCTCCTCTTTCTATGTGAGATAAAGATAACTGCATTTTATAATTATTACAGATTTAAGAGGGACGAACTTATTTAACACAACGCCGGCGGAACAAATGTCAGTAAAAACTTTGTCAAACTCTTAAATTTTTCTGTTGCTAATAAATTTTCACATTAAGTCGTTCTCGAATTTAACATTTCGCAACCAATTCAAAACTTGGATATTGTCTAAACGTTTACTAAGTATAGTGGTGATTTATTTGTATTAGTTAGCATAGTTAACATTTCATATTTGTTAGGATTGTATGTGTTTATTGGTCTATCTATTTTGTCCATTTGTAAAGATTGGTTCCGTGGAAAATCGGCATTCTTTCGAATGGCGCCCACCTATTTGATTAATTTTTGTATTATATTTTGTAAACATACGATTAAAGCAATATTATTATTAAATGTTCAAAATGATGATGACGTTGATTACAAAATTGTAGAAACGTCTCGTTGCCAGAGATTTTTGCCATAAATTAACATGTCATGCAGCTGATTAGGTTGCTATAAATTGTTCCATTTTTGTTTATGTACACTTACAAATATCAAATAAACACTGTAAGTCACTCTAATAATAATAATAATTTGAGGTGTGCAGTAGCAGGTAATAGATTGAAATGTTGTGGTACCTTACAGTTTTGAGGATTTCTTTGGATACTTCTATTATTTACTTAATTAAAAAGAACAAATTACGTTACAGGAGCTTTTACTTAACCTTAGGTGCACCTTAGACATTAAAGACATTTTATTGCAGTTGTATTTTTATTTTTGAAATGTATTTGCAGAAAAACTATTTGTTTTAGATATTTTTTTCTTGCTTTTGGTCAGATATATAATAGAATCGTTTTCGGAAGACGAAGTAGGCAATAAAACTTTGGTGAACCCGACATATACCTCTGAGCTCTTTCAACGTGTTTGTAATACAGTTAAGTCATGCTCAGGTATGCCCCTTAATAAGGTACGACTAACGTTACGGAAAATTAACTGCACTAGAGAAGGATGGCCAATAAGATGTATTTCAAGTCAAAAATAGAGGATTGAACAGGGCCCAACTTGAAATAGTTGGAATGTGTTGAATGTGTGTTAGCAATTGAAACAACTTGATAATTTACAAAAATAAATTCAATGTCGCAAATGCTGAAAATCTCCTCCATTCACTATTTGGCATTCTCCAAGACGATAGTAAACGCTGTCCACAGCATTCCGAATGACTTCAGCTGGTAAATTATGCATCTCCGCTCTAATCGTGTTCTTTACATTCTCAATATTATCCGGTCTGTCCTGATTGACTCTTTCTTTCAAATATCCCCAAAGAAAATAATCCAGGAGCGTTAAGTCGGGGGATCTTGGCGGCCATTCAACTGTACCCCGTCTACCAGTCCAACGATTTGGAACATCAATACCAAAATATAAGGGAGTTGGAAATTCTTTCATTTGGTCTCGATCAATTCCATGAGGAGAAATCACACCTAGAGCAGGTATCAGATGAAATGTTAGGAAATCCAGGAAGCGTGCGGCAGTAAGATTTTCTTCAAAAATAATGGTCCCAAGATTCTGTTGCCCATACATTAACTTTCTGTGGGTGCTGTATGCGATTTGCATGTCCTGTGTGGATTTTCCTGGGACCAAAAGCGATAGTTATGGCTGTCAACTACTCCATTTAAATAAAACATAGCTTCATCCGAAAAAAGTACGTCTCGTTGAAAACCATTATTGTCGTCACACCGTCCCATCATTTCCTCACAAAATTCTAATCGACTATCGTAATCGCCTTCCAAAAGCTTTTGGACAAGACATACCTTATAGGGATGGTACGTCTCTCTTGTTTCAAAAAAATTCGAATTGCAGTTCGAGAAGCATCGTGATTGCGGGCCAATGAAACAGTTGAAGTATGAGGATTTTCAACAAATTCTAATGCAATGTCTAATTTCTTTTCTTTATTCAAAGCACGTGCCCGTCCAGTTTTGGGCAAAGTCTGTAATGTACGGTGTTCCTCAAATTTGTGAAATATTTTACTAACTGTCCGTTGCGATATTTAGTTTTCGGGATATTTCGCATTAATTATCGCATTCAAAAGATATGAATGTTATTCCGTACCTCTGGCCATCCCTGTATAATTTATGTGTGTATGTAGTTATATGTAAGTGTAATTGTGTGTATAAGTATAAGCTGTAAAAACATTATTAATTGAACTCTATGAGAAAACTGCAGACAAAGCCTCTTTTTGTGGATATCTCGCAGATTATTTGCTATTAGTTAAATTGTAACTGTTGTTTTAAGCTGTACGTTGTATCATTCATGTAAATGTTTGTTATTGTTATTACTTTATATATAAATAAATAAATATTATTCTTATATTATTATTATGAGGTGGTTTCATAATTCCATTATGCTACACTTTTGAATTCATTAGAAATTGAATCCGACTAAATTTCACATATAAGTAGAAGAGGTCTATCAAGCAAATAAAAACCAGTATCTAACAATAGACCACACCTAACTGTCGAGGTCGTGATTTCTCGCTAATAATTTCAAATTTGACGGCATTTCGTGACTTCGAGGACCGATTTCACCGACACCATACGCATTTTTCCATTAAAAAACTTTCGACATCGATAATTCGGGGAATGTGTTGCGCGCTAAACACCACCTTGAAATTATCTAGATTATAATAAATAGTTTCTTTTTAACAAACTTTTGGATTCGTTATATAACTCCGCGTTGTTATTGCTTCGTGTTTTTGTAAGGTTTATTACTATAATAAATATTTCATTGTGGCCATTAGCATTTATATCGAGGTGATTTGACGTAAACAAATGTTGGACTAATTTTTCGTACGTAAAAAGCATGTTTTAAGTGATTTAGATTGTTTATAATGTCACTGTAGTTCGGCATGTATTGCGTCGCGTTTACATCAGCCGGCCATTTTTTGAACATGCAATGAAAAATAAATCCAAGTTACAATCGAAGAGTTACTTATACACAAGTTTATATGGGATCTGACGTATTTTATGTACATGCTTTTGCAGTAATAATGACGCTCTCTCAAAACTGTTTTTGAACTTCTGGAAGTTCTGAGTAGAAATTTCATCAAATCTTTATTGGTGAGTGAAACAACTAATTACTAATGTTAAAAGTTGAAAGCAGATTTCATTACAAATACGTCAGCAGTTGAAAAGAAATCTCAAGATTAATTTTAAAGAGTGTCATTATTATTGCAAACGATTGTCTTGGTCTTGTCGTGTCTTGCGAGGCCAACATCAAGATCAAGAAAGCAACACAAGATTGCAAACACTACTCAGCTGGGTGATGCCAAATTTTGGTGATTTTTCGAGGAAAGTGACAAATTAACTAAAATAGACACTTAAAAGTTATGTAATTTTGTTTACTTATTTCTGTAGTAAATTATTTTAAACTTTAATGTAGATTCTTTATAGTGATCATAAAATAGTAACTGTAACTCTACCACACTCACACATAGTAAAGCACAAAATAAGGTAAGAAATTACCATTATTACATAAAACGTTGAAATTGCACTCACTCCCTTTACCGAAGTACTCTAAATTGGTACTGAAGTATCAAGTACTAATTTTGTGACATACTCCTATAACATGTAATCTATGGGATTGATATCGGGGGAACAGGCCGGTCAAGGTATGTAAAAATAGTCCATGTTGGAACAAAAAGAACATTTGGTAGAATAACATCACTGAAGCTTGGGCAAACGTATCATTAGCACTCTATTAGGAAAGTTTTTTCGGACTCGCTATTAGTTCTTAAAGTTAAGTTTTGAAAATTGGTTTTTCATCATAACTTTTTTTACTTTGCTTTCAATTTACATAATTTTTGGGTAAAATTTGTTGCATTTGAAGACATTTCTGCTGATGTATTCACTTTGCCCATAATTACGCATAATTATTCACCATCTCGTGATCACTTTGTATATTAATATTAGTATTAAGTAAAGATTCAAATACAACTATTTTTCAATTAACTTATATTCTTTCTAATAAAATTCTTATCGGAATTTATATTGACTTAACATAAGCATAGTTTAAAGTCTCGCACGACTATTCTTTATTTAGTCATTCCAAGAAATACGTATATAGGCATTATATCTTTATATATCTAAGTCAATTCGGAATTTTACCGTGACGATTCAACCAATAAATAAGCTACACAGTAAATAAATTGTACAAAATATATAAATATACTACTGTTCCCAACATGCTGTAAATAAAACAAACGACTGCGACAGTGACTGCAATAAAAAGCCAATGAAATCTGGTTTCTATTGACAGAAGATTGAGTTGAAATGATATAGAAATGTTACCAAATGTTATATACGTCTTGGCATCCCCACCCCTTTTCTAATTTATTTATTTATTCAAAGAAAAACTAAAAATGATCTCACAAGCCCACTTTTTTACAATCATGTCATATTCTAATACCCTCTTGACGACAGCTGCACTATCAGTTGTTTTTAGAAACAAATGATACATCGTTTGAAATGTTGTAAATCCATCACTTCAAAGATGCGAAGAAATTAAACTTTTCCGAACTTTAAAATTACTTATTAAAAGTCCTTTAACAATGCTTGATATAGTGACAAAAGAGACTATACCCGAGTTTCAAAATTATGGTGAGTTAAGGGTTGCAGGGGACAAAATTCCATAGGCGTGCCACTTGAGAAGGTTACAAATTACCGAAAATAGGTTGACGTTGAGTAAACATAACACTTTAATAATTTACTTTACAAAATTTATATTCACAATTTCACATTTTTAAAATACCATCCATGAATTGTTCGCGTATTTTGTATCATCAACTTTCTTCTACCTTACGTGAGTTTCCTTTTTGCAGTTGTATATTTTTCTTTGTCATTCTTTATTGCACGACTCACAGACACTCTAGTTAATGAAGTAGATATTTCAACCGTTTCACTTACACTCATATTTTTGTCTCGAGCCCTAATTCCTACATAAGTATATTTTTTTAGCATCCAATATCCTTCATTTCTTAGATTTGTACTATTTTGAGAACACGCTGTGGTATCCTTTCTTAAGGTCTCCGTAAATTGATCAAATTTGCGGTGTTTTTACTTTCAGAAATCTCGAGAAATAAATCAATTTTCCTTAAATAAAATAATAACTTTTAAAAAGCGTTTGTAATACACACATTATTTTGCTATTTTAACTCATTATTTCAACTACTATTTCCACTTACTTTATATTCACATTTGCATTTATAGTTAAATTTAAAAAGTACGTATTTTCAAAGATCTCTATACCTAAAAATTTGTTGGTTAGATCGCTTTCAGTTGTTATATTGAATATTTGCAGGTGGCATGGGATAACATTCCTGTGATTTACTAAGCTTTATATTATTCAGTTCTTAAATGTCTAAAATTGTTTGTATATATAGAAAACACTATTTCAAGAATACGGCACCCATAAGAACATTTAAACAATTAAATAACATATACCGAAATTTTTACACGCACACGCCCATGGTAGTACGGGAGGTGGAATAACTGTATCCGTCAAAGCGTCTATCAATAGAAATTCACAATCCCAATCTGGCTCATCCGTATTTTCTGCATCAGAAGCTGTATAACGTGTAAGATAAATATGTATGTATACACACACCCTGTGTATATGGGTTGTATATATTGAATGTTGACGCCTTTAAATGGTGAGCGGGTGTAGGTATAACTTGAATCACTCTCTACTATTTTGGGCTCTGACTATTTTGAGTTGCGTATGCTTCCAATACCATTTCAAGATACATAGTAGAAGAACAGGTTTTACTCCAAATTTGTACTAAGCATTTATCAACAAATTACAAGAAAAAAACAGTAATCTAAATTCAACAGGCATTAAAAAATAATGTTTTCTTTTTCAATCGAAAAATCATAAGTACGACCCTGGAATGTACGATTTATATACGGATCATATTAGTTACTTAGGCTGAAGTATGAACAAAAATACCTAGAAATCTTTGAAATTGTAAACGCTCCTGATAGAAATTCGAAATATTCCGTTCCTCATCAACAAAAAAATACGAAAACCTCAACCATAATTCAGTAATCCAAGATCGCGGCCACGTCCTAGGGCGCATTTAGAATCCTCCCGGGGTGTTCGTTTTTGATGTATTCGCCAGCGTTTGATCGGTCGAAGCGTCGGTGAGTTATAGACCGCGATCTTTAACTTATCCTGGTGATCGGATACTCGGTAGTTATTTATTTTTCCATCTCTATGGATGCGTGCGTCCGTAACTGCTTGATTTGTGAGGACTGCGTCGCCACAGGCTGTTTGTTTTGCTAGATGAGCAGTTTGACAGGGGTTAAGGACAGAGCGGGTGCGGATAACCGATGGTTATTAACTGCGAACTGTTTTTCGACTGGGATTTATCGTCGAAATTCGTGGACTGCGGATAAATGTGGACTAACTGCTTCTCTTCTTTCACAATATCAACTCTTTCCACCATTAGAACGTTTAGAAATGAATTATGCACCCATTTTAACACAAACGAACGCAATACTGTGTTAATCAAGCTCGATTTATATTTTTTCGTATAATCGTTGTGTAATAATGACATCTCTATTGTCATTTCAGTATCTAAATGACAGTCCATTAGGCACATGTGTTTAAAACAATCTTTTTTACGCATGTGTGTAAAAGTGAAATAAAATAACTGATATTTAAATTATTTATTTATATATATGTATTATACAGGGTGTTCCAGAATGATGGTCAAATATTTTACCAGTGTGTTCCACAAGTCATTTCAGGGGGGGATCCTCATATATAATTTTTCAATTTGGGTCCTCCCTGTTGAGATATTCGAGTCTAAAAATGGCGGAAAAAAATAGTTTTTTATTTTTCCTTAAAAACGGTTGCACTTTGAAATTTAAATTTTGGTGCACACTATCAACTAGTCAAAGGCTATTCTGTGGTGGTGTCTATTCCTTAGCTTATGTTTCTGGAGGGCGGGAATAAGCAACCCCTAGATTTATTTCTTTCAAAACTTTTTCCTGCAATGGCCGATTTCAACAAAACTATTTTTTTAAATACTATACTTAATTTGACTACTTTTCTTCTCTTGTAAATTTTTCATACAACCAACAGTTTGCGCAGAAAAAAATAAAAATACTTTTCATGACTCTAAACATCTTTTCATCACCGGTTACTGATAACCGCAGTAGGCGGTTGCTATGTTGATGTTTCTCTGTTGTCTTGTCAATCAAATGGCTATTAGGTCTATAATTGACAGTTTTTGCAAATATTTCTAAACAAAGGTATTCCTATAACTGTTGCCAATCCTGCCGTATGCATATTCCATCAATTTCTTCGCTAATATTTGTACGGAAGAGTCAGTTGTTTACAAATATTTGCAAAAACTGTCAAGACTGATTTGTTTCATATTCCGTGCAAACTGTTGGTTGTATGAAAAAATTACAAGAGGGAAAAAAGTAGTAAAATTAGGTGATGCATTTAAAAAAACTTTTGTTGAAATCGGCCATTGCAGGAAAAAGTTCTGAAAGAAATAAATCTAGGGGTTGCTTATTCCCGCCCTTCAGAAAGCTAAGGAATAGACACCACCACAAAATAGCCTTTGACTAGCTGATAATGTGTACCAAAATTGAAATTTCTAAGTGCAACCGTTTTTAAGGAAAAATAAAAAAACTATTGTTTTCCACCATTTTGAGACTCGAATATCCCAACCCAAATTGAAAAGTTTGTATATTAAGCTTGTGGAACACACTGGTAAAATATTTGGCCATCATTCTGGAACACCCTGTATATTAATAAGAATCTTTTAAATCGGATAATTGGACATTGGAACATATATCTTTTCTTCACTTCGTATAACTTCAATATTGGAAAAAGATAACACATGCATTCCAGTGCTGTTGGTGCACTGAGTTTTTTAAATGAAAGTGGTGTTTTCTTCCCCGAGAATTTTCTTTGTTATCACCTGTTTATTTTGTATGGAATTTTCTATACACCCCTCTGCCACAGAAGTCGAACGCCAACCTCCGTGTCTCTTGAGCTTCGATATGTTGGCTCCTGCATCTGCAAGGAAGGTTGCAGAACATCGTCTAAGGCAGTGCTCAGTATACTCAGTAACATTGGGTAATCTAAAAAATTTGGCAATCTTTTTAGGAATTGAACCTACGTTATTTATACCCACTGCTTGTGTAGTATATTTTGAATTCCTATACCTGATAAAAAATCGGTTGTGATCAATGGTGGATCGACGTAGACTCGCATATTTGCGGAAAATTTCCAAAAAATTTACTCCTATATCTCCCTATGGTATTGTAAATGATCTAAGCGTTTTGGTATTGGAAATAGTCACTTTAATGAGCGACTTAGCATCTTCAATGTTCTCTGTATGTAAATAAGTTAATTATTCTCTCCTACAGGCTCCAAATATACCAACAATCAAGATTTCCATTTGAGGAAAGCATCAACTTTGGTATATTTACCGATATCCATATTTTTATTGAAATAAATAATTGTAGTTTGCAGCATGGAATAATTACTTCATGATGTAGAGGGTGCACATTTTAAAGATAACTGGGACAAGTACGCTAGAATAACTTTCTCCGAAATATTATATACCTGTTTTTCGGCACACCAAATATCAAATTTTGCATAAGTTTTTTTGGCACAATTTCTTCGACTTCTGAGGAATCATTGTACATCAAGCAGCTTCCGCTTCATTGTCTATTTCAGTATCACTAGAATCTGCGTCACACATATCGAAGTTTTATGAAGAATTAATACCGAGTTTAATTATTGGTGTTTAATGGTCACAAACGTTCACAGATTTCAGAATTTTTAAATATGTTTGTATAATTTATAAATATCGAACCATAACGACTGCTTCATAGCAACAATCTTGTAACTTAAACTTGTTTAAATAAAATAGTCTAGCGATCTTGTTCGCTACATGTTGCGAAATAGGTGCTTTATGTTTGTCGGCTATAACCACCATTCAATCACAGCTATGCTTATGCCCGTTGATACGATAACTTCTTCTGTATAGATGTTTACATTATGTTGAGCTAGAATATAAATTATGTATAATAATACCAATTATTATTAATAACCAAGACAGTTGTTGATAAAACGTTATTCACAATACGTTACATTATTATCACACTTACGTGACTATACGACTCAGCCTACGGTTGACATATTGTACAAATTATATGAAATTAATGAAGTAGCAGAGAGCGTATCTGCAATAGAAAACAAAGAAAAAACAATTTGCCTTTCGTTGACTTTACAAGTTATTTGAAGGTTTCAGTGGTATTGACTTGTGCCATTGACTTAGATTAGATGAATACGTGATATGCCCGGGATTTCAAATAGCTCCGAGGAAGACCTAATACAGGCCGAAACGTTTGCAATTTGTAGTGAATAGTTTTCTCTTTTTCCCCTATTTTGATCTATTACCGGACCAGATTAAACTGAATAATATACAAAGGTCACAAATACAACTTCTTAACTTCTACTGCGTTTCCATAAAACCATAACGCCAATAAATCCGAACAGGTAGTGTGTTTGGGTAGTCCCCCCGCAGGATGAGGTGAAAACACCTAATAAATCGGGGTAGGCCTTGGCATTCGTGGCCGACAATGACGTATGAGTCAATAAGCCGGGTAGGTTCGAGTGGGCCATGACCGATCGTCAGCTGTTCCCCGCAGAGATCCCATGCGGAGCCAACTCTAATCGGGGATCTGTTATCTGACAACCACCGATAGCGCGATGTCTGATAGAGACGCGCGGCCTTATAGGAAAAAACTGATTTATCGGCGGTATTGGATGCTATTATTTTAGTAGGTCCGCTTCTTACGCCCCCGACGGTCCACTTAATCACGGGCGTATAAGAGAGAGCGTCCTCGAGTGGGTGGATTAAAAGGAATCGCCAAATTCGTCGAGATAACGCGTTATAAATAACGATTTCATATACAGGGTGTTAGAGGTTTGACTGTCATAAAGTTAACAGGCGATAGTATACATTAAAATGAACGAAAAACCTTATATGACATGGGTCATAAACCCAACCATTTTCGAGAGAATAATTTTCGGTTCGGTTAATTAAGGGTTCTCACCATAAATTTCTGCAATAAATGATCATAAAGTGCAATGCTTAGCCCTTCTTTAAGTTTATTTGGACAAAGGCGGTATCGCCATCGCGGAATGTGGTAACAGTACCAGAAGTATAGCGACTACAGATCAGTTGGTATCTGAACTGCGAAGTGTCTATCGCTTGCCACAAATTCTTTTACGTACGACTATTTTATTAATTTTTTTGTTTGTTTGTGAAATAATGCTTTATTGTCCAATAATAGGACAATTACATATATAACAGTAGGTAAAGTAATATTAGAAATATAATAATTACTAATAAATGAAAAAAAATCAAATAAAGGGAATAACTTTAAAGTATTACTACTTAACAGAAATCTTCATTTACAGTACGTGAAATGGCTAACAACATAGATTTTAAGCTGATAAGATTTATATCACAGAGATGCGACACTGTATTAATTAAGTTGCACATATTGTATACCGGTGACTTAAATAAAAGATTAGTTCTTGTTCGCAAGCAATAAAAAGTATCAGTATCTCTAGAATTATGCCTAGGTATTAGAAGAAAAAGCCTTCATTGCTTCATCCACCTTGGGCACGATATGACATGAAAAAGATAATTCCTGATCGACAATTACTCCCAGGTCTTTAATTTTTGTCAAATGATTAATTTTGATGTTATTAATTATGTAACTATAATGACAAAAAGATTTCTTCCTTGTAAAGCTAATAACATTGCATTTTGTAGCATTTAGATATAAATCATTTAAATTACACCAGGCTTCAATTTTGGCTATTTCTCCTTGAAGACTAACACAGTCATTTAAGGAGGAAATGTTTGAAACTTTTTTTAAATCATCAGCATCGGCTGTCCAGAGTGGCAGTAAGGTCATTAAACATTTAGAAATTGCCAAAATTTAAGCATTTAATACAAAAAAATCATTAATTCTACCATTCTCTGTTCAAAAGTAAAATTGCAAAACAGTTGTCTAAATTAAGTTCATTAATTTCCACAATAGTTGTTTATCTTTGGATTTGTCACCACCAAAAAACAATTTGGCACATGGTAGGCAACCCACAAACCGCTCGCCTGGCCCAACGTGTATTCGCACTGTTGCCACGTTGTTATAAAATTCCTTGATATAATAACGGCTTGAGTGCCCTTGTACTATTTAACTTTTTTGTTCAGTTGGTAAAATGCCTGCCAATATTGCTCAATTTTTATATTTGCTTGTTTGTCACTTTTATACTAAACGTTGCTTCCGACCATCTTTTGCTAGTTTGTTGGCAGAATCTGGTGCTAATCTTACTACAATTATTAAGAGACTGAGGGTGGAAATCCAGTACGGTAGTGGAGAGTTATACAGGGTGAGTCAGTCATAATGTTATTAATTTTAACCACGTATTCGGAAGGCCTAATAAAGGCAGAAAATCGAAAAAAAAATTTTTTACTCGACCTTTAAAAAAATACACGAATCACCCTATAAAAATCGGTAACACGACGCTTCTGGTACGCTCAAACTTTCTGATGTCGCAGCCATATGATAATCTAATTCCGATGGAAGGCATCGTTGCCACATGTTTACATACATAACGTCGTCTAACACTTCAGCGTGCGTATTATTCAAATTTGCCACCATTTAGTCGCACTTTCCGCATTTCTTTCCCCCCAAATTTAGAGATCACACCACACATTTAGAGGGGGGATGGAGAGAATACGAGCAGTAGTTTGTTTATTTCGGTCATGTATTGGTCGTAAATTCACATCACAATGCCTAATTTTACTAATTTAGAATATGCGGAAATGCTAGTTTTATACGGAGAATGTTTACGAAATGCGAATGCCGCTGCTGTCGAATACCGGAGACGTTTCCCTAATAGGCTTCACCCAAGTGCGCGAACCTTTGTCCAAGTGTTTCAATGTGTTCGTGATCGCGCCGAGAACTTGCTGGACATCCTCAAAATGACTTAAATGTAATAGAAGCTGTTTTAAATTTAGTTAAGGAGGAACCTATAATTTCTACAAGAACCATTTCAAGGCGATTGGAGATATCCCAAAGCAAGGTCTGCAGAATATTACGCGAAAACTCGCTGCACCCGTATCATTTTCAGAAAGTTCAATCTTTAGAACCTGCTGATTTCCCCAGTCGTCTTAAATTTTGGAATTGATTACAAAATCGAATTGTTGCTGACCCAAATTTTATTAATAAAGTGCTATGGACGGATGAGTGCAGCTTACTCGAAGTGGAATTTTAAATAGGTTAGTACCATATACTACTTAAAAAGCAATAAATTTCTAGGCTAGATGTATGTAATTACTAATTACAAACTGAATAATTATATTATACTTACGACTAATACTACAAATTCATATTCAATTGTAAAACGTAGTGAAAACGTAATATCAAAATTATTAAAAATAAATAACCTAACATTCGAAAGCATTTATTTATTATCTACATTTATCTTTCAATATTTAAGGAAAATTCATTCATGTATCTAGATAAAAAAAAGTTAATTTTACTCCTTGTCGTTAAATAACAGTACAAAAACTAGGTAACTAGGTTATTGACCTAGTCTTGGACAGCGTTTTGTCGACAACACAAGGTTTTATTACTTTGTATTTAAACACGTTTTAAACGTTTTTATGTAATGTACAATCGTTTGCAATAATAATTACACACTCTAAAAACAGATTTTGAACTTCGGTAAGTTCTGAATAGAAATATAATTAAATATTTATTGTTAATTGAAAAAACTAATAAGTAATGTTAAAAATTTAAAGCAGATTTCAATATGAATACGTCAGAAGTTCAAAATAAATTGCAAAATTCATTTTAGTGAGTGTCATTAATATTGCAAACGATAGTACCTAAATGGTTTATTACTCAGTTTATTATTAGATACGTTGAAGTTTTGTAATTTCAATATTAAATACTTTTTAAAGTAAACAATCTAATTTCTTTTCAGTCATAAAAGTCACTTTTGTTCTGACGTAAATCCAAACTCTAATCGTCGGTTTAGCTTTCAGAGGATTTGTTCTCAACGTATGGGCAGGAGTTTACGGGAATCATTTGATTGGGCCGTATTTTCTACCGGAGAACCTGAATGGACCGCGTTACTTGCAATTTTTAATAGAATTGATTGGAAAGCGTTCATTGAACATTAACATTTTAACTTATTATTGGCTGAACTGAGCAAGAAATAATATGAGATTCTAAAATAGTCAGTACAATCGTTTATTTATGATGTCTAATGCCTAGGTAGGTAGGTACTAGAAAAATATTTCAACTTGGCAACATTGCATGCGGTCGACATCGAGTTGAACTGTCAGCTGTAACCGACCAAGGCTGTGAACGGTCAGTGACAGTCTGAAAAGGGGGTTTAAATAATGATTTGGAAATATTTTTTTTCGGCGTAAATATGCATTTAGATTTTTTTTAATCGCGTATTCGCATTATACTCATTATTCCCTATCTCCTCTTAAAATTAATGACATTATGACTGACTCACCCTGTATAGAGACCCGTTACAAAGTAAAAAGAGCTTGGCGGACCAAATTTTGTACAAAACTTTAGCGAATAACATTGCCTCCATCCCTGGTACAAGTTTCACAGATATAATTATTATTACAGAATTTACCATAGAATTACTTCTCTAAATGTACCTTTTAATTAAATATGGTCATGGATACTTTGCCAAACATTATTTGTCATATTTCTAATTGAGTTTCTTTGTGATTATTTGTGATTCAATTTGCTTAAATGTCTGTAAAAATGGGATCTATTAAAGATTTAGGTGTACCTGAAGAGATAAAGTGTGAGAAAGAGGTTTCTTTGAATCTTCTTCCAATGAAATCTCGAAATATTTATTAATGTGTCTACCAATGTTTTATGCATTGGTGCAAAAAAAAAAGGTTAAGTTGTATTCAGAAGATCTGTTAATGGTGTATTTCTCTAATTTAGCAAATAAAATAAAGCCATCAACTCTTTGATCACAATATTCAATGTCACGGTCAACGTTGGATATAATGAAGGGGATTGATATAAGCAAATCTTCAAAGTTACATGCTTTTCTCAACGAACAGGGGGATATGTACCGAAAAAATTGCGAGTATTTACAAAGGAGCAAGTTGACTGCTTTTTGCAGACGCATGCCGGTCTGATGAATTAGTCAATTTTAACAATTGATAATGTTGAAGATGTGAAATCCGCCTTAATTATAAAAATTCCCAATACGAAACTAAGAAACCACGTTTTTCTACTGTGCTGGGAGACAATTATTTAAGTTTGTATCGAAAATATGTTGCTTTACGTCCACCCGGATTGGTAGAACGTCGATTATTTCTCAGATATGTTAGTGGAAAGTGTCATCGAATGGTGATCGGTTTTCATAAAATCAGTGCCTTCTCGCCAAAAAATTGCCAACATTTTTGAAGCTGGACGACTGGAAAGAGTACAGTGGACAAGCATTGCGACGAACGTCTGCTACTCTATTAGTTGACGGCGGTGGTGACTTCACTTGTCTGAAAATAATATAACTAGTAATGAAAACGTGTTGGACTGCTTTGAGAATTGCTCCAAAAGTGAGGGTAGTGGCAGTTTCAGTGGTTTATTTAATTTTAATACTTGTCCAAACTGTGTAATTAATATTGTTACGGAAGCTGACCTACCTTTTAGTTTGTTAATTATGTTCCTGTTTACGTTATAATTCATAATTCTTGTGATGCCTTTATTTTAACGTTTTCTGGAATAGTCAAGTCTATATTATATTTAATTCTCGACACGTTCTCGATGCCGAGAATCCTAAAAAAATATATAAGCGGTTCGGTATCGCCGCTAAAGTCAGTTTTATATTGAGCAGTCAGACGCGAATGACTGAAACGTCAATCTAAAGAATTTGACAGTTGTAAAGTTGAAGGATATTTATTGTGTATCAAAAATGACAGTAAAGTTTGTTTGTCTACGTGACGTGTTTCTACGCTAACCCAACATAGAGGTTAGAATATCAATGTGGATAAATAAAAATGATTGTTAATATTGTTGAATGGACTTTTATAAATTAAAACTTTAGCTCCTAGGATTATAAGTGAATACTTTTGTTGCTAAGCTACCATTTTTTTCTCAGTAAGGAAAATGTCGACTTTAGAGATTCCTGCCAGTCAAAAAAAGCCATAGTTTTATAACGGTTGCAGAAAAATTATACAGTTCCTCAGTCTCTTCCGTCATCGAGAGACCGTTCGGTTCCAATTTTCGCCTAATCCGACCGCACCAAATCCGCCTGCTGGTTTTCGGCGATTACCCCTTCCCGGCCGCCCGCGATTGTTAGATAATTACACATAGACATTGTTGGATTGTTTCGGCCGCATTCTCAATACGTAATCAAAGGAGTGTGCACGGTAAATTTACCAGCAGCAGCACAACAGAGCGCGCAAGGGTAAAGCCAGTAAATGAATACGCTCGGGGCTAGCGAGAGGAGCGCGGCGGCGGGCCAACCTTTGACCCTTCTGTCAAATTTCCTGGTCTTTGGCCGGGCCACTGTTTCCTTTGTGCTACGGTTCACATTCGGCCTTCGGCGCATTATCGCCTTCTGATTTTCAGGACTAATTATTGCCCTTTATGCGTGCGTCTGCCGGACCGAGCGGGCGAGCGGTGCGGTTTTTTTCGGACGTCAATAACAGCTCTATTGCCTAACCAAGTGTGGCCGGGTTAATTAATTTGCGGCGGTGGAAACGCGCGGAAGAGAACGGAGAGGCGCCTGTCTCTTCGACTGTAACGATGTTAGCTCCAGGTCCTCCTCGCTCGGCCAGAACAATAGCGCCGTTTCCTCAGGTTTCAAATATTTTGTTGCTGTCATCTTTGGTAGTATATGATCTTAAATTAATACCGGAATAGTTATTGCTAGAGGTAAGGGCGGGACGACGAATAGGGTCATTTGACATTTTTTTTATTACGTTACGTCTATATGATTTTGTAATTTTAGTGCGATTTGATAATAACGATAATTTTGGATATTTTAACATGGACTCGCGTAAACCGTTGCGTGACGCCACTGCCTCTTATAGCATGGCGAGTTGCGCTCGCTTCTATTTACTTGTATTTAGAATACGAAGCGTATCGATGTCGTTTTGTGAAAATTAAATTTTAAAATCTTCAAACATTATTTTCTTGAAATTTTTGTTATGTAATGCCATAATTTTTCATGATGTATGTATGTAGAATGGCACGTTCTTTCAAATGGTATGGTAAAAATTGGGAGTTGCTATTTAAAAAAATTGTCAATGACGTCATATCTCGAACAACGATGATGTCACAAATATGGATCGTATGTCAAAAAGTGCCTTTTTTAAATAGAAAATCGACGTGCCAGGGGATTTTTTCAATAACTTCTCGGTCAATTTCAAAAATAATAAATTTATTTGTTACTTTTCGAAAGCACTGTATGTTAAATAATATGGTTTATTATTATTTGTTTACAGTGCTACATAATTTCAATTCCCTTTTTAGTATTTCAAATTAAATACACTTTTTGGCACCCTTCTTAAAGAGTTGTATCTTCACAGGGGATGTTCAAATGAGATTTTGTTATACGAAAGTCCTGCCTTATATTTCTACAAGGAATCACCCTGAATTTTTTCTCATTTATTTACTTACACCCTGTATACATATATTTTAATACAATATGCTAAATAAGATCGTTTCATAATCATATTTTTTTCCATCATCTAGGTCTCCAAGCAATCAAATTCTACCTCGCAGGTACCTTTAAGATTTGTGTCCACTTGCAAAGTTGTGAGATTTCTTGCTAGAGCAGTTGCTATTGCATTTAGATGCGCTAGTTGTAAACTTGCAGGAAATTTAATTAGCAAGTGCTTGAGAGACTGCTTCTTAGAGTAACTTGCTTTTTTATTCGGTTTCTGTGGTCTTGGCATTTTATATGTCATAATTGGAAGTATATAATTGCGTGTTTTCTATTAAAATATGAGTATTATTTTTGCTCCAGTAACTTGTATCTTCCAATTATTAGTTTTATATTATTATGCACTCTTCGAACTTGCTGCAAGAATATCGACAACCTTTTTAAATTTTAACTGCAAATTAAACTCGTAACTACGTGCGTAGATTATAAAAAATCGCTCATATTATGCCTGCATGGACCTGCACACTTGTCTAGCACGGAGTAGCAGCTTTTTGTGCAGGTTATGTGTGTTGCAGAAGTTTTTAAGTAGTAGTTGAGCGAGAGAAGAGAAAGCTGTATGGTAAATTTTATCATTTATTTTATGAACTAGAGAGATCAACAAAATATATTTCAGTATTTCCGAAAGTCACAAAATAAATATTTCGAGTTCTTGAATCGTTCTCGCCTAAAGTATAAAGGCAGAGCAGAGCAGTGTCATCTTACGAAATACTTGCAGTTTGTTTACGGTAAGTAAATAGAGGTTGTTGATAAGCCAATGTTTGACAATTCAGCGATACATAACTTAACTGGTCAAATATTTCTAACAGTTTGAAACCAATCCCTGACTTTTGTGGGAACATAACTTACGTTGGACTAGCGCGGCCAAGTATAGAATCGACCTGCAGGAAAGGTGTCATGTCTAGTGTGCGATGCTTCATTAAACAACATGGGAACCTTCATAAGCAGGCTTCGCAGGTCCGTACTGGTTCATATAGGTATATGTGCGCGATCCTTAAGACATACAAGTAGTTGCTGTCCAGAGCAACAGCTTACGCAAGTGCCCGCTCAACATCTGTTTGCACATATTGCAATGAATGTCTGAGAGCTACTTGCAGGTGTCCACAAGCCTTTTAGATATGTCGTGGGAGAAGCAAAGCTTTATGAGTTTCAAACAAATTTGTTGGTAATCAGTGTTAGGTATTCATCAATACATGCCACGTACTATGTTTTTAATTTTTCTCCGCAGACACTATTGTCAATTTAATTTTAATTAAATATTAAAAATTAAATATATGATTTCATTTTGGTGTTTTGTACGTTGCATGTACCGTAAGAAAGATTAGTTGAATTAAATCTGTTTATTTCTACTCAGCAGTTGTTACTTTTGTAGCATGTCACATTCTTTATTGGACACTCTTTATTCCAAGCTGTTCAAGTCCTCAATCCAAAGAATTTAAAAACACTTTAACAGAAATCAACGAAGTTTATACACTTGTTCCTTTGCATCTCACCCTGTAACCCTGTAGGGACGAGTATCAGACAGTCACCCAGTACGCACCCCCGGCCCATATAAACAAAAACAGGTTCCCGTTATTAAAACGCCATAAATTTCTCGTATGCTACAATATATTCCATAAACAAATGGGACGGTGTCTCGAGGCTAATCGAGCTTACGTCCAGATACGGGCGATTATCGGTGGGATATCTGCGGTTGACAAAAACCGAGAAGGCCAAAAATGCGGTACGCTCACCCTTCCCGGCAACGTTCGAAGCCGGACCGATATCAGAGAGGTAATAAATAAATATATTCGATATGGCTGGGAGAACATAAAGAAGGCTTCGGTCAATAATTCACCGGAGGGACTTGCGAGGCAGGTATGTTGCACGTGAAATATGTACACATCCAATTTCAGATGTAGAAAAGATTAGTTATTAAATATTTTGGGATTCCTTGGGTGTAGGATAAAATTGAAAAAAAAGACACAGGTAAGTAAAGTTATTTATTTTTAATATTGGATGTCAAAAAATTATGTACCCTCTTAAATTTGAGGACTGATAGCATCTTCTGATATCGGAGTCACAGTCACCCAAGGGATTGAAGTGAATTGTAGGTTGCACAACGTTGGTTTGATTATGGGTCATTCCATTTGAAATCGTCTGAAAATAATACAAATTGTTGCCGACCCATTTTAGATTTTGATGTAAATTTGAAAAACTACTCTAGGGTCCCAAACAACAAAATTTACACGAGTTTGATTTTTACAAGCGCTTGTTTCCGCCTATTTAAATAAAGACTCTTAAAAATTGCTATTTTTAAGCTTTATTAATTTTTGCTGTCAAATTTTTCTGTTTTAAGATATTTGAATGATCAAGACGGAATTCAGAGTGGGAAAGATAGTAGTTTCAGTGTAAATGAAGATAATTGGCTCGGACGATCCCTTTGAATAATAGCAGCGTGCTGAAAATGTCGACTCTAGCGTCTTAACTGTTGAGAGTTAAAAATTCATGCTCCGCGGGAATTAAGTATACATATCATAGACAAAATTCAGCCACAAGTTGACGTGAGTAGCCCACTCTTTATAGAAGAAAACTTTGCTTGAAGTTTTGATAGCTTTTTTATTTCATTTCTGACTTTTTTGTAAACTGATAGACACATCAATAACAATTAGGTAATGCGGTCATGTGTAGTAGATGAAAAACTTATTAGTGGTGGGCATTTGTGTAGAAATTACTACGCGTAAGTTGGTTTGTCATCTTTTCGTTTGTAACCAATAATTCTGTCAAATCTCAACCGATTTCTGAAAACGGTGCGTCACTGTATTCGCAATGAAAAGGGCTTTCAAATGATGTGCCACAACTGGGGTAGTTGCATTTGAAATTTTTATGTTGGGGTTGCTAGATTAGGGGGATGTACATATCGAGTTGGCTTGACTGTCAAAAAAGCTCCCCCCAAGAACAAAAATCGACGGGTCTCGGCGAATTTTGAAATATTATTCGGTTTTCCAATTATAGGGGGGGGTCAAATTTTCGTTGGAATACCCTGTATAACCACAGAAAGTGGTTTAACCAACAAATTTTTAGTTACGGAAATCTTTCAAAATACGTATATTTTAAATTTAACTGTAGATGTAAATATCTAATATATAAAATTCTCGTGTCACAGTGTTAGACGCCATACTCCTCGGAAACGGCTTGACCGATTTTTATGAAATTTTATACGTATATTCGGTAGGTCTGAGAATCGGTCGTAATCTATTTTTCATACCCCTAAGTGATAAGGGTGGTCCACCCCAAACATTTTTATTTATTTATTGGACAAAAGTTTTAATTTTTTTTTTTTGATGTGGCATTCAAAAATACATACAACGCTTAATTTTCACCCTTCTATGACAAACCCCTATTTTTGAATAGCCATTTTAGTAATTTAATCATTTTTAACCCTGCTCGATAACTGATCGATTATCACTAGATCAGTTATCCCCGCCAGGCGTCTACCGGTGTCACTTCTCACCACAAACCTAGAAAAAATATAGACAGCGTTGGTTCATGATATAGGTCACGTAACAGGTGCCGTGTTTTCTATGGACCTAAGGTCCAGAAAATTGGTATTTTATTTGCTTTATGTTGACGGTTGTGCAAATATGATGGCTGCATTGAAATATGAAATTAAGTAACTTGCTGTCATTTTAAATGTCATTAAAGAATGTGACATGAATATGACCAATCACAGTAAACAAATGAGATTCACGCTACAATACAACCAACGTAAATTGGCATAAAAACCAAGTTTTAGTGAATCTGGACCTTTTAGGGCAGCCATTAATTAGCGGTTGCCGGCAATATGACACTGACACAGTCTATGTTTTTTATAAGTTTGTGCTTCTCACCCAGTAAACAGCACGGAGTAGTTTATCACTAGATAAGTTATCCCTGCCAGGCGTCTACCGGTTTCACTTCTCACTCAGTAAACAGCATGCAGTAGGGATGAGAACGAAGCCGACTACCAAAATATTCACTAGAAATAATTTATATGGCAAAACAACGTTTGCCAGGTCACCTAGATGTTATAATATAAACTTACATAGTTCTGCATATAAGATTGTTTACTTTTGTGTGTAAGTATGTGAAAATGATTGTTAAAATGTGGGGTTAGAATAGCAAAATAATGTGTTTTACAATTGCTTCTTAAAATTTATTATTTTATTTGAGGAAAATTTAAATAGTAAAAGTTGATATTCTACTTCTATTCTTTTATTTTTCGAGATTTCTGTACCTAAAGACACCAAAAATTTGATTATTTTACGGTGAGAAATACGACGACCTTATATATCATCTGAGAGAAACATGTTTGAAATTTGGGGTATTATTAAAGAGAATAATAAATAAATATTATTTTAGTTTCACCGCTTCATGTGATCTATATATAAGTAAATTTTTGAATGATTTCTACTAATTAAGCTAAGGTGCCGTCTATTTTAAAAAAACATATAAGTTTATTTTAGAGAATTTTTTAAATAGATAGATGATCACGTAGGACCTATTGGTTCTTGAAACATAAAAATATGTAGTTAATAAATAACCTCCCCCTACTAGGAAATATTGCAAAAACAAACTATGTCCTTGTTCACCGCACAAATTTATTGATATTGATCTGTTATTGATAAATCCATGCATGCAAATTGGTGGTAGAAGATTTCTTATAAATTAATAAATTTCAAAAAGTGTAAGTACTGCCCTATTACGTATAACATTCGTTTTTTCCTCGCCAGATGTCGGTTCCGTCGCGAGGAATAAATTCCGAATTTGCCATGGAATCGACAGCCGCCCTTCCCGAGCTATAAATCGAAGTTGGCGCACTATCCGTTAAAAATTCCTCGGGAACATAGTGTGTGGCCGGTAATAAATTGTTGTCCTTACAGGCACCCCGCGAACCAGCGGTGAAGCACCTAACAGGACATAAATAATGTAAACTTGCACTTCTGTATCACTCCGTTTATTTTATTGCTCTCGCGTTCACCTGGCCGATTTATCAATAAATTTGCATATCCGAGTGCGTATGGATCCGTACAGGGTGTCCCCTGCGTCAGTAGCAAAAAACGTGTGTCAAATTTGACATTTCATACGGTATAAACGATATTTAAAAAAATTGTGTCAATAAAGCTCCTTTAAGCTACCATAACATTTCTTGTTCATTAGAATATTCAATATTTTTTAAAATCTTTATGCCAAATTTAAAAAATTGTTGAGATTGCAGAGGTTGTTTAATCTTGCTTTAGGTTTTTACTTCTCACAAATAAAATAAGATAGCAAAATAATAATAATTATTTTGTTGTTTTTACATTTTTGAGTTATCCGCGCGTTTTGCACGAATAAATAAAGAATGTTTGGGGAACCTACGGCGGTTCGATAGCAGATAGCGGGACTTAAAAAAATTGATTTCGAGGCCTAGTGAAGGACATTAAAAATTAATCGTATTTAAACGGATTTTTCACTAGAACCTTACACAGATGATATCTTGGGAAAATTGGTTTAGAAAGTAGGTATATCGTCTATATTCTAAGGAGATACATTTTGATTAAGAAGAAAATGTCTCTTGATGATTAGGGCGTCAATCACGAGGCATTTTTTTATGGTATGAAAATATTGCTCCGCCCATTGAGAAGTACACGTGAAATATTGTCCCATTGAGATACGAGGGAACCAAAAAGTATTAAATACCCCAAAGTTTTTCTGAGGGCCAAGGAAAAAAAAGGAAGGATTGTCCTATTTCTAAAAGGCTCTGCGGATGAACGTGGATAAGTATCCGATGCCAACGTAGATATTTAGCATCTTTTATGAACTATGAAGATATTTTTATTGTCCTAAGCTTAAAATAACTCTTAAAGTAGGATTCTGGTTATTATATTACTTCATTAACCACAAGATAGTAATATGGAGAAATATGAACCGTAGAAACGATTTATCAATTGTTTTTTCATTACAGTTATAACTTTTACATTTGCCATTTTTTTCTTTCTTAAAGTACGAAAATGTAATAAAAATAATTAACCAATTCACAATCAGAAGAACAGTACAGAAGACACAAAGAATATACATATGGTTCAGTATATACCATTTTGGCAAATGCATACATACCTATATTTTTTCTAAGTAAAACATTGTTCTTTGCCTTTGCTCTTAATAAGTTTTAAATCGAATACTTACTTGAATGTAATTATTTTAGTAGGGTAAACATGCACCTTCAATGTTTGCGCTTTTTCTCGAAGTAGATTATGTAAAACAAAAAATCACAAAGGAAAAAGCACTCCAAAATCCTAATTTCAGAAAAATTGTTACTCAAAATATTTTTGGTTTGTTGCGTACAAACGCCCTGTGTTTAAACCAAACCAAAATATTTAGATACTCTTAAAACGCTCTAAGTTTCAATAATGCAGCATTACTGAAAGATATTGGCAAAATTCATATAAATTGTGTAACCCCGATGGAATGGTACCTTAAAACACCTTGTATATATTTGAGTCTTAAACTATGTAAACAAGAATTTGCCCCCACAAGCATTTCCAAATAGAAACATTTTGATATTTTTTAATGAAATTTTGTTCAGCCTCTAGATAAATTCTTTAAAAATATACCATTATTTTAATTTACTAAACATGTATTTTCTATATATTCTCGAAGGAGAATTATGGAAAACTAAAAATTACAAAGGAAAATAGGACTTCAAAATCCTAATCTCGGAAAAATTGTTACTCAACATATTCTTGGTTTGTCGCGTACAAACGCCTTGTGTTTAAACCAAACCAAAATATTTAGATACTTTTAAAACGCTCTAAGTTTCAATAATGCAGCATTACTCTGAAAGATATTGACAAAATTCATATATATGAATTCATAACCCTGATGGAAAGGTACTTTAAATCACCCTGTATATATTTGTGTCTTCAACTATATAAATAAGAATTTACCCCCACAGCCATTTCCAAATACACATTTTGATATTTTTTAATGAACAAAGTCAGCCTCTAGATAATTTCTTTAAAAATATACAATTATTTTAATGTGTTAAACATGCACCTTCTGTATTTGGACTATTTCTTCAAGAAGAATTATGTAAAACTAAAAATTACAAAGGAAAAAGAACTTCAAAATCCTAATCTCAGAAAAATTGTTACTCAACATATTCTTGGTTTGTTGCGTACAAACACCCTGTATTTAAACCAAACCAAATTATTTAGATACTCTTAAAACGCTCTAAGTTCCAATAATGTAGCGTTAATCTGAAAAATATTGACAAAATTCATATAAACTGTGTAGTCCCGATGAAATGTTGCTTTAAAACAACCTGTATATATTTGAGTCTTAAACTATGTAAATAAGAATTTACTCTCACAAGCATTTCCAAATATAAACATTTTGGTACGTTATAAATGATACCTATATCATAATCATATCAGAATAATAGTTAAAATGTAAAATAACTATTATTTGCCTCCTCTCACCTGTGAATAAGACCATACGTCTCAAATACTAAGTGAATTGAATTGAATCAATCAGATCGGCAGCGAGTTGTCCAACTGCTGCCCTAATCTTAACTGTGAACAACAATGAAAATTCACACGCGTCGAAAAGTAATTCCGGTGGAAATGTGACATTAAAGTCGTTTTAAATATGCAAATGAATTTCTGCATGTTGTACTCGTCTATAAAATAGTATTTGAAAAGTTTATATCACTTCTTAATTGATTAAAATTGGTATATAATTATTATATTTTAAATCAAAGGGTTTCAAGATTATAATTTCAAACCAAGCGCGTAGGCTGCGATCGTAGTGCTTCTTCATGTCTATTGTTGAGTGCGACGGCCCTTCAGGTAATAACAGAGTTTTAAAATTAATTACTTTAGGTGATTTTTGTGAATATAGTTTATTTAAAAGTGCCGCATGTGTTCATCAGTATCTTTGTGACATTATTTCGCTGGAGACTACCAATATATTGTTCTAATTGACAATTTTAACGGCAAGTATCTTTGTTATGTTTATTCACAGTTGACACTTAATGTATTGCATTGCAAAAAATGTTACCTGCTACTTTTTCTGTGGTAATAAATCTTTATTGATGTTATATTTATACTAAGTGTTTCAAGGTCAGTTATTTACTAGATTTATTTACTTACTGATCCTTTACACAAGGTTTTTAAATTGTTGTTATTGTTGTCTATGTATTAAGGTAGTTTACAACAAACAAACATTACCTACAATTTATGTTCAGGAGCTGCGTATTCGCCACCTGAGTTATTTTATAAATATTTGCAATGTTGCAATATTAAATCATATACAATGTGGTCATTGTTATACAGGGTGAGGAGAAAGTCAAGCAATATGGCTACAATTTGTTAACTGTTCATTTTCCGAAAGAGTGTGCCAAATAAAAGTTGATAAGCAACAGATACGTTACATTTATGTAACCTTCAGTTTTTATTACGGCATCAGGGGTCAGCGTGGAATACGAAATTAAAAAAAATAATAAATGGTGACCAATGCTTTTTTGCCTTTTTTGGAATCGTGTTTTTGCTTGTGTTGGAATAACATGTTATAGGTAGGTTGTATAACAAAATTTTTGAGAAGAATGCTTTTACGTCTGAACGCTTAAAAATATTGAACAGGTAAAAGCTGTACTGAAAGGATTGATGATTGAATGAAATTAGAAAAGTAATAAAACAAAAAACCAATAATTGTCAGTTGGCAATCAATATTTTGTGTTTATAAAAATATCACAAAGATTTGGTAATATGTTCAATTTACTCAATTTATAATATGTATAGTGTTAGAAAATACATCTAATAACACTATTAAAAAATGACATACTCGGTATTATCAAAGCTCTTAGTGATAATACCTAAGTGAAAAATGAATAGTTAACAAGTTATAGCCATATTGCATTTCTTTTGCTCCGCCCTGTATACCGTATAGAGTGTTTTTTATAAGTGAGTACTACTTTATACTTCTATATTTTCAGGATTATTAACAATAATAAACTAAGTAAAACATGCTTACTATTAAAACTTCCTGAATTTCTATAAAATCCGTATTTCCTGTATTTTCAGAACAAGGCATTTTTTTATCAATTTTAATATACAGTATGTCTGATGATTATGTCTCATAGTTGGAAACCTTAAAGAGTTTTAAATAGACGATATACATATATAATAAATAATAATAATTTAAAAATAACTGCAAGCAGAGTACTTATTGTTAAAAAGGATCGCAATTATGAAGTTTTAGTTATTATTTTACAAAACAAAATAATAATATTAGTCAGGTGCGTTAAAATAAAGTTATAGGTCTCGGATTTATGTCTAAAATAGCAGAACAAAATGATAATTAAATAAAAACCATTGACTTCAGATCAGGACTTACAGTATCATGAAATTTTTCTGTGTCTACCTTTCTCTTTTCTTATTTTTATTATACTTATTTCAGTTTGTTATTTTCCACAACTGAACACCTACTGCTCTTTTGTGGGCTTTAATATCCAGATGTATATATTTTTTTTATTTTACTTCAATAGATAAGGATGATTTTTTTCTTATACATACAGGTGTCTACTTTTATTTGTGTACAAATCCGTAAAAACTTTATTCAAGATAATCTAATAAATATTTTAAATGGCAACAAAAGTCGCTTCTTCTGAATTCTGATCCTACCACGGCTTTTATGATGGCGATCCAAGACCTGTTATGATTTTTTATACCCCCGAAATTTTATAAAAACGTTTAGCGATTTTTTTATTTATATTTTGATAAAGTGGTGTTAATCAAGACCGCTCTAAACCCCTATGTGTGAAATTTGAACAAACACTATACAGAGTGTTCTTTTCTACTCGATCTTAAAGTTTTCTTTTTGTAAAAATTCGTAAAAACTTTATTTTCCGAAATAACGCAACAAATATGTTTATGCTTTAAATGTCAACGAAAACCGCTACTTCCAATTCTATCACGGCGTTTAAAATGGCGATCCAAGTTCTGCTATGATTATTTTTATAGCGATATTTTATTCAAAATCTGATATGGTGGTTCGATGCCATTTAAAACAAAAAACAAAAATGTTTTACAAATTGTTGTAAAAATAAAACTTTAAGAACGTGTCGAAAAAAAACACTGCATAGTTTTTGTTAAAATTTCACACATAAGGGTTCTGAGATGACCCGAGCAACACCGCTTTATCAGATTTTAAATAAAATATCGCTAAACGTTTTTATTGAATTCGGGATCGCCATCTTAAACGCCGTGATAGGATTAGAAGTAGCGGTGACATTCGATGACATTTAAATCAAAAGAATATTTGTTGCGTTATTTAAAAATATTAAGTTTTTACGAATTTTTACAAAAATATAACTTTAAGAGCATGTAGAAGAAATCACTCTGTATAGTTTTTGTTCAAATTTTACACATATGGGTTTTGAGGGGTCCTGATTTTTCACTTCATCATATGTTAAATAGAAAAATCACTAAACGTTTTTATTGAATTTCGGGGGTATAAAAAAAATCATAGCGGGTCTTGGATCGCCATCTTAAATGCCGTGGTAGGGTCAGAGAAAGCGGTTTTCCATGTCATTCAAAATAAAAAAAAAAATATTTTGATTATCTTATAATAATGTTTTTACGGATTTGTACACAAATAAAAGTAGACACCCCCAACTAGCAAAATAAATTTTATAAAGGTTGTATAAAATGCTATAATATAAACCTTATAGGAGCTTCAAATTCATATAACGTAGTTAAATGCCTTTATACGATCGTAGAATCGAAAAGGGCCCACTTTTATAAAACACTTTGGTAATGTAACAGTTCTATAAAAAATGTATACAACACTTTTAAAACAATTTTATACAGCAACTATAAAAACGTTTTGTAGGCTGTATTTTGGTAGTATTTAAAGAAACATTATATTTTTTAGTGAAGAATATTAGAACCAAATCATTTTAAGATTGGTGTATAACGCAGATTCATAATTATTTGTACTTATATTTAAAAACGGGGTCACTCAATGGCGATCATTTGTGTAAATGGTAGATAGGTATAATACTTACAATATTATCATTTCAACAATCAGTGTTTCAACAACGAAAATTTTATTGCACCGCAAATTTTATTGATAAACTATATATATGTTTGTGACAAAAAAATTATGCGCTTTAGTTTAGACCACATTTGCTTTAAAATTATAAAAAATAAATTTAAAAAATATTAAAATTATGCTTTCTTTAATTTATAATATCGTTGTGTAATTATATTTAATGATCTTGTTATAAAATAGTCTTCCAAAAATAGCAAAATTACGTTTTAGATATAATTTTAATAAGGCTTTCAACTAATTTTCCATAATGGCGACAGTCGCTATCCAACAAATATTCATTTAAAAATGGCGATTTATAATACAATGATTTTATTCCACATAAAACCATAACAAAATATTTTAGTGTAAATTAGAACTTTATACGATAAAATAGTATAGTTATATTTAAAAATGTGTGCGCGCAAGTAGATAAAAGGTCTGTTCCAACAACATCAAGAATCGATTCCGAACCGTCCAGAACTATTCAGTCAGTTCAGTTGTTAATATGCTTTAGGTAAAAGCGACGTAAGACTGAGCTGGTCAAATGTTTCTGACAGTTCTGAACCAGTTGTCAATGGCTGTTGGAACAGACCTAATGTTGAAGTTGCCAAGTTTTATAAAAAATTTGAAATATTATAATACTACCATTACCTATATTCATATTGTTAGGTATTAGCTAAGTACCTATTATTAGTTAATTATAATAATAGGTATTTAATTTAAACTAACCTAATTATTGCATTACAAAAAAATTAAATCAAAGTTACTTTCTCGTACTGGTTTTTCGTATTTTTTCGTAGCCATGAAGCGTTTTTAATGAGTTCTCGAACATGGACACCATCATTATTTATATAATAAAACCTATAAGTAAAATTGAACGTCTGCACGTTTGACTGGAAACGTTACTTTCAAGAATTTGTTTGTATTCTTTCTTGATTAGAAATATATATATACCTTAGGAGTTCAAAAATTAAGGTTAGGTTTGGAATTTTATTACACGGTATATACAATAACTATGTTTTCTCAAGTCACAATTTTGTTCTATAACAGATTTATTTTTATAAATCTATTATAGAACACAACTATAAAAGTATTTTATAAATAAACGCATTTCGGGGCTAAAAATAATTTTATTAATTTCCTTATATATCCTTAATAAAACACGTTTATACAACTATTTTATAAGATTATAATTAAAAATCATTTGCCTAAGTATACAACTCGTTCACAATATGTTTACAATCCTTATATATATATTTTTTAAATGTTATATAACGTATTATAATACTTTTATAACAATTTTAAAGAACTGAAAATTATTTGTTCTATATAACACGTTTTAAAAACTATTATAAAACAATTTTATACAATTACTTTCTTCAGGAACAAAATTATGGCAATTATTTACTCTATAAAACCAAACTGTTCATTAAACAACGCAATTCGATAGTTATAAAATAATTCGCTTCTTTTAAAGTTCCATTTTGCTAGTTGGGCCTGTATACAGGGTGACTCAAGTCAGTAAGGTCTATTGTTCGTTTTCGATTGCTTCTTTGATTTTCAATTTATTAGATAGGTATGTCGCATCCAATATGACTAGCATCAATCAAGAACGAGCTATCCCTATAGCTATAGTCTTATGTCTTCCGCCAACCATTATACAGGGTGTTTCTGAAATTAGTACTTTTCTTAAATGGTGTTATAGAGGATGCGAAAATAAACAATTTCAGAAAATATTTGTTTATTTAGTGGATAAAAAAAATAATGTATTAACATATTTTTAAAAGTTGAACGTCCTCTATCAGAAAAACGAAGCGCCGTGGAGAACCATGTCAGGAGACTCCTATTTTTTCATGCTCTATAATTTCCCAAAGTTAAGTTAGTTGAGATACAAAATATATGTATAATATTTGTCGGATTAGTGACGAACAAAAAAAATACGTTTTCTGTAAAATCTTTTAATACAGAAATATACAGTGGTTCAAATAATTCTTCCGTACATCTCTGTTATCTCACCTGATTTAAAAATGGCAACAAATTAAGCAGTAGTGAGGTCGATTTAGGGTTTTTCAGAAACAAGTAATTAAATGAATTTTGTATTTTTTTTCTTAAATGTATAAATCTATAAGTACTGATATAGATCTCTGTCACTTACACCTTAAATCCTAGTATGGGCGGAGTTTGAGATGTTTTTCTTCAATAAAAATGTTTTATGGGGTGGTCCGACCAGACACTTTTACACTTTCATCTGTTATTTTTATGTATAGATAGGTAATAGTACTTTTTATTTCTGGAAATAAAAATGAACCGCAACGTCTATACGAGACACTTACCCTGCCTTCAACTATTTACGGCTCGAATGAACTTTTTAATATACGGAATTAAAAATTTATCACCCCATTAATGGTATTACCCCCGCAATAAAAATAATACAGGTATAACAGTCCGGAGTACAAAATGATTCACTAATCAAAATTATATGACCAATAATAAAGCGATAACTATCTATTTTATGCTCTTTGTCTTAAGAAAACATAAAATCCAAAGTCATGAATTTTTATTGGGGCCTTTTTTCGTGGTAGGCCTCTTTCAGGGTAATTTGAGGAACAGAAACGCATCAACGCCTCGAGAAGCAGCCATTACTTGTCGATACACATCGAGATAGCTGCGGATAGTCGATTGTTTTATCGGGGTTCGGGGCAATAATCATTAGTGAACAACCTGAGAGAACATCCGAGCAACTGGGCTCCTACATCTGATAGCCGTCCGGTCGACAGTCGACTGTTTTACGTGCCTGCGCCACCTTCGATTCGTGATAGGAATTCGACGGCTCGCCATCGGATTCCTGAAAACAATTGCACAAAAATATGTTTCTAATTTTGTTCGGGTTGTTATTTCCCAACATTCTTCAAATACAATCTCTAAATACTTAATGTCAGAGGATATTTTATATAAATTTATTGTTTTTTTTTTCGTTGCCTCCAGGATTAGATAGAGCGTCATGTGTACCAAATGCGTACATCAGTTTCAAAATTTAAATATATGATTAATTCAAATATAGTTGCCTTTATTATAAAAAGAAACCTAACGAATATTTTGACTTCCAACAGATAACCGCATTTTTGTTATATAGGTACGGGGAGATTCAAAACGTAACTAAAAAAAATTTGAATGTACAGGTGACTCTTTCAAATGCAATTTTGTAAAAAAAATCAATCATTGAAAAAGTTTTAAAAATACACTTCTACACGGCCTTGAAAACTGGTCCACTGTAGAACCTGATAAAATTGCAAAACATGCAATCGGCGACCGAACAAAAAATGGAAAGAAATTCCCAAGAAAATAAATAAATAACGTTTTATAACATCTGTTTTATACAGCAAATTCAACTGCTGCCGCTATTACTAATTATTAATAGAATTCATTTGTGATTTTAATTAATGAAATAGCTTGACATACCTGATGTTACAATACAATTTTGGGCCCGTCTTACGGGGTTTCGAGAAACTAACACAAATGTTTCTGCTTCTTCTCCGTTTTGAACTCATAAGTTATTGGCAGCAGCTATGATACGTTTGCGCGAATTATCAATAGTAATAACAATAATAATAATAATCTTTATTTATCCTGTAGGACATTAAACAATGTATAGGACATGTCAAACACAATTAGACTAGTAGCACAAACAGAATAGAATTTACCTACATGAAATTATCTTCCATAAACTCATTAGTGCCATAATAACATTTCTTACCTAGTAAAGATTTCAACTTAGATTTAAACAATTTTAAGTTATTTAAATCTTTAAGGGCTCTTGGAAGATGGTTAAATAATTTGATACCCTGGTATGCTGGCGAGAATTCATATTTTGCGGTTCTATGAACTGGTATACAAAGTGTATCAGCATGACGCGTTCCATAGGTATGGTGGTATGATAATGTATTAAATTTATGGAGGTTACTTTTAACAAATAAAATACAATTTAAAATGTAAACACAAGGCACTGTAAGTATCTTATAATTTGAGAATAACGGTCTACAAGATGAGTCGGGTTTAATATTAAAGATCATACGAATAATACGTTTCTGTGCTATAAAGATACGATTTTCATAAGCCACACCACCCCACAATACAATATTACAACTAATATGACTAAACACCTACTGTAATAAACATCGATCACGCAGTCCAACGGCATAGATTTTTTTATCATATTGATAGCATAGTCGGATGCATTTAATTTTTTACTTAAAAAATCAATATGGTTCGTCCACCTTAAATGACTATCCAAATGTAAGCCGAGGAATTTCACAGAATCTTAGCATTTAACTACATGATTTTGACAGGACAAGACCAGCACATCAGGATTCAAATTACTATGAGCGTCTTATTAATATTAACCATAAGGCCATTAACATGACACCAATTTATGAAGCACTGAAATATAGTTTGACACATTGAAGTAAGTTCGTCAAGGTACCGTGCTGAGACCGCTAAGGATGTATCATCAGCATAAAGAATGATTTTGCTAGCACCCAGATTTTTAGGTAAGTCATTTATAAAAAGTAAAAACAATAGCGGGCCCAACACAGAACCCTGTGGAACACCTGAGTCAACAGAATGCAAAGCCGATTTACATTGTCCTACTCTAACTGACATATAGTAGGTATCCACTTCGGTACGATACACCTCCTTTTTTAAATATCTCCACAAAAAGAAGTGCAAATGATTTAAAGTTAGGAGATCGTGGAGGCCATGGTACCGGTCCTTCTCGTCCAGCCCCTTGGTATTAATGCTTGAACACGCTGTACATATTACGGATATAATTGAGCCTCGTGTATGATATACCACACTGCTGCAATATGCCGCAGACTTCCTGGACATCCATCTCTTCGATTTGGTTTCAAATTTCCCTCGCTTTGCACTCACTGCACAAGGTCAGAGGCAAAGTTGAGTTGTTAAAACTGATCTGATTTTAAACAAAAATTTAAAAATTATATTTATATTGGACTAATTTAGAGAAACAAATATGTAAACAAAAATTTTTTTAAATGTCATCTGAAGATGAGTGCTGTCTCGAAACGATCGTAATAATAAATTTCTATGATTGTATAGTATTTTAAACTATGGTTTTATTATTTTGACCAATCTCCAGGAAATATTTTATACATTGCTATGCCATGGTCAGTCAGTTGGAAATATTATTTATGATAATAATTAGAATATATTGCACTGGTAATGACACTCTTTAAATGGAATTTGGTGACTTATTTTGAACTGCTAGTTCTTAGTTAGTCCACTCATCAATGAAATTTCTAATGGAAACATCCAGCAGTTCAGAAACTGTTTTCAGGGAATGTTATTATTTTAATAAATTGCACGTACAATTTGCACAAAATCTATATACACACACTTTCTCATGTATTATAGTATAAAATAAAATAAAAATACATATCTAATAATATATTGGTGGTTATTATTACCTATATTAGGTACTTAATATACCAGTAGGTATATTTATTAAAAAAGGTCCTTGTGTATAATGTATACGAAAAACGGGCAGTATGCCCTTCCTTTTGTAGTGTTGATCACAAAATTGCTAAATGCTGTTATACAATTAACAGTTTCAAATCGTTTACGATATGATTAAAGTAAGTTACCTACTGCATTATGCTTGGTGCATGATGTTGCAATATATTTCAACGATAATGCAGATTTTCTTAGCAAATTTTTTTTATTGATCGATTTCCCTCACTGTACAATCGTTTGCAATAATAATGACACTCTCTTAAAGCAGTTTTTGAACTTCTGGAAGTTCTGAATAGAAATTTCATTAAATCTCTCTTAGTAAGTGAAACAATTAATAACTAATGTTAAAAATTTAAAGCAGATTTCAATATGAATACGTCACAAGTTCAAAATAAATCGCAAAATTCATTTTAGTGAGTGTCATTAATATTGCAAATGATAGTACATACCTTCGGAGATATTTGCAAATTTCTGTTATTTTGGCATTTTCGTCATATCTAGAATGTTATTAAATCTACCATTGATATTGTCACGGATTTCCCAATCCGTCTTTTTCTTACTGCCAGAAAAACAATCCGTTAATTAATTACTTATCTTTATTAACTACTCAGTACACTACTGAACACTAATTACAACTCAACTAAACACTTATTTAATTAATCACTTTGATCTCTCAAACTAAACACTTCAATTCAGACTGTAATACAAGACCAACTAACTCGGCCGTCTATTCTTCTTTTATAGACCCAACGAATTCCAGGTAGGTATATTCTAGTATCTCTAGATCCATTTTCCCGAACGACTCCAATGCTTCTCGTCGATTTCCCAATTTTCCAGTCCCGTCTCGATCCACGGCATTTTGTTTAACAGAATCGTGTAGGGGCGATCGGGGCAATCTTAACATTTCGCGGTGCCACAGTCGTCGATTTGGGTGTGAGTGAGGCAAATTCCGTGATAATATAAACAGTTAAAAGAAACAACAAATTTGGCTTGACATGTGTCAAATATTGTTATGTTTTGTATCCACGGTAAATTTGACCCTGTATGTGTTTTAACGGTACTATCATTCGCACAATAATTAGTCAATATAACCATGGAGCAAATGCAAATTAATTACTATTTCTTCGTATTAAGCAAATATTTCAATATATTATACTATCACTATACTCTTAAACGTGCATACTCTATAATACACTATGTTGTTCTAGATCTTGACAAAGGACATCTCCGATTTCGTGACCTGTAACCTGTCTTTGACCCACATGTAAATGTAAGTAATATTTTTGTTGTTGTTTTTTTTCTGAGTGTTGGTAAAGTGCCTAAGAAATTAAAAAATTCTACGAACGTGATCCTAAAAATACAAATGTAGATACAGCACAGTAGAGGCAATAATCGTATCAAAATAATTGCAATATAATCATCGAAATAACGGTGGCAAAGGCCCGTTCTAATCACTGTGAAGCCTCTGAGCCGTTAGGCCATCAATATACCAATTACAGTAATTACAGATTACTGCCGATATCGGATATCTGCCCATTCACTAATTGATTTTTTATTAGACGCCCGTATGTGCCCCGTCCGGTTCATTGAGCGTATCGAACTGTTGATTAGGGCATTAATTGGTTTAATATGGAATTTAATTATGTGTTGGCTTTTCGGAGAACCGGCTTTCATTCGTATTTATGATTTAAGGCTTTTCCATGGAAAATCCGTAATAACATTTTATTAAAATATGTCTCGTTACAATATTTTTTTGTTTCGAAATTTATTTCTTAAGATCGCCGTATTTCTCGCCGTGAAATGATCTGGATTAGGTAGCAAAATCTATGAAACAATGTATTTTTTTTAACTGTAGATGTACGGTGGCCGCATCATAAATGTTTCCAACCTGATATGTATATTGAATACTTTTAATGAGGTGAGCTGGTGGATTGTTAATAGGCATTTTGGCATCCATGGTTAGGTCATATATAAATGTATCAATAATTGTTTTTGCCTGATGGGTAAGCGGTTATGATGCCGAAAGTTATTATTTTATTTGAGGAAAATTTAAATAGTAACAATAAATAAACAAAATATCAAAAATTGTATTTTTGTGTTTACTTTTGCTCTACATGTTTTTCTTTTCATGATTTTGATACCTAAAGACGCCACACGAAAAAAAGACTATACTGTTCACAAGATTACTATTCTTAATTTAAGATGTCGTTGTACTCATATATCCGCAAGAATATGTGTTATTAAACAGGAGAACTGTTATACTTAAACTGCAAAACTCTGATTTTCTTGTCTCAATAATAACGTGTTGTTAACGTTAGTAGAATTACTCAACTTTATTCAAGAACAGTTTCTAAACTACATTTAATACTAACTTATACTTATTGTAAGATTTTATTGATTTGATTAAAAATCACACATTAATGAGATTTGTACATTCAGTACTTACTGAAAGACTTTATTCAATGCAATGACTATTATATTCAATGCTACCTGAGACTTATTGTAAGATTTTACTAATTTGATTAAAAGCACATATTGAAATTTGTTACATTCAGTACATATTGAAAGACAAATATTAAATGTGAACTAAAAATATATTAATTTTGATTTTACATAGTTATTATTAAATCAATAGTTTTTCGCCCTTATATCAAAATTTTCATTGAACTAAATTCACTTTATTCTAAATAGATATACATTTACAAATACTATATGACCACCACCACCACATGATTGACTGTACTCAATAATCTCAATATTCTCAATATTAGAACAATTCCGATTGAGTCTATGAAGACAAGAGTTATTGAAATAATAGCTTAATTCTCACGATAAATATTTAATGATTACAGTTTAGTGATATTCTTCTGTTAAGAAATTTGATCTTACGATTTAGTAAAATAATATACTTCATGTGAAAATATCACTTTTACTTAAATTAGTAATATAACCTTTCTTATTATTCACAGAATTAACAATACTCTGATGAAACTTCATTTCGGTAATGCTTCCCAAGAGTGTATAATTTCTTGCGTCAAAATTTTTCTTTTATTATACAGGGTGTTAAAAAAGAGTGTAAAATATTTCAGGAGGTAATAGTATGAACCAAAATAAGCAGATATGTCAAATATGGGTCCGCAAAGTAACGGTTGCGGAGATATGGACCACTATTCGTTTTTCAAACATTTTATTTTATTAAGAATAAACCGACAAAGGAAGCTTTTAACAAACAAAAAACCAAAGTTATAGAAATTGTGCCCTCCGTCCATTTCCAAGCAGGCACGACATCTTCGTCTCAACGATATTCGAACTCTTTCGAAAACACCCTCCTTGGTTTGGATTTATTGACACTTTTGATTAATCCGTAGCTGCAGCTCTTCCAAGCTATTTATATGAGTACCATACACTAATGTCTTCAAATATCCCCAAACAAAGAAATCTAGAGGGTGCAGATCTTGGAGGCCATAAAACAGGTCCGGCCCTTCCTACCCATCTATGTGGAAAAGTTTGGTGTAAATGCTCTCTTACGGCCATGCAAAAATGAGCTGGAGCACCATCATGCTGGAACCACATTTGTTGCCTCTGATTCAAAGGAATGTCTTCCAAAAACTCATACAGTGTGTTATGCAGAAAGTTGAGGTAAGCAGCGCCTGTTAATCGATTTGGTAAAACAACAGGACCTAGAAACCTGTTACCTACAATACCCATCCAAATGTTTAACGAAAAACGTGCCTGATGTACAGATTCTATTAGAGCGTGAGGATTTTCGTCAGCCCAAATATGCGTATTGTGAAAATTAAACACTCCATTTCCTGTGAAGCCGGCCTCATCAGTAAAAAGAATGTTTGTAAGAATAAGAGGGTCTTCAGCATCATGACGTAGAAACCAGTGGCAAGAAACCAAACGTGCTTGATGATCATTTATTTAAGGCCTCGTTGCACATGGTATGGATAAAGCAGTTGTTTGTGAAGGATTCTCCAAACAAGAGTACCACTAATTCCTACCGCGGCTGATATTCTCCGCACACTCGTACCTGGATTCTGCTCTACCAGTGCTAGAATTTCTTCTGCTCTAGGAGTGGATACAGACCTTGGTCTTCCGGATAAATGGCACTGTTTGCTCAATTAACCGGTATTACGCAATCTTTGGTGAATTCTTCCAAACAAGCCTTGTGAAGGAATCTGGCGATAAGCGTCAACATAGAAAAGTAGCGCTTCGGTAGCGTTTCCATTAGCACGACCAATCGACCATACATGAAATGCATGTCTGTTAATTGTGCGTTAGAGTAACCAGCCATGGCGAAAGAAAATTTGTGCACTGAGAACAACTGTCAAATCGTACTGTTTATTTCACTAAACATCAACCAACTATTATAAGAAAATACACAACGTTTCTGCAAAATAAGAAAAGGGGCTATAAAACAAAACATTCCATATCTGCGCAACCGTTACTTTGCGGACCCATGTTTATTGAGACTTTTCTCCTTATTTTGGTTCATACTATACCTCCTTAAATATTTTACACTCTTTTTTTAACACCCTGTATTAATAATAATTCATTGCGATAAGTAATATTCTTCTCCGGACTAGTGGAAAATTTCATGAATTATTGTATATATTTATATTTTATATAATATAAAATTGATTTTTTTTCCTAGCATACAATTGATAATTTCGTATTATTCATACGAAAATTGAACAATTTTCGCCGAATATACAAGGAAATACAGTTGATTAAAGCTTAGTGTGATTTTATTTATAATGCTAAGTACCCTAATCTTAAACTATACAATTTTTGAATACCTATATCAAGATTGTATTTTAAGACTAGGCAACGTAATTGCAGGAAATCGTATTTAAATATTATTAACTATGTTTGTCTACAACACGCGTATGTTGTTCTGTCATCTGCAGGTACCTTTAATAACAATTCACGAATGGAGAACGAATCCGTTGGACGATATTTCTTAATTTCGACCAGGCCCAACACAAAAAAAAACTAATAAAACGAAAGTCCCCGGCTATAAATACAGTTTTATCGGAGTGATAACATTTCCCTGGTCTCAAAAATATTACACCCGGCAGTACATGTATTATTTTTGTCACATTCTTCAAAAGCGACATTAAGACCTTAAAACCGTCTCATCAATATTCCGCTCGGATTCTCCAAAATCGTTGATGTGCACCTTCTCAGAACGAGAGACGGGAGAAAATTTGAGATTTCTCGGCGTGTAGGTAAGTAAATCAACGCTACTACAAGACCGAGTACGTACAGGTGTTCCGATCCCCGAGATACCTCAGATTACTACCGCAGATAAGGGCTTTAATATTTATTTGACGTTTTTCTGTTGTGGGTATCGGGCATTCCTGTTCGCTTATTGATTTATGCCGTTTTCTATGGGTTCGAATTTTGGTCTTCGGGTCTTTGGAATTGTTAATTCGATTAGGTGTAGCTGCAATCAGTTGGCGAACTAATTTGCATTGTCAGAGGTCGATTATACATCCACAGGGTGATTCACAACTTTTTCGCCGTAAAATGATCTTTGTGGTGTTTTTTAGGTCCTGAAATCTCGAAAAATAAAACACGTAGAGCAAAAGTAATATCAAAAATAAAATTACTGATGTTTGGTTTATCCACTTTTACTATTTAAACTCTCCTCAAATAATATAATAACTTTTAACTTTTATTTGTATGTCACACATTGTTTCGCTATTCTAACCCCACATTTTAACAATTATAATAATAATAATAATAAGCTCTATTCCGTAGACACACTACAGTGTATAGAACAAGTCACACGATATATAATAGTAAATATATCACATTGTCAACAAATAAATGGTAAAGAACAAACTAAAATACAATAATATCACAAACAACAAAAATATATTGAAACTAAAGATGACATTCAAAATATTCTTACAAATTGTAAAACGAGTTAGCCAACAACATACGCCTAACAATTCTTTTAAAAACCGGAATGCTGTCAATTTGTTTGACCCTTGCTGGGAGATGATTAAATAGCCTTGGAGCCAAAACAATTGGACTACTTGCTGATTTAGTCAAATGATGTTGAGGGAAAAGAATATTATTTTGATTTCGGATATTGTATCCAATTTGACTGTCTGAGTATTGTGAAAATTCATTAGGATGAGTCTTGACATATGTAACGCATGCAAGAATATACATGGACACAACAACTGTCAATATTCCCAATTCATTAAACAATTAATTGACGGCAAGATTGTAGTCTTGACTTAAACAGCATGCTACGAATAATTCTTTTTTGTACTATAAGTAAGTTGTAAATGGTAGGACATAAGTAAGTTGTAAATGATAGGACAATTACCCCAACAAACAATTGAATATGTCGAGATTGGATACACTTGTCCGAAATATTTTTAAAACGTCAAGACCGACGAATTCTCTTAAATTATGAATCACATAATTTTGAGTAGCTAATTTCCTACAGAGGGATACATGTGAGTCTAAATTCTAGAGTTCTAAATGTCAAAACCGCAAAAATTTAAATTCTTATTATGAATAACGCCTTATTAGTAATAATACGTGATAGACAGGTAGGTAACAGTTAATCCGGTTAGCTCCACTATTTTGCATTAATTTTTCATTATTTCGCTACAAACTGCCAAAACTACAACATTTGCATTCATTATAACCACCCACTACCGACAAAACCCACCTCCTGTAGGTACAGCTAGATAAAATACCTATTTATTATAACAAAATCGAACGAAAGAAATAGATAATAGAAAACTTTTAATGTACCCGTGGCAGTCTTGCGCCATAACCTAGAAAACCATACTGGTGAACTATATTGTGGGAAAGTATCTGCACCTAACACAAATTTCTTTATTTAATAAGTATAAAATGTTTAAAAATAAAAAAAGGCACTAAAAATTGAAAAAGAACACAAAACTACAACATACTCTGATTTGGTAAACGTGTGGCGGACAAGTCGCATAGGCGGCGTTAAATAAGGATATGCCTAGCCCGAGAACATCAAGGGCAGGTAAAAAAATTCGAGCTTAAACTAGAGATGTGCAGTTTAATTATGTTACTGGCAGTGACCAGTTACCAAGGTCACGGCATAACACCAACCGGGAAAACCTAAAAAACACTTTCAACGTAAGAAGAACAAATATAAATGAAGCCGTAATTAAGGTTTTCTTTCTTCGTCGTTATCACTATATTACGTGTCTGGGTTTTGTATGAGTTAGTGTTGATTCATGGAAGAAATGTTTGTGACCGTTTTTATTTTAAACTAGATTTGATGCTAAATATTAGTATACCATTAATGTAAACAATAAGAAACGGTGAAGTGCCGATTGCATGTTCCTCCTTATTTTTTTTTTTGGATATTAATTTATCTATTGTGGTATAGGAGTGTCTATATGTATTGGTAACCTCTAATCTTCTATGATGTATCATTATCAGGATTGAGATTTGAACGTTGATTGTTGCTTTCAGAACTGCGTGTAGCATCTGGTAAGTGTGTCGAGATTCGGTAGTTCTCTTCAAAAAAATTTTATTTTGGAAGATTCAAAAGAAAATTTTCACTGTAAATTCAAAATTCATCAATCATTGACTCACACAGGATTTTTTAAGAGTTAGTTATTGCTAAAAATTGAACAGTTGCTCGCGATATCAGACGTAAATAGACGACGATCGGCATTCATTGTGGCGATGGTACTCCACGACCTACCTAGTTTTAATTAGCAGCCAGCCAACAAACGGTGATAAAGCATCGAGCACAAAGGTGAGTATCAGAGGGGGCCTCCTAAAACTTGATTTATAAAAGGAATCGAAGCGATTTTAATAAAGGGACGTCTCGAATTATGTCCCATATGTTATAATCAGCCAAGGGTGTGTGTATTCAACTGTTTAGGCGCGGACCGGTGTCGGCCGGGCGACTTGATGTACGAGATCGATTCGGAAAATAGAAAAAAGAGCGCGCCTCGGAAATTAAATATTCAAATTCATATCACACAGGTGTTAAAAATTAAAATGGAAAGATTTATTCTAGTGCCAGTTTGGATTATTTATCGCTTTTGAGTTAAGCTAGGCCCAAGTGTAGATATAAATTCATCTTCTAATTTTTGTGATTAGTAGGGATAGAATTATTTGGACGAAAGAAATTGTTGCTTTGAACAGTGCATTTCTTTAATTTAAAATAGAATATCTATATTAATGTTTACAATCTTGCCCTGCTTTGTCTTGGTCTCACGAGACAAGACAAGAAGAAGACAAGATTTGACAGCTGGAATTGCAACCCAAGACAACATTTAAAAAAGGGTTACGTGACAAAACAAGATATGCCACGGCAAGAAGTCTTACAAATATAAGAAGAGGTAATATTTAAGTGAAAATTTTCTGTAAAAATAAATATTGCATTTCTGTTGTAGGGTAATACTATATTTAAAGAACATTCAAACATATAGTTTCTGCAAGAATTCAGACGACTTATGTCACTGCTGTCGAGTCGTTACGCAATTGTTTTTATTGCCAATATAATTTTCGACAATTTGTCGCATTAAAAATAATCGTTGTTTGTAATTTAGTGTAATATAATTTTATTATTCTCAGTTGCAATTTCTTAAATATTTTGATGAAAATATAATGAACTATTAATTTGTTCGTATGACGTATTTCGCTTGAATTCTTGCCGCAACTATGTACAATTATTTTTTAAATAAAACTTTATTTAGATTCAGTTTTGCTGAACAGTAACTAATTATAAATTCCCTGCTACTTCAGTGAAAGAGCTCCGATTCTGTTTCGCCTATTTCGCCCATTTCTTATTATGAAAAACTGACCGTTTCTATACTTTATAACACCTACCAATTGATCACTGTAGAGTGTAGACGATCGACTATATCGATAGTTACGTGTGAGCTCCGAGCGGGACCATAGCCGACCGAGAGTAACCACCACTATTACCAAAATCCTAATAAAGTTCCATGTTTCTCATTTGTATGCAAACAAGACAAGACATAATCGAGCAGGAATAAGACTTTAAGGAAATTCTTGTCTTGTTTTGCAAGAATAAAACACCCAAATTTTCTTGGCTCAATCAACACTAATCTATACAAGTTGCCTCTAAAAGATATGTACAGAACACAAATTCCTGAGGCTAAACTATGATGATATAGGCCAATTTACCTTAGTCCAAATGTTTTTCGAAAGAGTCTGTAATTATTTCTTAATAATAGCATGATTCGCACGAAATATGGTAGTTAAGGGTTTGTTAGGATGAGAAATCGAGATCTGATCTTAGTTTTGGTGTACATCGCAGAGGGCGCCACCAGCCTACACTAAAGCTTTACAACTTCTTTGTACCTCGGTATATTAAATTTCTAGTTAAAAATCATGCTATTATTAAGATACATACTTACAAAAAAGTTTTAAAAAATAACAACTTTGATACCCTGTATTTCAACTATCGACTTTTGGAATGAGGTAAATTGGGCTAGATCCTCATATTTTAGCCTCATGGGTTTGGGTTAGTGTGCTTTTAGAGACACCCTGTATAATCAAATGTCAATATTAGACTTTCTGATATATTCTGTTTTGCACAAAAACAATTTATTTATATATTTTTGCGAATTTCATGCTAATTGCTGTTCAAGTTGGCATCTCTGCTCCAGTCACTTTAACACAACGCGCGTGTACAAGAACAAATAAGAAAATACCTAACTCCGCTGGTTGATACATCTGTGCCCTATCACGCACTGTTATCTGTTAAAACGGTCGTAATATTACATGAGAGTACATGGGAATATACAAGTGTTTCCAGCGTTTATCGAACGATCGGAATGCCGGTAAGTCAGAGAATTCTTGAAAAGCCTGGATTCTTTAACGGCCTTAATATTACCATCGTTCACCTCCGAATACCTGCAACAGATTTTCTTGCTGTGAAGCGATGCGCGTGTAGATATTTGTAACAAATTGTTCCAGTGCAAAAAGTAAATAGGTGTAAGTCTAAAGTCGAGCACTATAACGATAATTGGTCCAAACTAAATATTCACAGCTTATAGGTATTTTACTGATTTATCAATAAATATGGATGATATTGGTATACTGATTCAGTACTACTTTTCTCAATTATCGCACACGTGAGATAAGATATGATGGAATAGGTAGTTTTTCTGCCAATTAAACATCTTGTATTGAAATTTCACTGGGTAGATTTATCCATATTACCAAATATACATATGTACTATGAGAAAAACTTATACTAAAAGCGTTACTATATGGTGTTGTGTATTTTAATAAAAACATTGCTGAAATGGTTAATTGCCAACAACATCTCCAATAATAATTATTAATTGCATCAACAAAGAGCAACCTTTGCGTTTCGCCTTTGGTTACCAACATCATCACTATGCTTTCTTTTCTCGAATTCTTTCCATCGATTCTATTATTACCAGCAGTTGTATCATCGGGCCCACTCGTTCTCAGTTTTAATTGAAACCATTACAGTCACAGCAAGCCCGATTTCGGTAGCCGCGTGGTGATTTTTATTGAACCCCATCGAGGAGAGATCACAGTAGGCCATTTCCTCGGGCGGCTCTCCTCAAAGCCGCCTATGACTCGTCCGCCGCAGTATTTATTGGAATTATCAGTCCACGGTAAATTGATGCAATCATGAGAATTGATTATTTCGAATAAAAGAGGAGTGTGAATCCCTTCCATGTGTCCGAATCATCGCGTATAATGCGCTGCCAACGTCGATAATTTTCGGAGGTGATTCGTACGATCAGATTTTGTAATAAAAATAATCGCGTCTGGGTTGGCGCTTTGTTTGGGACCACACACAGCGGCGCAATAGATGAGTGTCCTAATTAAAAAGAGGATTTTTGTTTCGTTAATTGTTCTCGGAATTATTTTGATGTTTTGTGTGTTTCGTATACACGGTGGCTCGAGGTATTATTGGGCCAAAAATGAATGGGTAGGTTCTTAAAGTAAAAATATTGCGATCAAGTCGAACTTTTTGTCCGAAAGTTGATAGTTAAAGACAAACAGGGTGTTAAATGTCAAAATATTATTTTACTTTCTTCATTTATTTCGTAATAAATGCCAATATCTATTTAAAATTTTGGGGTTTGGGTAGAGGAACAGAAATCTGTTCATAAATTGATAATTAGAGCTGTTTTTTTTTGCGACGAACCGTATTCATCGAGTGTTTCAAAACGTATTCAATGGTGACGTCACTAATGTATTGCACCAAGAAAATGTTCAAGACGTAACGTCATCAAATATTTGTTTCTCTTTGATATCACCCTCACACTTTTTAATTATTGTTTACACTACTGTCTACACTCGATTTGGATTAAAATAAATCGATTGTTAGTGGCAGAAATTATTTACAATACCTATTTCCGCATGTTTTTGTACATATATTTTGATAATGTGTGAATTTTGCAACCAAAATATAGAAATTGATTTTAGCAACTACAAACCAAAAACAAATGTGTAACATGTTTATATGAGTGACAGAGGTTTATGAAATTTATATAGAAAAGTAATTGGATTATGCTTTTCGATTATGTAATTCAGAATGTCTAAAAATACGTTTAAATTTGCAGAGGTACATACAATAGTCCACAACCAATTCCTTTTTAAATAAACAAGAATAAGAAGTATCTAAATAACAACCATTTTAAATATTAATCTAAAAATTTAAATCACACCGATTTTCAAGTCTCTACTTTTTAGGCAACTGCTGCATAGACCAATAGCAAAGCATCTAATGAGTTCAAACCAGACTCAGTGGACGTTTTAAACACGGTTTAAACAGCGACGTGTGTGACGTTACTGTTTCAACGCAAAAATATAATGTTTTGAACCGGGTTGAACACATTTCGTCGCAAAAAAACAGCTTTAGTTCGTACAGGGTGCTAGTTGTCGCAGATTGAATGTGTTAAAAATGACAGAACTTTTTTGTATTTTAAGGTATCTCATCTTTGGAATCAAATTCTTATTGTCCAAATTTTTCCACAAAAATGGTATACCTTACCTTATGAAAGTCGCTGTGTCACACTGTTTTCGAGATATTTGGCTTTGAAGCTTCCAATGGTGATAGTTGAAATAATCAATATAATATAGAATGATCAATAACAAGAGTTTATTTAGAGTTAATAATTGAAACATTAAAAATAGTAAAAATTAGTAAAAAATGTTTTAAATTCTGCGATCATTTTGCGATAAGTACCTATCTTTATTTTAAAATCAAGGACAATCTATTAATAAATGTGTTGGAAAAAAGAATTGTTGTAAAGTTAGAGGCAGATATTTTCAGCAATTATTGTCAAAAAGGCATATTTTTTTATTATACTCTATTTTTAAACTAAGAGGAGTAAATGAAGAAGTCATATATACATAGGGAAAAGTAACTAGAAAATATAACTAGATCATTTTGGCGGTAAATTTAAAAAAAAAGAGAAAATAGACAAAAAGCAATACAATTCGTTGCTGAGTTATGAACATAACTATTTCATTTGATTTAGGATTAGCGAGGAGGGAGAATAAACACAAAAAAATCAACGAAGTGGCAACGTTAAAACATGAATTTATGTGAAGCTGTGTAAACCGACAAATCCACAAAAAACCAATAACAAGCTAGTGTTTTAGCGCGAGAAAAAATCACTCCTCTTAGTTTTAAAATAAGGTATAGTGTTTACCATTTTACTGTTCATTGCAATTTTTTGTGTATATGTTGGAAAATAAGAATTTGATTAATAGTAATATCAATGAATTGGGAAATGTAGAGGAAATATGGACAGAAATAAAAATAGAAAAGGCCGGTAAAAAAATACAAGAAAGAAGAAAGATAGTTGTTATACTGTTTAAATTATACTTGTAAATGATCAAAATTAAAAACTTGTATTTCCCATTTTTCGTCAAAATTTGAAAAAATCTTTTATGTAATACGTTATGAAACATGTGCAAACTTGCACTCGTTACATGCAATCATACTTTTCATAACTGATTACATAAATAGCTACAGGGTTCTCAGCGTCAGGAAAACCTGAAAAACCTGGAAATGTCAGGAATTTGAACTTTGTCAGGAACGTCAGGAAAGTGCCAATAATTGTCAAAAATCAGGAAATTTTTATTGTTGTCAGGGAAATTTTCTGAATGCTACTCATGCCGTGTCTAAATTCTTTATTTAATGAACGCACCCAGTTGCCTATTTCTGTTTGTTTTAATCACACGTATCCGCAGATTGATATAAAGAAACAGATCTATCTGGAGTGTATAGCTGTTTTTTTATACATATTCATCGCCTGTTTCAAGACATATTCAATGTTGACATTACTTATGTAATGCACCAAGAAAATGTATAGTTTCAAAACGTAACGTCATTATATATTTGTTTCTTTTTAACATCACACTCACTTTTTGATTATTGTTTATACAATTTATTTAAAACAACAATATAATATTTGAAAAATGTATGAGATCTTCAACAAAAATATGGAATTGATTTTAGCAACTGTAAACCAAATAATTACCTACATGTTCGTATGAGTGACAGGTTTAATGAAATTTAAAGAGAAAAGTAATTGGGTTATACGTTTGTAATGTAATTCAAGATGTCTAAGAATACGTAAATTTGTAGAGGTACATAAAATAATCGACAACCAATTACTTTTTAAATAAACAAGATAAGAAATATAAGGCGAAATTGATGACCATTTTAAACATAAAATCTGAAAATTTAAATCACACCGATTCCACCGAATCTCTATCTAGCAACTGCTGCGTAGACCTTAGCAAAGCATCTGAAGAGTTCAAACAGGGCTCAGTGGACGTTTTAAACACGGTTTAAAAAGCGACCTGTGTGAGGTTATTGTTTCAATGCAAAAATATAGTGTTTTGAACCGATTTCAATACATTTAATGATATAAAACAGCTAAAGCTGATTTTTGTATAGCTGTTTGCTCAGTAGTAAAATATATTTTTATTGGTTTTTGTTGTGTTTGTTTATATATATTTCTATTAAATCTTTTAAATATATATTTTTTGCAATGACTGAAATAAATATTTCTAAAAAAATTAAATATTCATGTCACTTATTTGTCATCAAATGGGCTCATTTATGCCTTATCATTTGACTTGTTTTTACTTTGGTTTAAGTTTAAAAAAACATGATATTTTGTATGCTTTTTGTCAGGAATTTTAATAAAGTATGTCAGGAAAACCTGGAAATGTCAGGAATTTGGTTCAGAAAATTGCTGAGAACCCTGAGCTATTTTGAAATGTATTTGTAGAAAAACTATTCGTTTAAATAGGTACATTCAATATTGACATTTCGAACACCCTGTATGCCATACTGGATTATTTTTGACAAATGTTTGTTGTTACTGTGATAATTTTTTATTTATTTGGAAAAACCAAGCCTACTCGATTTTTATAAAAAAAAAAATTAAAAAATCGTAAAACAGGATAGCGGGTATTGAAATGGCGACATATAGGATGCGAGGTAAACAGAACCGCTCGCTGCACGTGTTAATTTGCGGAATCGGAAAACTTTGTTGTAAATCAGTTATAATTCTCTGATAAATCCGCAATATTAAAAGGGGCAGGCCGCAACCGGCTAATGCGGGGCAGTAAATTGCCGTGAATTTACCGTGGAGTCAAAGATGTTACTTGCCGAGTTAAAACTGTATCAATTTATTACATTAAAATGGTGCCAAATCGTTCGGATGTCGCTGGGAGCGCCGAAGTTCACCTCGTCGCCGAAATTGGACGTCCTTCTTTTCTGGCGGAGGCCCTCGTAAATATCTCTTTGTAAATTAGTCTTTCGACGGCGCGTTATGACTACAATTTTGCGTTTATTTATACGTATTCGCGTCCGAACTTTACTGCCCCCCGACTAGCTTCAACGTAATTGGTAAATTTATTTGCTTCGGAATATTATTAGACCGGGAGTACGAGTATGTTAAGAAATAGAAGAAAATTGATGTCTATTGATCATCGCCTGGTTGTTTCTTCTACTATATTTTTACGTTGTGAAACGAAAATATATCAATTTGTGACGTAAATTGATCAAGAAATTGAGTACTTGATACAAACGTTTTTTCACTTTTTTGTATGTTAAGGTAATTCAAACTTTCCGGCAATCCCAATCAATGCAATTATTTGTGTATGCTTTTTAATTTAAAATATCTAGGTAGGGTTAAATTATACAATAGCGTCCAGTCTACAAGAAGAATTGAAGACATTGCCCCATTCATCTTCCTTGTCACGGAAATAAATTGAAAGGCGATGTATGCCATAAGATTGTAGCTTGAAAATTGCGGTAAATATTTATAATATTGACGCTCGCCTAATTTTTGTTATTAATTTTATATTATCAAAAGTTTTAAAATTCTATGGATGAAGACATTCTGAATTATCTGTCCGCACTTATACCTGACTGGTTTTGTTAACTTTTATTTTATGCAGCTGTACAGAATAACCTTTTTTCAATAAAATATACTTAAATAAAAACATGTATTTAAATGGCTCCTAATATCATCATACCATCTCATATTCAGAAGCCTTACTGTCTCATATTAGGAGCCCCAAAATCAAAAATGTAAAAAATGCATTTTTTAACTTATTGCAAGATTATTAAAATTCTAATATATTTTTTTATTTACCGCTAAGTGAAGCACGTTATAAACACCCCGACAAATGTGTTTCACTATGCTTTCACAATAATAATAGGAAATACGACTTATTATTGTGATAAAACCAAAATGTATCTCATATTAGGCACCTTTCCTCTATATATCATGTTCAGGAGGTATTTTTTACGGATAAAAATGTTTACAGGCCATTTGGGTCCAGTGCTGCTTTGTTTTCTTCCACTCCGTTCTGTTTCTCGCCTTTCTTTTCCAATTCGTTACATTTTTCTCTATCAGATCTATTGCCACTGCTTCTCTCCATCGCTTCCTCGGTCTCTCTCTTTTCTTCTTATAGTTAAGTTTACTTCCTACAATTATTTAGCTGACCTTTCATCTCCCATTCGTTCTAGATGCCCTAGTCCCTGCACTCTTCTGGATTATACAATTTGATCTATTTTTGTTGCCTGGTACATTCCGTATATTTCCACATTATTTCTCCTTACATGGTATTCCTCCGTCTTCTTTTTAATATCCTCCTCTCCCACCTTAACAGATTTTCTCTTGACTTCTTACTGAAGGTCTAAGTTTCACTGCTATATAGAGCTGTCGGCCTTAAAATTATTACATTCTAAATTCTACTCTTTTGAACAAATTTAACAAATTTTTTTGATTTTATTGAGTGTTGCTGAACTTCTGTTTGTATTTTCCTATTAATTTCGAGTTCCTGTCACACTTAGCTATTATCAGCGCCCCAAATATGCATATTCTTGAACTTCTTCAAACTCCATCTCTCCGTGCTGCATTCTCAATTTGAAATTGGTGATCTTTTTTTTCTCCTATTCTCAAAAGTTTACTTTTCTCTTGATTTATCTGCAGTCCCACTTTACATACCTCCTCCACAAATATTCTTGTTACCTTTTGTAATTCCATACTTCAATTATGACCACATCATCTGCATAACACTGTTTGATGGCTTAACAGCATATGTGCTTCTCTATTCACCTGACTGTCTCTTATGACATTTTCTAGTAGTAAAATAAATAGAATAGTTGAGATTGAGCCTCTTTGTCTCACTACTGTATCAATGTTAAAACCTTCTGAACATTTTTATTCCTTCCCTACCTCCCTACCTTTTATTCGTACTTTGCTTTTGGTATTTTCTAAGGTCATTTTCAATAACCTAATCCGTTTAGTTGGTATCCCAAATTTAGTTTATTCCTTTTGGTCGAATCATATGCTTTCCTGAAGTCCACAAATAAGACTACAGCTTTAATCCCATGTTCAGAGCATGCAGTAAAGATTTCCTTCACCATGACGATTTGGTCCGTTGTTAATCTCCTTTTTCTAAAATCTGCTTAATACTCCCTTATCTGTAGTTCTGCTATAGGTGCTATTCTCTGTTTTATTAACGTTGCCATAATTTTATACCTTATATAGCAATGATTTACCTCTATAGTGTATGCAGTATGTTGCATTTTATTTTTTTTAAATTTGTACATATCAATGCCTCTCCAATCTTCAGGCGGACAAAATAGTTATGTAATAAATTATAGTAAACATATTTTCGTGCAATGGATGCTACATCGATTCGATTCTTGAAATAGCCTAGCAAAGTATTGACAATTTGCAATAGTTTCTACTTTCATCAAACTTTGTCTTATCAGGTTTTATATGGCTTCAAAATTATATTGTTTTATTGCTGTGTTCTTTTTCACAACTTTTCCTAAGAACCTGATTTTAACAGCTGTAAGTTGTATGACAGTGCCGTCATTTTCGTTAAATTTATAGTAAGTAAGTGTATCAAAAACCAGTTAGTATTGGGACTCATGGGAGCACATGGAAGACATTTCCATTCGAGTGGAGATAAACGCGCATTCTATTTTTACCTGGAAGGCGACACTTCGCTTTCCCATAAATCTGCCCGGCCGAATTGATAGATTTACGTATTCTTATTAGAACGGAACGGAAATTACGACACATATTTACAAATTAAATTGGAAACCGCCATTTAATAACTCACCACTAATGGGTTCTTTCACTTAACTTTATTCGAGAAATTTATTATGTTGTACACGCGTACCCCGGTAATGAAATAAATAGTGCTTAGGACTTTCATAATTACGTCTCAAGTTTTCACCGGGCTTGGCTCCGGATCAAGTTATTGCCCGAATGGTTCTCCAAATGGATTTCGCATTATGGCTTGATAAATAGTTAGTTGGCCGCGGATGAGATCGTTTCCGGGAAGGTTATTAATAAAATTTGGAATAATTCGGTACAAGATTTTGTTACTTGATCCTCTAGACTTACCCAAACCATAGCAGTAAGGATCAATAAGCACACTTATAAAATGGTTATTCAGCATTATTTTCATTATAAATTGAAGTAGAAAAAATGAGACTACAAATCCCTTAAGTGAATATATCCCAAGTCGCATAATAAAAAAGATACAGGGTGTCAAAGTTAAAATTGTATTTTAGATTTGTGGATAACTTCCTAAAAATTCAAATATTTACATAAAATTTGTAAATCAGGGCAGAACTTTTTTGCTGCTTAAAGTATCCATCTGACTATTGAAACAATCGATTTTCATACCTGTTATATCTGATAAAGGTACACCTCATTGAAGTAGTTAGGATTAACAGTTTTCGAAATAATCCTATTTGAAATATTCAGTACACCGATTGAAAACTGTTATCGTTTCAGGTAAAGTGCCTTTTCATCTGAAAATACAGCAAAATGTTACTTGAAAAAGTTGTTCATAATGATAAATTATGCAGACTTGCAATTCAACATTTCAAAAAGATCAACCTGCTTTGGTAAAATCTTTGTGCTTTGTTGAAAAATGGTTTTATCAAACCTCGCCGTTCTTCTTGAAAATTTGCACGTTTTTATAATTTACCATTCTGAACAACATTTTCAAGTAACATTTTCCTGTATTTTCAGCAGAAAAGGCAATTTACCTGAAACCAAAACAGTTTTTACTCGGTACACTGAGCATTTCAAATAGGATTATTTTAAAAATGGTTACTCCCAACGGTTAGCAATGGAGGTAATGATATGTCTGCTGTCTTTGAATATTTATATAGAGGAAGTTGTCCTGACAACTATGCTTCACCTCAAGAACGTTGTCTGCAAACCAGTTGTAGGATGTGGAGAATTTAGGAGTCGCCTAAGGAATGAGGCCATCAGGAGGGGATGTTCCTGCAGGCAAGCACTGATGCTTCGACCTTACACAGTACTCATCAGAAGTGAGAAGGATACCGCCAGTGTGGGTAATCAACATCCGCACAGATATAAAAAAGAAAGGTGCAGTATGTGTGATCTATTCCAGATCTCTACATATTCGATATCATTGAGCAATGGATAGAGTACTATCTTGGGACAAACAGAATTAGCAAATATAAGTATAGATGCCAAAGACACTATATATTTAACTACCTATGAAAATCTATACAGATAGTATAGACAGTAGTACTTGCGTAATCATAAGATCAGACTAGACTAGATCAGCGTGGGAATACCTAGCATACATCCGTATGCTAGGTCAAGAAACATGAAATGCTGCAATGACAATAAAGTAACTATCAAGCTACAAACAGTGATTGTTCCCTTCACAAAGAAACGCAAACTGGTCGACTTAAGACCCTCCATTTTACGGGGAGAGACAATACCATTTGCAGAGGAAGCAAAATATCTGGGAGTTGTTCTAGATAAAACGCTTAACTGGAACTCTCATATGGATAAAGTCATCCACAAGGCCAGAATGTCCTTATGGACATGTCGACGAATTTGTGGAAAGTCTTGGGGCGTAGGTCCTAAACAACTATACTGGCTGTATGTGATGGTTATCAGACCCATGATCACATACGGCTCAATAGTTTGGTGGTCCAAAGGTCTTTAAAGGATAGCCAAAATAAAACTCTCGGGTTTGCAGAGACAAGCTAGTCTGGCGATAACTGGTGCAATCAGTACCACACCGTCAGCGGCTCTGGAAGTCCTCCTGGACCTACCACCTCTCGATATACTGTTGGAGAGAGAAGCCAGGTGGGCAATATACAGACTAAAGCAAGCGGTTATTTGTATGCCGAAGGCTAACATAATAGAGCCTAGTGAAGTGCTGGAGGACATAGAAGGACACAGCACTCTATCGATGGTCTCGGATGTTATGCCTACAAAAATCAACTATAAACTGCCTTTCGAGATCCTCTTTCCACGGAGGGAGGAGTGGGAGCGAGGTGAAACTGACCTCCTGAAGGCAGATAGTTGCTGGTACACTGATGGCTCTAAGACCCCAGAGGGGGTTGGAGCTGGAGTGTATAGTTGCAACCCAAAACCAGGCTATCCGTAAGCCTGGGTAAATATGCGACTATATTTCAGGCTGAAATTCATGCCATCGAACTGTGTGTGGGGAAGCTGGAAAAGATTAGACTCAAACGCAAGTCGATAAAAATCTTTTCTGATAGCCAAGCAGCTTTAAAAGCATTTGGATCCTACCGGTGTAACTCAAGAACGGTATGGAACTGTCAAAAGTCTCTGGAGCGGTTAGGTACAAGCAACAGAGTAACCCTGGTTTGGATACCTGGTCATGCGGGTCACTTACACAAGTTGGGGCTGGCTGAGGAGGCCGAGTGCCGATTGTGTTTAGAAAGTGACGAATCGGCAGAACATATTTTATGTCATTGTCCGGCTGGGGAACGGACCAGATTTTCTATATTTGGCAAAGTGCATCTCTTGCCATAAGATCTGGACAAAATCTCACCCAACAAGGTTATCGGCTTCATAAAGAGGCTAAACCTGTTGGGTGAAGTATAACAAGTATGTGAGCCACAATAGACCACAGGGTCGCGGTGGAGGGCCAGCTTTTGGCCCACTCACGTAGAACTATGAACTATGAGCTATCAAGCTAGCCAGAAACCCCAAACCAAATTTTGTGTTAATATTTGCATTCGCAATATTTTTGCGTCGGTAATCTACTCATGAATTGTGGCCCATTACCAAGGCACCACCTTGTATATTGCTTTTGATGGCATTTTGCCAAATTTTCTTTCTGCTGTATTGGAAAGAGAGCCAAAATTGAGATTTTAGAGAAAATGTCTGTGTAAAAATTATATCTAGATATAAATATGTATTATTAAAGTTATAACTGTACGCATGGGTAAAATTGTTGGCATAGTCGCATCCATAGTAATTGTATGCATTTACACGCTCCATTACGCCATAGTCACTATCACAACATCGATCCTCTCCGACTTTCAGCATTTTTCGTGCCATTTTCCCACCGATTTTTTCAAGTGCGGCCACCTTCGCCTGCGCCCATGTAAACAAATACCCATTACACACCGAAATTGATTTGCGGCTAATAATCATACCGCCCATGCCGCTCGTTCGACGACCGCCGACCGTCGCACCAAGCACGATTGCCCATAAGGCTCAGTTCGGCTCGAAACCGCTCCCGCCGACCACATACATTATCAATTATGTCTGGTCACAGGTAATAATCGACTAATATCGATAAAATATCGGTTGAGATCGATAGGAGACGTGTCATTAGACGCGGTGTTTGCGTTTCGATTTCTGCATTCGGCACGGTGGAATGGAAAAAGTCGAAGGGGTCATTCGAACTGGTTGGATGAAGGATTTTCTAACCTCACATTTCTGCAAAATTCAAGCAGGGCCGGTTTGGCCCAAAGGTTATTGAAAAGGATTAGGTTGCCTGGTAAGTTTCGATTAATTACGGTGCGGCTGACCGATGCGTCATTTGTAGGAAAGAACAGAGCGGGACCAGCGTAATATTCAGTATTTCTACATTATTTATTCAAAATAAACTCCTCGAAATATACGCATTAAATAATTAATTAAAGTTGAAATAAAAATAATTAAATCCGAAACGTCATTATACATTATAGTATTTTTTTCAATTTGTTGAAATTATTCTTTCTTCTCATGTCGAAGTTATCGATGTATATAGCCTTAAATGGGAACGAATGATCGTGTAAACCACCTCTGGTTCTTATCTAGAAAACCAAAATAATTTTGACCGATCACTAAACTTAAATAAGTATTGTCACGGAATTTTCCCCACTCACACCCAAATCTACGATTGTGGTATCGCGAAACGCGAAATTGCCCCGATCGCCCCTACACGATTCTGGTAAACTAACAAATAATGCCGGGGTATCGAGGCGCAACTGGAGAATAGACGAGAAGCGTTCGAGTTGTTCGGGAAATGGATCTAGAGATGCTAGAATATACCTGGAATATTTATTGGGTCTATAAAAGAAGAATAAACGGCCGAGTTAGTTAGTCTCGTATTACAGTCTTGAATTGGAGTGTTTAGAGCGATTTAGAAAGCGATTAAAAGTGAAATATTGTTTAATTGAGCTGTGATTAGTATTCAGTAGTGTACAGAGTAGTTAATAAAGCTAAGTGATTAATTAACGGATTGTTTTTCTGGCAGTAAGGAAAAGACCGGTTATGAAATCCGTGACAGTATTAATGAAAATAACCTACTTGAAAAAACAATTTTTCCAGTGAATCTTCATTTAACCTATGCGTTAAAATGTAAGAGATTTTATACTTTTCCACTAAATTGGTTATAATGCTTGCATAGAAGTGCATGAAATATTTATACATTTGGAACACCTGGGGGGGAATTTTTTCTTCCTACAATTTAGCCCACTGAATGTTTTTTTGTACTTGATTTAAAGTTGCTATTTGCTGTTCTAATATTTTTCCATAACGTTGGACGTTGGTGTATATGAATTCATCGTCAGGCAGAGAACATAAAATATAATATAATATCAAATGTAATTACGAGTATAAATAGGTACTAAAAGTCTACCGAACATTAAAATTGTAGAACCGTTTTAACAATTTTGACTTTACATATATGCACGACATACAAACGTTCCTCTGAGTGATGCGTAAGTAATGGAATCACCCTCATTCCCATACAGTTATCAGGCAACCTATTCCTTTTCAATAACCTTGGGTTTGGCCACAGTGGGCCATGGCCCTCGTCCAAAGATATTCTAATATAGAATCAAATATCCAACTATGAAAGATGAAAATTACTTGAAAGCTTCGATTTTGCAACGACAATTTAATTTATGTATAAAAAAGCCCACATGTCACAGTGTAATTGTCACTTTGACAGCGGCAAAAGTTACCTGCAACTTTTACAACGACAAATGCACTAGCCGTTTTTTCACTTATTCATTTGTTAATGAATTTTCCGTCCGTTGCCAAAATAAATAGTTTGACATTTTTGTCAATAACGTCTACAATCAACGAAATTTGTCAAATTATTCCTTTGTGCCTGCCAATACAGTTGCGACTCAATCATCAATCTGGCAACAATGTTCTATGTTTTGCGATGCGAAAGCATATAAATTTGAGCCAGATACTTCCATCGAGAAACTGAATAAATTATGGCCAGATTGGGCTTTTAATAGGTGAAAATATGACGGAAAAAACTACAAAGAAGCGGTAGTTAAAACAATTTGGAACACCACCGCTAAAATGCTACAGAGTTAATATTATAGAGAATTCAATATAGTATTTAACTCTTTCACCGACGTACAGTTTAATTCACAAAGCACAACCCGAAAAGAGAAAATCCAATGCATCAGATCTTAATAAATGTTAAATATTTGCAATGGCCAGATTATATGACGAAAATAAACCAGAAAGACTAAAAGAAATGATCACATTTTAGCGTTTGAATTAGCTTGGCGCGGAGGAGAAGTAACTTACTGAAAAACACTTATTTCGTATCTGATATTGAAAATAAACTAGACGTACCGAATATTTTCGAAAACGAGACAAGGCGGTGACAATAAATTATGTGACAGCAAATGGATTGCGCCTAATATTTTAGAGGAAGATATTTGCCCAGTACGCTTATTCAAATAGTTGATGGAAAAACGAGGCATTTCTGTTACATTGGACAGAGTATTCTAAATAAAATTAATATGTAACTTTCCAGTTTCATGTATCATCACGCAGGGTTTTACTATCATTACTATGTAATTTTAATGTAAGATTTATATTTATTTTTCTAATTTCATTGTATAATTAAGGGCGCCGTATTCCTGAAAAAGTGTTTTCTACAAATATACATAAATTTAGACATTTAAGAACTAAATAATATAGAGTTTAGCAAATAACAAGGATGTTATTTCATGCCACCTGCAAATATTCAAAGGTACCGAAGTAAAATCAATATTTAACATCAGAAAGCGATCTATCCAATGAATTTTTAGGTACTGAAATCTTTCAAAATACGTATTTTTTAAATTCAACTATAAATGTAAACATTGTTATAACATAAACTTACATAGTTCTGCATATAAGATTGTTCACTTTTGTTTATAAGTATGTGAAAATAATTGTTAAAATGTGGGGTTAGAATAGCGAAATTATGTGTGTCATATAAATGCATTTTAAAAGTTATTACATTATTTGAGGAAAGTTTAAATAGTAAAAGTGGATAAACAAAACATCAATAATTCTATTTTTGATATTACTTTTGCTCTACGAGTTTTATTTTTCGAGATTTCAGTACCTAAAAAACACCACAAATTTGATCATTTTACGGCGAGAGATACGGGCACCTTAAGTGATAATGCTTCTCAATATGTCTTGTAATGTGGATGTAAAGTTAATATCAAGTTGCAATAAAAATCGTAACATTGCGATCATTCAAATGTTTTTAGGCATTAATTATTTTTAGCAAGAAATATAGGAAAGCCGCTTAGTATTTAGAACAGTAATTATTAATAAAATTTAAAAATAATCAAAGAAAACTGCTATATCTAGATATATTTTAGGAAAACAAATATATACGTTCTTTCTTTTGCCTAAACTACTGTAACATAACCTTCAACTATATTATATTACTAATACAGTAATTTTCGAATGGGTTTAGTATGGAAACGTTGTAGCATTTCCAGCATTACTGCTACCTTATTTGGAAATTTTAAATTCAACATAAAATGAAGGCGAAGCATTACTTCTGCCTCTCTGAGTCACTACTACATCCTGCGACATTGTTTTTTCTTATGTATTTTTCAAAACTGTTGTTTTCTAAAAGTACAGTAATGAGTAAATTAATATATAAAATAATATGTCAGGTCATTTGTACATGTTTTGTAAAATATAACACAACATCAGAAAAAACGATCATAAGTATGCTTTCTTGAGAACAGCATATACTTAAATGTAACTCCTCATCGCACTCTCGCGTTACCACGTGATATAATACAAACTATATTATCGGAAGTTATTACATCTTGTGTGTAAATTCACAATATACTATGTAAATATACTTCATACACTTACGAATAAGTGTTTTTCGGAGAATAACGGAGTTTCAGTGCGCATGAAATGTAATGTCACTGAATTTGCTCCACTCACACCCAAATCGACGACTGTGGTACCGCGAAATGCTAAGATGGCCCCGATCGCCCCTATGCGATTCCGTTAAACAAACAAAATGCCGTGGATCGAGACGGGACTGGAAAACTGGAGAATAGACGAAAATTGTTCGAGTCGTTCGGGAAAATGGATCTAGAGATACTAGAAAATACCTGGAATATTTGTTTGGTCTATAAAAGAAGAATAAACGGCCGAGTTAGTTAGTCTTGTATTACAGTCGGAATTGAAGTGTTTAGTTGGAGAGATCAAAGTGGTTTAGATAGCAATTAATTAAATAAGTGTTTAGTTGAGTTGTAATTAGTGTTTAGTAGTGTACGGTTTGGGAAATCCGTGACAGTAATTTTACATCATTCCGTATTTTTAATAAAAATTATGTCATTTAGTATAAAGGATGTAATTCTACTGTATTTACCTGGAGTTTCTGGTAGTACAATATGCATGTATTTGGTATTTTTTACAGTAATACACAGTGCGGAGAACGTGTAAATTTACTAATCATGTTTATCAGTGTACAATGATTTCCTTACGTTACCACTCGGTATCCTATGATTTATATTAATTATCAGGGGGTTGCGTGTGGACAAACAATGAGTATACTTGGGTATATCGTGGAAAAGTGCAAATAGTCTGCTGCTTATAAAAATCTATATTATATAGGCGTGTATATTTATCAAATCTCAATTTATATGCTATTTCCGGATGCGCATTCTTTCCATATAAAGAATAATGGGCCGTTGTAAGGAAATAGGTTCAGAACACGTTATACTATCTATAACTCTAAGCTTAATTAAAATTCAATTATTCTCAATTGTGTCTGTTTTCGAAATTTTATTCTAAACGTCTGTAACTGTAGTGAGTCAAATAATCCGTTAATATTATTTAGTAGCGCTCGAATATTAAATGTCTGTAGGATCACATCGGGAAAGTTTGTTGGCTATCTGGTATATTTACTGACTGTCATTTGTTCCCACCTTAGTATCTTGATTCAAATGCAGCTTACAATAATTGGGGTACAATAAACCATTGACTATTGTTTGCAAGCTTTGTATAGTATTAAGATTTATTTTATATATGTATATTATTTTAAAATTTTATGATGTTTAGGTCCACGTCGCAATGTTAACAAATTCTCCAGAACTTTTTCCAGGCTAACAAAACCTCCATTGTTGGGGATGATAAAACCACGCTTTTGTCTATAATTTTATTGCGCTGGGTAACTCCACACCTGAGGTCGAATTGCTAGATTTGAATAGAGGAAGGTTTTATTTAGTATTAAATTTATTTATTTCATTTGTTGGAACTGGACTACGATTTTCTTTGGCAGTTTGGCTTATTGTATGAGCTCTCTTATAAAACATGTAACATTACGTTTTGGCCTTTTAGAGAAGAGTCTCTGTATATACTGAAAGAACAGTTTATTCATTACAGAATTCGCTAATTTATGAATGTATTTCATTAATAACAGCATTCATATCCCGGGATTGTCAAATGAATGATGTTAATACATTAATTAATATATGGTCAGCAAAATTTCACAGAATATTTCGTTTAGAAATTTTAAATAGGAAAATCGCTGAAATATAGCTGTAACTATTTTTCGCAGAGTATCATTTATAGTTGTTATTGCTATTGTAGAATCAGTCGTTGCTGATATTCCACACATTTTTTGATTTCAGGAGATTTGAAGCGATTTTTCAGAATATGGTGTGCGATTAGGCTCAAGGCTCAAATAAAATAATATTCAAAATCCTAGAGATTTTTATCTATATGGCGTAGTCATCCACATTTTTGAATATTTAAGATAATTTATTGCGTTTGATGACAATTTGTTGCTGGTTACGCTTCATTTATCTCCTCTTTTACTTTTAATCTGTGTTCTTTGTATTTATTATAGTTTTCATTGTTCTTTTGGTTGTTTTTACTGGTCAGTGGTCGCGCGTTTTAAGGAGTCAGTACTTGGAATTGTGGTGAATATATCCTTGTGGTGGTTAGGACCTACCAACGTAAATCGTTCCTGGGCGCAAATGCGGCCTGCTTAGTAATAATATGCCGCCCCCTTTCCCGCACAAGTCATCGACTTCTGCAGTAATCCTCATGATTAGAATGAGGAGTAGAGATATTATTATTATTTTCGCTGACATATTTTTTCCATTTTTCATTCTTCATTTTTACTTTCTGATTTCTTCATTCCACCAACTTGTTTGTTTGGTTTTATCTGTTTTGGTACGCGGTACGTTTCTTTTGCTATGTTTAATATTGAATCTTTAATTGTTATCCACACAATGTCATGTTATTTAATCTTTCTCTGTTTTTTTTTTCATTCTCTCGACGAATAGACGTACCTATATATATTAAATTATTTTATCGAACTAAATTTATAAATATATTTGCAATGAATTAAATGTCAATGTTACACAAGTGAAATTAAAAACAACAAAAAATGTCCAGTTGGCATGAGTTACTACCAAACCACATTATGTCTATCCTTCTTACTCTCTCTAGGAACTAAATAATAGATTTGCTTTGTTCCCATTGTTTCAATAGATATTATAATTTTAATAAGCTCAACATTTCTCTAATGTGTATAAATACTATTGGAACTGGGTTAATGTCGGCCTAGTTCATGGCCAGCCAACAATTTGTTTATTGTTTTTTCTCTTTACCTCAGATGTCAAGTGAGTTTGCCTTAAGGATATTCTTTTCAGTCGCAATTACTTAATATTTATAAGTGGACGAGACAACATGAAACTACAGACGGGTAATGTATTTTAAATCCTAATAAATCAAATTACGTTGCAACACTGATAAACGTACGCGTTTGAGGAGACCATCATAGAAGTCATTTTAATGGTATGTTGATGGGTCGCTGTTTCTTTCTACCAAAATATGACTTATGTAGATCTATTTTAATACACATGATGATTCACAACTTATCTATAAAAAATTGGGAATTAATGCGGCATAAAAATAATGTCAATGTCGTAAAAATATTTTGTTGCAAAATCTTTCTAGTTTTCGACACAGAAATGCTTGAAGTTGTAGTATTTTCAATGTTTACAACGCTGGGCTACTGTAGTCTCTAACTTCATGGGTATGCATTCTATTCGAGTTTTTAGTGTTAACGTTCTTTGAGATAGTGTTTACATTAGTTTTTCAAATGTCAAAAATAGCTTACGTGTATAACAACTCGAAGTTGATTACCTTATTGATTGAGATCTTATGAGATTATGAGATTAGATTATGAGATTATGAGATTATTAGATTATGTGATCTTATCTTGAGGTTGATTGAGACCTTATATGGTGAAGTAAGATAAAATGCTTTAGTACCTTCTCGTCTGTATCATAGAAATAAAAAAAATATACAGGGTGAACCTTAAATAAGTACAAATATTTTACTTGCAGGTGTAGTTCGTTATATAGATGAGTCTAATGAGTAATTTTTTAAAATTTCAAAATATTATTTTTTTAAATACCCACATTTTGAAAACCGCTAACCAGATAAACCAGGTAACCTAATAAAATAAACCATATGAAATTACTGCCAATATTGTGGGTGTAATTCAACGCTGGTCTGGGCTTTAGTCCGCAGAGTAGTCAGTGTCACATAATATTGTTAATACCTAAAAATATATTAAAAAAAAGAGTTAACATTTTGTAAATATCTTATTGACGGTACTTACTGTCTTCGCACGCAAATTTCAAACTCAACTAATGACTCCACCTAAATTAAAAGGCAATAATTTTTACAGGTATTTCTGGATGTTTACACACATTTTTACGTGCTTGCTAGATCATCACTAGCCATAATATACGTACCTAACGTGGCAACCACAAACAATAACGAGCATTACACGCGAAAAATATGGCACCAGAAGCGCAAGACCAGGTACATTTCCGCGGTTATTGCCAGATGTTCTCCGCGCGTCACGTATTAATCTCATAAACATTTATTACACATTTTTTACCCGCAAATCAAGTGAGCATATTAAATGGAATGGAACAACGCTTGAATCGGCGATCGAGGTAGGCCACGGATATCAATGGTAAATAAATCCTCCGCCGCCGCCTTTGATGTGTTGCCGACGTGCGGGTCCCACCCGATTGGCTAATATTGGCTTCCCAGATTCCGTTTTACAGGTGTAGTTGTCACAATTGTGCGATTCCTACGGCAAACACAGCGGTTTCCTTGTGTATTTGAGGAAGTCCGATATCTAATGCACTTCCTAGCCGTAACAGGTGAATTTTTCGTCTACTTTGTTGTTTCGTTTTACGATTATTTATTGCCTTGCGATAAGGCGGGTTGTTTGCTCCGGGTAGTATGTGAATTTTTCGGATCGTGGGGGCTGGGAACTTTGATTTTATTCCCTTTTTCCGTTGGGCGACAATCAGTTTTATAACCGGGATATTTCGTTCTCCTAAGTGCGTCAGTGTTTAAAACTGTAAGAAAGAAGGACATATACAGGATTAACTGTGATTAAGTACAAATATTGTAAGAGGAATAGAGAAAAATATGAATTATCGGAATCACTCTTCAAAAAAATGCCAAACTTATTATATTTTGTGGGCTGTGGGGGTTGTTGTTATAGAAATTGTTGGACTTGTATTTTTTTGTAGGAAGGGTGGAATTATCCAAATTTTTTAAGTTTCGTATACTATTTTAATAATAATCCTACTAGTTTCCACATGTTTATCCTCAGGGAACAAAATTCAGAATGAAAAAAGAACACGATCAACGGTAAAGTTTCAAATACCATCAAACACAACCACATTTCCAATGTGTCAATTTACATACTGCCTAATTTTGCTCTGAACAATACATATTGTTTTTCTTATATTCGTCGGTATGAAACAAGATTGTTTCGATAAAGTTTTGGCTTTGTTTATCAACTCTTCATCAGCAACTCTGCAATTGAACAATTCACAAATACTTCTAATGTAGAAAAGCAAAAAAAGAAAGATCTACCTACTTGATTTCATTATAAAGGCATCATTATTTGTGTTTAATAGTTATTCAAATGAAATTATACAAAAGTTGTGAATGTCTATGAAGGTTTTGATGTAACTGGTGAAACACAAAAAGTTTATTGGCGAGAATTTTAATATTGTATACATTGAGTTTGATAGCACAGATATTAACCAATGTTGTATATCGAATCAACCCATTTATGATTTGATTTGTTTGTTTTAATATTAAATAATAATATTAATAATAATAAGTTATCCTCCCAAATATTCAATGTCATCGAAATTCTGACATCCTTAGTACAAATTTGTTCACTAATTCAATAAATTTGGATTGTTTTTAAATAGTTACATGATTGGCCTAAGTTTCATCAGACTGCCAACCGTGTTCAGATTTTGTGTGATTTAACGCAAACGCCCTGTATCTCGAAAACCAGTGGCTTTAGATCCTAGATTTTTGGACCCAAAATGGCCAAGGATCAAATTCCTCAAGTTTCGACATACATAACACTGTATATGCCTAAAATATTTTGAAAAACTTCTTGGTTTTTCCTTTCAGCTGACACTGAACTTAAGAAGTATACTGTTGAAATAGTGTTTTCTACAAATTAATGATTTTAATTTAAACATATATGAACTGATTTATATAGGGTTCAGCAAATAACGCGAATATTGTATCGTACCAAAGGTGGGGTATTTTGAAAGATACTGAAGAAAAAACAAATAGTAACAACAAGTCTAACCAATGAAATTCTAGGCACTCAAATTTTTTTGCTAAATTGTTTGTCCTGAATTTCACTACTATTAGTAGTTCTAGTTATAACAAATTTGTAGCATTTTATAATGATTTTTCTATATGCATATGATACAGGTAATATTATCTCATACCACCTGGGTATTTTTAAAGATACTGAAGAAAAAACGAAGAAATAGCAACAAAAAGCGATCTAACTAATGAAATTCAAGGTAAAAAACCAAATTTAACTGAATATGTAAATATTCTTATAATATATATTTAGCATATGTGCAAATAATTGTTAAAATGAAGAATAGAATACCAACAAAGAGTGCCTTCTAGACGCTTTTTGGAAGTTATTATTTTACTCGAGAAAAATTTAAAGAGTAACGATGAATAAAGAAAATATCAACAATTTTAGTCTTGCGCTTACTTTTGTTCTACGTGTTTTAATTTTCAAGAAATTGGTACCTTAGAATCATTTGGCATTTTGTATTTATGAACAATATTCAATTTTTGTGTGTACCTTTCAGAAGCCGCAGAATATTAAGCTTTCAAAACAGCCAAGTGGTACCACAACAAATTAGAGTCCCTTTAAGAAATTATTTATTTACAGTGGAACGCTCTTAGCTGGTCGAAGTCGTTAACGGCGTTTTACACCGTCGTTAATGAACAAAACAGACAAACAAAAATAAAAGATTTACCTGATTTAGACGTTAGAAGTCGAACCCGGTCGCCATAAACCAAAAAAATCGTGGAGGGGTCGAGTCGAAGACTGAAATAATAAAAATTAGGCGCCGATTTTTATTACTCTTGAATTTGTAGCTGTAAAAGGTCGGATGCGCCGTAAAGATCATTATCGGTCAATTACTGATCAATAAAATCAGATTATTATAGGGATGCTCTGGCTTTTATGGTTCTTTGTCTTTTCAGGCGGCCTTGGTAACGCGTCGGAGAGTCCAGCGCTAACTATTTCGAGGATAATTATTGCTCGCGGTCGAAATTTATTTATTTACAAGAGTTTACTGCCCGAGGAACCTACAGGGTGTTTCACGAGGAAACGTACATACTTCAGTATTATTCCACGTTCAATTTTAAGTAAAAAATTCCCTATGAACTTAGGTCTGGAAACGCTTCGTTTAGGATATACAGAATGTCAACTTTAAAAAATAATATTAATTAAAACAATTACATTTTCTTTAATAACTTTCTACTACTTTGAGTTAAATATATAAAATTTTCTATGCGGAGGTTTCTTGGGACGTGAGAAATTCACATTTTATGCACGATTGGCTATATTTCCAAGAGGGCGCTACAAGCAAAGATCCTTTTAAATTTCTGCAACTTTTTTTGTGTATCACGGTGTATGTCATTTTGGAATATAAAGACATATTCCCCTACCTTTTCTTCTTGAGAAATGTACACCTTATTGGCGTCTCTAGATGGTGATGCATGCAATTTATGCCCCTTCCGTGTAACAATAGCTTCATGTGTTAACACGTCAGCTGTAAATCTGGGATTTGGAACATTTTGTTGCAGCAACCATTCACAAAATCTAATTCGGATAATTATTTGGTATTAATGCTTATGGAACACGCTGTACATGGTACGGATATAATTGAGCCTCGTGTATGATACACCTCACTGTTGATTAGGACATTCTTTGTGCTTGTTGAGCTATTTGCCTGGTCTTATTCAGAGATTTTCTTCAACAGTCTTTAAAATATGTTCCTCAGCTGCTGCAATACTCCGTGAACGTCCTGGGCCTCCATCTCTTCTACAATTCGGTTGCAAATTTTCCGTGCTATGCCCGCGTTGCACTATCGCGTTAAAGGTAGATGCATTTGGCACGTCTCTACCGGGAAAAGCATTCTGCGAATGGCATTTTGTGTTACTTCTGTTGCTATAAGTAAGCCACTAAAAACTTGCAAAATCGTTAATACTAAAATCGGATTTCAATATTCGGAATCGCCTGCGTTCCAATGATGCTAGAGACTACTGTAGCCCAGCGATGTAAAGGTTGAAAATACTACAACTTCAATAAAAAAATTTCTCAGAAACTAAGGATTTTACAAAAAAAAAATACGACAATGACTTCATTTTTTCTAACGCATCTATTCACATTTTTTTGGATAAGTTGTGAATCGCCCTGTTTGATAATATTGTTAGATTTATTGACCAAAAACTGTGAGCAATTCTTGTGTCGATCGACTTCTCGACTTTATAAGTGCTAAATTGATTTATTATGTATTAGGATTAGATGATATTGATTTCTTTTTGTAGTAGATTTGACTAGTTGTTGTTAGAAGGTAAAATTGGTAATAGCAATGGGTTCTGGAGTTCCTGAGGGTCTATCTTAGATCCATTAGTTTTTCCTCGAATATGCAGTAGATATTTTCTATACTTACCTTCAAACTGTAGGCTGTTGCTTACTAAACTTTGTATTATTTTGATTATTTTACAGCAGATGGATAGTTCAAAATAAACATCTGGAGTGTGTTTTCGCCGTTTTCTGAAAAATTCCAATAATCCGCGCAAACTTTTCAATCTTGGATATTTGTACTGAAATATAAAGTTTAAAATTACTGAAAGCTTACCTACACTGATAACAATTATTTGTAATATTACGCGATGGATTTTAGGTCATTTATTGCTAGTCAATAGTGTGAAATAACACACCAGAGTGTAATGTTAAACTATAATGGAAAATTTCTATTTGAAGTGTACCTACGTGTGTAAGTGAAGTACTGTTGCCAGTTCTTTTATAACTGTATGTGTGTAAGGAGCTTGGTGAGAATAGACTTATCTAATCTTCACCCCTGTTTTTTATTACTGAAAACATTGAAGATATTATTTTGTGTAAAAAATCATATATTCATCTCCACTACAGCAAATCCCTCATTAAAATTTTAAGTGCAGGCGATTTTAATTTATAATCTGTTCGGTATATTTCCGTTTTATATATTTTCAGTGCCTACCTCGTATTTCTTCGTTGCGATTCAAAATTGTAAGTGTTAGCTGACATAATATAGAAACAAAGCAGAGAATACTGAGACTATAGTAAAAAAATTTGTGATAATTTATAAAAACCCATTGTGATGTTAAATACATTTTATATACCCGGCAGCTGGATTTTGCACAATGAAATTATTGATTTAATGAGGTCGGGCGGGGAGTTTGAAATTAAAAAACAACTTTTTTATAGTCGGTTTATTGCCGATTCGCGATCTGCCCCCGATACGGAAGAATTGCAGATAAATAACCCTTCCGCCCAATTAAGCAATACCACCCCTTCAAAGGCCCGCCAGCAAATCAAATTATCAGGAATTCAACCCTCTTAGGCGAGCCTAAAGAACTCTGAAAGTGTTGAGACGCGTAATTAAAAAAAATAATATCGAATACAAATTGAGTTATGGCAGCAATTTCAAGTTTAAATAAAGGGTTGAGGGACCCCGATATAAAGGAAACTTGCAAGAAAAAACGTATAAATCACAAATTAAGTGGTTTTTTAGGTAGATAAGGGGTGACTCGTATAAAACAAGGGGGGTCCGTCTTAAATTAAAAAAAAGGGGTAGATGGTATTGGATAATAAATTTTGGATTCTATTTAAAAGTTTAATACACTTGTTACAGTGAATAGAGGACTTTTGTGAGGAGCCAGGAGTCATTGATTACGTCCTGTTGAATTCTTTAAGACGCCGGAAAACCCTAATTTATTTCTTTTAATTTGCCGGAATTTATTATTATCCACATAAAAAAGAGGCTTTGCTTGTAATTCCGTCCAACTTTCGCGAGATAGCAATTCGCGTAAAGCCCACAATTCACGAAAAGTCAAACTGGGATACGAATATATACTTTGCGCGAGCCTGTGTATAGTCTACCTGAGGTAGTTATTAGGTATTGAAGTTAATTTTGCTTTTACCAAATTAATAACTAAGTAATTAAGGAAGTTATCAAGAGACCAATAATATATGGGAATGATTTGGAAAATATAAACCCCTACTGCAAGCAGTATTAAAGAGAAAAATAAGAACAAATGATTCCTATACAGGATATTTTTTAAATAAGTGCGTTCATACAAAGAGGACGTAAAAATAAATAAATTTTAAGTGGTTGTCATATTTTTTTAAATAAAACAAATGTCAAATCACACTTAAAATATCGAACCCGTTTTTTTATTTTTTCTAGATTCTTTTTATAGGGGGTAACCACCTCTGATACGGTAAAACACTCCATGATGATATTCGGGAAATTAACTATAACAACGATTTTAGCAGTAGTATAAATCACAATTTTAAAATGAACTAATAATGCACAGTTACGTACTTTAGGGGAGAAAAACTCTTGAAAGGAGTAGGATGCTTTAACTTAATTGTGGACAATTTTTAAATCAGTACCCTGAAACAATCCGTTCCATAATTTTTCTCTAGTTGTGTTTATAGTTTTGTTCGAACCATGCTCATTCGATTGCCGGTGTTAGTTTTCACCTAAGATGCATACTGAATCCAATATGGTGTCTTACAATTTTATATAAAAAAATGTCATATCTATTTACATTTTTAACAAAAACATGCAAATAAATGTTTGCAATGTATAGAGTACATATCTAAGTCAATAGACATACTGGATGTTTCATACAGATAAGAGTGAAATTCACGTTAAGAAAAAAATTAGGTATGATTTTCAAGCTAAGGGATTTAGAGCGCTCTTAGATAAGGGTTGTAAATACTTTGCTACATCATTTTTAATGGACGAAATTAAATAAGCACCCACGAAAACATTTCTGAACAATTTTTTTAGCTTTTTTATATCAATAAATTCAGATGATTTTGCCTCTATTGTTAGTATTAATTAAGAAAATTAATTTGTGGTTTTTAAAAAAAAGGACATACCTGATGTTACAACAACAATTCAAACTTTTGTCCACCGATGTATAAATAGATTTCTGGTTTTTGTTCGTTTTGAACTCGTATGTTATTGGCAGCAACTATGATCGTGTATATCATCAATGGTGTCCACTTCGATGCGATATACTTCATTTTTAAAATTTCTCCACAAAAATAAGTCCAAGGGATTTAAGTCAGAAGATCGTGGCGGCCATGGTCGTCCTCGTCCAACGCATGGCGCTCGTTGAACATATTAATTTAGCCCCGAACATTTTGTTAAAAATGAGGAGGAGCATCATCGTGCAAGAACCACATTCAGAATTGGATAGCTATGGGCACATTTTCCAGAAGTCCAAGCAGATCATTTCGAAGGAACTCAGCAAACCCATTAATTCGATGTGGTAATATGAATCTATCGATCGTCGACAATCCCTACCCAAACATTTAAGGAAAACCGTTGTTGGAAATGATCCCGTTGAATCGCGTACGAATTTTCAAAATTCCAAGCATGAGTATTATGAATGTTATACATTCCATTCCAAGCAAACACTTCATCTGTAACTAAAACGGCAGTTTTAAATCTGGAATTTTGAGAATTTTGTTGCAGCAACCATTTACAAAATCTAATTCATAAGGGATGCTGGAACACATTGGTATGGATATAATTGAGTTCGTGTATGATACACCACACTGTTGACTGGGACATTTCTTGTACTTGTTGCGCGATTTACCTGATATTTATTCGGGTATTCTCTTCAACAATCTCTAAAATGTGTTCCTCAGCTGCTGGAATACGCCGTGGACGCCCTGGACCTCTATCTCTTTCACAGTTCGGTTGCAAATTTCCAGTGTCACATGCGCGTTGTACTACCGCGGTAAAAGTAAGTATGTCTACCGAGTAGTCGTTGTGCTGTCTTATTTCACCGTAAATTAGAACGATATCCATCAACTCCGAGTTGCTATACAGGGTTAACAATGACTAAGTACAAACATTTTAACCACGTACTCAGGGAGCCCTAAAAGACAATAAAACAAAACCCTTTTTTCCTACGGAAAGTCGGCGCCTATGATGAGTATCGACTGAGATGGCTTGCTTATGGCTTAGATCCATAGTTGACATTACATCTATCAACAACTACCATGCGGTCGTGTTTCTAAATGCAGAAACGACAAAAATTAACATTCTTATTAGTAATAATACCTGATAGGTAGGTAACAGTTAATCCAGTTAGCTCCAGTATTTTGCATTCGATTTTGATTATTTGGTTACAAACTGGTAAAACTACATTTTCACTCACTACCGATAAACACACTTCCCGTAGGTACAGTTAGATACAATGCCTATGTATTATAACAAAATCGAAGACAGGGATGAGTAGGTAGGTTCTAGTAGATAACAGAAAACGTTTAACACCCGCGGCAGTCTTGTCCCATAACCTAGAAAAACAAACCGGCGAACTATATTGTGGGAAAATATCTGTACCCGACACATATTCTTTTATTTATTAACTATAAAACGTTTAAAATTAAAATAAGGCACTAAAAACTGTAGAAGAACACAATACTACAACGTAAACACAGGAATTAAATTATAACATGACAGCGAACCGACTCGACTGGACCGACTGCCGACTGTTGCATGACGGTTGCTTGCTGGTTGCATACTCTGATTCTCGCATTGACAGCGTTAAATAAGGATTTAATATAATATCGAAAACAAATTTTAATAGCCGCAATAAACTAATCTAAATCATTTTCACAATAATAACTATATTTTACAATTTTATAACAATATTGACTCCATCTGGTCACTTTGGTATATTCGCAAATTTAGCTGCTAGATTTGGTTGCCATTATCACACCGCTAGTCCTAACCTTGTTAACCTTATCCCAATTCGAAGCAAACTTAGGGTCGGTTTATCAAAGCAACTTTATCATGGATGAAACTAGAGAGTAACAGACAATCAAATATCTCGTACCTTAGCAACCAAACTCGTTTAGTTCAATCGCAGTTTTAAATTTCATTACTCCGCGTCATATTATATGAAAACGCTTATGAAGAATAACCAGAGATCAGTACGTCACGATTCTGTTTCGCCGTCAAAAATCCACCGGGACAAAGAAACCTTCCAAAAGAAGAAACCCGCCCAGTCCGAAGGTATTTATAGTTTGTATTTACAATAAACATCGCTGACGTCTTGATCTGGTCTGCCGCGGCGAGGCATGCGAATGTTTGGGGTTAAACCTAACCTCAACCAGGTAATCACATATTCAGGTAGCATAAAGGCGTTTCTATTGCGCTGCGAAGCCGGACCATACATCAACTTTATAATTGCACTCCAAAGATCCGATCTTCGCTCGTAAATTTGTGGAATAAATACTGAGGATCTCGGTCCGCGTTACGTGTAGCTATTTTGTTCAGATGCCGAGGTACGATTTTGTCTTGTTTATCGCCATGGTGACGGACTTATGTTATAGTTATGATTATTGTGGTTTCGGTTTTTTTTCCTCCTCGTACGGTCTCGCACGCCGCTTTAGGAGGACAGGGTTATTATTATTATTATCGTGGGCATATTTTATTAGAAATATTATACCTCGGACCGAGCAAGAAGGTAAGACGGTAGCGGGTCGCGTTAAACCGTAAATATTATCGGAATTAATTGCTCGAGGTTCACTTTGTAAATATGGTACCTGGTACTGCTTGCCAGTTGTGTGTCTGGAGTGATTAATGTTTATTCAATCCCACCTCGATTCAGCAAAACTAGATATTTCTTGAGAAGGCACCCTGCGGTCAAATAAGAAAAGTTTTGTAGATGTTCATTCATTTGGTAGGAGTGGTATAATTTGAAGCTGAATAACCATCAAGTACTTGTAAAGTGTGCTATACATGCTGTCCGAAATATGAGTGCCATTGTTTTGCTGTATGATGAGTTGTATCGAACGAAACATAATTGAATTAACATTTTTTTTTGCTTACCAACAGTAACGGAAATATACAGGGTGATTCAGGTTTACTCTTGATAACTTCAGGAATCGATAGGTTAAAATAATGTTCATTTGTGATATAAATTTATTTCCTAAAACGCATCGTTTCCCAGATAGAGGGCGTTGAAGTAGGAATTTTTTTCTCGTTTTTCCTTCATAACTGTTGAACCACTTATCCGATTTAAGTGAACTTCGGAACACAAACACTCCTTATGATCTTACATTAGTTTCTTAAGTTTGAACTACCTACCCCTCTTAGAAGTGTATTTGGTATGCTACCCCCCTCTTACTTTATTTCAAAACTACAAAGGGAATAAGTTTATATCACAAATGAACATTATTTTAACCTGTTCTATCAATTCCTGAAGTTATCAAGATTAAACCTGAATCACCCTGTATACAGCATATAGTTTATGCTAAACGCTGTAGTTTCTTGGTTTTTAAGGATATTCAGTTCAAAACAAATTGATGTTAAAGAGCATACAATGTACAATGTTTTCCCTCGAATATACAGGGTGATTCAGAATATTAGAGTTTTGTCTGTGGAATTGTTCATTAGCATACCTAGATGTTTGGTATCAGAGAGCATACATATGACTGCATTGATAGGAATTGTAGGAGATTTGATTTATATTAAGTTAAAATACCTTTCTAATACAGTAAAAAACGCTGTGTATATTTAGAAAAGATGGTAAGGCTTGTTACAGTTGATGTCCTGTGCATAAATCCATGTTGATGTCAATTGGTTAGTTAAAGATATATATGACTGTACAACGTCGATTAGAAGATTTTATAAAAATTGCATAGCAATGATCGCTTTATAATTAACTACTGTAAACTTTACCCTCTCAAGCTATTTTCTCGCGCCCTTAGTATAAATTTTGAAATGATTTCTATTAAATATTAAGTACAAAAAGTTCAAAATTTCATAATTTAATATCATACCGTAATTTTAATTCAATAAAAAACATTTTCGTGGCCAGCTTTCTTAGAAAGAGTTTGGGAAAAAAACTGTACCAAGGTTTTCGTCATCTTTTGATTTATTCTACGAGTTCATGTTCTGAAATTCTGAATACTCATTTTAGAAACACCTTGTATAATTACTAGCTATTGTGGGAAACGTGTATTCTGCAGACTAGTGCTTCGACCAGCTTTGAAGTGAATATATTTTTTTAATATTGATGCTCATTAAAATAATAATATTTCAAATTTACACCTGGCAGGAAAAGAAGTTATGGATAAAATAATAGAAATTAAATATCTGTTACAAAAGCGGCATAAAAAGAATTTAGGAATGAACTGTCAACGTCACAACCACATCAATAGTTACAGGAAAAAATTGGGCTCGTGCAGGGATCGAACCTGCGACCTCCATCAAAGCATTGTTGCTACGTGTATGGCGCTCTGGCCAACTGAGCTAACGAGCCACGACGAAAAAAGTGGAATCGACGAAATAAAACGGATGAAATTATGAATCGGTGACTCATCAAATGTAATCATTTTGTTTGGTAATGTTTCTATAGACCTATAAACTCCTACGGCTTGAAATGGAAGCCAGATAAAGTCAAAACTGTGGCATGTAGCTTAAATTAATCTTTTAATAAAGAGTAAGCTGGTATTATTTATTGTTTGTTATCTATAAAATTGTTTGCTAGAAATTTCATTATAATTTTTTCACGGTCCCTCTTTTATTTTAAATGTTTTACAAACATTGTTTACATGTAAATTTACATAGTTAAAATATGCCATGCATAGCTGCAGAGTAATATTGTATTCTCGAGATGACTGTTAAACATTTTTCTACGGGTCATGCAGTACTTAGTCATTAAGTATATCTAGACTTACAGCCGAAAAAATGGTTGCCATTCCTTCACTTTCTTTGAGAGGTTGTAACTCGCTAATTTCCAAATTTCCGTATCAAAATGCCCTTAATTTTCGAAAGTTCTCTCACCTCGCTGTATCAATATTTATATTAGATTTTGAATCACCTTATCATATGTACATACATATGTACCTATATACAGGGTGGAAATTGTTATTTATTTATTTATTTCAAATCCATTAGTGAACAGGTACAAAATTACCCAATTATGGACCAGGTACAAAAAAAGCATTAAAAGAATACAATAATCGAAATACATTATTATGGCGTTATAAAAATCTTGTAAATTGTAATATATGCAGGGTGGATTAAGTTACGAAAAAGATACACATTTTTATGCTTTACAATTTTCTGAAACAAAATGGGAGATATTTTGCGTAATTTTTGAAATAACGACTGAAAATCGAGAAAGTTTAGTTGCTTCTTCCGTTCGTAGCTTTTTTAATTTTAATGGAGATGTTTTGAAGTTTAGTACCCCTTTTTAATTTTTGAAATAACGACTGAAAATCGAGAAAGTTTAGTTGCTTCTTCCGTTCGTAGCTTTTTTAATTTTAATGGAGATGTTTTGAAGTTTAGTACCCCTTTTATTGGTCGGGATACGCTTTTCAATGGGGGAAAAACATTTCTACGCCAACTACACGCCTAAATTGATCGTAATCATCTTTTGATTCTTATGACCGTCATATTTCATTTTGATACCACTAAGAAGAGCGGAAAAAACAAAGACAACCATGTATAACGTAACGTGTACAGTTTTTCTGCCAAATATATTTTGTTCATGTTTTGTGACTGATCGAGTTGGGCGATACAAATTTTATGTGACAAAACTATGAAATTTGGGGATATTTTAGTCGTTTTTTATGGCAATTTTTTTTTTATTTTAAAGCTTTATATGGGAAGTACAGAGTGTTGAAGTTTTAAAAAGATATTGATTTTAGGAAACATTTAAAGTGTTTTTTTCTTTAGAACAGCTTGTCTGATTTTGATGTGAACAGACTTGAGGGACATCATTAGGCAAGGACTTACAATTTTTTATAGCGTTATAAGTAAATGACCGCAGCAGTTCTATGCCTTGGAACACAAAACGTGTAACGATTACGAGTGGGTAATTGATGAACATTAAAATTTGTAATAATAAACTTTGAGGTTAGATATTCAGGTTTATGATTGAACAATATCTTAAATGTCAAGCAAGATAACTGAATCTGAAATTTGACATTAAGCTAAAACCAAACCAATTCGAATTTTTAAAATAAGTAGAAATATGATCAAACTTACGAAGATTCTAACTAAACAAATAAATATTTTTCCTTCACACAATATTGTGACATGAATAACTTTTTCGAACTAAGACCAGTGGCGTCGGTATGGGTCTATATCGCCTCTGAACCCCCTAAATAACTTGTAAATAATTTAATTTAAAAGATGTTTAGATATGTCCTTTGGCATAATGTTTTAGTATATTGGTAGGTATAGAATATACAGTGCTTTCGAAAAGTAACGAATAAATTCATAATTTTTGAAATTAAGAAGTTTTCGAAAAAATCCCCTGACACGTTGATTTGTTTTTAAAAAAGGCACTTTTTGACATATGACCCACATTTGTGACGTCATCGGCAATTTTTTTAAATAGCAACCCCCAATTTTGACCATGCCATTTGAACGAGCGTGTGATTCTACATACATACATCATGAAAAATTATGGTGTTGCATAACAAAACCAAGAAAATTATGTTTGAAGATTTTAAAATTAAATTTTCACAATACTGAAAATGATAATAATTATGTAAAAAATCGACTAAATTAAATGTTCAAATTCTGCACCGTTGGCTGCATGACAGTAGCCAAGACGATTAATAAATTAATTTTGAACATTATCAATAACTTCAAGAGGTATGCGATGTATCTCGTGGCGAATTCTTGCTTTTAAATCTTTTAAATTAACCGGTCTAGTAACGTATACTTTGCTTTTTAATTATCCCCACAAGAAATAATCTAGGGGTGTCAAATCAGGCGATCTGGCTGGACACTCAATCGGCCCCTTTCTCCCTATCCAACGATTCGGTAACAGCTCATGTAAATAAGCACGGACATGTGTTGCATAATGGGGAGGTGCACAGGAGGTTGAATAGAACTTTGTCTGTGGAATTGTTCATTAGCATACCTAGATGTTTGGTATCAGAGAACATACATATGGCTTCATTGATAGGAGTTGTAGGAGATTTGACATATATTAGCTTGAAATACCTTTCTAAAACAGTAAAAAATGTTACAAAAGCTAATGATAAAGAATATATGGGTAGATATTGTTGGTGTAATTCAACGCTAGTTGGGGCTTTAGCCCACAGAGTAATTAGTTTCACACAATATTGTTAATACCTGAAAAAATATAAAAAACGAGGGTAAAAATTCTGTTATTTATTTTCGTAGGTCGTTATGATGTTTAAATTCATTGACATATTAATCAGTTTGACATTGTCGACATTAAATTCAAATAATTGTCATTCATTGGTATAATAATTTTTATAGTTAGATATTTGACTCAACTTAAAGGAGGCCACCTAATGAAGCAATCCTAAAAATGCAGAAATAGGTCAGATCTCATCTATTGTGGTTGAATTTTCGAGTTTCTACTGTCAGAAGTTAGATATATATATAGAGTGTTTTCATTAAACCAGGTTAGTAAATTTAAATTCATTTCTTTAGATAATTATTGAATAGAACTTTATCTGTGGTATTATTATTTATTAGCATAAATAGATGTTTGATATCAAAGAACATACATATGACATTAATAGGAATTGTAGGAGATTTGATATAGATTAGCTTAAAATATCTTTCTAAAACAGTAAAAAAATATTTTTGTTTGTCTTAACAATTTGTATGTCAGTTATGTTTTTTTTGTCCTATATCATTTTATATGATCTCTTGGATTAAAATATACTTACTTACTATAAAGTTTTACAGTGGACCAGTTTTCAGTGCAGTGCAGGAGTTTATTTTTAAATCATTTTTGAACTGTTCTTTTTGATTTTATTTTTACAAAATTCTATTTGTAAGAGACTCAAAAAAAATTGTTTAGATATGTTCTGTATAACTATTCGAATTCTGGAGAATAAGTAACTCGATAATTATTCGTCCGTGTTTGTCGTGCTACTTTGCGCCGAACTTCGGGGCGATTTAGAGAATCGCCCACTTTTTCGAAACGAAAATTTCCGTCCCCGCCTTGAATCAATATTTTCCTAAGCTTAAGCCCCCGGAGCAGCGATGGCCAAACACCATATATCAGCCTATAATATATACGATATGTTAAATTTCGGATGATTAATTAATAAATGAGGAAAGGGGTAGGACATCCAGCCGAGTCCTTGCTAAAGGATAACTAATGATTTGTAAAGACGTTGTTCATGTCTAAAAGGGAGCCGAGGGACGGAACGTCCCTGCGTCCTGTATACCGTTCTTTATTATTGTGTTTATTAATAGTCCTCTGTCCCGGAATGAAGGGCCATCATTTTCGTCGCCGCGCTTAAAATCGGGAAATCGGGTGCACGGCCAGCGTAAAATAGGACGCAGGCACGGATCGGGGTGGCGGCGACCGCCGTTTTTTGTTTTCCCGTCAGTGCAGTGGCGTAACGTACCGCAGAACATATTTGGAAGGTTCGAATGTTTCGTCTTGTCTGTAATAAAATACACTGATTCTAAGGCAGGTACGCCCAGAAAATAATATTTCAGCAGCAATAGTTATCATACTGTGGAAATGTCTCGTTCGTTCGTTCGTTTGATGTTATATTATTTATCTCCGTTTTCGATATTTTCACAAACATAATATACCAGTGTCCCATAATGATGTGCGTGTGATGAATTATTTTCCTTGCATATTCCACACCCGAGGATATGTACGTATGTTGATTTTATTTTTTTAAAAGAAAACTTGTTTGTCAGCATAAAAATACTAAGAGGGGGAAAATTTTGTAAATGGACTGTTCTATTTACTGCAATTTTTTCATATTGAAAAACGTTTAGAATAAAAGTTCTAATTAAAAAAGGGTTGGTGGCTGCCATCCTTTTAGACATTTCGTAAAAATCGTACTCAACAATGTGACTTAATTAACTAAATGTATTCACCGAGTTTCAGATTTATAAGTTCAACCGTTTTTAAGAAAAAAATTAAAACCGAAATTTTTCAATTTTTAAAAGTCCGTATCTCGAAAAATTTTATAGAAAGAACCCTTCTAAAATGACCCAGGAAACACACCCTCCAAAGAAGCGCACATCATTATGAGACACCCTGTGTACGCACTGATAACAATTATTTGTAATATTGCATGGTAGATTGTTGGTTATTTAATGTCTAGGTCAATAGTGTGAAATAACACACGAAAATATATTCTTACAATTCTAATGGAAAAGTACTATTTGAAGTGTAAAGTACTGGCACCTGATATGTGTAAGATTCATACGTAACTCTCCATTTCTTTTGTATTATTACCTTGGGTTTTACTAACTACTTTTAAGTGTGTAATTTTCATGTAACATTTATACTTATTTTTTCATAATGTTTCTCAACCTGCCTTGTAATGTGGATGTGAAATTTATATCAATTAAAAGCGTACGCATTATATTAGCCACAAGTAGCTTTACATTGGTACGAATGTTTTTAGGTATTATTACTTGCAAGTAATATAAGAAAACCATCTAGTGTTTAATTTTGAACATTAATTATTAACAATTTAATTTAATAAATTTAACAGTAAATAAAGAAAATAGTAGATAACTTTAAAAAATATCTAGATATATTTACAAGAAACAAATATATATTATGTTCTTTGTTTTTCCTAAACTAACCTCGAACCTAGCATAACCTTCAATTATATATTACCAATACAGTAATTTCCGGAAGGATTGTGAATGGAAACGTTGCAGCATTTCCAGCGTTACTACTACTTCATTCTAAATTCAACATTAAACAAACTCGAAGCAATGCCTCTGCCTCTTTGAGACACTATTACATGGTGCGATATTGTTTTTTTCCTTTGTATTTTTGAAAGCTGTTGTTTTCTATAATACAATATACAAGATGTCCGGAATATGAGTGTCTTAATTTTGCCAAATGATAAGTTGTACTGAACAAAACATGACTTAACGATTTGTTTTTCCCTGAGCATACAGATCTTGAATATGTGACAAGGTCGGTCGCATATTATCTTACAGTCCAAGATCTCCCTGCAAAGTATCTTCACCCAATTGTTAATAGGAAGAACTGCATTTAAATATGTATATCCTAACACGAATTGGCTAGGTTGGCTAATCAAAGCCGGGTCCTAGAGGCATTAATTATGCAATAAAAATATTAATTATGGAGGTGAACTACAAATTAGTTTAATGAAACAAAATATGTACCAACAGAAAGTTCATAGTCTGCGTTTTAAAAATATATAGAGTTGTCTGTATAATTTTTTTGGGTCTAAAGTGTGACAAACCTTCGTGAAATGTTTAAATTTTGGGCACAGGAAATAAAATTAAACGTGCAGCTATACGCTCAAGGACGGATTCAGTTGCAATTATTTCCATTAACATTTGGGTGAAGGTACTTTGCACTGGGATTAGGTTTGTTATATATTTATACATAATAATTACAAATAGATAATAATATAATAATATCTACCCCTCATTCTAATCACAGGGATTACCCAGAAGTCGGAGACATGTGCGGGAGAGGGGGTGGCATATTATTATTAAGCAGGCCGCATTTGCGCCCAGGAACGACTTACGTTGGTAGGCCCTAACCACTATTCAGTGCAGGAATGAGGAAAACCTGGAATGCCTCATTAATTAGGGGGGTAGTCAAATATCAACCGGTATCAATCTCTCACATTGATCCAAGCTAACATTCTTCCACCCTACCATAACCGCAGAGAGGGTGCCAATCCTCTCTACGAATATAGCTTATATACGGTCTACCGGCAGCGGGACGCGAACCCACAACGATCTATTCACCTCAATTCAAGTACCTGACGCCTTTAACCGCGCGACCAGTGACCGATCCAAGATACACCTAAACATAGGTACTTACTATGACTGATTTTCTTAGAGCTCTCCGCAACACAGAATAATAGTTAAAAATATTTGAAATTATTTGTTTCTTGCAAGAAGCGTTTGCCGTACAAACGTCTCCAACTCAGAGCGTTTTGCCTAGATTCGCCGTAAATTAACATCTAATGCAGCTGGTCATGGTTACTACAAATTATAGAGAAAACTGAAATTCACTAACTATACGCACCACTATGACTAATATTACTTTTAGTAGTTTTAGGTTATCAGTAGCAACCTGACACTGCAACGTTGTCGAATGTTACAGTTTCAATGAATTTATCGGAAACTTCAATTGTTTACTTCATTAATACTGATCCAAAAATCAAATTACGAACAAATTACGTTACAGGCGCTCTTACTTAATTGTACTTTCGTACACAGTTTTGCATATTCCAGTCGTAATGTATTTTTGGAATGTATTTGTAGACAAACCCAGCTAGCAAAGTAGTTCTATAAATTTAGAGTAATAGGACTTTTATATTCTGTTAATATTTTATAGTTGTATTTAGAATACTAAATTGTTGCATTAATGTGACACATGAGACTATTTTGCCTTCAGAAACTGAATTGTTTTTTAAATTTGTTGCAAGAACGTTCTTAGAGCATAATTTATAGAGCACTTATAAGATAACTGCTAATGTAGCCCTATAAGTGTGTACAATAACACAATTTTACAGCAACGGTGCTTATAGAATCAAATTACTGTAAAACCGATGCAATATACTGCTTTATAGAATTATACCATCTCCTGTGACACTCTTATAAAATTATTCCGTAATGTCGCTTACAGTTTAATTATAGAACTGTTGTATAAGGCGTTGTTAAGTTACAATTCTGCTGCGGAAAACAAATTACAAATATGGAAGCTGCTATCGAACTTAAGAGAAAAAGCTCTTTAAAGCAGTTGTAGAGAATAATGATACAGTTGTTATAAAATCATTATAGAGTAAATAAGTAACAAAAGCCTTTTTGTTCCATAAAGAAACGCTATAGAACTATCATTTTTATATATGTAGGTTTCCCATAGCCCCATCTGACGAGACCTGCCTGTAATAGTACGAAATATTTTGATCAAAGTATAATGGGGAAATTTGTATAACATAGTCGTGACTTGTAAAAATTATTATCTGCTTGCAGAAATAAAATTTCATTACGATAAATAAGATTTATTTGATTGCTAAGAGAAATTGATTTTCTTATAGAAATTTAGTAACATATTTAATTTAGACCATTCCAAACCTTAAACATTTGCACTTCTAGACGTTGAAGTTAAAGAATTTTAATAGATTTATTAAATAAGATTGAAATAAGTGAAATTACCACAATAAAATATGACAATACTGTCAATATTAAGTAGTTGCTTACGAAGCATATTTGCTCTATAATCATTGCAATCGACACAAAAATATCATATTAGTGAGAATCCATTGGAAGTACAAGATGAAGCCTTTCTTTCTGTCGCCATATTGTGAAGAAGGAAAAAACAAACTTAATTAAAAATATGTACAATATAAATAGGTGAAATGATATCAATAATATGGATATACTTACTTTCTGACTATTTTATGTACAGTTGGTTGTTAAATTCATCAATTTAGAAAAAAACATTTTTTATTAAATTTCCAGCATCATAGGAAATATAAGGTTAACTGAGGGCGCGTCAAAAAATTACCATTATGTACCACATATTTCACGATAAAACTTTTTCCGCATCAAAATGTACTGCTCCCTGATGGACAAACAGACTAAGCAATTCGTAATAATGTAAGTAAGTACTCCTATGCAGGCTGATTAGGCCCATCTTACTGGTTCTTATTGGCCCGTCCATATTATTTCTAACATGTGCGATACAGAAACATTTTGTTTTTAAAAGATACAATTAAACGATTTTAAAGTTCTTTAAATATAACACCATGCAACACAAAAATTGTATAGCAAAGTGCTATAGAATTTTTATGAGATGGCTTTGTAACTGTGTTATAAAAATTCTTTAAGACTTCTATAATTATTTCCTGCAAGCTTTACAGAACCGCTTAAAGAACTAAAAGGTTCTATAGAACGGTGCCCATTTTTAAGGTATAAGTGTTCTAAGAACGTTTTGAAAATGTTCTTAGAACAAACATTGCTCTATAAAATTTGCTCTGGAAACGTTCTTACAATTTTTACAGAACAAGAAATTGTTAGCTGGGAACTATTCATTTTTGTTCGTAAGAGTTCCTCTATTCAGAAAGCACATAAATTGTCACACGATTTGTTCAAAGTTATCATTTTGTCTTATAGATTAACGTTTATTATTCGTTTTGACAGAATCCAAAACAAATGTTTTCAGTGATTTAGGTTTTAACACACTCTTTCTCGAAAACATTTAGGTTTCTTACTACCAGGTAAAACTTGGCGTGTGTAATTCGACTCACCCAGTGTTTTGCATTTTTAAAAGGCGTCAGTTGAGAAATATAAATTAACAAATAAATTATTGTTCTGAAAAAAATATTTCAGTAGAAATGCCCGTTGTAAGTTGGACTTGAGTTTGTTATGCCAGACAAGTTTTTCCAACAAAGATATTAATCTCTAGACCACTTTTTTACTCTTATCAATTGTTGCGTTTTGTAGAACGTATTTTTTATTGTTCTTCGTGTAAAATATCAATCGCTGTAATCGTAATCGGTGTATATCAAGAATTTTTTTAAGTAAATGGGCGCGATTATTTATTTTCAAATGTATGTGTTTTAAAGGAACAGGACATTATTTGCCCTTGACCACGCGACCATTTTCCAGTAATTACTATCCGATTTTCCAGATTTTCATTTGATTTTTAAATAAATTACTGGTTGACAAGAAATTGCTCAGCAAAATTTGTGCATGTACTATGGAGTCATTTTTGGAATAATAGTTTTATAATTGTGTGATGCTAATATCGAGCATTACGTTTTAAAAAATAGTTATCGAGTGTGTGGACGTAAATTGTACTCCTTACCATTATTTACTTTGTAATACTTAAGTTTAAAATTGTGCATTGTATCGCTACAAAAACACGTGATTGTATAGTTTTCTTATACATTTTGATTCATGTGTAAACCAGGTTATTTAATTGATATTTTGATAACATTTATTACAAGTTATATAAATTTTTCTACACAGTTGTGTAAAACTAGAAGATAGTGTATCAGACATATATAATGTTGAATTAGGCACTCCACAAGGTGGCGTCCTGGGACTGCTATTCCTATTGTATGTGAATGATCTACCAATCCACATACACCATAGGAAGGTATTTATGTACGCAGATGACACTACCATTCTAGTAAAGGGGAAAACTTCAGAGGAAATAACATATAACGTTGAAATGATAACTCAACAATTTTCAGACTGGTGTACAGCAAATCATCTTATAAATAATTTAAAAAAAACAGTATATGTAGAATTCAGTGGTGTCTATAAAAAATCATTAGATCTAAACCTAAACAGTGGGGTAGCAATAAGTAACTCAACTAGGTTTCTGGGCGCCGTCTTGGGCAGCTCAATGAGCTGGAGTGAGCAGGCTGACTTAATATGTAATAAGTTAAATAAATCGTTTTATGCTTTGAAAACTTTAAAAAGTACTTTAAATGTAAACAGCTTGTTGCAATTGTACTATGCTAATGTGTACTGACATTATCATATAATATAGTAGCATGGGGCAAACAACAGAATACTGTAGAATTTTGTAATCCAAAAACGTATAATCCGTCTAATTTTTGGAATGACGCAAATGGAATCCTGCAGAAGTGTTTTTATTGATCAGAAAATGTTGACTCTTGCATGTATCTACATATTTAAACTACTGGTTTATGTATATAAAAATATTAACAAGTATAAAAAACATGCGCATATGCAACAAGAAATCGGAATAACATTTATATTGATAAATTTAGCCACACATACTTTAAAAAATCTCCAGAATATTCTGGTCACAAATACTATATCTACTTCCTCAGGATATAAAAACTGCAAAATCTGCAAATATATTCAAAAATAACTTTAAACATATTCAGGCCGAGAACTGCTTTTATAACACAACAGAGTTTGAACAATACTGTACATCACATAGTCACTAATTACTAATTGACAACAATGGGGTTTACTTTTCCGCAGATATGTGATGTAGTTTAATACATCATTGTCGTTAATGATAGATGTATTGTAAATTATTGTAGTAGGTTTGTTATATATTGTGTGTTTATATGTGTGAGACGACTTTATTCTAGTTGTGTTAATTATTGACAATGCTAATCCATAGTTAGTCTGTGGCAACAAAGCAAATAAGAATTATTATTATTATTATTATTATTATTATTATTATTATTATTACTTCAAGGATACGCAAAATATTACAAATATTTTACTTAACATTGTATTCTTTTTCGCACATATTGCAATATGTAACCTAAGATTGTTTATATTATATGCGAGACAAGGACATATATGTTTTATGTGAGTTCAATCATTAAAATTTGTTGGTGAGAGAACTTTCTAAAAGGACTAACAGATCCTTACGTACCATAGTACGATGTTTCCAGGTGCGAACTCAGGAAGGTCGTAGACACAGAGTGAGGAACAACAGACACGCGCCATTGTTTTAGTTACATGCACTTGCTATTGGAATCCTGATTCTGGTGTTATGCGAACTAAGCTATTATCTTCTAGAAATATAAAGAAAATGTTGATAAATTATAATGTGAGAGACAGTCCAAGTAGGCAAATAATCTATTCCTATATTTTATTTCTGATGGTGCTTTTGAAGTTATTATGTCGATTGTGTTTTGTGTCTATGTGAAGTTGTAAAATATTTGTTGTTTTTAGTGTTTATTTTTAAGTGAATCAATACATTTCAATTTTTCATGTTTTCTCTATTTGCATATATTCAATACTTTGTGCATATTTTGACTATATTCTGTGCATATTTATCGACTTGCATATTTGGGTATCTGTATTCATAAGCATATGTTGAGAATTGACGTTTTCAGAAAAATCACTTTGCTCTGTTTTTAACAGTAAAAAACTACGCCCTGTACATTGGAGTCCTCGAAACGCTAATCATCCCGGATAAATTCCGAACAGCATAGACTCACTTCTGCAGAGCAGCGCTAATTTCGGTAATTATTGAAGTTTCCCCGTCTGCATAGGCATGTGTCATATAAGGATACATCGGTGGATCCTTTCGGAAGCCTCGTCTATCTATTTTAATCCTGCGGCTTGTGTCTTCAATGTCATTTCTTGATTTAGAACGTCACGCTATCGGGATTAAACGAATGTCCTCTACTAATATCTATTATTAATTAAGGAGGCTTTGCCGAATGGAAATCGTCTGCGTTGTACAGGCGACTGTAGTAAAGGTTACTAGCCTTTAGATGTGTCAGATATGATTTTAACACATAGAACCAGTAAATACAATTAGAACATATATATAATTCGTTATCAAGAAAATATCTAACACATTAGAAATGTACAATCTATTGCAGTAATGATGACACTCCCCCAAACAGTTTTAAACAGTTTTTCAACTACTGGAAATTCTGAGTAGAAATTGGTTCCAACAAAACTATAAACACATCTACAGAAAAATTATAGGAGGGATTTTTTCAGGACAGTCCAGAATTTAAAATTGTCGTTAAAACATCCTACCCCTTCCAGGGGAGTTTTGAGGGTAAAAGTAACTCTGCGGTACTAGTTATTACTGCTAAAATCGTTGCTATAGAGTTACTTTGCTTGAATATCATCATGGGGTGTTTTACTGCAGCGGGGGTGGTTTATACACCCGAAAAGCGAATTTAGGTAATATAAAGAAACGCGGGTTTAATATTTTTTAGTGTATTATCGATGTGCAAAGTGTGGTTTCAATAGGTGACCGACACTTGGGTAGAGTTACTCGTCAGTGCAGTTAATCTCATCAATATAAGGGAATAAAAAAAACGGCTGACTGTTTGGAAAAAACTAAATGTTAAATACATATTTCGATTAAATGTTGGATGTTATTATGTAATTTTAAAGATTAAATGTTGCATGCAGCAAGGATCACGAGGAGGTAGGAGCGTTCTATGCCAGGAAAGTGGAATTAGGATTGGAGAGAAAAAAACTAATAAGTTAAAATAGACTTGAAATTGAAAATAAAATAAAAAATAATACTACCTAATAACAGAAAACAAGTATACAAACATATTTTTTGGATTTATTTATATCCTGCCGATATTATAGATACAATATATAACAATAATAATATATTTCCTATATATTTCATATGCTACAAAACAAAGCAACAAATTTACTTATACATCATAATAAGAAAAACACTCTAGCACTAACATTCATCAGAGTCACTACTAACGTTACTTGTATCCGACTCTTCATCAGCAGTTATGATGAAACCACTTTTATTTAGCCCAATCAATTGATGCACATTTGTATAGTCTTCCTTAATCTGTATGACATGTTCGATGCATTTTTTCCAATTAGCTGATGTAATTTTGTTCACCTCGCTTCTTATAACATCTATAACTGTTTTGTAAAAGTTTGGAAGAGTATTTTTTCTTTGAATGTCTTTTCTTAATTGACCCCATATTAATTCAATGGAATTAAAAACACAGTAGTATAGATGCAGTCATAGAACGGTATGTCCCTGAGCCGTAGCCATTTCATCAGTAACGTATTTCTTTGCAAAATTGTTGCTTTTGACTGTATGCAGCAACTCATCTTTCATTAAACTAGCATCGTACGCAATATTATGGATTTTAAGAAATTCTTCATTATTCTTTTTTTATGTCAGTATCTGGAATCGTTTCTCAAAGTCTTGAATAGTACGGAGCGTTGTCTGATACTGTTATTAAAGAAGCTCTTTTTTCATATGTCCTCTGTTCTCTTTCATTGTGTTTTATATTTTTATATACATTGTATCTAATCAACTGAGCTTGTTCATCGTCCGTCGTAACCTCCGCATCTTCTCTATCGCTATTAGTTTGATCTCTACGTGTACCAGCTTGAGGTTTTTCCGAAAAATCCTCCCAACGTCTAATTAATCTCTCCGCGTCTTATTAGATATGCAGTATTTAATACCACAATTTTGTTAAGATAAAAAAATAAATAGAGAGTATAGAGGTACTAAGTATTAGATAAATAAAACAAACACTCATACACAACCACACAACACTGAATACTCACAACATTAATGTATTATTCACAATACTGTTAAAACAATTATCTATTCGCAACAATAATTTATGATAAGCCTACGATAGCCGCAATTAAAAATCACTTAGTATATCACGAAAGCAAAAGTTATAACATGCTCGATTCTGCGAAATTACCTAGCACTGAAAAATACTGTCCTGCACTGCCAGCAAAGTAAACATCTAAGTTGGATCTTAACTGCCCTCTTTGTCTTCCTTATAGTGTTCAAGAACGACGTATGTCGACGAGTTTGGTAGATGAGATACTGCATAGTTGCCAAGTTTGTTGCCTACGATTCATAAAATTAAAGGACTTCTTAAAAACGTTATTGCGATTTTGGTAATGCTAATAATTCAAAATATATAAAAGACTAAATTTTGTAAAGACAAGGACCCATTTCCGTGATGTACAGAAAGCGGTTACCCTGTTTTGTGAGATGTTACAACGTTGCATTCAAATAACAGCTTGTAGCCGCCGATATAAGATTTTATATTCGAGCAGTGAGTTCGATCGGGGTAAATAATAATGATTTGACGACTACATATAAATGTTTATGGGTTTCTTACCCATCTTCTTCTAAAAAAATTTTTAAAAATAATCAGTTAATTATTTACTTATCTTTATTAAACACTTCGTACACCACTCAATACTAAATACAACTAAACTAATCGTTATCTAATTAATCACTATCCAAATCGCTCTTAATCTCCAATTGATCTCACCGAAATATCCAATCTAGTAGCTCTGGATCTCATTCTGGAGCGGCTGGCGACTTCCTGGCGCGCCTCGATCCACGGCATCATCGTTTATCAGTTTGCGGGCGATTGGGGCAAATCTAGCGTGTCGTGCATCCAACAGCCACCAAATCGGGTGCGATCGGGGCAAATCCTGCAACAATATTTTCTTAATAACCACCCCGCATTGAATAATATCTAGTTAGATGATTAAAATAGACATCGCCTATAGAATTATGATGAATATATTATGCATATATCCACATATTCTACGATTTGTATGTCACTTGCTTGAAATTATAGTAAAATAATAGAAATGTGGATAGTGTATCGTGCAACACCCTGCACAAACAACGCGCCGGTCACTTATTAACGACGTCTGCGAAATCGTCGATAAAAAATCCTTTAGAGCCGTCGTTAAAATGGTTTTATTGACGAAGTCTTCAGGTCTGCGACCCACATAATAGGCATAACCTGAAAACCCATAAAATATCATTTCGCGTATGTGTGTTCAGTTCGTTGCCGACGCATTACAATCCATCATCGGGTTTTAATACGCCTTTATCTGGAGCCGTACTCGATAAATGTATTGATAACCCGGGTACATTATAGGCAAAAGTAAGTACACCCTTGGTAGGTTCCAACACGCGATCGTATAGTCTCCATCAAAATATTGACAAATAACAGAGCGGTTTCGTCATGTAATTTCTAATTAGCCGAGTAGGATCGAGTTGCCTATTTACAGTGATGTTAACATACTAGGATGTATACATTTGTAGTGTTTTTAATTTCCATAGCAAAATGGAATGTTTTTATTGTCGCTTTACTTTAAGGCACTGGTATTAAAAGTAATTTACTTGTAGCACTGGTGCTAAATGTAAATGACGTTTTGTTTTCATGGGTTGCTATAACGTTAAATGAAATTTACGCGGCTGGTGCGCTACGCTGTCACCAATTTCTTTGAATATCTCAGAAACAAGATCAAACGTCGAAAAAAAAACAGGAGACGAAAAAGTTTTGAAATTAATCAGGTCAAAGTGGTGTAGATGTTTTATTGAAATTAATATTTTTATAGTTTTGAAATAAAGTAAGAGGGGGTAGCATACAAAATACACTTCTAAGAGGGGTATGTAGTTCAAAGTTAAGAAGCTTATGTAAGATCATAAAGAGTGTTTGTGTTCCGAACTTCACTTAAATCAGTTAAAAAATTCCTACTTCAACGCCCTCTATCTCGGAAACGATGCGTTTTAGGAAATAAGTTTATATCACAAATGAACATTATTTTAACCTGTTCTGTCAATTCGTGAAGTTATCAAGATTAAATATGAATCACCCTGTGTAACCCCCGTTGTTGTACTCGACTTCCGTCCACCTTGTCTCTTAATTGTAGTAGGGAGGCCGGGGCAGCAAGGACCACCGGGGTAACGAGGACCACCGGGGTAATTTGAGAACGTTTTAAATTTCCCGCGCAATTTGACACTGGATAGGTTGGCGGTAGTCGGATCAGTACTATGTTAACAGCGTCAGTTGTTCCTTTGTTGCTGTGAAGTTTTATAGAAAAATTCAGTTTTCAAGGTAATAATAAAGATTAATTAAATAAGCCCTTGCGCCAAACTATGGAAGCAGGTAAACAAATTTTAAACTGTCAAACTTGACATACGTTTAAAAATTTTTACTACGATTTTGAGAACGAAAACAGAGAGTTTTTCGAAACGTCAATAACACGGAAGTGCGCGATAGTGATGTGATTTTTGTTATTTTTACTTATCTGCTTTTTCAGTGTGAGATTTTTTGGTTAGGCAAACTTAGTTTCGAAAATAACCCTTGACTGTTCCGTTTGGCGCAAGGGCTTATTTAATTAATCTTTATTATTTTTTCAGAAATGTGGCAAAAACCCAACAAAACTAAAGATAAAGTAGCAATTGTCAGAATATTATTATGAAGAAAAAAACATAATGCAAGTTGCATAAAAATATACGAAAAATTCCATTTACAAATTTATTGAAAGAGGTACTCTGTAGAGAAATTACAAGTACGCAACTGAATTCACAATTTCGATGTCTCAGCTGTTTTCTAAGATAGGTAGAATCCCTTAAAAGTAGTTCTTTTAAATTTCGCCATGTGTCTCAATAACGAAGAGATTGATTGACTGATTGCGACATCTAAGTAGTCCAGGATTGCGAAAATCACATCCTTCTATCTCTTGAAGTTTCCGAGATACTCTGCAAATGCAACGAAATTGGAACAGTCATTAAGGTGCAAGTTGTAGCTGCACGACCAAAAATTTCAGGAGAAAAGCCTATGAATATTTAGAAGCCAACTGTTAGGCACAGTTTAGAAAATGTTGATTTCCTTATATTATCTTCCATTTTGATTACATCAATTTTTAAAACAGTACCTAGTCAGTCTTCAAATTTACGAATTTTATTTGTACTTGTTTACATCAAATTTCAGGCATGTTATTATAATAACGCAAATATAGACAAACACAAAGAGGCGATACGACTAATAACAAGATTGAATGTAATTGCTTATTTATGATATCATGCAGATGCTTAAAAATAAAGCATTTGTCTCAAGGTTCGCCTCGTAAATAACGAAAATATCTTTCGATCTGGGACATAAATTTAAATTACCTGTGGAACCGTAGGGGGATCAAATATCAGCTACGTGAAATTTTAAACAATGTAGCAGTCTGCTTGTTTCGAAGAATATTTTATCGAGTTTTTTTATTGATAATTACGTCATTTGTCGAATTTATTGCCTATATACGGCGTCACGTTTCGAAAAAAATTCAGACGACTTTAATAACTCACTAAATTTCGATAGGTTGTATCTCGTTTTGCGATAGATATCTTTAATTAATGAGGAATTTATATTTTGTTGCTTCTTAGTTTCGGTCTCTTCGAGATAAGGAAATTGTTCATTTTTCCATAGCCTAATCTTAACGGGTCTAACCAAGAAGCTTCTTAATTTAATTGGTATGTAACATCAGATTTCAACGCATTTTGTGAATTTGTGACATATTCCAACAAGATATTTTAGGTAAAAACCATGGATTATTCCTTATAACTTTCAATAAGGATCAACTCGCGCAATTCAGCCAGACTGATATATACACTAAAAAGAAATTATTACCTTATTACGATTATAACCTTAATTAATTTTTTATATGCTACAGGGAGTTAGAAATTAATAGGTTAAGCCGTTAACCACACACCCCTCATTCTAATCACGAGTATTAGCCCACAAGTCGAAGACTTGTGCGAGAGAGGGGGCGGCATATTAATATTAAGCAGGCCGCATTTGCGCCCAGGAACGACTTACGTTGGTAGGCCCTAACCACCATTCAGTACAGGAATGAGGGAAACCTGGAAACCTCATTCATTAGGGGGGTAGTCAAATGTCGACCGGTATCAATCTCTCACATTGACCCAGGCTAACATTCTTCCACCCTACCATACCCGCATAGAGGGTGCCAATCCCCCACGAATATAGCTGATATACGGTCTACCGGGGTTCGAACCCACACCGGTCTAGTCACATCGATTCCACTACTGACGCCTTAAACCGCGCCACCACTGACCGACATAGCTACCTAGATATACTTTAAATATCTGAATGTCTGATTATTAAATTGTTTTTTATTGTTTTGTCATCTCAGAGACTAAAAAATTCTTCGTATTTTTATCTGAAAAATAAAAAAGACATGAAATGTTGTTTTTATTTATGGCAGTAACTATTTCTGCATATCGCATTTATTAATTTTCGTTTTTAAAGTTTCTAACGATCTGTTACACATGTAAATTAATTTTGAAATATATTAAAGAAGAAAAATACTATTCTACCTGAGAAATTACGCCTCTAATAAAAAATAATAGTTTGCAGTAACATTGAAAAAGAAATTAATAATAAAGTATACCTGCCAAATAAGAATTAAAACAATAGTTATTATATAATTGAAAAAAAAAATGTCTATTTGAAAACCTAAATGTTCCTGAACGTATCTATCTATTTAGGTATAATTATTATACTTTTACTGTCCTGTAAAAGTTTAACTATTTAAAAAAATAAAAATAAAAATACCTATTCAGTGTAGCTATATTATTTCTGCATATTGAGACAGCATTTACATTTTAAAATATTATTATCATAGATAGCTATCTGAATATTAATAATTTACTTTAATAGGTATTTTTCTCAAATAAGTCACTTTGATCGTATCAATACTGTTTGATATATTCGTTATAGTTGTAAATAAAAGAAAATGAAAATGAGATAGGTAGTATCTAAACATATAAATAATTTATATGACTGTGTAAAAGAAATTAAAGTACTCAGTTTTATAGAAAATCTACAAAACATTTTCATACGTTAAATTAATAAGTTTTTCTAAATCAATTTTTTGTTGCAGACGTATTTTCGTTGAAACTTTCGGTCTGGTTCTGCTGGTCAGTGGTAAGTCATCTGAATATACTTCGTCATTGATAGTAACCTAACCCTTATAGTTTTTGAGATATTTACAATATATCGGAAAACAATAATTTTCGTCGCTTTGCTTCAAATTGGCTATATGGAATGCTATGAAAGTTAAGGAAATAATTTTTATACAAGAAATACATAGTTGAATCTTTAAGCTTCCTAACATTGTCCTACAAGTAGCTTAATTTCAAAAGGTGTTGAAAAGAATAATTTCTTTGACGAATATTGATTGAATGTAGAACCAAATTAAAGTGAACGTCACTGTCTGCAGGGTGATCCGTTGACTATTGGCATTTTGGAAATCCTAAAATGTACAGAATGGGTCAAATTAAAAACAAGTTACGCTTTTTGATGGGCATTAAGATAAACCAAACAGATCCAAGATATCTGCAGTCGTTGCTGAAATATTGTAAGAAAAACTGGAAATAGCGATTTTAGAAAACTTCATCTAACGTTATTACTTCTCAACAGAAAAGGCTGAAATTTGGTACAGGACGGAAATAATATGCGAGCAACCTATTTTTGTTATGGGCGCCATATTGGAACTTGACAGTAACAGATGTTGCATAAAATTGCGAACACGTCAATATGTAGCAGTACTATTTAATTTGAAGAATAACATATATAATTGGAAACAATACAATAATTTAAATAAAAACTAGATTTTTTAAAATACTATAGGCAATTTAAATAAACATGGTGTTAATAATATTATGTGAAACCAACTACTCTGTGGACTAAAGCCCCAACCAGCGTTGAAGTACACCCACAATATCTACCCATATATTCTTTATTATTAGCTTTTGTAACATTGTTTACTGTATTAGAAAGGTATTTTAAGCTAATATAAATCAAATCTTCTACAACTCCTATCAATGAAGTCATATGCATGCTCTCTGATACCAAACATCTAGGTATGCTAATGAACAATTCCACAGACAAAGCTCAATTCAATAAATATCTAAAGAAATTTGTCTAAATTTACCAACCTGGTTTAATGAAAACACTCTATACATATCTAACTTCACTTTTGACAGTGGGAACTCGAAAATTCAAGCACAATAGATGAGATCTGACCTATTTCTACATTTTTAGGATTGCTTATTTAAGTGGCCTCCTTTAAGTTGAGTCAAATATCTAACTATAAAAGTTATATAAATTAAAATTATTTGAAATTAAATATCGACAATAACAAAAGTGACATTAGCCTGTCAATGAATTTTAAATTAAATATGACAATACCTACTTAAATAATGTTTACCCTTTATGTAAAAGTTTTTATATATTTTTAGGTATTAATAATATTGTGTGAAACTAACTACTCTGTGGACTAAAGCCACAACCAGCGTTGAATTACACCCACAATATCTACCTATATATTTTTTATTATTAGCTTTTGTAACATTTTTTACTGTATTAGAAAGGTATTTTAAGCTAATATAAATCAAACATCTAGGTATGCTAATTAACAATTCCACAGACAAAGCTCTATTCAATAATTATCTAAAGATATTAATCTATCTAAATATATATAGTTTAATGACAACACTATAAATATCTAACTTCATCTTTGGAACTCGAAAATTCAACCACAACAGATGAGATCTGACCTATTTCTGCATTATTGTGGTTGAATATTCGAGTTGCCACCGTCAAAAGTGAAGTTAGATATTTATAGAGTGTTTTCATTAAACCAGATTTGATTTATATTAGCTTAAAATACCTTTCTAATACAGTAAAACACTAGATTGTATTTAAATTATTGTAATTTTTTGGGTTATTCTTCAAATAAAATAGTAGTGTTACACATTGACGCGTTCTTCATTTTATTCTACATCTGTTACTGTGAATATCCAATATGACGCTGATAAGAAAATTTAAATTGATGCATAACGGAAATTTGTGGCCGTAGATATTTTCTTTCGACGAAAATCAATTTCTTGTCTATTATTAATGCTCTATATCAAAAGGCGCAAGTTTTTTCTAATTTAAGCCGCGCCATATATTTTACAGGTTTCTAGATACCAATGATGACCCAAAACTGACTTCTATAAGATTGTTTTCATTTAAAATCGATTCTTTTAATTCACTTGGGCAGACTACACGACCACCCTATATATTCCCGTACATTATAGCACTCGCAATGCTTTCGACTAGTATGCCTCACCACCCCGTTGATTATACCATTGACCCCTGAATCCACGTCTTGCCCGCATGGCGATTGCCATTTTTTTAATTCGGTTCGTCGTTGGGTCAATAATGTTCTATCTAACCGTGATCGGCCGGCTCACCCCTTGCCTCGGGAGGTGGTTTTTCAACCCCAAAGGTGCGTGTGAACTGGATAGCGACCGGCTATTGCTTTCTTTATATGTCCAGTTCGATGTTGAATATTAAAGAGGCTACGCAGGTGATCAGATAATCTATAACGGTCGAAGCGGACGTTAGGATATTGAAATAAATGCCTTCTGCGGTGGACGAAATTTATGATAATGCCCGCTTTAATGAAGTTTTAAGTAGCTGTTAATAGATGTAAGTCTCCGATAGGGAGCCGATGTGTACGTCGGACAAATGTGGATGTTCAGGATAAGTTTGGAATGTTTTGTCCGTACGTCTAAGATATTAGTTACGTTTTTTATATGTTTTTTTTTATTAGGTATTAATGATATTGTGCGCAACAGCTACTCTGCGGACTAATGCCTCGATCAGCATTGAATTACACCGACAATATTATACACATACGTTTTTTTATTATTAACATCTTGCAGTTTTTTTTACTAACAATTGTAAAGCTGTTTACAGGCCTTTTAGGGCCAGAGCTGCATTATTATCCTCCCCTCCATTCTGTTCTTCGCCTTTTCTTTTCCAATCCATTTTTCTCTCTTAGATCTATTGCCACTGCCTCTCTCCATTGCTTCCTCGGTCTCTTTCTTTTTTCTTATAGTTAGGTTTACTCCTTACAATTTTCTTAACTGTCCTTTCATCGGCCATACGTTCTAGATGCCCTAGCCACACGACTCTTTTGGCTTTTACACCTTCGTCTATTTTTGATATATGGCACAATGCATATATTTCCTCATTATTTTTCCTTACATAGCTTTCCGCTGTCTTCTTTCCTCCTAGAATTCTTCTTAAGATCTTCCTTTCCTAACTTAATAGATTTTATCTTGACTTCTTATTGGGGATCCAGGTTTCACTGCCATACAGTGCTGTCGGCCTCAAAATTGTTTTATATAATCTAAATTTTACTCATCTGGACAAATTTGTAGTCGAAATCTTTCGAATCACTTCATATATTCTTTGTCTTAAATCCTCTCCTGCGTACTTAATGTTCTCTGCCGTTATTTTATTTTGCCCTGGACCTTTGTTATTCCTTCAAGCTTCTATAATTATGTCTATTTTCTTTTCTGTAGGCTCTTCTACTTTCATTTTCTCTTTCCTTACCAGTATCATCTCCTCCTGATTCTCTCCTTGCCTTTCGCTCTCTTCATTTTTCAACATATCTGCAAAATATTGCTTTCATCTTTCTCTCGCACTGTTTCCTCTCCAATTAAATTGCCACTTTCATACTTCTCATAATATATTGCTTCCTAACTGCAGTTTCAAGGACAAAGAATGGTATCTAATAAAAAAATATTGTTATACGCAAGAGAACATGCGAATAATTTAGCAAAAAGCAGTTCCTACCATGACTATCTTACTAGACATAGAAACTTGTTGTGCATTCCAGGGCACAAAACTACAAAATTTGAGAAATCTCCATTCTACATGGGAATAAAGCTTTACAATCACCTAGCGCCGCACTATAAATTAATGACAGAAATAGCTTTTAAAAGTAATCTAAAAAAAGTACTGCTTAAGCTTATTATACTATTAATGAGTATCTTGCTGACTCATTTGTGTAGTGGGTCGTTTTTGTTTGTAACATTTGTTGTAATACTGACCTGTCCTATACATATTTATGTCCAAAGGATTAATAAAGATTAAAAAAAAAATGATGCACATTAAAATCCAAACCGTGAACTGTAACTTATCATTCTGTTTTTTATACACCCTGAAAAATAATTAATAATTTACATCAAGTGTCACTAGTTTTTTTTTTTAAAATTATGCGGGGTGTAATAATGTTCATAATGTCTTATACAATTTTCTCAATGTGCAATGTTAACATGTAAACTTAAGGAGATTTTATAATAAAATATGACAGGCGAAAATGATGATTTTTCTTATTCTAAATGACTTGACAACAAATTTAGTATTTCAAAAATGATGATGCACAAATAGTCAGAGGCCTAACGAACTGAGAGTCTTGGATAAATATTGCTCTAACTTTTTTGTATCTCGAGATTTTCGACACACCAAGAAATTATAAATTTTCGCAAATTTTACATAAAAAGGTCTTCTATTTCACTTTCATAAAATACTCCGTTTTCGTGTAATATTGATTTAAAAAATTTGTGATATACCGTAAAAGTTTAGGATGGAAACTATAAATAGTCAAAGTATTTCTAGTAGGCTCATTTGAAAAGGTGTTATTCAAAGTTTTGAAGTATTCAAATGCTATTAAAGTGCATATCAGTTAAATAATTATTTGCAAATTTTATAATTTTAATATAGTCTATTAATATTTCAAAAAATCTTGTGATATGGAAAAGTTAGGACAATATTTACCCAATGCCACCCCAGTTTGGCACACCTATAACTAATTTCGAGGAATTGTTTCAAGAACATAGATGCATTTGAACAGTTAGGGGTGCCTCTATGAAGTGGACCGTTGACCGATCTATGTTTATATTTTTTTTCTTATTTTTGGTTGTTGAATCCACAATTTATTTTTGGTAGGATATTTTTGGGATCTTGTATATTGTAAACGTATTAAACTAATTCATACTTCAGATAGATTACAGTGTGTCGCAGTTTGACCACCTCGGAAGTAACCCAGGGATTTAATCTTGGCCCGCTTCTGTTTTTGTCGTTCATAAATGACCTCTCAAATACTCGATTTCATTGATAAACGGCGTTGAATCTATGCGACTGAGATAAAATAGTTTACTATTTGCCTTGAAATTTAACTAAATATATCCAAAATAGTGATCTTGATTAGAATCACCAATGTCAATGATTTTAGAGAGATAAAGAAAAGATCAACGTTTCAGTGTAGTTCTACATCATCGTCAGGTCTCAAAATTGGATGTGGCTTTTGTCAATGCTACAATTTTATACATTCAGAACTTAATAACTAGATACAAACATTGTAAATAACGCAATTATATGTCAACTTCAACAACAACGTAAAACTACAGCATACTATCTGTTTATTCGTAGCGATCTTAATTCCTCTTTAAGGAATGTTTAATAACTACTTGTGCTACTGCACCACATCTGTGAGTACTTTATTGTACTTTTTCTTCTCGAAGGACCAGGAACAGACCGTAACATCTATTCCAATAAAACACTGTACTTTGTAATGAAGTATATAATACCAAAAAAGAATTTATACAAGAAATATAGCGTGTGTACACCCTTTGGTTATTGTGAAGGAACTGCTGCTACTCGACTCAGCAATTTCTTATATAGGGTTACAATATTACCTAATTCTTACCCTAATTTTATTTACAACTTTACTTAAGATTAAATAGTTAGAATCGTAAACAAAATAAGAAGCTTAAGATTATATTAGAACTTAGTATTAAATTATATACAGGATAATAAATTTAAACTAGGTGATACTTAGGCAGGGTTAAAGGTAAATTACGGAAAATCCCGTCTGCAATGTCCAGGTAAATTCGAACATGCCGCCCGCCTTGAAATGTCGTGCTTTCAACTAAATATAGATTATTAAATAAGTAGAAATTTTTAATCCTAAAAATATTTGTCAATAAATGGGCAAGGCACACACTTTTGTCACTGGCCGTTTTATGATGCCACTTGTAGTTTTTATGGACACAACACGAGTTATCCCATCCGTTCCAGGGTGCAATTCCATTATGCGTCCAATTTGCCATTTAAAGGTGGGTTGGTTGTCTTCTTGAATGACAACGAGCATGCCAACCTTCAGAATATCTTGAAATTTTTGTCGCCACTTGGTCCTAATCTGTAATTCGTTTATGTATTCTCTGCTCCATCGTCTCCAAAAGTGCTGAGTCACCTTTTGAATGTGCTGATATTTGCTGAGGCGGTTGTCAGGAAACTCCAATAGACCGGGCTCAGGTACAGAAGTAATTCTTCTCCCAATCAGGAAATGTGCCGGAGTTAAGGGTTCGGGGTCATTGATGTCTGTGGATAAGGAGCTTAAGGGACGGGAATTCAAAACTGCTTCTATTTGCGTTAGCAAAGTGTAATATTCTTCAAACGTCAAATTTACATTGAAGCTACCCGTTTCATGTGAAATTTAACTGATTTTACTCCAGCTTCCCAGAGACCACCAAAATGTGGGGAACGAGGAGGTATAAAGTGCCACGAAGTATTATATTGATTTAATGAATACTGTAAATGCCTTTGAATCTCTTTATTACTTAAAAATTATTTAATTCTGTCAGTTCATTATTTGCACCTACAAAGTTTGTCGCATTGTCAGAATATATATTTAAAGGTTGTCCACGCCTTGCCATGAATCTGCGTAAGGTAGCTAAAAATGCTTCGAACTAAGTTCTGTAACTAACTCAATGTGCACTGCTTTAGTTACGAAACATACAAAAATACAAATATACGTCTTTACTAATTTTGATCCTCGTCCTTTTATCTTTTATTAAAATAGGACCAGCGTAATCTACACCACAATTGTAAAAGGAGGGGCAGGTTCTAAGCGTCCTTTGGGTAAATTACCCATGAGTGGATTATCAAATTTTGGCTTAGCTCTAAAACATTTTACGCATTTATAGATTACGTGTTTTATTGTACGCTTTCCCGAAATTGGCCAATATTTATCCCGTAAAGACGCTAATAAGAGGTTTGCGCCACAGTGTAATAAGCGTAGGTGCTCATTTTTATTAATAAATACGTAAGTTCATGTGAAGGAGGTAGTATAATTGGGTGCTTTTAGAGTAATTAAAGTTTGAATGTTCTATTCGACCTCCAACTCTCAAGATCTGATCCTTATCAAGAAATGGGTTGAGTGTTAATAAACTACTCTTCGTGCTTATTGGTTTATCTTTCATTAAATCATTTATTTCGGAAAAATACCTCAGATTGTGCAATTTTAATTAACCTTGTCAAAGCAATTTCCAATTCATTTACTGATATAGGGCCAGATAGTTTGATTACTGGCAGGTTGGGTATTATTTATAAATCTGAGGCAATAGGTGGTTATGCGTTTTAATTTATTCAAACATGAATATTTAGAGAGAATATCACATTTTTTGATCTGTGTGGCTATAGTTACCACAGTTTTAGCTTCCAATAGGTTATCTTTAAATTTTTCATTTATTATTGGCCATTTTGAATGCTCCTCAATCAACCAGGATGGCCCATTCCACCACAGTTGAGCGGATTCAATTTCTTGCGGGTACAAACCACGTGATATAAGATCCGCTGGATTTTCATTAGTTTTTACATGCCGCCAATCACTAGATTGAGTTAAATGCTGAATCTCTGAGACACGATTAGCAACAAATGTTTTCCACTTGTTGGGTGCGGCTTGTATCCAGTTTAAAGTAATGGTTGAATCGCACCAATAAAAGCAATTCTCAAATTTAATGTCTATGTATTTCTTGACATTATTCGCTAGTTGCGCTAATAAAACAGCACCGCATAGCTCAAGACGCGGTAACGTAACATTTTTAAAGGAGCAACTCGCGATTTAGAGCAAAGTAAAGAAATTTGAGTACAACCTAAGCTATCAGTGCTTCTAAGGTATATACAAGCTCCGTATGCCTTTTCAGAGGCGTCGCAAAACCCATGCAACTCAATAAATTTAGATTTTTTACATAAAACATGTCTTGGAATTTTTATAGATTGAAGATCATGCAGTCGATCTCTAATTTTCAACCAATTCGTATTTAAATCAAGAGGTATAGCCTCATCCCATGATAGTTTATATTGCCATAATTTTTGAATTATTAATTTGGCATTTACAATTACCGGACTTAAAAGTCCTAGAGGATCAAATATTTGAGCGGTCACAGAAAGAATTGATCTCTTTGTAACTTTAGCTTGTTTTGAGATTTGTTGCGTTGAATATAATAAATTATCAGCATTGGGTTCCCAATAAATACCTAATGTTTTATTTTGCTCGTCATTATCAAATCGAACATGAAATTTCTGATCATAATTATGTGAATTAATTTGTTTAAGTATATTACTATTATTTGAGGACCATTTACGTAGTTCAAAATTAGCTGTTAATAATATGGAAGTAATATCCTTTTGAATAGCAAGTGTTTCTTCAAATGAATCAGATCCAGTTATTAGATCATCCATATAAAAATCTGTTTCAATTATATTAGAAATATAAGGATATTCTATTTGATTATCGATTGCTAATTGCTTTAAGCAGCGTACTGCTAAAAATGATGCTGATGCTGTACCGTAAGTGACAGTATTTAATTTGTAAGAATTTATCGGTTGGTTTTTATTAGGCCTCCATAATATTAATTGTAAATCTCTCTGATTATCTTGTATTAGTACTTGACGGTACATTTTCGCTATATCGGCGGTTATTACGTAAGTATGCTTACGGAATCGCAATAATATTGAAAATAAGTCATGCTGTATTTTAGGCCCAATGTACTGAGTGTCATTTAATGAAATACCCGTGGAAGTTTTTGCTGACCCATCGAACACTACGCGAACCTTTGTTGTAAGGCTTGTTTCTTTTACCACTGCATGATGAGGTAAATAAAAATGAGGAGAGGCAATTGAACCTTCCGATACTTTTGTCATATGACCTAATTGTTCGTATTCTGTCAAGAATTTAATATATTCGGTTTTTAATTCATTATTGTTATCCAATTTTTTTTCTAATGAATAAAATCTTTTAATGCATATTCTCTCGATTCGCCAATCTCTTTGATATTTGGTTTAAATGGAATGCTTACTGCAAATCGCCCTGTGTCGGTGCGTTCTGTAGTTTTTATAAAATGGTTCTCGCAATGTAGTTCGTCAGGAGAGTATTTATTATATTTATTATTGCATTCTTCTAATGCCCAAAATTTTTCCAATTGAGTATCAATACTGTTATTGGTTGCACTAAAATATGCTAATGAATTGGGTGCACTAGAAATTTTGTTGTTTCTATTTTGAGTAAAATTTCCTCCAAGAATCCATCCCAATTTAGTATTTTGTAATATGGGCTTGTTATTCCCTAAATTATGCTGTCCTACGCATAATAATTCCCAAAATATACCTGCTCCCAATAAAATATCTATACGACTTGGGAGGTTACAATTTGGATCCGCTAATCGAATATTTCGAGGTATATTTAATTCTGAGATTTTAAATGAATTTATAGGCAATTTATCAGTAATCCTTTCCAAAACAAGACAGGAAATTTGTGCTTGGTAATTATTTATACCAGACTTGAAAGCTATATTAGTTTTAAAATCAATATTTGAAGTTATTTGGCTGATGCCCGATATTGTCGAATTAAAGCGGATTTTTGGTAATCCTAAACGATCACATAATTCGCGGGTTATAAAGTTTGACTGAGAACCAGGGTCTAGCAAGGCTCTACAAGAATGCGCATTTCCGTATATATCATTAATAAGAATATTTGCGGTAGATAATAATATTTGTGAGTTGTTTGCACAATGATTTGAATATGACACTTGAGATGATCCTGCAGCAAGAGATTCATCTGATGCGGCTATTTGAGAATTAACTGACTGTTGATTGGAATTCTGTTGCATATTGCTGTTACTTGCTTCAGTATTTTCTGGATAATGAAGGTGTAATAAGGAATTATGTTTTTACCGCATTTTCTGCATGGTTGCATTGTACAGTCTTTTGTAGCATGATTTTTCTTTAGACAATTTAAACATAGATGCAAGCGTTTAGTTTCAGATATCCGTTGATTTATAGTTAATTTTAAAAATGATTCGCAATGATAAATTAGGTGCGAAAACTTGCAAAAACTACATGTTGCTTTATATGCGCTCACGTGAGCTTTAATATGTTTATTATTATTATTATTTCCTTCTCTAAACATATTATGTTATTATGGTTATTTGAATCAGATTGATATAAATTATGATTGGAAGTGTTAGCTTCCAATGTACCTAAAATTCACAATGCTTTTCAAGAAAATCTAAAAGCTCCTGAATTGTTGGAAATTCTCCGCTTGGTTTAAAGGATTCCCAATCGCGTCTCATGGACCTAGTAAATTTGGAAGTTACAATGTAAATAAAAAATGTATCGGCGGTGGGTTGGTTATAATTTTTTAGTGACTGTGATATTTTGAGTAATCCACCCAAAAGCCTTTGTACTGGGAAATAAGAATCTTTTTGGAGAGATTCTAAATTAAAAACTTTAATATTATTTTGCACAATTAACTTTTTATTTTCAAAACGTTTATGTAGCCAATCCACGCGACTTGATAATTTTCAGCAGAAACTTTTAACGATTTGATTGCTTCGGCAGCATCTCCAGTTAATGCTGTATTTAAGTAAAAGAATTTTTGTATATCTGATAACGACGAATTTTTATGAATAAGAGACTCAAAGGTGTCACGAAATTCTAACCAATTTTCAAATTCGCCATTGAAATTGGGCATTTTATATTGGGTAAAAGTATTGACGATTCCCCACATTAGGTGAGTTCCTTTGAACTACATCTGCTTCTTTTTTATCGGTGTTTTTCTTTTTCTCATTAATAAAAGATTCAATGGTTGATGTAACGTTGCAAAATGTATTTTCAAATGCTTCTAATTCAATTTCGTGCTGTTCTTCAGCTGAATACGATATAATATTTTCATGAATTTCGTAATATTTTTCTAATAAATTTTGATTAACATCTAATCGTTTTTTTAAGCTATTTATTTCATCATTAGTGATTGTATCATTATTTAACATTTGATTAAAATACTTACTTAATCTCGTAAGACTGGCCTTTAACATGGCTCTTTTATTAATTAATGTTTTGAGTTCCTCCATTATGAGTAATTAAATAGAAACAGTTTTTATAAAGGGTAATGTGGATATATGGGATTGCACACTTACTTGATTGGGTTTAAATAATTCTGATTCCTGCGTTGATACACTGCTGCGTTGTACTCGTTTGCTGGAAGCACTTGTTTTTCTTTCTTTGGAATTCTTCGTTTTCTTCTATCTGATTTCAATATCCGGCTCGAAGGACCATGTTTATTCGTAGCGATCTTAATTCCTCTTTTTAAGGAATGTTTAATAACTACTTGTGCTACTGCACCACATCTGTGAGTACTTTATTGTACTCTTTTTCTTCTCGAAGGACCAGGAACAGACCGTAACATCTATTCCAATAAAACACTGTACTTTGTAATGAAGTATATAATACCAAAAAAAAGAATTTATACAAGAAATATAGCGTGTGTACACCCTTTGGTTATTGTGAAGGAACTGCTGCTACTCGACTCAGCAATTTCTTATATAGGGTTACAATATTACCTAATTCTTACCTAATTTTATTTACAACTTTACTTAAGATTAAATAGTTAGAATCGTAAACAAAATAAGAAGCTTAAGATTATATTAGAACTTAGTATTAAATTATATACAGGATAATAAATTTAAACTAGGTGATACTTAGGCAGGGTTAAAGGTAAATTACGGGAAAATCCGTCTGCAATGTCAGGTAAATTCGAACACTATCAATGCAATGGGTTTCCATGCGAATACAGCCACGCAGTGTTGCATTATTTGAGCCCATAAATAAGCTTTCCTATTTATTAATAAAGCGTTATTTTAACAACCTGTGGGAACTATATTTGTCCCTTATTTTCTGATAAGAATAGTTTACGACGGCTTTAAGTGCGGCTTTATTTAAACTCTGCCAGTGGCGTACAGCAAGCGAACAATGTCAGAATCGAACTGTTTGATAGATGCGACTTGTGTTCTATTCAAAATCCATCTTTGGCTAATATAAAATTTGTTCAGAAATATAATCACAAATTATTACCACCGTAATTAAGTTTGTTGTTTGTTTCTCCAACTGATGTCTTAATGCTTATAAAAGCCTGGTGGCTGCATATTGAAGAATTTTATAACAGCGTCTTGTGTGTTTATAACTTAACACTTTAGTCCTGTTACGGAGAATGAAGAACAAATAAAAGTATGCGGTGTAGAACTAACTACATCTATCGGCCATTCGCTACTCCATGCTGGACTGAAAATGTCACAGACACGAAGCGTTCTACATGCAGTAGACACCATTGAAAGTTGTCGACCTTTATCACGTTCGGCGAGAACGATATTTTGCAAACACGGAATTCCAGGAAACAACTACTCTGCGGGCTAATGCCCCGACCAGCATTGAATTACACCTGGAAAACCTATAGCTCTCATGAGAGCTAATAAGCTCGAAACCCGTATATGTCTGGTGGGCTTCTGACGAATGACTCTAGCTGTTGCTATAGGTTTTCCAGGTGTAATTCAATGCAGGTCGGGGCATTAGCCCGCAGAGTAGTTGTTTCCTGGAATTCCGTGTTTGCAAATAAAAGTATTTTTCTTTCTCAGACAAAGGACAGAGAATCCATTGAAATCACAGTCGACGTACATTCGACATTACACGACATTAATTTTTTAAAATTTGCTTACACTAAACCGCCGTAAATCTACAGGGTAACTAATAAACCCGCTCACAATTTATAGCAGTCGACACAAAGAAACATACATACAGCCCCTATAAAATCGTGTGCCGGATATGGGTACGCTTTGACATACCCGATTACACAGCATCTGCTACAGCAAATACGCATGCGCCAGATTGAAACACAAACACAAAAAGTACAACTGTGAAACGGTAAAAATTAGCTTTCGACAAAAAAAAAATAGGTTGCTACGTCTATCTTACAAGATGACACTTTGCTTAGAATATATAGAAGGGTGCTTTTGCGAATTATGCGTGACATATTAATTATGGTATATGAATTTCCGTATAAATGAAATCGAAGAGTATACTGATAGAAAAGGACGAACTAGTGATGTGACGAAGGATCTATTTAATATAAATATTAAAAGGTCGGAATCTGAATCGAGAAATATATATTAAATTTTGACGAAACGTGGATACATGAAGGTCATATGGAAGGCGGTACAATATCATATGATAGGTGTTAATGTGTGACCGTTATAGTGACAGTGCTAATAACCAATAGTGAACAGTGAGTGTATATATAGCGCAATGCATTCTAAAGGCTTTTGTTCTTATGGATGCGAAAGTCACGAATATTTGCACGATTTATTTAATGGGAAAATCTCTACGTGCAACGAATTTTGCCAACTACCATTTTCTATCATTTTCATCATGAAACTGTCATGGTAGATTGTCAGAAGCTCAAAACAAACTTATTAACACCACATAATAATGCAAGTAGCAATAATATTTGTACTGTTTTACTGTTTTGCAAAATTTGTCGAAAATTGAGATTTTCCCGCTATAAAAAAATTAAAACAAAAGTTGCGAAATTCGTGCAGAAATCGTGAATTCGTGAGTTTCACGTCTACGAGGAAGGGTTATCTGTGTGATATCCGCGGAGTGCGCATCAGGCAGGTGCAAGTGGGTGGTGGTGGGTCATGGCCGTTCAAAAGGAAGGAAGAAGGAATTTTTATTATTTAACGCCTCGAAATTGACAAAAACTGTTATATCACTGTTTCTACTAAAAATAATGGATATTTTTGTATATTTCTGATCGCCTTAGTACGTCTATGAAATGTTGCTCCTCGTACGCTTCGCCCGTCGCAGTATCAGATTTTCTGCGGTTGGGTGTAGTTGCAATGAAGATATACTTAACTATAAAAGACTAAAGGCGAGTTTATTATATCCGCTTGTATCAAATTTTAAAGGACAGCGCCATTTAATGGTTACACAAATATAAGAACTCGCCCTTTCATGTACTGCACTGCATGTAAGGCAACATTTGTGATTTATCCCCTAAAATTACATTAGTAATTTTGTAAACGCCAGGTGGTCTCAAACTATTAGGTTCGCTCTGGTTCTAGGTGTTTAACCTGTTTATACGCCTCAATAAAAAAAGTCAAATAGTGAGCGTCACGACAATGCGCGCCCTACAGAGACTAAGAAAATCATTGCGTCCTATTGGAGAGTCGCGTGATCGGCAAAATTTCTTGCTAGACGTTGGCGCAAGTATACTTTATCAAAATACGTCGGGTTCATAAATAATGGAAATTTTTCATAAAACTACTATTGTTTTAAGAAGAAAAAAACCGTAGTAGCAAAGACAGGGTGTTGCGTCAATGTTTGTGCTCTAGGAACAAAAACAAAGGCAACCCTTTAAACATTACAAACACGGAGTTCCAAGAAACAACTACTATGCGGGCTAATGCCCCGACCAGCATTGAATTACACCTGAAAAATCTATAGTAAACAGCTGAAGCTTCATTTCTGGGTTTTCAGTCCGGCATGGAGTAGCGAATTGCCGCTAGATGTGGCTTGTCTACACCACGTACATCTTTAAGCATTATTTGCCCTAGTTTGATTCGTTTTCAAATTGAAGGGAGTTAACTTTTTTTCAACAGAAAGGTTTCCTTTAGTACCTTTTTAATGAATAATTAAATTGCTCTAAAATTCTCGGTACTTTATGAACTTTATTATATTATGTATTACCAATATGACATTTCAATAATTAGCAGTGGTGGAACAACATCACACAAATCGGAAATTTTATAATCAGCTGGGAAATTACACAGAATCGAAACCTGCTTTCAAGTTAAAAGACGTTCAATTATTATAAATTTTCGATGCCAAGATGCTTGTAGCTGGTGTTTAGCAGTGGTTACGTTGAATTAAATAAATTTTGCCAATTTGGTGTGTCTAAATTGTGCAAAAATATGCGAAAAAATGAAAGGCTGCTTTTTGTTAGGAACGAAATGATAAATTTAACAGTGATATAATTTTAAAATTTAATCAGTGGCATCACATAATTCTTTTTCCGTGTGAAATAGTTGAGAGCCGTATTTTGGTAATAAATTCCATATTCTTAGATATACATTACAGTAGCCGTATTTCTCTCCGTAAAATGATCAAATTTGTGGTGTTTTTAGGTACAGAAATCTGGAAACATAAAACACGTAGACCAAAAGTAATATCAGAAATAAAGTTCTTGATGTTTTGTTTATCCACTTTTACTATTTAAATTCTCCTCAAATAAAATAATGACCCCACGTTTTAATAATAATTTTCACGTACTTATATGCAGAACTATGTAAGTTTATGTGATAAGAATATTTACATGTTAAATAGTTAAATTAAAAAAATACGTATTTTGAAGAAAATATGTACCTAAAAATTTGTTGGTTAGCCCGCTTGCTGTCGTTATATATTTGTTTAACTTTAACGGTACCTTTGAATATTCGCAGGTGGCATTAGATAACATTCCTGTTATTTGTTAAGCTCTATACAGGGTGATTTGGAACTTATCTACAAAATAATTAGAATGTACAAGCGACTGTTATAAATACAATTTTGTAAAGAAAGAATAGAAAGCAGTTCAAAAATGATTTAAAAAGACACTTCCGCACGGCATTGGAAACTGGTCGACTGTAAAACCTGATAAGGTAAAGCCTGCAATCGGCGTTCGGACAAAACATTTAAAGAAATTCCCAAGGAATAAAATAAATAACATTTTGTAACACCTATTTTATACAGCAAATTCAACTGCTTTTGCCGCTATTGTTATTAATTATTAATATAATTAATTTGAGGTTTTAATTAAATAGTTTGACATACCTGATGTTACAACAAAATTTTGGGCCGTTTTACCCAGTTTCAACAAGCTAACACAAATGTTTCTGTTTTTTGTCCGTTTTGAACGCGTACGTTATTGGCAGCAGCTATGATACGTTTGCGTAAATCATCAGTCGTATCTACTTCGGTGCGATACGCTTCATTTTTTAAATATCCCCACAAAAAGAAGTCCAAATGATTTAGTCAGGAGACCGTGGCGGCCACGTGGTATTAATGCTGGGACACGCTGTTATTGAGTTTTCTTGTATGATCCGTCACACTGCTGCAATACACTGTGAACGGCCTGAATCTCCATCTCTTCCACGATGCGGTTTCAAATTTCCCGTGTCACGTTCGCGTTGCGCTATACTTGTACTCACTGCACACCGCGGCAAAATACTTACTACTTATAAGTAATCGAATTTTAACATTCGGAATATCCTGGCTAGAAATTACAGTAGCCTAGCGATGTAAAAGTTGAAAATACTACAACTTCAATAATTTTTTACGTTATGACGTTTCATGACGCATCATGTTTTAAGATAACTTGTGATTCACCCTGTATTGTTCAGTTATTAAATGTCTCAAATTATTTGTATTTATAGAAAACACTATTAGAACAATACAGAGCCCTTAATACTTGAAAAATTTTTACTGTAAAATGAACGCGAATCAAGCTAGGAGAAAAGTTTAACACGCCCACGTTTTTGTGACTGACGATTGTGCAACGTGCAACACACTGTATACTACTAATTATTGAGGCCGCGAAGCCCAATCACTGACACAGAGAAAACCATTTATTGGTAAAAACCGCACCGTCCTATTACGCTCCTGTTCTACACGGCGGCGAACGAAATTACAGGCCAGATCCTTGATTACAGCGTTCGGTGGTGCCATTTATTCCAACGTATTGATGACCCGCAATTATAAAAAACCAATACTAGAAAGGCAATTTATTCAATCAGCGACGGCTGGGGTCTCGCTTGCTGCATTTCTTCGCCTAGGCCTTCGTCTTGCAGCTTAAATCGATGGTTTCGATCAAGAATTTTATCAAAACATAACGGTTTCTTCTTAGAAGCATACAGGGTTGTTATTGAAGGTGCAGTTTCTTAATATATGATTATTTTTTTATTTGACTCGACGTGTGCATGAGAAAAATACTGGGCGATTCAGAACTTCTCCAAAAATTTTTTTTTAAATGTACAGGGGACTCATACAAATACAAAAAATCGAAAATTATTTAAAAATACACTTCTGCACGGCATTAAAAACTGGTTCACTGTAAAACCTGAGCTTGCGCAAGACAAAGTATGCAGTCGGCGACCGACATTGCGGCAAAGTGTAATAAAAGTTGAACGGACAAAGCATTTAAAGGATTTCTCAAGGAAAGAAATAAATAAAACTTTATATCAGCAAATTCAACTGCTTTTGCCGCTAGTGGTACTATTAATTATAAGAAAATAGTGGTTTTAATTATTTAAATAATTTGACATACCTGATGTTGCAACAACTGTTCAAAATTTTATCTACCGACTTATAAACACATTTGGGTCCGTCTTACCCAGTTTTTATCAACTAACACAAATGTTTCTGGTGCTTGCACGTTTTGATCTCTTAAGTTATTGGCGGTAGCTTTAACACGTTTGCGTAAATCATCTCTATTGGTTACTTCGGTGCGATATACTTCACTTTTTAAAAATCACCGCAAAAAAAGTCCAAAGAATTTAAGTTAGCAGATCGTGGCGGTCATGGTACCGGTCTTCCTCATCCAATCCATTGTACGCCTTGAACTTCATTGAGATACTCCCAAACATTTTGTCAAAAATGAGGTGAGCACCAACGTACAAGAACCACATTTAAAATCTTTTAATTATTCATTCTTTTCCACTTGTTAAAAATTATTTCCATTTAAACCAATGGTACGTATTTATCGGCTTAAAAATTTCCAAGAATTTACTGCGTACACTATTTACATACCGAATTATCATTGTAGAAGCCCAGCGTGAGTTATAACAACTCACTATAAAAACTCATGCTATTTGTTTATTGATGCTATTAATTGTTCAAAAGCAGTTCAATAATTAATATATAAATTAATAGGAGTGGATAAACAATATTATTGAAAAATCAGGTCGATTTTCAGTTGCTCAGTTGCCTCAAATTGGTACAGGGTGTGCAACAATACCAAAGGTGTTTATAAAAACTTAATAGAAAGTTTTACATTACAAAATTCAGATACAATGTTCCTGTCAAATTTTCTTAAAAAAATATGGACCAACTATTATTGTATTCCTCACAACACCAATCCATATATTGACCTTTGTGATCATTGCGTATAATATTCTTGCATCCAATGTGGATTTTCCTGAGACCAATAACGGGTGTGTTGCTTATTAACATGCCGTTCAAATACAACAGTGCCTCGTCGAAAAATAAAACGTTAGCAATGATTATTTATTTAACTAATAATGAATTTATGCGTTACTTTATGGACGCACGGTATATTTTAATATACACATATACATATTTCTGATACTTTTTTTTAAAGAGTACTGTTATCACTGCTCACACTGTTGTTTTAAAATTTACTTTTTCTTACATATCATGCTTTAGTGCCGTAGACATGAGAGAAAGATCAAGACTTGCCTTCCTTTCTAGTTATCTTTATTAAAATTGAACAGTACTCTAACAGCAAAAATGGGTTAATTGAAAACAATGGAGAAGTTACGTGAGTTTTATATTAGTTTGGAATGTATTACAGGGTAATCTTTCAAACATATTGTCACGGATTTCCCAATCCGTCTTTTCTTTCACTTCCAGAAAAACACTCCGTTAATTAATTACTTCTTTATTAACTACTGAACACTACTAATTACAGGTCAACTAAACACTTATTTAATTAATCGCTATCTAAATCGCTTTGATCTCTCTAACTAAACAATTCACTAACTAACTCGGACGTTTATTCTTCTTTTATAGACCTAACGAATATTCCAGGTATATTCCAGTATCTCTAGATCCCTTTTCTCGTACGACTGGAACGCTTCTCGTCGATTACCGAATTTTCCAGGCCGATCTCGATCAGCGGCATGTTGTTTGTTTACCAGAATGACGTAGGGGCGATCGGGGTAATCTTAGGCAATTCGCGGTGCCACAGTCGTCGGTTTGGGAGTGAGTGGGGCAAATTCCGTGACACTGCGTCCCGATCGGATACACCTCTATACGGGGACAGACGCTCCAGATGGACGACCTTCATCTTACTCCTGGGAGTCCTCTGTATCCGGTAGACGACGTCATTGATTCTTTTAATGACGGTATAGGGGCCCTCCCAACGGTTCTGTAGTTTAGGCGATCTTCCTTTCTTCCGCGTGGGTTGTACAGCCACACCGGGTCACCTTGTTGGAATCCGACTGTATTGGCCCGGACGTCGTATCGAGTCTTCATGCGATCGCTCTCTAGTCGCATTCGAGATCTGACTTGATCGTGTACGGCTGCTAGTCTTCGTTCTAGCTCCTGGGTGTAAGTGTCTGGCTCTGTGGGCTGTTCTGCAGGACGACCAAATACCAAATCTGCTGGAAGGCGAAGCTCTCTTCCAAAGATGATTCTTGCGGGAGTCTTCCCAGTAGTTTCATGGACAGCTGAGCGGTAAGCTAACAGGAAGAGTGGAATGAGCTTGTCCCAGTCTGTTTGGTTCTCGTTCACAAACATCCTCAGATTGGTTTCTAGTGTGGCGTTGAAGCGTTCCACCATACCGTCTGACTGGGGATGCAGTGGTGGTCCTGGTTTTCCGGATTCCCATAAGCTCGCAGACCTTTCGGAACACACCTGATTCGGATTCGGACAGCTAAGAGGACACCTTCGAGAAGTCCAGGTAGATCATTTCGAAGGAACTCGGGTGCTGAACCCCATCCATTCGATTTGGTAAATTGAATGTTCCAATCAAGTGATCGTCGACAAACTCTGCCCAAACATTTCAGCAAATGCGTTGGTGAAAATGATCCCGTTGAATAGCTTGCGAATTTTCAAAATCCCAAACATGAGTATTATGAATGTTATACATCCCATTATGTGTAAAAAATCTGTAACTAACACATCAGCTGTAAATTTGAGATTTTGTGCATTTTGTTGCAACGACAATTTACAAAATCTTATTCGTAAAAGATAACTGCTGTACATGCTACGGATATAATTGAACCTCGTGTATATTATTCGGGGATTCTCTTCAACAATCTCTAATATTTGTTCCTCATCTGCTGCAATACGCCGTGGACGTTCTGGATCTTCAACTTTTCCAGGATCCGGTTGCAAATTTTCCGTGTCACGCCCGTGTTGCCGCTGTAAAAGTAGCTGCATTTGGCACATGTCCACCGGAAATCTTTCTGTATACATACGAGAACCTGCTAAAGCATTTTGTCCCACTTCACCATACATTAAAACATTTTTTTATATATTTTTTGGTATTAACAATATTGTGTGAAACTAACTACTCTGCGGACTAAAGCCCCGACCAGCGTTGAATTACACCCACAATATATACCGATATATTCTTTATTATTAGCCTTTGTAACATTTTTTACTGTATTAGAAAGGTATTTTAAGCTAATATATATCAAATCTCCTACAATTCCTATCAATGAAGTCATATGTATGCTCTCTGATACCAAACATCTAGGTATGCTAATGAACAATTCCACAGACAAAGCTCTATTCAATAATTATCTAAAAAAATTAATCTAGCTAAATTTATCTACTAAATGACCCTTGCGGAAATTTTTAAAAATATAACTAATCTAATAACTTAAAGTAAATTATCATTTACTACTTTCAACGTCTTCCACGAATTATTATTCACACGTTTTTTTAATCTCATTGTATATTTGGAAACTACAGGAATGCCTCTTAATCACTACACTGTCGTCTTCAAACTGCTGCAAAAAAATCTACTAAACCAGGTTAGTAAATTTATCCAAAACATATAACGCCTTACTTTAAAATAGGTCGATTTCTTTCTAAGTCTATATTCAATCCAAACCTCTCCACTACAATATTCTAATTTATTCTTCTCCATCTTTATTTCCTTTATTTTGTCTTAGTTTATACGAATCGTTATCTTAATCTGTCAATATTTAACTGCAATTTAATTGATTTATACATTTTTTTTTTGCTTAAAATGACAAACAAATTACTTCTTGTACTGGAGGTTTATCTAATGTTAGGCCATTTCTTTGTTACATTTATGTCTTATTTTTTATACCAAATTACTAGACTGAGGTTGATTTGTTTGCTATGTAACACCTCTAGGCATGAGTTAAAATTGACTGCTCCTGTTCTTGAAGATGTTCCAATGAAAAAACTAGACGGCACTAAATTTAATTAACTGATTCCATACGAAATCCAATTCCTTACCGTAATTTACTATACCGAGCGCACTGGAAATATCATTAGCATTAATCGATACAATAAAAATCCGAATCTCATCCTCGGACGATCATTCATCAACATTTTTTTTTCGAAGAGCGCATCTATAAGGCCGATGGATGTGGTAGCGTCAAACTTGTCAGTCATAGGAGGCCGAGGTAACAAATGGTCGTTCTTAACTCAGTCGGACAGTGAGGTGTCTTGACTTCTGCCCGGCTACCGTTGATGTGTATAGAGAGGAATGATGTATTATCTATACGCAGAGAGACGGATTGTCGATGTTGTTGCTTCGGGAACACTGGGGCCATTATTAATGATAAGACTTGTCTTGTTCGATCCTAGAAGTGTTGGAGAATTAGTAGGACCGATGTTAAGTTGCACAGTTTTGAGTATGAGGGTGCAGACCTTTAAAATCATTGACGTTATTAAAATTCACCATAAAATTTATTCAAAATTCTGATCAAATAAAGTTGTACGTTTACAAGATTTAACTGAAATAAGTAAAAATATTTCGGGAGGTGAAAATGTAATATCTTCGAAAACATTCGATATAGATTGATGAAACATGAATCAGTGAACCGAAAAAGGTATCCAGAAATTAGTGTTTAGATGTTCCAAAATATTAATCGAAGACATGTTACGAGAGTAATTCAAAGATGCGGAATTTTCAATTTCCTCCTTCCGGGAGACCCATCCCATAAGACCCATCGAAAAAGGAACATGCTGCACATGTCGATTCCTTAATGGCAAATGTTTGCATTTACAAGTAAGTACATATTAGAAAAATTGTTTTTAGGTGCTGTTAATACTAAATTGGGCTTCCTATTCATATAAAATAACGCCATGAGCGTCTGACACCAAAGAAATTCTAATCCTCATAGTCTTGGTACATTCACTAAAAAGTTGACAATTACAGTTTCATGTCAATTTTTTTCTAGATTTAACATCGCAGGAAATTTACGAAATAATGTCAAACTTGTTTCAGAAATGTTGTTACTTTCCTTCAAAAACAATTAAAGTTAAAACCATAAAGTGAGGCTAATTAATTATTAGAAACAAAATTCATTAATTAAATATCTTTATTTAATTCACTATATAATATAAAAAAATTAATACTAACAAGATAAATTTCTCTTACTCTCTACTACACAATTTTTTTAAGGTGTACAAAGTACAATAATTGTAAAATAAACAGTTTAAACAAATAATGAATATTGCACTTGACTAATGTATTCAATGCAATTGTATGATTATTATCTTCATAAAGAGACACGAATACATAAACGATTTATTACTAATCAGTTCTAGTAACTGGTTAAGCGAACATAAATTGAAGAAGGACGTAGATAGGTACTGAGTGTAAGTTGTGATTACTAGTGTAAACTACAAACCGCCTTTGTTCATATCCTTCCGTCAGTTATGACAGAGAGCGAGCGTGCGTCTCTTGTTTTAAAATTGTGTAATATGGTAAAACTATATTATGTATATAAAACCAGAAATTATTTGATGATGTAGCACAATTCATAATAACAACAAATATTCATAATTAAATTTATGGAATGTTTAAATTTGTAATAAATAAGCAGACAATAGTATGTATCAATATGCAGGATGATACTAATCCGACTATGTAATAATTACACAGTACTACAAAAAGAAAAAGTGGTCTATTCGACGATCTCTAAATCTGAATCCGGGCTTTATTTAACCTCATCAGATCTATTTTAAGACTACTTCAAGATCATATCAAAGCCTGTAACCTATCCATAGAAGCATTACAAAATAATTAAAATCACAACTCTTGAGAATAAGGAGCTTTATTCATTAACAATATTCGTAAGCTTGAGAGTTTTCGGTCTTATAAGCTAACGTATGCTATTCTTCCTCTTTCTTCGTGGTATCTACCTCTCCTACACTCACATGATCTGTGCAATGGATATCTTTTACGGTTTTGTTGTCTTTGTGATATTTCTTGCGAGCATCCAGCAATATGTATTTATTCCATTTGCCTTGGTAACGTCGCTCTGCTCTCGTCAGGTGTATCAAAAATTCCTTCTTGTTGTTTTCCATCTGAAGTATTATGAAAAACTTTTCGTAAATTCACCTTCTTTATTAAAGGCTTTCACTCATTGTTTTACGGGTCCTAACTTGATGTGAAGAGATAGGAACAGGACTTTGGAAGGAGGAACTAATGCCTACCTGATGATATTCTTAGTACCTGGTTAAAATTAAACTGTTCTTCGCCGATCTTTTCTGATGTAGTGATTTTTTACTATCCCATTCGGCTAAGAAGCACGGATTTTTATTTATGAAACTTGGTTGTTGTCCCATTAAAATATTGAGAATTCCCACAAATTTGCCAAGGACTGACTTCATGCTTGTATACCATTGTTCTTTCATTACTGAATGGAGGAGTTATGAAGCATGACGGCGCTCAGGCTTCTCTTCGAAGAACCGATGAAAAATATCTATTCATTGGATTTATAACATCCAAGTTTGAGTTTGTTCATTAATCGGTTAATATACAGAAAACATCACAAATGACAAATTAACTCTTCTAAACGTATGTGCTACGCTTTCCGAAAGCATGGAAATCGTATACTAAAGTATGAACGAAAGTACCCTGTTGTATTTGTATATACACCTGCTGAGGCGTCTGACGTCAGAGGTCTACGCTGTGGCAACGATCGTTTTGTGGGGCGTGGCTATATTAAATTTTTAAATATCGTTTTATATTATTTTTTTTTTTATATTTTTCCACGAAATTGTCTAGGACAAACGTTTCAAAATAATACATTCTTCTGCAGGTATTTGGAAAAATCATTCAATTTCTCCAGTGGAGTATAATTTCACATACGTTTAAGTGTAGGATCTTGGTGCAAATGAATTAATGCTGACCAAGTAACAGTTACGTCAATTTTTATGAAAAGCGAGTGCGGGCGTTGGAGGTTTTTGCTTTTGGCACACAGTCGTATATATTAGATAAAATAGCAGAGCATTAAGCCCGGTACCAGTTTGTTCGGCGTTCACGCGACCATTCCCAATAAAAATACCTAGTTCTCGGAAATATCAAATTAGTATTTAACATACGCCATTCCAACACCTCCATTCGTGCGTCGCGTCCCGTAAATTATTTCATAAACAGCAGAAGTATTATGTTTTATGTAAACACCGTGTTTCGGCGTATAAATAATAGTGTGACAACTTATAATTAAAATTAGCGCTGATTATTCCTAACGTGTAGCATGTTCGGGCTTTATATTATAAGGGCCATAAAAGGTAATGGATTTTTTATGCGGCCATGATTATGCATATTAATGCCATTTAAATACACCCCCGGTGTACGTACACGTTATAATTTTACAATACATTCCGGTGGTGAACAAAAGTTCGCTTTCAGTCCGACGTATTACCCGGTCATATTGTGCTGTAAAAATAATGAGGGATTTGTCATTAGGACGGAAACGGGCTAAATACATTAAATGCGGAAGTCTTACTCTTCCACCTATATTCAGACACCGGTGATTTGTTTATTATACAGGGTGTTTCAAAACAAAGGCGAAACATTTCAGGGGGTCATTCCTTGTTGAAAATAAAAGGTAGTTTGTTATATAAACGTTGGGTCACAAGTCAACCATTAGGGAGATATCGCGTTGCAAAGATGGTGGAAAAAAGAGTGTTTTTATTGTTTTTCTCGGAAACGAAAAGCGTGGGAATGGTAAAATTTTGTGGAGGTGTTACCATGATCAAAAAACACTTGTGACATATTTTTCACTTTTTGAAAATAATTGGAAAGGGTTGAAATAAACTACCCCTTTCAGTTTTTTTAACTATACTTTCAAAAAACTTCCTTAACGACGTAGAAAAAAATTAATTAGGTTAAGCCGATTCATTTAGAAACTTTTCTCTATCTTATATTTTTTTGACAAAATTAACTGTTTCGACGTTAAAAAATAAAATGTAAAGTATTGCACGTCGGGAAGATACAGTTTTACTACACCCATTATTACTAATTGGCTGCTGTCAATTTCCGGATGTTTCCATTATTGCTTTGACAGATAGCGAATGGTTTGTACTATTTTAACATTTTGAGAGTGGTTTACGGGATAATTTGCCTTTCGTTGTGTGATGTTTGATACAGGCCGACACCGGGAAGTACAAACCATTTGCTATCTGGAACAATGGAAACATCTGGAAATTGACAGCAGCCAACTAGTTTTTCCTAATAATGGGTGTAGTAAAACTGCCTCTTCCCGACGTGCAATACTTTACATTTTATTTTTTAACGTCGAAACAGTTAATTTTATCAAAAAAATATAAGAGAGAAAAAAGTTTCTAAATGAATCGGCTTAATCTAATTTATTTTTGTCTACGTGGTTAAGGAAATTTTTTACAAGTATAGTTAAAAAAAACTGAAAGGGTTAGTTTATTACAACCCTTTCCAATTATTTTCAAAAAGTGAAAAAATATATCACAAGTGTCTTTGGATGATGGTAACACTTCCACAAAATTGTATCATTCTCACGCGTTTCATTTCCGAGAAAAACTATAAAAACTCTCTTTTTTCCGCCATCTTTGCAACGCGATATCTCCCAAATGGTTGACTTGGGACCCAACGTTTATATAACAAACTACCTTTTATTTTAACAAGGAATCACGCCCTGAAATGTTTCGCCTTTGTTTTGAAACACCCTGTATACACATATCCCCCTTCTGATTATTAGATTATCAAGTTCTAAGCCGTAAGCTATTGTACATATACAGGGTGTTCGGTAAGATTATAGAGGTTCATAAAGCCATACTACAGTAGATGTTTTACACTGTCATACCAAAACAGTCATTTGGCCAATATTTTAAGTGTCATTTTATAAAGGTGAAAATTTTAAAATTTGGGTCATTCCTCTTTAAATAAGGTACTCTACATTTGTTTCGATAAAATTAATCGTTTTCGAAAAAAATAAGTTTTTGTATAACACGTCATTGAAATAATAAAGCAGAATACTGCAATCAAACCAATCATTTTATGTCATTAAAAATGTGTTGTTGACAACACTTATCAAAACTGTCCGATTGATAGAGTACACAAGACTAAATAATGGAACATTATTCATACAGCGAATATACTGGCATGCATCTAATTTAGGCCAAACACTTAGCAATTGTGTTGAGGCAAGAATGATTTACTGATACATATGAAAATCGACGTTTACCACACCGAAGAACTATTGAAAGAGTTAATCGTTGCTTACGAGAAAGAGGTAAAAAGTCAAGAGAAATGAAAAAATGCTAAAACTAGCTAATCTTCTGTTAATCCATTTTAGAAAGTTTTTTTGACGTATCGTGGTGAAGAAGGACTTCCAAGAAGAGCAACGATCCTCAGTTAGAGAAGGAAATTCTGGTTGAGATTGCTGAAAATCCCTCCTAATAGTGTAAGAAAGCTGTCAGTCCAAGTTCCTGCGACAAAATGGGCCGTTCATGAGACCCTTCGAGAACAACTGCTACATCCCTATCACGTCCAAAAAAGTACATGTCACTCGCTGATTATTCTGTAAGATTGGTTTTTGCAACGATTTAGGCAAAATCCAAATTTTACTTTGTTGATAAAGCATCCTCAAAAGTTCATGGTTAACATATGGGCTGGAATTATTGGAAATCATATCATTGGGCCGTTCTTTTTTGAAGTCAGATTAAATAGTGCCATATATTTGCACTCTTTGTTACAAAGCTTAAACGGTTTATTAGAAAATGTGCCTTAGAAATTAGAAATCAGATGTTTATACATGACGGTGCACCACCCCATTTTAACAAGTTAGTTCGTCAGCACTTACCAAATACTTTTGGTTATCCATGAGTAGGTCGAGGTGGTTTCATTTTACGGCCACCGAGGTCGCCCGACATGACTCCATTGGATTTATTTTTATGTGGAAATTTAACTTGTGTATTCGACGCCAGTTCACACCAGGGAAGACATGATAGAAACAATAACACACCATTGCAATGAAATTCGAGACAATCCTGGAATGTTGTTTCAAGTCGGATAAGGAAATGTATAGAGGTACAGGGAGCTCATTTCGAAAATCTGATTAAGTAAACAGGAAGAAGTAAAGTTATCGATTTTTTAACATGCTTTAATAATTTCTATATTAATAGAGTACAATAACACAGGAGTAGTATGTAAGAAAACGAATTCGACAATTAATCAACCGTAAAATGAAATTATTTTTATTCTTGTTTCTACTGGTAAAATGTCTCGCCTATAACTAATTCACGTAAGTATCTAATTGTATATTATATCTACAGGGTGTCAATTTGAAAGCGAACAGCATTTAATATTGCCTAAACTAATGACAATATCAAAATGTGGCGAAACACATCCATTTACATATATTTCTAGATTTATATTTCTTAACTTCTTAAAACTCTTTTTATCTTGGTAATTATTTCTCATCAACAGAATGTCGTTTTTTAATTACTTTGGAGTTTTACGGAGAATTAGTTAATATACACATATACTCGTAGGTAGGTACTTCATTTCCATAGCAAACGAAAACATGGATAATTTTTACATGTATTAGATGAATAATTACTTCTATAAATTAATATCTCAACTATATCTCACAATTACATTCTAATTTTACAAGAAATTAGTATTATACGTAATTCCCATGGTAAAAATACTGTTTAGCTATATTGAAATTTTACAAAGCATTAGTAACTTTACAAATAATAAGTAAAATTACCATTATAGTTATGGGCATACAAAAACCAATAATAATCTTGACAAATTTACGTAAATCATTTTTTCAGTGTATAGTGTTAATGCGAAAACGAATCGGCTCATGCATTTTCAATCTCACTGAATTCATGTAACATTTAAAAAATCCCTCGAAACTACACTACACTAACTGATGGAATGCCAATATAAGAATATTTCTAAATTATAGTACTTAAAATTAATTTAGCCATCTACCGTCTCAGTTCGACACCGCATTTTAGCAGCAACCTGTGTAATGTAAAGTTATATTCTAGAAACACCTAAACAAACGTGTTCAGGAAAGGTATAGATAGCCTGTCTCATACCAACATTCCCCAGGTATGGCCCAATGATGTATAATCAATATTTTTTACGAAACCTCAACCCTAAAGCGCTTGGTATAGCAACACTATCCTCGACATCTCTCACGACACCACGATCGCGACCTGAGGATGGCTGTCACACTGATAAAACAATTTCGTTGAACATGCTCTTTCATTTCATTATAATGATAAGTTTTCTGAGTAACAATAGTCGAAGAAACTGATTTATTCATAACGAATTCAGTAATAAATAAATATATTAACTTTACGTTGCCGTTTCAAGTGTCCAAAGTGGTTGACCTATTCAGTTGCATTTTGTCGTGATTTTGGTTCATTCAATTCATATACAGTGTGTCCTGTTTTTCAGGTTAACATCTCTAGAAATGTGAGAAGGGTGGGGACTTTCCACAAGCCAACTTTTTTTCAATTAATACCCGAAGAAAGGTTATATTCTACTAAACATTTTACTGATGTGTCAAAAGCCTGGCCTTACTTTGATTTTTTAAGAGGGTCGTTTTTCCAGAATATCTATTAGGCATTTTTATATCAAAAAGAAACTATTTCCAGCGTATTCAACACCCATATAGGTACCAGGCTTGATCAACAAATGTCTAACTAAAGCTGGATACTGAGTTTGAACATAATCTTATTTGTTGTTTCCTTGTAATTTTAAAAACACTAATTTATATGAACTAATTTCTTTATTTTTCAAATTTACACCACTATTTTTCCTTCAGTTTTTTTTTGAAGTATAATCACCCTGCAGGTTCGGAAAGTACAAATATTTGTTGTTGTCTACAATAAGAAATAAACTTTTGTGGCAGCAAGATTCCCAACATTGCCAGACAGGAAATATCTGTTTATTTCATATTATTTTGTTCCCTTCATCTCCGTTACCCAGATAAACAGGAATCAAACAATATAGGACAGATAGGTAATAATATGTAAAATGTAAGTACGAGTGTACACGCCCATCGTCTTCAGTTCATTTTCTACCACCGCCTAAAGTTTTCCTTCTACCGACGCTCTTCTTTCTACCTACCCACTCAATATCCATGACTGGCTTGCTGGTGATTTGTTGTTTCAACTTGTGTGTCTTGCAATGGAAGTAGAAGATTTGTAATTGCAGGAAAGAATTATGGTAAATAATTTTACTAATGATGAATATGTTGACATGCTGCGAATATTTTTTGAATGTCGGAAATACTGTGCCACAGCAAGACGGAAAATCACAAAAGATCTAATGACAGAAATTAGCCGCCTACTTAAATATTTCTCAGTTGCAATCGTGTGAATTGTAATGTGAATGATAATGAATTTTATATTTTTTGTTAATAAGCGCTTAGTTTTAAAGCAAAAAAAGTAAGAGAGGTAAAAGTTTTAAAAGAGACCTGACTATCTGATATGTATTTTTGAATACTCAATTTTTGTTAAACAAATAAGTTAGGGGATGCTTAGTTCACATCTTTCAAGGGACATTTTCGAAAAATTGTTGAGAAGTGCATCAGTAGAAAAATTCTGTAAATTTTAACCATTTTTTTGTTTTAAAAAAATTACAGCCGCTATTCCATGGTATCAACATAGGACGATTATTTCAATAACCCAGCGAGACATTAAATATTTAGCCCTTGGTTCGCAAGTTTTTGATTTTCTATCAATTTGCTTCTAGAAAAAAAAGTATCCGAATAATTTTTGCGCGGGCAAACGCGCTGTTCTCCGCGTGTACGTGCACCTTTCGAACGTCAATTAATAACAGTCGGGCCGTTCGCTGGCCATGTTTGTATAGATAAATACCGGGCTGTGGCACGATTTGTCATCCATTGAATTAATTCCGCTGTCATCAGGGAATCTCCGGGCGATATTTGTCATTAATTCGAAAACGCATCGATTTATCCCGATCCGTGCGGCGCGCACAACAGTTTTATGGACGGCCGCGGCCACCTACGTGGCCAGGTACTGTAATAATGCCATTAGAGGGCCCGAGATTACAGAGCGATGCCGCACAATCGAGAGTGCCTTGCTACCATTCGCGCCTCCGTTGTCAGGGCCGGACGCCGACCGCGATTTTTTGGTAGGTATTCTGTAGCGGGTGCACACTGATATATATTGCGGCGGTTTGTTGGCGAAATGCAGACCAAGTTCGGCAACGACGTAAGTTTTGTGAGACAAACATACCTATACATTTGGTTATTTTTTTTACAATAGAAACTAAAGGTGGGCACATTACTGTTTTTTATTTTACTCACGCCTGTTGTGATATCACATTTATACACTCACGTATATTTGCAAGACACTCACTTACATTTGTTCGTCACTCACGTCTATTTTTTGGACACTCACGATTTCGCACGCGTGAATTAGGTAAATTATTTATTTTAATAAATAAATATGCTATACAATCTTTGTAAGTAGTTTTGTCTACCACAATATTTGTTCGACAGTATAATATATTATTCTGAATGTTTCTCTTATGCGGTGCATGTATCAATAAAGTTACGGTTTTTGGGCTACATGGCTTCTTAGGTACATATTTCTACCAAAATAATTGACATTATCTGTTATCCATCATGTATAGATATATTACACGTACATTTGTAAGACACTCGCCTACATTTGTTCGTAACTCACGTTCATTTTTTGGACACTCACGTATCCGTACGCGTCATTTACATATAAACAACTGGGTGTTACTACAGAATGATTAATTAATACAAAAACAGTAAATTCTTAATGCCAGCATTAATAAATAAATATATACACATGCAATATTTGTATGTATTTTTGCCTGCCACAATTTTTGTTCGATAGTATTTATATTATTTTCTATTTTTTTCTGTTAAGCGACGTATGTAACAATAAAGTTCACGGTTTTTTGGGCTAAATAACTTCTTAGACACTCACTTACACTTGTTTTTATATTTACATATAAACATCTGGTCACACATTAGATGTCTACTCCATTACTATGTAAATCAGGACGAGCTTCAATATACCTTAGATATAATTATTTATGTATCTATATATTAATTAGTTACAGCGAATATATTCTTAATATGAGCTGTATCTTATTGCAACTTCACATCGCCGTTGTACAACGGTGTCCGATACGGCCCTGATTTTCAATGACGCCGATCGTGATCGAAACCCGAGGCGCGACCATGAAGACATTAATTTCATGTAATTTCAGCAAAAGCTGTGTTTAATTAAAATTAAATTCTCTGTTTATTCTAAAACGTACACGGCATTGTTCAATTTACAAAACGGCACCATACAATATTGTTATACACGTTTCAGTTTTCAATTTCAGCATCATTAAGTCTCACTAATTATTTTTACAGGCTTCGATATTACTTTTAATTGTTCGCGCTGACGAAAAAAATATTCGTGATGTTTACACGAACTGTAAGCTGTGATAGTGAACATTTTGCTTTGAGCTTGTTCAAATTTTTGTACGTAAATGATCAAATAGCACTATCATATTGGTATACTATAAATATTTGCGTGAATGAACATATTGAAGATATTGACAATGAGTGAATTGAGTCAAATCATTGACTATACAGAATGAGCCTTAAAGTAAGTACAAATATTTTAACCATCAGTACAGTTCACTGTGTAGAACACATAATTAATAGGTTTTTTTGCAAAAAAAATCAAATTTTAAATAAATTTCGTGATTTTTCAATAGAAAATTTGTTGGGATCACTAGTCTGACTCAGATTGTAAGATTTTTAAGGTTCTACAATACTATAACGTCATCAGACCATGCTGACGAAAACAACAGTGAATCTCTAGCTTCCAACGACTTCACGTCGACGTTGCAACAATAAATCTCTGACGCCCTGTGTTATCTTTTAAAATCAACTGTAAGATTCTAATGGAGTGGCAGAAAGCGTAACTGCAAGGGAAAATAATTGTATACTTGATTTTAATGAACACCTGCCATGCCAACAGAGTGAGACGCGCAAAGAAAGAACCGCTGACGTTAATTGAGCAAAGGAGAATGACCAAATATGTAACGTCTCATTTTATTATTTTTGTAAGTATCTGTATTAATTTCAGCTCAATTTTCGCACCACCCAGTGTAAGTTGAATTTTTCGATGGTTGAATATATAAAATGAAAGCATTGCTGTTTAAAAAATCGCATGTGTCAACTAAAAGAACGTCTCGGTTCCAAGTGCTCCCGTCAGCGCCAACATGCATACCGAGCCCGTCCACTATTTAATTTGTACCTCGTTAAAACTTCTAATTAATAAAATCCCCAGCTCGTAAGAAAATATATATTTTCCATAATCGCAAATTTGCGATTCCTCGCATGACTAAACTTGCCAAGTAGAAACTGGCAACAAAACTTACTAACAAATTTCCCCACGGCCGGAAAACTTCACTTCAAACATCTCGCTCTCCCTCCTCGTCTGACGCGCGGGCGACAAGGACGAAACGTCGGGGCGGGGAAGGGAGGGCCTTCTTCGGGATAAGCACAAAACATGCAGATTTCGAGACGTGTATCAAAAACAAACATCTTATAGTAATTGCAATCAATCAAGGCTTTATTAACTGGGGAAGCTGATAAATCCATATTTTCAACCCTTGTCTCGGGGTTTTACTTGAACCTGACGTGATCGCGTAATGGAGGAGCGTTCCGGAGGCGCACTTTTAATGGTTTTATGGTGCGGTTTGATTAAAATTAATAGCCGCGATCCAGGAATGGACGCTAGTTAATAATGGTGTGCCTTACCAACCAAAAAATTGCGTTAAACACCTAAAACCGTAATTATAATAATCGTGAGAAGCGTACGTGCGTATTTATTAATGGAGACTAAGACATTACCACCTAGATGGCCTAAGCCCGGCATATGGTGCTTTGTTTAGTAACGTCACAACTATGTCGGTCTGTAAATTGTAAATAACAAAAGTCGACGTTTGGATTTTGGCCTTTCAGAAAGGATTGTATTATACAAGTAATTATATTTCGGACACTGTATATCTAATATCTGCAAATTTGGTATGTAGCTTATTGAAAGTAATATCAATCTCTTCAATTATACAGTGCTTTCGAAAAGTAACGAATAAATTCATTACTTTTGAAATTGAGGTTTTGGAAAAAATCCTCTGGCACGTCGATTTTGTTTTTAATAAAGGCATTTTGTAACATACGACCCATATTGGTGCCGTCATCGTTGTTCGAGATATGACGTCATCGACAATTTTTTTAAATAGCAACCCCCAATTTTGACAATGCCATTTGAAAGAGCGTGTCATTCTACATACATACATCATGAAAAATTATGGTGTTACATAACAAAAATTTCAAGAAAATAATGTTTGAAGATTTTAAAATTTAATTTTCACAATACTGTGCACTTCCCCAATATGCAACACCTGTCCGTGCTTATTTAGATGAACTGTTCCCGAATCGTTGGATAGGGAGAAGGGGGTAGACTGAGTGGCCAGCCAGATCGTCTGATTTGACACCCCTAGATTATTTCTTGTGGGGATACTTAAAAAGCAAAGTATACGTTACTAGACCGGTTAATTTCGAAGATTTAAAAGCAAGAATTCGACACGAGATACATCTCTTGAAGTTATTGATAATGTCCAAAAAAAATTTATTAATCGTCTTGGCTACTGTCAGGCAGTCAACGGTGCACAATTTGAACATTTAATTTAGTCGATTTTTTACATAATCATTATCATTTTCAGTATGGTGAAAATTAAATTTTAAAATCTTGAAACATTATTTTCTAAAATGTTTTGTTATGTAACACCATAATTTTTCATGATGTATGTATGTAGAATGACACGCTCTTTCATATCTCGAACAACGATGACGTCACAAATGTGGGTCGTATGTCAAAAAGTGACTTTTTTTAAAAACAAAATCGACGTGCCAGAGGATGTTTCCAAAAATTTCTCAATTTCAAAAATAATCAATTAATTCGTTACTTTTCGAAAGCACTGTATAGAAATAATAATGTAAACATTTTTTTAACCTGAAATATTTACAAAATAAATTCCGACATTATTTGATTTTTGTTGCAACGTTATGAATGATTAAATTTATTCTGTGGGGGTATTAATGTATAATTAAGGATTTAGGGACATATTTTATTTGTTGTTTGCAGACCTTGTTTTCGTGGTTTTACTTATTAAAATTTTGTGTCGGGCTTGGATTGTAATTTGGAAATGAATAATTTAACGTTGTGGGAATCAAGTAGTAAGGTTTTTTATCTTTTGTCTAATAAGTAATTTATAACCATTTTGTACTTATTGGCCCTTTCATTCTGGAAAATCGGTTAACTGGTGCTCTTTATTTACAATTTTTGTGTAATAGTTTACCGGTACTCCTCGAAGAAGTTAATATCAACGTTAGACAGCATATGTGTTTGCTTCACGATGGTGTTCCACCACATTTATCGCGACTAGTACGACAACATTTGGATCATGTGTGTCTCGAACGATAGATAGATCGAGGTCCATTTGGATGGCACCCTCGATCGCCCAACCTAAATACGCTTGTAATTTAATGTGCTTCATAAATCTTGTAAAAGTTAATTTGTTTAATAGCTATTGTGTGAACTAAGTTTTTGTAGTAATCGTAATCTAAGTATTTAATTTTAGTAGATTTTCAAAATGACTAGTTATTTCAAAGAAAATGGAGATAATTACTTGTACTATAAAATAGTTAGAGTAAAAGTAATTGTAGTTCTACTACTTCTAATTAATTTGAAAATAATCAGAATGTAAGGAATTGGAAGATGGAGTTCGAGAATGAGGTTCGAAATTAACGTTAATAAACTTTACCTATACAATAAATTGTTGTAAACGTTAAAATATGTATCTATTAAAGCATCCCTTCTGTACTGTACTGCAAATTAGATACATTCTACTATTTTTAAACACGGATATAAAAAATTCTGTAGCTCTCTGTATTTTATAAATGGACATAACATTTTACATAAAAAACCACAAGAGACAAATACATTTCTGGTTACGCCACTGCTATACGCGGCGGTATATTAGAAATAAAATAGATTTTTTGTAGCGCTTTTTCATTCGTAGGTTTTTTTGTTGTTTTGTTTTTACTGAACACGTTAGAGTTTAGACAGTTTAGTAGAATCGTTTTGAATAGTAAACTCTTTTTTGGCGGTTAATGCAGAAATTTGTAGCTTTGGCTTTTTTCTTTAATTGGTAAAAGTGCAGTTGTGATAAAATTGTAGAGTCACGAACATTTAAAAACGGTGTAAACTAACTGGATGGTGTTCAGAGAAGTGGTTCGGTTCAGCAATCCTTTTCTTCCAAATTTTCATCCTTATCCTCTCTCCCAGAACACGATGGCTTGGGAAACATCCTCTGTTGGTAAGTTTTATAGTAATGTTTGTTACTTATTTATTATACAGTCCACTGTACTGATATAATTAGTAACGTGGCGACATCAATTTCTAAATTCAGTAGACTTTCTAAAAATTTTGTAATATTTGTTGTATCCTTGAAAATAAAAATTGCGGAAAATAGGATACAGGGTGATAAAAACTGCGATTCGCTGCTTTGTTTTTATTCACACCCACATTATTTATTTAGCTTCCCAAAGCTGACTAGAAATTTTAATTATGTTTTCTTTTTCCAACAAAAAGTTAAGAAACACTTTTTGACTTTTGACGGTGGACCTTTTAAGGCCATAATTGCACAACGGTGCATTTTACGGGGGTTTAAAAGGTTTTACTCATTTGTTTTTCTATATTCTACCTATCACCACCCAAAGTTTGTAACATATTTTACGGGGCGTCATGTACACTATTCTGCCCTGTTAAACATAGAAGTCGTGACTGACGAAATCTTCATTCTGAGACACTGCCTGGATTGGGTAATTAGCTGCGCCGTCAAATCTTAATTTTTTAATAATAATATTATTTAATTTATTATTGTATGTTTTATATTAGGTTATATTAGACCAGAACCTTTTATATCATATAAGTGGAAATTCGATTTTTGATTGATACGACTTTTTGCACCAATTACATTTTGAAAAATTATATAAAATTTAGATTTTAATAACATCATAAAAGAAGATAATGAAGATATGACTTTTAATTTTAACAATATACAAGGTGTATCAGTAGTAAGTATTCAAAACTTGTGAGCTTGTAAAACAAGTCGAAAAATTACGAAAACCTTAGTACAACTTTTGTCAGTGGCGGCTCCTAAGGGAGATACGCTCACTTAAAGGGGTAACCGCAGCAACAGTTTTTAATGCGTAACATCAAAACGGTTCAACATTAAGTCTCGAAATTTTGATGAGATATTAACCTTGACGTGTTTAATAAGTCTCACAAAAAAGATTTCAAAATTTTCTACAGGGACGTGAAAAAATGCAAGACTCAGGGACAAATTTAATCATATCTTTTTAGTAGTTAATTTTTCCTACCGTTTTTCAGTAAAATCGAATTCAATCATTTTTAACGTGCCCCACATTCAACATCCATTGCCAAATAAATTAATAAATTGCAGTGCGCCATGAAGAAAACAACTAATCTGACAGTTAACAAATATGTTAAGTATTTTATTTCTGACCGGGATATTATAAGCTTATATCGTCATAGTTACGCTATCAATAAAGAGAGTCATAACTCCCTTGGGACATTATAGATTCTATAATTCCCTCTACCCTAATATACATATACGTAACATAGCAACAACCTAGCAACAACAAAACTGGGAATTTTTCCGTTTTAAAAATAAACAATATTTTATTGAAATCGGTCAGAAATAAAATTATCTATGTACCACGGGAATTAATGAGCCTTAATAACCTCAGGCAATTGCTGTCCCTCGGGCCGGAGGCCCTCGGGACGCAAACTTTGCCATCGGTAATTAAGGCCCTTATAATTCCCTTCATACATAAATAACTATTTAACACTCTTAACAGTAACAATTAAAAACAATAGTAAAAATAAAAATACCGTAATATAAATAACATAAAAACAACGCATTTCGGTGCAAAGAAATATTTTACAATTGGGTACATTTCTATTGGGGAACTTTATACCATATCGGTGTGAGGCTGCTCTTGCGCTCCCATGACACTCCACCTAACGTCAAAAGCATATCTACATACTCAGAATATTTATACGGTTGCATTTTTAAATAATTTTTATCTATTTTTGTTCACTATAAAATGGCACTGCGTAGACTCAAATAATACAATTTTCAAACTAAAAATACTTGACATTTCTGTTAACTGTCAGACTAGTTGTTTTTTCCATGGCACACTGCAATTAATTTTTTTGGCTATGTATTGGATGTTAATGTGGGTCACGTTAGGAAAGATTGAAATCGAATTTACTGAAAAACGGTACATCCTATTGAAATTTAACAAGAGTACATTTTTTATGTTAAATACTTAATATTTTAATATTTTGCAGTGAGAAACTAGAAAAAATTAACTACAAAAAAGATATGATTAAGTTTGTACCAGAGCCTTGCATTTTCTTACGCCCCTGTAGAAAATTTTGAAATGTAGTTAATGAGACTTATTAAGCACATCAAGGTTAATATCTCACCAAAATTTCGTGACTTAATGTTGAACTGTTTAGATGTTACGCATTAAAAACTGTTTCTGAGGTTACCACTTTAAGTGAGCGTATCTCCCTTAGGAGCCGCCACTGACAAACGTTGTACTAAGGTTTTCGTAATTTTTTGACTTGTTTTACAAGCTCACAAGTTTTGAATACTTACTACTGTTACACCTTGTATAATATACTTGTTACCAAGTTGTGGGTGTCATAAACAGAAAAATATAAAAAAATGTAGATACGACTTCTATTGTTATACTCGAGGTTATACTATAAAGAAGATAGTAGAAGATCTAGTATATTAGGCTTGTGTGAAGATTGTTATTGGTTATCATTTTCAAAATGGTAAAACTATCTACATCTTCTTCGATCAGTTTGTTATCAGATAATCTAGCGACCTTTGCGTAGAGTGCATCGTACATTGTTTCTCTTATTTCGGGACTACTCCTACCTCCGACGTCTGAAATTAATCCCCAAAAGACAAAAATCAATCTATAAATAGCCATCCGACCTCACCATATTGCTCCTTTTCCCAACAGGTCGTACGGCATGGCGTTGAATAAATGATCCAAACGGAAAAACATGAATTTAAACTTAAGAAACTAGTCGATCCGAACGAGACATATTAGTCCAGTCAAGTAGGCATTGTGATTTATGACCGTTGCATTTCGTAGATAGCACAAATACGGTACATTACGCGAACAAATAATTGATTTTATCGTGGCGATTTATTTTACACTAAAGGTGTTTGTATTAATGGCATAATTGTGTTATTGGAGATTGCTGCGGCGTAATTTATTTATGGTGGTACCCGTGCTGGCGTTATTAACGCGTGTAAGGCGTACGCTATTCGGTTTTTTTCTCTCGCCGTCGGCCCGCGGAGAATGCGTGTCCATTGGTTTGATAAATCGAACGGCTTCGAATCTTTTGTCAAACGGCGAGGCAGCTTCGCGTGGGTATAAGCACTCTGATCACACAGGTGACTGATTTGGCAAAAGGGATATGTGCTACAGGGTGTTTCGGAATTAATACAACATAGAACAAGAGTAGATTCCTGACGGCAAAATATTGCGATGTTGCCAAACTTACCTTAGTCAATAGTTAATGGTTAAATAGATAACAGAGATATTTGTAAATAACTTTTCCAAAAATCTTTGCATACGAGGTGTGGCAATTAAGTTCCGGGAATTTGTCAATGAAAAAACAAGCGAATTAAATTTTTTCAAAATTGTATTATCGACCTTCACAATAGTCTCCCTCTAACTCTACACAACGATTCCAACGTTGCTCCCACGATTGGAAGCACCCTTGGGGAATAACAAAAATCGCAGGGGGCTATAGGGTAGGTGTGGGAATGTTGGAATGCCTTTTTTGCCAAAAACTCTTGCACAATGAACGAGGAATGGGCTGGCGCGTTGCCGTGGTGCAAGATCCAACCGTTATCGACGAGTTCGAATCGTTCATGGAAAACGCGGGCCCGCAGCCGTTCCAGGACGCCAACATAAAACTCTCCAGTCACTGTCTGGTCGGCAGGAATATATTCACGATGAATGATGTCGTTTATATCGAAAAAAACGATCAACATTGCCTTCAGTCGTGACTTGGACATCCTCGCTTTGGTTGGCCGCTCTCCACCCTTTTCCACTCACTGCTGACTTTGTTTACGGGTCTCGGGGACACTCAAGTATCCAGGTCTCATCTCCAGTGACTACCTCCTCGCAGATCGATTTTTGGATCTTTAACGGGTGAAAAATTTTGGCACCATCTTTGCGCAAATCTTTCACATATTCAAATTTTCGTGTAACATCTTGTTAACGGTTTCTTTGTTGACGTTTAACTCGTCAGACAACGCACGAATGCTTAGGCGCCGGTCAGACGTGATCAGTGCACGCAAACGGTCAACATTCGCGTCAGTACGAGAGATGACGGGAGCTCCTTCATGTGGATCGTCTTCTACCAATTCACGCCGTTCCTTGAACCGTTTTGCCCATTCAAACACTCGTGTTATCGACATCCACTCGTCTCCATACACCACCTGCAATTTTCGAAGGATTTCTGAAGGTTTTCGCCAGATTTCGCTAAAAATTGAAACACAACACGTTGCTTGTAATTTGAGTCACTCATTGTCACGACGCCACTGAAAAAGTTACTTCCAAAAAATACGCACAAAACACAAACCAAACGTGCTATCGACTTCAATCTTGGACTGAAACTAAAAAGAAGGTGCCCCCTTTTTAGAAAAACGTTGACGAACGATGCAGTGTTGCCAGTTTCCGAGTTATAACTAAATTCCCGGAACTTAATTGCCACACGTCGTACATTTTGGAGATCAGGATTTTAGGGACAAGATATTAAAATTTGTTTCTAATTTTGACGTCATTAGTAGAGCTTATGGCACATCAAGCTTCGTTTAAATGACAGAACTTTTTGCGGCTTAGTGTATTCCTGTGACTATTGAAACAGCCGATTTTTCTACCTTCTTCATCTGAAAAAGGTATACCTTGTTGATGATAACATTAAGAGTTACCCTTTTGAAATAATTCTCTTTGATATATTCAGTGTACTGAGTACAAACTGTTTTGGCTTCAGGTAAAGCGCCTTTTTCGCTGAAAATACATCAAAATGTTACTTGAAAAATTATTCATCATGGTAAATTATAGCGACGTGCAATATTTTAAGAAGACCGGTAGGGTTTGATGAAACTGAAATTTCAACAATGGTTTCATTGTTTGGAATAAAACGACGAAGGTCTTTGAACAGAAAAAATCACTTTTAGCAAATATATAATATACTATTTTTCTACAAATCAATGCATTCCAATTGTCCCTGAAGTTTATTGTTGCTAAGGTAATGAAAGTTAGATCTTTGTTAATGAGTAATTTCAAATCTCGTGATATGGAAAGTAATCAAGAAAATGAATTTCTCCTGTCAGAAATTGAGGAAACTGCCAATAAAACAAGTTTAGAGTTATTGCTTAGTAAGTCAAAGCAACAGTACGAGTTTTCGTACAATTCTTTCTTCAGATGATGTGACCTGAAAAATATTAATAAGTGACAAATGTTTTGGCATATTATGAAGAAAAGTCCAAGATATGGAAATCAACAACGCTTTTGTCAAATTACTCCATGTTAGTAAGTAAGTAAAAGGTCATTGAGAGATGACAATTTCACGTCGCATGCAATAAGCACTTTTGTACGGGTTGCATACAATATTTTTCTACGTTCATGCAAAACCAAAAACTGTTTTATTTAGATAATACTAGTGTAGGAAAATATCACGTCGATCTCAACGTTTATGTTAGTCATGATGACAAAATGCTGTAGTAGAATGACACTAGTGCAATAAAGAACCACTTGTTAACTTATGACAACTCTGATACAACAAAACATATAATATCGCTCTTAAACTGAAACAAATTGGATGCATTTTTCACATTGTGTAGCAAAGCACTACCTTCATTAAATAGTGATTGTTGTGATCTGCTATTCTTTACCATTTCTATATTGTAATTATCTTTAAATCGAACATCATGAGAATGAAAAGTAAAACGTTTCATATGAAAATTTTTTAAGTATCCTGGTAATCTGTTAAAGGCTATCATGAACACAAAGAATCAGGATATAAGTAAATAGTCTACGCTTGTAGCATTTTTGAAGCGAAAGGATGAAGGATATGGGCCGAAAAAGTCGAGAAACCAGAGAACAAATCGACAAATTTCTCGCAGAAGCGCAGGATGAAACATTTCTCATGCAGGAAGTTGTCATAATTTTCGATGTATTTGAAGCGTGTCGTCGGAAAAGAAATGTGCAACTTGACATTCAATAATGGGTTTGTTCCAACAACAGCAAGAATCGATTCTGAACCGGCCAGAACTAGTCAGTCAGTTCAGTTGTTAATGTACTCTGGGCAGATGAGACGTAAGGCGGTGTTGGTCAAACATTTCTGATAGTTCTGAACCAGTTTTCAATGTTGGAACAGACCTAATATCAATGATTTGGGAACTTATTACTTATATAGTTATATACCAGGAGGAAAAACTAATGTGCAAAAAACTTGCGTTGTAACTGATACAATATATTTGACCTATATAAAGTGCATGGGCTTCGTCCAACGAACACTAATCTACAAAAAATTTTCGTAAAATACCTTAAGAATAAATGTGCCACAACTCCAGTTGGAATCACCACATTTGGTAAGATGTTGGCAATATTGCTGAATATCAAAATTAGCCTAATTTTCACCTTTATACTGGAAATTACTTCCGACGGTCTTCGGCTAGTTTGTTGACAGACTCTGGTGCTAACCTTACTACAATTAAGAGACACGGTGAATGGAAGTCTAGTACCGTAGCGAAGGGTTATATACAAGATTTGTTACAACACAAGAAGAGCATTGCGGATCAAATTTTGTCCAAAACTTTTGCGGGTAACGTTGCTCCCTGCCATGATATAAGTTTCACAGAAATAGCACTACTACTGCTACTAATGGTATTGGCCATGGAATTAATTCTTCTAATTGTAATTTATCTAACTGTATATTTAATGAAGTAAGCAAATATTTAAAATTTCTTCGCGGTTTTCTATTTTTGCACCATATATTTACTGACGTTTGTAAAAAAAGTTTTTCTTGCATTTTTTGCCAATCTTGACTTGAATTGGCAGTCAGTAATTTCATTGCCATGGCAAACAATTTTGTTTTTATTTGGAATCAACTATTTTTGTGCAATTGAGCGTGTGAAATGTGTGTGGTATGGTATGGTATTAAAAGAAATTTGAGAAATAAGTCAGTAAAAATGCAAATATCCAAATTCCATAGATAATTTAGGCACTTTTGCATGTAACGTTTTCTTGTCACTGAATTCTCTCAATGTAAAAACTGGTTCGTGGTTTGGTTGGGATAGAATTTGTAGAAAAGGTCACAGACTTCGATTGTGTCCTTTTGTGTTTCCCATATCCGTCTATCATTAAAATGAGAATTCTTTCTGTATTCTGTTATTGTGTCTGTATCTCTTCTTACGTGCAAACTAAATTGATAAAAAGATTAAAATAAAAAGAATTATTCCATTATCAACTGGCTAAGGACAGTTTAGACCATTAGGCATTATATTTTTAGTGACGTTTGTAGAAAAAAGTTTTTTTAGTTTTTTGCATTTTGGCAACCTTAACTTAAATTGACAGCCAGTACACATAATTTAATTTTTTATTTTAACATCCCGCAAGTCGGCAACCTTTAACTTTTTGAATGAAGTAAGTTGAGTAAAATCGCTATATCTTGACCTGAAGGACACAGTCCTAATATTTGCAATATTCTTTATCGGTGGGCACCCTATACTATTTAAAATATTTGCAATAAATGTAGTGAAAGTACATTGAAATATTTTTTGAAATTAAATAATTTTTTTATTTTAAAAATTATTCAAAGTGACTTCAATTCACGTCCATAGATCTATAGATTTGTACAAATTTAAAACATGGCAACTTGATTTGTGAATACTATTATTAAAAATTTGATTTGTTTAAAATCTATATAACAATTTCACTCTAGCATTCGTCAAAGTTGAAAATTTGTACTATTCTTGTGTCATTGTTTCATAAGAGGTTTTTATTACAATTTATTTCTGTTAGTGCGTTGATAGCTCATTCTGAAGATTGTGTCGGCATCTAGTGTTGAAATTTTGAGGTATTTTTATTGATACATTCATATTTTGGGCAGCGTAGCAAGATTGCATCAATTTTGATGTATACAACTGAACATAGCGTATAAAATAAGGCTTAAATATTGCCCAAGACGCTTTTAAAAATCTCCTCCCCGATAAGGCCCAAATTATGCGTTTATATGGCCGGGGCCGAACCAAACACAATTATAAAACAAACTTAAATCTTATCATCTGGCGTACGTCTGTTAGCAGGCATTGTACGAAACGTCCCAGACATAATATATATCCGCATTATAAACAATAATTGTTCCACGACATACCGAATAAAGATATAAAATCGTAAAATTAACCGCAATAAATACAAGAACAAACAGAATCGTGTTTTATTCTTTCTACACGAATACGTCGTAAACCTCTCGTATTCCAGCATGTCTTTATTATTATCTCTTATTTACGGAACATTCGCTCTTATTTCTTTTGTTTTAATAATCATAATTCCACGGGCTACTAGGTGACCCGTGAACCCGAAGATGGCCGTGAGTAAGTTTCTCAGAAACATACGAATGTCGTCAGTCCTGATCTTAACGCGATATTTTATTACAACGTGCGCATGTCGAAGGAATCTTGGGAACCGGCTAATTAATATTAATTTTTGTAGAACGTTATTTTCGTCATAATAAGTTATTGTTTTCTATGGCTGTTCATGACACACTCAAATTCTTGATTAGATGACGAAAAACCATTTTTTTAGATGTACAGGGTGTCACAGGTTTGATTGCCATAATTATACATTAAAATAAACACTATAAGTAAGCACTAATAGTACCAATTCACAGGAAAGGAAATCCTAAAGAACGCAGTAATTACCGAGGCATAACATTATTAAATACAAACACAAAAATATATGTATAAACAGATAATTAATAATAAATTACCAGTAATAGAACCAACCCTAGAGGAATCACAAAGTGGATTTAGATTAGTGGTGAATTAATAAACAAATAGAAGGGAACATGGATTTTTTTACATATATGGACCTTGAAAAAGTATTTGAAGGAGTACCGCGTATAGAAAAGTTTAAAAACCAGAGAAGTGCATAACAAAACAGTTATAGTAATACAAAAGATGTATAACAGAATATGAAATCGGAAGAGTTTAGTACAAATGAAGGGTTGAGCCAGGGAGCGGGATTGAGTCCGGTCCTGTTCACCATTTTCATGGACGATATTATAAAGAAAGCGACATCAATATCAAAGAAAATGTGCATAGGATACAAAAATTTACAAGTAGTCAAAATGTCAGAAGGGGGTTTGCTGACGATGTAGTTTTAATAGCAGAGAATGAGGAAAATCTAAAGAGAAATATTCAAGTATGGAGACAAATACTAGAAGAGAAGAAAATTAATATAAATAAGACAAAGACTACTACTGAAGAAAAGGAGATCAAAATAGAATTGGAAAGAGTGAGGCTGGAACAAGTTAATTGCTTAATATTTATTTAATATTTAGGGGTAAAAATAGATAGCAAAGGGAAGCAAGATGCTGAAATAAATGAAAGGATTGAAAAAATAGCGAAATTATATTATTCAATTAATAAGAAGTTTATAATTAGAAAAGAAGTACCAGGAAAGACAAAAATGAGCATTTTTTAAAACGATCTATAGACCAATTTTAACATACAGATGCGAATCTTGGGTGTTTACAAAGAAGCAAGAAAGTAAATTGCAAGCTACGGAAATGAGATGTCTGAGAAGAATTAAGGATGTTAAAAGAAAGTATAGAATCAGGAACGAAGATATAAGAAATGAACTGGGAATAGCATCAATTCTGGAGTTTATAGCAGAAAGAGATTGGTTGGTGGGGACATTTACACAGAATGAACAGCAACAGACCAGTGAAGCAAATATGGGAAGCAAACACTACCAAGAAGAGGAAAAGAAGGAGACCGAAACTAACATGGGATAGAATGTTAGAAAATATTATCAAAAAAAAGGAACACTTGGAATGAAGCAAAAGTGATAGCAAGAGACAGAAAACAGTATTTCCCGAACTTGTATTTCAAACTACAAATATGCATTTCTGGTCTAATTCTCACAAGAATTTCAATTTAATTTTTATAATAATAATAATAATAATAATAATAATAATAATAATATCTCTACCCCTCAGTCTAATCACAGGGATTAGCCCAGAAGTCGGAGACTTGTGCGGGAGAGGGGGCGGCATATTATTATTAAGCAGGCCGCATTTGCGCCCAGGAACGACTTACGTTGGTAGGCCCTAACCACTATTCAGTGCAGGAATGAGGAAAACCTGGAAAACCTCATTAATTAGGGGGGTAGTCAAATATCAACCGGCATCAATCTCTCACATTGACCCAAGCTAACATTATTCCACCCTACCATACCCACAGAGAGGGTGCCAATCCTCTCCACGAATATAGCTTATATACGGTCTACCGGCAGCTGGGCTCGAACCAACTCCGTCTAGTCACCTCGATTCAAGTACTAACGCCTTAAACTGCGCGACCATTGACCGATCCAAATATCAGAGAAACAATCGAGCACTGCACCATAGCTTCGTATTATTTATAAGAAAAACACAAATTCAGTTTGAACATTTATTTTGTCATTAATATCTCGCAAGCAGTACCAGATGTAATCTAAAAATGTAATAATATACAAGGCATATTGGTTTTTAGGCTTTCACTGCCAGTAATATAATTAAAGAGCACGTCTCTAGCTTTAGCTGGGATTCTTTGACCTACCCTGGTTATTCTCGGGCTAGGCGCTGTGTAGACAGACCAGTTATCGGTTTGTCTAGGCCCGCCCAGATATTGATTTCGGCTCCTGTTGTTGGTATTACGACTGCTACGGTCGGAACCGTTCATCGGAAAATGGTGGTCTTCCGAGCCGTCCCGTAGCTGCCTCTGTAACTGATCGCATCCTATGTTTCCAAACGTTTCGCCGCTTTCCACTGAAGATGCCGACAGCCTAATCCGAGATCAACCAGAGCAGGTCAATTGTCGAAATTCATCTCTCTTATGATGTTTAAACTGTTTCAAAGATAATTATCAGTATTATTACTGTGACTGAGCAGGTTGCTTTCAGTGATGTCTTCTGTTCAGATCTAATCCGGTTTTACGCTTTTACGTCACCGAAAATTCAAAATTGTGTTGTTTTTACTTAGAAATTAATAGTTATAAGATCCGCTCGATCATCGGTCAGCTCAGAATTATATGGCGAACTTCCGCAGTCTACGATTTTGGATAAACAATGCTTCAGTGTTTAAAGTTCCTTTGGATCAACTTATTAAAATCGCCAGGACATTAAAAACCCGGCCACCATTATATTCTAGAAACCCGTTCGCCAACTAGATTATTCCTATACATAAACTGCACATGTTAACATTTGGGAAATGGAATTAATAATAAATCTAACTTAATTTTTATCGTCCATGTTAATAACATGGGTGATTTATCCTTCGGTGTAATTGTAGAACCACCTTGAGTGTGCCGCGGTGAAAATGATTTATTATTTTGTGTACAGCGTTGTTTCTTTGTTTTTTACGGTTGAATTAATTAAAGGAATATTTTTATGGTATTTGCTAAATTTTTTCGTTGCCTAGGTACACGGGCAATTCACTTAGTTGCAACTGTAGTGATGTAGTTTTTAATAGTCTATGTCTCGTGTACACCGGTTATTCTTTTGTTTATTATGTCACTAATTGTTTCCAGGGTCAAGGAGCTGGAATATATACAGGGTGTTCGAAATGTAACTGCCAATACTGAAAGGGTTTCCATATCTTGACCAAATAACAAAAAGTTGTATAATACCAATCGTTTTTCTACAAATGCATTTCAAAAATAAAAACACAGCTACAATAAAATGCAATGCTGTGTTACGGAATTGCAAACTAAGGTACAATTAAGACTAAACAAATTATATTTTAACGTAATTTATTTGTAATTGGTTTTTTGTATCCCTATTGATGAAGTAAACAATAGAAGTTTTTCTGAAAATGCTTCAAACTGTACTGTAACGTGCAACAATATTGCTATCTATTACTTGTTATTGTCAACATCAAACTATACATACTTCCTTCGTATTGTGACTAATGGGATTCATTAATTTGTATCTAGTGTTTACCTGATGTTTGGGAGTGCACGTAAACAGAAATGGTACATTTTAGTGACTAGCAGTTGCATGACATGTTAACTAAGCTTGTATAATTTATCATATATCAAAATAAAGGCACTCATATTCTGGACACCCTGTGGGTGACACCCCAAACATATTAAAATTAAACAAATTTGTTTTTTTTGCAAAGATTTTAAAACATTGATACAATAGCTTCTACCTGTGTTTTCTTGTAGAGTTTTAATTGTGGGTCAAACCGCATAATCAGATTCTGTGGTTGACGTAGGTAGACTTGGTACATCTGTTTCTAAGATAGAACATCTGTTTTCTTTTTTGACATAGCAACTATCTGTGTCATTGTAATTTGTATTTGAATTCTGTAGGTATTTTTTATCAAATTCGGCCAACACGCCTATTGGAACCATTTTTCATAAATTTCTGAAAAACTATGCCATTATATGGAGGGATATTCGAGAAATATTAATTTCACTGTTGTGCTTTTAGTTTGATGTTCAATTGTGATTTTAGAAAATAATTCTAAATTTTTTGGAAAATAATGCTTTAGTTACATAGAAAATATTGAAAGTTGATAAACAGATTCCATGCAATATATACAATGTATACTCATAAAAATTTTCTACAAAATTGCACACTAAATTATTAAAACACAGCCACTTTTTCTACAGTATATAAATTATAGATAATTTTCGTTGCAACATTTTCTAAGAATATTTCGTGAATCAAACTTTTACAAAGTATTTGTAATTGTTTAAGTCACAATATAGTCATAATGTCATTAATTTTAACCACGTATTCGGGAGGCCTAATAAAGGCAGGAAATCGAAAACAATTTTTTTTTACTTGACCTTTAAAAAAATAAACAAATCACCCTTTAAAAATCAGTAACACGATGCTCCTGGTGCGCTACGAACTTTCTGATGACCCACCCGACGACAATTTAATGCCGTATCAAACCATTGATGCCACATTATGTTTACATATCTACATAACATCGTCTAACACATCAGCGTGTTATTCAAATTTACCTCCATTTAGCACTCTGCATTTCCCGCATTTCTTTCCCCCCAAATTTGTAGATCATGCCACACATTTGTGGAGGATGGAGAGAATACAAGCAGTAAGCAGTAGTTTGTTTATTTTAGTCTCAACTCACGTATTTGGCGTAAATTTACAACGCATAATTTTACAAATTACGAATATGTGGAAATGGTAGTGTTATACGAAGAATGTTTACGTTTCAGTCGCATGACCTAATTTTATTAATAAAGTGCTATGGGCGGATAAGTTTCAGTTTTACTTGAAATGTGGGCTGTAAACAGGTTAGTACCATACTACTTAAAAAACAATAAATTTCTAGGCTAGATGTACGTAACTACAAACTGAATAATTAATTGTACTTACGAGTAATACTAAAAATTCATATTTATTTGAAAAACGTAGTGAAAACGTAATATCAAAATTATTAAACTGTAATAACCTAACATTCGAAAACATTTATTTATTATCTACATTTTTTGTTTTTATTAACAAATAAATCAATATTTAAGGAAAATTCATTCATGTATCTAGATTAAAAAAAATAGTTTTACTCCTTGTCGTTAAATAACAGTACAAAAACTAGGTAACTAGGTTATTGACCTAATAATACGGTAGTTCAAGATAACTTAGATTAGCGGCGTGCCATTTCGGTCTTGGACAGTCTTCTGTCGACAACACGATGGTTTTTTGTTACTTAGTATTTAAACACGAAACACTTTTCAGCTTCTCTTAATAATATACCCATTGGGTATAGGTTTTTTTATGTAATGTACGTAAACGGTTTATTATTAGACACGTTGGAGTTTTGTTGCAGTCATAACAACTACATTTGCTCAGAGAAAAATCGACACGCGAGTGTACGGGTATCGTTTGATTGGGCCGTATTTTCTACCGGAAAACCGCGTTACTTGCAAATTTAATAGAATTATTTGATTTTATTGGATATTAACATTTTAAATTTTTATTGGCTGAAGTTGAACTGAGCAAGAGAAAATGATATTCTAAAATAGTCAGTACAACTGTTTATTTGTGTTGTCTAAAACAGGTAGGTACTCTATAGAAAAATATTACAACTTGACAACATTGCATCAGGTCGACATCGAGTTGAACTGTGAACTGTAAACGACCAAGGCTGTCAGCGGTCAGTGACAGTCTGAAAAGGAGGTTTAAATAATGATTTGAAAATATTTTTTTTCGGCGTGAATATGCATTTAGATTTTTTTTAATCACGTATTCGCATTATACTCATTATTTTCTATCTCCTCTTAAAATTAATGACATTATGACTGACTCACCCAGTATATAAATTGACATGCAATCCTGTCCTGAAATATGAATAATGACAATGATAGGTACTCATAAATCTAGCTGTTGGAATATGAATTACATTTGAATTAAATTGTTTATCGAAAATTGTCGTTGCTTTAAATAGAATGTAGGTAATTAACTTAATTTGTTAGTAATATTTGTAAATCCGTTAAAAAGAAACAGTACAATGTCCACGATGTTCGACGAGTTCACGATGTTTCGACCTTGACACGTTTCTCAGTCACCCGAAATGGACCGTAGATAATTAGTATAATTTACATAATTCACACTTTCACACTAGGCATGCAATCAATATGAAAAGTAGTTGTTGAAATCTACTACACAGTATTACGTTGTAGTTACTAGTAGTAAACCTAAGACCTACGAATACAAGCATATATCATTGTCATTTCCCAACCTCTTGCCCTATAGCACCTCCCGAAGAATACCGGCGTTCGAAATAACAACAACCGTTCGAGATTTATGTTATTAAAACGTCTTTGTTTGGCTGGCGTAAAATTACATTCTCAGCATCCCCAATTATAGATAGAGTGAAGAGCATTAATTCCTCGACTTCTTGTCCGAACCCGGTACTCGATTTTTCGAACTGCTTGCCGCCTTGTACCTGATCGGAAGAGAAGAGAATATTCTCGTTTAAAAACCGTGGATAATTGTTACTGATATACGTGTAATTCAGTACAGGGTCGGACTTGGGTGAGAACTTTGAAATTGATGATAGTTTATGGCAAAACTCGAAGAGGGATAAATAGTATACGATACTGAAAATGATAATGATTATATAAAAAATCGACTAAATTAAATGTTCAAATTGTGCACCGTTGGCTGCCTGACAGTAGCCAAAACGATTATTAAATTCTTTTTGGACATTATCAATAATTTCAGGAGGTATACGATGTATCTCGTGACGAATTCTTGCTTTTAAATCTTCTAAATTAACCGGGCTAGTAACGCATACTTTGTTTTTTAAGTATCCCCACAAGAAATAATCTAGGGGTGTCAAATCAGGCGATCTGGCTGGCCACTCAATCGGCCCCCTTCTCTCTATCCAACGATTCGGGAACAGCTCATCTAAATAAACACGGACAGGTGTTGCATAATGGGAAGGTGCACAGTATTGTGGAAATTAAATTTTAAAACCTTCAAACATTATTTTCTTGAACTTTTTGGTATGTAGCACCATAATTTTGTATGTGTAGGTATGTAGAATGACACGCTCTTTCAAATGGCATGGTCAAAATTGGGGGTTGCTATTTAAAAAAATTGTCGATGACGTCACATCTCGAACAACGATGACGTCACAAATATGGGTCGTATGTCAAAAAGTGCCTTGTTAAGAAACAAAATCGACGTGCTAGGGGATTTTTTCGAAAACTTCTCAATTAAAAAAATAATGAATTTATTCGTTACTTTTCGAAAGCACTGTATATTTGTGTAAGAGAATAGTCAATATTCATGAGTGTAATAGAAGATGGAGAAGAATAAGAATTAAGGTTCGTTCAAATAAATCCTAATATGTCGTATCCTCGAAAAAGTGTTTGTTTGAAAGAAAAATTCGAACTGTTTCCTATACACAGGTATATCGGGTTTAAGAGACATGAACAGCCAGGGTTAGTCGTCAGTTAACTCACCGCTCACCTGGGGCATACTGATGAGAACTAATAAGGTCGAAACCAGTATTTGTTGACTATTTGCTATACATTCTTCAGGTGTAATTCTATGCTGGTTGGGGTTATTAATAAAGCAGAAATATTTTTTTTGTAAAGCATATTAAACCACTATTTATCGACGACCATGACAACACACAAGATATCAATTTCAATTTCGCTATCTTAGCTATGCAACCATCAACACAGCAATGTCATATATGTGTGTCAGTTGTAGTAATCAATATTTTGTGGCAACAATATTTTAATGTTATGATCTGTTTTAGATATTGGTTTCCTTTAACCTTTTCGTTTAGCGATGTTAAACAATTCAATATATTTAAAAACATGATTTATTCTCGGAAAACAAATCTTTTTTATGTAATGATCACTTTTTTGTCAAAAATAAATTGATATACCTATTTGACAAGAAACTTTAATTTTTTTGACAAATATTTGTTTAAATGAAGAAATTAGTTATTCCATTTAAACATCTTATGAGGATTAAAAACAGACCCATTCTAATGGTTCTAATTTGTAATTTAAAAATTAACTATTTCTTAATTTCATTAAAATTGACTTATGTACGGATCAAATGGAAACCTAGAATGTTTTTGCACCAAAATAGTTATTACCAAATAATAAAATTCCTGGCCTACTTGTTGAACCCAGTCCCGCCCTGCCCTTTCTATAAATTAGTGCACATGGAAAACACATTTAATAATACACAGAGATAAAACATCATTTATAACACCATTAAAAAAAGCCGTCGCCCGTCCTCGTCCCACCCGCTACAGTGCCGCGCCGCCGAAAAGGACGGACAGTGGCGTAACGTCAGTGAGGGCGCCCCACAGTGCCGGTGGTCGCGGGGGGCCGCGTAAATCAAAACTACCGATCGCATTAATACGAGTTTAAGTTGCGCTCCGCAATTATGGATACGTCAAAGTGTTATTTATGCCCAGCCGCTCGCTGGGCACAATCTAGAGTGCGCGCGCTACAGGTGGACGTCGGACTGTCAGTTGTTTTCTATGCGCGGCCTGCGTGATCCCCGTATCCGATTCGAATCGGGCGATTTTGAAAAATACCCCGAACTAATTGGGGAACGCTTGAGTTATGCGACGCCCGCTGGTAGGTGTTATTGGAAACCCAGTGCGATGATCTCCGATGCTTTTACTTCGATGATTTATTCCGATTTCGTTGTATGCATTAAACGTTTGTTCGTTATGATCACCGTTTCTTCGGCTCTGTTATGTTTAGAGAACAACATTTAAAAACACTCGTATACACATATACAGTGTATGGCGTTTATTATGTATAAGTACACCAAAGAAAAATTTGGTGCCTGTAAAAAAATTTGTTTCATGGAAATAAATTATTTGCTTGTATAGAGCCATACAAATATTTATTTGTTTGTTTTTTTATTTTTTTGAAAAAGCAAAAATACATTTATATTGTGTAAAGAAAGCATTTGTTATTACATTAAGAGTATTATTTTCTTTTCGATGATACACTTCTAGTGGTGATTTAATTATATTTTCAAGAAAAAGCGTTAGGAAGCCAATAAATAACGTGAATATGAATACAATCGAGAGAGCAGAACGGTATTCTATTTTCTGCTAAAAATATTTTCCTACAAAAGTACAAGAAATTTTACAAGATTTTTATTGAATTTAGAAATCTTTTTTGTGTAAAATACTCAGTTTTCTAGTAGATCTACAAAGTACAGAGGAAATTATTTTACATAAAAAACACAAAATACAAAAACATTTCTAAATACAATAGCCTTACTAAAAATTTGTTGCACCTGTGTAGAAAGCTGTTAAAAAACATGTTCCGCTTTCTCGATTTTATTTATATCCACATTATTGATTGGCTTCGTAAATCTGACTAGTCCCTGACAATTTCATAATGTTCTCTTTTTCCAAAAAACTACTTTTGCAGATGTACCTTTTAAAGTTTATAACTTGTAAAAGGTTATGTTTATTGGAGTTTTTAGTCATACCTATTTTGTTTACGCACACATTCTTTACGGGACAGTCACAAATAATGTATGGTTGTTTTTAAGGAATATCAATGAAATACGCCAGACAATGATCATTTCCTGCAGATTTGATAAATTAATACAGAACCGAAGAAAATTTAAGCATGTTAGTCAAAATAATTTACTTATATTGGTAACACCTGTTAAATTGCCATTTTTCGTCACATTGTAAATAAATTTCTTGATAAGTTCATACATATCATGTGCAATACTTTTCGAAAATATATTCTGCAACCAAGTACTCTGAATCCAGCTGAATTATAATTTTAATCTATTTTGACATGATACTTTTGGCGGAGGCGCTGGGGGCAGCTACGCCAAATTTTTGTGAAATATTTTTGTTAAAAAGTTTCTATACATTTCATGAAAAGTATGTGCCAACACTGCTGTAAACTTTTTTACGGAATTAAATTTCAGATCTTGTATGACCCTAATTTTGCTTTATCTTTTTATTGTGTCTATGGGCTTTTAAGATTTGAAAAGTATAGAGACTATTTACGAAGAGGTGTTCCTTCTATAAGAATTCTATTTAATAATGCCAAGGGTTATCATATTTTGAGTTTCGGACGAAGCTGATTGTAAAAGTCTGAGTAGTAGAGCTATTTTTTTTTAATTTTAGAAATCAAGTAACAGTCATTCGCTTTCAAGAAATATAAATAATTTCAGCTTTTTGATTTGTTAACGTATAGTTGGTTACGTTTAAGGTCTGTGTATTATAGATTCCTTCTTAAGCGAATAGCAGCTACTATTGGCCATTCTTGGCACTGTCAACTTAGAAACATGATTAGATGTGTACACTAATCTCATCTTATCATGATTCAACTTACGGAGACAATTTATTCTGTCTGTTTGGGCTCATTTCTGAAAAGTTCTCCGAGTTAATGCAATAGTTCCAAGGTTGTTGGAATTACGTGGCAACCAATCTTCTTACACTGCAAAAAATTTCACTTGCTAACACAAAACAACACAAGATGTTTGTATGTATGTAGCAGTGTGTTAAAGGTTAACAAATAATATTCTACTAAACTATAGACAACAAAACAAAGCATTAAACGAAGATATATTTTAGGTCTGCATAATAGAAGTTTCCGAAAATTAACTGAATATACTCTCTTTCTCTAACCCAATATAAAAGTCAGTTTTTAGTGCTTAGTTTTTCAGTTTTAAATGTTTCATAGTAATTAAATAAAGAAATTTGTATCAGGTGCGGATATTTTTCTATAATAAATTTCTCCGGTTTGTTTTTCAAGATTATCGGACAAGATTTTATAATTAAAGACTGCTGGAGGTGCATTGAAAGTTTTCTGTTATATATTTCTTTCGTTCGATATTTTTGCAATAAATGGACATTTTATTTAACTGTACGCACAGTGTATGTTTTAATGTGTAATCCCGACAGACCTGTAATGAGCGAAAATGCAGTTATGACAGTCTGGAACGAGAAACGAATGTAAAATGCCGCAGCTAACCGGATTAACAAACACAAAGTCAAAAGTCTTGGATTCCCCCTTATTCTTGTTAAAGAAATCTTTGTGTCAGAAAAACCAAATACATTTATAAAAGTATATTATTTTCTGAATCTTTTTTTTTTGCAAAAATTATATGTTTGATAAACTGAGTACTTGGAAAATTAAAAGCCAGCAAATGTGTGACATTTTTGACAAAATTTATTCAATCAAAAAGAAGGAACAAAGCAAGTTCTCTACTAGACTAAGAGTCGGTATGACCACCAGCGGTTAACGATCTCTTGCGGAATATTGTTCCATTCCTCTTCTGCCGCCACGACTAACTCATCTGTAGTCTTAGGTGGAGGAATATGATTATGAATGGCTCTGGCAACGAAATCCCACATGTTTTCAATAGGATTCATGTCAGGAGAGTTGGCTGGTTAATCTAATCTATTAATATGTCCTGCTTCGAGTGTCTCTTGAACCCTTCTTGCGCGATGTGGTCGAGCGTTGTCGTCCATGAACACAAAATTTTCACCTAATGCATTACGTAGGGGGTAGATAATGGGCGTAATAACTTGTTCGATGTAAATTTAACTGGTCATATTCTGTGGTATGCGAGTTAATGGGATGCGGCGGTTGAACATTATTCCACCCCAAAACATTACGGTACCCCTTTCATACGGAGCAATTTCACGGGGAAAATGAAGTCGCTGTTGACGACCTGGTTATCTTCAGACTCTTTGTCGATTGTCATCAGTAACCAGCCCAATTTTGGTTTCGTCTGTAAATAAGATCTCCACCACTGGTGTAAAAGCCAACGCCTATGCTCTCGCGCCCACTGGAGACAGGCAGTACGATGCCTAGGAAGTAGAGTCAAGACCCGTAATGGTCTTCTAGCACGTAAATTTGCGTTGTGGAGCTGATTTCGAATAGTAGATGATTAGAATGTTCTGCATCATGTAAAGCAGTCATTCTTGCTTGGGTAAACGCAGAAATTTCACGTCCTGGTATTATAATGTATAAAAATTCAAAGGAACACTTGGCTGAATACTCGTACACTGCCAAACTGACCAGATTTGTAAAAACATTGGTAATAAAGTAAAGGTTCATGGTCTGCAATTTTTTATTGTCGTTTCTATTCCCTAAGTCCATGTACTTTTTTACCACTTTAAGAAAAACAACTAGGTTTAATCGAATCATTTTATATACAGGGGATCCAAAACTTTTGACATTGGTTGCCTTATACCTTATCAGGTATTATTATTATTAAAAAAATGTTTTCGTCGTTTCTACATTTGCAAAGGCTGTAAAAAACAAATCGCATGGTATTTGACAGATCTACGCTATCTGGGAGGATGCTTATCATAGGCGACGATTTTTCGGGTGAAAAGAGAGTTTTGCCCCATTTTTACACACCCGGTTGAAATATTTGTACTTAGTGGTAGTTAACCCTGCATAGAGGAGGAGGAGTTTAAAATGGAGACTACATTTTTTTAAATTGAAATTCTACCATCGCCAGACCTTCGCACGAAACACACGACAACGTTAAAGTCGATTTTTGTTGTGTATAGCAACAATGCTTAATCTGGGCCATAAAAATATCCGCAGCCACTATAAAGGAGTTAAATATAACGCTGGTGTAACGTCATGTCGGTAGCTTATAAAATTCCTGACGATTCCTCCATAAATCACCCGACAAATTTCTGATAACAGGCTCGCCTACTTGGCTCATTTTTTATGTGAATTTTTCACCGGCAGATTTGATCAGTATTGCGCCGAGCCATGTCACATCCAGCAATAAACTAAATTTAATAACTATATTTATATACCGAGACGGTGTTATCTAAATTCGGTCTTGAGACACGTTGATTATTTGAGAAATGTCGGCCAATATATCACAAAGATTTCCGCCACGGAAAATCCCGCGATTCCGTGGCAAGATCGCGCACAACTTAATTTATTTTTTAATTTAGATTATATGCAAACACGATAAATGACACAGGTCGCATGCTCACCTTATATTATTACCTTTTTATGTTAAAATAACCGCCGTAAATTTATGCGGTAATGGCTACTCGATTTCTTGCCGTATATACACTCTAATCTTGACTATCAAACATTTATAATTATAACCTGGTAACTGTAACATAACCTCTAAATTTATACGGTTTTATGTTTGCCAGGGCTGGAGAAATTCGCGGTCCTCGACTGCAACTTTTAAATTAAAATACTCGAAATCTATTTCAATAAACACACGCGTATAAAAACGTTTAGTAAATATTTTGCAGGTAGCCCTTACACTTGCAGTACCATTTCTAAAGTTCTGACTTACGGTTTGTTTTACATTCGTCAGTTTGTCGTAATAGAAGTGATACCAACACTTCATCCCGAATGCACCTTAAGAGTGGGCAATGGTACCTGATATAGATGCCAAATTTAATGATTTTTTTATGCACCGGAGATAAATAATGAAAATCTAACAAATTTCGGACTTGCACTACTATTCAAGGATTAATTCCTTTATTTTTTATTTACTTTATATCAACGAGTTTTTTAAAATCAAATAAATAATTTTGCACCTATGTAGTTTAACAAAATTCGTATAGATGGCGCCGAGCACCAGTTTTAAACTATTTTATTTAATTACGTCTATTAGACAAACCATATACAGGAAAACAGTGAAATCGGACTTCAGCAATATATTGCAGATTCTAAATCATGAGTTGTTTAATTTTTTATCCTATGAATCCAGAGATATCTCTAATAATCTTGTTAAACGGTTTAGCTCTCCCCACTATTCTGGATTGCAGACTTGGAATCTAGTGGTATCAGAGCCGGCGGCGCCCGTTTACGCTTATCTCGCGAATTTTACGTGAAAATTATATCATGTTTGTGGTAAAATTCGCAATTCGGTAATAATAATTCGGCAATAATTCGGTATTTATGTACTATTTCTTTTTATTTGTCTATACATATAATAATTAATATTGTATGTAATATAAATTAACCATAATGCTTCATAATTTATATTTTCCACAAGAATATATACTTATGAATTGAAAAGAAGCAGCCACACAAAAATAAATAACTATCTTCATCACTGTTTTGTTGCTTACAGAAATCAATTATTATTGAATAAGGAAGTGAATTGATTTTAAAAGTTTATAAATACACATTTTTTATTTTTCTAGTATTTAGCTTTTCAAAAAAATTTCAATAGTCCAATAAAATAATAAGTATGGAGATTCTATAGTAATAATTGTCATTTAATAACTGATTATTTAGCCATGTAATATTGAATATCATAGAGATGGTTCAAAAATTAAATTGACAAAAGTGGACAATGCAAATTTGCACGAATAATTATTATTAATTTATAGCTGTTTTATTGATTTATTTCTTGATAGTTCAAATATTTTTGTAAAGAATATTCTTTGTATACAGAGTGTTCCGCATAAGAATAGACATAGAGTAGGTGCATGTACGGCGTGATCTAGGGGTTCCAAAATATTGAAATTTAACCAAACATACCTATATATAAAGTTGCATAGTTTTATTACTGTCAAATTTAAAAGACAGTCTACTACTGATTTTTTGATTGCTTCTAATAAACACTATTAAAATCTTATTTTAATTAATGCATTTTTTCTTGAAATCTTTTTTAAATTTAACAAGAGTAAAAAGTGTTTCAAATAAAATTCTGCGTGAGATATTATCATTCTTCTTTTCAAATTCGATTAATGTAAAATCAATGAATACCTTGTGTGTTTCAAATTACTTGAATTCATTGTCAAAGAATACCAATTATAAACTTAAATCACGTACCTACCAAATTTGATTATTCCAAGTTAAAGTAATTTAGAAATAATAGGTTTTTCAAAATATTTGACCCTACTTGGAAGGCCTATTTGGTTAAATTGAAATATTTTGTGACCACCTATATACACCTGCTCTGTGTTGGTTCTTATGCGTAACACTCTGTATAAATACGACGGTGGAAATTTATACTAAATTGAAAATAACTGTAGAAGTTATGATTAAAATTTACTATGTATTGTACATGATACATACATTTACATTATGTACAATCGTTTGCAATAATAATGACACTCTCTTAAAACAGTTTTTGAACTTCTGGAATTTCTGAATAGAAATATCATTAAATCTCTCTTGGTAAGTGAAACAACTAATAACTAATGTTAAAAATTTAAAGCAGATTTCAATATGAATACGTCAGAAGTTCAAAATAAATTGCAAAATTCATTTTAGTGAGTGTCATTAATATTGCAAACGATAGTACATGTTATTATAATGAATTATATACATAAGTAGCACAAATGGTACCGGTGAATCTTCAACTAAAAGAACACGTTTTGGATAAAAATGACCTTCAAATGTTCACTCCTTAGGAGACAGAGCCCTCATTTTCCAAAAAAATATGGAATTTGAAAACCGAAAAAGGTATAATAGTGTGTATAGTATGTATAATTTTACACAAATTTTCTACCAATGCATGTGCAACTTTTCAATAATTTTTTCGAAAATTTTTGCTCCTTGGAATATGTTGAAATGAGAATCCCTTAATGTATCAGATAGCCCGGTTTATTTTAAAACGTTTATTTCTCTTTTTCGCTTTAATACTAACCGTTTAACAGAAAAATTAAATTCATTATCATTCTCATTATAACGATAAGTAGCAAAAAAGAAATGAGGGGAAGCTTATATCAACCCCTTAAGGGCAGACATTTTCGAAAAACTACTTTTATATCGTTTTTTAGTATTCAAATTACCTATCTTTTAAGAGGTGCTATGGTAATTTTTATGCAAACGTGTTCTTTTTAGCAGTAGATTCACTGGTATCATTTGTGCTACTTCTTTTGAATATACTCGTATTTAATTATATTACTAAATCCGAAAGCAATATTATAGTATTTATTTTGCCCGTACTTACTCTTTTTTTTGCAACCATGTTTTTTACGCCACGCACTTAGACGTAAGTGTCCCTTTTTCGTCGCATTTTGATCTTAAGAATATAGTGTGATTCACTGGTATATGCATTTCAGGGACGCCCTGTATTTTATGAGTAACAGTAGTAACAACTATAAGTATATAATTTTCATTATATTTGTCAAATTATTTGATGCTAGTAACAAATAATATATAGTGTTACAGCTGAGCTAATACTAAAATATGTTAAGCATTATTAAATTTAACAGTCCACGCGACGCCACGGACTGTTCCTATTCGTAATTCTAAAATATGATACAGTGATATACCCGATATACCTATTTTGCCTAACTGTAACGCCGTCTGCTTAAGTCCGAGTTCGACTCTGTGGAGCGTGTGTCATTTTTTACTGCTGCCCAGATAATTTATTGCTTCTAAGGACATGCCTACCGGTGATACCTACCCCCCTTCCGCGACCGTAAGTTTGACGAATGTGTCTACCATTGCCCACTCTTAAAAACGTCACTGTTTCCAAATTTGACAAGTAGCAATAACAAACATCATAACATATAAAATAAAGGTTAGTTAAAATATTTTGCAAGCTCAACAATGAAACACTAATCAAGTAGGAGTGAAGAAGACAGTTTGAGTTTGAGAATTTACACTTAAAAATATTTTCTGTGAATAGTTTTCTTAGAAGTTTTTTTATAACAGAATAAAATGCGAAATAGTTACAAATGTTATAAATTAGGTAACATGGCATGCAGCTGGTCATGGTCTACTTTTGTTTATGGACATTCGCAAATATCAGGCAACCACTACAAAACGCACTAGCCACAATACTACCATGACTTTTAGGTTAACCGCAGCAGGTGATAGATTACAATATTGTCATACGTTACAATACATTACAGTTAAAAAAATTTAATTTTAATTGTTTACTTCATTAATAGTGATACAAAAGAAACAAAAATATGTTACAGGAGCTTTTACTTAACTTTAATTTGTAATTTCATAACACAGTTTTATTTTTGAATTGCATTTTTAGAAATACTACTCGTTTTAGGCATTTTCTTTATAAGAGGTTTTTGTTGTTTTTGGTCAGATATACAAGCCCCTTTTGTATCGGCACTTATATTCCAACCACCCTGTATACGTTTTTTTTTAATTGATGATACACTGATAAATAAGCTGTTTTGGTACATTCAAATGGTAACACATTTCAACATGTGATAATAGTCCGATTTTTCGATTCCAAATTCATTAAAGAAAAAATAATACATAACGCCAATATCAAAGAACAGCTATATACATAGATATTCAAAGATTCTTGTTGCTTTGGAAGAGCTTTCCTACTTTCCACCACTACTCAGGTAACTCCCCAAATTATTATTATTATCATTATTTTTCATTTGCTGTATAGTTCAGTTTTAAAACTTCTAAAACCAAAAGTACAATATAGACAGCGGAATATTGTTTTTTAATATAAAATTAAGTTAAAATTAAAATCAAAATACTAAATAAACTTGTATTTAAATAACTGGCGATTTGCAACGGATATATTATACAGGGTAGGTATATTTAAATAAATGTGAAAAAATTTAAGGGGTGATTCTTTGGTGAAAATTAAGAGGGGTCTTTTATGTAACATTAAAAAAAACCTGAAAATTTACACCCCTCCAGAAAAAAGGGTGAAAAGAAAATCAGTTTTATTTTATTTTCTTCCTGTATATTAAGGTAGAGAAACAAAACTTATTCAATATTATCTACTAATATGGCTGCACATTTTGAAAAATTTTCCACCCGATAGTAGTCTTGCAAGTTGAAGAGTTGAAGCAATCAACCCATAGGATACTTTTTTCTCATTTAAAAAGTGTGTCTAAAAAGCATGATTCATTTATTGACTGTTAAGTCTCTTAAATTGTCTTCGAAAAGTTAAGGGTTTAGGTAATAAAACAATTAATATGTTTCAACGAATTTTCAACATTTTTTATAGCTTTAAGTTATTGTATTATCGATGTTTGGTAGGTAAAAAGTGTTCAACATTAATGCCTTCATCCTATGTTCCCTATTATTCCTAGTTTTATTTTTGTCAGTTGTTGTTCGTTTGCCGTTGTTCTTCAATACATTCTGTATAACTATAATAGTAAACAACATTGTGGAACCTTTGTTCTTTACCCAACATAGGAAATTCAAATATCAAACTGTAAAGGCAAAGTCGAGCGACAAAGTGAGTAACGTATGATTATTAAAAAAAAAATCGTAAATGAAAATACAGTATGAACTTGTGCTAAAACTTATTTCAGTCATGGTATTTTAATTTCAAACAATTTAAAACACTCTTCTGAATTCCAAAATTATAAGAGTATATTGGAAAAAATTCGGTCCTGGAGTAATTTACTTTGTGTATATTTTTTGCTACTACGTATACCTACCACATTGAAAGTGAAATAAACATACATTTGAGTTTTTATTACACTTACTTACTTATTACACTATAATATATTCCTTTCTGTCTTGTACGACATAGGTCCTATTTTCATATCATATGTAGAACTATTGGGTTACTTTGCGATGTACGATATACAGAGTGTCCAGAATATGAGTGCCTTTATTTTGCTGTGTGATAAATTGTACTAGACAAAACATTTTTATTTTTCTGATCAACGGTAATAGAATTATGGCAGCAAACAGGTCTTGAATATGAGACGTCAGTCCTATACCATGTCAGAATTGCCTAGTATTTGTACATAATTATTACAAATAGGTACACCTGAAAACAATAAATGATTTTCTTAGAGCTTTTTTCACAACACAGAATAAAATGTGGAAGTGTTCAAAGTGACTTGTGTTGCTTACGAAAAGCGTTTACCGTAAAAACGTCTTGCAGCCAGATAGTTTTGCCCAGGTTTGCCAATTGGCATGTCGTGCAGCTGATCATGGTTACTATAAATCGTTCCATTTCCGTTTATGTACGCTCACAAGTATCAAATAAGCACAAGAGAAAAATGAAACTCACTAGCAATTGTACTACTATGACTAATATTACTTTTAGGTTAACAGCAGCAGGTGATTACAATGTTGTGGAACGTTACAGTACATTACAATTTTAAGAATATTCTGAGAAACTTCAATTGTTTACTTTATTTATATGATAACAAAAAACAAATTACGTTACAGAAGCTTTTACTTAACCTTAATTGTACCTTACTTTGTAATTTCATGACACAGTTTTGCATTTTATTGCATTTCTATTTTTATTTTTTGAAATGTATTTGTACAAAAACTATTCGTTTTATAAGAGTTTTAAAATTACGACTCTCATCCTTCGGACACCTTGTATATGATCACACCTACAGATTGATGTGATGTTTGTTACCAGTCATATCGAAAGAATTCATGAAATCCACCAGATTTGGTCACCAGTAGTCACAAAGTAGTCCAATTTTGCGGACACCTAACATATACTCTTGTAATGGAATCTCAAAAACAGGTTTCTACCATTATTATTAAATTTCATTTGCCACTCTTTAACTTGGTGAATTAACGACTCGTCTTGACAGTTCTGTCCTCCTTTTGGACTGGATACAATTACGCGCCTAAATAGATTTTTTTTCTAGCCGTACGGGCGAAGGGGTGACATTTGACACCCCTTGTATCACACGAATTAAATCACGCAGGGAATTATTGGTTACGCTTTGGCAGTTCAACGCGAATGAAAGCTCTGTCGAAAAAAACCTGTCCCATTCGTATTCATTGTTTCTTCACACCTGGTTCGCTCAATAGAAAACAATGAAAAATACGACGACGCTCCGGTGCATAGACCAAATATTTAATTTAGCCATCGTGATATTTTATAATCCCGATTTTAATTCGGTTTTATTGTTTTCTATTTGCCTTTCGCAACGTGTCGTGTTCGTTTCCTTATCAACGCCGTAAGTATGTGTCGTACTAATTTTCGAATTCGAGCTTATTATATTTGTTTTATTTCTAGGGACTCGGTTTTTATCGGATAATAAATATTTATTATTCAGGTCGAGCTTTTATTAATTTATAGCAGGCCAGATAAGGAAAGCGTTGCTTATAGAATTACCATTATCGTTCTAGTCGTTTATTGTTTGTAATTTAGTGATATTGCGGTGGTAGTCTTGACGGGGCAGGTGGGAAAGCCAACAAGGGCCCTTTTGATGCCGAAGAACCTTCACGCATTTCGTTAAGGGTTACAGCCCGTTTTGAATAAGAAACTGTCAGGTCTTGTAAAGAAATTTAATTAATTAATTAATTAATTGTTTTATAGTTTAAAGTACTTATTTGAGGCGTTTGCTAAGTAATTTTTATGTAATCACGGACACAAAAAATATACTTTTAATCAGACCCACCTGTCTTTATTTATTTTGATGCACTGAATCCGAATCTAAAGTTAGTTTAGCTCAAACACGCTCAAAATTTTGAGTAAATCGTAAAAATAGCAAACAATGATAAAAATCATGCTATTGACCAACTAGCACAATTAGTGATACGTAGCTACGACTATTGTAGGAGCTTTAAAGTATTTAGTCACTAATCATGGCACGTAATATAAAGGTTCCCATTACATGCCTGCGACGAAGATGTGGAATAAGTATTTGGTACCCGCAGATGCAGAAATAACGACAAAACCATTATACATTATGTAGTTAAGATTAATATTTTACAATAGTGGCGACCTCAGTGTTACCCCTCCAAAAAGCGCATTTCGCAATTGTTACTTTGAACTCGTTTACTCTAAGAAACTTGAAAATACACACGTCAAAAGTCTTGTACCCCCTATATATAAAATGGTTCGATTAAACCTAGTGGTTTTTCTTAACGTGGTACATATACCTGGGAACAGAAAAGATAATAAAAAATTGCTGACCATGAACCTTTACTTTATTACCAATGTTTTTACATTTCTGGTCATTTTGGCAGTGTATTCAGCCAAGTACTCCTTTGAATTATTGTACATTAAAATGCCAAGACGTGAAATTTCTGCGTGTATTCGAGAAAGAATGACTGCTTTACATGATCGAGGACATTATAATCATCAGATATCGAACATGTTGGGCATTCCTAGATCATCTGTTGTATGAATAGTACACATATAGGAAGGGGAGGATCGGTATTTGGTGCAATATGCCCGTAGACACTGCACATCTTCAGCTTCAGCTCTCAGGGCCCACTTTCAAGGTATTGGCCGTGTTATATCGACACCTACTATTCGAAGACGACTCCACGACGCAAATTTACGTGCTAGAAGATTATTACGGATCCCCACTCTACTTCCAAGCATCGTGCTGTCCGTCTGCTGTGGGTTTTTACGCCAGTGGCGGTGGGCCTTATTTACAGACGAAACCAGAATTAGGCTGGTTACTGTTGACAATTGACAAAGACTCTGGAGAGAACTAGGTCGTCAACAGCGACTTTATTTTCCCCGTGAAGTTGCTCCGTATGAAGGGGGTACCGTAATGTTTTGGGGTGTAATCATGTTATCCACCGCATCAAATTAATTCGCATACCACAGAATATGGCCAGTCAAATTTACACCGAACAAGTTATTACGCCCATTATCTATCTCCTACGTAATGTATTAAGTGAAAATTTTGTGTTTATGAACGACAACGCTCGATCACATCGCGCAAGGGTTCAAGAGACACTCGAAGCAGGACATATCAATAGATTAGATTGGCCCGCCAACTGTCCTGACATGAATCCTGTTGAAAACATGTGGGATTTCGTTGCCAGAGCCATTCATAATCATATTCCTCCACCTCAAACTGCAGATGAGTTGGTCGTGACGGCAGAAGAGGAAGGGAGCAAAATTCCGCAAGAGATCGTTAACCGCTTGATTATCTCAATGCACAGACGTGTCAATATGCTATTGGGACATGATGGAGGTATACCGACTGTTGTTACTTCTTTTTGATTCAAATTTTGTCAAATTTTCTAAGTATGTACTCAGTTTATTGAACATATTCTTTTCACAAAAAACAAGATTCAGAAAACAATATTTTGTAAATGTATTTGGTTTTTCTGACAAAAATATTTCTTTAACAATAATTGGGGGGGGTCCAAGACTGTTGACGTTGTGTGTAGTTGCTACTTTAGCATGCGTAACGGGAACTACCAATATGTAACTTTCAGGTAAAATTTACTACAAAGTTATTTTAAAGTAGCAGTAAAGTTGTGACTACGACACATTACTTATTTAAAGTCCCCGCTGCGTCTTCTCAGTAATATTTGTCTTGTTGTTCATTCTGAACGCGATACGTCGAACGTACGAATTGAACATAGTCCCGGAATTGTATTTTCTGGTAGCTGAATAATATCACTTACCTATTATTCTTATTATATTTCTTTGTGGTTTTTCTTATTGTCTCTGTTGCATGTTTTGTCCTTTGGATTTTTTGTAATGTTTTAAATAATAATAATAATATGTTGCCTTTATTTTCCAAAACATTAAAATCATATAAAGAACAAAGTAAACTACTGGCGCCGTTCGATAAAATGCCGCTCTTCCAGGTAACCAGTCTTATAGTTAAACAAATGTAGACCGACGTTAAATGTATTCCTGGCATTTAAAAACTAACAATTCGCTCTGAACAGTTATTACGATATTAATGATTCGTAGGGGTCCAGACTTTGACCAGTTTACGGAATATAAACATACTAGAGGCATACTTAATATTATCTGGAATATTATTATAAATTTTACAAGCATTGTAAGTAAAAGATCGCTCAAACAAAGCAGTGCTGTGTTTAGGTACATAATACAAAACACGATGTCTAGTAGGCAGATCATGAATATCACAACCTCTTATCAACTTATTAAACAGATACCTGGCTCAAAAATTATAGTTTAACATATGGGGTTTTGATGTCTATAGTTTACTAAGTTAATAGTTATTAAAAAATATGATATATTTTCACAAAGACGAAAAATACACTCCACACGTGATATGATCGAATAGATATTACACAATTACTCATGAAAGGTTTCAACAACTATATGGTAAAATTTACTTTCTCGGCGGATTCAAGATGTGACATGCACTTTCTAATTGCTATGTGTGATGATAATACTTCTACCAGTAGCGATAATGTTATTTGGACTAATACATTCCTTACAAGCGCCATGACTTTATAAACAAACAATTAAGGTTCCCTGAAGGTCTCAGCAACTGTCATAGCTGTTTTGAGGTAATATTTTAGTAATATGAGTTAGTCGCTGCTACGATCATTTGCCATTTTTCAAATTCTGAAAACTTCAAAGATCATTCCACTGGTTACTAAGACGTCCCCAAAACCAGGAGAGCCACATAACTCTAAAGTAATCAGAAGTAGTCGAAAATAAGTAGCTGTAAGTTTGGTGTATAAAGTTATTTATACAACAAAGTAGCAAATTTGATGGTGATTACGTAATAGTTACTGTTTGGGCCTTTATAAATCGTAAACTTTAGTTAATTAAAATAAGGTCACTGCTTGTATGGATTCCTATTTATTTCTCATTCTTACCAGTCATCAGCGAGTAGTTTTTACTAAGAAAATTATTGATATTTAGAAGACACGCTTTGATAGAATATAAACGAGTAGACAAATTTCCGGCAGTTCCGTAGTACGTATTTTTCGCTAGTAGATTTTGATGAACATTAGTGAACCTTTTTATTCCTTTTTACCCCTACCTGCATCGATGCACATGCACATTTGTCCAGTTGGGTAAGTTTTTTTATTCTATGTATGCAGTCTGCTTAGACGCAACAGTTACTCTTTGAAGATTCCTGTCTCAGTTAGTGTTACTTTAGTATTAGTTGGTGAGCACTAAAATATTCGACATTTTGTTTCTGACCTTGATCAAATGAATTTCTTATGAATTTCAATTCGAACCTGGGGTCTATGGAGTTGTATCACCTTCTTTTCTAGAACCTTCTTGCATTTTGAGTTTTGAGCTTGTTTTAAATAAGAAAATGTTCAAATTCACAAAGAAGTTGATTTAGTTAAATAATTAATAACTTAATAGTTTTAAAGTATCCATTTTCCGCATTTTTTTAAGTGGTTTTTATTTATTTTATATATTTTACCAAACTGCAAATTATAAAAATTTGTAAATAAACTAGGTGGAGTAGTTACCAAGGAATATTTTGATCCTGAAGGACGGTCACACATTTAGTCAAAATTTGGAGATTTTTGGAAATATGAAATTGGCAGATTTCATAAAAAACATAATTTAATTGATTATTATTAATTACTTAATAATTAACGGCTTTATAGTTTCAATATGTCTTTCAAGCAGTTTTTATTTTTTTCTGAAGATAATTTACAAATTTGGAAAACATATTTTGATATATTTTTAGTGTGTATTTCATACAGCTGTATGATTATATGTAACATCACCGATAAAAATTTAAAGGAAAATTAGGCATACTCGGGCCTTCATTTGACATTAGATACATCCTTATTTGTATAGTTTTTTATGTTTTCCCTTAGTTCCATTTAATAATAATACGACAATTTGCCTGTTTACAGAATCAAAATTGTAATTGAAAAATCGCAAAATTTCTGATAATGATGAGGAAACAATAATTATTTTATTAATGAAATTATTATTTTTTTTAATTTGTAATGTATCCAACAGAAACCTTATCACAACGTTCATATTTCTATCAGAATTTCTGCATAGCCTCATAAACGTTATGTTATTCGCACACATTGAAAAAAAATCTGAATTCTCAGCAACCGTCCTTTCATGAAACCGTAAAGGGTTCAGAAATTAATTATGATCACGGCATGCATATAAATTATTACCCATACTGAGCACACATACAAACACGTCACTTCGGATATGCAAATCCACCTTTTGAATTAACATCGGCCTTCTCATAAGCCCATCCATTCAATCGAAGGTGGTTCGAACTGACAAAAAAAAACTGGACCCGTTCAAAGCCGTCGAAGACACCTGGGCAGGGGTTCGCTATCGTTATTTGTTCTGTCCCGCGATGTTCGCTTGTCTTCTTCGTCTAGCGCATCGCCTGCGTGATTTTCGTTGAGATACAGAAAGAGGAAAGCGTTGACGTAGTGAAGTAATGGAGGATGGAGAAGTACTGGTTAATTTTGATTTGTGCGTTATGAGCATCTTAAAAAAAGTTTTGTGAATGCATGTCAGTGGCGGCTGGTCGGGCGACACTGGTGACGCATCCCTTTACCTAAAAATTATCGCTTGTACATGTCACTACTACTACCTACTACATTTTCTATCTAATATTAATTTTGTAATTTATATTTCGATAATAAAAATGTATTTTGGTGAAATCAGTAGATACAAAAAAAGACAATTATTATAAAACTTAGGGTGCTGTGTGCCTTTTTAAAAAAGATACATATACAAGAAGTGTTGCAGAATATCAGTCAAAATTCACTGCAGTTTACGAGCCTCAGTTCCACCAATTGCTATGACAACGAGGATGCGTATAGGTACGGAGGCACGGAGGTCGAGAGCTGCTTCGCCTTTTTATACAATTAGACTATTGGAATTCGTCCAAATGTTTCGGTTTTATGATTCCGTTTGTGTTTTGTTGAAAATGCCATTTTAACACCATGGTTTTCTTGCCTAAAAAGAGTTTTAACTGATCTGCTTAACTGAGACAGAAACCAGACTTACAGATTTGGGCAAAAATCTCAAATGAGAAAGAACTGTTAAATGAAATTATAAGTGTAGATCCATTACGACGTCATCATCAATAAATTTACAGCCTTCAGTCGAAGAATATATTAAAATTACAAATACGACTAATATAGGTTTAAAAAATTTAGAGTTTTTTAGTGCACTATATCCTAATCTGACCTCAGGATTACTCCATCACCAGGCTTTTAAGATATTCTAAATTAAAACAGCAATAGCAGACATCGTACATCTTTTTCACTATATTTAAGCTTATTTTATGCCAAAAGTACATGCATCTTAAAGTACCAGTATCCTTCTCTATTAAACAAAGTTTGTTGAAGTATCTTATTTTCTCTTCGAGACATCGTACATTGACATGTATTTCAAACCCATAATTTACATCCCCCGTTTCCCTATCCCTTATCTTCTGTGAATCCTCACATCCATTTCAGCCCCGTTGTAGTCAAACTGTAAATTACATTCCTCAAGGTCAAAATTCTCCGTATCCACTTTTTTGTTGTTTCAGTCGTACTGTACTTCAATTCCATCGTACTCACAACTCTCAAATCCACACCTCCAAAATCCATACAACCTAAAACTGTCAATCCCGAAACCCGTAAACTTGAAATTTCACAAACACCGAAACTCATAAACCCCAAATCCCAAAACCTCAAATTCCATAAACCTTAAAACGCATAAATCGCATAACAGCAAAACTATTAACCCCAAATTCCAAAATCAATAAAAATCAATTTGATTTTGATGGAAAATACTGGATACTAAGATCCTCCTTTTCTGAAAATAATTCTTAAAATGTGGGATTAGAATAGGAAAATAATGTGTGTCATACAAACGACTTTTAAGTTATTGTCTTAAAAATTTAAATACTTAGTAGTAAAGCATCAGGATTTTATTTTTGGTAATACTTTTATTCTACATGTTTTATTTTTCGAGATTTCTGTACCTAAAAACACCACAAGTTTGATCGTCATTTTACGACGAGCAATACGGCGACTTTAAATCCATGAGTTGCCGCTGCCATACATGCAATCTGAAATAGCGACAACTAAAACAGACTGATAATTTATCGATTGACGACTCACATCAACTGCCACAAAACCTAACTTTGCAGAAAATTGGCTATCAAATTATGAACTAAGTTAGGTGCCATGTTCGTTCTTATGAACTTTTTTCTTATTCTTTGTTTTTCCAACCGCAAATTTCTTTCACGCAAATTTACACCAGATATCAAAATCTAATACAGAAAAAAATTAAAATAATTTTATAATTTCAATAACTAAATTGAGAATCTATAGGCATTGGTCGAGCGGTTTAAGGCAGTACTTGTCGATATGGTCAGTCCGCTGTAGGATCGAATACCGCGGTCGGTAGACCTACTACTCTATTCATGGAGAGGTTTAGCACCCTCTCTGCGGGTATGGTAGGGTGGAGGCATGTTGGCTTGGGTCAATGTGAGAGATTGACCCACAAATCCCAAACTACAAACCTACGATTTGGAGTTTGGGGGTTTGGGATTTGTGGGTTTGCAGTTTGGGGTTTGGGGGGTTTTGGATTTCGGGGTTTGGGATCTCGGAGTTTGGGATTTGGGGGTTTGGGATTTCGGGATTTGTGGTTTAGGATGGTTTGTAGTTAGGGGGTTTGGGATTTGGGGTTTGTGGTTTGGGTTTTTTTACTTATTTTTTTTATTACTTGATAGTGTAGAGGGGGAGATGTCTAAAACGGACCTATTTTTGTCCGAGGAATCCAAATCTGCAACAAAAAAAGTATGTTACCATTTCATTTTCTTGTACCCCCCACCGCCCCGCGATGGGGCGAGGGGTGGGGCTGAAGTCAGGGGTGCCATTTGATGCGCCTTTATGAGCCTAACAACTTTTATCTTGAACTTATTTTAATAGGGCGTCCTCCTTAGGCTATAATTATTTGTCACAGGTAAAAAAATTACCCTCTATAAAGGGGGATACTAAGTGGAGGGAGTGTTTTGGAGGGTTCATTTGTAGTCCAATCGACTACATATAATAAAAAAATTTTTTAGAAAAAATTGTGGGGGGCCTAAAATCGGCCTTAGGGACCCTCCTCCTTTATAACAAATGATAACATTACCGTAAAAAAATAAGTAAAACGAATATTTTCACACGCCTATAACTTCTTAAGGAAGCAAAATTACTAAGGTAAGTTGATTTAAATCACCGTATTTTTGTCAAAGGAAGCTAGTCTTAAAGTATGGCCTATTCTTTACTGAGCACCCTATTTGTATAACATATAACATATTGAGTTTTAGAATCTTTACCACAGAACTAACATCTCGATACCATACTTGATTTTAGTTTGTTCCGTTGAAACCTTGTTTATTCCTTATTCATTATGATTGTCTTAGGAATGATAACAAACCAAAGAACATATAATTTTGCCGCATTCAGCCCTCGAGTAGTGCAGTGCATCTCAAAAGCAGATGTCATATTTTGCATATATTAATATATTTCGCTTTTCATCTTTAAGTTATAGATTACGAGCTGCTAGTAGTTCCTCTATTTCGTATAAATCGCTGCAACTTGTTAGAAGGAGAACGATGTTTTCTATCGGAGTATCAAGTTTTATATATTAGCTAAGGGCTCGCGTAAACTGGTCTCTTTTCGACGAGAAGGGAACTATTAATTCTTCTAATTCTGACGACAGCTGCATGCGGAAGAAAGTAGGAACATCTTTCTAAATTCGTCCTCATAATACCTATTCGTTTTCCTTGTACTCATTTTATTTACTATACAGCGTGGACCATTAATAGTGGGTCATAGAGCAGGAAGGCCTCTTGAAAAAATATGAAGATATAGTTAAATATGTCTTAGTGAAATGTTGTGGAAAAAGATATAGGGTGTCAAAATTGAAATTGTTTTGTAGTAACTCGAGTATCCTTCAACCAATTGTCAGCAAATTTGATAAGGAAACGTTTTTTTAAGAAAAGAAATCATAACTTTTGTATTAAGGTCGCCGTATTTCTCACCGTAATATGATCAAATTTGTGGTGTTTTTTTAGGTACTCGAAAAATAAAGCACGTAGAGCAAAAGTAATATGAAAAATAAAATTACTGATGTTTTGTTTAGACCACTTTTACTGTTTAAACTCCTCAAATAATATAATAACTTTTAAAATGCATTTGTATGACGCACATTATTTCGCTATTCTAACCCCACATTTTAACAATTATTTTCACATATTTATAAACAAAAGTGAACATTCTTATATGCAGAACTATGTAAGTTTATGTTATAACCGTGTTTACATCCACAGTTGTATTTAAATAAATTCGTATTTTGAAAGATTTCAGTCCCTAAAAATTTGCTGGATAGATCGCTGTCTGACGTTATATATTGATTTTACTTCCGTACCTTTAAATACTCGCCGGTGGCATGAGATAAAATTCTTGTTATTTGCTAAACTCTATATTATTCAGTTCTTAAATGTCTAAAATTACTTTTATTTGTAGAAAACACTATTTCAAGAATACGACGCCCTTAAATTACACGCCCACATTGGCACTGCCTGATAATCTCTATTTTGTATTAATGAAACGTTCAAATCTATTGACCACAAAATCATATCCAGACGTCATTTGTACGTAAAAAGTGCACTTGGTAACACTTGATAATTTCTACCATTTTCGAGAAAACTGTCCTATAAGATTTCTACTTACATGCGACTTATAAATTTTATTAAAATTTATTTTCGATACTTTTTCAACAGCAAAATGTTACTAAAACATATTTAGTTATATCTTCATATTTTGTCTCAAAAATGTCGGTCTATGACTCATTTATTGTCCACCCTGTATTGTGCTGTATATATGTCATATTTTTCTGTTTCATGTCTGCAAGAAAAACATTATTAAGCATTTACTCTATTATAATAGTAGTCTTGACTATAACTTATATAAAAAAAATATGATTCATCTATTATTTTTTTACAGAAAACACATTTTATGTGTGATTACTAGAGCTTGACATACATACATACATCATGAAAAATAATGGTGTTACATAATAAAAATTTCAAGAAAATAATGTTTGAAGATTTTAAAATTTAATTTTCACAATACTGTGCACCTCTCCATTATGCAACGCCTGTCCGTGCTTATTTAGAAAAGCTGTTCCCAAATCGTTAGACAGGGAGAAGGGGGCCGATTGAGTGGCCAGCCAGATCGCTTGATTTGACACCCCTAGATTATTTCTTGTGGGGATACTTAAAAAGTAAATTATACGTTACTAGACCGGTTTATTTAGAAGATTTAAAAGCAAGAATTCGTCATGAAATACATCGTATACCTCCTGAAGTTATTGATAATGTCCAAAAAGTATTTATTAATCGTCTTGGCTACTGTCAGGCAGCCAACGGGGCACAATTTCAACATTTAATTTAGTCTATTATTTACATAATCCTTATCATTTTCAGTATTGTGAAAATTAATTTCTAAATCCTCAAACATTAATTTCTTGGAATTTTTGTTATGTAACACCACAATTTTTCATGATGTATGTATGTAGAATGACACGCTCTATCAAATGGTATGGCCAAAATTGGGGGTTGCTATTTAAAAAAATTGTCGATGACGTCATATCTCGAACAACGATGACGTCACAACGGCGACGGTCGATGTCAAAAAGTCCTTTTTTAAAAACAAAACCGACGCGTCAGGGGATTTTTACGAAAACTTCTCAATTTCAAAAATAATGAATTTATTCGTTACTTTTCGAAAGCACTGTATAGTGTAACATTTTGAGCAAACATTTAGTGTTATATATATTTTTATTATTCTCAGTTGCACTTTACTAAATATTTTGATAAAAATATAATGAATTATTTATTTGTTCGCATGACCTAAGTCGTCTGAATGAGGAATTTACCCGTGTCCCGTTGATAGATGTAACCGTAATCCGTAAACCATCAGCAGACATACGGTAGACTTAACTAAAGTTAAAGATAATATAAGTTTGAGATAAACATGTCATGAATATGCAACAAGACGTGCCTTTGGGCGAGTTGCTTTTAATTATCTTTCGAATATTGCAAATTTCCATCTATCCCGTCGGAAAATAAATGGAAAAAACCTTATTTGCCAGGAAGCGAAGGAAATTTTAATGCTGAGGGAAAAGCGCGGGATGTAATCAGAGATGTTTTTTAAATAAACGTATACATGCACAAAATGGCAAATGTTTAAGCAGAAAGGAAAAAACAAAATTGTTAACAACTACATATTATATGTACAGGGGTTGTTACCATTAAATAAAACTTTTGCTCTAGCATTTTTGTTTGTGGGGGCAAGGAGAAATCTTGTAATTAGAACAATATATATAAAAAGCTCTTATATACAGGGTATATAAAAAAGCAGGTCATTCCGTTACCTGCATAAAATTTACGCCAACATATGACGATATAACCCTACTTACCTATGTGCAAAAATGCTTGAACTTTTAAAATAGTTTTTTCGCTATAATTTCTTAAGATTTCTACGTATCACTGAAATTTTATACAGATACTTATGGTTATTAACCAAATCTTCAAACGTAGAAACGGGGGGATGGGGCTTTTTATACCCCCACTTTTTTCTGACGTACGCCTATTGACACAATGTAGAATTATGTTTAGAACATTTTATTACTTTTGATAATTTTTCCTAAACCATTTTCGAGATAAATTCGATTTTCAGGCATGCAATTTGCAGTGATAAAAAACATTTATTTGTGTATAATGATGCATCTCGCATTTTTAGACACACTATGTATAAAATAAGAACCCTTTAGGTGATATATAAGTGGTATGTCTGGCTGGACAGGAAGCGACCTACATTGCAGTAGGTACTTGCAGACCTCTCGCCCTGTTCGACGATCCATTAAATCTATAAATGATATATCTCACCTGCACTCACCTTATATGTGAACATACATATGAAGGAACAGCCAGTTCAATTGTCGGTCATCTCACCTATGGCATACTGACGAGGGCTAACAAGCCCGAAACTGGTCTATGTCCGACAAGGGTCTTGGCTGTTCACACTGATACTGCAGGAGTAATTCAATGCCGGTCGGGGCATTAGTCCGCGGAGGAGTTGTTTTCTGCAGACCAAGTTAGAACATTATAAATTGTTGATTTGTAATTGAATTTTAAAAATGTTATTAAGTGCAACTCATTTTGCTGCTAATACTTTAACGTTGCTTCCAAAAATCGAGTTTATCTCGAAAATGAATATTCAAAATATAATTCTACATTATGACGCTATAAAAAATCGTCCATAGACGTCGTTATTATTACTATTTTTTAGCGAAGTTGTACATTTTTGGAAGCAAATACTTGTTTTTGTATACAAATGCCCAGGTTGCAGATCTGAAAAAAACTATTTTAAAAATTGTATTTGTGTTGTCACGGATTTCCCAATCCGATTTTCTCTTACTTCCAGAAAAAAAAACAATCCGGTAATTAATCACTTCTTTATTAGTTAATAGTAGTAAAGTGAGTAGTTACTCAGTACACTACTAATTACAGGTCAACTAAACACTTATTTAATTAATCGCTATCTAAATCGCTTTGAACTCTCCAACTAAACACTTCAGTTCAGACTGTAATATAAGATTCACTAACTCGGCCGTTTATTCTTCTTTTATAGACCCAACGAATATTCCAGGTATATTCCAGTATCTCTAGATCCATTTTCCCGTACGACTCGAATGCTTCTCGTCGATTCCCGATTTTTCTAGTCCCATCTCGATCCACGGAAATCTGTTTGGTTAACAGAATCGTGTAGGGGCGATCGGGGCAATCTTAGCATTTCGCAGTACCAGAGTCGTCGGTTTGGGAGTGAGTATGGCAAATTCCGTGACAGTATATTTTAAAGGAGGCATTTTGCATATAGAGAAGTAAAGTTTAATCGTTATATTTTGCCCCAAAAAGACGCAGTTAACGGGATGGCCAGATTTTCTTACACTCATAATACAGCTTAAAATATAATAATAAATAATTCTATGCAACTACTTATTCCTGGACTACTTTTATAGGTTGATGTATTTATTATTGCTATTTTTAAGCGAAGTTGTTGTAAATTTTTGGAAGCAAATACTTGCTCCACTAAATTATACAAAACCTTGTGGTTTTAAGTCCTAAAATATGTTAACCGTACTTTACTGCTTTTGTAAAATGTGCAATCAAATATAGAAATGAGTAAAATTTATTATCATCTGTGTGAGTCTTACATGCAGCTAGTAGCATTTCAATATTTTCACTTAAATCAATTTTTTAAAGCATGTCAGAAAGCAATTAACACGGATTCTGCGAGAAATTTTGCAGCAAATTAAACATTCTGCAGCGAAAAGGAATAAGGTACTTGTAATTATTGCCCGAATGAAAAGAAGTATGGAAATTTAATATTGCAAACTTCGGTTATAAACGCCTGTCACTATTGCAACGAATCTACTACAAATTCATATCAAGTGGTGTTCAGTCACTAACCGAATGAAACATGCTAGAATTCAGTTTAGTTGCTCTTTTACTCAATGGTGTTAAATTAGTTAAAAGATTAGATGAAATCACAAAAATACTACCTACATTGATAAAACTTATAAACGATATTACACGGTGAATTGTTGGTTATTGATTGACTTGGTTAATAGTGCCAAATAACATACCACGTAATGTTACAAGTGTAATGAAAAAATCACTACTTATCAATATGCATTGTACATAGTAAAACCGTGGTTTTGTACACATGAAATACACTTTTACGTCATTATGTATTTTTAGAAAAAATCGTGTAATGTTGCATGAAAGATGTAATCGTGCCATATTTACATGGAAATTCTTGTAATAATGTACAACAGTAATAAATTTGCAATCATTTTTATCAGCTCGAAACATTTCTTTTTTAATTATTTGATCATTTTCACGATTCATGGAAAATTAATAGCTATACTGATTTAACTATTATTTCAAATGTAAATATATTAACTAATAATTGTTATCCATAACTTTTCATTCAGTTGCATTAATTAAATCATTCACTTATTGCCTACACGAAGAGACGTGTATGTGTCTGCTCACGTGCACATTTATTTCATGTAAATAAATATATCCACAAATAAATAAGGCTTTTATGAATTATATATTATTGATCATTTGAGTATTGTAAATCTTAACACTACTTAAGTTCGAACATTATTTCTACGTCCATTTTGTTTAATAATGTATACCTATATAGGTTACATGAATGCTAACCAAATACATGTATATATTACTTACTTACGTACGCATTGAATCTTGTATCAATATCACTGAATTTACAAAATTAATAAGAAAGGAGCAAATTTGGTGGTCGATTCAATAGACAGAAACATTAACCAATATTTTACCTATCGCGAACGAATGCGTTTATTTGTATTATTTCGATGCTTTTTAATTGTCTCATCACACGCCAGCCGCTGCCATTAAACATTTTTCACTCTGTGACGTAATTGTAATGTGACGTATACAAACATTAAGACAAAACCAACGACTTAATATAGTAAGTGGGCAATGAAAGAGTACAGTTTTAACTTAAAACATGATCGCACATCCTTCCTTTAAGGCAAGTCTCTGAGTCCTTCTTCTCATCTGTATTAATATTAATAATTGTGTTAACAGAGAATCGATGTGCCTGGTAACACCTTACTATGGTACGTAAGGATCTGTTAGTCCTTCCTCTCAAAGTCACTAAGCGGGGAAGTCTGCCCAATTCTACGTACTCTAGGCATAATTAGTTGTAGAAATTGTCGTTTGCAACAAACTCCATAACATTTGCTATACAAGTATGAGTAGAAATTTTTAAAACAGAGTACGAGCTTCACAAAATTCAGAAAATCTTAGCATATAAACCTCAGAACTGAATCATTTTTTCCTTTCACCGAGTGAAGTAAACATGCAAAAAATTAACAAAATAAAATTATTATTATTTAACGGGTTTACCTTTCTTTGTCGCATAGTATATGTGGTGTTCTTGACATTAATTAAAAAAATAAAAAAGGTGGACACCTCTCCATACGCTCAAAATTTGCCGCTCGAGTGTCATTTGGACCAAACTATATATGCATCTATAACGAATTTTAACGAATTGCATATTACAAATTTAAATGTGCCATTTACATCAGAATGCTGCCGAAACTGCAATGATCGCCGTCGAGCGTTCACAGTCTGAGCCGGCATTATGTAGAGCGAACATCACAGACGATATTCTGATTTTTAATATCGTGAAAGTCGCTGTGTGGTCTTCTTACGGCTAATCGATTAATGACAGATTGATGTTCACTTGTCGAGATTACCGCCACGGACATTAATTTCGTTTGTTGGATGTTAATATCCTTTGTAATAATCCTTATCGGCGATTACATGTGTGTGTCGAGGTGGCATGGATATATTCGAAAATGTATGCGTATGATTTTTTTTCTGTCACGGCCGACGTGTCCGAGGTGTGACTAACGGAAGAAGTGTTAAGTCGAGATAAGATTCGGCGATAATTGAGCAATTTGGGATCGGGGAGGTACCGAGAGGCGTCAGGCATATTTTCGTTCGTATTTAAACCCCACAACGTTTGTGCTACAATGTAATGAATCTAAAATCGTTAGGAGTAACAGTTTTCGAAATAATCCTATTTGACACATTCAGTGCACCGATTGAAAACTGTTATCGTGTCAGGTAAAGTGCCTTTTCTACTGAAAATACAGCAAAGTGTTACTTGAAAAAGTTGTTCAGAACAGTAAATTATGGAGACGTGCAAAATTTCAAAAAGATCCGCCTGATAAAATCTTTGTGCTTTGTTGAAAAATGGTTGCATCAAATCTCTTCTTGAAATTTTGCACTTCTCTATAATTTACCATTCTGAAAAACTTTTTCAAGTAACGTTTTACTGTTCTTTCAGCAGAAATGGCACTTTATCTGAATCCAAAACAGTTTTTACTCGGTGCACTGAGCATTTCAAGTAGGATTATTTCAGAAATGGTTATTCCTACTGACTTCAGCAATGTATACCTTTTTCAAATAAAACAGGTAGGAGAATCGATTGTTTCTATAGTCAGATGGATACACTAAGCTGCAAAAAAGTTCTTCCATTTAAAAGAAGCATGGTGTGCCACAAGTGGCGCCCTCTACTAATGACGTCAAAATTAGAAACAAATATGAATTTCTCGCCCGCAAAAATCGTTGATTTACATATTTTATACATACATATGTACATATTTGGATTTATTAAGAAGTTATTTACAAATATGGAAAATAACATTTTAATTTTGACACTCTGTATCTTTTTTATTATGCGACTTGTGATATAGGTATGTTAAAATAAATCGATTTATTTTCACCTAAGCATTCTGTGTCTCATTTTTGCTACTTAAAAACACCCTGTAGATGTAACAAATACCTTATTCAGAATGTTCAAGCTTAGCTTAATTGTCAAAGTTAAAATTTTAATACGACATTTTTGTTTATTTCTTATGTAGGCAGCCATCTATTCAATTTTTCTACACTCTTGCTACGGTTTTAATGCCTATAATAATCCAGTGTGATCTATGTTTTGTTGTTTGGGAGGACATACTCCTATTTTATGAGTGTACTCATTTTCCAAATGTCTCTTCTCTCTCTTAAATAAAATGAGGTATTTTGTGATACATTATTCTAAAGAGCATTCAATTATTTTTATTAAGTTTATGTTATTCAATTAAAGATATTTATAAATAACTTGAATGTAATTAATTTCTTAAATAAATGTTATTAAGAAAAATAGTTATTTATTCAACAAGTGCAAAAAGTAAGTATTTATATCACGCGGCGTGAAATTGTCGAGTGCAATAAGCACTTTTTGTACGAGTTGCATACAATATTTTTTCTACGTTCATGCAAAAACCAAAAAATGTTATTTAGATGACACTAAGTCTAGAAAAATGTGACGTCGATTTGAATGTTTATGTTTGTCATGATGACAAAACGCTGTAGTAGAATGACAGCTGAATGCAATAAACATTTTATTGCACTAGTGCAATAGGGAACCACTTTTTCCACTAAATATAGTTCAATAAGGTATTGTTTTTTTGCATGAACGTAGAAAAAATTATTTTTAGAGTTATTAAAACGAATTCATGTATGAATTGTATAACTGAAGACCTAATTCCTTGATTACATGATTTTGTTACTTTGAACGTTGTTATGGCTGACGCAACATTAGTTTAATCACGTTTTTTAATAATTTCCAAAATGTAAAGTAGCAGCTGCTGTATATCTTTACAAAGTAAAAAACTAATGCTATTGAATGGCATAAAAATATAAAGGGTGTTCCATTAAAAAAAAAAATGTATGTTTGGGTCTTATTTTGTAGTTTCCGAGGTATCTTGCAATTACAGTGAAATTGGGACACACTCTACATTTACTTTTAAGCTGAATTACTTGTTTGTAAAGGTATCAAATCAAATGTCAAATATTTGTTTGTTGGCACTACGTATTAAAAAAAAATTGAAATTCCATTGTTTCTGCGTAAGAGGAACAAAATTTTATTACGAAATGGAAAGCGACCAACTTAATATAATATGACAGAATTGTACAATTATTGATGATGAGAACATTTGGATACGTTCGTGAAAAAGCAATTTTGTTGATAATGTCATAACTGCTATTTAGAGAAATCCCTAAATAATAAAATAAGAATATTTTTAGTGTAAAAAATTAACAATTCAAAATTAATCTGCATATGATATGTCCATATATTTTATCTCTACTTCATTGTTTATTAATGTTTTTGTGTTATAGTTTAGTCCCTGTATGTTACTTATTTATTTATTTACGCGGTGTAGAACTAACTACATCTGTCGGCCGTTTGCTACTCCATGCCGGACTGAAAATGTCACAGGCACGAAGCATTCTACATGCAGTAGACACCATTGAAAGCTGTCGACCTTTATCGCGATCGGCGAGAAACGATATTTTGCAAACACGGAATTCCAGGAAACAACTACTCTGCGGGCTAATGCCCCGACCAGCATTGAATTACACCTGGAAAACCTATAGCAACAGCTAGAGTTATTCGTCAGACGCCCACCAGACATATACCGGTTTCGAGCTTATTAGCTCTCATCAGTATGCCATAGGTGAGGTATCCGACGAATAATCCTAGCTGCTTTCGTCTGTCTAACCCGACAGAAGGGACCATGAGTATGCATGGAGTAGCGAACGGCCGATAGATGTAGTTAGTTCTACACCGCGTACTCATGGTCCCTTCTGTCGGGTTAGACAGACGAAAGCAGCTAGGATTATTCGTCGGATACCTCACCTATGGCATACTGATGAGAGCTAATAAGCTCGAAACCGGTATATGTCTGGTGGGCGTCTGACGAATAACTCTAGCTGTTGCTATAGGTTTTCCAGGTGTAATTCAATGCTGGTCGGGGCATTAGCCCGCAGAGTAGTTGTTTCCTGGAATTCCGTGTTTGCAAAATATCGTTTCTCGCCGATCGCGATAAAGGTCGACAGCTTTCAATGGTGTCTACTGCATGTAGAACGCTTCGTGCCTGTGACATTTTCAGTCCGACATGGAGTAGCGAACGGCCGATAGATGTAGTTAGTTCTACACCGCGTACTCATGGTCCCTTCTGTCGGGTTAGACAGACGAAAACAGCTAGGATTATTCGTCGGATACCTCACCTATGGCATACTGATGAGAGCTAATAAGCTCGAAACCGGTATATGTCTGGTGGGCGTCTGACGAATGACTCTAGCTGTTGCTATAGGTTTTCCAGGTGTAATTCAATGCTGGTCGGGGCATTAGCCCGCAGAGTAGTTGTTTCCTGGAATTCCGTGTTTGCTATTTATTTATTTGTTTGTTTATATTTTAAATGAACTTTATGTAGTTCCATTTGAGACAATATGTTGATGTTACTTTCTTTGTTTGCTTCCCCGTAACAAGGCCGAGGTTTCAAATTTAAAATACTCTTGTTAAGCGACGTTCAAAAAAGTTCAAAATTTCACAATAGCGTTTCTGTGAACACTTTATTTTCAAGTTATTTAGCGATTTTGACAAATAGTAGTGATTACTGGTGTGATATAGGAGGCCACCTAAATAATCATTATTAGAAATGTAGAAATAGGTTGATTATCATACATTGATAAACACAAAATACCTAACGAATGTTACATATTTCAAGAGTTTAGTCTAGAACCCAAATGGTGTCTATTTAACCAAAACAGCTTAAATGAAAAATGTCGCAAAAAAGTTACAGAGTGCAAAAAAGTGTGTTAATATACAGTGCTTTCGAAAAGTAACAAATAAATTCATTATAATTGAAATTGAGAAGTTTTCGAAAAAAATTTCGATTTTGTTTTTAAAAAAGGCATACGACCCATATTTATGACGTCATAGTTGTTAGAGATATGACGTCATTGACAAATTTTTTAATTTTGATCATACCATTTGAAAGAGCGTGTCTTTCTACATACATACACCATGAAAAATTATGGTGTTACATAACAAAAATTTCAAGAAAATAATGTTTAAACATTTTAAAATTTAATTTTCACAATACTGAAAATGACAATGATTATGTAAAAAATCGACTAAATTAAATGTTCAAATTGTGCACCGTTGGCTGCCTGACAGTAGCCAAGACGACTAATAAATTCTTTTTGGACATTATCAGTAACTTCATGAGGTATGCGATGTATCTCGTGACGAATTCTTGCTTTAAAATCTTCTAAATTAACCGGTCTAGTAACGCATGCTTTGCTTTTTAAGTGTCCCCACAAGAAATAATCTAGGGGTGTCAAATCAGGCGATCTGGCTGGCCATTCAATCGGCCCCCTTCTCCCTATCCAACGATTCGGGAACACCTCATCTAAATAAGCACGGACAGGTGTTGCATAATGGGGAGATGCACAGTATTGTGGAAATTTAATTTTAAAATCTTCAAACATTATTTTTTTGAAATTTTTGTTATGTAACACCATAATTTTTCATGATGTATGTATGTATAATGACACGGTCTTTCAAATGGCATGTGCAAAATTGGGGGTTGCTATTTAAAAAAATTGTCGATGACGTCATATCTCGAACAGCAAGATGACGTCACAAATATGGGTCGTATGTCAAAAAGTGCCTATTTTAAAACAAAATCGTGCCAGGGGATTTTTTCGAAAACTTCTCAATTTCGAAAATAATGAATTTGTTCGTTACTTTTCGAAAGCACTGTATGTGTTAATAGATATTTTCTGTTATATCCTCATAACCGACATAATTTCGGTTTTTGATAGGTATATAATTTTGTGTACAGAATAAAATTATTTACATATTTCTGATAGTTGCGGGTAAAAATTTAAACGTACAAAAAAATTACAGAAGAATATTCACAAAGGGTTGTAGTAAAATGAAGGACCTGTATGATTTAACCTAATAGGAACATAATCACTGCATAATTCATGAAGAGAAACTAAGGAACAACAAATTTTTATCAAATTGGTTAACTGGGTGTTATGAGTCAAGGCGAAAACAAGAAATAAAAAGAAACTAACACCCTGTAACGTTTTTGCGACATTTTTCGTCTAAGCAAGTTTGGTTAAATCGACATCATTCGGGTGACACCCTGTATTTTGTATTTATCAACGTATGATAATCAACTTCAGCAACGTAAAACGGAAAAGTAATTTAGATATATTTATACGCATATTGGAACATGGAAAAATCAATTATAGCCTACCCTGATCGGCTATCTTTACCTGCGTCGCGTCGTATCGTCAACAAATATTTTACATCCAAAAAGAACTAGTGTTTACAAAGAGGTCGATGGAGACGTTTATAAATACACCAGCGAAGTAAAAGAACAATATTTTTAACCGTTTAATTTCCCTTTGAGCATATTTTTAATTTCAAGTATTCTTTCCATATAAATAGAAGAACCCCAGATTATAAAACCATGTCACACACAGGAAACAAATTGAGAATGATAAAAGGATATAAGACTAATCGTATTAGATTTTAACCTAAATAATGCATAAAACATTGTGTAAGTTTGTTACAAAGATTATTTGTATTGTCTATGTATAGGTACAGACCCAGAAATTTAGTGTATTCAATTTGCATTAAGCGTGCCGTATTCTTGGAATAGTGTTTTCCACAAATATTAAAATATATAATTTGATCATTTTACTGCAGGAAAAAATGTGACTCGTTGATGTCTTCGGAGTAAAGTTTATGAATACCATTGTCTGCATTGCCGTGATACTATATTATACATATAAATAAATATTACCGTCAGCAAGCATAGTTAAATTGTCACACATGACACCAGAATTCGGAAAGTCATTGACAAATACTAAGAAAGTTAAGGGACCCAAGATAGATCCCTGAGGTACACCAATATTTACCGTTGGTTCTTTACAGTAATAGCTGTTTATATCAGCAATGTTTCCTGTTGTGCAAATATGAAGATATCGATTTGTATACTCTTAAGTTCATAATGCAGATCTTTCTCTTTCAGTTCATAACTAACTAAGGTAGAGAAATAAATCAATACATTTTTTATTTTAATTTCAAGATTTATGAAAAATATTTATAAAAGAAAGTACCAACTGATAGCGTGTTTTTATTTTTTTGAGATGCAAATCGAGAATTATTATGCAAAATATGACTGTTGCAACTGATTTATTTATTGTGGATAGGCATTTTTTTAGTAAGTAGTATAATTTTTCACTGGCAATCCCAATTTTTAAATTAATTGTGTATACAGCTCTCAAATTGCGAGTGAAATTTTACTAGAAAATTACATATTTGTTCTAACATTTCATTAAATAATGTATAATTATTGCCGTTATACATTAATACTGTTTCTAAATTAACTTTTTTTTCCAGGTGTAACCTTTAAGGACGTCTGCCGAAAATAGAAATAACCGTGGGACTAAATTAAAACTTTGGTGAGTTTAACAACAATAACTTGAATAAAATTAAGAAATAATCTTGAAATGTTCTTGAACACAACATATTTCCATGCTCTAATTGAGACTATTAATGGTAAAGTTGCCCAACGTTGCTTCATATCTGATAAATATTGCTTGTTAGAACTATGAATTACTCTAATAACATTACGCATTTTATTAATTAACCACTTGCATTATTTATTTTTATGTGAGAAATTAATGGTGTATTTAATACTAACAATCGGAATTATAAATATTATAACACTAGCTTCCCAAGATCGACTGCCGAATCGGTATGCGTCGAAGAGTTTGTTTCTAGAATTAATTAACTAATAATTATAATGTTTTTTTAATTTGTCCATGTGTACAGGGTGTCCGGAGAGTGTCTTTATTTTGGTGTATGATAGATGTAGGTGCCAAACAAAAGACATTTGACAACAATTTTTTTTTGTTTGACCAACGGTAACAGAATTATGACAACAAACAGGTCTTGAATAGGTGACAACGTCTCTCATATACCATGTGAGGATTTTCAGGTATTTGTACATAATAATTACAAATACTAAACATAGGTACTTACTGTGGTTTTCTTAGAGCTCTTTTCACAACACAGAATAAAATTTGAAATAGCTATTCTCTTAGCTAGAAAATTTTCCTCAGATTCTCCAGAAATTAACTTATTATGCAGTTGATGATGGTTACCATATTTGTTTATGTACAGGGTGGGGTAATTTCGATGTTTTTATAGGCTGTCTCGGTAACTATATTAGATAGAAAGAAATGAACCCTCCAAATTAATGGTCAAAAACAAAATGACCTATCTTATTATGGTTGCGAGTAATAAACAAAATTTTAAATTTTCCACTTATAATAACCTAAAGTTTGGTTTTTTTTAAATACAAACCATAGGTGGCCATGCGCCAGTTAAAATTGTTATTTTTTTCTCTTTCCATTAATATATAATATGTGGAGTTAAATATGATTATTTGCCTTCTATGCAGACACTACTGTGACGCTCCAGACTACGCCGTCGCGACGCACCAAATTTTTGTTGTTGTCGGAAACTAAAACTTCATGTATCTTCGGAACTGATACTCAAAACAAAGAAATGTTTTTCGCAAAAAAAGTTTAGAAATACAACCTTTCTAAATATAGCACCGCCAGAGTTCCCGCTACCAAAAGAAAAATTGTAAAGTCGCGACGTCGACATCTGGAGCAGCTAGGTTGGGAGCTTTTAGTGGCTTCTAAAAATCTGAAAATCAGTAAATACGAAAAAGAAATCAAAACAGCTAATTAATAAAACAATTTTATTGCTCAGTGGACAAAACAAGGAGAACTAATGATTTTTAAAAAATGGGTTTTGTTTCATGCTGTTTATATTTTTAAAATAAAGTTTCCAGATTTTTCCAGGTTTTTTAACTTTTTTAATATAAATGTTCTGTTGGTGTTTTGTTTTAATGCCATTGTATTTTGAACGCCAAACAAGATTTGATCAGTTTCAATAGAACTACAGTAACCAAAGCTTATCGTCCTGTACATCAAATTTAAACTCTTTTTATGGCATATTAAGTGGTAAAATATTTTTTTATATAATGCGTTAAATAAAAAATCTGCCTGACCATTTTGTAAAAAATATATTTTATTATTAAATAGTTGGCTTAGAAAACCTTGAAGACAAATACAGTGCTTTCGAAAAGTAAAGAATAAATTCATTGTTTTTGAAATTGAGAAGTTTTCGAAAACGTACCTACCCTGGCACGTCGATTTTGTTTTTAAATAGCAACCCACATACACACATTATGAAAAATTATGGTGTTAAATAACAAACATTTCAAGAAAATAATGTTTGAAGATTTTAAAATTTAATATTCACCAAAATATATCACTCGAGAAGGGGGCCGATTGAATGGCTAGCCATATCGCCTGATTTGACACCCCTAGATTATTTCTTGTGGGGATACTTAAAAGCAAAGTATACATTACTAAACCTGTTAATTTAGACGATTTAAAAACAAGAATTCGTCACGAGATACATCGTATACCTCCTGAAGTTATTGATAATATCCAAAAGAATTTATTAATCGTTTTGGCTACTGTCAACAGTGCACAATTTAGTCGATTTTTACATAATCATTATAATGTTCAGTATTTTTAAAATTAAATTCTAAAATCTTCAAACATTATTTTCTTGAAATTTTTTTTATTTAACTCAATTATTTTTCATGATGTATGTATGTATAATGATACGCTCTTGCAAATGGCATGGTCAAAATAGGGGTTGCCATTTAAAAAATTGTCGGTGACGTCATATCTCGAACAACGATGACGTCACAAATGTGGGTTGTATGTCAAAAAGTGCCTTTTTTAAAAATAAAATCGACGTGCTAGGGGATGTTTTCGAAAACTTCTCAATTTAAAAAATAATGAATTTATTCGTTACTTTTCAAAGCACTGTATAATGATATTGTAACCTCTAATTAAATTTACGTGGAAATACGTCATGTAGACAAACAAACTTCATTGTAACTCTTGATTATACTATTTAACAATTGTCAACGCTTTACTTTGACATTTATGTCACACTCCCGTATGACTCGTATTAGGCTGCTCAATATAAACTGAACTCTGGCGGCGAAATTGGTGTGCTTATATATGTTTTTTGGATTCTAAGTTTCCGTGGTCTCTAGAAGGTGCCGGTAATCAAATCGAATATGGTCTGGAATATTCCAGAAAACGTTAAAATAAAGGTATTACAAAAATTATTAAAAAAATCATAAATTTTAACGCAAACGGAAACATAATTAACAAACTAACAAGATAGGTGAGCTTCTGCAACAATATTTATATCGCTATCTAAAAAATATAAAAAAAATAAAATAATATTAAATTGCTGACCCTGTATAAAGTCTGTCACTCATTGAATGCTCTTTTTGAGTATTTATATAACCAAAAAAATTAAATAATAATAATAATAATAACAAATTTATTTGTTCAACAGTCACAAACCAATTGCAGGACAAAGTTTACAAAGTAAATAAATAAATAATCCAAAAATTTAGAATAATTAAGAAATTAATACAAAACAAACTAACACGAGTACATACAAAATTATGTATTGCTTATATAACTGAAGGTGGTATATAATTCTTTCAAATTACAGTGAAAATTGTCACATGAGGTGCATATTTTATTATAATTGCATGTCATTGAATACACAGGAGACTTCAATAAAACATTAGTGTTAGCAATTGGGCAGTAAAAGTTCGTGGTGTACGACTAGCTACTCTATTTGTTAACAAATATACGGAATTTAGGATTTGAGGACAATCGATATTATTACTGAGAAGTGAATGTAAAAACTTTAAACTGCAAAAGTTCCTCCTAAACTCTAACGAATTAAAATTGAATCGAGTAATTAATTCCTTATAAACACATCCTCTGTTGGGATATACGCCGTCAACACGAAATGCTAGAAATTTTAAAAATTTTTTCTGAACTGATTCAACTAATTTGATATAGCAATTGTAGCACGGATTCCAAACAAGGCAACAATATTCAAGTTTCGATCGGACGAAAGTGAAGAACAGTTTTACTAGAACTTCGTTGTCTTCAAATACACGACCTTGTCTTACTACGAATCCCAAACGCTTTAGAGAAGCAGAAACTGTTTGCTGAATGTGTTCAGAGAAACTCAATTTGCTGTCGAAGCATACACCCAAATCTCTAGTCGTGTCAGTACGTAATAAAACTTCTGTGTCTACATTGTAGTGAAAAAGAATAGGATTTGTTTTACGTGTGTATGATATTACTTTACATTTCGAAATATTTAATTGTAACTTGTTAGAATTGCACCACTGTAAAACCTTGTTTAACTCATTCTGAAGAGCCATACAGTCATCTAAGCTGTTAATAGACGAATAAATTTTTAGATCATCAGCAAAAATCAACTTATTGCAAGTAACAGAGACATTAAGATCATTGACAAATAATGAAAAAAGTAATGGCCCAAGATTAGACCCTTGAGGGACACCTGACGTAATAGGATAAACCCCAGATTTGAAGCCGTTGTAGGTAACATAATTGTAACGATCAGATAAATAAGATTTTAATAACTGTGCTGCATCAGCAGTAAACCCGTAAGCAGATAATTTGTACAGCAATATTTTATGGTCTATGCGGTCAAATGCCTTTGAAAAATCTGTATATATAACGTCTACTTGGCCTTGCACATCTAATACATTTGACAAAAATTGTGTCATACAAATCAAATTAGTGTTAGTTGACCGTTTTCATGAAGCCATGCTAAATGGTTAAAATAGGACCTAAAAATTATTTTTCTAACATAATAAGTAAGATGGATGCGCTGTATGCAATTCGGCGAGCTTCTTTAAATTAGATTGGGAAACGTTTTTTTCGTAAAGACTTAGCCACCCTGTAAGCTCCATGCGCCATCCCCGACGTCGAAAATTTCCGCAACTGGGCGACAAACTTACCTATTTCCTTAATGGCCGATTACCCGATCCATCTGCTCGATACGCATTCACAAAAATCAGCTGATGGCTTTTTAATATCATAATTTCATGCCCAAATTCATCAGCATCATAAAAAGCGAGGCGCCTCGCTCCCAAACTAATTTCCCACAGCATCGTCCCTGCCCGTCTTCTTCGATCATCAATTTGTGATCCACCTTAACGTCCCCTCCCGCCCCCTCGCCTCACTTCCTCTTACCCGCGGCATTGTTTTTGTTAATGACACATCGGCTGATTGATACCGGGGAGGAGTACAAAATTCGGATTTCAAATAATAAATTGATGGAAGGAAGTTTTGGGCGACGGCAGGTTGTTACGACCCAGTGGCGTCGCCAGAACGGATTGCTTTAAGGCACTTTAAACAGCATATGTCGTAATAAGAGCTAAAGTGCATAATAATAATTCCCCATAGAGATTAAAATACTCTTTAATCGTGCTTTGTTTATCAGTAGACTTAATATCCAGGGACTAAAGTGCATTTTCCTTGAGGTTCATTTTAATTCTGAGGTTTATTGGCATATATGTAGGTACTAAAGTGCAAGTGGTGTAATTTAGTTCCGCACGTAATTTGTTTGCACGCCTTGGATTTACATATGTAATTAAATTGATTTTACATATCGTAGAAATATTAAATTTAGATCTAATAATATTATACACTTTAGCACACTTTACCTTTACCTCCCAGAGATGAAAAGTAAATGTCATTTTTTCACGCATTCACGAACAGTTTACAGCGTGGTTAATAAGGCTAAGGCGAAAGTGTATTTTAAATCACATGCGAGTCTGAAATACACTTTAGTTCTATTTCAGCTACTACATTTTAGTTATATGTTCCCAAGAGATTGAAGTCATATATGCATCAGGGCATTTAAACTGACTGATACATAAAATTATACTAAATGGACTAAATACCAGTTTAGCTCAATAGTTTAAACATATGTGCAGGAACTAAAATAGGTACATTTATTTAACATCCGACATCCGAAGTATCAGATTTGTATGCTATATAATAAATTGCATGCATTACACTTTACTTGCATATCTCCAAAGAATTAAAAGTAAGTTTAATTCTTATTTAAGGATAATAGTTTACTGATACATAATTTTTTAATTACTATATATATGACAGTATACTAAAGAGGCTAAAATACGTTTTAGTTCTATAGTTTACACAGATGTCCAGTAACGAGGTACATCGTTAAATCTTGGGGATCTAAAATTTAGTAATTTTCCAGAAGTATAAGATTTGTAGGTATATGTTTCAGTTATTTACTACACTTTAGTTACATTACATATATCCGAGAGATTATAAGTAAATTTAATTCGTCTGATTTAACAATAACATACATACATACAACATTCCTTTTAATTACTAAAGTCGCCACTAGAAGGGGATGTAAACATACATAACGGTATACCACTGTAGGTACTGTAAACTTTGGCATAATAACTATAATACATGTTTAAGAAGTAAAATACACTTTTAATTACCGAGGAACTAAAGATGACACTTTAATATTATTATTTATTAGTATGCTATATAAAAAACACTTTAGGTCCGAGTATGTACTTATTTGACTGAACTTAATGGGGAATTTACATGTATAATAACACAAATGATAAATTGACTCTTTTTAACGTATGTACTTCGTTGTCTGAAAGTATGAGCACACGGCTGTATTAGGTATGCACGTGCGAACGGCTTCTGACGTCACAGATCTGCACTGTGGCGGCGACCGTTTTGTGGAGGCGCAGCCAGACTAAATGTTTAAATTTAAGCTTATTTTTCCACAAAATTGTCTAGGACAAACGCCATTTTCATTAAAATAATACATTATTTCTTGGAATTTGGAAAAAATCATACAATTTCTCCATTATATTAATGTCAGTAGTTGTCTGACATCTAAAGCATTTAAAAAAAAGTAAATTATAGAGTAAAGACAAACATATTTCTATAGATGCTTCTTTATTTTGGAAGGTACACTGTAGACCTTAGATGAAACGTTTGATGCTCCACATACCTTCTATTCACATTAGCTAGTCTCAATTTTGTTATTCTGTACGTATCAAATATTTATCCTCAATATTTTACCTATGGACGTCTCCGACGGAACGCCTCTGCCCATCATAATACTAATACTTCAACATCAGCCCGTGAAAGGCAAAACCACTATTAGATTTTGGATTTAATTACCACCCTTCGAACCTGATTAGCTTTTCTGTAACGCGTTTTCCACGAAACAACGAAACTTCAGCCCGACTCGACAAACCAAGAAGGGGAACTAAAATTATAGATTATGTTAATTAAATTTTATTTATTAATTATGGTCTGCTTAATAAATCGATTTTATTTTAAAAGGCGATTACTCGATATCCCCCTAAAATGCTCTCTAGTACCGCCGATGTTTACAAAAAGCGACCTAATCCTTTCTTTCTCTGTCTTTGTCTTCTTCTAATTCTTCTTCTTCTGATTCTTCTTATTACTCTTGTCATTCTTCTTCTTTTTCTTAATGAATGTTGTGTCGGTGGTCGATGAGTCAAGATGTTTACATAGTTTTAAATGAAAGAACACTAAAATGTATTTAGTAGTTGCGCACTTTCTTTAGCCTTATGCTGTTAGAGAGATATTCTCAAGTTGTCAGGGACAAGGCATTTTAATGATGCGTTCAAAGAATAGTGGAATAATAATAATGATCGCAGGCAGACATTATCGCAGATAGTAAATCTGATTAAGCAGCCCAGTGTTCGCGTTATATATAGAGGAAATAAAAGGATTTTAAATGTGTGTAAGCTCACCGTGTTCACTGCTGAGACAAAGGAATATTATTTTGAACAATAATTAACTGTATATCTCTGGCAACCAAGGCTAATTATTTAAACTAGTTAAAATTTTAAATGGTGTAATGCTTATACGATAAAAGGACACGCGTGAATTCCACCTCGTGGCTTTTGCACGCGACAGTGCAGAGCAGTCCGGTAAATTTAGGAGATTGATTTTCAGGGTAGCAATATGGTTGCAACTGTTTTGTATGAATTTAATTTTATATAATGAAAGGAACGTTACCAGTTCAACAACTCAAATAAAACAGTCTTGAAAAGGATTATTTTGTGAAACATACCTTTTCTTCTGTTAACTAGGATAGTCTTCCAAAATCAATTGGCACAGTGTATTGTAAAACATAATACAAGCTTAACTGTGACTAAATACAAATATCTTCAGAGTAGATAGAGAAAATTAAGAATTAACGAAATCACCGTTCAAAAAAATTTCAAAGTAACTTATAAAGCGAAATTTGACATTTGACATTTACAGAGTCGGAGTAGACAACCAGCTACACAACGGTAAAATTTGCTGTCATGTCATAATTTAATTCCTGTCTTTACGTTGTAGTTAGGTGTTCTTCTTCAGTTTTTAATGCATTTTTTTAATTTTAAACGTTTTATAGTTATTAAATAAAGAAATTTATGTCGGGTACAGATATTTTACCACAATTTAGTTCGCCGGTCTGTTTTTCTAGGTTATGGGACAAGCCTGTCGCGGGTGCAATAATAGTTTTCTATTAATCTATTAGTACCTACCTATTCGTTTTGTTTGATTTTCTTATAATAAATAGGCGTTTTATCTAACTGTACCTAAGGGAAGTGTGTTTTATCTATAGTGAGTGGTTGTAATGAGTGAAAATATTATTTTGCCAGTTTATAACAAAAAATGGAAAACGAACGCAAGATTCTGCAGCTAACTGGATTAACTATTCTATCAGGTATTATTACTAATAAGAATGTTAATTTTTGTCGTTTCTGCATTTAGGAACGCTGCAAAAAAACGAGCCCACGGTAGTTGCCATTAGGTTTGTTTTAGCAGCAGTTGAAAACGGAAAGAGGATTGTGCCTTATTTTTTTAATACCGAGCTAAAATTCTGAATAATTTTTTTATTGTCTTTTAGACCTCCATGAACACGTGGTTCAAATTGTTGTACTTAGTCATAGTTAACTCTGCATATTTCTAATGGTGTAGAATACGTCGGCATGGTAAACTTGCGCAGAAAATAAGTAATAGTATTTTTTTATATAATTTAAAAAAAATTCCTTGTTGAATCCATCGCAATTTGAACATGATGATTAAGTGAGGTAGTCAATACAACAAAATGTTTTATTTGTATACCACTATGTACCAGCAAGCGACCAGTCACAGAACGTTTAGCAATCATTAGCACTGTCATCATCATTTCTTATTTCTTCTAGTACGTTATTTCATGTACAATACCTGAAAACACAAATAATATAAGATATATCATATTTATCACATTTACATTGAAATATAATAAATATTCAATCTTTAAAAAAATGTTACTGTTAGATTTCTTCAAATATTTTTTTCATTCAAATATGTTATGTCGCCGCATTAAATGTAAAAATGCAATGAATTATTTGTTATCGAAAACAATTTTGTTACATTAAATAAGTAAATTATATATAATAAATGTGTTTCTTATGTATTTCGATACACTGAATTCGAATCTGAAGTCTATTGAGCTGCACCACTCACAGATTTTGAAAAAATCGCGAGAAATACCTGGAACATACGAAAAAAATTGGGCATCATATTAATGAGAGAAAAACTTTGGAAACATGTTTGCTAGATTGGATTGGAAGTATTCTTCTCAATCAATCAATATTGCTCTTGTATCTTCTCTCTATTCTGATTCGTTTGTCTCTTCACTGTCCAACAGAAATTTGCCCTCATGTTAATATCCTTTCTTGGTATCGATTCTCCTTTTCACTTATATCTTGATGGAATTGTTCTCCTTGTTCTTGACTGTAGTCTCCAAGGTTTCGAGGAAAGCATTCTAGGCGAGAGTGTAGGAAGTGCAATTTGAGACTCATCATTCAACGAAAATTTAGTAATCCTCACTCTTCCTATCCCGAGATATATTCTTGAAAGTTTGCCATGCTGTCCTTCCATTGTCATTTATCTTTGTAATGAAATGTTTGTCTCGAAAGAGAATACACATTTGAGGACCGTCGAACATACTTTTTTCAATTTCGTATCGCTATTTCCTGTCATGGGAAACCTCTCTCCTAAAATATTGAAAACAGTCACCATCTGCGTCTAGAGCTTTCTGAATTCTTCTATTTCTATATGGCATTCATCACAGACTCGACTACTAAATCTAACATCTTAGACGCAAATATTTCTTCAGTCGTAATACCAGAAAAATAGCAGTTGTGGATGAAACTGTGGTTCTCGACCCTATGGATGTGGATCATTCTCGACAGGAGAAAGAAATGGAATTTGTTGGAGGAAGAAAGTGAAAACGATACGAGAATGATGAATTTTTGCCAGTTTTTTTGCAACCTTTTTAAGTGATGGAGCTCTACTGACTAGAAAACATTCTTCTAAAGTTTCTCACTCTCCTTAATATGACTTTTTAGTAATTTGCACCTATCTTTTTGCGATTTTCGCCAAATCTGTGGTGATAACACTGAACGATATCCAAATATTGATTGAGCACATTAAAATACATAAGAAACATACTTGATCGAGATCAGAAAAAATCTGAATTTTATCATGTCATATTCGCATTTTGCAGCGATTTCTCGCAATTTTTAGAAATCTGTGGGAGATTCAGCACATCGAAATACATAAGAAACCCACTTTCCCAATTTTTTTACACTAACTGCCATGTTTCGCTATTATTTGCGATTTATTCAAAATTTTGAATATGTTTCAGCTAAACGGACACTTCAAATTCGGATTTGGAGCGTTAAAATACATAAAGATAGGTGCACTGAGAAAAATTATTAGCGACATCATACGATGGATCGTTGGTTATTTAATGCCTGGATCCATAGTGTGAAATAATATACCAGAATGTAATGTTACAACTGTGGTGGAAAACTATTATCAATATGCATTTTTCTTAGTAAAACTTTGTTTTTGTACACAAGAAATTTTATTTTATATGAGAAAAATAAATGTACACTGTATTCACATGGATTCTTTTAATACAGTATGAATTTGGTACTTTTACATTAATGTATGATGTGAAGAACATGTAAATTTACAATAATTTTTATTAGTGTGGGTCTGGTCAAAAGTATAGACCACTTTTTTATTTTGTGTACCAGTAAAATATTTATTTCACTTGCAAATTTAATTGTGGATATGTGACGTTTCATTTCTGAGTCAAACATTATATTATTTTCTGAACAAAATATTCAGCGCAAAATACTAACGTAAGAAGGGGGCGAAAGTTTTTGTGTAACTGTTTTTGCTTTTATATTAGGAAAGATATTTTTAAATACAGAAATCTGTAATATGTTACCTATTTATGAATATAGAAGTAAAAAGCGGCGATATGAACAATCTGATATTTCCGTAAAACGCATCCTTTGACATTAGGTCGAATTTACCATTTCCGTCTCCTTGTGCACTTACTTAATATTTAATTTGCCCGTTTCATAGCTTAGATGGTGGTGATTAATAACAATACGGTTTCACACATATTCACGCCGTATCCTCTTTGTTTGTGCGTAACTGTGCTTGTATGCGGCCTTTTTCGACGTTAGTGCAACGGATGTTTAATTTTTTTAAATGCGCCCACTCGTAAAACCCGTAGAATTTGCCATTCCCCTCAAAAAAATTATTCCGAATGCCTTTCGTTGCGATACGCCATTGAGATTGTCTTAATCAAGATGGCTCTATTTAAATTATGTGAGCGCAAACAAGTGAAACAGTCTGTGTTTAAACATCGAGCAATACCCGTATATTTAATTCAAGTCTGGTTGTACTGTTACCTGAAGAATTTATTACCTATTTAATAAAGTAAAAAAAATAATGCAATTGTATCACTGTATCAGATCCTTTAGGTTGCTCAACGAAAACATTACGTTATAGTTGAATTACTTGAATTAATGTATGTAAATAAGTGTACCTTATCTCTTCTTAATTTGGTTAGGATGTATTTATATTTTGGAGGAACAGTGATGTCATTATTTCCTAATATAACAGCGGTATTGTCGAGTTCGTCAAATTTGCTTGGTTATCTTTTATCTTTTATTTTCATTAAAACCGTTTCTTAAATGTTTGTTTTTGGTTTAGATGGACCAAGTCTGGAGATGCTATATATTGTTAATGTAAATATTGTATAACTCTAGTAACGTACGCTATAATAAAACCATGAAAAAATATTGCTGGATATAGAGGAGAGACAGATTGTTGGTGGAATTTGTTTAACTCTTCGAATAGTCTTACTATAGATATAAACAGTATGAATATATGAAGGGCTTGATAATCTATCTATAGCATTGTCACAAGATAGAACAAGTTATGCACCAATGCCCAAATGTTCGATATAAATATTTGATTTTCGTGAGAATTTATTATACTCTTAAATTTGTTACACTTTAATTACTTATGTTTTTATTAATCTTGTAAAAGATCAGAATTCTCCCAATATTATATTTTAATATTATTTTAAATTTGTAAATAATGTATATCGAATTGCATATCCAATAATAATAAATAGCCTAATGAATCTATCGGAATGACTTACTGCAAAAAATAATTGCATATTCGGCATCATTATAGAAGTGAGCCAACGTATTACAGGAGACTTGTTCCTACGCTACCTGTTTGATTTTTTTCTTTAATATCACAAAATCCGTCAAGATATACCTTCATACCTAATTTGAAGAAATAACCTTTTGTGACTTAAAAGTTTTGTTAAGAACACGATTTTAATTATTAATTCTTTTTTAAAGAATACAATTAGGACACAAATTTATAAATCTAAGTGCTATTATTTTTAAAAAATCTACCCACAAGTTTCACACACTAGTCGTAGATCACCCTGTATACATATGGGGTTAACCAAATTTCAACATTTCGTATAATTAGTTTGTAGGAACTTTATAATTTTCGTTGCAAGACCCACAAGAATTGTCAAAATATTTGAGGTTATGTTTCTCTACACTTCGTTTTTAATAGCAAAGTGTTGACATGTGCTTTGGATGAATAATACATCAATTTACTCTGTTTTTTGGCAGCTCTAGACTTGATCCTCGATCTCGGAGAATGGAAATTCCCACATCTCACCCTATATTCGGCACGAATTATGATTTTTTCAGCCTTCCGAGGAAACAATCAATAACGTCACGAGTCCGGGTATCGCCGAACAGTCTTAATATGATTATAATGATAACCTGCGTCAGGGATTATTGATAACCGCCGTTCTCGATCGGTCGGGGTGAAGGCCCAGCTAATCAATCAAACTAATCTTCTTTCGACGAGGTCTTGTAGACTGCGATTCTGAAGAGTTTATTCAATTATTTGTGTATTAACTTAGCAATGCACCGGTTGCTGCATATAGACGCACCGCATTTAGGTCAGACAGGGTGGTGCACAGTATACGGAGTTGTTAAGATTTTTTGAACAAATTTTTAGGAACCAGTATAATTTTCTATTGAACTGTAAAATTATTTAAGGACGGCGCATTCTCGAAATAGTGTTTTGTATAAATGCAAATAATTTTAGACATTTTAGAACTGAATAATATAGAGCTTAGCAAATAAAGGAATGTTATCTCATGCCACCTGCAAATGTTCAAAGGTACCGAAACAAAACGAATCTATAGTGACAGAAAGCCGTCTAACCAACAAATTTTTTGATACAGAAATCTTTAAATTTAACTGTCCATGTAAATTTTGTTATAACATACACTTACACAGTTCTGCATATAACATTGTTCACTTTTATTTATAAGTATGTGAGAATAATTGTTAAAATGTGGGGTTAGAATAGCATAATAATGTGTGTCTTACAAACTCTTTTTAAAAGTTATTTTATATTTACATACAACTACTCTTAAGGTAAACCCATTTAACGAGTAGGAAAAACATATATAACACAAAATACAATAGTAACTACAAGAACAACAAAAAAATACAATAGAAAACAAGAGGAAACAAAACAAAAATAAAGATTTATTTACGGTTTGAAATTTACCACACTTGTAACTTTCTATAAAGATGTAGTTTTAGGCACAGTATCCATTGCTTACATAAAAAAATAATTTCGACAGTATATCCAAAAAATTTAAATATCAATTTTCTGATAAACGGTTGGTTTTTAGACTTCGAATAAGAATAGAAATTCTTTAAATTATCTTTCAGTCCTTAACAAAATACTATTAAAATTTCAACAACATTTAAAAGTTATGATTATTTTTTCTAATAGCATTTGCCCTTTCTACCCATTAAAGCGCTGTAATTTTACAAATATATTTTACATAAAACCGTACCTGTTTCTATAAAAGTGTGCCAAATTTCAAAAATACCGCTCCAATTTAAAAAAAGTTATATGTAAAAGATGAATTAAACACAATGACTTTTGGAAAAAATGTTACATACCTTGAAAACAGCAAATGTCAAGGTTGAAGTTAACTTAATTATCAAAAAATTTGTTAACTTGCGCTTGCTTAACTTTTAAGCCTAGAGATTTTAAAGCTTAAAGTTGTCGACTTTATGTCATATTTATCTCTGTATATATCAGTTGAACCGTTTAAATCAGTTTTACTTTTAATTCACTTAAATATTGTCGGTGTATTCGGCTCTTAATATATCTACTATAACACCACTACTACCACTTGTGTCTTGAATTTGAGACATATTTTAAATTCGTTAACAGATAAGTAGAAATGTAAAATCTCCACTAGAACATCAATACCTGCTCTATTTTTTCTGTATCGAATTAAAAATATTGACATAGAATTCTACAGTTCAAATGTAAACAACAAAAGGCATCGCATAACTTCCACTAGCCATGACTTTCCAGGCTGTCTATACGAAGTCCCTTGTCCCTTAAAAATAAACCCTGTTACCTAAGACCCCACCACCTGTTGATATGCGACTGAATTTATGTCGATCGGGTCCATTCAGTTCGGATATTTATTGGAATTTGATTTCGAAGGAAGTTCGGTCTCTCTCTGGTCCTCCCGCTATAGATGCGTTTTGTAGGTGGTTCCCACGATGATTTTTTAGATATCGGACGGATTTATTGGACTGATTCAGATCCTTTGAAAGGCGCGACTTGAGGTCCTCAAGACTTTTGTCATTTTTTTTTTAGAATTGCACGCTTCAGCAGCGTAATTCTTGAAAGGGATTATGATTTTTTTTTTGACGAATAATAGGAACTCGACTTGTCACGTCGATATAACTAGAAAAGGCTTTCTCTTTTTTTGCAATGTACCATATGTTCAAGATTCTATACATTAACATCAGTCTCTTGGTTAATTTAAAGGATATTTAAACTATCCCTTTCAGTGTTTATACAGGGTGTTAGAAGTTTTAATGTCATAAATTTAATTATGATAGTATATCAAAATGAACATAAAAAAATCAAACAAATGTTATGGGTCCTAAACTCAACCATATTTGAGAAAAAAAATTAACAAATCTTCTATTTCATGTGCAAAAATTGGTTAATTCTCCATAATTTTCTGCATTAAACAACCCTAAAATGCAATGTTGGCGAAGTCGAAACTGCTTTTGAACTTAACACCCGGAAGATCATAATACATGTATACATTTACAATACAAATCGATGTACAAGTACATATAAGAATATAATTCTGATCATCCCAATAAATATGTACGAATAGGCACCAAATGTCCGTAAATCAGATGTATGAAGAAACAATAAAGCAAAGTATTGAACAGAGCTGAATACAAAAAAGTTAAAGAGAATAGTAATTATTTAATTTCATATTAATGCATTACAAATAAATAAACCCTTAGTTACCGTAGCTATAAATATATTCATATCTCCCTTGGGAGTTATACTAAGTAGTTATAAATCATTAACTTCCTCTAATGTACTGTTCAACGCTTCTCACGATACGTTAGAAAAAATCTTTCTGAACCCGACGGACGCAAAGACATATACTTCCTCACTAGATCCAATGCAGAGAACTCGTTTTCTTCCACAATTGTAAATTTCTTACGCGCATTTGTTTTACTTTCCGGAATCTCAACCACCATAACCAAGCCCCTATTTTCAATATGATTAATTTTCATATTCAGAGTCCTCTACAGCCCCCGAAAAAATTCATAATCAGAACCACCTGTACAATAGAGCAATAAATGTGTAATTCTTATAGCTTATATTATAGTAAATGTTCTTCATCGGAAGCATTCTTAAAAAATTTGACAATGTCATCCCGACTAAACACTTTAGATGGCTCATAGTCTTTACTTTTTCGTTTGAGAAACGTTTCCAGTTCATGAAACTTTCTCCCATCTATATTTTTATAAATTGTTATAATTGAATTTAATATTGTCCACAGGGAATTAGGACTGTACGATTCAGACTGTATAAAAAATAAATCAATATCACTTATACTATAACATGGAAGAATAAATACATCCCATGCATTGAAAGTAAGCCAGCATTATAGTTTCACTTATATTTTTGTTTTCAATACAGTTAACTTTCAGCCACCGCAGGAATTTGTCATATTCTTTTTATACTTTTATTTACAAATTTATCCGTTGATATATCCATGGTAATCATGCCTACTTGATTATTAAACATCGCTCATTTAATTTTGAGAACCAACAAAATTTGGTTTTCATATTTCATTAGTACGAAATAAAAATCTATCTATCACGTGAATTATTGGAAGGTAATAATCTCGGGCAAATTAACAATCTGTTGCTTTCGATAATTAACATCCTCATAACTCCTTGAAGCATAAATAACTATAATAACTAAATTGGTATACTTACTAAAATAACAACGAAAACTTGGTCAATAAATTAAATGCTTTAATTTTTTCCTTGATACGACCACAAGCAGAGAGCAATCTACTATACTGTGGGTACTATGAAAACCGTGGCTTTCGTTGATTCCATAATGGTCCGAGTTGTCGAAATGAGTTATATCATATTTCTTCATATATCTATTCTACACCGACTGTTTCACAAAGTTGGACGAATGTTTCGGAGTATCGGTTCGGAATAGAGTTGTCGAATCGAAGAAAGGAACGTGCCGCTATCTAACTAGCGTTAATAACCCCCCACCCAATTTAAATACAGATTGAATATGTATACCTTTTAGGAATTTTAAACCAATAACCCGGGGCCACGACCTATCGGAACGGCGCAACGAAAACAATGTATCTCACTAATTGTAAAGCAACACACACATACAAAGTAGGCTTTGACGGGGGTTTATTCCAGATATTTTCTTCAATTGACTGTATGTAAGGGAGCGGCGGCAACGGCCCGGGCTTAGAAATGGAATAAATCGCCCAGGGAAACAAATTCGAATCGACATCGTTCTGAATTACTCGATTGTTTCGTTCGACTTGCTTTTGTTTTCGTTTTCGCCTTGATGCTCGGATGTTTTTTGCGGCGGGAATTTATACACGAGCCGGGCCCGCTCCTGGCAAGCTGGATGTTCTGTTCAATTTAATTTCGTAATTAATTCTATATTTATAGGCAGAGGATAAAGTTGCTTAACACCGAACAGGATATACAGAATGTACCCACTATCCAATCTAATGACAAATGTGATAGAGTCATTTGGAATAATCAAATTTTATCTGAAAAAAGCAGATTTTTACATTTTTTAACACACACATTTTTAAAAAATAACAAAAGAAAAGAAAATAAATTACTAAAATGTATAGGTAACTATGCTAAAGAATACAAAGTTAAATGTGCAAATGTAGTGATTATCTATACAGGGTATCCCAACGAAAATTTGACCCCCCCTATAATTGGAAAACCGAATAATATTTCAAAATTCGCCGAGACCCGTCGATTTTTGTTCTTGGGAGAAGCTTTTTTGACAGTCAAACCAACTCGATATGTTCATCCCCCTAATGCCTAGCAACCCCAACTTAAAAATTTCAAATGCAACTACCCCGCTTGTGGCACATCATTCCGAATACAGTGACGTACCGTTTTAAGAAATCGGTTGAGATTTGACAGAATTATTGGTTACAAATGGAAACATGACAAACCAACTTACGTGTAGTAATTTCTACACAAGTGCCCACCACTAATAAGTTTTTCATTTTTCATCTACTACACATGACCGCATTACCTAATTGTTATTGATGTGTCTATCAGTTTACAAAAAAGTTAGAAATGAAATAAAAAAGCTGAGGCAAATAAAACTAGATACTAAAATAGTTATTAGTAGAAGATACTTAGAAGAAGTAGAAGAAGTTTATAGGAATTCAGACCTTGCTTGAATGCCTGCCCAAACATTCAATTTTTGAGGTGTCTGAGTATGAAATTCCCTGATTAAATGCGGATTAGTACCATTCCAATAACGACAATTGTGTCTATTCACTTCGTCATTCAACATAAATGTGCATTCGTCGGAGAAACATGTATTGTAGAGAAGATTTGGATTCCGTAGAAGTTGTTCACTAAAGTATTCGCAAAATTGGTTACGGCGATCAAAGTCATCTTCATGTAACTCTCGAACCAGCGCCATCTTAAATGGATGAAACTTGTGTTTTTTCAAAATTCGATGAACACTGGAATACGCCAGAAGCTTGAGACATAGTTGTAATCGATTGCTTATTATTATCCATCTGTACATGACCCAAAACTGCCACTTCAACTGCTTCATTTCGAACTGGCCCAATTACTTCACGTTTCTTGTTTAAAAGTGAACCTGTTGCAACAAATTTGTCAATCAGGTGTTTAACGTACTGGTGGTTTACATTTTTTTCAGGATGATTGGCATTAAATATTCGTGCTGTAGCTTTAGCGCAATCGTGATTTCGATAATAAATTGCAACAATTTCTACTCTTTCCGCGATAGAATAAACCATTTCGAACACACGTTAATACTTTCGATAACGGCTGAAACTAACGATTTCTTGGTCACAAGCAAAAACACCGAGTTTTGTAGTACTGATTTTTGTTATTTTGAAAAGGTCTGAATTCCTATAAACTTAAGTACCTTCTACTAATAACTATTTTAGTATCTAGTTTTATTTGCTTCAGCTTTTTATTTCATTTGTGACTTTTTGTAAACTGATAGACACATCAATAACAATTAGGTAATGCGGTCATGTGTAGTAGATGAAAAACTTATTAGTGGTAGGCATTTGTGTAGAAATTACTACGCGTAAGTTGGTTTGTCATCTTTTCGTTTGTAACCAATAATTCTGTCAAATCTCAACCGATTTCTAAAAACGGTACGTCACTGTATTCGCAATGAAAAGGGCTTTAAAATGATGTGCCACAAGTGGGGTAGTTGCATTTGAAATTTTTAAGTTGGGGTTGCTAGGCATTAGGGGATGAACATATCGAGTTGGCTTGACTGTCAAAAAAGCTCCTCCCAAGAACAAAAATCGACGGGTCTCGGCGAATTTTGAAATATTATTCGGTTTTCCAATTATAGGGGGGGTCAAATTTTCGTTGGGATACCCTGTATAGAATACCATAACAAAACACAGCACACAATGGACACAATCTTACTAAATGAAGAAAAATAAGTTTTTCGTTAAAATCTTTATTTATTTTTAAAAATGACAATTATTCTACGTCTGTAGTTATTTCGCTAGCATAAGTGTCAAAAAGTAGATATACTTATCTTCGTTTAATGGAAAATTTGGCATTAGCGTAATGTAATACTTTGATTACTTGAAAATAAAGTTCTGCCAATTTTTAATAATACCGAATAGCAAAAAAGTTGTGAACATAAATTCACGTTCAAAAAGTTGCGATCACCAATTCACCTTAAATTTTATTAGTAAAACGGTAAATCGGAGCCCACCCCATCTGTCGATTTGAATTCAACAGCTTGTTCGAAGAGCATTTCGGATCGGGCGCTAAAATATTCGCCTTGAATGAAGTGGCGGTCGGGGGTGGTCAGGCAGTCTTAAAGAAAGCTTTGAAGAGGGTCGAGATCGAGGGGTGCCAACCTGGAAAACGAGACACCGTTGTCGGAATTTTAAAAGTTGTGTTTACAAATCGAGCAGTTTGATTATTAAAAGGGCTTCTTTGGGGGCCGCCAAAACATAATGAGTTCTTCCCGGTGAATTGTAATCGCTTGACTTCTTCGAAAGTGAGGTGAATTTTTATGACGCGAATAGAAATCGTCTTGTCTATATTGTGACTTTGTGGTCGCATTGTCAATGGCTTTGATTACTTATATCTGGAATAAGTTCAAAGAAACGTGAAAGTTTTGAGAAAATTCCAATTTACTACGATTCATCTTTTGTTGGACAATTGTATAGTTTTTTAATTCGTCGTCAAACTGATATACGACTTAGAAAAATTTAAAAAGTTGTTGTTGCGAACAAACATTTTAAAAGTTTACCTTGTATTTTTTAAGAGGGGCATATTTGTATACCTATAGGTAGTAGGTCATATTTTGTCGTCAAAAACGCAGTTAATGAGATGCCTTATTTTTTTTACACCTTGTAGATTAATTTGCCAATAAAGTTTGAAAAAATGACGTAAACTTTTGGATATTGTCCTAAAGAGAAATAAATGTCAAATAAGTACGTCTGTATTACAAGACTTTTTGCAGGGTGTTGACTACCGTGAAGTTATTCAAACAATGTGTCTTTTGCAGTGTATCTTAATTATCTTAACTCTTTTATTATGCTGTTTCGGACCTATGTCCTTAAGGTCGCCGTATTTCTCACGGCAAAATAGCCAAATTTGTTGTATTTTTTAGGTACTGAAATTTCGAAAAATAAAACACGTAGAGCAAAAATAAAATTATTGATGTTTTGTTTATACACTTTTACTATTTAAACTCTCCTCAAATAATATAATAACTTTTAAAATGCATTTGTATGACACACATTATTTCGCTATTCTAACCTCACATTTTAACAATTATTGTCACATAGGGAGACCGGGTACGAAAGTAACACGGGTTGGTTGTAACAGTAAGCGTATTGTCTTTCCAAATAGGTTTGTCTATGATATTATATCATCATAGTCGGCAGTGAAATCTACATTAACTTATTTGAACAACAATATCCGTAGTGTCTTTTAGTTCGAGTTAAGACCTGCACAGTGCAAAATGATATGCAAAGTAAGTTTTCATTCTTTATCTTAATATATCATAATCCTTGAACTGAACGTTATTTTGAGTTAATTTATTGGTTTGTTCAGTTAATACTAATATTGGCTATAACCTAAGCATGGTATTTTAATTAAAAATAATTGTTAAAAAAAGTTTTAAGCAAGTATCCTGTCAATCGCGTGAAAAATGCGTACTGGGACGATTGTAACAATGCCATAGGGGGACGATTGTAACATGTTACAACCGTCCCTTATATTTAATACCTATGACCGTATTTGTCATATTTAAAATGATAATTTTGTAGATATCCAGATAATTACTTCAGTATTTGTTATACTGTGTGGGAATATACAAATTCTTTCTATTTATTTAGGATGTCTAACAAAGACAACGAACAACAGATTGTGGGAAAGATTGTTATGGATTGGGAAAAACTTGATCCATCCCAAATATGGAATATGGACGAGTCTGGCGACAGACAATCGTGCAAAAGCCAAATTGGGATAGGATTCTTTGTTATTACCAAAAACGAAAAAATATATATTTTATATTTTTGTTTCATTATTCTATTTATTTATTTATTTATTTTTTTCAAATAAAAAAATATATTATGTACTTGCACTACAACTTACTTTTATATAGATATAATCAATAAACAAATACCTTGTAAATACTAACTTTCTATACCTAGTTATTACCTATTATTCATATGTTACAAACGTCCCCATGTTCTGTTACTTTTGACCCATACCATTGGGTAGGTTGTAACGACGTACACTCTCTACTTTTTTATTAATTGTACATCAATATGAACTTTAATTACTTCAATATTATTTTTCTTCTATATATAAAATGCCAAGGAAACGACTTAGAGTAAGTACATTTATATAACTTTGTTAATTTTTTATTTTTCCGGCTTTACAAAAATGTTACTTTCGTACGTGGTCTCCCTACTTATAAACAAAAGTGAACAATCTTATATGCAGATCTATGTAAGTTTATGTTATAACATTCTTGTTATTTACTAAACTCTATATTATTCAGTTCTTAAATTTCTAAAATTACTGGTAGTTGTCGAAAACACTATTTCAAGAATACGACGCCCTTAAAGAAGATTTTGCTTAGTATTATTTTGTTATCTTCTGTTCATATCATATTTTAGTATTATCCTGTATATTGCATAATATTTATCAGTAATGTATGTTATTGAAAGGTTAAAATCGACAGAAAATTATTAGCGTATTTTCGAACGGTATCCATACGTTAGTGTTTTATACCAAACAATAAAGTCCTTTGTCATTATTCACTTGTTTACACTACTGCTGCTGTTTAAAGATCAAAATATCATTGAACACGCTATACAAACCTTTAATTATCGGCACGTTAACGAATAATTGTTATTTAGCACTGGCACTTTCCGTGTAGTCTCCTCACCGTCAAAGCCCCGATCAGCTCAAAACTATTTTCCAACCCGTAATGTGATTATAATTACAAGGCCTGATAACTCAGATTGAAGTCCAGCGGGCCGCCCACAAAAATCAAAAATCCTTACGCTGATGATGCCCGAAGGGCGAATAAGTTATAAATTGACAAAGCAACGAATTACTTATGCAGCGGCGTCGGTCAGGGGCCATATCCGAATATTTTAGTAGTAGAAGCAACTAAGACCGACGCTAAAGAAAATAGAATCAAAACTTGATATCTCTGACAATAACAATAATTTAGTCCCTCAGACAAAAAGTTCTAAGTCCATTTTAAAATAAACAGGCTAGACGAAAGTGGTTTTCAAGATTATATCTGTTTTTATCCAAATATAAAGTAATGAATTTAATCCTAGTAATAATAATTTTACAAATAACATTCTAATAATAATAGAGCCTTTATGCGTCGAAAAAATGCCAGTAGTGCTTTTAGGTCTGTAATAGCGAAAATGGACGTGGGCCTTTTTGCTTCTGAAGTATTGAATTCTAGTTGTACATACAACTCCTGTAAACTTTGTGTGTAAATTTAGTCATACAGATTTCTTAAATGCTATGACTAAGTACAACTATTTTATTAAATTAACGGAATCGATCATCAAAAAATGTTCAACCCTATTTATAAAGCAAAAACATTTTTTTTTTCGAAACTATATTAAACCCTAAAATCAGCTTCAGAGAACGATGTAGTATTGCCTGCAACACTAAGTCACGCGACTTTCAGCCAATGCAATTAATTGTATTTGTTGTTGAAGTCGAGTGAAGTTCAAAATTACCAACTTCAACTAGGAGCAACATTTGTATACGTAACATAACCAACAAAAACAAAACCAACTTTATAAAATCTTTATTATACTGAAATTAAACTGGTGGTGGGGATGTTGCCAAAAACATGACATTGTTCTCCGAAGCAGGCTTTATTTATCTCCGCACCGGAACTTCTGTCAGCCTAGAGGTTAGGTATATGTCACAAGTCAAAGGTGTCAAAAGTAGTGACAGGGCCCTGCGTTGTCACGTGTATCAATTTACGTCGCTTTGGAAGAAAAAAAATTGTTTGCAAAATGTAGATAAGGAGGAGGTAGAACCTATTTTACTAACATATTATAGTGTGTCCAATTAAGTCGGCATCATATGGGGAACTTTTTTATTATTGGTTTTATGAGAAAGAGTTATTCTTGAAAAAAACTTCTGCATGGCCTAAAACCCAACATGAAGTAATTAGATTTCAATTTTTTGCAGTCTTGTACGAGGTATGTCGAAAAATGTAAATTTTGCTCAAGAGTAAAGTGCCCTTATTTTCTGTAAGATTGTTTTACTTGCTAAAACTCGTTCCCTCGACTATATGTACAATCGTTTGCAATAATAATGATACTCTTTAAAATGAAATGCGATTTCTTTTGAACTGTTGACATATTTGTAATGAAATCTACTTTCAACTTTTAACATTAGTTCTTAGTTGTTTCACTCACCAATAGAGATTTAATGAAATTTCTACTTAGAACTTCCAGAAGTTCAAAAACTATTTTGAGGGAATGTCATTATTATAGCAAAAGCATGTACAGTGCCTTCATAAATGATTACAAACCACGTGATCAGGGTCGAGATTCTCAAATAAATCGCAGAGCAATGCATATGCGAATATCCTTTTCCTCACTACGGCAATTGAGAGAGACAAGAAATCTATTTGCATCTGAGCTGTTCTTCGAGAATCACAGTCCTGGTCACGTGGCTTGTAAACATTTATGAAGGCGCTGTACATAAAAACACTGCCACACGTTTACTGTCAAAGCATTATAGCAATTAGTTGTTCATTGTGGTTCAAAGAGGATTCGGCATAATAATTTGTATAAGTACTCGGAAAGTGTCTTTGGTGTCGCTGCCACACGATAATATGCACTTGTCACACTTCCCATAAATTACACAGACAATACGTGAAAAATGAAATTAGCGAAGGCAAGTACTGAAAAATTATTTCAAACTAATTACCGTATATGATAAGCTTATTTTTGACACTAGTGGTCTACCGAAGCCATCTGTAGACCACTAGTGCAAAATGTACTTCTTGACAAATTTTTAAACTTTTTGTTGCTGGGAAATTAAATTCTGTTAATACTAATAATAGCAACAATATTAACAATAATCAACAATGTTTGCATAAAATAATTAGTACTATTTTAAACTATAACATCCTGAGATGTTTGCACTGCTTAAATCTCTTGGAACATTCCCTCTAAGCTTTGATCAGTGCTTTTTGATGTTTGGACAGTATACAACTAGCAATGCAAAATGTTTGTTTTCAGTTGGTGATGAATTTTTAGTTTTAAAGGTTTTATAATAATTAAATAATGTGCCCTATAATGTGTATTGTTTGTTTTTATAGAGTCAATCATAGGCATAGGCAATCATAGAAATCGTACATGATTTTCAATTTTACACAAGTACTGGACTACCGCGAGTGCTTTCCGAGTTTTTTATTAGTAGGTATTCCTTACATTAAATTTCAATTTTCTTAGAATAAAAGGGTAATTTAACACGGTCTGTGTATTCTGTTAGTGGATAATTTTGACGGACCTGTAATGAGTGAAAATGTAGTTTTGGCAGTGTGCAACGAAGAACGAATGCAAAATACTGCAGCTAACTGGATTAACTGTTATCCATCAGGTACTATTATTAGCAAAAATTGTTATTAATAAGAATGTTTATTTTCATCTTTTCTACATTTGACAACTCTGTAAAAAAACAACAGGTAGGTAGTTGACATTTCTAGACCATCTCGGACGGATTGTCATAGGCGCTGATTTTTCGTGGAAAAAGAGGGTTTTGCCCTATTTTTTAAACATAGAGCTAAAATTCCGAAATACATTTTTTACTTATCACGTGGTTAAAATTGTTGTGCTTAGTTATAGTTAACACTGTACAGGTGATATCTATACAGTTTTTAATCGTACGCCGCTGTCGCGACTAATGCGGACAGAGAAACAACAACCGCCGCATTTGATCGAAACCCGGCTCGATGATTATTTACTTTTTTTACGTCTGTGGTCGCCTTAATATGTTGCATATGCACTGATTCGTTTTTAAAGTGTCTTTTTATGTGGGATAAACGTGTGAATTGGTAGACAATCCGTGCATAGAAACGTGAGAATCAGCTGAATGGGTTCCTTTACAATGTTTTAACCAGCGAGGAAAATTGTCGGTTATTTAGTTTTATTCAATTTGCCGGAATAATTATGTTACCGGTGGACGTTGAAGAGAAGTAGGTGGATGAGATTCTCATCAATTTTATTTAGTTTTGTTTATTTCCTAAAAAATGCCCAACACAAACGAAGCCATTGTCACGCACAGCAATGAATTTGTAATAATTTCTGAGCCATTGTTACAAGAAGTTATATGGAATCTATTTCGCATTATTTTATGTTGTGTCAATAGGTTAAAAAAAATATTGGTAATTACTTTGAACAAGTAGATTCCAGCCCAAATAATGTCCAAATAACAAACCGTAGGTATGTTCAGTTCAACAACAGAAACTAAAATGAAAGGACAGGGAACATTAAGTTTAGAGGGACATATATTAATATTATACAGGGTGTCCGGGAATTTGTGGGAAATCTCTCGGGTGCAGATAGTACATGAAAAAATAAGATGACAAGTTCCTATAAAAATTGTTCCTGCAGGCCCTCCCTGCAGAGATATGTATCCCTAAAGTACGCCGCTGGAAACCGGTTTTTCTTGAATATATGAGAAAAAGATATGAAGTTTTTTCAATAATTTCGTTATGGTACCTCTTGGGACACCACCGCGTTTTTTTTAATTTTGTATTTTTTCGGATTAAACATCTTAAAATTGAACTTTCCTGTTGTTTGAATGACTTTCGTATAGCACTTTGTTGTCGAGAAAAAAAAATAGAAATCATGACACTTAATTAAAAATAAAACATGAATTCGTTTATTATATTACTTTTCTATTTTTTTGCATTTTTTTATGAAGTTTTACAACTTCCTTGTTTGTTAATATATTAGATTTTTGTAAAAACATTATTTATTCATTTTTTTTACATAGATTTCAGTTTTTGCAGTTTTTTAAAATACTCTATTTTTTGAATTATAATGCAAAGTTACGTTTTTTTAATGGACTGCCTGTAGTTTATCTCACGATTGGATAGCACTTTTCATTGGCTATCCAACAATGTAATATACTTTACGTTTCTTTATAGCAATATGGTGGAATGTTTCTGTTTTTATGGCCAACTTCTACTGTTAACTAGTTTATACCTATTTTATTTCTTTACGGTAAAAAAATGTAATTAACATCATTGTTAAGTAAACTATTATTAATATTTTATTTTCGTTAAGTATATATTGGTAAAAATTTCAATCCAGCATCTAACAGCTGTCAAAAAATAAATACAATGCCACGGTTTGTATACGAATTTAATTATTTTTCTAACCTAACTAGAAAATCATCGTAACAAATCGCGTATTAGGGTAGGTATTGACTACACTTATAAGAACTGCAACTGGAAAATGTATTTAGATACATAGTACATAATAGGCTGCCTCCTCTCCCCCAGAAGTCGAAGACTTGTCCCTGTGATTAGAATGAGGGGTAGAAATATTATTATTATATTATAGTAATTATATAATTACAACAGGATGTTTTATATTTTTGTACCGTCAATGATTTTTGAGATATGCAAAACTTTTACCATGCTTAACAAAAATAAAATAATAATAATAATAATAGCTTATTCTTTAATATATTGTTACGAAAGCTCACCTACCTTTTTAGTTGGTTAATTATGTTCCTGTTTTCGTTAGAATTTATAATTGAAGCTCACCTACCTCATTAGTTTGTAAATTACGTTTCTGTTTATGTTAGAATTTACAATTTTTGTGATGCCTTTATTTTGACGTTTTCCGGAATATTCCAGGCTATATTCTATTTGTTTCTCGACACGTTCTCGAAATCTCAGAAACTTCGAGAACTGTAAAAACCTATATAAGCAGATCATTCTCGGCCGCTGGGTCAGTTTGTATTGAACAGCCAAACGCGAGTGACAAACGTCAAAGTAAAGTATTTGACAGTTGTGAATTTGTTGAAGCAGATTTCTTGTATTTATCAAGAGTGACAATAAAGATTATTTGTCTACGTGACGTGTTTCAACGATAACCTAATTTCGAGGTTACAATATCATTAAGGTAAACGGGTGAAGTCCCTTACTAAGATTACTCAATCATGGTTTTAATAACATTTTTTACCGTAGATATTACTATAGAAATAAAATATAAACTGGTTAAGTTGACCATAAAATTGGGAAAACTGTGATTTCACACAGATTGCTATAAAGAAATATAAAATATTTTAAAAAAACGCATATACCATTGAAATCTACGTAAAAACCGAATAAATAATATTTTTACAAAAAAAAAAACATTAGAAAACGAGAAAGTTATAAAGCGTCATAGAAGAAGCGAAAAAAATAAGAGACGCCCTGTATCGTTCAAACGAATCGAGATATCGAAATGCGGTTCCTTTCAATTTTTCTTAAAAATCGAGATAGTGCGACCTTAGACACTTTTATTCTATCTCTTCGGGAGATATGAGAAACCCTCTAAAAATGTCGAAATTGGCCCAGTCTACAAATTATTTTCTTTTCCATATTTTATTAAGAAAATACCATTAGTTGGCCGTCGATTCTAATAAAATCTCATCATCTGGTGAAGGACGATTCGGTATACATATTGCTACAATTTTAAATTTAAAACTGTGGTCAAACTGTTACATTGAAATTTATAAACTATAACAGTCACTGGGGCTTCGCTCCAACATAAACACTGTCGCTCTCCTCCTAGCTCTTGTCTTGGAGCTTGGCGTGCAGCTTTTGTCGTGGTCTGGCATGCCGCTCCAACATACACGGGCACTAAGGCGCTAACATTGAATACTACGTCTTCTGAACTGCCCAAAATGGTTCAATTTTGGCTTCAAGTTTTATAAGTGGTAGTAGTTCATTATTTACATACATTTTTTATGATATTTAACGCTGAATTTTTTTCTGCATTAGTCAAATAAACTTAATAAACCAATATAAGACGTGTCAAAATAGGAAAATGGTTTTTCTTTTTTTTTGGGTTTGCATGTAAAAATACGTACTTAACATAGACAACAGATTAAACGAAATAAAAAAAATCGCGAATTTTTGATATTTTGATTTTTTAAATTAAAATCATTTATTTAATTTATTCGAACCCAGATTTTTAATATTTAGATACATTATTATATGCAAGTAGATTCGTGTAACTTAATCTTTGTATCACCTTCGTATCCGTCATTTAGCCGTAATTTTTTCCAATAGTAGTAATTAATACGCGCCGGAGGACCGACACATCTCGCGCCTCGAACAGACAGAATGGGATAATGACGAAAATGGTGAAATTGCGATTTTTAAATTACGTTTTTGTTATCTTAGAACTGAAATGAAAATGATACGTGCCTCCGGCGTTTTTAATTTTCGAGAAATGATCGCGCATGTTAACAGTAATAAGGAGCTTCAAGATTTTACAATAGATTCAACCGCCCCTCCTACCCCTTAATACCTGGTTTTGTGCGCGGCCTGTCTAAATGAGGCAGAGCCGTAACTCGATCGTTTTGCCCCACAGACGAAAAATGACCGTATTATTTTTGTCACGGTAGGAGTTTATGTAAATATGATCAGTTTTAGTTGTATAGAATATACCTGCAAATCGAAAAAAGATAAGCAATCACATTAATTATAAATTTTATAGAAATCGAAATTATTTGTCATATATGATTATAATCTATCTTTTTATAAATTAAATCGTTTGAAGCTTTGGTGATTGATGGTTATTTTGTTTACAAAATTCTTAACAATTTATTGGACTCATATTGTATAGACTGTTTCAACATTAACTGTAAGTAGACCTTATGATGTTAGAAACAGACATATTTTTTATTATCCAAATATTACAAATAATTAAATATTGAATTCTCCTTTTTAAGATCTAGATCTAGATCTTATCATCTATGAGATCCAGTAATTTGATTTGGGACTATATTGATTTATTTGATTCTAATAGTAATAGATCTGAGTAGCTTCTAAAAATACATCTACGTTGTTTTCAAAATCACGTTACTTCATTTCATTTTTTTGTGTCACTCTATTATTGGATAATTAGCTTTATCTGTTGAATGGTCGATTAAAAAAGAAACAAATGAAATATCTGTATAAATTATGACCTTTTTATTTCATCTGTTTAATTCACATAATTCAGTTTAATTTTGTGTGATATATTGATTTAACAAATGTCAGAAATGTCTGGTCAGAGGGTGTTGCTATTCGAAAAGTTAAAAAATTTGTTTTTAGTCAATTGAACATCGTAAATATGATTTTTAGATACTCGTATATCCATAGTATAAGTGAGTAAAACTTCTTTTATAGAAAAAAAAATAATGGCGAAGCATATAGGTATATAATATAAAATTCGGGAGGCCTTACAGATTCCAAAAATATTAAAAATAAGGCTTTTTATTGAAAACAATACATGAAACACAAACCTCCAATTTTAAGGCCCTCACTCGAGAAAACCTGCAACATTTTTTCTTAAATTCTGAAATAAGAAAAAATTTATTTAATAATCTTCTTCGTATAATAATAATTCAATATACCATATGTTGCACCTAATACAAATAATAACCTAAACCTTTAATTTTTGTTATTTTTGGAGGTAAGTAAATAATTTTTGTTGCATATATGTAATTTCATTAATACTGGGACCACTTGAACCAGGATAAATATAAATATGAAAAATAGTTCCATCTATCAATTTTTAAGATATCTATCTACATATCGCTTTTTATAGAAAAATTCATATTTTTTTCCTAATTTTTTTGCAAATATGCCATAAAAACAATTGAATCTCAAATTATCCCTCAATTAATTAACTATATATTATTATAGTGAAAATAACAAAAATGCTATAGACTATACTCATACTATAACAGTCCAATCGCTAACTACTCTAATACTGGAATGTACTTATAGGTGTATGCTCAACTTATCTAAACAAAAAAATTAATTTGTACAGGGAACTCTTACAAATACAACTTTGTAAAGAAAAAATCATAAATAGCAGTTCAAAAATGACACAGTTCTGCACGGCACTGGAAACTAACGATCGCACAAAAAAATTTAAAGAAATTCCCAAGGAAAGATATAAATAACATTTTATAACTCTTATTTTATACAGCAAATTCAACTACTTTTGCCGCTATTTTTATTAATTATTAATGGAATTAATTTGAGGTTTTAATTAATAAAATAGTTTGACCTATCTGATGTAATATGTATACAACAACAACATTTCTAACCCGTCTTACCCAGTTTCTACAAACTAACACAAATGATTTAAAGTCAAGAGATTGTGGCAGCCACGGTACCGGTCCTCCTCGTCCAATCCCTTGGTATTAATGGTTGGACACACTGTACATGGTACGGATATAATTGAGCTTTATGCATGATACGCCATATTGTTGCAATACGCCGTTGACGTCCTGGACCTCCACATTTGGCACTTTTACCAGGATATCGTTCTGCTAAAGGATTTTCACATCACCATAAATTATTATCAATATCCATCAACTGCGAGTTGCTATACATAAACCATTTTTGATAATTGAAAAACCAATGTAACTATTCGCATCACAGAAATGTTAATACATTCTATCAGTAATAATTGGATTCTAATATTCGGAATCGCCTGTCAAAAAACTACAGTAGCCCAGCGATGTAAAGGTTGAAAATACTACAACTTCAGTAACTTTTTACTTGGAAACTATAAAGATTTAAAAAAAATGTTTTTACCATATTGACCCCATTTTTCATGACCCACCTATTCCCAAATATTTCAAGATAAGTTATAAATCACCCTCCATATCTAAATCAGCTAATTTCTTCAGTGGCGCTATATTCCGAAACATCACAATCGTCGTATTTCGCAAATGGAAAAATCCGTCCCTGCGTCGCGATCAGCACGCTTGTTTAATATCGCCCTCGGCCGATAAAGTAGGGTGCTGCATTATCAAGGTAGAGCAATAGGAGACACCTTTTACGCTAATTGGAAGCTCTGGTTATTCTTCTTGATATAAGAGTGCCAGCGTCAGTGATTTTTCAATATTCCTCTACTCCCGCTCTTCCCCCACTTCACTTGGTAACTACTTACTTTAATATACGTTAGGAATTGTTTAGCGGCATTTACGTGTAATGGAAAATGTAAATTGGAAAATTCGTGTCTCAACTTTGCTGCAAACCATAGCTATTGGGAATGATAGAAATTTATTAAGTTAAGAATAATGTAGTAGCAAGAAAATATATTTTTTTTTATTGAAAAACATAGATAAGATTTTACTTAAGTATGGCGAACTATTAAATGTGTTGAAGTATTATTATTGGTTAGGGGTCGTGCGGTTTAAGGCGTCAGTACTTGAATCGATGTGCCTAGACCGGTGTGGGTTCGCAACCGGTGGACCGTATATTAGTTATATTCGTGGAGAGGACTGACACCCTCTCTGCGGATATGTTAGGGTGGAAGAATGTTAGCTCGGGTCAATATGAGAGATTGATACCGGTCGACATTTGACTACCCTCCTAATTGATGAGGTTTTCCAGGTTTCCTTCATTCCTGTAGTGAATGGGGGTTAGGGCCTACCAACGACGTAAGTCGCTCTTGGGCGCAAATGCGGCCTGCTTAATAATAATATGCAGCCCCCTCTCCCGCACAAGTTTTCGACTTCTGGGCAAATCCTCGTGATTAGAATGATGAGTAGAGATATTATTATTATTGGCAGCCCTTTATAATATTTCAGGTACTACTTCAATTTCAAACATCCAATGTCATAAATCATCAGTTGCTTGGTCCTTTAGTTTTTAAAATGTATGTAACAAATGATATGTATACAGGGTTATATTTAAAATAAGCAAGTAGATGGCGACTTGTATTCGGGTATAACCAGAAGTGCTACGGGAATGGCATTTTATTTAAAGAGAGCATTCCCGAAAATCCCACAGTCTAAATTTTCAAAATTTAAATCAAAGCAGTCTCAGCATAAGAGAGCTTGTATAAACTGTTTATTTATCGCAAGCAAACCTGTAGCTGTAAATGCTAAATTAAAATCCGGGTTTTGAGAAAAACGGATTAATTTTTTATTAATTTTTTGAAGAACATTGTAATTTATTCACCATTACCTCCTAAAAAAATACCCCCCCTGCTTAGTCACATATTTCTTCCAATGGCATCTCCACTGTTAGAAGATTAAAAAGCTTCTTCCGGGTTCTAGCGTAGTTCCTGTATGATGTTTGTTTTATCTTCTCAGTTGTGTCAATTCTTAGGCTCTTGATGGGGATGGGACTTGAGCACGAAGAATAAAAAAGTCGGTATGAATCAAATCAGGCGAGTGTGAGGATTAAGAAAGAACTGCTGATTAATTTTTTGAGAAAAAATCGAGAGTAACAAGTGCCAAAAGAACGGGAGTATTGTCGTGATGCAACAACTATTCACTATTACATCAAGGTTGAGGTATCTTCCTTCGAACTCTTCAGGTCTGATTTTTCCAACTCTCACATAATCATCTCAAAACTATAATAAAAATAATTGAATGTTTAACTTTAGAATGAAATTTGCGATCAAAAACTTTATAGTTAACGAAAACAGTTAATATGACCTTGACATTTGATACTGACTGACGTGCTTCCTTAGGTCTGAGGGAACATTGTTATGATTGAATTTTAGTGTCCAGGTCACAACCGCAAATCCATGTGGTTTGGCAGTAATTACCAGAATTACATGGACTGTATTATTTCGTGTTAAATATCCAAACTTTTATCTAGCAAGGTACAAAAAATGAGCCTTACCAATGCTGGCGGCTGCTATCTTAAAAAGCAGAATAAGGGATAGGAAAGAGGGTTCTGCTATTATTCAACCAAATTTTCGCCTGGATTGATACTGTTGTTTCTCGCTGTTTTCCAAAATAGGTGTTATTTCTCATCACTTAACCACTTGCACTGAACAAATTGTACTTAGTTCATTCACTCACGCAGTATGACACTCGTTGGTTGATGTTGATGGTTGAGAACCACTACCATCTCCGATTGACAAACGGTCTTCCTCGACCCTTTTAAACCATTCTTGGCTGTCTCAAAACTTCATACCAGTAAGTCATTCTCGTCACAATTCCCATGACTGTCACAAATTCGCAACGATCCTATTCAATGGAATTCGCCATCAAGTTGCCTAGCCACAAAAACAACTACACATATCTACACAATTAGTTGGTGTATCAACACTTAATAAACAGCTATTTGTAGAATATTTTTGTGTATTTTGTTTAAGTATTGTTTTTTTAATTGTATGGGTTATTCTTCAAATAAAATAGTAGTGTTACATATTGACGTGTTTGTAATTGTATTCTCCATATGTTACTGTCTAGATCCAATATGGCGTCCATAAAGAAAACAATCGAATGTCGCATAACAGATGCTAGTGATGATCGTAGAAATTTTCGTTCCACGAAAATCGATTTCTCGTGTATTCTTACCTCTATACCAAATTTTGGCCCTTTCTGTTCAGATATAATGACTATATCTCTAAAATCGCGATTTTCATTTTTATTTACAATATTTCAGCAACGGCAGCACATATCCTAGATAGATATTCGTTTATCTTAATGGTCATCAAAAAGCGCATTCTACCTTCTATATGATAATTAAAGGAATTGCATTACACTATTAGTTGAAATATGTGTGTGATGCTTGGGCAGCAAATAATATCGTTGTCTGTTTAGGAAGAAAAACCTAAGAGAATGCATCTCCTCAGGTGGTAACCGATTCAAACGACCTAACAATAGAAGTTCGCGCCTTATCTTAGCGAAATACACGTTTTATTCAAAACAAATGATCCGCTGATCCTTAGATTTTAAGAGATGGCGTTTTTCAAGAACAGCAACAACACATAAAAGAAAATAAATTAATGAGCCCGGTTAAGTGTAAATCATTGTTTAATCTGCGCGTACTGGGTCTTAAACGCGATCGTATCTGACTTCCTTACTCGGCTGATACTGTTAAGGCGTGTGAAAGCATAAAAACGTTCAAACAATTGTCTAATATTTATAAAATATTAGTTTTTGAAAACGGGATATGGGAAGCTTGTTTACTGGTGATTAATTCAGCTACAGATTACCCATTGTTTTTTGAGGATCGGATTATTAGATTTTTATATAAGCGTTTATTAAGGAAACTGTAGGATATACCTAGTTCACTTGATAATTGTAAAGATAATGGTAATTGAGTGATCCACGTGAGAAAAATGAAATGTTTGAGACATGAAAAAATATTAAATAGAAATGTGCATGGGCGCCGGCAGAAAAAAAATCTGGAGGGGGGCAACAAAAATAACGCGTAGGTAGTTGTTTCTAAAGTTTAATGAAAAATAAAAATAAACAAAAAACTTTGTTAAAATCTTTGGTCCTATAGAAGATGCTTACCTACACGTTTAAAAAAAATAATATGGAACTTTACACCTGCAAATGGGATCAAATAATAAAAAATCACAAAAAACCCATTCTATAAAACATATAAACAAATATAACAAAAACAAAAGTAACAAGAAATAACTATAAAATTTAAAATTCTTACCTCTTATGCTTGCTACAGACTATGCGTGATTTCGCGATTTGTTGATAGAGCGCTGTCAACTTATCCAATTTTAGCAAAATCGCATAATGGCGGCCACAGACATGTGAGATTTGACAAATGCTGAATGTTTAGCATTTGACAAATATTTGTCCAGCTATTCGTAAAGTCTCAAATTTACATCTACACACGTGTCGATTTACTAAAGTATGTAAAAACCGGGAACTCCAAATATTTGCCTACATTTGTTTGCAAACGTGGATGTAGAAACTACAGCTGCTGCTTGTCTTTTTATGGGGTGTTCGGCGATGCTAAGCACCCCAAAATAAAAAATAGCACCCCCAAAATAAAAAATAGCAACTCTAAAATAAAGAATAGCATGCCCAAAATGAAAAATAGCACCCCCAAAATTTAAATTATTTTCCTTCTGTAAATTAGCAAACAAACTGGAAGACCTTCAGAAAGTCCTGTCTAAAATATTTTTATTCTTTTATTCAAATACTATACTGAAGACTTTTTTTCGGTAGGTAGGTACTTCATTTTTGTGGCAATTCATATGTTAGTTGTGCCTCTGTAGGTGATAATATTTATTTGTTACTAAAGAAAAAATAAATAAATAAAAGAGTGCCAAGAATATGGTGGATGGTGTCACTTTCCAGAAGCAGAGATCCGTAAGTTTGAAGATTGAAAAATTAACATATAGTTGAAAATTGTGCAGTTCTAACTTGTAAATACAGTGATCAAAACTTTTTAGCTAATTTGTTAATACTTATTTCATATGACAGATTTAAATTCGTACCAGTTAGTGTCCGTATGTGTGTATCTGGGAAAGGCTCGCCATCTAAAATATTTTGCTCCTTTAAAGTGTAGTCATTTACCGACAACCGTTGGGAAATTTTCTGATTGGCAAATGTCAAACATTTGTTAATTTTCATGTAGTGTGTGTCTCAGATGTTTTGTTTGCCAAATAACAAACAGTTGCTATTTGGAAGTTGTCAAACTTCAAACGTATGTGGCCTCCTTAAGGCGTTTTAAATTTATAAGAAAAACTTTAAAAATTGCAAGCTATGCGAGCAAGACAAAAAATTACAGAGATTCTTTTAATATTTTGCAAGGCAAGAGTTTCAAATTTTGCAAGATATCTTGTCTCTGGCCAACATTATTCCAGATATGACGAAAACTGCCAAAACAGTAGAATGTTACAAATACATATGTCCAAATAATAGTCGCAACCATAACAATGCTTAGGTATATGAAAGACAATTTCGATGTGCAGAAGATAAACTAAAAATGCAGAGTGTTCTATTTGAGATAAAAAAGTTATAGGCTGTTTGTCAAAATGTATTGTTATAAATACGGATAAATTCAGGGCCTGATTGATTTTTGAAAAATAAGACAATTAGTTCCTATGAACCTTGGGCGTTTTTCGTTTTCAAGATACAAGGCATTGAAAATACTTTTTTAGAATGCAGTTTTCGGTCCATAAAATTCGACCGAATAAACCGAAATTTTGTTATGTGTGGTTTCTGGGGATGCTAAATGCTCTGGAGTTATTCATTCTAGGCTATTTCATACAGGGCGTTCACTGCAGTACTCCGCATGAACATTTTAGGTCCTAATTTTTTTGAGGTTAATCTTTTTGCCCCTTTTATCACTCACTGTTATGGTAAATTTTATTCTAAACAAATAAGGTGCTCTCGTAGAAATGCTAAAATTTGCCCGTTTTCAAGAAAAACCAGGCATAGTGTGCCAAAGTCAAGCAGCTAGTATCCCAAATTGTGTTTTTTATTTCTACTAGGCTTTGGCACCTACCTAGTTATTATTACTATTAGTTTTATTAATGAAACCCAAAATCAAAGTTATTATTTCAATGGTAAAGATAAAAAGTACTTAATGGTTAGTTTATTTCTGGAAATGTTTAACACATATTGAATACAATTGAAAAAAAAACAACAACAAGAATAACTAATTATTATTGACAGAAAATTAAAATTTAAGCCACTTAAAATCAGAATAAGTGTTCGAAATGTCCTCCGTTTGCAAAAATACAACAATTTGAGATACTAGCTGCCTGGCTTTGGCGGACTGTGTCTCATTTTTCTCAAAAACGGAAAAATTTTAGCACCTAGAGCAGGTCCTTTTTTTGTTTAGAATAAAATTTGTCATAAGAGCAAGCGATAAACGGGGTAGAAAGATTAATCTCAAAAAATTTAGGACCTGCAGTGAACGCCCTGTATGATATAGTCAAATGTTAATAAGTCCAGAGCATACCCAGAAACCACACATAACAAAATTTTAGTTCATGCGGTCGAATTTCATGGCAAATAGGACCGAAACTAGATTCTTAAAAAAATTTTCCAACGCCTTGCATCTTGAAAACGGAAAATGATACGCCCATGGTTCATAAAAACAAATTGAAATATTTTTTGAAAATTTATGCTAGTGTTTTTCAGAACATCTTGCATAATAATTTATCAAACCAGGTATGTTTTTCCTTTTGTAGTAAATTAGATTAAATTTTTATATTAGATAATATAGGTTTGACTATGGTATCAAATAACATACATATGATTTCAATAATAGGAATTGCAAGAAAGTTAAATACCTTTCCAATACAGTAAAAAATCGATCTCATAGTTTTGCGCGACCGGACTGTACTGATCAACGGCTCTGTATAACTAATCCCACCCTTGTAATTATTAGGAGTGTCAATTGATGCCAAATGCTCGGCGTCGACCTGTCAAACCTCAATCGAAACAGCAGCTAATTATTTCCCCATTAACAATTCATCACTCTCAGATCGCCGGAATGAACGATTCGCCTAATTGAGACGCTCAATATAAAAAGTGTCAATAAAAAAACCATCAATAAGAACCCCTTTACGCGGGGGCGCCCGAAAATTGATAAGGGTTGAAATTGGATTGACAGGAAAGGAGAAAAATCGCTCAGACCGCGCAGCCAATTGACCCGAAAATTCGGCCTTAAGACCTCTTGAATAAGGAAGGCGGAGGGGCGTTGAAAAATAGCGTCGATTTTTCCAGCCGGTTAGATTCGCTTCCTTAAAATTTTCGCAGTTCGTGTCGGTAACAAGCTGTGAGGAATGATCCGGTGTCGATACCTGACTGGAATAAATTTAAATTGAGTCTGGGGTGCTTTAAAAATAAGGTTATTGAATGAGGCACACTGGGAAAAGAATTATTTGTGTAGACTGCCAAACATGCGTCGATTCCTTGTCATATACAATTTGTTATTTTAAAAAATGTGCGTTTTTGACTATCTTAAGAAATCTAACGTGCCATTTTAGATGTCATATCGGAAAACTATTGTAAGGGACATCTGAAATAATTGTTTTTCTTCCCAACGATTTATTTACACTGTTGAAACTTCTTCTGAACCGGTATTTTTGATTCTACTCATTCAGCCATAAGACGTTGAAATAATAAGTACCCCTGTATATTATTCATTGCATTTTTTTGAGATTAACTTTTTCGATATATTATAATTTGTTTTTGAATACCTGTTTAATTTAGAATGTTTTTTTTCCTCTCAATTTTTTTATTAGTACAGTTTTTGAGTAAAAAAAATAAAGTTTATGACCCTACACGCACATACATATAGTTGCGGTAAGAATTTAGACGACTTACGTCACAGTTGGCGTTACGCAATTGATTGTATTTATCAATATAATTTTCGATAGTTTATCACGTTAAAACCAATCATTTTCTGTAATTTAGTGTCATATACGGGGTGTTAAAAAAAGAGTGTAAAATATTTCAGGAGATAATAGTATGAACCAAAATAAGTAGAAAAGTCTTAAAAAATATGGGTCCGCAAAGTAACGGTTGCGGAGATATGGACCACTATTCGTTTTTCAAACATTTTATTTTATTAGGAATAAACCGACAAAGGAAGCTTTTAACAAACAAAAAACAAAGTTACAGAAGATGTTTAAAGTGCCCTCCGTCCATTTCCAAGCAGGCACGACATCTTCGTCTCAACGATATTTGAACTCTTTCGAAAACACCCTCCTTGGTTTGGATTTCTTGACACTTTTGATTAATCCGTAGCTGCAGCTCTTTCAGGCTATTTACAGGAGTCCCATACCCAAATGTCTTCAAATATCCCCAATGTCAGGATGTACATCGCAGAGGCGACTCTACGTGGTATATAATCGCGTCAAGAATTTAGACGACTTACGTCATACGAACAAATGAATAATTCATAATATTTTTATCAAACTATTTAAGAAACTGCAACTGAGAGTAATAAAACGATACCCTCTACACTAAATGTTTGCTTTATACAGGGTTAACTATGACTTAGTACAAATATTTTAAGAGGGGATAGGGAAAAATAAGAATTAACGGAATCACCCTTCAAAAAAATTCCAAACTTATTTATAAAGCCAAAAAAAAATTTTTCGATATTATTTTAAATCCTTATTTAACGCCGCCAATGCTTGTTGGTTGCATACTCTACAAGCATGCAACAGTCGCTCATTAGTCTGTGTCACTGTCATGTGTCATGTCATAATTGAATTCCTGTGTTTACGTTGTAATTTTGTGTTCTTCTGCAGTTTTTAGTGCCTTATTTTAATTTTTAAACTTTTTATAGTTATTAAATAAAGATATTTGTGTTGGGTGCAGATAATTTCCTACAATATAGTTCGCCGGTTTGGTTTTCTAGGTTATGGGACAAGACGCGGTTACATTAAACGTCTATTATCCTGTTCTATTTTGTTATAATAAATTGTAATCTAATCTATCTAATTGTACCTACGGCATGTGTATTTTATCGGTAGTTTGTGGCTGTAATGAGCGAATATGTAGTAACTGTTACCTATCTATCAGGTATTATTACTATTAAGAATGTTAATTTTCGTTTCTACATTTAGAAATGCTGCAAAAAACGACGATGGTAGTAGATATTGTTGACAGCTGTAAGTTTTATATATGGGTCTAAGCCATCTCAGTCGATTATTATCATAGGCGCCGAGTTTCCGTAGGAAAAAAGGGTTTTGCCCCATTTTTAAATATCGAGCTAAATTTTTGGAATAATTTTTTTATTGTCTTTTAGGCCTCCCTGAGCACGTGGTTAAATTTTTGTACTTAGTCATAGTTAACCCTGTATATTGCACTAAATTGAAAAAAATTGTTTTTAACGAGACCAAATATCGAAAATTACGTTGACAATAAAGACAATTGCCTAATGTCAACCATGACGTAAGACGTCTGAATTCTTGACGCGAGTATAGAGATAGATAGAATTATACATATGCATTTGTCAGAAAAGGATAACAATGTATCTTCATATTGTTACGAGAGCTCACCTACCATTTTAGTTTGTTTATGTTCCTGTTTACATTAAAATTTATATTTTTTGTGATGCCTTTATTTTGACGTTTTCTGGGACATTCTCGGCCACATTCTATTTGATTCTAGAGACCGCCTAAAACTTCTAGAACCCTAAAAACCTATATAAGCGGTTCGGTTTCGCTGACACGAGTCAGTTTATATTGAGAAGCCGAACGCGAGTGACAAACGTCAAAGTAAAGCGTTGATAGTTGTGAAATTTATTTGAAGGATATTTCTTATATAATCAAGAGTGACAATAAAGTTTGTTTGTCTACGTGACGTGTTCCCACGCACAGTCTACATTGAGGTTACAATATATACAGATCAGCTGTACGTCTGTTTCATGCGTTGCCACATTTCCTTTAACAGTAAAAATATCTACATTAATTAATTCTAATGATATTTAATAAAACAATAAAACTGAATAAAAAAGTAACTAAACATTAAAGGTTTACTTGGTAATATTAAATTTCTTAGGTAAACATGAAATAGATGTTAAAATCTTCTAATTATTGAGAAATTTCTGAACTAGATGTGAGAACTTTATTCGTTTATCAGGTCAATCAAATGTTTATAATTTGTAGATGTTAACTTCTTATTAGTGTAGAAACACCCACTATATGTCACTTTGGGTGAATATATCATGTTGATTCTTTTTATAATATATTTTTTTCATTTGTTTCGATTTCTCCGACAGCTGGCATTTATTATTTTTAATTTATCGTGAGAAGAACCGATAATTATAATCTTCCTTTCTATTCCAAATTTACCCTTTTCTGAGTATCGTGAAACTAGACAAACAGTAAATCAACTCTCCAATAACTTCGGCAAACTTAACCCCGCCGGTCCCAATCATTCGGGCCAGATATCGAACCGAGAGGGTATCGGAAGCGAATCGGCCGAAGCCCTCCATGCGTCCAACAGGTGGTTTATTGTTCGGAAAAAAAAGCAAATCCCATTTCAATAGCCCCGATCTAGTCACCTAACAAACAATTGACAGTCGAGAACATTAATCAAACTTCCAGCTGTAAATTGGAAAGCGCGCCATGTAAAAGAGGGAAATCGACACGGATCGTCGTGTTATTTTTATTAAGCGATGTTTATTTGGTCGCCCCCGTTTCTCGTCGAATAGAATTTCGGGAAAATAACGTCGTATTGTCTCTTTTGTGCTTCAATTTGTTTATATCCGAAATGAAAAATTGATGCATGGAAATTAATGAGACGTGAAAATTGATATACAGACATCTCTTTCCTGGAGAAACTCGCTTAAATTGTTGTACTAAATTAATATTTCTCATGTCGTAAACTAAAATTAGTTGGTAGCTATTTTTGTGGATCAAAGTGTCATTTATCTAGATTCAATTTGTTACGATGGTAATTTGAGGTGGTACTAAAAACGCCTGTATATCAAGCTCCTTAGGTTTTTCTGGGTTGGCCCTAGCTCAAGAAGAAGGGAGTGGGTAAATTAATTATAAATTACTCATTTAGCGCCACCCGTTTTACAACCCGATGTTAAATATACCTTGAACTCTAAGGAGTTTATTTATACCTTACAAGAATTCACAAAACAAAAAAAAAACGGGAAAAGGGCATCTGAACTGATACACAAAAATTCCTAAAATATTTTAGTTTACTAAAATGAATTTACAAACTATTTCAGTTTACTGGAATGGGAGGAAAAGCGACAAATCGATATATCGATCTAGTCGGTATATTATACTGTATAATATAAATAATAATACCTAGTAGTAAAACCTTCGCTATAGTACTATAGTTCGGTACACATATAAATCATAAATGGCGTGTAACTTTAGGATGCTATATAGTATTTTAGGTGGAATCGAAAGGACTCAACTAAAGTTATAGATGAAAGGATAAGTAGTTATTAATTGCTAAATTTAAAGATATAATCCAAAATGAAAAGATGGTTATATCATATACAATTAAGACATACTTAATATAAGTATGTAAAGCAGTATCTCAGTATACTTAAGCTAGCGAAAATCTGTAAATATATCTGAATAACGACCAAATATGGCAAAATATTTTTAAATAGTGGTGTTCGAGATGTCCAACAGCATGTTAGATCTTAAATTAGGCTTATCTGGTTTTTGACAGGAGTGCCTCAAATTTCACAACGTCCAGGGGTTGGTTGACAGGCCCTCGGACTATGGGACAGTGTCCCGTTCACCACGGTGGTCCACGCTACCAATCTGCCCCGTATAATCGACAACAAGCAGGGGATGATGGTAAACGTGCGACGAGAGATGTCAGATCATAGGTTCACGATGTGAAGGAGGATGAATCAAAAATAGGAGGCCTAGATCAAATCATGTTTATAAATATTTAAGCTAAACAAAGTAGATGCATTTTAATAACAAAACGAGATGAGATTGGCATTACCTTTGATCTAGGGCGGCCTCGTGGTAGAAGTCAGAGACTTATCTGGTTTCCAACTTTTGGGAATGAATTTAACACAAAGTTGTATCACTTGCAATAAACACTATTGCCAAATGAGTTTACTTCCCAAATTATAGCATCAAAATCTGCATAAGCGTTAAATTTTTATGGTTCACACACCAACGTGCTAAGAAAACGAAAAATACCTCCTCCGAAAAACAGCCAAGCAATCGCCGCGAAAAAAGTGCTTTTTTGATGATAAGCGACCAAGGAACCTATGCTATAAAATCAAATACGCTATACAGGGCCGTATATTTAACTCTTACCTTTTTAAAATTTTCTATGAATTTATTATTTATTATATACTCAAATTAATTATTTAATCTAACCTAATCTAATACTAAACAATGAATGAAACTGTAACAAATTTTTTGCTTTCTGATTTTTAACTGTTCATTTAACTTACTTTCAGTCAGTCAATTAAGCGATTCAAATCTTGATTATAGTCATCTTATACAGCTTCTGTTTTCAGTCTAAGGGGGGCAAGCTATAAAAGACTAAAGTTTATTTTAGTCTGAACGCACTTCAGTTTCTTGATAAGTTATTTTATTTACAACCATATGTAATGTTGATATTTCGAACTTACAATAAATTCCAAAGAAATATATTCCTGACTATAAATACTCAATACTCTTGAGTGATAGGTTTTTTATGTTGGAATTTCGATGTAAACCTTATTTTCCACGATATTAATGTCAGTCAATTTTATTTTTCTACAATTCGTCACTTCGACATGCATCTGGTAGACCAATTATGAGTACATCAGGTGCATTCTTCAAAAACGCCGTAATGTTCTGGAGAAAGTTCTTGAATTTTTGGATACATAGATTTTGTTTCAAAAATGCCAGTAACTTCGAACATTTGGAGATATCCACTTTATCTTTAATATTCAAAGTAGTACGCAACATTGAGTAAATGGACCAAAGGGTTGACGTTTTTTTTTTATTTTGGCAATTTCAATAAAATATATCAGCACAATAGTTTCAAAAACAGCTTTCTCAACTCCTTCTTGAGAGCAGCCACTCTTGAAAACATCATAAACTTTATCGCACCTTACACGACTGTTCTTAGGTAACAAACCTTTTTCCAAACTTTCAGCGGCTTCTCTCAATTGAGGAGAAGTACAAATAATTTCTTCTATATTTCGTCCTTATCGAACTGCTATTTTAAATCATATCATGCCACAGTAACCTTAGACAATGTTCAGCGATAGGCAATAAGAGTTAACCTAATTCGATTAGGCCAAGTGGGATCGCATCGAATACAGTCTAATTAACAAATGCTCGGTTAACTATGTGAGAAACTGTAAATCCCAATTACAAGTGTAAGATCCTCTGTTACATATAAACTTAATTAAATACAATATACGATACTTTTGTTAATGCGTATTATATGTAAATCGATTTGGGTGAGGACTAATTATTTCGATTGTTAGTTGAGATGCGAACCCGCTGAAGCGATTTGAAAAATTTCCATTCTTCGACCGGAACACCACTACTTTTTGATCACTATCGAGTTCAGAATAATTATACAGTGTATTTGATACGTACAAGCTCACCCGGGGGAGGCCGCGCTCGGCTATAGGAAGTCGTGTGGATGAACTGAAGAGGAAACTATGACTGCTTCATTGTAATAAAAATGTAGTTAAACGCTTATCTTGAAATAAATACATTACATAAATGACTAATATACTGTATTGTAATAGAATACCACTTCCTTATGTTGTGTTATAAATACTTTTATCCACGCCCACTATATTAAGAAGGTTTAATACGTTTATTTTTCGTGAATTAAAGGCATTTTAACATAGGACGTTTCGATTTTATAGCATTTTATTTAAAATTATTATTGGGCAAATTCCATTATCGCGGGTGCAACATTTACACTCATTTAAGGTTTCCTACTAATAAAATAATTTAAAAAAATATAAATTTATTGTTTAAAAAGCTACACTTGAACCTGTTCTCTTTTGACTCGTTTATAACCATTCAAATGAAATGGATAAATAGTCACGAGATAGGTTTAGTGTGCCATCGCGGGTGCAACATAATCGGCATATTATCACATACATAAAATAAATAAGAGATCAAACAATGTGTGTTACTAATTGGTACTCTTCTTTGTTACTTAAGTTATTTATTTATTTTCAAATACGTCAATTCTCGCCGAAAATTCTATTAACATAATGCCATCAATTTTCTTCCGTGGTGCAATAATATCTTCAAAATGAACGTCTGCTATATCATTCACGATTTGAATGAAGTGTTTACCATCAATTTTCGTCAGAACCAGTATCCTTTCTCTTAATCTGATTTTGACCACCATTTTCAAATTTTCATCGACATTAGTTTTCCTTTTCATTAAATCTCTCCGTTTTGAATCACGAGCTCGTTATCGACAGGTATGATAATAATACCTCTACCTCTCATTCATTATTAAGCAGGCCGCATTTGCGTCCAGGAACGATTTACGGTAGTAGGCCCTAACCACCATTCAGTGCAGGAATGAGGAAAACCTGGAAAACTTCATTCATTAGAGGGGTAGTCAAACTTCAACCGGGATCAATCTCTCACATTGACCCAAGCCAACACTTTTCCACCCTACCATACCCGCAGAGGGGATGACAATCCTCTCTACGAATATAGCTTATATACGGTCTACTGGCCGCGGGGGTCGAACCCACAGCGATCTAGTCACCTCGATTCAAGTACTGACGCCTTAAATCGCGCGACGACTGACCGATCTGCAGCATTTTCATTCAGTTTTTTTTATATATTTCTATGATGCAGTCTCTTTCCGTTCTTCTCCTGTCATTTTAACCAACCTATCTATAAAAAAGTGCGAAATATTAACATAAACACTTACTAAATATAAACCACTAATAACACATAGCATAATATTACTATTCAAGGCTTGATAAATAAAAAAAATATGATAAATGGCACCTTAAAGTTAAGAATGAAACTTATTGCACCCGCGACCCGAATATTGCAATCGCGGGTGCAACCACTTTGAGTCAACGTTTATTTTAACTCAAATTACAATATGCCCTTAATTGTGATTGATTTAAGTTTTCCTTTTGTTTTTTCTTACTTTTATAAAGTTTCTAAACATTAGCACTTTATTTCTGTGAAAAAAAAAACGAACTTTCATAGCTTTTATATCGCGGGTGCAACAAACAATGGTTTCTTGTAGTCAATATTGCTTGAAAATTAATAATAAGTACTTATATGTTAAAAATATAAACAAATAAACAATGCTATCACTTTTAAGGTTAACCATGTAATCTCAAACTGTCCGTAACAGCGGTTTTGCACAAGTACTGTAAAACTGATGTTCAGTTCGCACCGAACATGCAAATGTTATCGTTTCTAAGCGCACTAAATATTAAAATATGAATTTAGGTCCGAAAAAGTAGTTTTTTTACTAAATTCATATATTTTTCATTATATTGGCACAAAAAAAAGTAACAAACACTATAATTCAGAAATTGATGTAGACAATCGTCTCCAGCGGAATCCTATTATTAACATTAACATTTATCTCGAGAACGATTTTGTCATTTTGACCAGGATTATTTGAATTCACTCGATAAGGACTGGAGAGGCCCACAACTTCGCCAGAAATGACCTGGATTTTTTTCAGCAATTGCCATCTTGCTGGACAGTTAATCTTCAATATAACTTTCCGTTACTGTAGTCGATTTCCAACCACCATATGGCGGTTCACAGTAGCAATATCACCATTGGCCTGTAATGTTGTCGAAGAACGTCTCATTCTATGTCCGGTAAAACTTTGTCGAGGAGTCCAAGAACTGCAGCCACTTTTGAAAAATTTTCGAATATATGTTGATGTCTACATGTTGTGCAGTACAATTTCCAGCCACATATCTCAAGAAAAATATCGATGTTTTATTTGGATTAAAAGTGTTTCTTTGTCTGGCAATTTTGCATCAGTTCGGCTACGCACCGCTTCGCCTGGCAAATACAAAATTTGCTCGTCACAAAAGGGACACTTTTAATTCTAATATATCAATATACTCTGCATCGTCTACAGAAAGAACTCTTTTTTGATTGAAATGATAGTGGTATATAGGGAGGCTACTAATAAACATCTGTAAGTAGTAAGTAAAAAGATATTAATTATAAACGGGTTAAATTTGAACACATTGGCAATCGACATTGCATCCATTGTATGGAACCAGTATTTTGAACATATAAAATGTGCAACACCGTACGTACTAAGCCTAGAGGTTCTTAGAACGACTTAGACCACTAGGTACCTCACAATCGTGGTTGAAGGCAGGCGGAAACACAGACACATCAATTCGTATCACAGGTGAGCTGTTTTTTATTGAAGACGTTAGACAATTCAACATGCAGCGGATGTGCCTACTGCGATACTTATTTCAAAAGCTCGAGCTTAACTTGAGGCCATCTATGATGATAACGTTATTATTTACTACGTCAGTTGCGAATGGGTAATTATTTCAAGACGAGCAAGCTAGTACATGGTATGTACTTGATGGGTCGCTGATTTTTTGACATGAACTAGTGTGCAGTTAGAGGTAGATAAATTCAACATTAGGATGGTCTGTTGCTGCCGTTTATGGCACTAGAAGCTCATTGGGAGTGATGGGTTATTTTTTCTAGCAATGGAAATATTTTTTCAAACAATTGAATTTTATTCTATCATAAGTATGTATGTACTCAGTGGTACTACCTAAATATATCTGTTAAATGAAATTGATATTTAGTTGTTTATGGTTTACTAAAATGTTATTTGTTTTTAAGTTTCCTATTGGAAAATGTAAATGTAATGTAAAAAATAACTAAAACTAACTTTGTTAAATATTTTATTTATTACTCATTTGAAAACGTCAGTTTATCAAAACATCGTATTAATTAAGTTTATTTTTACAACTTACTAACTTGTAAAATTTGTACAGGTTAACTGTTGATTTTACAAGTTAGTAGCATTATTTACGTTAGATAATTCTGCATTATTTGTATCATATATGGTAAAATCATATCGAGAACAACCGTAAAGCCCGAATATTGCTACAATTTTTGCAAGCAACCAATGGTGATCTTGGCCTTTTTGGAATATACGAGGGCGGTTCAATAAGTACTTAGCCTCATTGCCCGATGGCGCCACTATCGCAAGAAAAATTTACTACCGTATAGTACATTCTCCTAGACGGCTATGGTCAAAATTTCAGTCGGATCGGACTCGTAGTTGTTTTGACCGCATATCGAACCGGGCGTGTCCGCGGATTTTAGAAAAATTTAAAAAGAGAAATATCAGTCGGTAATTCGATTCTTGTTTTTGAAAGGAAAATCGTGCAGTGAAATCAAAGAGCGCTTGGATGCTGTGTACGGTGACTCTTCCCCTTCGATGGCTACCGTCAAAAATTAGTTTAACGGGTTTCAACGTGGTCTCACGTCTGTTTTTGATGAGCCACGTCCAGGTGCCCCAAAAACTGCTACCACGGAGGATAACGTGATAAAAATCAACGATCTCGTATTGGCAGACCGCTCATTAAAGACGCGCGAGATAGCTGAGGTAGTAGGCATCTCAAAAGATTATGTGGGTTATATCCTGCATGAAATTTTGGGCATGCGAAAGCTGTTGGCGCGATGGGTGCCAACAACACGTGCAACCATGAGACCACTTCAGAGCAGTATTTAACGCGGTTTAAGCGCAATCCGAAGGAGTTTCTGCGTCGTTTCGTGACCGTTAACGAAACATGGATCCACTGGTACACACCAGTGGACTTCACCCGGCGAACGTGCTCTGAAGAATACCTATCGGCCGGAAAGGTGATGGCTACCGTTTCCTGGAATTCACAAGGTGTGATTTACATCGACTATCTGGAGATGGGCAAAACGATCATAGGGCTGTACTATGCCGAATTATTGAGCCGATTCGACGCTGAATTGCAGAAAAACTGCCCCATTTGGCGAAGAAAAAGTGCTCTTCCACCATGACAACGCACCGGCTCACACCTCCGACCTCGTCACGGCCAAATTGATCGAATTAGACTACGAACTGCTGCCCCATCCATCGTACTCTCCAGATATGGCCCCGTATGACTTCTCTTTGTTTCCAAACTTGAAAAAGTCACTCGCCGGGCAGAAATTTCAGTCGAATGAGGAGGTCATCGCCTCCACGGAGGCCTACTTTGCGAACCTCGAGAAAATTGATTTTTCAAACGGGTTAAAGAAGTTGGAGCAGCACTGGGTCCGGTATCGAACTAAAAGAAGACTATATTGAAAAATAAATCGCCACTTTTCCAAAATTTTCGTTTTTTTTTGTAGGCTAAGTACTTATCGGACCACCCTCGTATATAACGCTCAGTCTCAGTCGATGCTTATCATAGACGCCGACGTTCCGCAGGAAAAGAGGGTTTTGACCCATTTTTTAAATATCGAGCTAAAATTCTGAAATATTTTTTTTATTGTCTTTTAGGCCTCTCGGAGCACGTGGTTAAAATTGTTGTACTTAGTCATAGTTAAGCATGTATACTACTAGAAAGCTTGGTTCCTGTTCAGTTGAACGAATGAATTACACTTTTTTAACAAAATCATAAAAAGCAAATTGTGTTAATGTATAATCTCTGTACCTCTAACGGTACAAATAATATCTATAAAAGTTAAAAAAATTTGTTATACTAACACAATCTATTGTGTTAAACCTGTAACACGTTGTTACATATGAAATATAGTTACATTAAGACACAGGAGTGTGTTCTTTTGTGTTAAAATATGTATTTGTTAGGTTAGGATAAATACTCGTAAATATGCACTTGGTTCATAGTACGCGACGGACGCTGCCAAATCATTTGCACCAACCCGCAACGCTGGGAATTAAATCTGGAGCACCATTCATCATCCCAGGTACTGAAAAGCAATAAAATAACGCGGAATCAATTGCGAGTCAACAGCAAATATCTGTTTCAGATCGCGAAACAAACAATAAATAACGAACATTCGTTCGGAGGTAAATATCGAGCTCCTGATCGCGGAGCTCCGCGCTTGTTTTCCACGGCTGGCTCGATATTCCGCTCCGTCGATGTTTCAATTTTCAAGTGTCTATTATTCCCGATTCATAAACAGCTTTTAACAAGTCAATTGGTTTATTTCCAGCCGCGCGTTCAACAACTTATCGGCGGCTGTTTTGGCGCGATTTTGAGCCTTATGGACGTGGCGTTTTGGAGTGGAGTTGGCGGGAAACGCGGCCCGTGATTTATTTTCGTTTTCTGTCAATTACAATAAACACTTCTGATGCGATTTTCATAGTTCAATGGATTTACTGCGTGCGGCTGCGGTGGAGTTGTCTTTGAATTATCGCGCAACGGATCGGGTTCGATGGATCGCGTAGTTTTGTTCGAGTACTCGAGAGTAATTTGCATGTTTTCCGCTGTACGTGAAGAGTTTTACATTCGGTTTGTATTGGGGGAAACGGAAGCGATTTGAGAGGTCTGATGATCGTATTGTCGTACAGTTCGGCAACACTGTTTTAGCAATAAAATCACAAGTAAAGCATGAAACATTTTGATTAAATTGTTATTCAAAATTGACACAATTAGTTCCATATGAGTCCGTACTCAATTGTGGGGAAATAATAACACACTGGGGAGATTGCATGATTTTTGCAAATACTTCTTAATTCAGCATATAGCTCGAATAAAAGGAAAAATGTGGTGTAGGGCGATGAAACGCGGCGAAAGGAAGCAGTGCAATATTCTTTGTTTGTGAAGACCATTTTAATGTAAAATTAATTGGAAATACAGGTAGATTTACTCATCGAAAATGTAAAGAATCAATTAAACTTTTCTATTAAGCTACCATAATGTATACAGAGCGTTAGAAAATCAATGGTAAAGTAAACTTACATTTTTTCTTATTTATTGTATTCAACGCCTCATTCCGATTCCAAATAACATGTTCTGTATTTGCTCCTACCACTTACGTGACGTAGAATATTATTTGAGGCATTCACAAAATTTTGCTATCTAACTTCACTACATTAAATTACCTGTTTTATTCTGAAAACATAATAAACAAAAGTAATAAAATAAGGATTTTTTAAAAATGTTTAAGGAGAAATTAAATCAGTAGTAAAGAACAATAAAAAATTATTAAATTAATTAAAAAATAATAATAAATGTTAACTATTTTTCAATTTGAAGCACGTATCGTTCAATGTGAAATCAGATCAAGTAAAACCATGTATCTGGTACTTACCCAACAGCACTGTCGCTGTAATTGTCACAAGCGTATCTGCAATGTATACAAAGGAATAAGTTACGTTTAACAATACCGTAATCGTCACATCACTTTTAACAATTATGTCATTACCTGAACACTATTTATACTATGTATCTATGGCCCACCAATGCCACAAAGATACAAGAAACAAACGCCTATTTACATCACCAACATCGTAACCTGCTTCGGTCACGTGGTTTTGTTTACATTCTATGGCAATTTATTAATGTTAATATTTTAATTAGTATGTGATTATTGCCGCCAAACCCGTGTTTTGCCATTTCCATATGTTTTAAACATATCCTGTACTACATTTCAAACAGCATTTGTTGAGTAATATTCACCAGGCTGATCTGATAGCAAAATTAATCTTTTATAGTCAAAATTTAATAACGTTTGAATTAACTTACTAAATTATGTGTTAGTACAATCACAAAACTGAGTCAATATTTTCGTTGATCCAATCAATACTGAGTAGATACATAATCGAAATGAATAAATTTTGTATTACTTTATCTAATGTTAGTATTGTAACAAACTAAAAAGGATGATATTTTTTATTATACTTTGTTGGTTGCTTATACAAGTTTGATGAACATTAAACCTATATTATGAGTAACCATACCATGGTAATAAATAACAGATGAAACCATTGAAAGCTATACACCTTTATCGCGATTCGGCGATAACCGCATTTTGCTAACACGGAATTCTAGGAAACAACTACTCTGCGGACTAATGCTTCGACCAGCATTGAAATTACGTCTGAAACAAATATAGCAAACTGCTAAAGTCACTCGTCAGGCTTATTAGCTCTCATCAGGATGCCATAGGTGAGGTAACCGAAGAATAACAACTATTTTACCATGAAGGTATCATGACTACACGGTGTAGCAAAGCTACTATCGGTAGTGGTTTCATGACTAATTAAATTTTTTTGTACAATGCACATTTTCTACACACATCTCTTCTAAAATATTTCAAATCTAGGCATTTGTTCGTCATGATTAATTTTTTAGTTTAAATGTACCTATTCCAGGAAGATCTAAATCCTAGTAAAAATTTCAGCATATTATTCATTCACACTCGTCTACCTGTTGTTCATGATGAAAGCTGATGGTTAAATTATTGCTTTTAAATTTGTTTCAGATGCTGTGTTCCAACTGACCTTTCCAACCGATATTTAGAACCGGATGATTGACTGACAGGCATATACGGAAATTCCAGTCATATTTTATAGAAAGCAGGTAAGTCACAACAACACATCTGTTTGAATATATAAAGATGTATGGTTATAAAAAATTAAGTATATTTTTCAAATACAATAGACATGACATATTTATTTCTAGCTGGGTGTTTCAAATTCGTTTTGAAATAGCCTTAATTACGATTAAAAAATTTGAGATACTAAAATTTGCCACAGTTATAGCACCATCTACGATCTTCTGTACCTATTTATTAATTTCATATCTACTGTATGTTTTATTACAGCACTTATATTAGTGTTTTCATGTATTTTTTGAAAAAAAAGCCAGACAATTTATGCTATTAAAAAAACTTGAGAAAAACAAAACACTTTTCGAAATTTTTATGGACGAGTTAATTCGACTGAACCAGACTAGACTAGAACTACTTTAATTAACCGACACTTAGATGCTGTCACGTATTTTCTTACTTCTTCTTCTACTGCCACGTCAGTGGGGTTATTTACCATTTTTTACTACATTTTCTGAATGATTTTGTAGTTTTAATGCTATCTGAAAAAAATATAATTTTCTGATATCTCTAAAGCCTTTAGAATAATTCGAGAACATGATTCGCATAAATCGCTGTGTAACGTCCTACAGCATGCCGGGTTGGGCTCGCTATCATGTACTTGCATTTAAAATACGAAGCGAAGGGGGACGTTTTTATTTCAGTTATGGAAAATTCAAATATTGAAGGTGTTATTAAAGACACAAAACAATTAAACTTTAGATATTGTATTGTACCGTAATGTTACAATGTACAAAAATAAAATGCCCAGATAAATTTGTTATTTGCAAACACGGAATTCCAGGAAACAACTACTCTGCGGGCTAATGCCCCGACCAGCATTGAATTACACCTGGAAAACCTATAGCAACAGCTAGAGTCATTCGTCAGAAGCCCACCAGACATATACCGGTTTCGAGCTTATTAGCTCTCATCAGTATGCCATAGGTGAGGTATCCGACGAATAATCCTAGCTGTTTAGTCTGTCTAACCCGACAGAAGGGACCATGAGTACGCGGTTTAGAACTGACTACATCTATCTATTTGTTATTTGTTTATTCCGGAATCCCAATATGCACAACTTTAGCAAAAAGTAATGAAGCGCGATATATTTCTTGGGGTCACAATCCAAGATTTTATTTGATATTTGAAATTTATTACTGATAGAATCTTCGACGTCGGCCACGGTCGAATATTTCCATCCTCCGTGTTGCTTCAAACTACATAATCGCCCCCGCATTAGCAAGAGGTGTAGCTGTAGTTCTCCGAAAAAAATTACCAGTATAGACATCGAAATTTGGTAATTTCAAGTAGGTATTTTGCTATTCAGTTATGTATCTTTCCAATACAATTTATTCCAACATCTTTTATTTTTATACTTAAGAAACAATCGGCGACTGGTAGGATAACTTGGTCGAAGAGCAGCATATTTTCGATAAATGTCAATATAATCTAAATTTGAAACTGTAAAAATTCGTATCGAGTACTTTAACAATCAAAATGGAATTTTTATCTTGTATGTCATCGACCGTCATTTTAGTAAGTTCATCACGGCGGCAAGCACCCGAAATACCCAGTATTAAAACGACCTAAAAGGAAATCATTGACAATGTTTAGTAATTTAAAAAACACATAAAACAATCATTATAAATGTACGTTAACCATCAAATAGATTTCTTACGATAATTTTCAACTGACAATTTTTTTCAAACATGGAACCAACTTGGTAACTGCCGCCTCGATTTCTCCGGTAAAAGATTTGAAATTACCGAATTGGCTGCATTTATCAAATAAGATGGAGTAACTGCTTAGTTCATCTTCGGTCAAAATTTTCATTATTTTACAGTTAAAAATATCAGATACTACAAAACTGACACTAGCAAAATGTCACTTTCAAATAATTATTGTTGTCAACAATTGCCATTCTTTTCCACAGTTGCAGTGATTACTTGATTTTGAAAAACATTTTAAGCCAGTTCCACAATATTTTTTTGTATTAAACTAAACATTACTAAACTTATTTTAGAATAATTTTAAGGGATATACATATTTTGACGTTTGTAGAAAAATTTTATTTGCAACACGTGCGCGAACTACTTTGATCTCGACTAATTTTTGAACTCGGGTTACTATACATCCTAAATGCTTCATAAAAATTGAGCATATGGTGTGATGAAAGGACACAAAAGTTCTGCTCACAATACTGTTCTCCTTTTCCATAGAATTGTGCGAATTAAGGCTACACAGCTAGTGCTACCTACATATACATATATTTAAGTCTTAGTACAGATATTGAGAAGAAATATATAAACTCTCGGCTGATCGGTCTAAAAGAAGAAACTACGAATATTATCGCATTAAAGAGACCACCAAAAGCTCACTTAGAACAATGAAACGTAGAATCGAACGTTTATTAAGCAAATGTTTACAATGCTGGGGTATATTCGTAAACACCGACGGCGCATTTAGGTAGAGCACCAGACGGGGTTCATATACACATATATATTTTGAAAGATCTGTATCGGAGAGATCATAAAACGTCTATAGACCACCCACTCGCATGCATACTCGAACATTATTTTTACAGCGCCGTACAAAAAATCCAATAATTAGGAGCCATGTGCGAAGCAGGCCGGGACGCGCGCCAACCGGCGACCTCTGTCGTCCCAGAATCGCATTTTTAAATTGATGAATGATGTGAAATGTCCAGCTTTGTATAATCTGACATCTTTTTAAATAACCTCATATAATTTTCAAGTTTTCTGCCAATTTTTTTCATATTAATACATGATGTTGCATTCGTAATAGGATACAACTAATGGGCAATTGTGCATGTCAGAATAAGGAAAACAATACAAATACAGGGTGTTAAAAAAAGAGTGTAAATATTTTAGGAGGTAATAGTATGAACCAAAATAAGCAGAAAAGTCTTAATAAACATGGGTCCGCAAAGTAACGGTTGCGGAGATATGGACCACTATTCGTTTTTCAAACATTTTATTTTATTAGGAATAAACCGACAAAGGAAGCTTTTAAGAAACAAAGTTACAGAAGATGTTCAAAGTGCTTTCCGTTCATTTCCAAGCAGGCACGACATCTTCGTCTCAACGATATTCGAACTCTTGACATTTTTGACTAATATGTAGCTGCAGCTCTTCCAGGCTAAACAGGAGTAGGTACCCTAATGTCTTCAAATATCCCCAAACAAAGAAATCTAGAGGGTTCAGATCAGGCGATCTTGAAGGCCACAAAACAGGTCCGGCCAGGCTTTCTACGTCACTGGTGATACTGAGAATATTTAAACATACTGAGTAATTAGACCTAAAATATATCATTATAACCTAGAACTAATGTCATTTTATCACCAAGGGTTTCCAAATAAATACAAAATATAATAAAAATTTCAAAATCTCACCCTGTAGAAGGATGCTAGTAATACCTGAGACATCCTGTATATAGTCGACACAAATGTCTTTATTTAATTACTATAAAATGTTTAAAATTGAAAAAATAACTACTGAAAACTGAAGAAAAACATAAAATCACAAACGTAAACATACGGGGTTTCTATTATGTCAGCAAATTGTTACTGGTTGCCTAACTGTCTAAATGTCAAAATGTGCTCGCGATTGAAGGGCCACCAGAGTCAGGGGTTTAATATGGTCTCAAAAAAAGTTTTTTTTGCTTTATATGTAAATTTGGAAATTTTTTGAATGGCGATTCCTTAATTCTTATTTTTCCGCTCTCATCTTAAAATATTTTTAGTTAGTCATAGTTAACGCTGCATACATACGAAAATGTTTCCTAAAATAAGTAGTTTTATTTATTTTAATTATATATTATTTTTTTAAATTAAACTAATTTAACTGAATAAGCAAAATGAATCACAATAGGCCGAACACGAGTGTAGGATAACGTCTTGCTATAAGAACTCGAATAAAAAATCTCTAAAATTAATTTTCAAACACTGACACCAGGAAAATCGTAAAAAGTTGAGATATGTTATATAAGAAGTTTGCAAGTGAGCACATACCATGTACCTACCTGTGTATTTTATACACTTCAGGTTTAAGATACAGAGTGGTTAAAGTTTGTTCTTTTTAGGTTATAATAAGTAAGCGGTTTTATTCCATTTTGGTGGGTGGACTCTTTATTTTGATTCCGTATATAAAAATCTACAGGGTGTTTCCAAAATAGGGTTTAAACATCCATTCAAAGTAAGCTAAAAGGTTTCTATCAACGTATGGCTGAAAATGCATCCTTTACATGCTCCTAAAGGGGTAGAAATGAAACTATTTTTTTTTCTGTTATTGAAAAAAAGTCGAAAATAGATCTACAAAATTTACGGAATACACATTTTTCATTATTATCATAGGTATCTTATTTTGGAGGAAGAAAATAGTGGTGTTAGACCTGAAATCGTTTTAATTCAACTTTTTTACAATTTTTTCCACAAATTCATGTTCTCTTTTTTAACATTTTTACAATTTAAACAAAGACGGATTGTAAAAAAGTTGAAAAACAGAAATACGGGTCTAACACCTTTTCACCCCCCTAACGTCTATGATTTGAATAACGAAAAATGTTATGCAACATAAAAAGTTTTATAAAAGTTCCGTAAATTTTGACTTTATTTTCTACCGTTTTGGCAACACCCTGTATAGGAAAACTATATTTTATATTCTGTTCTATCTCTAAATGTTGATAAATAGATCTTTGAGATTAAAGAAACTATGTCTAGAAAATAAATAAGTGACGATCGGGAGCAACATTTTTCTGTCGTCGTTCCAGACCAGGCCTACCGTGATTATTTATAAATTTCTAATGGCTATTTGTTCAGAGCCGCAATCAAACAACCCCCGTGGAATTCCGGGAACCTTTTCTACCGCCATCGACACATCCCAGACACTAATAAACTCATTTGGCCAACAAAAGACGTCGACCGATTAAAAAGTGTTCGATACAATCCGGCAGGCCGTGACTTTCAATAATAACGTTTAACGTCGAAGTTGGCTTACAATAAACAGGATGTTTATTATTCCGCCGCTCGGCTACCTGATTTTATGACTTCATGGCAGCCTTGATCATTTATTAAGATTAAGTTTTGTTATTGTAACACAGTCAGCCGTCGTGAGGCATTAGCGCCCGATAAAAAAATAAATAGGAAGGACGGCCGTCTGGGCCGCGTAGTGACGTTTCGAGGGTCATAACGGTGGGTGTTTCCTGTGTACCTTCTGAAAAATTGTTGTAGCACAAATTAATATTTTCGTAGCATTTGTATAACGATACACAATATAAGTATACTATTCTCTACAACGTGGTCCACATTTGATGACCCTTGGAGACGTACTAAATTTTTCACTTCAAAATATTACGATTTAAGCCAACTTGAAAAGTTGAAATTTAAAAAGTGATGTTTTGTAATAATTACACTTTCTTAGACTGTATCAACTTAACAATTTGGAAATAGATGTTTTTGAATATGAGAAATCATAATCTGGTGTCTATATTATGTTATGTATTAGAGTTAAATATAGGTATACCTAATTTACCGTACTATAATATATAAAACATGTACTTCCAAATTTTTAAGTTGATACATTCAAAGACAGTGTCTTATTACAAAAAACACGTTTTAAATTCCGCCCTGTATCTTTTTACTATCAACATTTTATTAAGGCAATTTGGTTTAAATTGTAATATTTTGAAGTAAAAAATCTAATATATCTACATGGGCCATTACTTACAGACCACCCTGTATGTATTAAAAGTAAATAGGCATAAATCGCTTATACAATTGTAGATTTATGTTTATATGCAATTTATTGTGATATTAGCTCCAAACACAATTTGTAATATTATTTTACATATTATGCTTACAGTGTTGTAGTAATAATCTCCAAACACTATTTTACTAGAACAGAATTGTTATCAGATACTAAAACATTGTTCGGAATTCGAATATTTAAAAAATGGGGCAAAATCCTGTATTCCTTCGGAAAATCGGTGCCTTCGGTCGTTCTTTTCAGCGTGTCTAAATGTAGAAACAACAAAAAGAACATTTATATTAATAATAATGCCTGACAGGTGGTGAATTTTGTTAGCTACAGTATTTTTCATTCATTCTTTCATTCCAAACTGTCAAAACAAAATGTTCTCTCGTTACAAGTCCATCAGGATTACCCACTAACAACAGAACACAAATCGCGTACAGTTAAATAAAATGCCCATTGCTTCTAAAACAATCGAAAGAAAGGAATACTAATAATAGAATATTTTGAATGCAATCGCGACAGTCTTATTCGACGTAGAAAGACCAACAGACGAACTAGGAAAATATCTGTACGAGATGCAAATTATTTTATTTAATTACTGCAAAACGTTTAAAAGCACTAAAAACTTAAGAAAATTACAAAATCACAACGTAAACGCACAAGAATTCAATTATGACAACGAATTTTACCGTTTGGTGTTACTGGTTGTCGTACTCTCTAAGCGTTTCCTTAGTCGGCGATATTAGGGGTTTAATATATTTTCGAAATTTTGTTTAAAGGGCGATTCCGTTATTTCCTATTTTTTTTATCCTTAAAATATTTGTACCCGGTCATAGTTAATCCTGTACAAGGTGCTAAAAAAAGAGTGTAAAATATTTCAGGAGGTAATAGTATGAACCAAAATAAGCAGAAAAGTCTTAATAAACATGGGTCCGCAAAGTAACGGTTGCGGAGATATGGACCACTATTCGTTTTTCAAACATTTTGTTTTATTAGGAATAAACCGACAATGGAAGCTTTTAACAAACAAAAAACAAAGTTACAGAAGATGTTCAAAGTGCCCTCCGTCCATTTCCAAGCAGGCACGACATCTTCGTCTCAACGATATTCGAACTCTTTCGAAAACACCCTCCTTGGTATGGATTTCTTGACACATTTGATTAATCCGTAGCTGCAGCTCTTCCAGGCTATTTACAGGAGTACCATACACTAATGTCTTCAAATATCTCCAAACAAAGAAATCTAGAGGGTTCAGATCTGGCGATCTTGGAGGCCATAAAACAGGTCCGGCCCTTCCTACCCATCTATGTGGTATATGGTGTATGGTGTATGGTACTCCTGACTTTTCCAGACAGTTTATTTTGGTTGATACTATTACCTGCTTAAATATTTTACACTATTTTTAACACCCTGTATATAGAAATTAGAAATCCTACTTCCCATCTCGCTGATCGGGACTCGACTGCAGTATTTGAACTATTCGGCCAAGTTCTGGCACAAATTTTTTTTGCACTTCACTACCTGTACAAGGGTGATAACTTTAATACAATTTGTAGTAAATAATACTACTATTGTGTTCCTATAGTTTTGATAATGGTCACCATAAGTACAAGTGTTGTATTAAATACAATCTATGAATATTGTTATCTTGCACTCTACCCGCGTTTTGAATTTTGCAGCATGACGTTTATTTCAAAATATAGTAAGTAGAATTAAAAATGATTAGAGTAAATTGGAAGTAGAGTAAATTGAAGGTCAGATTCGTAATAAAACATTTAAAAAATGTTATTTTGTCGGAAATAAAATACAATTGTAGCATTTTACGGCTTAATAAAAAATTAAAAATATGGGTACACATTTTGGTATTGAATATTTTATCATTAATTCTTTCAAAAATTATTACCACCTTAAGTCAAATTATCATTAGTCATTATCAAAGTCAGTGAAAATATGATTTTGAGATAGAAAGCAGAAAAATATCACACACACTATATCTGTAAATTCTTGATTAGAATAGGGCATTTTTAATAAATCAATGTAAAACAATCCACTGTCCACGAGACGCGTTCGTTAAAAATTATTTTTAGGACTTTTTAGTTTATTTTAGAAGAAGAATTATTTTACATATTCTACGTTTTTACGATACAGACTTCTAGATAAAAGTTAAAATATATTTCTCTAAATATCTCTAAAACGTTTGAAGATATCTTTCTCGATTTTAAAAATATTTAGACTTATTTCTTCAATGGAAATTTTATTAAGGTTGATATATTTACTGCGCGTGCGTGTATCTTTTATTTAAAAAATATACAATTTGATTCTGATATGGTTAAATTTTTACATCTTCGCAGTTTAAATCCGTAAGTTCAGAATTATAGATCTAATGCAGAGTTAGTAACGGAATTACGCGTCTGGAAGATTTCCCAATGCAGATGGATTACCGCGGGTTTAATTATTATTTATCGTCGCCTTAAGAAGCTTCCGAGCGAATGATTGGGATTTTGTAAATATGTAATTTATCGATTGTTTTGTTTATTGAAACTAGAAGGCAGGTACGACTCGAGGATCGAGAGCGTAAATCAGGATTAATCGATGCAGTAGGTAGGTACATATTTCGCGATTTTTGCGTTCGAGTTCTGCGAGATATAGTGTGTCCCAACGCTTCTTGTAGCTTTTTGTAAAAGGCGCATTTTCAGTTTTATGACGCTTTCGAATGGTTTTTTATCTCGATCAAAAATTCACATTCTCACGCGCCATTCAAAAAACACTGATTTTGCTCAATATATAAATAACTCTTTTTTTGTTCGAAGAGATGGGACACTTTGCCTTAGGCGTCGTGTCTCTCACAAAATAAAATGTCATTTTTGGCACTTATATCATAAACAACTATTATATAGTGCTTTCGAAAAGTAACGAAAAAATTCATTATTTTTCAAATTGAGAAGTTTTCGAAAAAATCCCCTGGCACGTCCATATTGTTTTTAAAAAAGGGACTTTTTGACATCGACCCACATTTGTGACGTCATCGTTGTTCGAGATATGACGTCATGGACAATTTTTTTAAATAGCGACCCCCAATTTTGACCATGCGATTTGAAAGAGCGTGTCATTCAACATCACATCATGAAAAATTATGGTGTTACATAACAAAAATTTCAAGAAAACAATGTTTGAAGATTTTAAAATTTAATTTTTCACCGAAGGAAGCCATTGAGTGGCCAGTCAGATCGCCTGATTTGACACCCCTAGATTATTTCTTGTGGGGCTACTTAAAAAGCAAAGTATACGTTACTAGACCGGTTAATTTAGAAGATTTAAAAGCAAGAATTCGTCACGAGATACATCGTATACCTACCTCCTGAAGTTATTGATAATGTCCAAAAAGAATTTATTAATCGTCTCGGCTACTGTCAGGCAGCCTACTGTGCACAATTTGAACATTTAATTTAGTCGATTTTTTACGTAAAAATTCAATTTTAAAATCTTCAAAAATTATTTTCTTGAATATTTTGTTATGTAACACCATAATTTTCATGATGTATGTATGTAGAATGACACGCTCTTTCAAATGGCATGGTCAAAATTGGGGGTTGCCATTTAAAAAAAATGTCGATGACGTCATATCTCGAACAACGATGAAGTCACAAATGTGACGAAAACTTCTCAATTTAAAAAATAATGAATTTATTCGAAGGCACTGTGTTAAGTACTAAATATGTTAAATTATAATAGTAACATATACAGCTATGTTTTAAAATATACAGTATGCGCCAAAAGTATGGAATAAATTCAATAAAAACGAAACAATTATTAAATTTTATACTTAAATTAAATGTTCGAATTGCCATCCACCAACTTCTTGACAATGCGCAAGTCTGTGAAGAAATTCTTTTTGCACATTATGAATGATTTCTGGGGTAACTCTGCGTATTTCGTCCCGAATGCGATTGTGAAGTTCTTCTAAATTACTTGGTTTATTAATGTACACAATGTTTTGGTGGATGGCAATTCGAAAATTTAATTTAAGTATAAAATTTAATCAATTGTATTTGATTTTACATACCTCAGAATTGTTACTTTTTTATGAATAAAATTTACGTTTTCTAACATTCAATCGTCATTTGCTCGAAAACTTTCCTATGTAAGAGGGCAAAATTTTAGTACTGTCCGATAGAGAATTAAACGATCTTTCAGAATCAAGGAAAAAAATATGGTGTTGCCATTTAAAAAAAAGTCGATTACGTCATTACTCGAAAACAAATGACATTTGAAAATCGCATTTTACGCTAAAATATGTATTTTTTAAATTAAAAATCGACCTGTTCGAGGATTTTTCCCAAAAACTAATTGTTTCGTTTTTATTGAATTTATTCCATACTTTTGGCGCATACTGTATGTATTCTCATAGATTCAGTATGTCAAACTTTGTTGGTCAGGTCATTTGTCTTTGTAGAGAACACTATTTCTTGAAGACAGTACCTACTCTTAGAGGCATTCAATTTTTTTTCTTTTAGTTTTTGCACAAAACAATATTTGTATTTCGTGGTAGCACCCGGGATATCCAAATCTGTGTTTACAGTCCTTGCAGTAAAATATCAGTTATCCGTCCCTTGTAGGTAGAAGCATTTGCGCCCCGAAAATAGAAACAACAAATAATAATTTTATTGTCGAACTTGAGCACGATTTTTAGTGTTGGGAGCCGGTATAGCGCGCCGGCCCATCGTCACATGTTCGTTTGATAGCTTTATTTATATCCCCGGTTATATTATACTAATAATCCGGATCTCGCAACACATGTCAGCGCGTCCTGTGGGGGCGAGTACCAGTTATTGCCGTGCGATTTCCGCCAAAGATAGAGGCGCATCTTTTGAACTTCGATCGGGTTTGTTTAAATTGTTTAAACCTCCATTAAAATGCTTTTAACGGCCTTCCATGCACATGCAAATATTAATCTATCACGATTCAGGGCTTCAGTGAGGATGCCGCTGGCGGGCCTACGACGCAGCATTGGAGACAGATGGGCGCATTTTCTTTTTTTTTTGGTTATAGTAAAATCAGCGCTAGTCTGGTCTAACCATCGCAAATAAATCAGCGTTTGAAGCATTTTAAAGAATTTTCCGCACCTTTTATAACACAGCAAAAGAGGCGGGTAAAATTTTGCACGAATTTTACACTATTTTTGGTCCAAGTACGCACGGAAAAAAAGTAAATTTTTCCTAATCGAGATTTGGTAAATTTTTTCACACCTTCTTTCCTCTGCGTTGTAACTTATTTGAACACGATCCAAATTTATTATACAGTGCTTTCGAAAAGTAACGAATAAATTCATTATTTTTGAAATTGAGAAGTTTTCGATAAAATCCCCTGGCACGTTTTTGTTTTTAAAAAAGGCACTTTTTGACATACGACCCACGCAACCCCCAATTTTGACCATGCCATTTGAAAGAGCGTGTCTTTCTACATACATAGTCGTACATCATGAAAATTATGGTGTTACATAACAAAAATTTCAAGAAAATAATGTTTGAAAATTTTAAAATTTAATTTTCACAGTACTGAAAATGATGATTATGTAAAAAATCGACTAAATTAAATGTTCAAATTGTGCACCGTTGGCTGCCTGACAGTAGCCAAGACGATTAATAAATTCTTTTTGGACATTATCAATAACTTCAGGAGGTATACGATGTATCTCGTGACAAATTCTTGCTTTTAAATCTTCTAAATTAACCGGTCTAGTAACGTATACTTTGCTTTTTAAGTATCCCCACAAGAAATAATCTAGGGTGTCAAATCAGGCGATCTGGCTGGCCACTCAATCGGCCCCCTTCTCCCTATCCAACGATTCGGGAACAGCTCATCTAAATAAACACGGACAGGTGTTGTATAATTGGAAGGTGCACAGTATTGTGAAAATTAAACTTTAAAATCTTAAACATTATTTTCTTAACATTTTTGTTATGTAACACCATAATTTTTCATGATGTATGTATGTAGAATGACACGCTCTTTCAAATGGCATGGTAAAAAGTGGGGGTTGCTATTTAAAAAAATTGTCGATGGCATATCTCGAACAACGATGACGTCACCAATGTGGGTCGTATGTCAAAAAGTGCCTTTTTTAAAAACAAAATCAACGTGTCAGGGGATTTTTTCGAAAACTTCTCAATTTCAAAAATAATGAATTTATTCGTTACTTATCGAAAGCACTGTATTCTTAAACAACTGTTTTCTTTTATACTTGCCACATTCAGTCAAATATTTCCCAAAGTTTACTTTATTTTGCGATACATTTTAAATCGCATTGGAAATTATAATACATAACATTAAGGATAACAAAAATGTGCCACGTACTGCTGAATAACAGTTTTAAAAACCTGCTTTCTGAGGATTATCCAATAATATTTTTTTGTAGTAACACTTAAACATACAGATTAAAAATAAGATTACAAAATTCCTAATATTTCCGAAGAGTTTGACCAGGCTTGACTATAAAATGAATCAAAAGTAAGTCAAAAAATTATTCTACAAATAAAATATTTGAGCGGACACTGCTTGCTACAACAATGAGCGACCTCGCTGAACGTCTTCCACATGCCGCGCATACCCCCTTGGATAACAAATGCAAGGTATATAAAACAGTACAGCCTTTAAAACTATTATTTTAACAACTATTTTTCAGATTGTTGTTTACAGTTATTTATTATCTGTCAGTTTTTTTCTTTTTGTAAAGAACGTAATATTTACGGAGATAGCACGCCCATCTGTTTTGCTTAAAAATAACAAAAGAAGAACTTTTGAGACAAATGACCTCCACAGTACTAAAGACAATACTCTCTAGGAAAACCGTGATTTTTTCAGCATTTTCATTAATAACTAAACAATGGTATAACGAAACTAACTGATATTTTAACACATAATAGAATAATAGTGAGGCTATACAGGGTGATTCAGATATAATCTAAAAAAAATCGAAGTGTACAGGAGACTCTCACAAGTGCCATTTTGTAAAGAAAAAATCAAAAAGGGCAGTTCGAAAATGATTTAAAAATACACTTCTGCACGCCACTGAAAACTGGTTCACTGTAAATCCTGATAGTGACAAGGCGGTAATCTGCGACCGGACAAAAAATGGAAAGAAATGCTCAGGGAAAGAAATAAATAATATTTCATAACGCCGATTTTATACAGCAAATTTATCTGCTTTTGTCACTACTGTTATTAATTTCTAATAGATTTAATTTATGGTTTTAATTACTAAAATAGTTTGATATACCTGATGTTACAACATGTTGGGTCCGTCTTACCGTTTCTACAAACTAACAAACATGTTTCTGCTTCTTGTCTGTTTTGAACTCGTAAGTTATTGGCAGCAACTATGATACGTTTCCGTAAATCATCAATAGTATGTATCCACTTGGGTGCGATACACTTCATATTTAAATATCTCCACAAAAAAAATCCAAATGATTTAAAGTCAGGAGATCGTGGAGGCCATGGCACCGGTTTTTCTCGGTTAATCCCTTGGTGTTAATGCTTGGTCATGCTGTACATGGTACTGATATAATTGAGTCTCGTGTATGATACGTCACACTGCTGCAATAGGCCGTGGAAGTCCATCTCTTCCACGAATAGGTTTCAAATTTCCCTCGCATTGCACTCACTTCACGCCGCGGTAAAAGTAGCTGCATTTGGGAATCGTTCTGCTAAAGCATTTTCACAGCGTAATAAATTATAACGATATCCATCAACTCTGAGTTACACGTAAGCCATTTGACACTTGAAAAGCTAATGTAAACACTGGCGTCACAAATACTTAAGTGCCTACAAAAAGTAATCGGATTTCAATATTTGGAATCGCCTGTCTATAGACTACGTGGCTCAGCGATGTAAAGGTTAAAAATACTACAACTTGAATAATGTTTTACGCGGAAACTATAAGGATTTTGTAAAAAAAAATACGATATCGACTCGACATTTTTCATGACGCATCGATTCCTAAATACTTTTAGACAAATTCTAAATCACCCTGTATGTAGTCCAAATTTCAAATTTGTTCGCCCCTACGTTTTATTAATATCGGCTTCCAAATTCAGGGGTCTATTTCATTTATTGCGATAGTAGGGATGAATTCGAATTGAACAAACCTGGTATCTCGCCATTTTCTATGGAGCTTTAGCTCCCGGTAAATGAATCTCACGGAGAGTCATAAAATCGTAACAGCGTCGTCTCCGATTGCCGGCAAACAAGCAAACAAACTTTATGCCGCGTAATTTACAAATATAAAAGTAATAAATTATTGGCAATTAGCCCTCTCCGTCTGCTCGAAAACAAGCGGGCCGGTGGGGCGGAAAAAATTAATGCGATCTCGTAAATATGGTTAGAGGCAATAAATATGATAGTGCCGTTATTGCCGCAGACGCGGGAAACCCGAAAGATGTAATAAGTAGGAAATATGAAGACCAATACTGTATTATGACCATTCGGTGGTCGGGAACTGGTCAATTGCCCCTGTCTCAGCTTTTTCGTAAAGAGTAGGCTGACAGCGTAACCTTGTATTCGCCTGTTTACTTAAGAAAATTCCCCGAAAAAAAATCTAATCTCTATTAAAGTATAATAGGTATTGATTCATAAATAAAGTATATATGATATAAATATTTACATATTCTTGACATCCAAGCATTCTTATACATAATACATCACTTTTCTTTCATAAAATGATATTAAATTTAAGATTTGCTTAAAGAGTAATATTTTGTTAAAATATGAAAATATTATTAATTAATTATATTAATTTATTCTTCCTTAAATTATACAGGGTTAACTATAAGTACAAAAATTTTAACCACCTGCTAAGGGAGGCCTAAAAGACAGTAAAAAAGTTATTCCAGAATTTTAGGTCGATATTTAAAAAATGGGGCAAAATTCTTGTTTCCTACGAAAAGTCGGCGCCTATGATGAGTATCGACTGAGATGAGTGACATGGCTTATGGCTTAAATTCATAGTTGACTTTACATCTGTCAACAATGTACTACTACCATGCGGTCGGTTGTTTCTAAATGCACAAACAAAATTAACATTCTTATTAGTAATAATACCTGATAGGTAGGTAACAGTTAATCCAGTTAGCTTCAGTATTTTGCATTATTTGGTTACAAACTGGTAAAACTACATTTTCACTTCCCAACTAACATTTAAGCCTAATAGACTACTACACAAGAAAAATAATCCTGAATTGATCAAGATTTACTACTTTCCTCCATAAAGATAGTCTTCAATGTTACAAAATCTTATAATACCAAAATTTTAGTAAAAAATTTGTTAACTAAGAGTAATATAATGCCTTCCAAGTAAAATGAAATATATGTCAATTTATACAGTTCGATATTACATATTGTTTACCTATTCTATGTTTTCAAATGCTAACATTCCAATAACGTGTAAGACGAAGTTATAATTTACTAAATTTCGCCTAGAAATCTGTCTTCAATATCCAAGGATTTTTTAAATTATTACAATAGGTAAATATTTACATATTTATTACGAAATTGTAAAACTTATTTTGCCTTCAATTAGTAGTTAAAAATAACGGTAATAACTATTATTTTGCCCTATTAAATCCCTCAATTTGCTAAGTTCTATTTTTATTACAACATAAATCTATTGTCAACTGTGTTGATAACTTCTAAAGAATATTTGACCATTTCAGTTAACCTAATAGAAATATTGTTTTATATTATGGTACAAATTTACTTGTTAATAATACTTCGACGTATGTGTGTCTTATAAAGGTCTTTTAGGGAACAAGTTTCTTGTTATATGTATTCCGACATATCTTCATGTAATAGCGCGTAGAAATTGTTTTGTGTTTTGGCAGTCTGCAGTGAAAACTAAGCCCTACACAATATTAGAGAGTTGTAAAAAACGAATTTAAGTCAACACTGACTTATGACTGTTATCGTGTCAGATGAATTCAGTAGTGCACGTGAATTGAAATTCGAATTGAATTCAGTTAGAAAATTCTTTTGTTTTTGTTATTACGCATACATAATATTATTGGCTTTAATTTGAATTTTCAATCACAAATAAATCGAGTAGAATTTTATATGTAGGTACTAATTTAGTTGGTAATAAATTACCATAAATTATCTTCATTTGTAGGAAATTTCATCCTCAATGTTAATATTTTGCGATGACGTCACATTGGCATAGGCAATCTGCCCTATAGGTTAAAACTTACAGACAAATTGACTTCAAAGTTGATTTTGTTTGAGCGTCCATGTTGTAACAAACACTAGATGTTTTGTTCATTATGTCTAATTGATTACTCATTAAAATTATGTTAATACAGATAATATTAGTTAATACATTTATGGCGAAAGATTATTAAACACATTTTATCACGAAGTACATTCAGTTTTTATTTTAGGTTATTTTTCAGTATAGTAATATTATTAAAAAGCAATAGTAAAAATGTATATTTATAAGGCGCGTTATTTTTATGAAAGTTTGGTCATGACATTATACGAAAAAATTTCCTGGGTTGTACAATTTGATGAACGGAAACCAAAAATACAGACTTTATTATATTAAAATCTAAATATCTATAAATATACTAACTCCTACTCTACTTGTAGCTTAGTAGCCTGACATAGGTAGTCTTTCGTTTTCTTCCTATCCCTGTTCGCTATTAGAATATATAAAATCAAACATATAATGTTGTCTCTCTCTGGCAAAAGTATGTCATAATTAGGGTGTATTTTGGTAATAATGTCTTTTATATTTCGAAATTTTAACATAAAATTGATCCGTATTTCTTTTTAGGTCCAATTATCTTATTGGAATAAAATTCTTGCCGACCAATTATTAACTTCCATATTACTTTAGTTTTTTCCCCACATAAGGAAAAAGGCCAACGAATATAGGTAAACTTCCCTTATATGGAATTGGTCATGAAAAGTTTTTGACCAATTCTGAGGTCAAGTTAATGTAATTTTAACTTTAATTGTTTGTTGGGTTACTACCGATAAACACACTTCCCGTAGGTGCAGTTAAATAAAATGCCTATGTATTATAACAAAATCGAAGAAAGGAATGAGTAGGTTCTAATAGATAACAGGAAACTTTTAGCACCCGCGGCAGTCTTGTCCCATAATCTAGAAAAACGAACAGGCGAACTATATTGTGGAAAAATAATTGTACCCGACACATATTCCTTTATTTGTTAACTATAAAACGTTTAAAATTAAAATAAGGCACTAAAAACTGAAGAACACAAAACTACAACGTAGAACGTTAAATTATAACATGATACCGACACCGACTCGACTGGACCGACTGCCGACTGTTGCATGATGGTTACTTGCTGGTTGCCTACTCTGATTCTCGCATTGGCGGCGTTAAATAAGGATTTAATATATCGAAAACAAATTTTTTTCGCTTTATAAATAAGTTTGGAAATTTTTTGAAAAAAAATTCGTTAATTCTTATTTTTTTCTATCCCCTCTTAAAATATTTGTATTTAGTTATAGTTAACCCTGTAGGTTTACGTGAATTAAAATTATTATTATGTAGTAAATGTCTTACTGTAAAATTTAAAATGCGGCTCTAGTGCAAAATAATAATATTTAAAGATGATATTAACACAACACTTGTGGTGACCATTACCAAAACTATAGAGACAGAATAATTATAGTAGTACTATTTAGTACAAATTTCAGGTTTGGTATGTGGCTACAAAATGTAGTTACATGTTGCATAGTATCAACTCAGGTTCCCTTCTGTCGAAGAAGTCGTCGGTTGCCTCGTCTCTAATGGAATACTGAGAGCTAACAAGCTCAAAAGCGGTATATGTTTAGTGTACCACTAGTGAGTGACTTGACAGTTTGGTAGTCTTTCTTTATATAAATAATTAAATACTACTGAGTGAATAGTATTTAATTATTTATAATATAATTATATAATAGATGGGTAGAGTCTATAAAGCAATACATTATAGCAAGAATTTTAAAATACTAATTATATACTTCAGTTTTATTTTTTCATAATGCAATGTTATTTACTTTATTCAAAACTGTTTAATATTATTTCAAATATTGGCTGTAGTTCTTAAAAGTCACTTAAAACTGCAAATGAAGATAACATAACTTTATTTTGAGAATAACAACTCAACGCAAGCAATTCTTATTGCCTAAATAAAATAAAACAATTCTTCAAACATACAAAACTTCATATTCAGTATAGAGTTTTCTTCTTCGAGAGAGGCGTATATAGTGCAAATGATCAAAAATATTTAGGTTCAAAAGGTTTCAGTAATTAAATAAAAGGCAAAAACTAACTTTCCAACTACATCGGGAAATATCGTAAATACTCGTTAACTTCCTTATTTCAGATGGAACACCCTATATTTTTTAAAGAACTTGAAATTTTGAGTCGAAAACATGTAGCATCTATTCTCTGTATTTATACCTATATATAACATTTAAAAACCAGTGTTGACTAAGTTTATAGGAATCTCTATAATTTATTTTGTATTACATTTACGCATCTAATATTTGTTATACCACAAAGATGTTACACCTTTTACATGTAATAGCAGTTTTAAATTACTACATCATTCGGTTACATTTTGCTAACTTCAATAGGCAAAAATTTTCTTATTTCAAATAGATCACCCTGTATTTTTCATAAATTTTATGAATCAAAGCATCAACCATTTAAAAATATACCTACATATTTCAAACATTTTTGCTGGATGAATACTCGTTTTACTCCAAACCGATCACTGAAAATGCTCTTTTCATAAACTTATTCTCTTAAAACGTCATTAATTAACGATTTGATTACTTTAGGTTTTACTTTTAATCAGGATGCTACTTTGAAATGTGCACTCGTCATATGCATATCTGTATAGATCCAGTCGAATTCATCACCGTCCTTCTGCCAATGTGGTATTACAAAGTTGGAAGTCTCTAAAATAACGTCCATCCACTAATGTGTTCTAGTTTGTTGTTTCTTTTGATTTACTGACTATTTCTTATAGGTTTAGTGTGCCTCCCAACACTAAAATGCTGTCTAATGTGGTCTATAAATAACTTAACTAATAATATTTTTTGTAACAATGATACTATTGTTCCTTTCATTAGATACTTGTTTTGGTATCGAAGAAAGAAAAGAAAGAGGTATGAAATGTATATAATTTGATGGTTGGATGTCAACTAACGAATGTTACATACTGCAAGGGTATAATCTAGAACCCATCATAGTGTAGATTTAACCAAATTTGCTTAAACGAAAAACGCCGCAAATAAATTGCAGGGTGTTAATGTTTCTTATTTTTTGTTTTTTTTTTCCTGAACTCAGAACCCAGTTAACCGATTTAACCAAAATTTGCTGTTACTCAGTTTCTTTCTTCATGAAGTATGCAGTTATTATTAGGTTAAATCATACAGGGCGTTCATTTTAGTATAACTTTAATAATATTTTTCTGTAACTTTTTTTATACATTTAAATTTTTACACGCTACTATAAAAAATAAGTAGTGAATTTTATGCACAAAAAATGTATAGGTACCTATCAACAATCGAAATTATACTCGGGTTTGAAAACATAACAAAATAACTACGTATCCATAATAAATAATACAATATTACAATTATTTTCTGGTCTCTACCAGTAACACGAGAATGAAGTGGTGCCTCATCATGAAACCAAAACTCAAAGTTGCAACGGTAAATAATCGATTAAATCAAGGACATTATTTTGCATAAATTCCAAACAACTTTCGCCATTTAATCGATTTGGCAACTAACTGGTCGAATCAAATAACGATCAATAATACCGGCCCAAACATTTATTTTAAATTCGCGTTGAAAATGTCTAGGAGAAAGTTGTGAACATTTGTAATTCCTCTACTGGTGAAACAAGCCTCATCAGTGAAAAGAATTTTTTTGTTTTTCAACATTAGAAAATGTTTCTATATGGGGAATCACTCGATTTGGATAGCTCCTACGATATTCTTCCACACTTTCTTTCTTTTAGAGAAACCTAGCACAAGTAACGTGTCAACATGATTTATGTGATCGATCCAATTTAATTGTTGATCTATGTAGAGTCCTAAAAACTTGTTATATCCTAGTTGTATGTCATCTACAGCTTTACGCTTATAGTACACTATACAGGGTCTTAAAAAAAGAGTGTAAAATATTTAAAGAGGTAATAGTATGAACCAAAATAAGCAGAAAAGTCTCAATAAACATGGATCCGCAAAGTAACGGTTGCGGAGATATGGAATATTTTATGTTTTTTAGCCCCTTTTTTTATTTTGCAAAAACGTTGTGTATTTTCTTATAATAGTTGGTTGATGTTTAGTGAAATAAACAGTACGTATTTGACAGTTGTTCTCAGTGCACAAGTTTTCTTTCGCTATGGCTGGTTACTCTTATGTTGACGCTTATCCAAATCGCCAGATTCCTTTACAACGCATGTTTGAAAGAATTCACCAAAGATTGAGTGATACCGGTTCCTTGAGCAAACAGTGCCATTTATCCGGAAGGCCAAGGTTGGTATCCACTTCTTGAGCAGAAGAAGAAATTCTAGCACTGGTAGAGCAGAATCCAGGTACGAGTGTGCGGAGAATATCAGCCGAGGTAGGAATTAGTGGTCCTCTTGTTTGGAGAATTCTTCACGAGCAACTGCTTTATCCATACCATGTGCAACGAGTACAGGCCTTAAATCCAATAAATGATCATCAAGCACATTTGGTTTTTTGCCGCTGGTTTCTACGTCATGATGCTGAAGACCCTCGTTTTCTTGCAAACATTCTTTTTACTGATGAGGCCAGGTTCACAAGAAATGGAGTGTTTAATTTTCACAATACGCATATGTGGGCCGACGAAAATCCTCATGCTCTAATAGAATCTGGACATCAGGCACGTCTTTCATTAAACATTGGATGAGTATTGTAAGTAGGTGACAGGTTTCTAGGTCCTGTTGTTTTACCAAACCGATTAACAGGCGCTGCTTACCTCAACTTTCTGCAGAACACACTGTATGAGTTTTTGGAATACATTCCTTTGAATCAGAGGCAACAAATGTGGTTTTAGCATGATGGTGCTCCAGCTCATTTTTCCATGGCCGATAGAGAGCATTTACACCAAACTTTTCCACATAGATGGGTAGGAAGGGCCGGACCTGTTTTATGGCCTCCAAGATCGCTTGATCTGAACCCTCTAGATTTCTTTGTTTGGGGATATTTGAAGATATTAGTGTATGGTACTCCTGTAAATAGCCTGGAAGAGATGCAGCTACGGATTAATCAAAAGTGTCAAGAAATCCAAACCAAGGAGGGTGTTTTCGAAAGAGTTCGAATATCGTTGAGACGAAGATGTCGTGCCTGCTTGGAAATAGACGGAGGGCACTTTGAACATCTTCTGTAACTTTGTTTTTTGTTAGTTAAAAGCTTCCTTTGTCGGTTTATTCCTAATAAAATAAAATGTTTGAAAAACGAATAGTGGTCCATATCTCCGCAACCGTTACTTTGCGGACCCATGTTTATTAAGGCTTTTCTGCTTATTTTGGTTCATACTATTACCTCCTGAAATATTTTACACTCTTTTTTAACACCCTGTATAATTCATTTTTGTCGCATTTACAATGAGTTTGTTTAACTTTACCCAGTTGTAAAATTGCGACAAAACTTCATTAGTTGTGGCTTCCAAGTTCTGGAGATTTGACTCTCTGATACTAATTGTTGTATCATCCGCGTACATTATTAATGACACATCTTTTCTGCAGATCGTTGATAAACACCAGAAATAATAAAGGAGACAGTACACTTCCCTAAGAAAGTCCAAGTTTAGGATAATTAAAATCCGAAAATTGTTCCCCAATTCTCACCGTTATGCTTCTGTCCGAAATAAAAGAGGATACCCAGCTGTCTTATGCCTCGTTTAAGTTTATCTACAAGAAAGTCATTATTCACACTGTCGAAAGCTCGCCTAAGATCGAAAAATATTGTTACTACAAAGTTATTTTTCTCAAGAGATTCATAAATGAAAGACAGTAATAGTTCCAAAATAACAGATTGGCATATCACAGCCCATTACTACTAAAATTCGAAATAAAACAGTGACAAGAAAATAGTAATTCCAAAATATCAGATTGATAGGTTTTTTGCAAAATTTTAAAAAAGTACGTATTAAAGTTTTCAGACGTATGTTTCTTATAATTACTTTATAATTAGCTCTCAAAGCGGCCTTGTAAATTGTAAGCGATCAATCGACATAGACAATAGACAAATCGGCCCTAACGCCTCGTTAACCTTTCCAATGATGCAGTAAATAGTTCGACGCGCTGTCGTGTTTGCGTTCTGTTCAGATTAACGCGTTCGAGTGCCACACAACACCCGCTAAAGGATTTATTCAGTATTATTTGTACGCCTGCCGGTTAGTCGGACATATAGAGTGTCAAACATGGCATATAATTATCGTTTCCGGTATTTCTGTAATATTTCTCGTTCATTTTATCATACAAAATTTACAGAAATAAATCACAACATACTATTTTTTGGTGGATGCGCCGGTGATAATACAAATAAAAGTAATTTTTGAATCGTTTTAAGAGTGCCGTATTCTTCAAAAAGTGTTTTCTACAAATACAAATTATTTTAGACATTTAAGAACTGAATGATATAGAGGATATTATAATATAACAGCAATGTTATCTCACCTGCCACCTGCGAATATTCAAAGGTATCGAAGGAAACGAATATACCGACAGATTAACGGGTTCAACCAACAAATTTTTAGGTACAAAAATCTTTCAATATATGTATTTTTTTTAAATTTAACTGTGGACGTAAATACTTAGTTAATACAACTTGCCGTGTAGTCATAGCTGTATCTTATTTAACAACGGAGTAGAAGTTAAGTTACTTAAAACTGATGTAGAAATAGCAGAAAATTTTAATTATTATTTTGTTGATAGTATTAGAGATATTACAAATAGCTTTATAACTTGTAACTCCTAATGAAATCTGGGAAGGTTCATATAATTATAATTTATATCCAACATTTACAAAATTTAGGACAGTAACTATGTCAGAATTAAACAAAGTAATAAAAAAACTAGATAACAAGTATTCTGTACATGATACGATGAATCCTAAAATGTTAAAAGAAATATTTCCATCAATTGGCCATGTCATATTAAACTTTGTAAATACATCACTGAGTACTGGGATAATTCCTAAAGCACTACAAATTACTACAGTCATTCCGATTCAAAAAGCCACCAATACAACTAAAGTAAATGAATTTTGACCAGTAAATACCTTACCGTCAATTGAAAAAGTACTGGAACTATTAGTATATGACCAGTTACATATAAAAAAAAATCTATTTTAATAAATATTCAATCAGGTTTTCGTCAAAAATATTTTTGTGAATCATCTCTCCAATATGTAAAATAAAAAGTGATCTTGACAATAATAAATATGTATGTAGTAGTAGAGATATTATTAAATTTAAAACGGGCTTTTGAAACAGTAGACAGAAAATTATTATTAACAAAAATTAAACAGTATGGTATTGGGGCGAGGTATATGATTGGTTTGAAAATTCTCTTCAGGATCGAAGACAAAGAGTACGTTTTAATGAAGCCATATCTCATGAAATAAATAGTGATGTTGGTATTCCGCAAGGTAGTGCGCTGGGTCCCCTTATTTTTATATTATACTTAAATGATATTGAACTCTAAGATATTGGAATAAGCCACAAAATATTTTTCATCTAATCAACTAAAATTAAATATACAGAAAACTAAAACCATAATATTTACAAAATGTTAGTACCGGAAGATAGACATGACCAATATAAAGTTAAATATAAATAATGAGAATATAGAAATTGTATCACATATAAAATATTTAGGTTTTCAAATGGATAGCTTTCTAAACTTTGTCATTTAGATTATATTCAAAAAGAGATATCTAAGAAACTAGGTACCTATACTTGTTGATAATAGAAAAGCTAGATTAGAACAGTACTATGTATTTACTTCTAAAGTGCAAACTACAAAAATTTCGTCTTATTCAAAAAATTAATAAATTAAAATGCTTTTCAAAATCTTTTGTAATGCCATTGGCGTAACGTTTAGTGTTGGCTAGACAAAAAATCTTTTCAACTTTTTGTTCCTTTACACTTTTTTGTATGTCAAACACCGAATAACAACAAAATGGATTTATTCGATCAAGTGTATTTTTACACAGTTACATGACTTAGGGAGGCCATGCAAAACAATAATAATAATTGTGTATTGTCAAATTTAGCTAATTTTTAAAAATGTTAAGTTTTAATAATCACATACATATTCGAATGCTGAAATGGCCAATATGGTTTACGTTTATGGCCTTACAGATAGAAATGGTACTGAGGCTATCATCCAACTCCAAATCCAAGAATATTCGGAAATGTTTTTCAACGTCTTTGAGTCAGGCTCGTTTCAGAAAGGTCCAATTCCTGGAAGACATTTGAGTGTTTGAACGCCTGAGTTGGAAGAAACTATTCTACACGAAATTGAAGAAGATGCCAATACTAGTACTAGGAAGCAAATCTTAATGTGAATCATAAATTAGTTTGACTGAATCATCAAGCATCATTTATACCCGTACATGCAATGAGTTTAAGGCTTACTGCCTCAAGACTATCCTGCTTGCTTATAAGTATGCCAATGGATTTTGCAAGAAATTGAACAAAATATTGAAATATTGGAAATTTTGTTGCTGGGTCTTACCTTTTTACCGAGAACTTTAACCGATGCCTCCTATAGACATTTTCCTGATAACGTTTTACCTGAACTACTTGACGTTCCCTATGCGGGAACAAAGAATGTCCTTTATGCACAACAGGACTCCCCCACATTTTGGTTTGACTGCTCGTGAATTTTTAAATGAAAGATTCGGTAATAACCTGATTGGACGAGGCACTCAAGAACCAGATCAACCTTATTGGCCACCCAGATATGAACCCTATTAATTTTTTTGTTTGGGGACATCTCAACACATTAGTTTACAAGGTTCACATTGATCTGAGGAGCACTTACGTCAACAAATTAGCTGATTGTGATGTGATACAAGCTACTCCTGGAATTTTTGCAAGTGTTTGATCTGCAATTTCAAGAAGATCTGAAGCATGTATTTTGGTTGAAAGCAAGACAAAATATTAACACTAGTAACATTTTGTTCTTTCTGAAAGGAGTTCGTATTTCCCTATTATTCGAATCGAGTGGATGGTATTTACTTATCTATGCTTTTATTAAAATGGGGAATTAACATCGTTGGCATTGCTAAATAAACAATAAAGTAAATAAACGCATTGGTACGGGAAATACGTGCTGTACACGTGCAAACAGGCGGCAGATTGATGCCAGCAATGTAGATTGGCTCAGATGAGCCGAACATTCCTGTGGGTAACCTCGGAATCCGTCGAAGAATTCGCCTCCATCAATACCCGTCTGATGTTCATTTGTTTCGATCCCGTATGGGATTCCCCATTCCGCAAACGGGAGACAGAGAATGGGGCGCGAGTAGCGCCACTATTTTCTTTGGTTCATTTAAGCTAGACAGCAAACTAGTGTTGTTTTTTTTATGACAATGCAATGAGCAGAATGATTTAATGATATTTAAGATACAATACTAAGATTGTCATGGTTCCTGCAGTCTATATCGGGACATATCATTTTTGAACTTTCAGTTGCCGTATTTGTCGCCGTAAAATGATCAAACTTGTGGTGTTTTTTAGGTACAGAAATCTCGAAAAATAAAACACGCAGAGGAAAAGTCAAAAAAGTTTTGCTTGTCTTGAAATGTACAATCGTTTGCAATAATAATGACACTCTCTTAAAACAGTTTTTGAACTTCTGGAAGTTCTGAATAGAAATATCATTAAATCTCTATTGGTAAGTGAAACAACTAATAACTAATGTTAAAAATTTAAAGCAGATTTCAATATGAATACGTCAGAAGTTCAAAATAAATTGCAAAATTCATTTTAGTGAGTGTCATTAATATTGCAAACGATAGTACATAGCAACTGTGAAATTGGCGTTGAAAAATGCAGTGTATTATTATTAAATAAAAAATATTGTTTGTAAACATTTCGCTATAATATTTTTTTGTATTATTCAACGGTATTTTGCACAGCTGCTATATACATTTTGAGACGAGCAAAACTTTTTTGAAAGAATTGCTTTTCTCTAAAACGTGAATTAAAAAAATCACAGATATAGTTACGTGCATCTGTGGACACAGTCGAACCAGAAAGTATAAACTATAGTTGAACGCGAGAAACGTAAATGTCAAAGTAGCGAATCAATTGACAGGTGTGAATTTATTTGAAGTTGATTAGTTGTACATTTATCAAGAAAAGCATATTTCATCGTGTGAATTATTTTGGAGGTTAATAAATTCAACGTAAAGGTTACAATAAGCTTCTATAATCGAATTATAGTCTTAAATTTCGATAGAAGTGAAATTATAAATATATAGAAAGAATTCATGAAGTTTCAAAGTAAAATCACCAAGATATATATTTTTCTTTATTATCTATTTTGCTTTTGTTCCTTATATAAATAACAATTTTACCTGTGCCCTCCATATATCATTGACGAATCAACCTTAGATTAAATTAGTTATTGAGAGTTCAAAAAGAAGAAACAGGATTTTAATGTTCCGCATATATTATACAAATAGTAAATAACTACATGCAACATAAACATAGCAATTAAGATTCGGTTATGTTACCAAACTTCTGTCAGCGAAGGTCGCATTTTCGCAAGAGGGGGCAAAGATCCATATGTCATCTATTTGCATACGGCATAAGCTTGAATACTTATAAAAGCATCTACGAAATATATTACTCCGGTAATACATCCAATGATGCCGGCTATGATGATTGATAGAATATTAGTGTACGACAGCATCCAAGCACACACTATCACCAACCATAGCCCTTCCAGTATCTCTACGATGAACTGAAACTTCAGCACGCAATCGATAGCTTCCCCGATGGATTTCCACACGCTGAAGATTAAAATCAATAACGTTAATACCAAGCAAAATATGATAGCCGGTTCTGGTCCGCCATAATAAGTGTCGAAGCCTCTTCCAATGATCAGAACAACTAGGACGACTATTAGTAATATGAGTTCTATTATTTTGAGTATTCCAACTGGCTGCGAGATCCAGGCTTTTCCATAACTAACCGCCATTTGGGAACAGTATTTTCGATAAACTAACGTCACTCGAATTGAGTGTGACACAAGGCGTCTCGAATTGTTAGTATAATAAACTCATTGACAACAGCGAAGAACAACGAAAGTATAAAGTCTCGTTCTCATAACCACTTCTTGCGTCTGACGTCAATTATTTTCTATTGATAGAAGAAAAATTTGAAAATGGCAGCCCGCCAGAAATTGGTAATTTTCAACTTCTTGCGTTTGATTTTAACATAAATCTAAACAGCTGCCAACGGGTATTTAAATTTTTTGAAGACAAAGCATTTTTTAATCACACATAAGGTATACAGGTATATTTAGTTTAGAATGGAACGGGAGGAAAAACGGTATACATATTTATTTTGTATTTATTGTGCATTCTTATGTTGAGGTATAAATATTATTCAAATTCGTACTTCCATAAGAAATGTGTTCTCTCTAACTGCTAGGCAGCTACAAAATATTCTTTCAAGAACTCGATTCGTTGGCGTGCTGGAATTTTCTAATTTCTCAACTTCCAATAGAAAATAAGTAATAGTAATAAGATCATTTTATATTTTATGCAGAAAATTATATTAAATTTTTGAACGGTAATTTTTAATAATACAAAAGGATATTATTATTCAACAAATACCTGCGATTATTTGTGGACTTCAAAAAGCATATGATTCGATCAAAAGGAATAAACTAAGTAAAATTTTGAAACAATTTGGGATACCAACCAAACTGATTAGGCTATTGAAAATGACCTTAGAAAATACCAAATCCAAAGTATGTAGGTGAATGTTCGGATGGCTTTTCTATTGATACAGGACTGAGACAAGGAGACCCACTCTCAACGCTTCTTTTTAATTTAGTACTAGAAAAGGTCATAAGAGATAGTCAGTTGAACAGAGAAGGACACATATTGTTTAAAAGTCGTCAAATTGTAAGTTATGCAGATGACGTGGCTATTATTGCTAGAAATAGTAGGGAATTAGAAGAAGTAACGAGAAAACTTGTGGAGGAAGCACGTAAAGTGGGATTGCAGATAAATCAAGAGAAAAGTAAGCTATTGAGAATAGGAGAACAAAAAAAGGATACCAATTTTAAATTGAGAACAGAGCATGGAGATGGAGTTTGAGGAAGTTCAAAATATATATGTTTGGGGGCGCTAATAACAGCTAACTGTGATGAGAAACAAGAAATAAATAGGAGAATAATAAAAGCAAACAGAAGTTTGGCAGCAGTCAACCACTTATTGAAATCAAAAAAATTTGTCCTGAGGAGTAAAATTTAGAATATATAAAACAATTTTGAAACCGACAGTGTATGGTGGTGAAACCTGGGTTCTCAATAAGAAGTCAAGAGAAAACCTTTTAAGGTGGGAAAGAAAAATCTTAAGGAGAATTCTAGGGGGTAAGAAGACGGAGGAAGGCTATGTAAGGAGAAATAATGAGGAAATATATGCAATGTACCAGGCACCAACAATAGACGAAATTGTAAAAGCCAGAAGAGTGCAGTGGCTCGGCCATCTAGAACGTATGGAAGATGAAAGGGCAGTTAAGAAAATAGTAGGGAGTAAACCTAACTACAAGAAAAAAAGAGGTAGACCGAGGAAGCGATGGAGAGAGGCAGTGGCAATAGATCTAAGGGAGAAAAATGTAACGGATTGGAAAAGAAAGGCGAAGGACAGAATGGAATGGAGGAGAATAACACAGCTCTGGGCCTAAAAGGCCTGTAAACAGCTTTATATATATGAATACCTGCGATATATTTGCAAAATAATTACAAAAACGATATTTAATAAATAGTGTACTAGATTTAGGAGTGGGCCATCAAAATAAGAACAAAAATTCTTATAAACACATACATACAATCTAAATATTTATAGATACCCATATACCTACTCCTACTTTACTTGTAGCTTTATAGCCTGACTTACAGTCTCTATCTCTCTCTCTCTCTTCCTATCCCTGTTCTGTATTTAGAATTTATTTAATCAAACATAATATTGTCTCTCTCGGGTACAAGTAAGTCATATAAAATGCATAATTATTAGGGTATATTTTGGTTATAATGTCCTTTATATTGACATTTTAACATAAAATTCTAGCCTTTATATTTAGGTCCAATTACCTTATAGAAATAAAATTCTTACCGACCAATTATTAACTTTCATATTACTTTACCTTTTTCCCCACATAATGAAAAAGGCCAACAAATTTTAACTTTTAAGGTCTTAAGAGACAATTTTGGAAATCTGTCTTTTCTGTATACACTTAACACAGACTGCCGATTACGAGGCCATGAATTAAAATTAAAAAAAGGAAATTTCAAATCCAGGACAAGACAATTTTTCCTGACAAACAGAATATTCACCGCCTGGAACAATTTACCCGTATCGATTGTCACTGCACCATCTGTAAACATTTTTAAGAACCGATTAGATGCTTATTTATTTTCCAAACTTTATTAATGTTTTTATGTTTAATTATAGTGAGCAAACACAACGTAATTATATTATTGTAAATGTTGTACGTCATTGTATAATTTGATATATATGTAATTTCTTTTTTTTGGGCATAATAAGTTTTAAAAATCTCTGTCCTTTTCCATATTGTAATAATAATAATAATAAATATAGGTAAACTTTCCAAATATGAAATAGGTCATGAAATTTTCTGACCAATTCAGAGGACACATTAAGATAATTTTAACTTTAAATGTTTGTTGGGTTTCCTTATGCTTTATTATCGGAAGCGCCCTGTATATCTCAAAGCAGTGTCTAACGTACTCGGCGAAAATAACTTCCATTAAAAACGAATCCGGATCCGGGCAGATGCAAACCCATATACATTTATATCAAGAAATATAATTTCGGAGTTATGTAAACATCGAGCAAGCACTTGGCAAATAAACGAAGAAAAACATAAAAAGCGCTGATTGGCACGAAGGTGGGCGGGGGAGACCAATGAAAGTATATTAGCGGCGCGCGTACACACTATGTCGACTTTGATCAAGGATCAGCTTTGAAAACGGGACGAGGCCGACTATGATTGTATGAAATATTAATGAATCGACTGGTAATGGAATAAATTAATTTCTAAAAGCAATATTTCGACGGCGGATTAGGCGAGCATCGGAACTGCAAGAGGAAATTAAAGAGAATACCTAATCAGCGCCTACTCGGGATCAATATGAGTAATTGATTTCGCAGATAGGTTAGGCGGGGGCTTGTTTGTGCATGTTTCGAGACTCGACGGCCCCGGATCGGGAGGTAATTCCACGGAAAAAAAGAGGCGAAATTGGCTTTAAGTGTACCCGTGTAGTTAATGTTAAAGTGAACTGGAGTAGGGCACGGGGAATCGAAGTCATACCTACTGTGAAATAATATCACCGTCTGAAGATATGATAAGATATTTAATTTCTTTATGGTAGTTGGGATATGCCGGCTTTTTTGCAACGATGCAAAAGTATTGTTCACAATTTTTTATACTTTACAAGGGTTATCAACAAGTTGTACACCAAGTTGTGGTAGTAGGGAAAATACGAAGGTTGTACTCGCACATTAACTATTGTTTTACTTACTTTCAATATTTATACCGATTAACGCAGTGGGATGACAATTATTATATTCGACAAATATCCGTATTTTGAGAAAGGCTTTATGTATTGTCTACACTGGGAAAAATATTTAGTAATGGTAGGTAAAAATACACTTGCTCCAGCAAAAAAACTTGTGGAAAATAGAGAACAGATAAACAATTCAATGGCTATATCTAAACCAAGTTTTCTGAAAACCAGTCACAAGTGAACAGGTTATGACTACCGGCAATGACTAAAATTTCTTGGTGGAGTACCTGAACTATGTTACTACAGTTATTAAAATTTTTAACTAAGTTCTGATACATTAAGGACATGTACTTTAAAGGTTAGTTGACTGTAACGCAGTAATAATAGAACAAGTACAGTGGTACTCCTTAACTTGTAAATTAGCTGTATTTTAGACAATATAAGTATAAATTTTGAACTTACCTTAAAGTGAGTAACATGAATCTACTACAGTTCAGAATCCAAAAACTTAAAATATGTTTTATAGTCACAACTTAAATGTAATTAAAGTCTTAGTGAATATTTTGAACATTTGTCAAACTTCACGTTAACACTCAGTTTTTAGCGCGTTGTAAAATAAACTCATTTATGATTAATAAATAGGATGAATGTTATGCCATCAAGTTATTATTATTAGAGGCAATAGTTATTTATACAACAGGTACAAAAAGTAAGTGTAGGACAACACGTCGAGTGCAATAAACACTTTTTGTACGAGTTGCATACAATATTTTTTCTACATTCATGCAAAAACTAAAAAATGTTATTTAGATGACACTAAGTCTAGGAAAATGTGACGTCGATTTGAACGTTTATGTTTGTCATGATGACAAAATACTGTAGTAGAATGGCAGATGAATGCAATAAACATTTTATTGCATTAGTGCAATAAAGAACCACTTTTTCCATTAAATATAGTTCAATAAAGTTTTGTTTTTTGCATGAACGTAGGAAAAGTATATTATGTTATTAGGTAGGTAAATACAAATGTGAAAACAAAACAGGCAAATCAGATCATAGAATAATAGCTATTTATGATATACGTGTTAAAAGTAAGATTTTATTTTGCGAGTGAAGATGATTAAAAAACGAGCGTAGCGAGTTTTTTAACTGCTTCCCCTTTAATAGAACAACTAGCCTATTTTCATAATCATACTTTAATAATTCTAGTAATTATTACTGTTTTAGTAGTAGTTTTAGGTAACAAAATAAAATCACTTTTAACACGTATATCATACACTATTTTTCTACAAAACAATCGGAACAACTTTAAATAAAAATAAGAAATCAAAAAATACCACACATTTTTTAATTTTTGGCCAATTTTTGGGAATGTACGTTTATTTGCGTATGCTTAAGATGCGCATGATATGAAACGTATACTTTTCTTTGTACCAATTTTTGGATGATACACTAGTGTTAAAAGTAACTTACTTTTAACACGCGTGTCAAAAAATGACATTTTTAACATCAAAAATGACAATTAAAAAGCCCACTTTTAACAGTTTTGTAGAAAAAGTACTTTGTATGATACTTGTATAAACAAAAAATCCATAAATAATTAAAAATCATGGCAAACCGGTTGAAAATACACTGAAATACTGAATAACAAACAAACTTATGTACTCGAACTAGCACGGTGACTGACGGTAAGGGAGATCATTGGTCATAACCATGGATAATGAATAGATGAACCTTCCTATAAGCGCTTAGAGTTGAATCCCATTGATGTAATAATATTTTATATTTTATATTCCATAGTTCATAGTTTAGTTAGTCAACTATACCGCCTCGATGTACACATCATGACCACACAAAACTTAAGGACGCCAAATTTAAAGATCCTTCGGCACATTTCGCCTTTATTCGTGACTTATTTGGCGGTGACAAATATACAAGTTCACTTATCGCAGCAACATAAATAGTTGTGGTACCGATCTGTACCGCTGTGACAATGCTGGGTTCCAGTTACGACAATGATTTATGTTTCCTCATATTTAGCAACTACCTACAGTTAAGTGCAAAATAATTACAAGTAAATCAATGCCACCGGATGTAAAATTTAATAAAATATTTTACTGGCCACAATATGCAGAAATTTATTATTTTACCTATAGTTAAAACTTAAGACACCTACACTAGATAAAAAATATTAACGCCAATTCATTTTCTTAGCAACATAGTTTACTTGGAACGTTTTTGTCAGTGTACAAGGTGAAAAGTATATACGCATGGTTGTTGAAAATTCAAACATACTGTATCCAACGCCGTTGAGGATATAAAAATATTCTCTAAATTGTAAAGTTGTTCAATGCCTTCATAAGCTTTTAGTTCACAAGATAGTGTACCGATTTCCATTAGAAGTCGCCAAATATTTCTGAATTCTCTATAAATGATATAAAATGCTAGTGCATTTCTTTTGTTAATAAATCTTCAATGAGGCATTTCTAATATTGTAAAAGTTCTAATTTAAAAATAAGTAATTCTAGTGTTGTTTTTCAATTATTTTTACCACCATTCGTGATTCGAAAATCGACGTCTAAAGAAATCAATTAAACCTTATCTTAACAAGCAGCAGCCAATAAAAGCATGGCAAATCAATTAAGACGATGTAGGGGCTATGTAATACGATCTCCTGATATTTGGAGACAAAGAGTCAACATTTATTAGATCTACCAAGTATCAATATAAGGGTTCGTCTGGCCATTTTAGTATCCGCTCCCTACGGTTGTGCCAAAATACTTATAAAAGCCCCGAAATATACAGAGTGATAAACATAATTAATTTACATAACATCGTTAGATAATAAAAATAATAAGAATTATTTCCACATTTAAAGTTTTCATCTTGTATTATCATTTACTCAAGGTCGAAAATAATAGAGAGTGACTAATTCACAACACAGAGATGAGTAGCGGTCAAACCACACAAAATTATCAAAAATTAGTTGACGTCGTCTGAACTTAGCACATTAACAATTTACTTTAAATGTGCCCCCGTGACATCCTCTTCATAAATTAGAATGCCTTCCTTTTTGTCACGGACGCGAAATTCACGGATTTTTGCAATTATTTGTGGCGGGAAAATCGCACCTATTGACAAAACACTACAAATATTATTGCTACTGTAATTATTATATATATGGTGTTAATAAATTTATTTTAGGCTTCTGACAATCTACCATGGCAATTTTATGATAAAAGTGATAGAAACTGTTGAAAAAAAATTGTTGCAAGTAGATTTTCCCACCATTAAATAAATCGCGGAAATATTTGCAAATTCCGCATTCAAAAGGACAAAAGGCTTTAGAATACGTACACACTGTTCACTATTGGTTACTATCTGTCACTATAACGGTCATACATTAACAGTTATTATATCATATCGTACCACTTTCTGTATGACCTACATGCATCCATGTTTTCTAAAAATTTAATATACTCGCAATTTCACTGCTTTACCACTTTTTTAAAATAGATATACCTGAAAATTTTGCCCGCCGGAACGATATACCCCATGATAGCGCTGGAAATGGAATAGGTGGATCCGTCAATTCGTCGCAGCCAATAGAAAGCTGCGGCACATGCGTACTTACTGCAGCAGAAGCTGTGTATCGGGCATGCTTTCAGAGATATACCTCACACGATTTTATAGGAAAAATATAAGGGCTGCAAGTATCTTTCTTTGCATCGTTACTCCCTAGATTTTCGACTGTCTAGGATAGTAGAAGTGGTTGACATGAAAATGTAAGATAGGAAGTTCTATCCGAAAATGTGCCGTATTGGACCAGAACCTTATAAATAATAAAAATGTTTTAGTCTCTACGACGGAATGCTTACTCGTGGAAAACTCTCCATTCAAGTTATGTAACGTTAGCAAATAACTATTGACTGACATAGTCTTAGACCCGCTTGAATTTGAAAAAAAAATAATTATTTCCAAAGTTTTGTATCTAAAATAATGTTTTTAAAGGTATTGTAACCTCAAAATTGGGTTGTCGTTGAAACACGTCACGTAGACAAACAACTTTATTGTCACTCTTGATTATACAAGAAATCTGCTTCAACAAATTCACAACTGTCAAATGCTTTACTTTGACCTTTCAGTCATTCGCGTTCGACTGCTCAATAAAAAACTGACTGTTACGGCGGAATTGATCCGCTTATATAGATTTTTAGAGTTCTCGAAGTTTCTGCGATATCAAGAACGTGTCGAGAAACAAATAGAATATACCCTGGAATATTCCGGAAAACGTCAAAATAAAGGTATTCCAAAAATTATAAATTCTAACGCAAACAGGAACATAATTAACAAACTAGTAAGTAGGTGAGCTTTCGTAACAGTATTTTAAGTAAAAAATGTTACAAAAGTTAATAATAAAGAATATATGGGTAGATATTGTAGGTGTAATTCAACGCTGGCTGGTTGGTGTTTTAGTCCACAGAGTCACACAATATTATTAATACCTTAAAATATATAAAATAATGTTATTTGTATTTGTAAAAAACAAACTGCAGAACTATTATCATTATTGTCATTGTTTAACTGTAACTTTTTTACAGTTGGTTATGGAAACCTGCACATGAAATAGGCAGAGTTTGTATATGATCTCTTTGATCCAATATTTTTGAGGCGCTACTTGATGTAGTTACAAAATATACAACATTTCAAAACATTATTAAAAAAAATCATGTGTGCAACCCGTAGGAAAAATGTCTTTTCCGCATCTGGCTAACCTAATCTACGCCGGACGCCGAGTCGCTTTTCCTAATTTATTGCACAAATAGCTATTTCCGAATTTAACGACACAAGTCATCACTTCATATAATTTTGTAATGTTTGGTTGTAATCAGTGGCGTACGTGGGATCTAATTTAAATGTTAATTTTTGGGTGTATAACATATAAATTTCGCATTTTGTGGTTGTGTACGTACGTCTGTGAATTGAAGTACATATCTAACCGAGACACCAATGTCCAAAAAAATTTAAAAATTAGCCCACTTCTTCTCTAATTTTTATTTTTTCTCCTTTTCAGATATAACGGAAATGGCCGCGACATGACGGAATGTAAAGAAGAAACCCCAGCGAGTGATTTTGTTTTATTTCCTGTGCAATATGAATAAATAAATATGAATGTTGTAATTGTCTGTTGTTTTTTCACCAATGGCCGTTGAATGTGGCGCCATCTGTCGAAATTTCCGTGAACTACTAAGTTCACAGATTTGTCACTAGGGGGGGGGGGCTTTGATAATCAGACTGTGGCGCCATCTATCGGAATTTCAGTGAACTATGAGGTTCACATATTTACCACTAGGGGGCGCTGTCAATCAGACTGTGGCGCCATCTATAGGAATTTCAGTGAACTAGGAAGTTCAAGGATTTGCCACTAGGGGGCGCTGATAATCATACTGCGGCGCCATCTGTTGGCATTTCCGTGAACTACTAAGTTCACAGATTTGTCACTAGGGGGGGGGGCTTTGATAATCAGACTGTGGCGCCATCTGTTGGCATTTCCGTGAACTACGAAGTTCGCAGATTTACCACTAGGGGCGCTGATAATCAGACTGTGGCGCCATCTGTTGGCATTTCCGTGAACTACGAAGTTCGCAGATTTACCACTAGGGGCGCTGATAATCATACTGCGAAGCCACCTATCGGAATTTCAGTGAACCATGAGGTTCACATATTTACCACTAGGGGGCGCTGATAATCATACTGCGGCGCCATCTGTTGGCATTTCCGTGAACTCCGAAGTTCGCAGATTTACCACTAGGGGCGCTGATAATCATACTGCGGCGCCACCTATCGGAATTTCAGTGAACTATGAGGTTCGCAGATTTACCACTAGGGGGCGCTGATAATCATACTGCGGCGCCACCTATCGGAATTTCAGTGAACTATGAGGTTCGCAGATTTACCACTAGGGGGCGCTGATAATCATACTGTGGCGCCATCTGTTGGCATTTCCGTGAACTACGAAGTTCGCAGATTTACCACTAGGGGCGCTGATAATCATACTGCGGCGCCACCTATCGGAATTTCAGTGAACTAGGAAGTTCAAGGATTTGCCACTAGGGGGCGCTGATAATCATACTGCGAAGCCACCTATCGGAATTTCAGTGAACTATGAGGTTCACATATTTACCACTAGGGGGCGCTGTCAATCAGACTGTGGCGCCATCTTTTGGCATTTCCGTGAACTACGCGGTTCACAGATTTACCGCTAGGGGGCGCTCATAAAAAGTTTGTGACGCTTTTTACATCGCGATTTTAAATAAAACAAGGAATCATTAAAAACATTTATTTAAAAGTTTCAACAAGTTTAAAGGGAAGTAAATGAATTACATACATTAACTTCTAGAAGATGGTTTATAAGGTCCTGTTTATAAAAGCATGACCAAGGATCTAACCCCACCTGCGGTGTATTATTAGATATTACACCTAGGCCAACCCAATGTAGGAATCGCGCACTAAGGCGGTCAAACACTTACGACAAAGACACACGAGGCTCGTTTTAGACGAGTAGCGACTGCTCCGGCGATCGACTTGGCACGTCATCAGGACTATAAGCCAATCGTCTTTTCTTTCATGCAAGACATACGAGACATAATACACAGACGGCCGCCGCTCGTTTAAAATGAGCCTCGTGTGTCCTTCTCCTTAAGGGAGTCTCGTCTACTGAGAAGAAGCGACACATCGCTAACGAAAGCGTCACTTTGGCCGCCATAATATATCCGGTCACTGGAACGAAGCGAAGTGTTAAAGAAATATATATTAATATTATTGAATAAGACAGAAAAATATTAATAAAAATATACAGGGTGTTTCATTAAAAGATTAAACTTTCCTGTTACATTTGAAGAAACAATACTTTCTCACATATCTCTGAAGATGCTAGATGTAGATTTATGAAATCACAAATTAATTATTTAATGAAAAGTAAAAATTGTTTAAACTGATTTGTCAATCAGTGACCCAAATACTGGGAAACACTGCTGCTAATAACATTAAGACACAACTGAATATTTTGTGTTTCTGTAACAATACTTAGTTATTATATATTTTTAGATATTAATAATATTGTGTGAAACAAACTACTCAGTGGACAAAAGCCCCAACCAGCGTTGAATTACACCACAATATATATGGGTAGATATTGTGGGTGTAATTCAACGCTGGTTGGGGCTTTTGTCCACAGAGTAGTTAGTTTCACACAATACTTAGTTACTTGAATAAAGATCTCTTTAAATCTGGTCGAAAAAATTGGGTTGGTTGTATTATCTCTATTTAGGAATTAAATGTGGCAATCGTATTTCCAAATTATTCAGTGACCGGTTTTAAATGACAGTGTTGATATATCAGTTCCGAAAATTTTTATTCTTAAGTTGTAAGTAGTAGTTAAAGCAGTTCATAACATCTTCAGTGATGTTTGTGTAAACTACATTGTTACATTGACTTTTTAACTGTAACATCCTGTATAAAAAATAGTACCTAGTTATAAACCCATAGCTCATTAAAGTAGCTTGTAAAAGTTATCCAAGGAACCTTCTGAATTGTGTAATGAACTTAGGAATCATCTTGTAGATGTACTCGAACGCGGACTTTTTATATAATATTAATACATGCTAATAGTCTATTCATTCTTAGATTTAAATTTCACATTGTTACTATTTTTTAAATAAATCTTTAAAAAAACTGCAGCAAAATGAAACGCTGATCGGTTTACATATAAATATTTTTCTAAAAACATTTATTTTGCCTTTCTATGGGTGTCGTCCTTTTTATTTATTAAAAGTCCGCGCTCTAGTATATTATTTATACAGAATATGAAGAGAAATGAAAAGTATATTCTACATTTTTACACTATACCAGCTTCACTTTCCTGAAATATTATCCCTGTTCCAAACGACCAGAGAAGTTGTTCCAAACCTTTTTCATCGTTTTTTCCTGTTGTTCGTATCAGGGCTCAGGGTGGTGATTAGATGGCTACAAGATCGGATCTATGAATTTGCTGATTCAACACAGTCATCTGCAAAAGAAGAAGGATACGTATTCAGTGTACTGGTACATCGATGGTACAAGATAATCATCATGTTAGAAATGTGTGTAACCTAAATTTGTAAAGAAATTTACTAAACATTTTTCAAATCTCGACGCTCATAACCATGAGTATATGATTTAGTGAATAGTGCTGAATACAAAATAAAATATCATAGTTTTCTTAACAAAATTATATACGGAATGTTAACGATATTTTTGGCAAAACTTCAGAGAGGTATTCTACACATAAATATAACTAAGGTTTGCATATAACAATTTTTCATTCAGAGCTTTAAAAGAGAATTACGGGGTGTCAATTATTTTATCCGTATCTTTTAATTCCGAAAAAGGCTATTTAACAAAATTTGAGGAGGTAATTATTGTTTATTTTCCAACATAGACAATTTTTCTATAGTTAATATAATTTAAAATGTACTACATTGGCGTAGTTCCTGGGCGGACAATGTATATTTTAAAAAAACAGGTACGCCACTTAATTTGGGACAATTATAGTTGTAAATATTTGTGTCAGTGTAAAAAAGTTTGAATTAAGAATAAATAATAGAGCAGGTGAAAATAATTTTTTAACAGCATCACAAGATGATGATGCCTTACCGAAATGGAGCGTCTTTGAAACAATAAATTAAGAATTAAAAAATTGTTAAAATAAAATTTTGATGTCATACCTTGCGAAGTTTTTAATCAAAAACTGTTAGAGAAGATACGCCAATTATTTATTCATCGGTAGAATACACAGCTTCATTTAACTTATCATTAGTAGGCTGTATACACAGGGTGTCCGTGAAAATGCGGGTGCAGATACTATCGAAGGCTTAGATAAAGGGTAACGGTGAATATTTTCCCTATTTTCCCTACTACGTTTTCCCTATAATATGATAAATAAATATATAACAAAAGCTTGTAAAAAAAAACTATGAGACATGTATTTCACGTTCAATATCACTAATACTGTGGTTTTTCTGGACAAGGTAAGTAAAATCATGCTAGCAGAAGACACTAAAGGAGAGAACCGACTGTAAGGTCGCGGTCTAGACGCATAACGGACTGCTCTATAGCGAACTAATCACGGATTTTTACAAAATCAGTCGCATATGTCATTCTCTATGCGTTTCCGACTTGTTCTACTGTGCTACTTAGATGTCAAAATATGTTCTGTGGAAGATATATTAGATCTGTTCAAGCAAAGAATCCGGACTGGTTCCAAACTGTCAAAAACGCTCGTCCAACTACTTCCTGCACGATGTTTGCTGAAAATAAATTCATAATTTTACTGGTCGAATATTTCTGACAGTTTGAAACCATTACGGATTCCTTGCTTGAACAGACCTATTGTTATTACCTCCGTTCTTTGCCGCGATGCAAAGGTGTACATTTAAACTCATTGGAAGATACTTCACTAAATGAGAGAGAGACTATCATGGTCCGCGATGCGCCTACTGCGTGCCCGATTCATAGAATTAGTTGGTCTGATTAGCCAACACTATCGAATTACGAAAAATAAAACAAAAACATTTCCCACCCACTTGTCGCAGCTATTATTGTTAGAATATCCGCCGAAAACAACACCGGGGCGCGATCACCGCTGCTGCAAATAGTGTGTTGCGAACGCAACGAAATCCAATCACACGATCGAATGATCGTTTTATTAATAATGTCGATGCGGTGGGCGCGCTATGTGATATCGTCGTCAGCTGTTGCCCCGGCGGCGCGTTATGCCCCGATGCCCGCAATATTGCCGATAGGACACATCGCGTGTCACAGTTTCATCGATATGAATCCGGTTTTCCCCCCTCGCTGGATAAATGAAAATTCGATGCGATGGGATACGCGAATAACCGTCCCCATCTACGTTACTGGGCCGTACGTTTGTACAGCTTTGAAAGCTACAAATTACAATATGTTACACATAACACAGGTCTGTAGAAGGTGGTTCACAACCTACCTAAACAAATTTGGTGCATCTTGAAAAATGTGTAAAATCTTTATAGTTTTCGGGTAAAGAATTATTGAAGTATTCAAGTATCAAAAATGGCTTACGTATATAATAGAAACTGCTAGGTATAGCAGAACGATTTCACGGTAAACATGTGCCAAATGCAGTTACTTTTACCGCGGTGTGCAGTGAGTGTAACTGTAGTGCAAAGCGGGCGTAAACCGAATCGTAGAAGAGATGGAGGTCCAGGGCGTCCACGGCGTATTACAGCAGTGTAGCGTATCATACGTGAGGCTTAATTATATTCCTACCATGTATTATTATTCCAAGAATTAATACTAGCTCCGTTACTAATATACAGCAAAACATTATTTTAAAAAGTTACACAGATGTGCAAAATTTCAAGAACATTGATGTCAAATTAATTGGATGGGACACTGTATAGCTTCTTTGATAAATATGAACCTCATTTTAATTTTCGCACGACATCCATTTACTCATCACTAGTAACTAGAGTTATGGCGTATTTTTCTTTATTGGTATCCAATATGGGTCTAATTTACTAGAACAGCAACAATAATAATAATAATAGTAATAATAAAATATTAAAAACAATGGTATTGCTGAAAATACATCTTCCCCAATGCAGTTTTGACAAAATATAAAAAACGTACCTTACAGTGGTGTAGAAATGATTACTAATATATTATCCAAAAGGTAGAATATTAAGCAAGAACTTCTAACAAACTTAATTCTGTTAAAAAACCTGTTCAATAATACTTGCACAGATTTTATTTATTTTAATAATTTTAAATGTTATTTATTTGGAAGACGGTTCATTGTACAAAACAAAAAACATGTTTTTCTTTTTGTAAAAAGTGCCACAAAAGTACAAAAAAATAGTTTTAAGGTCAGTGAGATAGAAGCTGTGGTGGAAAAGGGGCCACTCACTAGTTGACGCTACTGGTGACGTAGATTTCAACAAGATATTTTACCACCTTTAATATTTTCATTCATGAGAGAAAATAAAATGATTAAAGAAATAATAACTCCAAAATTATGTATTTGGATATGGTAGTTATAGAGGCAATATTTATTAAGCAAACTCTTTTTGATGTTCTTTCGTTCTCTGGATTTGCTGTTTTGAAAAGTAGATCACCCTGTACAATGCGTGTATAAATTCAATGGGCAAATTATTTGTTTGAAAACCGCTTTGCTATATGGAAAGCAAAGTTGAGAAATTTATCTACTTAAATCGTTCATTTCTGTTGTTATAATGGTAAACCAATAAAAAATACTTAATTTTCACCTTGATTTGAAATTTCACTAACATATTTCAAACATATGCATGTGCATAGCTCAAAATGAAAATTACCAACAAATATTTTATCGTCCGAGAAAAAAAATTGCCCCACGTCACGACTTACCTACCGCAAAAAAAACATAAATATCCTTTTTTTACCTAAATTTCCCGTGGCCACATTTTCTTTTATGACTTAAGTGTCACCAAACTTGCCCGGACGAACCCAACCGTCAATCACCGGCTTCAATAACACATTTTTATGTGTGCGGTATTATTTTTGAACGTGAGAAAGGCTTGCACCCAAAGGTATAGTCAGGAAGATCGACTGAAACTGTCATGTATTACTGAAACTTCAAACTTTCACTCACGCATTTACTGGAAAAATAAAAATTTTATATACGAACTGTTGATTGAAGGGTATACAGGGTATCTTAAACTCGATATAATGGGCCTACTATGAGGATACTAAAACATTTAAATAAAATTAGGAACTCTATTTTAACCACTGAAAGATATGTTTTAATAATTTTGCAATTTGCCTTTTTTATTAATAAATCAAGTTTGTGCCTACTGTTAGGGAAAATATAAGTAAAATTTCTGGCTCTATTAATGCTTTTCAAAATGGCCAGGAGCAAATGCATAAAATTAGTACAATAAGATGAGGCGATCTAGGTGGCCAACGTAATTATATTCATTGCTTCTGATTCAGCCTACCAGGAAGTGTAAATTAAGCTACTGAGATACTTGCCTTTAGCTGTTAGCAGGTGTGCCATCTTGTGATAAACCATTTGTAGATTAAGTTTAACGAAATAGAAGAGAAATATTTTGCTAAACGAAAAAAATTTATTGTGAAATATTGAAGACAAGATTTCAAATTTTTAAGAAAAAAAATACGCTTTTGCATATGGCGCGTACATGTCCTAATAATTATGGAAATTTTCATCTGATTCAAGTCTTGTCGAAAGATGAAATGTAATATAAGGAACAGTTATAATTATTTTTTTTTAAATCAGTGTCACTTTATTATGTAGGTAACTTAAGTATAACGTTACCTTGTAACCTTCAACCCGTTTTTTTTATTGGTTATATATAGGGTGTTCCCATAGAAATCATAAAATACCGATTCGGAAATTGCGGATCTTTACAGAGAAAGTAGAAATTGCCGTTTAAGAGGGGCGGCGACGTGCATTGGTCTAGCATTCCCCACTACTACGGTAATCGGTTCCGTATCGCCAACGCCAATTCCAACGCAAAATCGAGGGCAAAATTGAATAGATAGAGGTAGGTATCTACAATATTTGGGTACTTGAAATGTCCTTTATTGTAGACTGCTCTCTTAATAATTAGCAATGAATACATAAACGGGTATGACAGTCTACGGATATGCGGTGTGTGTGCTGTATTCACGTTGTATTGCAGTGATTCTTAACTCTATTCCGTAAGGGTACCTACATTTTCTGGAAACAACAGATTTTACGACCCGTGAGTCACCCTGCGTCACGTCAACTGCGCCTCAACGTTCGCCCGGCCTAACAATAAAATAAATTAGAAAGGTTACGTGGTTAATAACTTTTAAGTAAGTACCTGTAACTACCTACTTACAATGTAATATTATGATAAAATAGCAGAACATAATGCTTTGTAATGAAATAAAAATGTAATTACAAAAGTAATTAAAAATTAAGCTGTGTCAAGAGGTGTTTTTTGATAAATTAAGCCATCTCATGCTTTTTTCTCCAAACCTCATGCTTCTTTGAAATTATTCTCATGCACTGAATTTTTCCCACCTGGCAACACTGCTTGATGCAAACACGCTGTGGTCGAAGTATGCGTGTAGCATGACACAAATACACGCAAGCGGCAAAATACAATTCACCATCAAGATCCTCACTTTCCAAATCTGTATATAGAACGCCAAAAGTGGTATCGAAAATAGTCAACCTATGGAGAAAACGCAAGTCTGGTAATATTGCAGTAATTTATCTTTCATGAGTTGGTTACATTAACGAGGTAGCTTCACACTAATAGGCGAGAATTTCAAAATATGAACATTTTACGTCCAATTTGTGATTTGTATGGTCCAATTACAGACATTCCATTTTGGATTCAATTGTATACTGGGATTAAAATGCAGTGTAACCAACTGCTTACATTAAGTTTTCCCTAGATGGCCCCTTCATAGTTTGACTATTTTTGAGTTCCTAATGTAAAGACTTTTGGCGTTCTATATATTTTATGATTCTTATGGGTGTTTCGCATAAGAACCAACACAGAGCAGATACATGGGTATCAAAATATTGCAATTTAACCAAACATACCTATATATACAAAGTTACATACATGCGGAGTTACAGGCCTTCAAAGTGGGGCTAATTGTTTAAAAAAAAATTGATCTCTGAAGGACTGAACTTGAAATAACCAAATTTGGTACATGATTTAGGTTTATTACTGGTCTTATTTGAAAATGGGCTCAAGTAAATTGAAACACTACAAAACCCAATCTTTTCTCCGTTGTTCGAATTTAAAAAAAAATATAATATGAAAGACGGACTCGAGAGAAAAGAAAGTATTTCAATAACATCCAAGAATGTCCTAGTGTAATAAGGGTACAAGATGAAGAAAATATTTTGCAAACAGGTAACGATGAACCGCAAATAAATACTAAACGTTTTCCTCGAGAAATTGGAATATCAAGAACTTAAAGAATGCTTAAACTACTACATCCATATCACATTCAAAAAGTGCAAGAGCTATTACCTCAAGATTTGGGTCGACGAGGAATATCTTGCGAGTTTATCATGCATCAGTATATTAATTTTCACAAGAAAAATCTTTTCACCGATGAAGTATGTTTCATTCGTAGAGGAATTACAAATGATCACAACATCTTAGTACCACTGCTAGACAATTTGAATTTTAAGTTTCCAAATAAATGGTTAGGATGAGGAAATTGGCCACCGCAATCGCTAGATCGCAACAAATGTGATTAGTTTCTTTGGGGAACGTTCAAGGATTTTGTTTATTCCTCGCCAGTTGAATCTCGAGAAGATGTGTGGAATTGTATTACGAATAAATGTAAAGTTATAAGAAACGATCATAATTTATTAAACAGAGAAAATTTAAATTTTTGGCGAAAAGTTAATTTATGTTTGAAAGAAAATGGTGCCCATTTTGAACAATTTCTTTAGTTTTAATGTTTTTTGTATTATTTTTATTTAATTTTATAGTTTTATTACTATCAAAACTATCAAAATTTAAAGACAAAGCCTACTATTGGTTTTTCGATTTCTTAAAGATTTTTTAAAATTTAAAAAGAGTAAAAAAGTGTTTTAAATTAAATTCTGTGCGGAATATTATCATTCTTTTTAAATTCGATTTATGAAAAAGATACACGCTATGGATGAGAAAAAAAAACTAAAAAGATTTCCCAAATAATTTCACTTGATAATCTGCACGTAGATAACATGCTCGTTCTGCCGACCTTTGCGTCGATCTCCCGTACTACAAGACGTTTCTCATAGCAGGGAAGGTTTTATTAAAGACTAGTGGACACTGCCTCCGTCACCGCCGTCAATACATCTCCCACTTTTACTACATTTTAGCCGCGGTGTTATATTGCCGAGATTTTATTCGTTTTTGATGGGGGAAACGTATTAGACAAATGTGTATATCGCGGCATCAGGGGGATGATTTTTTCTTGTATCGGCGGCTTTAGTAATACTAAAATCGCAGTAAAATATTTGTTTTTCGTTTCGGCGGCGATTCGAAGGCAGAAGTACGCCGTAAAAGCTGCGTCTGCTCGCCTCTGAAACACCTTTAGAAAATAGTTCGCGAAGTTTTATATTTGCAAGTGGTATGTTAAATATTTGGAAACTGACAAAAGAGAAAAAGTTTTCTTGACAATGACCTCAAGACGAATTGAAGAAGTAAATTACTATTACTGTTATTTTCTACCAACAGTTTAGTAACAGTTCACAGTTGCTGCATAATTTGAAAATTTAAACTAAAATATTTACTCTCCAGCCCTTTCGGTTATATCGAAAGTCGACACCTACTCTGTTATTTTGACTTCAGAAACAAGAAACTGGCAAATATTGTTGGAGTGTATGACGAAAATTCCCAAAATAGTACAAATTTGCAAATATCTCCAAAAGTAGTACCGCAACCTTAACAATGCTTTTTAGGTTGAAATAACTTCAATGTGCACAACAGAATGAAAAAATATAGGGTGTTCCATATGAAATAAAAAAATATAACTGTTTGTTATAGATATCGAATCTAAGGTAAATTCTGAATCAGATGATATGGCACAATGCCTGTCAAACCTTGACGGATCGTTTAAAAACGAAAAAGAACCTCTCATTAGATTGCATAAAATATTTAACAATACGTATGATTTAAAAGGATCCGAATGGCCGCTAGTCGAGTTATTAAAGAAAATATAATAATTTTTTTTTAAATTTGACATACTGTATATCCCAAACGAAGTGTTTCCAGACCTAAGTTCATAGGAAATTTTTTGCCTAAAATTGAACGTAAAATATCATACTGAAGTATGTGCATGCCCTCCTGAAACAACCTGTATCTCAAATAATAGCACCGGTTGTGAAAGCATAAAAATCACTACGTTGTCTAAGTTCTTTATGAATACCAAGAATCAACATGATATCTATTTCCAGGAAAAATTTGCATTCGCATACGTCATTTCTACTCTACACCAACCCCAAAAATTTTCCATAGAATTCAAAAATTCTACAAAATATAGGGTGTACCATTTAAAATAACGAAGTTGGTGATGATAAATTGCTGGAGAGTTCTAATATTTTGTGTTAAAACTTATATAATCTGTGCACGAAAAACACTGACATTAAGGGCGCCGTAATCGTGTATTACCAGAGTAGTCTTCAAGAAGGTAAGATGTTAAACTCTTGACAGATATATAGCTAGGCTCAAAACATACCGATAACTGTATATTACGTGATCATACTATGGCTAAATATGGCGATAATCAAAAGTGTATAGCTATCTTAACATGTTCACGTATGTACAATAATTTCACATTTTCACAAGATTTTTCGTAAAATTGTCAAATAAATTATCAACATAATCTTCGATTGCATTTGCTAATATGATCGCTAGACTATTTCATTTAAACTACTTTAACTAAGTTGCCTATAAGGTTGTTGATATGGAGCAGTTGCTATGGTATGATCTTTACAAACTATACAAACATTTTTTAAAATTCTGAAGAACGTGTGTGAACATAAAACCCCAATCATTAAACTTGGTATTAATTCTTCATAAAACTTCAGTATGTGTGATGCAGATTCTAGTGATACTGAAAATTCTAAAATATAAAATGAAGCGGAAGCTGCCTTATGTACATTGATTCCTCAGAAATCGAAAAAAAGATATGTAATATTTCGGAGAAAGTTATTCTAGCGTACTTGTTCTAATTATCTTCACAATGTGCATTTTCTACATCATGGAGTAATTATTCCATGCTGCGAACTAAAATTTATTTGAATAAAAAATATGGATATTAGTAAATATTCCAATGTTATTGTTTTCCTCAAAAGGAAATCAAATTGTTATAGACCCAGAAAATTGATATTTTCCAAGAAACAGGTTGAAAGGTTTATAAGGTATTCCAAAAAGTTACCTTTGATTGTTGGTATATTTGGAGCCTGTTAACTTGTTTACGTACAGAGAACATTGAAGATGCTAAGTCGTTCACTAAAGTGACTATTCCCAATACCAAAACTAATACTCCTAGATTATTTACAATACCAGAGGCAGATAGAGGGTGCCGATTTTTTGGAAATTTTCCGCAAATATGCAAGTCTACGTCTATCCACCATTGGTCACATCATAACCGACATTTTTACCATGTACAGGAGATCAAAATGTACTACACAAGCAGTAGGTATAAATAACAGAATACTGGGCACTGCTTTAGACGATGTTCTGCAACCTTCCTTACAGATACAGGAGTCAACATATCGATGCTCAAGAGACACGGAGGTTAGCGTTCGACTTCAGAGGCAGAGGGGTACATAGAATATTCGATACAAAATAAGCAGGCGATAGCAAGGAAAATTTTCGGGGAGAAAGGAAATACCACTCTCATTCCAAAAACTCAGTGCACCAGCAGCACCGGGACGCAGGTGCTATCTTCTTCCAATATTGAAGTTCTACGAAGTGAAGAAAAAAACATATGTTCACTTAATGTCCAATTGTCTGATTTGGAAGATTGTGTTATTAATATTTATAATAAATGAGTAAGTTAAAATTTAGTTGTTTAATTTTACTTTACTACTACGTATATGTGCGTAAAGAAGACTGTTTTAAGCACATGCGCCTAAAAGACTGTCATTTTGATACTGAAATGACAATCGAGATGTCATTGTTATGTAACGATTTTACGAAAAACATATTTACCTACATTACGCATTAATCTAAAGATGTGGAGTAATGCACGATGTGTATAAATCTAGTACCTTACGTACGGTATCCGTTCGTATCTATAAAAAAAGGGTGAATGTCTTTTTGACAAGTATCTACGCATTGAAATTTTCGACCCCCGACTTCACCCTCCATCAAGTCAGTCGATCCTCCACGTTCGGATGCCTACCTAACAATCAGGGCGCGTAGTCGAAAGGCAGGCAAATAAATCCATAACTCCAATTAAAATTCAGATTCCGCTGCCTCCGCGGCGATGCGGTCCCGTGACGTCACGATAATTGAGATCCGACTGGGACAGCCATGTTGTGCCTTCATCAATAATAATCAGATCTATTGATAATTATACGAAGACGTCACCTTGGAAACTGACAACAATTAGGATAAATTAAGGGATACGTGGGGCGGCGCGGCCGCCGGTCCGCCGCCGCCGCCGGCGAATTCGACTTGACGCCGTAATCAGCCTCCTCAGACGATTGTATCTACGAATTTCGTAATGTTTTTACTTAAATGCCACAAATATACAAAGTGCCATGTTTGTACCTCAAAAAGACTGGGTAGAAGCTACGTTTCTCTTGCAGAAATAGTGACGAAGATACAGGGTGTTAAAGTTGTTTTTTTTTTAATTATTTTTAAATCGGCTAAAACTGAAGATACATATTAGAATTTGTAAATGAATTAATAATATCAATGAAACGTGCAAACTGTCTTATTCCCAACACAATTTTGAAGATACGAGATGTGGTAATTAAGGGATTTTAGATATAACTCGAAAACTGGCAACACTGCATCGTTCGTCAACGTTTTCTTAGAGAGGGGGGACCTTCCTTTTAGTTTCAGTCGATAGCACGTTTGGTTTGTGTTTTATGTGTATTTTTTGGAAGTAACTTTGTTAGTGGCGCCGTGAAAATGAGATGTGTTGTGATTCAATTTTTAGTGAAATCTGGTGAAAAACCCTCGGAAATCCTTCGAAAATTGCAGGTTATTTATGGAGACGAGTGCATGTCGAAAACACGTGTGTTTGAATGGGCAAAACGGTTCAAGGAGGGGCGTGAATCGGTAGAAGACGATCCACGTGAAGGAGCTCCCGTCACCTCTCGCACTGACGCGAATGTTAACCGTTTGCGTGCACTGATCACGTCTGACCGGCGCCTAAGCATTCGTGCGTTGTCTGACGAGTTAAACGTCAACAAAAAAAACCGTTCGCAAGATGTTACAGGAAAATTTGAATATGCGAAAGACTTGCACAAAGATGGTGCCAATAGTTCTCACCCGTGAACAGAAAGACATGCGAAAAGCGATCTGTGATGATTTGTTGTCCCGCATTCGGAACGACGGTAGAGACTGGATGAGTGGGTTGTCACTGGAGATGAGACCTGGATATTTGAGTATGACCTCGAGACTCGTAAACAAAGTCAGCTGTGAGTGTAAAAAGGTGGAGAGCGGCCAACGAAAGCGAAGATGTCCCAGTCACGACTGAAAGCAATATTGATCGTTTTTTCGATATCCACGGCATCATTCATCCTGAATATGTTCCTACCGGCCAGACAGTGACTATATTGGGGTCCTGGAACTTTCATAGACTTCTGCATTTTTCAGATACATGGCGAAATTTAAAAAAACTACTTTTAAGGGATTATTTGTACCTCAGGGAGCAGCTTAGATACCGGAATGGTGAAAATTGTTTCTGAAACTTTAGCTCAGTGGCGTACTTGTAATTCTTTACATGGTGACTCTTTCAAAATATGATCAAATGGAACACCCTGTATATTTTTATTGCATTAAATGGCATTTTTTTTCCTTTATGAAGATATATAAGTTACTATTTTATGTTCCGCATAGGAACCGACATAATTTAACCAAACATACCTATATACAAAATTGCACACAGGCAGAGTTACAGACCTTCAAAGTGAGCCAAATAATCCGTAAAAAACATTAATATCTTACTCTTACTTGGAATAACCAAATTTGGTATATGATTTCGGCTTATTATAAGACGAAATGAAAAACTCAGTAGTATGTTTTGTCTTTAAAATTTAACACAGGTAGTAATAAAACTATAAAATAAAATGAAATTAAAACATAGAAATTGTTCAAAATGGACACCATTTTCTATGAAACATAAATTACTCTTCAACTAAAATTGCAATTACTCCGTCTAATAAATGATGATCGTTTCGTATAACGTTACATTTATTACTAATACGATTCCACAAATCTTCTCAAAATTCAATTGACGAGGAAAACAAAAGCCTTCAATGTTTCGCAAAGAAAATAATCACCTTTGTTGAGGTCTGGCGAGCGTGATGGACAATTTTGATGACATTTTTTCCTCGTCCTAAATATTTATTTGGAAACTTAAAATTCAAAGTCTCTAACAGTAGCGCTAAACTGAGGCTGTGCCCCATCATGCATAAACCAAAACTCTAGTCTAAGTTGCAACGGTAAATCTTCGATTCAATCAGGGACATTTTGCAGATTTTCCAAATATCTTTAATCGATTTGGCAAAATAACTGGCCTAATCAAATAACGATCAATGATACCCCAAACATTTATCTTAATCTTGCGTTGATAATGTCTATAAATTATTGCATAGGGGTTTACTTCTTCTACAGTTACCATCACAGAAACCTGCAGAAATTTGTTAATTTGTCAACTATTATATGTCGATACAAATATACAAGGTGTTCTATTAAAAAATATATATGTTAGGATTCTATTTTAAAAGACACCCTGTAGATAACTTACAAGTACGTCACTGAACCCGTAGTTAAAAAACTCTTTTAGAAACAATTTTCACCATTCCAATATCTCAGCTATTCTTTGAGATACGAAGAATCCTGTAAATTTCGCGCTGTATCTCTATAACGAAGAAGTCCATGAAAGTTCTGATTATAGCATCGTAAGTTTTCCGAAAAAGTACTCCAGTGCTTTGAAAAACACATCTTTCTATGTCTTGCAATTTCCGAGACGAAACGAAATTGGGACACTATACATCTGAACTTGTACTGATCACACAAATAAAACAATTTTTTAAAATCTGTCTAAAACTTAATTTCAAATTCGTTTGAACTCAAGAGAAATTAAATTATTTTTGGTAAGGGCGGTCGTAACCAATGAGACCTTCAATATTCTTAAATTCTTATTTATCATAGTTATACCTTGAACTTAACAAAAAGTCATCGGGTCCATAAATACAACTGGCACCAATTCAATGAATAACAACAATTGAATTAAATACTGAGAGTACATAAAAACACATCTGCTTCAGGCACTCGGTCAGCTAGATCAGTTGACGATGTCCCGGATCGAATACAAAAAGGTTCCCGGCGATAACAGAAGAAGGGGGTAAAATCGGGAAATCATGGAAAGGGGTGAAACACGTCGGCGAGGAAAAGTTTGATCGTATAGAAAGGAAGGGTAAGCTTATTAATATATATTGGGGCCTTTGTTGCCCATGCACGCTAAAATATTGATGGGATGCTCGGGAATAAACGACCTCCTTGGCGGACACCACCGCTTTTAGTAGATGGACGGTATCGTTTAAATAATTACGGATTAAAACGGCTACATTTAAGTTACTATACGTCAAACCTAAGCAGTTTAATTCGTAATTAATCAATATTTTGTGTATACAGCTATACTACAAGAAACTTTAACCACCTGCTCAGTGAGGTTTTATGTTTACAAAATGATGTCAAACTCTTTTTTCCCGCGGAAAATAGGCGTCTATGACAATCATCGGCCGAGATGGCATAGAAATGCCAACGTTGTCAAATGTATAAAAGACGAAAATAAATATTTTTATTGAGAATAATTTTTCTTAATAATAGTACCTGATAGATAACATTCATTCGGTTAATTGTAGTATTTTGCGTTCGTTCTCGTTCCTTCGTTGCACACTACCAAAACTACAATTTCACTCAACAGGTCCGTCAGAATTATCCACTAACAAAATACACATAAATTATTATTATTACGATGACAAACATTACCAATAAAAAAGCGTTAAATACTAAAAATTAGCCATCAAAACTGAACCAGGTTTCGATAATGACAACTGACATTTTGCATTGCTAGTTGCATATTTTCCAAACATCAAAGAGAACTGATTAAAGTTAAAACTAATATTCTTAAGAGATTTTTACAGAAGGTCAGAGTCGGCGATAAATAAAAATTTAATATAGTTTCGAAAAATATTTTTTGTCGCTTAATAAATAAAAAAATACATTTTTTGAAGGTGGATTCCATTAGTTCTTATTTTTCTCTATCCCCTCTTAAAATATTTGTACTTAGTAATAGTTAACCCTGTACATATTTATCTTCTTTCAACGTAACTGCCAAATAAATATATAGATAAAGCTGTTTTACAGGCCTTTTAGGCCCAGAGCTGTGTTATTCTCCTCCACTCCATTCTGTCCTTCGCCTTTCTTTTCCAATCCGTTACATTTTTCTCCCTTAGATCTATTGCCACTGCCTCTCTCCATCGCTTCCTCGGTCTACCTCTTTTTTCTTGTAGTTAGGTTTACTCCCTACTATTTTCTTAACTGCCCTTTCATCCTCCATACGTTCTAGATGCCCTAGCCACTGCACTCTCCTGGCTTTTACAAATTCGTCTATTGTTGGTGTCTGGTACATTCCATATATTTCCTAATTATTTCTCCTTACATAGCCTTCCTCTGTCCTCTTACCACCTAGAATTCTTCTTAAGATCTTCCTTTCCCACCTTAAAAGGTTTTCTCTTGACTTCTTATTGAGAACCCAGGTTTCACTACCATACAGCGCTGTCGGTCTCAAAATTGTTTTATACATTCTAAATTTTACTCGTCTGGACAAATTTTTTGATTTCAATAAGTGGTTGACTGCTGCTGAACTTCTGTTTGCTTTTATTATTCTCCTATTTATTTCTTGTTCCTCATCACAGTTAGCTGTTATTAGCGCCCTCAAATACACATATTCTTGAACTTCTTCAAACTCCATCTCTCCATGCTCTGTTCTCAATTTAAAATTTGTATCCTTTTTTTGTTCTCCTATTCTCAGCAGCTTACTTTTCTCTTGATTTATCTGCAATCCCACTTTACTTGCTTCCTCCACAAGTTTTCTCGTTACTTCTTCTAATTCCCTACTATCTCTAGCAATAATGGCCACGTCATCTGCATAACTTACTATTTGGTGACTTTTAAACAATATGTGTCCTTCTCTGTTCAACTCACTATCTCTTATGACCTTTTCTAGTACTAAATTAAAAAGAAGCGTTGAGAGTGGGTCTCCTTGTCTCAGTCCTGTATCAATAGTAAAGCCTTCCGAACATTCACCTTTTATTCGTACTTTGGCTTTAGTATTTTCTAATAAATATTTAATTAAAATCAAACATACTTGTTTTCTCAGTGCAAGTCGGTCATTTGATTTACCTTCGTATTATTTTCAATATTCTACTACATATATAATAACAAACTATTCCGCTCCTCGAATTCTGTCCACAAAAAGACCCCACAATATCAATTTTTTTTCCGCTCGGCCTTCACTTCACATTATCAGTTGCCATCAGCTGTCAGACATATTTCATACTTGTCGGTTCTCATCAGGATCGGACTAAAGGGCGTCTTTCGTGTCCGAATAGGCCAGATAACCAATAGAGAAACCATAAAAACACTTTTACGAGCTGAAGCAAGCCGGCGATCGCCCGAAAAACCGGAAATATTGGACTTTGAGCAGGAAGGACGCCAGCAGCGTGATTGTTCGACCTACTCAAAGTAGTCAGGGAAGACTTCTAATCCCATATTGGCCGGTTATTGACTAGTTTCGCCCTTACAGGGTAGCTCCGGAAAATGTGCGTTCGATTCGGACGCGAATTTACCACAAATATGTACATATTAAGGACAAAAAAGGTTTTTATAACTAAAAACTTTCTCAAAATAGCGTGTAATACATATACAGGGTGCTCCGGTTTGTTTGGAACAAATTGAAACCGTAGATAGAATAAGCAATTTTAAGAGGAAGACTTTATATGAACATGGTCTTTTTCTCGATCAGTAGCGGAGATACGGGGAGCTAAAGTTTCAAAAATAAAAATTTATTTTTTTTTATTACTAAGTTCGTATTGCACACAGAGCCTCCAAATTTGATACATGTACTGCTCAACTAGTCTCGGATATTATACAAGCTTATTTATACAAGATTTGAAATAACAGTGAATTTGTGGAGATTTTACCACTGAATATTCTTTTAAGTTAACTGTAGCCTATACATATGTATGTATGTGTTTATTTGTTTGTTACTTGTTAGTAGTAAAATGCAGGTTTGTTGATATTTCAATGTTTGTTCCGGTTTCAGTATTTTTATTAAATGTGTTAAATCAAATAAGGAAAATTCAAGTTGAATACATAATGTCAAGAATTTTTAGAAGACGATGCTTGTCAGTAATATCTAAATAATTTCTTTCTATAAATTATTTACAAATTTCTGAAAATTTCTGTATAGAAGACATAAGCTGTAGGCATTTTCAAATTAACTAATAATTGCACTTAAAATTTGGTTGCACCCTAAAATAGTAATTTTATAAAATTCACCTTTTTTACAAATTATCGTACGTAATATTCGAATATGATACTTTTTGATAGTTTCGCTTCGATACACGAAATTTAACGTTTTACAAGAAAATTTACAAGAATACATTCAAAAGTCAAGAGAGACGAGTAAAAAAACATTTCAAACTTTACCAGGGACGTACAAGAAAAAATTTGTGAAGGGTTTCATGATGGCAGATACTTGAAAAAATATCACCCTGTATAACGATTTTCAAAAAATTAACTTGTATAATATCCAAGACTAATTGAGCAGTATATGTATCAAATTTGGAAGTGCTGTGTGCAATATGAACTTGGTAATAAAAAAAAATAAATGTATTTTTTTGAAACTTTAGCCCCCCGTAACTCCGCTACTGATCGAGAAAAAGACCATGTTCATATAAAGTTTTCCTCTTAAAATTGCTTATTCTATCTACCGTTTCAATTTGTTCCAAACAAACCGGAACACCCTGTATAAGGTGTTCCATAAGTAGTGGTGATAAACGACAAATTGATAAAAGAAAAAGATATTTTGATAATGCCTCAGAAATCTCTTCGAATACGTCATATAAGAACTTTAAGACGTAATATAAACCGTTGAATAAAAAAATATAAACTAAAATGTTTATACAGGGTGATTCATTAGTAATTGTATATACGCTAACTTGATAATCCTGGGCTGAAAATATGAAGAATAATTGACACGTACCACTTAGATAAAATATAGCTCCTTAAGGAGTTACAGGGTGTTTTATTTAAAAAAAATTTAAATGATTTTTGCTCATTACCTACTTTAACCCTGTTTCATATTTCTCTATCATACTTGGCATAAAGTTACGATACTTTAGAACCTATTAAAAAATACTACAAAATCGTTGATGACTACTACTACCAGAGGCTCAACCAGAGGCGTACGACAGGAGTAGAGAGGCAGATTCCCTTTCCTCACTTCTACGTCACTGGCGGAATTTTTATTTTGGTATAATTTGTCAATTCTTGAATACTTCAATTAGCCTACTTTTCCTTCATAGAGGTAGTCATTATTTCTCAAGATTGGCAGATAGTATTGAATTTTCAGAATTTAGTACAGAAAGTATAAAACACACTTTGCTTAAAATTAACGGTGATTAAAGAGAATATATTACAGACTACTTTCTAACATAGAAATATGTGATATGGTTTGAAATATACCCAAAGAGAAACAAACAACGTTGAATTAAAAAAAAATGGCTACAATACAGCATCCCTGTATCAAACGATTATTTGCTTAATTTTATTAAATATTTATTTTTAGCCGTCTGTATTTTGTGTAGCCACATACGTTTTTATATTTTATTAGTAATTTATTGTGTTTCACGTTAAGTTTTTTTTTATTGATTGTTGAAATTTATTCTAATTATTGATTGTTCACATTTTGTATTTTGATGTATCCCGTTGGACACTGTACTTTAAATAAATAAATAAAATTGATTTCGCTTTTAAATTCAAATCCTGTTCTTGGAAGAAAAATATCCTACAACAGAAACAACCACGTATTTTGAAATGCGAGTGTGGTGCTACTCAAGTGGATTACACTATACGAGTATTTTTACTAGGGAACAAATTAAACGCTCGTTAAATTATTTAACTGCCCGATACATTTTCCGAATAAAATAATATAGAAATAGGATACTTTATTTGAATGCACGATACATTAAGAAATGTTTGGTAAACATAATAACTGTTCGGTTAAAAGTATAAATTCTCAGTGAAAAATGTATTCGCAAACTGGAAATAATAGTAGCTCGAGGGAAAAAATACATGTTAAAAACAACAAATGTTCTCTAAATATATAAATGTGTTCATCACAAATAATACTTGCTAGTTAAAAATAATAAATGCTCGGTAAAAATATTAATTGCTCGATAAAACTATTCATCGCCGGATAAGAATATTAAAAACTCGGTAAGAATATTAAATACTCGGTAAAAATATTGAATATTTAATGAGATTATTAAATGAACCGTTAAATATATATATGCAGTAAAAAACAATAATTACTCTCTAGAAAGTGTAAATGCACAGTTATAAAAATTATTTGCACAAAATAAATTTTTAAGTTTGAAAAATTAACTGTAAGTTAGGTTATGTTAGGTTAGATTAAACAATGAAATCAGCCCGGGACAGTCGTTTGTTCATTTCACTGCTTGCAAGTCATTCTATTGCACACACGCGCTTTTAGATTCAAATCTGCGAACCAAAATTAAATATCGTGCATAAAGTAATGAACACTTTTGAAATTTGTATCTTGCAAAATGAATAAAATATCGAAACATACTTTTAAAACTTATAGAGCATTTAGTAATTTTATTATGCAAATGATATTTAAATACCGAGCATTATTATACTGCATTCATCATAAGTAGTCAAGCATTTCTCCTATTTTATATTGCAAAATATATTAAAATATCGAGCACTTTATTGGGACCCCTTTTACTATCGAATAGGTAGTTAGTCATAACTTGAGTTTCTACGTTTAAAAAAACGCCCTGTATAGGATCATTATCTCCACGCACTCACGTATAGGACCGCATCTGTTTTCTCCCAGTTTTTAACTTTTAATAAAATTAAAGGTAAACACATAAATAAATTAATTAATCTAATTTGGGCTGAATCTCGTTAGTATTACTGATTGCTTTTTTGTGTAAATATACTGAGTTGGCATTAATCCTAAACAAAAAATAATGAACCCACCTTCATTAACAAAATAACAAAGAAAGCACAAACATCAGAGATACCCAATCCCACCGAAATTATTAAGTGAACAATTTGGGATTAAAAAGACCAAGGGAGAAGAGGGAGGTGAAAAATCGAAGTTAATATATCAAAAAGTACACGGTCGGGGCGGATGCGAGGGTATTTTTTACCACAGCACATCTAAATCCTAAGTAATTAATACTTTGCTTACTTAAAAAAACAAATAAATAACTATTTACGTATGTACGTATGTGTGACCTTTTGGCAAGTGTTTATTCTAGTGTCTATTATCTAATCTAATATCTAATCTTGTCACAGTGACAGGGCGAGTTATCCCCTTTAACTTATTCAATGAACATAAGAGTGTTACTGCTAAAAAAAATAAAAAATAGGCTCAATTTCAAGAAGCCCCAGGGCCTTCAAAAATTAGAATTCTGAAAACAAAAAAATATAGGTCAAATAATTTCTCATGCAGATTATATACCCAATTTTGTTCCTATTATTTCTGAATCACCTTGTATATACATAGTGTTCAACTAAAGTGGACCAGATTATTCTGAAGACTGAAAAATTTCCCACATTGAAATGGTTATTTTCAAACAGAGACATTTATATTGAATTTGGTAGTCCGCGATAAGACAAAAATTTTAATTTTAATAGCGAAGTTTTTACGCAACTTATACATTTTTCAAATAGGAAGAAGGTTACTTAACATTCAGTCATAATGTCATTAATTCATGTCACAAAAAAAATATTACTCGGCCTTTTATACTGAAGCAAATCAACCCGTAATACATGGTAATACGGTGCTCCGTGTTGACAACAATTTCCTATAGTCACTACATCCCAGAGCGTCGAGCGGTGAAACGAGCAACGTCACACTTGCGTTGCCACATCACGGCTAAACGCTTGTGTTCTTTCATAGATTATTATCCGCTAATACGTACAAAACCAATAAAATCCAAAAAAATAAAAGAGCATGCTGTATTTTATTATAACTGATTTTATCAATAGTATTAACTAGGCCATGCAAAATGTTTTGGTTAAGTACAAGTTACATTTCCCGAAGCCGACTTTCATAAAAGAAAATAAATAAAGCAGAGGTATTTACCTGTTTGAATTTGCATAGCAAAATTCATAATCAAAACGGCACACCGCATTTTATCAAATAAAGCAGTTGGATCACTAAATAACGACCGAATATACAAAACATAACCTCCAATACACAGACAAAGTTAGAAAGCCACTTCTTTGATAAAAACAATTTCAAGACTATTGCAAAATGCAGATATTCTAAACCAAGGTCTGGAGCACGTCTGGACGCAAAACTATTACTATTATAAAAAACGTACCGCGTAAGTGAAACGAAATTGCAGATTTATTCTAACTTTGGGATTGTAATTGTACTGCTGGTTGCATATTTACACTTTCTTCGACTTTTCTTTCGACAATTCTTTATAAACTTAACAAGTGGAATAATTAAGAACTTATGCCCCAAAGATGAAAGTAGATGTCATTACAAATACGTCAGCAGTTTAAATCACCAAATTCGTTTTAAAGAGTCATTATTATGGTAATAGATAGTATGTAGTCAAGTTTATTTATGTTATGAATAGCGAATATTTTCAGGCGGTAAACGAATTGGTTTCGGAGCTGAATTAATCGGTCAGTGACAGCCTGAACAGGGGTCTAACTGTTTTGAAAATTTTTTTTTCGACGTACCTAAATACGCATTTAAAAAATTTTTAATTGCATAATCGTATTCCACTCCTTTTTCCCTACCTCCTCTTAAAATTAATGACATTATGACTGAATCACTCTGTAAACAAACCTAACCTCATCTAATCATTAAACACTATTTTACCTGGTAACTTTCCACATATTCCAGCAATTTCTTGCGACCAACTCTACAAACTTTGTCTTCTTACTTCCTGTCTAAGTAAATGCTCCAATCTGAAATGAAGGGAAAAAATTAATGACTGAATAAAACATATACAGGGTGTTTTTAAATGAAGTAGCAAAAATGAGACCACAGATTCCTTAGGTGAAAATAAATCGATTTAACCCCAATCCCAAGTTGCATTAGTTGCCCAAATTATCTCGATTTAGTCAAACATATCTTGAGTCAAATACTGACAAAAAGATACAGGATCAAAGCAAAGTTAACGGATATTTTGTTCTGTACACTGGCCAAAGTTACAATTTTATTTACAATAGTAAAATTATTTCTATATTGCTGGAACGTGTTCTTAAGTCTTGACTAAAATTCGGTGTATATATATTTTTTTAACTTGAAAAATAAGAATCCATTATAATTTTAAATAAAATTTTAATCATCCTCCACTTTTATAACAATCAGTATTTGGACTAAATGTGTGTTTCAATTGACATATTTTGGTGTCTAGTATATAAAGGTTTTCCAACTTTTCGAATTCACCCTGTACATGCGTATAGCTTAAAAAATACTACATTTATAGGAAATATCTTCTTAATTGTGACCATAAAGCTGCGTAACACTGTATAAGATTAAAAGTAATAAAAATATGCAATAATTTGATTTTCATTTTGAGAATAATAGAAATAGCAATTATTAAACGAATACGATCTTGGATTGTTATCGCGGAAAGGTGTGCTTGCGAAAATCACCCCGCAGACTGCGCCACTGTCGCGCAACATTAAAAAATACCGCAGAGCGAGCGCATCTCGCAGATATTAATTACTTGCTAAACATCGTGCGGCGGCTTTATTAAATTGGAAAAAGAAATTTCGGCCCCCCCTGATCGGGCGCGTAATCCGATGTCAAAGGGGGCTTTACGTTTAACTGAAAACTTCAAAACATATTAAAAAGGCCTAGACTGCGGATCGGTTATACGTAAAAACGGACGCAGGGAGATGAAAGAGACCGTATCGGTATTTTGTAGGTCAAATAAGTAATAAAGTATTACAGGAGAATGTACTAATGGCACTGTTTAGAGATATTTTAATAAGTTGGTCCACTCTCCATTACGCACCTAAAGTTGAATTCCTGCCGACGCACTGCACCTTGTAAAAATATTAGGACAATTGTAATAGTAGAAACTTCCGATTACAAAAATTTATTGACAGAAATAGGACATGCATTTTTATAAGTGGATCGATGTTTTTTCGTTAAAGGCGTTCCATAGTTAGGTCGCCATAATTAAATAAGTAAATTACTAATTTTGAGCTACTTACTTGTTGCAATGAGCCAATTTTTAGCAAGTAGCGTTAGAATTAAAGTTCACAAAGTGCAAAATTATTCACTTTAATGTAAAACAATTACGTTTAAAAAAAAATCCTGATAAAAATAACTACCTTTCCACTCTGTCTGATAAAAAAATAAACAATTTTTTCCTAAAAATTTTTTCCAAAACAATTGTAACTTTTCGTAAATTCGAAATTTCTTGATATTTTATTTACCATGGCGAGATGTGTTGCCACCATATTGTAAGCTTTGACTACAATATAGTTAAAAAAATGTGCTACAAATAATACAATGAAATAACATAAGGTACTTTTACCCCGTAAAGAATACAGAGTGTGTGAAATAAGTTCATTCCTACAAAAGGGTAATAAGGACGTGAAAATAAACAATATGTCAAGTTTACCATAATTAACGGCGTAGTGCGGACGTGTCTTGGCAGCTGTAAATTGATTCATGTTGTTTTATTTAAAAAATGCCATATTCAATTCAAAATTGGGGCATATGGCATTAATGTATGGGAAGCGTGAATATTATTTAAAGGTGACTTGTGTTTGTATGCAAATCTTTACCCTCAAATACAATCTAATCTCAAAACGGTGAAAAACGCTGTTCAAACACCGACATCGGTAGATTGAACCCGATGTATTAAGACCGAGGACAAGAATAACTGCAATGTATATTAGGTAAGAAAGAAGGCATTTTAGACATTGTAGACGAAAACTCTAGCACTGACAAAATTGCGAGACGACGTCCTTGAAATTTCCATGTGTACTATGTACAACAGGATTGGTTTCACGTCATCTCGCGCTCCCTTTAAGGACGCTTTTATTTCAAGACCACGGTCTCGGTTGCCTCATTCGGAGCTACTCTCTGCACCTAAGCAATTGAAACCTAAGCAATATGGTTTACATTTATGGCCTTGCAGATGCAAATGGTACTGAGGCTAGGCGAATTTATATGGAACAATCTGAAAATCATCCAACTCCAAATCCAAGAATGTTCAGAAATAATTTTCAACGTCTTTCGGAGTCAGGCTCATTTCAGAAAGGTCCAGTTCCTGGAATACTATTGAGTGTTAAAGTCTGAGTTGGAAGAAGCTATTGCACATGAAATTGAAGAAGACATCTGTTGGAATACTGTGTTAATATATGGTCTAGTTTTCTCGTTAAGGATATATCTTTACTTGAAGGCGTACAAAGAAGTTTCACAAAATGGATACCTGCTCTTAGTAACTTATCCTATCACGACCGTCTCCATGAACTTGACATTTCTGTTTTAAGCAACAGACGACTTCGAGGCGACCTTATCCAGGCTTATCGGATACTATGTAGCAATACTTATAACATTGATTTCCCTAATTTGTTCCATTTAAATTCGGATCTGTGTCTACGGGGTCACGAGCTTAAATTATCCAAAGAAAATTTCAAAACTTCTGTACGACAATATTTCTTTCCAAATAGATTATTTACTCGCTGGAATAACTTACTTTCATCAGTTGTGTCAGCGCCTTCCATAAATGTGTTTAAAAATCGACTGGATGAGTGGATGTCACGGGAGTTAGTGTAAGTGCGCGACTTATATTTCTTTACCGAGTGCGGGTAATGGCCTGTTTCGTTGGTTTTGTGAAACAAATGTTTATTGTAAGGACATTTTTGTCTATTGTTATTTTATTTTTTGTATATTTGTTTAATTTGCTGTCTACTATGTTTTTCATGTATTTTTAAAATATTGTTACCTTCTGGACATTATAGGCATTGCGCCTCTGTCCTTCTAATTAAATTAATAATAATAATAATAATAATAATAATAATAATAATAATAATAATAATAATAATACTAGGAAGATTGCTGCAAATCTTAATGTGAATCATAAATTAGTTTACCTAGTCTGTTCTGAACCCGTACCCATATCACAAACAAAGGGTTCAAGCTTTACTGCTGCAAGACTATCCTGCTCACCTACAATTTTGTCATTGTATTTTGCTAAAAATGAAACAAAATGTTGACTTTACCGCTGGCATAATATTGTTTACCGACGAGGAGCACTTACGTCAACAAATTATAGCCAGTTGTGATGTAATAAGAGTTACTCCTGGAATTTTTGCACGTGTTCAAGCTGCAAATTCAAGAACATTGGAAGCATATATTTTGGAAGAAGGTGGCCGTTTCCATCATTTGCTATAATAAATCATTTCATATCATCATGAAAATGCACTTGATCAAATAAATCAATTTTGTTGTTAATCGGTGTGGAATACAAAAAAGTGCAAATAAGTAAAAAGTGAGGATAATACAATGGCGCATATGACCTATTTTATGTGTAATATTATACAGGGCTATATATATTTTTTTGTAAAATATGATCGATGATACCCACACCTCCGCCACTGGTAGGTTTCTAAAGCTGGTAATTTTTTGTTTCATACTAAATATGCATACCGAATTTAGCTAAAGTATCTCAGGCGATTTAGAAATAAAAAATTAAAAATTTTAAAATATTTGACACGCTATAGCTGGACAATGACTGTCCTAAGATCCCACATTTATACAGGGTTAACTATGACTAAGTTCAAAAAATTTAACCACGTGCTCAGGGAGGTCTAAAAGACAATAAAACATTTATTTCGGAATTGTAGCTAGATGTTTAAAAAATGGGGCAAACCCTCTTTTCCTACGAAGAGTCGGCGCCTATGACAATCAATCATCATCCGACATGGCTAGCGCTAGATATGTCAACTATCATGCGGTCGTTTTTTGAACATTGTCAAGTGTAGAAACGACGAAAATAACCATTTTTATTAATAATAATAATGTCTAAGTACCTGATAGATAACAGCTAATCCGGTTAGATACACTATTTTGTATTCGTTCCTCGTTCGTTCGTTGCACACTGCCAAAACTACATTTTCACTCCTTGCAGATTCATCATAATTATCCACTAACATATCCGACACAAAATACTTTATATAATTACTATAACAGGTTTAAAATAAGTCATTTAGCTGATTTAAAGTAACGGTAAGTTCTAGGTTATGAATTGCTAGTTGTCTACTTTCCATGCTCCAAACCATGCAGAACGCGAAGTTAGTTATAACCTAAGGGTCATTTTTATAGAGCACTGTAAACGTTTTGGGATGTTATAGTTTAAAATATTAATTATTTTGTGCAAACATTGTCAATTACTGTTACTATTGTTGCTACTATTAGTATTAACAGAATTTAATTGCACAACAACGCAAGAAGTTTAACAATTTTAGGCCGTGAGTGCACCTTGCATTAGAGGCCTACACTTGTCGTCACTCGTCAGATGTCGTCTGTAGATGTCAATAACGTAAGTACACGGTTTCAGTACTTGTTTTTAGCAAATTTAATTTTTCGCGTATTTTTTGTGTATTTACAAACATGTCGTATTCAAATGCCTAGATGACGAATAAGGTGCTGATTTATGGGAGTGTAACAAGTGCATATTATCGTGCGCCAGTGTCAAAGACGTTTCCCGAGTATACAAAATATTATGCTGAATACTTTTTGACCCACATCGAACAGCTGTTTCATGCCGTGGCGGTAAACGTGTGGCAGTGTTTTTATGTATATCTGTACATTTACGTGTATTTTGTTGTTATTCTTTGTGCTTTTCTCGACGTAAGTAGTCGACCTGAGCTAGACCGCCAAACCAAGTAGGTACCTCGCTTTACACAAAAGGAACGATCGAGGGAAGGAGAAATCCACAGCAAGTACAAAAATCTTTGCAGGTTTTAATTTAAACAAGTAAGAAAACAGATGATTCAACATTCTTAAAATCTCTCCAATTATCAATCCTGGAAATAAATATTAGTAAGGTAGGTGCTGCCTCTCTGTGCTATGAAACACGTGTCAACGCGGTGACTTATCACTATGTTTGACACCTTTGTCTTTGGCAGAATATACCTAACCTCGCGGCTGCCAGAAGGTCAGTGACGGCGATAAATAAAGACATAATATAGTTTTGAAAAAAAATTTTTTTGGCTTTATAAATAAGCTTGGTATTTTTTTGAAGGGTAATTTCGTTAATTCTTATTTTTCCCTATCCCCTCTTAAAATATTTGTACTAAGTCATAGTTAACCACGTGCTCAGGGAACCCTAAAAGACAATAGAAAAGTTATTCCAGAATTTTAGCTCGATATTTAAAAAATGGGGCAAATCGGTAGGTAACAGTTAATCCAGTTAGCTCCAGTATTTTGCGTTCGTTTTTCATTGTTTGGTTACAAACTGGTAAAATTACATTTTCACTCACTACCGATAAATACATTTCCCGTAGGTACAGTTACATAAAATGTCTATGTATTATAACAGAATCGAAGAAAGGGATAAGTAGGTAGGTTCTAATATATAACAGAAAACGTTTAAGACCCGCGGCAGTTTTGTCCCATAACCTAGAAAAACAAACCGGCGCACTATATTGTGAGAAAATATCTGTACCCGACCTATATTCCTTTATTTATTAATTATAAAACGTTTAAAATGAAAATAAGGCACTAAAAACTGAAGAAGAACACAAAACTACAACGTAAACACATGAATTAAATTATAACATGACAGCGAACCGACTCGACTGGACCGACTGCCGACTGTGGTCGACTGATGCATGACGGTTGCTTGCTGGTTGCATACTCTGATTCTCGCATTGGTGGCGTTAAATAAGGATTTAATATAATACCGAAAAAAAATGTCATAGTTAACACGTATTACAAAAAAAAAACCTTATTTTAAGCCACAGAGAACGCACCTGCATTTTTAACCTCCACTTACAAAACGCCCTGTATATTTCAAGGAAAGGTAAAAATCATTACAAACTAGTCTCATTTGAGGTAACCTATCCATATTTAAGAACGACATTTTCGTCATTCATACAATTCCGCCTCATCCCTCCTTGCGAGGCGGCCATCGACTTTTTCCCCGACAATAACTTCTTCGCTGTCTATATGGAAACATCTTAAATAATTCAGGGAGATTTTCTAATTATAAATTTATGAGTTTGAGCCGGGGACTTTTTTTGATTAGATTGGGACCAATTTTTCTTTCCAAATTAAAAAAAGTTGTATATTTGATGAGTGCCATTCAATTAGCCCTGCTTAATTGGGTTTCGCAGGAGCGGCTGTATACAAATGTGTATTATAAAATAGAATTAACGGCGCCTGGGTGGGGGGAGGACGCCCTTCGCCCTCCGCCCCTCCCTCGTCGCCCATTAGAACACTATTTTATATTTATTTAAATTAATGAGTCCACGCGGCGGCTCGTTTTTTTCGAGATATCGTCCCCGTGCAGCATGTTTAATTCTGACGATTCTAACACGTACCTGGACTACTAAGATGTGGCGATACAGGGTGTTCGGACGCTATTATCGTCAAGTTCAAAGGTGATCTAAACTATTTTCTTTAGTTTAATTGGGTTTTTGCCACACTTCTGAGAAAATAAAGATTCATTAAATAAGCCCTTGCGCCAAACGGATCAGTCAGGGGTTACTTTTGAAACTAAGTTTGCCTAATAAAAAAATCACACACTGAAAAAGCAGGTAAGTTAAAACTACCAAAAATAATATCACTATCGCGCATTTCCGTATTTTTTGACAGTAGGTATGTCAACTTGACAGTTTAAAATTTGTTTATCTGCTTCCATAGAGAAGTTAAATGATTTCTATTTTATTGTTACTTACTGCGGAAAATATGTTAATCTATTCTTACAAATAGTGGTTAGTTCGATCTAAAGAGTCTGTACAAAACACTAGCACTGAGGCTAAAATATGGATATCTAGTCCAATTTAGTCCAAAGGTTGATAGTTTCCGAAATACACAGGGACAAAGTTAACTTTTTTCTAGCTGGAAAACGATCAAATTTAGTGTTTTTACGTACGAAAATCTCGAAAAATTAAACACGCAGAATAAAAGTACCTAACATCAAAAATACATTTTTTATGTTTTTGTTTATCAATTTTTTCTATTTAAGTTCTTCTGAACTAAAATAATAAGTTTTAAAATGCGTTTATAAGACACACATTATTTTGACATTTGACAAACACGTAGAATAAAAGTAATGTGAAAAATAAAATTCATGTTTTGTTTATCCACTTTTACTGTTTAAATTCTCCTCAAATAAAATAATCACTTTTAACAAGCGTTTGTACACATTATTTTGATATTCTTACTCCATATTTTAACAAATGTTTTCACATACTTATAAACAAAACTGAACAATGTATTATATGTACAACTATGTAAGTTTATGTCATAATAGTACTTATATCTACAGTTAAATTTAAAAAAAATATGTATTTTTAAATTTCTGTACCTAAAAATTGTTTGGTTAGGCCGCTTTCTATCGTTCTATCTATCGGCTTAACAATGACTAAGTACAAATATTTTAAGAGGGGATAGAGAAAATTAAGAATTAACGGAATCACCCTTCCAAACTTATTTATAAAGCGAAAACATTTTTTTTGTTTTTGAAATTATATTAAATCCTTATTTAACGCCGCCTATGCGGCTTGTCCGCCACACGTTTACAGAATCAGAGTAGGCAACGTAGGCAACTAGCAACACGACGGTAAAATTTCCCGTCACGTCATAATTTAATTCCTGTGTTTGCCATGTGTTTACATTATAGTTTTGTGTTCTTCTTCAGTTTTTAGTGCCAGTTTTAATTTTTAAACGTTTTATAGTTATTAAATAAAGAAATTTGTGTCGAGTGCAGATACTTTCCCATAATATAGTTTGGCGGTTTGGTTATGGAACAAGACTGCCTCGGGTACATTAAATGTTTTCTATTATCTATTCCTTTCGTTCGATTTTGTTAGTTAATGCATAGGCATTTTATCTAGCTGTACATACGGGAAGTGTGTTTTATCGGTAGTGAATGGTTATAACGAATGAAAATGTTGTAGTTTTGCCAGTTTGTAATGAAATAATGAATAACGAATGTAAAATAGTGGAGCTATATTAACTGTTAGCTACCTATCAATCAGGTATTATTCATAAGAATGTTAATTAATGTCGTTTCTGCATTTAGAAATGCTGCAAAAAACAACAATCGCATGGTAGTAGTGTAGTAGATACTGTTGACAGATGTAAGCTTTATCCATGGATCTAAGCCATCTCAGTCGATACTTATCATAGGCGCCGGCTTTATGTAAGAAAAGTGTGTTTGCTCCATTTTTTAAATATCGATCTAAAATTCTGGAATAATTTTTTCATTGTCTATTAGGTCTTCCTGAGCACGTGGTTAAAATTTTTGTACTTAGTCATAGTTAACCCTGTGTATTCGATTTACTTCGATACCTTTGGACATTCGCAGGTGGCTTGAGATAACATTAGAGTTATTTGCTAAGGTCAATATTATAATTAACAAAATTCTCTAATGTGTCCAAAAGAGAATAATCACATTTGTTAAGATCTGGCGATCGTGGTTCGTGATAGCCAAAATTGAGGACAATTACTTCTTCGTAATCATTTAGGCGGAATACTCTGTATACTTAAACTGTCAAGGCTGCAGGTCTTTCGTACAAGCTTATAGTTCTAGTTCGTTTTAGCACAAAAATTAAAGCTTTTTAGTGGAACCAAACTCTTTTCTTAGTGTACCTAAATCTATAAAAATGGTGATTTTTCTTACTATCCAAAAAAAAAGGTTTAGGACTTCTGTTAGTACCTTGCCCGTGCAAAAAGTAAATTTCTATTCGTACAAGTACACTGTATGTATAAAACCCGACGTTTGACCAATAACTCTTCCCGACTGAAAAATCGCCTGAAAATCTTTCTTCGTTAGTCACTTGGCGGGAGATCCAGCTTGTTATCGGCGAACGCCTGAATGGCCAAACAGGTTCAATAGGGCGATAGAGAAGGGCGATCACATAAAGGGTTTATCGAGTGTATACGATTGATGAGGACCTTGTTAGGTGCCTTCAAAAGGTATATATTTGGATGATGACATCGCTCGTTCCGGATTATACATAATCGAGGATATCGAGGACCGTCGGTGTCGACGAGGATTTATGACGTCGTTGTCGATTGGGTTTTTCGTTTCTGATTTTATTCACTGTACGTTGCACGCACATAAACGACAGTTCCTAAAACTCAAAATTGTTTTAATTGAATAACCACGTGTAATAATAGTCAAGGTAACAAGGTTGTAAAGGGAAACCACAAACTGAAGTCGGTATTGTACATTGACCGAGGGCGTCATTATAATACTGTAAAATAACCCAATAGAACCAACCATATCCTCAGGCCACTTACAAATCTTCGTTTTTGTCAATTGGTATGAGATTGTTTTACATCTAATATCTGTTGTGTAAACTGATTGATTTCCATATTAATACCCTTAATAAATGAGGGGCGTTGTAGAATAAAGCCCCAAGGCGTTGTCTTGTAATTATCCCAAAATAAGGTGGTTTTTGTAAACGAACTGTTCGGATGTATTTTCACTCCAAGTTGGGAACATAAGTTGTTCGTGTACGAGGTTTTGAAAAAAGAGGCATACAATCAGAGACAGACAAAACATAAATAAAAATAATACGATTTTTTAATATAAACTAGGTACTATGTGTTAATGCATTAAAATCATGTATAAATATATTTTTGAGAATACTGCAACCGAATGCTGAATTCTTTTCCAGGAAATGGTAGTTAAGGTACTAAAGCTGTTATTGATAGTAACGCACGTAGGTTAGTATTTTATATAGAAAAAAAGACATCATTAGGCTGCAGATGTACTTGTACCCAATAACATTATTTCACCTCCACTTAGAAATGCACATTTTGGTATAAAAAATGTTCTAAAGAATGTTTAGGTACCTTATAGATATTGATAAGGCCTCATGGCGTTTATTAATATATATTTTAAACTTACTGATTTCCGTAGTAATGGTCTTAGTTAGTCAGGGGCGTTATATATATTGATAAGGTCCCAAGGCGTTATCTTTTAATTAACGTATCTCAAAACAGGGTGGTTTTGGTAAACAAGCTAATAGGATGTATTTTCACGGTCTTTAAAAAAGTGGCATAAAATCAGACAAAAAACATAAAAGAAAATAATACAATGTTTAACTATAAACTACTGCGTTGCATTAAAATTAGGTTAGTATAAATACATTTTTGGGAATGCTGAAACTGCCAATGATGTTAGTTTTTGACACTAGTTGTCAATTTTCTCGAGAAAATAACCACGTAATAGTAGTTAAGGTACCAAGGCTGTTATAACGCACCGATGCTGGTATTTTATACAGAAAAAAGACCTGCTGCTACAGTAAATTTGTTAAAAGTAAATAACTCACCTTTGTGCAGAAGTATTACAAAAGAATGAAAAAAAACGGTGTAAAGCTATTAGTTTTAGACCATTTTGTAGAGAGCGCTAATTGTGATAACCGCACGTAACAACAGCTTATGTTTAGGCACCTTACAGATATTGATAAGGCCTCAGGGCGTTATTTTATAAATAACGTATTTCAACAGAGAGAGATAGAGCAGACTTGTAGTTGTATTTTCACACCAAGGTGAATAAAATGGCATACAATCAAGACCAGGCAAAAATAAAAGAAAATAAAAAGGTACTATACACTACTATGTGTTCTATTAAAATTTTGTATAAATACATTCAGGAGGATGCTGAGCCGCCAATGGTGTTTTCGACTATTCTTCAGAGAGAGCTAGAAGGTGATCTTTCTCGCGAAAATAACTGCACGTAATAGTGGTTTAGGTACCAAGGCTGTTATAAGATGATAGCGCCTTGAGACCGGTATTGCACATATACCGAGGATATATTAATAATAAAAATGCTAAAAATACATAATTTATCTTGGTGTTACCAAAGACTGAAAGGCAACAGCGAAATGCATGTTTACTCGTATAATTGTTTGATATTTAACATCTGATGTTTAAAATTAATATTAACGTCCTTAACTTGTAATAGTCAGAGGCTTTATTTATTGATAACGCAATAAACACATCTCAAAATAGGACGATTGCGAACTTGTAATAGTCAGAGGCTTTATAGATATTGATAACGCAATAAACACATCTCAAAATAGAACGATTACTGTAAAGTAACAAACTAGCAGGACGCATTGGAACACTGAAAAAAAGTTGTTTAGGTACGGTATTTTTAAAAAAGGTGGCTGATAAAACATAATAGAAAATCAGGCAATATTTTACTGCTATACAATGTGTTGCGTTACACCTTTTTGACGATGGTAAAAATGTCATTGTTGTTAGTCTTGTACTATTATTTTCCAGGAGCATGTCGTTGCGATTCTTCTCAATGACATTTTACGGCTTATTTTGAAGTTAGGTTATACATATATGTATCCGATCGATTACTATATACAGATGATAATTTTCGGCCTTCAGTGTATGATAAATACCTTTTATGGCGATTTTTTATGATTTATTTGAAGGTACGGAATAAAACGCCCGCATTATCTATCCGTCGTCAAAATCACGACTTACTGCGACCGAGAATTATCCCGTGGGCCTGTATAATGCGGCGCAAAGAATGTCCAATTTGCTGTGGTAATTAATAAATCAATTCGGTAACGTTCTAATCCTTATCCCGGGACGAGATCCTCGATGTCCTTGATGTAATTTCCGTTCTAAAGGATATACGGCGCGATAACCAATTAATTACCTAATCTTATCCTATATCAACCCTTTAGGTAGGTAATGCGAGTCTGTGCGGACCGACGTCATATATCAGAGCGGGACGGGCGCGACGCTGGACGGACGTCCCGGGCGTCGATGCGTCCGCAACAGTGGCGGCGTCACAGAAAATTTCACCGATAGCAGCACATTCAAAAATTGAATAAATATTTTATTTTACACGTTGATGCGTAAAGCATTCGATATAACGCACTATCGCGTACAGCTGTCGAAGATAAAATGTTACTATCTAATTATCATAAAGGATTATCTTGTCTATCGTACAGATTTAGAGAATTATCCTATGCGCGCTTTCAAATTGAATGTCTACGGTGAAAAAATTCTCACTATAAATTAAAAATTCTCTGTTCACATTTGTTTACTTCTGGATTTATTCGTGTTACATTCAACAGATTCTTGAATCGGAGCAGATATATTTTGCTTACCTTAAATATTTTATATTTATGTGCTATAGACTAAAAATTTACTATAATAGTAGTAGTAATTTTAGTAAAATAGCAAGGTAAGTAAGAATAGTAACTGGTATGAAGGTTATATTTAAATTCAAGTGACGAAGTTTTGGGAAAGCCAGAAAGAGTCTTCGATGTATCAAAGTGGTATGGAAACCTACGCTATTTTTTACATAGCACAACCGCCGATGTGTTCGCTAAATTAAGAAATCTGGAACTAATTCGATGATGCGCTTACGCATTTATAAAATCCACAATTTCCTCTGTTTGCTGTTCTAAAGACATTATTTAGTGGCACAAATTGGACACGATTTTTGAACTTGACCCATACAGTGCTAATGTATGTAAATGATCGACTGCTCATAATTCATAATTCTGGTAAATTCCTGAATTGCTACATAAGCTAAAGCGTTTAACTGATCTTAATTGAAGTCGGTTGCCTTCTTTCTAAATATGGGAAACAGTATCAAAATGTTCCCTTTTGAAGCGAGAACATAATTTCCCTACTATACTCTACCCAGTGTCGTTCTTTTCATAAATGGTACAAATGATTCTAGAGGTATACAATGCACCTGACTGAAACAAAATATTATATTGGGAATGCTTGTTTATCTTTACTTGATATTTGATTTTTCTTTGCAGATAATTTATCTCTTCTCAAATTTCGTTCGAAAACATTAAAACAATTTTGACAAAAACCTTAATAAGGTATGCATCATGCCCATAAAACATAATTTTATGAATTTTCCTCTTTAACACTCTTTAAGGGTAGGTAGGATGGAAATTTTTTTTGTCCACAGCTGTTCTAATAACAAAATGCTCACATATTCTTGTACAATTAATAATTTATAGTCATTATTGCCTGCAACTAATTTTAATTATTAAAATTGTCTTCTCTAATAAGAAATTACCAAAGCTATTTGATAACTAGAAAATTTAATTCTCTTTGTATACAGGCTGTCCCAAAATTAACTATGGATTCTACGCCCAAATATGAGAAAAGTTATATAAACATAGGTCGATAAACGCCCTCTAACGGAGTTATGGCCCCTTAAAGGACAAAAAAAATTGAGTTTTTCCAAATATTTCCATGATAATGAAATAAAATTTGAAATTGAGAATTATAAATAGTCACAGGCGGCTAAACTTGGGCGCCATTAAATAAATATTCCCCTAACTTTTTTTTATCTCGAGATTTTCACCGTCATATCAATAAATTGAAAATTTTAGTGACTTTTACATGACAAAAGTACTATTCCACTTCGATAGACTACTCCGTTTTCGAGTAACATTAAAGTTTAAAATTTACCCGTGACTATGCCTATGATTATTTGTGTAAAATTATTTTTGGAACATCAGATTTGTTGTCTAACGATGATACTCAGTTCAAAATGTTATTGTTTTATGTTATTATTATGTTATGGTGGTTTTTGATATATTTAGAAAATGACACATTCTGGGCCACCCTTTTAAGGGATCACAGGTCCCTTGGGGGCGTTTTTTCACTTATGTTTATATACATTTTTTTTCTAATTTTTGATCTTAGAATCTACACAGTTAAATTTTGGTAGACTAATTTTGAAACACCCTCATTTGAGTACTGAACTTATTTATTTCCCCATTATTTCATTCCGACTATCTATTTTTACCACAGGGTATATGACTAAGTACAAAAATTGTACGTGCTCAGGGAGGTCTAAAAGACAATAAAAAAAATATTTCGGAATTCTGGCTCAATGTTTAAAACAAGGGGCAAAACCCTCTTTTTTATATATTTTTGAATATTAACAATATTGTGGTGAAACTAACTAAAAATGCCGAAATTGGTCAGATTTCATCTATTGTGGTTGAATTTTCGAGTTCCCACAGCTTCAAAAGTGAACTTAGATATTTATAGAATGTTTTCATTAAACCAGGTTAGTAAAATTAACTAGATTATTTTTTTTAGATAATTATTGAATAGAGCTTTGTCTGTGGAATTGTTCATTAGCATACCTAGATGTTTGGTATCGGAGAGCATACATATGACTTCACTGATAGGAATTGTAGGAAATTTGATTTATATTAGCTTAAAAAAACCTTTCTAATACAGTAAAAACCCTCTTTTCTCTCGAAAAATCGGTGTCTGTGATAATCAGTCATCGTCCGAGATGTCAAATATCATGCGGTTGTTTCTTATAGCATTGCCAAAAGTAGAAACAAGGAAAATACACATTTTTATGATTAATAATACCTAAGTACCTGATAGATAACAGTAACATTTATTCCGGTTAGTTGGAGCATTTTAGATTCGTTCTTCGTTACACACTGCCAATAATACATTTTCACTCATTACAGATCCGTCATAATTATCCACTAACATACCTGATATAACTTTTATTTATTCACTATAAAACGGTTAAAATTAAAAATTAGTCACTAAATGTTCTAAAATAACCTAGAATATTGCGTTGCTAGTTGCATACTCTTCAAATATCAAAGATCATGGTCAAAACTTGGAATATAATATTCTAACGGTGGTATTCATACTCCGTCTCCAGTCGCCGAAGAGCGGTCTCCTTCCCAAAACTATATGAATTTCGTAACGAAATTCACATAATTTCGAAAGAACTATGAATGCAGTGTGTTGTAACAGTGGTATCTTATATCCCCTTCCCGAAATTATGGAATTTCATTATGAAATGCATATAATTTCGGGAAGCAGACTGGTCCCTGAGACCGACTATGAATACCACTGTAAGAATCCAGGAAACATTTTTACAGAACACAGCAAACATCTTGGGATGCCATAGTTTAAAATAGAACTAATTATTTTATGCAAACATCGTCGATTATTGCTAATATTATTGTTTAAAAATTTATCGGCGTGTAGTACACCTTGTACTAGTGGCCTACAGATGGCAACATCAGACATCAAATGCTGTCACAAAATATCGCGTACAGTACGGCGATTAATTTGAAATAATTTTTCAGTACTTGCTTTTCTCAAATTTAATTTTTCGCTTATTTTTTGTGTGTTTATAAACATGCCGTAATCAAAAGCCGAGATGACAGATAAGGTGCTGATGTATGGGAAGTGTGACAAGTGCATATTATCATGTTACAGCGTAATACCAAAGACGTTTTCATAGTAGACAAAATATTATGCTGAATACTCTTTGAACCATATCGAATAACTGTTTTGAAACGCATTGGCGGTAAACGTGTCGAAGTGTTTTTATGTAGTTGTGTACATTTGCGTGTATTTTGTTGTTATTCATTTTTGGTTTTTCCCGATGGAGGTAATCCACCTAGTCGTGACCGTCGGGCCAAGTATGTACCTCGATTTAAACAAAAAGAACAGTAGAGGGAAGGAGAGGTCCCCAGCAACAATACGCTTTGCAATGACAAGTTTTAATTTTTTTTAAATATCAGTAAGGTAAGTGCTGTCTCCTTGTGCTACCATATCGCGTTTCTCATTAAATAATACGTAATCTACATTTTGTAAATATTTGTATTTCTTTCAAATAGAAGTAAATTTATACAAGTGTCAATACGACCTGTAACTACCTTTGACACTTTTGACATTGGCCGAATATACCTAACCTCGCGACTGACAGAAAGCCAGTGAAGGCTATAAATAAGCGTTTAATATAATTTTGAAATAAAAAATATTTGGCTTTACATGGTACCCATAAGTTATGGGTCATAGAGGAACCGGAGATAGTAGCCAAAGTAATATGTTACTATTTAAAGAATTACAGGGTGTTGAAAATTAAAATAAATTTTATGAAAAGGTAGACAACACTGATAGTTGTCACTGTAACAAATTTTGTTAACATTCAAGGCACACTTGTAAATTAAATATTTTTCAGCCATGAACTTAATGTGCAATGACACATTCAATCGTGAAAATCTGGAAAACGGCTGGAGATATCGAGATCGACCAAGAGTCCCTTTTTTACGTAAATATGTTGTCTCTTTTATAGTTTAATTTATAAATTCTATTAACTGTACAGGTAAAAAAAGTATTAGCGACTTACTTCAACACAAAGCACATGGCAAGCGCCCTCTAGGAAATATCTTGAAACTAATGCCAAATTCGTAATTTTCGCTTCCAAAAACCTACTTATACCAATTCTGAATTCGATATATTCAACTGTTTTAAAGTTATCATTTTTCGAAAATTTATTTTAATTTTCAACACCCTGTAATTCTTTAAATAGTAACATATTACTTAGGCAAACTTGGCTCAAAAGACATATCTTTATGTCTATTATCTCCGGTTGCTCTATGGCCCAAAAGTTATGGGACACTCTGTATAAATAAGTTTGGAATTTTTTTCCAAATCCCTAGTCCCTCTTAAAATATTTGTACTTAGTGATAGACCCTGTATATAAATGATATACATGTTAAAAACGTGTGGAATACAACACTCGTTACATCATCCTGGACGACGCTGCCCGTAGTATCGGGGTCCTCTAATGCCTCCGCATCCGAAGGACCTCCAGGATTACCGTCTTATTGGAGCCGGACGGGGTCAGCGTGCGTACCGATCCTCTGGTAAAGTCCCCAGTAATCCGATACTTGATATAAAGGAACGACCGGACATCGCAAACTAATATACTGTTGATGTTAATTGCTCCATAAATTAATTTGTCCAAAGCGGGAGTTATGTTTTACCGCACAGGAGAAAAAAATGGGCCCCGCGCACTGTACGTAACCTCGATCGAGGATCGTCAGAGGTGAGTTTCTTTAAATAATGTTGAATTGATGGGAAAAATTGCTACGTAGTGAGATGTCATATCAATACGACGTTGCTTGTAACATATTTTGCTGGAAAATACGTTTGTCTATTTACAATAAAAAAGGGTTTTAAATACCATGGGAACTAAAAACCACTTTAGTTCTGGAGAATACAGACAATTTTAGTTTTACTTTATCGTGAACTTTATATAAAATCATACTATTAACATCAACATGCTGTACTGTACACGTAACATTAAAAATTATCGACCAGTTGCACTGCTTTCAGCATTTTCAAAGATTTACGAAAAAGCTTTTCTTCAAAGATTAAGTTTTTTATTTTCAAATATAATCTTAATCCGCTAATCAATATGGATTTGTTAAAAGTCGCTCTACCCAGGATGCACTAATGTCATTTTATAGCAGTATTACTGAGTCAATTAATGAAAACCGAAAAACCATCGGCATATTTTACGATCTATCGAGAGCCTTTGATGTCATTAATCACACTCAGTTACTCAATAAACTTCAGAAATATGGTATTCGCGGTCCACCGTTAGTGTGGATTTCATCATATCTAAGCGGTAGAAGTCAAATTGTGAAGGTTAAAGATGGGGATGACGTTTTCTTATCTAAAAAAATCCCTGTAGACACCGGGGTACCACAAGGAAGTGTTTTAGCCCCAACGCTATTTATATTATTTATAAATCACCTGCCCCTGAGATTGAATGGTATTTGTTCTGGTACGTTATTCGCAGACGACACATCTTGTTTGATTAGTTCAAGGGATCAACGTGAATTATGTAGACTATCCGATCCATGCGTTGCTCGTATGGAAAACTGGTGTTGTCAAAACGGGCTAGTTCTGAACTTAACAAAAACAAGTTTCATAAAATTTTCATCTATAGGTACACGGGATGACTATAGCTTATTGATTAAGGCATCAACGGGAAGTCTATTGCAGAGACAATCACCTCTAATGGGAATTTCATGTAAATGGAATTTTGAAAAAATTGGCTACATAAAATTACGTTATATGGAATATTAAAAAGAGCCTCAGTTTAGAAATTTTAAAACTTTACTATTGTGGTTGCATAGAATCTGTATTAAATTATGGAATTATCTGTTAGGGGTGTCGTAGTAGTTTATATAAAGTTTTTATAATGCAAAAAAGAATAATCAGAAATATGCTCAATTTAAAACGTAATAGTTCTTGTAGGTCTTATTTCAAGCAAACTGGCATTTTAACTGTTTGTTCTCTGTTCATCTTAAATTGCGTAATTTATATAAAAACAAATTTAGAGAAATTTCCGAAGAAAGGTGTTCTGAATCCATACGTATTAAGAAATTCAAATGATCTACACATATCCCACTCTAACTACCCAGGTCTCCAAATCTTCTGCAAAATTGTCACTTAAGTTATATAGTCATCTGCCTCACGTAACAGTCCAAATGTTATATCTTTTAAGTGTAAAACAAAGAAATTATTAAAATATTATTCTTTTTATAATGTAGATGAATACTTGACTAGCAATTTTTAGGACTGCATTAAGGACCATTTTAAATTTGTTATACATTTATTTTATATGTATTGTCCATTCTCATGTGTATACTGTTAACTGAGTTAGCTTTACTGTTAATTGTAGATATCTGATTTGCTTGTTTTTTTCATGTACTATCTACATTTTATTTTATATTTATATTGACAATTTCTCATATTTACTAATGTAAATCTACAGAAATAAAGATTATTATTATTATTATAAAACTTTTTAAATTGTCTGTTTGGCATAATATATTAGAAATTATCTGATTCACAAAAAGAAGTTTATAGACCTAAACTCATACATTTTTTTATTTAGAACTAAAGTGAACTTTACCCCCTCTACCCCGTTCTACTCTAAAATCAAGTTAGCCTTGACAATTAACAAAAAAACCTTAATATCGTCACTAGCAAAATGCTTTTAAAAAATATAAATATAGAAAATTATGCTTCGAAGAGTAACAACAAATTTAAAAAAATATTGATTCTCTTGGTACAATGGTACAAAAATGTATTAATAACCAAACACAGTACACCAACAGCAGATGGCAGATGCGACAGTGAAAATGAAGAGTAAATAACATTGTGAATGCATGGAAGAAGATGATGGATTGAAGATTTAGAAAGAAACGTTTTTAATATTGTTTGTAGAAATAATAATTTTCGTTCAAAAATATTTTATGGGTTTGATACGCACGCAGTTTTTGAACATAATTATTACAAAATGCAGTTTTTCGTTTTTTCCTCGGATTTTAAAGCAAAAACTCACTGAATATTTGAATACATATCTTAATCTTACGCATAATAGTTTATAATTTCCCCCCCAAAATTATGAAAATTTAATAACTAGATTGCAACAAGATAAATTGCGTTTTGATTTAAAACTCGTCATTTCTTGACAATATTTTGTCATATATTATAGAGAAACAACACTTTGGTAGAGAAAAAATACAGATATTTCTAAATTTTTAAGATTACGAAACCATGGTGCACTTTTTCATCAAGAAAATGGTAAAAAATGAAAAAAAAAATAGTAGAATGAAACCCATTGAAAAAAGAAGAGAATACAACAAAAATGAAAGGAAAAATAATTTACGAACGATCTGAGGTCGAGAAATGGAAGGGGGTTAGTTTTTAAGGGTAAAATACAGTTTATCTTGATTTCCGGCAAAACTGTAAGTCCTATGGAAAAAAGTTGGCAAAGTTGTAAGTAATAAAAAATTTTGCAACTTTTGTATTTATACTATTTTCACATAACCTCAAAATTTATGTGAAAAATTCAAATAACCAAGTCTTTGGTTTTTTATTTTTCTTTTACAAAAACATTTTTTTTTTTTCACGAAATTTGGTGAAAACTTACCTTTTTATGTCCCAAATACCCTGTAATATTTTTGATTTTAAATATTAATTTTTTTACCTTATTTTCAATCGAAAATTGTCACGTAAAAATATCTGCTTTTTTAAAAAAGTCGGTGGGGTTTTTGTTCGTTGAAATCTCTACTTTCTGATGGTGTAAAAAATAGACATTACTATGGTACATGTTCTCAGAAAATGCAAAGAAACGATGCGACAAAATCGAATCCGAAAATTTTATTTTAATCATTATGTACAATTTATTAAAATTTATACTTTAATTACTCGAAAAACGTAAGATTTCATGTTACATTGATAAACAAAAAAATAGGATGCTTTTTCGATTTTAAGTGAAGATAAGGTGAAAAAATAAATATTTTAAATAAAAAAAATTACAGTGTGTTTGGGACATAAAAAGATAAGTTGTCACCAAATTTCGTGAAAAAAATATTTGTTTGTAAAAGATTAACAATTTTTCACATAAATTTTGAGGTTATGTGAAAAAAGTGTAAATACAAAAGTTGTAGATCTTTTTATTACCTACAACTTTTTTCCATAGGACTTGCAGTTTTGCCGGAAATCAAAATAAACCGTTTATTTACCCTTATAAACTGACTCCCTTCCACCCGACCTCAGATCGCCCGTAAATTATTTTTCCTTTCATTTTTGTTGTATTCTCTTTCTTTTCCAATAAGTTTCATTCTACTGCTATTTTTTTTGGTTTCAAAAGTTACTGACCCCGGTCTAAAACGTTTGTGTTAGTGTTTAGAAACTGAGAAATGTTTGTTGTAACATAAGGTATGTCAAACCATTTCATTTATTAAAACCACAATTAATTCTATTAACAATTAATAATAATAGCGGCAATCGCAGTTGAATTTGCTGTATAAAATAGGTGTTATGAAATATTATTTATTTCCTTCCTTGAGAATTTCTTTTCATTTTTGATCCGCTCGCCTATTGCATGCTTTGCCGCCTTATTAGGTTTTACAGTGAACCAGTTTCCAGTGTCGCGCAGAAATGTATTTTTATATCATTTTCGAATTGCCCTTTTTTTCTTTACAAAATTGTATTCGTAAGAGTTCCCTGCACAATCAAACATTTTTTTTAGATAAGTTCTGAATCATTCGGTATTGAAAACTAACGGTTTTGTCTCTTTCGTCTGATCTATCCAAGGGGGGGGGGGGGCACCTCGTATTTGTTTATGCCTCGCTAATAGCCAGATGGCCTACTCCACCTACATAAAACATACATCCCCAGTTTAAAATCTCTTTAAATCCGAAATAAAACCTCGTTTGAAGTCCGAACAAGCGGCGCAGGAGGCCAGAAGAAACACCTACTTCTAATTCGTACCTTTTTTAACGAGGCCACGTACGCGACGCGACAAAGCCGCGAATTTGCGTCCTATAAATCAAATAACCGCAGGTACCTACACGCAAAGTCGTGCCCGGCGATACCCGTACGCGTAGCCGCGCGGAATTTTAAAATCCGTTCCGCAAAGATGGCCACGTTTTAATGAAATAATACCGAACGGACGCCGGCCCGACGCCCGCGACGCTCAGCCGGGTAAGCCGCAGCCGGCCATGTGTGCAACAATTACAAAGAAAAGGGTGGATGTGTGTTTGTTTTATTCCGCTGCGCGATATTTCCTACGAGGCGGGTGTGCGGGCCTCTCTCCTCCCTTCGTCTCCCTTTGCGGGCGTAATGTAATTATTATTATTAGCGTATTCTGCCCTTTTTTGTGCCGGGGAAGATGGGCGAAATAATTAAAATTTCTTTGGGTAAGCGCATCAGCCGTGCGGCCGATAGCCATCCTTTCTGGATGCACGTCTGTTTCCAGAGTCGGTTTGCCCAAATATTTAAGGGCTCCCTGTTCTTAAAATAGCATTCTATACAAAGACGTATGATTGTAAACATTTAATTGACTATCTAGGATTTAAGGCTTGGTAAATAATGGGAATGTTATGTCACAACACCTAGTTACTTTTAAGGGTACGTACCGAAGAAATAATCAACATTTACTGAATCTATAAATGATACTTGAGAAAACAACTACTTCGCGGCCTAATGCCCCGACCGGCGTTGAATTACACCTGCAGTATCTGTGTGAACAGCCATGAACCCTTGTCGGCCACTCCACCAGACATAGACCGGTTTCGGGCTTGTTAGCCCTCATCAGCATGCCATAGGTGAGATGACCGACAATTGAACTGGCTGTTCCTTCATATGTAGGTTCACATATAAATCGAGTGCAGGTGTGTAATTGTTCTGCTACTTCCTGCTCGGTCTAAGTGGCTCGACTTGCAGGAAGCGACTTACATTGTCATAGGTACTTAACCGCAGAGTAGTTGTTTCCTGAAGTATCATTTATAGATTTAATGGCGCATCGCCCAGGGCGAGAGGTCTGCGGTTAAGTACCTACGACAATGTAAATCGCTTCCTGCAAGTCGAGCCACTTAGGTCGAGCAGAAAGTAGCAGACCTGTTACATCTCACCAACATTTACTGAACTTGACTCAGTGGTGTAACTACCTAACCAACGGGCGCTGTTGTATTAACTGGCTTGACTACAATGGAAAATTGCACGATTTTTCCAAATACGTGCAGAAGAAAGAACGTATTATTTTAATCGAAATAGCCCTACACAATTTCGTGAAAAAATAAGTCTGAAATTTAAATATTTAGCCGGGTCGTCGCTATAGCAAAAACCTGTGACGTCAGACGCCGTTCGTATGTGCATACCTAAATAAATACAGCAGTGTGAATTATTATTATACGTCCCTCAAAATTTTCTAAATTTAAAAAAAATATATCTATTGGTTATTTATACAGTGTGGAAGAAAAGTATGGAATAAATTCATTATTTCTAAAACAACGAAGTTTTATGAAATTTCCTCGGATCCGTCGATTTTGCTTTTTAAAAAGACTCTTTTTTCTATACCAACGCATTTTCGACGTTCATTTGTTTTCGCGTGATGACGTCATCGGATATTTTTTTAAATAGAACCCCTATATTTTTTCATCGAATGCTTGTAGAGCTTAACTTGCTGAATTCAAAAATGTATAATTTCAACACTTTATTCCTTCAACTTTCCGAAAAAAAAAAAATAACCGATCCAATAAAATCGGCTTGAAAAAAATGTGAATATTCCCATTTGTGTCTGTGATGGGCTGGTTGAGAGTAAAGTGGATATAGTGAATTCATCGGCAGTATCACAAAATAAGGACTCTTCATTTTTAAAACAATTTAACAATAAGTAACTAATTAATAAATTAAATTCTGGCTGCCTCAATCGTATTTGACCCCCTAATTTTTTATTTTGTTTTATTAGATTGCATGTTAGAATATTACATCTTTTGACAGTAAAAACAACAAATTAAATCAAGTCACCTCAGAAACTGTTTCTGGCAGCTAAACAAAATCTAATCAGAATTGACATCTGTCAATTGCAGCGTTTATTGGATCGGTTATTTTTTCTCTCGGAAAGTTGAAGGAATAAAGTGTTGAAATTATATATTTTTGAATTCAGCAAGTTAAGCTCTACAAGAATCCGATGAAAAAATATAGGGGTTCTATTTAAAAAATATCCGATGACGTCATCACGCGAAAACAAATGAACGTCTGAAATGCGTTGATATAGAAAAAGGAGTCTTTTTAAAAAGCAAAATCGACGGGTCCGAGGAAATTTCATGAAACTTCGTTGTTTTATAAATAATGAATCTATTCCATACTTTTCTTCCACACTGTATATGCGCCCAAAATTTTTTAAAAAATGCCATATAAAATTTTGTGGTGTACGTCTACGATGATATGAATAAAAAACAATTGGCTGTATTAACAAGAACAAGCATTTAACTAGATGCTATAATGTTTTCTACAGTAAGTAATTTAATAAGACGTATACAAGTAACAAATAATAACAGAATTAATATATTTTTTCTGTTTGTGGCATAATTATTCTTCCATTTAATTTAAATTCTACTTACTTTTTTTCTAATATGAGATTAACTGACATTATTTTACATTATTTAAATTGACGACAATTATTAATGACATTTGTAAAGAACAAATGAACTGTCATTGTATTATAAAATACCTCTTTTCGTCATGGCAATAGTATGATTAGAAATTACTCCAAAACGGTTGCAATATCTTACAACATATTCAAGGAGAGTAGAAACATGAATACCTTTAGAAGAGAGTTTGATTGAAAGTCGTACCAGTCCACTTGGATTTAAGGTAATAAAAACCCACACATTCTGTAGTTATAAGAAATATTTGAATTTTTTCTTTCCTACTACAAACGAAAATTCTTTCACTAAAGTCAACTGCAAATGCTTCTGTATAAAAATTAACCGTTAGATTTGTGTAATTAAAGTCGGGAGATGGGTTATTGTATGATAACGATAACTTCTTTTTTAATTTACTACAAATGAAACAGATGTAACCTACAACAAACATGTAAGTCGCCTGATCTTAACCCTCTAGATTTCTTTGTTTGGGAATATTTGAAGACATTAGTGTATGGTACTCCTGTAAATAGCCTGGAAGAGCTGCAGCTACGGATTAATCAAACATGTTTTCGAAAGAGTTCGAATATCGTTGAGACGGAGATGTCGTGCCTGCATGGAAATGGACGGAGGGCACTTTGAGCATCTTCTGTAACTTTGTTTTTTGTTTGTTAAAAGCTTCCTTTGTCGGTTTATTCCTAATAAAATAAAATGTTTGAAAAACGAATAGTGGTCCATATCTCCGCAACCGTTACTTTGCGGACCCATGTTTATTAAGACTTTTCTGCTTATTTTGGTTCATACTATTACCTCCTGAAATATTTTACACTCTTTTTTTAACACCCTGTATTATGAACGCCACATCCTATACAGGATGTTTCCCGATTCACGTGGAGTTTTTCCCCCGCGGCAATCACGGCAGACTATTCGTGTCGCACTACCGAAATGAAAATATATTATTTAACCGTAAAGTCTCCATAATAATAAATACATTCCAGTTCTAATACCATCCCAATATCTGTCATAGCCACTCTCCTTGCGAAGGAAATTGGCAATATCACCTCCGCCGCGTCCGGTCTTCCTATCGGGTCGCCATCATAAGTTCCAATAACTGATGACAAGTAATGTTTGGAAGGAACTTCCGCGCGGTCACTATTGAGTAAGAGATATTGGGCCTTAAAGCCGCCGTATCGTAAAACAACTGTTTTATAGCCCCGGCAGTTCGGAGAGTGGGCCTACGGCGGACGGTTAGTGGGTTCGAACGATGCCGATATTGCCCTACAGGGTGGACGCTCCAATATAGACGTATTTTTATCCCAACAACATTATAAAAGCATAAATTATAAATTACAAAGAAAATAAAAATCTATCTGATCTACATCTGTAACGGTTTTAGAAATAAACTCTACAGCTCTAGTCATAAATACACTAACTAGTCTCTCATCTATGTAGGCACTTTAAAGTATTTTGCTGCCGTTAGCTATGAGCACGTTCCCATTACGTGCTTGCAACTAAAATGAGGAATAAGTTTTTGGTGCCTGTTGCATTTCGGCAACGTTTCCCACACGCTGTGATTCCATGGAGATGACAGTCACACCCGAATCAACATGCATACACTCCAGGGCGATCCACCGACACTGCCCAAGTGGTGGGCAGGATCGAAAAATCATTGGACAATAAAGAGTCCACCCTGGAGGTATTCATAGATATAGAGGAATCGTTTGCTAAAACCGTCCCCAAAATTAATTCAGTTCTTGTGGAAAGGGCTCTCCTATCATCTGTGGTCGGATATCAAATATGCTCACTAAAAGAGCTATATAAATCAGAGTGGGGGATACATCCGTAGAAGGCATTGTTGCAAAGGGCTGTCCGCAGGGAGGTGTTCTATCGCCACTATTATGGTCCTGGACAATCTCCTGTGCCGCTGTAACTCGGAAATTGGCATCTATATCATCGCTTATGCAGATGATCTTATTATGCTGTTTAGTGGAAGGTTTAAAGGGATCCTTTGCCAAAGAATGCAAACAGCCCTAATAGCCATTGAAGAGTGGTGTAAGGAACATGGTCTGTCTGTCAACTCCAGGAAGACAGAAATGGTTGTCTTCACGAAAAAGAGAATAAAGGCACCAATTCTCCTAAACACTACGTTAAGCTGCGAATCGGATGTGAAATACCTTGGAGTTACACTTGATTCGAAACTAATATGGAATTTTTATTTGGAAAAGACTAAACAAGGCATACATTGGTAAAAATTTGGGAATGAAACCAAAGGTGGTCATGTGGATATACACCGCCACTGTGAGACCAATGTTAGCCTATGAAGCTGTTTGGTGGCGGAAAGTCCAACAGACAGCAGCTAAACAAAAGCTCAACCAGGTACGAAGGATTGCCTGCCTAAGCATAACTGGAGCTATGCGTACGACATCCACCATAGAAATGGAGGTGATGCTATGTCTGCCACCTTTGGAAATTTATCTAAAAGAAGTGACTGCGACAACTATGCTTCGCCTCAAACTTATCTGAAGTAGGATATGGAGAAGTTAGGGGTCGCCTGTGGAATGGGGTTGTCAGAAATATGCCCCTTTTGCAGACAGACACTGACAGTATTTCTCCCAAATTTATGTTTGACAGACTCTACACCGTAATTATCAGGAATGAGGAGACCGCCAGTGAAGATGTAATCAACATCTTCACAGACGGATTAGAAATGAAGGAAAGTACAGAATGTGGGATTTATTCCAGATCCTTACATATTCGACATCAATAGGCAATGGATAGACATGCTACCGTAATACAAAAGGAATTAGCAGGTTTTGCACGTAGACATACAACAGGCAAAACCATTAGAATCTACACAGATAGTAGACAATCACTACTGATCTTACGTAATCATAAGATTAACAACTAGATCAGCATGGGAATGCCATGAGGCATTGCTAGTAGTCTCAATCAACAACAGCGTATCTGTATGCTGGGTAAAAAATGGTGCAATGGCAATAAAGCAGCTGACAAGTTGGCTAGGAGTGAATCGGGTTTCAATATTTTTGGACCTGGTCCCTCCAGTCTGCTTCTGTTCTCAGCATTCGTAGAAATTATCAAAGAGGACACCTACAAAGAGTTTAAGAAATGTTGAGATGAAATAAATAGCTGTCAATGGGGCCTAAGTGGTGTAGTGTTTCTGCTACCCTCCGCACAATTCCAGATTCTAGAATTCCAGACGTGGAGACCGCAACTTTTAAGGAATTTTACACTCCCCCACCACCTTTTCTTATTAGTATGTTTCTTGCTTTATCTGGTACCTAATATTGTTTAACAAACAATTAATGTTCCCTAAACGTCGCGGCAACTATCAAAACTACTTAAAAGTGAATTTTGACGTCATATTTTAGTAACATTAGTGCTATAATTTAAGTGACGATTACGTAATAGTTACTGTTTTAAGGTTCTCGCCTCACTTTAGTGCTTGTTGGACAGTTGTACATACCAATTATTTGTAATTTATGTTTCTATATTAAAAATGTCTTCTATTTGATTTTTAGTTCAAATACAGGGTTTGTATAGAATAAATTATCAGAATCAGTACATACCAAAAAAAATTGTTATAAACGTAAAATATAGCATGTTTTTGTTTGCTAATTATTTCCTATTCTGTGTACTGTTTTTTTTTTTTTGATTTGTGTAAATACGTTGTATATTTTGACATCAATATAAAAATTAATCTAAATATTAATAGAAAAAACTGCCAGATACAAAATAACTAAAGCATACGTTTTAATTCCGCGAGAGTAATATACAATTATAGTGCGGAATATAAATTATTATCTTAAATGAAGATAGAACAAAAATAAACAACTCCATACAATATTAGATATGGGACATTTTAACAACTACAATGCTACAATAATAACAGCTACATTACTATATTAAAAAAAAAAATAATGATAAAGATAGCCGTTTCTTTTTAAATTTGTATTGTCCTTGTATTTTATTAAGTACTGCAAGTTTTTTGTGGTTCTGTGCATAACAGAATATTTCTCTGTCCTTATGTTGCTTCATTAAATCTAACCAATTACAAATTAAATTAAACATTTCACCCATTAAGCTGAGAACTGTAGCGGCTATTTTAAAAAACGAGAATTTCAAAAATAGTATCAATTTCTCTTAATAAAAAATTTACTAAATTTTTTTTTCACTATATGTAAACATTCCGTAATATTTATACGGAAGTACAGAGAGAATTCGCTATAGCCATAAATATTAATTGAACTACGCTAAGTTCAGTAATAAAATATTTACGATATAATACAGCGATGAGGCGGCTCTGTCAATTTGAAAATTCCATTTGAGCATAACAGTGTTTATGGGGGTCAAATATTCCAATTTACCGACTGCGTGTGTGAATTTATTGTCTTATTTTCACTACTAAATATTCAGTCGATATGAACTTCCAGCTCGATTAACTTTTCTGTATAATTTTATTGCCAATTTTTAGGTTATTCATGTCTCCCTTGCCGTCTTTATATTACATCGAAATATTTCCCTACCGACGCTCTTTATTAAAAGTGGCGCGATGTTCATTTGTATTCAGTTCGAATCGTTTTTATTGTCTTCGATTGTTTTAAATCCCGTGCCGGATACTTAAACCATAGCCGACTGGTCTGTCGAAAAGGATTAATAGGATCCAGATACAGCGTGAGCCAAACAACTCTACCATGCCGAGCACGATTGTTCACTTAATCATTCGATATACAGGATGTTTCTGAAACAAAGGCGTTCATTCAACAGACGATATGAAAGTTGAACAATTTCCAAGTCGTCGGTTTAGGTTTCTTGATGTTTTCAGAGACATATCGCACTCTTTTTTAGAAGTAACTCTGAAGTTGAAGATTAAGTTCTCTGGTCGATATTTATATGGGTTGAAGTCACTAGCCTGTGACGTTCCAGTCCATGATTTTTACAGAAGAATTATTTACAAACTACAGATTCTAGACCCTCGCCTGAGTTGAAACGATCCACTCTTCTGAATTTGTATTGCTTATAGTCTATACCCAACCGCCGAAAATCTAGAAAGCGACTGATAAACCCATTCACAATTTACAGCTGACGTCACAAAGAAACATACATACATCTGGTATATTTTTCCTATTAAATTGTGTGCCGTATATCTCTGAGAGCATACCCGATTACACAGTTATTGCTGCAACAAATACGCATGCGCCAAATCGAATTGTTAGCCTACTAGTGGTTTTCACGAATTGAAGAATTCACCTGTTCCATCTCCAGCGCTATCATAGGAGGGTATATCTTTCGGGCGGACAAAATTTGAGGTTTATCTTTCTGCTAATTTAATTATGAATGTAATTAATTTATTAGTAATTTTGAGTTCTTAAGAATGGATAATAATTAAAGCTCTACAGCATATTCGCAATAATCGTAATCGCTCTGTTCTAACAGGTGAGGAATATTGGATGATCATAAGTATGAAGGGATTAGGGCGCGAGATCAAAATGTGAGTGTGAGTGATGTAGTTGAAATATGTAGTTCATTAACAAGAATCTGTGTGAGTAATGTCTATGTATAGTGCAATATAATGGTAAAGAGTAGAACTGTGAAACGGAAAATAGTGGAAACTGACGAAAGAAAGATGATATTTTAAAAATGAACTTCGAACAATAAAAAAAATTGAGTTGCTATATCTTACAAGATGAAGTTTGCCTAGAATATATAGAATGGTACTTTTGGGAATTATGCGTGACATATAAAATAATTGTTAATATGTGACCGTTATAATGACAGTGATAGTAAGCAATAATTGTAAATAGTGTGTATGTATAAAGCCTTTTGTCCTTATGTATGAGAAATTCGCGAATATTTGAGCGATTTATTTAACGGTGGGCAAATTTCTACTTTTAAAGAATTTTGTCAACTATAACATTTTCTATCATTTTCATCACGAAATTGTCAGAAGCTCAAGACAAACTTATTAACACCACATAAAAATGAAAGAAGCAATAATATTTGTACTGTTTACTGTTTTGCAAAATTTGTTGAAAACTGAGATTTTCCTGCCATAAAAAAATAAAAAGTTGCGAAATTCGTGCAAAAATCGTGAATTCGTGAGTTTCACGTCCATAAGGACAAGGCTTAAGTGTCGAAGTGTTATATCAGCGGAGTGCGCATCAGGTAAGTGTAAGTGCCAAAAAGACGGCATTCTAATTTGTGGAGAAGATGGCATGGGGGGATGGTATTTAAAATAAAAGTTAATGTGTTAGGTTCACTCGACGTCAATTTATTTTTGATAATTTTGTGTGCTCTGTCATGTCCCCTGCAACTGTCACCTTCCGTATTCATCTATGTGTTGTGAATTAGTCACTCTCTATTATTTTCGACCTTGGGTAATTGATAATACAAGATAAAAACTTTAGATTTGGAAATAACTATCATTTTTATTATTTAATGCCTCGAAATTGGCAAATATTGATATATCATTGATTCTACTAAAAATAAGGAATTTTATGTAATGCAATTATTTTTGAATTTTTTTTATTGTCATTTTTGTATATTTTTATATCTGATCGCCTTAGGACGTCAATTTAGTACGTGTATGAACTGTTGCTCCTCGCACGTTTCACTCGTTGCGCTAGTCCCCAAGCTAACAATGAGTAATTCTCTAGATTTTCGGCTATTGGGTATAGTTAAAAATATGCTCCATCTCATTAGATTCTTGGTTTTATCAAGGTCTATCGCATGCCAGGGTATCCGCTCTACTATACTCCGCAACTGTTGTTATTCAACAAGGTGACAACCTGTTATAACACCTAATAATATAATATACACCTTGCCGCATATGTATACACCACGGCTTTGTAGTGGACTGATATTGCACTGACACCGTATCTTAAGAGCCAGCCTATCTTATCAGTACATACTTGTATATAAGATATATAGGTTATTGCCAGATACCTCTCCTCTCCCTTCCTCCTTGGCTTGTTCAGTGTTTCTGTTGGAATAGGTATCCATTTCCCTGAAAGCAGATCGTAGATGATATAGTTCTTCTTCCAAGTGTTCTAGTTCACAAATGTCGATGCGTTAAATCCTAGTTTTTCGGATTGAGCCTCAGCAATCAAATACCTGAATGCGTGAGTAGGTTTTCTATAAACACTACTATGTTTTAGCACTATGACGATACCTTGTATGTTGGATTGAGATTCAGCACTGGAATACCTGTTAATGTGAATAGACTATGTATAAACACTTTGTCTGTCACCTGCATTCCACACAGCGCAACTTATTAGATCAATAAATAATATAAGATATTTTAGGAAGCAACTAAATAAGAAGGAAAATGCAATTTTTGTTATTTAACATTGTAATAGTGTTTTGCATGCCTATTGTCCACAATGCAAATAAATCTCTGCTTATTCAATTTTAGGATCATATTTTAGTACAACGCTAATAAGAACCTTCACTTACTGTTTTTTTTTTGTGTGCAGATGCAGATTCGATTCTAATATTGGCTTGGGTCAATGTGAGAGATTGATACCGGTTAACGTTTGATCACCCCCCTAATTAATGAGGTTTTCCAGGTTTCCCTCATTCCTGCACTGAATGGTTGTTAGGGATTACCAACGTAAGTTGTTGTTTTTTTTCCGGTTGAAAAAAGTTATCATTTTACACAAATTTGAATTTTATTTTCATATCAAGAAAATAAAATCAAATTTGACAACACGATCTGTACATAAAGACTCTAGTTTGTGTGTAGTTTCTACTAGTAGAAAAGTACACATGCAGCCGTAATCATTTTATACAAGGCTCTGCTGATAAATATTCATAATTTCAAGTTAAATCATCTTCTAAAGGAGTAAATATTGAACTTTATCAGGACTTTTTTTAGAAGTAGGTATTGTTAAACGCCACAATCTTTTAAATTTACGTCTTAATGATTATCATAAGCGAAAAAAGTATTAATGTAATTTTATTATCTACTGTAAGCACATTCTACATAAAAATCCATGACAACAAAAAAGTGAAAAATAGGATATTATCCCAATTGCGTACCATCCATCACAACCTGCTATTTTCCCTAATACGGACCGCTTCCGTGCCATCGGAAGGGCGGAAAAGAGCATAAAAACTTAAAAAACTGATAAGAAGAATTGGTAGTGTCATTCCCTGAAAATAAATTGTTGTTCGATTCCCTCGAGGTGGAATTGGTGCCTTCCAATTCTTGTAAATTCTCGGGGAGGCAACCCCCAACCCTCTCCAGGCTGCAACAGGGTCTCGGGCATGTCACCCCCTCTTCGAATCTGATTGTATCCTGTAAAAACAGCGCTGCCGCGCGACGTGCCACTTAAATATACACTGAGAAAAAGTACCATACTTGTAAGATACATCATTTATAGTTCATTGTCCGACATTTTTTATATACATATCAAAATTAGTTGTTTAGTGTATGTATAAATATGGTAATCATAAACTGGTAAATTAAACGCGTTATTTTTCTCCTCAAAATGTATATAGGGTGATTCAGAATGTTAACAAATAAAAAGCGCAGTTCGAAAATGATTTCTGCACGGCGCTGGAAACTGATCCACTGTAAAACCTGACCTTGCGCAAGGCAAAGCATATTGGCGACCGACACGGCGGCAAAGGACATGAACGAACAAAAAAAATTGAAATCATTTCCCAAGGAAAGAAATAAAAGAGATAACTTTCCCTTGGTATTAATGCTTGGACTGGATTAATCCTTTACATGGTACGGATATAATTGAGCCTCGTGTAGCATACGCCACTGTTGATTGGGACATTCTTTATACTACTTGTTGCCTGGTACCTATTAGGGGATTCTCTTCAACAATCTTTAAAATGTGTTCCTCAGCTGCTGTAATACGTCGTAGATTTGCTTATAAATTCCCCGGTACAATTAGCTGATATGATCCAATTATAACAGAGCGTCATCAGATGACAAATGAGCGCTAGATGTAGCTTTGCTACACCGCAGACCTTAAAGGTATTCTAGGTAATCAGTTGGCTTACTTTTGTCTTGATTTGGTCGAATATGTATTCATTTTTTACAGGAAGCATATGATGTAAACATACGCATTAGAAAAGTTACAAAGTTGTACACCAAACCAGTTATTCAGAGCATATAAAGGTTGTTTATAATGTTGCCAAGTATTAAAATATCTTATAATGTTAATTTATAAAATGTATCATTGTATTGTAATTATAGATTTAGCGAAATTTTTAATTTAGTAGATATATTATTTTTTACAACTCTGACATTTTATTTCCTTATTAACAAATTTGCAATCTCATTCTTAAATATAAATATACCAAGTATTTGTACAGGCAATATTGCTAGGGGCTGATAGAATATTGAAAAATTAGTGAGGTTTGCTCCTAGAGCCACTTACTCTTGAGATACGGGGCTTGCAAGATAATTTTAGAAAAATTAATCATTGGTGATATTAGTTAGTTTTTTTTTGTACAAACTAAGGGGGCGAGTCGCTAGCATTTCCGCTGATATTTGATTCTCTAACTTTAGATTTTTTCCATTGTAAGTACCGTACGTCCGAGAAAGACACCAAAAAACTGTGGTAAAATCACCTAGGTATCCATGTTATGATTTTTTACACATGACTATGGCTTATTCCGGTCACTACGTTTAACATAAAAAGTTGATTTACTTCAAAAGGATTTAATAATAGTCAGTGGTCCTATTTTGCTGGCTTTACACTGGGTAATATCTATTAACAGTGACATTCCATACACAATCCGTTTGGGAAAAGGCAAATTTCTTTTCCCTAAATTATTGTTCTAACACCCCGTATCTTTGTAAGGAGACATGTTATAAGAGGAATTTATTTGAATAAAAATCTTATTTTGGCGATAAGAATCTTTAGTAAAAATTTTTGCACCTATTTCTCACATCCTGTATACGAGATTATCTACAGATGCAATTCTTGTTCAATAACAGTCTTTTCAACTGACTACCTGTCTAATTTGACCACAAGTATAATTTGGCTAAATTTTGTTAACTCTTTCATATTCAAAGGTTTCTCAAAGTCATTATTTATGATATTTTAGAACAAATTAATCAGTTGGTATTCAATACAAACAGTTCTTAAAGTTTATTACAAGCTTTTGTAGCACATTATGACGGTAAAAGTACGGTATTATTTTATACATTTCTTATTTCGTTTTCTCATGTATTTAGTGTACAGTACATTTGAGTAAAAACATGTCTCTCAGTGTACCCGCCCAAACCGTCGCGGTTGTTATTAAATTTCCGAACAGTATTGGAGCCCGGAGCCGAATCATCGGTCGTACGTTTAAAGATACGGAAAAGAGGCATTAAAAAGATCGAGGGTGAGATACGATGTTTTACAAAAAACAGTTAAACTTCGAATAGCAATTTCTCGTTCGAGATCTCAGATAGCGACTCCCGACATCCACCTAAGACGTGTCAATGTGTTCAACACATCAATTTGCATGCGTTAAATTGGACGGAAAGGGGCGCATCCAGACGTTTTTGTCTCCCGTAGACATGGGAAAATTCGAATTGGATGTGTCGGGATTATCCCCCCACTCCCCCAAATGACATTTGATTTAAATTTTCCTACTGTAATTGATATAATATTTAGTATGGTATTTAATTTTCTAGATAAGGTATTCGTTAGAAATAAAACATATTTTTCAGTGGCAGATAACGTTTCTCTCTAAACTTATAGTTAGTTAGGGTAAGAACGAAACAATTTCTGAAACTTAAACAGTTTCTTTATCGAAAATTTGTAATAGGTAAGACTGATCTCAGTGAATAGATGCAACAATGCATTCACTATTGATTGGTCCTTAAAAAATTGCAAACAAATATGAAATTCTCGTTGATTTGCTTATTTTCAAAGTTAGTTATTAATACGAGCAAAAATTAACTCTTCAGGAAAAAATGACAGAAGAATTTTAAAAATTTCTTTCCTTTTCCTATTTTTAAACTTATTTATAAAGCGAAAAGGGATTTTCTTATATTAAACCATATTTATCGCCGTGTCTGGCCTTGTCAGCCTCGAGGTTAAGTATATTCGACCAAAGTCAAAGATATCAAAGTAGTAGGTAGTGACAGATCACCTGGTTGACACGTGTATCAATTTGAGCTGCTTTGAAAGAAAAAAAAATATTTACAAAATGCAGGTTATTATTTAACGATTTTATAAGAAAGACAATATGATAGCACAGCTGCTCTACCGATATTTATTTACAGGATTGATATTTGGAGAGATTTTAAGAATGTTGAATCATTTTCTGTTTTTTGTTAGGAAAGAAAATATACGCAAATGTACACAAATACATAAAAACGCAGCCACACGTTTTGCCAAGGCATTACAACAGTTGTTCAATGTGGTTCAAAGAGGATTTAGCATAATATTTTGTCTACTCTGAAAATATCTGGTGTTACGCTGCCACACGATAATATGCACTTGCCACACTTCTCATAAATCAGCTTATCCGTCATTTAGGCATTTGAATACGGCATATTTGCAAATACACAAAAAATAAGGGAGAAATTAAATTTAAGAAAAGCAAGAGCCGAAAAAATATTTCAAATTGATCACCGTACCTGTATGCGATATATTTTGACAGCATCTAATGTCCACAAAGCATATTTTGTGCTAATGTTTAATGCAGTCGCCATCTGTAGGCCACTTCTGCAAGGTGTACTTCGCGCCGATAAATTTTTACTTTTTGTGTTACTGGGGAATTAAATGCTGTTAATACCAATAATAACAACAGTATTAACAATAATAGATGATGCTTGCATAAAATAATTAGCACTATTTTAAAATATAACACCCCAATATTACAGTGTTCTATAAAAATGTTTCTTGAACCCCTTGATTATATTCAAAGTTTTGAGGTTATTTTAGAATAGTGACTAATTTTTAATTTTAAACGTTACGTTTAAACGGAAATGTCATCAGCAGTTACGTTTGGTTATATATGTCAGCAGGTGCAGAAAAACTGTAAATCACGTTCTCGTACGTTTGTAATCAAGGAAATATGGATATCTTTTAAACATTTTATGCATTAGGATCCGTCAGTGGTCGCGCGGTTTAAGGCGTCAGTACTTGAATCAAGGTGACTGGATCGCTGTGGGTTCGACCCCCGCAGCCGGTATATTCGTGGAGAGATTGGCACCCTCTCTGCGGGTATGGTAAGGTGGAAGAATGTTGGCTGGGGTCAATGTGAGAGATTGATACCGGTTGACATTTGACTACCCCCCTAATTAATGAGGTTTTCCAGGTTTCCCTCATTCCTGCACTGAATGGTGGTTAGGGCCTACCAACGTAAGTCGTTCCTGGGCGCAAATGCGGCCTGCTTAATAATAAGCCGCCCCCTCTCTCGCACAAGTCTTCTACTTCTGGGCTAATCCTCGTGATTAGAATGAGGGGTAGAGATATTATTATTATTATTAATTTTCATCTGTAATGTAGTTTTGTCAGTTTGTAAGGAAATAATGAAAAATAATGTAAATACTGCAGCTACCTGGATTAACCGTTACCTATCTATCAAGTATTATTACTAATAAGAATGTTAATTAATGTCGTTTCTGCATTTATCTATGCTTATCATAGGCGCTGACTTTCCGCTCCATTTGTTAAATACCGAGCTAAAATTCTGGAATTATTTTTTTTATCTTTTAGACCTCCCTGAGTACGCGGTTAAAGCTTGTATACTTGGTCATAGTTAACTATGTATATAAAAAAACCTGTAGCTTTTTAACCATCAACTTACGACTAAGGTAAGTTTGGCTACATGCCATTATTTTATCATCAGGCATGTATTCTTGCTCTATGTTGCATTAATTTCATCTCAGAATGCTAAGTTTGACTGTTTCAGCTTATAAGTCGTGTTATAGTACGAGTCTACAACGTTATTGACTTCAAGGTGGAGAAAATTTCTTACGTGTAGCAGTTAAACTTAGTTCAGATTCAGTTTCAGCAACCAAATACATATTTTATAGGCATGCGTTATCACTGGTTACAAAAGTATGGCACCGTTTCGTTCTCTCAGTGTATGCTTGGAGTAATAAAAACCGCTTTTTCCGTCCCCCGGCCATCGACGACGCGTCCACCGTCCGCATCCCGGTAATAAGCCAATATGAAAAGTCATAACTTATAATTTGAACCGCATTATGTCCGCCGAGTGACGCCGGAGGCCCTCTTAGATCTACTCTCCTAATGGGGTGGACCGATAACGGCCTGATGGCGTCATTAACGCAGACGGACATTACATTTACACACATCGCAGAAGGCCGGTGCTTCGCCGAGGTCCCCCCGTTTATCTGTTTCGATGCACAATAAACCCACTTTGATGTCTGAACATTGAAAATATCTCGTGTCTTCGTGCCTTCATATAGCCCCGACGTTTGCGTTGGGGTGATTCTAGTGGCTGGAAGCAAGGACAGTTTGGAGAAAATGTCAATGTAGTTTTAGGGTATTAGTAGTTTCGACGATAATTAATCGACTTACTTGGGTATAGAGTTAAGTTTGTTTATTCATTGGTTTCAATCATTCACGGTTAAACAGATGCCTCCTTCGCCTGATTAGAATAGTCATGATCGTAGGAAAAATATTGTACCTAACACGTGCGGGAAGTGTATTTTCCGCACTCGATTGCGGTGAAAAGTATCACTACTAAATAACTGTTTCAATCAACCACAAGGAAGAATCAACAATACAGTTAACGTCAACTGTTAAATTTAAATGGGTCATTCCATTTGAAATCGTCTGAAAATAATAAAAATTGTTGCCGATCCATTTTAGATTTTGGTGTAACTTTGAAAAACTCTACTCTAGGGTCCCAAACAACAAAATTTACACGAGTTTGATTTTTACAAGCGCTTGTTTCCGCCTATTTAAATAAAGACTCTTAAAAATTGCTATTTTTAAGCTTTATTAATTTTTGCTGTCAAATTTTTCTGTTTGAAGATATTTCAATGATCAAGACGGAATTCAGAGTGGGAAAGATAGTAGTTTCAGTGTAAATGAAGATAATTGGCTCGGACGATTTCTTTGAATAATAGCAGCGTGCTGAAAATTAGTGTTTTTTAGTCATTTCTCGTGAATTTCAATAGACTCCAGCGTCTTAACTGTTGAGAGTTAAAAATTCATGTTCCGCGGGAATTAAGTATACATATCATAGACAAAATTCAGCCACAAGTTGACCTGAGTAGCCCACTCTTTATAGAAGAAAACTTTGCTTGAAGTTTTCAAATTTTTAAAAATCCCAATATTCAGGCTATGAAACGAGCGTGTTGACTGCGAGATAAAAATCTGAGATACTCACAGAATCTACTGTTCTTACCTTCAACTTTAAATGACTATATCACTTGTCTTTTTAATTTCATGTTTAGTGCATGTACGAGCCGTTTTTTTTACAGAAAAAATCTGGACGTTTTTACTAATGAATTAAAATTACTTACATCAAAAATAATTATAAATATGAAAATATTTCAAGTTTTAATAAAGTTATGGATATTTAGGGTGTAAAATTGTTTCTGGAAGTAATTATCATCGATAATAGTAACTGTAAACAATTTTTCAAGAAGAAAATTATGTACATGCACTAAACATGAAAACAACAAAACAAGTGATATAGTCATTTAAAGTTGAAGGTAAGAACAGTAGATTCTGTGAGTATCAGATTTTTATCTCGCAGTCAACACGCTCGTTTCATAGCTTGAATATTGGGATGTTTAAAAATTTCAAAACTTCAAGCAAAGTTTTCTTCTATAAAGAGTGGGCTACTCAGGTCAACTTGTGGCTGAATTTTGTCTATGATATGTATACTTAATTCCCGCGGAGCATGAATTTTTAACTCTCAACAGTTAAGACGCTAGAGTCGATTGAAATTCAAGAAAAATGACTAAAAAACACTCATTTTCAGCACGCTGCTATTATTCAAAGGGATCGTCCGAGCCAATTATCTTCATTTACACTGAAACTACTATCCTTCCCACTCTGAATTCCGTCTTGATCATTCAAATACCTTCAAACAGAAAAATTTGACAGCAAAAAATAAAGCTTAAAAATAGCAATTTTTAAGTCTTTATTTAAATAGGCGGAAACAAGCGCTTGTAAAAATCAAACTCGTGTAAATTTTGTTGTTTGGGACCCTAGAGAAGAGATTTTCAAAGTTACACCAAAATCTAAAATGGGTCGGCTTTGCCAATTAGACGATTTCAAAAGGAATGACCCCAATGTGTTGTTCTTTTACATTTCTCCCATCACTTTTAGGATTACAACTCATTTTAATAAGTAAGTTACATTACTTTAATCATATAACTAGCTCATTTAAATCAAAACGAAATAAAATTAGTATTGCAAACACTGTCCGGGAAACAACTACTGTGCGGGTTAATGCCCGACCAGCATTGAATTACACCTGAAAAACAGCAACAGATAAAATCATTCGTCGGCGACGCACCACACATATAACGGTTTGGAGCTTATTAACTCTCATCAGTATACCCTAGGTGAGGTGACCGATGAACAATTTTAATTTGTTTAAATCTGTCTAACTCGACAGCAGAGATCATGAGTAACGCACAGTAGCAAAATTACCTCTAGCGGCCATTCGCTACTTCATGCCATACTAAAAAGCCACAGACAAGAAGCGTTCTACATCACCGTAGAAACCATTAAAAGCTAGCGATCTTTATCGCGAAACGGCGATAACGTTATATTGCAAACACGTAATTCGAGGAAACAACTACTCTGCGGGCTAATGCCCCGATCAGCATTAAATTACACCTGAAAAATCTCTAGCAGCTAAAGTCATTGTTAAAACTAGTACCTATTGAACCATATTTCATGGAATGTGATTGATGAAACGATCGTGTAACATAGGCAGGTCATGATGCAATTTCTTCCACAACTGCAGAGTGACACGATACATTTCTACAATAAGCAACTTATATCGGAGCATCGTCACATTCGAACAGTCATCTGAACTAAATCTAAGAACCTTTACCATCTATTTTTAAAAATATTTCATCTGGGTATATCCTGTTTGTCTATCTTTCAGCAAAGTTGCCCTTAGATTTCGCACAAAACATCCCATTTCCTCACTATCTCCTGGATAATAACTCGGAACAGAGCGACTATATCTGCAAATGAAAGCGACTTTCCCCGGTAGATTTTCTAATCTCGGCGAAATAAGGAGGCGCCGACCGATTAGGAGGAAATTGAGAACAATTGAATTGTCAAGTTCAAAGGTACACTCGACGGGAGCGGGTTCGGATCTAGCACCCTGCGAACGTATTGAATAGTGTATAATGCATGTCTATTCCATGTGTATGATTCCAGAATCCGGGACCATTGTTGCCGGCATCCTTCACCTAATCACCAACCTTCCGACCAATTTGCGGGCCGGGGTGATGCTGCGGCTCGCCTGCCGCCGCCTAATTCGTTGCATAATTGCCGGGCCTTGTGATTGGGAAACGTTTCGGTGACTTCTTTTTAGCAGGAAAATGTAAAAAATCAAGTCGAGTGTTGCATACAGTCTATGGCGTTTATAGTAGAGAAAAATTTAAGTGAATACTCCTAGTATGTTGAATTGAAAACTTTTAAGTATATGAAAAATATTAATATTCTCATTTTCTGAAACAAATTGTTCTTGAAATTATGAATGGAAAGATGGTCTACAATACGGCCCTGGATTTCACGTGTGCATTTTACTGATAGGTCCATCAGCTTGGATACTGCATTGTCACAGGAAAAAATCTAGGGTTTATGAGGCTGTTTGCTTTTACTATGTTATACTAAAATAATTTTCACACAAATGAAAGAATTTTTGGAAAAAAAAACACCGAAGAACAATTAATAATATCCACAAAAAACTGTTCTGTTTAACCGTCATAAAATGGATGAAATAGCCTTATAATCACATCTGCAAATTGTTTACAAGTATCCCAAATTAAATATCAATATTCGTCTGAACGAGAGAAACGCTATATGACGTCACACTGCGGAACAGGCTAACGTGCGAGAATGGAGCATAAATTTTATATTGGTTTAAAATGTGTTACAAGGTAATCTTTCAAACATATTGAAAGGCAGCATCATTCTTTAACATGTCCAAAAATCCTAGCTATTACCTTTCTTGAAACTTATTTTATATAAAAGGAGAGATTTCAAGACATTAGTGTAACACTGGCAATGCTGTGGAATACACATCCAGTCTACAATACCATGACTCATAAGTCTGGTCAGAAGTCTTCAACAAATTGTCTGTTGAAAAAAAATAACGAAATTTATTTAAACTTTAATACTTATACGCCTTATTTTTATTTTTTGTAAAAAAGCTATTATGTATGTTTTAAACAGTCAACAGTAAGTTTTACTGATTAAAATATTTTACTTATTTAAGGTTCACCTTGTATAACCACCAGCTAAAAGACAGTATCCTGATTTTCAGGTCAGGTCTTAAAATAAAACAGTACTCCTTTCTCTCCAATCTAATAGTTGTAAACAAATAGTAGCCGGTTAGAATTTGTTTCTATTCATACTCTGAATTTAATTCTACCTGAAAACGTCGAAACAACGCGCCGTATACACGAAGCAGGCATGTATAATTCAAAATCACTCCGTTCACATGCGCCTATGTGGGAGTCTCCTAACAATGCTGACTAACAAAATTGGTCCATTCTCTGGTGATCACCGGACGTCATTATGGGTTATATTTATTTTAAAATACAACCAATTGTTATTTCCTCTTCGTTATACGCTCCGGTATCACTGTTTTGTTAAGGTGCATTAAAATAATAATAAATGGCTCGCCCACACTGGCAGAAATATTCGTTTGAACTCTACAAAAGCTATTCAGCTCAGTAATTTCTTTATACATGTAAAAATTAATAGGTATCCTGGTAGCCGGAGTAAAACATAAAAAGTAAATCAAACAGTATTAATTTTTTTAGTAGGTACAAATGGTGATGTAAAGATAAAACAAAATATTGTATAATATTAAGAATATACTGATGACATGAAGATTGCTGGAATTGTGGGGAGGGTAGCAGAAATGCTACAGCACTTAAACCTCATTGGACCCCTTGTCCCATTAGATCAATCCACCTGAGTCGCCAACCAACCTAATAAGGAGAAAAAGTTGGTGGTGGACATTGCTCAGGAGGATCTCTCTAATGTGGGCCACAGAAGGCCATCGTTCTCCAAACACTGATTCTCATATTGACGAGATGGCAGTATACTCACAGAGTGCATGGAGTATTGTTTCGTATTCCTATTCGCAACCCCTACAAAGAGGTGTTTCACACTTCCTCATGTAATAGAGGTACTTCCTTAGCCAGCAGTGTCCAGTTTGAAGAATACCTGTCACCAGGCGAAGGTTTATCCTAGACATAGCCAGGTACTTTTTGGCTGTACCCTTGCAGGGGTACTCTAGGAACTCCTTAGCAAGCTGACAGTCATTTGATTCACCCCAACGTTTCCTAAACTCTTTGTGGGTGTCCTCTTTGGTAATTTCAACAAAGGGACCAGATCCAAAAATATTGAGGCCCGATGCACTCTTAGTCAGCTTCTCAGCTACTTTATTGTCATTGCACCGGTTGTGTCTCTTTACCCAGCACAGATACGTTGTTGTTGGTTGAGGCCACTACCAGTGTCTGATGGCATTCCCATGATCTAGTTGTTATCTTATGATCACGTAAAATCAGTAGTGATTGTCTACTATCTGTATAGATTCCAATAGTTTTGCCCGTTGTATGTCTACGAGCAATTTCTTTGGCGGCTATGGTTATACCTGCTAATTCCGTTTGTACCACGGTAGCATGCCTATCCATTACCCACTGATATCGTTAATCTAAGGATCTGAAATAAGTTCCACATCCTGCACCTTCCCTCATTCTTGATCCGTCTGTGAAGATGTTGATTATATCTTCGCTGGTGGTCTCCTCATACCTGTAAAGTACCGTGTAGGGTCTGTCAAACACAAATTTGGGAGAAATACTGTCAATGCTGCTGCTTGCAAAAGGTACATCTTTCTGTCAACAGGCGACTACTAACTTCCTCACACTCTACATCAGGTATAATACCAGTATTTTTAAGGCAAAGCATAGTTCTGTTGTCGTTCTGCTAGATAAATATCCAAAGGTGGCAGACATTACATCACCTCCATTGCTATGGTGGATATCGTATGCATAGCTCCAGTTATGTTTAGGCAGGCAATCGTTTGTATCCGGCTGACTTTTGTTTAGCTGTCGCCTGTTGGATTTTCTGCCACCAGACAACAGCTCCATAGGCTAGCATGACTACCTTTGGTTTCATTCCCCCTTTTTAGTCTTCTTTCCAAATAAAGATTCCATGTTAACTTCGAATCAAGCGTGACTCCAAGGTATTTCACATCCGATTCGAAGCTTAGCTTATTCGTAATGAATTTAAAATTTGCAAGCTAGAACACAGAAGAACTCAACGACATTTGGCTTTTTTACATAAAATATTAAATGGAATGCTGGACAGCTCATACTTATTGTCTCAAGTACATATAAATATTCCTGATCACCGTATTCGTCCTACCCAAATCATTTTCAAAAATAATAAAAATACTCCAATGTGTAACATAAGACATCTTTGATACCTCATTGGTAAAGTTTCCTAAAGTGGTTAAAATGCAGGCTTGTCCTCGGATTAGTCATGATTTTCGCATTGTCACATAGTTTAGGTACTTAATACAATTTAATTTTGTATTGCATCTTTTCTTCAATATTAGTAAATGTTCAGTTGTAATATTATTTTAATTTTAAACTAGATAAATATATTAAAATATATGTAGGGAGGTACTTCGTTATATTCTTTTCTATTAGAGGAAATATATAAATAGGTATTTGTGTAACCTGTTTGTTTGTTGTGTATAAATAAATAAACAAATAGCGTAGTGTTTAGGAGAGTCGGTGCCTTTCGAATATGAGTTTAATAAATGCAAGAAAAATTCAAAATTGCAATGATTTTATTTGCCAACTTAATTTGGAACAAGTGTATTTTATAAAACAACAAATACATTTCTCTGAGTGTAGCAACGACGGAAGACAATATACCTAGATTATATTATTCTTTTTTCTCATTGTGAGCTGTAGACAAGTCTACACCTACGTCTATCAGAGGGATCGAGGCAGGTCATTTTTTTGGAATACAATAAAAGGGTGCAACTTTTTTATGTCTTTATTAATTTTCAATTTGAAATTCATGTTTAAATGAATACATTATTTATTGATAGGTCCGTGGACAGCAACAAATAGAGACGTACAACCCACACCGGCTACGATTCCTATATTTACATATAATATTTGTTTTTTTTGTCTGTCTGTTCGGTGAAATTACATGCATAGAAATGAAATATTAACATGGGTGATGATGTACTTTTTTCAGATATTTAGAAATTATAATGAACTGTATACAATGTTGTTCTATATATTTTGTATTAATGAACCTACGACCTCGTATATGTTTGTTTTTATTTGAGATACCAGAAATGTCAGATGCAGAATGTTTAGTAAACTGTCAAATACTGGGTGTTACTAAAATAAGGTTGTTGTTACTTTTTCGACGGCAGCTACGTTCCGACTCCGTTTATACAAATACAGGGTGGCCAGATGAAAACGAAACAAGAGTCATTATCAGGAACAGCGTCAAGATTGTAGAAAAACGCTCAGACCCGTCGATTTTATATTAAAGGGGGACATTCGTAAAAAAACACAATTGTAAAAAACATATATAAAATAAATAAATATTTTGGGGTGATGCTTACGCTTGATTGGTGGTGAAAGTGGCGGAGTCAAAAATACTAGCAAAGAATGTCCCCCTTTAATCTAAAATCGACGGGTCTGAGCGTTTTTTCTACAATCTTGGCACAGTTCCTGAAAATGGCTCTGTTTCGCTTTCATTCGGTCACCCTGTATATTTAAGCCACGTTGTGCTAATTTGGCGAAAACGGGGGATGTGGTAGCCGCCTATAAAAGGAACTGGAGAAACAGAGAAAGTTTACTAGATATACTTACTTATATATACTTTGTTGGGTAAACATTCGTTTGTAGGTCGGTTTCTTTTCTATTATTACTTTTGCCTTTATTTTCGCTTCTTTGTTATATATAGGAAAATAATAATAATTGTAATAGTGTAACATATAAACATGTAATACAGAATTAAAATAATACTAAGGTATAAAATTTGAACAATTGAAAGTTTACTGTCAAATGATGTGACGGACCGAAATATAAACAAACGCTGAAAAATTCGATATTAAAAACAGTTCAAATAATTCCGTAAATTTCGGCAACCAAAAAATTATGTGTGTACCTATATATGCCTCAAAAATTTTTATCAGTTATTTTTTTACCTGAAACCAATAATTATGTATAGACCTACGAAATTTCATGCAGTACTAATGAGTAATCATATTTTTAAATTTCTATTATAAAATGACGACCTCAGACATACACTTGTAAACATGTCTGCTTTTGAAAATAGAATTTTGAAATGACATACACCTAAAATGTATACTTGGGGCAGAAACTAAAAATATCAAACTTTTTAGTTCTATTCATCAAGCAAGTGGCCAATACAACTAACCCAACAACTTTCAGACCAATTAAAGGCTCGAACAATGATTACGTCACAAATATGGGTCGTATGTCAAAAAGTGCTTTCTTTAAAAACAAAATAGACGTGCCAGGGAATTTTTTCGAAAACTTCTCAATTTAAAAAAATAACTTACTTACTTTTCGAAAGCACATATCTAGTGTATATTTACAATGAGTTTTAAAATCCTACAAGTGCTCTGGAAAACACATGGTCTTCGCTTAGGTGCATGTTAAAAGTATCAAAATTAGGAAATGTTAAAGATGCTCTTCAACTAGAAAAACAATAATGTAGCACTTTTTGTTTATTGTTTTCTATAAAACGTAGTCGAATGCCGAAGAGTCTTCTTTGTGAGAGATTTTTTGTTGCTGCGCATCTTACCCACAGACATAAGACAAACCTGGTAATAAGCTAATGTATTTTTTCTAGCGTTAAAAGGTCATGTAGGAAGTAGATCACTATTGGGTAAAGGTTACTCCATAGTGGATTTGGAAGGTAGTAGCAACTTTGTAGTAATTTTGATCCCATGTGTAAAATATGGAATTCACTTATGGATGAAGCAATAACGTGGTGACAACTGCCACAATTATTGGTCTTGTTTTTAAAGGTTCTCAATATGTTGCCAAAACTATTACAAACACTTTAAAGCTGCTGTAACTTTATGGTTTGGGCAAGCTGCTTAGTTTTCATAACGTTCCAGACATCAAACCGCCCCACCAAGAATTACAAAACCCTAAGTGATAAGCGATTATCAATGAAGTTTAATTAGTTACAACTATGCTAACAAAAATTGGAGTTATTTTTGCTGATTACTACGTAATAGCCACTTAATTGAAGAGTAAGGGGCCCAATGGTCTTAACTATTGTAGCTCTTTGAGCTACCCTCCCCACAACTCCAGAAGCATGCTTCTCGATGTCGTTGTACACGATAAAGATGCAGTAATTGCTTACGTAACACATTGCTCGCAGTATCCACGTATCGTGGGTACTGCTGCTGGAACTTTCATCTACATAACACGTTGCAGTTTTTCTTTTCCATGGCCTTCATAGGCTGGATTCACTATACTGGTGTCGCCTCGCATTCTCTGAACAGTGTTGCACTGTTCCGGGATTCCATTGTTGTCTTTGGGGGTAACGATTTGTATACAAACGACAAATCATATATTGTAATTCTTGACTTGATTAAGGGATTTTAAAATAAATCTGACTCAATTATAAAACTGTAAACAATTGGTTATTTCAAAATTTCTAGCTATCGTTAATTACAACTCGCGTAGATTGTCTCAGAAGTTGACCTATTCGTAAGAGGGGCTGGCATATTAGTATTTCAAAAGCATAGTAACTTCCGTTTCATTACGAACAAATAAAAATTAGTGCACTTTATCTGTAGTGGGCGGCAACTTCTCCTCATAAAGACGCTGTATATAAGCCTCAGCAAAGCTTCAGTAAAATATTTTTTGGACGAACAAAGGGTTCCTTCATTAATTCGTAGTTTAATAAGATACTTGATGAATGTTTGATATAAATTAGAAGTACGCAGGGGTTGGTATCCAGATTTCCTGTAAAGACAATTGCGCCGAAGGGACTTGGGAAGGGGTAACGGGGGGGCGGTTGGCGAACGGCAAATATCAAATAATATACAAGTTCGGCGAGATATGGATTTCGTTCCCCGAAAGTAGTTCGTCATATTCATAAGTTTGCTTGATACAAACTTTATATTGCCGTCTCCGGGATAGACGGAACTTCAAAAGATAGAAATGTAGAAATGTTTCCTTCGTGATGTTCTTCTGACAAATATCTATCTCTATACGCTCCGCTTCTGGCCCCGAAAAGTAAACTCTATATATATTATTGCCTTCATGTGATAAATGGCTCTAATCTTGAACTTCATTAAGCCCATAAATCCGCAATAAACTTTGTTCTAGAGTTATTAATGTTTCGTCCTATGGATAATGATTTCCTACTACTACTACTATTGAAAAAAAATAAATACTGAGTGAACATACAAATTAATGAATATGAGTACTTACCAAAATATTATCTTTGAATTATAGGGAGATGTATTAGTAATAGTAGAACACTTAAGGTCGCCGTATTTCTCGCCGCAAAATGGCCAAATTTGTTGTATTTTTTAGGTACTGAAATCTCGAAAAATAAAACACGTAGAGCAAAAGTAATATCAAAAATAAAATTATTGATGTTTTGTTTATACACTTTTACTATTTAAACTCTCCTCAAATAATATAATAACTTTTAAAATGCATTTGGATGAGACACATTATTTCGCTATTCTAACCCCACATTTTAACAATTATTTTCACATACTTATAAACAAAAGTGAACAATCTTATATGCAGATCTATGTAAGTATATGTTATAACAATGTTTACATCTATAGTTGAATTTAAAAAAACACATATTTTGAAAGATTTCAGTACCTAAAAGTGTGTTGGATAGATCGCTTTCTGATGTTATATATTGATTTTACTTCGGTACCTTTGAATATTCGCAGGTGGCATGAGATAACATTCTTGTTATTTACTAAACTCTATATTATTCAGTTCTTAAATTTCTAAAATTACTTGTATTTGTCGAAAACACTATTTCAAGAATACGGCGCCCTTAAGTGTGGTATTAGAAACCAAAATATTTATAGTTTATCAGTGATAAGATAAGCTATTAGATGTCATTGTGACTTGAGTGTGACTAGATCAGAAAGCAGTATTACATTTGTCCATCCCGTATACATAGCAAGACATCTTACATATGTATCAAATGCATGCAATGTTCGACAAAAAAACCTTTTTGTCGCACTGTTAAAAAAGTAGACTTTTTTAATCGCTATAGATACGTAAAATTAACCATATTATAACGGCGATGAACAAAAGCACGATATTGTGAAATGGAAATAAAAACACGTGACCGTGAAAAAAGTTTGTTTCCACAGTGCGTATATTTTGACTTTGACAAATACTTGGACAGTTGGACATAAAATATTGTTTATATTTCGTGCGTAAAATCAGTGTTTTATGGAGCTTTCAAATGATGACCAAAAATTCACATTCTCATTCTCGAAATGCTGTATCAGATGTGTGAAATTCCGATGATTAATTTGACCTGCACCAATTTTTATCTTTGGAAGCCATATTTTTATTTTTTATTTTTTTATTCTGTGAAAATTTTAAATTTGTCATAATTTTTACGAATTCCTATGTTTTTGTTACATTTTTAGTGTAATGCATTTTCATTGATTATAACTAAATAAATCTGTTACAGATATACCAATATTATTAGTCGTAATATGTGAAAATTTAACGAAAAATGTTTAATTTTTTTATTATTTTTAAATCATAGTCATAGAACATCATCAATTTGATTTAGCTCATAGAAAGTGCTACGTATGCTATGTTTAAAGTGTTAAAAGCTCCTCACTTATTACTCAATATTTTACTAACAAAAATTTCATTTTTCACAATTTTATTTATTTAAGAAAGTACCTATATAAAAAAATTGTTACGAAAAATATTCGTTAACATTGGAGGTAATACCAACAACAGGAACCGAAATCAATATAGGGATACCGACAGCGTCTTTCTCTACAGGACTTAAGCCAAGAACAATAAAGGTAGGTCAAAGAAATCCAGTTAAGTCAAAATATCAGAAATACAAAGCTGCATCTATTGAATTTATTTTTTGAAAAAAAAAATAGATTCAAATTTTAATATTTGTACTGTAGACCTATACCTACGCCACTGGCTTTAATTAAAAAAAGCTATTCGCGTCAAAATATTAACCTTTTATTATTATTACTGCATACCAAGTTTGAAGGAAAATTATTTGTTCATTTTTTATATATTTTTAGATATTAACAATATTGTGTGAAACTAAATACTCTGCGGACTAAAGCCCCGACCAGCGTTGAATTACGTCCACAATATCTACCCATATATTCTTTATTATTAGCTTTTGTGACATTTTTTACTGCATTAGAAAGGTATTTTAAGCTAATATAAATGGCCTGTTATTTGATAAACTTTATACAGGGTTAACTATGACTAAGTACAAATATTTTTAGAGGGGATAGAGAAAATTAAGAATTAACAGAATCACCCTTCAAAAAAATTCCAAACTTATTTATAAAGCGAAAATTTTTTTTTTGCGAAATTATATTAAATCCTTATTTAACGCTGCCTATGCGATTTGTCCGCCACACGTTTACAGAATCAGAGTAGGTAACATAGGCAACTAGCAACACGACCGTAAAATTTCCAGTCACGTCATAATTTACTTCCTGTGTTTACCATGTGTTTACGTTGTAGTTTTGTGTTGTTCTTCAGTTTTTCGTGCCCTTTTTAATTTTTAAACGTTTTATACTTATTAAATAAAGAAATTTGTGTTGGGTGCAGATACTTTCCGACAATAGGTTATGGCACAAGACTGCCGCGGGTACATTAAAAGTTTTCTATTATCTATTCCTTTCGTTCGATGTTGTTATAATGAATGAAACTGTTGTAGTTTTGTCAGTTTGTAACGAAATAATGAAAAACGAATGCAAAATAGCGCAGCTAACTGGATTAACTGTTACCTACCTATCTATCAGGTATTATTACTAATAAGAATGTTAATTTTTGTCGTTTCTGCACTTAGAAATGCTGCAAAACAACAACCGCATGGTAGTAGATATTGTTGACAGATGTAAGTTTTATCTATGGATCTAAGCCATTTCAGTCGATGCTTATCATAAACGCCGACTTTCCGTAGGAAGAGGGTTTTGCTTGCTTCATTTTTTAAATATCGAGCTAACATTCTGGAATAATTATTTTATTGTCTTTTAGGCTTTCCTGAGCACGTGGTTAAAATTGTTCTAAAAATCTAAAAAAATTTGTATGTAGGAAACACTAAGAATATGGCGCTCTTAATTGCAAAGCAGTATTTGTTTACGATAAAAATTAATAAGTTTTGAAATTATAATTTTTTGAACGTAAAAAAATGATTATGCAACTCATATTGCTCATGTATTAATTATGACACTCGCCTAGTTCACGTATAGTAATTCTTATCCTCATGTCATTCAAGCGTACTAATACTGTTATTACTAACACATATTGTATACTAAATATCCAGGAATCGATGATAACGACGTATATACCCGTCGCCGAACCTTCCGCGACAACGACGTGAATCGCCGGCCGAACAAAAAACCTACCCCGCCGCAATATTCAAATGCCCAGTTTTACATTTCTAATACATTCAAAGAGATATACATACAAATTGTGTATTTATCGGCAAGAGGAATCAGCATGGTCGTGGTATCCTTTGGTCCGATAAGGACATTCCGAACAGGATATAGCGGGGATATACTTCCTGATGTCGCCTCTAGACCGCATTATGGATTATATCTATAGCTTACCATAGCCTACTAGGATGCAGCGGCGTAGCGATGTCATTTGTCTTGGACTCCTTATCGAAACTTCCGTTTGTACGTCAGTATATTGATGGAGAACGCACATTTGTATGGCGGGACGAAAATATACAAATCCTGGCTAGAAACAGAGAAAATGTTTTAGTAACACGTCGAATTGTAATTAAAATTTGGAAAAATCTTAAAAGGTATATAAAAATATTTATAGAATATCTACGATATACGAAACACCAGGTGAACCTCAAGAATCTGATCTGGGACCACTTATTTTCGTGATGATTTATTAATGATTTGTCACGATCCCTCAGCCCACACTGAAGGAAAAATTACTGAAATAACCACTGCAAATTTGTGTTGTCAATGTTGTACAATAAACTACAAATGTAATAAATCATATAGCTTCGTCACTGTGTTAAATGCAAAATTATTATAGCAAATGGGTTGTTGCAAATTTTAAATGTAATTATAAAACTTTTTACTTTTGTAATAAATGTCAGAAATATTGTAGAATTTAAAATGTTGGTATACTTAACGCAAAATAATATTTATACATTGTAATAATACGACAATTGTAGTCATTATTAGCAACACTATAGAGACACAATTATACTATTATTTACTACAAATCGAATTAAAGTAGTGTGCGCAGGTGGTCAGGTCAGGTTTCATAACAAAAGTGTGCCAGAACTTCGCCGAACAGTGGAATACTGCAGTTGTAGTCAATTTCCGAACAGCGATGAGAGATGTATTATTGGTTACATTCACGATTTTGGTTTGGCAATAGTAGGTATATCTTTATATGTATACTTCGTTCCTGCAACAGTTGAAACTGTTAGACCACTCTACCAAAAAATGTACATGTATTGCGAAAATCGCATGATTTCGTGTGATTTCCGGTGATTTCGTAGATATCACTATGATTTTCGGTGATTCTCTCGCAATCGCTACGATTTCCGGTGATTTCCGCCGAATTCCTCGAAATCGCTTACGATTTCCAGTGATTTCCATTACAATATCCGCGTTTTTGTGCGGTTTCGTATACAATTAGTATAATTTCCAAATATCTAACAGAGGTTTGACGATTGTTTGATAACACATATTGAACATAAGGTCAATAATAACTATAGATGAAAATGAGAAATTATAAAATAAAATCAAAACTGTAAAATGTTTATAATGTATTCTCGATTCCCTCGAATGTACCATTTTGTTTTACTATAAATATTTCCCTCACATGTACCAATTGGCTACCCTTACTTTTTATCTGTTAAGAACAGGGTAGTTCATTTCATATGCCCAAATTCTATATTTTGGAAACGATGGAAAATATAAAAAAATTAAAAACGTGCTTAAGTGATCTCACCTAAGTTCCGTATCAAGGCCTCCTACGACCCTTTATCATAACGACGCTAGGCGTCGCGGTGCGACGTGACCTTATATTTGTTGTCTGTTTAATTTTACTATTTCAATACCTACTTTACGCTAAATAATTTTTCAATTGTCAAGTGAGTGCCACTTGATTTGGCATTTTTAATTTTGGAGGACACTTCAAACATAAATATCGTAAATACCATAATAACAGTAATAACTGTATGTCTAAATATCTATTACCTAGGATATGGAATAATGAAACAAAAAATTATCCTTATATGTATACATTTTTGCATAATATCATATAAAACTTTATTTTGCAAAATTGATAGTTTTTAATTGAGATATCTGATAGTCCCAAATGTATGTTGATTTAAAAATTTGTAAAAACATAAAAAAATAAAATAAAATTATATTCACATACAGGTTAACAGTGGGAAAATGTAAGACATTTTTTTTGACTGACAAAAAAATTGTACTTGAATTTTTTGCATCAAATTAGAAACAATACTGTTTTACTGTTTATACTGTTATTTACTCTGTCTTTTTATTTTCCTGTACAGTTGGAATATCTTGTGTAGTATGAGAATTTTTTTTCTTTTTATTAAATGTTGTGGTTTCTACAGACCCTCTCCTTTTATTTATATTTCGATATGTATTTTCTTAAAATGTCTTACATTTTTTATTCCTAGATCTAATAATTTTCTGTGTCCACTAACTATTTTAAATAAAAATATATTTTTTGTATATAAACCAAAAACATTGTTTTTTCTTGTTCATCTAGTAATTCAACAAGGTCTTTTTCGTGTAATCCTCAAGTTTAGTGTCATCTTCATCTTCAAACATGGCCAAAGCGGTGTAACTGTCAAATCCATTGCATATGAGAAGTTCTGTTAAATATTTCGGTAATTCAAAAGTAAGGTAAGGGTTAGTTAACATGTTAAAAGCCACGGTTTTTTCACTTATATATTCCATCCTTGCAGAAACCTATGCTAACCGTCTTACTTCTAAATATATAAAATCCTCGGTAAAATCTGTTTTAATTATTTTGAAACAATAGTTAATTATTCTTTGAAATTTTCTCTAAAATGCATTGTATTTAAGTATTTGATAATTTAAAATATGAAACAAAATTATTGAAATATTTTAAATAAACAATTATTTAAATACGGTGCATTTTGAAGAAAATTTCGAAGAATAATTATTTGTTCTAAACAATCAAAGTTTAAAGAGTTTTATGTATTTTATTTTACAATTAAGTCAGTGGAATAGTATTCTTTTTGTCTCACACTCTACTACTAACCCACTCTTCTTTATAATAACTATACTTCTGTCTTAATTATAAAAATGCATCGTATTTAAGTAAATGTTTATTTAAAGTAGGTACCTCAATAATTTTGTATCATATTTTAAATGATCAATTGCTTAAATGCAATGAATTTTAAAGAAAATTTAAAAATATAACTCTCCTCAAATAATATAATAACTATTAATATGCAATTGTATGACACAGTATTTCGCTATTCTAACCACACATTTTAACAATTATTTTCACATACTTATAAACAAAAGTGAAGAATCTTATATGCAGAACCATGCAAGTTTATGTTATAACAATGTTTTAAAAAAATACCTATTTTGAACGATTTAAGTACCTAAAAATTTGCTAGATAGATCGCTCTCTTTTTATTTTACTTCAGTACCTTTGAATATTCGCAGGTGGCATGAGATAACATTCTTGTTATTTGTTAAACTCTATATTATTCTGTTTTCAAAGGTCTAAAATTACTTATATTTGTAGAAAACACTATTTCAAGATAATAATATCTCTATGGAACCAGATGAAAAAATTTTAAAATGTCAATCTTCACTTAATTTTAATACAATAACAATTTTTGTTATTTTTTACTTATCTGCCTTTTCAGTGTGAGATATTTTTCGTCAGGCAAACTTAGTTTAAAAAATTACTCCTCACTGATCCTTTTGGCGCGAAGATTTTTTCAAATAATGTTATTTTTTGTTCAAAAGTGTGGCAATATACCCAATTAGAGTAGTGAAAAACAGTTTTAGTTCTCCCAAAAAAGGAAGCGTGTAATAATTTAACACGACATTTTAATTTAACAAATTAGTTGTTTTATATCCAAGGTTCACAATGGAGGTTCACGAACGCCACTGGGACAGTTTGTGTTTACGAATATTAAAGTCAGTTTGATAGCCCAGCGCCGATGGGTGCATTGTTTTTATGTCCAATGGCTATTCTTTAAGATAAGAAGCATCCTAACGTAAAATATGCCTATAATATTCATATAAACAAAGCATATTATGTAAATTTGTATTATTTTATTGCAACATTAAATCACCAAAATGTAAAGTATTTGATATACATCTTAAATAGGTGATATTTCCATCTATAATAAAATTGCTGCGATAGCTATCCAGGATAAAAAATGATCATTATATTTCTTGGCATAAAATCAGGAAATATATTTTCAAAGCTTCTTGTATATCAAGGTTAAGTTACATTATTTAAAAGTACTACATTTTCTTGTATGCTGTGGGTCCTTTACGACAATATTCTTTTCGTAAAGATAAAATTATTATAAGGGTATCGCATTTAAATGCATATTAATTCGTATTTAAGCAATAATTTTTGCTTGTGTTGCTCGTTAGCACAGGCGGACATTAAAACTCATTTACCTGAGAAAAGGAGTAATATAAGGCATAAAAAATATGATACGGCAGCGCCACGCCACGGCCGTGATGTAAATAAAAAAGAAGGATAGATTACAATTACCAACGGGGTAGAATATTTCCCAGAGACGTCCGTGCGTTCAGGTTGCAAGATATTACCATTCAAATTTATTAGATTAAGAACTAAAATTGGAAATCTATTGGGTAATATACCTACAGTCTTCGGGAAAGAAAAGAACATTATTTATTGTTTAGCTTAAGCTGCAATATATATCAAATGTTTAAAATAATTAGCACATTGTTAAAAAAGCATACAAAATGCGAGGTTAATATCAAATTGGCCAAACTGAAATTATAATTAAAAGAACACCATAAAATCGTTATAATCAATAAAATTGTATATAACCTCGGATTTCATCAAGTTGACATTTTTTAACAATCATTTAATCATTTTTAACTTTTATATGTACTGTAGAATACATTTCTCATAAGCTTGAGCTAAGAAATAAAGAATGATATTCCCTTTTTCCACGACTATATTCCCTATATTTCCCAATATATTTTCAATTTCGGTTCTAAATAAACATGCCCTAAAATGGAACAAATTTTTGTCTGAGATTTAAATCAATTGCTGCAATAGGTCAATATCCGTTTTTATACAATATTTTCCTTCTATTTTTAAGCCATATTTAACGGAGCTAAAACATTACCCACATTTTTCATTATACTCGAATTTAGTGCCCATTTTTTTGTCATAGTCGTCAAAAATGGAGGAGTAACTTAAAATAATAGTTTCTCTATTAGTTGTACACAATAAATCTTAAATAATTGTTGATGGTATGTTCGAATTTCTTCGATAGGATTATTCATTTCATCAATAATAGTGCCTGGGTCTATCCACATACATTTTTCTTTTGAGATAACCCCACAAAAGATTATATTTGGATTCAGCCAGGGGAGCGTGAAGGTTATTCCAGAGATCCCCTTCTTCCTTTCCATCGATTTGGGAAAACAACTTCATATGCATTTTTTTCCAAAATTTCAAGAAATACTTTTCCAACAATTACACAGCACAAATAATTGATTTAAATTGCAGTCAACGTATACCAAATATTAAATTTGTATATAAAAATATAGTCTTCTAATAGACAAATATATACCGTCCTTTAAATAGAAGAATATTTTCTTGTTTTGTCCCGTAAAAATTATTTTTAAATCTTATCTACAATAAGAACTGTCAAGTCTTGTCTTGCAATACTAGATTTTATATAAAAAAATTATTTTAAATATAGTTTAAAAAAATATCTGAACCACTATTAAGTACAAGAACTCACATTTACTTTGAATAGTTGTCTAGTCATGTTTCCCATATTTCTTAAATCAAAATACAATTATCAATTTAAAGGCGAAATTTGTCAATTACAGATAATTCTTTAACTTCATCTATTTGAAGAAAAAAATTTCTCAAAAATTTTGGATTATAAAAGTTTTTCAGTTAATCTGCACAATTTTAACTTACATTCAAACACAAATATGCATGTATGTCATATTGAAATCATATATGTGAAGAAGGCTGTTCCTAATATCAAGACTCTTTCACTATTATATATACATATATATTATACAGTAATACTTTATTGAAAGGTTAACTTATTTCTTGTATATTCTTCATTTGAGAATAAAAATTACTTGAAATCAAGATTACAATGCTTAATATGAAATAAAGCTGTTTGTTTAAATACTTATTTAATTTTATTTAGATTATATGAATTACTTGAGTCAACAATCGTTATTCTCAAAACTAAGTTATGGTTTCTATATTTTAAGTGACTTGAAAGAATTACTGCAAATATTTCAAATAACTTTGAATAAAATAAATTTAGAAAGTATTTCAGTATTCTTGCTATATTATATTCCTTTCTGAAGTAGTGACTACTGCTGTACTCCTTTCATATACATAAATAATTAAATACTACTCACTCAGTTTCAGTAGTATTTATTTGTGTATATAAGTAAAGAAAGTCTTATAGCAAACTGATCAAAGTGATCCATTAGTTTAGAGTTTGTTAATAACTCTCTGCAGTATGCCCTAGGAGGCGAGGCAACCGATGACTTATCCAACAGAACTTAAGTAGATGTGATGCAACGTGGAACTACATCTATTGACCACATGCTGAACCTAGCAGTCCACCTGCACACACAACTTTAATACAATTTGTAGTAAATTTTTCTACAATTCTGTCTATAATTTTGGTAATGATCACCACAAGTGTTACATTAATATCACTTATAAATACTATTATTGTAGTATAGCCGCATTGTATATTTTACAGTATGAAATTTATTAGAAAATATTAAGAATTTTAATTCATGTAAATCGTATAATTTAAAAAATAATAACCTGTCCCATAATAATTAATAATATTTTATTCATATTTTAACAAAATATTATTATTTAAGTGAGTCTTAAATTTAGTGTCGTTTTAAGAAAGAAAAATGTTAAATTAAGTATAAAAATGCTTGGATGTGAAAAATATGTATATATTTATATAAAATATACTTCATTACTGAATTAATACGTATACACTTGAATGAAGTTTAAAGTTTTAAATACCTATATTATTACACTCAAATACAGTTTAGTTTTTTTCTCATGTATTTATTTATTTTACCCTTAAGGAAAAAGGACGGGAAGCCTATGCTTCTCCCGTGAAAGCGCACAAGGGAGAATTTTATATTTGGAACATTAAATTCTTTTAATTACTTTCCGTATCTACATATTATACGTGTAGTTCGGGCCATTATTTTAGGAATTGCGAATGTTGCAAGGGCCTTTTTGGAATACTGATTAATACCGCCGCGTAATACATTTTATTCCGTAAAAATTTACACATGAAAAAAGTCGGCGCCGTTCGCCTTTACACAATGAATATTAATTTTATTTTGCAAATATATATCAACGGTAGCGGCGGACGCGATGTACCGCACAAATTTGTATCGCCGCAGCCACTGCCGGTGTGTAATTGCTATTTTTATTGCGCTCTTTTAAATAAAATAGAGAACAAGTAATTACGTGATGCTTCTAGTAGTTTTTTGTGAGTATAAGTATTCTGATATATTATAGGTAGGTATCATGTGATTAGGCAAATATTAAAAAAAAATGAATGGTTCAAAGTAGTAATCAGTACACAAAGAAAACTAGTTGGTCATGTCAAAGAAATTTTTAATTCATCAACCAAATTGTTTGGTCGTAAATGCACAACAAAGTGTATAAGTTTCAGCCAATTGATTATTTCTGTTGATTTTTAAATACATCTTTGGTTAAGGCAAATACATTGGTTCTGTTTGATTGGAGTGTTTATTCAAAATAACAAAATATTAGGTTCTATTCCAGAAGTCAGTCAGTGGTCGCGCGGTTTAAGGCGTCAGTACTTGACTCGAGGTGACTAGATCGGAGTTGGTTCGCGTCCAGCTGCCGGTAGACCGTATATAAGCTATAGTCGTGGAGAGGATTGGCACCCTCTCTGCGGGTATGGTAGGGTGGAATAATGATAGATTGGGTCAATGTGACAGATTGATACCGGTTGATATTTGACTACCCCCCTAATTAATGAGATTTTCCAGGTTTCCTCATGTGATTAGAATGAGTGGTAGAGATATTATTATTATTATTATTATTATTATTATTATTATTATTATTATTATTATCAGTAAGTCAAGCTGAAAATTTTTAATGATGTTAACAAATATATTATCTTGTTTAAATCGAGATTATTCGTTACTCACAGCAAGCCGATATTTTGTTATTTCAACAAATCATTTTGTTGAACTAATCAATTTTAACATCCACTTGATTACTCGTATAAATTATTAATTAACAATTTATAACTTTTAAAGACAAGAAAAACTTAAAATTGCAAAATTACTGTTGTTTAGCATATCATAAATTATGTTTTTCTAATCAGTGGGATTGCCATCTTATTAAAACTAAATGTAATTTATGAAGTATGCAAATACTTAGCTGTTCCCTACATCCCGAAAAACCTATAGCTGACAGTAACAGTTAGTTTCAACAACGGTGCCATCAGACATTTGCCGGCTTCAAGCTTGTTAGTTGATAGCTAGCTGTTGGCTGATATTCACCTGTATCATCATAACCGACGGATGGATAAGAATGCGAAATTGACTGTTTACATGTAGCCGTCACTAGCTGGTCAATAATATAATATTTACCGATGCCAAAAATAATAGATTTGAACATTGCACAAAAATTATACTTTAAAGTCTCGGTATGTCTCGCCGTAAAATTATCAAATTTGTGCTGTTTTTAGCTATAAAAGTCTCAACTAAACATGTAGAACAAAAGTAAAGTGAAAAATAAAATCCTGGTTGTTTTGTTTATTCATTGTTACTATTTAAATTTTCCTCAAATAAAATGATAGATCTCTTCAAGCAAGGCATAGAGACTGGTTCCAAACTGTCAAAAACGTTCGTACCACTACTTATTGCATGATGTTTACTGAAAACAAATTCATAACTTTACTGGTTAAATATTTCTGACATTTTAAAAGCAGTGTCGATTTCTTGCTAGAACAGACCTATTAACTTTTAAAAAACATTTGTAAGACACACATTATTTTGCTATTTTAACCCCACATTTTAACCATTATTTTCACATAATTATAAACAAAGATGAACAGTCTTATATGCAGACCATGCAGGTTTATGTTATAACAATATTTACATCTACAGTTATATTTAAAAAAATCGTATTTTGAAACATTTCTGTACCTAAAAACTTGTTGGTTAAACCGCTTTCTGAATATTCGCAGGTGGCATGACATAACATTCCTGTTATTTGCTAAGCACTATATTATTCAGTTCTTAAATGTCTACAATCATTTGTATTCGTAGAATACGTCACCTTCAATGATTTTTTTTTATTTCCACGTTCTTTAACACCCCTTTGAAAAATGTACTTCTTTCAGAAACATCCTGTAAAAACGACATTTGAGCTGATTCATTATTTCAAAATTTTATTTAGAATTTCAAATTTGTTCCGCTGTTTTATTATGAGAATTAATATAATTTTTTTTATTTCCCGATACTTTTACCACCAAAAATCGACAAAAAAATAGTGCCCTCTCCGGTAAGAACAAAAAAAAAACACTTAACACTACAACTAATTATAAATTTATTGCCTCTTGACTAAAAGGGCTCTGATTCTGTTTCGTCTATTTCGTCCATTACTCATTATTTCTTGTGTAAAATTAAGACATTTCTATACTTTATAATATCTACCATTTTTGCTCCACCTGTGGCACATCATATTTGTTTTAAGTGGCAGAACTTTTTTGCAGCTTAGTGTATCCATCTGACTATCGAAACAATCAATTCTCTAACCTGTTTTATTTGAAAATGTAGGTATATCTCGCTGAAGTAGGTAGTAGCAACCATTTTTGAAATAATCCTATTTAGGGAAGGAATCTGTGATCTCATTTTTGCTATTTTATTTAAAAACACCCTGTATATTACTATTACTAAATTCGTAATGAATGTCCATGTCTTTTCTCATGACAAGACACGACATAATCTTGCAAAATTGTGAAACAAGGCACGACGTGATCTAGCAAATTCGAGCAAAAAACAGACCTTAGATAAACTCTCGACTCATTTTGCAAGAATTTTTCAAATTCTGAAACATTTCTTGTCTCAGTCACACTAGACACTTTATGAAAGTGTGCCTGTCTTATCCGTATTAGTTTGATTTCCCATTAAGTTGTAACTCATTTTTAACGAAAAATTCTGTATACCCGTACAAATAAAACGTTTCAAAAAATCATATTGTGCTTCTGTCTTAAAAACGTACACAATAATTAGTTCCTACAAAAGTCTTTCTGCGAACTGCGAAGAGACTGCGTGGGCATTAGAATTAAAAAAAAATTCCCGTGGAAATCTTTTAATCCGAATCTCCCCCGACAAAGTAAATAAACATTAATAAAAACCAAATTAGACAAACGCAAAGGAATATTACGAAATTAATACCCTACATCTTGTTTCAAACGTATATTTTTAAAAAATCCTCATAATCTTTTTAGTTACTAATACATGGGCCGAGCCTTTTAATGTATGTTTCTACATACGGGATTAAACAATTTTTAGAGCGCTCGCGGCGATTCCAACCCTTATGCTCCCTGAAAATATTGAAATCCGCTCCTTCTCCTACGCCGCCGCCGTTCCGCTCTTGCACGCTAATAAATAACGTATTTTAAGGTAACTTAATGTTTCAAATTAAGGGGTTGGGAATTTTTCAGATGTGTGTTTTATATCTCCATTATCCCCCGCGTGCGCGCCGCCCTCTGCCCCTCGCTCCCGCTCGTTCTCCCTCTTTTATTTTACTTGCCCTATAATTAGAAATTAGCCCTGTTAATCCCTAATGGCCGTATGGATGTTTTCGGACAATATTATGGCCAACTTTGACCCGCCGCCTTCATTAATAAATTACCGGATTAGGTGAACGTATTGGGTTGAAATTCGGATATTATTTCGTAATGAGATGTTTGAGAGTGTGTTATTTTGGCTCTTAATATTAATGGGACCGGCCGCAATCAGGCTATCTATTGAAATATTCATCGCCTTAGTCCTGGAGCTAAATCTCCAGGCTGGACTCGGAACTGATTATTATTGTCAGTTCGACAATCTGGTAGGTCGATCACGAGATGACATCTAATAAGACATCGCTACGCTCGTTTTTTAATCATCTTCACTCACAAAATAAAATCACTTTTAACACGTATATCATACACTATTTTTTCTACAAAACAATCGGAAGAACTTTAAACTCAATAAAAATAAGAAATCAAAAAATACTACACTGATCGCAATGTTTATGAACCAAAATTTTCGTAGCAACCAGTGCTGTTTGATTTACTTTTAACAGGCGTGTCAAAAAATGACATTTTTACCATCAAAAATGACAATTAGAAAGCCCACTTTTAACAGTTTTGTAGGAAAATAAATTTATTTGAAAATAATTTTTTAAAATTAAGTTGTCATAAGATGTTCAAATGGAACAACTGTGTGTTTCATTTAAACAAACACGTAAAAAAATGAAATTTTCTTACCCAATAAATCAATATATTTTTGACAAGAAAGTGAACATTAGACCAAAAAAGATTTGTTTGCCGCGAATAAATTACGTTCAAGTGTATCGAATTGTTTGGTGGAATAAAAAATTATTTTCCAATGTACGACGCTACTCGTCATAAACCGAGCAAAACCTCCCTCTGAAAGTAAAATCTGTAAAAGCGTTATTGATATTTCTCGAATAGGACAAACGCCGTCCCCCTTGCCCCCCTCTAGCCGCCCACGCGGCGTGCAGGTCGTGTATTTGCCAACTTAAATTCGCGTTTCTTTTTATAATTAAGCAAAAAATCTCGCTCATTTAAAAGAAGACAAAAGAAAGAGCAATCCTTTGATGTGAGAAACCAAACAGAAAAGGCAGAACTGATAAATAACGGCGAGACTTTTCCGCGCTCGAGCCCGAGGCCGTTCTTTAATTAAAAATGGGTGAAAAATCAATTCCTAAAAGGTATTGAGAACACCTGATTTGGAAGAAATTAATTGCTGGAAGGCTGTGTCGGATCAAAAGCGCAGCGCGCCTTTATACGTTCATCAAACACTCGCGGAAAAATTCTACATTATGTCGCGGCAATATCCTATTAATTAAAGTAGCGCGAATGTTTAGAATAAAAAGCCGGATCTTAAATCCGTCTCCATGTTCCTCTTTCAAAGTAACAATTACCGAATCATTCAAATATGGCCAATTTTCCTTTGGTGGAAAATCAACTACAACTAAGTACATATTTGAAGAGCAGAATCCATAAGTGGGCTAAGTGCCAGAATTATAGTTTAGATATAATGATACTTTACTTTTTGAAACAAGCGTAAAATATCTTATGCCCTTCTAATATTTATTTTAGAACTAAAATAAGTCTTTCTAAGAACGAGGTACTCTACGTCTGTAGTTTTTTCTTAATGAATTGAAATACGAAATAATAAAATTAGAAATAGAATTACATGACTACTAAGTGCCATAAGTTGCATTATAACAGATGCGCATATATGCCATATTGTTTATATTTAAAACATTGATAGAAGGCTATTATTTTGATTTTTATTTATTTTGGAACCATTACCTATCTACACCAACACTAATAATGAACAATACAAAAAGGGTATATCTAAATTTACTAAGTACTTCTATTTGAATAAAAATCTATATTTTTTATTTAAAAAAGGTATCCTGGATAACAGACTTTCTTTTTTGTCAGCTTTAATGTTTACTGGTTTATTATCACTAGAAGTTCAACATTTTTTAGGTCCTTTGCACATTTTCCTTTCTTGAAAACATTCGCACTTTTCCAATCTTCCAATTTGCTGAAGGTTTTTTTATCTCGACTTACCACTGCCACTGTAACTAATCATTGGAAATGTTTACATTTTTGGTATTTATTCAACTATCTCAGAACTGGTTTGATGTACTTTTCCAGCAACACGTAGTTTTTTCTGTTTTCAAGTCTTCCTATTTTTTTTTTAAATGCTGCGGAGTGTGGTAATGTATGTATGTAATGCTGTATACAGTTTGTATCAGTGTTATAGTTAGCATAAAAATATTCTTTTTTTCTTATTCTAAATGATTTGTCAGCCTGTAAACTGTTGTACACCCTCGACAAAACTGGTATAATTTATTAACACAGTGAAGATATGTATGTAGATACTACAATTTGCTACATTAAAGTATTTGGTAATTTGAATACGACAGGAACTGCGAAACTGCAAAACGAGTAGATCTCACCTCTTTACTAAATCATTGTATTAGTAACGTACTGCATCAGTAGATCACAAGTGTAAATGCGCTTTTCCTTAATACACCAAAATTACAAAAATATGTTTTCAAGGTCAGAGAAAAAATTCATAATTGTTGTAACTCAATATCAAAACAATGATAGGTACATGTTAGATATCTACTAAAGTACATTTTACTTTAGCAAATTAAAATATACCTACTTTTAATTTAAAGTGTGAAAAGAGTAGCGTACACTTCTTTAACTACACAATCTAAAATAGTATATCTGTGTATCTAGAGACTAAAGTGCATATTAGCCAAGTAAACTAAAATACATATTTTAATTTTAGTGTAAAAACAGTGTGGAGATTTATTTGTTGAATTAAACTCTACAATACAACAGTACTATGTATAGTGTAAGCATATTTAGAAGCTAAAGTGCATTATTTGCTTAGATCTAAGAGAGATTTAGTAATTACAATATCTTCTCCTTTAGAAACCTAAAATGCACATATCAAATATATACCCAACATATCCCAACTATATTTTTAGATTAAAGTGTATTTTACTTTATCAGAATAAATAGTAGGCCAGTCGAGTGTGAGAACTTAAGCCTATAAACCAGTGGTTTCATATACTCAGAGGCTAAAAACCTTGATAAATTGAAATGTATATTGTAAACCGGAAATAGTGAAAACAAATCTTGACTTGTGTAGCACATTATAAGTATTTTAAGATATAAAAGTGCATTTTCCTTAACACTAAAGTGCATCTTTTATTCGAAGCATAAGAGAAGAACAGTAGTCAATTTTAGTTGGTATTTTACTGTAGAAGACTAAGGTGCATCTTTCAACTCCAAGGGTAAAGCAACAACCACATGCTTTCCTTCTCTTATTTTCTTCTGACACGTTTATATTTTAATAAGTTTACACTTAAGAAAAGAGTTAAAAGACTGCTGTATGTTACAAGTAGTCAAAAATAGTGAACAACTGTATTATATTACACTAATTGAAGGCTTTATATTATCGAGAAAAATAATCGTGTCGAAAAATACCAAAAACACATCCCTCCTACACTACTAAGCTGTTCGTGACTTCTCAGACTCATAAAATGCCACAGAAATAGGTATGAATTAATTAAACACTGTGGAAATAATTTTACGCCTACTAAATTAGCGCAAGTAGTGGCAAAGTTGACTTTGATTGAATTGCCGTTAGTATTGGTCAGCAGCGCCTCGTGTCAAGAACAAATCGTGTATTATTTTAAAAAATATATATTTAACAAAGCTAGAAATATAAATATTATTATTCGATATGTATACAGGATGAACGTTAAATATCAGCAGTACAGTTCACTGTGCTGAACACAGGAATAAAAAGTCAAATTTTAAATACATATCTTGAGTTTTCAATAGCAAACTTGTTGAGAATAACTGACTGCAATATTAAGATTTGTACGAGTCATGATGAATGAGTATTCTACAGCGTAGCCAGTGTTACACTAATGTCTTGGAATAGGTTTCAAGAAAGTTAATAACTAGAACTTTTAGACATGCCAAAGAATGATGTTTATTTATAAAAATATTAATGGGCACCTCCTATCCTTTGCCATTCCTATACCTCATCGATAAAGTACATCCATGTATCTAAGTACATGAAATTGAATATATAAACCACCTTCTCTAATCATTATCCATTTTTGCTACACTAAAACTGATTTATGAAAATACATATTATCGTTATCACTATCACTGATTATCACTGCTTAACAAATATGCTTTCAGCATGTCAACCTTTTCACTGTTTGAATAATGCACCATATTGTATTTAATCGCACTGTATTTCACCAAAAATATTAATTAAATACACGAGACACTGATGATAAAAATACTGTCCGTAAAAATAATAAAATGATTTAAATACGTTTTATACGTTAGTGCCGCAACTCTTAAAAAAGATGCGTCCAGCAATGCATTACTTAAAGAACCAATTAGCTTAGTTCAGTTTCCACTTGTACCTTGCCTTTGCCCTGGACCAGTGCACTGGTATCAACATAACCTCTTCGTCGACCTCGCTGACTATCAATCCTAGAGGATGGGGCTGGTGCGGGACATTTCGCCTACTATCAGTAAAACCTACTTGTTACCTGTACCTACGATCCCAGCTTCTTCTTTGCATGCCATTGACACTGACTGAAATATTTTACTTTGCCTTCTCTTGATATTGAACGCGCACATCAAACTGGTAATTTTGTTATTCCATGTTTTGTGTTTATTTTCCAAATCTGTTTCACCCACTATGAAAATACAAAGTACGAAATGGTTAGTACTGACATGTTGTTTGATGTGATGTAGCAAAAATTAACACTAAAGTGTTGTGAAAATCATAGTTTTTTTGTTATTCTTCATAAAATAATTTAAAAGGATAATTTGTGTATCTTTCTAACAGTGTACAATGGTATTAACATGTGAAATGTGGATAACTGTTTAAATAGTTGATTTTCTAGCAAGTAGGTAAGCTTTTATGCACGTTTATGGATAATTTTTGGAATCATTGAACAAAGTAACATCCTAAATACGTTAATTGGTAGTGGCTTACCTAGTTTTACTTTACTTACCGCTAAAAATAAGTATTTTTACATTAGAATCAACAGCAAAAATTGAATTTTCGTTAAAAAATTATTTATCTTACATACGACATGGCAACCATGGTTACGTCAATGATCCATCTGATCAGCGGACCTCAAAATGTGGGTTAAAATATTTGTATTTATTTATGGTTCACCCTGTATATGTTTGTAACAACATGAAATAACGTTTTGGTAAATATTTTCCAAAACTGGAAGTAAATATACAATTTAGTGTATGAAAGAAGATATTACAAAGTTTCTCAGAAGGTACTATTTCAGTAACAAATATAAACGTTTAAGTATGTATTTTTTAAAATTTATATTGTACTATCTATCATTAAGTTTAATAATTCTTGTCGATGAACTGAAGATCAGATGAACACTTCACTGCTGAAACACCTTTATAAACTTGTCGTTCCGTCTAATTTCAACATTTAATATATCGGAAGCGACCCCCGTCCGCCGTCGCTGGAATTAGTAGGTGACTTTGATGGAAATGGTGCCGGTATCAGAAATAAAGCGAGAATATGATTGGTCACTTATTTAATTACATTCATCTATCATTTGCTGTCGACAATGGCTGACTTTGACCGATTGAGCCGACGGTGGCCCTCCAGTAGTCTGCGGAAAATTGCATGCGATCTATATACCGCCTTTTCTGCACTAGAACCGGACTTGGTTAATTAAAAAACGATGTAGACCGAGAGCTGTCACTTGGGCTGTTCGATTGACCGCCGCAGATATTAATCCGCGCGACATAATGTATAGGGGGTTTGTTTTAACTAGGAACGGGACACAGCTAATGGAAGATTATCGAGGTCAAAATAGGGAGTCGAGCATGCGTTGATCAACTGTTGCTTCTTCTCAGTCTATAGAAGTTAAACTATAAAACAAATTGTAATTGTCAATATTTTGAAAACTACCCATTAAGTTGAAAAATTCAATAATTCAATTTTCTAGGGCGACAATTTTGTAATATCTAGTGACTATTAGCTATTCCATGCTGGATCTGACAGGTCACTAAGCAATGAAGCATTCTACCGTGCTGTAGGCATCATTAAAAACCACCGACTTCTATCGCGTTTTGGCGATAACGGTATGTGTAAAACGGAATTTCAAGAAATAACTACTCTGCGAACTAATCCTCCGAATTGGACCATGATAGATCACGTTGGTATGACCAGTCGACAACCGATAGGGAGCACTGGAAAGAGTATTCAGCGTATGAGATTACTAATCATTATGTTATTAGTCGCTCACTGGTACACTAGCGGTGTACCAACAAACTGTTTTGGTGTATTGAGTATTTGATTTTCTTTAGGTTGTTTCAATGGAATAAATATATACAAATTTGTATATTGGGTCTACCATATGGATTATTTTTCATTGTCAACCTGAAGATGTAATTTTTGAACTAAGAAACCGGTAGTCTAAATATAAGTGAAATTTATGAGGTATTTGGAGATGCGCTAGAATCACTTGCCAGTCATTTGGCCACAATCCAATAAATTAATTTCCCAAAAAATTACAGTGTTTCTAAAGCTGTCGCATTGTGAAACATACACGGAACACTGCTTCCGAAGAACGACAGTCACACTATTGGTAAAAGAGATCAGAGGGGTGGAAATCTTTCAGCGTAGCGGAAGGGTACATCGACAAATCTACAGATTCTCAGGTTAAAACTACCACAAAAAAAATATATCTAAAAAAAATTACCATTTCTCCGTAGGATGTTCAGTATGGATTAACAATTTCTGTTGCCGTTTATAACCAATCAAATGTTACAATTAATTTAGTAAAATCATTTGTACTACATAATTAAAATTTGTTGAGATTGTTTTATTGCACAATAAGATATTTTTTGAAACAAACATTTTGGTTATTCAATGAATGTTGACACTTACCTCGGTTGGAAGTGATATTTGTCTGAATTTTCGATCTTGGGATTAGAAATTTATAATCCCGAATTCCGGGATTAATCCCGTTATATTATAATAAATATGAATAATCATATGTAGGTACATACAGATTTGGAAAGTGAGGATCTTGATGGTGAATTGTATTTTGCCGCTTGTATTTGTGTCATGCTACACACATACTTCGACTACAGCGTGTTGGCATCAAGCAGTGTTGCCAGGTGGGAAAATTTCAGTGCATGAGAATAATTTCAAAGAAGCATGAGGTTTGGAGAAAAAAGCATGAGATAGCTTAATTTATCAAAAAACACCTCTTGACACAGCTTAATTTTTAATTACTTTTGTAATGCCATTTTTATTTCATTAAAAGCATTATGTTCTGCTATTTTATCATAATATTACATTGTAAGTAGGTAGTTACAGATATTTACTTAAAAGTTATTAACCACGTAACCTTTCTAATGTATTTTATTGTTAGGCAGGGCGAACGTTGAGGCGCAGTTGACGTGACGCAGGGTGACTCACGGCTCGTAAAATCTGTTGCTTCCAGAAAATGTAGGTACCCTTACGGAATAGAGTTAAGAATCACTGCAATACAGCGTGAATACAGCACACACACCGCATATCCGTACTGTCATGCCCGTTTATGTATTCATTGCTAATTATTAAGAGAGCAGTCTACAATAAAGGACATTTCAAGTACCCAAATATTGTAGATACCTACCTCTATCTATTCAATTTTGCCCTCGATTTTGCCTTTATTTCTCGTTAGGTCTTTGTTTTGGTAGATTTCAAAGAGTAATTTTATTATTTCTTTTTGTGTCTTTTAAAAAGCATGAGATTTTGTAATCAAAATATGAGAACATGAGATTTCCTCGGAATGCATGACATCTGACAACACTGGCATCAGTTGACCGGACAGTTAGATTTTCAATGGCCAATTGGTGTTGGCGATACGGAACCGATTACTGTAGTAGTGGGGAATGCTAGACCAATGCACGTCGCCGCCCCTCTTAAAGTTCGTATCTTCCCTGCGATGAAGCGGCAATTTCTACTTTCTCTGTAAAGATCCGCAATTTCCGAATCTGTATATAAAATTTATTTTTTAATTCATATTTTGGAAAAATAAAATAATAAATAAGAAAAATTAATTCATCCAGCACATTCAGATTCAAACTGTAACGAATTTTGGTGGAGAACGATTTTACACTTGTAGACGAAATTGATAATAAAAAATCGTAGGATACACCATTTTTATATAACCCCGTTTCAATGGTTAGAGTAGAAAATAACGAAACTTTCTTATTTGTACTTGAACCTGGCTGAAATGGCTACATAGACTCTTTCAGGCCTTGCTTTGATGTACTGAACAGAGCCGTATTAAAAATATCTATTAGACTGTAAAGCAGTTATTACTTTATAAAAATCTGATCAATGTTCAATTTTTCAGACATGGTCACTGAATTAAATATAATATCTGTGTATTAATTAATTATTACGTGGTCTTGTATTTCACATTAGACCGCAACGTATTTATAAAATTGACAATGTGAAAGCCGAAAATCCCGGGAACCAAGTTGTCGGCATCCCGGTATTTTTGGGACTGAAAATTAGCATAATCCCGGGATTCCGAAAATTCGACGATTGACAATCCTAGTTTGATCGTGTGATCCTCATGCATTAATTTTTTTTATTTATCTCATGATTTCCTGCCTGTGCTGTGATTCCAAAGAAGAAGAAAGATCTAAGAATTCAAGAAACGTATTGTTCGATAGGCACCACAAACATTTTCCTACGATAAAGACACTTTGCGGCGGAGAAAACCGCCCCCCAAGACCACCGTCGCGGTAACGGCCGCCGCACGCGATAATTGGACGTCGATGAGACGGAAACCATATGGAAAATAAATAGGTTATCGGAAAACGGCCCCGTCGGCCCGGCCTAGACCCAGCTAATATCGCGCTGATTAACAATAATAACCGTAGGGGTTAATTTATAGAACACCTGTCTGTAATTAGCCGGGCATAATTAACCTCCGCAGACCTTACTTGTTGATTTTGCCGATGCTCCAACTTTGTATAGGTCGCTATTTGGTTTGCCGCTCGCCCTCCCCACCCGTCTTCGTATATATATTAGCGAGATAACATCGCGTAATAATAGACAAATATTGGGATATCGGTAATGGCCGGTAATAATGTTGTTATACCCACATTCGTCCATAAGAAGGGCTCCCCACGGATTGCTAAAAGTTCTTATTAAGGATGGCCGCATGGCGGCGCAAAATGCAGAGTTATAAATACTAGTAGTAATGAGAAACGAGTGTATCTTGTATTTTCGAACCAATAAAAATTGGCGGCACTTCATACCAACAAATGAATAATTCATCATATATTCATTAAAATATTAAGAAACTACAATTGACAATAATAAAATTATACACTTTTACACTATATATTGCACTAAATTACATGATTACAGAAAAGAAGTCGTCTAAATTCTTGCCGTAACTATATACACTACTTGCAAGCAATGCAATTATTAGTGTTAGTAATCACTCTTTTAAAGTACTGAATGACAGGAATATTAACTGCAATGGAAAATATCACAACACCTCAACGAAAAAGTAGTCTGTCTGGCGATCTATACTTATACAAGGTTTTTTAATATATTTTTAGGTATTAACAATATTCTGTGAAACTAACTACTCTGCAGACTAAAGCCCCGACCAGCGTTGAATTACACTCACAATATCTACCCATGCCCTTTATTATTAGCTTTTATAACATTTTTTACTGTATTGACAAGGTATTTCAAGCTAATATAAATCAAATATCCTACAATTCGTATCAATGAAGTCATATGCATGTTCTCTTATACCAAACATCTAGGTATGCTAATGAACAATTCCACAGACAAAGCTCTAATCAATAATCTAAAATAAAAATTAATCTAGCTAAATTTACTAACCTCGTTTAATGAAAACATTCTATAAACATCTAAGTTCATTTTTGAAACTGTGGGAACTCGAAAATTCAACCACAATAGATGAGGTCTGACTTATTTCTGCATTTTTAGGATTGCTTCTTCAGGTGGCCTTCTTTAAGTTGAGTCAAATATCTAACTATAAAACTCTTGATTTCATTAGATTAGAAGAAAAAGAACAAAACGTAAAAAACGGCCGTTGTACCGATCGTTTGATGAAGATAGAACTAGATATCCATCCGCAAGATTTAAAAACCTCAAAAACATACTTCGGTACAGGCCTAGTCGGTCTGACAGATCACAATTTTTTTTGGTGCTGTGCAATTTTTTGAAAACAATTTCATGTTATTTTAAAGGCTTAGTGTCAATAACTTCTGACATTGGCCTAGTTTAGGTGAACACATGCTATGATATGACAACAGTGATAGCCAGGAAGTCGTCAGTTTTAAATAAGTCAAACAGACTTAGAAAGGCAAGTCTCAAAATAGTGGGGGACAAAAAAATCTCTACAGAACGTTACCTCGAAACGCAGACGTCAAATATCATTTCTTTAGTTTTCTTTCATACATTCAAACTATCAAATGCATAAAATACTTCTACATTCTACTCCATACAAACACACAAAACCTTGTAATTTGTAAAACCTGATAAATGGGTCCTTTGTGCTTGATGGTGGTCTTAAAAAATTGATCTCTCAACGTCCCCATCAGCTCAAAGATATACGCATCGATCTGCGACCGTCAATTGTCACAAATAGTCGCACCTGGGCGAGTTGTACGTAATACCAGTGGGCATTTTTTATATTAACCCCGTGTCTATGGTTTGGGGTTAGAGGATTAGGTCCTGCCGTTCCATGACCAGCGCTTTGTCGAGTTTGGGTCTCATTCAAGAAGCGATGGGTTGTTAGTTATCGTTCGTTTGTCATCGCTTATTTTATTGAACGAATAGATTAATACGAGACCGTGATGGGCTGCAGTCCTACAGTCTTTAAAAATATTTATGATTCTAGTATATGTACAGGGTGGGAAAACAGAAGACGATAGGTCATTTTGGGTTTGACCATAAATTTTCTCTTAAACAAAGATCGAGAGTGGGTCATTTTTTTCTGTCTCGTATAAAAACATCGAAATTAGTCCACCCTGTACAGGGTGCTTTATTGAGAAATGTACATGTTAACAGTGAGTACAGGACATCTAGCTGTGGCTTCAAAAACACCTACTGTTGAAGGGTATAACCATTGTCATTATTGAGACACCGGGTGTTTTAACGGTTTTATCTATTTTTTTAACTTCTAGTTTGTTATAATGTCCATCATATGCGCGATAACGTTTTTTACTCTTTACAAATGCCATGAGACTTGTAGTCTTGCTAATGATAAAATTTGTTCCAAATAAAATGACAACATAGAATAGTTACGCCAAAGATAATAACATATAAGAGCTTTTTGAGGCTTACAATAATACCTTTTCATGTGTAACTTTGCGTACTTCTTTCTTAACACCGATTTTCATATATATAGTAGCCTGGCCGATATCTGAAGGCAAGCTCTCCACTCATGATTCAAGAATGCATTACATCTCTTTTATACAGGGGTCTCTTATGAAAGACTTTTTTTACAAATGCATTTCAAAAATAAAAATACAACTACAATAAAACGCAAAGCTACATTACGAAATTACAAACTAAGGTACAACTAAGGTTAGGTAAGAGTTCCTGTAACGTAATTCGCCAGTCAGTATTAATGAAGTAAACAATATAAGTTTCCCAGAAAATTCTGAAACATATTGTAACGTTCGACAACATTGCAGTCTGTCACCTGCTGACAGACATATTGAACACTTAACTATTTCACATTTTATTCTGTTGTGAAAAGAGTTCAAAGAAAACCATCTACAGTAAGTATGTTTAGGTGTATTTGTAATTGTGTACAAACACCTGGCATGGTATGAGCGACGTGGTCAGATATTCAAGACCTGTTTGCATCATAATTCTATTACCGTTGGTCGAAGAAAAAAAATGTTAGTTATTTATTATATCATGTTTACTCTGATACGAGTTGTAAAAATAATAGCGTCATTTGTAATTCTTTGTTTGCTTACAAGAATTATTGCAACGATTCCATGAAACCATTTGATTTTGTTGGTATTTGTACCTGATAAATTATTTTAATATTTCATTGATGTTTTAGGTTTTCTAAATAACTGTTCTTTTGAATTTTAATAAAATATTTCCTACTTTTTATTTACCATTGTAATAATTGCTCACTGAAGTGGGATTGCCTACCGCCTCGAAATCGTTCTGTCGAAAACGAAGTTTCAATCGCGATATTAATTTTCCCGAAACTTATTATTGAAGATGAGACGTTGATGAGAGAACTCCAATATTTGCGTTTTCAATTAATTAGTATTTCTTGTTTTCGGTTCGAAATCCCTCCACGACGGATTTAATTGATTCTATTATTATTCCGATTGTTCCTCGGAAAATATATTCATCGAAATGCCGAACATTCCACTTCTCCTTCTTTGTCAATTACGGGACCGGATGGAAAGAGGGAACAATGGGATTGAGACACGTGGTCGATATTCGGTTTCGGTGAGCCTGTAAAAGTGTGTCAGTAGTTTTTCTGCACTTTTCAATGTTTAACACTCGTATTGGGAAACCGGTAACAATCGTCTATGCAATATCTCTTCTCAAATCAGTAACCATACCAACCAAAATCAGTGCTGCCGGCTACCAGTAGAATGGTATAAGAATGTTTAAGCACTTATAGCTCTTTTTTCTCATTCTCTATGAAAATATTTTAACTAACGTATTAAAAAATTGAATAATCTTTATTATTTTATAGTTTGATTATTCTTTTTTTTTCATTCTGCCTACGTAGGTAGACCACCGACAAGGTTTTAAAATCGAAAAAACTATTTCATAGATAAATATAAATAATAATAATAATAATAATAATAAATGCATTTATTGCCCAACAGTTACCCATTTACAGAGCAATTACACAAAATAAATTAATACTTTCAGTTAAGTGATTATATACAAAGTGTACCAAATACAACTATGACAGATACATATTAAGTTCAACAGAATTAGAAAGATAATTATAGGTATTCTTTACATTTATGTTTTAACTCAACAAAACTGCAACAGAAAAAATTACATTTGCATTAGCGCACATTACATGTATTGGTGCTTTTGACAATAAATTTGTTTGAGCTCTTTTACAGTAAAATATATTATTTTGTCTGGTTGCAAGTCTAGGAACTAATATATCAATTTGCGATAACAAAGCAGGACAGTCAATTTTACCCTGTAATAACTTACATAAAAATAAAACAGATGCTAGTTTTCTACGCCGCTCCAAGGACATAAAATTAAAACTACTCAATAAATCATTATAATCGCACCCTCTTTGAGGATATACCCCACTAGTTCTAAAACTTAAATATTTTAAAAGTTCTTTTGAACTCTTTCAATAGCAGAAGAATACTGCAGATATATAGGATCCCATATTAAAGAGGCATTCTCTAATTTAGTTCTAATTAAACTAAAATACATAGTTGACAAAGCAGACACATCTGTGAAATTATTACGTATAACAAAACCTTGAGTATTATATGCTGACTTTATTATATTACTTATATGTTGATTGAATGTCAATTGATGATCAAAGTTAACTCCTAAGTCTCTTATATTATTTGTTCTTTCTAAAGTAACATTATCGATTGTGTACGGATATTGCAAAACATTTGATTTACGGCAAAATGATATTATTTTACATTTAGAAATATTTAGAAAAAGGTGATTTTGAGGCACCAATTTTCCAATAGAGTAATTTGTTCTTGCAACATAATACAGTCATCTACATTAACAATAGAAGTATATATTTTCAGATCTAAATAAATAGAACGGAATATAACACAAGTTTTAAGCCACTTAAAATATTTGTATTATAATAGCAGTTTATAACTATCCAAGTGGTCAATTAAATAAAATATAACCTCTGAAATGTTTGAAAAAGAAAATAAAACCTTACCTTCTGCAATGGAAAATGTGTGTGTAAGTACCTACTTATACAAAATTATAATCTGTAATAGATGCTTCAACGTATAATTTTTTTTATTATATTTCAGAAAGAGAAGTTTCAATAAGGATTTGTTAAAATACATGGAGATTACCTTAATTTATTTAGAGATCATGTTTTTGTCGATCATATGATCCCGAAGGAAGATTTATGAAAACATTCAAGAGAAATGGAGTATTTAGGATCGGTCAGTGGTCGCGCGGTTTAAGGCGTCAGTACTTGAATCGAGGTGACTAGGTCGCTGTGGGTTCGACCCCTGCAGCCGGTAGACCGTATATAAGCTATAATCGTGGAGAGATTGGCACCCTCTCTGCAGGTTGGTAGGGTGGACCAATGTTGACTTGGGTCAATGTGAGAGATTGATACCGGTTGGCACTGAACTACCCCCCTAATTAATGAGGTTTTCCAGGTTTCCCTCATTCCTGCACTGAATGGTGGTTAGGGCCTACCAACGTAAGTCGTTCCTGGGCGCAAATGCGGCCTGCTTAATAATATGCCGCCCCCTCTCCCGCACAAGTCTTCGACTTCTGGGCTAATCCTCGTGATTAGAATGAGGGATAGAGATATTATTATTATTTTCTCTGTTCTTTGACATTATAAGTAATGGAATGCCTGAAGTATCTATTGATTCTACTATTTATTAGAGATTTTTACTTTATACATGAACTTAAATGAAGATTTTCTAAGACATTCAAGAGAAATACCTATGTTCTTTGTTGTTCGAATTTATAAATGAGTGCGTGAAGTGTCTATTATTTTATTGCCTCTATAGTATTAGAAGTTCATAAAATTGAAATAGTGGATTAATTCAAGAAATGTGTGCATTTCGTTAAAGTAATAATATATGAAATAGGTACTTCGTAATAAGTATGTATTTTTCAAAAGAAAGAAAAAATGATTTTCCTATATCCAGTTTGTTGAATGTAAAGGATACGGTAATTGAATTGCAAATTATATATTTTTTAATTTGTTCAAAACATAAATTTTTATTCTAATTTTCTATTCTTGTGATTTATATCATTTTCCAAAAAAGTTATAACGATTTAAATCCGTGTGAAGTAGTAGTAGATGTAGTTGGCGCCTTCTACAATTGACAGCAAATCCATGGACATATTTCAATTTCTCATGCCAGAAAATTATTATGTACCAAGTTTGATGTAATTACTACAACTTATATGAAGATACGGAATCAGAAATAAGTATAATGACGTCGATAATGACATGATTTTTCGGGATTTTGCAAGATTTGTGGCAAGATTTCGTTGAGTGGTTACTTCCTCGAAATATTCTACAAATCCTAATTTTGTTCATAGCGTTTTGAATACTTTATAAAATAGACCTAAAAGCAGCAAACATTCTATGGCGTAGATCTTCTATATTTGCACAGGGACTGTAATAGGGAGACCTAAAGCAAAAATCCCGTGAGTGTCTATACAATTATTTGGAAAACGTCGATTTACACATGACACTATTGCAGAATTATGAAGCCCTGTGCAATTTTGCTGAACCATTTCTGAATTTCCAATACTTACAATGTAATGCAGAATATCAGTGCATCCTCTATTTCTATCCTTAAAATATTTACATACTTCTAACAAGTAAGATTTCCCACAATAAGAATAAAACAAGCAAATCTGTCAAAATGTTTGTTGTTTTCTTATATTATGTCAAGAACAACCAGATTCTTAGTTTAGAAGTTAAATTACTGAGTTTTTTATACTCTATGGGTTATTCTTAAAAAAAAATAGTAGTGTTACATATCGACATGTTCGTAATTTAACCACCAATCCAATAATATAGCGTTCATCAGAAAAAAAAAACAATTAAATGTTGCATAACCGAAACTAATGGATATAGAAATTTTCTTTCAACGAGAAGATATTCCTGATAAATTATTATCCCTCTTTACCAAATGTCACCTCTTTCTGTGACAAAATAATTACGGTAAAAGACATTTTCTAAAAATTTTTTCACAATATTTCAGCAACGAGATATATTAGACCTGCTTGGCGTATTTTAATGATTATGAAATAGCGAATATATTTTACGCATGCCAATAATGCGTAATTCTGTATATACAGGGTGTTTTTAAATGAAGTAGTAAAAATGCGACCACAGATTCCTTAAGTGAAAATAAATCAAGTTAACCTAACATACCTATATCCCAAGTCGCATAAATAAAAAAGATACAGGATGTCAGTTAATATTTTCTTTTCGATATTTGTAAATACCTTAAGAAATCCAAATATTTACATAAAATTTGTAAATCGGAAGTTTTGCGGGCGAGAAATTCAAATTTGTTTTTAACTTTGCCGTCACTAGTAGAGGGCGCCACTTGTGGTACACCACTTTTAAATGGCAGAACTATTTCACAACTTAGTGTATCCATCTGACTATCGAAACAATCGATTCTCCTACCTATTTTATTTGAAAAAGGTATACCTTTGCTGAAGTCGGTAGGCGTAACGATTTTTGAAATAATTCTATTTGAAATGCTCAGTGCACTGAGTAAAAACTGTTTTGGTTTCAGATAAAATGCCTTTTCTGCTGAATATACAGCAAAATGTTATCTGAAATAGTTGTTCAAAATTATGGAAACATGCAAAATTTCAAGAAGATCGGCGAGGTTTGATGAAACCATTTTTCAACAAAGCCAAAGATTTGATCAAAACAGGCAGATCTTTTTGAAATATTGCACGTCTCTATAATTTACCGTTCTGAACAACATTTCGCTTTACTTTCAGTGTATCTTGTATTTTCGAACCAATAAAAATTGGCGGCACTTCATACCAACAAATGAATAATTCATCATATATTCATTAAAATATTAAAAACTACATCTGACAATAATAAAATTATACACTTTTACACTATATATTGCACTAAATTACATGATTACAGAAAAGAAGTCGTCTAAATTCTTGCCGTAATACACTACTTGCAAACAATGCAATTATTAGTGTTAGTAATCACTCTTTTAAAGTACTGAATGACAGGAAGATTAACTGCAATGGAAAATATCACAACACCTCAACGAAAAAGTAGTCTTTCTGGCGATCTATACTTATACAAGTTTTTTTTTATATATATTTTTAGATATTAACAATATTGTGTGAAACTAACTACTCTGCAGACTAAAGCCCCGTCCAGCGTTGAATTACACTCACAATATCTACCCATACCCTTTATTATTAGCTTTTATAACATTTTTTACTGTATTGGAAAGGTATTTCAAGCTAATATAAATCAAATCTCCTATAATTCCTATCAATAAAGTCATATGTATACTCTCTGATACCAAACATCTAGGTATGCTAATGAACAATTCCACAGACAAAGCTCTAATCAATAATCATCTAAAATAAAAATTAATCTAGCTAAATTTACTAACCTGGTTTAATCAAAACATTCTATAAACATCTAAGTTCATTTTTGATACTGTGGGAACTCGATTCAACCACAATAGATGAAGTCTGACTTATTTCTGCATTTTTAGGATTGCTTCTTCAGGTGGCCGTCTTTAAGTTGAGTCAAATATCTAACTATACAACTTTTGATTTCATTAGATTAGAAGAAAAAGGACAAAACGTAAAAAACAGCCGTTGTACCGATCTTTTGATGAAGATAGAACTAGATATCCATCCGCAAGATTTAAAAGCCTCAAAAACATACTTAGGTACAGGTCTAGTAGGTCTGACAGATCACAATTTTTTTGGTGCTGTGTTTTGAAAACAATTTCATATGTTATTTTAAAGGCTTAGTGTCAATAACTTCTGACATTGGCCTAGTTTAGGTGAACACATGCTATGATATGACAACAGTGATAGCCAGGAAGTCGTCAGTTTTAAATAAGTCAAACAGACTTAGAAAGGCAAGTCTCAAAATAGTGGGGGACAAAAAAATCTCTACAGAACGTTACCTCGAAACGCAGACGTCAAATATCATTTCTTTAGTTTTCTTTCATACATTCAAACTATCAAATGCATAAAATACTTCTACATTCTACCCAATACATACGCATAAAACCTTGTAATTTATAAAACCTGATAAATGGGTCCTTTGTGCTTGATGGTGATCTTAAAAAATTGATCTCTCAACGTCCCCATCAGCTCAAAGATATACAAATCGATCTGCGACCGTCAATTGTCACAAATAGTCGCACCTGGGTGAGTTGTACGTAATACCAGTGGGCATTTTTTATATTAATCCCGTGTCTATGGTTTGGGGTTAGAGGATTAGGTCCTGCCGTTCCATGACCAGCGCTTTGTTGCGTTTGGGTCTCATTCAAGAAGCGATGGGTTGTTAGTTAGTTATCGTTCGTTTGTCATCGCTTATTTTATAGAACGAATAGATTAATACGAGGCCCTGATGGGCAGCAGTCCTACAGTCTTTAAAAATGAAATTTTCTAAAAATGTTTTCACAATATTTCAACAACGAGATATATTGGATCTGCTTGGCGTATTTTAATGATTATGAAATAGCGAATATATTTTACGGATGCCAATAATGAGCCCTGAAAAGCAGACAATTCTGTATACACAGGGTGTTTTTAAATGAAGTAGTAAAAATGCGACCACAGATTCCCTAAGTGAAAATAAATCAAGTTAACCTAACATACCTATATCCCAAGTCGCATAAATAAAAAAGATACAGGATGTCAGTTAATATTTTATTTTCGATATTTGTAAATACCTTAAGAAATCCAAATATTTACATAAAATTTGTAAATGGGAAGTTTTGCGGGCGAGAAATTCAAATTTGTTTTTAACTTTGTCGTCACTAGTAGAGGGCGCCACTTGTGGTACACCATGTTTCTTTTAAATGGTAGAACTACTTCACAACTTAGTGTATCCATCTGACTATCGAAACAATCGATTCTCCTACCTATTTTATTTGAAAAAGGTATACCTTTGCTGAAGTCGGTAGGCGTAACGATTTTTGAAATAATTCTATTTGAAATGCTCAGTGCACTGAGTAAAAACTGTTTTGGTTTCAGATAAAATGCCTTTTCTGCTGAATATACAGCAAAATGTTATCTGAAAAAGTTGTTCAAAATTATGGAAACATGCAAAATTTCAAGAAGATCGGCGAGGTTTGATGAAACCATTTTTCAACAAAGCCAAAGATTTGATCAAAACAGGCAGATCTTTTTGAAATTTTGCACGTCTCTATAATTTACCGTTCTGAACAACATTTTGCTTTACTTTTAGTAGAAAAGGCACTTTACCTGAAACGATAACAATTTTCAATCAGTGCACTGAATATTTCAAATAGGATTAATTCGAAAACTGTTACTCCGGTTTCAGCAAGGTATACCTTTTTCAGATATAACAGGAGAATCGATTGTTTCAATAGTCAGATGGATACAATAAGCAGCAAAAAAGTTCTGCAAAGTAAAGGAAATATGATGAGCCATAAGTGGCGCCTTCTACTAGTGACGTCAAAATTAGAAACAAATTTGAATTTCTCGTTTGCAAAAACCCCTGACTTACAAATTTTATGTAAATATTTAGATTTTTTGAGAAGTTATCTACAGAAATAGCAAAATGTTACTTGAAAAACTTGTTTAGAATGGTAAATTATGGAAAATTTCAAGAAGATGAAACCATTTTTCAACAAAGCACAAAGATTTTATCAAAGCAGGCAGATCATTTTGAAATTTTGCACTTCTCCATAATTTACCGTTCTGAACAACTTTTTCAAGTAACATTTTGCTGTACTTTCAGTGCACTGAATATTTCAAATGGGATTAATTCGAAAACTGTTACTCCGGTTTCAGCAAGTCAGATGGATACACTAAGCAGCAAAAAAGTTCAGCCATTTAAAAAAAATATGATGTACGATTAGTGGCAAATATCGAAAATATAATTTTAACTTTGACACCCTGTATCTATTTTATTATGCGACTTGGGGTATAGGTATGTTAGGTTAAATCGATTTATTTCCATCTAAGGAATCTGTGGTATCATTTTTGCTACTTCATTTAAAAACACCCTGTATAGTCAATTATGAACTTTAAAATAATTTGTCTCTGTAGAAAACGCACAATAAAAATTTATTTTTAAACTCACTATTTGAAAAGTCTTTACTACCACTTACTAGTCAAAATTAAAAGGGTAACTAGTTTTCGCCTTCCCAATAAAGCAATCCCGCGAACCAGACGAATATTTCTTACTGAAATACCACCCACTTCCACAAATGCAACGGATTAGAATAATTCAAAAGTCCCGGTCCGAGGAACGTAACATTTATGTGGCATAAAAACAGTTTCCGCAACAAGAAAATAATTGTATTTTAGAAGCTCACCTTTAACGGCCCTTGAAGATGAGTAATGGGTTGTACACTTTCAACCGACCATGGCCGCCTTTAACTTTTATCGCTTTTACATTATTCATAGTCTTCAGCACCTGAAACAATATGCCCGGTTAGTGTCGTCGTCTAATATTTAAAAAGGAATATAGCGATACATAAACATAACCTAACTTAACAATGTATTTTATTATAGTGTTTCTGAAACTAGTGGACCTCCACTGAAAAAAATATAGTTCTCTAATATTAATGAATACCCTTTATTGGACAAAAGTTTATTAAATTATTCTATTTATTAATATAACGTACTTCGTTGTCAACAGTGTTCGTTGAATCAATATGTCGACATATATTGTATTAATAAATAATTTTACATTACCCAATGTAAAATATAGATTAAAGCAAGTATTGTGTAGCATTGACCATTGCCTAATAATAATTTGGAGAAACTTGTGCGAATATGAGACAAGAGATAAGAATTATAAAACAATATTAACAATTTAAAACAAAACAAAAAAATAGTTATACGTACATATGAACAATTTGAAACAAACATATTAGAATACTATCAATTAAACAACAACACAAGACAAAAACAAAAATATTAGATTAAAACATTAATTTAAAAAATTAGTAGCAACCTTACCTAGTGAGACAAAACCAGAGTCAAAAAGATAAAATTATTATTCATCATACAATGAATAAGTCAATAAGAAGTGCTAAAATAAAATCGAAACGTTGGCTTAGTCAGAAAATCTAGACCAATAACCATATTGTCCTGTTTTCTGATTATTTCTTCCTAAATACACATTTAAGGATATTAGCAATATATCATAAATAATTTTAATAATTATTATTTATAGTAGGATGGACGATTAAAAATTATTTTAAATATATTTAATCTAAAACAAAGATATCATGAATTTTTTTTTATCACAAACAGACACATTGAAGGAATAAATATGGTGGTACGGTTCGAAGATATATAGCGACGAGGCCAAGCAACACAGATCATACTCGGTTTTTTGTGGGGTACAGAAATGGAAAATGCATCAAAGTCAATTGGTATTCCAAATTCTCAACAATATACTGGACATTGATTTCGTAGATCATCTGCGTCGTTGCTCTCTAAAAATAGTCCATTTATCATCTGCTGGAATTAATTTAACAAATTGTTCAGAAGTTGTAATTAATGTTTACAATAAATAAATGTTGTCGAATTTTTTGTAGTCAATAACATAAACAAGTAAAAGTGGTGACTAAATGTTTTTGTTTATTCTTTACTTTAACATTTGCGTGTTATTATGAAGGCAATAATGACATCCAAATGAGGATGTGTCATAATGACAGCGTCGTAGATTATATGTATAACGGAATTAATAAGCCCTTAATCCATGAGAAAAAGTGGACACTCGAGACACAGAGATAGTAACGTTTTTTCGAGAGGATTAAAGTCTGGTTAATTTCCGGAATATAATTCAACATTTCAAGTATATTGATTGTCAGCTGAAAACTAGAAAGTCTTGGAAGCGTTTCAATGACATGTGTATGTTTATTTGTCAAAAATAACTGACTGATAACTGACGAAAAATAAGGCATGGGAGAGAGAGCAATTACAGAAGAGGTGCTACTATTCTACTATTTCAATGCGAAGAAACAGTTTGCTGCCACTTCGATGTGGACAAAATATTTCATGCTAAAATCAGTGTTCAAAGTGGACAAAGGTACTAATTTTTCGAAGTATGGTAAACTTACTTCATCTTTGAAAGTGGAATAAAGAAATAAAGAAATTATAAACCAAAGAAGGCAAAGATAGTGAAGATAAATCAAATCGAAGAATTTTTTAAAAAAAGCACCGGATGAAGAATATTTACAGGTTAAGGCAGAAAATACACGATTTTAAGGCATTGAGCGTTTTATTTTGAACTTTTTACAGGTTGCAAAATGTCATGAGAGTCACAAGTGTCCGTCAATTCAATGAATTAACCTTTTTCCATATCACCCATGTCCAAGACAAAGGCAGTTACTTATACGTTCTCATTCCGGACACGAAAACAAATATTTGAAGAAGTTTCACGATCATGGAAGAAGCTTTTTCAGACAATGCTGTAGAAATGTGTTGAAAATACATCAATCTGAGACCTAAAACTGCCGGTTCCGAAAACGTTTTCAAAAGTGACTGCATTTCTTGGGCTCCCTTATCCAGAGTTTTACGGAGATGGAATAACGATACGTTCTTCGGCTACATTACTCGCCAATGCTGGGGGTGATATTACCATTGTGAAGCGTCATGGTGGTTGGAAATTGATTATGGTAGCGAAAAGTCATATTGAAGATTCACTGACCAGCAAGATGGCAATTGCTGATAAAATCCAGGTTCTACCTGGCGAAGTTGTGGGCCCCTCCAGTACTTCAGAAACTCCTTATCGAGTGAATTTAAATATTCCCGGTAAAAATGAAAAGACCGTTCTTGAGATAAAAGTTAATGTTAATAACAATAATTCTACATAAAATGTTATAAAATCGAAGCGTGGTATTATCAATTCTAATCAACTAGTGTGTTAGGCCTTTATCCCATGGAAAACAAACAAACCTTTTTAATATAGTGGTCGTGGATAAAACCCTTATAGATTATTGTAAGTGCATATTTAAACATCTCTAATAAACTGATAGCTAATATGTGCAAAGGCATACGTGGGCCGATGATATTATTTGATTTATTATTAGCAGAGTTCTAAAACGAAAAGAGCGATATTTCTCGAGGTAGGATGCGACGTTCATCAAACCGCACCGGCCTAGGGCCGTCATCCTGACAGATAATGATAGTTTAATAACTAGTAATAACACGTCGAGAGTCCACCGTACCGACTGACTTAATTTTCGCTCTGAGCGACCGCCTGGCACAACGTAACATGTGATAAACGTAAGGATTAATAAAAAAAATACATTAAAATTCGCAAAAGTCACCATCGTATACAGAGTGCCCAATATGTATGAAATATCAAACGGTGTAGACAAGCTGCATCTAGTGAAATAGCTACTCCATACCACACTGAAAAGTCACAGACACGAAGCGTTTTATATCGCAGTAGACACCACTGAAAGCTATCGACCTCTATAGCTTTCGGCGAGAACCGGCATATGTCTGGTGGGCTGCTGACTAGTAACTTTAACTGTTTGCTATAGGTTTTTCAGGTGTAATTTGATGCTGGTCGGGGCATAAGCTCTCAGAGTAATTGCTTCCTAGAAATCTGTGTCTGCAGGTATGAATATTGTTTATAATGTTTTAAAAACACCTTGTATACAAAAATTATAGAGACTAAAGTTTTTTAGTTATTTTTTTGTACCCTTTGGTAATATCGAGTTGGTTTAAAAGCCAGTAATTTCTGAACCTGAATACCTGAAATCCCTATACGTCTGTTTCCACAGTAGTCAGGGATTAATGTGAAACTATCAGAAATGTTCGTCCAACTACTTCTTGAGTTACATAAACTGAAAATACATCCACAACTTGATTGACCGATTGGTCCTTTGAAATCAATCCATGACTCTTGTGACAACAAGCCTTATGTCGACCCCACAAGTATATAGTCAAGCCCATGACTGCTATATCTGGACACCTTGGGGATCATAGGTATGAATTATAAGTAAATTTTAATAAAACAACTTTTTATCAAGTGTGTTTTTTCCAAAAATGTAAAATTTTATTCATTGGAACCGTGGTCAAATTTTGAAAATGATCAAAGTGGGCCAATGTTGCCATAAATGGGTGTTTTCTAGAACTTAATTCTAGATTTTTATAAGTGACACTTTTCCAGAATCATAAAACAATAACTGGACATATACATATCTGGATATGAAATATTAACTTTCTTCATGACCATCTTATTTTTAATACAAACAGAACTCTTTATCATATATATTTTTCAATAAAGAGTAAAATAAAATCGGTTGTTCCATTTATTCGTTCTAAATATTTGGTAATCAAAGTTTGCCAGTTTTGCCATAAATGAGTATTATATCGTAATTTTTAATTCCGCAACACTTTTACTAGTGACATTTTTCTGGAAGAGGAAAATTAGATAGTATTTTACTCTTATGACATGTTATGCTATTTTAGACACTTCGTAACACAAATCTTAACTCTCTCTATGGCAATCTCAGTTTTAATCAAAACTCAATGCAGCTTTTCTTCGTAAAAAGTAAAATAAAAATGGTTTTCCATTTATAGAGTGTCCAGAATATGAGTGCCGTAATTTTAAAGGCTTAGATCTGATTAAAAGTAACAAAAAATTTTTATGAAAAAATTGTCGAACGAATAGTTTTTCTACAAATACATTTCAAAAATGCAACTGCAATAAAAGATAAAACTGTATTACAAAGAATCCTTATCACTGTAACGTTCCACACCATTACAATGTGATAGCTGCTGCTATTATGTTAACCTAAAAGTAATTCATAGTAGTATTACGGCTAGTGCGTTTTTCTCTAGTGCTTCTTTGATACTTGTGAGTGCACATAAACAAAAATATAACAATTCATAGTAACTATGACCCAACTGCATGACATGTTAATTTACGAAAAATCTGGGCAAAACTCTCTGGCTGCGAGACGTTGTTATTGTAAACACTTCTCGCAAACAAAAGAAGTCATCATTCACAGCAAGTACCTACCTATGTTTAGGTGTACCTATTTGTAATTATTTTCTACAAATAGCTGACAATTCTCACATGACATGTGGTCGAGGTTGATAAACTGTTTGCTTTCATAATTCTGTTACTGATGATCAGAAAAAAAAATGTTAAGTCAAATATAGTTTGTTTGGTACAATTTATCATACAGTAAAATAAAAGCACACATATTCCGGAAAACCTGTTTTTTTTTTAAATTTTGTATCAAAGTGACCAAATTCTGCCACAAATGAGAATTCTTTCGTAAATTTTTATTCTCAACAACTTTTGCTAGTGACACTTTTCCGTGGACATACTGCATTTTCTTAGCAAGAAGTAATTGGCCGTATTCAGACGAGGTCAGCCGCTGAGCCGCTGAGAAATCCAGGCCAATCAAATGCACGCATTTAGCTGAATTCTTACTCAGCGGCTCAGCGGCTGACCTCGTCTGAATACGGCCAATGACACTGACTGAAATGCAATTCCTTTAGTATTTATACCTTTCTCTTAACTACTTAGTTCAATGAGATTCGGTACCGGGTAACGACTAACCATTAAAGCAGTTCGGTGCAGATGTTTCCACGCATACAACAGTCACCCGCCAGCACAGAGCAAAGGACTTCCTAGACAAAAGAACACAATCGAAAATATGCCATCGACGCTGATAAATTTATTATCCGTCCCCTTGGCGCTGCGACACGGACGCGTCAAAGTGTTGATGCCCTAAGAAAGAAAAATGTATTTCTTTGGATGTGCCGGGGGCTTCCTTAATCCGATAAATCAAATCAAAGATCACTAGATCTCTCCCCGACGGAACTTATAAGAGCTTATGGAAGCTCCACAAGAATAGATCGGCTCCGTCGGATATGTGGCTTTTCACGTAAACTCGATTTCCGTCTAAGTAGGGGTGGACGCGCGTGGCGGTCCTTTGAGACGGGCATTACTTGTTTTTCGAATCGGATCGGTATCATGTGATACGAGTGATTATGTGACATCAAATGTAACGGAGAATAATAACGTCTTATTGTTACAAAGACAAAACGCAATTACGTGAAGAAGTAAACAAAATCTCTCTTGTTTAAGATGTTTTTGAGTCATATCGTATTTTCAATATTAAAAAAATATTTACAGTTTGTCCGCACAGTTTGCAACAAAAACAACTTGACTGATGCGTGACAAGGGATATCAACAAGTTCTTCATAGCATTAGCTACGTAAGAGCATATATGAGGGTTATTTATAATATTACTGTGGTATATATAGGGTAATGTGAGGAGAGATGGACCACCTTTTCAAAAATAAAAAATTATTTCTTTATCTAAACATAAAATAATCTGTTGACTAAATGATAACAGAGATCAATGTTCTCTTGCATAACAAACTTAAAGATTATATGAACAAAAGGAATTAAGCGGATCGCAAAACATACAAGATAGAAAACATTCAGCGGCTAAAGGATCCGGAAAAGAAGGTGACAAAGAAACAACGAGCAACTGCGGACAACGTTGTTTCTAGGTTATTGCCCTTCATCAGCGCAGTGCAGCTTAAACAAACAAGAAGGAAAAAAAGGAAGGGCAAATGACACAACTACACAGGAGAATGACCAGCAGCATCTATATTTGTAGTGTGGGAAGTGTGACCATCAACAATAAATTTTTCCAATTAATTGATTTTCTCGGAAGAAAATGATTTCTTAACCAGTCAAAGAAGATTTCGGAATTAACATAGGTCGATATTTCAGACATAGCTATTTTTGATCCAGGTGGCATTCCATAAGTCCAGTCTTCTTTTTTATCTTTTTCTTTAAAATGCAATATGGTGGTAAAAACGTACCTTCAGCGTTACAGCAAGAGAGCACCGTTATCGTTTCACGTTTCTCTCCTGGACTTACACAGGGAATACTTTTTGATCCTTTCTGAGCAAGCACATCTCCGGCTCTGGTTGAAGTCCGGTTTCGTCAGTTTTAAAAATAATTCTCCTCTCAGCCGAGGAGAGATGGACCAGTAAATGTCCGCTCTTTGGAGTGTTATTGCGGCGTGATTTTAGGTTAGGATATCAATATAAAAGCTGAAATGTTTGATATACCCAAGTAAATGTGATTATACTTACCTAAATAAATCCAAACTGTCAAATGAAATTACGGTGACAAAATTTTTCACCCTTCGAAAAATTTTAAATGCTATTTGCAATATTAATTTATAAACTTTTGCATATGTCAAATATTATTCTTGTTAGGTATGTATGCAATATTATACAAAATAATAATAATAATAATAATAATAATAATATCTCTACCCTCATTCTAATCACAGGGATTAGCCCAGAAGTCGGAGACTTGTGCGGGAGAGGGGGCGGCATATTATTATTAAGCAGGCCGCATTTGCGCCCAGGAACGACTTACGTTGGTAGGCCTTAACCACTATTCAGTGCAGGAATGAGGAAAACCTGGAAAACCTCATTAAGTAGGGGGGTAGTCAAATATCAACCGGCATCAATCTCTCACATTGACCCAAGCTAACATTATTTCACCCTACCATACCCACAGAGAGGGTGCCAATCCTCTCTACGAATATAGCTTATATACGGTCTACCGGCAGCTGGGCTCGAACCAACTCCGTCTAGTCACCTCGATTCAAGTACTAACGCCTTAAACCGCGCGACCACTGACCGATAAATATGATGAATAAAAATGATTCAGAACTTAGTAGTGTTGTTTTATTTATAGCGGGAGGGTCAATGTTTAAAACTTTCCAAATGGTTCTTGTGTACAGCAATGTTGAGTTAATGGATTCTTATTTATGGTGAAGTTAAACAAAATATATTGGCAGCTTCGTGTTTATATGCAGATCGACACACGCCAAATCATGAAAGTTTACGTGCAAATCGTAGACGAGATCGTATCCCCAGACGACCACAACGTATTTTAGCAGCTGAAGAACAAGTGTTGAATATGATCTGTTAAAATCCGGGAAGTACAAGGTAGATTACTAGACAGATGCCGGGAGTATGCCATCAACCGTGTGGTGCTTACTACAAGAAACTCACTAATACCCATATCACTGCTGATGTACTAAGTAGTTACAGATGAAGCTTTATTTACTAGCAATGGAATACAATACATATTGCCCAATCGTATGGATGGTTTCCAATATCTCGAATTTCTTCGCAATGCCCTGCCCGCCCTTCTTTTTAAACATTCGCTAGACAAAATTGGATAAGGCGTGACCAAATGTGTGCACAAGTCGAGGGAACAGTTTTGTATTAATGTATGGTAATGTTAGTTTCTATAAATTTCATATGTCTAATGGTAATCAAGTACCGCAATTCTTTTCAAAATCAGTGTAATAGAATTTTATTCATTTTAAAGACACGTCCCTTTGGTCAGATCTATATTTCTTTAAGTTTTAACTTAAAGATAGATAGATCTTTTAAAGTAACAATGCTGCAAATCTTTTTTGCGCCGGTGTCGGTTTAAACACAGAACTTTGCTTTAAGAGGTTCTCTTCGTGCGATATATGACATCGCCAGTTTGCATTGTCACGTTGTACAAGCATGTTGAATATGTGCATATTATGTAAAGTCATAATTCTATTACGAGGAAATCCTGCCTCATCTGTAAACAGTATGAGGCAATCGTTTCGTTGTTGCAAAGTTTTTTCTAATGGAAATGAAATGGATGTGCGACGGCGTATTTAAATCGGTTAGACACGATTTTGTAAAATAATTAGCGAATTATTATACTTCACATGACGCACCATCTGAAAGATCATTAACAAAATATAAAAACTAGAGCGGTTCTAAATTAGAACCTTCTGGAGTACCTGAGTAGAATGAAAATGAATGACAATTAAATTATTTAAATATAGCCACAAATTGTACATTTTTAATGAGGGATGTTTTTTTCCAAAAGCGATTGGAACATTGAAATTTTCTTAAGTTGTCATTGTCTTGTTCTTCTAGTCTAGTGATATGATCTTGCACATATCAACGGAATTGATATATTAGATATTTTTTTTTGCATAAACTAGTCTGATGTAAATCTATAGACTTACAAAAAAACAGAAAGTAACATATTACTTTCTAGGATTATCGATAATTATACATAAAAACATGTGCATTCCATTTTGAACAGCAAGCACCAGTCTCATATTTAGAAATGGGTTGATCTTCAAAAGGTTTATTAAGCATGGAGTACTGGATGAGAATTAGTTTACCATACGCAAATGTTGTTTCTATCTAAATGATTTACTGTACTCATACAATTTCTACAAAAATTTGAAAATCGTTTAATTACTTTTATTAAGAAGAAGAAAAAAGTAACTTATTTGAACAATTTCTCTAATGATGAATTCATAAATAATTTTAGAGCAACTCAAAGAAATTGCTTACTCTGCAACAAATATTTAAAAAAAAAATAGTAGAAAATACTAAAATCTTTCTACAAAACCACACAAAATTATATTCATCCAATCATCCGCATCCCTCGCTTAATATCGGTTTATTTTACTTAAGAACTGAGTAAATCGTCCATAAATCAATTAAACTTATGTTTGTTTTGTATTTTCGGATCGAAGTCCATAAATCGTACCATCGCCACTTATTTGGTGAGTTCGCTCTCTCTTAAGTTGGTATTATATCATTTTCGCGTTGCAGTGACATCTCTCGCTATTCGAAGAGGGTTAATACGTCTTTGTCAGGATTATACTCGAGCCTGCCTTTGGCTGTCTCATGTGAGATATATATATAGAGAAGTATCGCCCTGTGTTTTTCTGCGACGCGGAGGAAATATAGTTTTCTGATAGCGGAGACAGATGACGATCGGTTGGGCGCCCATATCTGCCACCATCGACAAATCCTTTTACAACAAAATGCATTTCAATCTTACCAAATTGCTATTATATTTATCAAAAAGTAATTTATAACATTTTTAAAAGAAATAATAGTTGAAAACATTTTAAGAAAGGCGGATTGTTTGCAATAGCTTAAGATATTTAAAGGTATGTATCCTTAATTCTAATCACGAGGATTTGCTCAAAAGTCAGAAGACATGTGCGAGAGAGGGGGCGGCATAAAGTAACCAATAAAATATAATTTTCAAAGACCTCACGAGTTGCAGATACTTTATGCTTATAGCCGTTTGTCACTATACAATATTATCTGAGAAAAATATTAAAAAATTCATTTGAAAATTATTTTTAAAATATCCTGTAGTTGCAAGTGGGAGATTGGGTATGAAATTTATAAAATAATTTACTAACTCCCACTTGCAACTACAGGATATTTTAAAAATAATTTTCAAATGAATTTTTTAATATTTTTCTCAGATAATATTGTATAGTGACAAACGGCTATTACACATGGAATCTACAATAAAATCAAAAGCTGCTTTTTCAAAATCTTTACAACAAAAATAAAGCCCACTTTAGTATTATTTGGTGCTCTGTAAGTTGGTATAGACATCTACAACTCTTTGTTTCCGTCCACAATCAAAAAGTTGACATCAAGGAAACTGTTGCTCCAAAAATTGGCCTTTTCTCAGTGTAGATAGGTAGTTGGTAAAAGTGGAAAAAAGACTGACTTAAATTTTTTAACAAAAATTTAAAATATATGCAACAAATTTGGGTTTAAAATGAGACACTGACGTTTTAAAAACATGTTAATCAATGAATTCAATAAGCTTAGTGTAGGTAATATGAAAATGTTACAATCACTTACTCACTTCACTCACCAGTTATTATAACTTAAAGAGAAGCTAACTGATTCTATAATTTTACGAACTTTGTGTAGATAAGCGTGATATTAATAAAACTGAAACAGTTCAGTTTATGGTTCGCATATGGCATTAGAAAATATAATACAGTTTCATTTAACTTGAAAAACTAACTGGAATAAATATAGGACAGATAGTCATTTTATAATTTTGTTTCATAATATTATTCATAATAAGCGTCCTCCAGATTTGTATAATAAAATTGAGAGAGATTGAGATGTTCATACATTAAATTTAATATTTTAAAGATATATGTCACCCCCTCCACACAGAACGACATTTTTTTTGGACAATTTTTTTTTATATATTTCTATATAATATTCTAATATATCTAAAACCACTGAAACAGAGAAATCTTTACCTCATAAATAACTATTTGCAAAGAGTTGGTTCCTCTAGTGGGTTTTTAGGCCAAGAATAATAAAGCAACAATGTTGAATTTCAAGCTACCGTTTCGAAAAATTTATTTTTTCAACTTCTAGAGCAATAATTCATATAGTTGTTTTTAGCAATAACCATCCTTTACTATAAATATAAACATAGGTAGGGTTTCCCTCAAAAACATTACGAGTACAAGCTCAAACATTAACTAATCATCATAACAGGACAACATTTAACAAAAAGGTGTTTACCCATTAAAATTGACTAATGATTCTTATTTTTTGTAATTACCGTTACCCCGACTGCGATAAATGTTCTGTTGAACCTATGACCATTCCGCATTTTATAACTTATATCCTATACCAATAATTTAGGACCGCCATTTTAGAATTGTGGATAAAAATAATCCCAAACTAGATGTTTCCTAGTCAAAACCAACTCAAGAACGCGCATTTGCATATCCCTTTGCCGTTTCCTAACGCAAATTCATTTGGATGCAGGATGCCGCCCGAGCCCAACCAATTGATTTGTGACAATGTTGTTGAACGGTATAAGTAATCAAATCCAAACAATACGATACCTTTGTAGCAGACCTTTTGTTTGTCTAAGCGACTGAGATAATTCAGAGACGGGACCAGGCGAACGTTCACGCATTTGCATACGTTAAGGTGTAGCTCAAACGGAACGCTGGAACCGCGGAATGCCTTCTGTTTTGCCTGATACACACACACAGTTCAATTATTAGAATCCGGAACTGTGGCAAAATATTTACTCGGCGCCGAAGGAGGCGGGAGCTACTGAAAGATCTAATTTCGTGAAAACTTTAATTTTCTTTAGTCACGATTCGGAATGGGCATCCATTTTTTTATACAATAATACCTAATAATAACTTCAACAATAGATTGGACTCAATGATGTAATAGATTCATGAATTTGAACATCAGCAATAAAGTTGTTTCCATACGTCGAAATCTAAAGGCTGTTTCAGACCAAAGGGCCTTAATGAAGAATGATGAAAAAAACTTGCATTATTTGAATATATGAATATGACGTAAACTAATGATAAATTAAGATAATAACTATTTTAGGTTAAGTTCCTTTAGTCTTTCTAAAACATCTCCATAGGAAGCAAATATCTAATTGTTATTTTTTTATGGTTGATTTATAGATAACCGTCAAGGAACTCCTCCCTACGACTATAATATGAGGCTGGAAAACAAAGGGTTAACTATGACTAAGTAAGTACAAATATTTTAAGAAAGGATGGAGAAAAAGAATAAACGGAATCGTCCTTCAAAAAATTTCCAAAATAATTTATCAAATAAAAATATATTAGACCTCTATTTATCAACACTCATGATCGTTCGTCATACACAAATTTATATTTCGCTACCTTAGCTACGCAACCATCAACACAACAAAAAATATATATTTTGTACTTAGTTGCACATAGTTAACTCTGTATATCAATGTAATATCAATCATCAATGTAATATTTGTCTCTTAGGGCTTAATAATAATTTTTCGACTATAAAATGTTTATTCATTCCTTATTTGCTACCATGAGAAGTATTTTAAAATATACAGGCTGTTTTAGTTAAAACTTCCCACCTGGAAAATATCGAAATTAAAATAAAGAAGTAAAAAAAACTGAGATAGTCGATTTGCTTTTCAATGGGGACACATGATGGCATAAGGTTTGGTGTCTTGGAAGCTGCCTCTTAGGCAGGGCGTAAATACCCTTAGTTTAAATAGCACCCTATGTTGAGTGACACCTCATTTTAGTTTTTTCTATTCTGCTCGCGACGACACACGTTTATGTAAATTTTAGTTTGAATATGACAATAAAATCATCACTTAAAAATAAGATAAAATATCAATGAATGAAACAATGTTATTTTATTAAATGTACAAATTGGTTCCGCTCCGCTTCCATACAATAATAAAATCTTTGCTCCACTTCAGAACGAACATTTCGGGCATTATCTGACGACATTCTTCAACAATTAGCTGACAAAGTTCCGCGAGTACGGTCGTATTGCATACATTTTCGACTTTGAGTGTCCACATAGAAACAAGTCTAAAGGTGTTTTAGATCTTACGATCTGGAACGGCTCTTAATTGAACCTCTGCGTCCTATCCAGTAATTTAGAAAGGTCTGATTAAGAAAATCACGCACAGCTACGGCTTAATGTGATGGAGCAGCATCCTGCTGCAACCACACATCCTCTTCTGGCAAAACGTTATCATTTTCCAATACCACAATCATCGGGTAGATATACGTTTCCAGTGAATTCAGATTTCCTCCCATTCAGATTGCCCGGTAGGAAGAAAGGCCCCATGAGGTGTTCTCCCAGTATGTCCACCCAAACATTCAAGTTCCTCGGATGCTGCGTATGATTTTCATGAAAAATGCATGGATTTTCAACACTCCAGTAGCGACAATTATGACGGATTATGACTCTACCAACCAGGTGGAACGTACATTCGTAGGAAAAAACAGATTGAGTACAAAAAATTTAGATTCCTTCCGAGCACAATCGCTCATTTCAGGACGCTAAATAAATGTTAAAGGTACGATGATAGTTAAAGTGAAGACTTATGTGTTACTGTCAATAGTGGACATTTTGATCATCTTTAAAATCCATATTCTTCTAGTATTTTTTAATAATTAATTATGATATACAGGGTGATTTCAAAAGAAGCAATGCGCAAATGGAACCGGTGAATCTATAGCTAAAAAGAACACGTTTGCACAAAAATGATCTTAGTAAAATGTCCACCCCTTAGGAGAAAGCTACAGACCTTCAAAGTAATTTGAAACAAATAAGGTATAATAATCAAATTTTACACACATTTTCTACTAATGCATGTGCAACTCAACAATTTTTGGAAAATTTCTATGCCTTGGAAAGAGCTGAAATAAGAAAGGTTGTTTTTTTTTTGCTGCAACTCAAAAATACGTATCAGAACGTGATTTATTTTGAAACTACTATTCCTCTTATTTTTTGCTTTAAAACTAACCGTTTATTAACAAAAAAACTAAATTCATTATCATTCGCATTACAATTCACACGATTCCATCTAAGAAACATGTCTGTCATTAGACCTTTGGTGAGTTTTCTTCTTGATACGACACAGATATTTCAGCATGTCATATTCATCATTAGTAAAATTATTAACCATAATTCTTTTCATGTTCTCATAAAAAATTAACTTTTTAAGTAGCAAATTTAAGGAAACACTCACAAATGTCGCAAAGGTCTAATGACAGAAATTAGCATGACAGTTGCCTTCTTACATATTTCTTAGTTGCTACCTATCGTGTGAGTTGTAATGCAACATGATAATGAATTTATTTTTGTTAATAAACGGTTAGTTTTAAAGCAAAATAGTAAGAGAACGAGTATTTTTAAATACTTCTTGGAACAAAAAATAATTTAAGGGATGCTTATTTCAACCCCTCCCATGGGGAAGAAATTTTTCAAAAATTATTGAAATGTTGCACATGCATTAGGAGAAAATTTGGCTACTATACCTTTTTTGGTTTTCAAATTACAGTCGCTATTCCATACATTTTCGGAAACTTTGAACGGCTGTATCTCCCATAGGGTGAACATTTTACTAAGGTCACTTTTACGCAAAGGTGTCCATTTTAGCTGTATATTCATCGGTACCATTTGTGCTACTTCTTTTGAAAACACTCTAGTTAACTTGTCCTGTTCCATATTTTTGGAATATTTTACTAAGTTCATTTTATCAATAATTTGGAATAAAAAATAAATAATAATGTAGAGACATTGCACTTTTGTGAAAACCCAGTAGCATACACTGATAAAAATTATTAGCGGCATTGCACGGTGGATTGTTGGTTATTTATTGCCTAGGTCAATTGCGTGAAACAAAACAGCATAATGTAATGTTACACTTGTAATGGAAAATCACTACTTATAAATAAGCATTTTTTTCATAATAAAACCGTGTGTTTGTATACATGAAATGTAATTTTAAATTATGTATTTTTAGAAAAAAATCATGTAATTTTACACGAAAGATGTAAATTTACGATATTCACATGGAGATTCTTTTAATCCAGTACGGATTTCGTAATTTTTACATTAATGTATGATGTGACAAACGTGTAAATTTACAATCATTTTTATTAGTGTAGCTGTCCTGAATTTTTAATGACAAAATTGGCTTCATCTTGGCCATTTATTACTTAATTTTTTCAAGTCTTGTCAATCTATGTCAACAACTTTAGAAATAATTGACAAAAAAGGTAATATCTTTCAAAAGTATTAACGCCTTCTTTCTTGGAAACTAGTAACTTTAGGCGCCTTGTTAATTAAGGCTTTTGGGCCTAAAATAACCCAAGAAATCCATTGACAGTCTTAATAACACAGTCCCTTACAAGTAGATACAAGGAACTGGAAACAGCAGAACTTGCCCACCGTGTACGCAACAGCAAAACACAACGTCCGGTCACTAACCAATTACCAACGCCATTTTTTAAACGGGGCTAACATACCGCAACTTTTTTCTTTCCTTCGCGATCGGGCTGTTCCCATTACCCCGGACGAAATTAATCAAGACTAATTTCGGATAACAAAAACAAGCGCGCATCGCCGCGCGGCCGGCGGTTTCACGATCTGTTAATATCAATTAACGAAACATTTTTCCGGTTGTACTCCGGCACTCGCCGTCCGCGATGGCGCTACGTACTGACGTCGCGCCACTCTAATTTTGATTGATCGGGCCAGCGAGAGAATTAAAAAAGCGGGCCTTACGGTGTTCGAAACAGTTGAAACGCTATCGAATAACAAGTTGACAACCAATTAAAAACCGTTTAACCGGCCCGATCCCCATTTATAATTAAGTGTATCGGAGTAGGCCGTGTAATTACCGGCCAACCACGATCAAAGGCATGCCAGGCCAGAGTTTGACAGCCGGATAGACAAGTGACCATCGGCCGGTGCCGTGGTGCTGCTATCAGAGCCTTCTCTGTTGTTATTAAAACACTGCTATCTGGACCACCTGCCAGCCGCCGCATAGCGCGCGTTCTTTTGTTTTTTATCGCGGATGCCTTCTTTGTGTTTTCTCTGTGGTATCGAGATGCGCCTAGACGGGAATCAGGAGAACGTGATCCGATGATGTCGGTGCTGATCATGTAGAACTTGTCCAAATTTCCAGACTTCGAGATTATTAAAACAAAAACATTCGCCCACTCTAACAAAGTGGCAGTTCTGGCAGCTAAAATATCTTACGTAGTTGATTTCATACGAGTTGGCCCAAGCCATAAGAACGACTACTACTTTGCTGATACGTAAATGAGTCAAATAGGAATTACGCTATTGAAAATGACCTTAGAAAATACTAAAAGCAAAGTACGAATAAAACCAAAATGTTGGGAAGGTTTTACTACTGACACACAACTAAGACCCACTCTCAACGCTTTTCTTTAATTTAGTACTAGAAACGGTCATAAGAGATAGTCAATTGAACAATGAACACATATTGTTTAAAAGTCACCAAATAGAAAGATATAGTAAGAAATTAGAAAAAGCAACGAGAAAACTTGTGGAGGAAGCACGTAAAGTGGGATTGCAGATAATTCAAGAGAAAAGTAAGCTATTGAGAATAGGAGAACAGAAAAGGATACCAATTTCAAATTGAGAACGCAGCACGGAGAGATGAAGTTTGAAGAAGTTCAAGAATATGTGTATTTGAATGCGCTAATAACAGCTAAGTGTGATGAGGAGCAAGAAATTAATAGGAGAATAATAAAAGCAAACAGAAGTTCGGCAGCAGTCAACCACTTAATGAAATCAAAAAATTTGTCCAGAGGAGTAAAATTTAGAATGTACAAAACAATTTTGAGGCCGACAGCGCTGTATGGCAGTGAAACCTGGATCCTCAATAAGAAGTCAAGAGAAAACCTGTTAAGGTGGGAAAGGAAGATCTTAAGAAGAATTCTAGGGGGAAAGAAGACGGAGGAAGGCTATGTAAGGAGAAATAATGAGGAAATATATGCAATGTACCAGGCACCAAAAATTGACGAAGTTGTAAAAGCCAGAAGAGTGCAGTGACCAGGGCATCTAGAACCTATGGAAGATGAAAGGACAGCTAAAAAAATTGTAGAGAGTAAACCTAACTACAAGAAAAAAAAGAGGGGGACCGAGGAGGCGATGGAGAGATACAGTAGCAATAGATATATGGGAGAAAAATGTAACGGATTGGAAAAGAAAGGTGAAGAACAGAACGGAATGTAGGAAAATAAGACAGCTCTGGACCTAAAAGAATGGTTAGCATAAAACATACCGAGGTGGAAAGTGTTTTATACTTGTCGAGAGATAAGGTTGGTTTACCGCGGCACGTAGCGTAGCGACTATGTCGTAGAGATCTTTCGCAATAAAAAAAAAATAATAAACGAAATTTGTGAAATAAAATCACTTTTATCTACAGAGTGTTTCAAAATTGGTTACAAACTCCGAGACCTAGCATAAGAGGTTAAAACATGAATAGAGTTGCCATATTCCTCCAAAACTTATCGGAACACATAATTTTTATACCTTAAAAATTGTTAAAAAAATATTTAAAAAAATCCAATGGAAAAACCGTTTATTTGACGAAAATACATACAAAATATACAGTGTACCCACAAATAGACGTATCTAGGCCCATGAACTTTTTTATTTCATATATTTTTTAAAAAAGTAATTCTTTCAATAAAGCTTGTCTTGAAAAAATACATAGCAGCTGTGAAATTAGCGTTGCAAAAAACAGGGTGTTAAAATTATTACATAATAGAAAAGTTCGTAGGTATAGCTACTTTTATCAGTGGACACACTGTATACATAATACCTAATCATAATGATATATATACAGGGTGTCTCAGGTATTTTGACATCCTTGGAAGCGGTGATTGTTCAGTAAAAATAAATGAGGATTTACCCAAATATACCTATATCTAAAATAAGGTCACCATTTCCGAAACACAGGGTGCCAAAGATTTCGATCTTGGAAATACTTCGTTATAAACCAAGAATAATTCTAGGTTGTAATGGTATATCTTTCGTATATCATTATTCAGTACATTTAAATATTCCTCTTTTTACCAATAGCACTCTTCTTTTTTACAAAAAAAAAAAACATAATAATAATACGCCACTGTTTTAATTATAAAACACGTAAGATACGTGAAATTTTGATTATTTTTAACAAATAATTCTTTGGATTGTTCTTTAAAATGCATTGCATTTAAGTAATTTAACATTTTAAATTCCTTAAAATTACTTAAACACGATGCATTTTAAAGAAAATAAATTTCAAAATAATCAAAACTTAAAGTAGATACCGTAGGTTTTTTTTATAAGGACAGTGGTATACCATTTTTATTGTGAAAATAAAAGAATACCAAAGAATTTCTGGGCCACTGGTGATAATAGGAATATTTAAACATACTGAATAATAAGACCCAAGGTATTCAATTACAATCTAGAATTGTTGTTTTATAACGAAGGGTTATCAAGTAAATTAAAAATATAATAAAAATTTCGAAATCCTTAACACTGTATTTTGGAAACAGTGAAATTTTAGATATAAGTATAATTGGGCACACCTAATTTATTTTGCTGTACAATCACCCCTTGCAAGGAGGCCAGTAATTCCTAAGCCCTGTATATTAAGTTACGACTAAAATGTAAATTGTTAGAAATGTAAGTTTATAATTTAGCTGGCTAGCATCTTTTTTAGTAGATTTGGAAATATATGAAAAAAAATAGAATTGATTTTTTATATTTTCTTTATAACTCCGTCATTTGGTTCTTAATCTCGAGTCTGTGCAAACATTCTTAAAGCTACATTTTGCTCTCTATTCGAATGAATAATCATAATCATTAAATGTGAAATTTCGATCAATGTTTATAAAAGATCATCAACATTCAAAGATCCACTTCCATAAGTTTGTGTACATACAGGGTGATTTTAAATAAAGTAGCAAAAATAAGACCACAGATTCATTAGGTGAAAATAAATCGATTTAATCTAACATGCCTTTAACCCAACACGCATAATAAAAAAGATCTAGGGTGTCAAAATTTAAATTTTATTTTTGATATTTATAGATAACTTTATAAAAAATCCAAATATTTCCGTAAAATTTGTAAATTAGGGGTTTTTGTGGACAAGATATTTAAATTTGTTTCAAATTTTGACGTCACTACTAGAGGGCGCTATTTTAAATGGCAAAACTTTTGTGCTGCTTAGTGTATCCATCTGATTATTGAAACAGTCGATTCTCCTACCTGTTATGCCTGAAAAAGGTAGGTAAGTTGAAGTTGTTAGGAGTAACAGTTTTCGAAATAATCCTATCTAAAATATTCAGTGCACCGATTGAAAACTGTTACCGTTTCAGGTAAAGTGCCTTTTGTACTGAAAATACAGCAAAATATTACTTGAAAAAGTTGTTCAGAACGGTAAATTATGGAAACGTGCAAAATTTCAAAAAGATCGGCCTGCTTTGATAAAATCTTTGTATCTACCATGTTGAAAAATGGTTTCAACAAACCCCGCCGATCTTCTTGAAACTTTGCACATCTCCATAATTTACCATTCTGAACAACTTTTTTAAGTAACATTTTGCTATATTTTCGGCAGAAAAGGCACTTTACCTATATCATTATCAAAAATGGTTACTCCTACCGACTTCATCAAAGTATACCTTTTTCAAATAAAACAGGTAGGAGAATCAATTGTTTCGATAGTCAGATGGATCCATTAAGCTGCAAAAAAGTTCTGCCATTTAAAAGAAACATGGTGTGCCACAAGTGGCGCCCTTACTAGTAACGTCAAAATTAGAAACAAATTTGAATTTCTCGCCCGCAAAAACCCTCGACTTACAAATTTTATGCAAATATTTGGATTTTTTGACAAGTCGTAAAATATGTGCAACCTACATAACCGGTCGGCGACGCGGTAAATTTATATTGTGTAGAAAAGTTGTTATAAATTATAACACTTCCCTGTATTTTAAGTGTGCAAAAAAAACAACAAAAATACAATTCGTGAGGAAATGCTTACTTAATCTGCTACCTTCCTCATACTGGAAAAAGTTATTTAAATTAGATTTTAGATTTAGACATCTACCTACAAACCCTGTTTGTATATTTTTTATCTTTTTTATATCCACCAAAAACTTTAATAAATTTATATCTTCGCGACTAGCGGTTTTGGACCCATGTTTATATGAAAAATTTTGTTTAAAATTATACCTTTTATCACCTGTTTCAGTTTGGACCATGTTTTAGAAACACCCTGCATAATATATTAATCACAAAATATACGAATTTTAAAAGACACACTGTATTTTTCAACGCATCAAGAAAATACCTGACGACTAACAAAAAATATTTAAGAATTTTTATACAACAGTGATTGTACTCAGACTTTTTCTAAGCCATCTTTTTGTATAGGTATATTTTTAGATGTTTAGGGCCGTATTCTTGAAATAGTGTTTTCCACAAATTTAAGTAATTTTAGACATTTAAGAACTGAATAATATAGAGTTTATCAAATAACAAGAATGTTATCTCATGCCACCTGCGAATATTCAAAGGTACCGAAGTAAAATCAATATACAGTATGCGCCAAAAATATGGAATAAATTCAATAAAAACGAAACAATTATTTTTTGGGAAAAATTCTCGAACAGGTCGATTTTTAATTTAAAAAATACATATTTTAGCGTAAAATGCGATTTTCAAATGTCGTTTGTTTTCGAGTAATGACGTCATCGATTTTTTTTTAAATGGCAACCCCATATTTTTTTCCTTGATTCTGAAAGATCGTTTAATTCTCTATCAGACAGTACTAAAATTTTGCCCTCTTACATAGGAAAGTTTTCGAGTAAATGACGATTGAATGTTAGAAAACGTAAATTTTATCCTCGCGTCAAGAATTCAGACGTCTTACATCACGGCTGACGTTACACAATTGTTTTTATTGTCAACGTAATTTTCGATATTTGCTCGCGTTAAAAACAATCATTTTTTGCAATTTAGTGCAATATATAATGTAAACTTTTAGTGTAGTATATAGTCTTATTACTATCAGTTGCAGTTTCTTAACTATTTTGATGAAAATATAATGAACTATTCAATTGTTCGTATAACGTAAATCGTCTGAATTCTTATCGCGAGTATACCTGTATCAGAGAGCATACATTGATAGAAATTGTCGGAGATTTGATTTATATTAGTTTAAAATATTACAGTAAAAAAAAACATATTTTTTTATCTCACCAAATATGCGCGTTAGAGTACTTAACACTGCATATCCTAGTGACAATGCATTTAAGCACCGATACGCAGAAATTCTAGGCTTTCTTATTACAGGGTATTAAAAAAAGAGTGTAAAATATTTCAGGAGGTCACCCTGTATAAGTCTACAAAATTGGTTTATGGATTAATTCACTTTAATAACTCATTTTTTTAATAATTAAGCATATATTATATTAGCCAATTAAGAAATGTATAAATATTCTTAATTGAATTATATTTTAAAACAAATAAAACCAAACAAAAAAATAATTACTTAAGAAGAAAATGAATCTTAAATGTTATTTAAAAAACTGTTGAGAATTATGTAATATGGAAAAAATATTTTAAAACTGTTTAAAATTTCCGGTAGGTAATATTGTCAAATTGAATAAGCGTTATATTGCAATAGAGGTTACAATTTTGAATTTTTTTTTTCGAAAATTAGAGCTGGTCGCACAAAACTAGTTTTAGATTCGTGTTCAGCATTCTCGAAAAGAGAGAGTAGAAATTTTGTTATTAAGATTGGAGAAGCTTCCGCTAATGTAAATAATTATCAATTTTTCCCCTGGTGAATATTTTAAATACAATCATGACTGCAAATTATAAAATAGGGAAAACAGAAGTATATATATATTTTGGGTTTCCATTATTTTTCAATATTAATGAATATTATTCTAAATACACATCGCACTGTTGTGAGAACTGCATCCTTCTATCTCTTATATTTTCCGAGATACCCGCAGTTTCAACGATATTGGGACGCCCTGTACTCTATGATACTGAAACTTACTTTTCTAGTTTAAAAAGCATATATTACCGATGAACCTTTTTCGTATATTTTTTCAGAAAACGTATTGCTTTATCTTTTTTACATCTGCCAAAAACTTTGATAACAGTATATGTCGCTCTTAACGTTTTTAGACCCATGTTTATATGAAACATTTTATTTAAAATTATATTTCTTATCACCTGTTTCAGTTTGGCACCATATTTGAGAAACACCCTGCATAATAAATTAATGAAAAAATGTACGGATTTTAAAAGACACATTGTATTTTTCAACGCATCAAGAAAATGCGTGACGACTAACAAAAAATATTTAAGAATTTTTATACAACAGCGGTTGTACCTACTCAAACTTCTCTGCTAAGCCATTTTTTGTATCTTATCAAATAGTGCTTACTACTGCATATTCTAGTGGGAATGCATGCACCGAGATGAAGACATTCTGAAGTTTTTAATAATATTGCCCCTGTGTACCTCTACCACTGGCAGACATAATATGTATATCAATGCAGTGGTTTTTCTTGCAAGTCAAGTCACTAAACTGCTTTTTATTAATCTCCTTCAAACATATTTCAAGATTTTTTAAATGATGTGGTATTTTCAAATAAAATAAAAATAGACCTAAACCCACCCCGTAGCGTACATTGAATTGAGCGATATTAGATATAGATCGTTAGTTTGATGTGGCATTAGTATTAAAACGGTAAATCAAAATAGTATAAAGTTTCTTACATAAGGTATAGTGTATATAGAGATATAAATGATATAAAAGTACACACTGTATATAATTTAATAATGCAAATTTCCTGTAAAATAACCCACGTAATCAGCAAATATTTTAAAATAAATCTAAACGTAAATGATACGTAACTAAAAACCCTGTTAAAAGAAACATGTAAACAAATCTAGTAACTAGAATATAAAAATAAGAATTTTTCTTTGCGATGAGAATAACAGGTAAGGTTTTCTACGGGTACGTACGTTAGTGCAAACAAATTTAGCAAAGGCATTTACCTCTAAAATTGTGTCCAGTTGTGCCTAGTCTGTCGGTGACTGCAGTAAAACACATCACAAAAACACTGAATTGAATACTTATATCAACTACGATTCACATCTCCCAAAATATTTGAAATTAAGACGTATTTATTACGCGAAAAGAACTTCGAGACGCCATCAAGTCAAACAATGCACGCACGCTACGCGTAGACCTACAACGTATACATCCGAAATTATAATCTAAAACCCTTTGATTTAACACGACAATTATTATTATTGTAATGCAACAATTTTAATCGTTTAGACACACCACAAACATTTGCAATACTGTTTTACAGTACGAATATATCATAAGAAATTCACTGCAGTATTTAAAATGACTTTAATGTTACATTTCTGTCGGAATTACTTTCCGACGCGTATGAATTTTCATTGTTGTTCACAGTATAGATTAGTAAGCAGGTGGACAACTCGTCCCCGATCTAATTGACTCCGTTCGATTGGCTTACCATTTACTCGTATTTGAGTCATCTTTTCTTATTAAAAGAGAGAAGGAGAGCGGTTTTCTATTTTACTTACATTTATGGCTTTCTTATTCGATTGTTATTGTGATATGGGATTATATCTATAAATATTTTAAACAATTTGCCAATAGATTAATTAAAATTGAATAAAAGGATGCTAAAATGTATATCTTAAAGTATTTGGAGATTCCGAACGAATTGCAAAATTCTTATTTGCTTTGGAATCTACGTATTATACAGAGTGGTTAAAAATTATAGCTGTTAATAATAATGAAAGTGATTATATTTTTGTATAGGATGTTTTGGACGTCACACATTTTTATGGCATTCTCCATATATAAAATTATAAACGACATTTCTATCAGTAGGGTGATGCAAAACCTGTAATTAAAAAAAAACACTGAGCAAGGATCGCAAATATATATGACTGACAATCAGTTTTTTTAAATGAACGATTCATGTTTTTAAAAAATTATACGAGATCGAATTTAAATTTGTTCTATAATAATAATTGTAGGCATATTACACATAAATAATATACAGGGTATTTCTTATTTGACATTCGGCGTTTTATTCAAAATTTGAATACAATTTATTTTTTTAAGACAAGGGAAGTAAATTAAATATGATAAAATGACATGACATTAAAATTATGGAGTACAGAGTGAGCCAAATTCGATACTTGCAGGACTCCCCCCATTTCCCGAAAATGTAGAAAAAGTTGAGATATTATACACTCGATTTTATGAACATTCAGTAAAAACTGAACCGAGAGATACAGAGTGTTTTTCAGTTTCAATCATGGGCGCCGGTAGAAAAAATTTCAGGGGAGGTTGGCACCAAAAATAACGCGTAGGTAGTTTTTTCTAAATTTTAATGAAAAATAAAAATAACTTAAAAAAATACATTGCTAAAATGTTTAGTGCTATAGCGATGACTTACACCCTAAATAAAATGGAATATTACGCCTGCAAACGTGATCAAATCATAAAAAAATCACAAACAATTAATCCTACATTCTAAAAAACATAGAAACAAAAACAAAAGTAACAATAACTGTAAGAAAAATTCTTTAAGTAAGAAAGAATATCTCGTCACTGTGTCAATCAGGTATATACAAGTTTTCTTCAGGGTGTATAACAGTTTCCAGGCTAACAGGGCACTCACAGTACTAGTAACACTTGAATTGATGTAGATTATTAAGTATTTTTCACGGTGTATGGATAGTGAAGGTACATTTCACGGTCGTTCATATTCTCATATAAAGCTATGGAATTTCTTCAACAACTCGAAACCAACAAACAATTTCCTTAACAAAGTGATAGTTTATGCTTATTTGAAGAGCCTATTATTTTAGTCGTGAAATTTGATTACATTTAACGTTTTGCAATTGATTAGAAACAACTATTTAAGAAAAGAAATCTGAAAATAAGGAAGTGGAAGGAGGAACGCGATGTGCAAAAACAGTTTCAGATCGGCAAAAAAATTGAACGTCTAACATTCCCCATTTAATCCGAGCGATTGGTTCCAATTAGGACGTTAATTGAATGTTAAGGGTAGGCGTCGGGGTCCTGGAATAGGAAGAGACAGATCGAAGCAGCCTTAGATTGACAAGTGACAGTCGCGGGACTTCAGAACGTAGCCAACTTAAATTGGATTTGTATTTCCTCGTTTAATTCCGGAATAAACAAGGATAAGACAAACTCGAGTCGAACTTGATGGAAATGGGAAAAACCTACGTGTATATTTGATTGTCTTTCCGGTACGATATGGATCCGCCCGGAGGAAACCAAGGCAAATTAGATTTTTATTTGTGCACCAGTGGAAATATGCAGAAATAGATCCAATTAATGTAAGTACACGCAATCGTAAAGGTTATCAACAATATAGTAATAATATATTGGTTCTATTTATAGAAAATTTGCCTTCAAAACCAATTTTAATAATAATACTAATAATATTTTATTTCTAAGAAAATATCTAAACACAAGCAAGACAATATCCACTTATTACTAACAGAAATAAACTTAATAGTGTTCACTAAAGAGTAACCCTGTTGAGAAATATCTCAAAATACATAATAAACAATATGGATTAGATTTTATATCATATAAACCAACTCACTAAAATATACCTATATCACCAAATACACTAACATGTAACAATCGGGTAAAAATTATTGTAAAATTAAAAACAGTGCAATAAAAAAACTTCAAAAATAGCGCACAACAAAGTGTCGACCGAGTAATAGAAGATTAGACATCACATATTGTTGGAATATCCAACACATTTTTAATACAACTCTTGAGAGATGAAAAAATAAATACTTTCAGTTTCTTTTTGAATATTTCATCATCATCATCATCCGGTACCAGTGCATATAATTGTGGACCAAGGTAAGTATAACACCTTTGCCCTGCACATTTATTTATTTTAGTTGTTATAAAAATTTTATTTTTATAGCGCGTCCCGTCAGAATGTTCCCTTGTTTTCAAATGATCCTTTTTCTTGTGGTGAAAAATACAAATAAAATAAAACAGTAGTTGCCTCGAATTCATAATAGAGGTTTTAACAAATAAATCATTCGACGAGTGATTTCAATCGAAACATTATTTTGGTGATTCTTTATGTGCAGCCTCTAAATTATTAAGAACGGAACCAAGGCTTCCCCAAGCTAATATACCATAAATTAAATGTGACTGAACCAACGCAGTGTATATTATCTTTAGCATATCAATGTCTAATATATCTCTCAAAGTTTTTAATTTGTGAAAAAGGATCTAATTTTTTTACATACATATTCAACATGTTTATCCCATTTTAGATGACAGTCCAACACGATTCCCAGATACTCAAAGTCCGTCACGGAGTTAATTACAGCATTGCCAGAAAATTTTAAAGACTGCAAGGAAGGAAAGGAACGTATTTCAATGTAAGTAGGTAAAAACATGTTTTCATATAATTAACCGTAAGTAATTTAAACCGTTCACATATCAATGACAGATTCTTTTCAGCATCTATTTTTAGTGTCTCAATTATCACCTTCATAAAAAATACAAGTGTCGCCTGCATATGCTATAATTCTCCCTTCGTACCTGAAGTACGAAGGGAGAACAAATAATTTAAATAAATATTAAACAATACTGGTCCTAAAACAGACCCCTGCGGTATATATTATTGGTTTTAGTTCGCCTTGTTGACCATTTATTTCTACATACTGATGCTGATTTGTTAGATAACTTGCAAATAATTTTAATGCGTGATGTCTAACTCCTCCTTGTTTAGGTAGTGCAACAACAGACTATGGCTTACTAAATCAAATGTCTTCTATTCTATTCTATAATTGTCCATAGCGGAATATATATTAGAAGTTAAGTAAGTTAAGAGTATAGCATCTTGGGGCGACATGCCGCCTCTAAAACCGTGTATTGCCGATAAGAGGGTATATTGTGAGTGTCAAGGTACGTGCACAGGCCTTGCCTTATTAACTTTTCAATCCCCTTCGAAATTGTAGAAACTAGCGATATTGAGCGATAATTATTGACATTTGTCGCATCGGTGGATTTAAACATTGGAATCACTAACGAAATCCTTAAAATGCTGGGGAAATAACCTTTTTCAATACATTTATTAAATAGAAACATTAAAGGATGTTCAATGGATGAAACTATACATTTCAAGATTTCAGCAGTCACTTCATCTTCTCCAGAGGCTTTATTATTTTTAAGTTGTTTTGTAATATCACCAATCTAACCAATTCCCACCGGTGTAATAAACATAGCTTTTATATGCGTATTTTCAAATGCAGCTAAATCATTACTTTTATAATACGAGTATTTACTAAATTTTCACCTACAGTGGAATAATGGTTATTAAATACATCAGTCATTAATTTATTATCTTTTGTTACATCCTCATTGTGATTAATAAATTTAATATTCCGTGACAACTTTTTTGATTTCGTTAAAACTTTAACAGTTTGCCAGTGCTTTAATATTATTAGCTTTGATTTATTTTTTGCTTGTAGTACTCAGCTTTGGTGGTTTTAATGAGGTTATTTAGATAATTTCTATAATTTATGTATTTCTGGTTTAAATTTACATCAAAACGTATTTTTAACTGGTGGTACATCTCTTTCGTTTATTGATTTAATAATGGTGTTTGTTATCCAGCTCTTACGTTTCCTTTCCAAGGTAAGTAATGATTGCACACATTCCCGTCCCCTACCGTTTCGCAGGCGATATAGATCGAAACATGCGTGATTTTTTAATACAATAATTTGGAAACAATTTTGAATTCTTCCTCGAATCCCCCCTATCGATTTTTAGCCGTGACGGAGAAAACGCGGTTAAAACCGAATTAAAATTAATGCGAAAAACAAATAGTGCGGCTTCTAGATGGTCAATTGTTATAGGAAGAAGGGAGGAGATAATTGAATAGTAGAAAATCAAGCCAGCTACAAAAACAAAAGCGAATCAGCGTTTGCCGGTGCATGACATGCAAATACGACGGATTCCCTAAGTTTTAACTACGAGGAGAGGTTTTTTTTTTAGTTCAAAACGTTTTTGCACGGCAAACTGGAGAGGAGAATGGGAATAAACTAACATGTATCTCGATTTAAGCATGAAATCGAATATGCTGTGACACATGCATACATATAAAAATGCTGTAAAGCCAAGACAATTTCTACCATTTATCGATCTATAGTATACCTTTAGCAACAAAAGTATGAAAATTAAAAAAAAAACAATTTAAATCGAAGTACATACAGTTGTGATTGCTTTTTCTTGTGTTTGTTGGGTATCTTAAGGCCAGGTTGTTGTTTAAATACAGGGTGTCCGGAATATCAGTGCCGTAATTTAAAGGGCTTATATTTCTGACCAAAAGCAACAAAAAAACTTATGGAAAAAATGTCTAAAACGAATAGTACACATCAAAAATAAAAATACAACTGCAATAATATTAAACAATTGAAGTTTCCGAAAAGCTCGTTAAAACTGTAACGCATTGTAACGTTCGACAACGTTGCAATGTATCAGGCTGCTGCTGATAACCTAAAAGTAATAATAGTCAAGTAGTATTGTAGTGCGGTTCATTGTTCTCTAGTTTCTCTTTGATACTTGTGAGTGTACATAAACATTTTAATAGTAACCATGGCCAGCTACATGACATGTTTATTTTTTGGCGAATCTAGGCAAAACTCAGGCTACGAGACGCTTGTATGGTAAACGCTTCTTGGAAGCAACAGTAGTCATTCTGAACAATTGAAACTATTATTCTGTGTTGTGAAAAGAGCTCTAGGACAACCATTTACAGTACGTACCTATGTTTAGGTGTAGGTACCCATTTGTAATTATTATGTATATGTACCTAACAATCCTAACATCGACTTTGTCACATATTCAAGACCAGGTTGCTGTTATAATTCTGTTACCGTTGGTCAGAGAAAACAAAAAGTCAAATATGTTTTGTTCGATACAATTTATCATACAGCAAAATAAGGTACTCAAATTCCCGACACCTTGTCTATACCAAAGCTTCGAGAATTATTTTGGGAAAAAATATTTGATACCGATGAGTCAGTAGCAAAAGCTTTATTGACTAATAATTGCCACATCGTCGGTTTAGCTACTTCTCACTTTTTCTTCGGACAGATATCTTTTGCACTAGAGTGTGACGCATTCTGAAGTATGACTTGAACTAACTGACTTGTGGCTTCATGTCCCTGACATTTACGTATGAATCGTTTCCAAATTCTAGGTAATTCCAATCTCTCGACTCAGATCTGGCTCCCAAATAGGTGGTGTACACAAATGTCTTGTTTTTGGACTGGATGGTGATAAGACTGAGGATTCAAATACCTGTTAATGAGTAAATTTCCTAAAAATCTATATGCTAACGTGCTATGAAATTTTCTTTTCACAAAGACATAGGAACGGAAAATAACGGTTAACTTTCAACTCCATAATAATGCTGATATCCTGATATAATCCACGAACGTGCACTAAAATTCCTCCTATGTTACGGTATCCATAACGACTTGTGGCGAATTCTTCATCAATATATATGAATTAACACTTAGCTTCTACATATAGATGATGGCCAAGGCTGGAGATACTGAAACACTGGCAGTATTTCACCCAAGTTTGTGCTTGACAGACCCTACACAATATTTATCAGGAATGAGGAGACGGTCAGCGAAGATGTAATCAACATCTTCACAGACGGATCAAAAAAGAAGAAAGGTGCAGGATGTGGGATTTATTCCAGATCCTTACATATCCGATACCAGTGGGTAATGGATAGGCATGCTACCGTGGTACAAACGGAATTAGCAGGTATAACCATAGCCGCCAAAGAAATTGCCCGCAGGCATACCACGGTCAAAATCATTACAATCTACACAGATAGTAGACAATCATTATTGATCTTACGTAATCATAAGATAACAACTAGATCAGTATGAAAATGCCATTAGACACTGGTAGTGGTCTCAACCAAGGACAGCGTATCTGTATACTGGGTAAAAGCACACGACCGGTGCAATGGCAATAAAGCAGCTGGCTAGGAGTGCATCAGGTCTCCATATTTTTGGACCTGGTCTCTCTAGTATGCTTCCGTTGTCAGTATTTGTTGAAATTATCAAAGAGGATACACACAAAGAGTTAGGAAACGTTGGGATGAAACAAATGACTGTTAATTTGCTAAGGAGTTCGTAGAGTACTCCTGCAAGGATACAGCCAAAAGGTACCTGGATATGTCTAGGACAAATCTTCGTCTTAGCTAAGAAAGCACCTTCATTACATGAGGAAGTCCGAAACACCTCTTTGTAGGGGTTGCGAACAGGAAGACGAGACAATAATTCATGGACTCTGTGAGTGCACTGCCATCTCGTCATTAAGAAAATCCGTGTTGAGAGAACGATTGCCTTCTATGGCCTACATTAGAGAGACTTCCCTGATCAACGTCACAAGAGAGGAGGTACAAGAGACCCAACATGGCCTAAGTGCTGTAACCTTTTTGCTACCCTCCCCTCAATTCCAGAATTCCAGACTGGAGATGAAGATAAACCCAAAGCTGACTCTTTGTTTTGTTATAAAATAGTCTCTAAAGAAGAAGGTCCACTTGGTGCACATTTTTACCAAATCTGTTTGGTTCTTCTTTGCTTTCTGCCATATCTTCACTGCCAAAGCTTCAAAACGCAATAAGATATCATATATATTCCCATATAGAATTCATGATCTTAGTCATATAATCTCCAATGTTGTCGACATATTTTATGTTTTTATTTTTCGAAGGCAACACAGTTGGATTGTTCTTGAGTCACTTAAGAGTTAGATCACAATGAATGGCAGAAGGTCAGACCGGAGAAGCCAGTTTCTTTTAAATTTTCGTGATAGGATCATATACACCAGATCTTGCGGTAGGTTCTTCATCTTGAATCCGTATTCTGTTGTGTGTTCTTCAACTATCGCAATTTTTTTTATGGTTAGCTGATACATGAAGCTCAACTCTTTATTTCATTTACACATATACAGTAAAGAAAATGAAGAAATTCATTAAACCGAGAAACACAGTCAAACAGTGGTGATGCTGAAAAGGTATGTTTAAATTATTTTTCTTAATCTAACTCAAATAACACTCAATTAATAGATGCTAAATTTAGAGCAGTCCCACAAAGCCCGCCTATAAAGAGCATCTCGATAAAGAAACCCCCCAAAACAAACAAACAACACGAGAAGCTACGGGGTCGAGCACAATAAGTTTTTTAACCCATTTATCTCCAATCTATAGTGGTAGCGAGACCAACTCACGGATATCTATTATCCGGGAGGCTTATCTGCCGTATTCAAATGATTTAAATCAAAGATTTCAATAGGAATCCAAACTTTAAATCTGAATATGAATCGCCTCGAATCTTATTGATGGTTCGCGCAGGTGTACCGACCTTTAGAAATACGTATCGGGGGGCACAAACTTCACTTTTCAGTTGCTCTCGAAGACGGGAACTAATTTCTTTGTTGGGGGATCCGGATGAAAACGAAAGTGAGGTGCGGCGTAGGTATATCAATTGATCTGTATGGGTCGTGGGGCGAGGTCGATGTTGTTTGAATTTGGGTAATACGATATCGGACCAGATGCGTAATATTGGGACATGCGGTGAAGGGTGGCGTTGGCGCCGTTCTTGAATATTTTAATGAGTTTTTATGCTTATACAGGGTGTTGACTCGATGACTGACGCTCATGAAAAACTTAAAGCCATTTCTATAGACGTAATATATAAGGAGTTGTCTAGGAGTTGTTCTTTTAGAATATTATTTACGGTGCATTTTTAAATCTAAAACTGTTGCGCTGCATTTCTAACGCTAACTGTAGGACCGTATTTGTGGCTGCAAAAATTTTTGTGGCGTTTTTAGGTACAGAAATCTTGAAGAATATTAAAAATAAAAGTCCTGATATTTTGTGTACCCGCTTTTGCTATTTAAATTCTCCTCAAATAATATAATAACTTTTAAAATGTGTTTGTATGACACACACATTATTTTGCTATTCTAACACCGAATTTTAACGAACAACAATCTTATATGCAGAACCATGTAAGCTAATGTGATAATATTTACATTTATAGTTAAAATTAAAACAATACGTATTTTGAAAGATTTCTTTACCTAAAAATTTGTTAATAGACCGTTTTCTACCGTTATAGACTCTATATTATTCAGTTCTCAAATGTCTAAAATTACTTGTATTTGTATAAAACACTATTTCTAGAATACGGCAGTGCAAGGAGCTGGTTTTAAAGTACGGCTCATTCCTTACTAAACACCCTGTATATCAAGAAAATTGTTGACTTTTATCATTGTAGACATTTCGCATTTTGCTTAACATGTTACTTAAATTTTATTGGCTCCATAGCTAACTTCAGACCTCATTATCTGCATCATTTGCTCGATGGTTTTCTGCCCCAACCTGGAGAGGAACCCGTTGAATTTTATAATTATTGCTGCCCTTATCGTCGACGTTAACATTTTGCATATTCATACAGCGAGAGAGTCTATGGATTATCGATTTCTTTTTGTAAGTCGAAAACCGTATTCTCAGGCATGTTCCGTCCTGCATCACTAGACACTGTTTATTACGCCCCATTAATTACCAAAACCAGTGGCGTAGACACCTCAGATGCGGAGTCGAAGCCTACTAGTACTTAAATCGACAACATTTTCAAATTTAAGAATTATGCATACATTAAAGCTTCATGGATCAAACTATGTTAAATGTATCTTAATACACCTTTTTGCTGTTCCATTATAAGTAAGATGCTCTGTATTTTTCATAAAATAATGCCTTCTGTCTTACGAATATACCGGGTTAACTATGACTGCAGTTTCAAAATTTCATAGGATAACCCTTTAGAAAGAGTCAAAAAACGAAGCCGCTTAATGAATTTCTTGAACAGAGCGTTTTTCAGAAAATAGATTAAAATTTTAATAGTTGTACTGAAAAAACACTTTTCACCATTGGTGTAGAAGCTTAAGAAGTTCAAGGGTGGAGAAGACCCATATTTATGCCACTGACTTCAATTCGTCAGAGAGAAATGATAAAAAAGACAACTATTATTTTTTCATCTTTCATCTTTTTCACAACTTCTCTAAATTATGAAATAGATGAAAAACGGTGCCTATATTGTAATTTTTCTTGTAAAATCCTTATATTTTCCCGAGAAAAAAATTATTGAAGTAGTATTTTCAACCTTTACATCGCTGGGCTATTGTAGTCTCGCCAGGCGATTCCGAATATTGAAATCTGATTAGTTATAGTATTAACGTTTTCGTCAGACGAGTGTTTATATTAGTTTTTGTCGTGTCAAAAATGGCTTACGAGCATAGCAAGTCGTTTTAATTTAAGATGAAGTGAAAATGCTTTGTAAAATGTGAATATGCGCCAAATACAGCTACTTTTACCGCGGTGTACAGTGAGTGCAAGTATAGTATTGCTTAATTATATTCTTACCATATATAGTGAGTCTTTAAATCCTTTGGACTTTTTTTGCACGGATATTTAAAAAATTAAGTATATTGCATAGAAGTAGACACTATTGATGATTTACAAAAACGTATAATTGCTGCCAATAATCTACGAGTTTAAAAAAGACAAAAACACATTTGTGTTAGTTTGTAGAAACTGGGAAAAACGGGCCCAAATGTTGTATCATCAGGTATATCAAATTATTTTATTAATTAATAATAATAATATCTCTACCCCTCATTCTAATCACAGGGATTAACCCAGAAGTCGGAGACTTGTGCGGGAGAGGGGGCGGCATATTATTATTAAGCAGGCTGCATTTGCGCCCAGGAACGACTTAGGTTGGTAGGCCCTAACCACTATTCAGTGCAGGAATGAGGGAAACATGGAAAACCTCATTAATTAGGGGGGTAGTCAAATATCAACCGGTATCAATCTCTCACATTGATCCAAGCTAACATTCTTTCACCCTATTATGCCCGCAGAGAGGGTGCCAACCCTCTCTACGAATATAGCTTATATACGGTCTACCGGCAGCGAGACGCGAACCCACACCAATCTAGTGACCTCGATTCAAGTAGTGACACCTTAAACCGCGCGACCACTGACCGATCCAATTAAAACCACAAATTAATTAATAATAACAATAGAGACCAATGCAGTCGAATATTTTAATAATCATAAATTTAATGATAAAAACAAGTTATAAGAGATCAGATATTTTCCAATATAAAAATTATTTTCTTTATATTAGAAAATCGAATTAGGCCCTGTTAAGTGTCTCGGATTCCCGAACTTTACACGTCGTAAGACAATAATTACAATCCGATAATCGATCTGTATCACTATATACAAAAATATTTACGTGCGACAGCACCTGGAGTTTGTAATTTTTGACCAGACAGTATCACATGGGTCAAGAGGTTAATCGGTCTATATCAACTTTTTAATACACCGAGGCATCAGTCAAGTGTCAAAAACCAATCAGATTTGACAAAGACGGATATTGCTTTACTTGCGGCGTACATTTAGTGAATATATTAAAGTCATTAAAGCTTGAGGAATAGACGTATTAACGTTTTCTTTTTTAATATTTATACGATTTACATTTAATTGCTATGTAGATATTTATACGAGTTATAAAATTATCTATTTAATGATATGTTGTGTGCCATTAATATGGAAATTACGTTTTTAATTAACATTAATAGAACAACTGTCTGTACCATTACCAACAAGGTTCATAATTAATTGAACAAATGAGAATATTCCAATTTTTTACAGAAGGAAGTCCATAGTATATTCGTTTAGTAATATCCTTATACTTTATACAGGGCGAACCTTATATAAGTACAAATATTTTAACTGCAGGTGTAGTTCGTCATATAGATGAGTCTACTGAGTCATTTTTAATGTATTAAACAAAGATGGCTTAGTCTTACGACACGATCCGGTCAAGGATTATTAAAGATTCTGCGGAAGGTTGTGGTGTCGTAGGCACAGGTGTCACAGGACGGGCGGTGGGCAGTAGGCACAATGTCTTGTAGGGACACCGGTGTAGAGACTATGTTAAGGTACAAGTGAAAATAAAGCATGCAATATTTGTGGTAAGGCAATGCCTAACGTATCTGTTTTCAGAGTTGCGACACTAACGTATCAAACGTATTTAAATAGTTTTTCTTTTAAGTGTCTTGTGTATCTAATTAATATTTTTGCTGAAATACTGTGTAACTAAATAAAATATAGTGCAATATTCAAGCAGTGAATGGAGTGCAGTGATAGTGATAATCTGATAATGATAGTATTATAAATCACTACGTACAATCGTTTGCAATAATAATAACACTCTCTTAAAACAGTTTTTGAACTTCTGGAAGTTCTGAATAGAAATATCATTAAATCTATCTTGGTAAGTGAAACAACTAATAACTAATGTTAAAAATTTAAAGCAGATTTCAATATGAATACGTCAGAAGTTCAAAATAAATTGCAAAATTCATTTTAGTGAGTGTCATTAATATTGCAAACGATAGTACATAAACATACTTGTTTGGTAAGGTATAGGAATGGCAAAGGGGAGGAGGTGGCCACAAACATTTTTATAAACATATTTCAATCACTCTTTGACATGCTGTGAAATACACATCTAATCTACACGATATCATGACATATAAAAGCTTTAATATTAGAATGGGTCAACAGTCCTCAACAAGTTTTCTATTGAAAAATCACAAACTGAATAATACTATGCTGAATAATAGTTCGATATATTATAAAAAAAATAATATTATTTTAAGTTTTATGTGTTTAAGAAGAACAGAAAGGTAAATATATATAAAAACGTTACATTATAATTAATACGAATAATATATAAAATTTATTTTTTATTTATATTTTGGAAAAAAATATGAGAAAACTAATTCATCCAGCACATTCGCCTTCAAACTCGAATATTGGTGAACTACATATCCAACCGTCGAGAAGCCCTCCCCGATTTTACACTTGTAGGTAAAATTGATAATAAAAAAATCGTAGGATACACCATTTTTATATAATTCTGTTTCTTTGGTTAGAGTAGAAAATAACAAAACTTTCTTATTTGTGCTTGAACTTGGCTGATATGGCTACACAGACTCAGACCTTGCTTTTATGTACTGAACAAAGCCGTATTAAAAATATCTATTAGACTGTAAATCAGTTATTACTTTGTAAAAATGTGATCAATTTTTTTACCTGGTCACTAAATTAAATATAATATCTGTGTATTAATTAATTATTCTGTGGCCTCATATTTCACATTACTCCACAACGTATCTAAAAAAATGACAAGGTCAAATTTTTGGGTCTGAAAATTAGTAGAATCCCGGGATCTTGAAATTTCGGGATGCCGGGATTGACAGCCCTAGTCGATTCTTACGCGAAACATCCTATACCTATTTTGAAGAAGTTTCCCATCGGAAACGAAACGTCAATCGATGATTATTCTTTTGATTATTTAAATAAAAAGAACTTCGTCCCGATAAGACCCAAGTTTTTCGTATTACGATTTTTTACAGTTCATCTACATTTCAGCGGCGTTTATATGACCCCATGTTACACCCCTGAAAATCACGAGCTACCTAGCCGATCCGCCAACAAATCTCTCCCGGAGAAAGGGTGAGACGGGGGTCCGTGGGCACGTGGGGCACCTATCACAATTCGCCAATGACACCAGACAAATGACCTGGACTTGTCTAATTGATGATCAGTTTGTCATATCTGGAGTGGGATGCATGTTTCCCGAGTGTTAAAGACTGAAGCGGCCGGGTGGTCGTCTCCCGTCAAACGATGGGACCCAGTGGCGGCGCGGACGGGGGCCGTCTTCGACAAGTCAAATTCGAAATCACATATTTTTTGTGACAAACCGTATTCATCGACCGTTTCAAAACGTATTCAATGGTGACGTCATCAAATATTTATTTCTCTGACATCGTATTCACACTTTTTGATTATCGTTTAGAATTTATTTATAAAACCTATACTAGATTTGGATTAAAATAGAACGGTTATTAGTGGTAGAAATTATTAACAATATATTTCCTCATGTTTTTGTACATATATTTTGAAATTGTGTGAAATCTACAATGAAAATATGGAACTGATTTTAGCAACTGCAAACCAACAACAAATATCTATCTACTTGTTCGTAAACGAGTGGCAGGTTTAATGAAATTTTGATAGAAAAGTAACTGAAATATGCTTTTTTATGTAATTAAGTGCATACAATAATACATTAACAACTCCTTTTTAAATAAACAAGAATAAGAAGTATACAAATATCAATCATTAATATAAAAATTTAAACCACACCGATTGTAAAATCTCTACTGTTTAGGCAATTGCTCCATAGACCATTAGCAAAGCTTCTAAAGAATTCAAACCGGGCTCAGTGGACGTTTTAAACACGGTTGAAAAAGCGACCCGTGTGACGTTATTGTTTCAACGCAAAAATATAGTGTTTTGAACTGATTTGAACACATTTCATAGCAAAAAACAGCTCTAGTCAATGGATATTACATAAACGCTTATTAAAAATCTCTTTTTGGTTTCAGATCGCCGTATTTCTCGTCGTAGAATGATCAAATTTGTGGTGTTTTTAGGTACAGAAATCACGAAAAATAAAACACGTACAGCAAAATGCTAAAAATAAAATTCTTGATGTTTTGTTTATCTACTTTTACTATATAAATTCTCCTCAATTAAAATAATAACTTTCAAAACGCTTTTGTGAGACATTTTGCTATTCTATCATACTTATAAACAAAAGTGAACATATATCTTATATGCAAAACTGTAAGTTTATATTATAGCAATATTTACATCTATAGTTAAATTTAATATAATACGTATTTTGAAAGATTTCTGTATTTAAAAATATTCGCAGATGGCATGAGATAACGTTCCTGTTATTTGTCAAGCTCTATATTATTCAGTTCTTAAATGTCTCAAATTACTTGTAGTTGTAGACAATATTATTTCAATAGTCCGGCGCCTTTAAAGAGGGTAACAAAATCAAAGAAAGGATTAAGAAATGAGTTTATACCGGATGATTCCTAACCTATACGCATAAATTAACTGCGTTTTCTAGATATCAAAAGAAAATGAAAAGCCTGCAAGCCTGTAGCCTAAAACGTTTCGTTTTCAACATAAAGAGTGTGAAAGGTTAGCTCTTGATGACGGTTTTTAATTAGTTTTCCCAAACGAGTTGAGATGAAATAACAGAGTTGGTTATTAAATGAAAGCAAATAAACATATTGACATATATCAATACATATATGTATGGAAGTTTTTATAAAGAATAAATTTCACCTCTTAATTATTCTTCCGAAACTAAAAATTTTACTACAAGTTTTCACTATTCGTTATATTTGTCCTCAGCTGTAATTTCCCAATTTTATGCCTATAGGTTAAAAATCACCTTGCAAATTAATCAAAGTTTAGATAATACTGCAAATACGCCGAAATATTTCTAGGAAGAGCTAAACCATCTAAATAGGGCAATTTTGAAACTGAAGTATTAATTTTAACTGATAGCGGTAGGCACTAAATTAAATCATTTTAATTGCTTTCATAAATGTTTTATTAATAACGGAGATTACCAAGTTTAAAATCTTTGCAAATTTTGAAGCTGACTCTGTAGCCCTAACATGTCAAGGAACTTTATTTAACGATACGTTGTTTTTTGCATATCACTTGTTTTTCGAATAAGTAGGTATATACCAAAATTACTACCTCACCTTTAAAATGACCCTGTATAGATATTAAAAGGAGTTTGATTTGTACAATACTTAACAAGTTCATACTAAAAATATTGTAGTTGATGACAATTGCTTTTTTAGCGCTAAATTTCAAAATACCTTACTTTTCGACAAAATTGTCTAGAACAAAAGCTGTTTTTATATTAATTCTTCTGAACGTATTCGCAAACATCGTGCAATTTGCCCATTAATAGTTTGTCAAGGTATTGGATTGTACTGTGTTATATATTTTCCTTGAAACCCTCATCACTACGGATTATGATTTTAATAATTTCAAAAACGCCTGCTTAGGTACAGGATATACAAATTTGATTTAAACAAATCTAAAATATTTAACAATCATTTAGAGTTAGTTAGGTAATTTTATCCTTATTTGAAATTGAAAATCAAGTGAAGTGGTGTAAGAAATATTTATTTAATTTGATCCGGAAATGCACTATGATCTGCAGTACCTGATTTTATTTGTTACTTTCAATGTCAAAAGATGTATAAGATATTTTGGAAAAATTTATATGTCCGCCACTGCTCCCAGAACCAGATATTATCATTGGAACGGCGTTTACACCCACACCTTGTTCATTGTATCTGCTGGAGATATTCCTTGTCTTTCTAACAATAATCCATCGTTAGTCATATGTTTCGGTATATTATGATCATGGTGATATTAGCATCCATCCCAAGAATGGTTACGGGTGCGATATACGCAGAGAGAGACAAAGAGAACCTTAATAGGTCTTGGATATCTTGATTTATTTATACCTTTGCCTCCGATCAGGTCCCGTTGGATTAATCGTACAAGAGATTGTGTAAATAATAGATGTTTTTGGTTATCAGCAAACCTCAAGTTGTAATTGATGATAGGACTCGGAATTGATTCTTAAATTTTTTATGTGACTTTAAACATATCAGGCTAAGTGCAATTAATTCCAGCATTTGTTAGCTTTACTCAAAAATTGTATACAGGGAGATTCATAGCCCATGTCAAAATATTAAGAAGAAGACAACAGGACAAAGTCAGGGTTGTTACAGAAATAATTTTTTTAAATTCTCCCACTACTTCAGTTTTCAAAATTCCTTCTTTCAGTTTCCAGTCTTTACAGCCGACGGGGTTTGAAAGAAATAAAAAATAAAATAAAAATTTGATAAAACAATGCATATCTACTACAGTGTTAAAAAATGAGAACGCTACATTTTGAGAAAATTGAACTTGCACTTAAAGGGACTTTGCAGGATAACTTTATATATGTGTGCTGCCTGCCCCTTGACGGATTTACTCAAACTTTCTGTAGAAGCCAGCACTAAAAAACTGAAATTTCCCAGAAGGTTATGTCTCAAAAACATTTTTTATGGGACTTATGGGGGTTTTATAAAATACGTTTTTTTCCTCTCTAGACCTGCTGCTCCGCAATAAAAAAATTGGTAACGGTTTTTTTATTTGATATACTGCAGATACTAGCGCCATGTTCTACTCAAAAATGTTTGATTTTGTCATTACTATTGCTATAAACTTAGTAAGAATCACTGCCTATTCTAGTGCCTAACTCTGATTAGAAAAGGTCAAAATATCTGAAAAATAAAGCTTTCTAGTGAATTTCTTCAAGAGCACATTTTCTCAAAAAATATAACAAAATTTTAATATTTGTATTCAAAAAATACTTTCCGCCATTGGCGTAGAAGCTTAGGGGTTCAAGATTGAAGAAAACCCACACCTACGCCACTGGCTTTAGTTCAAAAGAGTTCAAGAGTCAAATATTTTATTATGATTACTGTGTACCAAATCTGAAAGAAAAATGTTGTTGTTCAGTAGAGAAAACAATAAAATTAAATATATTATTTAAAAGTTGAACACCCTGTATCAGAAAAACCGAGTGTCATAAAGATATGTTATAGGAAAGACAGCTATTATTTTTTAAGTTTATGTTAAAAATGAAAAACCGGGAACACCTTCCTTATTTGCGCTCCAACTGTTTTAAACTATGAAATATCCTTTCTCAATCAGTTTGAGAATTTTACATCTTATAATAGAAAAATCAAAGATTTTGGTGGTAGAAAATGGTGATGGCAGTATATTCCATAAAAAAATTCCAAAAACTTTTGATTTTTTTACATTTCTTTTTTAAAATAATTTGAACAATTTTTTACAGTGTTGCCCTATCAAATTCCATTAATTATTTTGGGCATCAGATCGGACAAGCAGTTCTAGAGCAAAAAAAATAATTTTTCATAAACGCGCCTCATAACTCTTTCTGAGATCTTTAGAGACATAACTTTTTGATAAATATAATCTTAACATTATTGCTGACTTCTACAGAAAAGCAGAAGTAAATCAGCAAGGGGCCAGCACATACATAAACCCTTTGTCCATAAGTTAATAAAACGAATTATTAAATTTTGTCAAATTGTTTTCATTATATCAAAAATTAAGAACAAAATATTTATTTTATATATTTTTACTAGCCTTAACTGTCCAAGTTATCAAATTTAAAAAAGCAGTTTCCTAAGAAAATTAGGTATCCTTAACTAGTTCAAAGTTCAAATGAAAATTGTGTCATATTTGCAACATGCCTTTAAAATTGTATTAGCGTGTAAAAAGTTGTATTTAAGTAGATCTTACGAGGCAGAAAAATACATAAATAGAAATCTTAAATTTCTTTCAAATATGTATGTTACGGCTAAAGTATAAATTTGGCTAGGGTATAAACTAGCCGGCTAATATACGACTTAACCTCTTGTTTCCATCTTTTAAGGACACCAAAAATGGTAATGCATTTTTAGTATCTTTATATCTATCCCCTCAATATGCTCTAGCCATCTTAACCTTCCTTCGTTCTTTTGATCTATTCTTTTTTCCCAAACATTTTTCTCTCCCACACTTCCTGTCTTGTTTGATCTGCTTTATTCAACGTCCGTGTTTCACTGACGTACGTCACTACTAGTCTTACTGCCTTGCATAGTCTTATCCTCTTCTTTGCATAGAAATATTTTTATTTCTCAGTATTTTGTGTAGTGTTCCTACCGAGGTACATCTACAAAAACTTGTGCATTTGAAATTCTTCTATTACGGAAGCGTGTTCGGTACTCTCGAACTGACGTTTTGGAATTTCCTTCACAGAAACCAGAAACATAATGTATATCGGCATATTCAGCATTTGTAAACGTTCTAGGCATTTTTTCATAACACTAAAAATGCTCTTTAAATAATACTTTTGACAATGATTTTCACAAACGTCAGTTTATACAAATCACTGAGTTTTGTTTTCATGGGTTGCTATAACGTTAAATGAAATTTACGCGGCTGGTGCGCTACACTGTCACTAATTTATTTGAATATCTCAGAAACAAGACTAAACTTTAAAAAAAAACAAGAGACAAAACAGTTTCGAAATTAATGAGGTCAAAGTATTGTGTAGATGTTTTATTGAAATTATTTTTTTTTGTAGTTTTGAAATAAAGTAAGAGAGTACAAAATATACTTCTAAGAGGGGTAGGTAGTACAAACTTAAGAAGCTTATGTAAGATCATAATGAGTGTTTGTGTTTCGAGTTTCACTTAAATCGGATAAGTGGTTCAAAAGTTATGAGGAAAAACGAGAAAAAAATTCCTACTTCAACGCCCTCTATCTCGGAAATGATGCGTTTTAGAAAATAAGTTTATATCTCAAATGAACATTATTTTAACCTGTTCTATCGATTCCTGAAGTTATCGAGATTAAACTTGAATCGCCCTGTATAAAAACAATTTTTATCCACAATCACCTTATAATCGGACTTTTATTAATTAATAACATTTACAGTAACAGACATTTCGTTTTTTGTGTTATTCAACTTTTTGCCCCTTAATTACAACTCATGTAGCATTGTTGCTTCATTTTCGGAACGCATAACATTTGCCGAAGTTTGTGAAGAATTTGTACAAGTTAGGTCTCTATGTCTCTTCTTGTAAAGAACAGCTATATTTTCCTTGGATTTTCCTCGCAATATCAAGTTTTTTAGATATGAACTCCTCAAAATAACTATCTGCTACATCAGTTTAATGGTTTAAGATCAGCACATTTATTGTTGAAGAGCGCTTCAAGCAATGACCAGTATATCCTTCTGGATTTGCGATATTCAGGAATAAGTCAAGTATTGAGGGTACCTTCGTCAAAGTGTCGATTCCAACAGACTGAGAAGTACATTTTTGATTGATGTATCATCAAAAATCTGTCTTGTGTTAAGTGAGTTGGGCGCAGAGAAATATATATTCTGCATATTTCAACAGCATTTACGAAAAATCCTTCTTCTTTAATTGTAAATTTTCTTGAAATGCCCCTCTCTGTGTTAGATACTGAAACAAGTAGGTAATTGCCAACGTCCTATACGTCAGTAATTTTCAAATTTATCAATTCGCTGCATCGACAGGCACCAGAAACCTCCATTATCAATGCAATTTAATATAATTCAAGGTTCACTATATACCTAACAACATGTAAAAGGTAAAGAAATAATACTTTAATCATTAAATATTCTTTATCGGAAACCTCAGTCAAAAATTCTTCAATATGTGCTCTTCCTAATGCTGCAGCTTATTTTTGTTTTGTATTCTCTCGATTCACTTTTTTTATTAAATTCCAATAATTCTGACTCCACAAATATGATTGCATTCGCCTTTTATTCACTTAAAAATATTAAACATTCTTGGGTGGATGAAATGTCACTTAAAACACGTCTACAATAAGTAACTATTTTCTGTGATCAAATTGAAAATAAGAAGAATCTATTAAGACAGGTGCATTGAACTTTCGTTTATTTAGGAAGAACAGCGCAGATATAAACTTTTCCAGTAAACGAGGAAGTCACAATTAAATTTTATTAACTGATACACATTTCTTTAAATTTTGGCACCCACGGTTTCCCGTCGTTTGGGACAAAGTGTTAAACCAACTTTTACCACGTTCATTATACCCTCATTCAGCTGAAACTACACCGTCACAGTTTCGCTTTGCGATAAGAAACAGCCATGTGCCGATTTTTCAACAAAAGAAACGTAAACAAACCGAAAACCATCACGGTCCTGTCGTTCAAAATCGTTAATCATAATTTTTAATGGTCAATAATCAACTATTGACTACAAAATTGAACCGCACGGTCATTCTGCTACTTTTTTTTTACCTCAGTAAGCTCTAATAGAGCGAATAATATGGAAACTTGTTTCGAAGAATAGTTTCAGACATCTGTATTTACTTGATAGTTAGTAAAGGTAAGAAAACATAAAAAACCGACATGGAAACAAATGAATAAAGGAAACATGATTTATTATGCATTGCAAACTGTCACTGACCGACTCGTGACTTTTGATGTGTATTATTCATATAAAAACAAACAGATTTTGTTATATTCATCAGCTGTTACTAGACTCAGTCGTCAAATGCATAACAAAAAATATACCATAATTTACAGGGTGTCTCGAAAATACGTGTACAACACTTGATCACACGCTCCCGGATTTCAAAAAGATTAATTGACGTTAACTAGTCAAAATTGCTTCCCTTAGTCGCTGGAGAGCTTTTCTAATTTTTACCAGATTTTAATGATTTCAGGTGTATACTGACATCATATGTAATCATACCTTCCAATAATAGGTAAATATTGGGAGTAAGCATTTTAAAAGTAAATAAAAATAATTAATAAAAGATGAGGAAAAATACCGTTTTGTACTTATTACATGTAATGTACATTTTAAAAACTAACTGGAAAAGGTATTTTCTCTGCTAACATGTCAGGAGATCTTTAGCCACTGCGTTCTCCAGATTTAATTATATGACTTCTTTTTGTGTAATCCTCTTAAAGCAGTGTTTATAAAAATATTTTTATTAAATTTCCAAATTCGGCCAGTTAAACAATAAAAATATCTGTGTTCATAACGATGTTCCATATTGAAGATGGTTAACCCATATGAGTAGTAGATAGATAGGGTTATAAACAAAAGTCCAAATCTCATAAACTCCTCTAATTTATTTTGACTACCGGTTTCGTAGTACATGACTACATCTTCAGGTCTCCAAGGAATTTTAATTAAACAAGAGTTGTCATACGTTAGTATTTGATGGTTTTTTGACTTTTTTAAGTAAGTATATTTTCTGATATATCATAGCAAGCGTTGCCTTTATTTTTCTTCCAAATATCTCAAGTGGTTTAGAAACTAACAATTTTAAATGTTTTTTTTTTTTAAGACGTTGTGGCTACAAAATGATAGATTTAGGAGTTATAATTGTTTAAACATTCTATTACATCAATTTTAGCACATAAAATGTCTCTGAATTTTTTGTATCATTAAAGAAGCTAAAAAATTCCCTGCATGGGTACGTAAATTTGGCCAACCAGTTGCTGTTACACGCGTAATACTGGATATATATTATTCAGCATGACCATAGGTGAAACAAATTCTCGGATGCACAGGAATGTGTTTCGAATCGCCTACTAGACATTAGGCCACATTAAAGGCATATCTGTGGGCAGATATAAAAATCTAGATCACCGGGGGTCGATCTGGAGGATAAGCTATCGCTTTCAGGATAAGGTAAAACAGTAGGTAGGTTACCTATATCTTGATATAGGTATGTAGTCAGCGGGAGGTACCAACTACCAATGTTGTGGTCGTCCCCCTGTCATTCGGCTGGATATCAGTTCCATGGACGGTGTCTCACCCGAAGGAATTCTTTGAATCGAAAATTAAATTAAATGTAATATTAAATTAATATGGCATCATCGTTCACTATCCTATTGTACTGTTAAAATTTTATAAATTTTGATGTGAGATATACAGAGTGTACCGCATAAGAATCGACACAAAGCTAGTGCATGTAGGGGGTTCCAAAATATTGCAATTTAACCAAATATACGTATAAACAAAATTGCACACAGGCGGAGTTACAGGCCTTCAAAGTGGGACCAAATATTTTACTCAACTCTTCGAATTTTAAGTTTCCAAATAAATGGATATGATGAGGAAATAATTGTACTCAAAGTTGGCCAACCCGATTGCAAGACCGCAATAAATGTAACTATTTTCTTTGGACAACATTGAAGGATTTAGTGAATTGAATCCAGAGAAAATTTGTGGAATCGTATTGTGAATAAATGCAACGTTATAAGAAGCAGTCATTATTTAAATCATTATTTATTAGATAGAGTAATTTTCAATTTTCATCGAAGACACTATTAGAATCTTGTTTTAATTAACGCATTTTTTATTGAAAACTTTACTACATAGTTCTGCATTTTTTACTGTATTAGAAAGATATTTTAAGCTACTATAAATCAAATCTCCTACAATTCCTATCAATGAAGTCATATGTATCTTCTCTGATACCAAACATCTAGGTATGCTAATGAACAATTCCACAGACAAAGCTCTGTTCAATTATCTAAAGAAGACTAGAATACTAACCTGGTTTAATAAAAACACTCTATAAATATCTAATTTCACTTTTGACAGTGGGAACTCGAAAATTCAACCACAATAGATCAGATCTGACCTAATTCCGCATTTTTTAGGATTGCTTCTTCAGGTGACCTCCTTTAAATATCTAGCAATATAGCAAATATCTAACTATAAAAATTATTATTTAAATTAAACATGACAATACCTACTTGAATAATGTTTACCCCTTATGTAAAAGTTTTTATATATTTTTAAATTACCTTTCTAATACAGTAAAAAATGTTCTTTAGTTTTTTTGGGTTTTTTGCCACACTTCTGAAAAAATAATAGAGATTAATTAAATAAGCCCTTGCGCCAAACGGAACAGTCAAGGGTTATTTTTGAAACTATGTTTGCCTAACCAAAAAATCTCACACTGAAAAAGCAGATAATTAAAAAATAACAAAAATCACATCACTATCGCGCACTTCCGTGTTATTGACGTTTCGAAAACCTCTCTGTTTTCGTTCTCAAAATCGTATTAAAAATGTTAAACGTATGTCAAGTTTGACAGTTTAAAATTTATTTATCTGCTTCCATAGAGATGTTAAATGATTTTTATTTTATTGTTACTTACTTCTTCTTGATACAACTGTAGCCAACAAGGATCGATGTTCACTGAACAGTTTGACACACACTTATCTCCGTTCAACAAAATAATCGCGGTCTCTTTTAATTTTCTTTTTGTTGTGTTATCTTCCTTCTCTAAAATTTTTGCCGAACCCCATTGAATTAAATGACCGTTTTCCCAAGCGTGTTCGCAAATTTATGTAATTTTTATGTTCCTCAACTCTAATATTCATAGGCCGAGACGTTTCTCCAACATAGTGTTTATTGCATTCACAAGGTATGCTGTAGATGCAATTTTTGAATTTGTATATCATTTTTGGACGCGTTTTAGACAAAAATGATCGCAAAGTATTAGTTGTCTGAAAAACTGTTCGAATATTAAATTTATTACCGATTCTTCTTAACTTTTCTGATAATATAGGAATGTATGGAATTTTTATTGTATGATTAATTTCTTTTATTTGTCTTACAGTGTTCGTTTTATCTGTAATATTTTTTAATGTTCTATCAACAAAATTTAGAGGGTATTCATTATTTATTAATACATTTTTAATAAATTTTATTTCGTTATTAAAAATATCATTGTTTGATGAAATTAATTTTGCTCTATCATATAAACATTTAACAACACCTTTCTTAATATCGATGTGATGGTTAGATCTAAAATTTAAATATCTATTGGTGTGAGTTTGTTTTCTATAAACACTTGTTTCTACAGAATTATCGTGTTTTTAATTAAAACATCTAAAAATGGTAGCATATTATTATTTTCTATTTCCAAAGTAAATTTTATTGTTGGTTCTTTATTGTTAATATCATTTAAAAATTCATTTAATTCTGTAACAGTAAAAGGCCAAATTGCAAAAATATCATCTACATATCTCCACCAGATAGTTTTTATTTATATTTTGAATACAATTTTCTTCAAAAAAATCCATAAAAATGTTACTTAAAATTGGTGATAATGATGAGCCCATTGCCATTCCGAAATTTTGTTGATAAAATTCATTGTTTAGTTGAAAATATGTTGTTTTTATACATAGACTTAGTAATTCCATTATACATCCTACATTTAATTTTGTTCTGTTTGCCAAATTGATATCATTTTCCAGTTTATTTTTAATGATATTCAATGTTTTGTCTACTGGTACGTTAGTGAATAAACTAACTACGTCAAAACTCACCATTAAATGATTATTATTAAACTTATTTGAGGAAGAAATCTTTTCTAAAAGATGTTTGCTATTTTTAATATAAGAATCGGATTGTCCAAATAAAGGTTTAATAATCTGTAACAAATATTTTGCTAATTTGTTGCAAGGTGAATTTATAGAACTAACTATTGGTCTTAGAGGTACATCACGTTTATGAATCTTTGGTAAACCATAAAAATGTGGTGGTTTACTATAATGTGGGTTTAAAATTTTTCTTTCAATATCTGAAAATTCTCTTTTGTATTTATATAATGTTCTATAAATTTTGTTTTCAATAGATTTAGTTGGGTCTTTGTTTAATTTTGTATAATTTCCGTCATTAATTAAACTATTTATTTTTTCATCATAAGTTGTTGTATCTAATATAACTGTGGCATTACCTTTATCGGCTGGTAAAATTTTAATATTATTATCATTTTTAAGTGATGATATAGATTTCCTCTCCTCTAATGATAAATTACTTTTAATTACATTAAAAAAAAAAAAATTTAATTAATATTAACAATAAAGAACCAACAATAAAATTTACTTTGGAAATAGAAAATAATAATATGCTACCATTTTTAGATGTTTACATTAAAAACACGATAATTCTGTAGAAACAAGTGTTTATAGAAAACAAACTCACACCAATAGATATTTAAATTTTAGATCTAACCATCACATCGATATTAAGAAAGGTGTTGTTAAATGTTTATATGATAGAGCAAAATTAATTTCATCAAACAATGATATTTTTAATAACGAAATAAAATTTATTAAAAATGTATTAATAAATAATGAATACCCTCTAAATTTTGTTGATAGAACATTAAAAAATATTACAGATAAAACGAACACTGTAAGACAAATAAAAGAAATTAATCATACAATAAAAATTCCATACATTCCTATATTATCAGAAAAGTTAAGAAGAATCGGTAATAAATTTAATATTCGAACAGTTTTTCAGACAACTAATACTTTGCGATCATTTTTGTCTAAAACGCGTCCAAAAAATGATATACAAAATTCAAAAAATTGCATCTACAGCATACCTTGTGAATGCAATAAACACTATGTTGGAGAAACGTCTCGGCCTATGAATGTTAGAGTTGAGGAACATAAAAATTACATAAAAAGACGGGAATTTGAAAAATCCAAAATTTGCGAACACGCTTGGGAAAACGGTCATTTAATTCAATGGGGTTCGGCAAAAATTTTAGAGAAGGAAGATAACACAACAAAAAGAAAATTAAAAGAGACCGCGATTATTTTGTTGAACGGAGATAAGTGTGTGTCAAACTGTTCAGTGAACATCGATCCTTGTTGGCTACAGTTGTATCAAGAAGAAGTAAGTAACAATAAAATAAAAATCATTTAACATCTCTATGGAAGCAGATAAATAAATTTTAAACTGTCAAACTTGACATACGTTTAACATTTTAATACGATTTTGAGAACGAAAACACAGAGGTTTTCGAAACGTCAATAACACGGAAGTGCGCGATAGTGATGTGATTTTTGTTATTTTTTACTTATCTGCTTTTTCAGTGTGAGATTTTTTGGTTAGGCAAACATAGTTTCAAAAATAACCCTTGACTGTTCCGTTTGGCGCAAGGGCTTATTTAATTAATCTCTATTATTTTTTCAGAAGTGTGGCAAAAACCCAAAAAAACTAAAGAAAAGCTAAAACTATGCTACAAATAAATAGCTTTAGACAATACAGTAAAAAATGTTACAAATAAAGAATATATGGGTAGATATTGTGGGTGTAATTCAACGTTGGTTGGGGCTTTAGTCCACAGAGTAGTTAGTTTCACACAATATTATTAATACCTAAAAATATATCAAAAATAGTTCTGCATGTAAGACTGTTCACTCTTGTTTAAAGGTACGTGAAAACAATAGTTAAAATGTGAGGTTAGATAGCAAAATAATGTGTATCTTATTAACACTTTTTAAAAGTTTTTGTTTGAGGAACAGTAACAAAGAATAAACAATACATCAAGATTTTATTATTCATTTTACATGTTTTCGTTTTTAAAATTTTTATACCAAAAAATAGCAGAAATTTGTTTATTTTACGGCGAGAAATACGGCGACCTTAATTACAGAAACTGTTCTCATTGTACCTCTCGCATTTAATGGTAGGTAAGTTATATTTGGTTACAATAAATAATTGAATTAATTTTATTAAACCATATATTTACAACAAATTGACAATTCATTGGTCCTATTTAAGTAAAATTGATAAAAGCAAGAATATTTGTTCAATATATCTATTTGTTATTAAAGGCGTCATATTATTAAAATAGTTTTTTTTACAAATACAAGTTTTTTAAAATTTAAGAACTGAATAGTATAGTGTTTAGCAACTAACAGTAATATTATCTCATGCCACTTGCTAATATTGAGAGGAATATATAACGGCTGAAATCGGTCTAATCAACAAATTTTTAGGTGCAGAAATCTTTCAAAATACGAATTATTTAAAATTCAACTGTAGATGTAAATATTGTTATAACATAAAATTACATGGTTCTGCATATGATTGTTCACTTTTGTTTATAAGTATGTGAAAATGATTGTTAAAATCTAGGGTTGGAATAGCAAAATAATATTGTCATACAAATGCATTTTAAAAGTTATTATATTATTTGATGTGGAAAAAAAACATCAATAATTTTATTTTGCTTTGTGTTTAATTTTTCGAGATTTCTGTACTTAAAACACACCATATTGATCATTTTACGGCGAGAAATATGGGACCTTAAGAGCCCCGTATTCTTGCAATAGTGTTTTCCACAAATAATAATTTTAGACTTTTAAGAACTGATTAATATAGAACTTAGCAAATAACAAGAATGTACCGCATGCCACCTGCCAATATTCAAAGGTACCGAAGTAACACGAATATATAACGACAGAAAGCGGTCTAACCTACAGAAATCTTAAAATAATATTTTGTCCAAGTTTGATTTAAATAAAATAATAGATTTTCCTGTCACATCATACATGGCATATTAAAGTCGACATGTTTCGAAATCAAGTAAATATTAGAATAATATTACAATAGATTTTACGATCTTTCAGAAAAACCACATTTCCACGTTCCACGAATCAAAAATATTGTAACCTCGAAATTGGGTTAGCGTGGAACACTTCACGTTGACAAACAAACTTTATTGTCACTCTTGATTATACAAGAATTATCCTTCGAACAAATTTTACAACTGTCAACTCTTTACTTTGACGTTTGTCAATCGCCTTCGACTGCTCAATACAAACTGACGTAACGGCGGAATTGATATGCTTATATAGATTTTTAGAGTTCTCGAAGTTTCTGCGATCTCGAGAACGTGTCGAGAAACAAACAGAATATAGCTTGGAATATCCCGAGAAATGTCTAAATAAAGGTAATACAAAAATTATAAATTCGAACGCAAACAAGATCATAATTAACAAACTAAAAGGTAGGTAAGCTTCCATAACAATATTTTTTATCGCCATGCCATCTACACAGAAAGATTTGAACTAATAATTTTAACTGTAATTTGAAGCTATTCGAGGGTCCTAACAACTCCAATATGTGGAACTAAAATTTCTTCATTTCCGAGATATTGGCAGCGGGAGTGTTAAATGGCACACCCTGTATATTCGTTTTACTTCAGTAGCTTTGAATATTCGCAGGTGACATGAGCTAACATTCCTGTTATTTGTTAAACTCTATATTATTCAGTTCCTTAAATGTCTAAAATTACTTGTATATGTAGAAAACACTATTTCAAGAATACGGCGCCCTTAAAGATTCCTTTTCGTCGACGTCGTCCAGATCAGCGCGGGGCAATCGAGCCGGGCCTCTTTGACACCGTGGGCCGGTGGGCTGTCAGTCAGTCATTTCGATCCCACATCAAACGTCTCACACGCCGCTTATATTCGCTTCATTTCATTCGTCCGGATTTTTTTTATCCCCATGCGATGTTTAGCGTTCTGTATCTCGTACCGTATCAATATGAAACGTTGACTGACACGTTTAATATTGAGAAACACAAAACGTATTATTAGCCATCTCGGTATTAATATTTAATACATATTTATTAGTTTCTGAAGACGCAACGCTTCAGGAGGATCCGCTGCGCCTTCGGGTGGAATAATTTTAATTGTCTGGACGAGGCAGGACGCACACACACACACTCGGAGAAAAAAAAAGAGGTGAAATGGTCTGATAATTCGACGGTAATTATCGGTACGTAAGGTGTGCTCGCTGGGGGATAATGAAATGTTATTAATTTATTCCGGACCAGAACAAAGCAAGAAGGTGCACTGGAAGTTAACAAAACAATCGTATATTGAATGTTTTTTTCTTCTTCTCGAGTTATTCAATTTATTGCTCTTAGCCAGACTCCCAAGCGCATCTATCTATTGTAACCACGGACAGTTTATTTTTAAATTAATCAGTTTGATTTTACCACTTTAAGTTTTCAAATTTAAAAATGATCTAATTTATCATCAAATGAAACTATAATAGAAAAAACATGTTACAAAGTACGCTGAGAAAAATATGGTTCACAACGTCGTTTCTTGGACAAAAGTTTATTAAATAAATGATAATATTTATTAATATAACACATGCTGGTTTATAACTGTGCCCATTGAATACATGCATTGGCAATTACTGTATTATCAATAAAAAAATTACATTAGCTAATGTAAAATATTGATTAAAGCAACGAATTTTGCCTACAGCGTGAATCAACACTTACCCAAAACAATTTGGGAAGAGATGCGTCATGAAAAATAGAGTCAATATGAAATTTGTAAAATTTTTATAGTTTCCGAGAAAAACATTATTGAAATTATATTGTCTGAAGCTATTTATTTGTGGCATAATTTTAGTTTTTCTTTAGTTTTGTTGGGTTTTTGCCACACTTCTGAAAAAATAATAAAGATTAATTAAATAAGCCCTTGCGCCAAATGGAACAGTCAAGGGTTATTTTCGAAACAAAGTTTGCCTAACCAAAAAATCTCAGACTGAAAAAAGCAGATAAGTAAAAATAACAAAAATCACATCACTATCGCGCACTTCCGTGTTATTGACTTTTCGAAAAACTCTCTGTTTTTGTTCTCAAAACCGTAGTAAAATTTTTTTAAACGTATGTCAAGTTTGACAGTTTAAAATTTGTTTATCTGCTTCCCTAGAGATGTTAAATGATTTTTATTTTATTGTTACTTCTTGATACAACTGTAGCCAACAATGATCGATGTTAACTGAACAGTTAGACACACACTTATCTCCGTTCAACAAAATAATCGCGGTCTCTTTTAATTTTCTTTTTGTTGCGTTATCTTCCTTTTCTAAAATTTTTGCCGAACCCCATTGAATCAAATGACCGTTTTCCCAAGCGTGTTCGCAAATTTTGGATTTTTCAAATTCGTTTTTTTATGTAATTTTTATGTTTCTCAACTCTAATGTTCATAGGCCGAGACGTTTCCCCAACATAATGTTTATTGCATTCACAAGGTATACTGTAGATGCAATTTTTTGAATTTTGTATATCATTTTTGGACGTGTTTTAGACAAAATGATCGTAAAGTATTAGTTGTCTGAAAAACTGTTCGAATATTAAATTTATTACCGATTCTTCTTAACAATTTTAATATTTTTATGGATTTTTTTGAAGAAAATTATATTCAAAATATAAATAAAAAACCAACTATCTGGTGGCGATATGTGGATGACATTTTTGCAATTTGGCCTTTTACTGTTACAGAATTACATGAATTTTTAAATGATATTAACAATAAAGAACCAACAATAAAATTCCCTTTGGAAATAGAAAATAATAATATGCTACCATTTTTAGATGTTTTAATTAAAAAACAAGATAATTCTGTAGAAACAAGTGTTTATAGAAAACAAACTCACACCAATCGATATTTAAATTTTAGATCTAACCATCACATCGATATTAAGAAAGGTGTTGTTAAATGTTTATATGATAGGGCAAAATTAATTTCATCAAACAATGATATTTTCAATAACGAACTAAAATTTATTAAAAATGTCTTAATAAATAATGAATACCCTCCAAATTTTGTTGATAGAACATTCAAAAATATTACAGATAAAACGAACACTGTAAGACAAATAAAGGAAATTAATCATACAATTAAAATTCCATACATTCCTATATTATCAGAAAAGTTAAGAAGAATCGGTAATAAATTTAATATTCGAACAGTTTTTCAGACAACTAATACTTTACGATCATTTTTGTCTAAAACACGTTGTCTAAATTGCATCTACAGTATACCTTGTGAATGCAATGAACATTATGTTGGGGAAACGTCTCGGCCTATGAACATTAGAGTTGAGGAACATAAAAATTACATAAAAAAAGGAATTTGAAAAATCCAAAATTTGCGAACACGCTTGGGAAAACGGTCATTTGATTCAATGGGGTTCGGCAAAAATTTTAGAAAAGGAAGATAACGCAACAAAAAGAAAATTAAAAGAGACCGCGATTATTTTGTTGAACGGAGATAAGTGTGTGTCTAACTGTTCAGTTAACATCGATCATTGTTGGCTACAGTTGTATCAAGAAGAAGTAAGTAACAATAAAATAAAACTCATTTAACATCTCTATGGAAGCAGGTAAACAAATTTGAAACTGTCAAACTTGACATACGTTTAAAAAATTTTACTACGATTTTGAGAACGAAAACAGAGAGTTTTTCGAAACGTCAATAACACGGAAGTGCGCGATAGTGATGTGATTTTTGTTATTTTTACTTATCTGCTTTTTTCAGTGTGAGATTTTTTGGTTAGGCAAACTTAGTTTCGAAAATAACCCTTGACTGTTCCGTTTGGCGCAAGGGCTTATTTAATTAATCTTTATTATTTTTTCAGAAGTGTGGCAAAAACCCAACAAAACTAAAGAAAAATTATTGAAATTGTAGTATTTTCAACCTTTATATTGGTAGGGTACTGTAGTCTCTAGCGTCATCGGAATGCATTATATACGCGTTTTTAGTATTAACATGTTTGCGATAGTGGTCACATTAGTTTTCCAAGCGTAAAAAATGGCTTATACGTATAGAAACTGTACGCAGAACGATTTCCCGATAGACATGTGCGAAACGAAACTACTATTACCGCAGTAGAGTAACGTGGTCGTGACATGGGAAATTTGCAACTGAATCGTGGATGAGATGGAGGTCTAGGGCGTCCATAGCATATTGCAGCACTTGAGGATCACATTTTCGAGGTTGTTGAAGAGAATATCCGAATAAGCACCAAGCAAACCGCTCAACCAGTACAATGTTCCAATCAACAGTGTGGCGTATCAGACAGGAGGCTTAATCGTATCCGTACCATGTAGGTACAGCATTAATACCAAGGGATTACCCATATCAATTAGGTTTTGTGAATAGTTGCTGCAACAAAATGCTGAAAATCCCAGATTTACAACTGACGTGTTATCTACAGAAGAAGCTATCTTTACACGGAATGGGATGTATAACATTCATAATGCTCATGTTTGCGATTTTGATAATCTGCTCGTGATTCAATCGGTCATTTCTAACAACGCTTTTCCTTAAATGTTTGGGCAGGGATTATCGATGATCGCTTTATTGGACTATTCATATTACCAAATCGAATAGAGTTGAGTGATCTGCTTTCCGACTCCGAATGTGGTTTTTGCACGATGGTGTTCTCATTTTCGACAAAATGTTCGGGAGCACCTTAACGAAGTCCAAGGAGTACGATGGATTGGACGAAGAGGATCGGTACCATAACGTACACGATCTCCTGACTTAAATCCTTTAGACTTCTTTTTGTGATATCGCACCGAAGGGGGCACTACACTTGATGATTTACGCAAACGTATCATAGCTGCTATGAGTTCAAAACGGACAAGTACCGGAAACATTTGTGTTCGTTGCGTGTGTGTGTGTCTGTTTACACGTAGGTAGGTAGAATTTTGGCTGCTTATTACATTTACATTATAAATTCTAGATTTTAAATAGGCAAACATGGTTAACAGTGTGGCATATGAAGATGGAAATGATTTTTTAAATAACTGGTAAAATTGTTGCGACAAGATAAAAATGTAATGTTACGGCTAAAATGTTTTGGTTAGTTTGTAAGCTAGCTGACACACAAACTAAGTGAAGTATTTTGGTAGAAAAAGTATATTGTACAATATTAGCGGATACTTTATAAACTAACCCACTCGGTTGACTAATGTACTTGAAATACCTTAGAATAGTTTGTTTGTCTTTTTTTGGTTAGTTTATAAACTATCCAATTTGGTCTAGCAAGAATGAAAACAATCATTCTCATAATTTCAAGAAAAGTTATTTGCTAGTGCATTAGAAGTACCGTTTAAAATGAAAAAGGTGGCCGCGAAGATAATTATTCAAACATCTTCAATGACAGATGTCGATTACGCTGTGACTTTATTTTCTTCAAAGGATTTAAAAAATGTTCGTAATTTTTTAAATTTCCATATATCTGTTTTTTTTTTGCTAAAGACAGTACCATAAACCTGAGATTTTTTGTAGAATACCAAGCCTTAAATGAAGAAAACATTTGTTCTAGCATTTAGAAAAATATTCGTCTTTACAGATTTTTCAGTTGCATTTGCCAAACTTTTTCTGGAAAATTAAACTTCAAATGAAAAAAAGAGTTTTTTCCTGTAAAATGACACGCTTTGAATGCAATGGCAAAACATTTTGAAAAAAAATGGAAACAAATGTTTTTGAAGGAAACTGAGCAAAACTACTGTGGTAGTTGACAAAACTAATCCAGATAGATTATCTATTTACAACCCCATACCAAATCCCATTACGAGTTCTGAACAAAATACAAAATTTTAGGTCCAATTTCACGGGCTCTCTCCAAATATGAGAGATAAAAAAATTTTCACGTAGATTCTGTAACTTATTATTTATTTATTTTCTAGTATTTCTGAATACACAGGGTATTCAGAAATACTAGATTTATGGAATATATACTTTTATTAAACCTACGTAGTGTTCTAACTAGACCAGGCTCAGATTAAAAGTTTACTTTTTGTTTATTTACTAAAGTCTTTTGGTAAAAAATATATTTATATACAGTGTTTAACAAAACTAGACAAACCGGCGTGGAGTGGAGAATATACGAGGCAAAGGTCAAGTCGACGCATGCCAACTTTCCTACATTTCTAGTTTTTAATGTAATTTCTATAAGTGAACAAATCTTACGTATTGTATGAAAACATGACTTAAACTAATTAACTTAACTTATTAATTCAGGTTTTTTCAGCTTATTTGGGAATCAGCGAACGTAATTCGATACAGCAACCGTTCTCTGGCGGGACTTGATTACGCAGACAATTATGTATTTTTCCAGAAAGCGAGATATTCGCCTGGACAAATAAATTCCAACGATTCCGGGGGCATCGTTATATTTTCGCTGTACCTGTATCTCGCAATTAGAGAACAAAAAATGTAATTCTGCATAATTAACTATTTTGTTTGATTTTTCATTCGGACCCGGCGAGATAATAAGGGCCGTAATTATATTTTTATTTATCAACACATCAGCCTTTGTGCCGGGGCCGTTACAAAAAACTGCGAACGCACGGAGCGAAGATAGGGCTTCGTTTGTAGGGTCAAAATTATTCCGTATCTCGATTGAAAATTCTTTTAATTTAGCTTTCTGCTTGTTTAAAGAAACCCTTTTTTCTCTCTGTTTTATTTAATTTGTCATTTTATTGTGCTGGCCATTCGTAGGAGACGTGCGCTCAGATATCGCGAATTTTTTAATTGCCTTGTACTGAGATAACAAAATCAAAATGTTAATTAACAATCCGGGTGTGCTCTCTAGTTAAAATTAAAGAAAAATACTCAGGCCCTGAATATTTCATTACAACAGACATCATTTTTATTTTATTTGTTTTGCATACAAACGACGTCGGGGTGGGAAGTCGGGTCGCGGCCTTATTAATTTAGATGGGGAACGGATTGGAATTACATTGAACAAAAAAAAATCACCAAACAGGCTTGAGTTCCGAAATTCGTTGCATTGGCAACGCAAAAATTAATTTTTAACTGTCTAATACTCCACTAATTGAAAACTACACATAATCTCAAAAGTTGTATAAACGCAAAATTTGGGAAAAATACAGGGGTATTTCATTTTAAATCAATGACGCACCCAACAGAATATATGAGAAAATACAGGGTGATTCAGAACTCACCTAAAAAACAATTAAGATGTACAGGGAACTCTTACAAATACAATTTTGTGAAAAAATCAAAAAACAGCAGTTCAAAAATGATTTCAAAAAACACTTTGCACGGCACTGGAAACTGTTAAACCTGATAAGGCGTATAATCGGCGCACTGCTGCAATACGCCATGGACGCCTTGGACCTCCATCTTTTCCGCGATTCGGTTTCAAATTTACCGTGTCACGCTCGCGTTGCAGTACACTTGAACTCACAGCACACCACGGTAAAAGTAACTGCATTTGGCACATGTTTACCAGGAAATCGTTCTGCTAAAGCACTTTCACATCACACGTAAGCCATTTTTGACACTTTAAAAATTAATGTAAATACTAGCATAACAAAACGGTTAATACATACTGTTTAGGATTTCATATATTTTTTTGTATTTTTTTTTGTTTAATTTTTTGTTGTTCAATTTTAAAAGAACACGCGGTATGAGAGGGCACTACATACGCGACGGCTAGAGCGAGTAGTACGAGCGGAGTAAAACAGTGAATGTTTACACGCGTCGCAAAGGCACGAGAAAAATTGTTATCTACAAGCTACAACATCAAAATTCCCAAAGGATTTAGGTAAGTGCTTCTCATCCGCATATTTGATCATATTTGATATTTGATTCAGCTCATAATTGAACCAGTGCATATTTGAATACTAAACACATACTAAAAATAATAGAAATTTAATATTTGGAAATGCTTGGCTAGACACTACAGTAGCCCAGCGTTCAAGATTGAAAATACTACAACTTCAATAATTTTTTACTAGGAAACTATAAGGATTTTGCAATTACGATATTGACTCAATTTTTCATGACGCATCTATTCCCAAATTTTTTTAAATATATTGTGAATCACTCTGTATATAGAGATTTCTAGTTTTAAATAGTTAGTTGCTCTAATTGTAATTGTATTATACAGGGTGTTAGAGGTTTGACTGGAGGAGTGCATAAATTATTTTATTTTTGTACATATGATTATTTCTGCTACATGAGTCCTCTTAGAAGTTTTTATTACTTTTCAAATTCCTATTTGATTTCAGGTAGGTTGGGTCGTGCGGTTTAAGGCGTCAGTACTTGAATCCATGTGGCCAGTCCGCTGTGGGATCGAATCCCGCGGCCGGTAGACCATAGATCAGCTGTATTCGTGGAGAGAATTGGAACCCTCTCTGTGGGCATGGTAGGGTGGAAGAATGTTGGCTTGGGTCAATGTGAAAGATTGATACCGGTCGACGTTTGACTACCTTCCTAATTAATGAAAAACCAATATCTGCTGTACTAGTAATTGCAACCCTAACAATACTTATATGAGCTGAAAAATATTTCAATGTGTATAAAACACAGAAAAAAAATTGTGTTCCATTTGAAATACAAATATTATAGATGTTTGAAGTTGTCAATATGTAACGGCAAAAACAAAACGTTTAGTATAATATTTTTAAATTTACGGATATACCGTAATTTCGCGTCGAGTTATTTACGAATACTTACCAAAAATCAACTTGATATTTGTTTTCAAGAAAAAGTTACTAATAAATATAATATACAATTGTTCACTTTACTGTCTTCCGCAAATTTTATCATAAAACGAAACACCAGTCGCTTATTGTCTTATTAGTATGCCCTAACGCACAGTCACTGCAAATTATCCGACCATTAAGAGAATATTAACAGCGTTTTGTTCAATTCCGATTTATTACAGAAAATTGTCACCGCCGACATTAAAAATTCGTCATGCCCGTTCATTTAATACATAGGCCTTTGAGTGACCGAACTACCGCTCTTATGGATAAGGAGCTAGATAATTCATAGCGATGAAGAAGCTGATTACCAACCTGAATCATTAGACAAATACTATCCATTAAATTCACGCACGAGTCCTTTACACTTACCTAAAAAATCATAGTTTGTCGCTGTAAGGTAAGGTACCCAAAAAAAAGGTAATTACTCTTACTGGTAATTAGGCCATATTTGGCCCTTTTTACCTACTAACTTATACTACCCTCCACCCTTACAATCACAAACATCCATGGGTAGGACAGAAAAATTTACTGCCCCGTGTTGGATTCGAATCAACTTCCGGCCGCTTTTGCTTGCCCTGGCAGCGACTACTCGTCACCGCCTTGGCCGCCGCTCGGCTACCGTCAGCCCCTACCGAAATCACTAGAGAACCAAATTCCAGGATTTCTGGCTTATTAAGGCAAACCATCGGCACAAGATTATTGCAAATACAATTGTTTATTGTTCGATTGTTACAACTTCGATAATTAACAAATTAATAACTCTACTCCCGCAATCGTTGGGAACCCAGTTTTTTTGCAATAACTCTGGGATTATGGGGAGAACCATCGGCACAATGTTGTTGCACGTAATTGTTTATTTTCCAATGCTTGCGACGTGGCTAATTAATAAGTTAACGCCCGAAATCACTAGAAACAGATTTCTTTGCAATAACTCTAGGATGATTGCCACCAAGTAATTGCAAATATAATTGTTTATGACGATTGTTGCAACCTCGCTAATTAACAAATTAATAACTCTTCTCCCGGAATCGTTAGAAAATCGGATTTTTCTTGCAATAATTCTGGGATCAATTGAACAATAAACAATTATATTTGCAAAAATCTTGTGCCGATGGTTCGCCTTAAAAAGACAGAAAGTCCGGAAAAAATTTCGGGTCTCTAGTGATTCCGAAAGTAGAGTTATTAATTTGTTAATTAGCCAGGTTGCAAAAATAGAAAAATAAACAATTTCGTGCAACAAACTTGTGGCAATGGTTCTCCCCATGATTCCAGAATTATTGCAAAAAAATCCGATTTTCTAACGATTCAGGGAGAAGAGTTATTAATTTGTTAATTAGCGAGGTTGCAACAATCGAACAATAAACAATTATATTTGCAAAAATCTTGTGCCGTTGGTTTGCCTTTCATAAGTCAGAAATCCTGGAAAAAAATCCGGTTCTCTAGTGATTTCGGGGGTGGAGTTTTTAATTTGTTAATTAGCCCAGTTACAACAATTTAGCAATAAATAATAAAGCTAACACCAAAGTGATAAAGAGGGACCTCGAAAACCCCCGAGAGAACATTTTCCAGACATTTTCGTTGAATCGTGTGTGACATTTGCCATATGTTCAACAAAAATGGGTCATTTGTTAAATAAACAATTAAAAATTTGCGAGCGTATACAGGTTAGATGTACCTTTTGTTATGAACAATTCCCTGAACATTTTGCAGAAAACCGCATCTCAATCGGACCTCTCCGCAAAAAGTTGCAAGTGAAATGCTAATTTGACGCGACTATTAGGTTTATTTGTCTTGTGCAGTAATTTAGTATGCTTAAATGTTAGTTGAGTAAGTAGTATCTAACAATTTATCGATAAATAAAAATAAAAAACCAGGGTTTTTTTCACACAAAACATTATTTTGTCTCCTGTGGTTAACAAGAACAAACGACAAAGTATCAACAATATAATTAATATTTCAGTTTGCCGAAATAAAGTGTACAAACAATGTTAACTATTAAGAACATAGAATATATTTTTGGGTAAGTCAACGAATCATAAATATAATATATTACAAAAACCATAGCACTCCCTCAAAACAGTTTTTGAACTACTGTAAGTTCTGATTTGAAATTTCATTAGAACTTTATTACTGAGTGAAAAAAAACACAACTAAGAACTAATGTTGAAAGAACAATTTATTAAAAATACGTCAGCAGTTCAAAACAAACTACCAAATTAATTTTAAAGAGTACCATTATTATTGACACAGAATCGTGGACTGAAAGGCGTGGAACTGTCGACTAGTCACCAACGTCACCGGATTTTAACCTTATGATTTTTCTTTTAGGGGTGACCTAGTTAATGTAGTGTACAAAAATTAATCTGGCAATATTAATGAAAATTAAAAAAAAACAGAAGAAACCGATTGGCCTGCAACAATTCATTGGTCGTTTGGTATATTATCACGCAGAAGAAGGATATCAATCATATCTCATTACATCTAATCTACGAACACTAGATCCTAAGTTTTCGAAATTTACTTTAAATGGATAGTTCAAATATGAAAAATAATATGGGTGATCCATTAAAAAAATGTTCCAATTGAGAAAATAAACTCAGTTAATAATTAAATATAAAAATCAACTTGTCCGGAGAATTTTCTGAAATTTGTTTATACAGGGTTAACTATGACTAAGTACACAAAATTTAACCACGTGCTCAGAGAGGCCTAAAATACAATAAAAAAATTATTCCAGAATTTTAGCTCGATATTTAAAAAATGAAGCAAAACCGTTTTTTCCTACGGAAAGTAGGCGCCTATGATAAGAATCGACTGAGATGGCTTAGATTCATAGATAAAGCTTACATCTGTCAACAATGTCAACTACCATGCAGTCGTCTTTGTGTAGCATTTCTAAATGTAGAAACGACAAAAATTAACATTCTTATTAGTAATAATACCTGATAGATAGGTAACAGTTAATCCAGTTAGCTCCAGTATTTTGCATTAGTTTTTCATTATTTCGTTATAAACTGGTAAAATTACACATTCGCTCATTACAACAACTCACTACCGATAAAAGACACTTCCCGTAGGTACAATTAGATAAAATGCCTATTAATTATAAGAAAATTAGACGAAAGGAACGGGTGGTACTAATATGTAGGTAATACAACACATTGACACAGAAAAACAAACCGGCGAACTATATTGAGGGAAAATATCTGTACCCGACATATATTCCTTTATTATAATAACTATAAAACGTTTAAAATTAAAATAAGGCACTAAAAACTGAAGAAGAAGACAAAATTACAACGTAAACATAGAAATTGAATTATGACATGACAGCGATACCGACTGAGCGACTGTTGCATGACTTGCTTGTTGGTTGCCTACTCTACATTGGCGGCGTTAAATAAGGATTTAAAATAATATTGAAATACATTTTTTTGGCTACGTTTCGGCTTATATTACGTAGGCAATATGTAAAAAATTGGTTTTTCTACTTGAAATTGACCTATCACCAGACCAAGAAACAACATCAATAATTTATGAAAGGTCATTAGATACAACATAAGTCATAGTTAACCTGTATTTCGAGATAAATTTATTCATATTTTATGTGCATACTATACAAGGTGTCTGGAAACTCCGTGCAGAAAATTTAGGGGGTGATACTACTTCAACTTGGTATAACTTTTTAATATTGAAACGATTTTTTTCAAATTTGACACTTGTTACCTTTATAGATGTGCAGTTTCAGGTAAAATATTTCTAAAATTGCAGCGATCCCTAAGGGACAGAAAGAGCACGTGCTGCGTGAAGAAGTGATGATAACTTTAAATTTGGCAACGTCGTATCAGGCCGACACCGCGTTGATTTGAGAGCTGTGAATGAATCGAGGCAATCAGCAATGGTCAGTAACAATATGAAAAGGGGTTTAAATAATGATTTGAATATATTTTCATTTCAGCGTAAATAAGTATTTAAAAATATGTTAATCGCGTATTCGTATTATACTCGTTTTTCCCTCTGTTCCATTAAAACTAATGACGTTATGATTGAATCACCCTGTAGAGTTGAATATAAAATTTGTTCAAGTGTAAGTAGTCAATTCCAGGTATAATCAAACTTATTGGCAGGGCTGCCAGACAGATTAGAAGATCAAACTGAATTTTGTGCACTTAAATGACGTGGAACGTATAAAAGCTACATTACAAGATACAAAAAAGGGAAGCAAGGTAATTGAAAGATGACTTTTTAAGCATCTACAACAAACCAATCCAACGTCCCAAACTTTCTGCATGTCGTTCAGGCAGATTACTCGAACTGAGCGACTGTATAAGACTTTCCGTTGCCATATGCATATCGCGTATATTTTTAAGCTCATAATCAAATGTTATGCCCGCGATTTTTCATTGATAGAGGCTTTTAACGAGGCTGAATATGGCTCGGGGAGGGGAATTCGTGGAAAAATGAAGGAACCAGAAACATGAAATTACCGAGACGTGCAGTCGAGATAGAGGAGGGGATCGTACAAAAATAAGTGGAACATGATAAAATTCTCAATCGAATGAATGTGGCATGTTGTTGACTATTCTAAATAATGTGCAGGGTTGCAAATGATACGAAATATTGTACAGGATGTACAGGGTGACCCAGAACTGCCATTCGTCCGCCATATTGATGAGATAAACCATACGTGTCTCATTGTTTTGTATGCTCTGTGCTCATAATTGTTGTAGCTGCTGATATAATTATTTTTTCACAGCGTTTTTTATTTACGCCTAACTCAAAACACGTACCTTTTGTTTTAATGGTAAAAATATGGTCACAAAGCTATAGATCTGAAATGTAAGATGAATGCACAAAAATCATCATCCCTCTTTTATTGTTGACATGAAACCCAGCATTTTCCACGCAAGCCATACTTAGTTGAATAGAAAATCTGAAATTATTCATTTCATAAAAAAATTAAAAAATTATTTTAAGTAACACGATTTTGAATGCAATGTAACTTAAAATAATAATAAAAAACATCTTGGTTGTTGAATTTTGAAAATATTTTGATTATAAACTAAAAAAGCACCTACTGAAGTACAGGGTGACCCATAACTGATGGTTGGCCGCCATTATGTAAAAATATGTGTTTCTGGTATGATGTAGTGAGTGTTTACCATAAAATACCATCTTGGTAAATTCAACACCCAATGGACAGGGATTTCATCGAAATCATTTTTCCCAATTCCATACCTATTTTTTACATAATATAAAAGTTCTCATTTTTATCAATAACTTTTATTAAAATCTTTTTTCGATATCACCTTTCGTATAAAAGATATACGATATAGAAAAATTAAACAAAGTCTCTATCACGTATGTTGATGATTTTGACAACGTTGCCATAAATGGCCTGTAGATATAACAAACAGATAACAAAAATAATATATTTCCCATGTATTTCACGACAACGATACCATAAAAAGTAAAGCAAAATTTTTTTATTATACATATACTAGCACTAACAATCGTCACCCGATATTAATGTTATTTGTATCCTATTCTTGATTGACAGTTATGATGAAGCCACTTTTATTTGGCTCAATCAATTAGTGCAGCTTTATATAGTTTTCCTCAATTCTGATTATATATTCGATGCATTTTTCCCATTAGCTAATGCAATTTTATCCACCTCGCTTCTTTTTCTATTAGCTGCTGTAATTTTATTCACCTCGCTTCTTATAACATCTACATACTCTTTTCAGTTGGCACCATATTAATTCAATAGGATTAAAAACACAGTAGTATGGAAGCAATCGTAGAATGGCATGTCCCTGAGCCGCAGCCATCTCATCAATAACCTATTTCTTTGCAAAAATATTGCCCTAGCGCAGCAACTCATCTTTCTCCAAATTAGCATCGTAGGCAATGTTATGGATTTTAAGAAATTCTTGAATATCCTTTTTTGTGCCAGTATATGAAATCCTTTCTAAAAGTCTTGAATGGTATGGATCGTTGTCTAATACAATGACACTATTATTAAAAAGCCCCTTTTTCTAATGTTCTCTGTTCACCTTCACTGTGTTTTATATTTTTATATGTACAGTGCTTTCGAAAAGTAACGAATAAATTCATTATTTTTTAAATTGAGAAGTTTTGGAAAAAATCCCCTGGCACGTCGATTTTGTTTTAAAAAAAGGCACTTTTTGACATACAACCCACATTTGTGACGTAATCGTTGTTCGAGATATGACGTCATCGACAATTTTTTCAAATAGCAACCTCCAATTTTGACCATGCCATTTGAGAGCGTGTCATTCTACATACATACGTCATAAAAAATTATGGTGTTACATAACAAAAATTTCAAGAAAATAATGTTTGAAGATTTTAAAATTTAATTTTCACAATTCTAACGACTTTTATGTCAATTGTTAAAATTATATTACATCACTCTGTCCCACGACTTATTGTCGTTGTCTTTTATGTTTACTCATATTAATGACGATAAACTCTACCTTATTATTTATGATAAACATTTCTAAATTTTTAATGGACCAAAATAAAATTCAACAGAATACACATTTGGTACAATGTTTTTAAATAGTCATTTGAGGTGAAAGTCTAATATATTACATAATGGTTTAGGTACTTAATATTTCATCTTATGTTGTTTAGGGCTGTCAATTCCGGAAAAAAAATCGATCCCGGAATTTCGGTATTAGAAATTTATAATCCCGAATCTCAGGATTGATTGCTGCCGACAATGTCGATATATTATGAAAAATTAATTTATTTATTTCAAAAAATTAAAAAAAAACGTTATATTAAAATTAATATGAATAATCATATACATGAAATTTATTTTTTATTCATATTTTGGACAAAATAAAAGAAAAACTAATTCATCCAGCACATTCGGATTCTAACTTTGGTGGACTACGTTCGAACCGTCGAGAAGGCACTCTCCGATTTTATACTGGTAGATGCCATAAATAAAAAAAATCGTAGGATACACCATTATCATATAATACCCTTTCCTTGGTTAAAGTATAAATTATCGAAACTTTCTTATTTGTACTTGAACCTGGCTGAAATGGCTACTGAGACCTTGCTTTTATATACTGTAAAGCAGTTATTACTTTTTAAAAATGTGATCATTGTTAATTTTTTTTAGACCTGGTCACTAAATTAAACATAATATCTGTGTATTAATTAATTATTCTGTGGCCTCAAATTTCATATTAGACCGCAACATATCTATAAATTGACGTCAAACGTCAAACCCGAAAATCCCGGGAACCAATCTTTTGGGGCTAAAAAGAAACAGAATCCTGAATTTTCGGGATGTTATGTTAAGAACTGATACTGTTCTTCCAGCCTCTCCCCATCATCTAACGATTTGTTTTACTGTACCAAAGAGATATGTCCTTACTGTAGGTATTATCGTCTTCGTGTGATAATTAGAGTTAACGCTAATAATTATAAATACATGTTTACACTGAAAGGCAATCAGATACGTCCGCCGAGACAACGACGCACGCACCAATTATCACTCATTAAGGCCGAGTTGGCCGCGCTCATCAGACGGCAGCTGTCAATGGTGACGTCACTTCCTGTCAATGATCGGCTTATTGACGCCCCGCAGCGCGCCGTCCTGACTCACTTATCCGTTTAGCGGCATAGTATTGGTACATTATCTACTTTACTTGAGCCCCATTACGCTTAATATGCTTAAATTGACACTCCATGTTCATTGTTTACCAGTTCTTGCGAGGATATGGAGTAGGCGTTGGATGATGATGTGCACGCACCGTTCTAATATCTGCCTTGTTAACGGAAAGTGCGCCTAGTTCTCCGCCTCTGATTTTTATGGCGAACTGTTTGTTAAAACATATACAGTGTATTCGACTAGAGTCTCGCAAAGTCTGACTAAGCCGTAGAAAAATTTCACACTACCATTTTGTAAACAATAAAAAAATATACCGCAAAAGTTACACAATTGGTTAAAATTGTGTTAGTAGTTGGCGTTGCAATTTCTTGAATATATCCTAGGTAATTTAACCTAAACTATTTATAACAGAATATAACTTTAAATCATCAGCGGAAAAAAGTCTACATGAACTAATCACATCATTCATATCATTAATATATAGTAGAAAGAAAAGGGGTCCAACAATGGAACCTTGGGGAGCACCTGACGTAGTAATATAATGAATTGACTCGAAATAATTTTAATAAAGAAATTCTCTCTGTTGTTTAAATAAGATTTAATAAATTGAGTCATATGTTCACTAAACTCAATCATTTGTCAACTTATGAAGTGTTTTATGGCCAATATTACCAAACGCCTTTAAGAAATCGGCATATATCACATCCACTTGTCCCCTATCATCTAACATACCTGTAATGAACTCTGTTATTACCATGCTTATATGGAAAAAATAAATTACAGACCGACAGACATACGAGTATACGGTTATACAGTATGCGCCAAAACTATGGAATAAATTCAATAAAAACGAAACAATCATTTGTTGGGAAAAATCCTCGAACAGGTCGATATTTAATTTAAAAAATACATATTTTAGCGTAAAATGCGATTTTCAAATGTCATTTATTTTCGAGTAATGACGTCATCGATTTTTTTTTAAATGGCAACATCATATTTTTTTCCTTAATTCTGAAAGATCGTTTAATTCTCTATCAGACAGTACTAAAATTTTGCCCTCTTACATAGAAAAGTTTTCGAGTAAATGATTATTGAATGTTAGAAAACGTAAATTTTATCCATAAAAAAGTAACAATTCTGAGGCATGTAAAATAAAATACAACTGATTAAATTTTATACTTAAATTAAATGTTCGAATTGCCATCCACCAACTTCTTGACAATGCGCAAGTCTGTGAAGAAATTCTAGTCGAGTTACCCCAGAAATTATTCATAATGTGCAAGAAGAATTTTACGCTAAAATATGTATTTTTTAAATTAAAAATCGACCTGTTCGAGGATTTTTCCCAAAAAATAATTGTTTCGTTTTTATTGAATTTATTCCATACTTTTGGCGCATACTGTATAAGAAATTAAGAAATTTGATATTATAGATATCGGCTTTTATGATGGTACCTTAAATGAAATAACTCTGAAAATTTCACACCACTGCTTTCCAACCAATTAAAAGTTTGTATTTTGTCAAGTTACCCTGATTCAAAAAATTTCCGGAAACTTTAACCCTCTTTAGAGTAAACTGCATGTAATGACACTGGACATGTTTTGACATTTATGTATAAATTGACATATTGTTTGACAAAACCTGAATTTTAATTATTTTTTATTCTTGAGTTATTAATGATCTATATACCAGTAAATGAACCATTCATGAACTTGAAATGAATTATTAAACTATTTGATACATTCCAAAATTAAAAAATTAGATGGCTTTGAAAAGATGCCAATGCCTTTACACATTATGCATCTAACAAACCACTTTTCGTTTATGATTTTAAGGATGAATGACAACGCCCCCACCCTTTTAGGAGCATACATTTGGGGAATGAGTACATCTATACGTAAATACTGGTCGCCCTACTCATACATTCCAAATAAATATCCTGGCGGCGGATGAGCGTCGATAATCGTTGATCATAATTTCGAAAAAAAAACCTATTTTTCTTTATCTCCTCTTAAAATATTTGTGCTTAGGCAAAGTTAATCCTGTATAAATTAATACACCATTGAACGTCTGTGGTTAAGAAAAATATCAAACTGAGCAATATAAGAGAAAATAGGCTTATACGTTTGCATTTGTACAATAAAGGTAAACATGCAACTTCAAAGTTCTGCTACAGGTATAACTTTTTTTTCAATAGTAAAAATAACTTCATTATTTTATTGCATACTTACTCTTCAATAGAACAACAAATTCCACGAAAATTAAAGTAAACATTAAAATTTGTATTATTGTATTACAAACACGAAATAAACGACAAAATACGCGGTGTAGAACTAACTACATCTATCGGCCGTTTGCTACTCCATGCCGGACTGAAAATGTCATATGCACGAAGCGTTATACATGCAGTAGACACCATTGAAAGCTGTCGACATTTATCGCGTTCGGCGAGAAACGATATTTTGCAAACACGGAATTCCAGGAAACAACTACTCTGCGGGCGAATGCCCCGACCAGCATTGAATTACACCTGGAAAACCTATAGCAACAGCTAGAGTCATTCGTCAGACGCCCACCATCTGGTGGCGGCTGTTGCTATACGTTTTCCAGGTGTAATTCAATGCTGGTCGGGGCATTAGCCCGCTGAGTAGTTGTTTCCTGGAATTCCGTGTTTGCAAAACGACAAAATCTCTAGTTAATGGAAAACGTCGGAACTAGATATGACAGCTCTGTTTTTGGATTTACCAGGTCAATCAACTGTTTATAATTTTTATACGGTTTGCAAGTGGTAACTTTGCGATGGCCCACTCTTTACACTATTGAAATATCTATTTCAAATTTGTAAACACTGTATATTTCAGGACTTGAATACTTTAAATGCCCCTAATCAAAATTTCCCCAATATACTCTTCTGCCTTTGTTTGCATTATTAATGCAGCCTTTATAAGTAAAAATTGAGAACGAAAGTTATATCATCCTGTCATTCAGCAAGATCCTTTTGTGTCAGATATTGGTCGTATATTGTCGCGGAGGAAAGGAAAGAAACGTCAAATCTTACGTTCCTTCTGCGATTGAAACGGGAATTTTAATAACTATAATGGCCGGGCGATCATCGACGTCGGGATTTTCATTGAAACCGCGCGATTGCGATTGTCGTTTCTGATCCATTTCACCCGATGTTCATTTGTTCGGGTTTCTTTTCAGGGGGACGGAGCATCGATTGTCAGATGTCTCTTTGTAGCGGTTTTCATATCCTTTAATGGATATCGAGTACTTTGAATATCGCTGGGAAAAGATACGAAGTGGCAGTCGCGCTGATGGATACGTCTGTTTGTGGCAGAAAAATGAAAAGAACGCAAATACAGGCTCTTATCGAAATTCATTGTGTTATTTTGCAAAACCTGTTTTTTTCTACGTTAATATCTTTTGTATTTTTAATTATTATCTACACTGTGTTTAATATTGGATTTACAAAAAACCTATATACAGGGTGAGTCAGTCATAATGTCATTAATTTTAACCACGTATTCGGAAGGCCTAATAAAGGCAGAAAATCGAAAAAAAAAATTTTTACTCGACCTTTAAAAAATAAACAAATCACCCTATAAAAATCGATAACACGACGCTCCTGGTACGCTCAAACTTTCTGATGTCGCAGCCATATGATAATCTAATTCCGATGGAAGGCATCGTTGCCACATGTTTACATACATAACGTCGTCTAACACTTCAGCGTGCGTATTATTCAAATTTGCCACCATTTAGTCGCACTTTCCGCATTTCTTTCCCCCCAAATTTAGAGATCACACCACACATTTAGAGGGGGGATGGAGAGAATACAAGCAGTAGTTTGTTTATTTCGGTCGTGTATTGGTCGTAAATTCACATCACAATGCCTAATTTTACTAATTTAGAATATGCGGAAATGCTAGTTTTATACGGGAAATATTTACGAGATGCGAATGCCGCTGCTGTCGAATACCGGAGTCGTTTCCCTAATAGGCTTCAACCAAGTGCGCGAACCTTTCTCCAAGTGTTTCAATGTGTTCGCGATACGGGATGTGTTAAACCGCGCCGAGAACTTGTTGGGCATCCTCAAAATGACTTAAATGTAATAGAAGCTGTTTTAAATTTAGTTGAGGAGGAACCTACAATTTCTACAAGAACCATTTCAAGGCGATTGGAGATATCCCAAAGCAAGGTCTGCAGAATATTACGCAAAAACTCACTGCACCCGTATCATTTTCAGAAAGTTCAATCTTTAGAACCTGCTGATTTCCCCAGTCGTCTTGAATTTTGCAATTGGTTACAAAATCGAATTGTTACTGACCCAAATTTTATTAATAAAGTGCTAAATAGGTTAGTACCATATACTACTTAAAAGGCAATAAATTTTTAAGCTAGATGTATGTAATTACTAATTACAAACTGAATAATTATATTATACTTACGGCTAATACTACAAATTCATATTCAATTGTAAAACGTAGTGAAAACGTAATATCAAAATTAGTAAAAATAAATAACCTAACATTCGAAAACATTTATTTATTATCTACATTTGTCTTTATTAAAAAATAAATCAATATTTAAGGAAAATTCATTCATGTATCTAGATAAAAAAAGTTAATTTTACTACTTGTCGTTAAATAACAGTAAAAACTAGGTAACTAGGTTATTGACCTAGTCTTGACAGTGTTTTGTCGACAACACAAGGTTTTTTATTACTTTGTATTTAAACACGATTTAAACGTTTGTATGTAATGTACAATCGTTTGCAAAAATAAAGACACTCTCTTAAAACAGTTTTTGAACTACTGGAAGTTCTGAATAGAAATATCATTAAATCTCTCTTGGTAAGTGGAACAACTAATAACTAATGTTAAAAATTTAAAGCAGATTTCAATATGAATACGTCAGAAGTTCAAAATAAATTGCAAAATTCATTTTAGTGAGTGTCATTAATATTGCAAACGATAGTACCTAAATGGTGTATTACTCAGTTTATATTAGATACGTTGGAGTTTTGTAATTTCAATATTAACTACTTTTTAATATTTCAACTTGGAAACATTGCATCAGGTCGACATCGAGTTGAACTGTCAGCTTTAACCTACCAAAGCTGTGAACGGTCAGCGACAGTCTGAAAAGGGGTTTCAATAATGATTTGAAAATATTTATTTTCGGTGTAAATATGCATTTAGATTTTTTTAATCGCGTATTCGCATTATACTCATTATTCCCTATCTCCTCTTAAAATTAATGACATTATGACTGACTCACCCTGTATACAGGGCGTTCACTGATAGCTGGCACGATTCTTGTAAATTGGGATTAATTTCCAAGTTAATACCGTTGGACAGTGGAACGATAAATAAAATAAAAAATAAAATAAAATAAAGAGATACGAGATAGATAAGAAATTTAAAAATCTAGATTTGGACACGTGGTTTTAAATGGGATGAGATAAGCTCTATTTTTAATCGAAAGTATTATCTATAGGATATGGCAGAAACGACTAATGACGTCATAATGATATTTTTTCCAGAAACATACCCAAATTTGTTTCCTGTTAAAAAACTTTCTTTTTTGTAATAATCTTTTATTAGAGAATATTTTTTGTATTACTTCTTGTTTAAAAGTTATAAGCAATATTGCTATAAAGAGTCTCGAAAGAAATACCACCTAACAATCACATTAGCAGTGGAAGGATCAAGTAGTCGTTTTAAAATAATTGAATGTTCGTTGTAAATGTCACAATGTTTTCTCATTCAGAAAAAGTTAATACGTTGTTAATTTACGGCGAGTCACAAAAAAAGAGTTGTAGAGTTACATCGAGAAAGGTATTTAGAGCGCCTCTTTTCTGATCATAGAACAGAAAAATTTCTCTAATAAAAGATTATTAGAAAAAAGAAAGTTTTTTAACAGGAAACAAATTTGGGTATCTTTCTGGAAAAAATATAATTGATGACGTCATTAGTCGTTTCTGTCAAATACCAAAGATAATATTTTCGATTGCAAATGGAGCTTACCTCATCTCATATAACACCACGTGTCCCAAATTAAGTTTGAGTTACCCTGTAGTAGGTACATAAGTATGGAAAATATGAATGTCCTGGACCTGTTTTGATTTTTTGCTTAATTGCTTTTCAAATAAAACGCATTTTTTTTATTGCAAATAGAATAATTAAGAATCGAACTTTGAACATTCAAGACACACTGTACATAGGAATTGCCATATAGAATCTCCACCACTGGATAATTCCACAAAATTCATAACCTAGTTCAAAATTTCTTAATTGCAGCAGCATTACAAAAACCAAAAAGTAACACAGTAAAATTGTCAAATTATGACAAAATAGATTTATTACACTCAACAGATTAAAAATACTGTTTAGTTCACGAACTAAAATGAAATCCTCAGTTCCCAATTTAGTTTACGAAACGCATAAATATTTACAAGAGTTATTCAGCTGAATAGTATATGCTAAAGTATCATCAGATGATTGACCAAACTGCTAAACTAACGTGTATTTTTGTTTTAAATCTAAATCTAGACCAATTTTTATTAATATAAATTAATTACTTTGGTAATAGAACATTATATGCAAAACAACTAAAGTGCATCTTTAATAACATATTTTCATTGTAAGGTATACAGGGTGGTTTGTTTTTCATGGCTCACTATTGGCATTTCGGAAACCGTAACATATACAGAGTAATTGAAAGTAGAAAAAAGTTGCGCAAATTGATAGCCATTAAGATAAATCAAATAGATCCAAGGTACCTGCTGCCGTTGCTGAAATATTGTGAAAAAAGTGAAAATAGGGATTTTAGAAAAAGCCACCTAGCGTCACTATTTTTCAATAGAAAGAGCTGAAATTTGGTACAAAATGATAAGAATATATGTAGGTACCTTGATCCTCGCATTTGGGGCACTTTTAACTTTCCGCAATGAAGAATTTGCATGATTTTTAAATACGTGCAGGAGAAATAATGTATTACTTTAATCAAAATTACGTTTGTCCTAGACAATTTCGTGAAAAACACGCCTAAAATAGTTATTTAAAAATTTAGTCTGGCCATGCCTCCACAAAACATCGTTGTTCGCACGTTTACATCTAAATATAGCAGTATGCTTCAGTTTGTATTTATATAAGTTTCCATGCTATTTGGGCAACGCTGTATATATGTTTAGAAGAGTTAATTTGTCATTGGGCTGACGGTAGCCGAGCGGTCAAGGCGGTGATGAGCAGTCGCTGCCAGGGCAAGCACGAGCGGCCGGAAGTTGGTTCGAATCCAACACGGGGCAGGAATTTTTCTGTCCTACCCATGGATGTTTGTGATTGTAAAGGTGGAGGGTAGTATAAGTTAGTAGGTAAAAAGGGCCAAATATGGCCTAATTACCAGTAAGCTTGATTACCTTTACCTTTTAATTTGCCATTTCTGATATTATTAGGTGTTACTGTGTTAAATAGACATTGATATTGAATAAAGATGGAAAATAAACTCGTAAAATGGACATAGAATGTGCAACTCACCGGGCAAATGCAAGGAGTATTGCATTATGCGTCAATATGTACGGATACAGTAAACAGCGCCTAATAAAATTTTCACCGTGCCAATGAATGCAAAGAAAATATTGTCTGTTCGTGCAGACCATTTTAATGTACCTAAGTCGAAAAAAATATAAAGTTGTAAAAAATCACTAAAACATTTCTATTAAGCTACCAGAATCTATAGAGGGAGTAGAGAAAATTTATGGTAAAGAAATCTTACATTTTTTCTCATTTATTGTATTCAGCGCTTCATTCCGATTCCAAAAAAACATGTTCTGTCTTTGCTTCTATCATTTACGTGATGTAGAATGTTATTTGAGGCATTTTAGATCGGTCAGTGGTCGCGCGGTTTAAGACGTCAGTACTTGAATCGAGGTGACTGGATCGCTGTGGGTTCGACCCCCGCAACCGGTAGACCGTATATAAGCTATATTCGTGGAGAGATTGGCACCCTCTCTGCGGGTATGGTGTTGGCTTAGGTCAATGTGAGAGATTGATACTGGTTGACATTTGACTACCCCCCTAATTAATGAGGTTTTCCAGGTTTCCCTCATTCCTGCACTGAATGGTGGTTAGGGCCAACGTACGAACGTAAGTCGTTCCTGGGCGCAAATGCGGCCTGCTTAATAATAATATGCCGCACAAGTCTTCGACTTCTGGGCTAATCCTCGTGATTAGAATGAGGGGTAGAGATATTATATTTATTATTTATACAATTTTGCTATCTCACTTCGCTACATTAAATTACCTATTTTATTCTGAAAATATAATAAACAAAAGTAATAAATAAGGATGTTTTAAAAATGTTTAAGGAGATATGAAATCAGTAGCAACAAAAACTTATTAAATGAATTAAAAAATTATACATTAATGTTAAATATCATTATTTATACATAATTTTATAAACACTTCAAGTAAATCACCTATATGGTACTTATCCAACAGCATTATCGCCATAGTAGACACAAGCTGGTCGATATTGTAAACAAAGGAATAAGTTACGTTTAACAATACTGTAAGTTCACCACATCACCAGTAATAATTATAGCATTACGTACATAGTATGTACACTATGTATCAATAACCCACAAAACAAATGCCAGACAAACACAAAAATACAAGAAACAAACGCCTGTTTACATCACCCACACCGTATCCTGCATCTGTATCCAAGGAAACACACCGCGCTGTACGGCGTATAACATGACAACAGTCATATTACGTTCTCGATCACGCGGTTTTGTCTGCATTCTGCGGCAATTTATTAATCTCAATATTTTAATTATTATCATTATTGCCGCTAGGCACATGTTCTGGCCTTTTAATATGTTTGAAAGATTACCCTGTAATACATTTTAATTTCTTCGTTATTGCAACACGAATTTCACGGTGATTAGAGGCGCAATTAATTCAGTAAGTATCCGTTATCCCTCGTATTCGGCCTAGAACTAATCGAACCGTCTCCGTACGACGGAGGCGGCAGGTATGGACGTATGCATCTCGAAAAAGATAACAATAAGTTAATGGAGGCATACGCGGAACGCGCGGAGAGGCCCCGCGAGTAAAACGTAGCCCATTTGCGGGCCCGGGCATTCAAATGCGGCGGTTAAACTGAATTTATCTTCGACTTTATGGCAGCTACAAGAAAAATCGACTCGCCTATGAATAAAACAAAACGATTTTTAGAGTCAGGAGCGCCTCGTGCTCGGCCGGAATTATTCAATACCCTTAAAGAGGCGGCGGGCGGGGTCACGTGCCGGCAGTAGGAATATTTGAAGGCATATAATATTGAAAGAAAGGTATATAACGTAAGTGACATCTCGCCAAGGAAAGTGCCTCCATACGTTTATAGCGAGTGACGGTTCATTTAAATATTTATGTCATCGAATGTGTGTGTGTGTGTGTCTTACTTTCGTTCGGCGGCGTCGGCGAGCGTGGGGGCGCGTAATATCGACGAGGAGGCCGATTAACTTCCAAATTTATCCTTATAAATATTAAATGGGCGCCGTATCGTAATAATATACGCGTCTATAAAAAGAAATCCGGAAGAAAAATATCATTTCCCCGTGAAAATAGCACGGGGCCCGATAGCCTGCAACTCTCGTTGGCGGGGAGAAAATAACATTAAAATGAACATGGTGGTCAAATTTCGATGTTTTTATAGGCTCTCGTTAACTGAAGCAGAAACAAATGACCCCTCACTCTCAATTTCTTTTTTTAAGAGAAAATTAATGGTCAATACCAAACTTTTCGATACATTTATGTAACTTGGTTGTTTGTAAAGTTAGAAAATAGTTACTTATAGTACAAGTGGGATATACCTAGGCATTATTATACATGAGTGGGACATTTCACGAACGTAATAAAAAATGCCTTTATCCAACGTGTACTATATAAAATTTTATCTAGAACTGCAAAACATTTTATCCACAACTACCTTAAATTGAGAAAAATCCAAAATCAGATCCAGTTTGTAAGTTTTGATTCAAAATCAAGAAGTAAAGGCATTGTTATGGTAACCTATCAAACTCGTCATGTGAAAATAGTGGTGTTGATTGAAATAATGAGTGATTCAGAAACAGAAAACTTGCCTCTTAAAATTGAAAAAACCGCTGCAACTGCAGTACTTCACTTTTACCAGATAAATCGAGAACCAAGTACGAACAATTTTATAAACGATTCACTGACTGGTGTGCATCTAAGAATATGAAATATGAAGCAAAAGCAAAGGTATTATTAGCATTTTTTGAAAAATTATCCAAGAAATACAAATCATGTAGTCTTCAGGCGTTCTATTCTATGCTATTCAACAATGTAATTGCTTTCTGAAAAAGCAATCAGTGGGATACAAAAAAAGTCAAGAACAGACACACAAAATTATTGCTAATAAAGGTAAGAACAACAAAATGTTTGTTATGTGAAATTCATAAATGCATAATTGCCTTAATTATTGGATTTGGAGGTGCATGCAGAGTAAATGAGTTATCTAATTTGCTGTTAGAAAACGTAAAAAATGAAGGAAACATTTTTCATATCTTCATACCGGATACGAAAACCAAAGTTTCCCGAGAATTCTTTATCACTGCCAGGGGAATCAAAAATATGAATATGGTTCAAGTCATACGAAAATACCTCGCCCTGCGTCCTAGTTATGCCGATCATGAAAATTTTTTTGTTGGTTCCAGAGGATGCATGAAACTTCCTGTTGGTATAAATACTTTTAGTGTCATGCTAAAGAAGATTGCTTTTTTTCTCAATTTATCACAGCCTCAACAATATACAGAGCACTGTGTTCGACTATCTACGATCTACTTCTAGCCAACACAGGAGCAGACCTAACTATAAAACGGCATGGTGGTTGGAAGTCTAACACCGTGTGTGAAGGCTATATTGATACTTGAAAACAAGAAAAAAATTGCCACAAAAGCTCTTGGGGGAGAGCTTGTCGTCATTGAAGCTACTTCAAGTGCTTACAAAGAAAATTTAAACATTGTTAATACAGATACATTCATCTGGTATTTATCTTACGAATTGCCAAAGTTGTGTTGTTAATATTTATAACAAGTAATTCATTTTAATTTAAGTTAAATTGTCTATTGTCAATTGTCAAATTGATAAAGCTGTTGGTTCTTAATAAAAATATCATTAAGCAGTGATCTCTTTTTTTAATATTTCACTAGTGGGGTAATATGCCACATTACTTCACTAGTGGTGTAATGACCTTTATTATTCAACTGAAACAGTGTCAAATAAATGATGTAATGAAGCTCTTATTAAGCAGTTGTAGATACAAATAATTAATACATTCTTCAGACATTTTTCCGAGTAAAGTAGTGGCGTGATAAATTCATTTGTAACTGTTAATTTTTGAAGTAACCTAACCTAAAGTTGTGTTTTTTTAAATATAAACCATATATAACCATGGGCCAGGTGAAATCGCTATTTTTTCTCTTTCCATTAATATACAGTGTGTCCACGCATGGAGTTGACAACAGGAGAAAGTTTTTGTTTTTGACTTTATCGCAAAATGTCACTCTTTATAAAAAGTTCTGCTTTTCGAAAAAATTAAACTATCATAGAAACGTCTTAGCTCAGATATACAGGGTGCTCATAAATTAAAAAACCATGAAAATACTCTAGAGAGAAATACCATTATTTATTATTTTACACAACATTTTTATAAAACAAATCTATTTATATCCCGAAATAGAGTCCTAATACAAATTTTAAAATCAAAATTTCAATTTTGACTTTTACTCTACACACTACGAATAGTTAATTTCTTCTTTTATGCGCTCTTTTAATATCATGTGGCAGATCATTTGAATAAACCTTTTGTTTTAGGAAAAAAGTCAAGGGGCCTAAGGTCAGGTGGTCTAGCAGGATAATGGGCCAAATCTTCCAATCCACCTTTCACCATTGTCTGAGCAAGGCTGTAAAATGAGCAGAACAGCAGGCCTGTTGCCAAAATAGGTTATTGCGTACTTCTGGCTCTCAAGTATTTAAAAATGGTAAACCAAATGTTTCCAAAATGTTTTGGCAACAGGACGGCTGACCTGCTCACAGGAAGATTTGGCCCAATCCTAATCTTATACCCCTTGCATTTTTTCTCCAAGGTGCCCTAAAACAAAACATTTATTCAAATGGTCTACCACATGATAGGGAAGTAGCACATACGCCAAGGAATACATGAACTGAATGAGCCGCTAACTGTTCGAACAATTTATTAAGTTAGCGGAAAAATGTTTTGAGGTGGGAGGTAGAGGCAGAGTAAATATTAAAATTTAAATTTTGATTTTAAAATTTGTATTGGGACTCTATTTGAAGTTATAAACAGATTTGTTTCATAAAAATGTTGTATACAATAATAAATAATGGTACTTTTCTCTTGAGTATGTTCTTGGTTTCTTAATTTATGAGCACCCTGTACATGTGATCTAAGAAGTTTCTATCAGAATTTAATTTTTTCGGGAAGCAGAACTTTTTATAAAGAGTGGCATTTTTCGATAAAGTCAAAAGCAAAAGAGTTTCTCCTCTTGTCAACTCCATCCGTGGACACACTGTATAATATGTGGGGTTAAATATAATAAAATGAAATATTTGACCCCACTTTGAAGGCCTGTAACTCCGCCTGTGTGCAACTTTGTATATAGGTATGTTTGATTAAATTGCAATATTTTGGGACCTCTTACATGCACCTGTCTGTGTCGGTTCTTACCCACACCCTGTATATTAAACATCTAAAACATATCGTGTCTTGGAAAAGATCACTGCAATATTAAATATATCTGAAACACATCGGTGTAATAAACCTCATAAAGGGATGTAAAACATCGATAACACAATGTCGAGGTTTCAGGATCCCCTTCAAGTGGAGGAAACCGAGCCAGTCGCTCTAATGAAATCGGGCAGAACTTCAATAAGTCTGTTCTTTTATTGGCGGCGCGTCATCTCAAATTAATTGAAAAATTCAAAGTGATAAAAGGTATCTTCAAACAAGGGGTCCTCGAGATCAAAAAACCAATACTTTAATTAAGTCAATTCTTCTACTGCGGTTGTCTTGCAGACGATCCTTTGCAGTCTTCCTTCTAATTGCTACAGCCGGGTGATACTGTGATTCGTTTGTTCTCAACAGGTTATCTTCGACGAACAACGCGGTAAAAGACCGCATCGTCATATTTATCATGTTTACTTAAACACAAATCAGTTTAATTTCTTTGCATCCCTACAAGCTCTAAAATGCATCTTAGTCCATCAGGACAAAAAAAATCTCTTTAGCCGTGCAATATAACATGCTTACTATTGAATTCCTCCTTTATTAATAGCGAATATAAGACAATAGATATTTGTGTGCATCACTTACATGGAATTTAGTTTCTAGATACATAAGTATCATAAATTATTGCAATACTACTAAGTTCAAAATGTTTAAGGTCAATAAAACTAATGTGTTCCATCAATTGAATTAAAAAAATCACTTTAGTCTTTTCGTGTCTTACCTATAAACTTTTTAATTCCATTATTAAACGCATAAACTAACAAGTCATGGCACAGCAGCGTGTATTCTTTAGAACTAAATTGTATTGGTATTGTCAAACACACTAGGATATTGTTAAGTACTAATTCTTTAATATATTTCCCTTATTAAATGAAACACTAAGCTACACCAAGTTACAGAGAGCAAATATATAACGTAAATGGTACAGCTAAAGTGTTTTTTCTTTAATAATAATAATAAATTGACTTTTAATTTGCATTTTAGTTTCCATGTATTTCCATGTGTTAAGTTGTGGCACACCAACATGTATTTTTAAAACTACAGTGTTTTTAAAACATCAACAATCCTTACCCTTGGGATACACTTTAGTACTTTGTTAAAGCTAGGTATGTAATTCCTCCGTTGTTAAATATAAAAACAAACTAATGTTCGACCGCAGAATACAATAATATAACAAAAATGAGATTAAAGTGTTATTTAATTTCAATGGACTTTTCGTTCCTGGGATAGGAAGGTACACTTTAGCCAGTAGTATGCTCGGTGAGGATAAAAAAAATTAAATAGAATTTCATATGGTGTTAAATAGAATGAGATAAGCTCCATTTTCAATCGAAAGTATTATCATTGGGACTTGACAGAAATTATTACTAGTCATTAATTATGTTCTTTTCCCCAGAAACATACCCACATTTTTTTTCTTTCTTTTTTTTCTAATAAACTTTTATTAGAGATTTTTTTCTGTATTGCTTCTCGTTTAAAAGTTATACTCATTATTGCCATAAACAGTTTCAAAAGAAATACCACCTAAAAATCAAAATTTAAATATTGGTTGTTTAAAGTTCATATATGTGACTAAGAATAAATAAAAAGATTAAACTCGATAATTTTTTAATTGAGAGAAAGATGATGATACAATAACTATCTATTCTCTATATAACCGCCTCTCATTTCAACACATATCCCATCTTCGTCTTACTTCTTTGTGAGCTGCGTTAATATTTCGCTATTTAACTCATTACACACGTTTGTGATTTTGTTCTTTCAAATGATTAATATCTTGCGAAGGTATTTTTTTGTAAACCGTATATTATAAAACGCCCATAAAAAATCGATAGGTGTTAGATCTGGTGACTTTCCGGACCACTGAATGGGTCCATTAATTTCAATCCATTTATCTGGCAAAGTGTTATCTAAATGTTGCTGCACAATTCTGATCTTATGAGGTGGATCTCTGTCGTGCTGAAACCATAGGTTTCTCCTTAGCTGCAAATGCAAGTTCTTCAGAAATGCAGGATGTTCTTCTTGTAGGAAATTTAGATATCTCACACTGTTCAATGTTCATAAAATAAGGACCAAAATGCCTTGCTTCACAATGTGGGGATTTTTTATGGACTACTAGTGTTCGTTATGCCTGTTTGGCAAACCATTACTGACATACCAACTTTCGTACGTCCAAAGAACGTGCCGAAAAAGGTTCTGATCAACAGTTTCTACATTCACTACAATCTGAGCTATAAAATGAAGTCAATGTAGCGCTCACGCAACTACTCCAAATTGTGAATTTTGTAGTCATGATACCTATTGGTCTTTAAAATTCGTTGAACGGTTGATTTATCCAAATTCAATTCCCGGCTAGCGTGCATATAGAATTTTGCGGATTTTGTTCAAATGCTGTAACAGTGTAGCTGTATTGACATTGTTTCTTACTTCCGTCAATTACTTGATTCTTCCAAACAGAAAATGGTTCTTCATTTCGTCGCATGATCAGGAATGAGGGTGTCTGGATACCTTTCTCGATATAACTGTACAGCTCTTCTTGAATTGTCTTGTAGCTCGCCGTAAATTAGCAACATATCAACTATTCCTGAATGAGAAAACATTTTGTAACAAATATTTGCCGGAAAGCATATTCTTGCCCAAAACTGCTGCATTCTTTTAAAAAAGATTTAGATTCGCATACCAAGAACTTGCTTATTGAAACTATGGTTCTGTCTCACTTACATTATGCAGACGTTGTTTATGGTCCATGTATAAGTCAAGCTGACAAACATCGTTTACAAAGAGTTCAGATATTTTACTACTGTTCCACAATATAGTCTTATTTCTTTCTCCTTATCTGCGCAATTATAAATTGTTGAATATGTCTGAAAGGAGATTCATTCATATTGTTGCCTTCATTTTGAATGTATTGAATAGTAATAGGCCTGTATATCTATATAGTAAAATTAACTGGAGATCAGTAATTCGCCAAAGAGATTTGAGGCAGGTCGAGAAAAAAATTTGTATTCCTTCTCATAAGAGCGAAAAATTTAAATGGCTTCATACATTCTTAATAATCTGCCGGCTCACAATCTCTCGGTAATGACTATAAAAAATAAGTTAAAATTGAACATACTTTTTTCTGCCATTGAACATTTCAATATTAAATTGTTTTAAACTGAATTTGACATTTATTCTTTTATTATTTTGTTTGTATCCTTGATGGAGGTGTTGTAAATCAACTTGTTGGCACACCTTCCTTTTGTGAAAACTGTTTTGTACCTTTTATTATTATTATTATTATTATTAAATAACAGCTTCAGAAAATAACATAGGTACAACAGGACAGGAACTTATTCAAACAATTATATAATCAAATACGTTTGTTTGAAAGAGGAGCGAAATCTGCCGAAAGCCGGTTCTGGCCCGGCGCATTGCCCCGAAATAAGTATAAGGGCCGCACTTCCGTGCACCTACGCACATATTAGGTTCCATATCGCAATAAATCAGGCTTCCATGCATCAAAGGCTTTTGCAAATCGGCGTATATCTGCGCAAACGGCTTATCGCTCGCGTGAGATTCCGCCATTATAGCATCACCCGAACGGTTTATCTCTCTGTGTATCGCTCTTAAACTGCAATGTATATTAGTTATTGCTTGATAGAATCGTTGGCCATCACTTTTCAGTTATCTCGCTTTATCGCAGGATATCGCCCGGCGGCATTGCGGCCCAACTACAGTTTAAACTGTTGTTCCGCTATTGTTTATGGCGTTTCAGCGAAATTATTATCAACAAAATGGCGAATTCGGTATCATATTTTCTGTTGGTACTTCGTATTTTACCGACCGCTGATGGGAGTTTAGTTTTAGTGCTTTTGCACATTCGCGATTGCGGAATCAACAAGACGATCCTGTACATAGGCTGATGTTTTAAATGACCGTGATGCAGTAAACGAAACAATTAGAGATGAAAGTAAGTTTAGTTACATATTTTATTACACTGAGGCACGGCAAAGAAGTGAATTTACATTAAAATTGATGTAATTTTACATTTATACAGGGTGTCGCTAAATGTCAATGTTTCAGGAAGTTATTCCATATGAAAAACCAATGCCACAACTTTCTACAACATTTTTTCGAAAATTCAAATTTAGCAGAGTTACAAGGTGTGAAAAATTTTTTCTAAAGGTAACAATAATTGGAATGTCATCAATAGCCAAAAAGACGCTTTATTCTATACCATCAACGTATCAACTTATACAAAGTCAGCACCAGGATGCTATAATTATAATATAATAATAATATCTAATAATAATAATAATCTACCCCTCATTCTAATCACAGGGATTAGCCCAGAAGTCGGAGACTTGTGCGGGAGAGGGGGCGGTATATTATTATTAAGCAGGCCGCATTTGCGCCCAGGAACGACTTACGTTGGTAGGCCCTAACCACTATTCAGTGCAGGAATGAGGGAAACCTGGAAAACCTAATTAATTATGGGGGTAGTCAAATATCATCCGGTATCAATCTCTCACATTGACCCAAGCTAACATTATTCCACCCTACCATACCCGCAGAGAGGGTGCCAATCCTCTTCACAAATATAGCTTATATACGGTCTACCGGCAGCTGGGCGCGAACCAACTCCGATCTAGTCACCTCGATTCAAGTACTGATGCTTTAAACCGCGCGACCACTGACCGACCAATTTCACAAACAAATTAAAAAAAAAACACACAAAAATGTACAACACAAATGTATATTTTCATTTGGACAAATAGAAAATTTTGTTAATAATTATTAACTACAGTGGAGACACAAATACACGATATTAATCAACCTCTACCACCCGAAAATAATGACTAATGGATGTAGAATGAAGAAGAGACAGAAGTTGGGCCGCGTGCATCTGTTCCAGATGCAGTCGACGGCGGGCTCGCCTGCATAGGATCACGGACCTGAACGATGTTAGACTTAATCCGCCTGTAACGTATTAAACGGGAATTTGAAGTGCTAACTTTTTAGATGTGCCAAGTGTGCCGATAGCGCCAATCTAATGTCGGCGCTGATTACTGCAGTTGGCATTTATTATAAAACTTTCATGATTTCCTATTGATTACACCAGGTGTTTATAAAAATGAAAATTTTATTATTGTTTTTTTTTCTGTTATTATTTAGAGGTCCTGTAGCTCTGCAGCACTTGTTATAGAGTAGACATTAAAAACAAGTTATTGACCTAAATACAGTAGGTCAAGACTGGGATTGCCTGATTGTTGATCACTGAATAGGTATGTCTCGGACTCTCATTTGTTGAAGCACGAAGGTTTTTTTTATTACTGTCTGAATTTAAATACAAAACACATTTCAGCCTCTCTTAATAACGGTAGATCAAGACTAGGATTGCCTGATTGTTGATCACTGAATAGGTATATCTCGGACTGTATTTTGTTGAAACATGAAGGTTTTTTTATTACTGTCTGAATTTAAATACAAAAAACATTTCAGCCTCTCTTAATAACTTATTATACCTAGTTAGTATTGGATTTTATTTCCCTATTTATGTAATGGAATGTGAATGGTTTATTTTGATCAGTTGGAGTATAATTTTAATATTAAATATTTTTTACGGTTAAACTTAATATTGTTACAAAAGCTCACCTATCTTTTTAGTTTGTTAATTATGTTCCTGTTTACGTTAGAATTTATAATTGAAGCTCACCTACCTCGTTAGTTTGTAAATTACGTTTCTGTTTATGTTAGATTTTATAATTTTTGTGATGCCTTTATTTTGACGTTTTCCGGAATATTCCAGGCTATATTCTATTTGTTTCTCGACACGTTCTCGAGATCTCAGAAACTTCCAGAACTCTAAAAACCTATATAAGCAGATCATTTTCGCCGCTGGAGTCAGTTTATATTGAGCAGTCGAACGCGAATGACTGAAACGTCAAAGTAAAGCATTTGACAGTTGTGAATTTGTTGAAGCAGATTTCTTGTATAATCAAGAGTGACAATAAAGTTGTTTGTCTATGTGACGTGTTTCAACCATAACCTAATTTAGAGGTTACAATATGTTATTTGCATAGTTTTAAAAAATAATTTATAGCATTAATTACATATTAAAATAAGTAGGCACTATAAGAATTAACGGTGAAAATATTCGTATTATACTATACTCTATTTTTAAACTAGGAGGAGCGAATGCCAAAGACAAATTTACACTGCAAAATTTACTAAAAACTGCCCTAGATAGCATCAGACTATCAGGTATATACTCACTGCAAGTGTTTAACCTCAATTTGAGTACAATAAGCTTTCATTATCATTACTTTCAAATGGGGTTATTAAGTACTTATTCAAAATAATTTTAAATGAATAAATATATAATTCTAGGTTTATTTAACTTTTTTATATATATTTTTAAAGTATGTATGTAGGTTCTTCATACATAACATAATAATATGAATTAAATAATTTACTATAAACCAAACATCTATAAATGATTGATTCCAGTTTTCACTTTTAAAAATTTTTTTTATTGATTCACATTTTTACAATTAGCATTGGAGTAATCATATAATGGTGTTTTTCTTACTTTGAATTGTTGCACTTCTACGAACTACGTTTATTAAGTTACCGGATAATTGCTAAATAACTGATAACTGAACTTCGTTCGTAATATATCATCTGCAGGTGTTCAAAGTAACAAAATAAGTTTTTATAATTTATAATATTATTGGTAAAAATAAGGGACAAATCATCAAATCATGTCCATATCACTCTCGCTATTATTAATTGATATGATTAAAGGTTCAATGAGATCGTCCATAATTCCGTCAAGTGTTCCCATTTTTTCTTCCTCCTTAATCACATGTTCTTCACACTTTTTCCAGTTCATATTTGTAACATTATTAAGAGCCTCTATTAGTAGTAGTTCCCTTACGTCTTTCAGTTTATATGTTTTATTTTTGCTTGCCACTTCATTCTTCACCTGTGCCCAAATCAATTATATAGGGTTTAATTCACAATGATACGTTTCATCTAAATAATAAATAGGTCTACCTTCAGATCTAAACTTTTTAATTGATATCGAGTAGTCAAGTCTTCATCTCACTATATCATCACGTTCTATCAACACACTTTTACGACTTCGTTTTAAGTATCTGCAAAAAAAATAAAATGTTTTTATTGCAATTATATTTGCTTGAGATATGTATTCAACCTTACTTGAAGTTAATTTGTTTCATAATTTTGTATAATGATGAACGGGACATCTGTGGCAAATCCTGACGACTTTTTATTGCGGTTAATATTTTGTCCAAAGTGGGGATCTCATTTTTTAAGAAAAAGCTGTGTACTACACGCCTTATGGAATTCTTCATTACTTCATCCAAACATGTAACAATCCCAGGTCGTCCACCACAGTGTTTGGAAGTAGACACCCTTCCAGTAGATTTATATTGCTTTATGGCTCGATATACTGTTGATTTTGCAGCACCTAAAAAGTATAATGGTAATATAGTTCAACAGTTGATAATGTTAATATAAATTTACCTAATGTCATCGCTATTTTGGATACAAGTTGGACAGATTTAAGAGTAGGTTCATCATCTAGGCTTTTCTTGTACAAATTCAATATTGCTTGTTTTTCTGCCAGAGATAAATGCCCCAAACTGAGTTGTTTTCGTTTCCTTGGGGCGACGGCGATGTAATTCCCGCGCCTGCCTTACTTGTGGTCGGCACACTATCATCCATATCCAATGGAAAATTGGAAAAACGAATGGCAAACAATATAATAAGTTGTTTAGTTCTGATAAGAACTGATTTATACGTAACTGAGATAATAAATAGATACAAAAACAGGTAAAAACACAATGACAACGAACTGATGACAACTGACAAGCAAAGTGTCAACACTTGCCAGAATGTAAAATTTATTAGCAGTGTAAAGTAGGTTCAAAATTAACCAATAAAGAACCAACATTTTGGCGCGCAATATTCAAAACGCTCCTCCTAGTTTAAAAATGGAGTATAATATCTTCCCTTAAAATTAAGATATTATGACTGAATCACCCTGTATATATATTTAAAGAAAGACAGTTCAGTCAACTGAAAAATAATTTCATTCCATTAGATAGGAGAAAGTAAAACTAAAAACAACTAGATAAATAACGATAAAAAATGTTTATTTTCTCGTTTCGGCATTTGGCAACGCTGTAAAAAACGACAACAGAGTAGCTGACAGTTCAAAAGCCATCTCGGATGATAGTATAGGCGGCAATTTTCCGTAGGAGAGGAGGGATTTGCTCCATTTTTTAAACACCGAGCTAGAATTACGAAATCATTTTTTATTGTCTTTTAAGCCTGCCTAAACACGTTGTTAAGATTTTGTACTTAGTCATAGTAAACACTGTATTTTTTAAGTAATTTTTGGTTATACTTTTTGTAGCGTTGCTTCGTGTAGTACTGAAACTGCAATTTTTTTAGTTCTTAGCTCCCCTTATTTTCAAAACTGTCTAGGATTGCGAATGTCTCACTCGGTTCGAAAGGTTACGAAAATATTTGAATACCTTCCTACTTCAGAAGCGCTGTATTTTGCAGTTAGAGAAGATGAAAAACGAACCATGGAACCTCCCGTATCTCATTAGTTTAATAAATATATCCTTTCAGGGATCCGGCACAGACCGATCCGCAATCTATTCGGCAACATGGAGTATTTTTATTGTACGGGAATTCAAGAACACTTGTGCGAGCCCGCCGCGAGGCTGCTGGGTTATTGAAATGCTTCTATATCATATCTGATTTATTTTCTTTTCAATAAAAAGCACTCCAGAATTCCAAATGGTATAACTCTGCATATCTTTGCCTTTTGCGAGAATATTTTCGCTCGATCCTCTATAGATGCGGACCCGGAAAATATTTTATAGCTGAATAAATATTTCAAATAATACCTGACTTCCATAATTTAGTTTCTGTGGTTGCGCTGGGCCTCGGCGCTCTCCCGCTCGGCATGTTATTAAACGTTTTTGTGTAGGAATTGCTTAATAAAGTGAACGTCAGTTTTCTAATGAACAAAAACCATAACCGTTTTGTATTGTCAATGCTAAATGACATCGCAAATACAATACAATCATTAATAGTGCGAAAATATGTACATAGATTCATCAAATACATAGGTGATTTTTTTACTGTTTAAGTAAGGTATTTTAAGCTAATATGTATCAAATCTCCTACAATTCCTATCAATGAAGTCATATGTATGTTCTTTGATACCAAACATCTAGGTATGCTAATGAACATCCACAGATAAAACTCTATTCAATAATTATCTAAAGAATTTAATATATTTACTAACCTCTGGAGTGGGAACTCGAAATTCAACCACAATAGATGAGATCTCACTTATTTCTGCATTTTATTAGGATTGCTTCATCAGGTGGCCTCCTTTAACTTGAGTCAAATATCTAACTATAAAGATGATTATACCAATAAATTAAAATTATTTGAAATTGAATGTCAAAATGAAATATCGACAACGTCAAACTGATTAACTGTCAATGAATATCATAACAGCCTACTAAAATAAATAAAAATTAATAAAAAATGTTACCTTTTATGTATAGTTTTTTCATATATTTTCAGGTATTAACAATATTGTGTGAAACTAACTACTCAGTGGACAAAAGCCCCAACCTGCGTTGAATTACACCCACAATATCTACCCATATATTCCTTATTATTAGCTTTTGTAACATTTTTTTACTGTTTAAGAAAGGTATTTTAAGCTAATATGTATCAAATCTCCTACAATTCCTATCAATGAAGTCATATGTACGTTCTCTGATACCAAACATCTAGGTATGCTAATGAACATCCACAGACAAAACTCTATTCAATAATTATCTAAAGAATTTAATATATTTACTAACCTCTGGAGTGGGAACTCGAAATTCAACCACAATAGATGAGATCTCACTTATTTCTGCATTTTATTAGAATTGCTTCATCAGGTGGCCTGCTTTAACTTGAGTCAAATATCTAACTATAAAGATGATTATACCAATAAATTAAAATTATTTGAAATTGAATGTCAAAATGAAATATCGACAACAGCAATCCTAATAAAATGCAGAAATAAGTGAGATCTCATCTATTGTGGTTGAATTTCGAGTTCCCACTCCAGAGGTTAGTAAATATATTAAATTCTTTAGATAATTATTGAATAGAGTTTTGTCTGTGGATGTTCATTAGCATACCTAGATGTTTGGTATCAGAGAACATACATATGACTTCATTGATAGGAATTGTAGGAGATTTGATACATATTAGCTTAAAATACCTTACTTAAACAGTAAAAAATGTTACAAAAGCTAATAATAAGGAATATATGGGTAGATATTGTGGGTGTAATTCAACGCAGGTTGGGGCTTTTGTCCACTGAGTAGTTAGTTTCACACAATATTGTTAATACCTGAAAATATATGAAAAAACTATACATAGGTGATGTTTTTAAAATCCTATTCTCTTACGAACTATAACTGCCGTTTGCTATCCAATACACATGCGAGTTACGATAACGCGATTAGTGAACACTTGTTGCAATTTTTATTTACGCTTCTTACAGGAATGAGTGGTAATTCGCGTTCATTGTGTTAACGGTTGAATTTATTGTGTAATAGTGAATATTTGTGTCTGTTGTGTATTTCCCTGTACTGCAAAAAATCCTATTATTTTTTTTTACAGATATGCTTTTAAATATATCTACTGTTATCCTTCATAGATTTACCTGATGATGTAGTTCTGGGAAATACTAGTTAGATTAAATGTGGCCATCTTTACAGAAATACTTCCTTATTTATATTTTTTTTATATGTTTTAAAAAATGATCTTACTTTTTTATTACAAAATGCTGGAAAAAATTACTTTTAATATAGTTATGACAATTAAAATTTAGCGATTATTGCTGATAGTTGCGAACGAAAACTAATTAGGACTATAACTTAAAAATATTAGGAATTCATTCATTAGACTACTCTATATTCTGATTTTCTTGTAACTTCAGAGAAAGAAAATGATGTGTTCAGATCACTACCAGTTAATTTTCGAAAACATCTATGTTTGTTGTTTGTGACTTACTAGTACGTTAGTTTATAAGTCCTTTATAGGGATATATACTACTATTATTAATTTATTTTGTTAGAAGACTGGATTGTTGTTCATTTGAAGTGGATAAAACTGTAAAAAGTAAAATATGTTATTTTTAAATTACTGTAACACAATAATTGAAAATATTAGATGCGGAAGCTCACCTACCTTTTTAGTTTGTTAATTATGTTCCTGTTTGCTTTTAAAATTATAATTGTTGTAATACGTTCATTTTGGTGTTTATTCCAAGCTATAAACTTCTAGAAAATGTCAAAATAAAGATATTACAAAAATTATGTTTATAAAAAATTGTTTCGAAAGCAAGCAGGAACCATAACTAACAAACTAAAAAGGAAGGCCAGCTTTTACATCATTTTCTGTTATACAATAAAATTAACATGTAAAACCTACACATAACATTTGTGGATTGTGTTAAACTTTTAACACACAGAGAAATGTGTAAAAATATACACAATTCCAGTGGATCTCGATTAACACAGTATTGTGTTCTTTTGTGTTAAAATGTGTAATTATTTTTTTACAGTGTAGACAGTTAATTTGTGGAAACATCAAGTTAGAAATCAAAACTAAAAGTACAAACATATACTCGTAGATGGAAAGCACATAATTGACACTAATAACGTTTTTAAAAAGTAAGATATTTTCAACCTGAGGAAAGTTTGTCATCATCTGAAGAAGATTACCAATAATAATGTGTCGTTGACGAATTAGACGATGATGACAAGCTAGCAAAGAGGCACACATGTTGATAAGCTGATTTTTACTGTAATATAATTGACTGGTCAAATGGACTGGACAATCCATCAAACTTGACAATTCCCAGGTTGGCTGACGTCAATCATAATAAATTAAAGCCTTCAAATGATCTTCGTAGAAGTTTCCCTGAATATAGAGAATCGTTCATGTCAAAATGGCCCTGTTTGGAACAAAATTAAATCCAGTGCATTGGAGCAACCGGTTACTAGTAATAGTCATTATTGGCACTACCAGCATATAATAGAAGCATAACATAAATGCCAATTTCAATGTAATAAGTTATCAATTCCGAACATCCAGAAAAGAAGTCATCATTCCCTCATTTTAATATTGTTTTTATAATGAATATTTATATACCGATTTGATATGGCGTTACCTAATATTCGGTAATTTCCGAAGACACATCGCCCCCGCCAAAAAGCGAACATTCAACAGACACCTATATAAAATAATTAAAAAACGATAACCCCCTCCCCCGGAGCGACGCCGCGACCCGCTTGATTTCTAATAAGACGTCTCGGAATAAATATCACTCTCCTTTGCTTAATTATTCACCGGAGTTAATTACTTTTTTCTTGTAGTGACGTTCGGTTGGCACGCTCGAGTTTTTTTCTTAATTTGTAGATACTCCAATTAAGGGACGTCTTCATAAATAGGCCCTCCGCGTTTCTATTATTTATTCGCGCGTCTTTTTTTCCTCCGAGACTGTCAAATCAATATTCATTAACGCCCGGGGGCGGAACTTGACCCTCTACAGGGGTAATTTAAATTAAGGCAATTATAAAATCTTCTGGTGGGGGTAAGACGTTCCGCGAATACACGGGGGTGTATTCTCGCTGCATGTTGATTATCGTTATGTTTTTGTATTAGTATATTTCAAAGCTAAATTGATTTAATGAAGTATGTATGTAACATGACCTTGATACTTTAACGCTCGAAAGCGATAAAAGTGCAACAGGACGATAAAGTTGCACCTAACGCCCCCATAACAATATGGCACAAAAATAATAAGGGGCATTTTTATTATCAATAATTTTCCTATATAATTTATATATCTGAAGTTATTACCAAAAAAGAACTCAAATACACCTACTTACATAACAAGCAAATTAAATTTAGTTTTAATACCTTAAATTAAGCAAGTTTGCAGTTACGAAGACACTATATGGACTTTAAGCGACTATATCGCCCTAGGGCGATAAAGTGAATATGCAAGTTTATATTACTGCGTAGGTACTTTATCGATCAAGGCGATAATAGTACGGAAAGGCAATACGTATTTAATTCCAGAAGAATATACAGTACAACTTCGATCATTCGGACACTCCAGTTTGCAGTTACATAGACACAAGTTACAAGTTTGTATTACTACATAAGCACTTTATCGATTATAAGCGATAAAAGTACGGAAAGGCAATAACGTTGTATTTAATTCCAGAAGAATATAAGTACAAATTTGGACATTCCAGTTTGCAGTTACGTAGACACTATATCGCCCTAGGGCGCTAAAGTTATTAAGCAAGTACGTAGGTAATTTATCTATCATAGGCGATAAAAGTACGGAAAGGCGATAACGTTGTACTCAATTCCAGAAGAATATAATATGTACTTTAAAATGATATAATAATACAGTAAGTAATATAATTACCTAAAAACAATCACTTGTGGTCGATAAAGTTATAATTAATGCTTAAAACCATATATATAAAATTACCAACTGAAGTCGTGGTTTAGTTAATTGCAACTTTATTACTTACTGAAAATAATGAATAAATAAAAAATTGCAATGAGATAAATGAACGATGTGCAAATAGTTATGACGGATTCCGTCAAACCAAGATAATATAGAGATATACTTATTTGGATTTCTAGCGTCAAAAACTTCTAAGTAAGTATTAATATTTGACCACCAGATAAAATAAGTAAAACATTAATATTTTCCGCTACATATAATCTGTTAGAAATATATTACCATTTCTTATCCAATATAAGGACTGCGTTATATTTTACCTCTCAGCATGTCAGTATTTTTTAAATTATATTAGCATACGTCTAATTTAATACGAATTTAACTGAACGACTTAAACTTAACTAATAAAGACATTTTTCTACTAGGTTGATGCAATTGCAGCCTTCCCAACTAGCACCAAAGGAACACCAAGACGGGAACCTTCAAAGGGTAGCTATTACGTAACCGCAACCAAACTTGCTACTTTGCTTTATAAACAACGTGTCAGTCACTATATTTTAGTAGTATTTTCAACTACTTCTGGTAGTTTATAGTTATGTGACTTCTAAGTAGTAACGTTTCAGTTATCGTCGCGGCAAGAATTCAGACGTCTTACGTAACGGCCGACGCTACGCAATTGTTTTTACTGTCATCATAATTTTCGATATTTGTTCGCATTAAAAACAATCATTTTTTGCAATTTATTGCAATATATGGATCGGTCAGTGGTCGCGCGGTTTAAGACGTCAGTACTTGAATCGAGGTGACTAGATTGCTGTGGGTTCGACCCCCCTCATCCGGTAGACCGTATATAAGCTATATTCGTGCAGAGGATTGGCATCCTCCATGCGGGTATGGTAGGATGAAAGAATGTTGGCTTGGGTCAATGTGAGAGATTGATACCGGTTGACATTTGACTACCCCCCTAATTAATGAGGTTTTCCAGGTTTCTCTCATTCCTGCACTGAATGGTGGTTCGGGCCTACCAACGTAAGTCGTTCCTGGGCGCAAATGCGGCCTGCTTAATAATAATATGCCGCCCCCTCTCCCGCACAAGTCTTCGACTTCTGGGCTAATCCTCGTGATTAGAATGAGGGGTAGAGATATTGTTATTATTACATTATATAATGCAAAAATTATGTGTAGTCTATAGTTTTAGTACTCTCAATTGCAGTTTCTTAAATATTTTGATGAAAATATAATGAATTATTCATTTGTTCTGCGTATGACTTCTTAAATTCACCATTACATTTTACCCTGTAGTTTTCCGAAGTTGAAAACCTTCATGCTGTTTGTAATTGAGTAATTGGTGTACCTATTCCATCATATCACGTGTGGAGTGTATTTTTTGCCTTTGTATGTGACTTCAAAATTGCAATCACTTTCAAGTAATTGTTGCCATGACGTAAGTATTCAATGTGTGTAAACGGCGGACGTACGCATTTAGAATGAACAACAGGAAAAATGTTACTAAGAGGCAGTGGAAACTTTAAACAGGCAATGTGTGGTAGTCACAATTTTACTGCTTTAAAATAACGCTACAGCCTAGGTCGATACTTTGTAGTAAATATTACTTAAAAGATACAAAGTTACGGTTCCCACGCCACAACGTCATTTCTACGGAACCACAAAGTCGCTGGAACGTAGCCGTACAAGTTCCGGAAACGTCGCCGGAACGTACCAGGCACCAAACACTTATTTTCCATTTTCGTCGTAGGCACGTACTGGAAACGTTTTCGTTACGTACCCATGGCTAGTTACAAGACACTTTAAAGTACCTACAATAGTCGTAGCTACGTCCAAACGGCTAATTGTGCTAGTTGGCTTGCGTGCAACCTCCAATAACGTCCGGCTTAAAGTTTTAAAGAAACAACGTCGAAATAGAGCAAAAGCCCCTTCATCCAGCCCTTAAATCCATATCTGACGTACGTATTAAAACCGATATCCGCCTAGCGTCTCGCGGCCGAGGAAAAAAGCGACATTGTTCTTTTAATAGCCGAACGGATGATGCGAGAAGGGTTTTGCGGAGTGAGTGGTATAGCATCGGGTCCCCGGGGAGGATTCAGACCGCGGGGCCGCGCGCAAGGAAATGAAGCAACAAACTTACAAATGGCCCGGAACGGCATTAAACAGCAGCCGATCGTAGAGTGCCCTGGATGCTCAACCGCGATCTGTTTTTGGTTTACCGACCGAATCAGGGCCGCTTCTGGATTGCCGCTGTTGATAACGGGTGTCGAACGCGCCGTATGGGAAAGCTACGCGGGAGGGGTAAATGCCACCCGGGCGAAGAAAATACCAGAGGCGACGGTAAAAGTATCGTGTAGTGAATAAAGACTCGAGATAATTTTAAATTAGAATAATGAGTACGAACATCCAACATATTTCAGTTCAAAAAAAGATGATCTGAAAAAAAAAATAATTTATAGTAAATTTAGGTGCACTGGGGGCAAATCCCAGTACTCATAATCCCACCCATAAGATGATTTAGGTTCCTACCACACCTCAGACAACGGCAGCGAAGCTTATGCAGAGTTGCCACTAAACTTGCCGACACTGAAGAGCGACAAAAGTTTGAGGTGCGAGCAGTTGCAGAGGCTAATACGGAGACCTACCGTAGCAAGCGTAGAACCAACAATAGGAATCGAATCGGTATATTGGCCCCATTTCCTCAAAGCCTAGCCTGAAAAGAATAATGATAGGTCAAAGATTTCCAGTAAAGACTTGCATATGCAACGGTGTAATAACCCGGAAAACCATAATATAATAAAACAAATTTTATACGGGGTGGTCCGCAGACGAAGACGATGGAGTTGTAACATATGGAGCTAATGGAGCTAGAGAAAGAGTTTGCATCATCCTTAGTCTAAAAACACACGGAATGGTCTTCCAGACTGAAGCGATGGCCATGAAATACTATGTAATTTCATAAGAAAACAGCTAACTAACTATATTTTTGGTATTTAGTTCTAAAGAAATTTAATATATCGTCAAACAAAGTTCAAGGTAATAGGTGTAGTAAGGTTTAAGGTTAGAAAGTGATATTGGCCCAAAAATAAGCTGATGAAACAACCAGATCAAGTTGGTATAATATCCCTACGAAATCCTGATCTCTTCTATAGCATCCCTCAATTCAAGTAGGAAAATGGTGGCAAGAAACACATATGAGGCTGATCAAGTAGTTCTAAAAAGAAACGTGGTAGAAGTTGACACTGACCTATACACTACAATCGTAGATCAATAAGGATAACAGTAGGCTGTCTGGTCCCATTTAGAGGAAGAGGAGATCGCAGTTCATGTATTATTGTCAGAGTGTGAAGGATTAACAAGAATGTGTCATCTAGTAGATAAAAACCAGAAGCAGAAAGTTACACGAAGGAAACACTGTGAAACCGTGAATGCTTATTTAAAGGTTATAGTTAGATAAAGAACGCTAAGATCATGGGGGCCTACAATAAACCTACGGCTGCTCTCAATAGGAAATACAGTATATACATTTTATAATACATATATCTTTATTAAATAAAATTAATAGCTAAATTGAACGGTTTATAATACCTTCTTATTTTGCTATTATCGTCACCAATATTATCATCACTATAATGATTATTACCTTCCATACTGCGAGTTTAGTTATTAATGAATTCTCAGTTCAAGATTATTACTGAAAATTAGAATCATCCCAACAAAGATTTGACCACTGCTCAAACTCAAATCGATTTGCTAAGTTCTACCCCGTAATTACTTCAAATATCGATTGATTCCTCATTTGTTTTATAGTATCAGTCGATGTTCGGCCCTGATAATTGTCAGGAATATCGTCAAACGTTCAACGCAGCCTTTGACGGATCGTTCTATCGCATGACTTCAGATACAGGGAACTTAAGGAAAGATTTCCTATATTTAACGCGACTGTAGCAAGCCAATCTCGACCCAATACGCCGACACGCACGATACTAATTAGGAAAAATCATTAATTATGCCATAAATACACGACAATTATTTCCTACAGATTTACAGTCGGTTTCGTAGGAATTAATTCAGTGTAGTTTTACGGTTCTAGGTTTGTTAGATCGATGAGGGAACGACTCTTAAAAAAATGGTGTGATTTATATCGGATATTCCATTTTATGTTGGGGTCAATTAATTTCCTGAAAATCACAGCCCGCCCTTACAGAAGTAGAAGAAATATTCAAACATTAGGCAAAAACCAAGGCTGTAACACAAAAATATGAAGAATTTCATTTATTTAAACGCTTTATGTTAACATGACTTTTAAAGCAGTGTTATTTATTTTATAAGTTTCAATGTTAAAAAGAATCTAAGATAAGTGAGAAACAACATGGCTTCTTCTGTGGTCGATCTGTTGCAAAAAATGTTGTACCTTTTGTTCAAGATTTAACGGTAGCGACAGACCATAGAAATAAGTAGTTGCCGTGTACACAGATTGCTCTAAGGCATTTAGTAAGGTACATCTTCTTTCCATATTTGTAAAACTATAGAATTTAGGAATGCACAGCAATCTACTATCCTATTTGTTGAACAGATCTGTGTTTGAAAGTAAATAATTCGACATCAAATTATGTGCGCGTTACGTTTGGAATACCGCTGGAGTTCCATCTGGAAAACTCAGTAACTTTGCAATCATTTTTTATTTTAAATTAAAAAATATTGCTACGACAAGTCTTGCAAATATAAGAAGGGGTAATAAAGTACATTAGCTGAAAAAATAAATATTGATTTCTATTGTAGGTACTATACTTTATTTAAAGGACATTCAGCATATACAATTATTTTTAAAATCTAGAAATGGTTCTAGTTCAGTTTTGCTGACCAAGATCTAGTGGGAAAGTTGCATGAATTTTATGTTGGTTTAAAGTATATTATAGAGGAATATTTCAAACATATTGAAAGGTATATATTGCCATAGAATATAAACAAAACCACGTGGTGAAAACGTGATATCACTGGTGTGATGTAACACATCGTTCATCTCGGTTTGTTTGGATACATAGTGTAAATACTGTGTAGGTAATGTCATAATTATTAGTGGTGATGCGGTAAACTTACTTTGTTTACAATATAGATCCACTCCTGACAATTACGGCGACAATGCTGTTGGGTAGGTACAGATAAATAGTTTTACTGGAGGTATTTAAAAATTACACATTAAACTACTTGTTTCAATTTTAAAAATACTAAATAAAAATAATGCATAATGATATTTAATATTTTTTAATTTTTTAGTACTGATTTCATTTCTACTTTAACATTTTATTACTTTTTTATTACGTTTTCAGAATAAAACAGGTAATTTAATGTAGCAAAGATAGATATTTTTATAAATGCATCAAATAACATTCTACATTACGTACATGTTATTTGGAATCAGAATGAGGCACTGAATACAATAAATGAGAACAAATGTAATACATTCTGGTAGCTTAATAGAAAAGTTCTTTACAATTTTACATTTTAATTTTTTCGAAAAACTTAATACCTGTATTTCCAATTAAACCATTAAAATGATCTTCACATACAAACAATGTTCCACTGTTTTCTTTCGTCGCGCCCTACTTCTTCTTTTCAGTTTTGGCACTGTGCAATATGTTATTAGAAGCTGTATGCTGTATTCGTACATAGTAGCATTAATGCAATACTTTATTACATTTGCTCGATGAGATGCACTTTCAGTGCCCATCTTACGAGTCTATTTTGCAACTTTATTCAATACCAATGTCTATTTAACCCAATAACGCCTAATATCACAAATGACAAAATTAACTCTTCTAAACGTATGCACTGCGTTGTCCGAAATCATGGAAATCGTATACAGATATGAATTAAAGGACACTGCTGTATTTAGGTACGCACGTGCGAACGGTGTCTGACGTCACAGGTCTACACTGTGGCGGCGATCGTTTTATGGGGGCGTGGTGAATGTTCATGTTCAACTGACCATACATAGTACTGAAGACACACAACCTTCGCATTCACTTTTTTATTTTCAATTACAAAAATATATATATATATATAAAATATTTCTTGTTTGAGCATAAAGTCTCTGTCTGAAGCGGAAATAATATTGGCATTGAAACGTTTAAAGAGCAAACCGACTTGTGCCTAGCTATTTGGTAAGGGATTGTGCTCATGTGCTGTGTTATCCACTTTGTATTTTATTTAATCTATCTCTGAAGAGTTCTAGATTCCCTTCTTTGTGGAAGAGGGCTAGTGTGTGCCCGATCTTGATGGGGGATCCTTCTGATGTAGCAAATTATCGTCCTATTACCATATTAAACAATTTTGCCAAAGTTTTTGAGATTTCACTGTACAACCGCATCTACTTTTCTGTAAAGAATTTACTTTCAATAAATCAACATGGTTTTATATCTCACAGATCCACCACCTCCAACCTGGTTTGTTTTACACAATATATTTCTAATATTCTAGATAACCATGGTCAAGTTGATGTGGTGTACACTGACTTCTCTAAAGCTTTTGATAGGATACATCACTCAGTTTTACTGCAAAAACTCAACACATTTGGTTTTAGTGATGAATTGCTTATATTATTTCGTTCCTACCTTCACAATAGGATGCAATATGTTACATTCAATGGCTTTAAATCTAAGACTTATGTCGCTGCATCGAGGGTTCCTCAGGGTTCGAATTTAGGTCCGCTACTATTTCTTCTATTCATTAATGACCTTGACAGTGTGTTGGATTGTGGGAAGCTTTTGTACGCTGATGACGTCAAAATTTTTACTTGCATTTCTTCAGCAGACCAGGCCCATAATCTTGGTCTATTAATAACAAACTTAGCCTAAATGTTAATAAATGCAAAGTTGCCACCTACACTCGTAAATCCAATCCTGTTGTATATGATTACCATATTAATTCGCAATTACTTAGTCGTCACAGTTCTACAAAGGATTTGGGTATTATATTTGATAGTACTTTAAGCTTCTCACAACATATTGAATATATTGTCAAGGGGGCCTCAAAAGCATTAGGATTTATTATTAGAAATAGTAAATCATTTAGAAACCCGAATACATTAAAATTATTATATTATGCTTTTGTAAGATCCAAGCTGGAATACTGTTCTTTAGTTTGGAATCCATATTACACCTGTTATATCAATAATATTGAATCTGTCCAGAGAAAATTCCTTAAATATCTTTCATTTAAATGTGATGGTGTTTATCCGGCACAAGGATTTGATGACAACTTATTAATATCTAGGTTTAATCTTGATTCTTTAAAGAAAATGAGATTTATATACTCTATCAGATTTCTATACAATCTCTTGCACAATTCAATTTACTCTCCATATATTCTATCACAACTTAATTTTTTGGTGCCATATCCTTCGATTAGATCTCATATGACGTTTTACTGCCAATCTGCTAGAACTAATCTCATGTTAAAGTCTCCTGTATACAATATGACATCCAATTTTAATTTATTATGTTATATTTGTGATATTAATAATGTCAGTTTAAACCAGCTGTTAAGGATTGCCCATGACGTGCAGTTATAATTTTTTCTCATACTTAGTTACTTATTTATGTTTAATATTTTTGACAACTACTTATTGTTGTGTTTTTTTTATTGCTAGATCATGTTTTTAACAGTACTTTTTCATACTTTTATATTTTTTACTTATCTTACCTATACATTTATTTTTGTGTGTTAGACTAGTTTTGTTGTTTTAACTTTATTTTAGGAACTTTTATGTATTTAAATAATTTCTATTATGGTTCTGTAATTGAGATTTTGTTCCTGTTGGACTATTAAACACTATTAAAAAAAAAACCTCGCCTCAGGGTGACGCTACTGCATGTTCCTTTTTGTTTGATGCTCTTCGTCGTGCCAGCAGAATATCAATATCGCGTCCTCCACTTTATTGCCTTTAATATGTACACAATATAAGTTTGACAAGTTGCAGCGAAATTCATTTTGAATATTGAGAATTTTACACAGAGGGCGCATCAGTCGCTTCGTTACTCGGTCTTAGCGCTTTCAGCTGTTTGCCTCGAAGCCGCATCTCGGTTCTGTATCGAGAAAACGATGCCGTTTCGTATTTACTGTTTCTTTTTTCCATTAACGAAATACCGAGACGTTTGTTTAGGCAGAAGAATCAAATAGATTTATAAATTATGCAACTTACACTAAGTGTATGCATACTTTTGAATTGCAAAATTGAATGTGTTATTGGTTTGTTGTCGTTTTGTAATTCTAAGCTAATGCTCAGCACTCTAGATAATAACCGTAAGTAGTATACGATGCGTGATCAAAAAGTAACGGGAATTTTGTAATATCTTAGGTTGTATTAGTCCGCTTCACCCGATATTTTCGTTGTTGTATTGGTAAACATATCTGAAAAGTGTCTATACGTTATTAGCCTTATTGGATGTTTAGTCTGTTGTCACCTATCATAAAGATTACATGTGTTTTGGCACGATTGGTGATTATTTACCAGAAAATTTGCATTTGCATTTGGTTACAAGAATGGAATAAAGTGCGACAATGTTTTAGAATTATTAAATATTGCTTTTGGTGAGTAGGATGCTATAAGCAAAACAATTGTTATGAACGATCACCGAATCACAATCACGGAAGATTCTGATGATGTTGGCATATCAATTGGCACATGCTATGATTTTTTTTCAGATGTTCTAGATGCGAAACGAGTGGCAACTAAATTTTTTTCAAAATAGTCGAATTTCGAATAAAAACAGTGGCGAATGAAATTAACAATGCAGAACTACTGAAACGTGTAATAGCAGATGCATAACACGTCATAACATTTTATTCTATTGTTTCTATTATTTTAAAATTTAATGCAATTTTTCTGATTTAAAGAAATATATAATCCCAGATAGTACCAAAACGCATGTAACTTTTGTGACACGTGACAAGCTAAACATCCAATATGGCTAATAATTAATGTATAGATATTTTTCAGATGTGTTTACCAACACAACAACGAAAGTATCAGGCGAATCAGATTAATACAACCCGAGATGTTACAGAATTCGACACACTTTTGATGCATTCATCGATAAATAAAAACGATCTATAAAACATAAAAAGGGGGTGAAATTAAAGTCTTGAATCTCGATAAACATATTTGAAACGTATGTATACGTTATTAGCCATATTGGATGTTTAGTCTGTTGTCACCTATCATAAAGGTTACATGTGTTTTGGTACGATTGGTGATTCAATTGTTAAATATTGCTTATGGTGAGTATGCTATAAGCAAAACCATTGTTATGAACGATCACCGAATCTCAATCACGGAAGATTCTGATGATATTGGCATATCAATTGGCACATGCCATGATTTTTTTTCAGATGTTTTAGGTGCCAAACGAGTGGCAACTAAATTTTTTCAAAAGTTTTGAATTTCGAATAAAAACAGTGGCGAATGAAATCAACAATGCAGAACTACTGAAACGTGTTATAGCAGAAGCATAACGTGTAATAACATTTTATTCTACTGTTATTGTAAAATTTAATGCAAGTTTTCTGAATTAAAGAAATATGCAGGGTGTCCGGAAATGATGAGCAAAAAATTCAGGGGATAATTCTAGACCGAAAATAAATGCTACCTCTTTCTATAACATTTTTTCCAAAAGTGATTATTAACGGAGTTACAGGGTGTTAAATTTAAATTTTTGTTTTAGATATTTGCAAATGACTTCTTAAGAAATCCAAATATTTACATAAAATTTGTAATTCGGGGGTTTTTGCGGACGAGAAATTCAAATATGTTCCTAATTTTGACGTCACTAGTAGAGGACACTACTTGTGGCACACCATGTTTCTTTTAAATGGCAGACCTTTTTTGCATCTTAATGTATCCATCTGACTATCGAAACAATCGATTCTCCTACCTGTTTTGGTTTCAGTAAAGTGCCTTTTCTGCTGAAAATACAGCAAAATGTTACTGGAAAAAGTTGTTCAGAATGGTAAATTATGGAGACGTGCAATTTCAAGAAGATCGGCGAGATTTGATGAAACCATTTTTCAACAAAGCACAAAAATCTTATCAAAGCAAGCCGATTTCTTTTTAAATTTAGCACATATCCATAATTTACCGTTCTGAACAACTTTTTTAAGTAACATTTTGCTGCATTTTCAGTAGAAAAAGCACTTTAACTGAAACGATAACAGTTTTCAGTCGGTGCACTGAATATTTTTTCAAATAAGATTATTTCGAAAACTGTTACTCCTAACGACTTCAATAAGGTATACCTTTTTCAGATATAATAGGTAGGAGAATCGATTGTTTCAATAGTCAGTTGAATACACTAAGCAGCAAAAAGTTCTGTCATTTAAAAGAAACCTGATGTGCCATAAGTGGCGCCCTCTACTAGTGACGTAAAAATTAGAAACATATTTGAATTTCTCGTCCGCAAAAACCCCCGATTTACAAATTTTATGTAAATATTTGGATTTTTTAAGAAGTTTTTTACAAATATTGAAAATCAAATTTTAACTTTGAGACCCTGTATCTTTTTTATTATGCGACTTGAGATATATGTTAGGTTAAATCGATTTTTTTTAACCTAAGGAAACTGTGGTCTAATTTCTGCTACTTCATTTAAAAACACCCTGTATGTTTTTATGTCGATATTCATTAATTGATTTAACTCGCTACTGACAACATACTAAAGAAAATATGTTACATCAAAAATAGATTAGCTTAGAAAAATCAATTTCATCGCTAAACAGTAGAGGATGCGATACGAAATCCGATAATTTATATTCAATCACTATAATGCCCACGGAAAGCCGTACCTGCAATATAAGGCGCCCAAATCTCTTACATCGTTATACACGGCCTATTTGATATTCGAAAATACTAAAATGTTTCTTTGAATGTTATTGACGGCGACATTAAGGGGATAGAGGAACGGCTTCCCCGGTTCTTCCCGGTATCATAAAATCGACATCTGTAACAGATCAGCTACAAAGGAAAAAGGGAATCGATTAGGCCACCCCGCAATGTTCTTTTAAATCGTTCTCCACCCCACAAATACACCCTCAATCACACCCACCCCTTGCCGCTTGTTTCTTGTTTTCTGAACATGCCATCGGCTGATCGGCAAAACGCGAATACCACATTCAAAATAATCAATATGGAGATCCGGTTACGTCACGATAATGGGCCTTATTCGTCAAGAATGGTATAAAATTTTTGGAAGTGTCTAGTCTACTTTGTGGTGATTATTTGCCGAACGCTTAATGTTACCGGATTTGGAAGTGTCTAGTGTACTCCTTGTCATCTAGCATCTGGCGGTCGATAGATGTGAATGTATCTGATGATTCTTTATCATACATTATACTCTAGTGTCGAAACTACAGACTTGTGGACCTACGTGACAGGTAACGCGGAGAATGTGATTTCATAAGCGTATCATTTTGAAGAAGGTTAAACAAACTATTACATATAGAACAGCAAATGTATCAACTTTGGTAGAATCTAGATTATAATTACAAATCTATTATAACCTTGATATATTTAAATATCCAACATGTAGGTAGATACTATTTTACTTATACTTACATAGCTTCTCTTTAATTTGGGACTTAGTTAACGCTTTCGTTAATTGAAGAAGTGGTCCCTGTGAAAACTACACACGTCAATAGTCTTGTACCCCTCTCACTCTTGTTAAAGAAATCTTTTTGTCAGAAAAACCAAATACATTTATAAAAGTATATTGTTTTCTGAATCTTTTTTTTGTGAAAAGAATATGTTCGATAAACTGAGTACTTAGAAAATTAAAAACCAGCAAATGTGTGACATTTTTGACAATTTATTAAGTCAAAAAGGAGTAACAAGGCAAGTTCTCTACTTAACTAATAGTTGGTATGACCTCCACCACGTTCCAATAGCATATTGACACGTCTGTGCATTGAGATAATCAAGAAGTCCTCTTTTGCAGTTACGCTAACTCATCTGCAGTCTGAGGTGGAGGATTATCATTATGGATGGCTCTAGCAACGAAATCCCACATGTTTTCAATAGTATTCGTGTCAGGAGAGTTGGCTGGCCAATCTGGCCAATTACTTGTTCGATGTAAATTGACTGGTCATATTCTGTGGTATGAGAATTAATTGAATGCGGCGGTTGGAAATTATTCCACCCCGAAACATTACGGTACCCCCTTCATACGAAGTAATTTCACGGGGAAGATAAAGTCGCTGTTGACGACCTGGTTTCCTCCAGACTCTTTGTCGATTGTCATCAGTTACCAGCTCAATTCTGATTTCGTCTGTAAATAAGACCCACCGCCATTGGCGTAAAAGCCAACCCCTATGCTCTCGCACCCACTGGAGACTGGCAGCACGATGCTTTGGAAGTAGAGTGGGGACCCGTAATGGTCTTCTAGCACGTAAATTTGCGTTGTAGAGTCGTTTTCGAATAGTAAGTGTCGATATAACACGGCGAAACGTACCTACCTTGAAAGTGGGCCTTGAGAGCTGAAGCTGAAGATGTGCATATTGCACCAAATACCGATCCTCCCTTCATTAGATACTCGAAGACGTCCACTACGTGGTCTGCTTTCCACTGTATCATATTTTTCATATCTGTGTTACTATTCGTACAACAGATGATCTAGGAATGCCCAACATGTTTGATATCTGATGATTAGAATGTCCTGCATCATGTAAAGCATCATTCTTGCTCATGGAAACGCAGAAATTTCCCATCCTGACATTATAATGTACAGGGTCCGGCAGTCAAACCTGACGATTTTTGAAATGGGATAAATAAAAAAGTTGTTGAGATATTTTAATTATTATTTTTTTATTGTAAAGAGGAGAATTGGAAATTTAACATTCATAATAAAAAAGCACAAAAATAACTTATGTAGCAAAAATTATGTCACTTAAATGATGACCACCATTTTCTCTACACTGTACGAGTCTCCTGGAGAAGTTAGTCATGACTCTCTCCAATGTTTGGCGCGGGATCTCACGAATTTCTCGCCGAATGTTCTCCTTCAGTTGGTTCAAATTATTTGGTCTGTCAACATAAACTCTTCCCTTGAGGTACCCCATAGATAAAAGTTACAAGGGGACAAGTCGGGAGAACGTGCCGGCCATTCGATGTCACCCCTGAGCGAGATCAGCTTACCGGGAAAAATCCTCTGAGTTGAGCCATGGACGCCCGAGAGGTATGGGCAGTTGCTCCGTCCTGCTGAAACCAGACCCTCCTGAGAGGGATACGATGACGACGTAACTCTGGGATGAGAAAGTCACGGATCATGGCAACATAACGCGCTGAGTTCACTGTCACTGTTTGGCCATTCTCCTCAAAAAATAAGGCCCTAACACTGTTGACCTACACAATGCAGCCCAGACAGTACTCTTTCACAGTGAAGAGGCTGCTGGTGAAGTTCCTGTGGGTTTCTTGGAGCCCAATATCGAAAATTTTGTTTGTTGACACTTCCGTTGAGATGGAAATGAGCCTCGTCTGAACTCAAAACAATGATTCCAGGGTCTTCATCGATCATTCTTAACATGGTTTGAACAAAATTCAACCTTCTTTCGAAGTCACATGCTTGTAACTCTTGAACAATAGCAATCTTGTAAGGATGGAATCTTAGGTCGTCATGAAGAATACGTCTTACAGACCGGTCTGAGATCCGAAGAGCTTGGGCGTGAAGAATGGCAGAGCGACGAGGGCTCCGTTCAACAGCATGTCGAACAGCTTCAATATTAGCAGGTGTTCTAACCGTTCGACGTGATCCTCCTCTCCTTCTTGTTGTTCCAAAAGCAGTGTTCTGAAAGTTTCGAACCCATAGAAGAATTGTGTTTCGAGAAGGGATCGCACCGCGAGGAACATTAAACCGTATACGAAAACTCCTTTGTGTTAGAATCACAGAATCATTATTTCTAAAAAAAGTCTCAACAACATACGCACGGTGTTCAGCGGTCCAACGGTCCATTGCTACTGAACTTCCGCTCAAGGTGAACAGCATGGCGACCATCCACACCCGACCAGACGTCCCCACCACTACCTATCCCCACTCAAAAACCGTCAGGTTTGACTGCCGGACCCTGTAGAACAATTCAAAGGAACACTTGGCTGAATACACTGTCAAACTGACCAGATTTGTCAAAACAATTGGTAATAAAGTAAAGTTTCATGGTCTGCAATTTTGTATTGTCTTTTTTGTTCTCTAAGTACCTACATGTACTTTTTTTACCACATTACCCGTGAACGCCCTGGATCCCCATCTGTTCTACGATTCAGTTTCAAATTTCCCTCGCGTTGCACTACACTTGCACTCACTGCACATTGTTGTAAAAATAGTTGCATTTGGCACGTGTTTACCGGGAAATCGTTCTGCTCAAGAATGTTCACATCGTCATAAATTAAAACGATATTCATTAACTCCGAGTGGCTATTGTATAAGTAAGCTATTTTTGACACATGAAAAACACTGGCATCCCAAAAATTTTAACACCTACAAAAAGTAATCGGATTGCAAAATTCCGAATCGCCTGGCTAGACTACAGCAGCCCAATGGCGTAAAGGTTGAAAATACTACAACTTTAAATATAATTTTTTATTCGGAAACTATAAGGATTTTCCAAAAAATGTTGTAATGATATTGACTCCATTTTTCATGACGCATCTATTCCCAAATTTTTGTAGATAGTCTTACTAAACTTATCACAGGCCGACCCCGACGTATGCACATATTTGGAAAATTGTTATTCAAAATGTTTTTTCTCCACAGATATTTGATCGAACAATCAAACATGAAGATTTACATGCGCAACTACAGCAAATTTTTTCAAAATCCTACATACAGAGTCTTGTTTTTGTGAAAAAACAAAATATTTTTTATGCCTACAGACTTGTATTTCTGTTTCGCTTATAACTTTGGTGGATTGAATGAAGTAGGTAAGTAGTAATACCCCTACCGAGTTTCACTTGATTATACAGAGTGGTTCGCATTTTATGGCAAGTTAAAAGTCCTGTAATTAGCCAAAATCGGTAAAACGGCAATGACAATGGTTAGACCCGTCAACCACAGGTTTTTTGAGGCGTGCTTGATATCCTGTATACACTTGTAACATATGTACATTTCCCAATGAAACACCATGTATACAAGGTGTTTCAAAACAAAGGCTAAAAAGTTCAGGGGGTGATTCCTTGTTGAAAATAAAAGGTAGTTTGTTATATAAACGTTGGGTCACAAGTCAACCATTAGGGAGATATCGCGTTGCAAAGATGGCGGAAATAAGAGTGTTTTTTATTTTTTCTCGAAACGAAAAAAGCGTGGGAAATTTTGTGGAAGTGTTACCATCATCATCATCAGACACTTGTGCATATTTTTCACTTTTGAAAATAATTGGAAAGGGTTGAAATAAACTACCCCTTTCAGTTTTTAACTATACTTTCAAAAACTTCCATAACGACGTAGAAAAATAAGTTAGGTTAAGCCGATTCAATTAGAAACTTTATTCTCTCTTACATTTTTTTGATAAAATTAATTGTTTCGACGTTAAAAAATAAAATGTAAAGTATTGCACGTCGGGAAGAGGCAGTTTTACTACACCCATTATTAGGAAAAACTAGTTGGCTGCTGTCAATTTTCGGATATTTTCATTGTTGCTTTACCAGATAGCAAATGGTTTGTACTTCCCGTACTTGCTGTATCAAAACTTCTTTTTTTAATTTTCTGGATTCACATAGCCTTCGATGACGCTTAGCAAATATACTGTGATGAGGAATTCTACGATTAGGATACGCTTCTGCATAAAGGCGACAAGCATGTAAGGAATTTCCATTTGCCCGGCCGTACATAAAGTGCATGTCTGTCATTTCTGCATTTGTGAAAATAACCATTTTTGTTGTATTAACTTAGTATTGAATCCCAATGTACTCCGCAATCAAACACATCACAGAACGAAAGGCAAATTATCCCGTAAACCACTCTCAAAATGTTAAAATAGTACAAACCATTTGCTATCTGTCAAAGCAATAATGGAAACATCCGGAAATTGACAGCAGCCAACTAGTTTTTCCTAATAATGGGTGTAGTAAAACTGCCTCTTCCCGACGTGCAATACTTTACATTTTATTTTTTAACGTCGAAACAGTTAATTTTATCAAAAAAATATAAGAGAGAAAAAAGTTTCTAAATGAATCGGCTTAACCTAATTTATTTTTTTCTACGTCGATAAGGAAGTTGCTTGAATGTATAGTTAAAGAAACTGAAACGGGTAGTTTATTTCAACCCTTTCCAATTATTTGCAAAAGGTGAAAAAGTATGTCACAAGTGCCTTTTGGTGATGGTAACACTTGCACAAAATTTTAATATTCTCACACTTTTCGTTTCCGAGAAAAGCAATAAAAACACTCTTTTTCCGCCATCTTTGCAACGCGATATCTCCCTAATGGTTGACTTGTAACCCAACGTTTATATAACAAAATACCTTTCATTTTCAACAAGGAATCATCCCCTGAAATTTTTCGCCTTTGTTTTGAAACACCCTGTATATTCTCTACTTTCATAATGCGTAATTTTATATGATCATCTGCGTCAAAGTATTTAATTTTTACGAGTGTATTACATAAGGATCTCCAGGAGCATATAGGCAACAATCTTGTAATGAAAATATGTAAATACTGGATTTCGCAAAGGGAAAAATGTGGGCTATTCGTGGCTGGCGGGGAGGTCCCTGTCAATGTGGTATTCCAATATATTTAAATGAGTATAAGGAATTTGAGACAGCGGCCAGTGGTCACTGCAATAAAATACAGAAAGATCTCTGATATTACTCGGTTATTTACATTCCTTCAAACGGTTTTATTTGCCTACTTCTTTTATATTCCATATATATCCGGCGGACGACTCCGAGGGAGACATATTATTATTGGGGTTATATTTTTCTGTTTTCTCTTGGATTTCACCGAATTAGTAACGTTGGGATTTAGCTTTATAACCTCTCGTATTTTAAAATGTAAATATTCTATTTGTTCTTGTTCTTCCAAATGTAAAATTACAATAAAAAGTGTGAAAATGCAGTTTTAAGGTACATCAATATATGACTATTGAAATTTTACACAAATTTTGTAAGAACGTATTATTCTGAAATAATTTAAGTATACTTAGTAGTTATGAAAGTAGTATTTCCATTGATTTACAAAAGAACCTACAAAAAATTTACATGATTAACGTAATGTAATCTATGCAAGCTAATTCCTATATTTGGGTAGGTATGCTATTGTGAAATAATTGATGATTTAGAAAAATGCTCAATTTACATAAATAACGTTAAATTAACTGAGTTAGCTGATTTTACACACAATTCTCATTAGTGTATTATTGTGTGGCAATTTAAATAATTTACAAAATAAATGCTAATTTTACGTTAATATATGTGATGTAGTGTATAATTTTACATGTACTGTTTCCGAAAGTAGCATCGGAAACCAATTTCAATAATTTAGACGAAATAAAAATACAAAAAAATGTTAAATCACACGATTAATGTAATTTAAATAGTGCTAGGTAATTTTACAATAGTATTAGATGTGGTTAGGTATTAAAATTTCAGATTGTAACATAACTGAAATTATTTACAAAAATGCTAAAATTACATAATAATGTCATTTTACTTGAGTCAGTTAAGTTTCTATGAATATATGTGCCACATCACTATTTGCATATTAAATTTTACACTTAATTTGTATATTATGAAATAATATAAATAATTTACAAAAGACTAAACACTAAACTACTAAAATAATCTAAATTATTTACAAATGTACAAAAAGTGTAACATGATCATAGTAATTTAACTTTTATTTCACAAGAAAATTTTATGATAATTCTACATGAATATATGAATAGAAAAACTGTAAAATTGCATTAATGTGAATAATGTAATTTAACACATGTATGCTTATTTTACATAATTACACCGTGAAAAAAAGTTGCTGTGTAAACAAGACTCTCCAGTATGTAATTCAGGACGCGTAAAATTTTCATGTTAATAGTTTTACACAAAATATGTTAAAATTACTAGTATTATTATACATTATACTAAATTTATATAATATTTATTAATAATGTGTTAAAAGTACACCATTTCGTGTTAACTTTTGTATCTACGCAGCAGTTCTAGTACAAGCCATTTTGGTTGTATCGCGTTGTTGTGTTCAGTTAATTCTCGCGGTGTTCAAATAGATATTGATGGATATTTAAGTTTAAATTGAGGTTTGACCAAGGAAAACTGTAAGTACGTATCTATCAAATATTGTGAATTGTTAAGCTCAAGTTAATCAGAACTATAACTGTTGAATATTAGAGATTTACGAACGTTCCCTTTGAGGTGTTGATTACTGCTATTGATTAGAAGAGATCATTACAAGGTAATTTTCATAAACTTCTCTGTAGCACCAAATACATCTTTGTTTAACGTTTATTCTTTCGTTATTTATGATTTACTAAAATGGTTTTGTTTTTAAGTTCTTTATCCAAATATGTAAAACTTATACTACCACTAATTTTGTTAAATGTGGTAGAAAACTTGTTGCTCGTATGAACTGAATTTTATATTTTGTATAAAATTATAAAAAGTAAAATGTCTTTTATTTTATTACTACTGTAACACTATAAATACTATATATTATACAATAAAATTAATATGTCAATGTGTAAAATATACACGTTTAATAACATAAATAACAATGTAGTATGTAACAGTTGCACATAACATGTGTTCTATTAATACAGTGGATTGCGTTTTTTGTGTTAAAATGTATATAGAGTTTTTTTACTGTGTATATGTGGCATATTCAATATTCTATAGGAAAATCACACAGTGTGTTATTGTAATATAAAGCAAATATTTTATGAAAGTAAAAACTACAAAATGACAAGAAAAATATAATTTCACTTGTCACCTAATTTACGTGAATATGTTTTAAGAGTGTATTATTTCGAGATAATTTAGAACACGTGCAGGTGTTATTTTGCAAGCCGTCCGAATAAAAACTAAGAGGAAGCTAGATTCACTCAACGAATAAGCATCCGAGCGCAAATGATTGAGACTTAAGCAGGTCGTGTCGTCGTTTAACCTCAACCTGGTGTCAACTGACTCGGTCACAGGCCAAACCATGATTGGGTTATTAAAGACGTTATATGTGCCATAAATCTTTTAAGCGGCAATTGATACTATTGATTGTCATTAATGCTGCCATTCAAGATTGAAGTTAGGTAGTAATTAGATGTAAAGATAATGGTAATAGCTATTTATAACTTATTGACACCAATAAAATTATTAGGAAATATGACTATTTTATTTTTCAGTTAAGTTTAATAACCAGCAACTAGTTTCAAATAGTGGCAAGTACTTTTTTTTAAAAGCAAATAAAAATATAGTGCCTATGACAATCAATCATCATCCGAGAGTTTCTAGATATGTCAACTACCATGCGGTCGTTTTTTACAGCATTGTCAAATATAGAAGAGAGGAAAATAAAAAAAATATGAATTCATAAGTACCTGATACATAACAGTAACAGTTAATCCGGTTAGTTATAGCATTTTGCATTCGTTCCTTCGTTGCACACCGTCAAAATTACACTCATTGCAGATCCATCATAATTATCCACTAATATACCCGACATAAATTCTTTTATTTAACTACTATAAAACGATTAAAATTAAAAATGAGTCAGTAACTGTTCTAAAATAACCTAGAATATTGCGTTGCTAGTAGCATACTCTTCAAACATAAAAAAACATGGTCAAAACTAAGAATATGAATATAATATATTCTAAGGGTCTAAGAAACATTTTAACAGAACAATGCAAAAATCTTGGGATGTTGTAGTATAAAATAGTACTAATGATTTTATGTATACATCGTCGATTACTCTTAATATTGTTACTATTATCAGCAGTAACAGAATTTAATTCCTCAACAATACGAGAAGTTTACAAATTTATCGGCGTGAAGTACACCTTGCGCTAGTGGCCTATAGATGGCGACATCAGATGCTGTCAAACAATATCGCATACGGTACGGTTATTATTTTTTGTATATTTACAAATATCTATATTTATGGGAAGAGTGACAAGTGAATATCGTGTGACAGTGTAATACCAAAGACGTTTTCCTCTTTGAACCTGTCACTACATTTGACATCAAAAGGCCAGTGACGACGATAAGTAAGGGTTTATTACAGTTTTGAAAAAAATTTGGGTTTTGCTTTATAAATAAGTTTGGAAATTTTCTAATGAACGATTCCGTTAACTCTTATTTTTCCCTATCTTCAACTAAAACAACATCAACGGGCATACACAACTGTCACTTTGTACTATAATATAAAACATTGTTTCTATAAAGTTAATTGAAATGGTCAAATATTCCTTAGAAGTTATCAACAAAGTTGAAAATAGGTTTACATTGTAATAAAAATAGAACTTAGCAACTTGAAGAATATAATAGGAACTAACCTTATTTTTAACTACTAGTTGAAGACAAAATAAGTTTTACAATTTTGTAATAAATATGTAAATATTTACCTTTGTAATAATTTAAAAAATCCCTGCATATAGAAGACAGATTTCAAGGCGAAATTTAAGTAAATTATAACTTCGTCTTACGCGTTATTGGAATTAATGCTAGCATTTGAAGACACAGAAAAGGTAAACAATTTGTAATTTCAAACTATACAGGGTTAACTATGACTAAGTACAAAAATTTTAACCACGCGTTCAGAAAGGCTTAAAAAACAATAAAAAAATTATACCAGAATTTTAGCTTGATATTTAAAAAATGGGGCACAACCCTCTTTTCCTACGGAAAGTCGGCGCCTATGATAGGTATAGACTGAGATGGCTTAGATCCATAGATAAAAAAACTTACATCTGTCAACAGTAACTACTACACTACTATAACCATGCGATCGTTCCTTTTGCAGCATTTCTAAATGCAGAAACGACAATAATTAACATTCTTATTAGTAATAATCTGATAGATAGGTAGGTGACAGTTAATCCAGTTAACTCCACTATGCATTCGTTTTTCATTATTTCGTTACAAACTGGCAAAATTACAACATTTTCATTCATTACAACCAGTTACTAGCGATATTACACACTTCCTGTAGGTACAGCTAGATAAAATACCTATTTATAATAATAAAATCGAAGGAAAGGAATAGATTCACATCGGCAGTTTTGTCTCATAACCTAGAAAACCAAACCGGCGAACTATATTGTGGAAAAGTATCTGCACCCAACACAAATTTCTTTATTTAATAACTATAAAACGTTTAACAATTAAAAAAGTCACTAAAAATTGAATAAGAACACAAAACTATTACGCACAACACACACAAACACAGGAATTAATTTATTACAATTTAGAAATTTTGGACGTGTTATTTTATTAAGTTACCTACCCTATTCTGATTCTTACGTGTCAAGGGACAAGTCGGATAGGCGGCGTTAAATAAAATATTTAATATAATAAAAAAAAATTTTTTTTTTTTTTACAACTAAGTTTTTTTTTAATTTTTTTATGTAATAATTAACATTCTAGAGCGATGAATAGCATGTTTCGCTTCTTGTTTAGATACACCTTCAATCTGACGGGGTTCTGACTACCCCTGCCCCTCCCAACGATCCGGAATTTCCCCGAAGGAATGCATAAATTATTTCCGATCCTGGATGGCGAGCTAATGATTTTATTTTAGACCTCGCGAAGAACGAATCCCGAAATTAATGTTCGGGGATATTGAATAAATTAATTCGACAAGGATGGGGTCCAAACAAATTAGTAAGAAAATTGTAATCAATGATTCGGAAACGCTCCGCGACGGCCCAGAATCTGTAAATTAAGATTGCTTTCACTTAGTTTCTCTCCATTTGGTTTCCTTCGGAGGAAATATGTTAAAATTAATGTAGCTCTCAATACCGAACCGGTTCGGAATATAAATTTTCAGATATTCGCTTTATATCTTTCTGGAAATTTAATATCGCCTCTCCCTAATTTGTATTCATGCTACAACTCCAAATAAAGCATTTAATTTGCTTTATTGTAGCCGATAAAACATATACAGTATGCTGCTTAATTCGCGACACGGCGTAAGGACCAAAATATGATTTACGCTATCGGGAAATTACTATGCCACACGCGGAAGAAACCTTTGATAGCAATAAAACTGACAATTTATTTGAGCACAAAATAATTACAATTACCGATGCAATGTACAGGTCTCAAAACCGATAGTGCGGGCGTACTACGAGAATACAAAAAAATTAAAGAAGATTTGGGACACGTGACTAATCAAAAAAAATTTTGGACTTATATTAATTCTCTACATAACAGAAATTCTAGTCCTTCTATGCTCATATATAATGACGACTTAATTGATGATCCTCAGCAGTTAGCAAATTGTTTTGCGGATTATTTGTCTGTAGTTCTGGCTGAACCTCTTATATTTATTTTCAACCTAATCCTTAACTCTTTTTTCCCTGATCTATGGAAATTGTCAAGAACACGCCATATTCATAAAAAAATGATATAGATGAACAACTAACTATAGACCTATAACTATTATTTGTAATTTTGCCAAAGTTTCTGAAATCCTTCTCCATAACGTCATCTATAATCAGGTTTCCATCAGAATATCTACAGAGCAACACGGTTTTATGGGAACTGTCAATTATTATCATTGAGGGGACTAATGTCATTTGATATTTTAACAAAATAATTTTGACGTTTTCAAATCAATTTCTAATAACAGTCCTAAAAAAGATGTTATAGTCGTAGATAAAGTATAGTATTCAACTTGCGGTAATGATCATAACTCACTTGATGAATCTGCTTCATCTGCGTGAGTTAAGACCTGCATTACCGCTCGTTAAATAATATACTATTGAAATACATCATTATTATCATGACAACGAACATTTAAGTCACAAATCGAACAAACTAAGTTAAATGTAGATCCGAATTAAATTTATCAATAAAAAGTCAATCAAAACAGACAAATTTCACGAGCAACTCGTCAATATTTTCGACGATACTATAACATTTAATATGAGAATATAACCGGATTTTGCTAATTGTGAAATATTATTTTTGCTGAATGTCATCTTAAATAATGATTTAAGTCTATCAAGTGAAAAAAAAACACGATGTTACCAGAACAAAAACAAAACATGAAAAGTCCGATTGTATACTATAAAACTCGTGGTAAATTACTTACATTGGCGAAATTTTTTCCTTTAACAGGAGATATTATAAAAAAAGTGGTATTGGCGACTTCGCTAAAATTCACACTGCCACTGGGCAGATTAATAGCGAGTGTATCAGTATTGCCAGTTGTTGTTACCTCTTTAAACCATCTACATGAAATTAATTGAATGGCAGAGAGCGTATATGCAATGGCAAAAAATGTATAAAAACATTTGCTTTCCTATAACTACGACATCACTGGCAGTCACCTAATTTATGTGCAATTTACAAACCTTAGCTGTGAATTATTAACCTGCCCTAGTTGTTCTCGGTCTTAGGATCTGCTGGGCCCCCTCATATACAGAAATGGTTTACCAAGTTTCTGTAAACTAAGACTAATCTTTCTGCTTCTTGTCCGTTTTGAACTCGTAAGTTATTGACGGCAGCTATGATACGTTTGCGTAAATCTAAGTATCTCCATAAAAAGAAATCCAAATGATTTAAAGTCAGGAGATCGTGGTGGCCATGATACCTATTCTCTTCGTCCAATCGCTTGGTAGTAATGTTTGGATACGTTGTACTTGGTAGAGAGATGTAATCGTACCTCGTGTATGATACGCCACACTAGATCAATACGCCGTGGACGCCCTGGACCTCCATTTCGTTCACGATTCGGTTGCAAATTTCCTGTGTCATGCTCGCGTTGCCGACACTTGCTCTCATTGCACACCGCGGTAAGAGTATCTGCATTTGGCACATGTTTACCGGGAAATTGTTCTGCTAAAGCATTTTCACTTCACCATAAATCAAAACGGTCTCCATCAACTTCGATTTATCATACACGTAAACCATTTTTGACACTTGAAAAGCTAATACAAATACTTGCATCGCAAAAACGTTAATACTTACTATAAGTATGGGGATTTCAATATTCGGAATCGCCTGGCTATAGAGGCGGCAGTAGCTCAGCAATATTGAAGGTTGAAAATACTATAACTTCTATATTTTTTTTCTCGGAAACTATAATGATTTTCCAAAACATTTTTTTTACGATATCGACAATATTATTCATGATGTATCTGTTTCCATTTTTTTTAGATAGGGTGTGAATTACCCTGTATAAATAACGCGCAATAAACGTCGTTCTAAAATGTAAGCATTTACCGAAATATACGCCCAAACGGAGCAACGATACGAAACTTATCGCGTACGTCCATCGACACATTCGCTTCCATTAACCGGATTAGCCGTTTTCGAGCACAAACAGTGCATATTTATCGATAGGAAACCAGATCTGCAATGGATGGCGTTTAACGGCCCGTGAAATTCCTAATTCGGCGCCCGGTTAGAATAACTTTGTCTTCATTTCGACACTCATCTGTTATTCATTGTATCGGTTCCACGGCCCACTGGTTTCTTACAGCCGTTCCCGGCGATTAATTCCATTAGGGCCCTTTCTCGAAGTCCAAAAATTACGCTGATTAATTAGGTCTTTACTCCCGATTGTTCTCGGCTGGTGATCGCTTTGAGGAATTAGAAGTGTCCCTCGAAGACGGCTGATCGATACGGTTAAGTGCGCCTTCGGAGGGGCTGGCGGTTTCTTTCTCACTGAATGTTATAGGACAGTTGTTAGAAAATCTACTGGAAACATCTTTATGGTACTAATAATAGTATATTGGTTAAAAAAGCTGTTGTAGGTACATAATTAAATAAATTATTTTACTAATCGGCGACAATAATAAAGGCATTCCCTGAAATCGGTTTTTGAGTACCTCTAATAGTTAAAGGAGGCCACCTGATGAAGCAATCCTAACAAAATGCAGAAATAGGTCAGATCTCACCTATTGTGGTTGAATTTCGAGTTCCCACTCCAGAGGTTAGTAAATATATTAAATTCTTTAGATAATTATTGAATAGAGTTTTGTCTGTGGATGTTCATTAGCATACCTAGATGTTTGATATCAGAGAACATACATATGACTTCATTGATAGGAATTGTAGGAAATTTGATACATATTAGCTTAAAATACCTTTCTTAAACAGTAAAAAATGTTACAAAAGCTAATAATAAGGAATATATGGGTGGATATTGTGGGTGTAATTCAACGCAGGTTGGGGCTTTTGTCCACTGAGTAGTTAGTTTCACACAATATTGTTAATACCTGAAAATATATGAAAATATGTAGCTTTGTTGTATGAAGTTATTTACACAAATTTGCTGGCTGTTACGTAATAGATACTTTTTGAAAGTCGTCTCAGTTAGTGTTACTTTGGCGCTAGTTGGGTGAGGCGTATACTGATCACTATTAATGGATGTCTAGTTAGTTCAGCAGTTCATATGGCAAGAGTACGATAACATAACGCCATACAGTCGATTCTTATTAAATATTAAAGTTCTGGCGGCAACTGTAGCCACTCATCGACACGAAAACTGCCTATAATAAGCCCCCCCGATTGTCTGATACCGTTCGCAGGAATGAATTATGTTTTACTAATTATCCAGGATACTAACCAAGTTCATCCTTCCAATTATACCTAATTTATGACAATGTACTGACGCTAAACGTTCTACTCACTCAATTTACAACCGGTAAATATCGGTAGGCACGGAACAATAATTTCTCTAACGTTACTCACCCCCTTTCCTCCCGATCTAACTGCGTACAGGTTATTTTAACTCTTTCATACCATCCCGGTTCAGTCGTTAAACAAGTTAATGGAGCGTGGAATGTAGGTTCGACAGACATTAAAACATTTTCGGAGTGTCTACTGGCGATTTTCTTCCTACTTTCTTTTAAAATTTATACACGTTCCTATCATGACGTCCTAAATAAAAAGATACAACGGTACGGTATTCGAGGTATTTTATTGAAATTGATAAAATCGTATATATTGAATAGAAAACAATTTGTTATAGTAACTGACAATACTGGTGCTCTCATAAAGTCAGACGTAGTATTAATAGAGTGGGGTGTACCTCAAGGGTCCATATTGGGTCATCTGTTGTATGTTTTATATACCTCTCGACAGCTGATGTAAAAACTATTATGTATGCTGATGATACATCTCTAATAATTGATAATACTAATAACGAAAATCTAAATAGACAGTGAATGCTGCATTGGATTCTCTAGAAAGCGATTGAATTAGAAAACCCATATAGACCATGCTGGCCAAACGGTCGCTAAATATTGCTTGGCAGCTCAAAATACTGATATATCGACAGCATTTATGGCATACTATACATATGCTCAATCCCAAATAAAATATCGAATAGTTTTTGGGGAAACTCTATTGATGCTGTCAGAATATATGTGCTACAAAAGAGATGTATTAGAAATATACTAAACATGAAACAGACTGAGAGCTGCAAACACATTTTTATTATATAAAAGAATACTTACCTTAATAAGTATATAGACAGGGTGATTCAGATTTTAATGAACAAGCATCGAGGGTAAGTAGAACTTCGAAAAATAATGGCAGTTTATTATATAATAGTTATAATTTTGAGGTTTTGTAAGGAAGAAAAATTAGATTTTTCGGTATAATTAAAGTAATGGAGATATTTAAGCCATACTTGGAACACAGTGTAGTTATTTAAGGTGTCATAAAATGTGAAAATATCAAGCACTTTGAACAATCAGTGGCGGAGATAGGGACAGTTTGTATCTTTAATTGGAAAAAAAGTTGTATCATCCTGTATAATGTTAAAGTTTATGACATTTTTAAATGTGTATTTTAATTTCTAACAAAAACACTATCTTACATTTTTTTTCATATCTGCTACGGTTACGTGAATACAGTACAATTACAGTTGTAACATTATATTATTGTGTGTTGTAATAACTCTAATGCATATGCACTCGATAAACATGTAATTTTTTTTAGAGGAATAATATATTAGAAAGGTGTTTTAAGCTAATATATATCAAATCTCCTACAATTTCTATCAATGAAGTCATATCTATGTTCTCTGATACCATACCAAACATCTAGGTATTCTAATGAACAATTCCACAGACAAAGCGGTATTCAATAATTACCTAGAAAAATTAATCTAGCTAAATTTACTAACCTGGTTTAATGAAAACCCTCTATAAAAATCTAAGTTCACTCTTGAAAATGCGGGAATTCGAAAATACATCTATTGTGGGAATGTAGTCCACAGAGTAGTTAGTTTCACACAATATTGTTAATACCTAAAAATATGTATATAAAAAAAAGAATAATACATTACTTCTCATATCTACATGGTGCTCCCCTAATTAAGAATAACTTGCCCAGGTTGGAAGTAAGCCATAAAGTTATGATTTGTAAGGTATTTGAACTGAAATCTTGAGTCATATTTTGTAGCAGCATCGTAGCAAACACTTGGCATATCTACCTACTTAATTATAGGTTACAGAATATTTGTGATTCTTTGTTATATGTTCTAAACGGTTAATAATATTGTAATAGTCGTCCATCTCAAAAATTCCGCAACGGTATTGAGAAAAGTTTCTAGGCAATCTCCTCTGTTTAGGGATCTTGCCCGATCACACCTTGAGAGATAAAATGACAAAAGAAAGCAGAAGAGAGGGGAGGAAAGAGAAATAAAGCGAGAAATTATTAATGTCTTGATGTTTCGGCACCTCGTATAGTTTTTATCATATAGGTACCTAATAATTGTAATTGGATATAGCTACTTAATACATTTTCTTAAAACAAAAATCAGCGAATATACAGGGTTCTCTATGACTATCTACAAATATTTAATTTTATTCATATTACCCGGTTATTACCCAAATTTCAGATTAATACATCCCTTCGACGACACCCCTACCCTTCCAACTATTAAAAATTCCAATATCAATTTCCGTCCGAGGCACTTCGATTAACGGCGACGGCATAAGTAGATCACTAATCGTTTTTAAACTTTTCTCTTAGACGGCCGAGGGTGAATTTTTATGTAACGGGCGCCGAGTTCTGCCTAAAGAACCATGTAATTGATACAAGATATCGTCATTTCACTTTCAAAGTAATATCGGGGAATTTTATATCGGATTTCGGATTCAGCACGAGTCCTCCGGCGCTAATTAATGCAGATTCGAACGACGCCAATGACCGGGAAAATAAAACTGACGGAACGTTAAGGTCTGAATGCAAAATAAATAGTGGGTGCTCTATCAAGAGCGGTAATGTACGACAGTTGTCGAAACAATAACAAATTGGTTCTTAAGTACCTACGTTTCAATAAACGGAAGTAATCCTATTTTAAAGAAAAAAATACCAAAGAACATAGCGCTTATGCTAGAAAGAGACAAATGCAAATCGGTTCCAAACAGTTTCTTCCATGTGATGAAAACTGTTTTATGTGACATTATAATAATGTCTGAGAAATGGCAAGAAGTATTCCCTAAAATTAATTCAGCTCTTGTTAAGAGCGGAGATTCTCCCACCATTTGTGACTGGATATCAAACATACTCACTAAAAGAGCTATACAGATCAGTGTGGCGGATACCTCCGTGAGAAGAATTGTGGCAAGAGGCTGTCCTTAGGTAAGTAGGTGTTCTATCACTACTGCTATGGAACGAAAAGGTTTTCTTCACAAGGAAGAGGAAAATGGCTCCAATAGGGGCGCCTGCGTAAGAGGCATTGTTGCAAGGGGCTGCCCGCAGGGAGGTGTTTTATCACCACTGCTATGGAACTTGGTTCTGGACAGTCTTCTGCATCACCTCAACTAGGAAATTGGCATCGATACCAACGCTTATGCCGATGATCATGCTAATTAGTGGAAGGTTTGAAGGGATTCTTTGCCAAAGAATGCAAACAGCCCTAAAAGCCGTTGCAGAGTGGTGTGAAGACCCCAGGAAGACAGAAATGGTTCTCTTCACGAGGAAAAGGAAAATGGGGCCCATAAAGGCACCAAGTCTCCTAAACACTACGTTAAGCTTTGAATCGGATGTGAAATATCTTGGAGTCACACTTGATGCAAAGCTAACAAGTAATTTTCATTTGGAGATAAAACTAAAAAGGCAAGACTATTCGTAAAACCTAGGGAATGAAACCAAAAGTAGTCATGTGGATATACACTGCCATTGTGAGACCCAGGTTAGCATATGCGGCTGTTGTTTGGTGGTGTCCAACAGACAACAGCTAAACAAAAGCTCAACCAAGTACAACGGACTGCCTGCTTGAGCATAACAGGAGCTATGCGAACTACGCTCACTATAGCAATGGAGGTAATGCTATGTCCGCCACTTTTAGATATTTACCTAAAGGAAGTGGCTGTGACAACTATGCTTCGCCTCAAGTATACTGGTATTATCGCAGATGTAGGATGTGGAGAGGTTAGAAGTCGAAGAGCCCGGATTTTGTTTCGCCTATTTGGTTCATTACTTATTATGTACAACTAGCCTATACTTTATTATGTCTACCCATTGAAGACTGTCAACGATCGACCATACGATAGTTACGCGTGAGCTCCGAGCGGGACCGTAACCGACTGAGAGTAATCACCACTGTTACCAAATATGTAATAAAGTTCCATGTTTCTCATTTGTATGCAAGAGTCTCCCAAGAATAATGTAAGAGTCTTGCAAAATTGGTAGACAAGAAATTTGCAAAACTTTCTTAAGACAAGACAAGACATGATCTTAAAAGCCGAGCAAGCTCTTCTCTTGTTTTGCAATATTTATTGTCTCAGCCAATACTAATAATATGTGAACGAAAAGCCAATACTATCTCTGATTTTTTCCATTCAACATTAAGTAAATCAAACTTGTCCTCAAAACCTAAAAAGAATTATAAAATCGGTCGATCGGTCAGTGGTCGCGCGGTTTAAGGCGTTAGTACTTGAATCGAGGTGACTAGACGGAGTTGGTTCGAGCCCAGCTGCCGGTAGACCGTATATAAGCTATATTCGTGGAGAGGATTGGCACCCTCTCTGTGGGTATGGTAGGGTGGAATAATGTTAGCTTGGGTCAATGTGAGAGATTGATGCCGGTTGATATTTGACCACCCCCCTAATTAATGAGGTTTTCCAGGTTTTCCTCATTCCTGCACTGAATAGTGGTTAGGGCCTGCCAACGTAAGTCGTTCCTGGGCGCAAATGCGGCCTGCTTAATAATAATATGCCGCCCCCTCTCCCGCACAAGTCTCCGACTTCTGGGCTAATCCCTGTGATTAGAATGAGGGGTAGAGATATTATTATTATTATTATTATTATAAAAGTACAATTTGAAAGTACGGTCGATTTTACATGAAAAAAAAAAACAATCACCAGAAGACAATGCGTCTGGATCCAATAATTAATCCTTCTCTTCTCTCCCGGAAAGAGTTACGGTCATCTCTGAACGCGTCCCCCGGATGGGTGCCGGAGAGACAAAGCCCCAGAGAGGCGAATCAAACGCTCAACAGATACAAAGTCTATCTCTCGCCCCGATCGCAAAGACATTTTTAATTTATTCAGACCCGTCCGTCTGCCCCCTCGCCCGTCGCCCTCCCGATGGCGATATACCGCATCACCAATGACTCATTGATGACTTAATTTAGCCGTCGCCATGGCGACGTCTTGCGTCTCGATCTCGGTCGCGGATCGACGCCTGGCGTCGTCTTTTTCTGGCCGGCCAGGACGTCGTTCGAATGAATATTCACAAGTTATTAAACCAGAACACGCTCTTATACTTTATAGACGGGATCGGGATGGATTCGTTTTTACGCGGCGACGTTTCGTCTCTTTTTGACGCGCTGGCGTCGGGACGCCGACGTGAGCGGCGCGCGAGGACGTGTTTTAATATTAGTTTTGCGAAATACGATTTCGGATTTAGATTAAGGGCTTAGGACGTTTTCGGTTTGTTTGAATATTTTATTATTTTATTGGGGAGGGAGTTTGACGCTGGATGTGTGAGCGGGTTGTTTTTCTATGTGAAGAGTATGCAGTAGTTCTACTATACTGAAATATGTTCCTTTCTGGCTATGAAAACAATTGTTCCTTTCTACAAGTAGAACAGAAAGTTTACATACGCTCTCCAACTCGAAATAATCATTTTTACGCACAAGTGCGTATTAAAATATTTAATGCAATAGTGCGCATGGCGTAAGGGAAATATTTTAACATGATTTAAACAATAACGTGTAAGCCAAACATATTAGATACAAGTTTACATCTTCGCTCAACAACGCGAAATACCCATTTTACGCACAAGTGCGTACAAAAATATTGATTGCAATATTGCGTAAGGGAAATATTTTACACGCAATTTAAAAATAAAGCGCAAACTAAACATTTTATGTATAAGTTTACATACGCTCTACAACGCGAAATACCCATTTTTACGCACAAGTGCGTACAAAAATATTTAATGCAATTTAAGGGAAATATTTTACACACAATTTAAACGATACAGTGTATAGTAAACATTTTAGATATATGTTTACATACGTTCTACAACGCAAAATATCCATTTTTACGCACAAGTGCGTATGAAAATATGTAATGCAATAGTGCGTAACAGAGATATTGTACACGCTGAGTAAATCAAATATTTTGCACAATAGTTAATACTATATTGTATACACAAATAATGCGTAATATTCATATTTTACACAATAGTAACACAGATACTTTATGGAATAGTGTAAAGTAAAGATTTTACACAACTGTGCGTCAAATTAATATTTTACATAATAGAGCAAAAATAAATATTTAGATATTAGTGTTTAAAATAAATATTTTACAGTGAGTAAACCAAATATATTATGGATACAACAATGCGTAAATCAAATCTTTTACATAATAGTGCGTACCAAAGATATTTTGCATGTGCATAAAGCAATTATTTTATGTTACACGATAATGTGTAACATATTTTGTACTAAGTAAATATTTCGCGCAATAGTACGCAACATGTAGTTGTAGTGTAGGTTTTCGCGAATGGTGTCAATTGAGTAATGTACACTTTTTGGGCAAGTCAGTAGAAGATTTTGTCTTCAAAATTTCACAGTTAGTAATAAAGCTATTTTATTTCTGTTACTGTTTGTTGCTAAAAATGGCTAAACAATTTACATTCAGCGAACAAGTTGACATTACTCCTGCAATATCTGTGTGACAATGCCGGTCGGGGCATTAGTCCGCGGAGTAGTTGTTTCCTGTAGTATCATTTACAGATTTAATGATTCGTCGCCCAGAGCGAGAGGTCTGCGTTAAGTACCTGCTGTAATGTAGGTCGCTTCCTGTAAGTCGAGCCGCTTAGGCCGAGCAGGAAGTAAGCAGACCACTTATATCTCACCTGCACTCAGTTTATATGTGAACATACATATGAAGGAACAACCAGTTCAATTGTCGGTCATCTCACCTATGGCATACTGATGAGGGCTAACAAGCCCAAAACCGGTCTATGTCTGGTGGTGTGTCCGACAAGGGTTCTTGGCTGTTCACACAGATACTGCAGGAGTAATTCAATGCCGGTCGGGGCATTAGTCCGCGGAGTAGTTGTGTCCTGCAGTATCATTTACAGATTTAATGGCTCGTCGCCCAGGGCGAGAGGTCTGCGTTAAGTACCTGCCGTAATGTAGGTCGCTTCCTGTAAGTCGAGCCGTTTAGGCCTAGAAGGAAGTAAGCAGACCACTTATATCTCACCTATTAAAATATTGTTTCAATTGTTCCATTTTTCTTGAAAACTTAAAAGTTTTTTCAAATTTAACAAGAGTAAAAAAAGTGTTTTTAATTAAATTCTGTGGGGATACCATCATTCTTTTCAAATTTTGATTAAATTGCAATATTTTGGGACCCTCTACATGCACCTGCTCTGCGTCGGTTCATATGTGGAACACCATATTGTATTGTGACAACATTAAAATAAAAACCAATACGTTCCTGCGTGCACGTAACAATTTAAATGATGAAACCAACATAGTGATTGTTTAGCAGAGCGCTAAGAGCGAGTCGCCGAAAAGAATCCACGTTATTAAAACAAAACTGTAAGCGCAGTGAGTTCCTTTATCAATAATCGGCATCGTTATAAGAAAATAACTCAATTCAATGCTTAATTCAGAAAACTGCATTCGTTTACTTCATTCCCTGAACTCCAATTAAGGATTTTTAAATGTTTTTGATTATTTTCAGCGTTAATAAACCACATTGCATTGGGCGGTGACTTCAAACGAAGTCGCATGCACCGCTTTTTTCTACACGCCCCTATCTCCATTTCTTACGCTCACTTCCCGTTTACCAAACACCGACAGAAGACGTTACGGGGATCAAATTTTATAAAACAGAAAAGAGAATATTAAAAAAGTTCATTCCCTTCTTTATATATATTAGAATACCAGAAAATATTATTTAATAACTTTTAAAAGAAAATATAGAAAATGAACAGTATTCAAATTCAAACCGAGGCAAGGAAAGTAGAAGATATTTGTTTTTACTTTTGTCTAACACAATTATTGTGATAGATAGTTTTTATTACGCATAGCAATAACCAATATAGCGTAGCGCACTGTGTGACCGAAGTATTAAATAGTGATGGCTTTTTTTTGTATATATAGTAAACCTACAAGGATAAAGAAAGCAAATTTAATGCAATTAGTTTTTACTTTTGTCTAACATAATTGAGATGTCTATATTTATTACGCATAGCAAACATAGCTAATACAGCGTAGCGCATTGAATGACCGAAGTATTAAATAGTGACGGCTATTTTTGGTATACATAGCAAACCTACAATGATAAAGAAAGCAAAAGTAATGCAATTTGTCTTTACTTTTGTCTAATATAATTATGCTGGCTATTTTTATTACGCATAGCAAACATAACCTAATACAGCCTAGCGCACTGTGTGACCGACGCATTAAATAGTGATGCCTATTTTTGGTATACATAGAAAACCCACAAAGACAAAGAAAGCAAAAGTAATGCAGTTTATTTTTACTTTTGTCTAACATAATTGTAATAGGTATTTTTATTACGCACAGTAAAGATAATCAATACAGCGTAGCGCATTGTGTGACCGAAGCATTGAATAGCGATGGCTATTTTTATTACGCATATCAAACATAGCCAACACAGCTAGCGTAACTCTGTCTATGGCTCTAGCATTAAACAATGATGGCTAGTTTCCACAATCATAGCCAATATAGTTAGCGCAACACTGTGTGACTTTCGTATTATCTATTAATGAATATACTTAATATACCTACGTATATTACATATCTAGCGTAACTCTCTTTGTGGTCTTAGCATTAAACAACGATGGCTCTTTTCAATATACGTAACAATCACAGCAAATATAATTCCTGTCACATTCTATGTAATCTTAGCATTAAGTATAGTAACGGATATTCTTAATATACATAGCTGATATAGTCAGACAAGCTTACTGTGTGGCTCTAGCAACAGTGACAGCTATTTTTAAAATACGTAGCAAACATAGCCAACAGAGGTAGCTTACTGTCTTCTGTAGCTAACATCCACATAGCTAAATGACCTTATAAAAATATAGCCAAGATTCAAATTTGCATAGCGTACGAGTGGTGCACATTAGAAACAATGGTTGCGTTATATTTTCATATACCTACTACCACTTCCAAGTTCCCCTCAATCCACTACGAGACCAGTTAACTATGATATGGCTTTCGAGATGCAATGGAATGAACAGTGATGGTTATTTTCAATATTTCACAGCTAACGCAATTAGCGTAAAACGATATTAGAATTAAATATGAATGAATGTTCTTAATACATATATACTCGCGACAAGAATTCAGACGACTTACGTCATAAGAACAAATGAATAATTTACTATATTTTCAACAAAATATTTAAGAAACTGCAACTGATAGTAATAAAACTATATACTACACTAAAAGATTGCATTATATATTGCACTAAATTCCATTATTTTTAACGCGACCAAATATCGAAAATTACGTTGGCAATAAAAACAAATGTGTAACGTCAGCTGTGATGTGAGACGTGTGAATTCTTGACGCGAGTATAGCACTGAAAAATAATGGCTATTTTCAATAAATGTAGCAATCATAGCGAACATAGTGACGGTAGTACTTTGTGTGATCTTAACATTAGATGGTATCTGATATTATTAATATGAGTAGCCAACATAGTTAGCGTAGCTCTGTGTATGATCCTAGCATTAAACAGTGATAGCTATTTTCGATATATGTACCAATCATAGCCAACTTACCGCAACACTCTAGAAAACCTTAGCATTAGTAGTAAGTATTATTAATATATGTATGTAGATAACATAGCTCTTCGTTTGGTTCCAACATTAAACAGTGATGGCTATTTATAAAATACGTAACTTACCTACATAGTCAAGAGAATTAGCTTGGCATCTTGCGAACCCTAATATCTATGCAACTAAATAATCTTTTAAACATAAAGGCAAGATTCAAATTTTTTGTTGTTGTATCTACTCTGTGAACGCAACGTACGTTTATTATACGTTTCATGTTGGAACGAATAACTGCCATATAAAACAAAGGCCTTTTAACATACTCAATGGACATAGCCACAACATTTTGTAACATTAGCATTAAACGGTGATGGCTTTACTTTGATCCACGTAGCAAACGTAATCTATATAGCTAAAAATCAAGTTTGCAGTGTATCTACTACCGCGAATATAGCGGTTCATATTAGAAACACTCACAGTGATCAAATTACAGTTTTAAGTCTTGAATCTAGTGTTATCACTGTTTAAATATAGGTTTTGAACATGATAAAGTTTATAGCCTAGGCAAATTTTGCACTCTTTACTGATCTTTCCCTGTATGTGATTAAAGTTGACGGAGTACGTGTAACCAAATACAGACGTATTCTCCGTATAGACGTTAATCGTCAATAGCTTGTGTATTTGCCAATTTTTTGTTCGTTTTGTGGTGTAATGAAATCTTTGCAGCTTCGCAGATGTAGGGAATTTGTAGACAAAAACCGTCGTGTGTTTCGTCGTGGTTTCTCGATTTGAATTCTTTAAAATCTTTACTTCGCTGCAACAAACGAGTGTTTAGGTACGTGAGAAATACATTTTAAAATGACTATTTTCAAAAGTATGCGAAGTCAATTATGTACCATAAAACGAACTCAAAATTGGGTAAATTTCATGCATCAAAAATTATGAAATATATGTATTACATTGAATGAAAAATAGGTATTTTCATCTTCATGTTTCAAATTTTGTACATATAATGCCATAATTTATGAGGAATCTAGACACATGATTTACCTTTGATGTCAAAAACTTTCGGAAGTGTTGCTACGCTGCAACACGTGCACATTAAGTCTGCTAATTCTTAATTTGCATGAGGAATTTTTAAATAAAATACGTAAATAGTTCGTTCAGCGCAGGATATACAGTCCAACGAAAACAAGCTGTAGATAAAAAGTGTACGTCACTAAACAGGGTTATAGAATATACCACTGGTACCCCCGAAAGAAACACCATCTTATAACCTATAACTGATACTGCAGGAAACAACTACTCCGACCGGCATTGAATTATCAATTATCATTTATAGATTTAATGGCGCATCGCCCGGGCCGAGAGGTCTGCGGTTAAGTACCTACGATATTGTAGGTCGCTTTCTGCAAGTCGAGCCGCTTAGGCCGAGCAGGAAGTAGCATACCAGTTACATCTCACCTGCACTCGATTTATATGTGAAACTACATATGAAGGAACAGCCAGTTCACCGAAACCGGTCTATGTCTGGTGGAGTGGTCGACAAGGGTTCTTGGCTGTTTCACACAGATACTGCAGGTATAATTCAATGCCGGTCGGGGCATTAGCCCGCGGAGTAGTTGTTTCCTGCAGTATCATTTATAGATTTAATGGCGCATCGCCCGGGGCGAGAGGTCTGCGGTTAAGTACCTACGATATTGTAGGTCGCTTTCTGCAAGTCGAGCCGCTTAGGCCGAGCAGGAAGTAGCAGACCAGTTACATCTCACCATCTTATAACACCTATTTCTATACCAAAAAGAGGAAATGCAAGTGATGCAATGAATTTCAGACCAATCAACACATTACTCGATATTGAGAAAGTGATTCAAAGGGCAGCATATAACCAAATCGTTGAACATATAAATGATAACAATATACTCCTAGAAAATCAGTCGGGTTTTCGTAGTAAACACTCTTGTGAAACAGCCTTACAACTTATTGTTACAAGTTGGAACCAGTTGGTGGATAAAGGAAAGTAAATTGTTGCAGTGTTCATTGACCTGAAACGATCGATGAGGTATTCTATTACAGAAATTATAAGCATATGGTATTAAATCCATCGCTTAGAAATGGTTGGAAAGTTACCTGAATGATAGAAAACATATTGTGAAAATAAATAACCAATTTTGTACTACAAGGCTGATAAATATAGGTGTACCTCAAGGTAGTGTCATTGGACCACTGCTATTCATACTCTACATGAATGACATAAACTGATATGTAAATTGTGAATTTGTAAATATTTACGCAGATGACACTTTGTTGGCTATTAGTGATAATTTTGTGGAGACAGTTGTTCAAAAAATGAATGATGAATTGATCAATCTTGAAAACTACTTGAAAAAGAATAGGTTGAAACTAAATGTACAAAAAGAAAGGCTATGATAATTTATAATTGTTATAGGATAAAAATAATATAGCATTAATTATGGAAAATGAAAAAATTGACATTGTAAAACAAAGTATCTGGGAGTTGTATTGAATGAAAATTTGACTTTTAAGCAACGCTTTATAACAGTTCAGAAGAAAATTTTTAAAAAGCTATTTTTATTCTCAATTGCTTCCCAGATCTCAATTAAAGCAAGATTAACAGTCTATAACAGTATTATTCAACAGCATTTTGATTATTGTTCTACAATACTTTTTCTATTAGTTTATAATGGTAAAGCTTCTCTTCAAAAACTTCAAAATCGTGGTATAAGATTGATTCTAAAGTGTAATAGATATACACCTATACTCCACATGCAAGAGACGTTACAGTGGCAATCAGTAACCAAGAGATTGACTTCCTCTGCAATACTCTTCATTTTCAAAACAGTCAAAGAATTGATTCCGACCTATTTCATGAAGTTCATGAAAACAGTACTAGAAGTGCAAACAACTTTCATGTAGACAGATCCAATACCAAAAGGGGTATGAACTCATTATTCATACGAGGTCTAATTGAATATCTCATTTCCAAATGAAATTAAAGCCTGTGATACGCTTATAACGTTTAAGAGAAGCTCTAAATACCTGCGATATAGTTGTGAATGTAGTTGCATTTTATTCTAGATTTATGAGTCTAGACTAGGCACCTAAATGAAATTTATTATTGTAGTGTAATATTATTTGTTGAATTTTATATTGTCTCGTTTTGTCAAGAATGTCTTGTGAATACTAGGATTCTTTCCTATTCAATAAATTACTTACATACTTATTTTACAGCAAATTCAACTGACTTTGCCGCTATTCTTGTTACAATAACATTTTAGACCGGTCTTACCCAGTTTCTACAAACTAACACAAATTGTCTACGTTTTGAACTCGTAATTTGTTAGCAGCAGCTATGATACGTTTGTGCAAATCATCAATAGTGCCCACTTCGGTGCGATACACTTCATTTTTTAAATATCCCCACAAAAAAGTCCATATGATTTAACGTCAGGAGACCGTAGCGGCCATGGTACCGGTCGTCTTCGTCCAATGCCTTGGTATTAATGCTTGGAGACACTGTACATGGTACGGATATAATTGAGCCTCGTGTATGAAACGCCACACTGCTGCAATACGCCGTGGACGCCCTGGACCTCCATATCTTCTACGATTCTGTTTCAAATTTCCCGTGTCACATGTATACCAAGCTTCTGCTAAAGCATTTTCACATCACCATAAATTAAAGCGATATCCATCATCAAGTTGCTATACACGTAAACCATTTTTTACACTTGAAAACACTAATGTAAATACTCGCATCACGAAATACGTTAATACCTACTATAAATAATCGAATTTTAATCATCGGAATCACCTGGCTAGACATTACAGTCGCCCACCGATGTAAAGGTTGACAATACTACAATTTCAATAATTTTTTACTTGGAAACTATAGACTTTACACATTTTTTCTCTACGATATTGACTCCATTTTATCATGAGTATATAATAATACACTGTACTAGAAACTAATAACTAAAAAATGAAGCGAAAAAAACAGAAAACTTCTCACAAATATTACTTACATAGTTTACTATTGAGCTGTATAAAATAAATTCATTAATTTAGGAGATTTACTCCTGTTTTCGTAAAGTATTAACGAGATTAGCCTCTATATTAAAGGTGTAAACCGATGTGCTAATTAGAAATCCAATAATTACTGATTAAATTGTTATTAAAGTAGATTAAAGTATTGCCAGCCCCTGTAAAGTTTCCCTTATATTGGAAATTATCTTGTTAAAACACCCTTCTCAATATTTCTATCGAAGTAAGCTCTTTGTAATACCAGAATACCGCACTGAATCTCAGACCCGCTTAAAAGTTAACTGAGAAAGCGAAAGCGGTGATTGTTTAAAAAAGGAAACTTAAAGTTAGATAATACACTGAATTCAGTAGCCCTAAAAAAAGATTAAACATGAATTAAGTAACACGATATATGATATCACGCAATTTTCCACAAGCAACAATTTTAGTAAAGAAACTGTGTCATTATACCCTGTACTCCAAATTCGTCATCGATGCTTTGAAGAAATTTTCAAGTCGTTGATTTTTTCTAATTAATTTTACAAGTTCTCAATGTTGTTTGTCGGTTTGGACTGTTTAAAATTAAATTAGAAACAATTAGGTACAAGATATGGGTAATAATAAAATCTATCTGTTGTTTATCATAATATATACAGAGTGTTTCTTAAGTAGAGGTCAAAGTTCAGGGTCGAATTATTTGGCCAAAAATAAGGGTTTTTTGTGATATAAATCATTATCCAGCTAGCGGTCAAAAATTAAAAAAAAATAAGTTTTTAATTTGTAAACCTCTTGAGATAATTTAACGTAATTTAATTCAGTGCACATATTTAGGAAGACAGTAGGTATGACATAAAAAATTACAAACTACCAGTGGGAAAAGTGTGCGTATCACCGATCATTATTTACCAGAAAAAAATATCACCCTGTATAATATTACAAATAAAATAGGTCATTGTATTATCTTCATTTTTTGTTGCATTATACTTTTTGTTTTCCAAACCGATTAAGAACAAAATTACTTAGGTACTTAAACTACTTACATATCTTACGCAGGCCATGCCAAACAATAATAGCACAGAAAATATAGCTAATATATTCTGTGATAATAGTAAGAAGCCGTCATCTTATTTAATATTCTGTATTGTCAAATTAAGCTTATTTATGAAAAAGATTAAGTTTTAATAATAGCTTACGCATATTCAAATGCTGAAATCGCCAATATGGTTTGCGTTTACGCCCTTGCAGATAGAAATCGTGCTGAGGTTAGGCGAATTTATATGGAAAGATATCCAAACCATACAAATCCAAGAATATTTTTTAACGTCTTCCGAAGTGGTCCAATTCCTGGAAGACCTCTGATTTGGAAGAAGCTATTCTACATGAAATTTGCAAATTTTAATGTCACTCATAAATTAGTTCCAGTCTGAAATATCAATAGTTATACCCGTATCGCATACAAAGAGTTCATGTTTTACTGCCGCAAGACTATCCTGCTCGTCTACAACTTTGTCACTGGATTTTGCAAACAAATTTTAAAAAAGTTGACATTATCGCATATTGTTTACCGACAAAGCTAATTTTTTTCGGAATGCTATAATAAACTTCCACAAAAAACACGTTTGGTCTGATGAAAAACTTAATGCTATAATGAAATCTTGATTTCAACATCAGTTTGAATGTATGGGTGGGTATTATTTTCTTATTGAGCCTTAGTTTTTACCATGAACTTTATCCGGTGCCTCAGACAGACACTTTCTTAAAAACCTTTTACTTGAACTACCTACCTACTTGATGTTCCCTATGGCTTAAGAAAAAGTTTGTGGTTTATACACGACGGGGCTCCTCCACATTTTAGCTTGACTGTTCGTGAATTTTCACCAGGTCAACCTTGATCACCTAGGTCACCCGATATGAACCCTATTGGTTTTTTTGTTTGGAGACATATAATGACCTATTTTATTTGTCATATTATACAGAGTGATATATATATATATATTTTTAAATACTGATCGATGATACCCACACCTCTGCCGCTAGTAAGTTCTAAAACTGGTATTTTTTTGTCATATTTACTATCGTACTAAATAATTACGTACATTGAAGTTTGTTAAATTATCTCAAGCGGTTAAGAAATTAGAAACTGAGTTTTTTTTAATGTTACAAAATGAATGAGAAGACATGTTAGAAAATATAGCATTTTTAACGTGTCTTTCTTCAAAAGTGATTTCCTAATAGACATTTATGCAGTTTCAACAAATCTAAATTTGCCATAAAGTGAATAGCAATCCTGGGTGGATTTTATTTTTTCGGATACGCCATCTACATACTTTTCAAACAACGTGATTTATTTAAGCTAAAATAATAGATAAATCTAAGAAAAAAATACCACAAAAACAAATTACTGAAGAAAACACGCTATTAATTTGAAAGAAATCTCTTGGACTTCCATATATAAGACTGCGGCGTGGTCAAGTATATGAGTTAAAAATAAAAACGACCAACAATATGAACCGATACGGGGGTTCGACGTAATGACAATATTAAAAATGCAGTCGGATCGGGTCAGCGGGGGGGCCCCGCCCAAGTAGGAATACAGTAGCCGGTACAATAGGGCCCATTAGTCCGTGCCACGGTAAGTAATGTAATATTGTCTACTGAGCGGACACCAATATTTGTCACTAATAAACTGGGATTTATTGCGGGGAGGCAGTGGCGGCGCTAGAACATGATAAGAGGGATACAGGAATAAAAGTCAGGCACAGACAAAGAAGTGACATACATTGTACTATACACTACTTATTTTTTACCGCTGAACATAAATCTCTAGAAAGAAATAACAGTTGCACAACGATTTTACGAAAAAATTAGGAAATATCTAATAAAAATCATTCTCCGACTTCGATTTTCGAGGAAAATTAGGAACAGTTTCAAAATTCATTTTATCAGAAGCTTAAGATCTTTTACTCCATGACACCATAACCCACAACATAAGAAAAACTGATCGTGAGAGGTATCTATCTCTAGAACGTATAATAGCATAACTTCGACAGATTTCGACATATTTAATTGATTTTTGGTTGTTCACCACAAATTTTCTTGAAACATTGGTTTTTGTGTTTGGTATGGTGATAATAAGCACATTCCCTGTGTCTTCTATATTGCAGATTGTCATATTTGCTAGTTCTTCACGGTGAAAGGCAATAGTAATTCCAAATATCGTGACTACTTTGGTCATAAGATATACGTTGTCTGTGGCATTTAAGAAAATTTTATTTCATTTCTTTCTAATACCTTTGATTATTTTGGCTCGTAACCAACATTTCATTTCTTCAAATATACCGTTAGCTACCAATATCCTTCATTCTTTACTTTGAAGCATAGTTACAACATCGAATACTTCGACCATATAGAGATGACGGAGAATTACGTTTTGCGATATCGTGGAAATAAGCCAAATATACCTAAAATGAAGTGTTCTTCTCCATACGCCATTGGTGGAAGGCAACAAGCTCTTTTTCATAAGGAATTATTGATTTTGCAGGAATTATGCATTACTTGCATCACTAGCAACCTTCAATATCTCTGTCGAAACATCATTGAGAGGCTCCTCATTTTGGGTAGTTTACGATGAAGAGAGAGTAAATCAAACTCGATCTTCAAACAGAACTGATTGAGTTGAGAATTTATGTCAAAAATATTAACAGTCAAAACTTCACGTAGTTATTGAAACGACAGGAATTTTTATCGGTGATTACTTGTCAGCGTCGCTGCTATTTACTGTTAGAGGATAAGCCACATCAAGCGACACCTTGGGAAAAATCTAGTGCCAACTTATTCGTTTAATGCTGCCTACATCCTGCATTACGTGGGACACAAGCATTGTCACAATAATACGATAGGCTTACTGTATAATTTATACTTTTATTTGTGTACAAATACGTAAAAACGTTAATCTTCAAGATAATCAAAATTTTTTTATATTTTCTATGACATCGAAAACCGCTTCCTCTGGCCCTACCACGGCATTTATGATGGTGATCCAAGACCTGCTATGATATTTTTTATATCCCCGAAATTCAATAAAATTTCAATAAAAACCTCTCAAAACCCCTATGTGTGAAATTTGAACAAAAACTATAAAAGTGTTTTCTTCTACACGTTCTTTAAGGTTTCCGTTTGTAAATATTCGTAAAAACTTTATTTAGCACAACAAATATTTTTGTGATTTAAATGTCATCTAAAACTGCTACTGCTAATCATATTTAAAAATTTGTAAAAACTTCGCTAAACGTTTATATTAAATTTTGGGGGCAAGAAATTGTAACAGCCTATCGCCATAGTAAGATCAGAACAAGCGGTTTTCGATGCCATTTAGAACAAAAAAAATATTTTGTGGAATAAAGTTCTACGAATTTGTACAAACATAAAACTTTGAGAACGTGAAGAACAAAATACTCTGTATAGTTTTTATTCCAGTTTTACACATAGGGGTATTGAGGGACCCTGAGTAACACCATCTTATCAGACTTTAAATAAAAAATCTCTAAACATTTTTTTAAATTTCGGAAGTACAAAAATATTTAGCAGGCCTTGGATCGCCATCTTAAACGCCGTGACAGGATTAGAAGGAGCGGTTTTCGATGCTATTTAAATCATAAAAATACTTGTTTCAAATTGCACATATCTCAGATGACTTGAGTAAGACCTTCTTATCAGATTTTAAATAACATATCGTTAAACGTTTCTATTGAATTCGGGAACCTAAAAATAATCATAGCAGGCCTTGGATCGCCATTTTAAACGCCGTGATAGGGTTAGAAGTACCGGTTCTCGATGACATTTAAATAAAAAAATATTAGTTGCGTTATTTTGAAAAATAATGTTTAACGAATTTTACAAAAATAAAGCTTTAAGAATATGTAGAAGAAAACTCTCTGTATAGTTTTTGGGCAAATTTCGCACATAAGAGTTCTGAGGGGTCCTTATTAACACCATCTTATCAGATATTAAATAAAAAAATAGCTAAACGTTTGTATTGAATTTCGGGGGTATAAAAAGTCATAGCAGGTCTTGGATCCCCATCATAAATGCCGTGGTAGGGTCAGAGGAAGCAGTTTTCAATGTCATTCTAAATAATAAAAAATTTTTTGATTATCTTGAAGAATATAGTTTTTACGGATTTGTACACAAATAAAAGTAGACACCCTGCATGTAACAAAAGTCTGGTAAAGTACACTTTTCCGCACGATCGTAGGAAAAAGACGTTTACGTCAAACAAATTTGGTTGTAATTCTCATATTATATACTCATTGTGCATAAAATAAACAATATTTAGCGTTGAATATGAATCAATAAAACGACAAAATGTTTGATGTTTTCAGAAAAAAAAAATGTACCCGCCACTGGAAGGAATCGTGTTATGTTTCGTATTATGATAATGACTGTTTGTTGCGACTAATGAATAAAAACGCCGAATTAATCTCACGACGTCCCATGAATCTTTTGATTTGAGACCATTGAGCATCTTGATCACCGATGGTCGCCGGTCCGCTTGATCGATTGGTACGCTTTGTCTGACAAGAATGACTACTCGCGTAGCTATGTAACCACCGATTTGAAATTTTAAACAGGATAAGTGAGCGATACGCTGAATAATATTAACGGCATTAGTGCAGTGACAACAGCAAAAATAAAATTATTCGGTGTTATCGGAGAAAAAATTCGTTTTAAATAGAAAGTTAAGGTACAAGCTCAGCAAAATACTTAAGCATAAAGCGTCTAATTATAACACAGGGATTTTATAATAAATAACAGTCTGTGTATGTAACAATGATCGTAAGATCTCAGGGACATCGCATCCTAGATATAGAATTTCCAAAGTCTATTTAAAATTCATGTAAGTTATGCAATTCAAATGGCTTTATGCATTATGCACATATTTGCTTGTTTGTACCATAATATCATCAATAATTAATTAGTTACACTAGTATTTTTGTACCTCAAATCACTAGCAATTGTAATTTTACAGTAGAATTACATCTTTTTCGTAAGTTACTTATGCATCAAAATAAAAATTGGATATATTTCTTTCGTAAATTTAATGTAATTTCTCTCTCATTCTCCATTGACATGCATTCTCCAATGCAGTCTATGTACGTTATGTAAATTCAAATAACTATTCGTATTTTACAAGATATTTTGAAACAACTATATAATTAACAACTAACTGATCAATTATATCATTATCGTGGTAATATTTTTGTTATAACTTTACTTTCAATCACAAGCATTGTAATTTTAGAGTAAAATATTTTATGTGACCTTACAAGTTCCTATTAAAATAACATTTTTCAGTGAAATTATATCTTTTTTTTTTTGTAAATTTTATAATTTTCCTATTAACATAGACTGAACATATTAATTTGTAATTTTACTTGAAAAATAGAAAGTTTTTTATTATTTGTACTATTTTTTTTGTTTATGTTATTTGTTATTTAATAGTTGTTAGTGACTCTACCTTATCACCTCTTTGTTCTCTTTTTATACTTGACTTGTCATCTGCACAAATGTTGTAGCTTTTCTTGGCCATTAAAGTATTATTATTATTATTTTACTAGTAATTTTATAAATACCCTGTGGCTACACAATTTGATTGTACATATGTACAGGGTGTCCAGCGTAACGCTCTCACTCGATTTGTGGTTTTAATGTCATAGTTACAAAAAAATGTTAAATACAAAAATTGTGTAATTTTTATAGATGATTCGACGTGACTTAGAAAAAAAAAACAATAGAACATCGAATTAATAAAATTATTTACCGTAGTAATTTTTTTTTACATGCAAAACCTTATATATTTTTTTAAATTCTTAAAAAGCATACAATTCTGATTACATCCATATTATACACTTATATATTTGTTCCAGTGGTTACTGAGATATAAAGGAAAATGTATTGATATATCAGATATATTCGACATTTTCCTTTTTATCTCAGTAACTACTGGGACAAATATATAAGTATATCATATGGATGTAATCAGAATTGTATGATTTTTCAGAATTTAAAAAATACATAGGGTGTTGCATTAAAAAAAAATTGAACTTCGGTAAATAATTTGTTTTAATTCGATGTTCTATTGTTTTTTCCTTAGGCACGTCGAATCATCTATAAAAATAACACAATTTTTGTATTTGAAATTTTTTTGTAACTATGACATTAAAGCCACAAATCGAGTGAGAGCGTTACGCTGGACACCCTGTACATCACGTGATAATAAATCTAACGTCCATTGGTGCTTCACAAGTCCAGATATAAATAACACTCCTACCTGTAATTTCACTTTTTTTTTGACAATTTAAAATTATTCAGTAGTTTTGCATTGACGTTGTAAAAATAGAACAGTTATTTATAAAATGAATGTATTAATTTACAGTAAATTTACAAAAAGTAGTAAAAACACAAAAAATGCGTTTTAAATTAATTTTTATATATGTATTGTAATGTTATTGCATTAATACACTATTTTCACATAAAATTATTTCAGTGTAGCATATCTTTGATACAAATTAACAAATTCCCATTAAAATAAACAGTGGGTATACATTTATTATAACGTCTCTATAATTCTACACTGACGAATGTAGTCTACGTTCGTTATATAAATTCAATGTATTTTAGACCTTTCAAACAAATCCAACCGTACCTATACCTGCTTCTTTGTAACAGAATATCATCAATAAGTGATCGATTATACTATTACATTCTTCTGGTATGTTTATTATAATTGTACCTTCAATCACAAGTAACTGTAGTTTTACAGTAACATAACACATTCTTGATGTGATATTACCAACATAATTTCTACAAAATTGAAAAGGAAGGCCTCTAAGGCCAGTTTTCAACCCCTTTTAGGGGTCAAATCGACTGTTTATGACTGGCAAAAAAATATATATTTTTTTAAAAAACAGAAGGGGCCAAAAACCGGCTTTAGAGGCCTTTATAATGGAAATTACTTGTCCTAAGATTAATGTAATTTTCTAGAAATTCTACATTGTCAAATAGTCTTATGATGGTTATGTAAATTCAAATTCTTATATGCTTCTTAAAGCTAACTTTATATATTGTTTCTTTGTACAAATATACCATCAACAACTAGTTAATTATACCAAATCGATCTAGTATTTTTGTTGCAATTATAAAATCACACGAAAATTTATAGTAAATTTATATCATTTTAATATGTGATCTTACAAAATTTCATAAAATACAAAAATTACACTGGAGACACAAATGTTTATTTTAAGTTTAGTGTTCATTATCATAACCATATACTTACTTCTCTGTACCATAATACCTATTACTATTTTATAGCTCTAATTGTCTCACAAACAATAGCAATTTTACATTAGAATCATACTTTTTTCTGTAATATTTGCTTTGCCCCAAACTTTTGCCTTAAATTGTATTTTACATTAAGGTTCAAAGTGACCACATACTATCTTTCCACACCTTACAATGCTATTGCCAATTTCCATTTCTATTGTAATTTTAATTACTGTAAATTTTACAGCAATTCTGTTTGCAGTGTATGTATTCTATGTTTTCTTTTCCACGTTCAATCGGTCACTACCACTACTTTTAGAAATCACCGTAAGCATGGTTACAACGACTTTGGTTCATATTTCAGACACTTGCTACCGCACTATAAGTCCGTATATGTTCGACAGAAATTATTAAAATTTAAACAATAAGTTGAACATATTATGTTTTAATAAATGAAGGTAAAGCAGATTTAAAATCCGGCGTGGGCGATACGTAGAAGGCTTAGGCAGCGGCTGGACCACGTTCGTCTCTAATAGGGTTATTATGGTACAATAATATGTTTATAATATTTTAATGTGAATAATTTATTTTTGATTTATTTTTGACTATATTACGGCCATTACAAACATAAAAATCTGATTTCTCATGTAAATCTATAAAGATTTAAACAAGACAGAAGTATGTCCCATGGTATTATAACAATTCGTCTTTCTTTCAAATTAACGTTATAAAAATGCAAAACTTATCTAAACTTTAATCTAATCTAATCTACAAGTTCCGTTTCCAACAATCCAACCTTATCTTGACAGAATAAAAAAAACTATTGTAGAAAACATATATAGTGCATCTGTAGCGTGAAGCAGTTTATAATTTAGAAATTTTCAGAACAGATAACACTTTTTAGTGAAGTGCCAGATTTTAAGAATTTTTGAATAAGGGTTTTTAGTTATATGAACATTTTTTATAAGAAAATCACACCAGTAACAATTTCTATGAAAGTCATTGAATTGGTCTTGCCGCAATTGTCTACAAGTAACCGAGGATATCAATGAACTGAGATCTGTAGTCTTACAACTGAAGAGAGAACTTGCCAACTTTAAATCACATAGTGATCGTAGTGATGATCCTCAAGACTTCGAGGAAATAGTTCAGGAAATTCGGGAACGTGAAAAACGCAAAGTTAATATTATTGTATATAATGTTGCTGAAGTACGAGATGATATTAAGGATAATCGAATTTCTTATGATAGAGCCAAGGTCAGTGAGATGCTTAACTTTTGAATGTAAATGCGGAAGTTGGAAATGTCTCTAGGTTGGGCAAGTTTGACCCGTCCAAGGGTGGTGCACGTCCAATAAAAGTTGTTTTATCTAATGAATCTATAGTTTACAATATATTGAAGAAGGCCCGAAACCTGAAAGCAAATGCAACATTTAAGAATATTAATGTGTCTGCCGACCGTACCCCGAGACAACTGACATTCTATAAAAAACTGAAGGCTGAATTGGAAGATAGGCGTAATAATGGTGAACAAAATTTAAAAATAAAATATGTTCGAGGAGTTCCCAAGATTGTTACATTAAACTAATAAGGCCCGACAGTAAAAGTACTCATAATATTTCATGTTACTTTCAGAACGTACGTGGTTTGAGATCAAAGGTAGATGAATTTTTTACATCAATTAGTGAAACAGAATTTTCTATTGTTGGTCTTGTCGAAACTTGGCTATCACCAGACATTAATAGTAGTGAATACTTTCCTTTGTCATACAATGTGATTCGGTCGGATCGTAAGTTCCATGAAGTTCAACTATCTAAGGGTGGTGGTGCATTGGTGGCTGTCGACAGTGATTTGATTACTGATCCCTGGACATGTCTTATATTACAAATACTTTGGTAAACATTGACATTGTAGGTTGTAAATGTTTTCTAAATGATCATTTTGTACTTTATGTTTATGTAACTTACATGCCACCTTCTTTATCTGTAAATGAATTTGAACTCTTTTTTGAACTTTTGGTCATTCAATTAACAACCATAGTAATGTTTTAATTATGGGAGATTTTAATATTACACATTTCAATAATAATGATATCGTTGATGCTAAATGTCAATTAATTAATGATTTTATTAATTTTATTTCTTTGAACCAAGTAAATAATGTGGTTAATGTTAACGGTCGTTTGCTGGATTTAGTATTTACCAATATTCAATGTAAAGTTTCTCATGATCGCTTGCCGCTGGTTAAGGAGGATTTACATCACCCCGCACTCCAACTGGAACTATCACCTAATCTTAGCTTTCCTACATTTCCAGTCAATTTTTTGGGAAAAACTATAACTTTCGCAAAGCCAATTATCCGAGATTATACGATGCTTTATATAATATGGACTGGTCATTTCTCAATCAATTCTCTAATGTAAACGATGCTTGTAACAGTTTTTACGATAAGTTATATTCTGTATTTGACTTGTACGTACCTTTATATAGTAATAGAAAGTCTTCATATCCATCATGGTACGCACCTGATTTGAAAAGAAACCTGAGACTTAAAAACTACTATAGAGATAAATACCGCAGGACTAAAAACGATGTTTATTTACAGGATTTTTATCGTATGAGAACAATTACAAAAAGACAAATATCGGAATGTTTCAATATCTATGTTCGTAATGCTGAACAAAGTATATTGACGGATAGCAAGCGATTCTGGACTTTTATAAATATGAAACGCGGTAATTCAAGAATACCTGGTAAAATGTATGGCAATAATGACGCTGAATTTAACACTCCCCAAAGCATTGTAGATGGTTTTGCACAGTACTTTTGTAGTGTATACGCACAAGATGACCCTAAGCTTATTATACCTGATAATATATTTAATAATCTACCTTGTGTTAATATTAAGCAATTAACTGAGAGTATTGTGAGACAGTCTATTTCCAAGTTAAAGAACAAATTCACTGCTGGTCACGATTTGGTGCCTAGTTTTTTAGTGAGAGATTGCGCGGGTGTCTTTGCTGCTCCGTTGTTAACAATCTTTAATTTGTCCTTGCGCACTGCCCAGTTTCCAACTTGTTGGAAATTGGGTAGAATATGTCCTGTACTAAAGAGTGGAGATGTAACTAATATATCCAATTACAGACCAATTTCAATTCTTCCCAATTTTGCTAAGGTCTTGGAGATCTCTCTATATAGCTGCATATATCAGTCAGTAAAAAACTTACTCTCTCCATATCAACAAGGATTCCTAGATAAACGATCATCAATTACTAATTTGGCTTTAATTACTCAAGATTTATGTGAGGCACTTGATTCTAGAGGTCAGATTGATGTGGTATACACAGATTTCTCCAGGGCCTTTGATACGATTAGCCACAATATATTGTTAACGAAACTAAAAGAATTTGGATTCTCCACTCCTTTGGTACAACTTTTCAGAACTTATTTAGTAGACCGTTCTTACTATGTTGCATACAATGGGTTTAGGTCTCGGCCTTTCTTAGCTGTATCGGGTGTTCCGCAGGGATCAAATCTTGGGCCCCTTTTGTTTTTGTTATTTATTGATGGACTCATGAATTCTGTTGACTGCCATAAACTTCTTTATGCAGACGACCTTAAAATTTATTGTAATATAAATAGTATTGCGGATTGTTTGTACTTGCAGTCTCAGATAGATGCAATTGTAAATTGGTGCAGGTTATTTTCACTTAAATTAAATATCAATAAGTGTAAGGTAATTAGTTTCTTCAGAAAGAAAAGTCCGATTATATTTAATTATGCGCTGAATAATGTTATCTTGGAAAGATGTAATGGAACTAAAGACTTAGGAATATTCTTTGACTGTGAGTTGAATTTTTCGGAACACATCAATAACATTACAAAATCGGCTAGTAAAGTACTTGGTTTCATTATTAGAAACTGTAAGTGTTTCACGAGTGAGGCAGCGTTAAAAACATTGTATTTTTCATTGGTGCGTACTAAGTTGGAGTATGGATCATTGATTTGGTATCCTATTTATGAGAATCAATGTTCTAGTTTGGAATCAATTCAGCGCAAATTTTTAAAATATATTTCTTTTAAAATTACTGGTGTATATCCTGGACAGGGTTATGATCATGAGTTACTATTATCGACCTTTGATATTCCTTCACTAAAGACTAGGCGTATTATGTGTAGTATTATATTCTTATTTAAACTATTTAATAACAACATTGATTGCTCTTTACTTTTGGAACGTTTTAATATGAGAATATCTAGTTTTGGTTCTAGGCAGACTGACACGTTTTATTTGCCAATACCAGCAACCAATATTCTTAAAAAATCACCAGTATATACTATGTCACTTAATTTTAATATGATATCTGGTCATTGTGACATTAACCATAGTGGTATTAATTCATTAAAATCAATTGTATCTAACACCTTTCAATTATAATTTATTTTTTACATTCTCTCTTCTATCTTAATTTATTTTTGCTTATAATAACCATGTATTTCGGTGTTTTATATTAATTTCTTATTCAAGTACCTATTTGCTTATATGTAATATTTTAAATATGTTGTTTTGTTGTTACTATCTACTAACTTTTTTTTTTGTTTATTAGCACACCATTTTTTATAACTTTTTGTCCTGTAAGTGGAAGTTTTCTGTTGGGCAAATAAATTTATTATTATTATTATTATATTATTATTGCAGATGCAAAATTTTACATAAGATAAAAAACACTTTAAATAAAATTCGTATTTGTAAAGCTTTCGGAGGTAATTAGAGGAATCCTACAGAAGTAACACACTGTATGTAAATTTTCATATACTTTCAAAGAATATATTACACAAATATTTTACAAGTGTATACCAAAGGAGAAGTCCAGCGCAGATTGTTTAGGTTTAGAGCAATATTAACAAATAATGTTCGGTCCTGTTACATTTAACGAGCTTATAGTATAGTAGTAGGCGTTGGCTTTTGTATATAGAGTATAACTGTAACGGGGGTGGTCAGGTAGGTATAGCATGTGGACCTCAGAATACTAATATGAAATTATTATTTTTTTTACTGTATTATAAAGGTATTTTAAGCTAATATAAATCAAATCTCCTACAATTCCTATCAATGAAGTCATATGTATGTTCTCTGATACCAAACATCTAGGTATGCTAATGAACAATTCCACAGACAAAGCTTTATTCAATGATTATCTAAAGAAAATATGTTATATAAATTTACTAACCTCTATAAATATCTAACTACAATTTTTTGGCAGTGGGAACACGACAAATTCAACCACAATAGATGATATCTGACCTATTTCTGCATTGTTAGGATTGCGTCTTCAGGCCTCCTTTGAATTGAATCAAATATCTAACTATAAAAATTATTATAAAAATTAAAATTATTTGAAGTTAAATATCGACAATGACAAAAAGTGACAGACTGTCAATGAATTAAATACCTACTTGAATATTGTTCACCTTTTTTGTAAAAGTTTTTATATATTTTTAGGTATTAATAATATTGTGTGAAACTAACTACTCAGTGGACAAAAGCCCCAACCTGCGTTGAATTACACCCACAATAACAGAATAACAGAGAACGTTGGCTTGGGTCAATGTAACAGACTGATTTTTTCCAACCCTAACTGCAATGGAATACTGGATGATTAAAAGTGACCGATATTGGGGAAAGGAAATGTGTAATAGATAGAGAAAGGACTAAAACCCGCCTACAAAGAATATTATGCCGGTGTATCTACTTAAACCCGAACGTCTTGCTTTCAATAAGAGATAAGTCCATAAATAAAACCGAAGAAAAAATTCAATACGCCATAATTCAGCGCCATCAGCCGTATCGCCTTCGCGGGGGCCCGGATTGAAGGAGTATCAAAGAAGCACTTAATTGTAAATTACTATAGTCGAATGATCACTGATTGCCTATACACGGCCGTGTATCAGAATCAGAAATGACCCTATAAATAATGGTTAATCTCGAGTCAAAGGGTCCCCGATTCAGTTACTACGGTGGCTCTTATGTCGAGGAGTCTTTTAATCTCATAATTTCTAGACTCCGTCGGGGATTATTCGCAATCAGACCGCCTCTTATGTAAGGCACTGTTTTCTATCTCGGGAAAGATTTACAACTAATATAACCGAGGTTATCGATTGACGCAATCTTCGTTGTATTGTCTCGTTCTTCCGTAGAGTCTCCGTGAAGAAGACACGGGATGTTTGAAAGTTGATGATTCGACCTCGGAAAAACGAAAAACTAAAATAAAAAAATTAACTTATTATCCCAAATGTGAGGAAATAACATCCACAGCGGAATATTAAGAAACAATTGCTATGTGGGCTAACGCTCTGATCAGCAGCGAATTACACCGGAAAAACATACAGGGTGTACCAGGCTTATTTTGAACTATGTTCCAAAGTATTAAAATGCCACGACACGTCCATTTTGTTTTCGAGGGAGACGCATTTTAGCGTGAAATACAGACTCGCCAGAACAACCCCCTTCGCGGGGGCGCATTCAACTTTAGAATCTTAAATGACACTCTAGGTCGAGTGACACCTCAGTCGAAAGTGTTTTGGTTGTAATTATGTAATTTTTATTCAATTTTAGTTCATTTATAGTTGAAAATAAATTTTTTACTTAGAAATAAAAGACAATTTTGTATTAATAATTTAATTAATTGTTCAATATGTCGGCCTCCCACTTCTATGCAATAATAAAAATATTATTCAACATTTCGACGAACATTGTTGTTAAGAATTTCGGGAGTAATTAGGTGGCATTCTACAATGATACGCCGCCTGAGTTCTTCTAGAGACTGCGGATGAGTGGCATAAATTTTAGACTTTAAATGTCACCATAAAAAAAATCGAGTGGTGTCGGATCATTGTTTTTATTTATGAGCGCTATATTGGATCTTGATCTACTAATTTGCAAAACCCTGTATATTTATTTCAAGTTGAATAATGTCTGTCACAAAAATGGAGTGTTATAGAGAAGAATTTGATAAAATAAATAAAACGAAAAACGGAAACATTATTTCAACCAAAATTAATTAGAAAAGATTATGCGTGACAAGAGAGAGAAAGCGTATAAAAAAATTGTATTACGTAATTTTAGTTACTATATTAAATAACAAATTAAATATATTAAATTATTGCACCTTTTTTAAATTTGCTCAATAATTAAAAATCAAATAATCATAAAGTATCAAATAATACTATACAGTGTGGAAGAAAAGTATGGAATAAATTCATTATTTCTAAAGTTGAAGGAATAATGTGTTGAAATTATATATTTTTGAATTCAGCAAGTTAAGCTCTACAAGAATCCGATGAAAAAATATAGGGGTTCTATTTAAAAAAATATCCGATGACGTCATCACGCGAAAACAAATGAACGTCGGAAATGCGTTGGTATAGAGAAAAGAATCTCTTTAAAAAGCAAAATCGACGGGTCCGAGGAAATTTCATGAAACTTCGTTGTTTTAGAAATAATGAATTTATTCCATACTTCTCTTCCACACTGTATATGCAATTTTTATTATTAATTTAATATAAAAAAAATAGAGCAAAAAATGTTGAGAGCTCTATTTTCGAAATTCATCCCTGATACAACCTCATAATAATAATAATACGTCTGCTGTCATGTATATGACGTTGTACATATAATACCTAGATCAAATTTTTAAAATAGATCAGTCAATCTATATAATTTCCCTTTTTTGTGTTTGAATAAATAAAGTAAGGATATAATTAAATTAGAATTTAAACATAAGTAGGTACTTTTACTTTAACAACATGTCTACCTTAATAAAATAGAGAACTCACCTGCTTACTCTTTTTATCGTGGACGCATCAAGCTAACTGCAAAAAATCGATCCCTGTAAATAAAATAGAGTAAATTAATTTATTAATAAGTATACAGGGTGTAAAATATTTCAGGAGGTAATAGTATGAACCAAAATAAGCAGAAAAGTCTTAATAAACATGGGTCCGCAAAATAACGGTTGCGGAGATATGGACCACTATTCGTTTTTTAAACGTTTTATTTTATTAGGAATAAACCGAAGAAGGAAGCTTTTAACAAACAAAAAACAAAGTTACAGAATATGTTCAAAGTGCCCTCCGACCATTTCCAAGCAGGGACGACATCTTCGTCTCAACGATATTCGAACTCTTTCGAAAACACCCTCCTTGGTTTGGATTTCTTGACACTTTTGATTAATCCGTAGCAGCTCTTCCAGGCTATTTACAGAACCATACACTAATGTCTTCAAATATCCCCAAAGAAATCTAGTGGGTTCAGATCAGGCCATCTTGGAGGCCATAAAACAGGTTCGACCCACCAGACATATCCCTATGTTTAGCTTATTAGCTCTCATCAGTATACCATAGATGAGGTAACTGATGAATAAGACTGGATGTGTTCGTGTTGCAAATATCATTATCGCCGAAAGGTCGACGGCTTTTAATGGAATGTAAAACGCTTTACTGCTTTAGTCTATCAGGTTCGGCATGGAGTAATTAAAGGTCACTAGACGTAGCTTGCTACATTTCCCATACTCATCTTCTGTCGTGTTAAATACACATAAAACTAATGAGAGTTAATAAGCTAGAAACCGGCCGCTGAAAAATGACTATGGCTCTTTGCTATAGGTTTCTCTAGTGGAATTCAATGTTAGTCGGGGCATTAATCAATCATATAATTTTTAAAATTTTCACAACTAGTTCTCTAACTACTACGGTTTCTATGGGAATCCCTAGATTCAGAAATACAGTATGCGCCAGTATAAAAACGAAACAATTATTTTTTGGGAAAATCCTCGAACAGGTCGATTTTTAATTTAAAAAATACATATTTTAGCGTAAAATGCGATTTTCAAATGTCATTTGTTTTCGAGTAATGACGTCATCGATTTTTTTTTTAAATGGCAACACCATATTTTTTTTCTTGATTCTGAAAGATCGTTTAATTCTCTATCAGACAGTACTAAAATTTTGCCCTCTCACATAGGAAAGTTTTCGAGTAAATGACGAGTGAATGTTAGAAAACGTAAATTTTATCCATAAAAAAAGTAACAATTCTGAGGTATGTAAAATAAAATACAATTGATTAAATTTTATACTTAAATTAAATGTTCTAATTGTCAAAAGTGTACATTAATAAACCACGTAATTTAGAAGAACTTCAAAATCGCATTCGGGACGAAATACGCAGAGTTACCCCAGAAATCATTCATAATGTGCAAGAAGAATTTCTTCACAGACTTGCGCATTGTCAAGAAGTTGGTGGATGGCAATTCGAACATTTAATTTAAGTATAAAATTTAATCAATTGTATTTTATTTTACATACCTCAGAATTGTTACTTTTTTATGGATAAAATTTACGTTTTCTAACATTCAATCGTCATTTACTCGAAAACTTTTGGCGCATACTGTATATTGACCTTGGTTCCTATTGTTGTTTATACGACTTCTATTGACGTAACTGCTCCTCAGATAAAGGTGTAACTAATCGCATTCAATGCTGCAAGTGTTAAAAAAGTAGAGAAAACCTAGAATATTTAAAAAATTGGTAAGTCTTTGGTATATTTACATTTTAATACGATTTTTAAAACACTCAATTGTTTTCAGACAGTAAAACATAAAAGAAATAATAAAACGAGAATAAAAACAAATTTATTAACACAGACATAAATACAAATTGATTTACTGATTTTATAAAAACCTCGAAGTGGTAGCACTATTCAGAGTGCTTTAGAAATACGTTATGAAGTGACAGAACTTCAAAAAAGAAGAAAATATTTATTTCCTAAAAATTATGAGTATATGGGTCTATTGAGATACTAATTGTTTTAAATAAAAAATCTAACGCTGACTATACCTAGTGGTTTTCCGGGTTATTATGCCGTGACCTAGGTAAATGGTTCCTGCCAGAAACAGAATTAAAATGCACATCCCTTTGACTTGCCCTTATTCTCGGGCTAGGCTCTGTATAGCTTACGGCAAAGCTTTTACGAAGTCATCACTGAAGATGCCGATAGAATGGGATAGGATAAGGAGCGACTAAACGTTTGAAAGCATTTGATGTGACCAAGAGCTGATCAAAGACTCTCAGCTAAGGCTAGGGATGTGCATTTTATTTCTGTTCCTGGCAGCGACCAATTACCTAGGTCACTAGGTCACGTTATATAACAACCCAGAAAACCACTGTCAGACACAAACTACGAAACTTTGCAACAAACTGACTCCTCGTTTAACCATAATCTTGAAAAGAAACAAATTTCCTACCCGAAACAATGGCAAGTTTCCAATGTACCTGCCGCTTCCTTAAATCTGCTAACTATCTCCTACCCCTGCACTATCCCGATACCCAATTAAGATCCGGCAAATATTTTTACCGTCTCATCACATTCAATGGCCCCACTAACGAACTACAAACTCGGCGAGATATTGTTTGAACATTTCCGTTCAAGTTAAAGGGTTGTAAACGAAAGGCGCCCAGATAAACGAAGACGAGGGGCCATAAGCCGCTACTGTACACTAAATTGCGGGTACACAAACGCAGAGCATCTTGTAAAAATCTCGATATTAAATCAGGTATGCAAACAGATTACCTATCTGAAATTATCCCTAAACTCGGTTAGATGCGTCTAACAATAAATGGGGGACTACGGTAGAGACGAGAAGAGAATGAAGAAAGACAGGGGCGTGCCTTCCTTCCAAAGGCACGTAAGATACCTGCTTAATTTAAAAAATTAAGAAAAAGGGCAGTCGTCAAGATCATTAGATTGCAGTCCTATAGACTTTCTACGAAGCCATTGTAAAGAAAAATTGTATAATTAAACATAGTTTTTCTTCAAATGTCATATAAGTGACAACTTATGCAACGTTAGTCACTAATATTACGCGCCATTTATATGACTAGGAGTATAAGTACTTATACTACTAAGCATATAAACACATTATAGTACTATGAATTCAATTTTAATAATGAACATTTATTTTTATTATTTATTATTAATATTTATTGTAAAAGTACAATTATAAAGATTTGCATCATTTAAGAATCCTTGCGATATCAGTATTCATGACAATATTTCTAGGGTCAACTGGTTTTAAAGATCCGTTGCTTGTAGTGGGCCCGTTAAATGAAAATTGTTCGACATTCTCTGCAGAGCTAGGATGAAGGATATTCTTCAATTCTGGTCTATTTTCGATGTATCCTTCAGCAACCGCATCCGATTTCAAACCCCCATGCCATTTTAACGTAGTAATCACCCATCTACAAGCATCGTTGCGGAAGTTCTTCTCAGACAATGCCTTGTATGCTCTTCCCAATTTGGAACTTCAAATACAATGCCGCATCTTTTGTTACATTACTAATTTTATGGATACCTTTAACAGCTTTATAACATTTCCCATTTTGATAGTAGAAAAAAAACGTCGTTCTTTAAAATCGGGAGGACGCAAATTAATGTGCTTTCTATATTTACTTAAATGTTCATCCCCCAAGACGGTGAAAGTTCTACTCTTATTAATTTTAGTGTTAGGAATTTTAATTAGCAGCAAAAATTCTATGTCTTCAATATCATCATTAATTGTCATCTTCATTAGTTCGTCGCAACGGCATGCGCCAGATATACCAAATATCAAAATTACCTAAAAAAAAAGAGTTGGTTAGCACAATATGAAACAAACAAAATGTAATTTTATTACTTGTATTGCCAAATACTTTTTATCTGGAGCATCAGACAAAAATGTATGGAACTGTTCCCTTAACAAGACTCTCTCTTTTTGACTTATAACCTTCTCCTTGTTTTTTCTAACATGCATGCAAATTGTTGTATTTTTCGAAGTTCACATTATGCCTCAAACTCAACTCATACTTTACCATTGAATAATAGCCCGTAAGCTATAACTCTTCAGTTTTGTGCCATTTCCGAAGAGTATGCCAATAAAACGTTCTCAGAGTAATGCGTTCCATTTTTTCCAATACACCATTTCTCAAACTTGACAAAGGCAGCTTCATATACTGTATCAGATTTCGTCGGCAGCAAATTTTCTACAGCCATTCTAGCCGCCTCTATCACCTCGAGAGGTGCATCAGCCACTTCTACGCTCATTTTCAGTCTTCAGTCAAGGATGGCAATCAAAAGTCTATGATCGAAAACTTTCAAAGAAAATTTTTAAAGCACTTTTATGTTAAGGCTCGATTAACCTGTGTGATACCTCGGCTTCTAAAATTAAGACTATAATATTGTGACCTTACTACATGTTTGTTCCTATGTTTCCTTTAACATAATTTGAGCTTTTTATTTGTAATTTGCTTTTGTGTTTGTATTATTTGTAACCAGCTTGCCCTGTAACTGGTTTTCGATGTAGGGCAGTTGTATACTAAATAAAATAAAAAATATATGAAACATAAAATAACAATACAATTAATTTAACATTTTTTTCTCGCAGACCTACAATGTCACGTATTTCTACATAATAATAACAAGTTCCCCTCTAGCGTTCATGTCGTAAATTACTATTTTAGAGTATTTCTCACAATATAGAATGAAGTTTGAAATGGTTATAAGTGTCCAAAATAACTGTTGTTTCACTTTCGCCAATGGTTTTAAACATATCGTCAAGATTATCATTTATTTTAGGGGCAGAGGCATGTCCTAAATTATTAGGTATTTACCATAATAATATTTCGTATTTATAAACATAATATAATAATAAAACATTATTTAACATTGCCGCAATTAATAGTCATTCCTCATCGATATACAACCCAAGTTTGCATTTTTAGCAAAGCCTATGCGCCTCTAATCCTTGATTTAATGAATGCAGAAACAACGGAAGAAGTTCCACCACTCTCCTTCTACTAGGTAATTAAACATTGCATACAAAATAATAGTGAACGAGGGAAATTGGTGGAAAGAATAAAGTCAGTCGACAGTTGGGAGTCCTTAACATACATATAATAGACTCATAAGATGACCCTCACCCCCACCAACCCCAAAGAAGCCTAAAATGGCCCCAATAGGTTAGTGAGGTAGTCCCTTGTAATTTATTAATACCTAACATATTTGTATTATTGTCAAATGTTCTTTGTCATTTCTTTTCATTACTATTTAGAAGAAGCACGCCAGCGCGGTCGTGACATTTGGTGGAGGCGCTGGGATTTCTTTCGTGACATTTAGAAGCACCAAATTCCATTCGTGACAATATTTTTTATTGCTTTTGATCAGATATAGACTTTTAAATATTAGCACTCAACAAATATTTCTATTACATTTTTATTCATTATAATGGATATATGGATTATTTCGCATTGTAGTCTAATTCAATCAAAATAATTAACACAAAAAGACGTTCACTTTGAACGTGCCTTTTCAAGGACGTTATGACTTTGGGTATGTTCAAATAGGTTGCCTTTTTCTATTGGTCCAGTAAATAACAACACTACTTCTAGCAACACATTTTTCAGTCCAATTATAAAAATATATAATAAGAGGAAAATTTATCTTAATTGCTTTCCTGCATGTTCTACTCAATTATGCATTTTTTTATTATTCGGTTGACCATTGTGCCCGATCTACAAGAGAAGCTAAGAAAGTAAGCTAGTGAAGAAGCGAGTAAGCTATCATCTAAGCCAGGATAGTTTCAATAGCATGAGGTTTACCGTAATAGAATGTTCACTAACTTCAGTATACTGTCCAAGATATTGGAGACAATAGATCTGAAAAACTTACTGGTCAATTTTGCGTGTGTTCAAGTAACAATCAATATATTGCTACACATAATTGGATCGGATCGGATCAGTTGTCGCGCGGTTTAAGACGTCAGTACTTGAATCGAGGTGACTGGATCGCTGTGGGTTCGACCCCCGCAGCCGGTAGACCGTATATAAGCTATATTCGTGGAGAGATTGGCACCCTCTCTGCGGGTATGGTAGGGTGGAAGAATGTTGGCTTGGGTCAATGTGAGAGATTGATACCGGTTGACATTTAACTATTCCCCTAATTAATGAGGTTTTCCAGGTTTGCCTCATTCCTGCACTGAATGGTGGTTAGGGCCTACCAACGTAAGTCGTTCCTGGGCGCAAATGCGGCCTGCTTAATAATAATATGCCGCCCCCTGTCCCGTACAAGTCTTCGACTTCTGGGCTAATCCTCGTGATTAGAATGAGGGGTAGAGATATTATTATTATTATTATTATTATAATTACACTATGGTAATACAGGGCGTTCCTATATTACATGTATATGAAATTACCATAGATTCATTAGTAATTATTTTATTATCAGCAACACATTTTCAATAAAATTTTTATTAAATATCCGGACTGGTCGTCACGTTAGCGGTTTAGCTTCCTTACGTTTCCAGAGACATATGAAGGTTAAAGTAAAGTTTCAAAGTTACTTACGATATGTCAAACGTCAATGAAGCGACCAGTAAGGAAATTGTTGAACCAAGGTTATACTAAATTAGTTAAATTAAATATTTTATCTGAAACTGCGTCTCTATAAAAGTAACAAGTGTGTTAAATTTGAAGAAAATCGTTCCAGTTTTAAAATAGGTTATAGCCAAAAAACTAATTAAAAAATAACTTTGAGGTTACGTAACTCCGTTAATATTTACTTTTCAAGAAAATATTACATAAACTTGACACATTACTTTTTCGAGTAGTATCGCTCCCTGAATTTTCTTCGCAGAGTTTCCTGCCACCCTGTGTATAGCTGAAGGTTATGTTGCATTAGTTTAGACAAAATAAAGAATAATATTGTCACGGATTTCCTAATCCGACTTTTTCTTTTACCAGAAAAACAATCCGTTAATTAATCACTTATCTTTATTAACTACTCTGTACACTACTGAATATTAATTACAGCTCAACCAAACACTATTTCACTTTTAAACTCCAGGAAACTTCCAACTAAACACTCCAATTCAAGACTGTAATACAAGACCAAATGAATATTCCAGGTATTTTCTAGCATCTCTAGATCCATTTCCCGAACGACTCTCGAACGCTTCTCGTCGATTCTTCATTTTTCCAGTTGCGCCTCGATACACGGCATTATTTGTTTGTTTATCAGAATCGCGTAAGGGCGATAGGAGCAATCTCGCCTTTCGCGATACCGCAGTCGAAGAATTGGGTGCGAGTGGGGCAAATTCCGTGACAATATATTTTTCTGTAAATATATCCAGACATTTTCAAAGTTTTCTTAATTTACTTGTGAATTTTATAACAAATTGATGTTCAAAATTAAATACTAAGTGGTGTTTTCGCTTTTTATGCAAAAAATGCCTAAAACATTTTTACGAATTAGTATTATTATTCGTAATACGAAATGAAACTTCTTATTGATATTAATTTCACAATCACCATACTACGAGGCACATTGAGAAAAAAATTTAACAACACAAAGATATTGTAAAAACAAATACAGGAATCGTGGAAGAGGTGGCGGTCTACGGCGTATTGCAGCAGTGTGGCGTATCATACACGAGACTCAATTATATCTGTATCATGTACAACGTGTCCAAGCGTTAATTACCAAGGGACGAGGAGGACCGGTACCATAGCCGCCACGATCTCCTGACTTTAAATCATTTTGACTTATTTTTATGGGGATATTTAAAAAAGTGTATTGCACCGAAGTGGCCACTATTGATGATTTACGCAAACATATCATAGCTGCTGCATAGCTTCAAAACGGACAAGAAGCGGAAACATTTGTGTTAGTTTGTAGAAACTGGGTAAGACAGGCCCAAAATGTTATTATAACATCAGGTATGTCAAACTATTTTACTAATTAATACCACAAATTAATTCTACTAATAATTAATAACAATAATGGCAAAAGCAGTTGAATTTACTGTATAAAAATAGGTATTGTAGAATGTTATTTATATTTTTCCTTGGGAATTTCTTTCAATTTTTTGTCAGGTCGCCGATTATAGGCCTTATCAGGTTTTATAGTGGATCAGTTTCCAGTGCCGTGCGGAAGTCTATTTTTAAATCATTTTTAAACTGCTCTTTTTGATCTTATTTTTACAATATTGCATTTGTAAGAGTGTCCCAAACATTCAATATTTTTTTTAGATAAGATTCTGAATCACGATGTATAAATCTTACATGAAAATTACATAGTGAAGTTAGTAAAACCCACAGTAATCCTACTACAAAAGAAATGGAAAGTTACATATTAATTTCACACTTCAAATAGTAATTTTCCATTAGAGTTGTAACATTACATTCTGGTGTGTTATTTCACACTATTGACTAAGGCAGTAAATAACCAACAATCCACTATTAATATTTTTACAAACACTTGTTATCAGTGAAGACCCTCTCTGGCGACGCCGCTGCCAACGGGGGGCTGAAATAAAGGGCAAAATAAATCTGTTAGTGTGTTTGTCTAGCACGGGCTTAAGAACACTAATTATCAAACTTGCGAAACTGTATTAAGATTATGCAGCAAGGTGAGGCTCTCCTGCTGTTGGCTGGTATTAAATATTGTCAATTTAGCAATTCGCAAACTTCTGCCCGCGCCCGCGTGATTTCGGCTGTTATTATAGATAATGGCATGCTAAATGCGTTGACTTTAGCGTAAGAGTTTGTTTTAGAATGTTATTATTTGACAGCTGACGGCTTACCAAGCATTTCAGGTTATGTGCACAGACGGGGTCTCGATACCGCCTAATTTTACATCCGAATCGTTATTTTCGCCTCTTCAGCCAGGCGGAATTTTGCTGTCTCACATTTACTTTACTTTTACTGAACTGTCTATCTGTTTAACACTTTCTCATATAATTTTCGGGAAATTTCAAATTCCAGTGCATACAGGATGTTTATTGAATACAAACAGGCTTTTCGGAAGATTGGTGCTTGTCTCATTTTAAAGTCAAACCCAAGGTGTCAGAGACGATTCTCGCGAAGTTGAAGCTCTTAAAGGTATCATATTTATTTCAATAAGTTTTATACAAAATGATAAAGGTGACGATTGCCAAAATCAAATATTAGCTTCATCAAAATACTAGCAAATTAATAGTTTAAGAGATTCAAATTTACCGCTAGTTTAAGATGGGCAATTCAAATTCACATTTGAATTTTACAAGGTTTTAATTTAAAGTAGGTCTATTCAAAATCGTCAAATACGTGTGTCTGTATCCATCAATGTTATTTTTTGCAAACAAAAATGTTTATTGTAATCTCTATAAACTTTAACGATGCTTAAGCCTTGTCTTCATGGATGCGAAATATGTCTTAAGATAGATAATCTAATCCTGTAAGAGATACTCCGTATAGGCAACTGACTGATAGATTTGGGTTTCAGAGTTTAGATTTGAGGAGAAAATTAAATGAGTCACTTTCTTGTATAAATTATTGCATGGTCAAATTGATTGTCCTGAGCTTCTGACAAATTGATTTTCTAATTCCCAGGCATAATTCTAGAGGTACTGATACTTTTTATAGCTTGCGAACAAGAACTAATCTTTTATTTAAGTCACCGGTATACAATATGTGCAACTTATTTAATACAGTGTCGCATCTCTGTGATATAAATCAAACCAGCTTAAGATCTATTTTGTTAGCCATTTCACTTACTGTAAATGAATATTTCGTTAAGTAGTAATACTTATTATGTTTTTAATTGTATTTTTTATTATATATTTTTTTTAGTTTCTTCATGAACAGTGCATGTGCACTTATATAAAGCATTGTGGTTTAATTACAAATTTCCCGTTTTACTGATGACTGTTTTATATTTTTTAGTAAATAAACTCTATTATATTCTAATACAATACAAATTTTAGTAATTATGCTACTTACTTCCAGTTTCAAATAACTATTGATAAGTATGTTTTAGTTTACTTCTACCTTTTCTATAAAATTTCACTAGCAAAAACGAGTATATTGATTCCATATTAAATATAAATATGCAACTATATTTCAGATTCTGATCTTCATGAGATAAAATTAAGACATGATATTCACCTGGCAGCGTTCACTTTATAATTAGTCGTGTACTTACGTGTAGTTTGTACGTCTACGCTCTATTTTAAGGGACCGGCCATTGGTAGTGTAACGACACGCTGTCTAAATTAATTTATAATTTCATAAATATAATTGGGAGGCGACTTAAGTGCCGGCCGCGACTCTCTTATGGCGAATCCGTAATGTCTAATTGGCACCGGTCGTAGATACTGTCTAAAATTAATGCGCATATTTGTGTGAATCACTTTGGCTAGCGAGTATTCAGCTTTTGCAAAAATATGGCCGATTTATGCATGGAGGAAGTTTCTCCCTGGATCTGTGTCCAATTTTTCATTATGTGAAATTTTTGTTATAATCTAGGCGCCAGAGGTTGAAAATTATCGGATTCTTCGAATAATTGCTACGGAAGTTTTATACTTTTTGATCACTTGTTTATACCCATAAGGCGAGAAAGTAGTGTTTTCTACAAATGTACAATTACAATTTCAGACATTTAAGAACTGAGTAATATAGAGTTAAACAAATAAGGAATGTTATTTTGTGCCACCTGCGAATATTCAAAGGTACCGAAGTAAAATGAATATACAGTGTGTTTCATAATGATGTGCAAATATTTTACGGGGGTGTTTAGAAAGTAATTTTATTAAAGTTATTTCCAATACATTTTTTGGATTTAGGCCCCTCTCCTGCGAAAATATTCGAATTTAAAAATGACCTAAAAAATTTGTTTTAATTTTTTTTCGCGAAAAAGTTGAAACTTAGAAATTTGAAGTTAGCAATTAGTTGAATGATATTTTATAGCATTTTTCTTTTTTCTAGTTCATGTATTTGAATGAAAAAAATTATACCTCCTGGTTTTCTTTCTCTCAGAACTTTTTTCTAGATTAGCTAATTCGTACAAATACCTTTGAATACTCTAACTCATATAAAACTTTTTTCATCCTTCTGCGTATGCTTAATAGTTTACGAGCAAAAGAATAAATAATTTTTCCTTGCCGATTGCACATATTTAATATCAACATTTAGGTACTAAAAACGTAGTAGGCGATTATCATTTTCCACCATTACTTTTGACATTTTTTTGTTGTTGTTGACAGCGGTGTATTTTTACCTAATTCTATTTTAAAAATAAGAAAAGCTAAATAAATATAAACTAAAAATTGTATCATCCTATCAAATATTAGCACAGCAACTAAATAACAAAGTAATGATACAACAAAAAATACAATAAGAGTAGGCAATAGTTACATGTAAACCAACTTAAAGAGGCTGTTCAAATTGGGTTCATTGTCATAATTGTAGTCTTTTAATAAGATTAAAATTTATTTCATTAGATATGTTGAAGATTCTATACATTTTTTCAATTTGACCCCCCCCACGCGAAAATATTCCAATTTCAAAATGAAAAAATTATTTTTTATTACATTTTTAATTTGAATTTTATTACACGTTATCAGCTAGTTGATTGATATTTTATGGCATTCTTATTTTTTCTAGTTCATGTCTGAATGAAAAAAATAGCATCTCTTAGTTTTATATTTGCCGTAGAACTTTCATATGTAAGCTCTCTGATACCAAACATCTAGGTATGCTAATAAACAATTCCACAGACAAAGCTCAATTCAATTATCTAAAATAAAAATGATTCTAGCTAAATAAGAAAAATATTTTTGAATACTTCATTTTGTATACAAAATTTTTAATTTATTAAAGAATAAATTATTTTTCCTTGTTCATTATACATTTTTACTATGACAGTTACTAAAAACCGTACTAAGCGATTATCATTTTTGACAAGGTTTGTTTTATCAACAATAAAGCAGTCATATATGAAGATTGAAGTGTTATTTTACAAATTTTGGTTGTTTTTTATGTAAATTTTGAGAAGGAAGGTATAAATAATCGCTACAGTAATCAAGAATATGCCGATATGCATTTCATTTATGGCGAATGCCATGGAAATACGCTACAAGCCAGAATGGTATATATGGAAATTTCGTAATCGTCGTATTCCTAATGCTCTTTACAAATATTAATTTAAGATTAAGAGAAACAGGATCTTTTAAGAGCCAACAACCAAATGCAGGAAGGATAATCAAACTAACATTCAACATGAGGAGGCAATTTTAGAATTTTTTTAAGAAAACTCCAGAATAAGTATTAGAGAAGCATCCAAGTTGCCAGTATGTGAGCAAAAACATATTACATCCCTACCATTTTAAAAGGGTTCAGGAATTGTTGCCTGCTGATTATTACCTTATAGTATATACTAAGAGGGCCTTCACTTTTTTATCATTTACGTGGGTGATATAAAGAACGTATTATATAATATTGTCTTTTGGGTCTAGGACAGCCCCTTCAAGGGATAAATAGTTTCCCTGTTACGACCATAAGAACTTGTTCATAAATTTGACCAATCCTAGCATTTTTTTTTAGCTATTAAATTTCTTTATTATACCAGGTATTGATGAGACATTCTAATTACTAAATAAACTTTAAATTAGTAGTCTAGCTCTTTTTACTTGTTTAGTATAGATACTTTTCTTTACTTTATAATTTCTTATTAGTCAATAATATAGCCTGAGTGCAATCGCAGAGATAGAGACTGCACTTCCACGCCCAATCTCCCTGAACTGCTGGACACTCAGCACCCGGATTGTCGAAAGGCTATAGCCATCAGTCTCGCCCTGTATAGTTATTATTTTTTTTAGTATGCTACCAAGCCTAAGCGTAGGTGGACGTAGCATGTAGACCTATTTTCCTCAAAAACAATGTAGGTTTAACAACATTAAAAATAACGTGATCACGTTAGGGCCAAAAATGTTACCCTCACATTTACGTCAAAAATTTGACAGATGTGGCGCCCTCTAGGGTATATGTCGAAATAGACAACAGATTATGATTTCTCATATCCAAAAACATCTATTCCCAAATTTTTAAGTTGATACAGTCAAACACAGTGTAATTATTACAAAAAATCACTTTTTAAATTCCAACTGACACCCTGTATCTTTTTTATTCAACATTTTATTTAGGCAAGTTGGCTTAAATGGTAATATTTTGCAGTGAAAAATCTAGTACGTCTTCGCGGGCCATTACCTACGGACCACTCTGTAGAACACTAGGTACATTTCGCACGAAACAAATGACTCCCGTTGATCGCAACAGAGTCAGACACCACCCATCCGCTAAGATAATGCAAAATTTTTCAGAAGCAATTAAATCTTGGCGGGCGTACACAAGTAAATATATTGTATATAACTGGAAGCGAATGGTAAGAACGACATGAATAAATATCTCTTATGGCACATTAAATCAAAACCATATGGTCCCCGAATGGCCTGCCCATAAATTTAGACACATAATGAGAATTTATGAACATATTAAGCCGTTTTTTCAAATACTATTGTTACCGGCTAAAATAATAAGACTCAACAAATCTTGTCGTCGAGTAGGTATATCAAGATGGATTACGTTGTGGCTCACGATCCGAGTAGGCCAATGAAGTATTAGATCATGCAAGGATTTAGAAGACCGGTTATACAGTGTGTTTCATTGGGAAATAAATGTTAAAATGAATACAGAGGACATCTAGGAGGACTCAAAAACTGGGTATTGAAGGGTCTAACGATTGTCATTACAGAGCGTTTTACCGATTTTGGCTATTTCTTTAACTTGCCACAAAATGCGAAACACTCTGTATAATCAAGTGAAATTCGGTAGAGGTACTTATTTCATTCAATTCACTAACGTTATAAGGGAAACAAAAATACAGATCTGGTGGCATAAACATGTTGTATTTTATTTATTCACAAAAACACCAGCCTGTATATAGGCTATTGAAAAATCTGTTCAGGCATTTGAGTAGAACAGAAATAATAGAGTTTATGGTAAATTTACTGTAAGTTTTCCTGTTCGATGAAATATCTGTCTGTGGCGGATTTCTTCAAGTAAAAACTAGTAAGTCTACTTTTATCATCAAATTCACAATTAATTCTTATTTTATACGTAAGACTACCTTTCCATTTGAGAGAAAAATCATTTTGAATATCAATTTTCCAAAATATAAATCGGAGTGGGGATGTGAGTGGCTTTCAAGATCACCAGACATTACTCCCGTTGATTATTACCTCTTGTGCCATTTAAAATCAAAAGTATATGAAATCAAGCTTTGAATATTGATTTAATCATGCAGTAAAAGCCAGAAAATTCAAACTATTTTGTCAAATTTGATTTTTAGTGCAAACTGATAAATATTTTGTGTAGCATTTATTATTTTGTAAATTTGAATGGTCTTTATAAATTCGTCTGCCTGGTGAATAGGGTTGGAGTGGGGATATGCTCTCTAGGTGGTAAACGAACGAGGTCAGTAGTGTCGTTTTATTTATCATGGGAGTGTAAATCTTCAAGATTTTCAAAATGGCTTATGTGTACAAAAATGCTGAGTTAATAGACATGATTCTTATTTATGGTAAAGTTAGACAAAATGCATCGATTGTTTCGCACTTGTATGCGGGTCAATTTCCCGATCGACACACACGCTAAATCATTAAACATTTACGACAGTGGTGCAAAGTGGACGTGATACTAGTAATTTACGTGCAAATTGTAGACAAGATGGTGGCCCTGGGCCACCATAACATATTTTAGCAGCTAAAAATCAAGTGTTGAATGTGGTCTATGAAAATCCTCGAATATGTACAAGGTAAATTGCTAGACAGGTGCCTGGAACATCCCAATCAACGGTGTAGCGCTTACTACACGAAGTTCAGGGATACCCATGCCATATTCAACGTGTTCAAGCACTGTTACCAGCGGATTATCCATTACGAGTTGAGTTTTGTGAGTGGTTACTGCAGCAAAATGCTGAAAATCTCCAATTTACTGCTGATGTACTAGTTACAGATGAAGCTTTATTTACTCGAAATAGAATACAAAACATTCACAATACACATGTTTGAGAATTTGAAAATCCGCACGCAATTGTACGGATCCACATCTAACGGTTACTGAATGTTCGAGTAGTAATTGTTGATAAACGCCTATATGGCCCAATAGTATGGAATCTCGAATTTCTTCACCATAACCTGCCTGCCCCTCTTGAAAATGTATCCCTAGCTGCTTGACAACACATGTGGTTTTTACATGTTGGGTCACCTCCTCACTGCCGCATGTCGGCTAAATGTTCGAGAAAGTCTCCATCAAGTGCACGGAATACGTTGGATTGAATGAGATGGACCGATAGCATGGCCTCCGCAGTCTTTCGATTTAAACGCTCTTGATTTTTTTATGAGACCATTTAAAAAATGAGGCGTGCCATGCTGAAGTGGAAACCGTCGAAGATTTTCGCGAACGCCATCACAGTTGCCGCGAATAATTTGCACAAAATGTCGAACAATTTTTATAATAAGATGGGTCAGTGGTCGAGCAGTTTAAGGCGTTAGTACTTGAATCGATGTGACTAGACCGTATATCAGCTATATTCGTGGAGAGGTTGGCATCCTCTCTGCGGGTATGGTAGGGTGTAAGAATGTTAGCTAATTAATGATTTTCTAAGTTTCCCTCATTCTTGCACTGAATGGTGGTTAGGGCCTACCAATGTAAGTCGTTCCTGGGCGCAAATGCGGTCTGCTAAATAATAATATTCCGCCCCTCTCCTGCACAAATCTCCGACTTCTGGGCTAATGCTCGTAATTAGAATATTATTATTATGTGCTAAATTTTTATAAATTTATGTTTCTAATATATTTTACTCATTTTAAAGACACTTTGGTTAGCTCTATCTTATCTTTAAGTTCATTTTAAAGTAATAAGAAAGACTACAAAGACGATTTGCTAGAATGGTTTAGGTATGATGGGGTATATCCCCCAGTTGGATTTTCCAATGAACAATAATTGGATAACAATTATTGTTATCCAGATTTAATATGTTTGAATTGTCTTTACGTCGTAAATATTACTCCGTAGTTTTTCTGTATAAGCTATTGAATAATTTCGTTGATTGCCCGGAACTTCTTTCTTATATTAAATTATCACCAATTAATTTAGTAACGCGTTTCCGTTCTTCTATGTTTCATATTCCCACATGCAGGACTAATGCTCTTAATAATGCTCCAATGTTTGTTATGTGTTACAATTATTTCTTAGTGCATAATACCTTAGATTTATTTTTTTTGTAATGTTGAAAATATTAAAAATGCATTTTTTATTAATTTTAATATGTATGTAAATTTTGTATACCCGATTTTATTTTGTTTGTATATATTTGTTATTATTCGTTTCTTTTTTCCTGTCCTGTAATTGGATTCTGTCTGGACAGTGTATTGCAAAAAAAATAATAACGTCACCGAACTTCGGAGGTTTCCATCGTCGGTTTGCATTGTCACTTCATTACAGTAGACCAGATTTCAATGGCCTGCAATTAAATATTTTCAAATAGTTTTCAGAATGCGTATATTATTTTTTTGCGTTACCATATTTGTATCATGTTATGTTGATCAATTTTTTTTTCGGATATGTTCTGAATCACCCTGTATAAATATGGCAATGGACAAATACATAAGTACAACTGTCACAATGCTGGTCGATGGTTTAGTTCACTGTTTTATTTGGTCTAATGTAAGCTGGTCACCTCTCTTAAGACATATTTGTTTCGAGATATGGATCAGAAAAATACCTTGTTTATGCGCCTGAGAACCTCATACTTGCCAACGTTTTCGTTGCTTAATAATTTCAAATTGTTATTTTATACAATTACCATTATGAATATATACATTTTAATACGGCGATTTTAATGATTTTTGCATAAAAAATCGCTCGCCTCACGTTCGGCTCATTCGTATTGCGCATAATATTGTGATATTCGTACAAAAGGAAACATTAATTAGCCCTGTCGTGATATTATTGATAAAAAGCCAACTTGGTTCTTTATACGTGACTATAAATTTGAATACAATCACTTTTTCAACGAGGCATCAATCATTCTTAAAGGGAAATACACAATATTTCATGAAAAGTTGTAGATCTGGGAACAATAAAAGTTGTCACGTAATCGAGATCTATTTTTTTAATAGTCGTTGTCTGCTACTATTTTTTTATGTTAAGTAAACACCTGTGTTATACAGGGTTGTCCGTCTACCGTCACCGACATTCTCCTGAAACTCCATTAACAACAAATACCTACGAATGAAAAATATGTCAAAAATTATCATTAATTTAAGTAGATACTTACACTATAGTATTAGGTATATGTTAATATTATTATCTTCTTTGGTAAATGTTTTAACTTTATTTGGTTTGTATTCTGTACTTTGACGTTTTAAAAATGCTGACATCTGTCAGTGAGTCTTAGCATGCTAGGATATATTTGAGGTTTTTTATATACCAAAGTGAAATTGGGTGCCTATATTTATGTTACGAATATTTATATCCTAATTTTATGATTATGCAGAATGTTCCATAGGTATACGGCCAAAATTTTTGATCAATAAAAATAGGTTTACTTTACTGTGTTACGTACCTACAGTATTATCTACTAATGAAACAATAAACTACTTTTTCTGCAACCGTCACAAAATTATGACATTTTTTTACTGTCAGGAGACTCTAAGGTTGACTTTTTCCTTACTGAGAAAAAAAATGGTGTATTAGCAACAAAAGTATTCACTTTCAATATTAGGAGGTAAAGATTAGACTTTTAATCCTTAGATTAAACATGTTAACTTTTAATTTATAAAAGTTAATTGAGGAATATTTACAATAATTTTTGTTTATCCACATTAATATTAAATACATAGTTTGAACAAGTATTAAAATTAAATACACCGCTGATATTGCCACTACCCTCAATCTTGGAGCAATTTTCACAGCAATCCAACATGTTTTCATTAATAGTTACATTATTTTCAGATACTGTGAAATCAGAAATGTCAACGGTGCTTGGTTTATCATTACCACTATTAACTTATCTGAGAAATATTCGACGTTCTACCAATCCGTAAAGTAACATATTTTCAATGAAAACTTAAATCATTGTCTCCCAGATCAGTAAAAGAACGTGGTCTCTTGGTTTTGGTATTGGGAATTTTTAAAATAAAGACGGATTTCAACATTATCGATTGTTTAATTGACTATATCATCAGAGCGGCAAGTTTTTAAAAAATGTCCTTTCTACGGTCATGCAAAAAACAATACTTTATTGAACTATGGAAAAAGTGGTTCTTTATTGCTCTAGAGCAATAAACATTTTATTGCACTCATCTGTCATTCTACGACAGCGTTTTGTCATCATGACAAACATAAACCTTGAAATCGACGTCACATTTTTCTAGACTTGTGTCATCTAAATAACATTTTTTGGTTTTTGCATGAACGTAGAAAAAATATTGTATGCAACTCGTACAAAAAGTGCTTATTGCACTCGAAGTGTTGTCCTACTCGGCCTCGACTTCACGTCGCGTGCAATACACGCTTACTTTTTGCACTTGTTGCATAAATAACTATTGAAGTGTTTACCTTTATTATCGAATATAAATTATCAGATGCACTATTCGATAAGCAATCAACTTGCTTCTTTGTAAATACTCGCAATTTTTTCGGTACATATCCCTCATTTTGTGTCTTGAGAGGGGCACGCAACTTCGAATATTTGCTTATATCAATCCCCTTCTTTATATCCAACTTTGACAGCAACATTGAATATTGTGAAGAAAGCGTTGACGGTTTCATTTTATTTGCTAAATACACCATCCATACAGCTTCCGAATACAACTTAATGTGTTTTCTTTGCATCAATCCATAAAACGTTGGTAGACACATTCATAAGTTTCTCGAGATTTCTTTGGAAGAAGACTCAAAGAAACTCTTTTGTACACTCCAGATCTCCTCAGGTTACCTAAATCTTCATTAGATTCCATTTTACAGACTTTTCAGCAAATTGAACCACAAATGAACTCACATATAACTCGCGACAAGAATTCAGACGACTTACGTCATACGAACAAATGAATAATTCATTATATTTTCATCAAAATATTTAAGAAACTGCAATTGATAGTAATAGAACTATATACTACACTAAAAGTTTGCATTATATGTTGCACTAAATTGCAAAAAATGATTGTTTTTAACGCGCCCAAATATCGAAAATTACGTTGACAATAAAAACAAATGTGTAACGTCAGCCGTGACGTAAGACGTCTGAATTATTGACGCGAGTATAGCAATATGGCGACTACTGTTTGACAAAGTATCTTTGATTAATCGTACATCAATATATCCCACTTGCCAACATTACTCTTTTATCGAAATTTGGTTTGAATAATTTCAAAGCGCAAATTAAATGGGGGATTTCGGTTGGAGAAGAAAGAAGCATATTTTATTTAGATTAAAAGTGTCTCTTTTGTCTCGCAAATTTGCTCGCCATAAAAATGACACTTTTGATCTTAATATAACAAAATACTCTAGGGAGGAATGTGTATACTTTCTATGTAGGTAGCTAAACGCTTTAGAAAGATGCACAAACTTATGCAAATTACGTCATGGTATCTCGGAGTCTTTCCATTGTTCCTAAGTATGCGTCAATGGTACGATCATCTTTATGTAGCATCACGAAATGCATCAAAATTTCGGATAAGAGGCCAATTGTTCATCCCGGTCTGTCTCCTCCATGCTACAAATCACCTCCTCATTGTACTTCGTGTATCCCCAATATTGATAGCTATAATAGACAATATTCAATCATGCGTAATTTCCCGTGCTAGGTCTCTCGCGCGTCATTGACAACATCAATTCGAATTAGTCGCATATAGGCCGGCGCGCATATTCCCGTCATGTGTTATTGTACAATTACATCTCCAATTGCACCGAATTGATTTACAACTTTGCAGGGCCAACAAGGAACTGATGGCATAATGGCTATTGATATGCGTGTGTGTCGGGTACACTTCGGGGACAAAACCGATGTCTCGAGACAGGCTGGAAAACTTCTTTCAATATACGAAACTGGTTATAGAGAAAGCTATTTGCTGCAAGGAAAATGATCGCCAAAGTTCGCAAACAGTAGATGAAAGTAACAATGATGTGCACGTTTGCTTTATTCATGTTACACACCAGAGTAATATAATGATAGTGTCGATGACGAAGGTTATGAAACGATAATAACAAAAGTAGATTCGGCAAAGACAATTATAATGGTTGATAGTGGCAAGAGTGATGATGCTAACAATAACAATAGTATGACTTGTGAGGACGACGATGATGATGACAATTATAATGACTATGTCGATGACATATAGTGGTACGCACACAAGTCTAATACATGTACAGAGGATCCACGGTACATTATTGTAAATTTAGGGAAGTTTCATTATTGATAAAAAGTTTTGCTTATCTGATGCCTTACACAGTGGTTAAATGTACGACAAATTATAGAAGGTGGCGTTAAAAAAAGAATAAAATGTTAGATTGCAGAGAGCAAAGTACCATTATTTTTTTGTAAAAGAACTATTTTCAATTTTCAGACCAGTAACCCAACTTGCGCAAAAAAATATACACGGTCTTCAAAAAAAAACTGAATATGTGAAATTTGGCCAGAGCAAAACACCTTTATTTTTTTATTTTCGTTGAAAACTGTAGTACAAAAATAAAATGGTAACATTTTTTAAAGAATACTATTCTTATTTTTTATTTATTTCAAAACCTTATTTAACTAAATTGTTTAAAAAAGCAAAAATCTATTCTTGTTTAAATACAAATATATATTTAAAATTGCCATGTGTATGTATTCCTTTCTTTTCATCACAACATAACAAATTTATAATTTTTCCTACGATCATGCAGTAGGTCTATCATATTGTTGTGGCAATATTTGTGTCCAACGTAACTTTGCGGATACAGGCAGCATTAAGCGAAAAAGTGTGCTCTAGATTTTTCTCAAGGTGCTTAAGAGTACCGCTCGATGCAGCTTACCGTCTAAGAGTAAAAGTAAAGCTGCTGCGGCGATGAATTGCGCTGGATAAAAGTAACCGATAAAAACTCCTGTCATATCCATAGTTTTTATTGTTAATATTTTTTTACATAAGCTTTCAAATTTTCAGTCAATTCAGTTTGAAAGTTGAGTTTGTTTTGTTTTTCATTTTTCTTCGTTGTAAACTACCCAAAATGAGTGAGGAGCCTCTCAGTGATGTTCTTACAGAGATATTGGAGGCCTCTAATGATGCAAGTAATGCATTAATTCCTGCAAAATCAAGAATTCGCTATGAAAAAGAGCTTGTTGCCTTCGACCAATGGCTCATGGAGAAGAACACTTCATCTTTAGAAGAAGAGGTATTTTTGACCTATTTCCACGACATTGCAAAGCGTAACTCTATGGTCGAAGTGTTCGCTGTTGAAATTATGTTTCAAAGTAAAAAAAGACATTGATATTGGAAGATACCTCAAGCTAACATCATGTTTGAAGAAATCAAATGTTGGTTACAAACCAAAAAATCAAAGGTATTAGACAGAAATAAATAGAAAATGTTCTCCTAAATGCCCCAGACAATGTGTATGTTATGACCAAAGTATCCACGATATTTGGAATTGCCGGTGCCTCTCGCCGCGAAGAACTAGCAAATGTGATGATCTACGATATAGAAGGCAAAGAGGAGTGCTTATTATTACCATACCAAACACCAAAACCAATGTGTGAAGAAAATTTGTGGTAAAAAACGAGGAACAATTAAATATGTTATGATATTTTGCTCACGATCGGATTTTCTTATTCTATAAAGAGGGTAAATTATCAAGCTTCAGGAATATGTCATCTAACATCGCTGGTTACTTAGGCCTCCTAAACCTCGAATCATATAAAAAACATTGTTTTCGGTGCTCTTCTGCCACATAATATTTAGCCAACTCCGGGTTCAATTACAAACATAAAACGGAATGGTGGGTGGAAGTCCACAGTGGTCTGACTCATACATTTATGATTGTTTGGATAACAAAAAGAAAATAGCCCACGACATTCTCAAAGCATCTTATTCCTGATCAAAGTTTCTAGCAACAGCTAGAACAGCAAAAATAGCATCTAGCAACTATTGCCTCATCGTTGAAGTTACAAGCTAATCCTGTAGCACATACTTTGTAACAGCGAATTCCACGACTGAAGAATATCCTCAAGCCGCTATTGGCTCAACACTGAATTTACAAAATGCCACAAATTGTACATTTAATTTCATTGTTTTTCGTTAACATATTATATTAGTTTAAATAACTACTTAATAATTACTTGTTGTTATAAATTAGTAATTAAAAAAAACCGGTTTCCCCTGATTAGAATTGACATGATCATAGGAAAAATATTGTACCTAACACGTGCAGAAAGTGTCTTTTCCGCACTCGACTCGCTGACTGTCAACTGCAATCAGCGTGCGGAAAAGTATCACTTCCGCACTTGTTAGGTAAATAACTATTAACTATAGAAATGCATTAAATATAAAAGAATGCCGTGTTTCTTTTAAGTAACAATTTATCATTATAGTTCGTATTTAGTTATCTCTTGGATTTTTGAACAAAAGAAAAAATATAGATACCATAGCTTAGAAATTGGGACAATTTTTTTTGAAACCCGGTATATTTTATCATAACATTTCAGGATAAACAAAATCGAAAGTTTTATCAAAAAGTCAATTATAAAAAAATGCAAGAGTCTGGTACCACATCCGCAATTGCCAATTTTTTGTTCGTTGATCACTTGATATTAAAAAAATCTTCCGATATCTCCGTAGTAAATCTAGGTAGCGGGAAGGCCGAGGCCCATAAACAGAAATCTATTAATATTATAATCCGTGTCCCATGTTATATGCAAATCGTCCGTTTTTCGATTTCAATCTAATAAAATCGATCTATTGTTCTTATAAAGTAATAAATAAATTAATATTTTATTAAATCGAGTTCGTGCATATCTACTTTTGTCTTTACAATACTTCATTTGAATATCGTCGAATATCTTCGGCTGTATTATTTCAATATTAAATATCTGATATGTCCCGTACAGTTAGTCGACGTTGTAAATATGAAATTATTTTCGCTGCCGCTTAATTCCTATGCCATGTACGGTCTGAGACCCATTTGCATCTACTCAACGATTTACAAAAACTGATATCCAAACATATACGTGCATTACTAGCATCGTCAAAGTGTGTCATACTACATCCCATCAAACGGTCTTTAAAAAATTAGAAAACAATTAAAAAAACAAAATAGAATTACTACAATGTTACTGATGTCGAAATGATATTGAAGATGACGATAATTATAATAATAATGATGATGATAACTATAACCGATGACAAGTTCAAAATACAGATATACACAAATTACTAGAGCTATACACATTTCTGTTATTCGCTTAACAATTCATTGGATCATCTTGTAAATAAAAAAAATTATGGTGATGAAGTTGCTGCTGACATTGATGATGAACACAATGTTGCTGCTGATGGTAATGATAATTATTGTGATAAAAATAATGGTTACAGTACCTTAAGATGCTTCTGATTGTGCCTAAAAATGGATACAGCTGATATTTATTTACAAATATATGAATTACGTGAACTTCGTTCAGGTTTATAGCACTCGTTTGAAACGATCACGATGGTGGTGATAGCAATGTCAATAGTGACGATGACGAGTAATTTAAATGTGACGAAAGTAACAGTGATGGAAACTAAATGTCATTAATGATGATAACAACAAGGAGGATGATGACAATGCTTTCAATAATGGTAATAAAGATTAGGTACTGTCTTGAGATAGCTCTGACGATGATTCTGGAAGCACAGCCATGAAATAAACAAAGCAACACACAAAATTAAACTGCCAAAAATTTAATGAGCAAATAACCATGAAGGTGATGATGACAATGCTGAAGATGTTAATAGTAGTAATGATGACGATTACTAGTTGACTACTGCGACGATAGTACCAATGTTGGCTGTCATAGTGATGCCATGTTAAAATACTACTGAAGATCACAATCATTGTGTGCGTAATGGCAATAATAGTATACTGGTGCCTCTGACGACGACTCAAAATTAATAAAGCTGTTATTTACATAAATGGATATACAACTTATCCAAACAAATTTGGCAACAGATGCGTCATGAAAAATGGAGTCAAACTTGACATACGTTTAATATTTTTACTAGTATTTTGAGAACGAAAACATAGAGTTTTTCGAAACGTCAATAATACGGAAGTGCGCGATAGTGATGTGATTTTTGTTATTTTTTACTTATCTGCTTTTTTCAGTGTGAGATTTTTTGGTTAAGCAAACTTAGTTTCAAAAATAACACTTGACTGATCCGTTTGGCGCAAGGGCTTATTTAATGAATCTTTATTTTCTCAGAAGTGTGGCATAAAACCAATAAAGCTAAAGAAAAACTAAAATTATGCCCCAAATAAATAGCTTCAGACAATATCGTAAAAAAAATTGTAAAATGCTTATAGTTCCCGAGAAAAAAATTATTGAAATTGTATTTTCAATCTATACATCGCTGGACTACTGTAGTCTCTATAATTCTCTCTCCATGTAACCACAAGCGATTTCAAATGCTGAAATACGATTGTAGTATTAATGTTTTTACGATAGTGTGTACATTAGCTTTACAAGTGTCAAAAATGACTTACGTGTACAGCAACTTGGAGTTGACGTTTCGTCGTTTAACTGGCACAATAGATGAGATCTGACCTATTTCTGCATTTTTAGGATTGCTTCTTCAGGTGGTTGAATTTTCGAGTTCCCACAGTTTCAAAAGTGAACTTAGATATTTAAAGAATGTTTTCATTAAACCAGGTTAGTAAATTTAGCTAGATTAATTTTTTAGATAATTATTGAATAGAGCATTGTCTGTGGAATTGTTCATTAGAATATCTAGATGTTTGGTATCAAAAAGCATACATATGAATTCATTGATAGGAATTGTAGGATATTTGATATATATTAGCTTAAAATACCTTTCTAATACAGTAAAAAATGTTACAAAAGCTAATAATAAAGAAGATATTCAACGCTGCTCGGGGCTTTAGTCCGCAGAGTAGTAAGTTTCACACAATATTGTTAATACCTAAACATATATAAAAAAAAATTAACCTGTATATTTCTACCTATATTTTTACATTTTCTAATGCAGAATTTTATTTTCTGTTAATCCATATTAAACTTTCCAATACCAGTATCTTGTTTCTCGTGTAAATGAGGAATATTGTTAAAATTAAGTGAATGCATCATATTTATGCTGAGAATTCATACTTCATCTTTGCTTTTATTTCTCCAAATTAAGAAAAATTTGATAATAATCATCTGCATATTTTTCGGTTACTGGTGGTAATTATGAACATCATCGTTAGGTGCGGAGTCCGTCCAAATTGATTTCTGTTGCAATGCACGTGGTATTGCATCTAAAAAGAGTCCGTCCAAATTTGACTATGTTGCATTACATATTGTACTGCACCTAATCTGTACCCAGCTTTAGATGTCGCAGATAATAATTCATATAATAGTCGGAACCTTCAAATAATTAAATTTAAAAAGTTCACCGTCGTCCTTCACGGTCGGCGTCCTTGACGGACCCGGAAAACTAACCGGGAAAAATAGAAAAACCGGCGACCATCGGCAACGACCATAAATCACCGGCGGGGGCAATAAAAAGGGTTCGGCGGCGGCGTCCTCTGCGTCGAATTGACATCGGACGGCCGCAGAACAGACGTCTCCACTTTCCCGGACGATAAATATTCCTAAACAACGATAGTGACAGATCGCCCGGATAAAATAGACCGAATTTGAGGGGATAAAAGGGCATTCCTTCCTTATTTTTTATTTGCCCACTTGACAGGTGGATTTAGAGGGGTTACTTGGGGTTTCCGCCAAGTGCCGGTCGGACCGCAAGGGTTCCAAACGGCATCCCTTCGATTTTCGGCTGTGGAGAGTTCGAATCGTTGTTTGGTTAAAGTACGATTGTGATCGTTTACCAAAGGACGACACTAACTTAATTCTAAATAAAGAAATCCCATTTCAACTGTAGTATCTACTAACTCCAGGAGTGTTGTTGGCTTATTAAATGTATTTACTGTAGATTAAATTATTGCCTAGTGATAGGCCCAATATAGGCCAAAACGTTGGTAGTATGTAAAAAATTATTTTTTACATACTCAACAACACTCCTGGAGTAATAGTAGATACTATATTAAGAATGTTATGGAAACTACAGCTATTCTAATCGAAAAGGTATCAGCATACCGGATGGATCGGTCAGTGGTCGCGCGGTTTAAGGCGTCAGTACTTGAATCGAGGTGACTGGATCGCTGTGGGTTCGACCCCTGCAGCCGGTAGACCGTATATAAGCTATATTCGTGGAGAGATTGGCACCCTCTCTGCGGGTATGGTAGGGTGGAAGAATGCTGGCTTGGGTCAATGTGAGAGATTGATACCGGTTAGCATTTGACTACCCCCATAATTAATGAGGTTTTCCAGGTTTCTCTCATTCCTGCACCGAATGATGGTAATGGCCTACCAACGTAAGTCGTTCCTGGGCGCAAATGCAGCCGGGCTAATAATAATATGCCGCCCCCTCTCCTGCACAAGTTTTAGACCTCTGGGCTAATCCTCGTGATTAGAATGAGTGGTAGAGGTATTATTATTATTTGTAAGTATTGTATTGTAACCTATAGTTATCTAGAGGTTTAAAGAAATCTCTAGGGATTAACAGTGACACTTTATTCTTAAAATAAGGGGTTAAGACACCACTTAAATTCCCGTATTTATATTATAACAGTTACCTACGTCGAACTGCATGGCTATTTAAGTTGCACTAATAAGTGCTGTATTTGCATTCAGGTATTGTAGGAGTTGACACTTTAAAATTAAGAATTAAAAGAATGCTTTTTCTGTAATCAGCTATGTAAAGTTGCTTCATGATTTCCATTGCAAGAGGTTAAATAATCCCCATGGATTGGGACTGACAACTACTTCTCAAAAATAGGATTTTTAATCCGAGATATAAGTCTATAGATAATAATAATCCTAACCAGGGTTCTAAGCAATTTTTCAAAATCAAATTCCCTGACATTTCCAGGTTTTCCCTGACAAAGAGCATACAAAATTCATATTTTTAAAAACAAACTAAAATAAAAACAAGTCAAATGGTAATGCATAAATGAGCCCATTCGCTGACAAAAACGTAAATATTTAATTTTATACAAAAATATGTATTTCAGTCATTGAACATATTGTATTATGTTAAATATTAACAAATATAAATATTTAATAAGAGATCTAATAGAAATATGTATAAACAGACACAACAAAAACCAATAAAAATAGATTTCACTACTGAGCAGACAGTTGTAAGCTGTTTTTTTATGATGAAATGTATTCAAATCGGTTCAAAACACTACATTTTCGCATTGAAACAGTGACGTACGTCACACAGGTTGCTTTTTAAACCGTGTTTAAAACGTCGACTGAATCTGGTTTGAACTCTTTGGATGCTTTGCTATTGGTCTATGTAGCAGTTGCCTAAAAAGTAGAGATTCTAAAATCGGTGATTTTATGTTTAAAATGGTTGATATTTTTATACTTCTTATATTGTTCATTTAAAAAGGAATTGGTTGTGGATTATTGTATGTACCTCTGCAAATTTTAACGTATTCTTAGACATCTTAAATTACATTACAAAAGCATCTTGTCACTCACACGAACATGTACGTAACTATTTGTTTTTGTTCAAAATCAAAAAGTGTGAGTGTGATTTTAAAGAAAAACAAATATTTGATGACATTACGTTTTGAAACTATACATTTTCTTGGTGCATTACATAAGTAATGTCACCATTGAATACGTTTTGAAATAGTCGATGAATACGGTTCATCACAAAAAAACAGCTATACACTTCAGATCACTGAAATGTAATTTTATATCAGATCACTGAAATGTAATTTTATATTATGACTGGAATGCGCTAAAAGCTGCGCGAATGGATTATTCATGATCGGCGCCATATTTTGTTTTGTGCCTCTAGCAATGGCGCTGCAGTTGGTACAGCTGATTCTGAAATTGAAATGAAATTGAATTCTGGATATGAAGAATTATTTTGTGCTATATGCTGGTTAATTTTACAATCCCTTATAAAACATGACATGTTCCAACAATAACACCCACAAAAATACACAAAGAATAACACTAACGAGATACAAGATAAAAGAAGAAACCACACTGTACGCCAATGACGTGTTTACAAACAAAATAATGAGAAATTAAGAACACAATTCATATCGTACGTGCAGATGTTGTCTCTCTCGCACCCACATACATAGCCAATGAAGTATGTCTTTGCTGAGTTTCATGTGCCTCCTTTTGTCTGCTCCTAGATTTGGTACCTTTATTTGGATGCGCAATGGACTTTACGCATTCCATATCGTACATTTCAGTGCTCCAGATATATCCGTTTCTTTCTATCAATCTGCGGGTGCGTGTGATTGAAGCAAACAGAAATAGGCAACTGGGTGCGTTCATTAAATAAATAATTTTGACGCAGCATGAGCAGCGTTCACAAATTTTCCCTGACGACAATAAAAATTCCCTGATTTTTGACGATTATTGGCACTTTCCCTGACGTTTCCCTGACACAGTTCAAATTCCCTGACATTTCCAGGTTTTCCCTGACGCTGAGAACCTTGCTAACGTTTAGTGCAGGAATGAGGCAAACCTGGAAGATTACATTAATTAGGGGGATGGTCAAATGCTGGCCAGAATTAATATCTCATATTAACCAAATACCAATCCTCTCTACAATCAATTGATATCGATTAAAATAAGTCTAGGGAACAATGAGCTTCAAAACCGTCTATTTTCTATAATGTATGATGAAAACTATGTAAAATTCTGGTTGATGAACGTGTACTATTAACTGTGATGTGCCTTCAAGATGCAACTGGTTGAATCGCGTCATCGTACTGGAATTGAATAGAATTTTATTAATTGAAAGTGTTACAAACAGAGTTAATTTATTATATGCTGAAGTATAAGTAGTTGGAGGTAACTCTAACGGTATGTTAAAATTAAATATTGAGATACGGCTATTTAGCCATGATACTGAAACGATCAAATGTAAGATCCCTCTTTAGTTATCCGCCAATTTAAAAATATTGTCAAAAGATTTAGTCGTTTTTAGCATAGCTCCCCCGTATCGAAAAGAATGCGTAAATCAAATATATTGTCACCCGAATATTTGGCGTCGCTCTATTGCCCGCATAAAAAAGCCCCGACAAGCTACTTTAAAGCGGCAATAAAACCCCTCCACGGCCGATAGAGTATCTGGCCCGAGATGGATGGTCAGATATCAATATAAGAAACGGCGTCTGGCCGCCCCCTCGATCTAGCCGGCCGTGTGAGGACGTGGCCTGCCATGTTTTACAATGTAACATGTATTTCCTTTCTGCACTCACCCCTTCGTGTTTGCGTTGGCGCTCGGGGACCGGATACGGAATTGGACGCCATAAAATCAAACCGATATACGTGCCGGGGGTCATCGAGGTTTTAAAGTCTAGTTTCTTCACATACTTGAGGAGTAGGGTGGTTTTGGACTGTTGAAACTTGGCCGTTTCTACCAAGTCATTGTTATAAATTTTTGCTTTTTGTTATAAATATATTCATTTTGCGTCCCTACACAGTAAAAAATAACATTTAGTAAGTTCAAACTCATTTATGCGTACATTAATTTGGTGTTGAAATTTGTGTGAATTTAACATTTTAACAAAGAAATGATTAGAGAAATCAAAATATGTGTGAGTGAGAACACATTGTGCCAAAATAACACCAACCGTTGTAAATATTACACATTGTTTAGTAAGTGGAAGGAGGAAATTAAAGTTGGGTACGAGCAGGTACCAATGCGCAGTTGTAGTTTTGCTATGCATGTACGAGTCACTGCTGTCTGCGGATAATAATCATAAGTGTATTGTTCTAACCCGATCATGGACCGCAATTGTAAATACATTTTCAAATTACAATTTGCATGAAAAATGTATGGTGTAAACTAGTAAATGAGAATTTGTGTCTTGAAGTTGTGGTAGAAATAGGTAAGTAACAATGGCCGTCTTCACCTGATACAAAAAAATTGTTGATTTGCTACTTATTTCAGAATACCTATCTTGTGTGTTTCATTACGTGATTAGCTTTGCATTTGATCCTCAACTCCTCAGCTATATAATTTTGGAAAATAAAAACCTGGGAATTATTTAATTTAAACAGTTTATTCAATAAAGGGCCGTTTGAACTTCATCAGTCATACAACGCCACTGAGTATTTTGTGACACCAAAGTACATATTTGGTTAAATTTAGAAAGAATGTATTGTCTAATATTATAATAAAATAAAACATCTTTACATACTGCGTCATGTTATTATCTACAAATATATTCTCAACCTTAATTTTATTCAACTTGTTATAGCAAACTTTTGTTTCAAATAGTGTGTAATTAGTAGAAGTAATGAATATTATAATACAGGGTGTCCGGAAAAGACGTGTACAACGGAAGACCACAGACTCCTGGGTTCAAAATAAGCCGATTTAGCCCAATTTACTTATTTCCAAAATTGCTTCGTTTAGCCGCTAGAGAGCGCCAAAGTTTGCGAAAAATTTTTGTTTATTCCGAATATCTCGAAAACGACTTGATCGATTTTAACCATTTTTAGGCCACGCAGTTATAAGTCTAACCGACACTTTTTGACGTTATTTAGAATCTTTTGCAGTTATTAGAAATGTAAGAAAAATCATGTATCATGCAAATATAAGCACATATTTTTTAACCCCCTGTACAATTACTCTCAGTTTTTTTCTGTTAGTAGCTGACTTTATTTAGAAACTTTTTTTATACTTTCAGAATTTTGAATAGATGAGTAGTTTAGGCAGAAAAAATATTTTTCGTATGTCAACAATATCAGCATTCGTTCTGCAACAATGAAGTACCAGAAGTTGGCTCTGTTATTTTAAGTGTCAGTTGTGTGTCAAATCTAATCAGCTACTGAAATTAGTCTCTCGGTGTATTCTTCTTGCTCAATTACTTAGTTACTTTAGATCTTACTTTATTTGTTGTCGTTATTGTTGTGTTTGTTTATTTTTCTCATTTTTCATTATTTCATCATGAATACGTATACATATTCCGAACAAGTAGATATGCTTTTGGTTTATGGATTTTGTCAAGGTAACGGCCGCAAAAGTGTTAGGGTCTACATGGACAGATTCCCTCATCGACGAGTGCCAAATCATCAAACTTTTGCCAACATCGAAAGGCGACTTCGCGAATTTGGTTCCTTCCACCAAATGAATGCGGCTCAAGGGCGTCAACGTACTACGAAAACTATAGAGGTGGAGGAACAAATCCTAGATAAGATAGAAGAGAACCCAAAAATTAGTGCAAGACGCATTGGACATGAAATAGGGATACCAAAACCATAGTTCATGATGTTTTGAAGGAGCAATTACTACATCCGTACCACATTCAATCGGTACATGAATTGCTACCCATTGACCCCGAAAAACGTTTAGCGTTTTGTAATTTTATACAAGATCAAAGAGCCCATGATATCAACTTCAAAAAACATTTTATTTACAGATGAAGCATGTTTCACTAGGTCAGGCATCATTAATAACCACAACAAACACGTTTATGCTGATGAAAATCCACACTGTACTGAAATAAGACATTTTCAATATGAATTCAGAGTAAACGTGTGGGCGGGAATTATCGACAACTTTATTATTGGCCCGGTTGTGCTTCCACATCGATTGAATGGGGTCAACTATTTAAATTTTTTACAGCAAGTATTACCTAATTTGTTGGACGATTTGCCGTTATTACTTCGTCGTAACATGTGGTTTATGCACGATGGTGCACCCCCTCATTTTACAATACCCGTTCGTCAATATTTACATAATCTGTATCCTAACAGGTGGATCGGAAGAGGAAACGATGCTCCTATAAAATGGCCACCTCGAGCACCAGACTTAACCCCTTGCGATTTTTTTGTGGGGTGCAGTAAAAACTAAAGTATATGCCTCTGCAGTTAATAATGAAGAGGAATTGTTTAGGCGAATCCAAGACGCAGTTAATATTTTACGAGGTAATGCAGGAATCATGGAGAGGCTGCACTACAACTTCGTAAAACGGATTACTTGTTGCATAAGAGAAAACGGTGGTCACTTTGAGCATTTATTGTAAAGTGATCATAACTCTTTTTTGTTATATTTTATTATCTTGTATTTATTAAATAAAATATAAATGAGAGTTTTGGAATTTTCGTTATTTGTTGCAGAACGAATGCTGATATTGTTGACATATGAAAATATTTTTTCTGCCTAAACTACTCATCTATTCAAAATTCTGTGAGTATAAAAAAAGTTTCTAAATAAAGTCAGCTACTAACAAAAAAAAAAACTGAGAGTAATTGTACAGGAGGTTAAAAAAATATGTGCTTATATTTGCATGATACATGATTTTTCTTACATTTCTAATAACTGCAAAAGATTCTAAATAACGTCAAAAAGTGTCGGTTAGACTTATAACTGCGTAGCCCAAAAATGGTTAAAATCGATCAAGTCGTTTTCGAGATATTCGGAATAAACAAAAATTTTTCTCAAACTTTGGCGCTCTCTAGTGGCTAAACGAAGCAATTTTGGAAATAAGTAAATTGGGCTAAATCGGCTTAATTTGAACCCAGGACTCTGTGGTCTTCCGTTGTACACGTCTTTTCCGGACACCCTGTATAATAATAATAATTATTATTTTTATTGCTATTGTTATTACGATTGCTTCCACAATGCCCTTAAACCTATATTATGCACCAATTAAACAAGTTTTCTTTAAGATAGATACACTGTAATTTTTATGACATAATTATTTATAATAACTATTATTATTAATTTAATTATAATTATTTGTAACAGTCATAATGTTATTAATAGTAATAATAATAATTATTATTATAAATATTTATAAAGCAGTAAATTACAATCCGTAAAAAATTAAACACGTTTAATAGGTACAACATAGTTCTAATTTTCATAAAAGCTGTGCAAGAAGCAACACAGTATAATGAATAATGGTCTGTATTTTGAGTTACACCACTAAATTATATAAAGTAACTCATTAGTGATAATATAATCAATTTTGTGTTTGGAATAACACATAGTTTAGGAAATTAACTCAAAAATTAATTTTATATATTTTACCTATAGTCATTAGATAAAGGAATTTTTGTAGGTACAGATATTTTCTTATAATATAGTTCGTCGGTTCGTTTTTCAAGGTTATCGTACAAGAAAACTACGGCTGGTGTATTAAAAGTTTTCTATTATCTATTAGTATTCATTTCGTTCGATTTTCATAAAATAAATAGGCATTTTATTTAACCGTACGCAAAGTATGTTTTGTTGTTAGTGGGTAATCCGGACCTGTAATAAGTGAAAATGTAGTTTTGACAGTTTGGAACGAAAGAAGGAAGAACGAATGCAAAATATTGCAGGTATTATTATTAATAAAACTGTTCATTTTCGTCGTTTCAATATTCGGGAACGCATGTTAGTTGACAAATCTAAGCAATTTCGGGCAATGGTTAGCGAAGGCGGCAAAGAGGGTTTTGCCCCATTTTTAAATATATCGAGTTAGAATTCCGAAATTTATATTGTATTTTAAGCCTCCCTCGACACGGAACTAAAATTGTTGTTCTTAGTAATTTAACCCTGTATAAGAAGAGAAGTGTGGCTTTAATATAATTTTAAGAAGTAAACTGTTAACCTTTAATCTTTAGGGATTTATTTTAGTGCGATACTTTCAATCCAATCCATACAATTTCAGTTATTTAGGTTTCGCACTTTTTATATATACAATATATTATTTCTAACTGTTTCAGATCATACAATGCTTTCGAAAAGTAACGAATAAATTCATTATTTTTGAAATTGAGAAGTTTTCGAAACAATCCCCTGGCACGTCGATTTTGTTTTAAAAAAGGCATTTTTTGACATACGACCCATATTTATGACGTCATCGTTGTTCGAAATATGAGGTCATCAATAATTTTATTAAATGGCAATCCCCAATGTTGACCATGTCATTTGAAAGAGCGTGCCATTCTACATACACACCATACAAAAATTATGGTGTTACATAAAAATTTCAAGAAAATAATGTTTCAAGATTTTAAAATTTAATTTTCACCGAAATGTATCACCCGAGAGGGGCTGATTGAGTGATCAGCCAGATCGCCTGATTTGACACCCCTAGATAATTTCTTGTGGGGATACTTAAAAAGCAAAGTATACGTTACTAGACCGGTTAATTTAAAAGATTTAAAAGCAAGAATTCGCCACAACAAACATCGTATACCTCCTGAAGTTATTGATAATGTCCAAAAAGAATTTATTAATCGTCTTGGCTATTGTCAGGCAGCCAACGGTGCACAATTCTAACATTTAATTTAGTCGATTTTTTACTTAATCATTATTGTGAAAATTAAATTTTAAAATCTTCAAACATTTATTTCTTGAAATTTTTGTTATGTAACACCATAATTTTTTTCATGATGTGTATGTAGAATGACACGCTCTTTCAAATGGCATGGTCAAAACTGGGGGTTGCCATTTAAAGAAAATGTCGATGACGTCATATCTCGAACAACTATGACGTCACAAATGTGGGTCGTATGTAAAAAAGTGCTACTTTTAAAAACAAAATCGACGTGCCAGGGGATTTTTTCGAAAACTTCTCAATTTCAAAAATAAAGAATTTATTCGTTACTCTTCGAAATCACTGTATATAAATTGTATTTCAAAGGTTTAAAGTGTCTTCTAAATCCTACAGATCAAAAAATGCGCATTATTACGCAATACAACATTTCCACATATTAGAAAAAGTTCTTGTGGCGTATTTTACACTTTGTGAAGTTAAAACAATAGCGACAGATACGTCGGACGGGGGACAACTTCTTTCAGCGGCGATTAATAAACTAATTACTGTTTGATATCAAACAATTAACAATAACTAATTGTTGGCAATTGTGCGCGTGACGTACGGCCGTTTTGACGGCAGATGGCGTTGTCACAAGTAATGTATCACGATCACCATGTATAACTGCGGCGCATTATTCAGATAATATTCTAGAGCCGGCCGCCGAAATAGATCTCAATTGACATATTACTGGTGTGCCACACGTATACAAAGCGAGGGGCGATGCACCTGCACCTGCATAAATTTAACTTAATAACTATGCTAATATTTCACGCTTCTATTGCTTGTTATCGTTTGTTGTTATCGCCAAGGAAATAAGTAGAGTTCATTATATATAAATCGGGAACGGTTTCGAGATGTTTACGGGATACGTCTAAATCTGCCGTCAAGTTGGATTTGTCGCGCGAAATTTTCCGTGGCCTATTAATTGCGACGTTTCCGTCGGTCAGACTTACAGGACTGCTCAAATTGCTTTAGATTCCTGTGGGTAAAACATTAATAGAAAAAATGGATGCTCACGATAAAAAAAACTATAGTAGGATTGAATCTGAACTGGAAAATCATGAAGCGTACTGAATAGTCTAAACAACAACTTAGTCGGTCAGTGGCCGCGCGGTTTAGGCGTCAGTACTTGAATTGATTGGCTAGACTGGTGTGGGTTTAAGCCCCGCAGCCGGTAGACCGTATTCAGCTACATTCGTGGAGAGGATTGGCACTCTCTCTGTGGAAATGGTAGGGTGGAAGTATGTTAGCTTGGGGTCAATGTGACAGATTGATACCGGTCGACATTTGACTACCCCCCTAATTAATGAGGTTTTCCAGGTTTCCTTCATTCCTGCACTGAATGGTGGTTAAGGCCTACCAACGTAAGTCGTTCCTGGACGCAAATGCGGCCTGCTTAACAATAACATGCCGCCTCCTCTCCCACGCAAGTGTTCCACTTTTGGGCTAATCCCTGTGATTAGAATGAGGGGTAGAGATATTTTTATTATTATTATTGTTAACTATCATAATAACTGCATGTCAACAGCCAACATAAGAAATTTACCAAAACGAGTTTAAAATTTAAGCAAAAGCAGGTAAACCCTATTCCCTTCCCAACTATAACCGCCGTTTGCTATCCAATAGGCGAGTTTACCACGTGACTAGTGAACAGTTGTTGTAATTAGGTACTTAGAACTTATGGTTCCATTAAAAATAATTTCTTAGGCACATATACTTTTAAATATCATCTGTACTGTGGTTCTTGATAGATTTACCCGATGATGTAGTTCTGGAAGATACTAGTTGGATGACATATGTCTCTCATTATAGAAATAGAAATTTGTTTTTTATTTATATTCATAATGTATTTGAACACGTCCCTAATTTCCTCCAGGAAATTCTCTACATTTTAATAGATGGATAAGCAGAGTTTTTTGGAATTAACACCAGACGATGTAGTTTATGACGTCTATAGTTTGAAAATCTACACCACATATGATAGTAAGTGATTTATACCAGATTTTACATATTTACACCAAGATTTTATCCTATTGTAAGTAAATTCTACCAAATATTTTACTCAACTGTCTTTTTAAAATTTACCAAATTACGATGGGGTAAATTTGACCCTCTTACGTGCGGACTCTGGGATCAAAACTGATGTAAATTTTCTATAAAATTTTACCCGTATTTTTTTGCTTTGAAAGAAGAAAGTTAAGGGTACGTCTAGTTGATTGACACAAATTATGCTCGCTCTACAAAAGTAGGCAACCAAATATGCTGGTATTTTGGTTCAAAGTATAACATTTCTCAAATGAAGACATTTCTCAGAATTTCAGTTCAAAATATGTTTAGGAATGGTTCATTTACTAACATTTAAACACAAAACAAAGAAAGTCCGATTCCCCTACCCCGTCGCCGTCGTCAAGTCCTCTACAACTGCTCTCGTGCCACCTCTTGCATTTCGAACGCCCCAAACAATGACTCCAGGAATCATTAATTGAAACGGAATGACCCTTTGCTCTCTAAAATAAGTTATTGGGGTCGAACGAAACAAAGGAAGGGGGAATATAGTGGCCGCGGTCCACCGCGGCACACTAGATTGTAAATTGTAACGTATCAAAGCCTCAGGTCGCTCTGATTCAATTGAAAATCAGTTGAGAATAACCGGCGGCCGTGGTCTGCTAGAACTAATAAATCTTTGGCGAGCCGAGGGCCCAAAGACGGGGGTTCTGCCAGTCCGAGGGTTGTCTCGAGTTAAAAAAAAATATTTGGACATCGACAGAGACCTAAGGCCAGTAGGTAAACACTCGCCAATTTAAAAATTGAATATTATACAAGTTTTATACTAGAAACACTTTCAGACCATTAAGAGAAACTAATCATACGATAAAAATTCCATACATTCCTATATCATCAGAAAGATTAAGAAGAATCGGTAACCAATTTTATATTGGAACAGTTTTCAAGACAACTGAGAGTTTACAATCCTTTTTTTATGAAAAACACGTCCAAAAATAATATACAAAATTAAAAAAAAATGTTGTTAATGCAAGCAACATTATGTTGGAGAAACCTCTCCGCTTATGAATGTTAGAGCGGAGGAACATAAAAATTATATAAAAAGACGGGAATTTGAAAAATCTAAAATTTACGCTTGGGAAGACAGTCATTTGATTCAATGGGGTTCGGCAAACATTTTAGAGAATGAAGATAATGCAACAAGAAGAAAATTAAAAGAGACCGCGATTATTTTATTGAACCGAGATAAGTGTGTGTCAAATCATTTAACATCTCTATGAAAGCAGATAAACAAATTTTAAACTGTCAAACTTGACTTACTTTTAACGGATTTTCAATTTTTGAGAACGAAAACAGTTTTTTGAAATATGGAAGTGCGCGATAGCGATGTGATTTATGTTATTTTTTACTTATCAGCTTTTTCACTATGAGATTTTTTGGTTAGGCAAACTTAGTTTCAAAAATAATCCTCGACTAATCATTCTCGCGCAAAAGTTTATTCTCTGCCAGTCCCAGGGTTGTTTCGGGTTTTGGACATCGACAAAGACCTAAGACCGTGGCAACCACTCGCCAAAATAAAAACTGAATATTATAAAAAAAAGTTTTATAATGTAAAAAACATTACGACTATGGAATGAAAAGTTTTCGTGGATTCTTTCATTATTGCTTATTATTCTTTAAGATGTGACTAAGTCTTTGCAGTGTTAACTTAAATAACCCCTTTTGTTGCAAAAACAGGTCCCTACGCCTCTGAGAGATCGCGCACTTGAACGTCCCGTATCCAAAGTCCTGCCGTCTCGCTTCGTTGCAGTCTAAATTCACACCAATTCATTACCAAAGTTTAGCATTAACTTGAAGTTAGCCCGGAATGACCAAAGTAAGTTTGTCCGAAGTTGAATTGTAATAAATTTATGGCTCGGACGTCCTTGACGTTGTTTTGGCTGAAAAAGTTGCAGTAAATTGCTCTGGCTGTTTACGACGGTCCCTTAAGGCAGGAAGAAGCTTCCTGTTCGGACCTGGAGTTGGAATCAATGTTTACCTTATGTTGCGCGATTTTGTGTTTCGATGTAGGTACTTTCAACGTTAGTTCTTGTTTCCACTCACTAATATAGATCAAATTATAACTCAGAACTTCCAGTAGTTCAAAAACTGTTTTGAGGGAATGCTATTATTACTGCAATAGATTGTATGTACCTTGTGAAACATTCAAAATTAATGAAATATATTTAGAACTGAATACAGGATGGACCATACGTAATGGTACACAGAGCAAGAGTAGATTTCTCGTATAAAATAATGTGATTTAGCTAAATTTACCCTATACTAAAAGTAGATCCGATATAAAGGCTCTCAGTTTTCTTTCTATTTTTTTTTTCACGTAACTATTGAACACATTTTGATATGGATCCAAATTTGCTACTAGATTACCAGTAACCGGTAGAGGGATCCACCTGCGTCACTTTGTATTACTCGAAAGCATAATAACTTTTTTATATCACCATGTATATTTATTTTAAATAAGCAATCTTCTGAAATCTGGAATTTTGCGGAGGGTATCTTAAGAGGCTGCAGCACTTTGACCCTTTGTACTTCATCCCATTAGAAGATCAATCCACCTGAACCGTTAACCAGCCTAATAAGGAGAAGAAGGTGGTGATGTTTCTGAGGGGAATCTATTTCTCTAATGTAGGTTATAGAAGACTGTTTTTTCTTCCTGTTGGCAACCCATGCAAAGAGGTGTTTCCTCATATAATAAAGGTGCTTCCTTAACTAACACTGTCCTGTTTGAATACCTGTCACCAGGCGAAGGTTCGTCCTAGACATGGCCAGGTACTATTTGGCTGTATCCTTGCAGGGGTACTCTAGGCACTCCTTATATTAGCAAATTGACAGCTATTTGTTTTATCCCACCACCCGATGCACTCCTAGCTAGCTTGTCGGTTGTTTTATTGCTGCTACACCACCTGTGTCCCATCACCCAGCATCCCATGCTAATTTAGTTGTAATAATAAGGTAATAGGTAATCTTATTTGCTCATATTTTTAGCATAAAAAGTATACCTTCTGATTGTTATGAGTAACCATTTCCAGAATATTTGTTTTCTAAGTTTGGACTATACTGTTTTTAAATTAATTGTGCATTAGAGAATTTTGCAAAAGATTGACTTCTTCTTCACTATCTTGTTTTTAAATTTAAAATAAATGGTAAAATAAATGTTGTAAGATTATAAATGTTTCAATACATTAAAGAAAAAACTACGAAATTTTGAAATAAAAGTTACATTAGAAAATGTTTGGTAAAAAGTTGCTTTTTTAAATTAAGGGCACTAAAAGGTCTTGCTTGTAGAATTAAGCAGTCATCTTGTATAATATTTGTAACATAATTAGTACAAAAGGCCTCAAAGTATTATTGAATGTGTACCCAATTTTAATGAATTAGCTTCAAATATTTATAAAATAATAATAATTTAATTTTATCACCTTGTACCACAAAAATTAAACATCTAAGGCTTATTTTTATTAAAAGAATTGCTCTAATAATTTTGTCTGTAGAATTCTGGAACATATTATACTGTACTGCACATACGTAAGTACGAGAAATGTACAATTTTGATAAAGAAATTGAAATACTTCATAACGAAATAAAAAACAGAAAGATTAAAGATAATAACGTTCCGAGGCTAACAGTGTATTTGTACGCCTACAAAAGATGTAACTGTTGTGGAACACTGGTTGTACCTACTAAATTGTGCCTTATATAAATATGATCAACACGATCTTCGGTCCACTTTGAAAACTGCACTTTATCTGTTTCAATGCAGAAGCCATGGCCTTTGTTTAACATTTAGTTGCTGTTTTTGAATAGATTTCTTCCATGCAACGATAAAAAAAATCAGATTAACAGTTTTTCATATATATGGCAAACCGAAAAACTACTTCACATAACCTTTTAAAAATGTCAGTAAATAATTGTTAATTCAGTGTTCTATTATTATTAGAGAGGAACCTAAAATGTGTTCATTCAATCCACGATAATAATAATAGTGTTTAATAGTCCAACAGGAACAAAATCCCAATTACAGAACCATAATAGAAATTATTTAAATACATAAAAGTTCCTAAAATAAAGTTAAAACAACAAAACTAGTCTAACACACAAAAATAAATGTATAGGTAAGATAAGTAAAAAATATAAAAGTATGAAAAAGTACTGTTAAAAACATGATGTAGCAATAAAAAAAACACAACAATAAGTAGTTGTCAAAATGTTGATGTTGATTCATTAACTGAAATAAAGATTTCAAACAGCAATTGCGAGACTGTTCTATATGAACATTGTTAATTTAACGTTCGAAAAGGTTAAATTTTGTATTTATCTTAACAGTGTTTAAATATTATAGTGCGCGCCAATATTGTTGGCAAGATAAATCACATTGGATGTGCGGGGCACAGAAGGATGATCTCCCATATTATTGCGCTGTAGTACCGGACGGCTGGACACCTTGTCGAGATGGACCTCTTCTCCTGTCAGTGTCGACTGCGTTTACGGCCGATGGCGGCTCTGTTAGAGGTCTCCTTCTGTCTCCTGTCCTAGCAAACCCCGTCGATAAGGGTTACGCGAAATGTAAAAGCTACATCTAGCGGTCATTGACTACTCCATGTCGGACAAAGCACGTGCAGTACAAATAACAGAAATGGCAATAATGAACATAAAAACAATAAAGAAAAATCATTAGAAGTTGTGCCCAAATAAAAAAATACTTAATATAAAAAATAATAGAAATTATGAGGCTCTATACGAACATTGTTAATTTAACGTACGAAAAGGTTAAATTTTGTATTTATCTTAACACTTCTTAAATGTTATAGTGCGCGCCAATATTGTTGGCAGGATAAATCACATCGGATGTGCGGGGCACAGAAGGATGATCTCCATATTATTGCGCTGTAGTACCGGACGGCTGGACACCTTGTCGAGATGGACCTCTTCTCCTGTCAGTGTCGACTGCGTTTACGGCCGATGGCGGCTCTGTTAGAGGTCTCCTTCTGTCTCCTGTCCTAGCAAACCCCGTCAATAAGGGTTACGCGAAATGTAAAAGCTACATCTAGCGGTCATTGACTACTCGTGCAGTACAAATAACAGAAATGGCAATAATGAACATAAAAACAATAAAGAAAAATCATTAGAAGTTGTGCCCAAATAAAAAAAAATACTTAATATAAAAAAATAATAGAAATTATGAGGCTCATATAACATCAAATATGAGACACCGTTGGATTGAGCACCAAGTCATCAAAGTTTAAATAGCGTAATTTTAGTTTAATCATCTTCGTTTTATTTAAAGAAAAATGTTCTTGCGGCAGCAATCACAAAAAGTTGACATCAAGAAAACTGTTGCTACAACAGTTTTGTCTATGCTCAATGTTCTACGTGTTTTACATTTGTAATGTCGTAGGGCGTTACAAACTTTCAATAACGCCATTAGACGTTATATGTTCATAACGCCCTAAAGCTTTATACATATATCTATAACGCCCTAAGGCGCTATTAGTCTTTTAAAATATTTCAAAGTAAGACACTTGTAGGATGAATAAAATAAATTTTCACTCTACGCATAGAGCTTGTCCGCCGTAGAGCGTTTTCGTCTAACGCAAAATGTACTGTTGCAGCAACGGCCACCCGTATAAATTAAATAGATTTTAAATAAAAAACAAGATGCGTCCCCAATGATAAACCGTCGGTCAGCTTTGAAGCAGAACATTACCGATAGTACGTATTCAAACCGCGCGTTTCCTTTCTTCTCGGCCTCAAGATCGCTTGAAATTATGTCGCACAATCCAATGTAGTTCAAGGAATTCCGAGGAATAATAATCTTTATTTCATATCGTGTATTTATCGAAAAATATATCGCCGTTCCCTTACCTTTTTATTACCCGTTTTATTGCCCGTATTTTAAGCGAAGTAATAGTAGTCCGGCTTTATCGATAAAAAGTCATTTTTTATATATTTTTAATGTACGCTTCGACGGTATGCCCAACGGAGGAACAGATACATATTGTCAACACTTAATACCGGGTGTCGGTAATATATTACCGCCCGCTTCGGTCCCGAATCAGGAATTTTTCGGAATAGTCACCGAGAAGGTGAAACGCCGGTAGTTTTATTTTACGATATTGAGCCGGCCGCATTCCTACGCTTTATACCATTTTTTTATACACGCGAATTATTTCTCAAATTTATTTGTGCTGATTGCATCTGGAACTTAGGAACGTTTCGCTTTTTATTGTGAGTTCCGATGCTAGATAACTTTATACCCTTAGTAATACGATGAAAACACACTTATTACTAGACTTCGAAATTTGCGTGTCATGTCGCCAGCGTCACCAAAACGAATAATTTAACTGCAGTACACAAGGTGATCCGTTTTTCATGGCTCACTATAGGCATTTAGAAAACCGTAAAATTATATGATCGCTCAAAGTAGAAAAAGGTGGCAACTCTTTATGAAGATAATCCTGGCAAATCAAAGATATCTCTGTCGTTGCTTTTCATGTTGTTCAAGTATTGTAGAATCTCTGTTCACATGAAGTAATACCCATTGGTACGAACCAGGACTCTAGTGTTTCTTAATGTAATTATGTGCCTCTTACCAAGCATGTTCAGTAACAGAGGATTTCTCCTTGTATCACCATTCCATTTGAAATCGTCTGAAAATAATAAAAATTGTTGCCGACCCATTTTAGATTTTGGTGTAACTTTGAAAAACTCTACTCTAGGGTCCCAAACAACAAAATTTACACGAGTTTGATTTTTACAAGCGCTTGTTTTCGCCTATTTAAATAAAGCTTTATTAATTTTTGCTGTCAAATTTTTCTGTTTGAAGATATTTGAATGATCAGGACGGAATTCGGAGTGGGAAAGATAGTAGTTTCAGTGTAAATGAAGATAATTGGCTCGGACGATGCATTTGAATAATAGCAGCGTGCTTCAAATGAGTATTTTTTAGTCATTTTTCGTGAATTCAGTCGACTCTAGCGTCTTAACTGTTGAGAGTTATTCATGCTCCGCGGGAATTAAGTATACATATCATAGACAAAATTCAGCCACAAGTTGACCTGAGTAGCCCACTCTTTATAGAAGAAAACTTTGCTTGAAATTTTGAAATTTTTAAAAATCCCAATATTCAGGCTATGAAACGAGCGTGTCAACTGCGAGATAAAAATCAGATACTCACAGAATCTACTGTTCTTACCTTCAACATTGAATGACTATATCATTTGTTTTGTTATTTTCTTCATTCTTGCTATTTGTTCTATGCATGTTGTTTTTAAAATATCCGTTTGCTAGTACAGATCGGCGCGAATCTATTTCTTCCTGTCGATGGTCATCATCAGCCAACGTTAATGCACGGTGAACAAGAGTCTTCATGACCGACCGTTTTTGTGACAGATGATGGTTAGACTTTCCATGAAGATATTTATTAGTATGTGTCCATCTTTCTGTGGATATGGTGTCTCAAGACGCCAGAGGTATTCCATTTTACCAGAACGTCTAGGAATGGTGAAGCTTTGTCTTGCTCCACTACCACGGTAAAGGTGATCTTATTGTGTTGCTGGTTAATATGATCCACAAATTCTTCAGGGAGTCTATTCCATGCTGGCAAACGATGAAAGTGTGCACGTATCTAAGCCAGCACTAATGCTTCTTAGGAGATTATATAAGTAATACTTCTTCAAAGCTCTCCATAAAAAATTCAGTGGACTATTCATCGTGACACCATCCCTTTATTCGTAGAATTGTCCATTCCAGACGAAGTATATGGGAAAGTCAGGCATAGCTTAAATAAAGCGATAAATTCAGGGGTGACGTCCTTGTCTAATAGTTGCAGGCTATCCTGGATCGGAACGTTGGCGAAATGCGACTCCACATCGAAGCTGACTACGATTGATTGTCGCTGAGCCAATGATGTCCATGAAATGTCCCGAGTTTCTTACATAATGTCAGACTTCCTACCAGTGGCTCATTTATGTTAGCTAGCTGACGTGCTAGATGCGGCTCGTATATTCTTATCCCTTTGTACTAAATTTCCGTTTTTTCCATTGTGAAATAGTGACACTCGATGGCATTTTCTAAAATCACTATTTTCAGTTTTTTCACAATATTTTAGCAACGGCAACAGATATCTTGGATCTGTTTAGTTTATTTTAATAACCATAAAAGGTCTAGTTTCAAAAATACGATGGGATCCTTTCCTGAAGTCCACAAATAAAACCATTAATTTAATCCCATACTCATATATGTAGTTCTGCTATAGGTTCTATTCTCTGTTTTATTAACGTTGCCATAATTTTATACCCTACATATAACATCCCTATAGTTTATGCAGTCTGTCGCATCTCCCTTTTTTAAAATTGGTATATGCATATGCTTTCCTGAAGTCCACGAATAGGACCATAGCAGCTAGGATTATTCGTCGGATACCTCACCTATGGCATACTGATGAGAGCTAATAAGCTCGAAACCGGTATATGTCTGGTGGGTGTCTGACGAATGACTCTAGCTGTTGCTATAGGTTTTCCAGGTGTAATTCAATGCTGGTCAGGGCATTAGCCCGCAGAGTAGTTGTTTCCTGGAATTCCGTGTTTACAAATAGCATGTAGTCAGGATTTTCTTTACCTTGAAGATTTGATCTGTTGTTGACCTCCTTCTTTCTAAAACCTGCTTGATACTCCCCTATATGTAGTTCTGCTATATAGGTTCTATTCTCTGTTATATTAATGTTGCCATGATTTTATACCCTAATCTAGCAATGATATACCCCTATAGTTTCTGCAGTCCGTTGCATCTCCCTTTTTAAAATTGATATAATCATAGCATCTCTTCAGTCTTCAGGCATACATTATCTTTTTCAAATCTATTGGATCATTTCGTATATTCTTTGTCTTAAATCCTCTCCTGCCGTTATTCCATTTTTCTCTGGACTTTTGTTATTCCTTAAAGCTTCTACAATTATCAAATAGCCGACCAATATTCGCCTGCTTCAACCTGCCAGGCAACGAAAAGGAGAATACTGGGGAAATGAAAATGAAAAGTTGGAGTGATCCGACAAAACAACATATATTCTATAAAGAATTATAAAATGCCACCTTTAAGTTAGTTTAGTTCTACATCCCAGACTACAAATAATCATATTCTGCATCGACCACCGAACAAAAATGCGTATGCATCTCTACATGACTGACACTTTGCATTAAAAACTATACTTTAGTCACCAGATATAGCAGGCTTTCTAAGTGACCAAAGCGACAGACAATCGTCGAATCCTAGCCCCGACTGTACCGAATACAACGAGGCGATCGGCCCTAAGTGACATATGCCCGGCGATCTGCATATGCGGACTATGTTAATGCCCGTTTCTAATTGCAGACAGTGGACGGCGGCGTCGGCACTACGTCAGGCGGTCGTATCGCTTGTCGGCCACCTATTGACATGTATATTAGTGGTTTGATAGAGATGTATAGTCGCGATTCCGGTGCACATACAAACGACATGCGTCGACCCGCTTACACAAATCATCGCCGTGGCCGATTCAACAACAACGCCGGTGGGTTACGGATTTGCACTAGGAGCAAAGACGGAAGGCAGCCTGATTTTGGTCGCTTAAAAGCTGAGCTAGCTATACCTACCACACTTTGGAAAGGATGTACTTACTACTGCCTACTAATTAAAAAATAAAACCGAGAGAACAAGTATATTTCGCCACCGTCACACTTTCAACTACTAAAGCTAATCTAAAAATCTAAAGTAAGTTTTTAATACTAAAAGGTAAGGTGACTCTTCCAATGAGCAATATAACACTTTAGTTTTGTGGCTCGCATACTAACAAAAAGCACAATTTTTTCATTACCATCATATTTATAAGAGCTAAAAAAAGAACTAAACTGCAAATCTTGAAGTCTAGAGTTAAGTCAAGTGTCACAGGAACTAAAAATAATTTTAGTCCTGCAGTGTATAAAGTTTGGTCTACTAATTAGAATAAAATTAAAAAACACACTATTTTACCACTATCGCACTAAAAACTAAACATTAGACTCGAAAGAGAAAGGACCAAAGGACATTTTAGTTCTTTGATATGTATAATTTGGTCAATTAATAAACAAGCATATGAAAGAATTCGAATTCAATTTAAAAAAAAATGGCAAAGTGCATCTTTCATATTCTAAACTGAAGAAGTAAGAACTAACACACATTAGTACGTTTTGGTCAACTAATAACAGACAAAAGACGTAACATCGAGGAAAAACTAGAGCGCATCATTTAGTCTAGAGCGTACAGTCATCAGTTGTGGGACTAAAATGCACTTTTGTGCTGTAGAATGTACGTTTCAGTCTGCTAATAAGAACAACGGATCCAAAACTTATTTCAAAGTTATACTTTTCAAAGGTAAACTAAAAATAAAATTAATTTTTCCAAAGAGAAATGAATAGTTAAAAGAACTAAAGTGCACATTCTTCTGTAACGTTTGCAATCTGTTAACAATTTGCAAAAAAGAATAAAATGAAAGAACTACAACTCTTATTTGGATAATTATACAATTAAATTATTATTATTATTAAAGACACATCTTTTACTCAATCATAAAGTGGTCGTATGAGGAGCTAAAAATCACTTTAGTGTTGTGGTTATATAGTTTTGGATTATTAGAAAGAATGAAATGAAAGAAGTATTACATAAACATGGATCTTTAGGAGCTAAACTCAAGTGCATGTTTTTGTCGCAAACCTGAAGAGAATCATACGGAAACTAAAAACACTTTAGTTGTGTAGTGTGTTTAGTTTTAGTATACCAGTAAGAATAAAATAAAATGAGTAGTGTTCCACCACCATCGCAAGTTAAGAATTAATTTAAAAACTGCAACTTTTGACAGGAGTGAATAGTCAGAGATACTAAAATGCTTTATTGTCCTGCAGCATGTACGTCTTAGTGTACTGTTTAGAATACAACAAAATTGGTATTCATTTCACCGTCATAATTTATAATAATAAACTAAGGTACATATTTTAGGCCCAATTTTTAGAAAAACTAAAAACGTATTAATTGCCTGGGATGTACCTACCTTTTCAAACATTGAGAATAAAATTTATTCTTCTGCCACTTACTTTTTTGTCCACTAAAATACACAAATGAAGTAATTATAATACATTTTAACGCAGTAGCATTTTTAAGAACTAAATGAAAAACTGAACTAAAATGCAATTTAGTCCCCAAAATGTACATTTTTTGACGTCTGTAACCTACAGTGATTAAAATTACAGGGCAATTTATTAGTACGTTGATTTCACATGTGAAAAATGACATAAAAATTTTACAGCGGAAAGTGACTGGATGAGGAGGATTATGACTGCGATAAACTCCTAACTTTAAATCCCTTGGATTTTTTCTGGTGGGTATATTTAAAAAATGAAGTGTATTGTAGAAATTGGGTAAGACGGACCCAAAATTTTGTTGTTGTACTATCAGCTATGTCAAACTACTTTATTAAATAAAGCCACAAATTAATTCTATTAGTAATTAATGCATTGCAAAAGTAATTGACTACTGCATAAAATTGGTGTTATAAAATGTTATTTATTTATTTCCTAGAGAATTTTTTTAAATTTTTTGTCCGGTCGCTGATTGCATGCTTTGTCTTGTCAGGTTTTACAGTGAACCAGTGCCGTTCAGAAGAGTATTTTTAAATTATTTTCGACCTGCCCTTTTTGATTTATTTTTGCAAAACTGTACGCAGCTATGGCAAGTTATTGCGGTAGTGATTTAAATTATTTTTATAAATTTTGCATTAAGCATGTAATACTGTCGATCCTTTGAGATAAATAGCAACACTTTAGTCCTTGAATAAAATAGTAAGTTAGAGATTTAGGCAAATGAGCAACTGGAACACAAGCAGGCGCGTTACGATGGATTCTTAAAACGGTAAAATACGGGGACAAAAATATACTTCTAAAAGCATATACCGACATAAAACAACCGCCTGAATAATTAAAGAAATAATGCCACATAAACGTCCGCTTATGCTAATAGAACTGTTAGATACGTTTAACCGGAATGTTCCGTCTTACGCGGCGGGGCCCCCGCTGCCAGTACTCCAGACGTGCAGGTATACGGTATTTGAATCCGGGTAAGACCGCACTCCGCTCCGGAGGTATTTCCTGCCCGGAAACCGGCTAAATGCTCTCGAATCCGGATACGTTGGCCGCCGGAATAAATACACATATATATCCTTGAGTTGACGTGGCGCGGCGCGGCGGTCCGCCCACTTACAAAAAGGCTCTCGCAGCAATTAGAAAGCGGGATAATAAATTAAATTAGAGCGGGAAACAATCGAATATTTCTCTTTTTATTTAGCTCTGACAGCTAGACGTTGTCGAAAAAAGGGGAACTAAAGCGTGCAAATTTTTCGGCAAAAATTAACCGTCTACAATAAATAAAAAAGGGGGTAACAACTCATGGAAATCTTGTCACAAATCTTGCGAAATCCCGAAAAATTGTGCAAAATACCGAGAAATTGTTCGAAATCACAGGAAATCGTGGGAAATCCCGAGAAATCGTAGGAAATCACGCAAAATTCCACGTCATCTGGAGGCAAATTTACCTGTAATGACTGACCTTGCGTTATTATCGACGTTGTTTACTTCCGTCTTCATTTCACGAATAACAGGTCGCAGCCCGCATTATTATGCCATGGTGTATGACCCATGAGTCGAAAGCATGCGGCGCACGAACCGTTATCACAGTACTTTGGAACTATTGGAAGGCTATTTGTCTTCAAAATTTAATGTTTTTCGTTGCATTTTATTGATTTTGCACTTCTAGGTTAAATTTATAATTAGTGTCCCTATCCACTAGTTTATATAAAAACAGAACAGTCCCCACAAATTCTAGCCCAAGAACAACCAGGGCAGGTCAAAGAATCCCGGCTAATGCTAGGGTTGTGCACTTTAATTCTGTTTCTGGCAGCGACCAGTTACCGAGATCACGGCATAACAACCCGGAAAATCACTATGTATCAAACAATTTATTGTACAAAACAAAAAAATCTATTTCTAATAAGTTGCAAATTTCACATTTTTTGTCAATATGAGAATTTCAGCCTATGTCATAAAGCGCTATCTTTCGCGACTTCGCCACTGGCACCGAATAATTTTTTTAGGTTTTTTTCTTGTTTGTATATGGTGTGATTAGGATCGTGCACGAAATCATTTTTTTGACCAAGAATATTACAACTCTGAGCAATTTCAGAAAGATTCTGTTTTGTTGAGTTATACACCAGTACACAAAAAATTTATGACGATTTAAATGCATCTGCAGTACTGTTAGTGGCGCCCTCTTCAGTTGACAGTGAATTCGAGGCCATATTTCAATTTTGCGAGCCAGAAAACTCACCACTACCAAGTTTCATATTTCGTATTTCCTACAATTTATAATAAAGTTATTGAGAAAAAACTAAAAAAGTTCAACACCCTTTATCTCGGAACCTGTAATACTTTAGACCACGGTAACTTACTTCAGGCTACCATATTTTGGCCCCCGGAATGTGTTTTTTATTCAAACTTTTACAGACACTCTGTATAAGTATAGCCATTTTCGAGGTAATTTTTATCAAATGCGAAATGCTTAGAAATTCTTTGAAATTGCCCGCAATCCCCTGGAAATATCTATTTTGCGACATCTTGTCACAATTTTGATCCCTGGTTAACCCTTCAAAAAAAAAACCTCCGGGTCTTGCCGACGACTTTAACATTTAAATATAATTTATTTATATTAAAACAAATTTAATCTTATGCTAACTAATCAACAGAACAGTACCATTTATTTACACGCAGAAGCTCGATTATCGAGTTTAGTGGAACACCCAGAAAAATGAGAAGATGCAAATCTGTATTCATGACCATTCTCATTGTAGTTATTTCCCATAAAAAACTGAGGAACTATTTAGCATGATTTTTGCTAAAGTAATATAAAGCTTCAAGAATTGTAAATATACACATATGTAATAATATATTCAGGAATTTTGTAAGTGGAATGAATTCTCACTAGAATATATTTCACCGCATTCGAGAATCGAGGCGCAGAGTGGTTTTATTTATGTTTAGACTTACAGCAGGTTACTGCTGGTAAAACAAAACGATTGCAATGGAACCATACGTTGGAATACTTAGAAGCAACGTCATATTACCACGTTCATTTTGGCGCCATAAAAAGTATTCTACAGCGACTACGCTCAAGTGATGATAATTCTATTCCATATGCTCAACGAATATTTAACGATCCTAGAATTTGCGAAGATTTAGCATACATTTTAATTATTCCGGATACTTTCACTTATTCGCCGTCTTCAAGCAACAGTAACAACATCAGGATATTCAATAAATAACGCAGTAAATAACGTTTTTTATTTGCGACAGTTTTTTTCTCAGTTATCACCTAGTAAGAACGTGTGAAGAAAAAAATTGATATAGTTTTGCATAACGATCCGAGATTTCTTGAATTTATGCAATATAGCAGATCTTTTTGATGGCAAAGAAGTAGATTTTTCTGAACTCACCTGAATTCCCATTTACATGCTTTGTTTTATTTCAAGTGAAAAATATTACACTCTTATACCTTTTAACAAGAAAGAAAATTATATCGATTCATAATACTCACAAAACTGATAGCGTACTGCCGAATAAGAACCTGATTCATTGTTTTGGAAGTTTTTGAACAGAAAGATTATTAGGAATATATTTTCTAAGTACAAGAAATTCATGCCCATTTTATGAAATGCCTTTCATTGGTTTTTAACCTGTTGGTATATTTTCGAATATAAGAATAATAACAGAAGTAATAAAAATAAACTTGCCCTATTCCAAAGTGTCAAGCGAAAATATGTACGCTAAATTACTAGAATATTAAAAAAATCTACAAATCATAAATTTGTAATATTAGGTGTACTTATTAATTACTAAAAGGGATTCAAATGCAAATATTATATAGTTACATCTACAATTTTTTTATAGATAAAAACAAAACATTTTTCTTGCTTAACTCACGCAATATTTTCATTTGCGAACGGAAGCACACAAAAGATTGCTATAAATTGAGAGATTTAGAACTGATATAACTTCGACGGTGACATCAGCAGAGGGGATATAGAATATTATAATATTCCTATATTATATTCGACCTAAAATATTTAAAAAATGGTTCATATAATTGTTGTATTAGTGTTAACGATATTCCGTGAAATTACTAAGAATATCTATGCGAACTAATGCCCCAATCGACATTGAATTATATCCGCACTATTTTTAGTATCTATCTATCATTCAAACAAATCCAAAGTTAAAGGCATAAAAACAAAGAACTTTATTAGCTGCCACCATAATTTTGTTAGCGGAATATTTGAAAGCTTATTGAAAATCGTTGGTTTCAATAATGTGTACAATAATTTTTATAGTTACATATTTGACTCAACTTAAAGGAGGCCACGTGAAGAAGCAATCCTAAAAATGCAGAAATAGGTCAGATCTTATCTATTGTGGTTGAATTTTCGAGTTCTCACTGCCAAAAGTGAAAGTTAGCTATTTATAGAGTGTTTTCATCAAACCAGGTTAGTAAATTTAGATAGATTAATTTCTTTAGATAATTATTTCGGATCCATGCTTACGGAAAATATTTTACTTAAAATTAACTTCTCTATCTCTGTCTCATTTCATCATTACGTTTGAGTAACAGCCTGTAGGAATACAGAGCATTGACAATGCGTAAGACGCGCATCTGTCAGACGCACAGCTTAGAGACAAACAATTCTAGGGAAATTGGAAAGAATACGAAACTAAATAAATTTCACGCGTGTCTATTAATTAGACAAAGTCAGGGGGGCCACACATCGCTGCTCTCCCTACTGCCGTCCTTCGTGCGGCCGGTCCAAATTGAGATGTTTCCTCTTGTCTCGAAAAATACGGAAAGGCTTCCCCGCCGAACATGATTCAACATCCGCATCGCCGAGAACAAGTAAATATATTACCCATTAACTGCCGGCCGAAGCTCTTAGAGAAAGATCATAGCCAAACAACAGAGAAAAAATATTAAAAGAATATTTGAAACACGAACGAATACATAAGGTTGCCATATCTTAAGTTAGAAAAGCCGGACATTTTGCTCTAAAAGCGGGACAGTATAACAAATAGAAATATCAACAATTCACATAATTTAAAGTGCATTTCGCTACGTATTTTATGTTGAAAAAAAGTCGGACAGGTAAATTTTTAGCCACACTGTTAAGGCAGGACGTCTGACAACCCTAATTATACATCATTATTTTCTTCTCTCCCTTTAAAAACAATATTACACTACTTACTGTCCTTAAAGATTGTACAAGATGAGCGCTGCTCAATTTTTTAAATCTTTGGGTACTGAAGAATAGAATTTGTCGCCTTTCTTATAAATTTTGAAATTTAAAAGTTTGAACAAAAATCTTCTCTGAAAAAGCAGTTAATATATAGGGTTAACTATGACCAAGTACAAATATTTTAAGAGGGGATAGAGAAAATTAAGAATTAACGGAATCACCCTTCAAAAAAATTCCAAACTTATCTATAAACCAAATTTTTTTTTTGTAATTATATTAAATCCTTATACCTGCCACACGTTTACAGAATCAGAGTAGATAACATAGACAACTAGCAACACGACCGTAAAATTTCCAGTCAAGTCATAATTTAATTCCTGAGTTTACCATGTGTTTACGTTGCAGTTTTGTGTTCTTCTTTAATTTTTAGTGCCTTTTTTAATTTTTAAACGTGTTATAGTTATTAAATAAAGAAATTTGTATTGGGTGCAGATACTTTCCCACAATATAGTTCGCCGGTTTGATTTTCTAGGTTATGGGACAAGACTGCCGCGGATACATTAAAAGTTTTCTATTATCTATTCCTTTCGGTCGATTTTGTTATAATAAATAGGTATTTTATCTAGCTGTACCTACAGGAAGTGTTTTATCCGTAGTGAGTGGTTATAATGAATGAATATGTTGTAGTTTTGCCACTTTGTAACGAAATAATGAAAAACGAATGCATAATAGTGGAGTTAACTGGATTAACTGTTACCTACCTATCTATCAGGTATTATTACTAATAATAATGTTAATTTTTGTCGTTTCTGCATTTAGAAATGCTGCAAAAAACGACCACATGGTAGTAGAGCTTTAGCATGGATCTAAGTCATTTCAGTCGATGTTATCATAGGCGCCGACTTTGCCCCATTTTTTAAATATCAGGCTAAAATTATGGAATAATTTTTTTATTGTTTTTTAGGCCTTCCTGAGCACGTGGTTAATTTTTTTTTTACTTAGTCACAGTTAACTTTTTATAATTTAATATGAAGTAATAATGAAATTAAAATCAAAAAATACATTTTTGTTTTTCTCCTACATGTCTCAAGTAGTTACAAGTCTAGAAAGGATAAAAACCAATTTTCAAAATTTAATATATTTTTTTCCGAATATCAGGAACTATTCGGAATTTCTTCAATTTTTACGCAATGAATGATCGAGCACCAAATTAGGCACCCAATTGACAATTTAAACGTTTTCATATCTCTTATAGTTTCCGAGACCTCAATGGTCACCTTCCAATTTGGACTCCCCGTACATGGACGTAACACGACATTTTTATTAATCCAATTACGCAAATCCCGAAAAGTTAAATTACGTCCGAAGTTCGACACATCCCGATTAACAATTTACCGCCGCAAAATCGGCACCCACACAAATGGCGAACTTCCGAACAGACTCCATTCATGCCTCTGATACATTCAGACGGGCAATGTCAATACCACCCTAACCCCCGAACGCATTCACATCGGCGTCGGCTGTGCCCAGGACAAACAATTGATACCGCAATTGTAGACGTCACACGGCACGTAATGATAAAGAAGGCGTTGAGATAAGTTCGTGGCGGCGGCGGCGGTCAGTTTGGAAATGCACGGTGCAGAACTAAAGTTAGCCATGATTGTTCCGTTTGTTTCGAGTATCTGAAGCATGGACGAACAATGGGCATTCAAACTGTGTGTGTGTGTGTACACGGACGGTGGACACTGGAACGGCCATAATGTCGGCCGCTCGGACCTTAGAAACACAAAGGTAGATATGTGGAGACGCTCCGTCCGAGTCGATATATGAGACAATATTGATACGGAGATAGTTCCGAGAGGAACGACTGGGAATTACGGCGTGAAACTGCCCAATTTTGTCGTCTGGGGTTTCTATTCACCGGTTCTGAAACTACCGCACACATAACATACAACTTCTATTTTTAGGCCCCACAGGAGCTGATACCATAATGGGAAAATTGCAAGATTTTTCCATGTATTATTTTAATCCAAATGGCGTTTGTCCTAGACAATTTCGTGGAAAAATAAGCTTAAAAACCATATTTAAAAATTTAGACCCCTATAAAATGGTCACCGCCAGTGTAGACCTGTGACGTCAGATGCCGTTAGCACGTGTATACCTAAATACAGCAGTGTGCTTTAGTTCATATCTGCATCCGATTTCCATGCTTTCAGACAACGCAGTACATAGGTATTGAACGAAGTTGCAAAATAGATTCGTAGAATGGGCACAGAAAGTACATTTGCGTTATTATTTATTGTATCGATATATCGCTAGAATATAAATATATTCAAAAAAATGTTTGTATAATTATTTTGTTAGTATTTCTTTTATTATATTCTCGCTTTACAGATGTGTATTTTAACTTATTAGTTATTTTTTCTTTCTGATTTCTATTGTTCCTCTTACGTATCCATATACAGGGTGGGCCATTTTAATCAGTACAGTCGAATATCTCGAGATTCGTGAGTGTTACGAAAAAATGACTCAGACAAAAGTTGCTCAAACATCTGGGGCCAACTAGCTGTGCATTCAGATCTGACTTTGACATTGATTTTGAAGGTTATTTGAAGGTCAAAATCAAATTTTTAAATAGAAACCCATATTTTTGAAGCCGGATTCGAAAAGAACAAGACATCTTACGGCTGAAGCCACTTTAAAAACAATTTTGCTTGTTACTTTTAGATCGTAATTACAAGGTGAAATACCGGGAAGGCTGCAGTCAATCCTGTAGCTACGTAACTTGAAATCGCATTTAGGCTAACTTCCCAAAATCAATGTCAAAGTCAGATCTGAATGCACAGCTAGTTGGCCCCCAGATGTTTGAGCAACTTTTGTCTGAGTCATTTTTTCGTAACACTCACGAATCTCGAGATATTCGACTGTACTGATTAAAATGGCCCACCCTGTATATTTAGCATTTTTTTAAATCACTATTACATTCATTATTACATACATACTAATTTTATTTTAAATTATTATACTAGTATCTGACGTAAAAAAGGTCCTGTTACGGTTGACAACGGGAAACCTTTGATGCTTTTATGGCTTCTTGGTTGGTCTAACAGTATCGAGAATTTAAAAAAAGTTTAAAAAGACATGGCCACATTTTCTATCTTTTTTGCTGTCCCCTAAACGCAGTCTAGTTTAGACATAAATTACATTTCAAGCACACAACTTCTGACATGTTCCTCTTAGAATTTCAAGAGGATAATCTTAGGAAAGTATATGTTCTAATAACCAACTTTATATATTAAAACATATTTTAAGTTGTTAAGAACTTCCACTCATAAATTTTATGTCAAAGTTTGATACGTCGGTCGGCTTGATTGCTACTAAATTATTCACATGTTAAGTAGCTCCGTATTACTGAGTTACTGTTTATGTATTTCGATTTTAAGTGGTCTTTTAATCCGAGCAAGGTTTAATTCAATCTCAAAAATTGCAAACGCCACAAACTGATTTAGAGTTTTCAAGGAAAACCGGTTCCGTTTCCTACAGAAAATACGTCATGTAAAATAACCGAAATATTTATGCAGTTGTAAACGGCACAATTGTTATGTGTGTAGCAGTATAGGTGCGAAATATACGTAGTAGTTACATTTTTTTCCGTTTTTGTAACAAATGATGTGCATTAGTATTTTATAATTTTGTAGATTTTCATGTAGACGCATAGAGTGACATGGAAGGCACTCAAAGCTATGAATATTTTAAAGAAAATTGTTGAGTTGATATACCGGATTCTATACGTAATGTTGATGAAATTAATTCTTATTTTATTATCAGTGCAAATATTAATGAGGAGGTTTATCAGATATCTGAAGATAGATATAAAAATTCTCGTAATAATACATTTTTTACTATTAAAACTATCAATAGTGTTACCATTTTGAGATTAATTTGCAAAGTTAAAACACGGCAAAAAGAGCGTTTTGCTCCATTTTTTAAATATCGAACTAAAATTATTTTCACAATACTGAAAATGATAATGATTGTGTAAAAAATCGACTAAATTAAATGTTCAAATTGTGCACCGTTGGCTGACAGTAGCCAAGACGATTAATAAATTCTTTTTGGACATTATCAATAACTTCAGGAGGTATACGATGTATCTCGTGACGAATTCTTGCTTTAAAATCTTCTAAATTAACCGGTCTAGTAACGTATACTTTGCTTTTTAAGTATATCCACAAGAAATAATCTAGAGGTGTCAAATCTGGCGATTTGGCTGGCCACTCAATCGGCCCCCTTCTCCCTATCCAACGAACAGCTCATCTAAATAAGCATGGACAGGTGTTGCATAATGGGGAGATGCACAGTATTGTGAAAATTAACTTTTAAACTCTTTAAACATTATTTTTTGAAACTTTTGTTATGTAACACCATAATTTTTCATGACGTATGTATGTAGAATGACACGCTCTTTCAAATAGCATGGTCAAAATTGGGGAATGGTATTTAAAAAAACTGTCGATGACGTCATATCTTGAACAACGATGACGTCACAAATATGGGTCGTATATCAAAAAGTGCCTTTTTTATAAACAAAATCGACGTGCCAGGAGATTTTTTCGAAAACTTCTCAATTTCAAAAATAATGAATTTATTCGTTACTTTTCGAAAGCAGTGTATAGTAGCAAATTTATCCGTTTTGGCCATAGACAGTTTCAAAATTTTATTACCTGAAACTCTGTATATATTTTCAAGTAAGTTACGAAGAAGACGTTTAGGACCTTATTCATGGCATCTAAAATATTAAGTTTGAAATTTCGCTTACGAGACGACAGCGATAGATATGAAATAGACAAGGACTGGGTAATGGACTGGCATTATAAATATGTAACGTACACGAGATTCTATCACCTCGTAAACCATTTCGGAAGTTTAAAACTTTGGAGCGGCTCCTTTTCTGTCGGGGCAATAGTAAGAAGTTTACGGCACATCGGGGAGGAATTATCAGGACAATATAGCTGAAAAGTCAAATATCTGCTGAATTTTTTAAGTTAATATGCTGAAAATGGTACATTTTCATATTTATGGGCCGATGTAGCCCCGGGAGGAGTCTCTGTAGATTTTTTGCCGCTACGTTGCCTCCGCAACAGAAAAAGTTGCGAACGGGAATATACAGGGTGGCCCGAAAAAAGGCAACGAAGTGTTTGGTTAATCAATGTTGGAAATTTAATTAATAAGAAAATCAGATCTTGACCCCAAGAAGGTATTTTGTTTAATGTATACAGCATGTAACTAAAATGCTTGGGTAAACCCTTATGGTGAATTTTACACAAATTAACTATCTTAACTATCATATTGAACTGATGACTTCCTCTGCTTTTAAGGTTCTTGGTTTTGTCACCCGTAATACCAAACATTTTACTAACATTAATGCTATAAAGTTATTATATTACTCGTTTTTTCGCTCAAAACTAGTATGGTGAGTTGACATTCGACAAATGGCAGATGAAATGCGATTTGCACAGCGTAAACATCAGAAATGTCAAACTAATTTGTTGTTGTTTACGCCCTTGGGTAGAAAAAATGATAGGGTGATTCAAAAAGGCTTGATAGACAGTGTTAAAATAAAAATTGAGAAAAAAAATAAAATTCCAAATTCGAGGAAATTTTCGGTTTTTTTCGCTTCGAAATGGTTGTCGAACGTGCGAAAGACTGTTTCGTATACAGTGTTGAAAAAAATATTACCGTTAAAAAAAACTCAAAATTAAAGGAATTAGAAAAATGTTTTTGATGAAACTTCCATCAAGGATCTATTATGACACTAACTAACGGAGCAAGTACAGAGTGTTTAAAAATAACAAGCCATTCTCTAAAAACCCTTTAAATTCATGGAATTAAAAAAAAATATGAAACTTTTAGCATCACATAAAGACCACTCGATTCAATATTTAAAATACAGGATATTAAAAAAAAATAACCAAACTCGAGAAAACACTAAAAATTACTAAAAAATGGTAACCACTCTTCCAAATTATAGAGCGCCGGACCTTTCCCACTATAGAGAGTTCAGCCAAAGTCAGGTTTACATTTTATTTATTACAGGCGTAGAGCCGTGTACAGTAATGGCAATTAAGTAAAAGGAACTACGCAGCGGTGGTAATGACGCGCGCAGCGCGGCCAGAGGGCTTTAGCCCGAGGAAACGTCAAGTCGGCGATAACCGACTTGCCACCTTTATAGTTATTATTTAAATATTATATTTCCTTCATGTTGTCATATCGTTCTGTATTGTCTTTCATGTTGTTTTTATAATAATGACATTACTAACCGTAATACTTTTTTATGTAGCTTAGTGTCAATTGTACATATAAGATGACGTTTTCCAGTTCTGAGTTTTTAAAAAATTTTCACAGTAGTTCTTTGTAAATCTACACTTTTTAGTAAATTATTTGTAACTTGCATGGTTTTGTATATTAAACACCTTGCAATAAATCACTAAATCTACGTGAATCCAACCTGCCCATTACGAATATTAAATGAACGAATCAACTCAAATGTATTCTGTGACTCGTAAAAAACCTCTGCCTGCGTATCCGCGGGAATCGTGTCAAACGTCAATTTCCGTCGGGGGCATAAAATTGAATAGTCACCCTTAAAAAATCCACCCTTAAAATTGTCTATAAACCGCTAAAGTTGTCCCGATAGGTTTGGAAAGCTCGATGGTCAGTTGGGCCGGATCATCCCCTTTACATATATTGAATTTAAACCAGATTTCGCAGTCGATTGAATCAAATGTATGATCGTCGTAAAAAAATATGTCGGGACAAGGGATTTTTACGGAATTGAATAATAAAATTAGTGTATTTGAGGGGTTACGTAGCATTTCAAATAACATAGCTGCAAAAAATATGAATAACTGATATACGACAGGGAACGATCATTTATTAATATAATTAAACTAGTGGCATTATTGGGTATATACAGGGTATTTCAAAAGACATGGTAATATTATGTAATTTGTATAATGACCAACATTGATAATAGATAGATGATTTTAATTGAATAAATGGCGGAAATTGAAAATAGTGACAGTAATATACCGAATACACCCCCTAAGATTAGAAACGCTGCAGAAACTGTAACTTTGTTGCCAGAAGTTATATGAGAAGCAATATAATCTATTTGTGCCATGGTGTAAGTCGAAGGAAATTTATAAACACTCAGAAAACGTTCTCCTCGTCTATTTTTGTGAGAAAGCAATTACACAAAATCGTCATCATTATGGTCGATTTACTTCATTATCCACCAAGAATGAAATTGACTTAAGCAACTACAAAAAGTTCGATATTTTTAAAGTAACAAGGAGTTAGATATAAGCCTGAAAAATCAAAAAAAAATTTGCAAGCGGAAATATACAGATTTTTGCGCGAAACCGATGATGAAACATACTTACTAAAATAATCCATATGTAAATTCTGTACATATTGATTATTGTTTAGGTAACATGTGTAATTTAATAGAAATATTATAGGTAGTTATAATTGTTAGAATTTCGAGTGCCTGCAAACGTGACGAATTACACACAACGTCAAAAGTCTTGGACCCCCTTGTATATAAAATGATTCGATTAAACCTAGTGGTTTTTCTTAATGTGGTAAAAAAGTACATGTACTTAGGGAACAAACAAGACAATAAAAAATTGCAGACCATGAACCTTTAGTTTCCCAAGCAGCACAAACCACACCTAATTTAACTAACGACCAGTTTTATACCAAAATCATACAAATTATGACTACAAAATTGGTATAGCATTACGTCTATGGTCGAATTTGAATTAATTTTGGTAGGAACCGCTTACGTTACTATTTCCGACGTCGGCAATGTCGACGTCGGCATTTCGACCTGTTCCATGCTTTAAATAACAATAAATTAATATTAAAACAGGTAGGATAGGCCGACGTCGTTGTTTTTAACTGTCTCTAACCAATGATATACGTCAGTTAATGTCATCCACACCGACGTCGCTACTCCAAATTATTTTATACTAATTGTAATGTCGGATTAGGTAGGTACAGCCGACGTCGGTGTTTATGCCATATTTTGACCTATACACCAACCACACGTATTTGAAATATTTTAACGCTTGACATAATGTTACCTATATTGTTAGTGAAGTAATGAAAACTTTCAAGTATTAAAAAATCTGGTAATGAATAATTCAAGTAAGTCGAGACCACTATCTGAGGACGGTTCTGACCGTAGCAGTCGTAATATTAACAATAGGAGCCGAAAGAATATATAGGCTGGCCCAGAGATAACGATAGTGGGTCTGTCCCCACAGAGCCTAGCCTGCGAATAACCAGGGCAGGTTAAAGAATCCCGGCTAATGCTAGGGATGAGCACTTTAATTCTGTTTCTGACAGCGACTACTTACCGAGGTCACAGTTACCGGAAAATCGCTATGTATCAAATATTTTAAATACATCATTTATTGTCAATAATACGAAATTATTTATTTATTTATAGTACACCACCTAACAGTCAGTACTAATTACTGGGTGGGAAAACAGCTAATAATGTTACACAAGAATACATATATCTATAAACATAATCAAAAAATATACCCACAAAATTCTGCATCCGAAAATGGGTATCAACAAACTATAACTGCACTAACACAATCTTAATTTTAACTGCACGAACACGCCTGAAAACATTGGAAAGTTAGGTTAGTCGTAAGAGTTGTATGTTTCTCGTACATCTTTTGTAGATCGACATGCAACAAGTATAAATGAACTTTTCCAATACGACTAAGTTGAATTAGATACGTACATTTATACCTACTGTACAGTAAGTATGCTGGAAGTGTACTTTTGTTTACCATTATTATATCTTGTTTTTTAAAGTACACAATTAGTACAACTTGGTGAAGTAATTTTGACTACTTCAGTTAGTATATAGAAATGGGAGTATATTATACCAATTGTGAGGACTGGTATATAATTAAGGTAAATAAATAAACTTAATATGACCCGGTGCCTGGAGTAATTATGTTCCTTTATACCAATAATAACTTTAAATCATAGGTATATAACAGATCGGTATTGCCGACGACGACATCTTTTTAAAAAAATAATAGGAAGCCATTTTGGAAAAGTTAGGATCAATATACAATATTTTATTTTTAATATTTGAAGAGTGATTTTACGATTTTAAGATTATATGTTGTATGAGAAGTTAGTTCTTAAACTTCTTCTTATTCATATTCTTGACATTACTAATAAAAAAAGATTTTCTAAAAATACAAAATAAAAATATATATTGATAAAATAGTGTTCATTTAATGGCGCTTTAATTTTAAAGGTCTATTTTGCCCAATATAATCAATAAAATTGCATGCGTTTATAATTTCAGTGTCTGAAGGTCTCGAAACTTATATCCTTAAAATTATATTTCATTAATATACTGAATCGTATAGGAGTAGATGCATACCATCTATTAAAATCAGTTGCAGTATTAGCTACAAAATTAGTATAAACGGAACAAAAATATAGTACCTACTTGTCTGATTTATATAGAAAAATTTATACGTAAATTATAGAAAATGTTATGTTAGGTAATATTTGTTGTATCTCTTGTGACGTGGAAGTAGGTACAAACATTTACACCTAAGAGCGACTTTATTAGTCAACAGGGTGACGTCGAGTCGACCGGAGTTTGTGTGACCATTTTCGTATGAAAATTGGTCGGTACGCCGTGGCGCGGACGTCGGCTACCGACTTCAGGTTAGACTACCGACGTCGGTTCGACGTCAACCCGACCAGTCTGTGCTGCTTGGGTTATTACCAATGTTTCTACAAATCTAGTCAGTTTGGCAGTGTATTCAGCCAAGTGTTCTTTTGAATTTTTGTACATTATAATGCCACGACGTGAAATGTCTGCGTTAACCCGAACCAGAATGACTGCTTTACATGATGCAGGATATTTTAATCATCAGATATCAAACATGTCTCCAGTGGGCGCCAGACTATAAGCGTTGACTTTTACGCCAGTGGCGGTGGGTCTTATTTACAGACGAAACCAGAATTGGGCTGGTTTCTGATGACAATCGACAAAAAGTCTGGAGAGAACTAGGTCGTCAACATCGACTTCATTTTCCCCGTGAAGTCGCTCCCTATGAAGGGGGTACCGTAATGTTTTGGGGTGGAATAATGTTAATTCGCCGCACCCCATTTATTCGCACACCACAGAATATGACCAGTCAAATTTACACCGAACAAAATATTACGTCGAGTAAGCCCATTATCTATATCTACCCCCTACGTAATGCATTATGTGAAAATTTTGGGGTTCAAGAGACACTCGAAGCAGAACATATCAATAGATTAGTTTGACCATCCAACTCTCCTGACATGAATCCTATTGCAAACATGTGGGATTTCGTTGCCATATCCATTAATAATCATATTCCTCCACATCAGACTGCAGATGAGTTAGTCGTGGCGGCAGAAGAGGAATGGAACAATATTCCGCAAGACATCGTTAACCACTTGATTATCTCAATGCACAGACGTGTCAATATGCTATTGAACTTTTAGTGTCACAAATAACATTCAAGATAATTCTATCAAGTTTTTGTCATTCTATAGAAAGTATGTAGCCTTGAGACCTAGAAACGAAAACACCAGCACGATTATTCTTAAAATTTAATAATGGCAAGAGTTTTAACCAAGTTGTAGGAATGAATGTAATTGCTAAAATACCAAACGATATTGCTAATTATTTTAACCTACCAGACTGTCAATTATACACAGGGTGTTGCTTTCGCCGAACATCGGCTATACTTTATTGGTCCATGGTGGAGGTGATATTATACATATGAAGCGACACGGGGGATGGAAGAGTTCAACAGTTGCAGAAGAATTCTGCAACAACTGTCTTTCTATGTAGATAATAACATCAATGAAAAAATTGAAACAAGTAAGAAATTCTTAACTAGACCATCAAATAATGTACAAATAATTGAATGTAGCAATCACAGTGATGAAAATTTTACCATATCAGAATATAACCTTAATATGCCTTCTGGATCAGGAATTATTATTAAAGATTGTAGTCTTTTCTTTCAGCATCCAAATGACGAATGCGAACAAATGAATTTTTTATCTTTGCTCTACTTGTTATAATTAATGTTCTCGTACTAAAGTTAATAGTTGAAAAGCTTCATTTTGTTGAGTGATTGTAGATAAAGCTTTGTATGCATTACGAGCAAACAGTGAAATTACTGTTCTCTGATGATTACTGTCAGTCTCCAACAATAATGTATCACTTTTCGTTATTAATACATAAATAATATTATTACTGAATTAATACATATACACCTGAATAAAGTTTAAAATTTTATATACTATTATACTTAAATATAGATTAGATTTCTTTCCGTGCACCAAATATTTTTTCTAAAAGTAATAAATAAATGTCTTCACCCTGTATATGGTAAATCAAGGATCACACGCTGGTTTTTTGCAAGACATTTAAAATAGACACAAGTACCTAATACCGATAACATCGTAAATTATTGATTGTAAAAGTTGCAGTAAATTCTGTATTAGTCGTAAAGTGAATTTAATGCCCCGGTCTAGGGGCTAATAATATATTAATATATTTATTAACTATAAAGCGGCTTTAATTGTTTATGGAACCATTATTGCGTTTATGGACTGAAGACACAAAATTCGCAGACGCAGGTTTTATGCGTTTTCTTATCTCTCCATTAAGGCATTAAGCTTGCAAATACGGCTAAATAATATTCGAACGCCGGTATACATTCCGAGAAATAACATCCGATGAAGTTTCTCGGCGAAAAATATTAATAACGTGCCGTATACATCCAGTTATAGTTTACGATAGCCACTATGTGCTTTATTTGTTTAGATATGATGCTACAAATATTTATAGGTGCTAGAACTCGTATTGATACGAGTACGGGTTTTCATTCTCATCTTCAGGCTTCTCGTGTAGATGGAAGATAGAAGAAATTTATGGTTAAGATCATTTAACTACATATACAGTGTGGCTGATTAATACATATGTATTTTGCATTTTTTTCCTTATTAATTAGGTATTTTAACAATAGAAATGTGAGCGAGATCGGTTGCATAACTCTAGACTAACAAGCGTATAATGACTAGTATACAGGAAGGACCTGTACACAGATTTTAACCAACAAGTACTTATTTTTCAATAGAAGACTTGTTGAGAACCGCTGATGCGAATCCAATATTAAGGCTTTTACGAGTACCAGTATTACACTGTCCTGGAATTTAGCTTTATATATAAAATAGACTTTAAGAATGTTAAAAATTTTTAGACAATATGTCAAAGAATAATTTAAATATTTTATTTAAAAAAATGTTAATAGTTACCTCCTCCCCCTTGCCATACTCTACTCACAGATATCCAGAATTTGATCATGATCCATTTTTTCTACACTTATCACAATACAGTCGTTATCATTACACAGGCACACAAAAAAAAATCTGTGCCCGAGCTCCGACCTACGGTTCCTCATGTATTTTTGGCTCCCGAAACCGATCCCAGGGTCGGTATAGCCCAGACGTTCCATATTTGCGCGCTAGGGTCAAAAAATTACCAAAATTTGGCCATTACCTGGAAATAAGCACAAAGCTTTATCTCCGTGCCAAACATGAATCAGTTGTTGGATAGGACCTCGCACATCCCAATTGTCACTTGAGGGCCACGAATTGGCAGAAAATTGGTCACAGTGAATAGACAAAAAAAATAAAGAAAAATAAAAAAGTAAAAAAAAAATAAAAAAATAAATAAAGGAGCTGCAATACTTCCTACGTCAACAACTAATTCATGTTTGGACCCTTCAATGGCACGAAGATAAAGCTTTGCGCTTATTTCCAGGTAATGGCCAAATTTTAGTCATTTTTTTTTTACCGCAGCACGCAAATATAGAACGTCTGGGCTATACCGACCCCGGAATCGGTGTCGGGAGCCAAAAATACATGGGGAACCATAGGTCAGAGCTCGGGCACAGAACTTTTTTTTTGTGTGGCTGTGTTGTCATCTTAAATAATATGCTTTTAGCATGTCAATCTTTTCACTGTTTTAATAATGCGCTATATTTTACTTAATTATATGTAATTCATCAAAAATATTAAATACACATGACACAGAAAAGAAAAACACTGTTCGTGAAAATAATAAAACGATTTAAATATATTTGATATGATTAGTCTGAAGACAAATGCTTTAGACATTACATTACTTAAAAAACATTAACTTAGTTCAATCTCAGAAGAGTATCTCATAATAATTTTCAATTTACATGTATCGGAATTATGAAATCTTGTTCCACAAAAATTAAATGTTTGCTTTCGTAATATCGAACTTGCGCAAATTCATTTTTCAATCGTTTGTAGTAAGGTCAGAAGTTAAAATTTGGGTTGATATTACGCAATTTTGCTTTATTTATCGCTTAAATCAAGTATTTTTAAATTAGAATCAATAACAATAATTCAATTTACGTTAAAGTAAAAAATATATATATTTGGAGGCGATATGGCAACCTCGCCTTCAGCAGATCATATGGTTTGTTAGGCTACGTCAATATCTGGTCAGAGGTCTTCAAGATGTGGGTACTTTTTAAAGAATTAATATTTCCCTAAATATTACATTTTTCTAAAAATACGTAAATAATGTTGTAAAATTACATTTTGTGTGTACAATAACACGGTTTTACTATAAAAAATGCATATTCATAAGTAGTAATTTTCCATATTGTGCAACAATATACATTCTAGTGTGATTTTGGCACCTCATAAAAAAACATTCGATAGATATTTGTCGACCAAATTTAATATTTTGAGGTATTTTGAATAGCCTGTTAATATTATTTTTTTGATAAAAAATGCCTAATGCCACTTTCTGGAAAAACGACTCTTTTAAAAAATCGTAGTAGACCAGGCTTTTGTCACATCAATAAAATGGTTAGTAGAATATAACCTCCCTTCAAAATACTAATTGTAAAAAAAAAAATGGTGTGCGGAAATTCTACAGCCTTATCACATTCCTAGAGGTATTAACATGAAAAACGGAACACACTGTATATGACGAACTACACCTGCAATTAAAATATTTGGATATAAGGTTCACCCTCTAAACTAAAGAACTAAATGAAACATAGATTTAAAAATTGCTATATAGAGTATTTAAGTTGCGGCTGTTTTAAAATATACCTATATTTTTAATTTCCATAAATACCGATGTAGAAGTTAACTTAATTATTTCAACATGAACATCCTTTTTTGTATATATTATTGCGTTTTTGAAAATGACATGAAATTTTAAGTGGAAAACATGTAGCATACCCTATATTTTATATTCAGCTGTTTCGGTGTAATTTTTTTTAGACTTATAACGATAAACTAGATAAAATTGTAAACATTTTCAAAAATAAGAAATGTAATACCTCCAAATAAGAAAATCGAATCGTTGTGTCCTGAAATAAAAGAAATTAATAAAGTTATAGTCTATATTATGGCAGAAAAAACAGCCAATGAAAAATGTATACATTTACAGGTTAGTTTAAAAACTTCTTACGATAAAATGACGATATCAATTAATGTTTTGTATCCACTGTTATACAAAACGATCGGAAATCGAATAATTAAAAATACGTCGCAAATATTTTAGGTAAATCCACTGATAGAAATTATAATGAAATAAGAAAACGTTATATTCATATATATTACAGTGGCAATACTATATATATTCCGCTTAATACCGTATATTGACACCGACTAAATTCGAAAGAAAAATAAGATGTAGCTGCTGGAGTCTATGCATTTCCTCCAGGAGACAGAAAGACCACATAAATCAGACAGGATCCATTCAGATAAATTCAAAATCTTGATATAAATTATGTTGTTGTCATTGCGATTCGCACTGAATACGAAATATAGCCGTCTATTGCTTTAAAATCCCTAAGACCTTGTCGAATGGCGAACGGTCCATAAATCTCCTATATATGACTCGAAAAGAATTATAATGTGTTGTATTTCTGTGTGTGTGTTGATATGCAGGCACTACGTCTGCCAAATCGATAGAAGAAGATCCTGTACGTGAACGATTATATTAGTTTCGTTTCATTGCTATAAGTGGACCTGAAGTTCAATAAATACAAGGCGATTCTGAAATAAATGCGTCCCTTAAATGAAGTAACAGGAGACGTAAAAATAAATAAATTTTCACTTATAACAGTAGTGTCTAAATTATTTCTGGAATCTTTTTCGAGGTCAAACAGAAATATTTTGGAAACTATTTCCATTCGAAGACGAGCCATTTTTTTAAATTTTCGTAACCAAGAAAAACATTAACGGATTAATTTAACTACGTGTGATAATCAGCAGGAACACATCTCAATTGTGAATGAAATGAAAAATCAAACATAACATTGTTAAGACGAATTATAAGAAACAAAATTGCATGAATGTCTATTAATGCCCATACTGACGTTCATTCTTTACTAAGCGTTAGATAGACAAAAAAGAGGTTGGAAGGAATAGAGGTAACAAAGACTAAATTTTATTTGGGCAAAGGCTGCCTGTTTTCCGGAGACTGGGTGACAGGTGGAGGAAACATCGGGGTTGTATTTAAAATTTTTGTTGACCAATGATTGCCCATTTTCGTTGATCTAAGTCACAAAATTTCAATCTTTTTTTTGTGAGAATTGCAAAAATAAAATCTCTACAAAATGTACAAAACCTGACAACAATAACATTCGATTCACATAATTTGCATACATCATCATCTTCAGATGAGTCTTTAACGGAAACTGCTGCTCCTAGAGGCTTCAATAAGGTGCACATTTCTTAAGTAGAAAAGATAGAGAAAAGTGTTTTTCTATTCTAAAATAACATAGTGACACAAAAAAGTTGAAGCGACTTAAAAAGATCGTATCTAATGGTCGCTTGTGGCGCAGTCTGGGAAATACAGCAAGTCCATACAATTTAAATTTCCCTTCTCAAGAAACCTCCACCTACAAAATTTCATGAATTTAACTCAAAGTAGCTGAGAGTTATTAAAGAAAATGTACATCCTGTATATATTAAACAAAGCGATTCCAGACCTAAGCTCATAGGAAATTGTTTGCTTAAAATTGAACGTAGAATAACATACTGAAGTATGTACAATCATTTGCAATAATAATGACACTCCCTTAAAACAGTTTTTGAACTCCTGGAAGTACTGAGTAGAAATTTCATTAAATCTCTATCGATGAGTGAAACAACTAATAACTAATATAAAAAATGTGAAGTAGATTTCATTGCAAATACATCAGAAGTTCTCAAGAAATCGCAAAATTCATTTCAATGAGTGTCATTATTATTGCAAACGATAGTACATTACATACTCTTCTTGAAACACCCTGTATATATCTGTACTCTTCGAATATAGCTTTCATTGCGTATAACAAAATATCCAATACAAAAGGCTACAGTACCGTGACAATATTTGATCCTTTGATAATCCACCGGCTGCAATGTAACAGACGAGACCATTATCTAAATGAAGTAATCAAAAACAGAAAGGTCGAAGGCCGTCTCTCGCCCGCCGGCGATTATTCCGAATGTCCACGGGAAATAAAGGAGAAGCGGCCACATCGGGGCTGCCCATCGGAACCGACTGCAATGGGCCGATGCGTTAACGGTTAAGGTTCGGGAGGCCGCTGAAGTGTGCCCATTAAGCGGGATCGTAGATGGCCCTGCTCGCCCTCCGATCGCCCGCCACCGGATCCTCATTATCAGTTGTTCTACGCGTAAAACAGAATTGCCAATTGCTGTGTTTGGCTCCTATTGCCTTGTGCAGTGGCGGAGGTCGATGTATATTGTAAGAGGTATACAGGAAACTATTGGAATACGTCCGTTAAGATGTGAGCCCATTACAAATAAAGGACTAGACTAACACGTATCTAACAATTTGGTGCTAATTTGTTGACGTTTTCTTCGATTTTCAATTCGGTTTTTTTAATTTTTGACAGAATTTTATATAAATGTACAGGGTGATTCAGAACTAATCTAAAATAAAATTGGGGGACTCTTACAAATACAATTTTGTAAAAATATCAAAAAGGGCATTGGCTCGACTTGCAGGAAGCGACCTACATTGTCGTGGGTACTTAACCGCAGACCTCTCGCCCTGGGCGATGCCCCATTAAATTTACAAATGGTCGAGCCACTTAGGCCGAGCAGGAAGTAGGAGACCAGTTACATCTCACCTGCACTCGATTTATATGTGAACCTACATATGAAGGAACATCCAGTTCAATTGTCGGTCATCTCACCTATGGCATACTGATGAGGGCTAACAAGCCCGAAACCGGTCTATGTCTGGTGGAGTGGCCGACAAGGGTTCTTGGCTGTTCACACAGATACTGCAGGTGTAATTCAATGCCGGTCGGGGCATTAGCCCGCGGACTAGTTGTTTCCTGCAGTATCATTTAGAGATTCGTTGAATATGGTTGTGTGGTATACATTCTATAGAGTTACAAAGTTGATATCGAATCGGTACCATTTTCAAAATATCTAGTGTGTGGATGATGTATATCCTGAGTGAGGTATAGCTTATATAACCTGTTAAAAATTTTTATTAGTCTACATTTAAGGCACAAATGTTCTGCACTTTCTTTTTTATATAAGCTCTTGAATGATCAGATTGATTGCCGAGGCCTCCTAAGTCAATTAAACGTTGCTGTGGCTAGGTCATCGATCAGACGTTTAACATTCCTTAAAATCAATCAGAAACCACTCTGAAACTTGTCATATGCCACTTGTGCGGTACCTGAACCCAAAATTCTTTTGTACAATATTATTTAGGTTAGTCAAACTTACATTGCCATAAATAACCTATGCAAATGTCACGTGATTTTGGAATTGATAGGCTAGATCGTATTCATTAACGCACTGGTCCTCGAGTCTTATAGTATTTAGGAAGTTTTAATTAACTTTATTACGTTATTTGTAATAGTAAAAGTTCGACTTCTTATTGTCTTTGAATGAGGCATAGTAACTACCAAACTAGATTATTTGTCCTCAACATCTTTAACATTCATTTTACTAATTCGTCACGTTTTCAGGCACTCGAAATTCTAATAATTAGAATTAGAATTATAAAGATATTTCTATTAAGTTATAGACTTTACAATAATCCTTGCTTCTTTAAAAATGCCGTCAACTTTTTGAAGTTGCTTAAGGCAATATCATTCTTGGTAGATAATGTAGATTTTAGCATCGAATAAATCGACCATAATGATGATTTTAATGTCATTGCTTGCTCACAAAAATAGACGAGGTGTACGTTTTTTGAATATTTTGAAATCTGTTTCGACCATGTCACGAATAGGTTATATTGCTTCTCGTATAACTGTTTTGATTTTTCTGGCACCAAAACTAAAGTTACAGTCTCTGCAGCATTTATCTCCGGACGTGTATTCGGCATATCACTATTTTCAATTTCCATCATTTTTTCAACTAAACTTCTCAACCAAACTGCGCAAATTTTACAAAATTTGACAATTGTTAACTTTACTATTAAAAAAGTACACTGTTTACTTAGTTGCTATTGACGACGAGCGTTCGCTCGGCAGGCAATAAAGTGACACACATTTGACACTTCTCAATACACGTAAACTTTTCGTTGTCACTGTCAAGCAAGAAAACCTACATTAATTAGTGATTGTAGATAAAACAGCGTGTATTACCTTCTTTTGAACGTAACAATGAAGTCTATCTTTGACAGTCATTTTTCGTTAGACTGCAATGTAGAAAATTATTCCATAATTGTTTGATATTTGTATTTTTGATGCAGGTATGAGGGAAAAAAACAATACCTTGGCGGTAAGTGGCCTACGACGCCGCTGGCGATATCCTCCGTCCTTCCTGGCGGACAGGACTTCCTTGTGTATCCTGGACCCCCCTTATTGGGCCCCTCCCGATGATTCGGTACCGTTTAATGTCCGGTCGTTCGCACAGGACTCCTCAATGTCTATCCTTAAATAAATTGGAACCGTTTGCGGTCGACACGGTTTATTGAGAAATAGAAAGGAGTTTGGCCGGAGCTTGTTGGGCATATATTGACTGTAAAATTGTATTACATTCGGTCTGGGGTACGGATTAAATCGCGCTTTGTTCTTCGCCGTACCAAACAAATAAACACTGTTTGTTTTTTGCCGAAATGAATACTTAACAGTTGAAGGTTATAACAAAGATATCAATACAGCCACAACATCTTTAAAGCCGCTTGCTTTTTACTAAGATATTGATCAAAAACTTAACCAAGTCACATTGGCACATTCGAGGACAATTATACAGGCCGTCTTGCAAGTTGTTACAATAATTTTAGGAGGTGATAGAATACTTGTTTTTGAGTTGATTGAAACAAATATACTTATATACCAAGTGTTACAATATTTGTGACAATTCATTTTCTAATATTTTTTAATTTAACCGTGATTTTCTACAATTATTCAAGTGTAGAAGAAAACAAACCTTTTTATAACAAATATTTCTATACTTCTTTTATTAAGAATGAATGGATTAATTAAATTATCCAGAACTTCATAAACATGGGTTTTTCTACTTTGTAAAAGTGAAGTCAAATTTAAACGTAGATTTTATTTGGCTTTACTTAGGTTTTTCAGGTGTGTTCAATGTTGATCGGGACATCAGCATGCACAATAGTTGTTTCCTGAAATTCCGTGTTTGCAGTTTTGAATTGTTAATTCGGTGTGACAAGCCCTTTTAATCAAATCATCAATTATAGGACTGAGGTTTGTAAGATTAGTATCATCGGCAAAATGAGTGGTCAAAATAATGCCATGCTCCGAACAAGGTAAATCATTTACATAGATTAAAAAGGGAACAGGACCAAGAATTGATCCTTGTGGTATTCCAGCATCAATATCTAGATATGAGGATGTTGAGTTATTATGAATAACATACTGCTATATAAAAGTATATTAGGTCAATACTATGGGGTGTGAAACCATAGAAAGAAAGCTTGTCAATAAAGATTGAATGTAACACGCAGCAATTAGCTTAAATAACTTCACAATGAACTAAAAAACTGATAAACCTAATAGCTAAAATATTGTAGTCGACTAATCAACCCTCAGAGTGGCTAACTGCAAATAGTTATTTATGCAACAAGTCCAAAAAGTAAGTGTGAAATTGTCCAACTAGGCCGTCAGGCCGAGTAGGACAACACGTCGAGTGCAATAAGCACTTTTTGTACGAGTTGCATACAATATTTGTTCTACGTTCATGCAAAAACCAATAAATGTTATTTAGATGACACTAAATATAGTTCAATAAAGTTTCGTTTTTTGCATGAACGTGGAAAAAATATTTTATTACAAAAATTCCGCTTATTTTATATGAAAAAATATTTCTTTGACACCAAATTCACAGTGCACCCCATTAATTATGGAATACCCTGTATAAAAATCAACACGAAACAATATCAGAATCCGTACAATATCAATATATTCCCGACATACCTTCCTCTGGAGATAAAAAATTAATGGAAATGCGCCCTATCAATTTCCAACTTAAAGCGACGTCTCCGTTCCTCAGTATAAAACTCACATAAATTCAGGGATTACCGATTGACAGAGCATACAGAACTCACTTGATCCCATAAAATATCCAGTTGACAGAGGGAGAATAAGAATAGTCGATACTCATCCGGATTCTATATTTTTAAGCCCTTATTTGTATTTGAGATGTGTAGCCGCCGACTTAAGGTTGGCCTTTCCTTCGGAAAATCTACCGAGAATGTAAATATGTCTGACTTGAGTTTTACTAACCGGAAAAGGATGGGTTATGTGAAACTGAGATGCCAAGAATTGTGTAGAAGCCTTCACTGATTCTTTGATCGGAATAGTATAACACATAAACGACCGTAAAATATACAGGGTGTCCCGGGACTTGATACAAATTATTCACTATTAAGATATCAAAATAATGTGAGTACTTCGTACGGGCCTTCGCTATTAAGTTGGAGGCCTCTAAAGATGAAAATTGAAATCTCATACAGGATGTGTTTGTTCTGAATTGACAAATTTTAGGAACCTTTAAGACATTTGAAAAATAATTACACTTGTTTAAATATTAAAATAAAAATTATTGTTACTTAATTTTTATGCTAAAATTTAACCACTTTGTTTTTGTATGACATAACAACATTGTGCACCTACAAATTTATATATAAAAAATTCCGCAACATCCTGTATGTTTCCTCTACCTCTTTTCTTACTTCTTTTATATTTGATTTATAAAATTCGTTATTCTTAAATAAAAACTGCCGTTTAAACTCTTCTCTTATTTGATCAAGCTCTAAGTAGGACAAGAAATAGTTACTTCAAATGAAAGTGCAAAAATCTATTATTTATAGCACGAACTAAGCCAGTGTATTTAAAAGTCTCTTAACTGAAATAAATACATTTTTTATACGTGCTTTACTCCGTTTTAACTCCAATCGTGCAAATTCTCCTAAAAATGTTCAGTTTTGTCACTTTGACGACCGCACCTTCCAAGCAATGTCACTGCTATTACTGGCATAGTGTCTACCATAATATATTGAGGATTCAGAATTCTTCCTAATTTTTTTTAATAGAAATTGAAGTTTAAGCAGTAACAGATAATATGGAACAGAATTGTACTACAAATTTTAAAAATTTGCATAGTATAATGCACGTTCTATCAGAATGTATATAGGGCCTTCAATCAATGGTAAAGCAAAATTTCATTTTTTTATCAATTATTGTATTCAGTGCTACATTACGATTCCAAATAGCATGTCTTTGTATATTTGTAAGTATTAATAATATTGTGTGAAACTAACTACTTTAAAGCTAAAGCCCCAACATTTGCTCTTACAATTTACGTGATGTAGAATGTTATTAAAACCATTTATAAAATTTTGCTATCTGCCTTCACTACATAAAATTACCTGTTTTATTCTGAAAGCATAATAAACAAAAGTAATAAATACGAATTTTTTAAAAATGTTTGAGGAGAAATGGAATAGTAACGAAAAATTATTAAATTAATTTAAAAAAATTAACAAATTTTAAATATAATTATTCATTACATTTACTTCTTATTTTTTTAATTAAAACAAGTAGCTTAATGTGAAATCAGACGATATAATTTTATAAATACTTCAAGTAAAACTATCTATTTGGTACTTATCCAACAGCATTGCCGCGTTGTTGTCACGAGCGAATCTCTGTTGTAAACAAAGGAATAAGTTACGTGTAACAATACTGTAAGTTCACCACATCATCACAAATAATGATAGCACCTACACAGCATTTACACTGTGTATCTATGACCATAAATGCCACAAAAATACAAGAAACAATCGCCTGTTTACACACCAACACCGTAACCTGCGCCGGTGTCCACGGAAACAAAACGCGCTGAATAGCATGTAAAATTACATCAATGACGCTTTTTCGGCCACGTAGTTTTGTTTACATTCTATGGCAATTTATTAATATTTTAATTATTATGTGATTATTGCCACCAGATACATGTTCTGACCTTTCAGTATGTCTGAAAGACTACCCTGTAGTATAAACCATTGCAAGAAAGAGCAGTATAACATTGCAATATGTTCGTTATGGCGTATTTTAACATTCCTTGAAAAGTTCTCCTACGTTTGAAGTATCATATAAATACATGCGTAATGTATGTACAATATTACTGGTGGCGTAAGTTTCTAGTATATATCAACAAACCCGAGCATTATTTCTTCCTTTCCGACAAAAGCCGTCGTTTCGCAACGGCTTATTGCGAGAAGGCGCGAGTGAATGGGTGCGCGAAAATAATATCCTTTGGAATATTCGAAGTATCATTATTCTTTCTTTGATAAACGTCACTGGCGATGTTCAACTCGCACTTTTAATTTGACTAATGGATCCCAAGATTGGTGATTACTCTTCAATTCGTATACGTTCAGCCGGGACAAAAACGCCGAACACTGAAAAACTGTAAAAGATGAGCCGGCTGTCGGGTCGGGTTTCGCGAAGCCATTTTTACACAGCAAATTGTTTCCTCTCCGTTCGACCAAAACCGATGGATTGAGTACTGATGAAAAGGCACAATGGCAAATTATGCGATTAAAGTAGTAAGAACGATTTTTATAAACATAGTAATGCATTTCTAAAATATACAAAGTAATCCCCAATAAAATGCAAAAAGTATGGGGCGAGATTCTACATATCAACAAGTAAGCAACCAGAATCAGAAAATCACAGAAACAAACATAGTTTAGTAACATAGGCAGTAGGCACACAATAAAATATTGGATAACGATATTCCTCTGTATTTTTGCCCACTGAAACCGAGTTAGCTTTTAACCTCGGGACGTCAAACATTTTCTCTAGAGCCAAAAGACTTTGACAAATCGATGAAATTGTAGAATTAACTATTAAATATCATCGATCCAGTGAAATGTATGATTCTCTGACCTTTTCGTAGTAACTTTATAACACGGAACACTTTACGAGCTACTTCTGTGGACAAATAACCCCCTAATATCCTCTCATACAGGCCATATAGTTCATAGGGGAGTCTAAGGTAGGCCCCTAATAACCACACTCTGCACCAGGAGGCAGAAGATACCACATATCGACACAAAATACCACTGCATCCTTTTGGATTTGCCGGAGACTCTTTGTGAAAATGTGGAGGCTTATCGGTCAGTGGTCGCGCGGTTTAAGGTGTCAGTTATTGAATCGAGGTGACTAGATCGCTGTGGGTTCGACCCCCGCAGCCGGTAGACCGTATATAAGCTATATTCGTGGAGAGATTGGCACCCTCTCTGCGGGTATGGTAGGGTGGAAGAATGTTGGCTTGGGTCAATGTGAAAGATTGATACCGGTTGACACTTGACTACCTCCCTAATTAATGAGGTTTTCCAGGTTTCCCTCATTCCTGCACTGAATGGTGGTTAGGGCCTACCAACGTAAGTCGTTCCTGGGCGCAAATGCGGCCTGCTTAATAATAATATGCCGCCCCCTCTCCCGCACAAGTCTTCGACTTCTGGGCTAATCCTCGTGATTAGAATGAGGGGTAGAGATATTATTATTATTAATCGAAAAGGTACGTTGTGACTTCACACTGCAGTAGTTAAGCCCTCTTACGCTTACGCTGCTGTGGTAGTAAGAACGATAGTAACCTACAGAACTGCATCCCACCATTACTCATGCCTCTTACTTATGGGGCCTGAACCAGAATGGTATCTTGCAAGGTCTATTGATGAGTGGATCAAAAAACGTTCAATGGAGATTGGTCTGATGGATCCGATCTGCGTCAGGCCAGGCTTCTTATAGAGGACAAACCGAAATTTTATTATGCTCAACAGAAGCATCAGGATTTTTACCTAATAGGCCACAGATATCTCAACAACAACATAGGATTGACTTAAGTAATGTCGTGAGGTGTAGACTTTGTGGCAATGCAGATGAAGATTCAATTCACATCCTTTTCAACAGTGTCTGTGTAGAAAGATACAAATATCTTGGGGCGGCTTTTCTATCTCCTCAAGACCTTAGAGAGATTCAAGCAAACATGGTGATAGCTTTTGCGAGCAGCACGGCCTTATTTTGAACTCTCCCTTATAATTTCCAATGATCCAATGAGATTTCAATGGTCACTATCAAAGTTGGAAGTTCCTGCATATCTAAACGAACTAAACCCTTCAACTTTTTCAGGGAGGCAAATCCGTCGCAACCTGAGACCGTACGCTAAGGGGGCTGCCACTCGGGATTCCTCGCACGATCCGCGGGCTATCAATGCTCGGTATCTATCTATAAAAGTTACGTTCGGCGTTAGCGCGCCGTCTTCCGCAATCGCCGGCAGCCATCTCTCCCCGTGAGTTACTGCATCCAGCGCTCGGTCACATATCCGCAATTTTTCCGTCCGCGCCGTCACATGTCGTAATGTTCAGCAATTTGTAGCCGGGCTCTTCAGTGCAATAAAGATATTACCGGGCGCGCCGTAAGAATAACACATTCGGAATTGCACGTTACATCTATAATGCGCCCGGCGCGATGGCAATGATTTTATTGTTAGCATATGTGGTGCGATGTCGCCGCAGCAGCAGCCCTGACGTATTCCGCTGGCGTGACGCCGAGGAAATTTGCAGCGATGTATCGCTTTATTATCGCGTCGTACGGGCCAGCGCAACTTGATCTTAAAATTGGAAATGTTTAAGGAATCGGAAATGTAACCCTTGATCTTTGATATATAGGGCGGTATGTAAACTTTAAAATGAAACAAATGCTCTGTCGCGACTGCTGGGAGCCAGAGTAGTCTTATGACAACATGGTATTTTCATAAGGCTATTGATGTAGATGTGATCCAACGTAAAAACTAAGTTTTCCAAGGTAGAAACGGCAAATTATTATATAGTTGTCAAGGACAAAACAGAGAACATTTTGCAACAATTCACGTTTTCTTTTCATCACGCCCAGGGCGAACTTATAATGGACCGGATGGACCCTAGAGAGCTTTTCAAAAAAACATCAAATAGGGAATATTTGCCTATCAGTTTGTTTACTTAACCTAATATACTTTCTTAATAAACTGACCGGCAAAAAAAAACCGGCTACTAAAAACTAACCCCAATTTTAAAGTTGGCTTCCTCGCGAACCGCTCATTTGATCTTGATGATCTTTTCTTTGAATTGTACATTGATTTCTCAGGAACGGATGCTATGCCGGAAATTTTTATTCGAAATTTAATTTGAGCATATACGGGGCGCAATAAAAAGTCGAAGTTTGTTACAACCTGTGGGGTGCAGCAGCTACAGTCGCTGTTGCTAACTGTACTCACACTGTAGCTTCATCTTTTGTGAGCATTTTGTTTTTTTAATCACGACATTCTCTGCTTTTATGAGACATACACTGTTTTAAAACGAACGCCTTGGAAAAAGGCTTAGCAGACTGAAATTTCTACGTGTAAATAATCAAGGCGGCATAGGTGGAAACGGATTGATTGTTTGAAATATGACAATGAAGAGTTTGTCAACGGTTGTCTCCAAATTTCACTTCAGGAAGAATTTGATGCAATTTCACAAGGATTTGTTACAAACCTGATTGATTCGATGCCACGTCGATTGAATTAAGCCATTTTGAAGCGAGGAGGCCACACTAGATATTAGTTCCTTAAAATTTGTTTATCTTTTTTTTTAATTTCAATTGTTTTCACATTAATCTACGTTTATACGTTTATTTGATTAGTTTTGAGTTTTTTCCGAGACGTTTGTTTTAAAACAGTGTATCTCCAACAAAAACAGAGATAATGTCGTCATTAAAAAACAATTTTGAATAAAAATTTCCGACATAGCATTTGTTCGTGAGAAATCAATGTACAATTTAAAAAAAAATCATCAAAATCAAAAGAGCGGTTCGCGAGGAAGCCAACTTTAAAATTGGGGTTAGTTTTCAGTGGCCGGTTTTTTTTTGCCGGTGAGTGTATAATAGAATCATCGTTTTAATACAGTATAACCATTGATCTTGATATAATATAAATAATCCCTACTCACAATTAAATTGTATATAATAATTCTTTTCCTGATTTTGTTTTTAACAATCTAACCTAACCCCACTAATATTTTGAAGTTGTCAACCCCGTCAAGCCCCCGTTATAATGGTAGTGCTTGAGGGTAAAGGGGAGGACATCCAAGGGTGTCAAACTTTGGATTAAAAGAACATGCTACGGTACAGCTCAGAGCTTCTCTAAGCTGCCCATTGCCCAAGCTGTTGAAAATAATGCAATGATAGACTTCGTGGAGTGTTGTTGATATGTCAGTAAAGGTGTGCAGAAGGAATTGTTTTGTAAATTTTGAGGGTAGGTGGTGGAAGTATACAAAATGTTTGATAAAAAAGGCTACAAACTTTGAAACATAGAAAAGGTATGAGAGCGAAGGAGGACCCGAAAATGTGTCATTTTGGTTTCAATGCTACAAATTGTTTGTTGTCAATACCGGTTATGCATCCTTAAAAGACTACAATATAACGCATACTCATGGGAAAATGAAAGAACATGAAGTGGGTTCATACACGTTCACGTTCATCAAATCTTAATGCCAATAAAAGACTTACCATTTGTTGAGTAAATGATAGGTTATAAGATTGACTCAAAATTATAATCCTAAAAATGTTAGCCTATTTCTGTGGCAAATGAAAATATATCTCAAGAAGTTTGTGATGCAAGACAAAAACTCTTATCGTACATATCATAAATCGTCGATAAACGTGAACTAAAAATTACTCTAATAAAATCGATGAGTTTCCTTCTAATAAGTATTTTGCTGAAACACATGATGCATTTTTCCTTTATTGAGCTTAAAGCCAGGAACAATAGTCGCTCGACTGTACGTATTATAAGCAGCGATTTCCAAATCGTCACCATCCATCTCATGAAATGTCCGCCACAATTTATCAAAGGCTCTATGTGCCCTCGATGGATTTTGAGGAAGAAGTCTTAAATCATGTCGAAGAAGAGTATTGGACAAGTTCTCGAGCAATTACTACCAGGATGTGTGCTTCCCACTCCACCTTCTGGGATGTTTTGCACTCCTACCGTCTGCAACGAGTAGTACAAGATCTCTGGCTTGCAAACTACAAACCGAGGATGCAATTTTGTCACTGGTCTTTGCAACATCCTGTGGAAGCGCTAAATTTTGCATCTAATGTTCTATTTATCAACGAAGCCTGCTTTACAAGGGCTAATCATTTCAATAGTCTCAACTGCCACATTTGGAGTGACCATAATCCATAAGCCTCCAGAAGACATCAGTATCATTTTTCAGTTAACTTCTGAGATGGTGTTGTCGAAAACAATCAGAGCGGACCGTATATGTTACCTCCTCGCTTAGATGGCAACATTTACTTAAATTTTATAAAATGTGTTACGTGACCTGTTGGAAGATTTGACCACAATTCCCAGAATGTGGTTACACATTGACGGAACACCTGAACATTGTAAGCTTGAAGTAAACAATCGCTTAAACGTGGAATCTGGATCTATGAAGAGGGCAAGCATCTAGGTTCCATTGAACCTCTTCTACCTCCTCCCATTAGAAGATCAATCCATCTAAGACTGTTAAAGAAAAAAATGTGGTGACGTTGCTTAGGGGGATCTTTCTAATGTAGACCGTAGAAGTCCATTGTTCTCTCAACACGTCTTCCTGACGAGACCGCAGTGCATGAAATATTCTCTCGTGTTCTTATTTGCAATTCCTTCGAAGAGATATTTCGTACTTCCTCATACAGTAAGTGTTGTCTTAGTCAATAGGATCCTGAATACCCGTCAGGCGAAGATTTGTCCTAGACATGATCAGCTACTCTTTGGCGATATCCTTGCAGGAATACTCTAGGACAGGTAAATTGACAGCTATTTGCTTCATCCCACCGTTTCCTAGACTCTTTGTGGGTGTTTACCTAGATAATTTCAACAAATGCTGACAACGAAAGTATGCTGCAGGAACCAGGTCCTAAATTATTCAGACCCGATGCACTCCTGGCTAGTCTGTTAGTTTCTTTATTGCTATTGCAGTTAAATGAGTAAATCAATAAAATATGTGTCCCCTGCAAAAATTAACATCTTCAGGTGTATTTCGTTGCCTCTACTGTATCTATAGGTTAGATATCTTCTAAATAGGCTACAGTAGATTTACTAATTATTTAATAAATTAACCTCAGACATTATTTTTCTTTTGGTCCTGAGAATTAACCTCATCATCCTCTTTTAGAGCGAGTGCAAAACGGCGAGTTTTTCCCTTCAAAGCACCGTCCCAATTGCATATTCAAATTACCCATAAAAAAGCGACCGAAAACAGATACGCAGCATCGCGAAACGACCAAATCGGGCCCACCAAAAACACAAATTGAAAACAATTAGCGGATTTCCAATTCAAACGGCCGGGGCTATTGGCAAAATCAAAAGGCTCAATAACAGATCCAGAGCGTACGGTGATGCACAGCCGACCAGATCGAGGGGTGACCGGATCAGAACGGCGTCCCCGATGACGAACCAGGCGTTCGATCGCGGACTCGCACATGCGAGCTTTTACCGCAAAACCGATGTTCGGTTAATATGTTTAACACCTAACGTGGCGTTATTTGCACACCGAAACGGGAGTGCAAATGAGAAGGGCGGCCGGAGGTTGGCAATACTGATAGATGTGTCTACATTGGTCATACCTGCAATTGATATTGCGGCGAGGGGATTTTCCCGGCGAAAATGTGCGGGGGATCCCCGGCCGAGGCGGAATTGGGTTTGTAATGGTTCGGTGTTTGATGTCGGATTAGTCCTCGGTGCGTTCGGTATTTGGTTGCAATAGTCATAATTAGAGAGTGACGTTTGAGTGCGAGGTCAGCGGCGTCACTAAGAAATTTAAACATTATCTAATCTAAATATTATCATAATCTAATATGTTTTACGCAGTTTATAACTAATACTATTGATCAAGAAGGGCAGGTGGATGTGGTTTACACGGACTCTTCGAAGACATTTGATCGTAGTGACCATAAGATTCTGCTACCGAAACAGGAACGATATGGTTTTTTCGTGCTTAGTTGAATTAATAACTTCTTATCGTTTGCAATATGTTCTAAACCACATCTTTTCACTACTACGTCAGGAGTTCCACAAGGTTCCAATGTTGGCCCGCTTCTTTTCTCTATTTTTATTAACGATTTAAACTCTACGTGTCAAAAATTATTTTTCGCCGATGATTTAAAAATATATACACCTACTACATCCAGAGCCGGCCGTGTGAGTTTGCAGACTAATATTAATGAAATAGCTCTGTGGTAGAGATTGAACCATCTCATCCTGAACATTTCTAGATGTAAAACTAACATTTTCTCGCAAAATTAACAATATTGCCTTTAATTACCAAATTGGTTCGGATGTTTTAACTCGTGTAAGAGAAATTCAAGATTTGGGAGTGCTTTTCGATACTAAGCTTTGTTTTATGCCACATATAGAATTAACTGTTTCATCGCCTATGAGAATGTTGGGGTTCGTTTTCAGATTGGGTCAAAAATGTCAAGATATTAATGTTCTTAATAAACTTTATTTTACTCATGTTCGATCTAAATTAGAATATTGTTCTTTGGTATGGAACCCTTTTTATAAGTGCCCTATTAATATGATTGACGCTACACAAAGGAAATTTTTAAAATTTCTATGATTTCGACTTGATGGTACGTACCCGTCTAGAGGCTACAATTACAACCAACTGTTACGCAGATTTAATTAATATTAATTCACTTTATTTTAGAAGATAATTTTACAGTGTTAAATTTTTTTATATGTTATTGCACAATATTGTTGATACGCCAAATATCCTGGGTCACCTTAACTTTCTTGTTCCAAGACTGAACAGTCGATTATTGAAGTTTATTAGTGTCCACAAGAACATTTTAAAATCTCCAGTTAACTTTATGTGCAGTAATTATAACCTTATATCTAACATTTATGAAATGTTTCACTGTAATATTTAATCATTATTTGTTGGTTTTAAAAATTGCAATGAACCATCTGTTATTTTGACAATCTTAGTTTATTAATCTTCAATACATTACGGTTTTAGTCATTATTTTTTATCAATTATTAATCAATGTGTGTTTGTTTCTTTTGCTTGTTCTGTCCTGTAATTGGAAATATTCTGTTGAAAAAATAAATCTATTATTATTATTATTATTCTATATCGAGAGGTGTGACACTCCTAAAATCAGGTGTACGTTTTGTGTGAAATCAAAAAAATCTGTAGAAATCAATGAAATCTATAAAATCATGCAAATCACTTAAAATCATATGAAATCTTGTGAGATCACCGAAATCTGCGAATTCAACAAAATCACGTACCAAAATCAATTGAGCCACTAGTTTCATTTGATATATTTGTCATCTGTCAGAAAAGTTATATATTTTCTACCGTAGCGCGCAAATATGGAACGTCTGGGCTATACCGACCTCGGGATCGGTTTCAGGAGCCAAAAATACATGGGGAACCATAGGTCAAAGCTCGGGCACAGAACTCTTTTTTTGTGTGGCTGTGTATTTAAAGAAATGAAAAATTTGAGAGGCTGTATACATTTGCAAGATTTAAATGGCGATTTTAACAGATCAGTAAAGAATAAATTATTTTTTGATATAAACAAATGTAAACAAATGACATACATTACAAAAGAAACATGTCAACGTTGTGTACAGCATAGATAGAGTACATCTGCAGACGGTGGAACAGACTGGGTGTACTGTTTAATGCTAAATTATCCTTCAATAAACATGTTATTGGTATTGTGAAACAAACAGTACAAAATTTAGGATTTATTATAAGAAATTCGCAAAATTTTGTATCTATGAAAACTTTAATATCAATTGTCATGTCATGTCAAAACTAGAATATTACTAGTAGTATGGAATCCGTATTATGCCAAATACATTCAACTAAATTAAAACGTATCAAAAAACGAAAATGTTCAAGTTATCCAACATTGTTTGCTTGTGAAGACCATTTTAATAAATAATAAATAAAAGTACTATACAGGGTGTAACTTTGAAGGGGTCCGGTTTGGAGGGGGTAGTCCGTGTTCCCTAGATTGCTAATCTGAAATTAGTTTTTTAAAATCAAATAAATAGCCGAGTTATAATTAATTTTGTAAACTGCACCCAAATTGCTATACACGCCGTCTCTGTACAGCGTCCGAGTTTCACTGCAGAACCATGTTTACAGTGTTGCCGAAGCAGATGTTTTATAATGAATTCAGTACATACGTAGCTTTGATAGTGTGCGCATAGTGACATAGTTTGACATAATTGTGAGGCTGTGAAATGTTAAAGAGAGGATTTTTTTAGTGAGGTAATGTGAATGCAGAAGACTAGTCTAGATATCCAAATCTACAGCTTCCAATTTATTGTGATGAGATTTCGGCGATGCAAGTCACTAGAAATAACATAACACCAATTCAATGTAAATACCTATGTTTAACATATTTTTGCATGTACGAGTATACACAGTTGATCTTAATCAACTGCCAATGATACAAGTTCCGCCGTCTAGATGTTAAGTAACGGAGATACAACAAAGAAAAACTGCAATGAATAATCTTTTAAATAAATATGTTTTTTATAAAATTGCGACAGTTATTATACTTTTCTGTCAATTCTGATGAGTATGGATCCTAAAACCATTTTCAAGTGTTGTAAAAAAGTAGGTAATGTGAAAGTACGTAAAAAATACTATTTTTTACTGATCTATTAACTAATTATTATTATTAAATAATAGTATTGGTAGGTGGATTTTAATACGTTACCTACTAACGCATAAGAAAATGTCTATAAGATTAGTTCAACATTTAAGAGATTATGGAAGTTAAGAACGCCAATACTCTAATGTTGAGTAAAAACAAACTCAGAAAGTAATAAACTTGAACCAAATATTTTAAATGTCGTAGAAGAAGACTCTAAGTAAAAAGGATTAAGTATGTATTTATTTGTTATTGAGTTTTCTGTTTGTTGACTTGTTTCTGTTTTATGATGTGTTATCCGTAAAAGAATACATTTTATTTTATTTTTTGTTTATATGGAATAATAAAGCGGACACCCACTACAAACAAATGTATGTGTCAAAAAGCAGTGCCTCACGAGTGGCGTGGGCCTTCTTTTCCCATCTTCCACTTCAATAATTAAATATGGCAACAATGCTGGTGACGCTGCAACTAGATATGCGCAGCGCTTGTCTGCTCAGTGGCGTACTATGAAAATTGCGAAAAAAGGCAAAAAAAAAATCAGTTTTTGTGACAGAATTTAAGAAAACAAACTTATGATATGTGTTTGTAAAGGTCACGGGTACCCCCCCTCCAAACCGGACCCCCTTCAAAGTTACACCCTGTATAAGAATTTTTTTAAATGTTTAAATAGTAGTAAATAGCAATACACAAATTAATACATTACTTTTATTTATTATTTTTTAAATTGAAACAAGTAGTTCAATATGAAATCGGATGGCATAACTTTATAAATTGCTCAAGTAAAACCCTCTATCTGGACGTAACCAACAGCATTGTAGACATAAATTTCACGAGGGGATATATGTATATTGTCAACAAAAAAATAAGTTACGTTTACAATACCGTAAGTTCACCACATGATAACTAATAATTATGGTAATGTTAAAAACGCAAAATACCTACTTGCTTTGACTCCCCATATATGTTGCATTAATGAAGTTGGGATTAGCATCAATGAAGTTCATAAGTATAAAATTAAATGAATCCACTTGTTGCAAATTAATAATAATCGTCCGATTGTGTTTACACAAAACCCGCTTCCATCGTCGTAGAATTTGCATAGCATTACCAATAGTATTTACACTATCCTTGACCCAAAAATGCAAAACACAACAAACGCCTGTTTAAATCAACACCGTAACATTTAAACATAAACCACGCTGAACGTCGTCTGACGTCACACCGTCAATATATTTGAAATATTACCCTGTAATACATTTCAAACCAATATAAAATTCATGCAACTTCCCCATTCAAATTACTTTTCTTACTTGCTTTTCTTAAAGTATCATTGCAAAATAAAACTATACAGGTTACTCGTTTTCTTTCCGTTTCTGGTAATATGTGAGATAGGTATCCACAGAACCACCATCCATATCGTAGGTTTTTATTACCTAGTTCGTGGAAAAACGAAACGCTGTGCGAATTACAATAATACAGCATATCTTCTACAAAATCGAAAATAAGAATACCTTAATAACGAGTAATTTGCAAGTCACCGACATGCGTGAACATCAATATGCATTTTTTTTCTGTATCGTGTCCCGTAATGTTATAATTCCCCAAGTTGTGCCTAACAGAGGCAAATTTAAATATATTAAATATTATCTCGAAACGACTCGATGGGTGTGAAAAAAATTCTCTTCATTCGCACGGCTAGTGGAACTTGTCAGTGCAATAATTACAGTCCACTGAATGAAGTGCGCGTCGAATAAAATTTCAGACAATTCCAGATAACAGAGTATATACAGGGTGATTCTAAACCTATACATATAAATTTAACTGCGTTTTCTATACCTCAAAATAAGAAGAAAAGTCTACATAAACAAACTGTGGGAACCTATTGGAATACATACTATCTATACTCAAGACGGTCACTCAAAGAAGCCAAATCTAATTATTATGCAAATTCCATTTTATCCTCTGACAACAGGAGTAAAACTATTTGGAGCATAGTTAATCGTGAAATCTCTCCTGCTTCTAATTCTGTGACTTCTGTACTATCACCTTTGGATTTTAACATTTTTTTTACCTCTGTATCTGAAGCTATTGTTAACACAATTTGCACATCTAATGTATTTCCCAGTCATTTCTTAACCAATGTGTCTAGCCCAACCAATTCTTTTTATATGCCGCCTATTTTAGAATCTGACGTTAGGGAAGCGATCTTAAAACTAAAAACTCTAGTTGTTTGGATTTTTACGAACTCAATAGTCATGTTATTAAGGCTTCCGTTGATCATCTTGCTATGCCCCTTTCAGTTCTTTTTAACAAATGTCTTATAGAAGGTTGTTGGCCCAAAGACTTGAAAATAAGTAAAATCATTCCCATATTTAAGAAAGGAGATGTAGATTTACCGGACAATTACAGACCGATTGCAATTGGACCGATCATCTGAAAAATTTTTGAAATTATAATCAAGGACAGACTTACTGCTTATTTGGATACCAGAAACATAATTTCTATGTCACAGTTTGGTTTTCGTAGAGGTGTCTCTACAGTCAAGGCATTATTAGAGTTACTGGACAATATAGTTGAGGGTTTAGAGGAAGGAGTACCTACTCACGCAGTACTCTGTGACTTGACAAAAGCGTTTGATTGCGTTAATACAGAGATTCTTCTTTTGAAATTGGAACATTATGGCATACGGGGGATTGTCAAAAATTTATTTCGATCATACCTATTTAATCGGTCTCAGTTTGTTAGTTTCAATGGAAACGTGTCTGGTTTGAAGGATATATCCTCTGGTGTCCCACAAGGATCTGTCTTGGGACCTTTACTGTTTCTGTTGTATATCAATGACCTTCCTTCATCATTAGGTAATATCAAGTGCGTACTTTTTGCAGATGATACAACGCTGTTCACCAAAAGTGATCCGGCTTTGATTCAGGAAGGTCTTGATAGGGCTAAAATATGGTTTGATGCAAATAAACTAAAACTTAATGAATCGAAAACTAAAAATATAATGTTTAGTTCTGATCGCTGGGTGGATAAATCGGAGCCAGTGCGCTTGCTCGGTGTGTGTCTTGATACTGGTCTGAGTTGGAAGGCGCATATTGACACTCTCTCTGCAAAACTTTCTACACAGATTTTCGTTATGCGTCAACTGAGAACATGCTTAGATAACAATGCCATGAGAGTCATCTACTTTGCCTTGGTGCACAGCGTGCTGTCGTATGCCATTGTACTTTGGGGCAATGCATCGACAGCACTAAAAATTTTTCATTTGCAGAAGGCAGCAGTCAGAATTATAGACTCTGCTCCATATGGAACGCATTGCAGACCACTTTAAGAAGTACAAGATTTTACCCATGCCATGTATATTTATATTGGAAAGCCTACTTATTATACATAAAAATGTGAATAACATATCTTCACATGAGGATAGGCATAATTATAATACCAGGCGGCGGTGGAATCTTGTACCTACCTTTTCTAGACTTAGGATGACTCAACTTAATAAAATTGACATCCATCTATACAATAAATTTATAAATTATCATAGCCATATTGATGTGAAAGTAATGACTTACAACTCCTTTCATAGGTTGGCTAAACATTTTTTTATTAATCACTGTTTTTATAGTATAGATGAGTATTTTCAAGTCACATAAGTATTATTTATATGTTTGCTGTTTGTCATTAATTCTGTTGTTTGTGTTTTATTATACAAATTTATTTATTATTTTATTTCTTGACTGCCAGTTTTAACTGGTGACTATATATATTTTTTAATGAATTATTGTATTGACATAAATATTATTATTTATATGTTGGTCGTGTCATGAATTCTGTTGTTTGTTTTATTTTACAAATTTATTTATTATTTTACTTTTTGATTGCCATATTTAAATTGGTGACTACATTTTTCTTTTCTAGTGAATTATTGTATTATGACATAAATGTACTGAAGTATGTATTGTCAATAAAGGCTATATACATATATATATAAAAAAACTCAAAATAAGACAAAAAGTCTACATAAACAAGTTGTGGGAACCTATTGGAATAGATACTATCTATAAATTTCGAATAAGTGTAAATGTAAATATTCGAATAATATAACTATTCGAATAATTCAACTATTTGTATAATTTATCTATTCAAATAATTCAACTATTCGAATAATTACTTTAGAAGTGAAATAATGAAGCGAAGAATATATTTCTAAAATTGGGAAAAACATATACCCCAGCAACGTTTATTCAATTCCGAAATAGCTTTTTCGAAAGCTCTTAATGTAGTTACTGCTAAACGTTCTTGTATAAAGGTGGGAAATGTACAGAAATTTGTCTTTTATCATAAAATTTATAAAAGTGTATTGTGTATTGTATAAAAGTAAATTTAAATAAAAACGTTTTTCATAACAAAATTACATTACAAATTAAAGTTTTTTTATCGTGCCTAATTCCTGATATGTATATATCTACATATACATATATTTTATTAAACTGATATGTATATATATACATAATAATAATAATAATATCTCTACCTCTCATTCTAATCACGAGGATTAGCCCAGAAGTCAAAGACTTGTAGGGGGGAGGAGGCGGCATATTATTATTAAGCGCAGGCCTTAAAATTATAATTTTCTGTTTCATTAAATATGTAGACAAATTTTTTGAAAATACCAATAATTTCAAAACTCTCGTAGAATATGTTAGAACTTGAATATTTGACTATACATATCTAATTTCGATTATTTGAATAATTTAAATATAATTCGACAAATTCGAATAATTCAAATATTCGAATACATATTGAAATAACTATTCGAATACGAAAATTTAAAAAAGTCTCAGCCCTAATATAAATATGTATCCCAAAACGTTCGACATATAGCGTGTAAAAGGTTCTTGATGAAATTTGGCACAATACCACAATTTTTTATGCCCTGTTTGAAAATGCCCAGAAATGAATACAGTTTGTCCAGGGGCGGGTAAAACACGCCTCAAAAATACCCAAACATTTTTGTGAATATTATTTTAATAATTTCATAGCAAAAATGAAAACTGAGGATTTTTACATACAAATTTTGTAAATTTCCGAAACTAAAAATATTTTACTACAATTTTTTCCACTATCGCCTCATATAATTCCTTTAAATTTATTATTATCGTCTACCCATTAAGCATTTCTCAAAAGCTGCTCAAATTTTGACAAATAAAAATTATAGCTGAATTGAAATTTTGCAAATGTTTTCGAAAAATATGAACGAGCATTCAATTTTACCAAGAAAAAGCCGTCTTTTGCCTGAAGTCGATATCACGTTTACAAGAAACACCGAAAATAATGTTTAGATGTCAAATCACAATTTCTAAACAGTGTGTTATAATTAAATTAAATAGTTCAAAAACTCAGTCAAAAATATTTTTCATTTAAAATGGAAATAAATAGAAAAAAAAAATAACAAAAATCATATTCAGTGAGTTTTTAGATATCAATAAAAAGATTTTATAAACTTTAAACCTACCACATTCTGCGACTGCTGTATGACAACTATATTATGGTAGGCCGGGTATATTTCTAAATAAATTCACTTTTTTAAGAAATAATTTTTCTAAATAATTGTAAAATGTAAAAATTCTAATTACTTGTTCTTACATTTCCTGACGACTGGGACTAATACACTTAAAAATATAGCTAAAAAGTACACAAAGTAATAAAAAAAACGGTATTCTTCTATATAGGGTGGTCAGCGTAAAAGACTATAAGTAGATACAACATATTCTTGAACTTTTTTATTTTACTCTTTCAGTGGCATACAAATATACGGAGTCCCATTTAAAAAAAAATTAATGGTCTTTGTAATGTTTGCAAATATATATACAAAAAAAATATTTAAAAGTCCGTACAACATTCATTCTTACATCTATTTTATATCTCCAAAAAGCAGGGAAAATGTTGCTTGACTAACCTACTTATTATAATAGACATTTAAATTAAATTGGCATATTCAGTAACTTTATAATTAAAATTCATAGTAAAAGCAGTAGGTAAATATCACAACTGACAAACACATTGTAACTTAATATACGAGTATATTACATTCTTATGAATTAATAAAGAAAAATATTAACTTTAAATGAACAATACAATTTTTAGATTGATTGAACTTTGAGTAATATACCTGTAATTATGATTGTTTGTCAATCTTAAATATAAGACTATAAGGATATTTCTAGACAACAGAAAACCCAGATATTATTTCAAATGATCAAAGAATTTTTGCAAAAATCGTTTTTTATAATTATTTTGTTATAAAATTTTTTCATAATCAAATTTAAAGTTACGCGAATATTTTTTTTGTATTTAACAGTGACAAAGATTACTCACTTATGCAAATCTAAAGCCGATTTTTTAATTTGTACTGATTTAACCAATTTTAATGTGCCTAACGTTATTGTACTAAAGCTTTTTCATTATGTGTTTAAATATCAACATTTTTATTATTTTATATCTATTTTTTAAGTGTCAATATTCAGATCCTCATCTTGGCATAAATGAGACGCGAATTTTTGTCGCTGAAAGCTCGACGACGCGCCCGCCCGCCTACAAATTAATAATAAATATTAATTATACGTTATCCGAGCCGAAATCAATGATTCCAGAGAAAGATCAGTCGGCTGGCATGAGCATACAGGAGGAGCGCTTACATTCATATCTGTAAAATCTCTATTCGTATCCCTTATTACCATTCAAATTATTTCCTTCGAGATTTACAAGACACATTCGCTCGGAAAATAAGCCACCATGACTTCAAAGCTCCTTCCTTTTAATTGAATATGGCATATCTATAGACGGAGCCGTTCCTTTCAGATAAAACGAGTAATCGCGTCTGATCTGCGTTTAAAGACAAATTAATTAATAGAGCAGGCACACAGATGTACCTTGTCTCTTGCTAATAACCCCGGAAAAATCGCGGGAGTGCATCTGCAGATGGAAAAAGTTTACTGGAATTTAGAAACTATCCCGAAATGAAAAAGAAAGGGTAAAAGGTACTACATTTGCAAAAATTAATAATAAAAATATTGCGGAAATAATATTTAACGTAATTGTTTTTTTGACGAATTGATTGACATAAATCTAAAAAAATATATTATATGTTAGTTGCTATGTAAATTTACATCTATATTGCAGACTATGTAAAATTTACTTGATTTATTTACATTTAAATAGTACTTAAGGTTGCCGTATTTCTCGGCGTAAAATGACCAAATTTTTGGTGTTTTTTAGGTACTGAAATCTCGAAAAATAAAACACGTAGAGAAAAAGTAATATCAAAAATAAAATTATTGATGTTTTGTTTATACACTTTTACTATTTAAACTCTCCTCAAATAATATAATAACTTTTAAAATGCATTTGTATGACACATTATTTCGCTATTCTAACCCCACATTTTAACAATTATATTTACATACTTATCAACAAACGTGAACAATCTTATATGGAGAACTATGTAAGCTTATGTTATAACAATGTTTACATCTATAGTTGAATTTAAAAAAAAACATGTATTTTGAAAGATTTCAGTACCTAAAATTTTGTTGGATAGATCGTTTTCTGACGTTATATATTGATTTTACTTCGGTACCTTTGAATATTTGCAGGTGACATGAAATAACATTCTTGTTATTTACTAAACTCTATATTATTCAGTTCTTAAATGTCTAAAATTACTTGTTTGTATAAAACACTATTTCAAGAATACGGCGCCCTTAACTACGATTCTTATACTTAATGCAATGTTCTTTGTAATTTTACATCGTCCACAGTTGATATCATCTCTTGCAGTGTTATTATGTATTTTTACTTTTAAAATCAAAATGTCTCCTTTTATAAAATGAAAATTTACAATGAATATAAACTTATCTATAATATTAATATAATTTATTTGCAATTTTACACTGCTCCGAGTTAATATATCGGTATACGGTTGCATATTAGACATATGCATTCTTCTGTTACTATTGTTCTTTTTCAGAAATCGATTGTCAGAAAATTCTAAGTTATAAAAATAATTCGTTTTACCATGTAATTTCACATTTATGTTATATGTATAAAAAAAATATAATATTTATAGTGAATGTACTTTTCCCTACTTATTTTGTGATTTTACACTTTCTATTTGAGTTCATACGTGGTAGTATGATGTAATTTAAAATTTACATTTATATATAAATAGATTTTCTATTAAATTTTACAGTTAACATCCACGACTCTATAAGATTAATGTAATTTTTCTATATCTGATCTGTTTAAGACAAATGAATTAATAGAGCAGGCACTCAGGTGTAACTTGTCTCTTGTTAATAACCCCTGAAAAATCGAGGGAATGCATCTGCAGATGGAATAAATTTACATACTGTTCCGCACTAAAAAAGAAAGGGTAAAAGGTATTACATTTGCAATAAAATAACTACTAATACTAATACACTAATAAAATTATTGTGGAAGTAATATAATTAATAAAATATTTAATGTAATTGTTTTTTGTAGAATTAATTGCCAGAAATGTTTAAGTATGTAAATTAACATAAATGTAAAATTAATTTGAATTATTTCATATTTAATTAGTACTTAACTACGCTTCTTATATTTAATGTAATACTCTTTGTAATTTTACACCATCGACATCTGAAATCATCTTGCATGGTTTTATTATGCTTTTTTATTTTTAAAATGAAAATTCCTCCTCCAAGTTGAAATATCGTATACGGTTGTCTAATATGTATTCTTGTGTTACTATTGTTCTATTTCAGAAAGCAATTGTCAGATAATTCTAGTTTATAAAAATAATTAATTTTATTATGTAATTTCACATTTATGTTACAGGGATAAATGTAATATAATATTTACAGTGAAAATTTACACTCAACTTCTCTATAAGATTAATGTAATAGACGAGATTTCATACAAATGCCCAATATGTATTCTAGTTTATAAATATAATTTATTTTATTGTTTTACAAATTATAAATAAAAGTAAAATTTTCAATGAATAAACAACATTTCTATCTACCAATATCCTGGTTTTTTTTTTGTAATTTACATTTATTGCAGGTAATGTTTAATATTACATTTATATTACGCATAAAAATAATAGTGATAATATAAATGTAAATGAATGCAATTATTTATATTTTCTTTATAATTTCTCTGTAATTTTACAATAACAGAGGTCGCACAGACGACTACCATATAAATATATTATTGTTCTTTTTAAGGAATTAGTTGCCAGAAAATGTTAATTTACAAAAATAACGTATCCTTACATTTATGTTACTGAAAATTTACATTTCTCTGCAAATTTAATATACTTATTTCTTTCATGAAATTTTATACTGTCCACAGTGGTATCGTATAATAATTATATATTTACATTATGTATACTCGTATAAATATATCAACTGAAAATTTACAGTGAATATAAATAAATTGCTTTGCCAATTGCTTTATTATGTATATTTATGTAACAGATCTAATGTAATGTAAATTTATTGTACTTTATCATGTAATTTTACATTTAAGTTACACTTAAATACGGGTACACAAGACCATATAATTTCCATTAGGGCTGGTGTTTCAAGGACAAATAATCGTATCTAAAGATGCACAAAAATACACCGAGTAGCTGGAGGTTCGTATTAGCGTAGTACTAAAATATAATGCCGAATATAATAATATAATATATAATAATAATATCTCTAATTTGTACTTTATCACTGTTCTATACACCGTGAAAAATATTTGATAATTTACATAAATTCAAGTGTTACTAGTTTTTTAAAAGAATTCTGCGGGATGTGACAATGTTTATACAATTTTTTTCAATGTGCAGTTGACTTGTAAAATTCAGGAGTTTTTATGATAAAACATAATAGGTTATTCTAAATGACTTGTCAGCCTGGAAATTGTTTTATATCCTGGGGAAAACTTGTATACTCGCGACAAGAATTCAGACGACTTACGTCATACGAACAAATGAATAATTCATTATATTTTCATCAAAATAAAACTATATACTACACTAAAAGTTTGCATTATATATTGCACTAAATTGCATAAATTGAATGTTTTTAATGCAACCAAATATCGAAAATTATGTTGACAATAAAAACAAATGTGTAACGTCAGCTGTGACGTAAGACGTCTGAATTCTTGACGCGAGTATATAACTGACATAGCAAAGATATTCTTTCTAACTTACTCAGATTTTTTTTAGACTGTCTCAACAAACAGCTATGATATTCGATGAAATTTTGCATATAAAAACGGCGCCCTAAACGGAAAATGGAGCACATATTGTATTCTTAATGGAATTTATCTGTAATTTGACATCTAAGGATTTGCAAACGGTTGTCTAATATGTACTATTGTATATATTTATCATTGTTCTCTTTGAAGAATCAGTTCAATGAAGTAACTTCCGATGTGTAAAAATAATTTATATTGTAATGTAATTTTATATTCTGTTCATAACAAACGTAAGATTTACAGTAAATTAATTATCCGTAAATATAATTAAATTATGTATTTTTGTAATTTTACAGTGCATATAGTTAATATATCATAATCTGTGACTATGATTATCATAACAGAATTGTAATTTTACAACTATTTCGTAAATTTAACAAATTGGGCAATGTAATTTTGTAGAATATTTTTAAAGGCTTTTCAAGATACTGAGCTTACTTACTGTACATCTATCCAATCTTTCTCAGTGCAGCGCAGTTCTAGAAACCGTCTCAAAAGCCGCCGAATGTCTATTATGCGGGTCTACACCCTTCAGATTCCTCGAAAATCGTGAAACGCGCGTCGCACGATTTTTTCTCGGTAAGGGGCACGCGTTGCGCCGCATAGATTGTGGGGTTAGGACAAGATTTTGGGCCGCAATCAATTAAGATAAAAGTCCCGATGACATCTGGAGTCACTTCTGTGCGTATACTTGGGGGACGCAGGTATACGTGAGCGAAGAGAATGCATCGACGTCGAACGCTATCGCGGATTAACATCTAACATTTTTTAGATTGGGTATTGTACTTCGGTACGTGACGCCCGGCCTTTATGGCTTGTACCAGCACGATTTCTTGGGCTGCGCGGTGAAAGCCTGTCGAAATCTTTTCGGTGTAATTTGAGATACACCGCGACATGAGCTGGGTATGGAAACATCGCTTGGGTTCCTATAAATAATATTGTGACAGCAATAATTCACTTTTAAGAAAAATACGAGGGTGCTCGAAACTTAACAGAAAATTAACGATTTTCCATGAAACACTAACACTGCGTACTCAGATGAGGTACTAGATATGTTGAGAATGTTATTGTTCGTTGTGTACACTAATAAAAAATGATTAGTAAAGTAAAGTAAGTTTACGTGTTGTTGACACTATGTATTACTGTAAAAATACCAAATTTAATGTACTTGTTATGTAATTTTACACTTTATATTTGTGAGTTCATGCACGGTAGTATAATGTAATATAAATTTATACAGTGTGGATACAAATTTTGGAATATTGCTTATATTTCTTAAAATATTCGTCATATCAAAACATGTTTTAATAAAAGTGTTAGGGGAAATTATTTCCCGTTCAGTGATATCAAACAATCTTTCGTAGCACAACAAATTTGCTTTTACTGTATTAGAAAGGTATTTTAAGCTAATATAAATCAAATCTCCTACAATTCCTATCAATGAAGTCATATATATGTTCTCTGATACCAAACATCTAAGTATGCTAATGAACAATTCCACAGACAAAGCTCTATTCAATAATTATCTAAAGAAAATAATCTATATAAATGTACTAACCTGCTTTAATGAAACACTCTATAAATATCTAACTTAACTTTTTGCCCACTGAGTACCTAGTTAGTTTCACACAATATTATTAATACCTAAAAATACAACAAATGTGGTTGCCAAGGTAACCGACTTAATTTTTTTCAACGGCACCATATACTTTTTTGGTGAGAATTAATACATTGGATCTTTCTAAATATAAGACAATACAATTTTAATGGGGCCACAGAAGAAAAAAATACGAAGTTGTTTGCTGAAAACCATTTATTAGCAGCGTCAAGACTACTTCTGCTATCAAATAAATTGCCATGAGGTAACAGAGTTGTATCATCTGCAAAAATCATATAAGAAGCATTACTGATATTAATGGGCAAATCATTAATATATATAAGAAAAAGTATCGGTTCTAAGACCGAACCTTGTGGTACACCTGCCTTAGCTAAAGTTAAGGAATATTCCTCGGAATATTCACAATTGTTATAACATACATATTCTGTCTATTTGAGAGATATGATTTGGAAAGCTGCAATTCGTTACCTCAAACTCCATAATACTCTAACTTTTGAAGAAGTATATCTAAATCGACACAATCAAATGCCTTGGAAAGGTCACAGATTGTGGCATGCGTCAAGTTACCCTGATCCATGCCCTCAATGACATTATATATAATAGCTAATAAATGCTTTGATAGTGCCCTTCCTAAATCCAAATTGAGTTGGTGAAAGAATGTGATTGGCTTCCAGTAATGACAGCAGTTTATCTTTAATTAATATTTCAAATATTTTATAAATGATGGGAACAATTGCAATAGGTCTAACATTGTTAAGGTTATCAATATTTCCCTTTTTGAGAACAAGAAGAATTTTTGTTATTTTAAGAGGATCAGGCCAACATGCCTCACTAATAAATTTATTAAATAGGACTGTCAAAAGTGGAACAAGGAACTCAATAGATGTTTTAATAATAATACTTTACAAGGTTTTCCAGGTGAGAGGGAACCCTGGGTTACCTTTTGCATGGTTACTGACAAAACTTTGTCAAACAAACCCATAAATATAAAAAGCTCTTTTCAAAATGAGTGACTCTGATGGAAGTTTGCCCTTTGATATAAAATCAGCGGCAAACGGAGCGATCTTATGTCTAGTTCCGACAAAATCCAAGACGCGGTATGAGTTGGAGAACCAACCAAAGCTAACAAGGTAAAGGAGATGCCTGAGAAAATCCGTTTGACTAATTTTTCCGGAGAGCAACGGTCCCAGAAACCATCTACACTATTAACTCACTACTCAATGTTGAGAACCATGATTTCAATTAAGAAAAATAAGCAAATTTTGTCAACTAACGGCATTTTTGAAAATAAGTTCAGACGATACAAAAAAGTGATTTTCTACAAGGCGAAAAAGTCCAGAATTTTTACAAAGGAAATGAAGGACGATGTTAAAGCGTCATGAGGGTTTGAAATCTTGTATGGCAGAAAGCTGTGTTGATAATTCTTTAGAGAAAAAGAAACAGATAGCAAAAAAGCTCATGGATTTAATTATTTGAAATTCGATTGTATTACAATAAACATCTGGTTTTATAATATATATTTTTTTAATAAATTATTCTTCTAAAAAGAGTTCTATTTAACAAAAAATTTCAATAAAAACTTTTTTTCTTGTAATTACAGCACTAGTGCTGTAAGGGCATCTATTACAAGACTAATGCTGTAGATGCACAACTATTTACAAAACTGTAAAATTCATACTACTAAATGAATAATGGCTGATTTTGTTGTTCATAATATGTTCGAAATGAATTACAGTTTAAGAAATCATTGAATGATTCAATTAAGTCAGGTATGTTCCTTTTTAGTTAGCAAATTTAGTTTTTATTTTAGATATTTATTGCATCCAATCTAGTGTATGAAACTGTTCATTAACATATCTAGATATTTGGTATCAGTGAACATATATATGATTTCATTAACCGGAATATTTATTTATATTAGCTTAAATGTCTTTACACTACAGTAAAAATATAAAATATAAGCTTCTAATATAATTACGCATCTAGTGGTAAATATTTTTAATAAAAATATCAACAAACAATTTACCTTTTTGTTATTCCATTACAGCTCCCTTTCCATATATTTGAAATCACTAGGTATCTTCTTATTATCTCCACTAAAAAAAAATAATTATAATTAATTTCCTTTTTCCTCAATTACAAATTAATGACTGTAGGCTATAAACCAATGGCATTAAAAATTTCTCCCATAAACGAGATCTAAAAATTGTTAATCTATATGCAGAAATGTGGGTTACTCATAAAATATGTCACATCAATTAAAAATATTCCATTTCTGTATCAATAATTAACTTTTTTGGTCCTCTTGTAATTAATATAAAAATCCCGCCGTTAATGGAGGTTAAAAAATCATAATTCGTGTAATAGAGAGTGGTGGGACCACCCGTTTTCAAAAAAAATACCACTCTTACTCCTTTATTTGGTAATAAAATTGGCAGGACGTCTACTAAATTAATAAACGATAAGCTGCATTAATTGCAGTATAGATTAATACAAACGATTCCACATGCCCCGATGATTTTATGAACTTTTCAAGCGACAGGTCTTCTCCGCGGGGGATGCATACTTAGTATTTTATGATGGCTGTAAGTGGGCCGTAAAATTGCCGAATTATAAATTTATCGCATTTTTATTGTCGTTTTCTTATTAATGGTTTTAGAAGTAGGAGATATGCATAAATATCCTGCGTCAATAGACGGCTTTTGTCCTAGGCTGTTTGGCTACAATATGACTTTTATAGCCCCGGCCATACTTTGTGCTTAAAAAGTCAGATCAGGTATATATTTCGGCGATATGATCGCTTAGCGGACAAAACGATTCGTTCTGCACATGAAAGCCTTTATTTTTGAAGACTATTGTTACTTTACATCATCCCTAGGGATTGCATTTAGTTTTAATTCTTCAATCTCAGGATTCTACTACTTTTCCTCCCTCGGGAGGCAAACAAGCAGACATTTCAAATAGCTGTATGAATAGTGTATAGACTTCTTTTATTGATTCACAAACTTCCTAAAAATTTATAATAATGCTTTTCTTTCAAACAGATCTTTTATTACTTATTTTTATTTATAAAAATTGAAAACAATTGAAGTTTAAATTAACATCAATATTGTCAAAATTTATGCTACAATTAGTTTAATTACTAATGGAAATTTCCCGTGAGGAAATATTGGCTCTACTGGTGGAGATGAGTTCCTGTTTGTTATTTTCCACATTCGTGGTCGTTAATGAAGTACCTACTTGTGGTAGAAACAAAATTTTCAAAAATAAGACAACGTTTTTTGGTACTTGAAGTAGTACTTTCCCCCGTAATTATTTGGGTAGCTACCTCACATTTTTTAGAAATACAATCACCTAAGTACCCTTCTGCTACTGCGTTTGTTCGCCATTGTCCATGTCTTTTTTGAGTGAGAATATGACTTCCAGTATTTACTAATATAACGTAGCTGAAGTACGGCGGAAACTGTGTCCAGTATAGTCTTTCAAATCATCCAAATTTAAAAATATTGCTATTCTGTATGGAATTTTAGCAATTGTTTTTGCCAATTACCTGGTTTGTACATTTCCTTTCAACTTGAGTTACAAACAATCTAGAATGAAATGTTTTAGGGAACCTACAGTCCATATATTTTCTATACATATCCAAGACACATACTCCACTTACAATCTCATTTGTTATTGTAAATGTCCTTTTGATATTAGTTTTTGAATCAAGTATTTGCACCACCAAAATATCGCCATTATCACTTATATCCTCAAGTATCATATTAATTAATTCATCGCTACGGCATACCCCAGCAATTCCAAATACAGGCACGACCTGAAGAATGAAAAATGCACTTACGACAACAGCCTAAAATGTCACTTAATTGTCATTATTTATATACTTTCCAATAAAAAATGCTACGTTACGTTTTTATTTATTATTCAACAATAACGTTATGTAAGTTTGATCTGGAGCTTCTGCAATAAACTTGTTGATATCCTCTCTTGAAAAAGTATTGGCTTTTTTGGCTTTATAGTAGCAGATTTCCTTTATAAAAAAGCTACTAATTTAGAAAACTTAATGTCGATATTGGCTTTAATTTGGAGTGTAGATCGCAACATGCTGTATTTGCTCCATAATGTTGAACGCTTTAAATCGCCGCATTTTTTGGAAAAGTAAAATAGAACCGCTTCACACATTTTTCTTATTTGCCTAGTCTCCATTCAACATTTAAATACTGTTTTCATATTTTTCAGGAGACGTTAACGGTAATAAATTTAACGAAACTACGTTTGCTTACTCCAGAATATCTTGAGGAACTTCATCTTCACATTCGGAATACATTATTATAAGCGTTTGAGAAGTTTGTTTATTTTGTAAACAAGAAGCAACCTTAGCAACGTTTCATGTACTTTGATTTTTAACAATATTTACTTATCTCAATACCGATTATGACATTTTGACATATTTGGTTGTTTGATTGTCATGCATAATTTTAACAGACGACAGTATACATCAAAATAAACAAAACAGTTCTATATAATATAGTTCCTAATCCAAACCGTTTCCGAGAAAAATATTATCAAAATTTCCGGCTTTGATGTGCAAAAGTTCAGTTCTCTAAGTAATTTTCTGCATAAAATATAAAATGCAATAGTTACTACAGGGAAAGAAAGCTATTCTAATATGAAGATTAATAGACTTATCTCAACGCTAGCTTAGTTGCACTATTCTTCAAATATAGTAACACTTTTTTAAAGGATTAACTTATTCTTGTATAATAACATAATATATTCTTCATTTAAGAATAAAAATCACCTGAAATCAAGAAAACTACTACACTTAATATGAGACAAAGTTATGTTTGTTTAAATAATTAAGTATTTTGTTTTATTTAGATAATATGAATTACTTGAGTCAACAATTGTAATTCTCAAAATAAATAGTTGTTTTCTTCATTTGCAAATTTAAGACACTTGAAAAAATTACTGCAAATATTTGAAAAAATATTAAACAATTTTTAATAAAGTAATAATAACATTGCATTAAGAAAAAATAAAACTGGAATACATAATATTTCAGTATTCTTGCTATATCGTATTCCTTTCTCGAGTAAATACTAATCTAGCCATCTTATATAAATAAATAAATATTAATCACTGAGTCGTATTTAATTATTTAAAGAAAAACTTAAAGCAAACTGTTAAAGTGATACATTAGCAGCACACTAGAGATATACCTAAGCTTTTAAGCTTGTTAGTTTTCCTTAGTATGTCATAGGAGATGAGGCAATTGACGACTTATCCGACAGAAGGAAACTTGGGTAAACCTGATGCAACATGTAAGTACATCTTCTAGTCAAATGCTGAATCGGTCGGTCCACCTGCACACACAATTTTGATGCAATTTGTAGTAAATAATACTACAATTGTGTCTCTAGTTTTTGTAATGATCACAACAAGTGTTGTATTAATATCTCCAAATTGTTTGCGTCGTTGTTAAACCCTATTTCAAGTCTGAGATGTTGAGCTTTGTTTTTGTGTCTTACCAAAACTAGTCGTCAGATACCAAGAATCAGTTAAGATTCGCCCGATTAAGTTTATCAGTAAATTCCTATTTTAACGTAAACTCGATTTATCCCATTAATTCCCGGAAAGCAATTCATAGTAGACAATACTTTCTTCAATCCACCAGAAGCACAATATCAGCTTACGTAGAATGGTAGCTACAAGCTATTGCCCGGGAAATTGCCTTAATGCTGTGATCTACAGATGAGAAGGATACTGATGTCACAGTAATGAATCCTGTCAATCGAGTTGATTGACATGATTAATTATTAATTAATACGTTCAAATGGTCTTCATCAAAGTTAAATGATTTTCCTGAACCTGAAGAATCAATCGTTCATGCTCAAATAGCCCTTTTTGCAACAAAAACATCGTTTCAGTTCTATACTTTCTCCGGTGACGTTCTCTCTGTGAAATGTTTTAGCGACCTATGGATGTCTTGACTCTCTACTGATCTCAAACAAAAGGATATACTAAAAACGCTCGTTCTTCTTCATTTCACACTTTTGCAAATAATTCAAACAATTTCTGCACAAATTTGAATAATATCCGGTACGAAGGACCACGTATTCATTTTTTCTAATACAACATAAACAGCTTTTAATACATTTAATTTCGTTAAATAAAACAAACACACATTGTTTTGCTTTATGATGTTTATCTCAGTGACTGCGTATACCGAAACGAAACAAACAATCCAAACATAATTATCCCCCCTCGTCCAATTGCAACACTTATCGATTGATACGATCTGCATCTCGGTCCATAAAACCCCACCGCACGGCATCAAGTATGGATTACACAAAAGAGAGAATATAAGGGTGCCGTGCTTAAAATAACTGAAAGTGACAGATAAACAAATGAGAGTTGATATCCAGCTCTATAGATATTCCCTATTTGAGATATTGCTCCGCTGGCAAAGCACACTTTTCAATAATGTCTAATGGAAATGAAAACGATGCCTCCTCCTTCTTTGTTCTAACTTGTCAATGCGTTGCTGGAGTCCCGTTCACGCAGCACAAACATTGGATTTAAGCTTTTTGGCTTAAATTAACAATAAACTAGGATCTAACTGTCTCACATGCTTTAATTAATAAATTACAATTAGAATTTTTAATGAGTCTTGTAATAAAAACTGCACAAAATCAGGTAAATCTCTAGATAAAATTATCGGAAATAGAGTTAAACATCTGAACATAGATGAAGTAAAATGAAAAATATTTGATCCTTCGAGCCGGATATTATACAAGGAGTAGACTTGTTACATTTCTGAGAATTATATATAACTTGACAATACACATTTTGTTACATTTTTATAACATTATTCTAACAATAGTTAATGCTTTCCATATCCTCCTAATTTTACTTAATCGTACTTCGAAAAAAAATCACAAGTGATTACGCTTTCGGATTATTTTAAAGTCCACCTATATCACGAGGAAAAAATAATGACAGAGTGAGTATTCGCGTCTTCCTATTCTTAGGTAAAGTTCAATTATCACTTATGCTTTGAAACATGAGCAAAACTTATTCAGAGTGGATTTATCTTTTGTAACCAGTACTACTTGAAACATGTTACATTGTTAATACACTGCTCATGGTCATATCAGGATATAATATTATCTTTTAGTACCAAAATACCTTATTTGGTTTAAGCAATTATATTTTCTAATACCTAGTTATACATATACGTCTGCATACATATCTACATACGCACATATTGGACTGGAAAAATCCTACAAAGACTGTACCTACACCAGATTCAAATTTTTTATTTGGCTACTGACAAATCCGAGCTTAGTGGGTGATTTTTGGAAAGAATTGCCATTATTTCTTTGAAAATTTGCGAAGCTTTTGCAGAGTCACCACTGAAGATGCCGACAGTGAAGAGCTGCGAAACGTTTGGAAGCATGGGATGCGACCAGTTACAGCGGCGGCTACGGAACGCCTCGGAGGACCACCATTATCCGAGGAACGGTTCCGACCGTAGCAGTCGTAATACCAACAATAGGAACCGAAATCAATATATGGACAGGCCCAGAGACACCGATAGCGGGTCTGTCCCCACAGCACAGAGCCTAGCCCGAGAACAACCAGGGCAGGTAAAATAATCCCGGCTAATGCTAGGGATGTGCATTTTAACTCTGTTTCTGGCAGCTACCAGTTACCGAGGTCACGGCATAACAACCCGGAAAATCACCATGTATCAAATTAAACTTTTTATATTTTATAACATAACTTCATTGACCATATTAATATTAACTTTACAATTTTTATATGAGGCACATTTAATTCAGGCGTATATACGTCTATAACTATATAGTTATAGAAATACATTCGGTCCTTCGAACCGGATATCGCAATGGCTATCATGCTCTAAGGACAAGCGAATATGTCAGAGCATACGCAATAGCTGTAGCTCCGACATAAAATATCCCATCATCCATTTATTAGGAATAACACAAGAAGCAGTATAATCGGAGCCGTAATACTTAAACCGTCCCTTAATTGAAAAGATGATATAAAACAAAACATCACTGTTTATATCCGCAGCACCCATTACGCCCCCTCACGGAAAGCGGCATTAAAACCTCGCTATTTGTTCGGTACGGGTCTCACCGGGTATAGACACCCGTTTGATGGGCGATTTTACCGATTTTGGCGATATAAAGAGCGAACGGAAGGCTGCCGGGGGCAGATATGGAGCAGTAACGATACGATACCAATTAGCGTTATGGCCCTGGCCTGCGATTTCTTACTCACACTTATAGGATGGGGCCATTAACGGTGGGACGTTAAGTTAGGCCCTGGTTCGTAAATTCGTTACGGCCGAATGACTTACTTAGCTATTAGCTATTTCTTCAGATCGATGGCGAGGCAGAGAGGATTTGACGAATTTGCTCCCTAATACGTCTACTGAGTATAAGGATAGCTTCGCAACATCAAACGAAAGAGTATAAAAAGGAAAGTACATACTAAAAATATGGATGTTACATGCAACATCGCTGTTTTTCTAGATGAGATTTTAAAAATAGCTAAAACAGGTAAATTTTTATATAGAAATTGCTTGGTAGCTGTCTCCAATATTTTCTATTTTTTTGACCATATTTGGCAGATCATTATTAACATTGGACATTACCGACATTTTTTTTCAAATAGGACGCTCTATTTTGAAGAAAAATTCCAACAAAATTCCTGTGTATTTGATGATAAAACTCGTTAATACTTGCCGACTGGCTGATACTCTGTCGAATTGAACTTACAAAAAAGACTGTTGATGACATCGAAGACAAAGAAAAATCTGTTAAATCAAACTTCTAGAACTTTTGTCATATCTGATGAAATAAATATTAGAAATGTTATGTCCCTGTACAGGAAATATATACATTTGCGTCCAACACTTTTCACACATGATTTTTTTATCTTTTACAAACAAGAGCAATCCACTTGGTACAGAATCTTATCTACCTATTTAATTCGTTAATGCTTTCAAATTTATAATTTTTGTAATACCTTTATTTTGACGTTTTTTAGAACATTCCAGACTATATTCGATTTGGTTCCTGATGCGTTCTCGAGACCGAGGAATATATATAAGCGAATTGAATTCGTCTCCAAAGTTCAGTATATATGGAGCAGTCTAACGTAAATGACTGAAATTTTAAAGTAAAGATTTGCTAATTGTGAATTTGTTTGAACTACATTAGTTGTGTAATCAAGTAGTGACAATAAAGTTTGTTTTTCTACGTGATGTATTTCAAGACTAAGGCTACGTAGAGGCTACATTGGTGTCAGAAGTGGGATGTTCCACAAAGAAGGCATTTGGAGTAGAAAAGTGAAAACCAGTGGCGAGATCGAGAGGGACGGCAATGTAAGAAACAATAAGAAGATAGAAGAGAGAATTACGGGTAAAACTCAATGAATTTGAGGAAACTGAATCATCATCATTAACCAGTGAGGTACAAGACAGGTCGTAGAAAAAAATATGACTGAGTTACAGAGGAAGTCCTAAATTTAAAATCCCAGTTGTCCGCGAGGGAGCCCATTAAGACAGAGCGGTTTTCTTCTATCGTCATGGATTAAGCCACCAACGTTTGATAAAAGGTATCATGGAGCACTTACCTTAAGCAATTCGAAGCACCCACCTTGGCAATTGATCAGAAGAAGAAAAGGTAACGTCACTAATAGTTGCTATACGCTAGCAGAGGATAAACAAAAGGATTATGAAACGTTAAAGACCGCTGTGGAAATGAGATATGTTCCAGCGTTTACCAAGAACAACTGAAAGACCGAAGACAGCAAAAAAAAATCTGCAGCAATTTGAGACAGATATAACACGTATGGTGTTAGCTACCCCACCGCACCGGCATAATTCCAAAAACAGTTTCATTTTCAAAACATTTTACACTTCTGTAAAAAGAAGTGCAATAAATTAATTTTAGCAGTTCTTAAATAGAATGTCTCTGTGAAGTGCGTGGTAGCTAGGCACATTCATAATAACTTCAAATCAAGGTTTATTAAATTTAAAAAATAACACTATGCATGTCACGACTATTAATTATTTATAAAAAATACTGTTCAGGTAGCAAGTATCGTGAATAACCTAGAGGAGGTTCTTCAGGTGTAAATACTGATGAAATCTAACAAGCTTTATATCGGTATATGTCTGGTTGCACCGAACAAATGACTTTGACTGTTTGTTATAGGTTTTTCAGGTGTAATTCAATACTGGTCGGGGCATTATCCCGCAGAGTAGTTATTTCTTGGAATTCCGCTTTTGCAGCTAAAGAGGGAATAAATGTTTTTGGAACATTTTCGTTGCGTTCTTTTCAATAGATCAGCGCAATTTGTATAATTTAGACCTCATATAGATCAACAATATTCCAGTCATTGAATTTGGTTAGATAAGTTATTAATGTATAAAAATTGGTCCTGTTTTGATTTTACGAAACCATATTGTATAACATTCTATGATGTCAAATTTAGAGAATTATTATTATTTAGAGCTTCTGAAATTATTTTAAATACATAAAGGTAGAAAATTATCTTTGAAATGCACTCCAAAGACAAGATTTCGCGCCATTGAACAAGTCGTATTGTTCTTTCAAGGGAAGTGTCATATTAATTAATCATATCAAATTTCCGGTAAACCAATACAAATAATAGCGTTCAACGTTAAAAGGTAACTCAACACTTTGCACACGCGTACCGCTTCGATAGATCTGTTCCGAACAAAATAAAGGATCCTGGAGATATTTTACAATACAAGTGTCGTGTGACTGCCTCTTTGTCAAGCGATACCTATTTCTGATACGTTTGATAACACGCACATTGTCTGAAGTTTTCCTTGTAAAACGGATTGAGTGTGTACCAAGATCTATAATTTTATTAAATCTGTCCTTACATTTATGAGATTCTGATCCAATAATTAGCTCAAATATGCACCCCATTTTGGTCATAATAACATTTACGTTTTTCTAAAGTTAAATGTCAAATAACACATATTATGTTAAACTATAGCGACACCTAATTCCTTGTCTTTAAGAAACTCTGTTAAAATTCTACATAACGTGTTAAATATAACATCGCCATTATTTCTTAACAGTTACAGAGGGATACATAGTACTAAAATTTACGGTGATGAAATATACGATTTAACCTTGAAATAACGTAAATGATAATATGGGCAAAATGGGATACGTACTTGGGCTGAATATGAATGCTTATGAGCTCCTTTATTGAGCTCCGATTGAAAACTGTTATCGTTTCAGGTAAAGTGCCTTTTCTACTGAAAATACGGCAAAACTTTACATGAAAAAGTTGTTCAGACTGGTAAATTATAGAGACGTGCCAAATTTCAAGAAGATCGGCGAGGTTTGATGAAACCATTTTTCAACAAAGCACAAAGATTTTATCAAAGCAAGCCGATTTTTTTTTATATTTTGCACATTTCCATAATTTACCGTTCTGAACAACTTTTTCAAGTAACATATTGCTGTATTTTCAGTAGAAAAGACACTTTAACTGAAACGATAACAGTTTTCAATCGGTGCACTGAATATTTCAAATTTCGAAAACTGTTATTTTTTAGATACAACAGGTAGGAGAATCGATTGTTTCAATAGACAGATGGATACACAAAACAGCATAAAAGTTCTACCATTTAAAAGAAACATACTATGCCATATGCGGCGCCCTCTACTTTTTAGGTTTTCTCAAATATTTGCTGTGTAACCCCCAATTTTAACTTCAGATTCGTGTTCAGCAGGAAAAAAATACAAAGGAAAAATATAGTCTAACTCCCAGCACACATGACTTTTTTTGATGATTTTTATCGTTTTTATGGGTTTTCTCTAAAATTTGCTGTGCGACCCCCATTTTGACTTCAGATTCGTGTTCAGCGGGAAAAAATACCTGGAAAAAATATAATGGGACCCTCAGCACACACCACTTTTTTTTGTGGACCTGTGCAATTGGTTGACAAGAATTTTATTCCAATAAAATAACTGGACGTAAAAGAAATACCTACAGATCAATTTTATGTTAAAATATCAATATATAAAAGACCAAAATATACACTAATTATACCCTTTATATGACTTACTTGTGTTCGAGAGAGACAACATTATATATATTAAACAGATTCTAATAGTGAACGGGGAAAGCAAGAGAGATACTATAAATCAGGCTACAAAGCTACAAGTCGAGTAGAAGTAGTTATATGAGGATTTGTAGATATTTTAGATTTTAATATAATATAATTAGTTTCCATTTAACAAACTGTACAACCTAGGAAATTTTTTCGTGTAATGTGATGACATAAAAATAACGCTACTTATAAATATAAATTTTTATTATTGCTTCTTAATAACATTACTATCCCGAAAAATAACCTAAAATAAAAAGTGAAAATATTTCATGATAAAATGGGTTTAATAATCTTTGGTCATCAATGTATTAACTAATATTATGTGTATTAAACATAATATTAATGAGTAATCAATTAGAAATAACAAGCAAAACATCTAATGTTTGTTACAGCAAGGACGCTCAAATAAAGTCAATTTGTCTGTAAGTTTTAACTTACATTATTATATATTATTTATATTATTATTATTTTTTTAATTCGTTTTTTACAACTATTAATATTGTGTGGTATACCGCCTATAGGAATCTATCTTTTGATCTACCCATACGATATAAGTTGGTTTTCACTACAGATCGCCAAAATAAAAAACAATTTCAACGCTCTATTGCATGAAGATCTGTCTGAATACATAATTAACAAGAAGCTTGTTTCCTAAAAGACTTTTTTAAGACACATTTATATCGAAATATTATCAACAGGTAAATTTGTGCAATAATATAAGACATTATTTCTATTAGGTTAGTTGCAATGGTCAAATATTCCTTAGAAGGTTTATATTATAATAAAAATAGAAGGATTTAATAAGGCAAAATAACTAGTTATTACCTTATTTTTAATTACTAGTTGCAGACAAAATAAGTTACAATTTGGCAATAAATATGTAAATATTTACCTATTGTATTATTTTAAAAAATCCCTGGATATTGAAGACAGATTTCAAGTCGAAATTAAGTAAATTATAACTTCGTCTTACGCGTTATTGGAATGTTGCATTTGAACACGAAAAAGGTAAACAATTTGTAATTTTGACCTATATAAATTGACATATATTTCATTTTACTTGGAAGTAATTATATTACTCTTGGTTGTGTGGTAGTCTATTATCCTTAAATGATAGTTGGGTTTCGTATATTGTTCCTCTAATATTTCTCACTGTGTATATAACGAGAAAATAAAACTTTATCTAGTAATGATAACATTGCACAAACATAAGAATGTCTCCGAACGTAAAATTGTCTAGCGTTGGCTAATACTTCAAAATCGTGAACTGGTCCTGACTAGAATATTTAAAAACGTCGTTACAGCGAATAATATTCAGGAAATATTATTTTTTACCAGTTTCTTCATTCCACGCCATCGCTACGGTAGATTATTCGGTCACGATCACGAACCTGGATTTCCACATCGGACTTATCAGATACGATCGTCAAAAACAAAAATACTTTATTTTTTCGGGCGAGTGTCGTTACGAAAATACCCACATCCCACGCCTACGCCGATACTTTTATTCGGTTTTTAGCCGTTTTGATGAATATCTAAATTATGGCAGGTAGGCTTTTGTGAAACAATTTTCGGCAATATGGCCTGCTTGTTTTATTTAATAAACTGGATAGATGTAATCTATTCGACGACTTGTGTTTGATAACAAATTGCTGGATATATTTTAATATAATTCGCATGATATTTGTGACTTTTATTGCGTTCTGGCTACTATAGCCTCATGCCACTCTTATTTGTCAACACACTTACCGGGTAATAGCAGAAGAATGTGAATAATGGAATAATTATCATAAGCAATAATAAAAAGGCTTGACATCTATTAAATGCTGTAAAAATTTGACTATAAAAAGACGTTGAAATAATTTGTAGTTGGTAAAAATTATTTTTATAAGAATTTCCATGACTATACAGAGTGCACCTATAAGGTCTGCACAAAACACTAGCACCAATTGCTGTGGCTAAAAAATGAAGATCTAGCCCAATTTACCTCAGTCCAAAAGTTGATAGTTTCTGTAATACAGGGTGTCAAAGTTATTACTTTTTAATAGTTATTTATGCAACAAGTACAAAAAAGTAAGTGTTTATTGCACGCGACGGGAAATTGTCCAACGATGCCGTCAGGCCGAGTATTTTCTACGTTCATGCAAAAACCAAAATATGTTATTTAGATGACACTAAATCTAGGAAAATGTGACATTGATTTGAACGTTTATGTTTGTCATGATGACAAAACGCTGTAGTCGAATGAGAGATGAATGCAATAAAGATTTTATTGCACTAGTGTTGTCCTACTCGGCCTGACGGCCTCGTTGAACAATTTCACGTCGCGTGCAATAAACACTTTTTGTACTTGTTGCATAAATAACTATTTGTTAATAATAGCATTCTATCATGGTTCCGGTGTATATTGTAGAGGGCGTCACCAACAGCCCTTCGCTTCGATGTAAAATATGTCATCATCACATTTTCGTGCACTGAATTTCTTCACTCATTTTAATCTTTATTTGACAACAATAACTAAATGTCAAATTTGAAACTTGTTCAAACCGTGTATTTATTAACAATGTGGATAAACAAAAAGTATTGTAAATATTGTTAAATAAACTTTTACAAATTAAAACGTGATTAACATCGTCAATCTAAGGACTAAAAGTATCAACTTTAGTTCCTAGTAAAAGTGAACACTTTTGTTGCTGATACCAATTTTTTTTCTCAGTACGGAAGATGTCAACCTTAGAGAATACTGACAGTAAAACATTGTCATAGATTTGTGACGGTTGCAGAAACAATTATTATTTTGAATTAACTTAACACAATATTTCTATTATTTAACATCTTTTAGAGTTGTGGGGCCTCTGTCATGGATGTGGACCTGTCCGATGGCCTAATAACTCATCCGTGGCCATTGCCAGAGCCTCGTCGAGCAAACAACTCGAAATTAGCCCATAACGCGACATAGCTCGAGCCACGGCCCATGCGGACTCGTATACGTACACCCATCCAGATCCTTATCTCGGAACGAAAACTATAAAGCATATTTTTCTAAAATATGATACCGCGTGGTACGTGAGCAGCAAGGTTATGTTTCAATTATTGCGAGCCAGATTTGTAATAATTTATTTTTATGCATTTTTCTGATATAACGCTTTATGGCGATCGGGGTGGATTACGGGAAACGCAGCGGACGGGCTTCAGTTTCACAGAAGTGTGACCGCGATGGAGAAGGAGATAACGACCAGAAATATTTTTATGTGGTAAATGATGGCGCGCAGTGTGCGATGCATCGTCACCACGTCCATCCTCGGCCGTCTGTCACGGGAAAAATTGTAGCAAAAGAAACGTCAATAGCTCTTTGAATAAGCTCGCAGAAGAGTGACAGAATAATATCTTATTCAGAATTACATTGCCTTAAGCCAGTGCCATATTCACTAAATATTCCTTAGACGTAGTTTAAATTGTTGCAAATATACAGGATGTAACAAAAAACTGGTCATCCCGTTAACTCTACTTATCTACAGTGTGTCCCGATTGTCAAGTCAACACCTCCTAAAATCTAAGAACGCTACGGAATTTTGGCAAGCCAATTCTTTTAAAATTTGTATGCTGAAGGAAGATTATATTCTACTAACCATTTAATTGATGTGATAAAAGCCTGGCCTACGACGACTTTTTAAAAGGGTCGTTTTTCCAGAAAATGGTATTAGGCGTCTTTTATCAAAAAGATAATATTATCAAACTATTCAGCACCTATCAAAATACGCATATACCAAATTTGTTCGACAAATGTATATTGAGTGTTTTTATGGGGTGCCAAACTCCGAAAAATCAGACAACTAAAAATGATATCAAGTAGGTCAAAGATCGCCATGAAAATGGAAACAAATTGGACAAAGGACACATGCTACACGATTAAAATTTTAAATTGCGGCCACAGTTACAATTACTAACGTACAAAAAATGTAATGAATTATAAATATTAAATTGCTAAAAAAGAATTATAAATTATTAAATTTTAGTTTTCTCCACCTTCCAGATAAACCCATTTTTCCAATCGTCTTCTTAAATTTAAAATTACTCTGCATACCCTAACATTGTTTAACAACTTAAAAATAATTTTAAATTTAAGAAGACAATTGAAAAATGTGTTCGACTTGAAGGAGGTATGATGAAAAACTAAAATTTAAATTAAGTTTGACGTTTTGTAATTTATTGTTGTTGTTCATTATTTTTCCTGTAGCTGCAATTAAAAGTGTTAAATTTGTAGTGTATGTGTTTTTTGTTTGTCCGATTGGTAGAGCCAGTCGTTTGAGATGGCCAGTTGAAAAAATTCCAACTCTTACCAATAAACAGCACTATGTATCGGCAGTACGCGCTTGACGTTCGTGAGAGATCGCAAGTAGTGCAGTTTGTTGTGCCGAAAAAAGTTAAAAAAGGCAAGTATTTATTGGTTTTATGTTAAACCTAACACAAAAATTGTTAGAACATGTTAGTTCCTACGTTGTGAACGTGATTTTATAATCGATTTTGTATTAATTTTACTTTTATCTTGTAGTTTGATGTTTTGTTGTTGGTATAACCTCAAAATCGTCAAGATTATTTTACTGTGTCAGTGCTTTTGTTTGTATGGCCATTTTATCCTAAAAGTATGGTTTATATGGTCATATTTTTTAAGGCTTATATGGCCATACTATTTTTATTTGTTAACCAATTTATTTTTTGTTTTGAGATGCCAAATTACATGCGAATATCGAACCGTGGTAACTGGACACAAGAACAGTTATCAAATGCAATAAATGCTATAAGAAACGAGAACATGTCAGTCTATAGGGCTGCAATAACTTTTAACATTCCGAGAAAAACTTTGGAGCGGCGTTTGAAGAAAAACAATGCTAGAAAGGGACATTTGGGCCCAGGTACTACATTCGGCTTTGAAAATGAAATGAGACTCTGTCGTCATATACAGAAAATGCAGTCTATGGGATTTCCTTAACTAGGAGCGATCTGCGGACAATCATATTTAAATTTGCACAACAGTTAAATTTAAAATATAAATTCAATACAGAAATGTAGAAAGCTGGATATGACTTTGTCACTGGGTTTTTAGAAATAAATCAAGATATTAAAATTCGTAAATCGTAAGAATGTGAAATACATTTGGATAGTGAAGATTCAGCTGGAGAATACTACGAATATGATTGTATAAGGTGTAGTGAAAACTACTATAAAACTGAAAAAATCGAAGATTGGATTCAGTGTATTTACTGTCTTAAATGGATGCATGAAAATTGTACTCCGTTTGAAAATACTTGTGACACATGTGGAAAAAAGGCAAAGGAAAAGACTGAAGACAGGGAAAATCAAGGCAAAGGAAAAAGGACGAAGAAATAATGTGGCCATCTTCTACGCTTTGCTATGGCCATCTGACACGGATGGGTCGGATAAGATGGCCACTTACTTAGTTTTTTAAAAAATTTCATTACTAAAATGTCAATTGATAAATCGTCACCAAAGTCTGTAAAACGAAAGATGATTAAAAAAGGATTAATAATAAAGTACAGATTTTTATTCGTATTTGTAATAATTATATAAAATTCTACCTTAAAAAAAATACAAAATACGGCCATGTCACCCTGAATTATCCTATTTGTTTTCACTTTCATGGCAATCTTTGACGGTATTATAATTTTTAATTTTCTGATTTTTCGAAGTTTGGCACCCCTTTAAAAACATACAATATATTTTTCGATTAAATTTGGTATATTTGTATTTTGATGAGTGCTGAATAGCCTGGTAATTATCTTTTGGATAAAATAAATGGCTAATACCACTTTCTGGGAAAAATACCCTTTCAAAAAATCGTTGTGGCCCACATCAATAAAATGATTAATAGACTATAACCTACTTTCAAGGTACAAATTATAAAAAAAAAATAGTTTGCGGAAATTCCACAGCCTTCTCCATTTCTGTAGGTGTTAACCTAAAAAACGAGACACTATACAAAAATGCCCTCTTAAAATAAACACTTCTACTATTTACATTTCAAATTTCATCTTTCAGTTAAATATTGCTAATATACTATTAAACCAACCTAACGGTAAAAAACGTTCAGTATAAATAAATAGAACTTTTTTATATTACTTATATTTTTCGTGCCGAACAAACTGAATGCAAGCGGTCAGAGGCCAATCATATTTTTTTTTTGTTCTGGAACTACATATCATTTTTTCTAATACAGGGTGTCCGAAAATGATGAGTTAAACGGTGCCTTTTCTACTGAAAAACCAGCAAAATTTTACTTCAAAAAGTACCTTTTTCAAATAATACAAGTAGTAGAATCGATTGTTTCGATAGTCAGATGGGTACATTAAGATGCAAAAAAGTTCTGCAATTTAAAAGAAACATGGTGTGCCACAAGTAGCGCACTCTACTAGTGACGTCAAAATTAGAGACATATTTGAATTTCTCGTCCGCATATTTGAATTTCTTAAAGGTTTTCTGTAAAATTTGTCAAATTCCAATGGGGTAAATTTTATCATTTTTCCGTGAAGACTTCCCTGGACCAAAAATGGTGTAAATTTTATGTAAAATTTTAACCGCCTTTTTTTGTTGTGTATAAAATGATGAGTCTTCAGATAAATTACATAATAAGATTTAAAAATATATATATTTTCTATTATTCATTAGTTAAAAAATATTTAGATATAAAATTATATCTACCAAAATTAAGCGGCATCTCACTGTGATTCAAATTATGTAGCATTGAAATAAAATGACGTCTTTTTATGCCTCCACCGTAATATTCAAGTTACACCTACCACCAAAATTTTCATAAAAGCTCAAAAGACATTAATATTTATTATACTAATTACGTATTAATGTTGCGTTAATTAACATAGATTATCTATATCTAAATTTAAATAATAACAAGCAATATATATCTTAAAGACGCCGCATTCTTAAAATTCTTAATAGAATTTAATAAACAATCGAGCCTTAGTAAATAACAGGAATATTATGTCATGCAACCTGCGACTTTTCAAAGATACCGAAATAGAGAATATATAAAAATAATAATAAAAAGCGATCTAACCAACACATTATTAAGTACCTACAAGAATCTTTGAAAAACATTTTTAAAAATTTGACTGTAGATGTAAATATTGTTATAAACATACAGTTACGAAAGCTCACCTACCTTTTTAGTTTGTTAATTATGTTCCTGTTTACGTTAGAATTTATAATTGAAGCTCACCTACCTCATTAGTTTGTAAATTACGTTTCTGTTTATGTTAGAATTTATAATTTTGTGATGCCTTTATTTTGACGTTTTCCGGAATATTCCAGGCTATATTCTATTTGTTTCTCGACACGTTCTCGAGATCTCAGAAACTTCCAGAACTCTAAAAACCTATATAAGCAGATCATTTTCGCCGCTGGAGTCAGTTTGTATTGAGCAGTCGAAGGCGATTGACAAACGTCAAAGTAAAGCGTTGACAGTTGTGAAATTGGTTTGAAGGATATTTATTGCATTATCAAGTGACAATAAAGATTGTTTGTCTATGTAACGTGTTCCCACGCTAAGGAATTTCTAGGTTACAATACTATATACAATTGCTCACTTTTATTTATACCTAAGTATTACTAATGAAAAAATAAACAAATCATCAAGGTTTTTTATTTTTGATATTATTCTTGCTTAACATGTTTTATTTTTCGAAATTTATGTATCTAAAACCACACAAATTTGACCATTTTACAACGACTTTAAATTACTTGCAACTGTAGATAATTATCCCACAATTCTCTTGACTAACTGACTTAAAAATAACGGTAAAATACATGAATTTTATTAAAATATGTAAAATTTAACAGGAGAACGCTACTAGATTTCACAGAAATTAAATAACAATATCTATAACTTATATTATGTGCCACTGTTGTCATTTAAACAGGTAATAATCAAGAGTCAAAATGTGCCTAATAAGTATTTAATTCTCCTGATAAAAATTCACATCCCAAAAAATCTAAAATTCAATCGACACTTTCTAAAATATACTGCAAAACTTGTAGGATCCGACACAATATCGACACCACAAAAAATGATCATAAAACCGACGTCCATCCTCGGTAAAAGGAAGTACGAGAAACCAATCCTCTCACAAAACTCTCGCGAGTCCTTGAACCGAAACCACCGAACTCTCTAGCGAATTATAAGTACCGAGTGCACTATTTCCATGGTGATATTGTGGCTAAAAGTAAAAGTAATTGTTACAGCTCCGCCAGAATGCAGAAGGAGAAAGTAACAGCCGTCGAGGATCTCGTAAATGAGCATTAAGTTCTACCGTGCACCGCCGGCGAGCAGCCGTAGTTCGTCGAGTCTCCACGCGAGGGCAGCACCTCACGGAAACAGCGAATATTAGGCGACAGCGTACAATCGAGCGCTAAAATGTTATATATAACAACATGGTTATACTATTATGTGATATTTCTAAGTATAATAGTTCTTTATATATTACAATAGTCGCCTAGTTTTATCAGAAAATATTCGTCGTTAAAATTAGTTCACATTATAAGTAAGACAAAGAAATTAAATTTTTATTTGCAAAAGAATATTAATTCAAGCATGTTTGCAATAACTTTAACTTACAGCTAATGAAAAATTCTCAAAAACTTCCGTTCCTAAAATGATGTTTATCAATAGTGAAGTGGCCTACCAGTACCACTTCAACTACAATAGATCAAATATTCACGAATATAATGGATAAAAAAAAACAGTAGCCGTAATTTATAATGAAATATCGTATCACTATTCTTCATCAGTCTTATGGACGTTTCACAAATAAAGAAAAATGTTATGTTAGTCATAGGAGAAGTTATAATGAAACTACCTACATTCAGTTTTAATTTGGATTTAATGAATCAAAGTTGGTCAGAGGTTTATACAAACTAATATCGATCAAGCTCATGATTATTTTTTTAAATATAGTCATATTATTTTAATAACCATTTTCCCTTGAAAAGGATTTTTAAAAATCATTGTAATAAGGGACATAAAGACTTGGTTACGAACGAAATTAAGACATTTAGTTAGAAACTAAACACCCAATTATTTTGAGAAACGTGTATCCCGAATTCAAAAACAGCTATATACAGGGTCTTCTTAAATGACATGCGAATATTTAAAGGCGTGATTCTACATCGAGAATTAATGATAGTTTGCTAAACTATGGTCCAAAAATGCCCCGTTATAAAAATACGGGAGTGTTAAAGTTTTAGGAAAAAAATGAAAATAATTAATATTTTCGAAATCGCTTTAGATATTTTCATAAAATTTGATATGTGGTGACTATTAATAAAGGTGAATATTCTGCAATATAAATGTAATTTCTATCTTTAAGAGTGGCGTGCGCGCGAGCACTGACTTTCATATATTTAAAGACATTGGTAAGTCAATGGTTTTCTCCCAGATAAAAACTATTTTTGACTTTTTTGTAAACTGATAGACACATCAATAACAATTAGGTAAGGCGGTCATGTGTACTAGATGAAAAACTTATTAGTGGTGGGCATTTGTGTAGAAATTACTACGCGTAAGTTGGTTTGTCATCTTTTCGTTTGTAACCAATAATTCTGTCAAATCTCAACCGATTTCTAAAAACGGTACGTCACTGTATTTGCAATGAAAAGGGCTTTAAAATGATGTGCCACAAGTGGGGTAGTTGCATTTGAAATTTTTAAGTTGGGGTTGCTAGGCATTAGGGGGATTAACATATCGAGTTGGTTTGACTGTCAAAAAAGCTCCCCCCAAGAACAAAAATCGACGGGTCTCGGCGAATTTTGAAATATTATTCGGTTTTCCAATTATAGGGGGGGTCAAATTTTCGTTGGGATACCCTGTATAATACGGGTAAAGTACCTACCTAGATAAAAATGTAGGTGCTCAAGGTTCTGGAGTACCTATAATTTCCATTATTAGATTTGACTAAAAGAAAGTTTATCAGTCACCTTGCGATAGTTTGTACTGGACTGTATATTTCGTGAATATAAAACAAATATTTCACGTGGGAATAGAAGTTCTGTTTGCTGCAGGTAAGACGATACATTAAAAAAAAAAAACCAAATATACAACGAACCTTTCAAAACGCAACCCTTCACCGTATTTCGCTACCGTCTCTACTTTATAGAGCAATAAGAGAATACGTGATATTTTCAATCCGTCGCATTAAATTATAAAACATGTACGCTCATTACAGCATTCGATCCAAACTTATTATTTCCCCGGGGTTTTTCGCTGTGACATACTCTACATAATAAAGTAATCGAAATATTTTCCCGCTTATACGAGCTCCGTATCCTCTTGAATGTCAAAAAGACACTATAACGCGGCCACTGGCGTGCAGTCGACACCTCAACATCCGTATTCGGTAATTGAGAATAAAATATTTGTTTTAAGAATAAGCAATAAAAAATTCTCTTATAATAATTAAATAGCACATATGTAATGACCAAAATTAACAAATAAAAAAAAAAGAAAAAAACAATTATCAATAATATAAAAAGTACTAATAAAAAGTCCGTGCATAAGAATCTTTATACAAGGAAAAATCATTGTTTTAAAAGATCAGTGAAGCTAAAAATTGATACAACCATTAAACAATAAATTCCAACAAATTTAAAAAGTCTATAAAATATCTTGAAATTAGTAATAAAACATTTTTAGATTAAAGAAAAATCGAGAAATTTAAATTTTAATGATTATTGAAACAAGTCACTTTTTCATGAAATAATAAAAATTAGATAGAACCAAGAAAACCCATTAACAAACAACAAAACATTCAACTCAGTCAACATATTTTAACTTAGTTTAACGGGTTGTTATGTTGTGTAGGTAAGTGGTGCCAGTCACAGAATGAATGTGTACTTAGCCTTAGCTAGGAATATTTTCGAAATCTAACTTTTGTATTTCATTATTCACTTAGTGTGTTTTATTTCTTCCTCCATATTATTATTACGTATTTAAAAATAATATATTTTACGATATGGTCCTTTTTATTGTAGTAAATACTTAATATAAATCGAAACTATGTAAAGAAAAGTTCTATACAATCTTTTTAAGGTCTTCTAAACATTCAACAAAAAATTTAACAACTAAGATCATCATCATGTTTAAAATTCTCATTTTCTACATACAGAATGATCAAATTATTTTAACAGTTTAAAGAAGAAAGACACAACATTTATATTAAAAAAAAAAGAAATACAATAGTAAAGTATATTTATTCTAAATTTTGCCGGAGTCGCCAGGAAGAAAAAAGTAGAAATGCAACAGATACCAATATATTTATATCCCATATACCCGAATTAAATGCAACATAGAGCACCAGTAGATTGTTCACGACGTTGCCAATTTACCCTAGTTAAAAATTGATGTCTAAACAGATACAGAGTGTTAAAGTTAAAATTTTATTATCGATATTGGCAAATAAGTTTTTAAAAAATCCAAATATTTGCATACATTTTGGAAATCGGGGGATTTTGGGGACAAAATATTCAAATTTATTTTGACATCACTAGTAGAGGCCGCCCCTTAATAATGGCGATATGCAAAATTTCAAGAAATCGGCCTGCTTTGATGAAACTATTGTCTAAAGAGAACAGTTTCATTAAACCTTGTGAATCTTCTTGAACTTTTACACATCGCTATAATTTACTATTCTGAGTAACTTTTTCAAGTAAAATTTTGCTGTATTTTCAGCGGTACCTGAAACCAAAACAGAGTGCATTGAATATTTTAAATAGAATTGTTTCGAAAACGGATACTCCTCATAACTTTAACATAAAAAAGGTAGGAGAATCGATTGATTCAATGGTCAAAAGATTGATTCAGTGATGTCAAAATTAGAAACAAATTTATTTATTGAGATTCTCATCCCCAAAAATCCCCAATCTCTAAAATGTATACAAATATTTGCATGTTTAAAAAAGTTATTTGCACATATCGAAAATAAAATTTCAACTTTGACGCCCTGTGTCTATTTAACCCTCAACTTTTGACTTGAGTAAGTTTGGCTATGTTGCATTATTTTGTCGTAAGTAATCTAGTCTTGCTCTATGTTGCATTAATTTCAGGACACCCTGTATTAAATTGCATACTTTCACCAAATATATTACCATTTTCAAACCCAAGTTTAAGTAATAAATCAAATAATTTGTAAACAAAATTAAAAACGTTATTACTGCAATTTTACATACCTATCAAATTAACGCACCAATATTATAACTTTTTTATCTAATCGCATTCATTCAAGATTTACTATGAAAAACCGAATGTTGCCTAAATAATTTTTACACCCCGGAACGCCACTGGAGCGAACATCCACAGCCGACCGCTATAAAAGAAACGTGGCAGTGCGTAACAGGTTATTTTACACATCTATGGCTACCCTGATGTGTGTGTAGTCCTTGGAGTCTCTCCTGGAGTCCTGGCGAGTCCTTTTCGGGACGACAGCGTATCTGTCGTGCTCCCCGGGGTGCCGTTATCCAAATAAAATACGTTATCGGCCCGTATTATTCCCAAATACTTTGATTACCTCTGAGCTACCGCAGAAGTTGTTTTGATAGTGGCGGAATGGCGTTTTTAAGATGGCGATAAATTCGGGTGCTGCGTTTTATAACGACGTACGGAATAAAGGAATCCTTTGGGGACTGATTTCTCACATACCTACGTTGATATTTATAAAAGCATTTATCTGAGAAACTAAATTCTTCTATTTAACATATTCTTAATGTTAATCTGTTACGTATGCCCTCCGCTACACTGAAAATTTGTTTATGCCCATAACTTATATACCTATATATGTATCAAGCCCGCAAATGTTTCGTTACTAAGATAAAAAGAGCTTTAAGGAACTCTTATGTATAGTCGATGGAAACAACCTTGCCAATAAATCACCAGTAATTTAGTTATTATGGATCAAAATCAATTCATTAGATGCCTATGTGAATTACCTAGTTGAGCAAGGCATTTTACCAGTAAGGACAAGAAGAAAAATAAGTTAATTTTTCGGTTGATTTATCATGAAGTTGATCTTACATACTACTACTGTATAAGTTAGAAGTGTCATTGCACTATTAATATAGAAATTATTAAAGTATATGAGAAAAGTTATTGAAAGACAAAAATAAATAGGTGCGAGTACATAAACAATACTGTTAAGAAGATAGACTGGTTTATTGACCATAAAATATATAAGCTGTCTCACATAAGAGGGCCACTTCCATGTATCTCGCTTAATATGCGAGACACGTCAAAAATCTTTATATATTTTTTGTTGCATTTTCGGAGGCCTTTATCCTCGTGAAAACAAATATGAGATCCATGGCCAACTATATGAGTAATAACAAAAAAAATATATGTAAAGTACCCAAACTTTATGGCTGTCTGCCTTAAAGTTTGGGTAAATATATAATAATAATATAATATTTTGACGTGTCTCGCATATTAAGCGAGATACATAGGAGTGGCCCTCTTATGTGAGACAGCCTGTATATTTAACATGTAAAAAGTTATATATCAGGATATATAAGATTATATATTTTTTAAGAATATTTGTGATAATATTGATAATACAGCACTGCATGTACATGATGATGAATCTATTAAATAACCTTCAGAGAGCCTCTCTTACACTATTTTATAGCACAACTAAACCATATACACACTTGAAATGTCAAAACTATCTCTGTAAAAATACATGATGATAATTTTTACTAAATTTACAAAGCATTACACGATTTGCTGCTAAAATTACAAAATGAAGTTAAGCTAATAGAGTATATCCTGTGAATATCAAGACTATAACATACTTAAGGCATTACTTCCATTAATATTGTAAATTAACCATATCTAACATAAAAAAAAAATCTGCAAACATTTCAATTTACTTAAACATAGTTTGCTCTTGGGAAACTTATTTTTTTGGTGTAATGCGCACTTTTTGTCAAAAATAAATTGATTTATTTGTTCAGAAAAATTCATTTTTTTACGTATTTAAATTAAACAAATACGTAGTTATTCCATTTGAAAATCTTATTGAAACTTAATTTTAAAGAATGATTTTCAATATAATTTGTTCACTTCTCTAAACAATTTGTTTAAATCTGTAGAAAAGTAACGTTTTGAAGTAATAAAAGCATTTTTGATTGAAATTAACGTGCATTTTGAATCAAATAATACGTTTATTTAATTAAAATATGTATTTTTAATTGAAGGATGAAATATGTGATCTTTTAATTATTCTTTATTAAGTTTATAAATGAAGTTTTATTAGGTTATATAAGTAATCGTAATAACCGTAAATTAAAAAAGCTCAATTTCCTAATACAGTTGTATCGTTGGAAAAAGTATTTGTTCGAAGGGAAAAATTCGAATTGTTTCCTGTAAACAAAAAATAATTAGGTGCCTGCTAGATGTAGCTGTACTATATTTCGCGTATGTTGGTTTTGAGAGACATGAACAGCCAAGGTTAGCAGTCAGTTAACTCACCTGTGGCGTACTGATGAGAGTTAATAAGCTCGAAACGGGTATATGTTGACTATTCGCTATACATTTTTCAGGTGTAATTCAATGCTGCAGCCCGTAGTTCTTTCCTGAAATTCCTGAGCAATAAGTTGTTGACTTAAATATTGTATTATCATAAAATATAATTAAAGCAACACCAGAAGTGTATCATTGGAAAAGAAATAATGTTTTTTAATTTAAAGAAATGCTTTCTTTACACAAAATAACTGTATATTTGCATTTTCAAAAAAAAAAAAAATTGTCATGAAATAAATATTTGTTTCACCACCAAAATCTGAATTAAAACTAACCAAACTAAACCTCTAAAATTGCTTAAATAGTCCCAATCGAAGTATCGGGAAGGTCTAAGATTTTCTATTCAATTCCAATGCAAGAACGCGAGTTATCCAGATGTATATAGTCAACCAAAGGATATTTAAGCAAGGTTGCTCAAGTCAGTCAAGTGCTAAATTAAAGTGCCTAATCCTCCATATTACAGGAAATTCTTTAGATAATAAGTTAACTTGTAATAGCAGATACGTTTGTTACCACATTCCCAATGCTTTTGTATTACTTACCGCTTTGCTTGATACTATATTAATTTGACTTAATATTCATGTTTTGCTGCCATTTTTACCAATATATGGTGCTATACTACATACAATGCTTGTATAAAATATCAATTAGACTCATCAGAAAAGTTTACTTGTCATACTATCCTCAAGCAGAGGTAATAAGACAAGTCAACTTAATCGTTTTGTTTACATATTACTTCTTGGAGAATAAAGGGATTCAATATTATCAAATTACCGTTGCTTGACCAATGTATGTCGTCATATTACCCCATCCTTGTGTAATATGGCTATATTACCCCCTTTGCTGGAACAGCATAACAAATTAATGCCATATTACCTTATAGCAACTGTCATATTACTTCGAATACTTCATCAAATATAAAAAGGTGCAGTATATTAATTAACCAATCATTTAGGGATTAATTTCTTACATACCTACATTATTTAAAATAACTGTTTACTGACAATTTAGAGAAAACTCACCTTATTCTATACCGTTTAACCAGGAAAACATTCGTAAAAAGCACACCACCGTTATCTGAAATAGATATCGCATTAATAACCCCATTCTTCGATCTGACAGACGATCGCCCTATTTATGCATAATTTATTTCATGAAAGCAACATTAAGGCCGTACGTAATTGATCGACTGAATATAAATACTTTTTTATTATTCAGTTACTGGGACCATTTTACATAGGAAGGTAATAATTGAATATATCCGTTATCTTTATCTCCATCAGATATTACATTATGCTCGTATTGGCTTTAATGCTTTTTATTAGTAGGGTATTGTGTTTCTTTTTTTTTTTCATTATAAATGTGAACGGCACGACAGGGAAAATGTATTTCAATTATACGTCGGACATTTAGGAAAATTTCACTGTGTTCGTCGTATAATTTAATAGTATCGAGTTTTATTAACAAGATTATCTTTAAAGATACAAATTTTTAAGTTCTGACATTTTTCTCGATATGAGAAAAAGGAAATTTTTCAAAAATTAGAAGAATATTTAATAAATGAGAATGCATTATAGAATAAAATGGTGGAATATGGATCATGCAAAATTATGTCAAATATGCTATAAAAACACTTTCAAATACGTTTTTTTTTTTCAGTTTCAATAATAAAAGCTATTGTACCTTCTTGATTTTGTTATGTGTGAGTGGTTTCTCATATAAATAACAAATTTCAAATTTTCATGTCAAAATTTGCAATATGATTTTCATAGTTGAAAGCTGTTATATGGATTAATGTTGTCAACTTGAAGTCATATTGCCATTTTGCCCAGTACCTACTGTATATGTCCATGTTCCACATTCTCCAATGTTTTTTTACATAATGAATGGTAGAATGGCAGTAATATGCTAATATAATGAAATAATATTAAAATAATTTCGCAGCAAAGTTCTATTGTCATATTTGTCATCTTTGTAGCTATATTTATGCATTGGTAATATAACTCAAGAATAAATACAGTTTTGTTGCCATATTCTCAACTGCCTGTTGTTATATGATAATTGATTTAGAGTAAACTTGTCATTTTCTTTAGTTTTATTGGGTTTTTGCCACACTGAAAAAATAAAGATTAATTAAATAAGCCCTTGCGCCAAACGGATCAGTCAAGGGTTATTTTTGAAACTAAACTTGCCTAACCAAAACCAGCTAGTTGGAAAGCTCGATATTTTATAGTCATCAAATTCAAATGAAATCTAAGGAAATCAAGTGGAATCAATAAAATCAGGTGAAATCAGCGAAATCAAGTTAATTCACATAAAATCTGGTACAACCACAAGAAGCCAAGTAAATCAGGAATTCATGTCAAAATCTGATTGCTAATTTCCATTAAAGTAATAGGGAATCTGATACAGGTGTACAAAATTATTGGAAGTCACACCCCTCGGTCATGTGCTTCACATAAATTCAATGTCTGCTATGTTATTCCCTAATGTCTTTTGTCATATTACCCCAATGCTTGGTAATATGGTAAGAATCTAATAATTTTCATATATGTGCGCCATATTTCCCAATAATTAATGCCATATTACTCGTGTTTAAAAGATGTGAAATAGCAAAATCTTAGTTTAGTTTTACAACGCCTTCGGTAGGTTTTAGAGCATCACTTTCCTTTGTTAAACCCGTTCCGCCTTTCAACCTACAGGGTGTTCATTTATGATATGCGAATATTTAAGGGGGTGATTCTACATCGAAAATTAATTATAGGTTGCTTTTTTGATAGAAAACAACAACTAACAACATAACTGCTTCCGCTCTCCTTTGCATGGAATTGCGCACTCGTTCAAATATTCCCGGAGTATGTCGTATGCTGCAACTATTATTTCTCCTAATTCCTCTTCAGTGTTAATGGGACTTGTGTTTGTAAATAATTGCGTACTATTATACTGAAATGTGCTGGTGCATCATCGGGCATGTACCACATTTGATTTCTTATTCCTAAAAGAACATCCTCAAGCAACAAAGGTAACTGTTGTTGAAGAAAATTCAGGTAAGACTGTCCATTAAATCATCCCGGCAGGAAGAATGGTTCAATAAAGTAATCACCTGCTCATACGTTAGCCAAAGATTGTTGTTGAAAATGGATTTTAGTTATGGCATGAGGATTTTGATCCGCCCAAATATGATTGTTATGGAAATTTTGAATGAAATTTCTTGAAAAATTGGTTTCGTCAGTGAACAGAATATGCGATCTAAATTGCGGATTTTGGGCAACATAATGAAGATACCATTGACAAAAGGTCACACTTTGGAATATCTGTGGGAAGTAACGCCTGCACTCTTAAATAATATGATAAGGATATAACAAAAAAATCCGCTAAAATTCTCCAAACAATTTGATGGCAAATATTCAAGTTTCTAGCGATCTTCCTCGTTCTAGTTTCAGGATGTTCTTCGGCAAACTGCAACATCTCCTCCTCAATTTCGAGTGTTCTTACATTTCAAGGTGTACTTTCAGATGCACCTTTTCGGACACTACCAGTTTCAAGAAGACGACGATAAATATTAGAGAAAGTGCGACCATCTGGAAGAAACGATTGAGATATATCTGCGTTATCGTCGCGTAGGCCATACACGTAATGCATTTCCACCATTTCCACATTTGAATAGTTCACCATTATTAGCGAGTTTGATTATATGCGCCATAATTCCCAATAACTATTGATACATTACCCCTGTGTTTGTAATATATGAAATAGCAGTTTTAATTTAGTTTTACAACGTTTGCGTTAGGTTTTTAGAGCCTCACTTTCCTTTATTAACTCGTTCCATCGTTTAACATATACATACTCAGTTACGTATAAATGATACACGTAAGAACGACGAGGTTGACCATCACGTCTGGGTAAATTCGGTCGAGAAACGAACAATAATTGGTGTCCTGTACAACCGACTGAATTATTTCGCTTAATCCCTTTCCTTTAATTAACTGTAGGCAGGCTTACCAGGACGAATTGACCAACACCGTCCTGCCAGGACAGAGGAGACGGGATGCATCCTTTAAAGGGATAAAAGGATAATATACGGGCATCAACATGTTTTTACTTGCGTCTTAAATTCCGTCCGGAGTACAACAAATACTCAAATTCGGTTTTGTTTCGAGGGATTATATCTGTATTTATTATAACTTGTCGTGGACTTACTATAATCCTATTATTATCACGTGATACATCGCGTAATTTAGACGCCGGTGAAAAAATGAATCCACAAAAGGCATTATGATATTAACAACATTAATAATGGGGGTTTTTAAGGGAGAACGGAGGGGAATAACGGAAAGTTTTGAGCTGGCGAATTAATTACGATGAGTTAGAAGGCTTTGCTGCACTGCTATTTCTACTTGCGGGTACATTTTGGAGTAATACGTCAGGTTTTATAGTGAATGTTGACCTCTGTAAAAGGAATCATCAACAAATTTTATTTTGACGGTCTAAATTATTCGTTAAATTCTTAATTGAGACACAAACACAACATTATACAAAGGAGGAGAGTCAGTAATCAGAAAATCATCCAGAATACATAAAATATATTTACTTCTCTATCCTACCTATTCCCACTATACGACTTTAAAGTTAAATATGCAAGCAAAAAAATTGCCTAAAACACAATAGAAGACATTGTTTGGGACCACAGTTTCCGCTTATTCGAAATTTGTTTTTTGAGTTACTAATTACACTATTCAAAATACATCTTTACCTGCAATAAAAATCGGGTGCCTAATTGAGAAAAAAAAATTGTCTGGTAGGGTTTATAAGTTGGATCACAGTCCCAATGTCAAACTCCACAGGATTCAATAATTTCCCCTCCTACAACCCTCATTTCCACTTTACTCTTCTACAAAGTTTTCGATGTGTTTGGGGCCATTTTCCAACATGTATCGAACAAGATTTTTCGTAAAATCGTCAAATAAAATTCCAGTAGTTTCAACATACTCTTCGATTGCATTTGCTACTATGATCGCTAGACTATTTTATTGAAACAACATTATTTAAGTTGCCTATAAAATTGTTGCTATGGAACAGTTACTATGATATGACGAACATTAAACCCCAATAATTAAATTCGGTATTAATTCTTCATATAACGCAGATTCTAGTTATAGGGGAAAGTCCTCCAGTACTGGCCGGTATCCAGTACAGGCCATTTATTAGTTCTAGGATTCTATAACGAGTAGCGCTGATACTCGTACCACTATTAGTGTCATACACTCTACTAAGTATATGCACCACGCGGCGGCGACCTGTCGCAACCAGTTTATTGTCAGCGCAAAGATTTGTGAAAAGCGTAAAGGTTTGGTTTCAGGAAGAGATGCCAGCAAGAATGCCAAGAAAGATAAAAACGAAAACCTGACTCCTCCCTGCAGACCGATTGAGGAAGAGACAATTTGTCCTTTATGTATTGATTCTCATGAAGAAGATTGGATACAATGTGGAAACTGTAAGGCTTGGGTCCACGAAGCTTGTGCGAATATATCAGAGCTATCAAATCAGTATATTTGCGATTATTGCATGGTATAAATGGTCATATATTTGCTGGCCGGTACTGCAGGCCATTTTTTTAGACTGATTTTTCCTAGTCTTCAAATTGCAATAATAAAATTGATTATTTCTAAACATGACGGTAGTTTATTATTTCTATTCATAGCACAAAAGTTCCTTCACACATACCAGGAGTTATTAAACATGTAACCGAGGTAGTTCGATTTTATTGTTGATAAAGCTTAAGGTGACGGTACTGGAGGATTCTCCCCTACTGAAATTGAAAATGACACGGAATCTGCCTTATGTACATTGATTCCTTAGAAATCGAAAAAACTGCACCAAAAAACTTAGTATATTAGTAAATATACCAATATTATTGCTTTCCTCAAAAGAAAATCAAGTGGTTATAAGCCCAGAAAATCCAGAGATGCAGGTGTTATACGAAGTGAAAAAAAATATATGATCTAACCTAACCTAATGTCAAATTATCCGATTTGAAAGATTGTATTATTAATATTTCTAATAAATAAATAATCTAAATTTCAGTTATTTTATTTTACTTTTACGCACATGTGCGTAAAAAGATTGTTTTAAGCGCATGTGCCTAAAAGATGTCAATATGTTTATTTTTGCAGCAGTTGGGAACGGTTTGAAACTATCAGAAATGTATGTCCAACTATATATTGCGTTAAATCCAATGGTAATACGATATCAACTTAACTGGCCGAATATTTCTGGCAGTTCTAAACCGTTTCCAACTGCTGCAAAAAACAATCTATTATTACAACGATTTAACGAAAAATATTTTACTACATTTTCCTTTCACTACTGCGTATATGTTAATAATCATCCTGTGTTTAAGCCCTTTTTAATTCCATTTAAAAGCCACCAAGAAGTAACCTTTGAAATGCAAAAATATTTCAGATTTATTGCTGATTGCATATTAACATGCCCAAGACTGAATTTGAAATTTGAAAATTGTTTAATAATTGCATGGTCAGGTATGCTTCTTTAATAAATTTAACAGTTGAATAATTTAATTAATACATGATAAAAAATATGTAAAAAAATATTTTTATACAGGGTTACCTATATAAGTAAAAATATTTTAAGAGAGGATAGAGGAAATTAAGAATTACCGGAATCATCCTTCAAAAAAATTACAAACTTATTTATGAAGTGAAAAAATTTTTTTTTTCGATATTATATTAAATCCTTATTTAACGCCGCCTATGCAAAATATCCGCCGCCCGTTTGACATTTACAGAGTCAGAGTAGACAACCAGCAGCACAACGGTAAAATCCGCCGTCATGTCATAATTTAATTTCTGTGTTTGCGTTGTAGTTTTTTGTTCTTCTACAGTTTTTAGTGCCTTTGTTTAATTTTAAACGTTTTATAGTTATTAAATTAAGAAATTTGTGACCGGTTTAGATATTTTCCCACAATACCAGCATAGTTCTCTAGTTTGTATTTCTAGGTTATGGGACAAGACTGCCTCGGGTGCATTAAAAGTTTTGTATTATCTATTAGTACCCATTCCTTTCGTTCGATTTTCTTATAATAAATAGGCATTTATCTAACTGTACCTATGGGAAGTGTGTTTTATCGGTAGTGAGTGGTTGCAATCAGCGAAAATGTAGTTTTGCCAGTTTGCAACCAACTAATGAAAAACCAATGCAAAATACTGCAGCTAACTGATACCTATCTATCAGATATTATTACTAATAAGAAAAAACTATTCCAAACACTAAATACTCGATTTAAAAAACTAAACTAAAATATTATCAATTCCATGCAGCAAACGATATGTCAAAATAAGATCTCGAGTTTTTCGATCTTCAAAACCATGGAGATTAGACAGCTTCAACCGTTCTTCATATGATGGTCTTATACGTCCATAGACGGCCATAGGGACAACGAGTAGCATAACATTGAAAGGATTCCAGCAGGTGCTTGTCCCATGTTAGAGCAGGATGCCATATCTGTCCACAGTACTCCAAAATTGACCTTGTGTAAGTACGTTGTATATAGTTTTACAAATGTTCTCAATGACACATTTCGAAACACTTTGGTAAACAGGTAAACAGATCTATTGTTATTAATACGACGTTAGAGCAAGTTTAGCGTCATCTGCGTAACAGGTGAATTTAGATTACATCACACTTCCCATATGCTAAAAAAAGTAGAGGAGAGGGAACAGATCCCTGTGAAACTCCAAATAAGACTGGACGACTAGAAGAAAATGCGGCTCCAACACAAACAGAAAATCTTCTATTCGATAAAAAGTTTCCCATCTAATCGTGTAACTTCCCGCAAATTCCAAAATTATATAATTTCAATGAGAGTCTGTAATGGAACTTGATCAAAAGCTTTAGAAACATGTAAGTAAATATATTATATCTACGGGAGTTCTTAAATCGTTGATCCAGTCATTTACGCAATACGTTGTATTGCCATTTAGGCCTTCCTGGAACCGTGGTTAAAATTTTTGTACTTAAGTCATAGTTAACCCTGCATACAATTTTCAATTTTATTTTTGCACGACCTCTGTCCTGCAAAAAAATATATTCAAATATTCCTACCGCGAATGCCATGCAGATACGCAGTTCTACGCCTTCCGCAAAAATATTCCGATTTTAAAATTAGTCGCACGCCCCTCGGACCGCCGCCTCAGACCGCCGAGATAAGCGGCGAGGAGATTTTAATTAGGCCGCCCCCGACCCTCGAAAATGTCCCATCTTTCGATCCCATCAGTTGATTTCAATTATTTATAGTTACGCGGAGTCGAGTGGAAAATGAAAAATAAACCGGGCACTTGTAATTTTTCCGTCCCCTTTCGGAGGCGGTGGCGCCCCGCCCCCTCGTCATCTTGATTCGGCCCCTATTGATTTAAGGGCCCGCTTAACCGGGCCGCTAAATGATAACTCGGGAAGTTATCATTTTAATGTATTGCTTAATCTGCCCTTATTATATTTCATTTGGAATGTGTTTTTTTACGTAGTGAGGGGAAAATTAATCGCTTTTTTTAATTAGATGACATCTTAAATTATTTATGTTCCATTATGTACCTACACAGAAAAACGTCTATAAAAATATAAACACATATACAGGGTGATTTAGTCATAATGTAATTAATTTTAACCACGTACATAGAAAAAAATGTTATTGGACCCTTTTAATTGAAAAAAATCAACCCACAACACCAGGTAATACAGGGCGTTGATGACAGCAAATTCCTATTTACATCACAGTGTTAAGCGGTGAAATGAGCAACGTCACACCTAAGTTGCCACATCACGGCTAAATGTTTGTGTTCTTTCATAGACTATTATATTCCGTTAATGAGTATTATACCAATAACCAATAATAATAATATGTTATTTTATTAATTTCAAAATCGTTTACTAAAGAGGCACTTTACCACATTTAAATGTCACTGTACTAGTAAAGTCAGTAATAAAAAAACAGTTTGACAGAAAATTGTTAAATACTGGAAACATTGTTTTATATATTAAAAGTAGGTACATTTATTTAAATTTGAAAACAACACGAAATTTATTCAATTCTACTTGTTCTTCCTGAAAACTATTATGATTCGCTGTCTGCATTCCTGAATAATCTTGAGATCTCACTAGTTTTTTTACTGTTTAAGAAATAAGCTAATATGTATCAAATCTCCTACAATTCCTATCAATGAAGTCATATGCATGCTCTCTGATACCAAACATCTAGGTATGCTAATGAACACCCACAGACAAAACTCTATTCAATAATTATCTAAAAAATGTATTCTATTTACTAACCTGATATACCCTATATATGGAGTGGGAACTCGAAATTCAACCACAATAGAAGAGATCTGCTCTATTTCTGCATTTTAATTGGATTGCTTCATCAGGTGGCCTCCTTTAACTTGAGTTAAATATCTAACTACACACACCCACAATATCTACCCATATATTCCTTATTATTAGCTTTTGTAATTCAACGCAGGTTGGGGCTTTTGTCCACTGAGTAGTTAGTTTCACACAATATTGTTAATACCTGAAAATATATGAAAAAACTATACATAAAAGGTACATTTTTATTTTTTATTTAATTTAGTAGGTCGTTATGATACTTGACAGTTAATCAGTTTGACGCTGTCGACATTATTTAATTTCATTTTGACATTTAATTTCAAATAATTTTAATTTATTGGTATAATAATTTTTATAGTTAGATATTTAACTCAAGTTAAAGGAGGCCCCCTGATGAAGCAATCCAATTAAAATGCAGAAATAGATCAGATCTCTTCTATTGTGGTTGAATTTCGAGTTCCCACTCCACATATAGGGTATATCAGATTAGTAAATAGAATACATTTTTTAGATAATTATTGAATAGAGTTTTGTCTGTGGGTGTTCATTAGCATACCTAGATGTTTGGTATCAGAGAGCATGCATATGATTTCATTGATAGGAATTGTAGGAGATTTGATACATATTAGCTTAAAATACCTTTCTTAAACAGTAAAAAATGTTACAAAAGCTAATAATAAGGAATATATGGGTAGATATTGTGGGTGTAATTCAACGCAGGTTGGGGCTTTTGTCCACTGAGTAGTTAGTTTCACACAATATTGTTAATACCTGAAAATATATGAAAAAATCTCACTAGTTCTTGCTGATGAAATATACTATTTGAAATTGCCAACTTATTGACGATGCTTCTCGATGTAACCTTACTGGCGTCCAACTCAAGCAGTGGCCAGTGTTACTTGATGAATCTGGGAGTATTGAGTATTCTGCAACTCTTTGGGGAATTTTTGCAAAATTGTTGATTCCAACTGGTTGTCTTGTGCACTTACTGTAATTATAGTAAATGAAAAATTAATTGTTTTACTTGTTTGGTCTCAATCATAAATACTTATGATAAATTTCATGTCCGTCTTACGATAAATACAAGTTTCTTTTTGGTTTTGGTCTCAGGTAAAGTTATAATCAATTTTCAATACGACTGTAATTTAATGCCGGTCGGGGCATTAGTCCGCGGAGTAGTTGTTAACTGCAGTATCATTTATACCGTGTCGCCCAAGGCGAGAGGTCTGCGTTAAGTACCTGTTGCATGTAGGTCGCTTCCTACAAGTCGAGCCGCTTAGGTCGAGCAGGAAGTGCGCAGACCAGATATAAGATATCTCACATGTATTAATATTGTCTTTGTAGTCATATAGTGTGTCGATAGATGTGCCACATTTTTATTTCTAGTTAAGAAGGCCTTATCAGGAGTATAACTTCTGTGTAGGAAGATTTTTTTAGTGGAATTTGTCCATGCATCCTCTAAATGTGATTTATTCATATTCCTCTGTAAAAGTGTATTGTTCATCCATCATCCAAAAATGTATTGTAATGTAAGTATTTCATTCGCATTAGAAAAAATGTTGAATATTTTTGCTGAAAATACTAGTGCACACGTAACAAAGTATAAACTTATACTTACCGTCTTACGAATGTCCCACAAAAAGTCCTTAATAATGAGTCGTATATGTTTGTGTACTACACGCCCAACAAACAATTAAAGTTAAAATTACGTTAACTTGACCTCTGAATTGGTCAGAAACTTTTCATGACCAATTCCATATAAGGGAAGTTTACCTATATGCGTTGGCCTTTTTCCTTATGTGGGGAAAAAAACTAAAGTAATATGGAAGTTAATAATTGGTCGGCAAGAATTTTATTCCAATAAGATAATTGGACCTAAAAGAAATACGGACCAATTTTATGTTAAAATTTCGAAATATAAAAGACATTATTACCAAAATATACCCTAATTATGCCCTTTATATGACATACTTTTGCCAGAGAGAGACAACATTATATGTTTGATTTTATATATTCTAATAGCGAACAGGGATAGGAAGAAAAAGAAAGACTACCTATGTCAGGCTACTAAGTAGGAGTTCGTATATTTATAGATATTTAGATTTTAATATAATAAAGTCTGTATTTTTGGTTTCCATTCATCAAATTGTACAACCCAGGAAATTTTTTCGTATAATATCATGACCAAACTTTCATAAAAATAACGCGCCTTATAAATATACATTTTTACTATTGCTCTTTAATAATATTACTATACTGAAAAATAACCTAAAATAAAAACTGAATGTACTTCGTGATAAAATGTGTTTAATAATCTTTCGTCATAAGTGTATTAACTAATATTATCTGTATTAACATAATTTTAATGAGTAATCAATTAGAAATAATGAACAAAACATAGTGTTTATTACAACATGGCCGCTCAAACAAAATCAACTTTGAAGTCAATTTGTCTGTAAGTTTTAACCTATAGGGCAGATTGCCTATGCCAATGTTGACGTCACAGGAAAATATTAACTTTGTGGTTGAAATTTACTCCAAATGAAGATATTTTATGGTAATTTATTACCAATTAAATTATTACTAGGTACCTACATATAAAATTCTACTCTTGGATTTATTTGTGATTGAAAATTCAAATTAAAGCCAATAATATTATGTATGTGTAATAACAAAAACAAAATAAATATTTTCTAACGGAATTCAATTCGAATTTGAATTCACGTGCACTACTGAATTCATCTGACACGATAACAGTCATAAGAATACTTATACCTATATGAAGTGTTTATCGATATATCATTAGATTGATTTAATATGCAGTGTTGGCTTAAATTCGTTTTTTACAACTCTCTAATATTGTGTAGGGCTTAGTTTTCACTGCAGATTGCCAAAACACAAAACAATTTCTACGCGCTATTACATGAAGATATGTCGGAATACATATAACAAGAAGCTTGTTCCCTAAAAGACCTTTATAAGACACACTTACGTCGAAGTATTATTAACAAGTAAATTTGTACCATAATATAGAACAATATTTCTATTAGGTTAATTGAAATGGTCAAATATTCTTAACTTAACAAAGTTGAAAATAGGATTATATTGTAATAAAAATAGAACTTCACCAATTCAAGGATTTAATAGGGCAAAATAGTTATTACCTTATTTTTAACTACTAGTTGAAGACAAAATAAGTTTTACAATTTCGTAATAAATATGTAAATATTTACCTATTGTAATAATTTAAAAAATCCTTGGATATTGAAGACAGATTTCTAGGTGAAATTAAGTAAATTATAACTTCGTCTTACACGTTATTGGAATGTTCGCATTTGAAAGCATAAAATAGGTAAACAATATGTAATTTCGAACTGTATAAATTGACATATATTTCATTTTACTTGGAAGGCATTATATTACTCTTAGTTAACAAATTTTTGACTAAAATTTTGGTATTATAAGATTTTGTAACATTGAAGACTATTTTTATGGAGGAAAGTAGTAAATCTTGATCAATTCAGGGCTATTTTTCTTGTGTAGTAGTCTATTAGGCTTAAATGTTAGTTGGGCGTTAACAACGCAACTAAAACGTATTAGGTTATAAGTTACGTGGATGTGTCTCTGCGCCTGTGCAACAGAAATCACATGAAAACTTCTGTAAAATTTATAATAAATTGAGTAAAAGTAGATCGATTGTAGTGCATTGTATTACCACAAAATTTCTGAAATTTCCTAATTTTAGTACGTACAAACACATACATTTATTTGATTATTCCTTAATATATAATGTAAATTAAAATGGTCCAGTAAATATTATGTAAAAACAGCATAACAAAACATGGATATTTCCACACATTTTTATCAGTGTACATTGTGTAATTGTGTAATTTAATTCTTGCTTTATTATTCTGATGTTTGTTCCAAATATAGTGGTTATTTTATAACTAACTTTTTAATGTTTAATATGTATTCTTTAATTCAAAGTAATTTTTTTGTTTTTTTTTAATACCTTACTTTAGCACTTGTTATCTTATGATTTGTGTAAATACGTTTCTGTATATTCGACACCTTCACATGTTACACATTTCACAGATTATTTAAAATTGCTTATTTTATTTAGTCAGTAGCTGAAAGTATGAGTTCGGGATACGCCCTACAGACATCTCATAATTTAATGTACCGTTATTGACGATCAAAGATATAGGGGGCGATACCGTCGCGAGGAGCATATTTCAAACGGGATATACCCCGGTATTTAACGCAACATTAAATATAGTTTTGAATATCTATAGAGAGAGCGCGGCGGCCACTCTGCATTAGGCAAATGACGCGAGATGTCTCAGTCGGAGGCATAAAAACTAGTGAAATATCGTCCCGGAGCACTGACGTTGAATATTATTAGAGGATTTTATATATGCGTATTCTTGAAATTGAAAGATTACATTGTATTGTTATGGGCTCTCTTCAGGAAATTTTTACAAATATGCAAATCCAGATATATATGGCATTGTTGTGTTATGCGGGGGTGGCCGTTCGAATAAATACATTGATAAATCTGACGTTTCTGTCTATCCCGAATATTGCTGGGGTACTAATGCGCGTCCCTGGAAAAACTAAGGGTGTCGCGGGGCGCGGTTTCGCATTAACTTCGTTCGTCAGAAGAACAAAAATCATACGTACAGACAGATAGTTCAGCAACTCTATTTTGTGATTCTTATGTTTTATAAATATACGTAATTATTATAAATTATGTGTCCTATACCTACCTACAAAATTAATTACCTTCAAATTCAGAAATTAAATAAAGTACAATTAAAATAAATAAATTTTGAGGTTGTTTAGAGATTGGTCAGGTTTCTTTAAACATCCTATATTTTTTTCATTGATTAGTGTTCTAATAGAGTCTTGTTAAAACATTTTTTTCTAATTCCATAAATTTCTGGTTATTAAATATTGGTTAGGCTCTTTTAAACACCTTATATTTTTGTCCGTTAATTAGTTTTCTAATAGACTCTGTTATCAAAAAAATTTTATATTTCCATAAATTTGTATAGTTTTCAGAGATTGGTTAGGCTTTTTTAAACACCCTGTATTTTTTCATTAATTAGTGTTCTAACAGACCCTTGTTAAATATTTTATCCAAAATTTTTTATAGCTCTATACATTTTTAGGGTTTTTAGAGATTGGTTAGCTTTTTTAAACACCTTGTATTTTTTTTCATTAATTCCTTCTTGACCCTTGTTAAATGTTTCGTCAAAAATGTTTTGTAGTTCCATAAATTTTTAGTGTTTTTAGAGATTGGTTAGGCTTTTTTTAACACCCTGTATTTTTTTCGTTAATTAATGTTCTAATAGACCCTTGTTAAATGTTTCATCAAAAATGTTTTGTAGTTCCATATATTTCTAGGGTTTTTAGAGATTGGTTAGGCTCCTTCAAACACCCTGTATTTGTTTCGTTAATTAGTCTTCTAATAAATTCTTGTTAAATGTTTCATCAAAAATTTTGTGTATTTTCATAAATTTTTAAGGTGTTTAGAAATTGTTAAGCTTTTTTACACACCCTGTATTTTTTTCTTTAATTAGTGTTCTGATAGACCCTTGTTCAATGTTTCATCAAAAATGTTTTGTAGTTTCGTTAATTAGTGTTCTAATAGACCCTTGTTAAATGTTTCATCAAAAATGTTTTGTAGTTCCATATATTTCTAGGGTTTTTAGAGATTGGTTAGGCTCCTTCAAACATCCTGTATTTGTTTCGTTAATTAGTCTTCTAATAAATTCTTGTTAAATGTTTCATCAAAAATTTTGTGTATTTTCATAAATGTTTAAGGTGTTTAGAAATTGTTGCTTTTTTAAACACCTTGTATTTTTTCGTTAATTAGTGTTCTGATAGAGCCTTGTTAGAAGTTTTACCAGAAACAATTTTTTAGTTCTCTCAATTTTGAGTTTTTTTATCGGTCAAAAATTTTTCAACACTGTATACAAAACGGTCTTTCGCACGTTTAATAACCGTTCCGAAGTTAAATCTTCAAAAATTAAATTTCCTCGAAATTGGAAATTTTATTTTCTCCTTATCGATTTTTATATTAACACCCTGTCTATCACTCTGTTAAATTATAGGAGTAACATCTTCGAATTTTATGAATGAATTGTGACGTGTAAAGGCGGAGCTTTATTTCAAGTTCCACCCAAACGTCTCACGTACCAAGTTAAAATTTCAGTAAATTTAAGAAATTATTGGAAAATTTGAACCCATTTTTCTCAGTCATTTTTGTATATATTGGTATGGGACAAACGTGAAAAATCATTAAAAATATATCTATAACTTGCTCGTGGCCGAATTTCAGCTTATAAGCGAACCAAAAATCTAAAATTATAATTATGCAGTATTACTGAATAAATTATAAAAATTTTAACGCGAGGAAGAAATACATAAATATTAAATAGAACTACAGTAAAAAAATGAAATTATTCTGTCGGAAAATAAATGAGAAAATGGGTTACCGCTTATTCAGGCACTGCGAAACCAGCCTTAATAGTGCTGCTGACGATACTGGGTGTATCAGGTTTAAATACAGAAAATTTCGGAATCGACAGTACAGGGTGTCTCAAACTCGATGGTATGGGCCTACTGTGGGCAAACAAAAACTTTAAATAAAAAAAAGGTAAGCTCCATTTTCAATAGAAAGTATTATCTTTGGTCATCAATTAAGTATATTTTTTCCAGACACGTAACCAATTTTTTTTCGTGTTAATAAACTTTTATTAGAGAAATTTTTCTGTATTAGTTCCCGTTCAAAAGTTATAAGCAATATCGTCTTAAAGAGTCTCAAAGAAAATACCACCTAAAAATCACATTAGCGATAGACAGGAGTGGTTGTTGAAAAATCACAGGTAAAAAAAAGTGGTGCGTGCCGTGGGTCCCATTATACTTTTTCCATGTATTTTTTCCCGCTGAACACGAATCTGAACTGAAAATGGGGGGTCACACAGCAAATTTTAGAGAAAACCCATAAAAACGATAAAAATCACATCAAAAGTTTATACAGGTCCACAAAAAAAAGTCATGTGTGCTGGGCGTTAGACTATATTTTTCTTTTGTATTTTTTCCCGCTGAACACGAATCTGAAGTTAAAATTTGGGGTTACACAGCAAATATTTGAGAAAACCTAAAAAAATTGATAAAAATCACTTTCTCGTAATTTGTTCAGTATGATACTCTCTAATACTGAAACAATGAGAAATGCTGTGAATTAGTGAATATTTACTATTTTACAACTAAGTAAGTATATCACGGTAGCACCACAGAATAAAGGAACTACCAGAAGCGAAAGCTAAGGCGGCGCCTTTGATCTTGGATGGTCACAAAAATTTAACCTTGAATTTGAAATTTGACGTATCTAATACATGCTACACCGTGAGAAAGTTGTATATAATATCTACAGTCTACACTAAGAAACAAGTTGACACTATATTTATTTAGTCATATTGAAGCTTTAAGCAGTATAAAATACCTGCTATGTATAAAATTATTAAAAAATATAAAATACATGCATAAATTGCATTTATTCCTGTTTATTTTTTTTATTGTTGTGAAAATTATATGATTTATTTAACGTGGGAGAGCTTTTTCAGATACATTTGCCATACAGAAGATTTGATACTGCAATAGATGTTTTAAATAGTATAGTCACTAATATTTCCTTTGTTTCAGTTATGGAAGCTATTTTCATTTCAAGTAATTAATAGATTTCAGGTATGAGTACTTGGTGGGCCACGCTAGATGCAGGTCAACTCAATCATTCCGCAAAGCACACAGCAACCATCCGACTTCTCTTACATCTTTTGCTCTTTCCTAGTTCCAAATTTACAAAGTTTTTCTTAATTATTTTCAGAAACAAAGTGTACATAAAAATTTTCCCCTCCATTTATTTTGTTCACTTTACGTTTTAAACCTTAGTTTACTTGTGTCAAAAATATGATTTAGGGCACCCTGGACACTAGATTCTAAGAGCACTGGTGTAAGACTCAAATGAGATCAATATTATGGGAGTTATTTTGAAACTAGTTTCAAGACACCTAAAGTTTTAATTTTGAATAAAAGTAATTTATTTTTCAATGTTTACAGAATAATAACGGAGATGGTCTTAAAGAAAATACAAATATGGTTCATGAAATATATATTTATACAATACCTATTTTACATAACTATAAATTAAAAGAATCTATCACTTTCCAAAACACACCAAACCGACACAGCCCTAGATAAATTAAAGACACAGCGACACACATAAACAAGAAAGCAAAGCGAGGTTGATTAATAAACCACTTGTAAAATGGCGGCGCCGCACATGCGCACTAAAATTGTGTTTTGGCGGCAGCTCTCTCCTTCGCTTCTGGTAGTTCCTTTATTCTGTGGTAACACTATTCAGAAAAATTTATATGTTGCTAATTTACGGCGAGTCACAGAAAAATTGAAGAAAAGCTGTAGAGTTATATCGAGAAAGGTATCCAGAGCGCCTCATTCCTGATCATAGGACCTTTACTAGATTGGAGGCGACCTTGCGACGAAATCAAGATGCATTTTCTGTTCGAATGAATAAAATAATTGACCGAATGGTAAGAAACAATGTCAATACAGCTAGACTGTTACAGTATTTCAAACAAAATCCACGAAACTCAATGAGCATTACTGGTCTATTGAAAATTAGGAGTAAATGTATAATGCGTCATCATCGGTAGGTATTTAATTGGGTCTTACTTTTATGAATACACATTGAACAGCGTGAGTTACCTAAACCTCCTACAAGAAGAGCTTTCTGCACTTCTAGAGAATGTGACTTTGCAGCTAAGGAGAAACCTATGGTTTCAGCGGGACGGAGCTCCACCCAACAAGGTTAAGATTGTGCAGCAGTGTTTAGATAACACTTTTCCAGAAAAATAGATTGGGATTAATGGACCTATTCAGTGGCCCGGAAAGTTACTAGATCTAACACCTCCCGATTTTTTATGGGGGGTTTTAAAGCATAAGGTTTACGCTTGTAATGAATGGCGAAATGTTAATAAACGAGGCCCACAATGAAGTCTGGTGAAGATTGGATGTGTCTTGAAATGAGATGACATTTTTATTTTTAGTCAGAAAAAACAAACATTATTTTCATAAGTACTGAGACTAAAACGTCTTAATTTCTCCAAACAGTAAATGCAGCCTTTATTTGATCGACTTTATTTCTTATTATTTTATTTAAAGTTGCAATCCAATAGCAAAGAGCTTTAATTCTAACATTTCTTTATTTTCTTGTTTTTTTTTCTAGAAACAATAACAGTTTTAAAAATTGACAAGACACTTTTTGTCAAGAAAGTTATGAGGATTAAAAAAAAATTAAAAAATATTTCCAAATGCCCATAGGCGTACATTTTCTATTAAAATAGAAATCCAACCCCCATATCTACGCCCATATGATTGATGACGGGCAAGTTTTTACATCATCTTATGCTCTTACCAACAAATTAACCATATCCAAATTTAAAAATATATGACAAGAAACCAAAAAATAAAGTTATGCTACGAAAACGTTTATAAAAATTAAAATTCAACCTTCATTTGGTATCTTAAAAACTAAGCGTCTTAAGAGAAAATGTTATAGGGCAACAAATTACCCTCTGTTGAGGTATCGACTATGATTTTCTGTTTGTAAACCTGATATAGGTACCCGGTATATAAAAGATGGTATGTATACAATGTTTTACTCAACGATTCTATACTTTGGCGAAGGATCCAGGAATAATAAGATATACATTTTTATAATAGATTCATATAGTACAGTCTTAAAACTAAAGAATAAACATTAAACGTTTTTATATATATTCTGTTCTACACAGTTTATATATAAAAATGGGTAAATCATATTTATATTTCTTTTTCTCATTCGATTGAGTTTCAACGTATATGTATACAATGTACATGTACAGAGTTATATACATAGGTATATGCTTTAATAAATGTTTGTTGCAATTTTAACAAAATGTGTGTTTTTATATGTATACATTTTTATTAGGTATTAACAATACTGTATAAAAACCCCGACCAGCATTGAATTACACCCACAATATTTACCCATATAATCTTTATTATCAGGTTTTGTAGATTATTTCTACTATATTGTAAAGGGATTTAACCTCATTTCCCCAGGTTTCGTCAATCTACATCAAACAACTTCAGACGAAATTGAAAAATAGTGATACTTTTCAAAAAACATTGACGCTGTTTCTCTAGAAAACCAGCAACTTTAGGCCCTGTACACCAATATTGACTTTAACAGAAACCGATCTGATCAGATGAGATCTTTGCGGTAAATCTTCGGAAGATGCCGTATCGAAATCGCTCCAAATCTCGCCGTTGGCCGGGGATTTCCGCAGAAAATGTGTATGTAATGCAACGGAATGCGGGCCGGAGCACCGAGGGTCAGAAAGCCGGCCACGGCGGTCAAGCCCGTTTGCAATTTACTGGCCAAACTTCTAAGATACGACCCCGTTCCGGAGTCGAACAACCCGAACTAATTGTCTCTGGTTAATGATCTGTCGAGCAAACAATGAATAATTTAGGTTTTAATTTTGGGAGGGCGTTTACCGGAACGCCCGGAAAAATGTTAAGTTATGTTATTTGGTTTCGAAACTACAAGTTTGCACTGGAGTGATCCATTTTCCAGCAATGCTATTCCGTGGTGCACAATAACTAGGTCTAGTGAAAAATGAAAAACAAATGGAAAGTTTTCACTGATTGGGTTGATTTAATAAATTGATTAAAATCATGTCTATGCAAATAAAGCGTCTTAGTATTAATATTTATAGATTTTTTACTATTTCTAATGTAATTCGTTATGGATTACATCCCCTCATGTAATGCATACCCATGTGTAAAATTACATAACATATTTAATGTAATTTTACATGTGCAAATAAAGTTAAAAAAATATGTTATTTTAGAATAATTATATTATACATTTTATATAAAATTAAGATTTTACGTACCTATGCTAATTCGTGTTATTAAGTAGGTATATTTATACTGAGTGAACTGTTCAATTGTTAGTCATGATCTTTTATGTTTTTCTTCTTATTTCTGACATGTACATAATGCGGATATAATTCACCCTCGTATATGATACGCCAAACTGCTGCAATATGCTGTGGACGTCCTGGACCTCCATCTCTTCCACGATTCAATTGCAAATTTCCCATGTCACGCCTGCGTTATACTACACTTCCATTACCTGCACACCACGGTAAAAGTAGCTGCATTTAGTTTACAGAGACATCGTTCTGTTAAAGCATTAAAGCATTTTCACTTTACCATAAATTTAAGTTATATCCATTAACTCCGAATTGCTATACGCGTAAGCCATTTTTGACACTTGAAAAACTAATGTAAACACTCGCATCATAAAAAAGTTAATACTGTAAGTAATCTAATTTCAACATTCGGAATAGTCTGGCTAGACACTATAATAGCCCAGCGATGTAAATGTTAAAATACTACAACTTCAATAACTTTTTCTCGGAAACTAAGTCCTTATAGCTGTGTCCTATATAAATAATTTTTTTTAGATAAGTTGTGAATCACCCTGTATAAACATTCACTGATTAATGTAATTGTACTGGAACCATATAAAAATACATCGAAATAGCTTGGCACTTATGTCATTTTACACAATGTGGTATGTTTTAAAAGAGTATATGTGGAAAATCAACGCTGTTTATACAATAAGGGGCGAAACGCCTTCCCTTGAAAACTTTTGCGTAGGTACGATATTTCCACTTGACTCTTCCTCCCTAATAAAGCACTGACGTGACGAAAGGGTTCTCCATGCGCGATATTGATAAATTCTAAGTAAATAACAGCCGAAAGTCGGCATAATTTCCAAAGATATTAAAGTTAAGAGTCGTCGGAAGGGGGAAGGTTGGTATTAAAGATGCGACTGAGGCCCTTGGTGCCATCATCGGCGCATGAATATTCATCGGCTAAATGACATTTCGGGGTAGCAGCCAGTATTTAAAATATCCATAATCTCTAATCATATTCCTTGAGATTCCTGAATTTATCTCCTCCCGGGCCTAGGATATCGCTTTTAAAATTTTAATTACCATAAATGGATTGTCTGGATCGTGCCCGACTATCGTGAAATCTCGGAGGGACAAATTTTTGATTTAATAAGAGGCATTCATTTGATGCCTCATTTTTCCATCTATACAGCCACTAATTCCACTTAATTTAATGCAGTACCTATTCCCAGCACAAAACATAACTTTATCATTCTATGTATAGACAGTTGTTATTATATTAAAAGTTTTTAATACATTGTGTGAAAACAATAATATTATAAAAACTGTACATTTCATCCTACATGTTGAATGAAAAGTTATAATGTGAAAAGTTGTATTTTATTTACATTTAGCGATACTCCTTTAAATTGCTTTAAGTTATATTTAAAAAACTATTATTTCATGTTATAAAGGGAAAGTTTAAATCTACATGCCATTACCAAACACTGAAATAAATAAGGTTATACACTTGCACTACACAAAACAATTCACTAAACACCACTACTGTAAACTTAAACCTAGTAATAAATACACTATGCTGCATTACAAACACACCTTCCTAAACCGATGAACTGAAATAAAATTGAGCGAATTTCGTCAGAGTAACGATGGCTGTTAGTTTTCTTGCCTGTCTACCACTTTTTACACCTCTCATTTCAGCACTTACAAATTGGTGATTTGTATTAAAATAGTATTATCATCATAATCAAATCTACTATCGGTAAAATTAACCGAATATGATTTTAAATAACACGTTGTGAACTTAGAAGTAGTTAGCTTTTGCTAATCTGTTTTTTTTTTACGGAAAGATCCTTGCCCGAGTTCGAGGCGGACGAGTACCGAGAAACTCTGGAAGGTAATGACGCCACGCCGCGCGATTCGGGGCAAGCGTTTAATTCCAAATGGGGAAATGCCATGATGTATATTACTGTAATCAAAATGGCGTTTGCCCTAGACAATTTCGTGGAAAAATAAGCCCAAAAACGGTATTTAGGCTTTCCACGCAATCACAAAACGGTCGTCGCCTCAGCGTAGTCCTGTGACGTCAGACGCCGTTCGCACGTGTATACCTAAATACAGCAGTGTCCAGTAGTTCATATCTGTATACGATTTTCATGTATCCGAACAACACGGTACATACGTTTAGAAGAGTTAATTTGTCATTTGTGACATTATTAGGTATTATTATGTTAAATAGACATTGGTATTGAATAAAGTTGCAAAACAGTCTCGTAAAATGGGCACAGAAAGTGGATCTTATCGGCAAGTGGAAGAAGTATTGCATTATGCCATGTGCGAATACATCATACAGCGCCTAATAAAGTAGGGCAATGAAGCGCGACGAAAGGAAACACTTCAACACTGTTTCTTTGTAGACTATTTTAATGTAAATTTAATTGGAAATACAGGTAAGTTAATTAAACTTTTCTATTAAGCTACCCGAATGTATACAGGGCGTTTAGAAAATCAATGGTAAAACAAACTTACATCTTTTCTCATTCATTGTACTCAGAGCTTCATTCCTATTCCAAATAACATGTTTTGTATTTACGTGATGTAGAATGTTATTTGAGACATTTATAAAATTTTGCTGGTTTCACTACATTAAATTACCTATTCTATCCTAAAAATACAATAAAAATTACAAATAAAGATAATAATAAAATAAAGAAGAGTGGGCATTTTTTTATGCACCGGAGATAAATAATGAAAATCTAACAAATTTCGGACATGCACTACTATTCAAGGATTAATTCCTTTATTTTTTTATTTACTTTATATCAACGAGTTATTTTTTAAATCAAATAAATAATTTTGCACCTATGTAGTTTAACAAAATTCGTATAAATGGCGCTGAGGACCAGTTTTAAACTATTTTATTTAATTACGTCTATTAGACAAACCATATACAAGAAACCAGTGAAATCGGACTTCAGCAATATATTGCAAATTCTAAATCATGAGTTGTTTAATTTTTTTATTCTATAAATCCAGAGATATCTCTAATAATCTTGTTAAACGGCTTAGCTCTCCCCACTATTCTGGATTGCAGGCTTGGAATCTAGTGGTATCAGAACCGGCGGCGCCCATTTACGCTTACCTCGCGAATTTTACGTGAATTTTATAATTATATCATGTTTGTGGTAAAATTCGCAATTCGGTCATTCGGCAATAATAATTCGGTATTTATGTACTATTTCTTTTTATTTGTCTATACATATAATAATTAACTTAACATTGTATGTAATATAAATTAACCATAATGCTTCATAATGCATATGTTTCACAAGAATATATACTTATTAACAGAAATGAAACAGCCACACAAAAATAAATAACTATCTTCATCACTGTTTTGTTGCTTACATAAATCAATTATTATTGAATAAGGAAGTGATTGATTTTAATAGTTTATAAATACACATTTTTTATTTTTCTAGTATTTAGCTTTTTACAAAATGCACAAATGTGCGAGAATATTTTTTAAGGTAAATAGTTTGTTACAAGAGAACCGCAAAAACTTTCTGTGACGTTACATATTAGTACTAGCTGCAAGTTATCACATAATTTACAAAAGAAAAGTTGCGATGCAACGAAATTATCAAGATGTCGAAACTTTATATGTATATTAATAGGCGACAGGTGGCGCCACTTATATATCACTGATACTGTGCAACCGAATTTTGGTAGGATATCTACAAGATGTGTGCCCTGTCAATTGCCAATTGGCAGCACGGGCAAGGGAATAATAGATCCCTAATTTATATTTGGCCACTGCCACACGGGCAGAGGAAAACCTCGTTGAAGGAGTTTATCCTGGGAGGTGTGGAGACAACTACTATTTATTTCGTAAATTAATTGGTCGAAATATTTCTAGTAGTTTGAAACCCACCAATCTCTGACTGTGAAAACAGACGTATTTTAAACTATTTAAAGCAAATGACAATATTTATTGGTAATTTCTTAATTATCTTTGCAGGCAAGGCAAGCACATTTCAAATACTGGGAACTTGCTAAGAAAAGTTGTAGCAAACTTTCTAAAATAATGTTTCCTTACAAAGTTTTTGGGTGGAAATTATAGCTTTGTCACAAATCCCTTGCGAACTTTCTGTAAAAGCTTTTGCAACGTTACAGCTTGGTTTGTAAATTTAGAGAAATGTTGCAGCAATTTTATCTTGCTTAGTGGGACTCCATTGCAATTTATTAATATTTTAAATGTTATGTGATTAATGCAGTAGACACACAATCTGACCTTTCAATATGTTTGAAAGATTACCCTGTAATACGTTTCAAATCTATATAAAATTGATACAACTGCCCATTTGACTTCGTATATTTCCAAAACTACTTATCAGATCGACTTTAAATTTTCTAAGTTGATTATACATCATAAATGATTCATAAAAAAATAGATAAATAGTGTAATTTGAGATTTCACGAAAGAACCCTATTACCTTCAATACAATTGGACTACAACCAACTGTATTCTATCCCTCCAAAAACGTGTGTGACGTGTTTATACTACGTCACCTTTATGCCAATAAATTCTACAAAAAAAAACCTCCCGCTTTGAACAGTTTGTAATTGAAGTCGTTGCAAGTATTATGGTGCAGATTATCCCATTACTCTGACGCCTTTCGTTCCGATAGAAGTTGACGAGGAAGCCCGGGAAGAATCCGCCGCGAACAGCGGCAGCGCCATGCAAATTTCCTTTGAAAGGCTTTTTAAAATTTTTGCAACACAAAGTAATATTAAATGGCTTGTAGCATTATTAAAATAGAATATAAATGACTGCTCATTTATATTATCCGAATAATAAGCCCTGGGGGTAATAGATTAGGTATAGTTTCGGAGTGTTCGGTGGCTGTATTCTTGCCTCTCCCTCGCCCGGGCCCCTGGAAAACGTATTAGCGGGGTTTTATAATGATAGGTTATTTTTTATTATTAAGATCTTTCGGATTTAATACAAAATACAAGGCGGGGTGATATTAATTCTGCATTCTGATGTTCCGGAATTAATCTGCGTCAAAGATAATAAAGGCATCATCGTCTGAGCGGGATAAATATAAATGTCCGCATTAGGGGATGAAATTGATATGTTGGTATTTTTTATATTGCGGCGTGCGGGTACGCGCCCTCTTTCGTTTCTAACTTAAGATTCTGCCGCTGTTTAGAAATATTACTCCTATGCCAAAACTGTACATTGTTGTGAAGTAAGCTATACTTAGTTACAGTTTGTTTCAAAATGGTGTGGATTAGAATAGGATTGCACACACGGAATTCCAGGAAACAACTACTCTGCGGGCTAATGCCCCGACCAGCATTGAATTACACCTGGAAAACCTATAGCAACAGCTAGAGTCATTCGTCAGACGCCCACCAGACATATACCGGTTTCGAGCTTATTAGCTCTCATCAGTATGCCATAGGTGAGGAGAGAGAAGATTAAATTTTATTCAATTTGTTCCTTTTTTAAATGTTGGTTTTAACACAATATTTACCGCCGAAGTCTCAAAAGTTTGGATGACTGTGATTTTTGTACTGTCTCAAATGTCTCTTTTTTTTCTTCTAAGAGAAAGTCAGAAAATAATTAACTAATTTCGTTTATTTATTTATTTGGGTATTTTTTGTAAAGTTATCAAAAAACCTTATTTGGCGATTTTTTTAAAATGTTAAATCAATTTCACTGGCATCTTTAGCAATTTGTTTCTGTTATACAATTTTAAAAATGTTGTTAATATTTATTTTTTGTTTAATTACGACACCTCAACTTGGTTATTTTTGGACATTGGCATTCAAATTTATTTTGTGAGGCTATAAAAATTAAACAAAATTTTTTAATGTTAACTTGAAAATGACTTTTCTAGAGGAAAAGAGAAAAAAATGAATTAATTTCTGCAAACTTTTGTAACATATGTGACATAAAAATTCTTTTTATAATACTTATTTTTTGTTTTGCTGTTTGATTTACAAGTATGTTATTTGTTCAAAGTTCTTTATACTATGTTAAAAACTAAATTTATTAAATACAGGGTGATCCGTATTTTTTTGTTTCTCCGATTTGTCACTTTTAGGAGGTCCTACGGCTCTGTGAAATTGGGCCTAAAATTTTATTTTGTGTAAATATCTTCAGAACTCTTCTAGAAAAAAGTTGCTAAACCTGTAGTGCGATATTGGCAAATGCAACTGAAAAATTCGCTAACAAGATGTAGAGCCTATAATTCATAAAGATATCACAAGATTACTATTTTTCTAAATGCTAGAACAAATGAGTTGTTCATTGTCAGGTTTATGGTACTATCTTCAGCAAATAAACGAAAAATTGGATTTAATTATCGGTCAGTGGTCGCGCGGTTTAAGGCGTTAGTACTTGAATCGAGGTGACTAAACGGAGTTGGTTCGAGTCCAGCTGCCACGCATCGATATTCATATTCATTCTGTGGATATGGTATGAATAATGTTAGCTTGGGTCAATGTGAGAGATTGATGCCGGTTGATATTTGACTACCCCCCTAATTAATGAGGTTTTCCAGGTTTCCCTCATTCCTGCACTAAATAGTGGTTAGGGCTTACCAACGTAAGTTGTTTCTGGGCGCAAATGCGGCCTGCTTAATAATAATATGCCGCCCCCTCTCCCGCACAAGTCTCCGACTTCTGAGCTAATCCCTGTGATTAGAATCAGGGGTAGAGATATTATATATTATTATTATTAATTACGTAATTTTTAAATTCGTTGATAAAAAGTGTGACAGCATGCTCACGCATCGATATCCCTTATTCATTCTGTTTGAATTATCTGCAAAGACACCTTTTTATTTTATGCATTTATAATTTTTCAAGTTTGGCAATGGAAGAACAACAGCTTTAGCAACTTTTTCTGGGAAATTAAGCTTCAATCGGTGCTTCTAATGCGCTGGCAAAGAGATTAGAAAGAAAATGGAAATAAAAGTTTTTGAAAAAAGTAAATGACATTACGGATAACTAGCGCCCTCGATGATAATTGACAAAAACTACTTTCTTAATAATGTTCAGATAGACTATCTACGACTCCATACCTAATTACATTTAACTATGACTAAGCACAAATATTTTAAAATAAGAATTGAAAGAATCGTCCTTAAAAAAATTTCCAATATGATTTATAAATCAGATGCATTTATTTGTCTAAAAAATTTAAATTTCACTATCTTAATTATGCAACCATCAACACAACAATGTCATATCTATGCCTTGTTTTTTTTGTTTTTCGTGACAAACATATTTTTTCTACGTTCATGCAAAAAAACAAAACTTTATTGAACTATATTTAGTGGAAAAAGTGGTTCTTTATTGCACTAGTGCAATAAAATGTTTATTGCATTCATCTGTCATTCTACTACAGTGTTTTGTCATCATGACAAACATAAACGTTCAAATCGACGTCACATTTTCCTAGACTTAGTGTCATCTAAATAATATTTTTTGGTTTTTGCATGAACGTAGAAAAAATATTGTATGCAACTCGTACAAAAAGTGCTTATTGCACTCGACGTGTTGTCCTACTCGGCCTGACGGCCTCGTTGGATAATTTCACTTCGCGTGCAATAAACACTTACTTTTTGTACTTGTTGCATAAATAACTATTAATGTTACGATCTAATATCCGTTTTAGATATTATTTTTCTTTAATGATGTTATAGTATTTATTCCAAGTAGATATATTCTGTAGTATGTACTCACATTTTATTTTATTGCAGGTTTACTTCAATAAAATGAATCACTGTAGTAGCAAACATTTTAAATTAGAAAATTTTAAACAGTTGTTTGATTTGAACAGAAGAATTTGATACCTATTGGAACATATTATTATTATTAACAATAATTTTTTTCATTGCAATTATCAACACCGCGGAAAGTAACCGTACAGTTCGAGTTTGTCTCGAACGACGGTTATCATAGACGCCGATTTCCGGGAGAAAAGATGTTTTGTCCATTTTTTAAACATCGAGCTAAATTTCCGAATAATTTTTTATCTTTTAGACCTCCCTCAGCACGTGGTTAAAATGTTTGTGCTTAGTTAACTCTGTGTTACTCAACAGTTAAGACTAATTATTTAACCTATAAAAGATAAACTATGCAATTCAGTATTACAATTAAGACGCCGGCATAGAATTTAACACATATTAGTCTTAGCTAAAGTACTGAATTTAGTTTTCTTACACGTCCCTAATGAGATGTAATGCTAAGAGACAATTTCCTTTCCTATTAATCAGCGATGGCCATGGCGGGCGACAGCCGCAGGACGATAATTTATAAATTGCCATCGGAATTGACCAAACGGCCCGGTCCATACCATAAATTATAGCAAATATTCAAATAATTACAGTGGCCCGAATTAAGCGAAATAACATTGTACCTAACAAATGATCTATACGGCATTAAAATTAACTTTGTATCTGCTAATAATTCAATCTCTAATTAAACTAAAATTACAAAAGCTATGCAAAATCAAACTGCAATTAAGTGAGTCCGGTATGCCGTTCATTTTGCGGGCCCGATGCAGCGCCCGGTTTTCTCTAATTGATAACGACAAATTTTAAAAGAGCAAGAGGTGCGCACATTTAAACAAATTAGACTTAATTATAATTATCAGTTAACTGTAGTATTTGCTTATACAATAATTCCGTAATTAAACAATCTAAATTAAGTAATTATTGAAAAATAAATTAATTAGAAAATGATTAATTAATTAATTAATACTGAATTATCATTTTAGTTGCCAGTATACTGAAAAAATCATGCGTAAATGAGATTTTTAGTCTGTAATACAGGATGTCCAAAATTTTCGTGTTAAGAGTTTAACACAATTTCCCAAAAAATTGCGGTGTATCTAAAGCTTCCTTGAAACATACGCAGGACACTGCTTTCGAAGAACAGCAGCCACACTATTGGTAAATATCAGTGGTGGCATTCTCTAGTTGAAGATATTAGGGGGATGAAAATCTTCCACGGTAGCGGAAGGGTACATCGACAAGTCTACAGATCATCAGGCTAAAATTGCCACAAAAATATCTGGCGAAATGCTAAACTCCAGTACTAAAAACGTTACTGTTTCTATGCAGGATGTTCAGCATGGATTACAAATTTTTGATGCCGCTTTTAATCAACTGAATGTTACAATTAATAATAATAATATCTCTATCCCTCATTCTAATCACAGGGATTCGCCCAGAAGTCGGAGACTTATGCGGGAGAGGGGCGGCATATTATTATTCAGCAGGCCGCATTTGCGCCCAGGAACGACTTCCGTTGGTAGGCCCTAACCACTATTCAGTGCAGGAATGAGGAAAACCTGGAAAACCTCATTAATTAGGGGGGTGGTCAAATATCAACCGGCATCAATCTCTCACATTGACCCAAGCTAACATTATTCCACCCTACCATACCCACAGAGAGGGTGCCAATGCTCTCCACGAATATAGCTTATATACGGTCTACCGGCAGCTGGGCTCGAACCTACTCCGTCTAGTCACCTCGATTCAAGTACTAACGCCTTAAACCGCGCGAGCACTGACCGATAAACAATTAATTTAGTAAAATAATTTGCTATACTTAATGTGAATAAAATTTGTTGAGAACGTTTTAATGTACAATAAGATATTTTTTAAACATTTTGATTATTCAATGAATGTTGACATTTACCTGGGTTGAAAGTGACATTTGCCTGGGTGGAAAGTAAGCACTTTCCATCTGGATATATGTCAGTCAGAAATATGTTTCTTTCAAATTTACTAGTAAGTTTGAAATATCAACATTACATATATGGTTGTAGATAAACATAATTTAATTGTTTTGTGAACATCTCTATTAGAGAACAGAGACCGACCAAGATGGTATGCATCTTCCAGTGATTTTGTAACAACACCAGTCCTCCTACCAACATGGAATTCAGCCAGGATAAATTAATTAACTTATTTCTGCATTTTAAGGATTGCTATCTAAAGTGGCACCCATTTAAAAATGGGATGAATGTACGTGTATTCATTTTCTACACCAACGTGTATCTAATTGGAAACGAAACCCGCGCTATATCCCACCGAGTCGCGCTGCTCAGGCGAATCCTATTAGCTCAATGGCGTGTTAATAACAAATTTTGAATATAGTTGGCGAACTATTAACATCAGAACTATGTGTGTGCATTATGTGCACGGCCCTCTCGATCCGAATAACCGAATACCAGCCATGAAAATTGATACGGGAGATAATTGTATTAATAGTGCACTTGATACCCCCAGAGGGCAGGGCCGGACTCGGAAATTTAATTCGGTCCTTCAGAGTTGTTAGTTCCATACCATACACTGTAAAAAAAGTTGCTGTGTAAGTGAAATTTTCCCGTGTGTAATTTAGGATGCGTAAAATTTCCGTGTTAATCGTTTTGCAGACTATGGCATTTTTTATACGTTCACACAAAACGTGTTAAAATTACTAGTATTATAATAAAATGTACTGAATTTGTGTAATATTTATCAGTGATGTGTTAAAAGTACACCATTTTGTGTAAACTCAACACATCTCTGTGTTCTATACCCGTAACTGATTAAGTACAACTGCGCAGCTGCAGTATAGTATATCAGCTGTTCTAATATACGTTATTACGCCATGTTGGTCGGTTGTGTTGGTTGGTGACACCATAATTCTGAAAATAATATATCTTGATGCAGAAACTCATCTATACTTTCAGTTTGTTTATGTTCCTGTTTGCTTTTGGAATTATAATTTCTGTAATACGTTTATTTTGACGATTTCTAGAACATTCCAAGCTATATTCAATGACTGATAAATCTTCTATAACACGTCAAAATAAAGGTATTACAAAAATTATATTTATTAAAAATTATTTCGAAAGCAAACAGGAACATTGTTTTATTTCAAATGACTTCACGTAATATAGGCAACAAATGAGTAGGTGTAGTAAATAAGTTTTATAACAGTTTGATACAATTTTTTTTATTAAAGCTGTAGATTCGGCAATTTCATATCATACAACAAAATCGAAGCAGTATCTAGGCGTACTCCAAGGCTCATACCCAAGGCCTCTATTACTTAATCTTTCTAAATGATAGGTGACAAAAATCAGAATGAAATCAATAATCGTCAAGTAGGTGTGACAAAAAGATGTTGTCCAAATGTCATGCCATAACTGTTTTAGTCAAAATCATATGTAACACAATTATGGTCTCACTCCAGACTGTCAGTATCCAATGTCAAGGATATATGAATTATTTTCATATCTTGCTTTTTGCGGTGCGCAGAAAATATAAATATTTAAGCAATTTTGTAGCATTATCAACTGCTCGCTTTCCAAAATTGAATCTCTAAATATCTCCAGTGAAAAAATGGTATATTCTTTCTAAAGTAAGTTTGAAGGCTATTCTATAAGTAATGCATACCGGGTGTAATAGCCATAAAAGCCATAACGGTATCTATTTTTCAACAAACGTTACATATACTCCTCGGTTAGGTCACTATAAAAAAATAATATATCTATCGACCAATTCTTGACGAGAATAAGTTGCGCTTTCAATAGACCGCTTTGATAATATGATCATCTGCTTAGTTTAGGCCGCACTGGTTGCTTGTATCCATGGATATATTGTTTTATATATTATCTAACAATTTCAGTATCTATATTTTCTACATATGTAAAAAATTATACATAGGTTTAATTGGTAAAATTACACAGGTTTACAAAATTTTTACTTTATATTGGATAACCACTAATTTGTTTCCAAATGATTTTAGTGCTCCAAATCCGAATCTGGCCTCAGAATTGTTCCATCAGGTTAGGTTTCAAGATACTCTAACCTAAAGGAGCAAAAAACGGTTTTTCGCTAAATTTGAGCTCTATTATCCTACAAGATAAAATTCCGTCACAAAAGCAAAAATTATATCTTAAAGTAAACTTGTTTTCCCTTCTAACAATAAATTGAGTTTGCTCAAATATCTTTTTCCCTCTTCGAGATATCGTATATTGACATTTATTAGTTCAAATCCATAAATTACATTCTCCATTCCTCCATACTCCCCTATCTTTCGTGAACCCCCACATTCCATTTTTGTCGCGTTTTAATCAAACTCTAAATTACATTCCCCATTCATACTTAGTGATTGAAACATGATCTAGTTATCATGCGATAAAATTATGTAAACCTGCGTTATAGATCTGGTCAAATTTTCTAAAAAAAAAATACGCTTTTAAATTTGTTGGTGTATGCCTATGGATCTGCAAAACATTTTCATGCTCCAGCAACTGATTTTAGAAAGCTATACACTTTGTTTCTCTGAATATTTAATCCTTAAAACTTTTTTTGAGTCGTGTAATACTTTTGTTACAATAACTCTTATGTTTGTAACAAGAAACTTTTTATTGTATTTCGCCCACTTCTATTTTTACTTGATTATTTATTGTTCTGTTCTCCATACCAAATTGCAGTGGACTATCTTGCAAATTGACAGAATAAATTTTAACTGAATGACTATTATTTTAAGTAATCAAATGGTGCTAAGAAAACTTGTCTAAATCGGTTTATTTTCATTCAAAAACGTTATCTTTGGACTACCTCATAGAGGATTAGATGCCATGAAATCGTTCTATAAAAACGTCCAAGTCCGGCCCTGCTCCTTCGCCACTTGCATAGCCGCTGCTTCCAAAACTTCGGGCCGTACACCTACATGTACTTGAGCCGGTTCAAATTGTAATTCCAATTCCATTCCGAGAGATATAATTTGATGATTAGCTATATTTAATTTGGTGCTGATGGCTCGCTGATAGTTTTAATTGCTCACTTAAATTAAAATCTGTAATTTGGGCAGGAGTTATTCCGTCGCGCTCCCGTTTGGGCATTTGGAGAGCCGGAGGGACACCGGATTTATCTCTACGACCTGTCGGATGTGTGTTTCGCCGGAATTTTGTTCGTTGGTGTGTAGAAAGTCGAAACAGAAGTAAAATTTCATGTGTATAGTTAGTGGTGGCCCAGACCGGAAAGCTTGCAAATTTTGAAAAAGTCTGTCTTACGAAACAATTCGATATGGTCGATAAAGTGCAGGGACGGCTAGTTTTACATAAGAAATAAGCAATTAATTTATAATTAGCTTAGTTCAGCAGAACTAGACCTAGGTTGAATAATATTTTATTTTAAAAATAACTTTATATGCTGTTCCAAAACATTGGATTTTCTCTAGTAGCAACCCTTAATTAACTTCAGTTTTTGAACTTCACCAAAGCATTTGATTATGTATACCATAGTGATCTCATTGATAAATTAAGATTTTACGGGTTTACACCAGATAGCATAGAATTAAGATCGTATCTCACAAATTGTAAGCCATTTGTAATTCAATTATTGTTATGTTCATTCAATCAAACTCATTCAGTATTGTCGTTCATATTCCGGACACCGTGTATTTGAAAACTGTACCCAATATCAATTTTAAACATATTTTGGAATACCATTATTTATCATTACCGAAAAATATTTGGGATTGTTAAGGTCGCCGTATTTCTCGCCGCAAAATGATCAAATTTGTGATGCTTTTTAAGTACATAAATTTTGAAAAATATACACGTAGAGCAAAAGTAATATGACAAATATAATTATTGATGTTTTGTTTATCCACTTTTACTATTTAAATTCTCCTTAATATAATAACTTTTAAAATGCATTTGTAAGACACACATTATTTTGCTATTCTAACCCCACATTGTCACAATTATTTTCACATACTTATAAACAATCTTATATGCAGAACTATGTAAGTTTATGTTATAACAATATTTACATCTACAGTTGAATTTAAAAGATACGTATTTTGAAAGATATCTTTACCTAAACATTTGTTGGTTAAACCGCTTTCTGTCGCTATATATTCGTTTTACTTCGGTACCTTTGAATATTCTCAGGTGGCATGAGATACCATTCCGATTATTTGCTAAACTCTCTATTATTCAGTTAATAAATATGTAAAATTATTTATCAGGATTCGGAGTCTTTGAAGGTAATGAAATTCCCTGACTTTTCCAGATTTTCATTATTTTTCCAGATTTTGAAAGAAGACAACATGAAATAAAATTCTTTTATAAATTAAAAAAATTACATCACATAGAATTCTCATTCAAGAAGAATAAATATTCCAATACAATTTTTGATTTAATATACACACAAAATAAAGTAAGACTTGTAAACTTTTGTGCATTTTTTTTTTCTATGACAAAATCCAAAACATTATGAATAAAATTAAATTAACAAATTAAAATTGGTTAAAAACAGTTAAAATCCGGTATTTTAGTAATGAAGCAGCTAAAAGAGAATAATGAATAATAACGGTTTTTTGCTTACTTTTTTTGATTTCGCAATTGAAGCAAGACCAGTCAGTTTTACAAACAATTTACAATTATATTTTTTGCCATAAATTGACTAGTAATTGTAAAAACAGTTCAAATTAAAAAAAGTTTTATTTTGTTTTTCCTGAAGTAATCACATATTGCTCTGAATGTTCGGAAGGCTTTACTATTGATACAGGACTGAGACAAGGAAACCCACTCTCAACGCTTCTTTTCAATTTAGTACTAGAAAAGGTCATAAGAGATAGTGAGTTGAACAGAGAAGGACACATATTGTTTAAAAGTCACCAAATAGTAAGTTATGCAGATGACGTGGCCATTATTGCTAGAGATAGTAGGGAATTAGAAGAAGTAACGAGAAAACTTGTGGAGGAAGCAAGTAAAGTGGGATTGCAGATAAATCAAGAGAAAAGCAAGCTTCTGAGAATAGGAGAACAAGGATACAAATTTTAAATTGAGAACAGAGCATGGAGAGATGGAGTTTGAAGAAGTTCAAGAATATGTGTATTTGGGGGCACTAATAACAGCTAACTGTGATGAGGAACAAGAAATAAATAGGAGAATAATAAAAGCAAACAGAAGTTCGGCAGCAGTCAAGCACTTATTGAAATCAAAAAATTTGTCGAGAAGAGTAAAATTTAGAATGTATAAAACAATTTTGAGACCGACAGCGCTGTATGGTAGTGAAACCTAGGTTCTCAATAAGAAGTCAAGAGAAAACCTTTTAAGGTGGGAAAGGAAGATCTTAAGAAGATTTCTAGGTGGTAAGAGGACAGAGGAAGTCTATGTAAGGAGAAATAATGAGGAAATATATTGAATGTAACATTCACCAACAATAGACTAATTTGTAAAAGACAGTAGAGTGCAGTTGCTAGTGCATCTAGAACGTATGTAGTATGAAAGGGCAGTTAAAAAATTGTAAGGAGTAAACGAAACTACAAGAAAAAAGACGTAGACCGAGGAAGCGACGGAGAGAGGCAGTGACAATAGATCTAAGGGAGAAAATGTAACGGATTGGAAAAGAAAAGCGGAGAACAGAATGGAGTGGAGGAGAATAACGCAACTCTGGGCCTAAAAGGCATGTAAATAGCTTTATATATATAATCACATATTAAAAAAATAGCATCCCCAATTATATTATATCTAAATTATATTATAAATTTAGTTTGGAACTTAAGTTAGGGTAATTCTAGGAGAGTTGGCGTGTCAGGTGAGATGACTCACTGACTGTTTTAAAGCTATTATCACTAATATTCAAATTTTGGCTGCACTACAAGGTCCGCCACCTCACATCAGTGCATTGGTTTATGGAAGCCGATACAGAAGTATCACTACTCTCTTACAATTTATTAAAATATTTTTAGTGCACTGTGAAAATTTGTGACGTAAATATATTTGATATCGTCCAGGTACGTTTAAGTAAAAATTTGTATATATTTCTGTTTCTATAGCTTAAAACACATTTGTGTACATCATTCTAACCTAGTTTCTCGATCCCACAAGTTTTAGCAAACTAGTGGTTAAGTGCGCCATCTCTCCTTGTAAGTTAAGGTGAGTCGGCGCATGTTATCTCTAGGAGAGTTGGCGCGTGTGTAACAGCTCGTTATATTTATATTACACTTTTCCATTGCTTAATATTAATTTACTAATGTATTTACAGCTATGCCAACGGAATACCAACGCAAAGGTAATGTAAAAATGAGCGAATTGACAGTTAATCAACTAACCAATGCCATTAATGCTACGGATAATGGCAAATTGAGAGTAAATTATGCCAGTAGACAATATAGCATTCCTGGTGCCACTTTATGTCGACAAAGAAGAAACAGAGAAAAATTAGTATATGGAGATAGAACTAGATTTGTAAATTTTTGTCAGGAGTGCGGTAAAGTCATCTGTAAAACAAAAAGTAGAGTTAATATACCATAAAACGTTATAAAATAATAGAAAAATTGTTCTTTTGTTATAAATATAAATAATATATAAGTAGACCATCTCACCTGACTTAGCAAGCCATCTGTCCTTTATGGTAAGGGAGAGATGACCTACTTACAGAAAAATATGTTTTTTATTTTTTGAATGTATTGTAATATATTCTTTTAAAATAAAGTATGTATAGCATACAAGAGAGTCTCTTAGTTCTTGTAAGCCAATATTAGTTATTATATCTTTTACCAAAAAAAAATTCTTCACTTCCAAAATTTTCTGCGCCATCTCTCCTAGATTTACCCTACAGAAAAAATGTATAAAATTTAAAAATCAAAAATTTGTAAATGACAAATCCCAATTATTTTCATCAGTCCAATACATCAGTGAAGTTTGGCCAAACCTATCATTAACAACCTGTATATATAGTTATAACTTCACATATATTATAAACAATTTAATAACAGGAAAATGTATAAAAAAATTGTTAAATAAATTAATTTTAATTTAATTATTTTTTTTTATAAAAGTATACGTGATACAAATTCGAGATAATACTACCAAATTTTTCAGTATTCAGCCAACCAATACTGGAAAATGCGTACATTCTAAATAACCTAAAGAACGAAACTCGATTTTTGTCAACCAATAGAATCGTTTCTGTTAGGACAACAGTTGATTATGCACTTGTCCATAGTTACATAAATAATAACTAAAATATAAATCATATTTACTCTATAACATGAGCAACTTACCAGCTATCTAGAAAAGTTCAATGTATTACCTTCCACTCAATCAGGCTTCCGGGAACATCACAGTACTTCTACAGCCCTTTTACACGTGACTGATGAGCTTTACAGATCTTGTGATGTTAATGAAGCTGCTTGTCTTGTCTTATTGGATTATAGTAAGGCCTTCGACACTATCCATCATGCTACCTTAGTTACTAAACTCAAATATTTTGGTCTTCATCATAGTGTCCTTACTCTCATCAATTCATATCTATCTGGGAGGCGACAAAAGTGGCCGTTGATGGGGTATTCTCTGATTTTTCTGATGTTGATAAGGGGGTGCCTCAGGGTAGTATTTTGGGTCCCCTATTGTTTTCTGTTTACACTGTTGACTTCTCCAATTTTATTAAACTTGCAGGCTCTCATGAGCGATGATTTTCAGGTATTTTTAAATTTTCGATTGATAATTTGGCAACTTCCGTGGAAAGCATAAACACTGATTTAAAATCCATTTCAGAGATTTCACAAGCGCATGGACTGATTTTGAATTCATCTAAAACACAACTACTTGTTCTTGGTCATCATAAAACGTCATCACTCAAAATCCCGCGTTCACTATTTTATTAAATGGAGTTGTACTTGTTCCTACTAATTCTTGAAAAGACCTTGGGTTTCTTTTCGATAGGGATCTCCGATTTTCCGAACATGTTAGCTCGTTAATTCAAAAATCGTTTATGAAGCTCCGTACTCTTTACTTTCACCGAGATTCGCTAAGTACCAACATTAAATTAAAATTATGTGACCCCAAATATCTTTTAACAAGCTTTTAAAAAAGCGATGTACACAGTTGTTCTACTCGTCACAAAGATTTATACGTAGTTCCTAAACACCGCACCGCTTTATTTCAAAGATCTTTTTCTTATAATGCTGCTGTACTTTATAATGAAATACCTTCCAGTATTAAATCATCCAAAACTTTACATGCCTTTAGAGCGCAGGTCAAAGCCAGTCTATTTGCAAAACGCCCTCACTAATGTCTGTTTGTGCCCGAGTATTTAATATAAATATTATATATTTTGTTAATTTGATGCAATCTTTTGGGTGGTTAGGTGGAAGAGCAACTTCGTTGAACCTCGCCATCCATAATATTATTTTTGTTGTATCTTTTCTTCTTTTGTAATAAAGTCATTTTATTATTATTATTATTATTATTATTATTATAACAGCTCGGAGTCGAGGCCAAGGGCTACTTGGCTACCGTCTGTAACTGCATTTATGTCATATGACCAATGGGGAAAAACATATTACTATACGGGGCAATACCCGATACCATCTCGCTAAACATATCCGGCCTCAACTATTTTTACGAAGGAAATTCAACATTATGATTAAAATGTTTCTTTAAAAACTTTGCGTATAGTCCATAAGAAATAAATATTTTCCTGACTTTTTGTAAAAATATGTTTTTTCCTGGCTTTTACAGGGTGTCCTGAAATAAATGCAACGAAATTTGGTCAGAAATTCTTAAGAGAAATTTAAGGGACCCGTATTTTTTACTTTTGATAAGTGCGGCCCCCTTTCGGAGATATAGCCCCCTGAAACAACCCCTAAAAATTTATTTTTTTTTATATCTCAGAGCTATATCGCACAAGAACCACCAAATTTGGTACGCAGGGATTTTATGACATGTAGAATGCGATGCTGATAAGCTTTTTGGCAAGGGGCCCCCACAAGACACTTTTTCGGGGGCCCCCTTGCCAGTTGCATATTTAATTTTAAAAATTAGTAGCCTCTTAGAAACTCCAGGAATTTAAAAACTTTTTTGTCTCTTAAAATTTTTCGAAAAACACAGCGTTTTTCGAGAAAATGGCAAAATGTGATTGGATGCATATCGAGGTTCATATGAAATTTTACAGTGTTAATCGTAGGTGGCTGGCATTCGCAATAAACAATCAATTTTATTCTGTGACAGTTGTCATTAACCAGTGTCAAATTGTTACCATTAATAGTTGTCAGTAATCATTGTTCCCGAAAAATGGTGAGATTTTCTGTCCAAGAAAGGGTACAAATGCACCTAATTTACGGGGAGGATCGTGGAAATTCACATCTCGCACGCAGATTGTAGCCGAGCGATTTCCTGCACGCATACTCCCATACCATTCAATGTTTGCACGAGTACATCGGCAGCTAATGGAGACAGGATCCGTAGTTGTGAAAAAACCTAACTCAGGGAGAAGTTATTTATTAACTCCCGAACAGGAAGAAATTATCTTAAATTTAATTGAAGAAAATCCCGAAATAAGCATAAGACGCGCGTCATCTCAACTTGAGATTCCCAGAACAAGAATACACCGCTTTATCAAACGACAACTGTTGAAACCTTTTCACTTTCAAAAGGCCCAGGAACTTAAAGTAGAAGATTTGCCACGAAGAAGACATTTTAGCTTATGGGCTCTTCAACGTTACAACTTAAATCCGGGATTTATACGAAATTATTTCTTTACCGATGAGGCGTGCCTTACAAATGATGGCCTAATAAATTTGCACAATCTTCATTATTGGGCTATGGCAAATCCATTTGTCTTAAGGCAGACTGATTCGCAAGAAAATTTTCAATTAATTGCTGGGCTGGAATTGTCGGAGATTGCATCATCGGTCCATATTTATTGCCTCCACGATTATTAAATGCTGAAAGTTACCTTAATTTTTTGGAGCATGAACTACCGCCTCTTATGGAAGATGTTCCTCTCGGTGTTAGACGCAATTTGTTCTTTATGCACGATGGTGCCCCACCACATCAGGGGCACTTCGTAACTGAGTGGCTGAATGAAAATTTCCAAGGGCGATGGATAGGTAACAATTCTCCTCATGTAACATGGCCCCCCCGTTCTCCCGATCTAAATGCCATGGACTTTTTTTCTGGGGGGCCATGAAGGATCGCGTCTATGCCGTACCAATTAGAACCCGGGAACAATTACATGAACGAATCCTTGCTGCGGCTGAAGAAATTAGACAGATTCCCATTCACACGAAAATACGTCAAAATTTCGTGTCACGTTTGCAGGCTTGTGTTGAACAAAACGGTTCTCACTTTGAACACGTTTTACGGAACTGACCAGTGTGATTTTAACAAACTTTTTAGAATTAAATTATTTAATCATGAAGTACCATTAATTTTGTTATTAATTTCCAAGTTTATTGTACCTTATTTTGATATTCACATTTTCTTATTAATTGTTAATGTTTAACTTGTGATTTCTTTAAATTAAAATTAAATTTCTTTAAATTGTGATTTTTTTACAACTACTGATCCTGTCTCTATGAGCTCCCGATGATGGTTAATGACAACTGTCACAGAATAAAATTGATTGTTTATTGCGAATGCCAGCCACCTACGATTAACACTTTAAAATTTCATATGAACCTCGATATGCATCCAATCACATTTTGCCATTTTTTCGAAAAACGCTGCGTTTTTCGAAAAAATTTTAAGAGACAAAAGTTTTAATTCTAAGAGGCTACTAATTTTTTAAAAAATTAAATATGCAACTAAAGTTCGGTGGCCCCAAAGGCAAGGGGCCCCCGAAAAAGTGTCTTGTGGGGGCCCCTTGCCAAAAAGCTTATCAGCATCGCATTCTACATGTCATAAAATCCCTGTGTACCAAATTTGGTGGTTCTTGTGCGATATAGCTCTGAGATATAAAAAAAATTAAATTTTTAGGGGCTTGTTTCAGGGGGCTATATCGCACTTATCAAAAGTAAAAAATACGGGTCCCTTAAATTTCTCTTAAGAATTTCTGACCAAATTTTGTTGCATTTATTTCGGGACACCCGGTATAAAGATTTCAAATTTCTCTTACTTTTCCAGATTTTCCAGGTCGCTTCGAACCTTATATTGTATAAATAGAAAACACTACGGAATACGAGGCCCTTAAGAATTTTTCCTTTGATTTTATTCTATTAATTTTTCAAATTCGTCTTCCTTGTAACTCATTTCATTAAATTTTATTTTTCTAACTTAAGCGAATAAAGTTTTGGCATTTCGAAAAGAACGACCCAGTCGAACCATGGAAAGCAAACTTTTCCCATTGTAACCCCGAGTTCCGGCGAGCGTCCCCCATAAATATTTTATCCGGTTTTCGGTTATAACGTTTTGGGTTCACTTAAAAAATATCGCCCCCAAAGAAGTCGCAAATAAATCAATTTTAAAAGTGCCGGACCTATCTCCGCAACGGCAGCGGAGATCGTAAATTTAAAACTGTTGTAATATTTCCACGCAAGAGCCACCTAAAATTATCAGGAGGCCATTAAAATACATCAAAAATTAATTTCTTGGAGCACTCTAGATTAAAAATTAAAAACTTTCCGGTCTAAAAATTAATGGTTAAGAAAACAAAAGATAATTCCGCAAATTCAATAAAACGCTTACTGATAAGTGAGATGTACGCGTTTTTTTAATTCACCGCCGGGCCGTTTTTAATTAGAAAATCATTATAAATTTTCACACCTTGCCTCCTGGTAGGCATCCGGGGACATTTTTCATAATTAATTATTCCCTCCTTCCCCCGCCTACCCGGTTCTTACCGCTCAAATTCTTCAGCCCTTCTGAGGTCGAACTGAAACGCATCCATGCCGTTTTGGGTAATTAACTCCTAGAAAGAGCGATATTATGAAATTCTTTTCATGTAAAAGAGCCCAATTCAAAATCGGGATTGTTTCTATTGGCTTTTCCCGAGGCTAAATTTTATCATATAGGTTCTAAAAAAATAGATACGTCATGAAAAATGGAATCAATATCATAAAAAAATGCATACTCATAGTTTCCTAGAAGAAAATTATTGAAGTTCTAGTAGTTTCAACTTTTACATTGCTAGCTACTGTAGTCCTAGCCAGGCGCTTTTAAATATCCGGTTAATAATAATAATAATAATAATAATAATAATAATAATAATAATAATAATAATAATAATAATAATAATAATAATAATAATTTATTTGTCACTGTAGCTGTTACAAAAAACAGATATGGCCGTCAAATCAAAGGAGTATAAGTCAATGAAAAATATTCAAGATAGCAGAGAAATACATTGTAAAAAACAAACAGTAAACACAAGTTGACTGTACTACAAAAACAAATTACAAAAAACTCGGAGAAAATATGTTAATTTAAAAATTCTTCAACTGAATAAAAACATTCAGAAATTAAAAATTTCTTTAGTTCAAGTTTGAATTGATTATGTGTTTTACATCCTTAATATATCGTGGTAATTTATTATATATTTTAATGCCTGAGTAATAAGGTGACTTCTCATAATAACAATGACTATGTCGAGGAATACTAAGCATACCACCATGTCGAGTATTATAGTCGTGGTAGCAATCGTTAGTTTTCAGTTTGTACAGACCGAATCTTGTGAGCTTTCCTATGTTATATATATAGATGCAGGGCACTGTCAAAATATTATTAGTAGTGAAACACTGCTTACAAGTGCTACGTGGAGATATACCAAAAATTAGCCTAATTAAACGTTTTGAAGAATAAAAACTCTATAATAGTGATTCTACACCAAATTACAATGTTATATGAAAGATGCGAATATGCCAAAGCATAATATGTATTTAATAAAATATGCGGCTCAAATACCCGTTTTAGAGTATTTAAAGCAAAATATGCACCATTTAGTTTTTACATACTTGATTTATCTGATGATACCACTCAAGTTTACTGTCAACAACTATCCCCAGAAACTTTACGTGTTCAGTCAGGACCATGTCGTATTGCAAGTTATCTGGTATTATACCACGTTTAGAAAAATAGATGCTTTCTGTTTTCCAATATTTAGAATTAACAAATTATTTTGGCACCAACTGCTAAATTGTTCAATCACCTCCGAGACTGACCGTTGCAACTCCGCAGGGCTGGCTGCTGAGACCACTACAGATGTATCATCGGCATACATAGTCAATTTACCTGATATATAAGTTGGAAGCTCATTCACGTACAATGAAAAATTAGTGGCCCGAGCACTGATCCCTGCGGAACACCTAGGCGCATTGCATGGTTAGTAGAATACGTATTTTTAATTTTCACACGCATACTACGATTGGATAGATAAGATTCTATCCACCTGAGGAGGTTCCCCCTAAATCCCAATGCATATATTTTTTCAGAAATAAATGTTTTCCCAACCGTGTCAAAGGCACGACTGAGATCAAAGAATAACCCTACTACATGCATTCCCTTATCCAACTCGTCATATACATACTGCATAAACTGAATACTAGCAGTTTCAGTAGAATGGTGTTCCCGAAAACCGTGTTGGCATTCTGTCAATATGTTATATTTATTTAGAAAATTAGATATAATTTTATGCAGGATTTTTTCTATTATCTTTGAGATAATACTCAAAACTGAAATCGGCCGATAATTGTCAATATCATTTGAATCCCCTTTCTTATACACCGGTGTTACAGAAGCAATTTTCAGACAAGTTGGAAAAATGCCTGAATTAACAGAAATGTTTATAAGATACGCCAATGGGCCTGCAATAATGTGGCTAATAGATTTAATAATTTTTAATGTAAAACCATCAATACCTGCGGAATTAGTTTGTTACATATCGTATTAACTTTTTGGTGATGCAAGTATTTACATTAGTTTTTTAAAATATCAAAAATGGGTTAGCAACTCGCAGTTGATGGGTATCGCTTTAATTTATGGTGAAGTGAAAATTGTAAACATGTGTGTCAAATGCAGCTACTTTTACAATGGTGTGCAGTGAGTGCAAGTGTAGTGCAAACGCAGGCGTGATGAAGGAAATTTGCAACCGAATCGGGGAATAGATGGAGATCCAGGGGGTCCATACATACATACATCCATATATACATGTACGTACAGCGTGTCCAAGCATTAATACCAGGGGACCAGTACCATGGCCACCACGATCTTCTGACTTTAAAAAAATCATTTGGCCTTATTTCTGTGTAGACATTTAAAAAATTAAGTATATTTATGATTTACGCAAAAGTATAGCAGCTATAGCTGTACAGCTGCTTCCAATAACTTTCAAGTTCAAAAAGGACAAGAAGCAAAAACATTTATTTGTAGAAACTGGGTAAGACGAGCCCAAAATGTTGTAACATCAGGTATGTCAAACTATGTTACTAATTAAAACCGCAAATTAATTATATTAATAATTAATAACAATAGCGGCAAAAGCAGTTGAATTTGCTGAATTAAAATAGGTATTGTAAAATGTAATTCATTTTTTTCCTTGGGAATTTTAAATGTTTTTGTCCGCTCGCCGATTATACGCCTTATCGGGTTTTACAGTGTACCAGTACCCATTGCCGTCCGGAAATTTATTTTTAAACTGTTCTTTTTGATTTTATCTTCACAAAATTGTATTTGAAAGAGTCTCTGTACATTCAAAAAATATTTTTTTTATATAATTTCTAAACTTTTTAGTAGATCAAATGCTGTATCACATATTCTTGAAATTGAGTGAAGAATTACCACAATGACAATTCATCGTACAAGAATATCCAGCATTTCTATTACACAGACATTCCCGTAGATAGATATATCACACCCTTTCACCAACGACATGATTTTAGCAACTTTTGCAAAAACCGTCCAACTACAGAACTCCAATCTATCAGAGGCCGCCCTTGCGGGGCAAAAAATCGTAAATATTTAAATTTAAATAGGTTCGAACGGGCGCGGGGTACATTCTGATATCTCTTTTGTCGTATCCCGGACTGACGTATGATTTGTGGCCCCCGAAATGTCGCTGCCGCCAAATCCTCCGGTAGCATTTATACGGGGCCGCGCTTAGACTATTGTGACATTAAGCATTTTTTGTGGGGGCTGTTATTTGGATATGTTTGAATATATACTGACGTTTGGGCGTAGGGGCTGAGGTGATCGATGTAAATATCGTCTGGCCTATATATAAGCCAGTGGCGTACATCGAGATTAGATTTAAGTGCATAAAAAACGAGAAATAAAAATAATAAATCAAAATAAATTAGTATTTATCGTCAACTCCTTGATTTCATGAGTACGCAATGAAACACCAAAATTCGATTATCTCAGAAACGACTCCTTGAAGCGACACCTATTATACAGGGTGGTCAGTAATGAAGAATGCGTCACAGACTAACTGTAGATTCTAAAGTATATTATGTTCCAAGGGCAGAAAATGGGCTTTAGCAGCCCGCGGCGTTTTTTGCATGTGTGACGCAAAACTGTTTTCCGTCTACAAAAAAAAAAAATTGGAAAATATAAAAATCTTTAATTTTATAAAAACAGACAGAATTTAATAAGACATTTTAGTAGCAAAAATGTAGAAATTTATTTATTATAGTAATTTATGTTAATTATCCCTCGAGCACAATTCTGGTATCACTAATACCAGAATATACAAGATGTGGCAATTAAGTTCCGAAAATTTGTCAATGAAAAAACAAGCAAATTAAATTTCGCCGAAATTTTATTATCGATCTTCACAATAGTCTCCTTCTAACTCTACACAACGATTCCAACGTTACTCCCACGATTGGAAGCACCCTTGGTAATCCTCCGCAGTTAACCTGTTCAGGACCACAGTTACAGCTTCTTTAACCTCCTGTACGCCGCCATGATGAGTTCCCTTGAGGTGCGACCTCATCTTGGGAAATAAAAAAAATGGCAGGTGGCAATATCGGGGCTATAGAGTGGGTGCGGCAACGTTCGAATGTCTTTTTTGCCAAAAACTCTTGCACAATGAGAGAGGAATGGGCGCGTTGTCGTGGTGCAAGATCCAGCCGCTCTCGGCGAGTTCGGGTCGCACAGGGAAAACGCGGGCCCGCAGCCGTTCCAGAACGCCAACATAGAACGGTCCAGTCACTGTCTGGCCGACAGGGACATATTCACGATGAATGATGTCTTGATTATCGAAAAAAAACCATCAACAATGCTATCAGTGGTGACTTGGACATCCTCCCTTCTTTTGGCCGCTCTCCACCCTTTTCCACCCACTGCTGACTTTGTTTACGGGTCTCGGGGTCATACTCAAATATCCAGGTATCATCTCCTCAAATCATCGCATATCGATTTTCGCATCTTTCTGTTCACTGGTGAGAACTTCTGACACCATCTTTGGGCAAATCTTCGCATATTCAAATTTTCGTGTAACATCTTGCGAACGGTTTCTTTGTTGACATTTAACTCGTCAGACAACGCATGAATGCTTAGGCACCGGTCAGACGTGATCAGTGCACGCAAACGGTCAACACTCGCGTCAGTACGAGAGGTGACGGGAGCTCCTTCACGTGGATCGTCTACCACCGATTCACGGCCCTCCTTGAACCGTTTTGCCTATTCAAATACGCGTGTTTTCGCCATGCACTCGTCTGCATACACCGCCTGTAATTTTCGAAGGATTTCCGAGGGCTTTTCGCCAGATTTCACTAAAAAGAACGCCAACCTCCATGCTTTTTAAGTGTTACAAAATCCCTTTCAGAGTTAGCTAGAAGGGTTGCAGAGCTACGGCGGAAAAACATCTCCTGTGTATGTAGTAGTTTTGAGCAGTTTAAAAAAAGTGGCTATTTTTCCTGGAATTTTGCTAAATGTGTTTTTCCCAATCGGTTGTAATGTACACTTATTATTTTTGTAATAAATAAACAAGCAATTATGAGGAGTGTGGGTAGGTCTAACAAAAATATATTTGTTGTATATTTGTAAGATCCTTGTAATATTTTTTGTTTCTGGAACTATAATAATCAATAATCCTCTATTGTCTATGTGATCAAGCTTCATAGTTAACAATTCATTTCGGCGACAACCTCCGTATATCCCCATCATAAGAGAAATCTACAATTTAAAGTAAATAAAAACACGAAATTAGTTTATCTTAATTTATCTGTTTATCTTTATCATAAGATATTCAGAATCATCTTCTGTTTTCTTGAAAAACTTAATGCATTCTTCTTGAGTCAAAGTTTTGGACTTTTTGAGCAGGCAATTTACAGGATTGCGTTTCAAAAAAGCTCGAATTTTATGAAAATTATCTAAATTAATATTTTCCTTGGCTTTAAAAGTGCTTTTCAATATTGAAAATTCAGACCAGTGTACCTGTATTTACAATATTTGATTTTTCCGATAGGTGAGCAAATATACATTTTCTGTCAGGTCTTTTGCTTTTTTACTCTTTTTCCAGTTGTCAAACAATTCTTAGTACTTTTCGTACCTTTGTCTTGACTATGTAGGTAACAAATTTACAGAAACATTGTTAGCTTCTTCTTGCGAGTCCGGTGGAGTATTCGGAAATTCTTCATCACTGTCTCAATTATTATTCATTTTCACAAATTCACACAATTGTATTACGTATTATTATTTTACAGTTTTGTTCTTTTGATTCCAGACTTTAATTTACACTGACGTTTATTGAAAATTTATGTAAAACGTCAAAGCACGCAAATGACAGTCAAAGGTGTCTAGACAGTGAAAAACTATCCGTCCAAACGACGATAAACATTACCATCGGTCATATTTTTAAGGTTGATATGACAAATTTACCACATTATTGCAATAAAAACTACTGTTAAACATTTTCCACATAGATGGATAGGTCGTGGCAGCGTATTTCCTTGGTCACCTCGTAGCCCCGACCTTAACCCATTAGATTTATTTTCTTGGGACTATCTGAAGTATTTGGTTTATAAAAATCTTGTATCCAGCGAAGACTTTCTTCAAATGATTCATACTGGTGTTAAAGTAATTTGGAACAAGGAAGGTACTTTATTTAAATAGGGACATAAGAACATGTATTTTAAAAATCTAAATACTAAATATGTTCTTTCTATTCTTTGTCTACAAGTTGTCTACAACTGACATAGAAAATTCTACATCCTACGCCTATGGTATGTGTTCGAAAAGCCACAGGGCCAGGACTCTCTGATAAATGTTACCGTAAAGAAGTGAATGTCAAATTCTATTTCCACGTCTTCCACAAAAATGACAACTGTTGGTTTTTAATATATCAGAAGTTCTCCTAGTTTTCAGACAACATTTTCAGCAATATTCAGTACATTACCTTGTTGTATACGAATCAGTAAAACAAAAAGACAATTACGTAGCATCGTCCAATTTCTAAATGCCATGGAATTTTTTTTTCAATATTATACGTTACTAAATCATTTTCCATTTCACTTGAGGCAAACATCGTGTTAGAGACAAAAGTATGCTAATCTGACGTCCCTTTCAATCGAATAGAGTAGTATTAGTAGAGTCCATAGTTTCGAAACCTTGGTTCTAAACAGGTAGATACCCACTTTCTCGAAATTTATCGTAATGTTTCTGGACATCTTTAATCACATCTTAAAAACTATAAAGTTACACTGCAAAAGATGTGTATATGAGACTTTCCAGGATGTGCAGTGTTTTATTCGTTTTACACAAAATGTATCAAAATTACTAGTAATACAATAAATTATAATTAAGCTGTTTTATATTTACCAATAATTTGTTAGGAAAACTGCAGTACGCCAGAAGTGCCACCATGGCACGTCATTTTAGAAGAGTATTGATGTTTGGTTCAGTTAATCTTCGTTAGATGTATTCAAATGAATGTTTAATTCTTAAGGTTTCATCAAAGAAAATGATAAGTACCTACCTTACTATATAATAAATATTACTAATAATTGTGATAAAGCTAAATCTACTCAGGACTATAACTCCCAAAAGTATTTAGAGGTTCATAAAAAGTCAGTGTTTATATTATTGTCTATGTATATTGTTGGAAATCTTGTCTTGTTTTTTCTTGATCTTGTTTTCGTCTCGCAAGATAAACATGACAAAACCAAGACAAGACTCGACCTGACAACTCGAATGGCAAGACTAGACAAAAAAATCTGAGGAGATAAAACAAGATAAGAAATTTTTTACTAATGTTAGAAAGGTATTTTAAGCTAATATATATCAAATCTCCTACAATTCCTATCAATGAAGTCATATGTATGCTCTCTGATACCAAACATCTAGGTATGCTAATGAACCATTGCACAGACAAAGCTCTACTCAATAATTATATGAAAAAATTTAATTTAGTTAAATTTACTAACCTGGTTTAATGAAAACATTCTATAAATATCTAAGTTCATTTTTGAAACTGTGGGAACTCGAAAATTCAACTACGATAGATAAGATCTGACCTATTTCTACATTTTAACGATTGCTTCTTCAGGTGGCCTCCTTTAAGTTGAGTCAAATATCTAACTATAAAAATTATTATATCAATAAATTAAAATTGTTTGAAATTAAATATCGAAAATGTCAAAAGTGCCTAACCCTAAACATGATAACGACCTACTTAATTAATAAAAAAATTACCTTTTATGTAATCGTTTTATATATATATATATATAATTTTTCGGTATTAACAATATTGTGTTAAACGAACTACTGTGTTATTTAAGGACATCCAATACATAAAATTGTTATTAAAATCAAAATTTAATGAGTTTAGGTCCTGCAGAACTAGAACTAATTAAAAGTTCACTGCCACTTGACTGAAAGCATAATTCTATTTCGCCTATTTCGTCTATTATTTATAAAATATTACGTAAAGCGACCGTTTTACCGACTTTATAACGTCCACCAATCGACGTAATAAAGTTCCATGTTTCACATTTGTATGCAATAATAAAATCGTGCAAGTGAAATGTCACATTTTTACATTAACTCTATGAATATTATACAAAATCAACAGTTTAGTTATATTAAGGCAGCGGATTGTGTTAAACCTTTAACGCATTGACAAATGCACAGAAATGTGTAAAAATATACACAATCTCGTGTGGACTTCGACTAACAAAGTATAGCGCTGTTTTGTGTTGATGATTATTATATATATGATTAATTATTTTTTTTACATTGTAAGTACTTGTATGCAAAGAGTACTAAAATACTTAAAAGAAGCATTAATAACACTCCAAGGGAAACCGGACATCTTTTCATGGATAACCAAGGTCCCCGAATTTCTAATATCTAATATCTGAGTGAGACACAGAGTTATAGATTTCCTCCGATATTCAAATGAAGCTCACCCTCGTTGAAGGGTTGCGAATATTCACAATCATATTTTCTCCAAGGGTGAACACCCTGCCAAAATGGCTTTCGAGCCTTTGTGTGTACACAGACACAGATTTTTTAACAGGTTTTTCGTTTGCTCAGCGGAAGGGTTCAAATTTTACATAAATTAGTTTTTCATTACGTCCGAATTTGTTTACTCAAGATATCATCGCCTAAAAGCTCCGAACGATTACCAAATAATGGATTTCGTATTTTAATTTTCATTGCAACCCCAACTATTACAGTACCATAAAAAATACGATGCCTCACGTATATTTTTAACATTAAATATTGTTTTCTTAAAAGTCATTTTGCTAGAAGAAAATAAATCTATGAAATTTAAAAATTTTCTCCAAGTCAAAACCTTAATGTTTTGGGGAATAATAAATACCTATATATTAGAATAGAGTAAAAGTTACAAAATTCATGAATATTTTTGCTAGGATTGATCAACTTAAAGAGCCTTTGATCATAGAAAGGAAATGTAAAAGGAAGCTAAATTATTGACAAAGAGGTTATCAAAATAAATTATTGTTTAAGTTTTCTTTAATTGGCGGTCTTGCTTAGTTATTCAAGTAGTTTTTTTTAGTGGGATAAAGACCAAAAATAAAAGAACACCATATTTATTTCCTTGCCGACGGTGTTATTTTTACACCATCTTCAGGGCTCGACATTTGAAATGTCCTTCTTCCAAAAATGTAGTGTGAAACATCAAGAAGATTATATCTAGATACTTATAAATGCACGTATCACCCATGAAACAAACTAGTGCGATTTTCTTTTTCCCACAGTAAGGTTGTTAATAAATTGTCTTGTTGGAAAGAAATATGATCCCTATCTACACATAGTGGAACTTATTTCTAAATTTATAACAACAACCTACCCAAATGTAATGAGTAATATACAGGGGGAATAATATACTGGACGAGGAAAATAAAAAATACTCGGGCAGAAGAAGTTCTATCAGTATAAATACTTTGCCAAATTGTTACTTCTTAATTTCAAAACATTTGGAAAAATTAAATAAAAATCAAAAATTTTTATATGAAGTACCCCTATTAAAATCGGTCATACAATCTAATCTCATTTTTTGCACATCGTGATCACTCTGTATATTAATATTTCAAGAATAAGATGTCATTGTCAGCAAAACATTTCAACACATTTTTACAGATGATGGATGAACAATACACTTTTGGATAAAGGGATGGATATAATTCACATTTAGAGGATGGATAAACAAATTTCATAGAAAACTTTACTTAGAAATAAAAATGTAACTGTTTACACATTTCTCAACTAGCATAGTGTTTTTATTAATAAATTCTAATAATGAGATCTACTGTTTTTCCAATAATTTGTTAGTAAAAAACATCCTGCATATTATATTAAATCACTTAAACCTGTATTTTTGTACATTTTATGAAACAGAATTTTTTAACACCAGCAACTTTTTCCATTACATTAACAGTAAAATGTTTCTTGTTTTGTTTTTTCAACTTCATCTGTTGACACACTGTATATAGCTAGAAAAATATTAACACATTGTTAAATAGGCTTCTCTTACACTATTCAGGAAAGAAAATTTGAATGTTTGAATTAATTGATGAACTCTTTAGTACATATATTTTTTAACATGTGCATATTGGTCATTTATTAAAAAAGTTTTCTCTATGCATGCATATATGTCAATTGTAATTATAAAAGTACTTAAGTAGGTAAATATAATAAAACGTATTACACATATTTTACAATTCCAACCTAAAAATTATAGTGAATAAACCAATATGAATTATGTGTCGGCAATTTACAATGGAATTTAGTATAATATTTTAACCATAAATGGCAAACGAAATCGGTGTATTTCGAAATTTAAAAATTATCAATTTTGGCGAAGGCGCTAGTACCATCCAATTTTTTTAATAGTTATATAATGTAAATAAAGAAAAATCAAAGATATCTCAATTATTGAAAAAATTCAGAATAAAATTTAAACTTTGAAGCTCTGCATTTCTTCAACCAGCGACATTCGTATAAGGCATGAAGAGCTCAAACATAATATTTTGGTGTCGTTGTATCTCCAGCTTAGTGTTGACCCATTCTTTCTGACTCACCATGTAGCTATGTGAAATAATGTTAGTTATAGAAAAAAAATTCTGTATATTTTTCAATTGTACTTATAAAGGTAAGTGCATGTATATAAAATAAAAGAAAATTTAAACTATTCAATAAAATATTACATATTGTATACAAAACCTGGTGTAAATCAGAGCGTTGAGGTCGCCGTATTTGTTGCCGTAAAATGATCAAATTTGTGGTGTTTTTTAGGTACAGAAATCTCGAAAAACTAAACACAGAAAATAAAATTATTGATGTTTTGTTTATCCGCATTTGCTATTTAAATTCTTCTAAAATAATGTAATAACTTTTAAAATACATTTATGACACAATTTATTTTGCTATTCTAACTCCACATTTTAACAATTATTTTCACATACTTCTAAACAAAAGTAAACAATCTTATATGCAGAACCATGTAAGTTTATGTTATAATAATATTTACATCTACAGTTGAATTTAAAAAAAGGTATTCTCTGTACCTAAAAATGTGTTGGTTAGACTGCTTTCAGTCGTTATATATTCGTTATACTTCGGTACCTAAAATTCGCGCGTGACATGAGATAACATTGCTGTCATTTTCTAAACTCTATATTATTCAGTCTTTTATTGCCTAAATTTTGTGTGAAATTTATCTGTCTAAGTGTACGTGACTGGAGCATTATGATTGTAATGCCCTATTCTTACCGTATCAAACTTATCGGCGAATTTTGACATTTTTTATGTCTACTATAAGTCTGAAGAGAACTATACCAACATCTAACCCATCACAGAAAAAAAAAGTTTATGTCGACACAATGTCCCCCTGGGCTGCGCCCCTGGCCGGCCCTTAATTAAGCAAACGAAGAGTGCGAAATCCTTCAGCAGTCATATATAAATCCATGAAATATGCAGGCGACGACGCCTCGCGGTTCGTCATTTGTGCAAACAACAATCAGGAAACGTATCCGTCTCAATTAGCGGCGACCGCAGCCTCCGCGCGCCGCTGTGTCTTCGGTCGGCCGGGCGGGGGAGGGCGAGGGGGACGCGATTTAAGACGAGGCGTCGCGGTGTGTGATAAATCCGGCCGCAACCTTTATTTACAACACCTTGGAACCATTTAGGCATCGCGGGGCGCTATTAATTACCGGGGATTAACGTTAGGTGGCGCGCGTGTCGGACGAGCGGAAGCCCGGGTCTCCGGGGGAGTGGGGAGGGGTCAACACGTCTACGTCTCCGATTTTTTTGTGGTAATCGTTCAGCCGCAATTGTGAAATTCGACTTCACAATAGAGATGGGCAGTTCCTGAGTGAACTGGTTTAAAAGAACGGGTTTCGACACTGAACTGCGAGAATCAGATCTCGGGATGTTGACAAATCAGTTCTTTGCGAACTGATTTGTATCGATTGATGTAGAGTGCGAGAGATATTGTTTAGACGTCAGAAGGAACTGTTCAGTGAATAGTGAACGAGTATTCACAGCCTATGTGAGCTTCAAAATCATAGGGGCGATCTGAATTCTGAATAACTGATTGGTGATCCGATTGCGGAGCGTTAATATCATTCTTATTTAAATATAATATCCAAAAACTGCATACAAGCGCACATAGGCGTCCGTTTCAAAATGTTACATTAATAAAAACGATATAGGTATGTGCCATTAATTATAATTATATGATGTATAAGAATTAAGAACTGAATTTTATTAACAAGTAAAATACAACAACTTTACAAAAATATAATTTAAATTCTGTAATAAAAAACAAAAAATAAATAAAAATCAATATCTAAATGATTCAAGATATTTTGGAAAAAAAAGCTTCAAATATTTTGATTAAGAATTCTTATTTTAAAGTCTAAACACTAAACGGGTCGCAATTGTAAAACGCGGAAGAAACCGACCGTCTGCGATTGACGGAGATGCGAGATTCGGAGAGAAGCGTATATCTGTCTGCAGTGTTTGACGTAAAACCAGTTCTTAAAGAGCTGGTTTTAAGAATCAGTTCTTTTAAGTGATTCAGTTGTCGAGAACTAAATCATTAAAATGAACTGTTAAGCCCATCTCTACTTCACAAACCGTGGGCATTAAAAAAATTGTCATTCTCATTTTTAAAAATCTTCTCTGACGTTGGAGCGAGGGGTATGAAGCCATGTTCTCTAGGACGCGAAATTCGCGAAATTTTCCACGAATTATTTAATGGCGGTAAGTCTTAACTTTTAGCGAATTTTGCCAACTGCAATATTTTCTATTAATTTTATCATGAAACTGTCATGAACTGTTGTACATTGTTAAATTTACTATACAGGGTGATTCATTAAGAATGGGCAATCTCTGAACTGGAGATACTACACACCAAAATATGGTGATTGAGCCAAATATGCCTTTATCCGAATGTTGCTGGTTTAAAAAATACAGGGTGTTCAATGTTATAATTTTATTTTGAAATATCTCAATAACTTCTTCCGGCAGGCCGATCTTCTTGAAATGCACGTCCCCATAATTTACCGTTCTGAACAACTTTTTCAAGTAAAATTTTGCTGTATTTTCAGTAGAAAAGGCACTTTACCTGAAACGATAACAGTTTTCAATCGGTGCACTGAATATTTCAAATAGGATTATTTCGAAAACTGTTACTCCTAACGACTTCAACAAGGTATATCTTTTTTAGATACAACAGGTAGAAGCATCGATTGTTTCAATAGACAGATGGATACACTAAACAGCAAAAAAGTTCTGCCATTTGAAAGGAACATGCTGTGCCATAAGTAGCGCCGTCTAAATAAAATAAAATTCTAGCATTGAACACCCTGTATTTTTTAAACCAGCAACATTCGGATAAGGCATATTTGGTTCAATCGACATATTTTGATGTGTAGTATCTCCAGTTCAGAGTTTGTCCATTCTTAATGAATCACCTTGCATAATCCCACATAATGATGAAAATAGCGATAATATTCCTGTTTTGTGAAATTCGCGAAAGGTTAACACTTTTCTGGGCTAATTCCCTAGATTACAATGAGGGGTAGAGATATTATTGTTATTACTACCTATTATTATCTAAGTTTTAAGCATTTGTTTTGAACTTACTACCTATTATTATCTAAGTTTTAAGCATTTGTTTTGAACTTTTTTTAATTTATTATCCCATACATATAAGAAAGAGTTGTCTATTATCAAATACTTTTCCTTCTCAATAGAAACAAGCTTACGTGCTTCCTGTTCCTAAAATTTCGAATCCAAAATCTGCGAAATATTTACGCTCAATCAGTATATTACCAACTTTATCTAAGATCTTGGAAAGAGTAATATATCTCCAGTTAATTGAACATTTAGGAAAATATAGCATTATTTCGTCACATCAATCTAGTTTTAGGCAGCATTATAGTTATACTACAGCTTCATTAAAAGTAAGATATTTTAAAGGCATCAGATAAAAATAAAATTAGTGCGTTGGTACTGCTAGATATTACCAAGGCTTTGACACGTTGCAACATTCTATTCTTAAAGCTATTTTTTATATTATTGGACTGGGTACAAATGCAGTCAAGTTGTTATCAAATTATATGAAAAATCGTTCTCAAAAAGTAAAACTTGAAAATAAATTCTCAGATGATCATATTCTAGATGTTGGGGTACCTCAAGGATCAATTTTAGGACCGTTATTCTTTTGTATTTACACTATGAATCCTTGTAATGACCTGAAATATTGCAATTCACATAGGTATGTATGCAGACGATACACAACTCTACTTAACATTTGATCTCAAACTTATAGAAAACATTTCTGAATAACTTTATTTATTAATTCTAATAAATCTAAATTAATATTATTCGGTACCAAAAAATATTCCTCTAATCTCTAATGACTTTCGAATTAAAGTGAATGATAAAAATATTCCAGTTGTACAAAGTTCATGTAACTTGGGATTAAAATTTGATAATTCATTTCGATTTTCTGCACATATCAATAAGTGTATACAAAAATCTTATTCTGCTTTAAAATTGCTTTCTCCACACAGAAGTTATTTATCAGTAAAAATTAAAACATTATGTGAAACCTTTATTTTATCAAACTTCCTATTCTGTGCGGCTGTTTATTATTCATTGCCTACTTCATCTTCCGAAAACAATTCTTTTATAGTACACATGTTTACTGAAAACACATACATAACTGGTCGAACACTTTTGATAGTTTGAAACCAGTAAACAACAGTCTTCAACAGACCTATTAGCAGCGTGTTAGCCACCCTTGTTCTTCAGCAGTTTCAATGTAAAAATCCGCATAAAACCCGCTGGAATTTCATCCTCCAAATCCGATCGAGTAGAAACCGAACGATGTCGACGCGTTGTAGAGTGGCTTAAAGGCCCATTTCCAATGTCAAGTTTTGTATATCGGCCGCTATCAGCTGGGGATATGCAAATGGGGACGGTAGCGGAGGGTCTGGCTTTCCCTTTCAATCGAACGCGAGTATATCAATGCCTGATGTACAATATCTGTATCGGACGTGCGATCGCGCCGATGGATGTTACGCGACTGTACTGATTAATGCAGTTCAATTTACAATTGAAATCAGGTCAGGAAAACGCGTGTATGTTTCCTTCAAATAATTTATTTGCAAAAACATATTATTTAACATCACAACAATTAGTAAGCAATAATTTACAAGTAGATTATACAATTAAAATTAAGATTGTTTTCCTAAAAACAAGGGAAAAGGAGGGTGTACGAGGAATGTACCCTGTTCCCCTCAAAGGGGCTCTGGAAAATCTTTTTCAAAATGTTAAAAATTTTAACAATTTACACCGAAACTTTCACACCAACGTTTTTTAAGCAATGGGGAATTTGCATGAATTCTATATTGGTTAGAAATGTATTACAGGGTAACATTTGAAACATATTGGAAGGTCAGAACATGTGTCTGAAGGCAATAATCACATAATAATTAAAATAATAGCATTAATAAATTGTCATAGAATGTAAACGAAACCACGTAGCCGAAAACGGGATTTCATTGGTGTAACGTTATGAATACAGGTGCAGGTTACGGTGTTGACGGTGATGTTTACAGACGTTTTTTTTGTGTTTTGAGTTTTTATGGTAGTTGTGGGTCACAGATACTTAGTGTAAATACTATGTAGGAAATGTCATAATTATGTCATAATGCCTTAAATAGCATTCTACATCACGTAAATGGTAGGATCAAATATAGATCTGAATACAATAAATGCAGAAAAAATGTAAATTTGCTTTACCATTGATTCTCTAAACGCCCTGTATGCATTCTGGTAACTTAATAGAAAAGTTTAAGTGATTCTTTACATTTAATTTCTTTCGATGAATTTAAACGTACCTGTATTTCCAATTAAACTTACATTAAAAGGGACCAACAAACAATGGTCCAATGCTTCCTTTCGTCGCACTTCATCGCCCTACACCACATTTTTCTTTTCATTTTTTTGGAGCAGTGAAATATATTAGACGTTGTATGCTGTATTCGTCGAGAATGCACTTTCTGTGCCCATTTTAGGAGTCTATTTTGCAAATTTTTTTCAATACCAATGTCTATTTAACACAATAACACCTAATAATATCACAAATGACAAAAAATGAACTCTTCCAAACGTATGTACTGCGTTTTCCGAAAGCATGGGAATTTTGTTCCATTACCATGATAATTCAAAAACTAAAAAAACTTCCTCTGTCATAAATATTTTCAGAAAATTATACATGGGTGCTCCCAAACATTGGTATTTTTCGAAGTTTGCACCTAAATTATAAACACTCTGTATAAGATGCAACTTTGAAACTTGGTACTAAGGGTTTCGAAGCATGGCTAAATCGATTGGACAAATAGTTTTTTTGTTTGCCTAATACGATTTTGCTATTTTTGGGGTTACATTTAATACCACAGCAGGCCATGCAAAGGGCCTAAATAAAAAAAAAATGCACATCACTGTGTAGAGCTTTTTAAGTGCAATAAGAAAAAATTAAATCAAATGTTCCATTAATAAATAACTGATTTTTTCAAGTATCAAAGTGAAACACACTGTATACAGGGTGAGTCAGTCATAATTCCATTAATTTTAAGAGGAGATAGGGAATAATGAGTATAATGCGAATACGTGATTAAGAAAAAATCTAAATGCATATTTACGCCGAAAAAAATATTTTCAAATCATTATTTAAACCCCCTTTTCAGACTGTCACTGACCGGTCACAGCCTTGGTCGGTTACAGCTCACAGTTCAACTCGATATCGACATGATGCAATGTTGTCAAGTTGTAATATTTTTCTATATAGTACCTACCCATCTAGGTTTTAGACATCACAAATAAACGGTTGTTCTGACTATTTTAGAATATCATTTTTTCTTGCTCAGTTCAACTTCAGCCAATAATAATTTAAAATGTTAATACCCAATAAAATCAAATAATAATAATCAAATAATTCTATTAAAAAATTGCAAGTAACGCGGTCCACTCAGGTTTTCCCGTAGAAAATACGGCCCACTCGCGTGTCGATTTTTCTCTGAGCTAATGTAGCTGTTATGACTGCAACAAAACTCTAACGTGTCTAATAATAAACTGAGTAATAAATCATTTACGTACATTACATAAAAAACCTATACCCAATGGGTAAATTATTGAGAAGCTGAAAAGTGTTTCGTGTTTAAATACTAAGTACTTAATAAAAACCTCAATAACCTATTTACCTAGTTTTTGTAATGTTATTCTACGACTATAATTAAAACTATTTTTTTAAATATAGATACATTAATGAATTTTCCTTAAATATTGATTTATTTGTTAATAAAAACAATGTTAGGTTATTACAGTTTAATAACTTTGATATTACGTTTTCACTACGTTTTACAAATAAATATGAATTTTTAGTATTACTCGTAAGTACAATTAACCGCACACATAACCAGATGTACAATTTGTAGTTACGTACATCTAGCCTAGAAATGTATTGTTTTTAAGTAGTATGATACTAACCTGTTTACAGCCCACATTTCTAGTAAAACTGCATTTATCCGTCCATAGCACTTTATTAATAAAATTCAGTCGCATTTCGTAAACATTACCACTACCATTTCCACATATTCGGAATTTGTAAAATTATACGTTGTGAATTTACGCCAAATACGTGAGGTTAGACCGAAATAAACAAACTACTGCTTACTGCTTGTATTCTCTCCATCCCCCCTCCAAATGTGTGGCATGATCTACAAATTTGAGGGAAATGCAGAGTGCTAAATGGAGGTAAATTTGAATAACACGCTGATGTGTTAGACGATATTATGTATGTAAATGTGGCATCCATGGTTAATACGGCAAGTCTGTGGCAACAGATTTTCGTCGGGTGCGCCATCAGAAAGTTCGTAGCGTACCAGGAGCGTCGTGTTACTGATTTTTATAGGGTGATTTGTTTATTTTTTTAAAGGTCGAGTAAAAAATTTTTTTTTCGATTTTCTGCCTTTATTAGGCCTCCCGAATACGTGGTTAAAATTAATGACATTATGACTGACTCACCCTGTATATTATATAATTTTTCATGGATGGTACACTTACTTCAAAAAATCTACTTCTTTGCCATCAAAAAGATCTACTACACAGCATCAAGTCAAGAAATCCCGGATTATTCTGTAAAACGATATCAATTTTTTTCTTCAGCACTAGGTCCTTATAACTGGGAAATAAACTGTCGCAAATAAAAAACATTATTTACTGCGTTATTTGTTGAATATTCTGATGATGTCATGCTTCAAGACGGCGGATAACTGAAGGTGTTCGTGAATAATTAAAATGTTTGTATATGTTAAATCTTTGCGAATTCTAGGATCACTAAATATCCGTTGAGCATATAAAATAAAAGTAGCATCACTTGAGTGTAGTCGCTGTAGAATACTTTTCATGACGTCAAAATGAATGACTTTGTTTCTAATTGCGTATCCCAACGTACGGATCCATTGCAACTGTTTTGATGTACGAGTAGTATCCTGCTGTAAGTCTAAATATGTCTAACTAAAAACATCACCCCTGGGCCTTGCTTCTCAAATGCAGTGAACTATATTCGAGTGGAAGTTTATTCCACTTAAAACATTGCTGAGTATATTATTCTCTATGTGTACCTATATGTACAACTCTTGAAACTTTATATTCCTTTAGCAAAAACCATGTGAAATAATTCCCCATTTTCTTGTATGGGAAATAACTACAATGAGAATGGATCAGAATACAGATTTGCATTTTCTCATGAGAATTTACGTCACTTTCTGAATATGTGTTCCACTAAACTCGAGAATCGAGCCCCTGCGGATAAATAAAGGTAATGTATCTGTCGATTAGCTGGCATTAATAGGATTAAGTTTGTTTTCACGTAAATAAAGTATATTTAAATATTAAAGTCGTCGCCAAGACCGGACCTGAAATCTGTGAATGAAGTGCGGGCTTTAGTAATAACAACGGTACTTTATAACAATATTTCAAGTTTAAATTAAATAAGGAAACTGTCAGATGAGGCGGATACGTTTAACACCGACTAAAGCATCATAAAAGACCACCGCATTAAAACCCACGATTCAAAAAATCAACAAACCGTCAAAACGTGTCGTTGCGGATCGCGCCCGGTCGTTTTTTTTAACAAACCTGTATCTAGCTTGTTGAACACAGATATGTCAGCTAGCGTTTTGTAAAAGGCATACGGTCGAGTTAATGTGGCGAAAACATTTAGCGGAGCAGTGACAGTGTCTATTGCACTCGTTCCTCGGAACAAGAATATTAGGGTGGATTATTTTAGAAATAAGGGTGGAATTTACAATTTATATCAAACGTTTAATATGTCGCTGGCGATTTGTGACTCGATCTTTGCGCCGGACAGGCCAACCGGTCTGAGTCCGTGCCAATGAGGCACGTTTGGTTTTGAATCTTTATTCGATATCAAATATCATTAATAATGATCTTGCTGAAAATCTTAATGTACAGGGTGTCTCAAATTCGATAGTAAGGGCCTACTGTGAGGATACAAAAAAAATTGTGACACCTGGTGTTAATGGGATGAGGCTAGCTCCATTTTCAATTGTATTGTAAAGTATTATTTTTGGCATATAGAAAACAATTGAATGTTTGTTATTCAAAATAAAAGTTGATGATAACAATAACTAAACTTAAAAAATAAGGCAAACCCCCTCATACTACATGCATATTACAATCTATTCTCTATGTGAGCTCCTCTCATTTCAAGACACATATCCAATCTTGGCCCGACTTCTTTGTGGCTGCGTTTATTAACATTTCGTATTTTAACTCATTACAACCGTTTGTGATTTTTTCTTTCAAATGATTAAAATATCTCGCGAAGGTGTTTTGTAAACCTAATTTTTTAACCCCCCCCCCCAAAAAAACGGGGGGGTGTTAGATCTGATGACTTTTCGGGTCCCTGAATAGGTTCATTCCATATTTCAAACGCAATATTGTTCTAAAAAGAATCTCAAGAGAAATACCACTAAAAAATCGTTGGGAAATATTTGAATTTTCGTTGTTGAAAATGCATAAATGTCACAAAATACTTGTCATTGCTTAATACGAATGTTGCAAAACATTTTATCATTCAGAAAAAGTTGATAAATCACTAAAAAATTCAAGAGCTACAGTCATATCGAGAAAAGTATCAGAGCGCCTCATTCCTGCACTGGGACTCCGTGACATATAGAATTCTACAAATCGAAATGTTTCTATGCAGTTGGTACTGAACATGACATGATATACTCGCGTCAAGAATTCAGACGTCTTACGTCACGGCTGACGTTACACATTTGTTTTTATAGTCAACGTAATTTTCGATATTTGGTCGCATTAAAAACAATAATTTTTCGCAATTTACTGCAATATATAATGCAAACATTTATTGTAGTATATAGTTTTATTGCTATCGTGTGACGTAAGTCGTCTGAATTCTTGTCGCGAGTATAGTATTCTATTTTGTGACGTATTGAGCATAAGCAAAATATCAAATTTTTATAATTTCTTATCATGTTAGCATATTAACTATCCCTTTATCTATTTAAGGAAGATCGTGTACTGCTAAATATTCTGAAAACATAATAACAAGTGATAGATAATTATATTTTATTTATGCTCAATACGTCATAAAATAGAATACTATCATATCATGTTTAGTACCAACTGCATAGAAACATTTCGATTTGTAGAATTCTATGTCACGGAGTCCCAGGGCTGATCATAGAAGCTTTACAAGATCGGAGGCGACCTTCGATGAAATGAAAATGCATTTCCTTTTCAGAAGGTTCAAATAATTGACCGAAGACTGAGAAACAATGTTAATACAGCTAGACTGTTACACGAAAATCCATATGATAGGCTAGACGGGAATTGAATTTGGATACATCAACCGTTTAACGAATTTTAAAGACCAATGGGTATCAAAACTATAAAATTCACAATTTGGAGTATTTGTCTCAGCGTCACATTGAAAACAAACTTAATTTTATAGTTTAAATTGTAGTAAACGTAGAAACTGTTGATCACAGAACCTTTATCGACACGTTTTTTGGAAGGACGAACGTCGCTTTGTCAGTAAAGGTACGGATTCGCTCGTGCGACTGCGGCTGCGCCTCGCTACTGCGACTCGTTGCGGACCAATAGGCAGTCTAAATGCTGGAGTTGATGAGAACATTCAGACTGTCTATTGGTCGGCGACGAGTCGCAGCCGCAGCCGCAGTCGCACCAGCGAATCCGTACCTTAATGGTTTGCCAAGCAGGCGCAACGAACACTGATTCATTAAAAAAAATCCCTAAATTGTAAATCCAGTCCAAAACCAAGGTCATGTATGGTGCGGCATCATCGGTAGGCATTTAATTGGCCCTTATTTTTATGAGCATACATTGAACAACGTGAGTTATCTAAATTTCCTACAAGAATAACTTCCTCCACTTCTGTAGAATGTGCCTTTGTAGCTAAGGATAAACCTATGGTTTTAGCACGACGGAGCTCCACCTTACAGGGACAGGATTTTGCAGCAATATTTAGATAACACTTTCTCAGAAAATGGAATGGACCCATTCAGTGGCCCGAAAATCCATAGATCTAACACTCCTCGATTTTTTTAATAGGGAGTTTAAAAAAATAAGGTTTACAAAACACCTTCGCGAGATATTAATTATTCATAACGCTTGTTATGAATTAAACGGCGCAATGTTAATAAACACAGACCACAAACAAAGTCAGGCAAAGATTGGATATGTGTCTTGAAATGAGAGGTCATATAGAGAATAGATTGCAATATGTATGTACTATCGTTTGCAATAATAATGACACTCATTAAAATGAATTTTGCGATTTCTTTAGAACTTCCGATGTATTTGTAATGAAATCTACTTCACATTTTTAATATTAGTTATTAGTTGTTTCACTCACCGATAGAGATTTAATGAAATTTCTACTCAGAACTTCCAGAAGTTCAAAAACTGTTTTAAGAGAGTGTCATTATTATTGCAAACGATTGTACCTAGTATGAGGGCGTTTGCCTCATTTTTTAAGTTTAGTTATTGTTATCATCACCTTTTGTTTTAACTGTATTAAAGAACTATCGAGTTTAAACCTTTTATTTATTCTTAATGACATGTATGCCCTTTAAATAACGAACATTCAATTATTTTTCAACAACTACTTGATCCTAATGAGATTTATAGGTGGTATTTCTTTTGATACTGTTTAGAACGATATTGGTTATAACTTTTAAACGGGAAGTAATACAGAAAAATTTCTCTAATAAAGTTTATTACAAAAAACAGAGTTTTTGTAAAAGGAAAAAAAATTGGGTGTTTCTGGAAAAAATATAATTGATGACGTCATTAGCCGTTTCTGTTAAATCCCCAAGATAATATTTCCGATTGAGAATCGAGCTTACTTCATTAAATTTAACCCCACGTGTCCCAATTTTTTTTTAATTTTTTGTATCCTCACATAGGCCCATACTATCGAGTTTGGAACACCCTGTACTGGTACAAATATCGTCCTGATTTGTTTACTTATTAGCGAAGGGTGTAACCACAAACCTAGAAAAAATATAGACTGTGCCGGTGTCATATTGCCGGCTGACCTAAAAGGTGCAAAATCGCTAAAACTTGATTTTTATGTTAATTTACGCTGGTTGTATTGTAACGTGATCATTTGTTTACTGTGATTTGTCACATTCCTTAATGACATTTAAAATGACAGCAAGTTAGTTACTTTCATATTGCAATGCTGCCATCATATTTGCACAAGCGCCAACATGAAACAAATAAAATATCCATTTTCTGGACCGTAAGACCCCAGAAAACGCGGGACCTGTCACGTGACCGAGACAATGAACTGACGCAGTCTATATTTTTTCTAGATTTGTGGGTGTAACACTCCTGAAATCAAGTGCACGTTTTGTGTAAAATAAAGACAATCTGCAGAAACCTGTAAAAGCATGCAAATCACTTAAAATTACATGAAATCATGCGAAATCTTGTGAAATCACCGAAATCTGTGAAATCAGTAAAACCACGTAAATCAATTGAGCAACTAATTTCATTTGGTATATTTGTCATATGATTTTTTTTTTAAAGTTATGTTGATTTTGTATTTTTTTCTTATGTTAAACATTGTCTAAGTAAGTTTGTATTTGCTTTTATGTGCTTTATGGTATTAAAATATAGTTGCAACTGTCAATGTTTAGTGCAAATAAGTAGAACTGATGCTCAAGTTTAGCTTAGTTACATTAACATCAAAAATGGACAAAATTGTATTCAATCTCTTATACTTATAACTATACACGATATACTAAATAATATTTCTTAGTATTTATAATTATTCCCATTATTCAGAAAATATACTATCTATATTTTTTTAAAATTTGTTTTGAACTTTCCTTTAATTACTTTATAGAAACAGTTAATTAATCAAACTCTATATAATATGACATTTTCCAACTAGTTGCAAAGCTCGATACATTAAAATCATCAAATACAAATGAAATATAAGAAAATCAATAAAATCAACGACATTAAGTGAAATCAGTGGAATCGGCGAAATCAAGTGAAATAAGTAAAATCAAATGAATTCATAAAGTAAAATATAGTAAACTCACGAGAAATCAAGTAAATCAGGAATTCATGCCAAATCTGGTCTAACCGATTTCCTTTAAAGATTTTAAAAATAAGAAAATTCACCTGAAAAATGTTTATAAGCTTCCGAAACTAAAAATATTTTAATATATTTTCTTTTCATTATTCATCACTATTTGTCCTTAGCTTTAATGTCCCAAGTGTAGAAGTTAAAAATCACCCAGTATAATTAATTAAATAGGTTGCCCATAGAGATGCACACTTAAAACAATAGCTGGATATGGAAGAATGTTTCTCGATTGTCAAATATGCGCGTGGTGAACAACTATACGCAATTATATAACATTTAGGCAATGATTAAAACACAAATATATTTCAATTTGGCGGCACGGCGGCGGCGGCGGTGGCGTCGGGGCAGCAGCGCCAGTAAATTTATTTATATCAAAAACTAACTTTTAAATTAGATAAAAGTGGAACTCTCATCATAGGTATAATTCACGGATATGCGGCCGGTGGCAAAGACACTGTCTGTCCCGAAATTAATTTATTTTTCAGCGGCCACTCTTTTATTTATTCAAAAGGGCGCGCGCTGTATACGTTCGCCGTTGTTAATTGAGAATTATTACAATTATTTCCAGGGGAGAAAGGATTTTTGTCGCGCCGTTTTTTTAAATTGGGTATCGCGGACGAATCTAGTGGATTTTCCTGCGGGGACAGATTGGATTAATTTTCATTTATTCCGCTGATTTTTTTTGGCCCGAATGACACCTGTATACGGCCTGTACGTGTACGGGGATGAAGTATGGGGTTGCAGCGACGTGTCGCCTTAATTACGTTACCAACTACCAAACCAAAATGATTAAAAGAACATTCCATCGCGTCGGTAAATAAAATTTATGCCGTGCTTGAATCTGTTTCACCTACATTTATTATCGCGGTATTTTTCCTTTTTTTTTTTTGGAAACAAGGGACGGCCGCGTAATTGCTGAAGCAATTTTTTTTTTCCAAATACGTCCATTACAAGTGGAGTTTGTTACTGTATTAGAAAGGTATCTCCTAAAATTCCTATCAATGAAGTCATATGTATGTTCCCTGACACCAAACTTCTAGGCAGGGGCGCCGACAGAAAAAATAATGGGGATATGGTAAATGGTATGTTAGGAATCCACTTCCAGGAAGAAAATAATTATTATATTTTTTTTTATATTTCTTTGGATTAATGTTCTGCTTTCAATTTTATTAGAAATAATATATATTTTCAAAATATACCAATAGTGCGTAGTGCGCGCAATCTGAAATTATTTTATTGTTGCCTAGAACTGCATCCAATACCGTTGGCACTACCAACAAGTAGCATTTTTGACGAAAAATATAAATGTGTAAAAATTATACCGGGTGGTTGACTTTCGAAAGCGGAAACTTTAGAGACAGGCAGAGTACCACAAAATAATATCAATTTGTATTAGAAACTATATTCGAGAAATGCTTCGTTACAAAGATACTTACAGGGTGTCAAAATTTATCAAAAGTTCCAAATTTATTAATATTTTTAAAACTACTTTAGATATTTAAATAAAATTTGCAACCTTTGAATAGGAAATCTAGATACATATTTTTACGTAAAGAATATTATTTTTCTTCCACCAGTGGCGTGCGTACGGACAGATCTATTGAAAAAATGGTACCTGACATAATTCAATTAACTGTCGTTATAAAATGCAAAAACACTGACAGTAGTAGTCTTTTTTGTTTCATGGCCTACTACGACAGATTAATATCTGTTTGAATTCCAGTTGCTTAAAGAATTTTAATTTTTTACTGGCAAACGGCGTGTCAAACGAAAAAAGTAAGGAGCCTTTTTCTGTTGTAAATTGAACAAGGATTCTAGAAATAGGTTTTGTTTCTAAAAAAACATTGGCGTACCATTTTTTTCATTAAAATTTCCCGAAGATCGGTTCGTACGCACTCCACTGGTGGAAGAAAAATAATATTTTTTGCGTAAAAACATGTATCTAGATTATAGTTTATAATACAAACTGATATTATTTTCGCTTTCGAAAATGGACCACCCGGTATAGTGTACTTTTCACTACCTAAGCAAATCAGTTTTAAATGTGCTCAGTGAGCACCCACTGAGAATTTGGTAAGTCGGCGCCTCTGCATCTAGGTATGCTAATGAACAATTCCACAGACAAAGCTCTATTCTTTAGTCCACATAGTAGTTAGTTTCACATGGAGTATCTCTGATAAATTTAAAACTTATACCAATGAGAAAAATTGACATTATTGCGAAAAAAACATTGTTAAATGTTCAACTTCAATATCATGTATCTTTTAAGGTAGGCATTTTGTACATAGTTAAACAGGTCATAATCGTCATATTTTGTTGTCAAAAATATGCAGTTAAAGGGATGACCTGCTTTTTTACACCCTGTATATATTTCAATGTTTATACTGGGCAACCCGGTAATATTGACCAGAAAAAGGAAGGCATCCTAATTTTTACATGTTCTTTATGCTTTGTATCTTCGATTGGTATTAAATTTGTTTGGTAAGCAAGTAAGTTAAAAAAAATAATTGCAATATTTTTAATTTAGTGTAGCCATGAACACATTTCAGTAGGCAACCCATTTGCGATATATTTGTTTACATATTATGTTTGATTATGTTTATACAGGACGACCTTAGTTCGGATCTTATATTAAATGTATAAAATACACAAAACACTAGATGGAACATTTCCTACAGATTGTTTGTATCATGTGCAATAGGTAAAAATTCTAATTAAATTCAAAATTATTATAATAAATACTAAAACATGCTATTTTTTTCTAACAAATGCTAATAAAATAAGTTCTAAAATTCTACCAGCTTGTACACCAAAATCCTAAGGTAGTTCCTGTTTCGCATTTTACATGCTAACTTATTTCTTCTATTACATACAACTCCCGATTCAATATTTTTTTAGGAACTGACGGAAGTATATTTTAAAATAAGTTAGACTGTGATACTTAAATAAAACGTTAGTACTCTTACTTTTTCTGTTACACTCTACTTTAAATAATGTATTGGAAATCTGGCTCTTCCAGGGATAACCGAAACTGAAAGGCGTCATAATGCGCGACTGGAGAATCTATTTAGCCAGATAAACAAGTGGCCCCCTTCCACACAGAACCTCGAAATCACCGCTGGAGAAATTGATGAGGCGCATTCCAAATCCGAGTCTATAAAGGCTTACTGTTTTCGTCATTATCGATGAAATATTACTATAATTTAGTAAGGTATAATAAATAGCCCGATAACGAGCAGTCGCGAGCAGCGCTTAGTCACATTCTAAGAACCGATATCGACTACTGTGATCTCAGGAGATAGGGCCTAATGCAAATGGGTCCATCTCTACTACAATAGCGCATTGATGAGAGTCAATAAATCAGGGATATGCAAAATCTTCCCTTTTATTAAGGGGTGGTAATGGTAATAACGTGGGGACAAACACGTCAATACGTTGCGGTGAGGATGGAATATTCGGCTCAGCCCTGCAGATGGAATTTGGCGATGCGAAGGAACAGATACAGTTGTTTCAAAGGGATATGGATATATCTACCACGAAAACAATTTATACAAAGATTTTATTTTCGAAAGTGTGCAAAATCCGGGTACAGACCAGGTGCAAGACAACATGCAATGCAACATTTGGACGTGTTTGTTGGTGGCCCACAAGCAGATAGCGCGCATTCGCAGTGTTCGAAGCTTCCCGAAAAAATTGTCGGTTTCAAAGCGGGTACATATTACGCGCAACACAAAATGCAATGCAACATGACTGGTCAACTCATGCAAATTTTGTCACAAATCTTGCGAAATCCTGCAAAATCGCATGAAATCCCAAGAAGTCCTGCAAAATCCCAAGAAATCGTGTGAAATCACAAGAAGTTTTGCGCAATCCCGAGAAATTGAGCGAAATCACCCAAAATTCCGCTTCACCTGAAGGCAAATTTACCCGTAAAGAATGTATTGCCATACGTTTAATACTTTTCCTACTATTTTAAAAACGAAAACAGAGAGTTTTTCGAAACGTCAAAAATACGGAAATGCGTGATAGTGATGTGATTTTTGTTATTTTTTACTTATCTACTTTTTTCAGTGTGAGATTTTTTGGTTAGGCAAACTTAGGTTCAAAAATAACCCTTCACTGATCCGTTTGGCGCAAAGGCTTATTTAATTAATCTTTATTTTTTCAGAAGTGTGGCAAAAAACGAATAAAACTAAAGAAAAATTAAAATTATGCCACAAATAAATAGCTTCAGACAATATTTTAATGATTTTTGTTTCATTTTATTAACTGCACTTCGACGTTAATTTCTGAATTAGTGGCCCCATCTACTAGTTTATCAAAAGTGTAAACATTAAAACCGGACACTCAGTACGTGGAGAGCGGGGGTTAACACAAGCTAACCTTGGCGCTTCGCACCTTGTGAATCAATTTAACTAACAATTTAAGTATTGTGCAAAAAATAGCCATTTATAAAAAACTGTTAATTTCAAATTATCTGCCAATCTGAGAGTTTCAGCCAATTTTTTTATTATTATTATGCAGGGTGTGACTAGGATCGCGCAAAAAATCAATTTTATGGATAAGAATGTCACAATTCTGAGCAATCATGGTTTTTTTTGAGCTAATACATCGAGATCTGGATCGGAATGTTTTTGAAATTTTTTCGACATCTCGTGTATACTTACAGGATGTCTGTAAAATGTTGAGAAAACATACTGCCACATATTCCGAGGGTCAAAATATGATAATCTAAATTAAGTTACTTTAGTCCAAAATTTTATAGTTTCCGAGATATTCAAATTATAATTTTATTTTAGTTTTTTCCCGAGGTTTTTCCTCACTAACTTCAAATAAATTTGCTGTCAATTGTAGAAGGTGCACCTAGAGTATACTTTACATGGATTTAAAACGTCATAACTATTGTGTGCCTGTACATCCAGTACAGTGTCTAAAAGATCTGGGCAAAATGCTACCACATGTTCCTAGAGCTAATGATGATCTAATTCAAGTGACCTTAGTCCAAAGTTTGATATTTACTACAATTTATAATAAACTATAAAATTTTGGACCCTGGAATATGTGTTTTTTCCCCAACACGACAGATACCCTATATAAATATAGAAATTTTCGAGGTAATTTTTATCAAATGCCAAATGCCGGCCAAATGCTTGGAAATTCCTTGAAATTGCCCGGAATTCCGAAAAATTCCTTGGAAATATCTATTTTGCAAAATCTTGTCACAATTTTAACCCCAGTGGTTACTCCCTGGATTGGTGGCTCGCAGGCATATAGCGCGCATTCACAGCATGTTCGAAGCTACACGAAAATTGTCGGTACTTACAGCGAACATTTTACTTTTATTAGAAATTTACAAAAATGACACATTATTGTGCAGACTATTGTTAAAAAAAATTAAAGCAAGATGCGTAAATTAAAATTGACAAAGAACTCCCAAAGAATTGGAAAATGTAAATAATATAGGCTGATTCACAACCATGGACCGTTAGAAATGTTCATGGTTGTAACTAGTCATTATTTTTTTCTGAAAATTTGACTGCCTGTATAATCAAGTAGGTATGACCTTTTGAATCAAAATATTTTCAAGACGCTGTCAGTTTCGGAACGGAAGTAGTCACCAATTCAGTTATTTTAAATGGAATGGTATTTTTTTTTTCAATTTTCGTATTCTCCGCATTACTTCAACGAGACTTTCGTAAGATATGACTTTCGGACTCTTGGACTTTCCTATACCTAATCCATGTCGTTTTCTAGATGTTTACAATATTTCGGAAAATAACAATTTTTCATCATTTTATTTGAAATTAACTATATCAAGTTAACCATATCGGTTAAAGCAATCATATTTAGAATATATGTTTAAATAATTTTTATACAAGAGTAATTCAATATTTAATGAAGCTTTCTAGCAATGTTTTACAGGTGCCTTGGTTTCATATAAAGGTGTTGAAAAAGATTTTGTTAAGTTCAAACCGTCAATTTCTTTAATGGAACGCCCTGTATATTTTAACATTTTCTAATGCAGAATTTTATTCCATGTTACACTCTCCTATTCCTGAACCTACCTATATCTAGCTTTCTATGTAGATGAGGATTTTTGCTGAGAATGCGTCATATTTTTGCTGAGAATTATTATTACCTATCTGTGTTTTCAAAACATCAAATGCACAATTATAATGGCAAGCAATGAAAAATATATTCAAACGATGATGTCCACAATTACCACCTGTAAACTAAAGAACGGTTGTTGTAAAATGTGTCTAAATTAGGAGAAATAAAAGCAGATAGGTACGGAAGTTATGGACCTGTATTAAGGTTTTCGCAAAAATTTATTATTAAAATTTCATCTCCAGGGAGAAGTGCTTACGATTTAATAAACGAAAAATCATGCATTTTATGTTAAGATAATCCCACATCTGCTGAAGCCGATCCTATAGAACTCTGTGTATATGCACTAAAATAACCAGTTACATTAATTTGATTATATTCGTTATCTACAACTAGTTTCGGAACTAAAAGTCTGCTTTCAGTTCTACAAATTTAAAAAAATTTGATAATAATCGTCTGCATACTTTTTCGGTTACTGGTGGTAATTATGAACATCATCGTTATGTATCGAGTCCGTCGAAATTGCTTTTTGTTGCATTTACCCGGCTAAAGAAACGTGTTCCAATTTAAAAATGCGAAGAACACTTTAGATAAAAAACTTGTATTTTTTGGTAAATCACGTATCCTCTGCATTATGTAGCAGTACTGACTGATAAACTAAACTTTGATCTAGTAACATTGGTTGCATTGTTGTCTTGAGACACAACAATAATGCTAGCTTGTTACACATTTACGCCTTTATGACTTCCATAGTTTTTCGATTCATTGGAATAATAAAATATACATTTTTATCAGAAACAGTTAGTAACTGATTGCCAATACATTAGAATTGTAAATAAAACTTTACTCACCAATTTTTTCGCCAATGCCGGCATGCACCTGTTGCACAACCACTACAAAGTTTTCACAAAATTTACAGCACAATTCACGCGGATTGACACACCACAGCGATTTAAGTATCTAATTATCGAGTAATGAATGTCGCGACTTATAAAAACACTCAAAATCTTTAAGAAATTGCAAATAACGACGGCACTTTGAAATAGCTTCTGCGCCGCCATCTTGCATTCTTCTTCCTCTTCTCTACGCTGGGAGAGAAGGAGTGGGAAAGAAAGTAAGCGCATTCGATTCGATCAGGTTCACATGCGGTGTTATCAAAAGAAGACGTTATTAAATTAAACGCATGTAACGATTAGCAGTGTGAGGTTAAACCGTTTAAAAAGCAGGTTTAGGATATTTTATTGTGGATAATTGTATCTACCTGAATAAATAATTAAGAAAACCCCTCTCCTAATAAGGTAATATAATTTAATATCACTTTTCTGTAGCCTACACGTATATTTGGTCTATATTACAGTATCTAGAGACTAATTATTAAGTACAGCCTCCTTACACCTGGAAAATAAATTCTTATAGAGCATTAAACATCAGCCCCATATATCCAAAAACAACTCCTCAGCTTCTTCATATCCATTAGAAAGCACAAAAGGCCTAAAGTTTAGTCATTCCCTTTAAGAATTCCTAAGTCACCATTAGCGCAAGAAGTGTTAATGCTAACGCGGAACTTGTATATGTAGAGGGTGCCGCATTAGCAGATCTGATGATTTTAGTAGGTAGTGTGTGCTTTGGAATGCTAGTGTTACTTTAATTAAGAATAAAGACGTTTATTACGATTCGCAATTGTCTGTAAGAGGTTCACAGTGTAATGAGAATAATGTATGCGCAGGAAGTGTGAATGTACAGGCGGGGGTCTCTCGTTCTCTTCGAGTCCCCTCCCCCTTTTACCCTCACACAAGGTGTTCCCGAAGTTCGCCTAGTTTCAAATGAGCGCAATTTTCATATAGAAATGCAACATTTTATTTTAAATGAAAAATTTTAAGATAAAAGCCTTACTCTTCTTTTAAATAGTAATCCAAGGTGCCAACGTGTTGGCTAACTAGACGAGTAGTCTAGTTGGTCAACACGAGAACCGCTTCTTTAAACTAATATTTGGAGTAATATCACACGTTGTAGTGATATTTTTTTATAAAATACAGTTCTTATGCCAAATTATAATAATAAACATCTTTGTTATTTAAAATATATACCTATTTAGAACATCAGTTTTGACAGATTTCAAATTTTGACATCACAATATGCTTTTAATAAATAAAAAAATTATCGTGCAATAGTGGACACCATAGTAGCTCAGTTGGGAGAGCAATCGCCCGAAAAGCGAGTTGCCCCGTGTTCGAATCCCGGATGGGGATAGCATTTTTTCATTGTAACACAACATATAGGTACACAACCTTATAAAAAATATAGACGGCGCCGTTCCATGATATAGGTCACGTGACAGGTGCCGCGTTTTCTAAGGACCTAAGATCCAGAAAATGGATACATTATTTGCTTTATGTTGGTGCTGCTGCAAACATCATGGCTATATTGCAAAATTACGTTAGTAAATTTTTTTACAGACGCAAAGTATAAAACACTAATTCACTATACAGGGTGTCTCGAAATGATGGGCAAAAAATTCAGGGGATAATTCTAGATCGAAAATAAATGCTACCTCTTTCTATTACATTTTTTCCAAAACTGATTATTAACGAAGTTACAGGGTGTTAAATTTAAAATTTGATTTTCGATATTTGTAAATAACTTCTTAAGAAATCCAAATGCTTACATAAAATTTGTAAATCGGGGGTTTTTGCGGACGAAAAATTCAAATATGTTTCTAATTTTGACGTCACTAGTAGAGGGCGCCACTTATTACAGGACTTTTTGCTGCTTAGTGTATCCATCTGACTATTGAATTTCTCGTCCGCAAAAAATCCCGATTTACAAATTTTATGTAAATATTTGGATTTCTTAATAAGTTATTTACAAATATCGAAAACAAAATTTTAACTTTAACACCCTGTAACTCCGTTAATAATCAGCTTTGGAAAAAATGTTATAGAAAGAGGTAGCATTTATTTTCGGTTTAGAATTATCCCCTGAATTTTTTGCTCATCATTTCCGGGCACCCTGTATAACCACTAAGTTCGACGCCAATACAAACTACGAAGAGAGATAATTGTTTGTAAACAATTACAATAATCTACAAAAACATAATCAGCTTCAAGTTACAGGGTCACCAACGTAAATCGACTTAAAAAACAGTTTTAGTGATTCTGGACCTTCTAAGGCGACCATGAATTAGCGGTCGTCGGCAATATGCCACTGGCACCCTCTATATCTTTTCTAGGTTTGTATATAGGTACATGGGCGAAGAAAAAATGGTAACTTAATCCTGTATCATAAAGTGATCGACAAATTATAACAGTTAGTAAGAAATAATATTCTAGCAAAAATGATTGATATAGTGAAACTCAATACCTATCGAAATAGTTTTACGGTATATAACCTTACTATTTTTACAAATACGGAAATCTAAAGATATCAGATCCGGCTGTCTAATTGGCTAATATAATAAATTCCTACCTTTAAGTTATTTTTGAGGAAATCTTTTGTGTAAAATTATTTTTTACTTATCTACAGAGACAATTAGGTATATAATAAGTTGTACAGAAAATATGTTACGTAGTTAGTTAAGTAAATTAATATATTAGAATGATTCTGATATTAAAGTTGAAATTTTGAATATACGGTTTAGTTCAAATAAAAAATTGTCGTTTCTAAATGTTTCGTATTTATTAACAAAAAATAGGAAGATAAAGTAAGAGTAGCCAGCTAATGCTTTATTTTGGAGGTTTTTGAAATAATATCTTGTGATAAAGAAAGTAGATGGAAAATATCCCTTGCTTCTATCATAATATAAGTATCTTTGGGTAAATAGTTACAATTATAAATATCCGTCAAAAGAAATGTTACTGACTTACATATAAACAACTTACGCGGGACGTAGCAGCTACATATAGTGATCATTAACAGAACCTGAACGGCTACAAAACAAAAAGCATCCTACAGTACTGCAGATACCCCCGACATCTATCGCGTTCGGCGATAACGATATTTGCAAAAGCGGAATTCTGGGCAACAACTACTCTCGAGCTAATGCATCGATCAGCATTGGACTGTACCTATAGCAAACAGCCATAATCATTCGTCAACGGCCCATCAGACATATATCAGGTTTGAGCTTGTTAGCTCTCATCATTATGCCATAGGCGAGGTAACTGACAACTAACCCTGGCTATTCTTTTGCCAAATCCAACAGTGGTTTTTTTTAAATAACTTACTCTTTTTCTAAAGATAGATATCCAAAAGTATCAAATTCTACGTAGTGGCTGGCCAGTACAAAAAGTCTCTTCTTTAGGAGAAATAAAGTAGTTGCTAAAGTGTACTGAAGAATTGTGTGATTCTATGAAAATTCGTAGATTAGTTGGTAATTTGAAGAGTTTTAAGATAAGTGGTGAAATTTTAACAAAATATGTCTTTAACAAATAAATGTAGAATATCTAATTCTACATTATACTGGATGTTTCAAGAGATATAGCAGATAATTAAAAATAAACAGGATAGTCAAAATTACTTACAGCGGTAAATGGAAATTTAACATATATTGAAAAAGATTTACAAAATAAAAGTAAAACCCTTACTCTTTTTCTAAAAAAAAAATCACAGGATATCAAATCTGGCCGCTTAGTTAACTGATACACCGAATTCTTGCGTTTCACCTATATTTAGGGAAATATTTTAATTAAAACTAGGATAATTGTTAGACTACAATAGATAATTGTACTATTTATAGAGATATAGTTGTCACTTCAGTGGTTTAAACAAATGAAAAGCTCTTGCCTGCAAGAAATTTTCCCCTTGTTAGTAAAATGAAATAGAAAAAATCATTTACTCTTGTATTATACAGTGCATTAAGAAACATTTTTAAAAACCTTTAATTTTCTAAGGGCCAACTAATCCGGTCACTCAACTGGCCACTATAAGATATTCTTGTATTAAACCTAAGTTTAACTAGCTGCTAAACTATGATGAATAATCTGTAAATGATACTGCAGGAAACAACTACTCCGCGGACTAATGCCCGACCGGCATTGAATTACTCCTGCAGTATCTGTGTGAACAGCCAAGAAACCTTGTCGGACACACCATCAGACATAGACCGGTTTCGGGCTTGTTAGCCGTCATCAATATGCCATAGGTGAGATGACCGACAATTGAACTGGCTGTTCCTTCATATGTATGTTCACATATTAACTGAATGCAGGTGAGATATAAGTGGTCCACTGATGAATAACTTTATTATTATTTAATACAAAATTGAAAAAATATTTTTAATGAGCAAATGTTGTGTTAATAGTTTAACACACTGTGACTCTTTTATACGCTTTACACAAAATGTGCCAAAATTGCTAAAAAAAATGAGTCTGTGTGATATTTACCAATAATGTGTAGTGTGTACACCATGTACTTCCGCCTCATTGTCACACGCGTAGTTGCAGTACTATAACAGTGCCAGCACATCACTTGCTATTTTGGTCACGTCCTGTCGGATTCAAGTTACATAAACATTGTTCCAGTCTGGATTCTGGATTCTGCAATTTGAGAGGCTAGCCTTAAAACACTCCCAGTGAGCCATGTGTGCTTCCTCCCATTAACAGATCAATCCACTTGAACCGCTAACCAATCTAATAAAGAGAAAAAGGTGGTAACGTTACTCAGGGGCATCCCTCTAATATTGGCTATAGAAGAACATCGCTCTACCAACACGAATTCTCTTATTGATCAGACTATTGTGCACCTCCAGTGTGCATGAACACAGTCTCGTCTTCCTGATCGCAACCCTTATAAAGTTATGTTTCACACTTCCTCTTACAGTAAAGGTGCTTCCTTAACCAACAGTGTATGGTAATTTATTAATCTGAATATTTCAATTATTATGTGATTATTGCCGCTAGCCACATGTGCTGGCCTTTCAATGTGTTTGAAAGATTACCCTTTAATGCATTTCAGACCAATATAAAATTCATGCAACTTCCCTATTGTAAACTAAAGTTGTCATCACTTTAGATATTAAATATTTAAAGTATTTTGTAGAAAACACTGTTTCATAAAAACGTCCCTATTAAATTACACATGGACAATTTGAAAATTTTAAACGGTCGCATTATTTCGGCGAGTTCGTCTAAATATAGCAACTTAAACATAAGCGTGACATCCTTTTTTGGCGGGAGTTAACTGCGTTTGAATAATGAAAGGGCCATAATGCCGAGACCCACAAATAAACAGGGACAGCCGCCAATGTAGCGCTGTATCCACGTTTCAGTTCCGAAAATTATAAGCTTGGGAGTAATTGATATGCCTATATAAATATATATTAATACAAATGGCTATCAGAGCGGTGCGCGGTCTCTGGAATTTACTCCACTTCGTTTATGGCGTAAATTCCGACACCTAATTCGTTGCTTGCTTCATTAATGTAAATGCGAAAAGTTATAGGGTGAAAACGTATCATTGTTTTGTTAACTGGGATATTATGTTCCGCGGAAAGGTGAAATATATGGTGGAGTACGTTCCACGTTATTAATAAATTGGTATCGCGTCGAATGGAACAAATATTAAGTTGCCTACACTGTTCGCTGACGTAATTGAACGATCTTATTGGGTTAAGCAACGTGTAATTTGAGTTTACATAAGAATTATAAACTTTAATAATGTCACGTATTTATGGTGACATTACGGCATCTTTACTAGATATGCCACGTTCAGTTTTAAAAATAGTATCTTCGATTATAATGCCGTTAATTTCAAGGGAAGATGGGAAAAAATCTAGTATAATAATATATTTTCAAATCATCATTTAAAAGTTATAAGCAATATTGTTTTAAAGAGTTTCAAAAGATATACAACCTAAAGAATCACATTAGCGGTGGAAGGATCAAGTCTTTGGAAAATAATTGGTAGGTTTAACAACAAAATTTAGTCGTCATCCTATGAGGAATTATGACCAACGAACTTACCGGATTTGGTACCACTTGAACTTGAGAAAGTTTGTGAAGCATAATCACGTTGATTATTTTTCTACTACGTTTCATATTGAAGAAAAAGAGAATTTCATCTAAAAAATATATTTTGGACAGTATTATGTTTATCAAAAACGAATGTTACAGAAAGTGTTCTTCACTCTAAGTTATATATTTTTCTTGCTGAATGTTGACACGAAATTTAAGACTAATATTTACAGAAATCAACTATTTTTTATGTAAATTTCTGAAGATTTATGTATTGTAATGATTAATAAATTAATTTTTATCTCGAAACTGGTTCATTAGAAGGATAGATTAGAATTAACTTGGATTTAACAACAATTTGTCCAAAAATCAGGGACTTGCTTAAAATGTGTATCTAATGGCATAAACGCCACTGATGCTAGTATATTACACGATAAATTTATACACGTAAAAGTAGCCTCTCACTATACACTTTTGTGTACCAAATCTCATCTCAATATCTAATAGATTGGTAAGAAAGGAACCGGAATTTTGATCGAAAACAAAATTTATTATAAAAACAAAATTACAACAGTTCTATCCAAAAGATATTCGCCATTAGTATCGACTACTTGTCGCCATCGTCCACGTAGAGAATGGATGCCCTTCTCGAAGAACTCGGCCGGTTGTGACTCGAAGAAGTTGGATACCCAAATTTCGACCTCGTCGCGGTTGTTGAACTTTTTCTCGGCCAAGGAGTGCTGCATCGACCGGAACAAATGGTAGTCAGATGGCGCCAGGTCTGGGATGTATGGCGGATGAGGCAGAACTTCCCAGCCCAATTCCTCGATTTTCTGTGACGTGATTTTTGCGACGTGCGGCCGAGCGTTATCGTGGAGCAATTTTGTCGACGACGTATCCACACCTTGACGGCGCAGCACCTGGTCCACGCGGCCCAATTGACCTTGATAGAGGTCCGCCGTAACTGTTTGACGCGAATCCAGCACCTCAAAATACACCAGACCTTTACTGTTCCACCAAACACAAAGCATAATTTTTTTCCGCGTAAGTCCGGTTTTGGAGGTTCACCGGCATCCAACCACTGCCGTTTTCTTGTAGCGTTGTCGTAGCAGATCCACTTCTCATCGGACGTAACAATAGAGTCGAAGAAACCGCTGTTCTTGGCACGGCGAATGAGAATTCCGGCTATTGCTACTCGCGCAGCCTTGTTTGCGTCGGAGAGCTCATGTGGCACCCATTTTCCGCATCTATTCGTCTTGTTCATGGCATGTAGATGGTTCTCAATGGTAACATGAGAGCAGCCGAACTGTTCTGCAAGCTCACGTGTTGTTTGGCGCGGATCCGACTCAATGGCTTCCTTCAACTTGTCGTTGTCGATGACTTCTGGCCGATGTCCGTGTTCGCGATCCTCCAAGCTTTCGTCGCCGCTTCGGAATCGTTGAAACCACTCGTACACTTACGTTTTGGATAGTGCTTCGTCGCCGAATACTTGAGACTGGACGCGATGGGATTCAGCAGCTGATTTGCCTTGTTTAAAATCATACCACAGGCAGGCTCGCACTCGAAATTTTTGATCAAACATTTTCTAAAAGTAAAAAAATCAAAGTAAACATATACGAATTATATATCAAACGATGCACAAGAAAACGGTCTATCCAATATATCAAACCATTTCGGAAAACATCTCTTGAAGATCTGAACGCATAAATGCGATTCCGGTTCCTTTCTTACCATTCTAATAGATCGGTATTCGAGAACCTGTATCTCGAAAACAAGGCATTTCCTGACCCATGTTTATAGAAACTTTTTTTTCTTATTTTTAAACATAGAACCTGCCCTTAGATTTTCTGAACATCATTCTGTAACACCCTGTATATGATATCAATTAAAAACAATGTATATTCAATAAAATAAAAATATTTTGTATCGTTTTTTATACCCGTCAAGGTTTACTACTTGTTGCAAATAATCTCTAGAATTAACCAATTTACATTCCAAATCTTTAATGTCAAGGCTTGCATACAGGAGGTCTAAAATTTAAAGGTGGCGAATGTAAGTTTGGAAATACGATAGATACTAGTAGAATGGTAAAATTGTCGAAATGTATAATTTTGTGCTTTAAAAACTAAATTCGTTACATTTCCAGAGATATCCGAAAAAAATCAAACTTTAAAATTTGTTTTCTAACCTTATTTGACGAGAATTTTTGAAACTAATTCCACTCATTGGCACTTTTCTTTTATACAAAATGGCATTATCAGTTTTTCAATTCGACGTATCGATTCTTCGGATTCTTCATCAAGTAAATTTTAGTGCGGATCTAGATATTTTATTATCGATTTTGACTTGTCTTCTAAAGAGATACATATATGACTGTCTAGTCTGTCTAGACATTGAATTTTTCTGGATTCTGGTTGTCCGATCATGGTCTGCTAAATCGCGTCGCCTTTGTAATACTTGTCTGTCGAATCGCCTGAATTTCAATCTAGAATTCTGCAATGTGCTGTAGTTTGTCGACACCTATGTTAGTATTTGGAAACATACACATCAGGCCATAAATGTCAGAATTTGACATTTGATATTGAGTTTGTTATAACTTATCTTTTAACAGAACCTACTTATCTAATTTGGTTTGTAAATATGTATGTATTTTATATCTAGTACTTTAAAACTTTAAAATATCCAACATTAATACCATTTTTGTACTCCACACAACGTACTTCTGTCCTAAATTGTTATAAAATACATACACAATAATGAACTGCTACTTCACTTTTACCGTTCGGTTAAAAAAAAACGTAATTGTTCAGGATTAAAGTTAACTATAAATTATCTAGTCGGTTGTTAAAGCCATTACCCACATCTTTACGTTGGAGCGTACAAAAAAAGAATCAGAATTATGTCCTTCAGTTGTTTTAACGCTTTATTTATTCTTGTTATTGTCATTAAGACACTTTGGCGTTTCGTTTTTAATAAGTTCAAGAAGTGTACCAGTTGACTAACCACCGGCCAGTGGGTTATAAAACTATAGATGGGTAAAGCTAAAGTAAAATAATTAGATGATGTCCATAACATTTCGAGGATCTCAGATATGATGAATGCAATTTTAAACACAAAAATTGTTATGCTCTCTTTCAATAAACAAGATCATTACGATCCGCAACGAAAGTTAAATAATAACTCCTTATGTTACAATATTCTTCTTCGTCTGACAATTTTCATTTACTCGGAGTAATTTCCATCAAAATGTGAGCCAAAATAGCAACAAGTGCTTAATTTCTAACTAATATTGAATTTTTGAACTGTTTATTTGCTAGATTTTACCTAGATGTTTTACTCACCTTTTGCTAGGAGTTTTTGAACAAAGTAACTAAATAAATTCCTCACATAATAGTTAGTTTAATAATAGTAATTTGCAAAACGTACTATTTTCCGTCTCCGCGTATGTTTTGTTTGACATGATCATGCAAAACATTGCATGTAGACCAGGCTTCAAACCACTATGTCAGTTTGTGTTGACGTTAGTTACTGTTATTAGCTTTTTGCATTTGTAATGCAAAATAAATCATATTTAAAAACATCTTTCCTATTGCATAATTACAAAAACAAGAACGCAAGTTGAAATACTGGTTTAATACAATTATAATTTGTTTTATAGACACTTTTAAGCTAGTTACGGACGGTGAGCGATAATACAATATACAGGGTGTCCCATAATTATTGCGACAAATTGATAGAGTCGTAGAGGACATGAAAATAAGCAATTTTACCTTATAAACCCCTGTCCGGAAATATGTCATTTAGCCGCTACAGCGCAGGTGCCCCCTGACTCATTAGCTTGCTGTGTTTACTTTTTTGTCGGCCTAAAGTCGCCACACCGATTCAGTTCAATGGCTGGCTATCATAACAAAAAAAAAACAAAAACAAGAAAAACACACACACACCGATTCAGTTAGTTTCAGTGACTGGTGTGCAAAACGTAAATAGCATTAATTTGGTGGTACAATGGAGCATTATTCGTATGCGGAACTTGCTGACATGCATCTGATTTACGGAAAAGCTGGTGGTAATGGGAGAAGAGCCGCGCGATTGTACATCGTTCCCAGAACGTCATCATCCTCATCATGGCATTTTTGCTAGTAGTCATGGACGTCTTCGTGTCAGTGGCAGCGTCAGACGTTCCGGGAGGCCAGGGCGGCCCTTCGCCTTTCGGGCAGTAGAGTTTGAGGAAGAGATTCTGCACCATGTAGAGGCCAATCCTTTCACAAGCGTGCGTGCCATTGCACATGATATGGTAGCGGCACGAAGTACTGTTTGGCGGATTCTCCGGGATCAACCCCCCAACCCCAACACCCGTACCGCCTGTTACAAGTCCAAGCCATGGGTCTGGAGCACCATCTGCCGCGTCGTCGTTTTTGTCGTTGGTGGTTGCAGCAGAGTTGAGACAACCACGCTTTGGTCGCTACGTTTTGTTTACTGACGAGGCCTGTTTTACAAGGGATGGCTATTTTAATAGCCGTAATAGTCATATTTGAAATGAAAATATCCCCCATGTCATAGCCCCCCGTAGAGACCGACATCAGTTTGTAATTATCATCTGGGCCGGCATTGTGGGCGAGCAGATCGTCAGGCCATATTTGCTCTCACCACATTTGAATGGACACGTTTATGCTCAATTCCTGCAGCATGTGCCTCCAGAACTTCCAGAGGATGTGCCACTGGACATAAGAGCTAACATGTGGCTTCAACACGATGGCGCCTCAGCCCACTTTGCTTTGCCAGTGCGGCACTATTTGAATTAAGTATTTCCTAACAGGTGGATAGACCGAGGTGACCCTGTGCATTGGCCTGCGCGGTCACCCGACTTAACCCCCTTGGATTATTTTCTCCGAGGCCATCTAAAAGCTTTAGTGTATGAAACTCCTGTTCCCAACCAATAAGAGCTACTGGGAAGAATGATGGCCGCGTCCGCAGAGGTGCAGGACATACTGATATATTCCATAAACTTCGCCAATCAATGAAGAATCGTGCCCAACTGTGCACTGAGCAACATGGAGGACACTTTGAGCAATTACTCTAAGCTCTTTCAATAAACTGGTACTTCTTCAAATGTTTCTTTTTATTTGCTCTAGTAGGGGTTTATAAGGCAAAATTGCTTATTTTCATGCCCTCTACAACCCCTCATTTTGTCGCAATAATTATAGGACATCCTGTATATTTATTTCTTTGTAATGAGATATGTCCCCACAGACAAGTAAACTGCATAGATATAAATATATATTATAGCGTCAGTATGTAAGGTTATATGCATTTTAATCACAAGCAATATTTTTGTAACATATCAGACATATATTATAGCTCACCGTCCGTAACTAGCTTTAATTTACGTACATATAGCGTTACTTTTTTATCATCAAGTTCCATTCAAATTCTTTTAAAAGAATGGACATGATGACTTCTATATTGAAAATATTAAAACTAATAACTTTTGCAACAACGCAGCATGCAAAACGCTAACGAAAACTATTAACTTAAAGTTGAATTATTGTTTATTCTATGTTTATTAGAATTAGAAAACATCATTAGACTCAGTAATTCAAAATGAAAAAAATATATATTTTACGTTTGTCTTTAGAGAAGTCAGGAAACGATTTTATTGTGCTACACAATAATCAAAACAATGTATCTTTAGGGATATTTATTCTTTTATACGAATATTCAAACAAAATATTCAGGTTTCTTTGGGGTTACCCTTCTGCGTATGGCGATTTGCTGTTTGTGTCAAGATAGTACCTTCCAGATGCACTAAAACAAATTTGTTAAATACTTCTCAATGCTATTTAAGAAAATATCTGTGAAAATGAATAGTTTTTCTGAAAATTGTGTTTGTTATTCTTCTTGATATAATATATGAAGCTATAGATGGATTGTCAATATTTCAAGAAAATCAAGTAGAACTAAACAGACATAACTTTACCTTGTATCAATCTGGCTTGTTCCCATTAGAGAACTATTTCCAGATGCGCAGCCTCCATTGGAAAACACCAAATAACTTCTACAAGACACCCCAACAAACCTACCACCCTCTAGGGATTCGGCATAGTATTCATACGCTCTTGCATGAGCGCAAGATCCGCTGATATCATCGACGCATCCTGGTTGCGTCCTACCACCATTGGGATAGTAATCAGAATCACCAATAGGAGACAAAAATCCTTTAAAGCCCCCATTGGTGTGAATGACTTGAACAAATTGTGCGTCAGAGGGATCTAGTCGGTTTTCTATGCCAGAAGTTGCAAACAAAGGAAGCGCTGGATCAAGACCGACTATGACCGCCACGCTTCCATTGAGAGCAGCTCCAGCAATGCCCACTACGTGGGCACCAAGGGAATGTCCAATTAAAGTAGTGCGAGACAAAGAGAGGTTGTAAGTGGACACTAAACTGTTGATGAAGTCTGCGGAAATCGTGCCAACATCTGGAACTGAGTTTCTAGATGCTATGTAGTTCTGAGCTGCTATCACACTCCAATCTACGACGAAGATATTGACGTCTAAGTTGGCTACGACAGCTTCCCTCACTGTAGTGATAAAGGATGAGGTATTGGTGTTCATCCAACCATGAACGATGAAGACTGTATCTCTTGAAACGTTGAAAGAAGTGTCATCTAGATCTGATATTGATTCTCTGCTGAGCGGGACACCGTTTTTAGGGTTTTCTTTGCTGAAGAACCAGTAGGTTATGTTAGATTCTTCGACTAAGAGTTCAGGACCCACCACATCGTCTATCACATCGAAAAGTTTGTCCAGCAGATCATCCACATCGCCGTTATCTTGTGGTACTGAAAGCAATATCAATTTAAATCGACTTTACCTTAACTAGCATAATGTGACTCATACATTTCTCATAATTATGCAAATGCTTGTAAAAAAATTATAAGAAGTAGTTACCTGGACCAGAGAAGGCAACAGCGAACAGAGCCGAAAGGACAAGAACAGTGTTCATCTTCGTTCCGTCTATGCTACTGACATTTTAAAAATAAATCTCCCTTATTTATTTGTGTTAATTACGTGATGCTTCGCAGAAAATTTAATAACCTGTCTAGGAAATATGTTAATCGTTCTATTATATCCTCATCAAATGTAATCTTGGATTATTATACAAAAATTCGTGAATGTCATGGCATGAAAGTCAGGGTCGTACTTAGGTTCTATTAGACGCAAAAATAAAAGGAAATAGAATAAAAGTAAAATCGCAATACAAAACATTTTGTATTGCGATTTTGCGTTTCAGTGGAATATTATTGCAGCATTATGTCGCATATACAGGGGTTTTTCGTTTTTCTTGGCTTGCCGTTCACATATTAGAAACCGTAAAATATACGGGGTGGCTCAGTTAGAAAATGATTTTGATGACTATTAAGATAAATCAAACAGATCCAAGATATCTGCGGCCGCTGCTGAAAGAAATGTTATGAAAAGACTGAAAATTGCTATTTTAAAAAATGCCATCTAGCGTCATTATTTATCAAAAGAAGGAGCTGGAATTTGATACAGAGACATAAGAATAAACGAGAAGTCGATTTTCGTTGAATTAAAATTTCTACGGGCACTAGTTTCGATTATGCAACATTCAATTGTTTTTTTTTCTTATGAATGCCATATTGGATGTTAACAGTAACACATACAGAATGAAATTACGAATACGTCAATATATAACACTACTATTTTATTTGAGGAATAATCCATAAAATTAAACAAACAATTACACAGTGCAACAACCAAAATGGGAATGGGATGAGACCAATTGCAAATGAAAGTTGACATTATCTATAACAAAAACTTGAAGGTTTTTTTTAGTTCAGTGCGAGCCTTTTTTTCACGCATTTGAAGTTGTTGATTTTGGAACGCTGTCTAACAAGGAAAGATCATTGAAAATTTGATAAAATAATGCTTTTTTATTTTTATTATCCTGGAAAGTTGTGGTCGAGGAATTCATTTTCGATATTTATGTTTACCTAAAACTGACGTTAGATGGCGCTGTCATATAAATGGTGCTATTTCTTGTAAATTTTCAATAAAAAAACGGTGTATTTACTGCTTCACTGCTTTAGACATAATATTTGAACCCTTAAAGAATTTCTACAAAAAAAAAAACAAGACAATAAGGTAATAAAACTCAATAACGCACAAATTCAAACTAAGACCATAAAGATACACAAGCGCACAATTATATTACCTGACAGTCTATATATACTGACAACAACGTACCAAGACAATTTAGTAAGAAAACAACCACTGAAGATGGCGCATAGCCGGAATGAATGTTTGCAGCATGCAAACCATGCATGCATGCCACGGAATGCATGCATTCCAGTTGAAATATTATTGTTGTTTGTGGAAAATATAATAGACAAAAAAATTTGGTGCCCAAATATGAGAGTATGAAACAATTGTATTTACAATATTTTATCAAATTTTCAATGATCTTTCCTTGTTAGATAGCGTTCCAAAATCAAAAACTTCAAATGCGTGTAAAAAAAATCTCGCACTGAACTAAAAAAAAACCTTCAAGGTTTTGTTATGGATAATGTCAACTTTCATTTGCAATTGGTCTCATCCCGTTCCCATTCGGAAAGTTCGATTTTGTAACACTGTTATTATATAGATGAAATAAAAAATAAAGTTATTCTTGACGTAAAGCAATTTTATTATCTTATTACTCGTAAAATTGTTTTAAAGAGAACATAAACCGGAAACAGCTATCATTTTTCAAACTAAAGTTATGAGAAAAATATTTTATAACTTCTGAAGATACCATTTTTTTAGGAAGCTGTAGGATAAATAGTTTCCGAGATCCGGTAGATGACTTTAGCGGGGCACGTGGTACATAATATTGCATATAATCCGAGTTTGTAATTTAGTGTGAAAATATATGATTTAATTTATATAGAACATGTCTTTAATATGTAGTTCGACTCTGGTTTTCACGTTTTAGTAATAACGCTGATACAGATATCTAATTTTTAGATAAAGCAAAAAACAATAACAATTTACATATGTACCTGTGCGTGCTAATACTGTTAATTAGTTTTTAATACTCGCACTATGTTGATATAACGTTTCATATTCCTGTACAGGATTAATTATGACTAAGGACAAATATTTTAAGAGGGGATATATAAAATTAAGGATTAACGGAATCGGCCAGAAAAATCTCAAACTTATTTATAAAGCGAAAGAACATTTTTTTCGATATTATATTAAATCCTTATTTAACGCAACAACGGTAAAATTTGCTGTCATGTCATAAATCAATTACTGTGCTTACGTTGTAGTTTTGTGTCCTTCAGTTTTTAGTGCCTTATTTTAATTTTAAACGTTTCATAGTTATTATACAAAGAAATATGTGTCGCCTATTTTCTCACAATATAGTTTGCCAGTTGTTTTTCTAGGTTATGGGACAAGACTGCCGCGGGTGCATTAAAAGTTTTCTATTATCTATCAGTACCTACTCATTCCTTTCGTTCGATTTTCTTATAATAAATAGGCATTTTATCTAGCTATACCTACGGGAAGTGTGTTTTATCGGTAGTGAGTGGTTGTAATGAGTGAAAATGTAGTTTTGCCAGATTGTTAACTGCATTAGCTGATACCTATCTATCAGGTATTATCATTATTAATAAGAATGTTATTGAATGATTTCTGTCGTTTCTGCATTTAGAAACGCTGCAAAAAGACGACCGCAAGGTAGTTGACATTGTTGACACATGTAAGCTTTATCTATGGATTTAAGCTATCTAGTCGATGCTTATTATAGGCGCCGACTTTTTTTAGGAAAAAAGGGTTTGATACGAATTTTCGAAAATATGCACGTTTAAGTAAATACGAATATAATTTCATATTTAAAATGTTTTATTTGCGCTAAATGTATAGCTTATCAGTTAATACTGTGAACTATCGAAAATGTGTACGAGTAATTACTGATTTATAAGTTTTACCCATAAAAAGGCCATATATCAAGTATTTGGTTACTACTGAGATGTAAAATTGTTATAGTGAGTGAGACTGAGTCTTCACTCTAGATCTATCACGCTTTTTGCGAACTTTTGGTGCACATTTAAGTTACAGAAACGCCTCTTAGACGCGTCAAATTAGCATTTCACTTGCAACTTTTTGCGGAGAGATCCGATTGAGATGCGGTTTTCTGCAAAATGTTTAGGAAATTGTTTATAACAAAAGGTACATCTAACCTCTGTACGCTCGCAAATTTTTAATTGTTTATTTAACAAATGACCCATTTTTGTTGAACATATGGCAAATGTCACACACGATTCAACGAAAATATTTGGAAAATGGTCCCTCTCTATCACTTTGGTGTTAGCTTTATTATTTATTGCTAAATTTTTGTAACTGGGCTAATTAACAAATTAAAAACTGCACCCCCGAAATCACTAGAGATCCGGAATTTTTTCCAGGATTTCTGGCTTATTAAGGCAAACCATCGGCACAAGATTTTTGCAAATATAATTGTTTATTGTTCGATTGTTGCAACCTCGCTAATTAACAAATTAATAACTCTACTGCCGCAATCGTTGAAAACCCAGTTTTTTTGCAATAACTCTGGGATCATGGAGAGAACCATCGGCACAAGGTTGTTGCACGTAATTGTTTATTTTCCAATTGTTGTGACCTGGATAATTAACAAATTAATAAATTAACACCCGAAATTACTAGAAAAACAGATTTTTTGCAATAACTCTAGGATGATGAGGAGAAACATTGCCACAAAGTAATTGCAAATATAATTATTTATTGTTGCAACCTCGCAAATTAACAAATTAATAACTCTTCCCCCGGAATCGTTAGAAAATCGGATTTTTTTGCAATAATTCTGGGATCAATTGAACAATAAACAATTATATTTGCAAAAATCTTGTGCCCATGGTTCGCCTTAACAAGACAGAAATCCCGGAAAAAATTTCGGGTCTCTAGTGATTCCGGGAGTATAGTTATTAATTTGTACAGAGGTTAGATGTACCTTTTGTTATAAACAATTCCCTGAACATTTTGCAGAAAACCGCATCTCAATCGGACTTCTCCGCAAAAAGTTGTCCATTTTCACTATTTTCATGCTAATTTGACGCAACTATCTGCTATAAGGATACTGTGTAGCAGGTTTGTATCAATTAGTTAATTTTGCTTGCATTATGTAGTTTGCTGGTCGCCAGCTAAATGTTTAAATTATTTCTGGAGTGATTATTTTACGAAAATAATTACTGAAATGTTACATCAGTCAACAGTTTTCTCTCTCGTGCAGGCGTTTTTTTCCCTTTGGGAGTTTCAAGCTTTACCGTTAGAGATAATTTTTGGATTTGGAAAACTATCGATGTTTTTCCCTTACGGACCACAATGATTGTATTTAGCCTCTACCATCAAAACGTGAGGCCCTGTAACAGACCCATGCTTAAATCAACTAGAAACGTCGCAGGAATCGATCAAGTACCGATTAAACGCTCATTTTCCAGGAACCGTGTCAGTTGTGCGGTGGAAACCGTGGAAATTGTGATAAGTAGGTTAGGTTAGGTTAGGTTAGGTTTACCCGTTCTGGGATATTTTTCTATTATCTTTATTTAAACGGCGTTTACCAGTACGTACCAAAGTATCTATTTGCAAATCTTTTCTGCAATTACGCCGAATTCTTTGAATTATCCTAAACGTCGTTTGACAATATACCTGAATTTGTTACCACCTAATTTTATTTGAATATTTAAAATATACCTAGCTAGTTATACTAAAAAAGTATAATGTGTAATATAGTGCAACAGTAGATAATGTTAATATAAATTTACCTAGTTTGGATACAAGTTGGACAGTTTTAGAAGTAGGTTCATCATCTAGGCTTTTCTTGTACAAATTTAATATTGCTTGTTTTTCTGCCACAGATACATGCCGCAAACTGAGTTGTTTTCGTTTCCTTGGGGGCGACAGCGATGTAATTTCCGCGCCTGCCTTGTGGTCGGCACAGTATCATCCATATCCAATGGAAAATTGGAAAAAACGGATGACAAACGCCAATAAGTTGTTTATTTCTGATAAGAACTGATTTATGCGTAACTAGGATAATAAATAGATAGAAAAGCAGGTAAAAACACAATGACAACGAACTGATGACAACTAAGAGGCAAAATAACAACAAATGTTAAAATGTAACATTTATTAGCAGTCTAAAGTAGGCTCGCAATATTCAGAACGCTTCTCTTAGTTTAAAATATAGAGTGTAGTAGGTATTTAAAAAAAATAGTGATACAGTTGTTCAATAAATATAACTGCATATCCTATAATAAACTTTATTAGTTCTACATATACAAATTTTCTAGGTAACCATGTACTATACATTGAAGGTTTTTAACATAATACACTATTCAACATTATTACAAAAGAATCCATTTGGTTTTAGTAGGAAATTGCTTACTTTTTTCGTTTGTACCTGTATAATAGGATACAGTATATTACATTCGATGACTGCAATTCCTAAATCTGTTGAAAATGCATCGAAAATTCCTCAAGGTTCCAATTTGAGACTACTACTTCTCCTTCTAATTATTATTGATCTAGGCCTTCAAGAAAACAATAAACTTTTAACTTGGTTTATTAACAATATAGGTATCTAGACTTATTCGACACATTTATACAATAACGATTTAGAAGTTAACATTTGATACTACATTAAGATTTTCGCGAAAAATTGTAAAATGGGCTTCAAAAACTTTAGAATAAATGTATATTATAAATTTATTATTGAATAGATCATTAGAGTTGAACACTGTATATCTTTGTTACATCCAAACTTGATTACTGTGCTCTATTCTTATTATATCTACTGTAATAATAATTAAAAAAGAAAATGTATATTATTCAGTTAAATCTGATAAGGTTTATCCAACTTGAGGTTATGGCAATAACATATTAACAAATAGATTCAAGTTACGGTTTTTATAAAGGAGGAAATTACATTATGTCAGTTTAATTTTGTGGTACCGCCTGTCTCGATCAGATCCCATATTACATTATATTTTCAGATGTCTGTGATATTACCTCACAACTGGTAAGATGGATTGGATGTGTGTTGCACACGTATTTGTATGTTCTTTATTTTTTTAAATATTTTCGATATTTCTTATTGTATGTACCTACATGTTCCTCTTCTTAATAGTAAATAAAATTATGTTAACTTATATTAACGTATATTTATTTTTTTCCGATAAACAATAATATTAAAACAGAAAAAATAACCAACCATTCTCATTTATATGTCGTTTCACTCTTCGCTTTTACAAAATAGAAAAACCCATGTTTATGAAGTTTTAGGTAAGTAACGAAGCCACTTTGGATTTTATTGGTTAAATAACTTAATTAATCCACTCATTCCTAATAAAAAAAGGATAAAAATATTTGTTATGAAAAGGTTTGTTTTTCTTCTACACTTCAATAATTATTGTAGAAAAGCACGGTTAAATTAGAAAATATTAAAAAATTCATTATCACAAATATTGTAACACTTGATATAGGTATAATGTTTGTTTCAATCGACTCAAAATCAAGTTTTTTATCGCCTCCTACAATTGTTGTAACAACTTGCAAGACACCCTGTATAGTAAAACTTCCAAAATAAATGATAATTTTAATGAAAACACGTTGTATTAATTTCATTTATTTATTTCTAAAACACCTTTAATAATATATTAAGTGAAATTATTCACAAGCAGTCGTTAGTATTTGATATTACCCTAGTGCGAATGGTGATCGATTGTTGGTGTCCAAATAGTAGTCTCCACTAGCCCTACAACAGAGTAAGAAAACGATGTGTTGTAAATTAACTATTTTCATTGAAAATAGTATCTTTGACTTACTTTAAGTCTAATATATAACCTCCCAAAATGGATTTGGCATTGCCACTGCACCGACCTCTGGTGAAGTCTCTGTAACTAGCACACTGCTTTGACACGAAGCGATTGGTATCAGCTGAAATGCCTTCCGCGTAATAAGCATAAGCTCTGGAGTGAGCGCAGGTGCCGACGAGGTCCAAGCCGCACCCAGGTTGAGAAGAACCTCCGTTGGGGTAGTAATCCGAGTGACCAGATGGATCTCTAAAGCCTAGAAGGCCTCCGTTGGTGTGGATGACCTGGACGAATTTGGCGTCGGTTGGGTCCAAGCGTTCGTCAGTATTCCTAACAGTGAAGAGAGGTCCTGCAGGGTCCAACCCTACAATATGGTTCACTTCTCCATTGAGAGCAGCGCCAGCGGCTCCACCGACGTGGGCGCCGAGCGAAAAACCAACCAAGGCCACCTTGGACAAGCTCAGCCAGTACCTGCTCTGCAAGGCTTGGATAAAGTTCGCAACGTACCTTCCAACTTGGACAACAGAGTTCTTAGCGGAGATGTAGTTCTTTGCTGCTATCGGTCCCCAGTCCACAATGAAGACGTTGATGTTTTTCTTGGACAGAATGGCCTCTCTGACGTGACGATTCAATGAAGCGTCGTTGTCGCCATACCAACCGTGTATGATAAACATTGTTTCTCTCAGGATGGAAAATCCGGTGTTTCTTAGATCTTCTATGTTCGAAATTTGGACATCTACACTAACAGGATCTCTCTGACTGAAGAAGTGGTAGACGACGTCGCTTTCTGATGCCATGGTGTCTATTTCGGCGTTGACTAGGTCTTCCACTTCGTAGATTCCTGGACTCGTCTCGTATAGGAAATATTTCATGTTCTCTACATCATCTTCTTGTTCCACCAGACTTTTAAGAGCTAAGTTTTAGAACATTAAAAATTAATACGTTGAACTGTAAAAAGTAAGCACATAAAATACAAAGAGTTTCACAGAAAAGTATATTAGACCTTAAAGCAATGCGGAGTTAAAAAATAAAGCAATTTGTTTCTATGTAGTATAGACTATAGAGTGAAGTTGTTAACATCGTCAGAAGTGACACCTTTGATGACAAATTCATTTAAAATGAATGACATTGTTCAAGCAACAAACATTATAAACAGCTATTGTTATTACAAAAAAAAAATCAAAATAAATTCTATAAAAATTTATTTTTCCGACGAAGATTTTCCTTCATATTTCAAAGTAAGTGCATCTGAAGCAATTTTAAGCCTTGTCCCACATAAGGTCGCACAGTATGCCTTAGTATTTAAGAGATTGAAGAAATGGTGACATAAAAGTAAAATTAAGAACAGAACTGGTGAAAAAGATCTATTAGCATATTTCAATAAACTAAGTAAAGATCCTAAACCTACTTGATTATGGAGTTATTATTATTCCTTGTTGAAAGCAGAATTATCAATGAGAAAAATGATATAATACATAAAAAATATGCTATTTAATTTGCATGCTTAAAAGTTAAAATGTTAACCAAGAATAACAATAACATTCCTACAAACAGCCTTCAATGAAATATATTTGGATTTAAAAGTGATTCCCAATATTATTTTTATTTTTTCAACAACATATTTGTTTTTTTAAGTTCTTACTGATTGGAATGGGCGAGTGTCTGTAGAAGAGTAAAATTGACGAACATGTTAAAAGATGCTGTAAATGAAGGAAGTTGCTTCAAAGTTCGAGTTAGGGATAAAAAAAACAAAAGTTGATAGAAGTTTTTCTATAACCCTAGGGGACATAAAATGTATCGATGGATACTATTAAATATGCTGAAATGAGACCTCCAAACCGTATACATATTCGTGTTTTCTTACATATAGAAATAAAAAATATGTTAATACACCGATTGGTATAAACGCATAATTTTTTGACACTATCCAACCCTAGACAATCTATTGGACACTGTTTCCGACGTTCCTCAGCGTCAATATTCGCGAAAGCTGGAGCTCACCTTTTACCGAGAAACAGACATGGTGAATGGAAGAGCAATGCAGTTGCCGAGTGGTCTCACAAGATAATAAAAAGAAAACTGCAATTAAAATATTAGGTGAGAGTACTTCATCAGGATCACAAAACAAATTGGATCCTATTCCCAATCAGGAGTTAACCTCATAAATGTCAAAATTGTGTAATTAGTAATAAGTAGTGTTGATTATTTAGTACTTGTAGATGTATGTTGAGAATAAATAATGTAGATTAATTAGTAATTCTATAATATAAATAGCTATTAAAAATATATGTACCTGGTCCAGACAAGACAAGAGGGAGCAAAACTGCCACTAAGAGGAACAGCTTCATCTTGGATGTTCAACAACTTACTGACCACTTGTCCTCAGAGTGAATTCACTATATATTTCTAAACGATAATCCAAGGGATTACGAAAAAACAATGGTATTTTCGCAATATAATTGCCTTATATCACATCTAAAATGGTTCACTACACTGTTGTCTATCTAATGCTGTGGTTCACTTTTACATTAGTAAACATGTTGTTGTGTCAATTCATAACATCGGGAATTAGTCTAAGATATAAACTATTGATAAGTTATTTCAAATTTTAAAAGAAAGATTAAATTTTATCTTATAACAATTTCACATATTTTCTACAATCTTTGATTAATTTTCAAAGTACAGAGAATTTCAACCACAAATAATACGCATTTGTTTTATATATTTGTATAGATTGTTCCAAGAAGGTAGTCTTAATTTTGTTTGAACCTCGACCATATTTTTGATATTCGGTTTGAGCTTACAGTTAGTTGTGCTAAATTATCATGGGAAATTACACGATTCAATAGCGCGTACAAATTGTTAAAGTATATTATGAAAATGTTGCAACGACTGCGAAGGATGTTAGACAATGATAACCGATTATTTGTGACCAAGACTAGATGGTATAAAGACTACAAGTCTTTTAATTTCTGTAAGAGTGTTACGTATCGGACTGACCATGAAACTATTACATTGTTAAAGGAAAGGTTTGGAAGTACTTCGTAATTTCGTTTGGTGTTGATGTTAGGTGGTCATTAAATCTTCTAAAGGATTTTAATGTCAATGCATCTCAAATAACTGCAGTTTTAATCAACAAAATTAGAGAAACAAGAGTTATTTATTGTTAGTTATCAGGAACTGTCTCTTAGCATACGTTTTCGTCCAAAATGGCATCCAAATACACAACAAAGGTGTAATTGCTGAGCCAGTAACAGACTACCAATGCAGTGACCTTGGCTGTGAAGTTGTTTTGCTTAAACCTCCTACATAATAACACATGATGTTTAAAAATGACGCAATATTTAAGGTCGTAATTGCTCAGGTCATTTTATAAAAAAAGTTTCTAGAAACATAGGTACACAAACGCTTTGTTACCGATCTGCAGTATGTTGAAGTTTAAAAATATAACCGAAATTAATAATATATTTGATGAATTAAACTGTGAGGTTACTGCTATAGATGCTGATAATTGTAGACTGATGACTGTATACAGATCTCCTGATGGCGAGTTTAACATATTACTTATTAACTATTATTTTTATACTTTTTTATTAGGAATGAATGGATCAATTAAATTATTTAACCAATAAAATCCAAAGTGGCTTCGTTACTTATCTAGAACTTAAACATGGTTTTTCTACTTTGTAAAAGCGAAGAGTCACATTTAAACGTGGATTTTATTTAAATCTTTGTGTGTAGGTTTACTCAGATATTATTAAAAACTTACCTAAGCAATGGTCTTTCGGTTCTTAGGAAAAGTTTCTTGATAAACATTCTAAAAATTAGGGAAATTAATCTTAATACGTTTAAGTATACAGAAAACGCATTCGCCAAAACAGAGGACAGTCTTTTAGTATGTAATAAAAATGGTTTATGAAATTAAGACATTTGCTAACAAGAACGCAACCTTTAGACACAGCTTAAATAACAATCAGCTCACAGACTCGTATGAGCGGATGCCGCCATTTGGGGATACAACATTGCAAGGACGTGTCGTTGTAAATTATGCCCTTATTGCCATACCGTTCGACGACTGCGTTATTGGCGCACGAGTGCTGTATTTTGTGATTTATATTAAATTTATATTTCGTATGTTAGAAAAATTGCAGTTAAAACACTTTTTAAATTGAGAGAACTATTTTTAATCCGGTCCTGATGTGTATCCCAAGCGAGAGAGAGACAACAAGCCTCAAGGACAAATTTTCAGGTTTTAATACTTCAATGGTGCCGCCGTAGAGTCTGTGAGCTGATTGTTATTTAAGCTGTGCTTTAGAAGTTAGTAAAATACCGGAGGATTCATAAAGCTAAATATTTATTTCAAGTGATCAAATCTTAAAAGTTAATTTAAAGTTACTGCGCAAAAAAGCAATGTTTCTATTAAATAGTATGTCATGAGAAAACAATTGTCCTTAGTTTCCATGGCAACCGTAAATGTAGATCAACTGTCAAACTATACGTTCGAATCTCAGTTAATTTTTACTCGAGAACAACTAATCGTAAGAATCAACGTCGCATTTACACAAATGAAACAAGAGATTTTATTAGGAGCTACTACAACTGAAATGAGAAGACAAGCACGGCACTGTATAAGAAATAGAGAGTCACATTTTGGAAATGAAAGATAATTATAGTAATTATTATTATTTACATTAGACTTTTTTTATTATGTTCATAATTGTAAAATTAATACACATATTTATTTACCTTTGCACTTTAAATTAGCTTTTAAGATTTGATCAATTCAAATAAATATTTAGCGTTTTGCATCCTCCGGTATTTTAACAACTTTAATATTTTCTAAAGGTTGTGTTCTTGTTAGTAAATGTTTCCATTTCTTAAACCATTTTTATTACATACTAAACGACTGTCCTCTGTTTTGGCGAATGCACTCCCTGCATACTTAAACATGTTAAAATTAATTTCCCTAATATTTGGAATGTTTATCAAGAAACGTTTCCTAAGAACTGAAAGAGCATCGCTTAGGTAAGTTTTTAATAATATCTGAGTAAACCTACACACAAAGGTTTAAATAAAATCCACGTTTAAATTTGACTCTTCGCTTTTACAAAGTAGAAAAACCCATGTTTATGAAGTTCTAGGTAAGTAACGAAGCCACTTTGGATTTTATTGTTTAAATTGATCCAATCATTCCTAATAAAAATGTATAAAAATATTTGTTATAAAAAGGTTTGTTTTCTTCTACACTTCAGTAATTATTGTAAAAAAGCACGGTTAAATTAGAAAATATTAAAATATTCATTATCACATATATTGTAACATTTGACGTATAGGTATGTTTGTTTCAATCGACTCAAAATCAACCTCCTACAATTATTGTAACGACTTGCAAGACACTCTGTATAGCAAAACTACCAAAATAAATGATAATTTTAATTAAAACACGTTGTATTAATTTCATTTATTTATTTCTAAAATACCTTTAACAATATTTTAAGTGAACATATCCACAAGCAGTCGTTAGTATTTGATATTACCCTAGTGCAAACGGTGATCGATTGTTGGTGTCCAAATAGTAGTCTCCACTAGCCCTACAACAGAGTACGAAAACGATTTGTTGTAATTTAAATATAATCATTTAAAACAGTATTTTTGACTTACCTTGTGTCAACCGTATAACCTCCTAAAACGGATATATCATTGTCTCTGCACCGACCTCTGGTGAAGTCTCTGTAATTAGCACACTGCTCTGACACGAAGCGATTGGTATCATCTAAAATGCTTTCCGAGTAATAAGCATAAGCTCTGGAGTGAGCGCAGGTGCCGGCGAGGTCCAAGCCGCATCCAGGTTGAGAAGAACCTCCGTTGGGGTAGTAATCCGAGTGACCAGCTGGATCTCTAAAGCCTAGAAGGCCTCCGTTGGTGTGAATGACCTGGACGAATTTGGCGTCGGTTGGGTCCAAGCGTTCGTCAGTATTCCTAACAGTGAAGAGAGGTCCTGCAGGGTCCAGCCCTACAATATGGTCCACTCCTCCATTGAGAGCAGCGCCAGCGGCTCCACCGACGTGGGCGCCGAGCGAGAAACCAACAAAGGCCACCCTGGACAAGCTGAGCCAGTACCTGCTCTGCAAGGCTTGGATAAAGTTAGCAACGTACCTTCCAACTTGGACAACAGAGTTCTTAGCGGAGATGTAGTTCTTTGCTGCTATCGGACCCCAGTCCACAACGAAGACGTTGATGTTGTTCTTAGACAAAATGGCCTCTCTGACGTGACGATTTGATGAAGCGTCGTTGTCGCCATGCCAACCGTGTATGATGAACACGGTATCTCTCAGAATCGAAAATCCAGTGTTTCTTAGATCTTCTATGTTCGAAATCTGGACATCTACACTAACAGGATCTCTCTGACTGAAGAAGTGGTAGACGACGTCGCTTTCTGATGCCATGGTGTCTATTTCGGCGTTGACTAGGTCTTCCACTTCGTAGACTCCTGGACTCGTCTCGTATAGGAAATATTCCATGATCTCTTCATCATCTTCTTGTTCGACCAGACTTTTAAGAGCTAAGATTTAGAACATTAAAAATTAATACCTTGAACTGTAAAAAGTAAGCATATAAAATACAAAGAATTTCACAGAAAAGTACATTAGGCCTTAAAGCAATGCGGGATTAAAAAATAAAGCAATTTGTTTATATGTAGTATAGACTATAGAGCGTTGAAGTTGTTAACATAATCAAAAGTGACACCTTTGATGACTAATTCATTTAAAAAAATGACATTGTTTAGGCAACAAACATCATCAAACAGCTACTGCTATTACAAAAAAAAATCTAAATAAATTTTATAAAAATTAGTTATTTCGACGAAGATTTGCCTGCATATTTTAAAGATAGTGCATCTGAAGCAATTTAAGCCTTGTCCCACATAAGTCTGACACAGTATGCCTTAGTATTTAAGAGATAAGAGAAATGGTGCCATAAAAGTAAAATTAGGAACATAAGTGGTGAAAAAGTTATATTAGCATATTTCAACAAACTAAGTGAAGATAGTAAACCTACTTTATTATGGAGTTATTATTATTTCTTGTTAAGAACAGAATTATCAATGGGAAAAAAGGAGTAGTATTGATAAAAGATAAAAATTCGTCAATACTGTAAAAATAATGAGATACAAGAAAGCTTTTAGTAAACCTGTGCATGACCTTGGAAGACATATCTCTAACATTTTGCTGTCTGAAACCGTTTACATAGGTACTTATTGTACAGGTCAACTGGTACGTTATTACGCTTGGGTAGGTCCAATCGAGAAAAACATAATTAAGTTACTGGCATGCCTAGTATCGTATTTGTGATTATCTGAGTGAAATTGAATATTTTGTGAATTGAACAAGAGAATGAGAATTTACAAATGCGAGAGAATCAAGCAAATACAAACATGCCAGGGGTAAGATAATAATATTTTAAAAAAAGTTCTTTGCAAGGAGCTCCAATCGGGGCACCCGCAAGAAGACGTATTGCTATTTTCTGCAATATAAACACTCTATGTGCACCACTAGAGTTTCCCCACAGGGGTACCCCATAAGATAAGTGGCTATGAAACAATGAGTAATACACAATTCTCATGACATAATTTTTATCAAATGATATAGAAATAAAAAGTATGTTAATACACCGATTTGTATAAACCTATAATTTTTTTAAACTATCCAACCCTAGACAATCTACTGGACACTCCTGACGTTCCTCAACGTCAATATTAGCAAATGCTGAAGCCGACCTTTTAACGAGAAACAGACATGGTGAAGGGAAGAATAATGCAGTTGCGGAGTGGTACATTGAAACATCAGAAGAAAATAAAAAAGAAACTGCAATTAAAATATTAGGTGAGAGTGCTTCATCAGGATAACAAAACAAATTAGATGTTTGACTGTTAATATAAAGGCCTATTCTCAATCTGGAGTTAACCTCATAAATGTCAAAATTGTGTAATTAATAAGTAGTGTAGATTATTCAGTACTTGTAAATGTATGTTGAGAATAAATAATGTTGATTAATTAGTTATTTTATAATATAAATAGCTATTAAAAATATATGTACCTGGTCCAGACAAGACAAGAGGGAGAAAAACTACCACTAAGAGGAACAGCTTCATCTTGGATGTTCAACAATTACTGACCACTTGCCCTCAGAGTGAATTCACTATATATTTCTAAACGATAATCCAAGGGATTACGAAAAAACAATGGTATCTTCACAATATAATTGACTTATATCACATCTAAAATGATCCACCCACACTGTTTTCTATTTTGGCACTGTGGTTCACTTTTATAATATTAGTAAACATGTTGTTGTGTCAATTCATAAGTTCGGGTATTAGTCCAAGATATTAACTATTGATAAGAGTTATTTTAAACTTTCAAATTGAATTTTATCTTCTAACAATTTCACAGATTTTCTTTAATCTTCTAATTTTCAATGTACAGAGGATTTCAACCACAAATATTACGCATTTGTTTTATATATTTGTATAGAATGTTCCAAAAAGGTTGAATACGTCCCGTATATAAATATTCAAGGGCTGGCCTTCGGCCACCGTTTTCTTTAATATATTTTTTTGTTAGAATAGAAAAAACAATATTTATAAGTTAGAATAGTAACACACACGCTTGTAGTTCAATAGTTCGCGCAATTTTTAAATATTGTTATAGTGTATTTTTGTCGAATACTTATTTCTTCCATCCTATCTTTTTTTTCCTCTTCAACAGAAAGACATCAAACTTCGGTAAGTCAATTTTTTTTATATTTGTCTTATTTGCATTGTTAACAGATACAGTTCATTTCAACATTGGTCCAAACAATCGGGATTAAAAATAATTATATTAGTTTTTCTAAATCTGGTAATAATAGTGCTAATAGTTTTAAACAAAAGTCAGCAACTCAAACATTTGTCATTAGCGGAAAGATAAATTAGCTAGAGATAAAAAATTATGTTTAAATTGTCTTAGCACTATGCATAAAATTGCAGATTGTAAATCAACAAATATCTGTAGTACTTGTCGTTTGCGACATCATTCATTTTTACATTTTTCTAAAACTGTGAATATAAACTTGCGAGCTTTCTTTGAGATACTGGTAGTCAGGCACATTTTATTACAATAAAATGCTGCCAAAGAGTTAAATTGCCTTTTAAAAAATATCAGACCTCCGTTCATGGCATAGGAGGTTCCCAAAAGATTTTAGGTAGTTTAGATTTTTTCTTTGGGTCACGCTGCGATTCAAATCTTCAATATGAAGTGCAAGCATTCGTTATAGAAAAAGTAACTGATAAACTTCCGACGTCTGACGTAGCAATTAAGTCAACATTTACAATTAGCGGGTGATCAATTTTTCAAACCCTCAGAAATCGATGGTATTATTGGAGCAAGTTTATTTTGGCAAATTATGGGTTCCAATAAAATAATAGGACCACCAAATTTACCAATAGCGCTACAATGTAGTTTAAGTTATAGAGTAATGGGCAACGCTCTCATAGCCACATCTTTAGAAAATGTTCAAACATTCTGCACCATAATTGAACCCACTTTAGAAAATATTTTGCATAAATTTTGGAACATCTGTTCCAAACGCTAAATGGTTTCATGTAGACAGTAAAAATAATGTCGCTGATATTATTTCTCGTGGTTTAACTCCCGTTTACCTATTAGAATATACCAATTGGTTTTCTGGTCCAAATTGGCTTCAGCTAGACACTGGTTACTGGTCAGTTCAGCATATTTTAAAAGCTGACACAAATAGTCCCGAGGAAAAAATTTCCGCGAGTTTTCCTGTAGTATTTTCTGAAGATAACCAGTTACGCATGTTGAGAATTTCTTCGTGGTCGAAACTCTGTCGAATAATAGTGTATGTACTTAGATTTGCTAAAATTTTACAAACTAGAAAAATTATTACTGTTTTAGATTTAGAAAAAGCTGAATTAATTCTAATACGCATTGTGCAAGAAATACATTTTCGTGAATATTTTAAGCGTTTCTCGAGGACGGCTGCATAAAAGTTGGAGGTGGATTAAAAAAACACAAATTAGTAATCAAATTAGTAATAAAAAAAAAGCATCCATCCAGTATGTCGGTCAGTGGTCGTGCGGTTTAAGGCGTCAGTACTTGAATCGAGGTGACTAGATCGGAGTTGGTTCGCGCCCAGCTGCCGGTAGACCTCTGCGGGTATGGTAGGGTGGAATAATGTTAGCTTGGGTCAATGTGAGAGATTGATACCGGTTGATATTTGACTACCCCCATAATTAATGAGGTTTTCCAGGTTTCCCTCATTCCTGCACTGAATAGTGGTTAGGGCCTACCAACGTAAGTCGTTCCTGGGCGCAAATGCGGCCTGCTTAATAATAATATGCCGCCCCCTCTCCCGCACAAGTCTCCGACTTCTGGGCTAATCCCTGTGATTAGAATGAGGGGTAGAGATATTATTATTATTATTATCCATTATTACTCCCTAAAATAGATCATTTAGTTAATATCCTTGTAGACCATTTTATCGTTGATACTTGTGTACCGGACAGCATTTGTTACTAGGTATCACTTTTTAGGCAACGATACTGGATACTCTCTGCTAGAAATATTATACGCAATCGCATTAAAATGTGTAATTGTTGTTCTAAACTTAAACCTAAACCTATTTTCTCACAAATGGGAGACTTCTACACCTCGAGTAACAGAAGCTGGTATAGATTTTGCCGGTCCTTTTTATATTACTATGTCGCGGCATAGAGGCATTAAAAGTCACAAAGCATATGTCTATTTGTGTGTTTAGCGACAAAAGCAATTTACTTAGAATTAGCTTCTGATATGTCAACTAATACTATTCTTGGGTGCTTTAAACGTTTTTTTAGCGCGTTGCGGTCCAGTACATTGTGTGTACTCAGATTGCGGTACGAACTTTATTGGAGCAAAATCTGAGCTACAATCTAACAGAATATGTAACTACTACAGGTAAAGAATTAAGTCTACATGGAATTGAATGGTTTAACCATCTGTCTGCACCTAACTTCGGTGAGATATGGGAAGGCAATATAAAATCCGTCAAAACGCATTTTTATAAAATTATTGGAAATCAAATTCTTTCTTATGAAGACTTTACAACTGTTTTAACCCAAATAGAAGTTTTCTTAAACTGAAAAACTATGTGCTGGTTAAGTTGCCATTAATCGGAACAGGTGGCACTTAACCCGCTCATTTTTTACATTCGCGCCATTGCATTCACTTGCCGCGAATGATTATGCTGAAAATAATAGAAATGTCGTGAAATCTCGTAAGGAACTGCTGTATCAATTAGTACAATCATTTTGTAAGAGATGACGTGTTGAATATTTGAGTAGCTTACAAAGTCGCCAAAAATGGAACACCCCTACTTGCCTAGTTACAGAAGGAACTCTAGTTTTAATTCATCAAGAAAACATAACTCCTCTTCAATAGTCTTTGGACATCATAGAAAAAGTGTTCTCTGGTAAGGATGGATTAACTAGAGTTGCTCTTGTACGTGCAAAAAATACTACTTACAAAAGACCTGCTGTTAAACTTTGTCTATTACCTAATCAATAATACTAGCTAAATTTAGTCGACTGGTTTTATAAGTTTCTTTCTTGTGATTTCCTGTTCTTTGGTAGCCTAGTTTAATTTAGTTATAACATTTTTTGAAAAATAATTTCTCAAGGCCGGAGAGATGATAATGTATAAAAATATTCAAGCGCTGGCCACCGTTCTTTTTTTTTATATAATTTTTGGTAGAATAGAAAAAACAATATGTACACGTTAGAATAGTTCGCACACACACGCTCGTAGTTCAATAGTTCGCGCAATGTTTAAATATTGTTATAGTGTATTTTTGTCGAATACTTATTCCTTCCATCCTATCCTTTTTTTCCTATTCGATAAGAAGACGGCACACACATAAAACTTTGGTAACTAATTTTTTTTATATTTATCTTATTTGCATAGTTAATAGATACAGTTCATTTCAAAGGACTTTTAGGCCCCAACAAAAGTAGTCTTAGTCTCGTTTGAACTTCGAGTGACCATATTTTTTATATTCGGTTCGTGCTTACAGTTAGTTGTGCTAAATTATCATAGGAAATTACACGATTCAATAGTACATACAAATTGTTAAAGTGTATTATGCAAGTGTTGCAACTACTGTTAATAGCGAAGGATGTTGGACAATGATAACCGATTATTTGTGACCAAGACTGAATGGTATAAAGACCAAGTCCACCAAATCCAAATGGACTCCAAATACTAGCCAATACGGTTTTAGAAATAAGCTCTCGACAACTTTAGCCATAGACAGACTGGTAACAGAGATCAATACTGGTTTTGAGCAAAAAAAATTGATTTGTTCTTAGTTCCTTAATCTGACTAAAGCTTTTGACTGTGTATCTCACCCAACTCTGATAGATAAATTGTCATACTATGGTTTCACTGCTCAAAGGGTTGGTATCATATCTTAGTAATTGGAGACAATATGTTATGCATAATAATATATCATCAGCCTGTCTTGGTATCACTGCAGGAGTACCACAAGGGTCCCTTCTTGATGCTGTTCTATTTCTATTATATGTTAATGATTTACCTCTATCAGCGAACAACTCAGTTTTAACTATTCAGTTTGCTGATGATATCAATTTAACAAATCCTAGCCTTTTAATTGATGACTTAATATTTACGGCTTTAAGAGAGGCTAAAGATTTTTTAAATCCTAAATTTATGACATTTTTAGGAGTGCATCTAGATTCTAAGTTAACATGGGATTGTCATACAAATTATATACGTAAAAAAATATCAAATTATTTATACCTTCTTCGCAGTTTGAGACATCAAGAGTCATCACAAATTTTGATAACAGCTTATCACGGTCTCGTTCATTCTATATTATCATATAGTATATTAACTTGGGGTCACTCTGCTTCTGCTGATGTATGTACTCTGCAGTGAAAAGCGATAAGAATTATAGCCAGACTTAAATATAGAGACGACTGCAGGCTAAAATTTATTGAATTAAAGATACTAACACTGTGGGTTTTTCGAGACTTGCAAAAACTAGAAATGGTACTTGTTATTGGCGAATAAAATTTTATAACGCCTTACCTAAAGAAATTAAAGATCTGAATTTTTCGAGCTTTAGGTATAAGTTAAAGAATTATCTGTTACTCAACGCATTTTGCAGTCCTCATGAAGTTTTAAACAGCAAATTGCTAGCAATAATGTCTTAGAATTTTCTTTTTTTTGTCTTAGCTTTTATCTTTGTGTTAACTGAATATATTTGTCTATTATTTTAGTTTATTTGCATCTTGCTTTTATATTATTTACTACAAAATTGTCTTAGAGTTAAATTACGTGTGTACTGTTATTTCTTTTTTTGACTTGTGCAAATACTTTGTATACTTGGGTAACAATAAACAAACTAAACTACTACAGCTAAACTAAAAAACAGTTAAAATTAGATTTCTCGAAAACCGCTTGAGATATTATAAAGAAATTTTAGACATGTCAATAGCTATGGGAGAAGCATTCTTTGCGATACAAAATGATTTTTTTGTCTTACATCACTGGTTATTTTTAAAGAAAAAAATAGGACGCCGCAAAATTACTGCATGTCCATTTATCATATAAAAATATTTTTTCGTATAGCATTCGTATAGCGATTAATGATAAGGGACTTCAACAAATTCGACAGATACAACATTATTAATCACGAAACGCATTCAAATGACATCCATGTTTTTGATTTTTAAACACATCTAAGTATTTTTAGTAGATTTGTTCGCAAATATTCCTGGAATGCTTAAGACAAAAATAGAATAGACAATAAAGTTCTATTTTAGTTGCTTTATCTCAAAAAAGTATCGAAATTTAATTGAAATTAGTGGCGTACATTCATTTATCAATAAATCAGGTTAAAAAATCCAAAACTTTTATAATTTGAAATTCTTTGTTCTATAATTTAAATTTCTAAATTAAAGCAACATTGGTTTTATGCGCATTAAAATTGATTTAATTTTTTAATCAAAAACGGTGCGTCGTAGGATAAAATCTGAAGAAAGCTTTTTTCCTTATAATTGAGTAAGAAATTAAAAATTTATTTTTATTTTTAGAAAAACCAGCGGTGTTCTATTTTGTTCTTTAAAAATATCCCGTGGCGAACCAATACGCGCTCACTGGTAAGACTAAAAAATAATTTTGTATTGCAAAGTATGCGTCTCCCATAGCTATTAACACGCCTAAAATATCTTTATAATATCTCAAGCGGTTTTGGAAAAATCTAATTTTTATTGTTTCTTAAATTAAACTTTTTTATAAATTGGCCTGGGCAATCACCCCCTTAAATATTGCCGTGTCTTTTTTAAACACTCTGTATATGCTTCTCACTTTTAGTGGGACTATCGGATATACAGAGATGGAACATCAAACCTCCCTTTGTACTGCAATTTTTACATACATATACGAACTATTTCAGAATAAAAATTGAAAAAGATTTATTAATTGATCCAGTGACTATGTATTGTATTAAATTGTATTATATTGTAGATTTAGTAAATAAACATTATTATTATTATTATCTATTTGATTCATTTACGACACATCATCAACCTTTGTAGATATCAGGTTTCATATGTAACTGTAAAACCACCAAAATAAATTCATAATTTTATTAAAAACCATGATATTTACCAATTATTTTATTTATTCATTACTCTTAATTATAAAATAAGTGGAAATAATTTACTAGTTGTGGTAGAATTGATTTTAGCCTAGTGCGAATGGTGATCGATTGTTGGTGTCCAAATAGTAGTCTCCACTAGCCCTACAACAGAGTACGAAAACGATGTGTTGTAATTTAAATATTTTCATTCAAAATAGTATTTTTGACTTACTTTAAGTCTAATATATAACCTCCCAAAATGGATCTGGCATTGTCACTGCACAGACCTCTGGTGAAGTCTCTGTAACTAGCACACTGCTTTGACACGAAGCGATTGGTATCAGCTGAAATGCCTTCCGCGTAATAAGCATAAGCTCTGGAGTGAGCGCAGGTGCCGACGAGGTCCAAACCGCACCCAGGTTGAGAAGAACCTCCGTTGGGGTAGTAATCCGAGTGACCAGCTGGATCTCTGAAGCCTAGAAGACCTCCGTTAGTGTGGATGACCTGGACGAATTTGGCGTCGGTTGGGTCCAAGCGTTCTTCAGTATTCCTAACAGTGAAGAGAGGTCCTGCAGGGTCCAGCCCTACAATATGGCCCACTCCTCCATTGAGAGCAGCGCCAGCGGCTCCACCGACGTGGGCGCCGAGGGAGAAACCAACCAAGGCCACCTTGGACAAGCTCAGCCAGTACCTGCTCTGCAAGGCTTGGATAAAGTTTGCAACGTATCTTCCAACTTGGACGACAGAGTTCTTAGCGGAGATGTAGTTCTTTGCTGCTATCGGACCCCAGTCCACAACGAAGACGTTGATGTTTTTCTTGGACAGAATGGCCTCTCTGACGTGACGATTCAATGAAGCGTCGTTGTCGCCATGCCAACCGTGTATGATGAACATGGTATCTCTCAGAATCGAAAATCCGGTGTTTCTTAGATCTTCTATGTTCGAAATCTGGACATCTACACTAACAGGATCTCTCTGACTGAAGAAGTGGTAGACTACGTCGCTTTCTGATGCCATGGTGTCTATTTCGGCGTTGACTAGGTCTTCCACTTTGTAGACTCCTGGACTCGTCTCGTATAGGAAATATTCCATGTTCTCTTCAATCTCTTCATCATCTTCTTGTTCCACCAGACTTTTAAGAGCTAAGTTTTAGAACATTAAAAAAAATTAATACGTTGAACTGTCAAAGTAAGCACATAAAATACAAAGAATTTCCCAGAAAAGTACATTAGACCTTAAAGTAATGCGGAATTAAAAAATAAAGCAATTTATTTCTATGCAGTATAGACTATAGAGCGTTGAAGTTGTTAACATTATCAAAAGTGACACCTTTGATGACGAATTCATTTAAAAAGAATGACATTGTTCAAGCAACAAACATCATCAAACAGCTATTGTTATTACAAAAAAAAATCAAAGTAAATTCTATAAAAATTAGTTTTTCCGACGAAGATTTGCCTGCATATATCGAAGAAAGTGCATCTGAAGCAATTTTAAGCATTGTCCCACATAAGTCTCGCACAGTATGCCTTAGTATTTAAGAGATATGAGAAATGGTGCCATAAAAGTAAAATTAAGAACATAACTGGTGAAAAAGTTATATTAGCATATTTCAACAAACGAAGTAAAGATCCTAAACCTACTTGATTATGGAGTTATTATTATTCCTTGTTAAAAGCAGAATTATCAATGAGAAAAAAGATATACATAAAAAAATGTGCTACTTAATTTGCATGCTTAAAAGAAAGTCGGAGGGCAGAAACGCAGAAAAAATTTAAAATGTTAATCAAGAATAACAACATTCCTACAAACAGTCTTCAATGAAATATATTTGGATTTAAAAGTGATTATCAATATTATCTTTACTTTTTCAACAAAATATTTGTTTTTTAAGGTCTTACTGATTGGAATGGGCGAGTACCTGTAGAAGAGTAAAATTGACGAACATGTTAAAAGATGCTGTGAATGAAGGAAGTTGCTTCAAAATTCGTGTTAGGGATAAGAAAACAAAAGTTGATAGAAGTTTTTTTATAATCCTAGGGGACATAGAAGGTGTCGATGGATATTATTAAATATACTGAAATGAGACCTTCAAACCGTATACATATTCATTTTTTTCTTACATTTAAATGAAAAGTATGTTAATACACCGATTTGCATAAACGCATAATTATTTGAAACTATCCAAGCCTAGACAATCTACTGGACACTGTTTCCGACGTTCCTCAACGTCAATATTCGCGAATGCTGGAGCCGACCTTTTAACGAGAAACAGACATGGTGAAGGGAAGAATAATGCAGTTGCGGAGTGGTACTTTGAAACCTCAGACGAAAATAAAAAGGAAACTGCATCAGGATACCAAAACAAATTGGATGTCTGACTGTTAATATAAAGGCCTCTTCTCAATCTGGAGTTAACCTCATAAATGTCAAAATTGTGTAATTAATAGGTAGTGTTGATTATTTAGTACTTGTAAATGTATGATGAGAATAAATAATGTTGATTAATTAGTAATTTTATAATATAAATAGCTATTAAAAATATATGTACCTGGTCCAGACAAGACAAGAGGAAGAAAAACTACCACTAAGAGGAACAGCTTCATCTTGGATGTTCAACAACTTACTGACCACTTGTCCTCAGAGTGATTTCACTATATATTTCTATACGATAATCCAAGGGATTGCGAAAAAACAATGGTATCTTCACAATATAATTGACATATCACATCTAAAATGATCCACCCACACTGTTTTCTGGTTTAGGTATTAGTCCAAGATATTAACTATTGATAAGAGTTTTTTTTAAAACTTTCAAAGAGAGACTGAATTTTATCTTCTCACAATTTCACCGATTTTCTTTAATCTTGATTAATTTTCAATGTACAGAGGATGTCAACCACAAATATTATGAATTTGTTTTATATATTTGTATAGAATGTTCAAAGAAGGTAGTCTTAGTTTCGTTTGAACTTCGAGTGACCATATTTTTGTTATTCGGTTCATGCTTACAGTTAGTTGTGCCAAATTATCATGGGAAATTACACGATTCAATAGCGCTTACAAATTGTTAAAGTGTATTATGAAAAAGATGCAACTACTGTTAATAGCGAAGGATGTTGGACAATGATAACCGATTATTTGTGACCAAGACTGGATGGTATAATGACTCCAAGTCTTTTAATTTCGGTAAGATTATGTTACGTGTCAGACTGACTATGAAACTATTACTTTGTTAAAGGAAAAGTTTGGAAGTACTTCGTAATTTCGTTTGGTGTTGATGGCCATTAACTCCTCTAATTTAAGGATTTTAATGTCAATGCATATCAAATAATTGCAGTTTTAATCAACAAAATTAAAAGAGTTATTTATTGATCATATGTCATGTTTTATGTGAGAGTGTTATCAGAAACTGCTTCTTACTTACTTACCCCACAGAGTCAGCCCCGTGCATCCCAAGAATTCTAATGCCAGAATCGAGTTCGGCAGCCCCGAAAACCCCCGAGTAACGATTTCCGAGCGATTTTTTCGAGTTTTCAGTCGTTCCTATAATGGTGTAATGCATTTTCCGGCCCAGAAGGCATTTTTCAAAAAATGGCTAAACCAGACGATATAGACTTTGAGTACGCGGTGTAGAACTAACTACATCTATCGGCCGTTCGCTACTCCATGCCGGACTGAAAATGTCACAGACACGAAGCGTTCTACATGCAGTAGACACCATTGAAAGCTGTCGACCTTTATCGCGATCGGCGAGAAACGATATTTTGCAAACACGGAATTCCAGGAAACAACTACTCTGCGGGCTAATGCCCCGACCAGCATTGAATTACACCTGGAAAACCTATAGCAACAGCTAGAGTCATTTGTCAGACGCCCACCAGACATATACCGGTTTCGAGCTTATTAGCGTATTAGGCTAATCTGGAATTCATCTGGAAACATATTCTAATGATTTTTATGTCACTTGCTTGAAGTTATATTGCGCCACTCTATCCCACTATTTACGGTCGGTGTCTTTTGAAATTATTTATATTCCCTTATATCGATGATATATACTTTACTAGAAACTAAGAGGATAAAATGCAAGAAAGTTAACTTTAAAAATGACGGAGGTATATATCTTTGTACGTATTGTCTTAAGAGTCCGTCGCGCGCTTGAAATAAACCGATTTTTAACGCTCGGCCCATAACACTTATTTAGACAACGAATAAACATAGCGGTCCAAATAAAAAAATAATCAAAAGACAAAGTTGTTTCCTAAGGCTGCTGTGTAATATTTTTTTCAAAATTAGTTTTTAATTGTTTAAATTTAAAGAGTCAACTGTGCAAGAAATCGTCATATTTACAGTTTATTTACTTAAAAATAAAGGCTTAAATCGAAAATTGGTTACACGACGGAAGTAAGTCTGTCTTTTAGCTTTGCAAAGATACCAAAATTATATCGAATTGATGAAAATTACTCAAAATTCTATGCTAAATGCCGAACATCTACAAATTCAGAAACGAATATATTTTAAATGCTGCAACCAGGTGTGTTTCACTCAGCGGGATGGGCTTAGAGATGGGTAAATGCAGGCAGGACCGGAGTTCAAAGAAATACATAGTCACTTATAATCTATACGTTCTCAGTTGAGACAGTATTGAATTAATCGATCTTATGGAGTTCGATGTTTTTATTTTCATTGATAGAAAGTTTTTGCACCCCATGAGGCAATATTATAAGAAATTGATATAAGTTAAGTTAATATTGAAAACAGTGAGGTACAGCCAGGCAATGTTATTTCTTGTAGCGGAAACTTATGAAAATAAATGTTGTAGTAAATGTTTTTAATGCACTGTTTGTAAATTATTAGTTTTCGATATACGGTGAAGACAATGAAATTTAATAATACAATTTTAATTAATTTAACTATGGTACAACATTTTAGCATCTCTATCTCAGCCCATGTTTAATAAAGGACATGCCGACGCTAAACCTAGGTTTCGTTTTTATACTGTTTTTATTTATTGGTGTGTACCGTGAGAAGTACTGTAGTTTGTTATATAAGCCGTAAAAAACTACAAACATAAGTAAAATCGTTGATTTACAAGCGCGATGTAACAAAAAACGTAATAATTGTCAAATAATGTCCCAAGCATCGATAATTTGATTTATTTTTATAAAATGCGGCCCTACTAAAAAAAGTTGTACACGTCCATTTTGGATACTAAAAATGTCCTTCTACAAGATGGTTATATTTTCTTAAAAACAAAACGGCATAATTGCTAGCCGATTTTACTCCACTAAATCTAAATATTCTAAATACGTCCACCGTAAAGTCATTGTAGTGGGAGAGCGATAATCTCCGCCTGCAGCCGTAACGTCCGTGCACCCGACCCCGGAGCGCTACCCGAGGAGTGTACATAGAACGGACTCTTAATTTAAGTATAATAGTTTTTATACGGTTTCTTCCTCTTTGAATGACCTGCTTGAAAAATTCCTGAAATATTTTATTAGAAGTAATTCTACAAAAATTTTCTATTTCTAGTCTTTATAACAAAATATACATTCCATCCGTATTGATATTATAGCGATGGCAATCAACAAATTTTAATTTACTTTGCTGCTTTTGGCATAAATGTTGAGAAATGCACAAACCCGGAACTAGTACCTATTCTTGATGCAAGAACTATTTGAACAGCTCTAGAACTATAACAAACTAATTCTGAAAGAAACAAAATGAATTTTCTCAAATATTTTTTAATTCGATGAGGTTTCATAATGTTTTGACGACGACAAATTTACTTTACTACTAGAGTAAACTTTCAGTCTTTAGAAGGGAGGAGATTTATATTCTTCGTACAATTACACTAATAATCTGTCTTAGCTCAATTGTTTTATATCTTATCCCTTGATTTAATCTCCCATAACATTTTATTATTAATCGACTAGAATAATATGACATGTCAACTCAATTTATTATCTGATATATGTGATATTAATAATTCCAGTGTGCAATACGTAGGTACTAAGGATTGCATGTTACTAGCACTTGTTATGTTTTTTGTAGCTATTTTTAAAACATTATTTTGGATATGATAATTTTCTTATTAGTAAATTATATTTTAGCCAATACATTTTTTACTGATACAAATTTGTCTGTAACCATCGCAAAGTTATGTAAAATTGCATAATAATTTTGTAAATAAATAAATATTATATTAAGTGATAAATTAATAACTATTATGCTAAATTCCATCGTAAAATTTCGGCACTGTAATTTATAAATACACTTGAAAATATCAATATTTCAATGACTAACATTATTTCACATATAATATCAATCAATATATATCAATTTATAAAAAATTTAAATAATGAACAATGTGCACATGGTTAGAAATTGTATATACCAATCAGTTCTAATATTCTAATTTTGTATAACAGGAATAGTGTAACGGAAACCAATTTAAAAATGTATTTTTGTAGCCATATACAGAGTATGTCGACAGATGAAGTTGAAAAGAAGGAAAACTTTTAACTTTCAATATCATAGGAGAAAGTTGCTCAGGATAAAAAATTCTGCTTGTTAAAATGTACAAAAATTTAGGTGTAATTGAGTCTACAGTATATGAGGATGTCTCTTACTAACAAATTATTAGAAATACAGTAGATTTTATTATTATAATTCATAGTGTATTATTAAACACTATACGAGTCAAGAAACAGCTACATTTTTATTACTAAATAGTTAAGAAGACTTTGTCAAGATAACTTCCGTGTAGGTGTAGTGGAATTTTTGCATCCATCCTCTAAATGTGTGGATTTTTCATCCATCATCTAATCTAAGAATGTATTGGAATGTATTTCATTTGCATTAGAAAATGTATTGAAAATGACGTTTTATTCCTAAAACATTAGTACATGCCTTGGTTTTTACAAATAGTTGTACATATATTTTTATATCCAGTAAATTTACAATTCACGTAACTACAACTGACTATATTTACTGTCATAACGATAAATATGTTGTTTGAGATAAATGTAAATTAGAGACACAGGTAACGGCGTGGTTTTCAGACAAGCATCTAATAAACGTACTGTTTCAGTTTTTATTATATGTATCTATTGTAGAACATATAAATTGGCATAAGCTGCAAGTGCATATGTTACAAAATAATATAATACTTACTTTTTTTCAAATATCCCACAAAATGTTCATATTAATGCTTGTCTGCCACATCTTAACACAACTAAAGCGCATTAGGTTAGAGGTTAGATTGATGTGCGTCTGCGCATGTGTAACAGTACGGATAAAAGAAACCAAATGATAAATTCTGTAAAATTTCAAAATACAATGTGCATTCATAATATCTTAGATTTTAATAATGCGTTTTTCTGCAAATTTGGTTAGTAATTGCATGTTGGAAAACTGAAATAATTGGTGTAGTAAAAATTTTCATTTTTTATTGGCATTAGGGAGTGCAAGGAGGTAAATTTTTCAGCAAAATACTATTAGGGCTTATCTTAGATATTTTTTTTATAAAAAAGTTAAAACATAAATATAATAATAATATAATAGCTAAAAAGTGTTTTTATAAATTAATAAATTTTTCGTTTCTGCCATAATCAGTTTTTGAGATTTTAAAAATATGGATTAAGGGGTTTTTGGAGATGCTGTAGCTAAATATCGAAATGAATATGAAAAATTATCTAAAATAAGCTCCAATATCCTTTTACTGAAAAATCTAGTAACTTTTACTGTTTAACACCGCTCGCCAATGAAAAATGAGAATATCTACTATCCCACTTTCATTTTTTCAACATACAATAACCACCCGAATTTGAAGAAAATCTCATTGTGTTGTTATTTTTGTTTACTTTGTACTGCCATTTTTACTTACATATACTAACTATTTCTACAGAAGTATTATAGATAAATTATTTTGCTATTGAAATATTATTATTGTGTAAGAATAAAAATTCAAAAAATTTATTAAGTGATCCAGTGACTATGTATTGTATTAAATTGTATTATATCGTAGATTTAGTAAACAAACATTATTATTATTATTATGTATTTGATTCATTTACGACACATCATCAACCTTTGTAGATAGCAGGTTTCATAATGTAACTGTAAAACCACCAAAATAAATTCATCATTTTATTAAAAACCATGATATATACCAAATATTTTATTTATTCATTACTCTTAATTATAAAATAAGTGGAAATAATTTACTAGTTGTGGTAAATTTGATTTTAGCCTAGTGCGTATGGTGATTGACTGTTGGTGTCCAAATAGTAGTCTCCACTAGCCCTACAACAGAGTACAAAAACGATGTGTTGTAATTTAAATATTTTCATTCAAAATAGTATTTTTGACTTACTTTAAGTCTAATATATAACCTCCCAAAATAGATTTGACATTGTCACTGCACCGACCTCTGGTGAAGTCTCTGTAACTAGTACACTGCTTTGACACGAAGCGATTGGTATCAGATGAAATGCCTTCCGCGTAATAATAATACGCTCTGGAGTGAGAGCAGGCGCCACCGAAGTCCAAACCGCACCCAGGTTGAGAAGAACCTCCGTTGGGGTAGTAATCCGAGTGACCTGCCGGATCTCTAAAGCCTAAAAGACCTCCATTGGTGTGGATGACCTGAACAAATTTAGCGTCGGTAGGGTCCAAGCGTTCATCGGTGTTCCTAACAGAGAACAAAGGTCCTGCGGGGTCCAGTCCTACAATATATTCCACTTGTCCATTGAGAGCAGCGCCAGCAGCTCCAGCGATGTGGGCGCCGAGCGAGAAGCCAATTATGGCAACCTTGGACAAGCTCAACCAGTACCTGCTCTGCAATGCTTGGATAAAGTTCGCAACGAACCCTCCAACTTGGACAACAGAGTTCTTAGCGGAGATGTAGTTCTTCGCTGCGATAGGACCCCAGTCCACAATGAAGACGTTGATGTTTTTCTTGGTCAGAATGGCCTCTCTCACGTAACTATTCAACAAAGCGTCGTTGTCGTCTTTCCAACCGTGTATAATGAATACGGTATCTCTCAGGATGGAAAATCCAGTGTTTCTGAGGTCTTCGATGTTCGAGGCTTGTACATCGACACCATTCGGATCATTCTGACTGAAGAAGTGGTATACGACGTCGCTTTCTGCTGACATGGTGTCTATTTCGGCGTTGACTAGGTCTTCCACTTCGTAGACTCCTGGACTGGACTCGTATAGGAAATATTTCATGTTTGCCTCATCATCTTCTTCTTCAGCCTGACTTTGAAAGGCTGCAAAGAGTTTTAGAAAATTAAGGGAAATCAAACTATGTTTTTGTGAACTATAGATCTGCCGTCTTTTAGTTTAGTAGGTAATTTGACTTTGTCAATATCTTCAAATATATACTCATATAAAGCAATAAGTATCCTAACTTATGCAGATGATACCAATGTATTGTTCTAGTCAACTAATCTTATGAATGTGGAAGAGTCTTAATATTTATGAATCTAGTGCAGTAGTTAGTGAAAATTATTTATTATAATTACAGATAAAACTTCAGTTATGGTTTTTTAAATCAAATCTCTGTAATACATCTTTAGGTAAGGAAAACACAATAGCAAATATTCGCATACAATTGTCGATATCTCTGTTCCGTCCGATACAAAAAGAGATAATGAAAGGGAAGAAGCCGAGCCACCTACAGGAAGTAGGTATTACAGGAATATTTAAAAGTTGTGAATTCCTGTTTATACATTGTGTTTGGAAAATTTGGTACAAAACTTATAGCCGTAAAAGTAGAGCCAAAAAAAGTTCCTATAAACATTGGTCCTCTGAAGCAACGTTGCTGAGATATGGCTCTTTAAAGAGGTTTTATAATTTGGATATTTTTTAAAATAACTTTTAACTCTGTCTGATTAAGATAATGAAATTAATATTGTAGATAATAATCATACCATGTCTTTACCCATCAAAAGTTTCATCAAAATTGGTTTTAAATAAGGGTAGTTTTCTGGCTACCCTTAACAGATTTTTTTTATTCCTTTGAATTATCAAGCAAAGTATTTTTTAATTAATTAGACTTTTTTAAAGAAAAAATTTCCAGGGTGGACAATTTGAGCCTTTGCTTCGCACTGGGAATTAAGATTTTTTATGACTCTATGACTAAGTTATACCTATCCTAAAGTTCAAAACAAAAATTTAACACTTGCTTTTTTATGTTAATTAATACATTTTTTCTACGTTCATGCAAAAAACAAACTTTATTGAACTATATTTAGTGGAAAAAGTGGTTCTTTATTGCACTAGTGCAATAAAATGTTTATTGCATTCATCTGTCATTCTACTACAGCATGGTTTTTGCATGAACGTAGAAAAAATATTGTATGCAACTCGTACAAAAAGTGCTTATTGCACTCGACGTGTTGTCCTACTCGGCCTGACGACCTCGTTGAACAATTTCACGTCGCGTGCAATAAACACTTACTTTTTGTACTTGTTGCATAAATAACTATATAAGTACATCCGTAGGCCCCTTTCCATTACAGAATGTGACAATCATTACTTTTGAAACTGTCACCATGACAGATGCTTACTATGTGAAAATGTTAAAATAATGTTACTGTTCTGAACCATACATTATTTAACAAATAATTACTTCTGACGAAACTACGCAGAATCCGAAAAAAGTGTCAAGAAATGTTTTCTTTGAAAAAGTCTAATTCATTAAAAAATAATGTTATTTGGTCGATAATGAGAGGAATAAAAAAAATTCGAAAAATTTCTGTTAAAAGTAGTAAGAAAACATGGCGCTAAAGTTCAAATTTTGAATTCGAAATTCTTAAAATTCTTAGAAAGTTTTTAAAGTATTCTGTTGAAAATTGGATTTGGGGTTTTTCTGGAACGATAAAAACGAATTCTAACTTAATTTTGCAGTAGACGTTAGAGCGCGCTACGAAATTTACTCTTGGTTGATAAAAACTGGTTATAACTTTTTTTATCAGTGTGTGTACGAAAGTTTTAATAGAAATATATTGTTCTCCTATTTATTTTTCTCAAATAAGGTATACTTGTTTTATGTCGATAAATTTATTTCTTGTTTTTCTATTGGATGCAATAAAATAAAATAAAAGTTTGTACCTAGTTACTTACGTAAAAAACTAAAGATTATTTTTAATAATAATTTAATTACATTAAGGTGGCTACATTAAATTCTCAATATGATCCCCGTTTACATTAATAGGGTCACTATAAACTTTTGATTTCAAAATACCCAAATACTGAAATCCATGGGGTTTAAATCTGGGCTTCGTGCGGACCATGAAAACGTGCTGCGGCGACCTATCCAGCGTTGGGGAAATTGTGCGCTAAGATATTTCGCATCATCATATTGCGTCTCACATTTAATGGTAAATCATCAATAAGTTCCTCAAAATTATGTTCTTAGAAATGTAAGTAAGAGTGACCATTCAGATTATATGGCAATTCAACAGGGCCCAACATATGATTTTCAACAATACCACACCAAATGTTTATCTGAAATTCATGTTGGAAACGACGTTCTCTTGATACATACGGGTTTTCATAATCCCAAACATGTGTATTTCTGAAGTTGAAAACGCCCCGACCATTAAATGTGGCTTCGCCTGCAAACAGCACGTTGCTTAAAAAGTGTGGATCATCATTGTGCCGGTCTAAGAATCGAAGACAAAATTGTTCCCCATCTGAAAAATCTGCAGGTAGTAAATTCTGCACTGGGGTAAAGTGATACGGGTACACTTTTTCATTATGAAATAATCTATGAATTGATGATTTAGGTACCACTACAGCCGCAGACATTCGTCGTAAACTTATTTCAGAATTTTCTGTTACACGAAGCAAAATATCTTGTTCTGAAGTAACAGTTGTGGGACGGCCAGCATCTCGTCTTTTAGGACGAAACGATCCAGGATCTCCTAACCGGTCATAAAGATTTTTAAATAATTTGTGATTTGATTGTAAAATATTTGGGTAACTTTCTAAATACCTGCGACACGCACAACGTCCATTAAAATTTTCTTTTGCATAAATACATACCATATCTCGCATTTCTTCATTAGAAAATAAATTATGGCGATGCATATTTTACGCTATATTATTAATTGTAAACAAAAAGTTAAAGGAATACACTATTTAACATAAGTTACTTGCCAATCAGCTAATTGTCAATAATTTGATTTCAAATAACCAAAGCTTACTATGACAGTTTCACGTAAGTAACTACAAACTTTTACTTTATTTTATTGCATCCAACAGAAAAACAAGAAATAAATCGAAAACGGATAAATAAATAAATAATTAGCAAACTTATGTACCTGGACCAGACAAGACAAGAGGGAGTAGAACTACCACTAGGAGGAACAGCTTCATCTTGAATATACAACAACCTACCGACCACTGCCATCACATAGAATCCTGTATATTTATTCCTAAACCATAATCCAGGGGATTATGAAAAACAATAGTATCTTCACAATACAACTGACTTGTCGCAGACCAAAGATTATCCACTGCCATTTTTGTTTTGTTGCTAAGGCGTATAATTAATTGTATGTAAATAGAAACCATCACTTGTTAATTAATTGTTTATTTTAGTGCTAGGCTTCATTTCTGCGAAATTATTAAACATATTGTTGTGTCAATTTATAAATTTAAGTATTAGACTGAGATATGAATAATTATCGATAAGAGTTATTTTAAACTCTTATTTGACGTATGCCACGACTTTTAAAGAGGTATCTGCATGTTTTACTCTATACACAGGATTTTTGCACAAATGCATTTATTTTATACAGAGCGTTGCACATTAGTATGTCAAGCCGTTAACCACATATGCTTTGAAGCAAAATAGTGACCCTTTTTTATGCCACTTTTCATTTTGGAGCACCATTTTCAAGGTACAGGGTACCAAAATTAAAATTTTGAAAATGATTTTTGTTGATAGCTCTAGTGATATTTGTTTAAAGTTTTGGCACATATTTTTATTTTAAGTCGGCACACTTTCTTTGTAATTTTCGTTTATCAATCATCATCTCTATTCAAAGCATGAATTAAGAAAAGGGGGAAATGTCCCATTTTTTTTAGTAAGTCTATGGTTTCAAAATATTTTTTTAGATAGAGCGTATTATTATTCTAGTTTTTTCACTCTTATAAGATTTTGATTTTAGGATTGGTTTCTGTGATATGACAACTTTTTTGCATGTGGTAGATGTGGCACAAAGTAAATATCGTTAAGTATTAAGGGTGCCGTATTGTTGAAATAGTGTTTTCTACAAATACAAGTAATTTTAGACATTTAAGAACTGAATAATATAGAGTTTAGCAAAGAACAATAATGTTATCTCATGCCACCTGCGAATATCCAAAGGTGCCGAAGTAAAATCAACAGATATCGTCAGAAAACGATCTATCCAACAAACTTTTAGGTACTGAAATCTCTCAAAATGCGTATTTTTTTAAATTCAGCTATAGATGTAAACATTGTTATAACATAAACTTACATAGTTCGGCATATAAAATTGTATATATATTTCTAAATGGCCATAATCATATATATCTTTGAAAATTTTGGCAATTACAATCAAACTACCTTAAAACTTCTTCCACGTCCATTTTCTCTCAAGGTTCTGTCATGTTCAAATGCTGTGCGTTGCCGTATTTCCTACAAAGTTTTGAGAAAAAATCTCCAAAAAAGTGTGATATAAGTATAATATAATGACGAGTCTTTGGATACAAGCTGCTGAAGGTGCGTTATCCACGTTAGTGACCAAAAAATCGATAAATTTATACGAAAACTCCTACAACTTTGAAACCTGATCCACAGAAAAACATATTGAGAATTTTACAGAAAATGTATTACCAGCCTATTTCCTGAAGATATCCAGTACGTTAAGACAGAATTTCTGTTAGACAAAGTTGTTTCAATCGTTGGAGTATTTGGAGCATGTAGGAGGGAAGAAATCACATTTCTGACAGAAGATGTCGAAAAATATTGTCAGTCATTTATTAATATTAAAATTCCGAACACAAAAACTCATGTTCCAAGAATGTTAACAGTTACTGAGAGATCAATAGATGGTATCAATTTTTTACATATATTTCCTAAGCACACAAAACTTCGTCGACATATCAGCAATTTTTCTTCACATATCGAAGTAATAAATGCTGTACCCTTTCAGTTAGTAACAATGCAATTGGAGATATGCCAAAAAAAGATAGCGGAGTTCCTTGGACTCTCGAACACCAATGCAAGAAAGCTATTTTATATATCAAGTAGATTAGGCAAGTAAGTGGATTAGTTTATAAAGTGTCCACTTATATTGTAGACAAAGAGAATAGTGGAATATGTGTTTTCTATCAAAATAACAAACGGTTCATTTAGTTTGTATAATAGCTAGTTAGTATTCAAACTAACCAAGTTTATACTTTGGCCGTAACATATATATTTAAATTAATAAAATAGGTTACTGACGAATTATATTCTTTAATATTATCTACGAGTTTCAGGAGGATACACTAAGAATTATTAATTTTATTTGGTTTTTTCTTTATGTGTATATTTCGGCTGTTATAAAAGATACCAAAGACATGTTTAAGCGACTGTATTATCCAAAACCAATCCAAATCGATGATGTAATTGTTCATTTAACGTCAATTAAGTACCTAGCTTATACTAACTGTAACTTTAATAAATAAATGAATCTGAATAACTTATTTTCACATAATTTTCTGATGAAAATGATATCAATTACGCACGTAACTGCAACTTTAATAAATAAATGAATCTGAATAACTTATTTTCACATAATTTTCTGATGAAAATGGTATCAATTACGCACGTTTAGAGTACGGGAAGGTAAGACAAAGAAGTGTATATGTATAAGACAAGAAGAGCTACTTTACGATTAGATAAAGATGCAAATATCTGCAACAAGGCACTGATCCTCTATTTATTATAAACTTCATAATGAAGAACTATAATCTTGAAATGTTTATACTAATGTGTATTTGTTTTCAACAGATCAACCCATAATCAATTGTTAGAAAGGAACCTATTAACTGTCTAATCCTTTTTGTCAGTATTCATGATCATTTTATGATATTTGTCTTAAAATAGATAACAACTTCAACACCAAATTGAGTAACTGTTATAAATCTCACAGGCAAAAATAGCAAACCTTTAATCTATTTATTTATGATTTAAAATATTTTAGGATTAGGAACTTATACATAAATAAGGCAGATTTTAACCAGAACATACATTTTTATTTAACATATAAAATCAAATAACAGATATTAATATTAAACAAATGCATTAGGAATGATGACCTCTTCTCAACCTCTAGCAAATGGGGATTGGCTGTTTGTATTAAGGTAGTAGTCTCCTCGGATCCTGGAAAAATATAAAAATGACAAAAGTCAAACTACTACAATTTTAAATATGTCATGTAGAGAACCAATGTCAAAGACGGTTGTACTCAAAACATTTGTCTTTGCTTCTTATTTCTCATTTTTGAATACTTTAATTTTAACATTGCAGAATACAAAAATTTGTGTTTTTAATTTTATTCATCCAACCATCATATTGATATTTTATATGTTTATATGGTAGAGCAAAATTCAACAATGAACTAAAATTTATTAAAAATGTTTTAGTAAATAATAAATACCCTTCAAATTTTGTTGATAATCATTCAAAAATATTGCAGCTAAAATGAACACTTTAAGACAAATAAGAGTAACTAACAACCATAGATACAACAAAAATTCCAGAAAATCCTATACCTATTATCAGAAAGATTAAGAAGAATCGGTAACAAATTTGATATTAGAACTGGTTTTCAAACAACTAATACTTTACGATCGTTTGTTATAAACACGTGCAAAAAATGATACACAAAATTAAAAAAATTGCAATAAAAATTTTGAAGAAACTTCTCGACATATCAATGTTAGAATTGAGGAACATCAAAATTATATAAAGACGGGAATTTGAAATGTCAAAAATTTGCGAACACGCTTGGAAAAACGGTCATTTGATTCAGTATAGTTCGGTAAAAATTTTAGACAATGAGGATAATGCAACAAAAATAAAATTAAAAGATATCGCGATTATTTTGTTAAGCGGAGATAAGTGTGTGGCAAACTGTTCGGTAAACATCGATCATTATTGGGTACAATTGTATCAAGAAGAAGTAAATAACAATAAAATGAAAATCTTTTAACATCTCTATGGAAGCAGATAAAAAAATTTTAAGCTGTCAAACTTGACTTACATTTAATACATTAGCAATTTTTAAAAACGAAAACAGTTTTTCGAAACGTTAAAAAATACGGAGGTGATGTGATTTTTGTAATTTTTTAATTATCTGCTTTTTCAGTGTGAGATTTTTTGATTTGGCAAACTTAGTTTCAAAAATAACCCTTGACTGATCCGTTTGGCGAAAGGGTTTATTCAATTAATCTTTATTTTTTCAGAAGTGCGGCAAAATATCCAATTAAACTAAAGAAGAACTAGAATTATGCCACAAATAAATAACTTCAGAGAATAATTTATTCATGATATTAAATTCAACAAATTGGAAAAATATACTTACGTATCGATAGAATATCCTCCCATGACAGAACGCGTGTTGGAATTACACCTTCCAGCTGTAAAATCGTTGTAGCCCGTACACAAAGCAGAAACGAACAAGTTTCTAGACGCCGTTATGGCTTCAGCGTAGTACGCATACGCCCTGGAATGGGCACAAGTCCCAGCCAGGTCCAAACCACAGCCAGGTTGGGTGGATCCTCCGTTAGGGAAGAAATCCGCATCTCCAATCGAGTCACGGAATCCAAGTAGACCTCCATTCGTGTGGATAATCTGAACAAATCTAGCGTCAGTGGGGTCCAAGCGATTGTTTATGTTGTTGATGGAGAACAAAGGAAGAGCGGGGTCCAAGCCTACTATGTGATCTACCTGCCCGTTGAACGACGCTCCAGCATTGCCTGAGACGTGCGCTCCAAGAGAATGACCAACAAAAGCTACCCTGTCAAGTCTCAAGCCGTAGGCGGATATCAGAGCGCGGATGAAGTCGGCTACGTAGAGGCCAACTGTGGTGACAGATCCTTGAGCCGAGATGTAGTTCCTTCCGGCTACCGGACTCCAGTCAACGACGAAGACGTTGATGTCGTGTCTGGCCAGAATGGCCTCCCTGATGTAGTAGTTGACGGCAGACTCGTTGGAATTCCTCCAACCGTGGACTATGAAAAGGGTTTCCTTGGCGACGTTGAATTCGGTGTTTCTCAGCTCTCCTACGTTGTTGCTTTGGATGTCAGTGCCCCTGCTGGGGTTGTTCCTGCTGTAGAAGTGGTAGGTGAGGTCTGAAGGAGAGGCCCTTACGTCTATTTCGGCATTGACGAGGTCCTCAACTACATATACTCCAGGTTCGGTCTCCACGAGGAAGTATTCCATGTTTGTTCCATCGTCTCACTGTGGAACGGGGTTTCCTGAGAGACAATCATCACTTGTTGCAAAATAGTATATTTTACGAAAGATGAAGATGTTTTTTTGGTAAGATGAGAATTGTAATCCACGAACGGAAAAAACGTATTTCATTTCGAGTAGGAAATGTCAATTTGGTAACTGAGGAAGAATGGACATGTATTGCTTCTTATAAATGTTTATCAGGTATTATGCATGTTTTTATTCAATTTACGATATAAAACCAGGTTTTTGACATAACAACCAATTGATTTTTGATTCGGCCGTCATACGATTAACCAACGGTTCTAATGGGTTTAACAAAGGTATAGTGTGATTAGAAAAAAAGTAATTTATGTGCTCAAGATCAAGAGGAAAGAATATAACAATGAGCTATTGTGATAAAGAACTCAATAGACAATATTAGAAGCTATTGGTAAGATGGTTAGATAAATAATGAAAAGAAGGATATGAAAAACAGTATACACAATTTTCAAGCTCAAAATTACTACTTATCCAACACTAAAATTGTAAATATACACTTCTATAATATATTTTTCCTGTAGAGATAGAATAGAAAAATTTAACTTTCATATAAACAGTGCAAACATTTTCAGTATATTAAACAACAAGGTTTGAAAACGACTCTTTACAGATGAGCGAGACATATTGGTGGACCGAGCCGAAGGCGAGGTCCGCAAGTCGAGCGTTTTCAAACGAGTTTTTTACAATACTTTTTATACGACTGCAAACAGAGACCACAAAATATGATTTTTGCCGGTTTTTGACGAAAGCATCAGACGACAAATATTTACTTATCAAGGCGGTGGTGGCAGTTGGACTATCTGGGGCATGTCGAAGGGAGAAATTATGTTATCTCAAAATAGAAGACACCAAAGATTTCGGCAGTACTATGCTGATTAAACTGAAGAATACAAAACCAAAGATACCAAGGTGTTTTATAATCTGGAGACGCGTGTGCAAAGATGACATAACCGTGTGCAAAATGTTTAGCACACAGCGTGTGCAAAATACCGTTTTCAGAGCCTGTTTTCCGTGTGCAAAATCCCCTTTTGCAAGGCAGTCGTATAAAATAGTAAATTAGGATATAAAGTGTCACTTTTGTGGCGGATGCAAAATTGCGAGGCAAAAAATACCCTTTTAATCCGAATAAAACATGGAATTTTTGCCTCCATCCCAAATTACCCATTTAATTATTAATTCCAAAAATATCTCGAAAAATTTATGAACGTTTCATGGTTTGGTGCAAAGAAAAAACATTAAGTTGTATTCAGAAGATGTATTGATGGTGCATTTCTCAAATTTAGCGAATAAAATGAAGCCATCAACGCTTTGGTCACAATATTCAACGTTGCGGTCAACGTTGTATATAAAGAAGGGGATGGATATGGGCAAATATCCAAAGTTACGTGCTTTTCTCGAGGCAAAATGAGGGATATGTACCGAATACGTCGCCAGTATTTATATAGGAGCAAGTTGAATGCTTTTTGAATAGTGCACCTGATAATTTATATTTAATAATGAAGGTAAACCTTTTAAAAATAAAAATAAAATTTTTAAAAAGCTGCTTTATAGATCCTCCTAATATTGGGGATTGCAGGCGCATGCCTTTCTATGAATTAAGCAATTTAACAACTGATAATGTTGAAGATGTGAAAACCACCTTAATTATAAAAATGTCTAATACCAAAACCAAGGAACCACGTTCTTTTACTGTGCTGGGAGACAATTATTTAAGTTTGTATCTAAAATATGTTGCTTTATATCCACCCGGATTGGTAGAACGTCGATTATTTCTCAGATATGTTAGTGGAAGGTGTCATCGTATGGTGGTCGATATTCATAAAATCAGTGCCGTCTGGTGGCAAAACTGGACAACCGGAAAGAGTACAGTGGACACACTTTACGAACTTGTTTTGAACAACACGGAGGATGGAGATCGGGCACTGTGGCGGAAGGCTACATTGAAGACTCACTTTGGAATAAAGAAAATATTGCGAAAAGAAAACTGAAAGTTGATAGTGGTATTGATAACGTTGTCATTTCTGATGTCACTACATCTAAAATAGTATAACTGTTAATGAAAGCATGTTGGACTGCTTTAAAAATTCCTCCAGGGATGAGGGTAGTGGCAGTTTGAGCGGTTTATTTAATTGTAATACGTTCAAACTGTATATTCAACATCAATGTGATTTAACTAAAGTTATTGTAATGATTGTTTTATAAATTAAAACTTGGTTAACACTTTTCATCTAAGAATTAATTAAGATACCATTTTCTCTCAATAAGGAAAATATCAACCTGACAGTCACAAAATATCATAGTTTTGTGACGGTATGTGAAAAAATAAGTTTTCTTTATGATAAGAAAAGTACACAGTTTATGAGGTGTGTACTATGTTTTGTTTTTTTTACAGTCAGTTCATTTAATACTTAGACTTCAATTTGGAAATTTTGTGGTGAAATTTAATCAAAGCGTTATAATATCTTGTATGATTAGCACTATATGGAAATATGGCATAATGAAGTAATTACTTACCCGATCCAGAAAAAGCTAGGGACAACAAAACTGCCAACACCACACAGGCCTTCATTTCGAACTGCTCTACGGGTCTACGGAGGAATCTAATTTTCGATCCATATATACCCTTCAGGTTGAAAAAATATCGTATGATATGTATTTTTTGTAAATTAATCCTACTCGGATTACCATATCAATCTATTTATGTAGCTGTACCTTGGAGATTATAGCTCTAGATTAAACTTGATACAAATATTTCCAATAAAATTAAAATATTACTTAAAACATTTTTTTAACTGTGTATATCTTTGTGGTACATACATCCCTTTCAAAAGTTGTAAATTTTAAAAGATAACGCATAAAAACAAGCGATGGTATGATTGCGTACAACTATATACACAAAGATCAAAGATTATATCTTTGTTTTCTATTTATAATGATATATGATATGTTTGTTTTCGTTGTATGACTATGACATTACATTAACAAATGCATAAAAGAAACGTGTTGGACAAAGAACAAATAATCCTTTTCACAATAGAAATTCTAGGTACAACATGTTTACAAACTTATTTGTATATTTTATCTTTAATTAACAAAATTAATAATCGAAATGCATAAATAAACTAATTATTTCTTTTAGGTATTGTAACTAAATACTCTGTCCTACCAAAATTGAGTTACATACTCAATATTTTATCCAATTTTCCTTTCAATAAAGTCACACATTCGCACATTCAAAATTACCTCCCCACAAAATAAGATCACTTTTAGCACATATTATATGCTCTTTTTTCTACAAACATCATTAAAAGTCAAAGCATTGCTTAAATTACTAAATTCATAAAATAATATATTGAAGTCCAATTCACCAAGTCTTTGGATATTGAAGAAACTGCTGAAGTTGCGCTACCCACGATAGTGCTCTAAAAATTGATACGAAAACTGCTGCAATAACTTTGAAACCTGGGCCAAAGAAAAACGTATTGATAATTTTACAGAAAAGGTATTACTAGCCTATTTCCTGAAGCTATCCAGTACATTGAGGCCGTCATCTTTGTGGAGTTAATATTCGATGCTCCGCAACATGATTCATGAACGAAAATGTAGATATTAGCAAATGTATGAACCTTATTGCATTTTTAAAAAGCAAAGCTGTTTGTTATCAGCCAAAGAAATCAAAAATATTTACGAAGTTGGAAATAAAACGCTTTATACAAGTCCTGTTAGCTAAAGTTGTTTCAGTTGTTGGAGTATTTGGAGCAAGTAGGAAGGAAGAAATTACATTTTTAACAGTAGATGCCATAAAAGATTGATTGTCAGTCATATATTAGTGTCAAAATTCCGAACAAAAAAACTCATGTTCCAAGAATTTTTACGATTACTGAGGGATCAATAGATGGTATCAATGTTTTACATATACAGGCTGTATCACATAAGAGGGCCACTCCCATGTATCTCGCTTAATATGCGGCCTTTATGCTCGTAAAAACAAATTTGTGATCCATGGCCAACTTTATGAGTAACAACAAAAATACCTGTAAAGTGCCCAAACTTTAAGGCTGTCTAACTTTTTTATTTTAAGAGATAGAGAAAACTTATTAGTAATAAATTTTTATTGCAAAATTGATACCTTCCACCTGATATAAACAGATTTTTGAAATATCGTATGTGGTTTGCTGCGCCCTCTAGGCGGATAAAAATTTTTTTTATTGAAGCAGGCTATGGCCACAAAAAGTTGCCTGTTTCTTCGTCTTTCATGCAATATACTACATGTTGCCCTTATCTTTCGTATTTATTAAATTTTTTTCAATTTTAGTTAAAAAAAATGTACCTTATTATTTTCATGTTGCTCAAGATAATGAAGAACCTGTTTTAAAGACGCCAACTGCAAAAAAATAATAAACAGAAAGTACTTTTTTATGCAAAATACAGATTTTCTTATAATATTATTTTATTGGTTTTCACATTAGAAGCAATTGGGTCTTTAAAATTAATAAAATAATATTATAAGAAAATCTGTATTTTGCATAAAAAAGTACATTCTGTTTATTATTTTTTTTTTTGCATTTGGCGTTTTTAAAACAGGTTCTACATTATCTTGAGCAACACGAAAATATTTAGGTACATTTTTTTAACTAAAATAAAAAAAAAATTTAATAAATACGAAAGATAAGGACAACATGTAGTATATTGCATGAAATACGAAAGGACAGGCAATTTTTTGTGGCCATAGCCTGCTTCAATAAAAAAATTTTTTATCCGCCTAGAGGGCGCAGCGACCCACATACGATATTTCAAACATCTGTTTATATCAGATGAAAAGTATCAATTTTGCAATCAAAATTTATTACCAATAAGTTTTCTCCATCTCTTAAAATAAAAAAGTTAGACAGCCTTAAAGTTTGGGCACTTTACAGGTTTTTTTGTTTATTACTCATAAAGTTGGTCATGGATCTCAAATTTGTTTTTACGAGCATAAAGGCCTCCAAAAATACAACAAAAAACAATTAAAGATTTTTGACGTGTCTCGCATATTAAGCGAGATACATGGGAGTGGCCCTCTTATGTGATACAGTCTGTATATCGGTCTGTGGTCGCGCGGTTTAAGGCGTCAGTACTTGAATTGATGTGACTAGATCGCTGTGGGTTCCATCCCCGTAGCCGTTAGACCGTATATAAGCTACATTCGTGGAGGGATTGGCACCCTCTCTGCGGGTATGGTAGGGTGGAAAAATGTTGGCTTGGGTCAATGTGAGAGATTGATACCGGTTGACATTTGACTAGCCCCCTAATTAATGAGGTTTTTCAGGTTTCCCTCATTTCTGCACTGAATGGTGGTTAGGGCCTACCAACGTAAGTCGTTCCTGGGCGCAAATGCGGCCTGCTTAATAATAATATGCCGCCCCCTCTCCCGCACAAGTCTTCGACTTCTTGGCTAATCTTCGTAATTAGAATGAGGGGTAGAGATATTATTATATGTGGTTTCTATCAAAATAACCAACGGTTCATTTCGTTTGTATAATAGCCAGTTAGTATCCAAACTAACCAAGTTTATACTTTAGCCGTAACATATGTATTTAAATTAATAAAATAGGTTACAGAAGAAATATATTTTTTAATATTATCTACGAATTCGAGGAGGATACACTAAGAAAAAGATTAATTTTATTTGTTTTTTTCTTTATGTGTATATTTCGGCTGTTATAATACGAGGTACGTCCAGAAAGTAAGTTCCGTTTGGTAATAAAATTAAATTGTGTACAGATACAGAAAAATTATTTATTGCACAAAATTCTACAACTCTTAAACTACTTTTCTACATAACTGCCGAAATTTTGCAGGCATTTGTCATAGCGTGGCACAAGTTTTTGTATACCTTCTTTATAGAAGTTTGCCGCCTGTGTCTTCAACCAGTTGGAAACATTTTCATTCAGCTCTTCGTCATTGTTGAAGTGTTGACCGCCAAAGAAAGACTTGAGATGTAAGAACAGATGAAAGTCGCTAGGAACGAGGTCAGGGCTGTATGGAGGATGATCAAACACGTCCCAGCCAAATCCCTATAGGAGGTTTTTCGTCATATTTGCAATGTGTGGTCGTGCGTTGTCGTGAAGAAAAACAACACCTTTTGACAGCAATCCTCGGCGCTTATTCTGTATTGCGCGGCGCAATTTCCTAAGCGTCTCGCAGTTTCTTCTCCTTGATACAGAACGTCTACCGCGCATATGCGGAATTGCGATCGCAGCGCTGCAGCGGAACTTACAACTGGTTGAAGACACAGGCGGCAAACTTATATGAAGAAGGTATACAAAAACTTGTGCCACGTTACGACAAATGCCTGCAAAATTTCGACAGTTATGTGGAAAAGTAGTTTAAGAGTTGTAGAATTTTGTGCAATAAATAATTATTTTTCCGTATCTGTACACAATTTAATTTTATTACCAAACGGAACTTACTTTCTGGACGTACCTCGTAGATACCGAAGAAATGTTTAAACGACTGTATTATCAAAAACCAATCCAAGCCGATTATGTAATTGTTCATTTAATTAAGTACCTACCTACCTTTATACTAACTGCAACTTCAATAAATAAATGTATGTGAATATCTTGATTTCACATACATTTCTGATGAAAATGATACCAATTATGCATGTTTAGCGTACGGGAATCTAAGACAAATAAGTGTAAGTGTATAAGCCAAGAAGAGTTATTTTACGATTATTAGATAAAGAAGCAAATATCTGCAACAAGGCACTGATACTTTATTTATTAAAAACTTCATAATAAAGAACTATAATCTTGAAATGTTTATACTAAAGTTTATTTGTTTTCAAAAGATCAACCCATAATCAATTGTTAGAAAGGAATCTATTAAGTTTCTAATCCTTTTTGTCATTATCCATGATCATTTTATGATATTATTTGTCTTAAAATAGATAAAAATTTAAACACCAAATTGAGTAACTGTTATAAATCTCACAGGCAAAAAAGCAAGCCCTTAATCTATTTATTTATAATTTAATATATTTTAGGATTAGGAATTTATACATAAATAAGGCAAATTTTAAACACAACATACATTTTTATTTAACATATAAAATCAAATAACAGATATTAATATTAAACAAATGCATTAGGAATGATAGCCTCTTCTCAACCTCTAGCAAAAGGGGATTGGCTGTTTGTATTAAGGTAGAAGTCTCCTCGAATCCTGGAAAAATTAAAAAAAAGTAAAACTACTACAATTTTCAATATTTGATATAGAGAACCAATGTCAAAGATAATTGCACTCATAAAATTTGTCTTTGTTTCTTACTTCTCTTTTTTAATACATTAATTTTAACATTGCAGAATCCAAAAATTGGTGTTTTCAATTTATTAAATAACGCACACCAACAGATATTTAAATTTTAGGTCTAACATCTCATTGATATTTTAAATGTTTTTATGATAAAGAGAAATAGAAAAATTAATTTTATCAAACATTGTACTAAAATGTATTAAAAGTGTTTCAGTAAATAATAAATATCCTTCAAATTTTGTTGATAGAACATTCAAAAACAGATAAAATGAACACTTTAAGACAAATAAGAGAAACTAATCATACAATAAAAATCCTATACATTCCTATACCTATTATCGGAAAGATTAAGATGAATCGGTAACAAATTTGATATTAGAACAGTTTCTCAGACAACTAATACTTTACGATCGTATTTGTTAAAAACACGTGCAAAAAATGATATCCAAAATTCAAAAAATTGCATCTACCTTGTGAATGCAATAAAAATTTTGGAGAAATGCCTCGGCCTATTAATGTTAGAGTTGAGGAACATTAAAATTATATAAAAAGACGGGTATTAGAAAAGTCAAAAATTTGCCAACACGCTTGGAAAAACGGTCATTTGATTCAATGTGGTTCGGTAAAAATTTTAGACAATGAGGATAATGCAACAAAAATGAAATTAAAAGATATCGCGATTATTTTGTTGAGCGGAGATAAGTATGTGTCAAACTATTCAGTAAACGTTGATCATTGTTGGGTACAGTTGTATCAAGAAGAAGTAACAATAAAATAAAAATCATTTAACATCTCTATGGAAGCAATAAACAAATTTTAAATTGTCAAACTTGACTTACGTTTAATACATTAGCAATTTTTAAAAAGAAACCAAGAGCTTTTCGAAACGTTAAAAATACGACAGTGATGTGATTTTTAATTTTTAATTATCTGCGTTTTCAGTGTAAGATTTTTTGATTAGGCAAACTTAGTTTCAAAAATAACCCATGACTGATCTGTTTGGCGCAAGGGTTTATTCAATTAATCTTTTTCAGAAGTGCGGCAAAATACCCAATTAAACTAAAGATAAACTAGAATTATGCCACAAATAAACAACTTCAGAGAATAATTTATTCATGATATTAAATCCAACAAATTAGAAAAATATACTTACCTATCGATAGAATATCCTCCCATGACAGAACGCGTATTAGAATTACACCTTCCAGCTGTAAAATCGTTGTAGTTCGTGCACAAAGCAGAAACGAACAAGTTTCTAGACGCACTTATGGCTTCAGCGTAGTACACATACGACCTGGCATGGGCACAGCTCCCAGCCAGGTCCAAACCACAGCCAGGTTGGGTGGATCCTCCGTTAGGGAAGAAATCCGCATCTCCGATCGAGTCACGGAATCCCATTAGACCTCCATTCGTGTGGATGATCTGAACGAATCTAGCGTCGGTGGGGTCCAAGCGATTGTTTATGTTGTTGATGGAGAACAAAGGAAGAGCGGGATCCAAGCCTACTATGTGATCTACCTGCCCGTTGAGCGACGCTCCAGCATTGCCCGAGACGTGCGCTCCAAGAGAATAACCAACAAACGCTACCCTGTCAAGTCTCAAGCCGAAGGCGGATATCAGACCGCGGATGAAGTCAGCTATGTAGACGCCAACTGTGGTGACAGATCCTTGAGCCGAGACGTAGTTCAGTGCGGCTATCGGACTCCAGTCAACGACGAAGACGTTGATGTCGTGTCTGGCCAGAATGGCCTCCCTGATGTAGTAGTTGACGGCAGACTCGTTGGAATTCGTCCAACCGTGGACTATGAAAAGGGTTTCCTTGGCGACGTTGAATTCGGTGTTTCTGAGCGCTCCTACGTTGTTGCTTTGGATTGCAGTGCCCCTGCTGGGGTTGTTCCTGCTGAAGAAGTGGTAGGTGAGGTCTGAAGGAGAGGCCCTTACGTCTATTTCGGCATTGACGAGGTCCTCAACTACATATACTCCAGGTTCGGTCTCCACGAGGAAGTATTCCATGTTTGTTCCATCGTCTCCCTGTGGAACGGGGTTTCCTGAAAGACAATCATATCTTGTTCCAAATTAGTATATATTACGAAAGATGAAGATATTGTTTTTTTTGGTAAGATGAGACTTGGAATCCACGAACGGAGAAAACGTATTTCATTTCGTGTGGGAAATGTCAATTTGGTAATTGAAGAAGAACAGAAGATTGTATCTTTTATTCGTAATGAACGAAAATGTATATGCTTCTTATAAATGTTTATCAGGTGTAAGTAATTATTATGCATGCTTTTATTCAAATTACGATATAAAATTTGTTCAATTCTTCTATTAATTTTTCAGTCATTAATTTAACATCTAAAAATTACGTCACAATCAAACCAAGTGTTTGACATAACAACCAATTGATTTTTGGTTAATTTGACCGTCATACGATTAACAAATGGTTCTAATGGGTTTAACAAAGGTATAGTATGGTTAGAAAAAAAAATTGTGCTAAAGATGAAGAAGAAAGAATATAACAATGAGCTATTGTGATTAAGAACTTAACTCAATAGACAATATTAGAAGCTATTGGTAAGGTTGTGAGATAAATAATATAATATACACTTCTATAACATATTTTTCCTGTAAAGCTAGAACTGAAAAATTTAACTTTCATATAAACAGTGAAAAAATGTTCATGTATGACTAAATATAGTATATTAGGATATAAGGTGTCACTTTGTGGCGAGGAAAATTGCGAGGCAAAAAATACATTTTTAATGCGAATAAAACATGCTATTTTTTCTCCATCCGAAATTTGTAGTTTTTTTAATCTTCTTCCAAAAATATCTCGAGAAATTTATGAATGTGTCTACCAATATTTCATGGTTTGGTGCAAAGAAAAAACATTAAGTTGTATTCAGTAGATGTATTGATGGTGTATTTCTTAAATTTAGCAAATAAAATGAAGCTGTCAACGCTTTGGTCACAATATTCAACGTGGCCGTCAACGTTGTATATAAAGAAGGGGATGGATATGAGCAAATATCCAAAGTTATGTGCTCCTCTCAAGAGGCAGCATGAGGGATATGTCCCAAAAAAGTCGCCAGTATTTACAAAGGAGCAAGTTGAATGCTTTTTGAATAGTACACCTGATAATTTATATTTGATAATGAACGTAAACGCTTTAAAATAAAAAAATTTAAAAAGCTTCTTAATAGATCGTCATAATATTGGGGGTTGCAGGCGCATGCCTTTCTTATGAATTAATCAATTTAACAACCGATAATGTTGAAGATGTGAAATTCATCTTAATTATAAAAATTTCTAATACCAAAACCAAGAGACCATGTTCTTTTACTGTGCTGGGAGACAATTATTTAAGTTTGTATCGAAAATATGTTGCTTTACGTCCACCCGGATTGGTAGAACGTCGATTATTTCTCAGATATGTTAGTGGAGAGTGTCATCGTATGGCGGTCGATATTCATAAAATCAGTGCCGTCTGGTGGCAAAACTGGACAACCGGAAAGATTACAGTGGACACACTTTACGAACTTGTTTTGAACAACACGGAGGATGGAGATCGGGCACTGTGGCGGAAGGCTACATTGAAGACTCACTTTGGAATAAAGAAAATATTGCGAAAAGAAAACTGAAAGTTGATAGTGGTATTGATAACGTTGTCATTTCTGATGCCACTACATCTAAAATAGTATAACTGTTAATGAAAGCATGTTGGACTGCTTTAAAAATTCCTCCAAGAATGAGGGTAGTGGCAGTTTGAGCGGTATATTTAATTTTAATACGTTCAACCTGTATATTCAACATCAATGTGGTTTAACTAAAGTTATTGTAATTATTGTTTTATAAATTAAAACTTGATTAACACTTTTAATCTAAGAATTAATTAAGATACCATTTTTCTCTCAATAAGGAAAATATCAATATGACAGTCACAAAATATCATAGTTTTGTGACGGTATGTGAAAAAATAAGTTATCTTTATGATAAGAAAAGTACATAGTTTATGAGGTGTGTACCATGTTTTGTTTTTTTACAGTCAGTTCATTTAATACTTAGACTTCAATTTGGAAATTTTGTGGTGAAATTTAATCAAAGCGTTATAATATCTTGTATGATTAGCACTATATGGAAATATGGCATAATGAAGTAATTACTTACCCGATCCAGAAAAAGCTACGGACAACAAAACTGCCAACACCACACAGGCCTTCATTTCGAACTGCTTTACGGGTCTACGGAGGAATCTAATTTTCGATCCATATATACCCTTGAGGTTGAAAAAATATCGTATGATATGTATTCTTTGTAAATTAATCCTACTCGGATTACCATATCAATCTATTTATGTAGCTGTACCTTGGAGATTATAGCTCTAGATTAAACTTGATACAAATATTTCCAATAAAATTAAAATATTACTTAAAACATTTTTTTAACTGTGTATATCTTTGTGGTACATACATCCCTTTCAAAAGTTGTAAATTTTAAGAGACAACGCATAAAAACAAGCGATGGTGTGATTACGTACAATTCTATACACAAAGATCAAAGATTATATCTTTGTTTTCTATTTATAATGATATATATGATATGTTTGTTTTCGTTGTATGACTATGACATTACATTATCAAATGCATAAAAGAAACGTGTTGGATAAAGAACAAAGAATCTTTTTCACAATAGAAATTCTAGGTACAACATGTTTACAGACTTATTTGTATATTTTATCTTTAATTAACAAAATATATGAATTAATAATCGAAATGCATAAATAAACTAATTATTTCTTTTAGGTATTGTAACTAAATACTCTGTCCTACCAAAATTGACTTACCCACTCAATGTTTTAGCCATATATGACCTTTTTCTTATTGTAAAATTATTTCAGTTGATTCAAACAATTTTCCTTTCAATTAAGTCACATATACAGGAAACCAGGTACAAAAGTAACATATTTTTGTAAAGCAGGATAAACAAAAAATTAACAAAGTTATTTAAATGTACTTACTATAAGTCGTTTCCTTGGCATTTTATATATAGAAGAAAAATAATATTGAAGTAATTAAAGTTCATATTGATGTACAATTAATAAAAAAGTAGAGAGTGTACGTCGTTGCAACCTACTCAATGGTATGGGTCAAAAGTAACAGAACATGTGGACGTTTGTAACATATGAATAATAGGTAATAACTAGGTATAGAAAGTTAGTATTTAAAAGGTATTTGTTTATTGATTATACCTTTATAAAAGTAAGTTGTAGTGCAGGTACAAAAAAAAATAATGGAACAAAAATATAAAATAATAATAATTTTTTTTTGTAATAACAAATAATCCTATCCCTATCTGGCTTTGGCACGGTTGTCTGTCGCCAGACTTGTCCATATCCCATATTTGGGATGGACCAAGTTTTTCCCAATACATAGCAATCTTTCCCGCGATCTGTTGTTCGTTGTCTTTTGTTAGACATCCTAAATAAAGAGAATGAATTTGTATATTCCCACACAGTATAACAAATACTGAAGTAATTATCTGGATATCTACAGAATTATCATTTTAAATATGACAAATACGATCTTAGGTATTAAATATGAGGGGCGGTTGTAACATTTTTTACTGTTTAAGAAAGGTATTTTAAGCTAATATGGTTACAACGATTGACAGGATACTTGCTTAAAACTTTTTGTAACGATTATTTTTAATTAAAATACCATGCTTAGGTTATAGCCAATAATGGTATTAACTGAACAAGCCAATAAAATAATTCAAAATAACGTTCAGTTCTAGGTTTATGATAGATTAAAATAAAGAATCAAAACTTACTTTGCATATCATTATGCACCGTGCAGGTCTTAACTCGAACTAAACAACACTACGGATATTGTTGTTCAAATAAGCTAATGTAGATTTCACTACCGACTCTATGATGATATAATATCATAGACAAACCTCTTTAGAAAGACAATAGGCTTACTATTACAACCAACCCGTGTTACTTTCGTACCCGGTCTCCCCTACATACATTCAAAATTCCCTCCCTACAAAATAAAATCACTTTTAGAATATATTATACACTTTTTTCTACAAACCCCATTAAATGTCAACGCATTGTTTAAATTATTAAATTCATTAAATAATATTTTGAAATCCAATTCACAAAGTTTTGTGAAAAAATCACCGAGTCTTGGGATATTGAACAAACTGCTGAAAAATTTATACGAAAACTCCTACAATAACTTTAAAACCTGGGCCAAAGAAACACGTATTGATAATTTTACAGAAAAGGTATTACTGGCCTATTTCCTGATGATATCCAATACGTTGAGGCCGTCATCTTTGTGAAGTAAATATTCTATGCTCCGCACCATGATTAATCGAACGAAAATGTAGATATTAGCAAATTTATAAACCTTTTATGATCGACTCCTAGATGATGTTTGATAATTAGGCATCTTACAAAAATAATAGTGACCTAAAAACAACAACGAAAGGACCATATTCGAAACTGTGGCAAAATCAGTGTTACGAATTTAACTTCCGTCCTACCACAGCGCATATAAAGAACTCCACAATCTATTCGAGAAAATCAGACGCGGGGAGAGACGGCGGCGTTTCGGAGGCGGCAACGCGGTTTCTTAGCATTAAACACAACAATCTACATCCTCCGAGAAGTACGGCAAGTTGTAAAGTGTACGTGTTGAGCACACACATATAAATCCGGCCTTAATGGAATTTAATAGAATCGAAATAATGTCTAAACTGTTTCCCAAACTTGCGGATATTGTTTGAATTTGGTTCCCAGCCAATTGTTTGTAAGAACATGTCTAACTTAAATCACTATTCATTCGATTAATTAAGTACTACACCAGTTCCTCTGCAGCGCACTATAAAATTTAACAGTTGGGAGCCCCAATGCCGAGCGAGAGCTTAGCAAACACTCCCGGAAACTAAACCCCACAATACGCCGTACAACTGAACAAGAAAACCTCAAAAACTGTTTAGCATTTTAATACTACCTTATGAGTTTAAGATTTTCGTCAAATTTTCCTGCTAATATACCAGTCTACACTAAATTTAAACGTAAATATCCCATATGGTATACAACTGAAATTATACAGACAACGTCAAAAGTCTTGAAAAAGACAATACAAAATTGCAGGCCATGAACCTTTACTGTATTACCAATGTTTTTACAAATCTGGTCAGTTTGGCAGTATATTCAGCCAAGTGTTCCTTTGAATTTTTGTACGTTATAATGCCAAGACGTGAAATTTCTGCGTTTACCCAAGCAAGAATGACTGCTTTACATGATGCTGGACATTCTAATCATCAGATATTGAACCTGTTGGGCATTCCTAGATCATCTGTTGTACGAATATTCCACAGATATGAATAATTTGATACAGTGGAAAACAGACCACGTAGTGGATGTCCTCGAGTATCTAATGAAAGGGAGGGTCGGTATTTGGTGCAATATGCCCGTAGATGCACATCTTCAGCTTCAGCTCTCAGGGCCCACTTTTAAGGTACGTTTCGCCGTGTTATATCGACACCTACTATTGGAAGATGACTCCACAACGCAATCGATGAGAATCGACAAAGAGTCTGGAGAGAACCAGGTCGTCAACAGCGACTTCATTTTCCCCGGAAAGTTGCTCCGTATGAAGGGGGTAGCGTAATGTTTTGGGGTGGAATAATGTTCAAGCGCCGCACCCCATTAATTCGCATACCACAGAATATGACCAGTCAAATTTACATCAAATAAGTTATTACCCTCATTATCTACCCTCTACGTAATGGATTAGGTGAAAATGACGACAATGCTCGACAACATCGCGCAAGAAGGTTTGAAGAGACACTCGAAGCAGGACATATCAATAGATTAGATTGGCCAGCCAACTCTCCTGACATTAATCCTATTGACATGTGGGACTTCGTTGCTAGAGCCATTCGTAATCATATTCCTCCACCTGACTGCAGATGAGTTAGTCGTGGCGGTAGAAGAGGAATGTAACAATATTCCGCAAGAGACCGTTAACCGCTTCATTATCTCAATGAACGAACGTGTCAATATGCTAGTCGAGTATATATTTTTCGCTTTTCTATCTTTCTTAGACCTTAAGAATATTTGGTTCAAATTAATGACATTCGGATTGAATCACAATGTATACATGTGCATATTACACGTTCTGGACATAGAAATTAAACCATATAAAAGCAGTACAGCAGCTATAACAATGGATTTCTTTTGTGCATTTGACTAAGAGTTTAGCCGATTTTTTCATTTGATTAGTTAACTCAGTAACCTAAGTTTTATCACCCTACGTCAATAGAGACACCCAGAAATATTGTAAAACAAGCATTATCCTGTACTTAAATCAAGTGATCCTTCAGTATTGACTAATAATTACAGACCTATCTCAATACTGAGTAATTTTGCAAAAGTATTAGAGATATGTATCTGCAATCGTATCTATAATTCAGTGAGTCACTTGATTTATCCTTACCAACATGGCTTTGTGGAAAGCCGTTCGACTGTTACTAACTTGATTATGTTTTCTCAGTATGTAGCCCAAGTAGCAAATTGTTAGGAACAGGTTGATGTAGTCTACACGGATTTCTGCAAAGCCTTGTACCGTATAGACCACGGAATATTGCTGTCAAAATTACTTAAGTATGGTTTTAGTGACTCTCTTATAAAATTAGAAAAAAACTATCTTTTCAGCCGATCTCAGTTTGTATCTTACAACGGTTATAACTGGCATATATTCTCGTTAACTTCATGTGTTCCCTAGGGAGCCAATTTGGGGCCCTTACTATTCTTATTATTAATAAACGATATTGGTAGTATAATAGACTGCAAATTTGCTTTATTTGCAGATGACTTGAAAATATATCATCGCGTGGAATCAATGAATGATTGTGAATTTATTCAAGGTCAGCTTAATAAAATTGAGACTTGGTGTACCATTAATAAATTATACTTAGATAAATACTAGCAAATGTAAAATTATGAGTATTTCTTTGAAGAAACAATTTGTTGAATTTGAATACAGATTAAATTCGTCAATGTTATCTCGTTGTAACAGTAATAGAGATTTGGGCATTACCTTCGATAGCAAATGGTTGTTTAATGGACATATTTCCTTAATCGTATCAGCAGCGTTAAATATGTTAGGGTTCTTAATTACAAATTGTAAAAATTTTCGTAATAGACAAAGTTTTATTGTTCTCTATTATTCCTACGTTTGATCTAAAGTTGAATATGCTATGCCTATGATAGTATGGTTCCCGTTTTATAGGTATCATATTGCACTTATTGAGAGTGTACGAAGAAAGTTCTTCTTGAAAATTTTTTTATTTTAAAGAGTATGGTTTGTATCCGGAAAGAGGATTTAGTCATGATATATTATTGAACACCTTTGATGTCACATTAATAGAAGTAAGACGTGTCATTTCTAGTTGTGCATTGATTTACAAGATTTTACATAATGAACTTGACTGTTGTGATCTATTGCACGCATTAAATTTTCATGTTCCGCAATATTCTGCAAGACGGGTTGCTGATTTTATGTTACCATTGGCTAGAACCAATATAAAGCTGCGCTTTCCATTGTATGTCATGTGTAGTAATTTAAATAAAATTGGTATGTTTTGTGACATTCATCCTGTAGATGTTAAACAACTGCGTTTTTTTATTATTAAATGCCAACATCTGTTTTGATATATACATGCTTTTTGTATTTAGTATTTGGTCTCTATCTATTTGGTCTTGGAAGTGTTTCAATTTTTTTTTCTTATATTTTATAGATTTGTAGATTTGTAGAATCTCATTTCTAAATTTCGTTTTACATTTTTTTGCTACATTTAATAGTTTTGTGATTTTTAATGTAAATGCATTGGAAATTGTTTCTTCTTTTGTATTTTGTTAAAAAATTCTTGTTGTTATGTTATGTATTTGTCCTGTAACTGGATCTTATATCTGTTGGGCAATAAATGAGTATTATTATTATTTGTATTAAATTTCAATACTGCGTTAAAGCGTCTCGAACTTTCCTTCATAGGACATTTTCTTATTATCGTCATCCATCAAATCATAAGTTCGGTAAATTCGCCCTCAAACACCTTGTATAGGAAACGAAAACGAGAAGGACTTTGTGCAATCAGAGTTGGCGAGTAGAGAGAGAGAGAGAAAGAGACAGTGGGCTTACGTCTGGATCCGTTCTCCACGGATATCTGTATTTGATGTGCAAGGTGCGAACTTGTCAGTTGATTGTTCTCGTATTTATGTTGGACTAAGTGTACAGGAGGCCCTGATTGATGTTCACTTCAATTGTTTAACTTAATCCATAGCCACCTGTTATGCCGACTGTTTGCCGCCGCATACTCCGATGCACCTCAAAGGGTGAATTTGCCTGGATGATTCCGCTAATTATTTAAACAGGGATGAGGGTGATATTAAAACGGAAAAATAGGAAAGGAAAGAGATACGTTCGAACTACTGCTTATTTTTGTTTCTTTGATCCAGAGACGATTTTATATCTCAAAATACAGGTACTCTTCACAAGAATGTAAATATCATAAATGAGGATCTTATAATACTTGTCTTGTACGTTGTCAGAAGACTATTACATAACTTGAACTGCTACCAAATTCAACAGGTCAGAGCCAACTGCTTCATGGAGATGTTAAAGTAGCAGTTTTATTTGTCAATATCGCTTAATCTATAGGTTGTTAAATTTGCTTATCATTTTTTTCATACAATCACTACCGGATATACCCCCTTTTTTCGTTTAACTTTGGAAAATAATAAGAAAAGAACAATTGAATGTTGCATAACTGAAACTAGTGCCCGTAGCAACTTTCTTTTGACGAAAATCGATTTCTTGTATATTCGTATTCCTCTGTACCAAATTTCAGTACTTTCTGTTGAGAAATAACGCTAGATGGCATTTTCGAAAATCGCTATTTTCAGTTTTTTACAATATTTCAGCGGCGGCACCAGGTATCTTGAATTTGTTTGGTTTTTCTTAATGGCCACCAAAAGGTACAACTTTTTTTTCTAATATAAGCCACTCTGTATATTTTATAGTTCCCATGTCAATGGTGAACGATGAAAAACGGACCAGCCTTCATAAGTACATTTTTTTATGTTTCCAAAAGCTAAGAACATGGAAAAGATGTCTTGGTGTCATAGCTAAGTATCAAAAACAATCTATTTTCTTGTTTAGAATAGCACTATTCTATGTTTATTTTCTTCCATATTATATCATCAAAATATTCTATTTTTCGTGTTTATAATTTTGTTCTCTAAAGATTTTTTTATGGAAATCTGTATCAAAATAATATTGCTGACATCTATTTCATTCGCCTTGTGAGGACCAAAACTTTTTTGTATAAAAATATCTATCTACTTGTTTTCAATTCTTGAAAAACGTCGTGATCATAAAAATTTATGACAACGATCTGGTAGAAAAATTAAGCAATTATATAAAAATTGACAGGAATAGACCATAAACGATTTGGAAAGATCATGTCGTACAGAGTTAATTATGACTAAGTACACGTTTAACCACGTGCTCAGGGAGGCCTAAAGGTCAATAAAAAAATATTTTGAAATTTTATTCCCGGAAAATCGCATATGATGATGCATATGATACATAGTGATTTTCGTTGTGCTGTGACCTCGGTAACTGGTAGCTGCCAGAAACAGAGTTGAAATGCACATCTCTAGCATTAGCCGGGATTCTTTTGCCTGCCCTGGTTGTTCTCGGGCTAGGCTCCGAGGGACAGATCCGCTATCAGTGTCTCTGGGCCCGTCCATATATTGATATCGGTTCTTATTGTTGGTATTACAACTGCTACGGTCGGAACCGTTCCTCGGATAATGGTGGTTCTCCGAGGCGTTCTGTAGCAGCCGCTTTAACTGGTCGCATCCCATGCTTCCAAACGTTTCGCCGCTCGTCTCTGTCGGCATCTTCAGTGGCGACTCTGCAAAAGCTTCGCCATTATAAGAGGCTACATTTTGTAAATAAAATGTTTTCTTTCAAAACGTGACACGGCGGTGTCCTCTCACTACCTTTGACACCTTTGGCTTATACGTAATATACCTAATCTCGTTTCAAAAATATATTTTTTTTGTTTTATATCTAGCGTTCGACATTTTTTCACAGACCATTCCGTCGATTCTAATTTTTCTCTATTCCCTCTTAAAATATTTGTCATAGTCATGGTTAATCCTGTATACTTCACTTCCCAGTCAAGTGGGGATTTAAAAAAATATTAAATAACCAAAGCAATGAGAAAACGCTGAGCCCCTAGACTCTCGCCTGGTTGTGAGCTACCGGAAACAGTTATCTACTAAATCTAAAACTAATTAGCAGCCAAGGAACAAAACTTACGACGTACACTGGGGCGAACTGGAGTGCATGACGCGAGCAACAAACGAAACTCTCTAGTATATTATTTCCAGAATGCATCAAAGCCGTTTGGGCGAATTAATAAAGTTAAATATGAGAAAAGGAAACGGAAACGCGTCCGTATTAATCCGAGTTGTCGGGGTGGATGTAAAGCGCTGCGGATTCGTCAGATCAGTTGTCAGCCCAGGCATCCTCACTACTAAATGGGGGTTAGAGAAATTTAATTAGTAGACAATACAGCCACTTCACACCTCAACCAGTACATACTTTACGATATCTTATCGCGTTTCAGCAGAATCGGAAGTCAATGCATCGCTTCCTACATCCAGGGGCGCCTCGCATCCAGTCTCCAGATGTGTATGTTTACAAAAAATTCTAATAATACAAAAACAATTCTATTTGCATGTCAAATATCTTCATATCGGCATGATATTAAATCATGAAATTTTAGTATATTCTATCTCATCGATATACAGTAAGGAGTGGGATAGAGTGGTGCATATGTATAGAAAGCTGTTTACAGGTCTCCGTCATGTTCTTCGCCCTTCTTTCCAATCCGTTGCCACTGCCTTTCTCCATCGTTTCCTCGGTATCCCTCGTTCTTTCTTGTAGTTAGGTTTACTCCATATAGTTTTTTTAACTGTCCCATCCATTACAATTTCATCTATTTTTGGTGCCTGGTATATTGCATATATTTTCTCATTATTTCTATTTCTCCTTACATAGTCTTCCTCCGTCTTCCCCTTAGAATTCTTCTTAAGATTTTTTCCCCTCTTGACTTCTTATTTAGGATCCAGGTTTCATTGCCATCCAGCGCTGTCGGCCTCAAAATTGTTTTGTACATTCTAAGTTTTACTCCTCTGGAAAAAAATTTTTGATTTCATTAAGTGGTTGATTGCTGCCGAACTTCTGTTTGCTTTCATTATTCTCTTATTAATCCTTTTGCTCCTCATCACACTTAGCTGTGCCAGATACTAGCACAAAAAAGGATTTTCAAGATTTTCTTAAAATCCTTAGTATTGCGTACGATGCTAGTTTGATGAAGAATGAATTGCTGCATATAGTGAAGAACATTAAAGCCCGCTTTACATTAACAATTTCTTTGTCAATTAATTGATCAAGTGACTTCGTCAAGTCAATTGACAAATGTAATACTAAAATTTGGACGTCAAATAAATTGATGAAGAACTTCGTCAAGTTATTGACGACTTAAAACTTGTTCTAATTTTTCGTCAATTTTTACTTCAATTCAGGAACACCAACCTAAAATAAATGTAAATATTTAACCAGTAACCGAGCAGCAACAATAATAAATGCAATGGAAGCTTTTTCTGCCCTAAAATATAATTATTAAAATTACTTTTCATTTTTAACAGTTTTTGTTTCGTATACAAATGGAAATGATATAATATCAAAAGTTAATATTACTTTTAGGTTGGTACGGGTGACATCTGACAGCAAAATTGTTAAGAAACTTGCCAAGCCCTGAACATAATGTAAAACCAAAGTGCAACCTTGAAGAAATTGATGAATTAATTCATCAATTTCTTTGTCAATAAATTGTTAGTGTAAAGCCCGCTTAACATATTTTTCCCAACCACTTATTTAGAGCATTTATTATTGTTATAATATACAAAAAAAACGTTGATGCTCAGTGTCTGCTTCATGAAGAAACGCATTTCTTCTTTACATATCCAAATATCTTGGTGAGTTGTTTTCATTATCAATTATACTAAATATGCGCTGTATTTTAGTCTTGCATTATTTTATAGTTACTAAAAAAAGTTTTATATAAATCCTGAGTATCATTTACTGTTATGCTACATAACTCTTCTCTGCAACAAGCTTCACATATGCAAAAGTCAGTGCCACCAAATTAAAAAAATAATGTAGTTACATTTTATTTAACATTTGAAGGTGACAACTTACCTTGATCATTAAAAATATTTCATTGGGGACATTTTTCAGAATAGTGGCAATTTCCTCCTTAATCAATATTCTGGACTTCTTCGGTTCGTAATCATCATTTTTTTCTTTTTAAGAATGTTATTAATCTTGAATATTTGCTAATGTCTCTGTTATGATGCAAAAGTATCGTTGCCTTTAGCAAGGAATAATACCACGACAAAGGGGAGGGCTTACAGTTCTCACACATTTTAAATATATATATGGTAGGAGCACATTTTCAGTGTAGTGTTTCACGTTTCTAAAGGAACACTATTTAACAAAATCATGAAAGTTTTATTGTAGTATTTTGATTTTCCATGCAAAAGTCTTAATTTCGCTTCCTCCACCTTTTTATATAAATGTGATAGTATCACTATTGAAATCCATATTTTACCAGTTATATCTGAAAACATCTGTCATTTTGCTAGAGGGTTTTCGCGTACTAAAAGTAGTATACACAAAAATAGCATTTGTTGATATTATTGTTAGGCATCCGTCACAACGCCTCCAAATTACTTGATTTTAGTTATAAAGATATTTTCGAACTGCAAATAAACGATATTTTATCTATTTTACCCAAGACATACTGTTTTATCGCCGCTCCTGATCTAGCTCCCTGTCTTCCGCGTATCTCAGCATCGCTAAATAACCAAGACGGTTTGTTAATTTGTGTCTAATAACTTAGACAGGTCGGATTCTATCTCTTCGAATGTCTGATATGCAATGATTAAATTTAAAGCAATTTTACACATCCCACGAATGCTAGTCTGGAACGTATAGATACGTCATCCGGAAGATCGCAGCGGATTAAAGTTAAAAGTGGGGGAACTTCGTTGTGGGTTGTACAAAAACTACAAATAGAACATCGACACACAAAATAAATAAAGTGGCATTTTGACCCACTGAATCCGAATATGAACTCCTTTTAGCTAGCATTAGTAAGAGCAAAAAAATTCGATTTTTTTAATAGTGTTTTGAAAAGTTAGTTAGGAAACGTTCGATTTTTCCGTACGCCATAAATTCATCATAATTCTTAAACTGACTATTCATTTATTGTCAAACTTAAACTATTTCTAATCATTATTATAAATTTTGACTATAACTTTTTTACAATTGGTTATGGAAAGCTTTGCTCATGTATTTGATGAAGTAGAGGCCAAGTTTGTATTAATCTCTCTTTCACCCAATACTTTTGAGGCCACTTGAAGTTTTTTTATTGAGGGAATCCTCTATATATCCCCCACGTTCATTGCTTTCCATTCACATGCCTTTTAAAAGTAGTGATGTCTGCTCCTGCATCAGCCAGTATCGTAGCAGACGTTCTCCTGAAACAGCGGCCGGTGTAAGTAATGCCCAGCATTCAGAAATTTCAAAAAATCTGCAATTTTTTAGGGAAACCTCCTATATAATTTATACCAACTTGTCTTGTACATTTTCCATTTCTATATCCCAGGAAGAATCTTGAATGCTCAATTGGTGAAGGACGAAGAGAGGAATATTTTCGAAACATTTCGACAAGATTGACTCCTTCAACATTCCCGTTAGAAATAGTAAATTTTTTTCTTGCGTTCGTTTTTGTGTTGGGTATCTTTATCAATATATATGCTCCACTGATACCAATAATCAGTACTATCTAAAATCAGAAACAATTTCAATTATTGGAGAGAAGTGTGAAAATTACCTTCATCATCAAGTAAGTTTCATCATCTGCTTCTTTTCAAAATTTCTCAAGTTCTAAGTTTCTTAAAACACTAGGCTTCCTGGATATATGTCCTACCGACTTACGTATTCAAAATAATTGCTTTTCCAAATTTAATTGCTAATTTGGAAATGTCTTTGTCAATGTTCTCCTTCACTGACAATGTTGTCTTATTATTTATTTATTTATTTATTTATTATTAAACAACAACCCTAACAGGCATTACTGCCTAATTACAAGAGTTGGGATTACTAACAATAATAACTCAACATAGTACATTTGGCAACAAAGGCAAGGAGAAAACTGTTACATAACGAGTAAATCTAAAAGGTGAATAAAAGGGCAATAGATTCACAAGTTTCTTAGAATCTGCAAGATTATTAACTAATTATCTTATCACTGAGTAAAGACTCCACGGCGTAGAATGTTAGCATAATTTGGATTTTTGCACAACATTGGCTAGTAGAACTGCCTCAGTGATAACAGTTACTACATTTTGATGATTCCAGTCTTCAAATAAGCGATATACGCTTTTTCATATTTATTTCATATTTTGCCGACAATAACGATTGAATCGCTATTTTTGGTGATTCTTCTATATCATTTTCCATATTATCGTTGTAAGCAGAAGCAGAAGCATTTTTCATAAATCACTGACACAATAATATTAACAGAAACCTAATAAACAAGCTTGTTTCTACAACAACATTCCCTCAGGATTCTTGATTCACATTTTCGAAATTCACAATTTTCAATAAAAAATGATGACCTATTTTCAAAACACTATTAAAAAAATCATGTGAGCAAAGGGAAATGCCGTGCGCAAAAGATTCTAAGAAAATGTTTCTGATCTCAAGTATATTTCTTATTTGACTCAACTTAAAGGAGGCCACCTGAAGAAGCAATCCTAATGCAGAAATAGGTCAGATCTCATCTATTGTGGTTGAATTTTCGAGTTCCCACTGCTTCAAAAGTGAAGTTAGATATTTATAGACTGTTTTCTGCTAGATTAATTTCTTTAGATAATTATTGAATAGAGCTTTGTCTGTGGAATTGTTCATTAGCATACCTAGAGGTTTGGTATCAGAAAGCATACATATAAATTTATGGTTTGCACGTGGATACATGTTTTGGGTTTTTACCTGTTTTGTATCTCTTTTGAAGTTTTGAATAAAAAAAAATAAAAAAAATATGACTTTATTAATAGGAATTGTAGGAGATATATATTAGCTTAAAATACCTTTCTAATACAGTAAAAATGTTTACAAAAGCTAATAATAAAGAATATATGGGTAGATATTGTGGGTATAATTCAACGCTGGTTGAAGCTTTAGCCCACATAGTAGTTAGTTTCACACAATATTATTAATACCTAAAAATATATAAAAAACGATTACATAAAGGGTAAACATTATTTAAGTAGGTATTTGTCATATTTAATTTAAAATTCACTGACAGGCTTCACTTTTGACATTGCCGATATTTAATTTCAAATAATTTTAATTTATATAATAATTGTTATAGTTAGATATTTGACTCTACTTGAAGGAGGCAACCTGAAGAAGCAATCCTAAAAATGCAGAAATAGGTCAGATCTCATCTATTGTGGTTGAATTTTCGAGTTTCCACTGTTTCAAAAGTGAACTTAGATATTTATTTAGTGTTTTCATTAAACCAGGTTAGTGAATTTAGCTAGATTAATTTCTTTAGATAATTATTGAATAGAGCTTTGTCTGTGGAATTGTTCATTAGCATACCTAGATGTTTGGTATCAGAGAGCATACATATGACTTCATTGATAGGAATTGCAGTAATTTTACACTAAAAAAATATATTTTTTATGTGTCTTGATGTGCTCAATCAAAATTTGGAGTCTGTTGAGCTACATCACCACAAATTTTGCGAAAATCGCAAAAAAAATAGCAGGAAATGGCAATAAATCATAATAAGAGTAAAAAACTTTAGGAAAATGTTTTCAAGATTGGATCAACTATTCTTCTCATATATTTTGGAGACTCAAATTTGAATCGTGTATACCAAAAAATCTTGAGTAAATGTCATGGATATGAATTACAGAATAAATTCAACTGACAATAAGGCCATAAAAATATTTGTTTTTCATCTAGTTGTCCGAATAATACGTGTACACAAATTTTAATTCTGTAGCTCAAATAGTTTATGGGTCAAACAAATTCTCAAACAATAGAAAAACATAAAAAATATTTTTGATGCCTAAAAATTTTGAAAACTTTTTTTAGAACGAGCCAAAGAAACAGATTCTTTCATTTTCCGACGTATGCTTTGAAACATCTATAGACCATTTAAATCATTATTTATATCATATGCACCGAGCCAGTTTTAATAGCAATGAGTAAAATAATAAATTTATAATTTAATTATAAATCAGTATTATTATTGTGTTCTGCTTTTTCGCACATGGAAGAAATACTAAAAAATCTAACTTTTAATATTTATTGGCATGAGTTTTAATAGGACAATAATAATAATAATATCTCTACCCCTGATTCTAATCACGAGGACTAACCCAGAAGTCGAAGACTTGTACGGGAGAGGGAGCAGCATATTATTATTAAGCAGGCCGCATTTGCGCTCAGGAACGACTTACGTTGGTAGGCCCTAACCACCATTCAGTGCAGGAATGAGGGAAACCTGGAAAACCTCATTAATTAGAGAGGTAGTCAAATGTCAACCGGTATGAATCTCTCACATTGACCCAAGCCAACATTCTTCCACCCTACAATACCCGCAGAGAGGGTGCCAATCTCTCCACGAATATAACTTATATACGGTCTACCGGCTGCGGGGGTCGAACCCACAGCGATCTAGTCACCTCGATTCAAGTACTGACGCCTTAAACAGCGCGACCACTGACCGATAAAAGTCTTAAATAAAAATGTTTTTTTAATTTAATCCTCTCATAGTTACTATGTGAGAGAATTATCTAATCTACTGAATATTTAGATATTACAGAAGGTTTAAAAGCTTTAAAACAGCAGTTTGCTGAAAAGCATCGTACGATTGCTTATGTATGATAGCGAGATATTTTCTATAAATATGATTGGTTTACAAAAAGTAGTTACATCGTTATCTTATGTTAGTATACTTAAACCTCAATTGTTTATTTTTATTTAGACGTAAGAGGGATTAGAATAAGATTTACAATCTGCCAATTAACAACAGATTAAATGCAGGAGTTATCTTTGAATATTATTATTATATGTAAAACGTGTTTTATTTAAAGGGTTTAATTAAGATTTTGATTAAATGATAGATTGATTAACTTTTTAAATTTTAAATAAATATAGATTTTTATCGTTCATGGAAAATTAGAAATGAAGTACGATTTGTGATGTACAGGGATCTCTTACAAATACAATTTTGTAAAAAAGGGCAGTTAAAAAATGATTTTAAAATACTCTTCTGCACGGCACTGCAAACTGGTGCACTGTAAAACCTGATCTTACGCAAGCCAAAGCATGCAGTCGGTGACCGACACTGCGGCAAAGTGAAATAAAAAATGAACGGAGAAAAATTTAAAAATTTTCCCAAAGAATAAAATAAACAAAATTTTGTAAGGACAGCTAAGAGAACCTTTTGCAGAAGTCCAGGCAGATCATTTCGAAGGAATTCGACCCCTATCCATTTCGATTTGGTCATACGAATAATCCAATCAAAGCGATCATCGGCATTCCATGCCCAAACAGTTAAACAAAAGCGTTGTTGGAAATGATCCTGTGAAGATCTTCAAAATTCGAAACATGAGTATTATGAATCGTATACCTCCATTCCTTGTAAAAATTGTTTTATATATTACGTCAGCTGTAAATCTGAGATTTTGAGCATTTAACATCCAAAATTTATAATGCTTTAGATCAGAGCAAGCAGTGCCTTTGTGTTTTCCTAGACCTAGCGAAAGCGTTTGACACTGTCAGTCATCCACTGTTGCTGAATATATTGGAGGATAATGGTTTTAGAGGGCCAGTACATAATTTTTTAAAGAGTTATTTAAGTGATAGAAAGCAAGTAGTTCAAATTAATTCAATAATTAGTAACGAACACATTGTTGAGTATGGTGTTCCTCAGGGAACAGTGCTGGGACCTCTATTATTTATCCTATATATGAACAATTTGTTAGATCAAAATTTTAAGGCAACAATAATCAGTTTTGCTGATGATACAGCTGTTTTATATGCTGCAGACTCTTGGCATGAATTAATAACGATTGCAGAGGTCGATATGAGTGGTATAAAAAATGGTTTGAGCAAAGCCTTTTAACAAATAATTATTCTAAAACTAAATATATACCATTCAGCTGTTATGACAATTCTCTCCCTTTATTCAGTAATTTGGTTATTGAAATTGAGCAAAAGAAGGCTATCCTGGCGTTACTGTATACTGTAATCTGAGGTGGAACATACACATAAATAATGTTTGCAGCACATTAAGAAGTCTACTATATAGATTTAGAAATTTAAGCAAAGTAATGGATATAGCTACTTTGACATTTGTTTATTATTCATTGGTTGAATCTAAACTTCGTTATGGAATCATTGCATGGGGAGGTTCCGTAAGAACATACATAAATAATTTAATTAATTTATTATAGTTTTTATGAAGAAACCGAATTGTTGGATATCAGGTAGTTGTTTTTCTTTGCAGTGACGATTTTTCAATTTCAAAATAAGAGTAAACTATTAAACATTAATCATAATTATGGCCCAAGAGTGAAAACCACATCTTTTAGAATACCCTTTTCCTTTAAGTCAATCCGGCAGAGAAATTATCTGTATTTGGCTCCTAGATTTTATAATCGAACTATTCAGAAATCAGAGACACTATCAAAGTTTAAATTTATGACTAAGAAATTTATTGTTGAAACTGGGAGAAAGCGGATTCATGATATTGTGGAGATAAAATTGTGGTCCTAAGAGTCAGGGTTTACTATGCTATCCTCTTGTATTCATATTTGTGTTGTGTTACTTGTATTCTTTATTTAATTGTACGAAATGGTAATGATGTGTGTATTTTGTAAGTTTGTTTAATATGGAAGCATTCTGCTCTCAATGAATATACAGGGTAATTAATTAATAATGGGATCGAGTTTAAGGGCATGTTGCTGACCTCAAAATAGAGGGATTAAGCCTAATATGCCTTATCCGAATGTTGCTCCTTTTCGATCCACGGGATGTCAAAGCTGAAAAAATAAATAACATTTTCTTTATTATTCTTCGATCGCATCGACAGTATTTTATGAAATTTGGTATAGGGGGGTTTCTTAGTACTAGAAATTCGAATATGTCGGCGATTTTGGTGTATCTGCTAGAGGGCGCCACCAACGATGGTTTGAACCCTTTTAAATCTCTACAAATTTTTTGTGCTATACTGTATCTCATTTTGGACAGGAAAAATGTTCTTCCCTATCTTTTCTATTTAAAAAAGGTACATATTGTTGATGTCGCTAGAAGCAATGGTTTCTGAGAAAAACGCATCTAAATCACATGATTTATCTAAAAGTAAAGTCAAATTGTTACGTAAATAATGGGACATACTACAACAGCATAATACTGCGACCAAAATAAGTCGATTTACCTTAGCTAATCCTAAAAATATCAAAAAATCCACGAAAATCAATAATAACAAAGATACAGGGTGTCAAAATTGAAGAAATAAATCACATATTCTTTGGAGAGTGTGGAGCAATATATATCGTCTATGATAAGCATTTATTGAGATGGCTTAGATCCATAGATAAAGCTTACATCTGTCAACATCAACTACCGTGCGGTCGTTTTTTTAAATTAACATTTTTATTAGCAATAATACCTGATAAATAGGTAACAGTTAATCCAGTTATATGCAGTATTTTGCATTCGTTTTTCAATATTTCGTTACAAACTGGCAAAACTACATTTTCCCTAATTACAACAACTCACTATCGATAAAACTCACTTCCCGTAAGTACAGTTAGATAAAGTGCCTATGTATTATAAGAAAATCGAACGAAAGGAATGGTTAAGTATTAATAGATAATAGAAAACTTTTAATACAACCGCGGCAGTTTTGTCCCATAACCTAGAAAAGCAAACCGGCGAACTATATTGTAGGCAAGCTATCTGTACCCGACACAAATTTCTTTATTTAATAACTACAAAACGTTTCAAATTAGAAAAGGCACTAATAACTGAAGAATAACACAAAACTACAACGAAACACAGGAATTAAATTTTGACATGACAGCAAATTTGTTGCTGGTCGTCTATTCTGACTATGTAAACGTCAAACGTGCGGTAGAGAGGCCGAATAGTCGGCATTAAATAAGGGTTTAATATAATAAGGAAAAACATTTTTTTGCTTTATAAATAAATTTGGAATTTTTTTGAAGGGTGATTCCGTTAATTCTTAATTTTCTATAACCTCTCTTAAAATATTTGTACTTACTCATAAGTAACCCTGTATTTTTTTTGAATATGTGTTAATTCCACATATTTCAAAAAAAGTAATTAATTATTACGTGAAGTAAATAATTAATTATGAAAATATATAATATTTAATTTTTTCAGTGTCAGCCTAGCCGATATTTTCTCATAAATTAAAAAAATATTTATACAGGGTGTCTCATAATTAGCTGCCAACCCTAAACAGGCCCATTCTATGATTAAAATTAAGTAAAAAATTTCATATGAACATGGGTCCGGAAATGCTTCCTAAGGGCACAGGGACCCATTGAAAACAGTTTTTACTCGGTGCACTGAGCATTTCAAATAGGATGATTTCAAAAATGGTTACTCCGACTCCGACTTCAGCAAACTATACCTTTTTCAAATAAAACAGGTAGGAGAATCGATTATTTCAATACTCAGATGGATACAATAAGCTGCAAAAAAGTTACACACGCAAAATACCAAGGGACCCCCGTGCCCACCCCAATAAACCTTGTGGAAATAAATGGATCAGTCCATTAAATTGCTCATCAAATTTTAGCTATGTATACCAAATTTCATTCATTTATCACTACGCGATTGAGAGATATTGCAAAAAAATGATTTCCATTCCTCCCTCTTCAATGGGTCTCTGTGCCCTTAGGAAGTATTTCCGAGCCCATGTTCATATGAACTTTTTTACTTAGTTTTGATCATAGAATCGGCTTGTTTAGGGTTGGCAGCTAATTATGAGACACCCTGTATACACTAAAATCTGAAATTTGACAGGATTGCTTTTCCTCTTCCTTTCCCACCTTGACCTTTTTTAACATAGACGAATAAATATTGTTAATAATTTATTAATCTCTAATTATTATTTGCACAAATTTGTACCTACTAAGGAGTTGAATCGTAATAATAAAATCTCACCGCGGCACTTTCGGGGGGCGGGCAGGGGGCGGAGGACGGCGGCGGGGCGTTTAGGGGTGGCTTCGCGCACAGACACATCACATGTTAAGTCCTTAATACGTGCAGAGACAAAGTAACTCTACTGTAAAGCCAACTCGGCACTGCTTTTGACATCCCGACATCGCTAATTAAATATATTATTATAAATATGCCCTTTGTTGGGGGGCGAAAAATACAAGATTATTCGTTTATGCGCTCGCCAACATGCCATACCCAGAAATCCGTGTGTCTGTATGTGTGTGCGGCTCTTAATTGTCGTCGGTTTTATCTTTTTTTAATTACTTGCGAGCGGCTTTCTGCATTATTATAATTCCACGTAGGACGAGTTGGGCGGGGCTAAGAGAAACGCTCAAACAATGCTCCTCGAAAAATATAAAAACAGAAAATCACCGCGATATCTACATATACCATAGAAGATTTGTTTAATTAGAAACAAATATATATTTTTAAAACAGCGTTAGTAATTAGGTTACATAAAAGGGGCATTAACAAAAATATGATTCATAATATAAATTAATGCTGTTTATTGGCCAAAAGTTATTAGTATTAAATTAAATAAATAATTCGAATCGTTAATATAATGTACGTTTGTTGACAGTTTATAACTGTTCGTTGAATCAATGTATTGGCATTATTATTATTACAATTATTATTAGGTGAAGTCAGTGATCATTGAGCACGTAAATCGTGTGTTCTGAGTAGACGCAGCGAACCAAGGATAATTGCCTTCTGCATTCTGCTGGCTAAGATCTCTGCCGAATTCAGGTATGATCATTAAATCAGAAAGCAGCGTATGTCTCATTCCACTCAGGACGCTTATAATTACCACCACAATCTTAACAGAGTGGTCTGGATATAGCCTGCGGAGCTAGGAGAGAAGATCTCGATATTTCCTCCGTTTCTCCTCCTCTTTTAGGACAATGTTGTTCTCCGCGGGAAGCGAGAACTCAATCACAAACTTCGTCCTAAGCTGGTGGTCGAGGAGGACTACCTCAGGCTTATTGGCTTGAATTTGCCCGAGAGTGGGGAATGAATAGTTCCAATAAATTCGACACTTCTCATTCTCCACAACGGATTCTATATCCCCCGGAGCATAAGGCAGCACTGGCGTCTCATCTATCTCGTACGAGTGTCATAAATGATAGTACAACACCCGTAAATTTGAATCGTATCTTCGGATATACGCTGTGGCCGCATATATCGGACAGGCAGATAGGAGATGCATAAGCGTCTCCGGCGTTTGGCGACCTCGATACCCAAGACACGACTACTATAGACGAGAGTGTTAATGACACCATCTTGGCAAGCCATTCTGAATCCCTCAGTCTCAGAGTTCAGCCCCGCTGACCTCAAAAAGGCGAAGGTCAGCTTTTTTGATAAGCCAAGCTCCTCTAGATGACGGTAGAAAAGACTATGCATTGGCTAATCCTTGTGTAACTGCAGAAGATGCCGCGTTTCTGCAGCTTTAATTTGCGCTTTTAACTGAGCAGGTTCTGACTGGGTGACAGAGTCTGGATTGTCTTGCTCAGTATCGAACACGAAGTTCATCGGCTGCTATGCTCGCTGCCTTATATACGAACGCTCCTATTTCTGTTGCTTAATGGTCTTGGACGATGCAGTGAAGGGGATCCGAGCTCCTGAAGACTTTACAAACCTCCCACCACTCTGCCATGGAGACACTCTTTTACCAACAACTAGATGGATACATTTTTCATTGCAACATGCATAAAACAGACGGCGACCATTTGCTGCTGCTAGATGAAGAGCTATGTATATTTTGTAAAATTTAATATATTTTTCAGTAACCATATTTCTCCTATTTAGATCATTCTTTGTTTGCCTACGTTTCACAATTAATAACGTTCTGGAATCTTCAGTATCATCTAGTGTTACCTGGCTGATTTCACAAATTTGACAAGCTCCTGCAATCCCAACTACAACAACCTTGGCCGTTAAATGAACTTCATCAAGAGCATTATTTAAAAAATCACTAATATGTGAATCGCAAATTTCTTGGGCATGTAACCTATTCCATTTTGCTTCAAAAATGTAATTAGTTTGCAATATTTTGAATTGTATACGTTATTATTGGATTGTAAAGTACTTTTAATCATTAAGTAATTCGACCATACTGTTGATGGCTTTTTCCTGTTGCGCCAATTCTGAAAAATAAGCCAATAACACCGCCTCCGAGAAGGAATTGCATGTCTTTCATCTTCCATTCCATAATTTTTTCCCGATTTAGCTACTAATTCCAGTGGTGCAAGAGAACACTGCGAATCATTTTTGAAATTTGAATATTCAAAATAATTTGATTACTTTATAGGTTTCCTGAGCAACGCAGGTCCAATGTGTTCTTCAGCTGCTACAATACGCCGTGGATGCTTTAAAGCTCCATCTCTTCCACAATTTTGTTGCAAATTTTCCGTGTCACGCCCGCTTTACATACCGCGGCAAAAGTAGCTGCACTTGGCACATATCTATCGGAAAATCGTTCTGCTAATGCATTTTTACTTCACCATAATCTAACGATATCCATCAACTCGGAGTTGCTATACACACACGTAAGGCATTTTTGACACTAATGCAATCATTATCGCAAAAACGTCGCCCAAACAGATTGAACAAATGTCATTGCTGTAAATGATAATGTTTATAAGTGAACATGCATATGAAGGAACAGCCAGTTCAATTGTCGGTCATCTCACCTATGGCATACTGATGAGGGCTAACAAGCACGAAATCGGTCTATCACTGGTGGTGTGCTCGACAATGGTTCTTGGCTGTTCACACAGATGCTGCAGGAGTAATTCAATGCCGGTCGGGGCATTAGACCGCGGAGTAGTTGATGCCCAGGGCGAGAGGTCTGCGTTAAGTAACTACTGCAATGTAGGTCGCTTCTTGTAAGTCGAGCCGCTTTGGCCGAGCAGGCAGTAAGCAGACCACTTATATCTCACATATCTCACTAAATGTCAATGCGTTGCTGTTATATTATTTTTTACAAGATGGTTATTGTGATAGCACAAACCGACATCAAAATTGTTTAATAATTAGTACCAACACTCTATATTGCAAAAAATCTACCATTTGTATTATAAACCTGTACCAGCGCCTTAGGAGATATCTAGAATATCGTTAACACATTTTTTATAAATTTCTTATCAGTAATACATTCTTTTTTATTTAAAAATCAGTTTGCAATTTAGTGTGTCAACAACGAATTAACTATTTATAATAACCGTTCCATCATTTATTGTCAGTATAAGTAAATAACAATCAAAATAATAAAATGTTAATTCGCTGTTAATCAAATAGTCTATAATAATAATAATATAATCTACTTCTAAATGGGTACTTAATCTAATTATTTTTATATTAAAAGTATTTACTTAGAAATCCAAATATCAGAAATATTTTAAGTTTTATTCTGCTTGTTTATCTTTAGCAAATACACATTAAAACTTTGTATGCAGTTTTTCTAACTTAGAAAAAAAAATTAAAAGATCCCAGTTACTATGTTCATGCATATTGTCCTTTTTAAAAAATAGTGTTAATATTAACTCTAGAAGTTGACGCTTATATTAAATGGAAAACAAAGAAACACAGTTATCATTGTTTGACTACTGTTAAAAATTCAATGTTGATTTTCGCCTTAATTTGAAACAATTTCGTTTACATTATTACTAGCAAAATGAACGATTTTGTTGTAACAATTCACATATCAAATCAGTTACTAAGAAGTTATGAACATGGTCGAAACGAAAACTTTGTGTTTAGAACTGTGTCGCCAACTGTTAAATTCATCAGGTTTCGATGAAGAAGAATTTGAAATTAAATCATACCAAAAAGAAATTGAAAAGATATTATTAAAAGTTTCAGATGGAAATTATGACATAAATTTTAAGCTGGTATCGAAAGAAAACAACCAAGATGGTTTCGACAATAATTTATTTTATTTCAAAGATGAAAATTATGTGACTTATATAGAAAATATCACTATAAAAGGATACCACTGTCTAAAATTTAGTGAACTGCACCAAAAGCAATTGTTGTTACTTTTTAAGAATTTGGCTGTCCATCATTCCAAACATATCTCGAAAGATACTGGACAAGTAACGAATGAAAAACTAGGACCTGAAGAAAATCAAAAAGTGTTGGACAATCTTTATGTACTCACAGAATCTATGCACAAAAAGAATATAAACTTAAAAATATTGAAGCAAGGTATAGATCAATTGATCAGTAGCAAAGAAGCATTACAGCCAAAACATAATCATCTTTATGTTAATGGAAGCTCTTTCCAGAAGAAGATTTTATTTAAAGATGATGAAGATCATTATACAGAATGTGTATTGTTTAATTTACTAAAAGGAAGACCTGTATCTATAGTTTATGATATGTTATGTCTTATTTACTTAGTAACAGATCAAGAACAAAGACAAAAGTATTTTCATGAAATTACCAGTCATTATTATGAAGTACTAAAAGATAATTTAAGTGACATAGATGTATATTTGCCTTTATGGCAATACGAAAGGGAAATAAAAACTTGTATTCCTTATGTCAAATTGGAACTGGTTTGTTTTCACGTATTACAACTGTATAAAGAAATGAAAATTAACAAGACAAAAGACATCGTAGATATGTTTAATCTAAACAACGACTCTAGCAAGTCGATTTGTGAATTGATTTTAGAAATATACGAATATGTCTTGGCACCAGAAATTAACATAGAAGACTGCTTTAAAATTGTGAAAGACGCCATGGGTACCAACTACGAAAACTTAACTTACCAACTGATCAAACTAGGTGAAGTTCTGGGACTGTTAGGGACGTACTACAAATTAAAAATAACTGCTACCCAAAAAGGTAGTAACAGAGTGTTTCACCTTTTCGTAAAATCGCTACCGAAGGGTTATGAAATGATTACTACTGTGTTTTTGAAAGAAGAGTTCTTTTACACTACCTTCATGGCAGAACTTAAGAAAGTAGGGCTTGAAGATATCACCAATTTTCTACCAAGGTGTTACTTCGTGAGGCAAGGGGACATAATCGTCTTCGAAGACCTGTCATATTCAAACTACAGGGCACTAGACTGTGACGAATCATTCTCCTACGAGATGATACAACTAGTTGTGAAACAATTCGCGAAAATGCATGCCTGCTCCTTGCTGTATGAAGAAATAATGACGAAGAAATTGGGAAAGGAAATAAGATTGAACGATCACTATATAAAATATATTGAAGAATTTATGTATGTTAAAGGTAACGAATTTGCAGATATTGTCAATAATTGTGGGATAGACTCTACTGTCAATTTTATATTCGACCAGTTCCCTGATGTACCCAAAGAAATGTCTATAGAGACGTTCCGTGAAAGCACCAGGAAGCTTTTTAAAGTGATGTTTGAGAAATTCCAGATTTGTGAAAAGTATAGGAACGTAATTTGTCATGGTGACGTTTGGGGAGGTAACATACTGTTTAAGTTTGACATCAACAAACCACTACAGTGCTGTTTAGTGGACTTCCAACTTATCAGATACAACCCCCCTGCCCACGATCTGTTATCTTTCTTATATATAAACACAGACAAAGCAACAAGAACCAAGTACATGTCAAGTATAATAAACCAGTACTATGATGAATTATCTGCTATATTCAAGAGATACGATTTTGACTTGAACAAAATTTATCCTTACGATCACTACTTGGATTGCTGTAATTTCATGAAATCCCAAGCTATTTGCCTGGCTGCTCTGACGTACCCTTTGTCTTTAGATCGCCAGAAGATTCAGAATATTCCGCAGGAGAAGAAGCTAAAGTTCGCCACAGTGGACAGAAACGACTTCCTTCAAGAATTGATGAAGGACAACAGGGTTAGAGCAAGGTTTAGAGAAATAGTTGAAGATCTTTATGAATTGTGCCTTGAAAATAATTTAGAATAATTATACATTGGGAAATTTCTATTAAAATATAATGGTTTCTAGTGTTGGTTCCAAGAATATTTAAGTAATAAATATTAACACGTTAGATATAGGTACTGCATTAAAAAGTCGGAAAGTTTCTTTTTTTATGACAATGTTTTAATCAGTTTCCAAATCTAGTAAAAATAGTATAACGTCACGTGTAAACATTTATTTTTATTGACGTACAAAATGATAAGCCAACGATAAGCAAACACTCTTATCATATCTTTGATATCTTGTTTATCTGAAAACATGCAATAGTTAAGCCTACTCTAAGTAACGTAGTGTTTAAAGACTTGACAGTTATTATTTTTAATCTTTACTAAGTTATGTTTTTATTGTGATTTAATCCTATGTATGTTACAGGTTATATAGTAAAATTCGTACTGGTACCTGCATATATAAAAAAGTATAAAGAGGTATTTCATCGATAATAATAGTTAATTACTAAAAGTATCAAAACGTCAGATTAAAGTAGATATACTTAGGTATACATACTTATCTAAAAATTGTACAGTAAATTGCAAAATTAAACGTTGTTATGTTGATGAGAAATTTCTATAAACACGAGTCCGCAAATGTTTCGTTACCAAGATAAAAATAGTTTTAAGAAGGAAAATAAATCTTCTGAAGTATTGGCGTATTATATCACATATAAAGTATGGTTGATGGTTGGCAATAAATCACCAGTAATCTAGGTATTGTGGTATTAATATCAGTTCATTAGATGCCTATATGAGGCATTTTACCAGTAGAAGCAAGAAGAAAAATAATCTCATTTTACGGTTGATTTATTGTCAAGTCCGTCTTGTTACCATAGAAATCATGAAATACAGGGTGGCCAAATGAAAACAAAACAGTGATTTTAAGAAACTGCGTCAAGATGGTAGAAAAGCGCTCAGACCCGTAGATTTTAGATTAAAAGGGGACATTCTTTGCTGGTATTTTTGACCACTTTTACCCCCAAGAAAGGGTAAGCATCACTCCGAAATATTTAAATGGCATTGGAGGTTGAGTAATATTTATTTTGAGAGCCCTTACAATTCTCTTCACAACATACTTTAAATTTATTATTATTTATATTCTATAATAAGTTAAAAAATGGAATGAGTGTGAGTGCACCTTGCGCTAATGACATACAGATGGCACCAGCATCGGATTCCGTCAAAAATATCGCGAACGCTTTGAAGTAAGTTTTCAATGTTTGCTTTTCGCATATTAAACCGCGGAAATGACTCATATAGTGTTCATTTATAGGAAGTGCGACAAAAGTGCATATTGTGCAGCAGTACAATATCAAAGACGTTTTCCGAATAGACAAAATATCCTCGTACATTTGTACGAATTGTACAACGTCTACGAGATTGGTGGAGTAGGATACCGAAATAATTTGGATCATGTTGAGAGGATATTAAATTTGGTGGAGCAAGAACCCTCCATAAGCACTAATATGATTTTAAGGCGATTAGGAATATCGCAAAACAATACAAGAAATATAACCGACTTGTAGAAATAATAATAAATCATTGACAGGGAAACCAAGAGGTCCCCAGCAAGTAGAACAATTTTTACAATGACAGGCTATAATGTAAATGAGTAAGAAAACAGAAAATCATTCAACTTTCTTGAAATCTCCAAATATCAATCCTGGAAGTGTCAGTAAGGTAGGTATGGTTTTACTCTCAGTGCTACCATATCGTGTTTCTCATTAAATTTTTCTCTTTATAAATAACTTTGGAATTTATTTTGAAGGGTGATTACGTTAATTCTTAATTTTCCACTGTAGTTCTTGCATTCTCCTCTATCTCATTTTCGCAGTTCTTTCTTTTCCCAAACCCTTTCTAATAATTTGTGCAATTGGTGTAGTAGTTCATATCCTCCATAATTTAATAGGTCAGCTGTCACTTCCTGGGCTTTTATTATTCTTCCATTTGGAAATTATTTAATTAATTTCTTCTTTACTTGGCACTGGCAAAATATTGTTATAGCTTCTCTTTTCATCTCATTGATTTCATCCCCGTTTAATAACGATTCAAAATATACTTTCCACCTGTTCAGTATTTCATCTTCTCCTGCAACTATCTTTCCATTTTTATCCTCCATTCATGATCAGTTAATGAATTTTATTCATTCAAACTAAATAAATTTTGAATACAATGAAAACTCAACCAATATTCCTTAATCATTGGCATGCTGTCCTTTTGTACTCTGTATATATGTGCAAAGGGTGCCACGTAAACAGAGAAACAGAGAACAAATTCAACTTAAGAATCACAATCTGTAAGATTGAGGAGATACACAAAGCATACAATAAATTCGATTGAATGGGATCTGTCGACATAAAAACTGCACCTAATAACTACGACAATAGCAGTATGCAAATCGCCGGGGCATATCCAAAACAAATATATCGCTTCGTATCAGAAGGGGGCCCCGATTTGGATAAAAGACACGAGAAATAAAGAAAGCCATTTCGAGTATTGGATACAACCATTAAAAACAGTCTGATATGCACAATAAAATATAAAGCCACTTGGTTTATGGCCCTTTTGATATGCATGCGAAAATATTGGGAGAGATATTTCAAACTTCAGCGTATCCGCGGCACAGCGGGCGATCGGGGGTGGTTCGAACGGATCGGAAAGCGCCCCGGAACTCCGGTTTACACTTGTAAGGACGGCCACCCGTCAACTGTACATGACTTACAATACTTCATTATTTCATAGTCTTGAATATATAGGGTGTTCCTTAATGATATGCGAATATTTAAGGAGGTGATTCTACATCGAAAATTAATGATAGTTTGCTTTGTAAACTATAGTCCAAAAATGTTCCGTTACAAAAATACGAGGCGTTTAAAATGTTATGAAAAAAAGGGAATATAATTAATATTTTCGAAACCGCTTTAGATATTTTCATAAACTTTGGTATGTGTTGACTATTAATAAAGGTGCATTGTTTGCAATATAAACATAATTTCTATATTTAGCAGTGGCGTGCGCACGAGCACTGACTTTAATATTTTTAAAGAACAAAATGTTAACAGAATTGAGCAAAAGTTGCTGTTGCTTAGTTTCTCTTCATGAAATATGCAGTGATTATGCTCCAATTAGGTTAAATTATACAGGGCGTTCATTTTACTACAACCTTTTGTGAATATTTTCCTATAACCTTTTTGTATGTTTAAATTTTTGCACGCAACTATCAGAAATAGATATTCTCTATAGATATTTATTTGTGGCATAAGACTCCTTTGTTCTAGTATTTCTTCCGTCTAATTGGGTATTTTGAAAACTTAATTTTTAAATAACCCTTGACTGACCTTTTTGGTGCAAGGGTTTATTCAATTAATCTTTATTTTTTCATAAATGTGGCAAAATACCTTTTTAGACTAAAGAAAAATGTCAGATTTCTTCTAATCTGATGAATAAAGAAGCAACCAATGTATGAGAAGGCTGCGATTCAGATAAAGTTCTTCATATGTTCTCTTAGCAGACCGTCCACTAAAATATACATATACCGCTATCATATCTGTTATTTCATAATTCGAAAATTCATTGTGATGAAGCTTTTTCAGAAACAAACTTTTGCAAAATACAAACTTGTCAGCGACTTATCGAAATTGTCATGTTCCTATGGATGCGTAGTTATTTTAAAAAAATGTGGGTTATTATGTTGATTTAACCTAATAGGAACATATTCACTTCGTGAAGAGAAACTAAGCAGTATCAAATTTTGCTCAAATCGATCTGGGTTCCGAGTTAAGGAGAAAACAAGACATAACAAATGAAACTTTAACATCCTTTAACTTTTTTTTTCGACATTTTTCGTTTAAGTCAAAGTTACCTTAGTGAAAAGGTAATGGTTAACAAGATGCAAGGTACAAGTAAAAATTTTATTTTGATATATGTAAATAACTTTTTAAAAATCCAAGTATTTTCATATATATTGGCGATCGGGAGTTTCTGAGGGCAAGAAATTCTAATTTGTTTCTAATTTTAACGTCACTAGTAGAAGGCGCCACTTATGGCACACCATCATGCTTCTTTTAAATGGCAGAACTCAATTAAGTTTGCATGACATCGGATCGGCTGCAACTGGCAGAACTAAAAAGTTGGCAGTTCAAATTCCCGTTTAATACGTTAACAGCAAAATAAGCCAAAGTTCGTTTGAGTCCGTTTTTCTATGCTACCGAAAGCCCGTCGTCGAACTGCATTCGAAATTCTCGAGCAATGCGAACCGACTTCTCTCTCTTCTCCCTTATCCTATCAGTTACCATCGCCACGTTGTTTAGGAAGGTGCGGAACTGAAAAAACATTTAATGAATATCTTAAAAATGTAGCAACTTTTAAAGGCACCTCAAAAAATATACAGAAATTTTAGATTGCATACTAGAAGTTTAACATTAGAAAAAATATCACTTCCAGTACTGAAGATTAATGAGCATGCTGTTATTATGCATGTGATCCCGATGTGGCAACGCTGTTTCGCTTCAATACTTGAACGCGTCATCAGAAAATTTGCAGCGTACCAGGAACGCCGTCCTACCGATCGGTATGGGTTGATTTGCTTATATTTTGAAAGGTTGATTTATTTTCTTTTTATTTCCTGTCTGAATTATGCTGTCCGAATGCGTGGTTATGACTGAATTACACTGTATAAGGCTCTAGTCACAAATAATTAAGGAATTGAAACAAGGATTTATATTACAGTTACTATCCTGTCGAATTGACTGGTGCCCAGCCTCCAGCGATGGGTGATGCCTAGGGTTTTGTGGTTGATTTTATGATTTTTTACGATTCTGTCGCTACGTTGATGTTTATTGTCGGTTTATTTTATGTTTATTATCAGGATTGGATATTGTACGCTCTTTAAAGTTCCTTAAGGACGTAAAATAACGTCGAAACGCTGACATAAAATGTTATTTTGCTATTGCGCTTTTGAAAATAATATGCGGCGCATAATTCCGATCGTATTGACGCCAGGATATTAAATTATTACGGGTGTCGTTGGGGCTAATAAAATTTTATGTTACGACGTGTCAAGTTGTCGCAATATTTTTGATATATTCCACGTCAATCTTAATAAGTAGTTATATACATTTTGGAAGTTTAGGGAAAGTAAGCATGTCGTTTAGGGCATGTCAAAGATATATATTTTGTCAGGCACATATGAAGCTTTTTGTTTCTTTTTCTGCGTTCATGCAAAAAACAAAACTTTATTGAACTATATTTAATGGAAAAGTGGTTCTTTATTGCACTAGTGCAATCAAATTTTTATTGCATTCATCTGTTATCACTTTACCATTGAATAATGAACCCACAAACTAGAACTCTTCAATTTTTTGTACCATTTGTGAAAAGTATGTCAATAAAACGTTCTCAGACTATTGCATTACAAGAGTATACGTTACTGTTCATTTTGTCGACAATAAGCTACCCAGATTTATTATTTTAAGGTCTTTATCATACAGGGTGTTAAAAATTTAGGCATTAAGTTGTAAAGCTTAGCCCGCTCCTGGTAAACTAAAAAAAGCTAAATATGTTTCAAGGGCACTATTTTAAAAGTGTCCATCACATTAAATTTTTATTAAATTATATTAAGTACTTTAAAAGTTATTAAAAAAAACGAGGTCCAGCGGCATCCTTCAGGGGTACATATCTCCGTAGAGAGGGCATGTAGGAAAAAAGTTTATAGGAACTTGTCATCTTATTTTTCATGTTCTGTTCTGTTTTAAGTAACAATTACTCAAATATTCTCGGGGTGTGTGTATTATTGCATATAAAAATAAATATATTGAAATGAAATGTGCTAACTAATATTGAAATAATTATTGCTGATGTTGATTGTTGGTATTTGAATTAACTATATTAGACATAAGATCAAAATTGCAACATTTAGTTAGAAAATCTTGCAATTTTTGTCAAATTAGTGTACATACTACGTACTGAACAATACATATAGGTTGGTACATTCAAAAGAATACTAAAAGAGCATAGTTTGATTTAATATGCATAAATACAGTCAACGATACCAATAGAAAGAAATATCCGTATTAAAAGGTAAAATTTCTCAATTTGAAAGTCCATGTCAGATATAAAGATGGCATTACAAGGTAAAAATCAACACCCCTGAAAAGGGCATTAAAAAACATAAATTAGGGAATATTTTACCAAGAAAATTGTTACTTAATTATAAAATTATATTGAACGAATATAAATAAACATAGTGCTGTGTTTGGTGCAACAAAAAGAAATAATTTTTTTACTGTTTAAGAAAGGTATTTTAAGCTAATATGTATCAAATCTCCTACAATTCCTATCAATGAAGTCATATGCATGCTCTCTGATACCAAACATCTAGGTACCACATATTAGCTTAAAATACCTTTCTTAAACAGTAAAAAAATGTTACAAAAGCTAATAATAAGGAATATATGGGTAGATATTGTGGGTGTAATTCAACGCAGGTTGGGGCTTTTGTCCACTGAGTAGTTAGTTTCACACAATATTGTTAATACCTGAAAATATATGAAAAAACTATACATAAAAGGTACATTTTTATTTTTTATTTATTTTAGTAGGTCGTTATGATACTTGACAGTTAATCAGTTTGACGCTGTCGACATTATTTAATTTCATTTTGACATTTAATTTCAAATAATTTTAATTTATTGGTATAATAATTTTTATAGTTAGATATTTAACTCAAGTTAAAGGAGGCCACCTGATGAAGCAATCCAATTAAAATGCAGAAATAGAGCAGATCTCTTCTATTGTGGTTGAATTTCGAGTTCCCACTCCATATATAGGGTATATCAGGTTAGTAAATAGAATACATTTTTTAGATAATTATTGAATAGAGTTTTGTCTGTGGGTGTTCATTAGCATACCTAGATGTTTGGTATCAGAGAGCATGCATATGACTTCATTGATAGGAATTGTAGGAGATTTGATACATATTAGCTTAAAATACCTTTCTTAAACAGTAAAAAAATGTTACAAAAGCTAATAATCAGGAATATATGGGTAGATATTGTGGGTGTAATTCAACGCAGGTTGGGGCTTTTGTCCACTGAGTAGTTAGTTTCACACAATATTGTTAATACCTGAAAATATATGAAAAAAGAAATAACTTAAAATGTAAATACGTGCGAAGGCAACTTAACTAAAGGTGTGCGAAATCAAGGCTGTAAAAATACAGAAAACAGGAGTTGTTTACTTAGTTACGAAGAAAAGGCAAACAAGCAGGGAGTTGCAAAAAAGAGAATTTTAAAAAAGTTCATATAATACTCTAAAGTTATACTTACAAGTTTCACGAGGTGAAAAGGTATCCAGTAAATCAAAATTCAAGGTTCCAGTATAAAAATTAGAAAAAAATTGTCCAGCATTTCCAGAAAGGCCTAATTCTCAGTTTCCAGTGTCAAAATAACCTGTCAACAGGAGGTTCCAGGTAAAAATTGAGAATCCTAAGGCAGAAATTCCAGTCTTCAGAGCTTTAACGAACATCAACCTAGCTTCCAGGGAGGAAACTGAAGCAAATAAGTCAAGTCCAAGATTTCAGATTTGCCTTCAAACAAAAGTAAGGTACCAATTATGTGCACAAACTACAATAGGATCTAGCTAGTAAATGTAATTTAACAAATATCGATATTCTAACTGCAAAACTTTAAAGTATAGCAGGACTTACTTGCATACATTTTGATCCACTCAAAAGTTTAATTATTAATAAATTCAGCAAAAAGCTTAGTAAATAAATAAAACTATCTATCACAGTTGCCAATTTGCAAAACTACAGAATTCGTAAGCAAATAAATAAGATGCAATTAAAGTAGCATTTTTATATAGTGGTTATCTAACAAAAAAATAGGAAAAATTATAAATTAAATTATAAGTACAAATATGCTATATTGTTGTTTTCCTGTAAGAATTATTAAGATAATATCTGATGTACAAGTTGCAGAAAATATTCTTTAATTGCGTTTAACAACAAAGAAAGTAATACGGAATCGTATGGTTCTTCTTTTATCGTCTTTTTGTGTGCTAGAGGCACATATCCCGTTCTCCTCCTATTTGATATCGTATCGATTCTGCTAAGTGATAAATTGGAGAGAGCTTTTCAGGAAAAAACGTCTGGTTTCCTCCACAATATGTCTAATGTTGCGCTTATTCCCATAGCTAATATTTCTTGTCATTTTCGTCGGTAAATTCGCCAAATTGATTTGCTCTATCTGCGAAGTGACAGCCGACGATGTATTATATTGTTTTCTTGTTCTTTTGTTCGACAAAATTGAGCTTCTTTCTGTTTAGAGAACGCCCGATCATTAAATAAGTTGTCCGCAATTATTCTCCTCCTTTGTGTCCTTCGGTAGCAAAAAGATAAATGGAATATGTATTAAAGAATTCTGCGGCCTTCATTGTTGAACGGTGCGCGGATGAGCGATGATTGAAAGTTGCAAAACATGTCAGCTTTGTAATAATAATGTACTACACAGGGTGGTTACTAACTTATATTCATACATTTGAGAAATGGTGGAATGGTGGCTGCCCAACAAACATTTAAAGTTAAAATTACGTTAATTTGACCTCTGAAATGGTAAAAAATATGGAAGTTAATAATTGGTCGGCATGCATTTTATTCAAATAAGATAATTGGACCTAAATGAAATACAGACCAATTTTATGTTAAAATATCTAAATATAAAAGACATTATTACCAAAATATATCCTAATTATGGCCTTTACTTACTTCTGCCCGAGAGAGACAACATTATATGATTTAATACAATCTAATAGCGAACAGGGATAAGAAGAGAAGGAAAGGCTATAAGTCAGGCTACAATGCTATAAGTAAAGTAGGAGTAGGTATATGGGTATCTGGATATATTTAGATTTTAATATAATATAAACTCTATATTTTTGATTTCCATTCAACAAATTGTACAATCCAGGACCAAATTTTTATAGAAATAGCGCGTCTTGTAAATATACATTTTTATTATTAACTTTGTGGTTGAAATTTCCTACAAATTACAATATTTTATGGTAATTTATTACCAACCAAATTATTACTAGGTACTTGTATATAAAATTCCAATCTTCGATTTATTTGTGATTGAAAATTCAAATTGAAGCCAATATTGCTATGTGCGCGTATAATCTAATCAAATAAACAACAACAAAATAAATATTTCGGAACAGGACGTATTATAATAATTTTAAAAATCCCTGGATATTGAAGACAGATTTGAAGGTGAAATTAAGTAGATCATAACTTTGACTTACGCGTTATTGGAATGTTAGCATTTGAAATCACAGAAAAGGGAAACAAATTGTAATTTCGAACCATATAAATTGACATACTTTATTTTACTTGGAAGTCATTATTATTACTCTTGGATAACAAATGTTTTACTGAAATTTTGGTATTACAAAATTTTGTAACATTGAAAACTATTTTTAAGGCGGAAAATAGTAAATCTCGATCAATTTAAGTTTATTTTTCTTGTGTAGTAGTATATTATGCTTTAATGTTAGTTACGTATCTTGAATATACGTAATTTCAAGACAGTTTGAAGGAAAATATTTACCTTAATCGCTGTTTCTGCACATTGTCACCGGCCTGACACACCACGTAGGTCCTGGGTGGCCTGGAACACACGTTTATCGCTTCTGTAACAAATCTGGACTAATCCAAACCCATGGGGGCGCGTATTTGATATTGATGGTCAATATCTATGCATGATGCCATTTGAGCCATTCGGAAGGTACGGAATAACCCATTCACAGCGCCAATCGAGATCGTTATCCTTATTAAGCCGTCGATTCTCTTTGTTGCTTTTTATTTTTTATATGGGATGTCATCAGAGAGATTTCGCGGGTTGTGATACACGCGTATTATTTGGGAATGTGTTTTTAAATAATGTAATGGATAAAGTCCGCGTTTTGTTCGCAGATCTCAGATCCGGACTTGACGACAACCTTAGTATTTGAATGTACTTTATTTATATTTAAATAAATTAAATCTTATTTATGCCCGATAATCGACAGAGACACCCCATTTCGGATCGGTCAGTGGTCGCGCGGTTTAAGGCGTTAGTACTTGAATCGAGGTGACTAGACGGAGTTGGTTCGAGCCCAGCTGCCGGTAGACCGTATATAAGCTATATTCGTGGAGGGATTGGCACCCTCTCTGCGGGTATGGTAGGGTGGAATAATGTTAGCTTGGGTCAATGTGAGAGATTGATGCCGGTTGATATTTGACCACCCCCCTAATTAATGAGGTTTTCCAGGTTTTCCTCATTCCTGCACTGAATAGTGGTTAGGGCCTACCAACGTAAGTCGTGATTAGAATGAGGGGTAGAGATATTATTATTATTATTATTATTATTATTATTATTATTATTATTATTATTATTATTATTATTATTTTTATTATTATTATTATTATTATTATTATTATTATATTATTTATTTACCTGCAGGGGCTGGATTCTGGAGTTTAGTGGAACACATTCCCTCAGAAAGTGACGTAAATTTTCATGAGAAAATGCCTTCCTTCTCATTGTAGTTATTTCCCATAAAAAAAATTGGGAAATTATTTCACATGATTTTAGACTTAATTTGTTAATTAGCCAGGTTGTAACAATTGAACAATGAACAATTATATTTGCACAACTCTTGTGCCGATGGTTCGCCTTAAAAAGCCAGAAATCCTGGAAAAAATTCGGTTCTCTAGTGATTTCGGGGGTGAAGTTTTTAATTTGTTAATTAGCCCAGTTACAATAATTTAGCAATAAATGATAAAGCTAACACCAAAGTGACAAAGAGAGACCTCGAAAACCCCCGAGAGAACATTTTCCAGACATTTTCGTTGAATCGTGTGTGACATTTGCCATATGTTCAACAAAAATTGGTCATTTGTTAAATAAACAATTAAAAATTTGCGAGCCTACAGAGGTTAGATGTACCTTTTGTTATAAACAACTCCCTGAACATTTTGCAGAAAACCGCATCTCAATCGGACTTCTCCACAGAAAGATGTCCATTTTCACTATTTTCATGCTAATTAGACGCGACTAGAGTCTGTTAGACTACGCGCTAACTCTAGTAATAAGTCTCCCCTGGTAGAAACAAATACTTTCCTAATTGTTTACTTGTCCATAGAGGATAATCAATATGTATGGAATAATGTTTATTCACATTCAGTGAGTTAGTGACATAATTTATTAATCTCTACTGGCAGAGGGGAAAATTTCTTGCCGTTTTGTGTGTTATTCGTGAGCATATGCCGTCATTAAACCGAGCTTACCTAATACCGGGCGCAGATTAAGCAAAAAATACGTAATTTCGCGAAAGATTAACTACTTGAAGAGAGCCAAATTACACGTCACATAAAAATATCCCGAATTTCAGATCTGCCTGCACAATCACAGATATCAAACGCCACGTACATACGTACACACTTGACGTGACGTTCTTTAAAATATCTGCTCGCGCTACGTCACCTCATCTCGCCTCTCCGTCTCTCGCAGGCTAACGGAAGGGGAACGAGAGAGACGCGAGTAGAATTAAATTACATGCACCGAATGAAACGGCAAGGAGTTAAGCTCCTATATTTCGAACAGTCCTCAGCAGCAGGATCCCGCCGCTGCAGGACAGTGGATTAGGAACAGTGGCATCGAAATGATCCATACTTTTTATCCGTCCTCTTCTAGCGCCGATGCAGGCATCGACGGGTCCTTGTCCGGGTTTCACTCGGCCGTATGAATATGCAGATCCCGTATTAGAATGCCAAAAACCGAAGTTATATCTCAGCAGGCGCGGGCTGGTATCGCTGCGATTTTGTTCCGTGGATTGCTTTGATAGAATTCCGCTGCATCAGGGCTTATTCAAATCATTCATTATTAGTAAAAACGTAAAAGGAAATTTGTTGCTTCTATATTTTAGTTATTGTACAGGATCAGAAAACTGGCACGTGCATTCCTTGACTAATTTTTAATAAAAGTTTAAGTTTTTTTCTAAAAAAAAAACAATCGACATCGCATTCCGGAGATATACTCGCGCCAAGAATTCAAACGACTTAGGTCATGCGAACAAATGAATAATTCATTATTTTTTCATCAAAACATTTAAGAAACTGCAACTGACAGTAATAAAACTATATACTATACACTAAAAGTTTGCATTATATTGCACCAAATTGCAAAAAATGATTGTTTTTAACGCTAGCGTTAAATTACGTTGACAATAAAAACATATGTGTAACGTCAGCCGTCACGTAAGACGTCCGAATTCTTGACGCGAGTATATTGATATTAACTTTGCTTTTTCTTTTTTTCTATTATTACATTATATTTTAGAATTCTCCACTATTTTCTAATTGCATTGATATACAATATCATGTCACATTTTCTCTTTTGAGGTAGCAAAGTTACAACTCAGTTTCACGTTTTGACGTGATCACCCTGTACATTTACGGTTTGTACTTTCGTGAAATTTATTAAGTTTGTCATATTTCTCACAGTGAAATGATACAATATGAGGGAAAAGCAAGCACAAAAATAAAAGTCCTGATTTCAAATACAATGACTTTCCAGGTTGTTATGTTGAATTAAAGTACATATCCCTAGTCTTCGCTGGGATTCTTGGACCTGCCTTTGTTGTTATCGGGCTAGGCTCTATCGGTATCTCTGGGTTTTTTCCAACAGCCACAGCAGGAGGGGGGGGGGGAGTGGCAGTAGGGACCGTGGTCCCCTATGATATTTTATATTTTTGCCATTTTTAAAGATTTTCCATGTATATATGTCTAAAACGCGTCCAATGATATACAAAATTCAAAAAATTGCATCTACAGTATACCTTATGAATGGAATAAACATTATGTTGGAAAAAAGTTTCGGCCTATGAATATCTTCAGATAATAAAGTAGATGTAGAATACTTTTTATTTCGTCAAAATGAACGTAATATGACGTTGCTTCTAACTACGTACGCATCTATTGCAACTGTTTTGTTTTACGAGTAATAACCTGCTATAAGTCTAAACATGTCTAAATAAAAATAATACTTCTGGGCGTCGATTCTCGAATGCAGCGAAATAAATTCGAGTGGGAATTCATTCCACTTAGACAAATTCTGAATATATTATTATCTATGTGTATATTTATAAATCTTGAAGCTTTATATATCTAGCAAAAACCATGTGCAATAATTTTCCAATTTTTTATGGAAAATAATTGCATGAGAATGGTCAATAATACAGATTTGCATTTTCTCATCACTTTCTGAGGGAATGTATTACTAAATTTGAGAATCGAACTCCAGCAGGTAAATAAAAGGGAATGTTTCTGTCGATTGTCTGGCATATTAAATTGGTTTTGATATAAAAGAGTATATTTAAATATTAAGTTCGCCTCCAAGTCCGGACCTGAGATCTGCGGACAAAGTGCGGGTTTCTAACATAACACCAAAATTGAGTGTTGTTGAGGCAAATTTCTTAAAGAACAAAGAAATTAAAAATATTAAGCCAATTTTATCAGCACGCATTTCTGATTATCAAAATTTATTAACAAAAGAAGTTACATGGTACACGTGGGTGGATATTTTTTGCGTCGGTGTCTTATAAATCATATTCTGAATACTTTTTTTTATCAAAATGTGAGCGTAAATTTAAATTCGCGTTTTGCACGCGGCCATGGATGTCCATAAAAAGGAGTTATAGTTTATAAAATAAATATTAATATATAATATTATGACTTGAAATTATTTACAACAATTGAAGCGCTTGATCACTGTATTTTGCTCCAACGCGATATTGTAGTGATTAATCAATGGTGTTTACATAATAATCTATTTCTAAATATTAACAAATGCAATGCCGTGATATTTACTAGAAAACTAGCTCCTATTAAATTTGATTACACATTAAACAACCTGAAACTTAACTCTGTTACGCAATATAAAGATCTAGGGGTGTGTTTTTCATCTAAATTATCTTAGCATGGTATGCAAGGCTATCAAGAATTTAGGATTTATAATACGGAACAGTCATCAGTTTGAAGGGCACGGTACGCTTATAGTATTATATAATGCATTTGTAAGATCTAAGCTTGAATATGCTTCTGTTATTTGGAATCCTTGCTATGAATGTCATTTAAAAAATATTGAAAGACCCCAAAGACGTTTTGCTAAATACTTATGGTTTAGTTATGATGGGGTATATCCCCCAGTGAATAATTGTTATTCCGATTTAATATGTTTGAATTGTCATTACGTCGTAAATATTACTCCGTAGTTTTTCTGTATAAGTTATTGAATAATTTCGTTGATTGCCCGGAACTTCTTTCTTATATTAAATTATCACCACTTAATTTAGTAACGTGCTATCTGTCAAAGCAACAATGGAAACATCCGGAAATTGGCAGCAGCCAACTAGTTTTTCCTAATAATGGGTGTAGTAAAACTGCCTCTTCCCGACGTGCAATACCTTACATTTTATTTTTTAACGTCGAAACAGTTAATTTTATCAAAAAAATATAAGAGAGAGAAAAGTTTCTAAATGAATCGGCTTAACATAATTTATTTTTTCTACGTCGTTTAGGAAGTTTTTGAAAGTATAGTTAAAATAAACTGAAAGGGGTAGTTTATTTCAACCCTTTCCAATTATTTTCAAAAAGTGAAAAAATATGTCACAAGTGTCTTTTGATGATGGTAACATTTCCACAAAATTTTACCATTCCCACGCTTTTTGTTTCCGAGAAAAACAATAAAAATCCTCTTTTTTGCGCAATCTTTGCAACGCGATATCTGCCTAATGGTTGACTTGTGACCCAACGTTTATATAACAAACTACCTTTTATTTTCAACAAGGAATCAACCCCTGAAATGTTTCGCCTTTGTTTTGAAACACCCTGTATAATATTATTATAAATAGTTCTGGAAATTTTCTGAAGGACGATTCCATGAATTCTTATTTATCTATATTCTCTTAAAATGCTTGTACTTAGTCATAGTTAACCCTGTATAATTTCTATGTACAATTTCGCTTACTGATCAAGAAACAATGCAAAAATTGGCCAACGAATTAAAGACAAAAACAAAGATGGTGGATAATTTTAACGCATCGCAGTCGACTGCCCTACACTGTAACCTCAAACAAAAAATACCGACCCCCTTATAGACAACGCGAGGCCCCGCGGGCGTGCGTATAATTTCCCAAATGGAATACTTTTAATGTGTCTCAGTGTTGCTATGACGACACCTGGATAGAGACCAGCTGATTGATTTGGGGAGGATAAAGAAGAGAATAACTTTCATTAAGGTTGTTTTCTTAATGATAGTGATAAATCTACATGAGAACGACGCGGATAATTTGGTTGAGGCTCGAAATGACGGGCATCACTCCCTTGGAGACGCTCAGAGAATGATTGCTGCTTAAAAAATCTCGATAATTAAAGTAGAAACACTAGAAAGTCCTACTCTGTATTTGTCTTTGCCTCCTGTGATACTGATAAATAAGTAAAGAATACATAAGCTTCATTTTTTATACAGGATGATATAGAAATGGTGGGAATAGTGGAATTGGATACATACCGTAAACTGGGGATACTTTGACATACTTTAGGGAGTTTTTTTTTCATTGTGACTTTTTTCTTAATTATCTGAATCAACAAATTATTTTAGTTTGTAGGCTTCCGTGGCTGTCGTTAATGGTCAGGTGATTTCCGGGCTGGTTGCCACGTCGTCGGTTTAGAACACTTGACGTTTTGAGAGACATATCGCTCTCTTCTTCAGAAGTTACTCTGAAACTGGAAATCTACTGGTCGTCGCACTATTTATATCAGGGGTGGTCACTGATCCAAGATGTTCCAGTGAGGTGATTACTGATCCATGATGTTCCGGTGGGGTGGTCACTGATCCATGATGTTCCGGGGGATTGCTTTCACGGATGAGTCGTTTCCAAATACCGGGCAGATCTACGCCACCGTCCCTGTTAAAATTGTTCGGATTTTTATGAATTTCTATAGCTTCTCTGTATAGTCGGGGCCAAAATCTTCTCTCTCTTACTAGCATGGCTTCACTTAGCTCCACCGTGTGTCCCGTGTCCACTCTATGCTCTGCTACTGCCGATTTTTCCCAGTTGTTATTTTTGAGGTGACCCTTGTGTTCCTTTAATCTTGTGTTGATGTGCCTTCCTGTCTGTCCTATATAAACCTTTCCACAGGAGCAGGGGATGCTGGACACACCGGGGCCCTGGAGATGGTCGCTGTTGCAGGTCTTCGGAAAAGCTGCCGCCACCTTTTTCACAGTGCTGAATACTGTGTTGATATTTCTTTTCTTCAAAAGACGTCCGATTTTATCTGTACAGCCTTCCACGTAAGGTAGATATGTCGTCGCTAGGTACTCCTTTTTCTCCTTGGGCGTATGTCTCCTCCTGACAGCTCGTTCAATATTTCTTTTCGTGTAGCCATTTCCTCTCAGGGCCATGCGTAGGTGTTCCAGTTCCTCCTCCAAGTGTCTGGGTTCACTAATAATCCGGGCTCGATGAATCAAGGTATCTATGATTCCCTGTTTCTGAGCTGGATGGTGGTGAGACTCAGCATTTAAATATCTGTCAGTGTGAGTCCAGTTGTGAGTGAGTGTCCAGTTTCAGAGTAACTTCTGAAGAAGAGAGCGATATGTCTCTCGAAACGTCAAGTGTTCTAAACCGACGACGTGGCAACCAGCCCGGAAATCACCTGACCATCAACAAATTATTGTTTGACTGAACCAATAGATACCTTTAGAATATTGCCTCTAGGCAACAGCTTTGTAAAAGCTCTCCTTGATATAAAAAAAATATATTTTTGGGTGTCAAAGTAGCCCCATGCTCGGGGCTATTTTGACATGGCGCTGTTTTGTATTCTAGGTCAAATTATCATTCGGGGGCTAGTTTGACACCAAAAAAATAATATATTTTTTATTTTATAGTATTTTGAATGGTTAAACATTAAAAAACACATATTCTGTTCAAGCTAAACTTTATTTAGTAAAGATTATAATAATGTGAGAAAAGCGGCAGGTAACAAAATACAAAAAAAATATTATGCCATCAAAAACAAAAATAATATTCTTCGGTATAGTTTTTGTATCCACGGGCACCCAGTTTCTTTTTATAGGTTCTAACCATTTTTACACAATGTTTTCAAATATTTAGGGCACAATAACACCTCAAAACAAAGCGTAATGCTTACACACTGGCCTACCACTATTTACATTAACATAACCTCAAAATTTCGGCCTTCTCACTTCTACGAGGGACGTTGTCAAGGTAGCCCCAAAAAGTGTCAAAGTAGCCCCAGTTTACGGTAATCAATTTGAGAAATTATTTCCGTATTTTTTATTTTCCGGAATTTAAAATTTTGGGGGCTTGAAAGTCTCTCTTATGTTTGCAAGCTTTTATTTATGCTTTACTTTACCAAAACCGAAGTAAAAACTCATGGTGTAGTGATATTCAAAGTTCAAACCATCAACAAATTGATTTCAGCTTCCAAGATTCCACCCCAAAGTTTTAAAACAGAGAGGAAACCCAATTTCAATAACATGACATAAAACTCGATTTAGGGATTGATCTTTTTAACCTAATTTACACCGCTTGACACCTTGTAGATGTTAAATAAAAGTCTGCTCAAAGGAAACGTGTTCGGCGTCCTGATTGAGAGTGAGGAATCGAGAGCAATCCTGGGTATCGGGTATTTTCGGACGATAGTCAATTCAACCCAGTTACGGTGATATAATCCAAAGTACAAGTCGATTTTATAATAGATATATCAGCGATATTAATTCTAGCCGATCATAACTATTATCTCCAGCTGGAGCATACTTTTTCCAGTTTATTAGATGAAGATAAATTATTGTTAAGGTTATACAGGGTGTTCTACAATGTCTACGACAAGTTTTGGTGGATGGTCATCGGTTAATGTCAAATATTTTTTCTTATATGGACATAGGTCTTAATCGTTTTTATTTAGAAGTTACAAGCATTCAAAAAAATATAATTTCTTCTTTCTTTCAGTAAGAGTAGCCTGATAAATAAAAATGATGATGATGAGTTGCTATAACAATAATTACTATTTGTAATTAAAGTTTTATTATTATTATTAAACCTTTATAACTAAATTAATAAATCTTAAGACTATAAAAATTGTTCAGCGTTCACCCTCGACTCGAATGTAAGCCTCACATCGTCGAACTAAAGATTCCGTCACTCGAAGGATGAGAGTTGAATCATTTTTTATCTTGCTAGCTGCATCTTGAATTCTTGCAAATAACTGCTGATAAGTAGTGATTTCAACATGGTAGGCGAGCTGTTTCATATATCCCTATAAATAAAAGTCCAAAGGATTTAGATCTGGGGAACGCGGTGGCCATGCTATTGGACCTTGTTGACCTATTCCTTTATTTGGGAAATAATTATTTAACCAAGCAGTTACTGCCTCTCCCTCTATGTGGTGGTGCACAATCGTGCTGATACCACATATTTTGAACAATATTAAGCTCTACGCCATCAATGAAATCAAAAAGGTTGAAATTATGTACTATAGACTGTGTGGTCAGGTTGATGTCTATTTGAGTATCTTCGTCGGTATTCTTGGGCTGCTTCTCTGGCGATCTTATTGGAGTACCCATATACAAAGACAATAGGGAGACCGGGTACGAAAGTAACACGGGTTGGTTGTAACAGTAAGCCTATTGTCTTTCTAAAGGGGTTTGTTTATGATATTATATCATCATATAGTCGGCAGTGAAGTCTACATTAACTTATTTGAACAACAACATCCGTGGTGTGTTTTGGTTCGAGTTAAGACCTGCACGGTGCAAAATGATATGCAAAGTAAGTTTTCATTCTTTATCGTAATCTATCATAATCTTAGAACTGAACGTTATTTTGAATTATTTTATTGGCTTGTTCAGTTAATACCAGTATTGGCTATAACCTAAGCATGGTATTTTAATTAAAAATAATCGTTAAAAAAAGTTTTAAGCAAGTATCCTGTCAATCGCGTGAAAAATGCGTAATGGGACGATTGTAACAATGCCATAGGGCATATTTAATATCTATTATCGTATTTGTCATATTTAAAATGATAATTCTGTAGATATCCAGATAATTACTTCAGTATTTGTTATACTGTGTGGGAATATACAAATTAATTCTCTTTATTTAGAATTTCTAACAAAAGACAACGAGCAACAGATTGTGGAAAAGATTGTTATGGATTGGGAAAAACTTGGTCCATCCCAAATATGGAATATGGACGAGTCTGGCGACAGACAACCGTGCAAAAGCCAGATAGGGATAGGATTCTTTGTTATTACCAAAAAAAATTATTATTATTTTATATTTTTGTTTCATTATTCTATTTTTTATTTATTTATTTATTTTTTCAAATAAAAAATATATTATGTACCTGCACTACAACTTACTTTTATATAGGTATAATCAATAAACAAATACGTTGTAAATACTAACTTTCTATACCTAGTTATTAGCAATTATTCATATGTTACAAACGTCCCCATGTTCTGTTACTTTTGACCCATACCATTGGGTAGGTTGTAACGACGTACACTCTCTACTTTTTTATTAATTGTACATCAATATGAACTTTAATTACTTCAATATTATTTTTCTTCTATATATAAAATGCCAAGGAAACGACTTATAGTAAGTAAATTTATATAACTTTGTAAATTTTTGTTATCCGGCTTTACAAAAATATGTTACTTTCGTACCTGGTCTCCCCTATCTGCATACTCTTCAATTGTAAATAAATGATTTTTTATTTTGCTCTTAAAGTTTCTTCTCAAGATCTTATCGTCTTTTTCATACTAAACTTTGTACACATTTTATTTATCTTTTATTATATCCAGTAGCAATCTTGTTTTATCCTTCATTTGTTTTCAAAATATATTGGCTGAAAACAGGGGAAATTTACTGGTGCCCATCGTATCGAAAAAGCTTTACCCTGCTCTCGAAAGTTTTAGGTAAAACAAGATAAAAAGATTACGAAGAAGGGAAACAACCACTTAGTTTAAACAGTGATCGGGCGAAGTTTGGCTTTGATCTTCGATTACGCTGAATTTATAATTGAAGTGGAAAAATATTAAAACAGGCACTTAGAACATTCATATTTGATAATACACCGGGATGCTTTGTGGCGTATGATGCCCTTTAGGTAAGGTATATTGTTAGAGAAACGTTGTTAACATACCATATAGAAGAAACTGTGATGGAAAACAATTTACATACACTAATAAAAATTATAGTAAATATACACATTGTTAACAACATGTATTAGAGTATAAAATACTAAATTCATGCTGTATTACACTGGTACAAAAAATTGTAAATTAACACGTTGTTCATACATTAATGTACAAAATACCAAAATCCATACTGTATTACAAGAATCTCCATGCGAATGCCATACATTTACATCATTTATGTAAAATTACATAATTTTTTCTAAAAATACATAGCAACATTGTAAAATTACACTTCATATGTACAAAAATTCGATCTTACTATGAAAATATGCATATGCAGAAGTAGTAATTTTTCTTTGCAGTTGTAACATAATAACTGGTGTGTTATTTCACACCATTGATCAAGGCATTAAATAACCCACACAATCCACTGTGTAATATCATTAATAATTTTTATCAGTGTATGTACAAGAAACAAGGTAAATACAGTACAATTACATATTTTCTGATAAATGACATTATTTGTATTATGTAGGTATTTTCAGTAAATAATAATTGCACTTAAAATATGGTTGCACCCTAAAATAGTAAGTTTATAAAATTCTCCTTATTTATAAATTATCGTACGTAACATTCAAATATGATACTTTTTGATAGTTACGCTTCGATACACGAAAATTAACGTTTTACAAGAAAATTTACAAGAATACATTTAAAAGTGACGAGAGACGAAATTTAGGTAATGAATCAATGTAGTAAAAAAAACATTTCAAACTTTACCAGGGACGTACAAGAAAAAATTTCTGAAGGGTTTCATGATAGCAAATCCTTGAAAAAATATCACCCTGTATGACGATTTTAAAAAATGATCTTGTATAATATCCGAGACTAGTTGAGCAGTACATGTATCAAATTTGGAAGCGCTGTGTGTAATATGCACTTAATAATAAACAAGATAAATGTATTTTTTGAGACTTTAGCCCCCCGTAACTCCGCTACTGCTCGAGAAAAAGACCATGTTCATATAAAGTTTTCCTCTTAAACTTGCTTATTCTGTCTACCATTTCAATTTGTTCCAAACAAACCGGAACAGCCTGTATATATTTATTTTCTGTAAATATATTGAAGTATTTTCAAAGTTATCTAGTAGTTTTCTATTTTTCTTTTAGTTACTTTTAAATTTATTTAATTTATGTGTTAATAATAAATGTTCAAAATATATGTTTCATGCAAAAATAATACCTAAAAGCAATTGCAAGGATACAAAACTACTATTTTTGTTGGAATAATGAGTAAGCTTGTTGTTCATAATAATTTACATCCACGTTACAAGGCAACTTCCAGTACAATTAGATTGTAAAAATAAATATAAATCGTACATGAAAATTACATAGTAAAGTTAGTAAAACCCAGATAGAAAGTTACATATGAATTTTACATAGAACTATTAACAGTATTTTACACTTCAAATTGTAGTTTTACATTAAAGTTATAACATTACATTCTGGTGTGTTATTTCATACTATTGACCTACACTGAAAAAAATTTATGTAAATGTATTGTAATTTTGTCAAAAAATGGTGTATTATTAATTGCAATAACATTACTGTACAAATACAAAAATTAATTAGAAACGCATTTTTTCTGTGTTTTTACTGCTTTTTTTGTAAGTTTATTGTAAATTAACACATATTTTTTAAATTAACCTACATTTTTATAATATTGATGCAAAAATACTAAATACATGTAAATTGTTAATAAAAATTTGAAATTACAATAGAGCATGTTATTTATGTGTGGATTTACGATCATATGTTGAAATGAACCAATAGACGTTAGAGTTATTATCACGTCATGTACATCTTTTCAATAAAATTGTAAAAGTACAGGATATTTGTAAAATTACTCGTAAAATAATGAGTAATAATATATCCTTTATTTTACAAGTACAATTACAAATATTTTTTTCAGTTTAGGCAATAAATATCCAACAATTCGCTGTGTAAAATTACAGATAACTGTTTTCGGTGTGGAAAACAATAACATTTTTAATTCAAATAAGACATTTCGAAGGAATAGATATCATAACATTATATTGACAGCATTCCCTTGCAGACAGTAGAGAGTATCAAGGGTAGCTTAAAACACAGTAGGGTGAGTGCTCATCCCCTCACGTAGATTTCTGCTTTTCTATGCAAACACTGATTAAATTTTCATGCCCTTAGGTATGGGATAATCTATGCAGTCCTATCTATCGGTTCGGATCTTAATAATGCATAACTCCTAATTGAAATTTTTGTAATATCACGGAAAGATCATAAATTGTACTGAAATAAATGATGTCAAGAATATTGCACAATCTACTTCAATTAACAATTATTAAAAATAAAGATTCTTAATAAATGGTCTACTACTAAAAGAAAATAATTAACAAACAATAGAAACAAAACTGTCATAATTTAGGATTAGTTGACCTGCGCTAGTACTTGCCTTAGTGACTAATATAATACAACTTTAACCAGAAAAAATCGCAAAAATTTCAAAAAGTAATACATTTAACCCTATCAAAGAGTATAATAGAAAAAATTGTTATAAAATTAATTTTGCATAGCTTAAAGCGCAGGATTTAAGTCAGGGTTCTGTATAACCGACAACTGTTCTGTTCAGTAGAAATCTATGAGCACCAATCATATGACGTGCCTTTTGTAAATTACGACAAGTATCTCTTTAGATTTACAACATATCACGATATTTAGCGTTACTGAATATGAGTTAGCCCTCATCAGTATGCCATAGGTGAGGTGACCGACAATTGAACTGGCTGTTTCTTCATATGTAGGTTCACATATAAATCGATTGCAGGTGAGATGTAACTGGTCTGCTACTTCCTGCTCAGCCTAAGTGGCTCGACTTGCAGGAAGCGACCTACATTGTCGTAGGTACTTAACCGCAGACCTCTCGCCCTGGGCGATGCGCCATTAAATTTTTCAATGATACTGCAGGAAACAACTGGCTGTTCACACAGATACTGCAGGTGTAATTCAATGCCGGTCGGGGCATTAGCCCGCGGAGTAGTTGTCTCACAAAAACTGCTTTAATACAATTTTTAGTAAAAGATACTATAATTGCCTCTGTAGTTTTGATAATGATGACTAAAAGTGTTGTATTAACAGAATTTATATATTGTATATATTGTTATTTTGCTCTATACCCGCATTTTACATATGACAGTTATTACAAAATATAGTGAAAAGTTTTACAATTATATTAAAATTTACAACAACCCAATTATTATAATATTTGCATTTACAACAACGAACTTATATGAGTTATTACATTTATAGTTTATTCTACGACAACTGTTTCAGTGGTATTTCTTTCAGTGTAGGAGGAAAAGTTGGATAAAAACTTAAATAACTGCATTAGGACAGTTTTACCACTCATTTGAGATTATGAAAATTTTAGTTTTTTACATGTTTATTCCTAAAAAAATGTGAGATATGAAGAAGTGAGATTCATCGCGGCACGCTGTGACGCATATTCCATTTTTAAATCGTTATGATCGTAATATCGGCGGATCTCGAGTGGATTTGCGGGCAGGCCCCAACAAGGACAAATCCGCTATTACTTTTTATTGATATTGTCGTCCATTGAATCCGGGAACGGCTCGATTCGCGTGATCTTTTTAACGGCCACCATTTGCATTTTGATTGTATTTTAATACTTTTGGAATTGATTTTCTTTCCGTAACTTAATTACGGCCCTCGCGACAACTCTAATTGATTTCGCCACGAAAGGACGCGGAGCTGTCGAAATTTAATCGACGTTTTATGCGTGAAGGACCCTCATTTCAATAATTATTGTTCGCTTAATATTATAATTCCATTAAATCCGGCAACTCGGGGGACCGAAATACTTTCCATCGCCGAAAATTAGGTCATTCCGATTGATAATTGGCAACGTTTTCTTTTTTGGAAGCCGATTTGCCGGCGCTTATGTATTTTTCATTAAGGATTATTTCATATTAAGTATCTTCACTTTATGTTTACGTTCAAAATATTGTACAAATGTTTGTAAATGTTTTTTACAGAAATAATACTATTTTATGTAATTTTGTATTACATTTATATCAATAAATGTAATTATACAAATGTAATTTCTAATAAATTGAGAAATTACAGTGAATTTAATTACACGAAACAGGTGAAGTAACTCAGCATTATATTTACGACAGAATCAATAAGAATTATATGCAAATTTTTAAACAATTGAGCTCCGTAAATATATTTTTGGAAACATTGCAGAACAAATACTAATTGATGTAATTTTACGGTTGTATTGTATATTTAAATGAAATTTTTCAAATTTAATTCCTAATAAATCGAAAATTTACAATTATACATCCTTCTGTAATTTTAAAATGTAATGTTTAGTGTATGTAATTTTACATTTATATTGCAGACATAAATTTGACTATAAATAACGCAATACCAAGGAATTTGAAGTTATAGTGACATACATTTTTTTTATAAATTTAATGTAATTTTTCAGTAATTTTACAGTTAACTCTCTTTCTGTTGCTTTATTGCGAAGAAGTTAGATATTTTTTTAAATTAAAATATCGTCAGTAACCACATCTTTCTGTTTCTGTAAATTTCAACGATTGTAATTTTATAGATTGTTTGTATTGCCACTTTATAATGTAACTGTAAGTTCACATTTTATTTTAAAATCCAGATTGCTAGAAACATGTGGAGTATTTCCTACTGTGATTTCACAGTTAGTCTACCGGAAATGTGAAATTGAAGGTTGTAATTTTACAGAATATCAGTTTTAATTATTGTAATTTTTCAATTGAGTGGTCCAATTTAAAATTTTAGTTGAGAATAAATACGTTTTATTTCGATTTTCGTAAAAACATACCTAATTTGTAAAAGTAATCTGTTTCAACTGTAGTAATTTTACAGTTTTTACATACATTTCTCATGTAATATTTCATTTTTCAATATAACTGTGAATTTGCATTTGCTTTAGAATTACACAACGTATATTAACGTCACTACATTGGGAAATAAATTACACAGTTTAACACAATCCTATGTTAATGGAAGTCCACACGGGATTATATTTATGTTTACACATTTTTCTGTATGTAGCAATGTAATTTGTTGCAACCCACTGTATTAATATTACAAATGTTATGAGTAACTTTTACATATTTTAAGTGTTATATGTATTTTTAAATATGCTGTGTTTACATATTAAAGTGTTAATCCTATAGCATAATCTTCACAGAATTGAGGTATTAAAGTGAAAAAATACAATGAAAATGCATTACATTTCATGATGTTATTAATATATTATAATTCAATTTAAATGAATAACAACCAAGTTTTCTAACAAAATTTTACAAAACTGGTAATAATAGTAGTAGTAGTAAAAAGAAGGTGAAAACTTTATATAAACATAGATCGACAAATGGAGCCAAAAAGAAAGTAAAGTCGACTCTGAAAATGATTTGTATTAAATATTCTCGAAACGGTTGGAGGTAAAATTGTGACATTTTGAACATTTATATAATATTTTTTTGCAAAAAATTTAAGCATTTTATTCAGAGGTGTATAAACAAGGCCGACTTAGGACTTTTTTAGTTCTTTTGTTTTTACACTAAAATTTTTTTTTTCAGCATACAATTCAATTAATTGAAACATAATTTATTCTTGAGGAACAAATATTTCTAGTGTTAAATCACTTTTTTGTCAAAAATAAATTGACTTAATTTGTAAAAAAAAAACTTTTTTTTACGAGTATTTATTGAAATGAACTTATGAAAATTTAATTTAAAAAAATAATTTTCATATAAATATTTTTGTTTTCATTTCCCTAAACGATTTCTTCAAATTTGTATATTATCTTAACGTTTTGAAATAAAAAAATGTTTTTTATTTGTTTAAAATAAATATGCATTTCTAATCAAATAATGCTTTTATTTAATTCAAAAATACATATTTTTTATTGAGGGATGTGGAAAAGAAAAAATTGTAATATTTTATTTAGTTTTGTAAACTTTTTAAATGGAGTATTATTAGGTTATACAATCTATTAAAAAAACATAAATTAAAAAAACTCAATTTCCTAATATAACTGTATCGTCGTAAAAAGTATTTGTTTGAACGAAAAAAATCAAGTTGTTTCCTATAAACAAAAAATAATTGTCAATAGATGGCCGTTAGATGTGGCTGTGCTATATTTCGCGTATCCAGGTATGTCGCGTTTGAGAGACATAAACGTCCAGAGTTAGTCGTCAGTTAACTGACCACTCATCTGTGGCATACTGGTGAGAGCTAATAAGCTCGAAAGCGGTATATGTTGATTATTTACTATAGATTTTTCAGGTGTAATTCTATCTAGTCGGGGCATTAGCCCGCAGTTGTTTTCTGAAATTCCTGAGCAATGAGTTGCTGACCTAAATAAGCAGTTATTTAACTGGAAACAAATTCTTTGAAATATACAAATATTGTTTTATCATAGAATATAATTAAATCAACACCAGAAGTGTATCATTGAAAAGAAAATAATGTTTTTTTTAAATTAAACAAATGCTTTCTAAACACAAAATAACTATATTTTTGCTTTTTCAAAAAAATGATTTGGTATTATTTCCATGAAATATTTTTTTACATACACATTTGGTATACAATTGGACCAAAAAAATCATATTTTTGACATGAAATCGGTACTCTTGTTCGACGATATAATGCACCGCATTCTAAATTACACACTGGAAAAGCTCATTTACGAAACTTTCTTACAAAGGTAGTAAAGTAAAGTAACCTATTTTAATTTGTGTAAATTGGGAGTATTTGATTTAATCGTATATAAAGCGCATTTATTTCACTTTTATTGCTTTTTAGAACACGTAAAACGCGCGTATCGAAAAAATCGATGCAATAAATAATATCTTTCGACGCGAGGCCCACATTTAACGGCAATACGTTACATAAGTTCGGAGTTGGGGGGTAGCGGACCATTCGAAATTTCACAGAGACTTAATCGATTACGTTATAAAGTAGAGGAAAAAACAAATGGCATGTGAAACAAAGGAATAAAATAAAATTTACTGTTTCCAAATCGCCGGCTTTGAAAACCATTCGGCTCGAAGGAATTTGTTGCGGAAAATAACAGTTGGCTGCTCTTAAGCAAGAATATATTTTCATTCCTTTGTCATCGATTAGGAAAAATGGGTATTTTTAGGGAGAATCGGGACAGTCCGTCTTTCGTTTAATAATTAATCGTTACATTATTTCATAGTTAAAGGGGAAAAATGAAATAGGAAATGATAAAAAGCTATTTTGTTTTTACCACACTGTAAAAAATTTGAACTCAATATAACACAGTAATTTGTTAAGTCCGCATCAAACTGAATGAAACTTCATTATACAGGGTGTTAAAAAAAGAGTGTAAAATATTTCAGGAGGTAATAGTATGAACCAAAATAAGCAGAAAAGTCTTAATAAACATGGGTTCGCAAAGTAACGGTTGCGGAGATATGGACCATTATTCGTTTTTCAAATATTTTATTTTATTAGGAATAAACTGACAAAGGAAGCTTTTAACAAACAAAAAACAAAGTTACAGAAGATGTTCAAAGTGCCCTCCGTCCATTTCCAAGCAGGCACGACATTTTCGTCTCAACGATATTCGAACTCTTTCGAAAACACCCTCCTTGGTTTGAATTTCTTGACACTTTTGATTAATCCGTAGCTGCAGCTCTTGCAGGCTATTTACAGGAGTACCATGCACTAATATCTTCAAATATCCCCAAACAAAGAAATCCAGAAGATTCAGATCAGGCGATCTTGGAGGTGATATAACAGGTAAATTTTTCACATATAATTTTGAAATTTGGAGATTTTCGTTGTTGAAAATTCAGCTTCATCAAATATTGTCGATCTTCTTGTAATTTTACACGTCCTCTTAATTTACCATTCTGAATAACTTTTTCAAGTAACATTTTGCTGCATTTTCAGCGGAGAGGGCTTTTTACCTGAAACCAAAACAGTTTTTACTCGATGCAGTGAATATTTCAAATAGGATTATTTCAAAAACGGTTGCTCCTAACGACTTCAACAAAGCATACCTTTTTCAAATAAAAACGGTAAGAGATCGATTGCGTCAGTAATCAAATGGATATACTAAGCCGCAGTTATACCATTTAAAAGAAACATGATGTACCATAAGTGGCGCCCTCTACTAGTAATGTCAAAATTATAAACAAATTTGAATTTATCACCCCCAAAAACTCGATCTCCAAAATGTATGCAAATATTAGAATTTGTAAAAAGTTTTTTTTTACAAATATCGAAAATAAAATTTTAACTTTGACACCCTGTATCTTTTTAACATTGACTAAGGTTAGTTTGGCAACATCGCATTGTTTTATTGTCAAGGATCTAATCTTGCTCTTTGTTGCATTAATTTAGGGACACCCTATATATTACATAAAATTGTACTGTGTACGTGAGTTTAGCTTATCTGTTTTCATATTTCTTAGTAAACGAAATATATTATTGGCAAAAATCATTTGTTTGCGTAAAAATGGTAAATCTGGTAAGCCCTATGTTCAGAGATACTCTGTATAAAATCAGTTGAGGCATTTAAAACCTCGGTAAATTATTTACAAATTGTTCCCTTAAGCGTTCCTTAGGAAATTGAAGCTTAAAATGTCAGTCAGACTATCTCTAACTTTGCATGACTTTTAAAAATCGAATTTATCTCGAAAAAGAAGAGGTTTAGTAAAAATGGTCAAAAGTAATAAAATATTCTAAACAAAATTTTGCACTGTGATATTGGAAGAACTTGTCCATGGATATACGATAGAAAAAATTGGGGAGGTAAAGTACCCCCTTCCCCCAGTATCTACGTTTATTTTTAAGTATCGTATACAATAATACTTTTAAGGATTTGGTCAATCACAAAAAATATTTCTATTAAATTTGAAAATGATACGTAAAAAACTGACAAAGTTATTGTCACAGAATTTGCCCCACTCACACGCAATTGGACTACTGTGGTACCGCGAAATGCTAAGATTGCCCCGATCGTCCCTACACGATTCTGTTAGACAAACAAAATGCCGTGGATCGAGACGGGACTGGAAAAATGGGGAATCGACGAGCATTCGAGTCATTCGGGAAGATGGATCTAGAGATGCTAGAATATACCTGGAATATTCGTTGGGTCTATAAAATAAGAATAAACGGCCGAGTTAGTTAGTCTTGTATTACAGTCTTGAATTGAAGTGTTTAGTTGGAGAGATCAAAGTGATTTAGATAGCGATTAATTAAATAAGTGTTTAGTTGAGTTGTAATTAGTGTTCAGTAGTGTACTGAGTAGTTAATAAAGATAAGTGATTAATTAACTGATTGTTTTTTCTGGCAGTAAGAAAAAGTCGGACTGGGAAATCCGTGACATTATTATTATTTTTATATACAAAATTTCCTCCAACTCTGCACCTAACGCACATAATACTTCTTCACTAATTCATTTATATAATTAAGCATGTTTCCTTTTTATATGACAATCCGAATGAAAAACAAATTTCCAGTTATATTGTTCATTAAAAACATTTTTAGAGAGAATGGCGGAGGATCCGGTGAAAAGTAAAATATTTGCTTGGAGAAACCCTCGCATCCTACGATACTGATACCGCCATCTACCTTAATACGTTTCAACTTGCTCTCTCTGATGTGGTTTGTGTCTAATGCTTACGTGATACCTTTAACTATATACTGAAGGCAAATATGAAGTTAATTACTATGAGAAGTGTTTATTAATATCTTTAATTTCTATTTATAAAAAGTATAGACAAGGTTTAGATTCGAGACAACAGAAACTGGATCAAAAATGGAAAATAAAGTAAAAGAAAATAAATTTGAAGGTGACATTTTCTTCGTTACAATGGATTGTATAATATAATTGCTATAACTTCTAAGTCCACGACTAGATTTTCACATGTAATGCAGTTGTCAAATGAAACGCTGTAACTTATCCAAAAAATATTTTTTTTCTACGTTCTTACTTGGCCTGACGGCCTTGTTGGACAATTTCACGTCGCGTGCAATAAACACTTACTTTTTGCACTTGTTGCATAAATAACTATCAATGGGCTCTTACAAATACAATTTTGTAAAAAAAATCGAAAAGGGCAGTTCGAAAATGATTTAGAAATACACTCGGCACTGGAAACTGTTCCACTGTAATATCTGACATTGCAAGATAAAGCATGTAGTCTCCCATTGGCACAGCGGCAAAGTGTAATAAAAAATGAACGGACAAAAATAAATACAATTTTATAACACCTAATTTATATCAGCAAATAACTGCTTTTGCCGCTATTATTATTAATTAAAAAAAAATAATTTATGTTGTACACCAATTATTTTCAACGGTTCTGTCCACCGAGGTATGAACACATTTTTTTCCATTGATCGAATTTAAAAAGAATGATAATATCCAGCGCAGAACTTAATTTAAAACACCTTTTTTACTCTTGTTAAATTTTAAAAAGCTTTTCAATAAATAAATGCATTAATTTTAATAGTGTTTATTAGAACAAATCAAAAAGTCCTTATTCGACTTTGTATTTAACATGTGATGAAGTAATAAAAATATTTTATTTTTGCTACTGTCTGTTATTGAAAATATTACTTGTACTAGGTTTTTGTGAAAGAAACTGTAGAAGAAGTGAGGAGAATATCGTAAAAGACGTCCAAATCAGGTCAGTGGTCGCGCGGTTTAAGGCGTCAGTACTTGAATCGAGCTGACTAGATCGCTGTGTGGTTCGACCCCCGCAGCCGGTAGACCGTATATAAGCTATATTCGTGGAGAGATTGGCACCCTCTCTGCGGGTATGGTAGGGTGGAAGAATGTTGGCTTGGATCAATGTGAGAGATTGATACCGGTTGACATTTGACTACCCCCCTAATTAATGAGGCTTTCCAGGTTTCCCTCATTCCTGCACTGAATGGTGGTTAGGGCCTACCAACGTAAGTCGTTCCTGGGCGCAAATGCGGCCTGCTTAATAATAATATGCCGTCCCGTCTCTCGCACAAGTCTTCGACTTCTGGGCTAATCCTGGTGATTAGAATGAGGGGTAGAGATATTATCATATATTATTATTATTATCAAGAACTTCTGTAAATAGAATTCTTAAAAATAATTTACAGCATCCATATTACATTCAAAAAGTGTGAGAGCTATTGTCTTGGAAGATTGCGGATCTATAGCAAGTTTATCTTGTATCAGGATATTTCACAAGAAAATTCTCTTCATTGATGTAGCTTGTTTCACTCGTAGATGAGTTACATATGTTCACAATTTTCATGAATACACCAATGTAAACCACTACGCATTAACTCCTAGACATTTTCAGCGCGAGTTCAAGATGAATGGTTGACCCGATATTATTGACAGTTATTTGATTGGTCTAGTTATTTTGCCAAATCGGTTACAATTTTCGGCGTAGAGTAAATATATGTTTTGTAGTAAATCATGCCCATTTTCAACAATTTCTTTAGTTTAAATTGTATTTATTTATTATCGGTACATATCCTGGACACTCTGTATATCAAAGAAAAAAAAGTGAGAATTTAATTTTGCGCAAGCTGGAGCAAAAAAATACACACATAATAATGGAAACGACCCTAATTTTCAACTGTACCCATTTATTTTTCATAGTTCGCTATAAATACATTTGTCATATTTATCCTGAGAACACGGATCCCCGTTCTAGCAAATTTCATATTTACTAAGGTGTCGCAAATTACATTTAGGTACTCGGGTACTTCAAAACGTACATACTGATTTGCACGGACTTTATTTTTAGCCCCCCGCCCCCGCCATCATGACAAAACGTCGCCCGGATCTTGCCAGCAGGCAAAAACGTCCCGCCTAATCCAATCTTGTGATTGCCCGGGACAAGTCGGACGCGTTTGATTTACTAAACAGTTTGTATATCGTAGCGGGCCGATGACATTCGATATATATATGAAACAAGTGACAGATGCCTCGGCTGCTAGATATATTGATAGCGTTCCCCATAGACGGGATACCTGACTGGGATATCAATACCGGGAGCCACACATCGTACGTCTTGTCAAATTTAGTCGCAGATCTAATGGCCTTCTTGAAATATTATTGTCTCTGCTCCGTTTCAATTCCGATCCGAACACACGTATCCGGGCATGATTTATATTGGGGATGATTTGTCGCCGGTTGGGACATGCCAGTAAATTGTCTGGCGAATAATTAAATGTATTGAAAATAAGAGCAATAGTCACATTCGAAACTATAATTTTACTCAAATCGTACTCAATATTTATCCACGTCTAAATTGACGAAATTTCAGAGGGAGATAAAGCAAAGACTATTGTGAATCCTGCCAATCCCACTCCTCTCACCACCAATCACATGCATTAACTTAAATAATGTGATATTACCTCTTGTTTGATCGTTTGACCAACATTGTTTTTTAGTCAAATGTATTGAAAACAAGAGCAATAGTCGTCGTATTCGACGCTATAAAAATTTGAGCTAAATTTCAATCAAATTTCCAGTATGTTGATCTTCAAGCTTTTACGGAGTCTTCACTGAAGTTAGCGATAGTAAAGAGTGACAAATCGTTTGGCAACATTGGATACGAGCATAGATTTAGGAAAAGGGAGATAAAACAAAGACTATTGCGCATCCTACCAATTTTCCACTCCTCTCATCCACCAATCACATGCATTAACTTGAATAATGTGATATTACCTCTTGTTTGATCGTTTGACCAACATTGTTTTTTAGTCAAATGTATTGAAGATAAGAGCAATAGTCGTCGTATTCGACGCTATAAAAATTTGAGCTAAATTTCAATCAAATTTCCAGTATGTTGATCTTCAAGCTTTTACGGAGTCTTCACTGAAGTTGTCGATAGTGAAAAGTGACAAATCGTTTGGCATCATTGGATACAAGCATAGATTTAGGAAGAGGGATATAAACCAAAGACTATTGCACATCCTGCCAATGTCCCACTCCTCTTACCACCAATCACATGCATCAATTCGAATAATATCATAATACCGCTTGTTTGTTCGTTTGACCAACATTGTTTGTTCGTCAAATGTATTGAAAATAATAACAATAGTCGTATTCGACGCTATAAAAACGTGAGCTAAATTTCAATTAAATTTCCAATATGTTGATCTTCAAGCTTTTACGGAGTCTTCACTGAAGTTGCGACAGTGGAGAGTGACAAATCGTGTGGCACCATTGGATACGAGCATAGATTTAGGAAGAGGGAGATAAGCCAAAGACTATTGCGCATCCTGCCAATATCCCACTCCTCCCATCCACCAATCACATGCATCAATTTGAATAATGTCATATTACTGCTTGTTTGATCGTTTGACCAACATTAATTTTACGAATGTAATAAAAAATGCCGTTTTCCCACGTGTACTGTATAAAATTTTATCTTGAACTGCAAAAAATTGTATCTACAACTGCCTTAAATTGAGAACAATCCAATAACAAATCCAGTTTGTAAGTTTTGATTCAAAATCAAGAAGCAAAGGATATTGTTATGGTAACCTATCAAACTTCCTGTCAAACTTGTTATAAACAAAATTGAGTTTTCGTTTTTACACTTTCTTGTGAAAATAGTGGTGTTTATTAAAATAATGAGTGATTTAGACACAGACAACTTGCCACTTAAAATTGAAAAAGCTGTTGCAACTGCAACAGCTTCACTTTTACCAGGTAAATCGATAACTAAGTACAAACAATTTTATAAACGATTCACTGATTGGTGTGCATCTAAGAATATAAAATATAAAGCAAAAGAAAAGGTACCAATTATTAGCATTTTTTATAGAATTATCCAAGAAGTACAAATCATCTTAGTCTTTGGGCGTTCTATTCTGTGCTGCGGTCTACAATCTGCATGCGGCAAAATGTTGACATCAGTAAATTCAATTTAGTTTCTATTCCGAAAAAGCAATCAGTGGGATACAAACCAAAACACTCAAGAATTATAACGAAAGAGGATGTTTGAAAATATTTACGAGATGCCGAAGACACAGAATTCTTTGTAACAAAGGTAAGAACAAGAAAATATTTGCTATTAGAAATTACGAAGTATTTTGGAAAAAAATTAGTCTATATGTTTCAAACGTCGTCAAACTAAAACCATCTGTACAAACAAATTTTTACAAGGGCAGACGAGACCCCAACTCCGTAATGGCTTTCGGCAGCTTTCCACGCATATTTAGGATACCGAAAGCACAACACAATCTTATTGTTGACCGATAAATTCTCTGGCCATGTCGGTTCCATAATTAAAGACATACACGGGCTCTTGAGGGGGCCGCGTTAAATCTTACCCTTGTTGTTTTCACCCCTTCTAAGGCGCGGACGTACGTTTTAATGAAGGATGCTGCTAAGGTTGATCTAAGACTCACGGGATTAATATCCAGACCTTCTTTAGACTACACCGCGAAATGCGCTCAAATTTATTAATAGTGCGGCATTTTGAGAATCGGGATATCTTGGCTGGCTTCGCCCTTAAGCAGTCCTTACACGAGAGAGTTTCGCGGCGGATGGAGAGGATGATGAAAGGAGAAAAAAATGACGTGGTCGTCGGTGGATTGTAATTACAGGAAAATAAATTTAACTGGAGAAATGATTTTTTAAGGGAAGTAGCTAAGAAAAATAAATAATTTTAAAATGAAAAATAAACACAGAAATTATCTTTATTTACAACCATGATTTAATGTTGATATTTTAAAGTTACTGTAAGTGAAAGAAACATATTCTTCACTTTGACATATATCCAGATGGAAAGTGGCATTTACCAGGGTGGAAAGTGATTACTTTCCGCCCAGACAAATGCCACTTTCAACCCAGGTAAATGTCAACATTCATTGAGTAATCAAAATGTTTATTTCAAAAATTATTTATCAAAATTAATTGTAACATTTGATTGGTTATAAGCGGCAACAAAAATTGGTAATTCATGCTGAACATCCTGCGTATAAATGGAAACGTTTTTAGTACTGGAAGTTGGCATTTTGCCAGATATTTTTGTGGCAATTTTAACCTGAGAATCTGTAGACTAGTTACCACCGCTATTTACTGATAGTGTGACTGCCGTTCTTCGAAAGCAGTGTCTCACGTATGTTTCACAATGCAGATGCTTTTGAAACAATTTTTTTGAGAAACTGACATGGAATTGTGGCCAAATAGCTGGCGGGTGATGTTACTGAATCTTAATTATTGTGAAAGATGTTCATTTAGAACATCTAAACGAAGTGCAACATATGTTTTAATTAACGTTACCCATACTTCATTACTATAAATACTTTTGACTGGTAGATTTTTGATGTTAGAATTTCAATGTGAACCTTATTTTCCACGATATTATATCAGTCAATTTCAATTTATACAGTTTGTCACTTCGACACACACCTGACACACCAATTATGAGTGCAATCTTTATAGGCAGCATTGCATCAGGTGCATTCTTCAAAAACGCTGCAATGTTCTCTTTGAAGAAAGTGCTTGACTTTTTAAATGCATATCCTAGATTTTGCTGTTTTGAAAATGCCAATAACCTAAATATATCTTTGATATTTAAAGTATTACGTCACATTGAGTAAATGGACCAAAGGATTGGTGTTTTTTTGCAATTTTGCTGAAAAATGATACACAATACTTTTAGAGACAGCTTATGAAGAGTATATAAACAAAAACAGATTTAAACACATAGCAAAGCATATAGAAAGAACAAGTAAATATCATATATTAATTTACTAAATATATCGACAGGAGTCAAGCAAAAATAATAAAAGTATTAACAATTTAAGTAAATAAATTTTATAAAATGTTCAGAAATGTCAAATAAATTTCATAGCCAAAGACAAATGTCAAGCATAAAGTTGGCTTCACAAGAGATATCAAAATGTACACAAAAAGAGTAATATTTAAGAATATTTTAATATTTAGTTATAAGTAAAATTGTAAATACATAAAAAAAATTGTAGTAGGTTGAGCAGTGAAGTGAAAAACATAAAAACAGTGCATCGAAAAACTCATTAAAATCATATGTATGAGCCATAATATGTATGTAAGTTTTAAAACAAGGAATCAAGGTATCAATTGGATAGAGAATTAAAAAAAAACAAGTTTTTGTTGATTATATACGAAGAAAAGAAAGAACGTGCAGCGTCTGTTTTGAGAGAGGTTCCAGAAAATTAATAAAATTATCAAGAAAAGTTACAGTAAAAGTTTAAAATTAATACTAACGTTATAAGAAAATTGTTGATCAGCATTAGAAACAGAGATCCAGGTCCAATCTAGGAATTAGACAGTACCATACAGTGGGTAAAGCATTTATCAACATCTGCAGCCCCATATCACAAGTTCTGAGGGATTTATAAAAGATATCCAGTAGAAGTCCTATAAAGATCATTAATAAAGGTATTCTATGTGCACATAAATATAATAAATGAAAATAAATGCTAGCTATCCATAAAATTCAACAAAAAGCCAGTCACACACTCAAAAATTTAGTAAATCAATAAGTTGCTTACCATATCATTAATAATATTCACATTTCCATTTACTATATAAAGATTTGTTATTTATGGATCATTTGTCAGAATAAGGATCATTTTCCAATATAATATATCACCACCAGTGAACATCAGTAAAGAATCTTTATATATAATTGTAAGTTCTCAAGATAGGCAACCCTTTATACCTATAAATTAAATATAGATAAAATTTAAATTATTCTTGAATAAGTATTAGACAACAATCTCTTGTGAAATAAACATTGTCAATTGTGGAATGATATTTATTTGAAAAAAAAGGTACAGTGTGTTATTATAATAAGATCTGACTTGACGAGCGAACCGACTACCAGAGACCATGTTCTACAAGCAGCCAGGGTAATTGAATAAGTTAAAAAAAAAAGATAATATACAGGTTTGTAACCCAAAAAATACAATTTACAAATTTTTTACAAATTAAATATCAATATAAATTGGCGCCCAACAAGTTAAATAAATCACTATAATATATACGAGACAGTTTTGCAATTTTTTTATGACGAACACACTGCATTCATCGTATAAATATTTTAGGCTGATCCCGACCAACTACTATTAACCAAAAATGACGATTTGTCAAGATAAACCTATAATGTATATCCGGATCTGACAAATTGTAGAAAACAATACGATATCCAATGTTTACGGAAACATCACATATCAGGGGGTGGGACGATATAGGCGTACGGATAACGTGTCGAAAAATATTATTACGGCGGATGCCATTAATAACGCTGACAATGCTTTCCATCATTGGATCTAAGTGACATCTATCACCGCGGGGATGCCCAGACGGAAGCGGTGCTTTTTGTGCGGGGAAGTATATGTGCGCTATATAGATGTAATCAGCAGTTGCAGTTCGATAAGTCGATCGTTTCAAATACAGGGTGTTTGGTGTATTGTTTGCCAATTAAATTAGCTGAAGGGAGTAGCTATTTGTATTCTTTTCAGCCCCAACAACTCACTCTTGGTCCCATGGATATTTTTATTTCAATTTTATCATTGTTGTTTTGAAATATCCCAAAATTCCGTATTTAAAATTAAATTTAAAATGAAGTTAGTGGTATAGCTTTCACATTTAATTTAATTTTTTATGTTTACTCTTGTATCTATCAAATTCAAAATTATTTTATTACGATACACATTTTTAAAATATATTCACACAATAAAATCCAACAGATTTAAGTCAGGAGATCGTGGCGGCCATCTCAACCAGCAAAACAGCTTTATAATTTTCAGGTTATAGGACAATTATTACTTTTATTACTGTATTATTATTGTATATTTTTAGGTATTGGGTAAAACTAACTACTCTGTGGACTAAAGCTCCAACCATCAGTGTTGAATTACACCCACAATATCTACCCATATATTCTTTATTATTAGCTTTTGTAACATTTTTTACTGTATTAGAAAGGTATTTTAAGCTAATATAAATCAAATCTCCTACAATTTACTATCAATGAAGTCCTATGTATGCTCTCTGATACCAAACATGTAGGTATGCTAATGAACAATTCCACGGACAAATCTCTATTCAATAGTTATCTAAAAAAAATTAATCTAGCCAAATTTACTAACCTGATTTAATGAAAACACTCTATAAATATCTTCACTTTTGAAAATGTGGGAACTCGAAAATTCAACCACAATAGATGAGATCTGACCTATTTCTGAAGAAGCAATCATAAAAATGCAGACACTTGTTGTACAATATTTGCTTCAACGATGGTGTATGTTTTTTTTTTAATGGAAATGTCAACAGGCATAACTGTATTGGTCCGACACGAATCCGCATTTGTTTAGAGAAACCCATACCCAATATCCACAGAGACTTAATGTTTGGGCAGGTATTCTAGGAGACCATATCGTTGGCCCGTTTTTTATTGGCGGTAATTTGATCTACGGATAACAGAACTACTGGAAAATTACGAAAGTTTAAATAAGAGTAGTTTTTATAAATTTTACCCCTAAATCTAGAGAAATAATTGAATCATTCCTTGTTAAAGTAAATGGCAAATCAATTAAACAGGTAAACAGTATAAAGTATCTGGGAGTATACCTTGATATTGATCTTAGATGGTCTACGCACATTTATGGCATTTGCAAATAGCTAATATCTAAGTGTTACTGTCTGTACAGATTAAGGAGTATAAGTAGTAAAGATATATTATTATCATTTTACTATGCACAAATATACTCAAGAATTCAATATTGTATCGAGTTTTGGGGTGCATCTCAAATGTTAAACTTTAACTGAAAGAAATTCGTATATGGGCATTCATCTCTATAATAGTCTGCCACTACAGATCAAACAGATATCAAATTTTAATTCCTATAAGAGGAAAGTAAACGATTTTCTAATTCAGCACTGCTTTTACAGTAAAATGTACTTGTATTATAACATTGTTGTTTGTATTTGTACTCTGTATCACGTCTTTCTGACTTATCCTATACTAGTCTATGGTTGAAAAATTGTTAACAAAGCTCTCAAAAATTGCTGCCCTCTCTCATCTAACCGCTTCTAGGTCTAGATCAAACAAAAAACGTTGTAAACGCCGTCTAAATCTTAAAACTCGAAGAGGTTTCTTGGAAACTCCTATTAATCCGCAATAATTTCCGCATAATAGGAAAACCTCGAAAACAAAGTAGACCTGATGGTTTTTTACGAGCGTGTAAAACACAACAATCGCAGTAAACCGTGAACGTCTTGGCGACGAACAATGCCGACCGGGCCATAATTTATAATCCATTGTTAAGAACGGCGATGAAGGCGTGAACAGTCTTACCAACTTTAGTGACTGGAGATTAACAGCGTGTAATCTTCGGCCAACTTTACATACATAAATATCCCTATATATCTCTCGACGAGCCAACAAGAAACCCATATCTTTGATATTGTCGGTTTAATCACCGAGATACACCGGACTTCGGCTTTATTTCTCGCCCCCTCCGCCGCGCTACCTACCCTTCTTGCAGTCTTAGGCGCGCCTTATTATACCCCGTTTTATTAAGGATGTCTTATAAACTTTGGGACAATTGATACGGCTTTGTGGCAAGGTGGATTTTCCACGTAGGGACAATGTTATAAAATGTGGTCTAGATGCCTATGACTTTAAACATGTCAGCAAACATTTTTTACTGCATTGTCAAGGCATCTAATTTAATACAAATCAACTTTTCTACAATTCTATAGACAAAATTGAATTCAATAAATATCTTAATTAAAAATTAATCTAGCAGTGGCTAACAAAAAAAGATATACCTCGCATTTTTAGATCATAGTGTAGATACTGTGTAGGTATATACTCTGCTAATTCCACGATGATGGAAGCGGGTTTTGTGTAAGCATAATCGGATAATTTGCGAGTGGATTCATTTAATTCTATGCTTATGAACTTCATTGGTGCAAATTCTCACTTCAGTAGTGCACAAATACGGAGAGTCAAAGCGAACAGGTGTTTGTGTCCGTTTTTAACATTACCACAATTATTAATAGTGATGTGGTGAACTTACGATATTGTTAAACGTAACTTATTTCTTTTTTTTACTGTTTAAGAAAGGTATTTTAAGCTAATATGTATCAAATCTCCTACAATTCCTACCAATAAATTAAAATTATTTGAAATTAAATAATGTCGACAGCGTCAAACTCTATTCAATAATTATCTAACAAATGTATTCTATTTACTAACCTGAAGTACTCTATAATTATATGGAGTGGGAACTCGAAATTCAACCACAATAGATGAGATCTGATCTATTTCTGCATTTTTTGGATTGCTTTATCAGGTGGCCTCCTTTAACTTGAGTCAAATATCTAACTATAAAAATTATTATACCAATAAATTAAAATTATTTGAAATTAAATAATGCCGACAGCGTCAAACTTATTAACTGTCAAGTATCATAACGACCTACTAAAATTAAATTATTGGTATAATAATTTTTATAGTTAGATATTTGACTCAAGTTAAAGGAGGCCACCTGATGAAGCAATCCAAAAAATGCAGAAATAGATCAGATCTCATCTATTGTGGTTGAATTTCGAGTTCCCACTCCATATAATTATAGAGTATATCAGGTTAGTAAATAGAATACATTTTTTAGATAATTATTGAATAGAGTTTTGTCTGTGGGTGTTCATTAGCATACCTAGATGTTTGGTATCAGAGAGCATGCATATGACTTCATTGGTAGGAATTGTAGGAGATTTGATACATATTAGCTTAAAATACCTTTCTTAAACAGTAAAAAAATGTTACAAAAGCTAATAATAAGGAATATATGGGTAGATATTGTGGGTGTGATTCAACGCAGGTTGGGGCTTTTGTCCACTGAGTAGTTAGTTTCACACAATATTGTTAATACCTGAAAATATATGAAGTAACTTATTTCTTGTTTACAATATAGAGGATTTTACTTGGGGTATTTATAAAATTATACTATTTGATTTCACATGAACCTACTTGCTTTAAATTGAATAACAATAAATCAAATTAAGCGTATTTAACATTTATTTTTTTTTAATTAAATTATTAAGTTTTTATTGCTATTTACTACGAATTTTATTTTCCCATAAACATTTTTAAAAACTCCTTATTACGTTTTCAGAATTAACCAGGTAAAAATAAAGCTTTGAATACAGTAAATGAATAAAAAATTAAGTTTACTTTGCTGTTGACTTTCTAAACGCTCTGCATACATTCTGGGAACATATAGAAATATTTAATTGGTTCTTTACTTTACATTTTAATTTTTTCGATTAACTTAAACCTACCCACTTATGTATTTCCAATTAAGCTTACATTAAAATGGTCTTCACAAACACAATGTTGCAATGCAGCAGAGCTTAACGTTTTCCTTTCGTCGCGCTTCATCGTCCTACACCACAATTTTTTGGTACGGTGAAATATTTTTTATTAGTCGTTGTAATGAGATGCATTTTCTGTTCTTTTTTACGAGTCTCTGTTGCAAACTTATTCCACACCAATGTCTATTTAACACAATGACACTTAATAACTGCATTGTCCGAAAATGGAAATCGTATACAGATATAAAGCACAATGTTAGGTGTTAGGTGCGAACGTCGTGTGACGTCACAGGTCTTCGCTGTGGCGGCCACCGTTTTTCTGGGAGCGTGGCCAAACATAAATTTAAAATACCGTTTTAAGAATTATTTTTCCACGAAATTGTCTAAGATAAGAGCCCTCTTAAGTCCATTTCGATTAAATTAATACATTCTTTTTCTGCACGTGTTTGGAAAACTCATGCAGTTTCTCCTATATATGAATTTTAATGTGAGGTTGTATTTCAAATAAATTTATAATTTGCTCGCAAAACTGTAATCTATCTGTGTTCCTGTAGTTCTCCCGTACATTTGTTTCAGTTTTAATTATGACAATATTTAATAATGTTTTTCAAGTTCCTTTATTGACAATCCGATAGTTTTTTTTTAAGATTGTACTATCTTCCTTCTGAATATTTCTTCCATCATTCATATTAATTTTTTTGTATTAAACATTGGTTCATATCGACTCAGCATGTAAAAAATTAAATATGGCTAATAAACATTACATTAGTAAACCTGTATAAAAGGCGTGAAAGACTTGGCAAATCGTATTAATATCTCATTAATTATATCAGCAAGTAACATCATCTTCGAAGGGAAATATTTGAACAGAAGGGAATATCCGAAGGGTTAATTTTTACACAAACACATTAGGCAAAAAATAAACAGGAGACAAAATGCGTTGTACATACTTGTAATATCCATAGCCGCCTATATATAAAAGTTAATTTGAGAGCATTATGGGAATCGATTAAATATCATTAGGGCATTAGCGAGTTTTACCCCCTCGGTGTACTTTTATGGCTTATTATTAATATTCTGACTAACTACCCTTTAATATGGACACTCCCTGAAAATTAACCTGAAAAATCGTGTGCGTTTACCCACCGGTAGAACTAATAAGAGACAGAGCGTTTTTCAGGAAATTAGCGACAGGTGATAATAGCTATTATACAGGACTGTTAAGGTTGTTAAAAAATACTCTCACTTGCCTGCTTCGATCACATGAATTGAACGTGGGCAATTGCAGTACTTATCATTATAAAATGGAAAATTACAGTCTGTGACTATTGTCAATTTTCAATTTGGTAATGACTGTATTGATATAACGATAAACAAACATTAATAATTATTTATTCTATAAGTGTTTCGAGTAGATTCTTAAGTGGATAAAAGAAAATTAAAACACGAATCCAATACAATGTTTTATCCATAATCACATCATAATCATATGATTATTTGTGGTGTCAGAATTATTGGAATTTAATAAAAAATATACACACGACTTGATATTTCAATTTTCTATTTATTGTCAGCGAAATCCAGAAAACATTACGGAAACGTGTTCACCGATTTGAATGAATGAAGGAAAAAACAGAGAGTAGTGACAATAGATGAAGAAGTCATGCTATTGTATTTTTTAAATTTGAAGAAAAAATACGCAATTTCATCTTTATGGTCGAAATACTAGATGTTGAAGGCTACTATAAAGGTCTACAAAAATATAGGCACAGGAAAATATAACAAGCTTACTGCTTATTTGAAGAGTGAATCGAGAGGATACAAAGCAAATAAAGCTGCAGTATTGGAAAGAACACATATTGGAGAATTTTTACTGGAGCTTCTGATAAAGAATATTTAATGATTGAGGTAATCTCTCTTTACTCTTTACATGTTGTTAAGTATATAGTGAACTTTGAAATATTTTAGGTTGCACTAACTGTGAAATAGTTTCCGGTGCCTGTTGATGCTGTCAATTGACATTACTGACGTACAACACGTTGGTAGTTACCTACTTGTTTCAATACCTGACACCAAATATGCAGCAAATATATTTCTTGGCACCCAATTCTCTTAACTCAAGATAGATTATTTTTAAGATACGTCAATCAAAAATGTGTTTCTCAGCCTGTTGAAATCAACACATTGGCGAAGGTGCCCTTAATAGTTGCTTCATTCCTGGATATCGCAAATGCAGAAGCATATACTGACCATTGCATGAGGCGCACTTCAACATCTTTATTGACCAATAATGGTGCTGATCTTACAATCATTAAACGGCATGGTTAATGGAAGAGGTTCTCTGAAGCAGAAAGTTGTGTTTAGGAGTGTGCAGATTCTTCACAAACGGATGTTATGCGTTCCGAAAATGATGGCAACAATTCTACAAGGGTTGATATTACAAAAAGGAAGTTAAATGTGATACAACAAAAAACGAAATGTTTATTACTATAAATGTAATTGTTTATGTTATTAAGTAAATATATTAAATTTGATTTATTATAGCTTTATTAGGTACTTTTTTATTATCCTACTATTGACTACTTTATTCTACTAGTTTGTTTGTTTGTTTGGTTATTCACACATCACAACAGGGCTAAAAGACCTACACGAGCATTCACATTATTACAAAAAGAAAATAATAGATAAAACATTATAGGAACAAAAAAGTAATGTAAAAAACAGAAATACAAATATAGATAAATAAGCATAACATGTTAAACAGGTAGTACATGTTTCAAGTGTTTTTTAAATTAGGCCAAAGTTACATTGAAGAGATCAATGTCAATACAATATATGTTGCACTTAACAAACTTTCTACAAAGTAGAGAATTCTGGCAGTAGCTTGTCCGTTTAAACGGTATATAAAAAAGTTCACGATTTTGAAGATTTCTGCAAGGTTCGTTAATATACTCGTATATCTATACAGGGTGTTTCATTAAGTTCTCCCGGCACTAATACAGGATGTTCCTTGAGTTATTTCTAGAAAAAAAGTTCATATACACATGTGTCCGATTTGCTTTACTTATTGAGCTACACGAATTTGAAAATAAAATAATGGAAATTAATTTTCATTTTTATTTTTAGAACATCGGTAATAGTGACATACATTCTTAATTTAAAAGGTTTTCGAAAATTTCACATTTTACTTCAATACATTTGTCAGCACGCCTGTGAATTGCTCGCATTGCAATTCTAATATTCGCGTGCTTTTCTCTTATTTGCGTTGCAGCATTAACAATTCTTTGGATTAGAGCTTCGCGTGCTTCCCCTTTCTCTTGATAAACCAAATTCTTCATCCAACCCCACATGTTGTAATGGAACGGATTGAGGTCTGGAGACCTAGCTGGCCAAATGTGTGGCCCACCTCGACCGATCCAGCGACCAGGGTAATGCTCATTTAGATGAGCAGTGACAATTCGGGAAATATGAGGTGGAGCTCCATCATGTTGCAAGTACATTCTTAATAGTCTTGCCAGAGGTACATCTTCAAGCAATCGCGGGATTTCTTTCTCTAAAAATTTTACCTTGCAAATGTCGTCAGAGCACACTTGACCAATGCGTAGCGCGCCGAGACGTAACGCAACAAATTTGATTATTACTTTTTACATTTAAATTTCAAATTCATGTAACTCACAAAGTAAAGCAAATCGGACACATGCGTATATAAACTTTTATTCTAGAAATAACCCAAAGCACATCCTGTATTCGTGCCGGGAGAACTTCATGAAACACCCTGTATATATAAAGTTCTCGTGTCACAGTGTTAGTCACCATACTCCTCGGAAACGGCTTGACCGATTTTTATGAAATTTCATGTGTATATTCGGTAGGTCTGAGAATCGGTCGTAATCTATTTTTCATGTCCCTAAGTGATAACGGTGGTCCACTCCAAACATTTTATTTTTTTGTTTTTTGGACAAAATTTTAAAATTTTTATTTTTTTATGATGTGGCATTAAAATATACATACAACCCTTAATTTTCACCCTTCATAGACCCCTATTTTTTAATAGCTATTTTAGTAAATTAATTATTTTTAACCCTGGTCGATAACTGATCGATTATCACTAGATCAGTTATCCCGCCAGGCGTCTACCGGTGTCACTTCTCACCACAAACCTTAAAAAAAATATAGACAGCGTCGGTTCATGACGGTCACGTGACAGGTGCCGCGTTTTCTAGGGACCTAAGATCCAGAAAATTGATATTTTATTTGCTTTATGTTGGCGGTTGTGCAAATATAATAGCTGCATTGCAAAATGAAATTAACTAACTTGCTATCATTTTAAATGTCATTAAAGAATGTGATATGAATGTGACCAATCACAGTAAACAAATAAGATTTACGCTACAATACAACCAACGTAAATTGGCATAAAAACCAAGTTTTAGTGATTCTGGATCTTTTAGGGCATCTTGAAGAACACTTTACTATATTATTATTCATTAGCTTAAGTAACAGAACTAATCCACTAAATATTCTACGGCTTTCCAAAGAAATCAATTTAAAATGTTGGCGGGCTTGACAATAATCGTTTTCAATAAAATAATATGTTTTGAAAGATAGATATATTATGAATTTATTTTGTATCCATTCTATACTTTATAAATATTATATTGAGAGGACCAAACAGGAGACGCGTAATTGAACCTACTTAATACACAGAAAGTATAAACGGACACAATTGAATTAATATTTTTAAATGGTTTACATTGTCTTTTAAGGTAACCTAACATTTTAGAAGCATTATTAGCTAAAGTATATGAGTATTAAACAACAATTTTAAATCCAGAATTACCCCTGAATCCTTAATATGTGACACTCTATTTGGATTTAGTGGATAAAGTACCACTTTAGACGGTTCATATGTCCCATCTACTATGGGCTTTCCGTATTTAAAAGTATGCCTTGTATGCATCAATGACAAAATGTATAGTAAACAAAACTACTGAAATTTAAAACCATTTCAACGAAACCTGCATTTAAATTAAAAACGTGGATGTAATAATCGCAACTTGCTTGCATGTTTCTGTGCTAAAATGCTTCAGTAAATAATGAAAATTCCCTTTCAACCAATTTAATTGCGCGAGCCGCAGAGTGATATCCAGTTGTTATTAATTTTAGATTAATGGTGTATTTTCGGTGATGACGCGAATCTATTTCCATTTATATGGGCCCAAATAAAAAGCCATTAAGGCTATCAAGGTGCGGTGCGAGATTAATTGTCTATGACACACGGTTTCGTTTCAACATTTGTCAGGTAGTGTAAATCGAACTCGTTTCATGACCCAGCGGTTGTTTTCCTTTTGATGCCCTGAGCATCGAGAACTCCATATAAATTATTTTAAAATAACCTGCGATACGATTGATGACCATCCGAACTGAGTTTTGCTATTGCTGCAGAATTAATTGTTGGATATCCAAATTGATTGAATGATTGAAAAAGATATTATGTGGGTTAACATCGTATAATGTACAGGGTGATCGATTTAATGAAAAAATGAGTCTCTTGTAAATGGCTGAAGCCAAGTGAACGTTGCCAAATAAAGTTGGCTTGGCCTTACTTACACTTGAAATTAAGGGAAATAACGAAACCATAAGGAAACAACGCTGGACATCATTGGCATAATTTTTAAGACTAGTATTACTTTCGAAATTTTTAGGCAACTACGGAAAATATAAATAGTATCAAATTGATTAATAACACAGGCACACAAAAAAAATGTTTGGCTCCTGAAACCGATCCCGGGGTCGGTATAGCCCAGACGTTCCATATTTGCGCGCTACGGTCAAAGAAATGACCAAAATATGGCCATTACCTGGAAATAACACTGTTCACAAATTTTTATGGAACTGCAACCCTGCTAATGACGTTGACGTAGGGAGTATTGTTGCTTCTTTCTTTCTTTTTTAAATTTTTTTTAATTTTATTTTTTTTTTAATTTTCTTTATTTTTTTAAATTTTTTTATGTCTATTCACTGTGCAATGCTACATGAAGACAATCCTTTTAAATCAATTCGATCCTGAATACGGGAAAATCATATGATTTTTTCTGACAATTTGAAATTTCTTAGGACCAATTTTCTACCAATTCGTGGCCCTCAAGTGACAATTGGGATGTGCGAGGTCCTATCCAACAACTGATTCATGTTTGGACCGTTCAATGGCACGAGATAAAGCTTTGCGCTTATTTCCAGGTAATGGCCAAATTTTGGTCATTTTTTTACCGTAGGGCGCAAATATGGAACGTTTATTTCGGTTAACTTTCAAGATATTTAAAAATCAGTAGAAGAATGTATACATTAGCGTGAATAATAACAACATTGTGGTCTACAATAACGTTATTTAAACATAAGTCGTATTAACTATGTATTAGGAATGTATCTACACCTTTTATATATAAACGTATCTAAAGTTATTTGAAACGTATTTACACATGTTTAAACATATTTAGCTGTATCTAAACGTATTTAATTATATATAAATGCCTTGAAACTAATTTAAACGGATTAAGACACGTTTCATAGTATTTAAATGAATGGAGTACTTGAACGTTATTTGAAATGTATTCACACGTATTCAAAATATATTTAGTTGTATTTAAACGTGTTAGTAATGTATTTAATTACACTTATTTAATTGTAGTTAACTGTATTTAAATATATATTTAATATATTAAAAGACAATGTATTTAAATAAATTTAATGGTATCTAATTAATTAATAACTTTTTTCAAACCTTTTTACACACATTTAAACGTATTGAGTTGTATTAAAACGTTTCTATATGTATCCGAACATTTAAACGCTTTAAAATGTATTCGTCCGTATTTAATTGTATTTTAAACAATTTTACATATATTGTATTGTATTTGAACGTATATAAATTCAATGAAATATATCTGAACTTTGATCTTATTTAACAAAATTTAAATATATTTGAATGGTATTTGAAGCGGATTAGAGTATCTCTAAACGTATATTAAAACGTATTTGATACGCATTTACATATAATTAAACGTATTTCAATAGATTTAAACAAAACCATAACATAAACTAATCGTAATAAACATATTTAATCATATTAAAACTTATTTTAAACATATGTCCCTCATTCCTGCACTGAATGGTGGTTAGGGCCTACCAACGTAAGTCGTTCCTGGGCGCAAATGCAGCCTGCTTAATAATAATATGCCGCCGGCTCTCCCGCACAAGTCTTCGACTTCTGGGCTAATCCTCGGGATTAGAATGAGGGGTAAAGATATTATTATGATTATATTTGATGTACTTAAATGTATTTAAACGTTTTCAAACGCACATTATTTATACTTCGTTCAAGATGAAATATACTATACATTTGATAAGTATTTGATAAGTTTATTCACCATTTCTCGAAAAAAAAAACAATCAATCAATGATAATACAATTGAAAAACGTATGTGTGCCTGCTTGAATATCCTGGATTACTTGATATATTTTATTCATTAGTTCATGTATTTTATTAAAAACAAAATACAACAGAAATACATTTTGAAATCACTAAAAACTTTACAAACTACTCAAATCAGTCCGGTGCAGCGCATTTCGAACGCCGTCGCTCTACGACATAATAATAATAAAGGCAAAGCCCTCTAGAACTATAGAGGAAATCCAGCAATCTATCCACCTAACTAATGCAGATAAATAATAAGACGGAGAGGACGAAATTTGCATCCCGCTGAGCTTTAGTACATTTATTTACATCGAAATTCCGAATTTAAGTAAACGAAATGTGGAAAATTGGCCTTATACATTTTATTACAGCCGGGGCCCTATCTGTACTGACACCTCTGCTTATATACATTCAAACATTTCATCACGGAAAAAGAACGCTTCCCTTCCGCGGCGAGTCTCGCCCTTATCCTCCTCGAGGAAGGAAGGACGCAAGGAAGAGACGGAAAAGAGGCCGATTCTAAGTCAAATACACCCGGAACGTAATAAAATAATTACACCAAATCATTAGGATGCAAATTTTCTTTAACTTCTATATCCAGTGTTTGCAAAACAGGGTTTCTTAGAATAATATTCCGGATTAATTCGGGATATCTACAAGTAGATCAGTTAGTAATGTTTCTTATCCCTTTCGCTCGGCTTTCCCTAAGGAACCCTTTACTTTCGACACACGAAATATTACGTTTGTATTGCCGGTCTGGTTTTGTATTGGCTGAGATAGCGGCCTGAGGATTGGATAGGAGCAGTTCTTACGTATTTTAATTCGCCCTAAATTCGGCCGACAACCGTGGTGCTCTTAATGCTAATGAAAAACAGACGCAGATATCGCGGAGGCGCTGATCCTTCGATATTTTTCGAGAAACGGTGAACAAACTCGCAAAGTGTATAGTACGTTTCGCCTTGAAGACCGTCAAATGGAATTAGAAGAACTGGGTATAAATAATTTGGGACAATGAGGTTGTAACTTAAATACGTTTAAATGCTTACGTTTAAATACATTTAAGTACATTACTCACATTTAAAATAAGTTTTAATATGTTTAAGTCTCTTGGCTATGATAAGTTAATGTAATGTTTATCTTTAACTATTTTTAATTACGTTTAAAAAACAATTAAATGCGTGGAAATACATTTAAATACGTACATATACGTTTCAAATAGTTCAATTATATTTAAATTTAAATAAAACCAAATAACTTTTTACTTTTTAATGCGTTTAGATACGTTTAAATACAATTAAGTAAATGCGTTTCAAATACATTTAAATACTATTTAGATATATGTAACACGTTTTAAATAACGTTCAAATATAATTAAATTTGGTTAAATACGATCAAATGTGTTTTTGTAAGTTTATATATATTTTAATGTATTTATAAACTATTAAATAATACGTTTTAAATTCGTTTCAATAAAAAAAAAAAGTTTAAAAAAATAAAATATAAAGATATTGTATTACTTGAAGATGTGTCTAAACACAATTAAATACGTATTAAATACGTTTAAATAATATGATAAATACGTTTCAAATATCGTTCAAATACCTACCATTAAAGTCGTTTAAATACGATTAACTGTGTTATAATGCGTTTGCTATGTTTGAACACATTTAAATAAAATTAGAACCATATAAGTATGTATGAATACGTCTTAAAGAACATGCGAATACATTCAAAATCGTTTAAATGCAATAATGTTGATATTCTCTAAATAGTTTAAATATAGTTAAACTAGTTTAAACATATGTAAATGATTTTCCAATAGGATTCAAATACCTTTAAATTTGATTAAAACCAATCAAAAGTATTTTAAGTTTTCGTAAGTTTGGTTACATTTTACAATTAAAATGTGCAGATCCGTTCCAAATACATATAAATATAACTGGATATGTTTAAATATGCATAAATATGTTTCAAATAACGTTCAAATACATTTATGATCGTTTAAATACGATCGAATGTGTTTAAATACATTTAAAAATGTTAGAATGCATTTAGATTTATTTAGATATAATTAAATACGTTTATATATCATTCAGATCTGTTTCAATATAAACAAATACGTTTAGCAACATTTGCATTTCTTTGAATAGGATTAAATTACTTTAACATTTTTAAACATGTTTGAATATGTTTACATACATAAAAAATATTTAAATTTAATTCAAAAAGTTTGGATACATTTAAATATGAATATATTTAAACAAGTAGTTATCAATATGTTTCAGATACGTTTAAATACATTTAAATAAGTACATTTAACTGAAATTATGAATCTAATACGTATTTTAACTGTGTTCATTTTTTCTTTATAATCCCACCCTTCCCAAGTCCTCTAGGAAAATGTTACTGCAAAGAAAAGAATTTAAATAAAAAGGCCGCAACATATTTAACGCACCCGCATGTGGCGATAAGACAAGCATTTTCGACATTTTCTTGTGCTAAAAAATCCGCAGTATTTTTTATGACCTCCAGTCTACCTGTATGACGTATAACCTAGAAATAAAAAGCCACCCTTATTTTGCCAAAAGAGACCTCAGTCCTTTGTGAATTTAAATTCTTGGAATACAGTGCAACCCTTTGGGTCTATCAAAGAACATACGGGCAGATCAACTCTTCAAGAACCGGGGAATTACAACTGAGCGCAGTGCAGGGCGAGATAAGCCGCCAGCTCGCCCCAAAATTCGCTACTAAAAGCAAAGGGTTGTTATTTAACCTAAAATAATTTTTCAGGTTGAAAATATGTAAATGAAAAAATGTGAATCATATTAAAATTATTAGTTTCCTACCTCTCAGACAATATTCAAGACTTTCATAAATCTTTTCGTTTTGAGTGTAAAGATATACAGGTATACAGAGTGTTCTGCAAATATATTAACAAACTTCTGCAGGGTGCAAATTCTAAAATAATGGAATCAACAGATTTTGGGAACATATTTGTAGATATATGTATATCGTTGTATATTCATTCTATTTAAATAAATATATAGGATGTTCTGCACCTTTTGCATTGTAAAATACTACACCAAGTGTTTCATTTTTCCACTTGCATTTTACCAACGAAAACTACTGTTTACGTAAACTGTTGTATTGTTGTGTATATACGCACATGCGGAAATCCAATCTGTATTTCCTTCATAAAATGACAAAATAGTTAAGATTTACTTAAAGAATATTTTATTAAAATATGAATAAAATATTGTTAATTATAGAACAGGTTATTTCTTCCTTAAATTATAGGTCTATATAAACTAGAGACACACAAATGTATTATTATTTACTACAAATTGTATTAAAGTTGTGTGTGTAGGTGGACCATCAGATTCAGCATGTGGCCACAAGATGTAGATATATGTTTTATCACGTCTACTCAGGTATCCTTGTGTTGGATAAGTCGTCGGTTGCCTCGCCTTCTAGGTTACGCTGAGGAGAGCTAACAAGCGGTATATGTCTGGTGTGTCGCTAATAAATGACCCTGACAGTTTGCTTATAAATAAATAAATACTTCTGAGTGAGAGAGTGAATATTATTTAATTATTTATATAAGGTGAATAGAGTAATAGCTACTCTATAAAGGAATACAATATAACAAAAATACTAATTATGTACTCCAGTTTTACTTTTTCTTATTATTGATTCTACATGTAAATATCAAGCAACCAATAGATACAGAAAAAGGATAATTTGAACTTTAACAGAGCCAAGTAAGGGTGCAATGTTGTCGTACGTTACGGTTTTAAGCATTTCTTGGAAAACCTTTATTGTTTACTTCATTAATACTGATAAAAAAACAAATTACGTTACAGGAGCTTTTACTTAACCTTAGTTGTACCTACTTTAGTTTGTAATTTTGTAACACAGTCTTGCTTCGTATTGCAATAATTGTATTTTTATTTTTTAAATGTATTTGTAATTTTTGCTTGCTTTTGGTCAGAAATACAAACCCCTTTAGTATCGGTCCTACATATTATTTCGAATATATTGTATACTAGGCGTAACAAGTAACTGATTTTTTTTATAAATAATTAAGATGGTAGCTGTAAATTTGAATATTTACTAATATATTAACTTTTTAAATAACTAAAAACAGGATACAATAAAAAATGTTGCATCGCTACGAAAATTGGTTTGGTGGAAAACAGAATGTTGGGTTAAGCTGCCGGTCTATAACCGTTTGACGACACGCTCTCTCGTTCCAAGCCGGGGAATACGCATATGGGAGAGAGATAGCAAAAGGGGTGACACGATGTAGTGGAGTGTATAGTTTTATTCGAGAGGGTAATATTTGTACATAAACGATACCTATTCATTGACAATACGGGTTCGAGTCTCTTTGTCTCTGCTAATTAAAGACGAAGACCGATCGGCCCAACAGCGGTACCAAACAGGTAGTAGGATCCACGGTTTATTTTGCACAATATAAAACCAAAATGAACAAAATTAATACCAAATAAAACAGGAGTATTACTGGAATGGAATGTTATGGAAACTATTGTTTTAAATTACTACCAACATTTTCAGTAACACCTTGTTTATTTAATTAGACTTAGACTGTCTAGACAGTCTTACATCATGATAAGAAAAAATAAAACCATATGCAACTACAATACATAAAACACAACATAAAGCACAAAAATGCCTAAAATGTTCACAAAATTAGACAAACAAGAATAACATGTAACTTAAAATACAACGTTTAACATTCTTGACAAACAAAAAATATCGAAATTTGACTCCAGATGAATGTAATTGAAACACATCGTATAAAGAGGAGAACATTCTAATATATTTGTACACGGTGTAGGTAATCTAAATAAATATATGGAACGGGCAACAATCACCAGAACGTTCAGTTGAATAAAATGAAGTGTCTGAAGTAAATCAGGTGTGTCAATCATATTATTCAATATTTTATATAAAAATAAATTGAAAAAAAAAGTTGTTCGTTCAGCTAAACTATTCAAATTAAATCTATTTAACAGCTCTGACTAAGGAATACCTTGAGTTGTATAGATGCTATCAGTTTTAAAACAAATATTTCAGATATTTTTTCTGAACTTTCTCCAAGATTGAAGAAACATATTTATCGTAATGTAGACTCCAGATGATAGTGGTATATTCTAATTTCTGCCTGACAATAGATTTTGGAATTTCTAAAAATGAAACCAAATAAATAAATAAATAAATATTAATAACATTTATGTGAGGAACGAAACCTAGTTTGGAAAAAAAATATCTCAAGGTCTTTAAATTGTATATAAATATCAACAGCTTTATTATCTATTATAGTATATTACACTATTCTGTGTCGATATATCGCAATTTAAGAAGTTAGTAGCATTTCTAAAAAGAAGAATATTGGATATCATGCGAAAAAATCAAAGGTATTTACCAGAGAAGAGAATGAACAAATTCCTGCTGGAAGCCCCCGATGAAACATATATTATGATGAAAGCAGTGATGATAATAGGAGTTGCTGGGGCTCTTAGGCGTGATTAACTTATGAAGATGACTGTTGATGACATTACAGATGAAGCTTCAGTTATCATTGTTAAAGTGCCTGTTACCAAAACACATAGTCAAATTTTCACAATCACTGACAAGGCCAATGAAAAAGTTTCTTTTTTGACGATTTTGTCTTAAGACTTAAGGAGACTAACTCTCGTCGATTTTTCTATTCAGTTCGTTGATTTTTGCTTACCGCATTAATGCTGTTATGAACTCAAACAACACTATTATTTTTTTAATTTCTATGAAAGCAAGCCACAGTGTTGTATATTCAACTTACAGAATGTGTCAACAATGAGAGTAAGTGCATATTTCAGAACGATTGTGCGAAAAATAAGTAAACATGATTATCCTGACTCTCCTTATAAAGCTCATAACATGACATTTACTTATATCAAGTGGCAATGTTACTGTGACACCATAAATTAATCTTAAAAAGATCATGTAGCAAACCACAGTATTCTAACGAATTATTAGAAGCATACAACTTTAGATCATCAGCATATAATAACGTTCTTAAATGAATGTCCTTGCAAACATCGTTGATAAATAAAACAAATAACATTGGTCCAAGAACCGATCCTTGCGGAACTCCTGATGTCGCAACAATATCAACAGAATTATAACCACAATAACAAAAATTAAGATTGCTATTTGATAAATGTCAGGTTTTGTCTTTGTATATTACTATGGGTATTCCAATGTGAACGCCAGGCAAGCAGCCCGAGAATACCGACAAAGATACCATCATCGCAGGTTTTAGTGCGTTCATTTCGTAGACTTTGAGGAGAAGGTAATCTCGCTCCTAAAAAGGCAATTTGTCCTACTAAAGTGAATACATAAAATGAAGAAATATAGTAGATGCTGTCATTGACAACTTTTCAATTAGTTTCATTTTCATTTATCACCGAATTTTGTATAGCGTGTATTGAACAGGGAATCCATTTCATCACCAACATGTATAAGCGTTACATACTGGAGATGCTCCTCAGTGATTAGAATATTGTCGCTGGTTCCTTCAATAACATTCACAAAATAATAGATAAATTTCGCTTGCAATGTGGTTTGATGAAGCGTGTTTTACTAGAGACGGCATAAATATTTATAATGAACATCACTGAGCGTTATAAAATCCTCATGCAATTAGATCAAGTCGATTTGACCAACGTTTCAGTGTCAACGTTTGGAGTAGCGTTTTCAACAATAATGTACTGCCTGTACATGCTTTAAATGATTATTTAAATGCAGACCTGTATAGACATAGGACTTAATATTGTACAAAATATGTGGTATCAACACGAAGGTGCACCAGCACATAGAGGGAGGCAAGTAACTGCTTGGTTAAATGATTATTTCCCGAATAAATGATTAGGTCAACAAGGTCCAATAGCATGGCCACCGCGTTCCCCAGATCTAAATTCTTTGGACTTTTATTTATGGCGACATACGAAGCAGCTTGTCTACCATGTTGAAATCACTCTGCCCGTCAGCAGTTACTTGAAAGAATTCAGGATGCAGTTAACCAGAAAATAAATGATCTAAATCTCATCCGTCGAGTAGCGGAATATTTAGTTCGCTGATGTGAGGCTTGTATTCGAGCCAAGGGTGGACAATTTGAACAATTTTTATAGTCTTGAGATTTGTTAATTTGGTTAATAAAGGTTAACTAATGTTCAAACAATAAACACTAATTATAATCACTGTTATAGCAATCATAATTTTATTTTATCAGGTTACTTTGAAATATGAAATTATTTTTGAAAATGCTTATAAGAAAATTTGTTTAAAATTAACCCAGCTACTATCTACCAAAGTTTGTTAGAAAGCTTGTAGAACACTGTATAACGAATGCAGTACAAAACTAAAGTACATTTTTTAGTGTTTTGAATAATAAGTTTTATTTTCATCAATGGAAATCGAAAGAGAAAAATTTACACTTTAGTTCCTATTTCATCAGTGAAGATGAAAACTCGTTGCCTGTTTATTTCTAACTTAACAGCTTCCAAAAGCGCCAACTTTTTGCGACTACTGGTAATCTATTAGAGATCGGAGATCATAGAGAGGACAAAAGAAGTTCTTTGAACCATTAAATGCGCCCGACTGTGGACGAAGTCCATCCTGCGGGTTTCAAATATCGCCAAACCGTGCCACTCTTTCCGCTCCTCTTCCCACCCGAATTTAGAGAATAAACTTCCAATTTGACCGGGACGACCGAACTAGCCTTTCATTAGAAAACGCTCCTGTTGTCCGCCGGAATTGGAGAAATAAGTTAATTAAACTGGAATAATTCGGTTAAGCGAAAAGTACACGCTTGTGGAAAAATTCTTCAATTCTTGCAATAGAACTGTCCCTGTGTGTGTATATTTTGGAGCAGCTATCAAAGAATATTTAGAACAAAGAAGTCTTATCCTATATATGCACAATATTTGAAATTGAAACTTAATTAAATTAAGAGCATACTTACTTACTTTATGGACATAGAAAAAGCCTTTGGCAGAGTACCGAGAGAGAAAATATGGGAAAGTTTAGGAACAAGAGATGTCGAGCCGAAGTTGATAAGATCGATTCGGAGTTTGTATAGTAATATTAAGATTTATGTAATTAGTAAAACTATGAGGTCGACTATGTTCAAAATGAGGGAAGATTTAAGACAAGGAGGAGGATGAGACTGGTCGCTGTGTTTATCTGCTGTGTTAATAAGGATAAACGAATGTTCATTTGCAGAAGATGTGGTAGTCATGGCAGGTAGTGAACAAGGTTTGCAAAGAAAATTAATGATTTGGAACGAGGAAAGCAAAAATGGGGAAATGCAACTGAATAAAAGTAAAACGAAAGTGATGGGTATTGGGGACGGAATCCTAGAACTAAATATAGTAATAGATGATACAAAAATACAAGTTAATAAGGTCAAATATCTAGATGCAAAAATTGATAAACAATGAAAACGAAGTTTACAAATTGAAGAAAGACTAGAGAAAATTTTAAAGATTTATTATGCAATGAACAATAATTTTATAAATAAAAAGGAAATAACAATAGCAACAAAGATTTAGATATACAAAGCAATTCACAGACCGATACTTACTTACACATGGGTGTGAATCATGGGTATTAACCAAAAGTCAGATACAAGCAATGGAGATTAAGTATTTCAGAAGGGTGAAGGGGATAACTAGACTGAACAGACTTAGAAATGAGGTAATAATCGATAGTAGAATTTATGGAGAAAAGACAATTGAGCTGGTGGGGACATTGAAACAGAATGAGCACCAGCAGACCGGCGAAGAGAATTTCAGAAACAAGAGTAGTGATCAAAAAGAGAGTGGGAGACCAAGGGAGACGTGGGATAATTTAATTAGGAAAATCCTGAAGAAGAAGAACAAAACATGGAAGGAGGGAAAGGATGGAGTGCATTCATACATGAATGAAAGGAAACCACCCCATTCCTAATGATATAACGGGGGTTCTTGATTATATACAAGATGATTCAGTAAGAATGTAATTAATTTTAACCACGTATACGACCTTATAAAGACAGAAAATAGAAAAACTTATATTTTATCATCTTTTCGTTTTGAAAGCAGAATAAAATCGAGCTCATAAGTTGATATTGCCAAATAATACAAATCGCATTTGATCTTGGATATGAATCAGAATCAAATCCATTATTCATGATCAGTAGGTATCGAATAACTCAGACGCACACGGAAGACACAGACGCAAATGCCTTTTACTTATTTTTCCACGGTACTGTTCAGCAGAGGACAACCGCGGTCTTTCACTTTTTTTTTTCGTACATTTATTTAAGATTGTAACATATTAAATTTAAAGTAATCTTAAGAGAGGGACGTGTACTTAAATATAATATAAATTGCATTTTTATTTAGGGAAGTAGCAAATTTTATTAACAATTATAAACTACACTGGCAACTCAAAGATACGAAATCACCAACCTCTACCACGCGAAAATAATGACTGATAGATGAAGAAGGGAGAGAAGTCGGACCGCATGCATCTCTTCCAGATATAGTTGACTGCGGGCTGGCCTGCATAGAACTATGTTCGACTTATTCCGCCGGTAACGTATTAAACGGGAATTTGAACTGCCAACTTTTTAGCTGCCGAGTGTTCCGATTACAGCCTAATCTGATGTCGGCGCTGATTACTGCGGTTGGCAATTATTATAAAATTCTCATGATTTCCTATTGATTACACCGGATGTTTATAAATATGCAAATTTAATGAATGTTTGTTTTATTATTTAGCGGTTCTGCAGATCTGCATGGTTTGTCATTAAAAACAAGGTTATTGACGTAAATACTGTCAAGACTCGGATTGCTGGATTGTTGATTACTGAATACATATGTCTCGGATTGCTTTTTCTTGACGGCACGAGGTTTTTTTATTGTCCTGTACTTAAATAAAAAATGTTTCAGCCTCTCTTATTTAAGTTATTATTTGATTGGAAACGAACCCCTGTGTACGTCACCAACACCGTAACCTGCACCTGTTTCTATGATGCAATTATTAATGTTAATATTTCAATTATTATGTGATTATTGGCGCTAGGCACATGTTCTGACTTTTCAATATGTTTGAAAGATAATCCTGTAATGCATTTCAAACCAACATAAAATTTATGGAACTTTTCAATTACTTAGTTTTTTTTTAAATAAATTAATCGTGAAATGTCCCAAAAAAAAACAACAAAATTTCTATTTTATGCATAAAATGTTATGCCAAGCAAGTTCTAACGTAACTATAGAAAGATGTCAGTGCTTTAAATTGTACATTGCAGGTTAAATCTAACTCGTCCTTTTCATATAAGATATGCTTCTAAAATTTCGAATAACTGCATCGCTACCAAACAGCGTCGTCTTGCCCCAAAACTCCGATATAATAACAATCCACAGCCACCCTAAACATCACCATCCCCATTTATACCTGATGATGGCGGTGGATTTCACACCGTCGACGATCCACTAAATTTAATCAAGCAGGCGCCGGCTTCTTGCCCGGCCGTCTTCGATATAATAAAAGGACTTTAGCGACTACGTAAAGGGTTACTTAAGATGAACGGGGGCCGTAAAAGGGGGTGGGGGAGGGTGGTGGCGGTTATTTACACCCTCATCAGTTTACAATGACCCTCGAGGAGGGGCGTTGGTCCGCGAATTCTACCCGCTGGTGGATTTATGTCGATGTGAAACCCAATGCTCAAGATAAGCGTCAGACGTTACGGCCCCTCCTAAGGAGTTGTGGGACGTAAAGGATTACAGGACGCGGACGACTCGCCTGGCCGGGATATTGGCAATAAAACGGATTAATTTACACGTGTTAATTCGCAATAGAGCCGCCTGTACAGTAGGAGTAAATCCGTTTCGTGTTCTGTCCAAATTCAAGGACAGATCCGTCAGAAATTCCAAGGCCTACTTTGTATTGCGAAATACAACAAAGGAGTTAAAATGCACTCTAAAAAATTTCAGGGTGATTCTTAACGTATATACGCATAAACTTTGGAAATTATAACTGAGGACAAATAATGACGAATAGTGAAAAAATTGTAGTAAAATATTTTTAGTTCACAAAAATTTATGAGGTGAAATTTGCTTATAAAAACAAATAAGAAGTAAACAAGTTGTTATTGACACCATAATACCTAAATTACTGTTAGTATCTGTTCCAGCGATCATACTTTACATAAGACTTACATACTATGTGAATAATTTAGAAAATTAAAGAAAAAATTTTCTTATTGATTGATTTTCTTAACTTCTCATGCGGGCTCCTGTTTATATAAAAAATTCTCATTAACAGATAGGCGTTTAATTTTGGAATACTCTGTATAATATTAACGTAAGTAGGTACATTGGTAATTACATTGGAGTTTTACGGTGAATAATTTATACAATATATAGGTAGGTACTTCATTTTCATGGTAAAAATATTTGTATAAGTATGTTTTTTACATACGTTAAGCAAAGAATTACGCTATAATTTTAGAAAGAATTAGTAAATTTACATGTTTAGTACGAGTACTTGTATGTAATTTCCATGACAAATAAACATATAATTTTTACATATATGATCTGTTTCAACCCTTCTCAAATGGTACGTCTATGTAATCCCGTCCCCGGCAACTCTTACCTCCCTTATTCATTTAACTACCGTAAATTAGCTACTTTTTACTATTTTGAAACTCGGACATAGACAATAATAGGTACTTATTTATTTAAAAATACACTGCGCGAACAGACTGCTCCAATTATAGGACATAGACTATAAAGAAATAAAAATACAAACAAAAATTACATTCAAAGAAAAATTCAACGACCTGAAACATAATTTAATCTTAGATACACTAGTATCAAACAAATCAATCTGTGGCAAAAACTGCATATGAATTATACACATGGAATAAGTTGGCAAATGTTGCATAACATTGCTATACGGCGTTGATAAACATAATAATGTATAGGAGCGAAGGTATATTAAATGTTATGGCTATCAGAACAATTTGTTACCTATCGTTTGTTACAAACGATAAATAAACAATGTTGCGAACGGCTGCTCTTTTAGTCGGGGTACTTTTTTAAGTCGTGGGTTCTTGAATAGCAAACTAGTTACGAGGATGTTATATTTGGGCGCCACCTACAGAATAATCTGTTCGGTTTGCCTTTTTACCCCTGTAGGAGGATAATAAATTTTGCTAGTCAAATGGGAGAAGAAAGATAAAAATATAAAAAAATAAACACAGTTTATTGACTTGCCCACCAGTTGATATACAGACGTGGAATTGTTGAAGTTGGAAAGATCATCCGTTGATAACGTTGGAGATGACTTCCAGAAAGGCAGCTTTCCTGTCGTACTTGGACTAGTGCCGCTTACAATCTTGATTTCAAGGCAGTGCTTCGAGAAGAGCAGCCTTGCTGTCGTACTTGGATAGTGCCGCTTACAATCTAGATTTTCAAAGCTTTAGAATGGCCTTCTTAATTTTGATTCTTCAATTAATAAACTTTAACCAGCAAAGGTTGAACAAAATATTCCAACTTGGGAAATGGAAAGATTCTCAAAATGTACGTTAATCGACGTAACACCAATACAATTCAATTGGTTATTTATTTCATTGTTCAATTATTTTGTTTGATTATTTATATAATTTAATCGTTCAATTATTTAATTAATCATTCAATTATTTAATTGTTAATTTATTTAATTGGCCTCTAAAGTTAAGAAAATGACAAAAGAAAAGAAAAAATTAGCATGTGCTTTAGCAAAGATGTCACGTTAGGTATTTTATATTCTTAGTTTCAAAAAATTAACATACAATATAGTTTAAAATGAAATCTACTATCGATAATAATCTTAATTAATCAAATATATTACCTCCATTTATATTGATGACTTCAATAAATTCAGATTTATTTTCAAGATGTGGCTTCGCCGCACTATAACTAAATCTGTAATATGGAAATATATCAGTCGACCAAAATCAGAACAAAAAGGGACTAGAATTTAGGTTTCTGTAGATCTAAAAACTCACTGAAATCTGATTGATTCGGTTTCTATGAAACTTCGGGCTAATGCTCATTCGAGATCTCAGCACATAATTTAGTCCGAATAGTATGTGGTCTGTGGTCCGAATCGAATTATTAATTTTAATGACAGTTACCTTAACCTTGCTTTTGCCAAAACAAAGCTTAATACAACAAGTGATAATAATTAAATAATAAACTGTTAACAAATTACTCCAGGATGTTATACAGAGTAGAAAACATAACATTACGATATACATCGACGTAACTGGTTCACAGCAATGGTAAGTAAATAATTAATAAAATATTTATCGTACAAAGGTTTACATTTTAGGCTTACTTGAAGAAATCTAAAACTACATGGTACACTGGATATGGTTTACATTTACTTAAACTATAACTTATACAGGATGTGCAAAAATACCTTGTTACTAGACGTTTCATATTGAAATTGTGACATTCTTAATTTTATAATAAAAGGAATGTTACAAATTAATGTAATATAAGAAACTTAAACAAAACTTACAGTGAAATACAAATGCGTCGAGATGTCAGACCGTTTAATTTGAATCTACTCAATAGATTAGATTGAGGAATACTTCTGGCATGCCTGAAAGATACATATTTAAGAAATATTCTCTGAGCTGTTTCTAAATGGCATGAGTAATATAAAAAAGAATCCAAATAATAGAGTTGACCAGTTTTGACCTGACAAACGCATTGTACAATATAGACATTGTAGCAACCTCTCTGAAGTATTTAGCATTTCTTATTATGAAACCAAGATTTTTATTCACAAAAGATATATTATTAATATGAGGAACAAAGGTAAATTTAGCGTCAAAAGTAACTTTCAAATTTTCAAATTCAGTACAACGAGCAACAATCTCAGAACCAATGTTGTACATGTAACTACGAATAATACAATTAATTTTAGACAGCTACGAAGGAGAATACCGTGGTCCAACCTATCAAAAGCCTTTGACATATCTATGGTAAGTCATGTCAACGTGTCCAGATTTATCCGACGTATTAGAAATAAAATCAGTATTACAAACAAGAGTAGGTACCTACATAGTTAAAGTAGATCTACCGGCCAAGAATCCATGTTGGCACGAAGAAATTTATAATTTAACATGAAAGTGAAGTATATTGTGAATAATAACTGCAAACAACTTACCAAAATTGCTCAAGATTGACGTAAGCCTGTAGTTCTCAACCAAATTTTTATCGCTTTTTTTTTGAAAATAGGGCTAAATAAGGCTCCTAGTTTTAGTCCACATACATGGATATGTTGCAGTTTGAAGTGCGAAATTAAAAATAATAGTCAGGAGAGATGCCGACAATATTGCACAATCTTTCAGCAAAAAGACGGAATTCAATCAGAACCTGTAGTTAACTTATTCTTAAAGTTTTTAAGACCTTTGAAAACATCATCATCAGTAACCACAGGAATATTCAACATAAAAATATTACAATTCGAGTCTAAGTCAACGGTATCAAATAAAGACGAAGAAATATAAATTGATTGGAAAAAACTGTTAAATGCATTAACAATAGTTTGAGAATTATTAAAATTAACATTATCGAAGACTGTTGATATGTTATTGGAGCATATATCTCTATTCCTTTTGTAAATGTTATTAAAAATCTTGTGATATTTTCTGTATCGTTGCAGAATTTTTTGTTAGCAGAAAATAGTACACAGGTTTTTATATATTTTTAGGTATTAATAATATTGTGTGAAACTAACTACTCAATGGACAAAAGCCCCAACTTGAGTTGAATTACACTCACAATATCTACCCATATATTCCTTATTATTAGCTTTTGTAACATTGTTTACTGTATTAGCTTAAAATACCTTTCTAATACAGTAAAAATTAGTACACAGGTGTTAAAAAAACATCGTTCCGCTTTATCACCTTTATTCATATCCACTAATTTAATGCTTACCTAAAGTTGATTAGACCCTAAAAATTTCATTAAGTTTCCTTTTCCAAAAAAGAGTTACGTCATGAAAACTAGTTTTATAGTTACATCTTTTAAAGTCTACTCGTATAACTGGAAAACGTTGCGTTTAAGAGGTTATGTTTAGCCATATTTTTGTACCCATTGCCAACACCAAAAGTTTGTAACATACTTTACGAGACACCCTGTATAAGTACATGTTAATAAAACGTAGCATTTAATTTTTTGCATGTTTGAAATTGGAGGAACATTTTCATTTCCCCAATTTTTATTTTTTTTTAGCCCACAATATTTGTTCACTTCGCTTTTGATGTCTTCCCACATTCGATCGCTCGACATTTGAGAAATCACGCTTCGACACGGTAGGTGAAAATGCGAATTTTATAAGATATATATTCCCAACACATTCGCAAATAAAATGTCCTATTTCCTATATCCCGATTTTTAATATAGTCCCAAGTATATAACATAAAGTTTCAGTGCCTGACATTACGCGTATGATATATGAAATAGCGATATTAGAAAAGCAATATTAAAGCATCAATACGAAGACTAACGTATTTACCACTCACATATGGATATTAAAAGCAATAAATCTGAACTTTTGATACTCTGCCTCCGCTTCTGCTTTCGGATGACGTAAGCCGCGTGCACACCGCACGGTATATATATTTTTGATATATGTTTATACTTATTTAATCTTACAGGTTCGACAGAAAGTGTAGCAGAAATGGTTATGAATATATAAAACCTTCAGGGAAAGCTGCCGTGCTGTAAAAATTCTACGTAGCAAATAAGAGTTTGTAAAATTTATTATGAAACTAACCTGCAAGTATTTGGTACCAGGAAGTGAAATTTGCTATCTGCAATAACTTGCAAGACATCAATTTGACAAAAAATTGATTTACCTTTTCAAATAGGTCAACAACAACAAAACATGAAATAATAAAGTAGGTAAAACAGAACCCACAATTGCTGGAAAACTATAGACCAGTTACTGTATCTTTTGGATTTTCAAAAATTTTTGAGTATTGTTTTTTAGATAGATTACTTAATTTTTTAGAAAAATTTAATATAATAACAAAAAATCAACATGGATTTCGGGATGGTATGTTGACAATTTCAGCTGTGCACTCCTTTCTTAATAGGATTTTAGATTATATTGATGCGGGAGAATGTCCTGTGGTAATATTTTGTGATCTCAGCAGGGCATTCGACTACGTCAATCACAAGTTATTGATGTCCAAATTGTCCCATTATGGTATTAGAGGAACATATTTAAATTGGGTAGCCTCATTTCTTGAAGGTAGCAGCGTGTGAATTTAAAGCATTCTGAGCAGCATATTATAGTGAAATGTGTAACATCAACATGTTTAGATGTAAGTATGGGAGTTCTTCAAGGATCTGTTTTGGGCCCCATTCTATTTATTTTATATAAATGATATTGAGCACATAACATCTTCTGCACATTTCACTATGTATGCGGATGATATTATCTCTGTTATTGTTTCTAGCACATCTGATGAATTAATCCAACACAATTGCAAGTATGTCCTAACCTTGTTAAATAATTATTTCAATCAACAAAATTTCTATATGAATCCTACTAAAACTCAGGTAATACGATTTCATAATAGGCAAAGAAAATGTGACAATTTGGACATCAATTTTTGTAATTCTAAATTTAAATGCGAGGAAACTGTTAAGTTTCTCGGAATGCGCTTAGATGAATGTCTAAACTGGAAATACCATTGTGAAGCATTGATATCCAAAATTCCTTCATTAATTTATTTATTTCGAAATATTAAACCATTTCTAAGTAAAGCACAGATTAAAGCATTATATTATGCACAAATTGACTCACGCTTAAGGTATGGTTTCTGTTTTTGGGGCAATTCCACATTAAGTTCTAACGTTTTCGTAGCACAAAAAAGAATTTTAAGGTGTATTGTTGGCATACCAAGTAGGCAGTCTTGTGAACCTATTTTTAAAGAATTTTAAATTTTAACTTTGCCCTGTATATATATTTTTGATATTAGTGTATATGTTTTTAAGAATAGAAATGACTTTGTTTTAAATAGCGATTATAATAAGTTAAATACAAGACAAAAGAATAAGATGTACCAGCCTATTTCTAGATTAAAAATAACTGGTAACTTAACTAAATTTATAGGGCCTAAAATATTTAATATGTTACCGCAAAATGTAAGTCAGAGTACTACGGAAGCGATGTTTAAAAAGAGGTTAAACAACTTTCTAAAAGAAAAATGTTTTTATTCTTTAGATGAATATTTTAGTTTTTAATTACTAGACCTAAGTTAACATGACTATTCCTATACAATAATTAATATTGTCATAAAGGAAAATAAATAAATAAATAAATAAGTCTCGACAAATGTTCGCTATTTTTTGCTTTACGAAAAAATATATTAAGTATGACAACATTTCATAAGCTATCTGCAAACGATGATGGAAAGTGTCTGTGTATACAGGGTGTGTACAAGGTTAAAAATCCAAAAATAAGCGTTTTTGCTATATAAATAAAGTGTAAAGAAACAAAAAGGGAAGATATATACAGGCTCATATGTTTTTTTCTGGCAAATAATTATCGATGATACCCACTCCTCCACCGCTGGTAAGTTTTTAAAGCTGGTAAATTTTTATTTCATACTAAATATGCACACCGAAATTGGTTAAATTATCTCAAACAGTTTAGAAATTAAATATCAAAGACAAATTTTATTGTAAGGGACAACCCTATACAGAGTCATTCAGAACTTATCAAAAAAAGTGTGTACAGGGGCCTCTTATAGTACAATTTTAAAAAAAATATCGAAAAGGGCAGTTCGAAAATGATTTAAAAATATACTTTTGCACGGCAATGGTTCACTGTAAAACCTGATAAGGCGGCAATATGCGACTGGACAAAAAATGGAAAGAAATGCTCAAGGAAAGAAATAAATAACATTTTATAACGCTGATTTTATACAGCAAATTTAACTGCTTTTGCCGCTCTTGTTATTAATTGCCTAATGCTACAACATTTTGGGCCCATCTTACCCAGTTTCTACAAACTAACACAAATGTTTCTGCTTCTTGTCCGTTTTGAACTCGAAAGTTATTGGCAGCAACAATGATACGTTTCCGTTAATCGTCAATAGTATGTATCGACCTCGGATCTGTCAGTGGTCGCGCGGTTTAAGGCGTCAGTACTTGAATCAAGGTGAATGTATCGCTGTGGGTTCGACCCCCGCAGCCGGTAGACCGTATATAAACTATATTCGTGGAGAGATTGGCACCCTCTCTGCGGGTATGATAGGGTGGAAGAATGTTGGCTTGGATCAATGTGAGAGATTGATGCCGGTTGACATTTGACTACCCCCCTAATTAATGAGTTTTTTCAGGTTTCCTTCACTCCTGCACTGAATGGTAGTTAGGGCCTACCAACGTAAGTCGTTCCTGGGCGCAAATGCGGCCTGCTTAATAATAATATGCCGCTCCCTTCTCGCACAAGTCGCGCTTCTGGGTTAATCCACGTGATTAGAATGAGGGGTAGAGATATTATTATTACTTCGCTGCGATACATTCATTTTTTAAATATCTTCACAAAAAGAAGTGCAAATAATTTAAAGTCAGGGGATTGTAGCGGCCATGGTACCGATCCTCCTCGTCCAATTCCTTAGTATTAATGCTTGGAAACACTGTATATGGTACGGATATAATTGAGGAACTCCATCTCTTTCACGATTCCGTTTCAAATTTCCCTCGCGTTGTACCACATTTGCACTCACTGTACACCGCAGTAAAAGTAGCTGCATTTGGCACATGTTTACCGGGAAATTATTGTGCTCAAGCATTTTCACATCGCCATAAATTAAAACGATATCCGTTAACTCCGAGTTGCTACTGTACATGTAAGCCATTTCTGACACTTGAAAAACCTCCCATATTCGGAATCGCCTGGTTAGAGACTACACCAGCCTAGCGATGTTAAAAATACTACAACTTCAATAGTGTTTTACTCGGAAACTACAAGGATATCATAAAAAAAATACGATATTGACTTCATTTTTCATGACTGATATATTTTGAAGTTCTGAATAACCCTTTATAAAGAGTATATTTTCCTAAGCCTTTTCTGTATGAATGAACTGATTATTTAACGGTGTTGCAATGGCATATCCTCGAAGAAACTTTGTCGCCACCCATGGTAAACAGCGGCGCGCCCAAAAGCGCAATTGCCCCCCTGGGACACCTTTGAGAGAATTAAATTTTATTTCAGAAGATTAACTTGCCAAAGTTGTCAAAATCCTAACGGTGGCGACGATATTAAAATACACAACAACCGCTCCAACTGCCGAGTCGTTACACTTTGGAAGTTTTTAGATTTGGCGGGCGGTCTTCTTAAAACTTTCTTGATTCTATGCACTCGGCATTAACGCATACGTACATAAAAATTTATTGTTATCTTAAGAGGGACACGGTTTAATCTGTACGAATGCTACTTTCACAACTTTTCTGCTATAAAAGATAATGAATTTATCGATTTATTAACAGTTTGAATGTTGAAATGTGAAAAACAGAACAGTATTTTGAATCAGGACCACGCATTGCTATTATTTATATTGAAACTAACAGCAACACAAAATTATGTAGACCTCAGATACTTTAAGAATATGACATATGTGTATGCTAGGAGTGAACTTGTAAATATCTTCCTCAAGGGCGCTGTATTATTGAAATAGGGTTTTCCACAAAATACATATAACTTTAGACATTTAAGACTGAATATAGAGCTTAGCAAACAACAGGAAATGGAAAGTAATAACTGCGAATATTCAAAGGTATAGAAGTAAAGCGAATATATAATGTTGGAAAGCGGTCTAACCAACAAATTTTTGGGTACAGAAATCTTCCAACATACATATTTTTTACTGTACATTATATGTATGTATCTATAACAATGTCAGTACTTGTATTTCTTCTAATCAACATGGGTTCGTTGCACGTCGCTCTACTGTAACTTAGTTGAATTTACTCAGTTTGTCTTAAATCATATTGAAAGGCCGAGTAGATGTAACTTATACAGATTTTGAGAAGGCTTCTGTCAAGGTAAATCACTATATTATTACAGTAATTGAAATCATTTGGATTTGATGATTCTTTGCTACTACTTACAATTATCTAGTGCGTCGTGAGTTGTATATGTCATATAATGGGTACCATTCTAATATTTTCATAGCTCCTTCAGGGGTACCACAAGGGTCTAACTTGGGACCCCTCCTGTTTACTCTTTATATGAATGATTTATTGTCAACTTTGCAATATAATCCCTTTTTTTAGCAGATGATCTAAGGCTTTTTCGTAGCATTAATTGTTGTAATGATTGTCTACCATTGCAAGAATTTTTGAATACAATACAGGGGTGGTGTAAAGAAAACATGGTTTCTGTAGATATTGATAAATGTAACGTTTGCTCCTTCAGTTTAAAAATAATATATAATTTTATTTTATTATAATTATAGATTCAAGGCCATTGACACGCAGCAGTATTTTTAAGGGGTAATATTTGATATTAAACTTTCATTTTCCGAACATATTAACAGAATATCCAGTACCGCCTTTAAAACTTTGGGCTTTATTGTCCGTAACTCTATATCGTTTAACAATATTAGTGCTTTGAAATGTTTATAGTTTTCCTCAGCCCGTTCCAGATTAGAAGATGCTAAGCTTATATGGTACCCGTGCTATCAAGTTAATATTAATCATCTTGAAGGTGTTTAACATCACTTTTTAAAACTCGGCATTCGTGTTGATAATGTTTATCCCGCTAGAGGATTTGATCATAGCCTCCTGTGACAAAGATTTGATATCAAATAGTTACAGTTGAGAAGAGTTCACAAGTCCATCATTTTTATTTAAAATATTTCATAGCTTCATTGACTCACCAGAGATTTTAAAAATATTAAACTTACGTGTCGTAATGCTAGAACAAATGTTCTTACAAAATCTCCTGTATACACCATGTCAACTAATTTTGATCAAATTTCGAGCTTATGTGACCTAAATTTTGATACTCTCAAACAATTATTATCAGTTGGCTCCCAATTTTTTAAAAACGTTTTGCTGGCCTCATTTAGGTATACTATGCTGTAGCTTTCAGTCTGATTTACTTTAGTAAATATAAAATATTATTAGTAATTAAAATTAAGTACACTGTTAATTCCTTACTTTGTTATAATATGTTTTGTCCTGTAATTGAAATGTTTATTCTGTTGGACAATAAATGCAATATTATTATTATTATATAAGATTTTTCACTTTTGTTTATAAGTATGTGAAAATAGTGGATAAACAAAACATAAAGAATTTTATTTTTTGATATTACTTTTGTTCTACATGTTTCATTTTCCGAGATTTCTGTACCTAAAAACAGCACACATTTGATTGACGTGTAATTTGTTGAGATGTAATTGGAATTATAACTATACACTAGCTTACAAGCAAAAATCTTCTATACGTAGATTCAACTTGGCTAGTTTTTTTAGTTTAATTGGGCATTTTGCCAGTTTTCTGAAATAATAAAGATTAATTGAATAAAACTCTTGCGCAACTGTTAAATTCTTCTTTGTATTATTTCGACTTCTTCAGCTGAGGCAGATATTTCTTGAGGAATAAGAGAAATATACTCAACAAAAAATTAACAATCCACTCTTAAAAATGTCGTTTTCTTTTAATTAAACTCGATTAACTTGAACTTGTGATTGTAAATAAAACGTTGTATTGCATTCGTGTTTTAATCGCATTGTATTCACACTAAAACACTCTTACACTATTACAGTGTAGTGAGTGAGTTTATTTATTCATGCATATTGTTTATTAAAAAGAAATAAATAGATTTTGAATTCGATAAAAATGCTACGAATGTATGCATCCATCTAACAATTTACCGTCAATTTTCACTGCACTTTCGAATTTTTTAATGCAAAACTGCCTCCCACCGCATACCGGCATATCAGCCGCGTCCAACAAATTCATTAGGTGGCATTTCGAGATAAAATGGGAAGAGTCCCGCGCATTTTTCTGAATTATTCAGCCGGATTATATTTATGGTACCAGTTCCTTTAACAATGAATTATTAAGCACGCGGGGCTGTCACAAAGTTAACGCTAACGGTGGACATACGGTTGATAATTCGTCCACGCCCTGGTTTTTAATTTTAATATAAAATGATGTCACGTAATCAGTATATTAAAGCGGGCCAGGGCTATCTCCGAGGAATCATCATACTTATAATTACTTTACTCGTGATTTACTGCCTAAATATCAAGTTGGCCACGTTCCTGCGTTGGCCGGACGTTTTTGCCATGTCGCCCGATACCAGATTTCACCCCGTTGCAGTTTTATTTCGCTCATTGTGCGTTCGTTTAGTAGAATATTAACTAACTGGTTACCTTGGCTTCAGTATGGACACTTTTCTGTATAGAAGTGTGTAAATAAGAGCGGGTTACAACTTAATAAGAAGAAATTAATGTGAAATCAAATGTGATTTAATCTCTATTGTTAAATTTGATTGTCATTTTTATTTCACACAATCACTGTATCGGCTATACCCCCTTTTTTCGTTTAAGTTTCGAAAATAAAGTAAAAATTTAGGTCAACATATAGACACCATTGACATCTAGAAAATTTTAAAATGTACAAATTAGAAAAAAGTTTCCTTCATAAAGTCATTGAAATAAACCTAACAGATACATAGTAGTTTGCGTAACTAGGCGGGAAAGTGAACGTTTTCCGAACTGACAGAAGAAATACCCACTTCTGGAAGACCGGGAAATTACTTTCCCGTCGAGATGCATACAACATTTTTTATCGTACACAAGAAAAAAATAATAAACTTTAAAACTTTTTATACAACAGTAATTAATTTACAGAAACAAGTTAGTTCTTTTAAATATTAATATTGTCACAGAATTTGCCCCGCTCGCACTCAATTCGATGACTGTGGTATCGCAAAACGCTAGATTGGCCCGATCATCCCTACGCGATGCTGGTAAACAAACAAAATAATGCCGTGTATCGAGGTGCGACTAGACTATTGAGAATCGACGAGAATCGTTCGAGAAATGGATCTAGAACTGCTAGAATATACCTGGAATATTCGTTTGGTCTATAAAAGAAGAATAAACGGCCACGTCAGTCAGTCGAGGTCAGTTTCAAAGTGAAATAGAGTTTAGTTGAGTTGTAATTAGTTTTCAGTAGTGTACAGAGTGTTTAATAAATATCAGTAAAAATTAACTGTTTGTTTTTATGGTAGTAGGAAAAGGCGGGTTACACTTCCACTATATTTTTTTACTTTTTTTTTTGAAGAGCACCAATTCATAAATAATCTCTTTGACCTTTCCTTTGACTTGTCGGGTAATAGATTAAGCACTACTTCTTTGGCTTTCTCTGTAATTTCTTCAAGGGTACATTTATCCATGCTTTGATCACTATCAGAAGCTTGGGATTTCCTCGAAATACTTATCTCGTCCATTATTAAATAATTAGCGATGACAATAATTATGCGTTTACTTATAGTATTTTTACAATTTTAAAATAACTGACACTGCGATGACAGATACCTGATGCGCCACCTATTGACAAAAAATATAATTTTTTTTCGCTTCTGCGAAAAGTACAGTACAGTTGGTGTCTGAACTGCCCAGTGTCTGTCGCTAGTCGCATCACTATTTCTTTAATTTTTCTTTGATTGTTGAAATGTGAATAAGGGAATACATTTAAAAATCAGCAAAATAATAAATTTAATATAAAAAATCATTAATTTTACCATTCTCTGTTCACAAATAAAATTGCTAAACAGTTGTCTAAACTAAATTCTTTTGCAATCACTAATAAACAAGCTGGCACGAGGTAGGCAACCCACAAACCGCTAGTCTGGTACAGCGTGTATTCGCACTGTTGCCACCTTGTCATAAAATTCCTTGAATAACTGGACTTATTTTAAGAACGGCTTGAGTTATGCCTTTGTCCCATTTAACTTTTTTGTTCATTTATACTTTATCTATATTGACGTTATGACAGTCAAACCTCTAACACCCTCTTTAGTGAATCATATGTCTGACAAGACGCATTTATTTTAACATATTTTCCAGAGCACTCGAAATCCAGATGGAAGTTGGTATTACTTTCTCCAGTCCTGCTTGGAACAATTTTTTAAAGCCTTTTCTCATGCTAATAATGGTTTTACAAACATCGCAAATCAATTTACAGTACAGTACAGTATTTTTTAAATAGTTCTGAAACACTTTGAGTGTAGGAGTGTAAACAACTGAAGTATTTATAAAACAAAAGAAACGCGTTGCCTGATTGATTTACTATCTAGTTGTTGAAAGCAACCGAAACAGATGAATCCGTTTTCATGGCCCACACTGTACTACTCACAGCATCGTGAAAATCGAAACGTTCTTAATGGCCAAGGATTTATATACATGGTGTACAGCGTGGTGCTGCCATCAGTCAGGGGGAGAGTTGCGGTGGGATATCGGGGGTGGGTGATATCAATAACAAGTGAATGTGCAGGGTGGCGAAGCGGTTATGACAGATCAGTCATCTGCGAAATCATTGTTAAATATTAGCCTTTGTCAGATACAATTACAAGGACAAATTAGCGGGGCATTTCCAAGTAAACAACAGAAGCTGAACATCAGGGACCAATCAATATGTTTTTAAAATATTTATGGTCCCTTGAAAATGCATGCTATCAGCTTTGTACAATTTAACGTTAAAGTTAATTTTAATATCAGTTTTTTTTAGATACATATATAATGGTTTATATTTACCACATGATTTATCAAAATCAGTAGGTACAAAAAAAATCCTTCAATGTTCCCCAAAGAAAATAATCACATTTGCTGAGGCCTGGTGATCGTGGTGGCCAATTTTGAGGCCAATAATTATTTCCTTGTTCTAATCATTTATTTAGAAACTTCAAAATTCAAAAAGTCTTTAACAGTAGTAGCTAACATTCTTCCACCCTACCATATCCTTAGAGAGGGTGCCAATCCCCTCCACGAATATAGCTTATAAACGGTCTACCGGCTGCGGGGGTCGAACCCACAGCTATCTAGTCACCTCGATTTTGCAAAAACATAAATGGCATCAGCACAATACACATCTTGGGCATTTTTTGAACGAGGATGATAACCGAAGAATAGAATTTTGTGATATCATGTCTAACAGAATTACAGAAAAACAAAATGTACATACAATATCTGCTTCAGTGATGAATGTACGTTTTTTCTCAAAGGTACAGTGAATAGGCATAATATTCGTTATTTTTTTAAATGGCACTTAGACTGGAGTCAGCTATTTATGTTTGTTGGAAGATCATATTAATCCCATGATCACAGAAATTCTGAAAATTGCTGATCAGCTGGATGAAAATCTTGGGACGTTCCAACAAAACGGAGCTCTACCTCATTTTGAGCGACAAGTTCGGGCTTATCTGGATCAGAATTATCCAAAACGATGAGTAGGTAGGCGTGAGGTTATACAATGGCCAAATTGATCTCCCGATTTGAGCCCAAACGACTTTTTACTCTGGGGACATCTCATATCAGTGGTTTTTGTAAGTCATCCGGTAAATCTTGAAGATTTAATGCAACGTATTGTAAACGAATGTTGGAATTTAACTCCAGAGGTTTTTGTAAATGTAAGATGTTTCGTAGACAGGCTCCACATTTGCCAAGAACAACTAGGTGCACAATTTGAGTATAGTATATAGTATAGTATAAACAATTTTTAAATGTAACAATACAAAATTTCAAAATATTATATGTATCACACGCCCTAGTGCCACATGAAATTTCAAAGTCGATACCTCAATCTACAAAATAAGTAGATAATGATGTAAGTCGATGTCCCCCTCAAATTAAAAATCAACGTGATTTTTCAAAACAATATTAAACGAAATATTCAGGTGGGAAGTTTTATATGGGACATTCTGTATACTTTTACCCATACGATCTTCAACTGCATTTCATACATAAATTTATTTGGCTCCTATAATGCATCTTATTTATTTATCGTGGCATTTTTCGTTCCAGGATTCCAGGATTCCAGCTTCCAGCTTGTTGAAATTAGTCATAATTACAGAACGGGCAACTAACTCTTTGCCAACAGGGCCCTAAGTAGCTGGCTGATGGAAAAATTTACTGTTCGCCTAAAATATCACACCTGGCGTAAATATCTCTAATTAAGAGCAAAAGTAACTTTCCCTGTAGTTCCTAAATCTTTACACGGCCTTCCGCGATATTTCTCGAGGATATTACTGGCAATCCTGCCAAGCACGACATTAATGTTGACGATAGTGCCGCTAATATTAATAAGGGGATACTTAGGGATGTTCTAAACTTGCCACTCAAATAAAGCAGGCGGGTGCGTGAAACAAAAGAAGACGAGAGATATGGCGTTTGCCGCCCATTGGCGTCCGCCAGAAACGTAATAACTTCAAAATATCGACGATTTCTGATAATACTGTAGTAAAGGATAATTATTATCAACATAGCTAACACGTTTTATATAATTTTGTACTATATTTTTTTAAGTTTTTAATTATTGGGTTTCTCACACCATCCACTAATAGAATTAAAAAATCGGTAAAATAACAACTTACCTTGATAACGTCGATGAAATACACACAACGTCAAAGGTCTTGGACCCCCTGTATATAAAATGATTCGATTAAACCTAGTGGTTTTTCTTAATGTGGTAAAAATGTACATGTACTTAGGGAACAAAAAAGAAAAGAAAAATTTGCAGACTATGAATCTCTACTTTATTACCAACGTTTTTAAAAATCTGATCAGTTTGGCAGTGTATTCAGACAAGTGTTCCTTTGAATTTTTGTACATTATAATGCCAAGCAAGAATGACTGCTTTACTTGACATACTCATCATCAGATATTCAACATGTTGGGCATTCCTATATCCTCTGTTGTACGAATAGTACACAGATATGAAGAATTTGATACAGTCGAAAACAGACCACGTAGTGGACGCCCTACTCTAATGAAAGGGAGGATCGGTATTTGGTGCAATATGCCAGTAGATACCTCACATCTTCAGCTTCAGCTCTCAGGGCACACTTTCAAGGTACATTTTGCCGTGTTATATCAACACCTACTATTCGAAGAGGACTCCACAACGCAAATTTACGTGCTAGAAGACCATTACGGGTCCCCACTCTACTTCCAAGGCATCGCGCTGCCTGTCTCCAGTGGGCATGAGAGCATAGGCGTTGGCTTTTACGCTAGTGGCGGTGGGTCTTATTTGCAGACGAAACCAGAATTGGACTGGTTACTGCTAACAATCGGAGAGAAGTCAACAGCGACTTTATTTTCCCCATGAAGTTGCTCCGTATGAAGGGGGTACCGTATTGTTTTGGGGTGGAATAATGTTCAACCGCCGCACCCCCATTTCAATAGTCAGATGGATACACTAAGCAGCAAATAGTTCTGTCATTTATAAAAGCATGATGTGCCATAAGAGGCGCCCTCTACTAGCGACGTCGAAATTAGAAACAAATTTGAATTTCTCGCTCCCAAAAACCCCCGATCTCCAAATTGTATGTAAATATTTGGATTTTTTGAAAAGTTATTTACAAATGTGGAAAATAAAATTTAAACTTTGACACCCTGTATCTTTTTAACCATCAACTTTTGACAAAGGTAAGTTTGACAACATAGCATTATTTTGTCATCAGGAATCTACTCGTGCTCTATGTCGCCTTTATTTTCGGGCTCTGTATATGCCTTTAATAAAATCAATAAATTAGTTATATCTCGAACTGGGAAACAATCTAGGAATCGTTTTGACTGTCGAATACAATAGCTAAGACTGACACACGCTGTACCACACGTTTCATTTCTGTCACTAAAATGGAAAATTTTCAAGAAGTTGTAATGTCTGAACGAATAGAAGTATAATCTCGGTTAAAAATGCGGTGCAAACTCATAATATGTAGATCTATCCTGTTGTATAATTTGTCCTGCTTGATATATGCAAAACCCTAAAACATTACATTTTCAGAGTACTTAAATGAGTACTACCGGGAAGAGGCTGTATATTTGTATATTTTATCTTTAGAGATCAAATGCAGTTCAAAAATTCCTCAAATTAACGATATTTGAGTAATTTTTTGGAGAAATAAAACCTGTAGCACAAAACTGAGCATAATAATTGTATTATTATTATTGATGTTTTGTTTAATCATTGTTATTATTCAAATTATTCTCAAATATAATAATCATTTTTAAAAAGCATTTGCAAGAAGATACGCCTTTGTTGATATCCTAATGCCACATATGAGCAATTATTATTTTGTCATAAATACCCATAGATATTTATGTTTAATACTAGGTAAGTTTGTCTTATAAGAATATTTATATCTATCTATAGTTAAATTTATAAAAATATGGATTTTCACATATTCCCCAAAAATTACGTTAAATCTTTTTTTATTGTTGTATTCTGGAAAATACCCAGGTAGCATGAGATAATATTTTTTAAGTCAGAAAATATTTGTACTACTTCTGCCGAATAGTAGCATGGAATATAAAAATCTTTGAAATAAAGAAACATTAACCGAAAACGTTATGTTGACAATAACGTGAGAGGTACTTGTGTGAGGCAAAAGAAAAGAACATTTTTAGAACAAAACGTGTTTACATTTTCCAAGTAGGTGCACACATGTTCTGTTATTGGTTTTTGGAATGAAAGTGGTATTTCCTTTATCCCCGAGAATTTTCCTTACTATCGCCTGCTTATTTTGTATGGAATTTTCTATGTACCCCTCTGCCACAGAAATCGAACGCCAAGTTTCGTGTCTCTTGAGCATTGATATGTTGGCTCTTGCATCTGCAAGAAAGGTTGGAGAACATCGTCTAAAGCAGTGCCTAGTACACTCAGTAACATTGGGTATTGAACCTATGTTATTTATACATTTCTTATGTAAACTTGCATATTGGTGGAAAATTTCCAAAAAATTTACTCCTTTTATATCTTTTTCTGGTATTGTAAATAATATAGGAACATTAGTTTTGGTATTGGTCACTTTAGTGAACAAATTAACATCTTCAATGTTCTCTGTACGTAAATATGTTAATTTTTATCTCCTACAGGCACCAAATATACCAACAATCAATGCAAATTTTTTGAATAAATAGGTATTTTTCATCATCTGCCTCTTTGATAAACATTTGAACCTATTCCGTGGAAAATATTCTGGATTTTCTACGTCTAGAACCACTTGATTTCCTTTCGAGGAAAGCAATAATATTGATATATTTACTAATATCCATATTTTTATTCAAAAAAATTATAGTTCGCAGCATGGAGTAATGACTTCATAATGTAGAAGGTGCACATTTTAAAGATAACTGAAACAAGTACGCTAGAGTAACTTCCTCCGAAATATTACATACCTTTGTTCGGTACACCAAATATCAAATTTTGGTTCAATTTCTGGAGAATCAATGTACATAAGGCAGCTTTGGCCTCATTTTCTAGTTCAGTATCACTAGAAGTTTAATTATTGGGATTTAATGTTCACAGATTTCAGAACTTTTTAATATGTTGGTGTAGTTTGTAATCATCGTACCACAGCAATTGCTCCATAGGCAACAACCCATAGACCTTATAAATCATGGACCGGCCCTAGAAAGTGAGGTGTGCTGTCCTGATGTGTACAAGAGGGATGAAGCTAGTCCGAGCAAAAACAGATGTTCTATGACAGAAAATATATAAACATAACCTGACAAAACCTTTCCTAAATAATTAAAACCTTCCTTACAAATTGTTATTATCAAAATGTAATTATAAATTAAAATTCTGAATAAATGAGTAAATATCCAATATAATTCGGTCTGTCACACGTCTGTCATACGTCTGTTATTTACGGTTTTTGTTTCTTTCGGCCAATGATCTGTGGGTTTTTGCCCGGACTAGCTCTATCTCTGTCGCACACATCTGAACATCAACGATTTGTACAGGCAGAAAACGGTTTCGGGCGCGTCCATGATTTATAAGGTCTATGCAACAACCTTATGGTCACGTCGCGTGCGCAAAACACCATTATTTCGCAACTTGTATCGATAATAGCTATTATTAGATTCTAAACTATCATAGTTGTGGTTTTACAAAAATTATGTAACACTTTTTTGATACTTCGCCAGTCGTCTCCGTCCCAGTGCAACTACCATATGAATAATAGATATGAATGTACCTAAATATAATCACACAATGTTATGTCAACTTTTTTTTAATGCAAAATGTGAAATTTAATTTCGAAAATCGTTAAATTTATGTTTATCGAATAAAAAAATATATTTCTGCGTTTGCTACCACACCAATTTTAATTGATACGGTTGATTATACTCGAATATTGTGCCCCCTAGAGCCGGGTACGCCGCCACTGGCCGGGTAATATCACGCACCTCAAGAAACACCTTAAATAATACAATCATACTTTAGAGAAGGCCATGATAATTTTAATCATACCCATGCCTACTGCGTCTGCTCTTATTTTATAGCGGAATAAAGTCGACTTTGGCTTTAATAATCAAAACTGCGACTTTCGCCAAGTTTGGCGTAACGGCCCTCCTGATATTTGACGGTGGAGACGTTAGTTTAACGCACTTGCAAATTACAAATTAGAAGTTATACTTTCGACGCCCCCCTGACGTCTCGGAAGGTCGAGGCTCTTCGCGCCTTCAAACCGCTACATTGTTACTTTGATTAAATTTAATACCAGTAGTGTTGGGTTCGGCGCGGATTTACAGTGCGTTTGGTATTTTGGAATACTTCTGGAACCGCTTATAGTCGGCAGTAAATCTCGGAACTTCCAGCGAGGGACTACGCGGAGAACAAGATGCGGGATCTGCTCTGATTCTCGATGGAATGATTTTTAAGATGTAGAGCAGACTCTGATATTAAAACGCTTACGTAAAACTTGGCATTTTTTTTACAAAAATTAAAAGTAGTAATAATAAATTTTTCCACTACTAGTCTATAAGTGCACCATTATCGACCTATCTTTGACGTGTAAACTTCTATCTTTTTGACCAAGGTAAATAATGAAAATGACACTTAATAGTTTTGACACTTGAGAGAGTTATAGAAGTATAGAACCGCAGCACGAAGAACGTGGAGGTTATGCAACATGTTTTTAATAGATAGAAAGTATCCAGAACATGTGAACAGATAATTATCAATACCATGAACTTATCGGGAATAATAGTTAACTGTGCAATTGTTGCATGTCATATTGATGCTTGCTCTTCCAATGTTGAGCGACGTAGTAGTGACACCAGCAGCATTATCAGCTTGATTTCCGGGAACGAAGTATCTTGGAGAAAACGAAGTGCTTAGAATTGTACTCGGAGTTGGCGAATTGGGTGAAACATCACACTCAACAGTGGCACTAGTAATACTTGCAGAGGCAGAAGGAGCGACAAGAAATGACGACGACGTTTGAACACCTTGCACCATTCTGGCAATGCATCTCTTATCGGCTATTGATTCTTAAATGTATCCTTCTGCTACCCCTGACCCTCTAAGGACAATATATCGCCCCATTTTCAGCCAATATGGTAGCTGATGTTCTGCGAAAGACATGACCGGTGTAATTCTCATAATTTTGGAGTTTCAAGAACTTTGCGATCACTTCGGACATGTTGCTAATTATGTTGTGCCCCATATTTTGCTGTGTTGGCATCCCATTTTGGAAGCCAATAAATAATCTTCGTAAATCTGGTGCAGGCCTTTTCCCCAAGTACTTTTTTACCACCTCAATTCACAGGGGTTTCATCACGACAAATTTTCTGGCTGAACCATTCTTACTGATGGGTATTTTTATTATAATTATATCGGTTCGAACATTCATATCACTCGTCAACATTTTGAAGAGTTCATCAGTTGTACAGCCACCTGCAATCCCAATGACAAGAACTACCTGTAGTGTGGAATTAGTGAGTTTTTAGAATACTACTAAAAAAAATTGCTGTCTGAAAGGCGACATCAGGTACTTCAGTGAGAAATCTAATAACATCCGATTCTGAAAACACAGCCGATTTCTTGGGTCCGTAACAGATATGCAATTAATTTATAGTATATTCCAACGTCAATATTTTCTTTTAATTTTAGGGTTGCCTTTAACACTGAAAAAGTACACCATAGACTGGATGCCGTTTTATTTTCCTCGTGCTCTTTAAAGTATGCTAGTGGGACATTTTCTGAGGTATTGACGACGTTTTTTGACACCAATCTTTAAAAACTGCGTTTGATTTTACATAAAGATGTTTGGACTTTTCTGTTAGGAGTTGGTTATCAACATTCTCTGCCATTTTCCTCACTTCATGGGGTGTGCAACGCATTTCATTTTAATTTTCCATGATTTATAGCTTTAAATTAAATTAATTGCAAATTTATTTGTGCAAAATGTCAAATTAATTGTAAATTTATTTGTGTGAAATGTCACAAAGTTTAATTTCAAACAAAAGAGACTGAATTCTTGTACATATCAGCGTTTTTAGAGTATTAATTCAAATTTCGTTAAACTGCATGTCAATTATTGAAATTCGAAGAGTGCCACATTCCCATAATGCAACACCTGTTCGTGCTTATTTAGATGGGCTGTTTCCGAATCGTTGGATAGGGAGAAGGGGGCCGATTCAGTGGCCAGCCAGATCGCCTGATGTGACACCCATGGATTATATCTTGTGGGGATACTTAAAAAGCAAAGAATTCGGTAAATTGAATAATTTGTTACTAGACCAGTTAATTTAGAAGATTTAAAAACAAGAATTTGTCACGAGATACATCATATACCTCATGAAGTTATTGATAATGTCCAAAAAGAATTTATTAATCGTCTTGGCTACTGCCTGACAGCCAACGGTGCACAATTTGAACATTTAATTTAGTCGATTTTTTACATAATCATTATCATTTTCAGTATTGTGAAAATTAAATTTTAAAATCGTCAAACATTATTTTCTTCAAATTTTTGTTATGTAACACCATAATTTTTCATGATGTATGTATGTAGAATGACACGCTCATTCAAATAGCATGTTCAAAATTGGGGGTTGCTATTTAAAAAAATTGTCGATGACGTCATATCTCGAACAAAGATGACGTCACAAACGTGGGTGGTATGTTAAAAAGTGCCTTTTTTTAAAACAAAATCGACGTGCCAGGGGATTTTGTACTTTTCGAAAGCACTGTATGTTCTGTTCAGATTGTCCAATATAAAAAGCATTTTTAAACCGACTGTTCATAATTTCCGGGTGTTTCTTTCTCCATGTCAATGTAATTAAAGACACTATCTGTTTCACACGAACAGATTAAATATTCTCCATGCCCATTTTCCTATAAATTCCGCCTCTTGAGCCCATTAAGGTAACACATACGCGTTCGCCTTTATATTAATAGTGATATCGCGTTCATATTTTTCACATAACTTATCTATAATCACACATAAATGATTTTTCACCTAGGGTGAGGTGTCCCGCAGTGATAGGTAGGGCAATGCCGCGCATCAGATTCATACCGCGATGTGTCTCTGGGGGATTCCCGACAAATTTTTGTATTGTCTTTCCCGGCACAAGGACCAACCCTACGCAGGGCATGTAAATTAGACTGATAGGTGGTTTTTGTGCTGGACATGATTTACGGAATTGATACTGGTCCCCACGTCCATAACTACGTGGCAACAATCATTGGCTCTTGCGTTGGAATATATTACATCATATACATACACTATAAATGTGGGAAATCTATCGGGTGTAGATAGAACATGAAAATATAAGATGACAAGTTCCTATACAATTTTCTCCTACAGGTCCTCCTACGGAGATATGTAAATAAATTAATCTAGCTAAATTTACTAACCTGGTTTAATAAAAACATTCTATAAATGCTTAAGTTCACTTTTGAAACAGTGGGAACTCGAAAATTCAACCACAATAGATGAGATCTGACCTATTTCTGCATTTTTAGGATTGCTTCTTCAGAAATAGGTCAGGTCTCATCTATTGTGGTTGAATTTTCGAGTTCCCACATTTTCCAGAGTGAACTTAGATATTTATAGAGTATTTTCATTAAACCAGGTTACTAAATTTAGCTAGATTAATTTTCTTAGATAATTATTGAATAGAGCTTTGTCTGTGGAATTGTTCATTAGCATACCTAGATGGTTGGTATCAGAGAGCATACATATGACTTCATTGATAGTAATTGTAGGAGATTTGATATATATATTAGCTTAAAATACCTTTCTAATAAAGCAAAAATTGTTACAAAAGCTAATAATAAAGAATATATGGGTAGATATTGTGGGTGTAATTCAACTCTGGTTGGGGCTTTAGTCCACAAAGTAGTTAGTTTCACACAATATTGTTAATACCTATATATAAAAAAACGATTACATAAAGGCTAAAATTTTGTTATTAATTAAGTAGGTCGTTATGACGTTTAAATTCATTGACAGGTTCACTTTTGACATTGTCGATATTTAATTTCAAATAATTTTAATTTATTGATATAATTTGTATAGTTAGATATTTGACTCAACTTAAAGGAGACCACCTGAAGAAGCAATCCTGAGAATGCAGAAATAGGTCAGATCTCATCTACTGCGGTTGAATTTTCGAGTTCCCACATTTTCAAGAGTGAACTTAGATATTTATAGAGTGTTTTCATTAAACCAGATTACTAAATTTAGCTAGATTAATTTTTTTAGTTAATTATTGAATAAAGCTTTGTCTGTGGAATTGTTCATTAGCATACCTAGATCAGAGAGCATACATATGACTTCATTGATAAGAATTGTAGGAGATTTGATATATATTAGCTTAAAATACCTTTCTAATACAGTAAAAAATGTTACAGAAGCTAATAATAAAGAATATATGGGTAGATATTGTGGGTGTAATTCAACGCTGGTTGAGGCTTTAGTCCACAGAGTAGTTAGTTTCACACAATATTGTTAATACCTAAAATAATATAAAAAAGAAGAGACATTTATTTGCCGTATTGAATCATCTTTTTCGAGTCTTTGAACAGGAGTGTAATGAAAATAATGTTTTCCATTTAATCTTAGCACACACCAGACCTTCCACTTGGAAACGTAGAATTGCCCTATTTTCCTAATGCTCGTCACGTGGAATCACGTTCAAAGGCTTCCAAAACTTCTTCGTCAACATGAGGAATTTGTTGCATTAAATAACGACTTTATTGACTTCTGAATGATGACTGAAATGTTCTAAATTTAGATGTAACAGATATACAAGGTGTTTGGTAGGTAAGTTTTAAAGGGGTGATAGCTGAGGTCATTTTTAATGTATTATACATCATATACCTATATACAAAGTGTTACCGTTTTCCAGAAAATAATTTGAAAATTTTATTATTACTCTATAAATCTGAGTTACTAATTATTTCAAATGGATATTCTTGAAATGCGGTAAGTCACAATAGTGGATATATTATATATTATGAATGTTTCAGGCTACTTTTAATACACTTAGATATTATAAGAAAACATATGGTCTTTTAATAACTATATTGTAAATTATACATATTTTCTTGAATTATTCCTGCACAAGTTCCATTAAGTCAGAAAATTTCTATGTGCTATGTTGTTTTAAAAAATTTATGATACATAAAGATTTAGTTTTAAAAAGTCTAACTATTAATGGTAATTTCAATTCCCTATTATTAAAATTTATATCACATGTTTTAAAAATCGTGGTTGCATTGAAATAAAATCTGACTAACTTTGATCTATCACTTATGCGTTGGCTATAATTACCTTGAGCATCAGTTGATCATTTGTGAGTAGAAACTGATGCTTAAAATAAGTTATTTTACTATATATTACATAATGTTTATGTATTTTCTCCAAAGAAGACTTTCAAATGTCCAGGCATTTATAGGTGAATAAGCGAATACGAAAAAGTCCGAGTTAGATCATAAAGGAGAATTAGAAATGCTGTATATTGTTTCCTTTTTTGTTTGTAATTATGGGAAAAATTCTAAATTTGAATAGTTTTGTACGTTTTTTTAGTTATCACCAATAAATATTTCGTTTTATCGTATTTCCTTAAAAACTCATTTTTTTCAAACGTAAAGAGGGTGGCCCCTATTGATTTTTTAATAAAGGATTTTTTTCTGAATTTTGTGGTACAACAATTTTTAAAATCCGTCAAAGAAAAACAATTTTTGCCATACGCAACCTTCTATACTCGCGACAAGAATTCAGACGACTTACGTCATACGAACAAATGAATAATTCATTATATTTTCATCAGTAATAAAACTATTTACTACAGTTTGCATTATATATTGTATTAAATTGCAAAAATTATTGTTTTTAACGCGACCAAATATCGAAAATTACTTTGACAATAAAAACAAATGTGTAACGTCAGCCGTGACGTAAGACGTCTGAATTCTTGACGCGAGTATAGTTTTATTTTTAAAAATTAAAAAAAAATACTTACATCCAGAAAATGTGTCAGAAAATTGGTCCTACCATACGTAAAATGATTCCAAAAATGTCAAAAAATACAGGGTGTCCCATTTAAAAATATACATTTACGGTTATTTCTGGTCAAACCGAAAATGTCATGAAATCTGAAATGAACCCACCCAATTTTTGTCAGCAGTCATAAAGAAATTACAGCGTGTTCCCACTTTCCTTTGTCACCCGGTATAGTTACGGGACGCACTTAACAACATTTTTAAATTTCAAATTACAGAAGAATAATTTTCTGACTTGCTTCAAAGTGTTCTAGCTAAGAGTGTTTTTGAATAGATATGTGCGTATTAAGGGAAAAAAGCAGAGATATAAAAAACAGATTAGTTATTAAACAGATTTATACTAATTGCTGCACACACCCTACACAAAGTCTACCAATAAGCTTGGATGCCGCGACTTTTCGCAACATTTTTTTTTTCACTTTGCTCGACGCAGATGTTGTCTTTGTATATGATTATTCCAATGGGAAAGCTAGGCAAACATCCGGAGAATACCGACGAAGATACTCTAACAGACATCAACTTACACACATCCGCTCCAAAAAATAAGAACAAATATTTGAACTGCTGGTGTAGTTCGTCATATAGACCAGTCTAGTGAAAGCCAGTTCTTTTAATTTCTAATATTTACGGAGATATTATTTTTTTTAAATACCCACATTTTGAGGACTGCTCACATATCTGTCACAACCAACCTAATGAACCATATGATTTACTACGAGGTTGCCATATCTCCTCTAATATAAATATTACGTTTCCGTTAAAGTAATAGTAAACTAATACCGTTAATTCTATTTTAAAAATATTTAAACGTGCACACAAGCTTACCTGTTTGTTAAAAAATTAACTATTTAATCAGTAATCCACATTTCACAAGTTAAATGTCATTGTACACTGTTAGAAAGAGATACAAGACACAATTTCCTTAAGTTATTTTATGAAGAATAACGAAAAATTATGATATTCACACAACATATTAAATTTAATTTTCACTACATAACCCCAAATGAGTCAGTATTAACCATTTCGAATTCAGAACCATGAAATAACTTCGCACTTTAATCAGTGAAACAAATTTTAAAAATAAAGGTACACACAATATTAAATAACAAAATAACCAGCTTGGCGTATGCCTTTAATATCAACAAAAAATGTCTATAAAATGCATACATTTAGACGGCAGATCCAGCAAAGTAAAATATTTTGTAACTTTTAATGTGAAATGTGTTGTGGGTTGCCGGTACAAATGCGAAAGGGAAATTCTGGACGAATTATTAAGAGGTCGATTTATGGCTTTCCAAAAGGCGCAGCTCGAGACAGATTTCATGAAGATGAAAAGTGTGAACTTTTAGCAAATTTCGCAAAACAATATTATTGCTATTTTCATCATTATGTGGGGTTAGCAAGTTTGACTTGGGCTTCCGATAATCTGTCATGACGGTCAATGACAGTTTGATAATAATAATAATATAAAATGTTACAGTTGCCGAAATTCGCTAAAAGTTGAGATTTTTTCCCACCATCAAATAATTCGAGCGAATATTCGCAAATTTTGCGTCCATGAGGAACTTCTTTGAAACAAAGATATTTGTGTAACACTGGCAACACCGTGAACCACACGTTGAGTCTGCAGCACTATGAGTCATAAAAGTATGAAAGTGGCAATCTGGCCAGCGGTCCTCAACAAGTTTTCTACAGAAAAATTACGAAATTTATTTAAAATTTCACTTTTATTTCTGATTTTTTTGTAAAAAAACTATTAATTATGTGTTCTACACACAGAACTATACTGCTAGTTAAAATATTTGTACTTATTTAAGGTTCACCCTGAAGCTGTAATATTGACATAACAAATATGTTATCGTTTCCTGCATGATGCTCATTGTGGTGGACATTTGAATTTTTGTAAATTTTGAAAAACTCTTAGTTGAATTTAGATTTAAACTTGTATTCATATAATTTCAATTTTATTTAAAAAAGTTTTTTCAGAAATTATGCATGAAAAGATTAATACATGAAACAATGTGAACACTTGTTTTTGAAACGTTGTTATAAGCACTAGTGTTACTCTTAAATATTTCACTATAGGGCAGTGTATGTCGCTTTTCCGGTGCAAAAATTTGTCAGTCATTATTTGTATCACATTAGGGGAATTGTGCTTTGCCCGATATCATGCACACGTCATTACGGCTCAAGGGAAGGCTGTGACAAATCTTTATATTGTATTTCCAGCCAGGCCAGCCCATTTATACATTTTTTATGCTCGAGATTTATTAATTAGGACAAGTAATGTTGAGTAAATGTGATTTAATTATTCTCGTTGTCGTTATTATATTCGTGATCCGCGGATTTTTTATTATGTCAGCCGGAGTATACCCTAGATAATTCACTTAATAAATAATATTCTCTGATGTTTCGAATTAATTTGATTAAATGAGTCGACAAAAGCGCTGCGTGGATTTCAGCGGAATTTAAAAAATTACGGTACGAATTATAAAAAAGGCTGTATCACCTATAAAGAGTGATTTTAATTTAATTTATCATCAAATAATGGTGGAAAGTAAACAAACTTAAGAAGTCTTCCATATCCCAACTAACATTTAAGCCTAATAGACTACTACACAAGAAAAGTAATCCTAAATTGATCAAGATTTACTACTTTCTTCCATAAAAATAGTCTTCAATGTTACAAAATCTTATAATACCGAAATTTTAGTCAAAAATTTGTTAACTAAGAGAAATATAATGCCTTCCAAGTAAAATGAAATATATGTCAATTTATACAGTTCACAATTACATATGGTTTACCTATTCTATGTTTTCAAATGCTAACATTCCAATAACGTGTAAGACGAAGTTATAATTTACTTAATTTCGCCTAGAAATCTGTCTTCAATATCCAAGGATTTTTAAATTATTACAATAGGTAAATATTTACATATTTATTACGATATCAAAATACTTATTTTAGTCTTCAACTAGTAGTTAAAAATAAAGTAATAACTAGTTATTTTGCCCTATTAAATCCTTCAATTGGTTTCTTTTATTTTTATTACAATTATAATCCTATTTTCAACTTTGTTGATGACTTGTAAGGAATATTTGACCATTTCAATTAACCTAATAGAAATATTGTTCTATATTATGGTACAAATTTACTTGTTAATAATACTTCGACGTAAGTGTGTCTTATAAAGGTCTTTTAGGGAACAAGCTTCTTGTTATATGTATTCCGACAGATCTTCATGTAATAGCACGTAGAAATTGTTTTGTGTTTTGGCGATCTGCAGTTAAAACTAAGCCCTACACAGTATTAAAGAGTTGTAAAAACAAGTTTAAGCCGACACTGCATATCATGTAAATCAGTCTAATGATAATATATCGATAAATACTTCATATATAAGTATTCTTATGACTGTTATCGTGTCAGATGAATTCAGTAGTGCACGGGAATTGAAATTCGAATTGAATTCTGTTCGAAAATATTTATTTTGTTTTTGTTATTACGCATATATAATATTATTGGCTTTAATTTGAAGTTTCAATCACAAATCCAAGAGTAGAATTTTATATGTAGGTACCTAGTAATAATTTAATTGGTAATAAATTACCATAAAATATCTTCATTTGGAGAAAATTTCAACCACAAAGTTAATATTTTCCTGTGACGTCAGCATTGGCATAGGCAATCTGCCCTATAGGTTAAAACATACAGACAAATTGACTTCAAAGTTGATTTTGTTTGAGCGACCATATTGTTATAAACACTAAATGTTTTGTTCATTATTTCTAATTAATTACTCATTAAAATTATGTTAATACAGATAATATTAGTTAATTCATTTATGACGAAAGATTATTAAACACATTTTATCATGAAGTACATTCAGTTTTTATTTTAGGTTATTCTTCAGTATAGTAATATTATTAAAAGCAATAGTATTAATGTATATTTATTAGGCGCGTTATTTTTATGAGAGTTTGGTCATGACATTCTACGAAAAAATTTCCTGGGTTTTACAATTTGATGAATGGCAACCAAAATTACGGACTTTATTATATTAACATCTAAATATCTATAAATATACTAACTCCTACTCTACTTGTAGCTTAGTTATAGTCTTTCTTTTTCTTCCTATGCCTGTTCGCTATTAGAATATATAAAATGAAACATATAATGTTGTCCCTCTCTGGCAAAAGTATGTCATATAAAGGGCATAATTAGGTAGATTTTGGTAATAATGTCTTTTATATTTCGAAATTTTAACATAAAATTGGTCCGTATTTCTTTTAGGTCCAATTATCTTATTGGTATAAAATTCTTGCCGACCAATTATTAACTTCCATATTACTTTAGTTTTTTCCCCACATAAGGAAAAAGGCCAACGAATATAGGTAAACTTCCCTTATATGGAATTGGTCATGAAAAGTTTTTGACCAATTCAGAGGTCAAGTTAACGTAATTTTAACTTTAATTGTTTGTTGGGATGGAATTAATATTGACAACTGTCTTAAAATCCGTATTTTAGTAATGTACGAAATCCTACATGTTTTCAATAGGATTCATGTCAGCAGAGTTGGCTGGCCAATCTAATCTATTGATATGTTCGGTTTCGAGTGTCTCTTGAACCCTTCTTGTGGTCGAGCGTTGTCGTCGATGAACACAAACTTTTCACCTAATTCATTACGTAAGGGGTAGATAATGGGCGCAATAACTTGTTCGATGTAAATTTGACTGGTCATTTTCTGTGGTATGCGAATTAATGGGGTGCGGCGGTTCAACATAATTCCACCCCAAAACATTACAGTACCACCTTCATATGGAACAACTTCATAGAGAAAATAAAGCGCTGTTGACGACCTGGTTCTCTCCAGACTCTTTGTCGCTTGTCATCAGTAACCAGTCCAATTCTGGTTTCGTCTGTAAATAAGCCAGTGGCGTGAAAGCCAACCTCTATGCTCTCGCACCCACTAGAGACGAGCAGCACGATGCCTTGGAAATAGAGTAATGGTTTTCCAGCACGTAAATTTGCGTTGTGGAGTCGTCTTCCAATAGTAGGTGTCGATATAACACAGCAAAACGTACCTTAAAGATGGGCTCTGAGAGCTGAAGCTGAAGATGTGCGATGTCTACGGGCATATTGCGCCAAATACCGATCCTCCCGTTTACATTAGTTTTTCAAGTGTCAAAAATGGCTTACGTGTAATATTACAAATAATTGTTATCAGTGTATGTAGATGAAAAAGAAGTCATTTGTAGCACGTATACATTAGTTTGAATTTTGTTTTCGAGAAACATATTGTTATAGGATTACTGTAAGGGGAAGGAAACTTTTCCTAACTCTATATGGGCCCGAATAAGATAATATATCCTCGAAGGCTAGCGACAAGCCGCAATAATCGATTATAACTTTTATTTCGGGGCAAAGTTTCGACACGAAATTGTTGTTTTATTTATTGCCTCGTAATCTTTTTCAAAATAACTCTGTTCTGTTAATAGTTTTTCTTCTTCCGGACTCCCTACCGCTCTATGAAAGTAGATTATGATACATCCACTAAATCGTTACAACTTTTTGATGCTTATCTTTCGTGGACTTTGGTCTTAAAGCCCTGCTCTCTTGACGTTCACAGGGTACTTAATACTTACGCTATTAAATATGACGAAAATCGTCATAAATAACATTACGACCTTCAATATTACTAGGGTTTTATAAGCATATTAGAGTAAATAATAATCCGCGTGTATCGTAGTCATACTTTATGCAGAACATTTGCAAAAAAGTCACAAAAATATGCAATACAGATGCAGTAAAAACCCTAGCTTATTCCTTTTCTCTTGATAATTTTTACTAAATTCAGATACTGAGTATTAAATATAAAAAACTTAAATGTGTACACAATTTAATGAATCAGTGTAAAAATATGAAACAATGAAATCAGATCGATTGAGTCATAATTTATTCATATTATTCTAGGAACATTCTATAAATAGAGCAATATTTAAGGATGTTTCTTCTTGGAGTTGGTAAATAAAAAGTCATGGGAACGAGTTTAAATACAAGGAATAGTGAAATGAAAATTACTCAAAATATCTGGAGAATCACTGACCGTAGACAATAGTTTATATAAAAATGATATTGAAAAATAACTGCGACGATGTGGCTAAATTTTTCAAATAATTTTAATTTATTGGTATAATAATTTTTATAGTTAGATATTTGACTCAACTTAAAGAAGGCCACCTGAAGGAGAAATCCTAAAAATGCAGACATAGGTCATCTCATCTATTGTGGTTGAATTTTCGACTTCCCACAGTTTCTAAAGTGAACTTAGACATTTATAGAATATTTTCATTAAACCAGGTTATTAAATTTAGCTAGATTGATTTTTATTTTAGATAATTATTGAATAGAAATTTGTATGTGAAATTCTTCATTAGCATACCTAGATGTTTGGTATCAGAGAACATACATGACTTCATTGATAGGAATTGTAGGAAATTTATATTAGGTTAAAATACCGTTCTAATACAATAAAAATATCTATTGATTTATAACTGCATACTGAACATTTCATCAACTAGAAAACTTAAGAAAATTCAATGTGCATCCAAAGTTGTATAATTTATGTAACAAGATGCCATGATAAAGCCTATCAAATGTTTTAGATAAATCCGTATATATAATGTCAGTTTAACTACCATTGTTATGTGATTTAGTATGAAAACAGAGAATATTGTAAATAATCACTTCAAGTTTTCAATATTCATGTTGTCTCCTTTTTTTACTTAGTCCAAATTTACGGAGAGGTTGCTGATTTAAAGGATAAATTAAAAATAAAGCTGGTAGCAAAGCAAATATACTCGTAGGTGCACAATTTTTCAATACAAAAACAGAGATTCCATCAGAACCCGTCAATTATTTTTTTTCAGTACAAGTAAACAAAGAATAATGTAACATTTGTAATATTAGGTTTAGACCAGTCAAAAGTCGATGACTGATTAAATGCAGATTGGAAAATTTTAGTGAAAGCCTCTACTATACCTTGAGCATCACTAATAATAGATTGGCCAAGATACTTGAATCGAATTAGGAATATTGGGAGTGTTATTCGTGATTTGTAGAAAAGACCAAAAGTTACTAGACATACAGAATGATTTCTAGTGTGACACTCACAAAACATTGAGGATAAAAGTCCGATTATAAAAGGTGGTTATGGATAAATAAACTTTAAAACTTGAATTCTCACTTATGCAGGCATAGCATTTTCATTATTATCTGCTTAAAAGGCTTTTTTTCTGGAGTGATGTCTTTCCAAAGGCCCTTATCAAACGTAACTGAAATTTCCTCGTACGCCTCTCACTAAAAATAGACATATATCAGGAGCGAGACGCGCTTGTTACATACCCATTTGGAAATCCGGATGAATGACATGCGAAGCAAAGTCATTCCAGTATTATAACACATGTCAAAACTTTTTCTTACATATCATGTTTATTCTCTGAACTGATATGAATAGAACGCTCACGCTTCGCGGCACATTCGCCATTATATGAAAATTTCCTCACTTTTTACCAACTAAATTGTATGCTAATCCCCGCTGTATATCGGGGATAGTTCATGCAGAAGTTTTCTCCGCACACTCACAAAGAAAGAAACGTTTTTATCGATGACAGCGTAGCGACAAGTTGCGCTGATGTTAACAACTCGTCAAATCACGTGAAGGAAATTTAAACATTAGTGCTTTATCTGAAGTTTCGAGGAACAGACATAGTATCATTTATATTCCAGTGGTATATTGCTGTATTGTTTGTTTGTTTGGGATATATACAGGACAAGCCCGAAAATAGTATCGACTAACATACCATAGAAACAATATAAAATATGTAAGAGTGATACACAATAATACAAATAGAAAAGTATACAATAACATAAATGACTTAATCTAAATGAAGTAAATAAAAAGAAGAAAAAGAACAGTTAAGGAAGTGTGTTAAGACAAGTAACAGAAATAAGAGATATTTATACTAAGCAAAGTAAATTAATAAATAACTTGAAAAGTTCAAATTTCTATGTTACACAAAGTTTTTCTTCAATTGCCAGAGGAAAAAGAAATTGTTTGAAAGTAAGAATCGTCGGAAGCAATGTTCAGTATACAGGCGAGAATCATGTAAATTTTGAAATTTAGCAGTATTGACAGGCGTCTTATCAAATGTGTTGATTCCAACGGGAGTCGTAGCACATTATTAATGTATTTTATTTCATACTAATATATTATAAACAAATAAACTCTTAGTTACCGTAACTATAAACATGTTCGTAACTCCCTTGGGAGTTATACTAAGTAGTTAAAAATCCTTAACTTCCTCTAATCTATTTACAAAAATAAACCGACAGTTGTCGAATTTTCCACGGAAATTATTTCCCGAACTGCAAGAATTTTCCGTTGAACTGTTGTTACTGCCTGTGACTGTAGTCAAACATAAAGTTGATGTTCCACTTCTTTCATGTGACATGTCGGCCAACATTCTTGTGGTTTTATTTTTCAATTTCATGCTGTCGGCCAAATGCCCTTCTGCTATCGTTGAACTTATCCATTCACCATGTCTCTTCAATGTCGTCATAGTTGCGCTTGCATTGACCAAGGCAGTTGAGGAAATCCTCCGGAGATAATGTCCCGTGAAAGCTTCTGGATCTGGCCAAATCCTAAAAAACTAGAAATTTTGCTTGGCATTTTTCCAATAGTATTTTTTCCAACTGGCTGAACTGTGTAACGCTTTTCACGATACGTTAGAAAAAATCTCTCTGAACCCGACGGACGCAAAAACATATACTTCCTCACTAACCCAATGCAGAGAACTCGTTTTCTTCCACAATTGTAAATTTCTTACAGGTGTCTGTTTTACTTTCCGGAATGTCAACCACCATAACCGAACCCCTATCTTCAATATGATTAATCTTCATATTCAAAAGTTCTTGACTTCTACAGCCCCCGAAATAACCTATAATCGCAGTCACCTGTATAATAAAGCTATAAGTGTGTAATTCTTGTAGTCCAGTACCTCATGTAGTAAATGTTTCTCATCGGAAGCATCCTTCAAAAATTTGACAATATCATCGCGACTAAACACTAGACTTTGTTGGCCCATAGTCTTTACTTTTTCGTTTGAGAAACGCTTCCAGTTCATGAAACATTCTCCCATCTGTAGTATTATAAATTGTCATCATCGATTTTAACATTATCCACAGAGAATTAGGACTGTACGATTCAGATTGTAATAAAAATAAATCACTTATACCAGAACGTGGAAGAATAAATACATACCATGTTTTGAAGGTAAGCCAACATTATAGCCTCACTTAAGTATATTTTTGTTTTCAATACAGTTAACTTTCAGTTACTGCAGGAATTTGTCATATTCTTTCATAAGAAATTTGGTTCCGACTTTGTTGGTTGTAGCGCGGCACGAGCTTTCCCAGCCATTTGTAAGAAATAGCCTGAAGTCTCAGTTCTCTCCAGGTTTTCATTCATTTTCACAAATTAATAAAATTTTATTTACAAACATGTCAATTGATATATCCATGGTAATCATGCCCACTTAATTATTAAACAAAGTTCGCTTAATTTTGAAAACCAACAAAATTTGGTTTTCATATTTCATTAGTATGAAATAAACATCTTTATCTATCACGTGAGTTAGTTTGTAATATCTGATTATGTTTTTATTCTCTATGTTCATCATCGCCTTTAATATGGAGTAATTGGGCTAAATCGTTGACGATTTCCATAGTTTGGAATCAGAATAGCTGTGCCAAAACACTTTTTCACTAATCTTACCGCTAACACTAAGAAACACAAACCTATTTTATGTCGTTATTCTTTAAACAATACTGTTTTTCAGAGGTAGTGTACAATACGAGATTTGGGCATTGTATTTGACTCTAAACTAACATATTAATAATGTAGTTAAATCCTCATTTAAGATGCTAGGTTTTATCATCAGAAATTGTAGATCTTTTTCTAATATTAATATGATAAAGATGCTCTATTTTTCGTTTGTACGGTGTAAGTTGGAATACGGTGCTATAATTTGGTACTCTATCTATGAAACACATTGTTTAAATGTTGAGTCAGTCAGGAAATTTTCTTTCCTTCAACTGTGATGGTGTATATCCCACACGGGACTGCAACCATGAACTATTATTGCCTTTTAGATTCGATATTCCCTCATTAAAACTAAGACGGGCTAGAAATAGTGTATTATTTTTGTACATTTTGTTTAATAATAATGTTGATTGCATGTCATTATTAGAATATTTTAATATCAGAGTTCCTAATAGGCAAAATGATACTTTTTATTTACCAGTAGTCAATACTAATATTTTAAGAAAGTTTCCAGTTTATATCATGCCTCATAATTTTTATTAATGTATTAGTCATATTGTAAGAACGCGTGCATATTAATTACTTTTTTGTCTTTATATTTTTTTATTATTTGTGCATTGCTTTTGTGTTAATTTTTGTCCTGTAAAGGGATATTATTATGTTGGGCAAATAAATATATTTGATTTGAACATATTTTAGATAACACATCTCAAGAAACGATTGTATGAAAACTCGTACTCCTTCTTCGACTTACTAAGCAATAACTCGAAAGTGGCTTTATTAGCAACTTCTTCGATTTCTGTCGGGGAAAATTAATTTTCTTGATCTTGCCAGATCAAATTTAGTTTAACAAATGCTGTTTTAGTATCTAATTTCTAAAAGGAAAGTGTTACTTTTAATAACCAAGCAATTAAAACCATTTTTATTGACCCTTTGTTTCAACTAAATGCCATGATTAATACCCATGGGATATAGTTAAATTATCGCGTTAAAATGTATGAAGATCGTCTATAAATTCAGGAAGTAACATGACATTTAGAATTTAAAAATAAAATCCCTGATAATTTAAAGATTATATTTCCGTGATATTTACATATTAACTAACAGATATAATGTTTTATAATTTTATATCAACTGGTAAGGAATTACCGCGGTATTTATAGCCATTAATATCAAAGAAAAACGGAAATGGGGAACTTTAAAATTTATCACTCTACTTCAAGTCTAATACTAGGCACGAGCACGTTGTTAGTGAAAATTTTTAACAGAGCAAAGTCATGTTGCTAAAACCTTTAAGTTTCGTTGTTGTCATTCAAGTTGTTGCTATATGTGGTGAGTTATTATTTGAAGCTATTTTTTTTATCTAACTAGATAGATAGTACAGGGTGCACGACTACTTGATTCTGCCACTCCTAATATGATTAAGTGGTATTTCTTTTCTGTTATATTTCTTTCAGCGAATATTGCGCTGCATTGCTAATGTTCCTAGCACACATTGATGTGCTGATATCTTCAAAAAATTTAAAATTCTTACTATATATAGTCTATTCGTTTTTGAGATCTGTGTATTCATTTTTAATAATAAACCGAAATTTGTTATTAATTTTAATATACATAATAGAAATACTAGAGCAAAAAATGATTTACATTTCCCTTATTCCAGAGTTAATTTGTCGTTTAAAGCCCCTAGCCGCATTGGGGCTAAGATGTTCAATAATGTCCCCGAACATATTATAACCATTCAGAGTAAGAAGAGCTTTAAATATAATCTTAAACGTTTTCTTGTCGATAAGTGTCTGTATAGTACGGCTGATTTTTATAGCTGAATGTTTCTGTGATTTTGTTAGTGTACTTGCGTTTATTTACAATATTATTTGTTGTTGCTTATGTCTTTTTTTTTAATTATATTGTGACCCACTTGTAAACTTGTAGCAAGTTTGTGTATTTATGTCTTTGTTTTATCTATAAGTATATTGACTTTTCTTATACATCTTGTATGTCTTTAAAGAATAAAAGGTTTATGATTTTTTTTTCTTTTGAGACACTAGGATGATATTGCTTTAATTTTTAAACGGGAAGTAATAGCGAAAAAAATCTCTAATAAAACTTTATTAGAAAAAAGATAACTTTTTAACAGGAAACAAAATTGAGTGTTTATGGAAAAAATATTATTGACGACGTCATTAGTCGTTTCTGTCAAATCCTGATAATTCTTTCGATTGGATGCTTACTTCATCCGATTTAACACCACGTGTCTCAAATTTTATTTAAATTTTTTGTGTCCCCACAGTAGGCCCATACTATCGAGAATTTTTTATTTCTGTTGAAGGTAATCCACAAAAGTTTATGATACAGAACAAGAAATCGGGAATGGTTCTGGACGGAGGAAAGCAAAATAGTCTAAACATAGCTGAATGGGCACATAAAAATTCACAACTTTGGACTATAGAGCGAAGTTTGGTACCTGGTTATTACATTATCAAAAACGTCGCCAATCGGTAAGCTGACTATTTCACCTAAGATAAATTTTAGTATATAAGAGCTTTTTTTATTTGTTGAGCGCTTCGAAACACTGCTAAAGTCCACGCCATTTTGTAGCATTTAAAAATACTACTCAATAATTAATAATTCAATCTTTAAATTATCTTAAAACTGACTCTCACAAAATTTAAACATTACTGGTTGTCTAACTAACTTTTTCTATATGGTCTGCATGGTGCTGTCCTCTGTTTAAGATATTCAAATTAGTAAAAGGCAAAAGGTTTGAAAGGTGCGCTAGCGAGAATTGCTAAAGAACTCACGAATTGAGAGCACACAAATATTTTAAACAAATGTGGTGATCATAAATATATTGGATAAATTATCACCCATGTGTTATTTTGTTCAGTGCGAAATCTCAATTTGCAAATAAATAGCAACACGATTAGGGCCGCACGTCAACCTAGGTAAGCAGCATGGTTCTGTTCTGGTTCGTTATTTAATTCCATAATTTCTCCATTTGTAGGCCTTTTTAGTTTATTGCCAAGAAATAATTGCTGTGTCTCTATATATATAATTTATATAAACTCTGGGCAATATCAAGTATACCGGTTGTCCACTAAATATCATTCCATTTCTGACTATAAGGACGATATAAGAAGATTGAAACCGCTAGAGACCTAAATGTTTGATAAATCATTGGATTCTGGATTCTAGTAAATCAGCAGCAGGATATTTGAATATTTACGTCATCCAATTTGTTAAGCACGCCAAGTAGTCGCTGTCTTGCACCACCAATAGTCAAAAGAAAACCCAGCTAAGCTAAATTTATTTATATATTTCACAACCTTTTATTTAAACTAATTTAACTTAACACCATCTCAATTCAATTTATCATATTTTAAATATAATTAAAAATGTACGCAAACGTATACGTATGCAAAGAGTAGACAGTGGTTTGAAGTTATACTGTCTAATTGTTGTGTGTAATTTGGTTGTCACATGTCATATAAAATTTAGCCATTACGACTTGAAATATTCCTTACACGCTTTGTTTATATTTTTAATATTTTAAATTATTCTTATTATTTACATCATTATTCAATAATTACATTAATCAATTCGATGAATTTGCTATGTATGTGTGTTTTTGGGTGTCCTAGTAATATAAGTTTCAAAAATCAGTCTCTTTTAAATTCATAGTATAATAATTACAAATTTATTAGTTTAAGTAATTATTTTTAAAAACACTTATTTTTAAACTAATTGGCGCCCTAACTACGCAAGTATAAATCTATTATAACCCACGGCCCTAATGCTCAGTACTAACCAAAGCTAGCCTAGCCCACTTACGATATCATAATAAAAAAATATATATATATGGTACAATTTAATGAAATTCTGGATAAAAGTCAATTAAAGTGAGGCCTATGTAGAGTTATATGTTTTTTAAATTGCTAAATCAGGGTATGATACTAGAAAAATATAAACAATTTAGAACATTTAAAAAAATGATTATAGATTAATTTTACACTGATAATATATCTTGTATTTAGTATTTATTACACAGAGTATTCATGATTCTTCGACTATGATATCAAATCGCTTTAACACAATTTTACCAATGAGTTTATATTAGCCTATATAACCAATGATTTAACTGCTTTATACAGTGCCTTCGAAAAGTAACGAATAAATTAATTATTTTTGAAATTGAGAAGTTTACGAAAAAATCCTCTGGCACGTCGATTTTGTTTCTAAAAAAGGCACTTTTTGACATACCACCCATATTAGTGACGTCATATTTGTTCGAGATATGACGTCATACACAATTTTTTTAAATAGCAACCCCAAATTTTGACCTTGCCATTTGAAAGAGCGTGTCATTCTGCATACATACATCATGAAAAATTATGGTGTTACATAACAAAAATTTAAAGAAAATAATGTTTGAAGATTTTAAAATTTAATTTTCACAATACTGTACACCTCCCCATTATGCAACACCTGTCCGTGCTTATTTAGATGAGCTGTTCCCGAATCGTTGGATAGGGAGAAGGGGGCCGATTGAGTGGCCAGCCAGATCGCCTGATTTGACACCCTTAGATCATTTCTTGTGGGATACTTAAAAAGCAAAGTAGAGGTACGTTACTAGACCGGTTAATTTAGAAAATTTAAAAGCAAGAATTCGTCACGAGATACATCGTATACCTCCTGAAGTTATTGATAATGTATGTATGTAGAATGACACGCTCTATCAAATGGTATGGTCAAATTTCAAACAACAATAAACAACAATGACCTCACAAATAAGGGTCGTATGTCAAAAAGTGCCTTTTTAAAAACAAAATCAAAACAATTTTTTCGAAAACTTCTCAACTTCAAAAATAATGAATTTATTCGTTACTTTTCAAAAGCACTGTATACTATATTTCAGGAAAGCTTTGGATGCTGCTCCTCTAACCAAATCGCTCTCGACATATCCCAGACATGGCGGACGAACCCAGAGGTGGAAAGTGAATACCATTGATGAGACGAGATTTCAAGTCCAGCGGCATCCCAAGGATTTTATGATCCAAAAAAATAATAAAGTGATACTCGGTCCTAAACAGAACGATGACAGCGACAAATGGATACTGATTGTAGTACACTCAGTCGTATAGTGTATTAAAATAATACAAATGTTATTGAAGGTTGTAAGCTATGTATTATTTTTTAAATAAATATATTTTTTAAATAAATCATTGTATGAAATAAAATACTCTGCAAGGAGGTTCTTTTAAGGTTATGGCTGATGCATCAGTGTTTGTAAGATTCACGACCAGGAGTAGAAATCATATTCTCTGTTGCCAAAATTTTGACAGAAATTAAGGATTTTGCCTCTAGGGAGAGAATAATGACAAAACATTCCCCTAGGGAATTTTTATTATATATTGACAGGTCATAATACAAAATAAAAGCAATCTATTATAGTTACTTATCCATTTAGGAATAAATGGTGTACCACATTTTATGAAAAAAGATAAAGAACTACAAACAATAAATTAAAATTTAATCATACGGGTATAATTATGGATTACATTTTTATGTTTACAATACAATTAACAGAATTATAAAACTATTAGGACAAAATTCGTCCTGTCCATTATCTACTTATTCTTCAGAATTACTTTTTGTAACTTCAGTACCAGTAGTAGTAACAGTAGTATTTTTCTGGGGAAGATCTAGAGCACATACCATTTGAAAGCATATTAGTGCCAATATATTTTTTTGCTATTTCCACTTTGTTGGACCTGGATCCTGGTGTCTATCACGATTCAGCTATCTAGCGGTAAACTGCAAGCTGCTTATTTTCAGCAAAGCAAGCCGCTTTATGTTTTTAAAACTGGCTACTGGCTATATTACAGCTGGTTTTTTTTTTCACATAAACCTTAACATTTGTTTTTTGTACACTGTGCTCTGTGTTGAACACAAATTAATAATTATTGTTTTAATAAGTCTATATATTTTCGTTTCCATTTTGAATCTTTATTATTTAATAAAACTTTTCATAAACATAAACAAAAGTAACATACAAATAAGTGTGAGAATGTAAATTTTTGACATCCAAAATGGAGTTACATTCAGCGCAAGCGATGCAGGTACTGAAATCTCGAAAATTAAAACACGTAGAGCAATATCAAAAATTACTGATCTATAGTTGAATTTAAAAAAATACGTATTTTGAAAGAATTCTGTATCTAAAAATTTGCTGGATAGATCGCTTTCTGACGTTATACAGGGTGATTCAGGTTTAATCTTGATAACTTCAGGAATCGATAGAACAGGTTAAAATAATGTTCATGAACTTATTTCCTAAAACGCATCGTTTCCGAGATAGAGGGCGTTGAAGTAGGAATTTTTTTCTCGTTTTTCCCTCATAACTTTTGAACCACTTATCCGATTTAAGTGAAATTCGGAACACAAACACTCCTTATGATCTTACATAAGCTTCTTAAGTTTGAACTACCTGCCCCTCTTAGAAATGTATTTTGTATGCTACCCCCCTATTACTTTATTTCAAATCTACAAAAAAAAATATTTCAATAAAACATCTACACACCACTTTGACCTGACAGTGTAGCGCACCAGCCGCGTAAATTTCATTTAACGTTATAGCAACCCATGAAAACAAAACTCAGTAATTGAGATAAAATTCTTGTTATTTGCTAAACTCTGGAATATGGCGCCCTTAAGATAGTTTGCTTTTTGATCCTACATATTTTTCTCAATCACTCACTTGGAACATTTTTTATTATTGTTATAATATACAAAAAAACGTCGATGTTCAGTATTCGGTTGACGAAGAGACGCATATCTTTTGTACATATCCAAATATCTTGGTGACTTGTTTACATTATCAGTTATATTAAATATGCGTTGTATTTTTGTCTTTGATTCTTTTACAGTTACTAGCAGGGGTTTTATCTAAATTCTGAATATCATGTATTGCTATGTTACATAACTCTACTCTATGTCTGCTGACGAGCTTCAAAGGAAAGTAAACGACACACTTCAACAGTTTTATACGTGGTGTTTTAAAAATAAACATATTATTAATCCAACGAAAACTCATTACATTACCTTTTTTAAAAGACGAATATGCCCTAACGTAGTAGTTTCATTAAACCACACGATCATTGAGAAAGCACAACACACAAAGTTTTTAGGACTTTTCATTGATGAGCAACTTACTTGGTCGGTTCATATTGAGCATCTCGTAAAAAAATTAAATACTGCCTATTACGCAATCAGAAACCTGAGAAATATAATGGATAAACAGTATCTTTTATATGTTTATTTTGCATTAGCATATACACATTTAAAATATTTAATAATTTACTGGTTCTGAATTTCATAGAATTTTTATTTGTCAAAAGAAAATTATAAGATTAATCCTATCCCTCAATCCTTTACAATCTTGTCGACCATCATTCATACAAAATTTGCCTTGTATATTGATATATGAAGCAGCACTATTTGTTAAAAATAATCCTGAATTTTTCATACAGCATAACAACATTCACTCCTATAATACACGAGGAAATAATTTAATTTATTTAAATAATCATAACTTAACAACATACCAGAAGGGGCCGCTTTACTTATGTGGAACAATTTTCAATAGATTACCCGTGAGTATTAAAAACAATACAAATATTAGGTTGTTTAAAAGAGCTACGTTCCTTCCTTGTCGGAAACTGTTTTTATACATTACAGGAATTTTATGATTTTCCTGCTGCAAGGTGAATTGTTCTTGTTAATATGTATAGATTTCTATTATTTATTAATTGTCTATTGGTTTGTGCTGTTTATGTTGTTACGTAACTAGTCCAAATTTGTATGTCACACGTTTAGTAATAATGTATGTTAGACTTATTAATTTTATATGACGTTTCATATCCTGTTATAGGCTTACATGAATAAAGCTTTATTATTATTATTATTATTATGACAAGTTTCGCATATGCCAAAAATCAGTACCGTACAATTAGAAAACTAATGTAAGTAAATTTTGTTTTACATTTGAAGGCGACAGCTTACCTTGAGCATTAAAAATAATTCATCGGAGGCAACTCTCAGAGAAAAATTAATTTCCTCTCTAGTCAATATTCTTGACTTATTCGGATTGCAACCATCATTTTTTCTTTTTAAGAATATTATTATTCTTGAATATTTGCTAATGCCGATGTTATGAGGTACTGTTGTCTTTAACATGGAATAATACGACCATAATGAGAACTGCTTACAGCTCTCACATATTTCCTGTGTTTAACCAAACACCATTTAACAAAATCATCATAAATTTTGTTGTAATATTTTTCCCACAACAGGCTTGCTTTCGCTTCCTCTGCCGTTTTAACAATTTTAGGAAGCGTACTCGGATTATCTTCACTATTGAATTCCATATTTTATTCAATGCAGCCATTTTGTAAAAATAATGTATTATTATTATTTTTAATTAAACGGTTGGCTTAGGAGATCTTGAACAGACTTACAAAATGATACCACACAAAAAAGGGAGGTACATTTAAAAAAGTTGGCCATGATATTTTTTTGCTTCACCCTGCATACATGAAGACTGGTTAAAAAAATGCGCGACTAAAAATTTGCGGGAAATTTTCCAAAAAAACGAACACCTGATTTTTAAATAAATTTACTCCATAATTTTGTCGCTCACTGTATTTGATATTATCCATAATTTACATACTATCGCCTAATTGCAAGTTCATTAGGTTAGAGATTATCAAAGCATATTCTATGTATAAATATTTGTTTAATATAAAATTGCAAAGATAATACATTACAACCAATATGTTAAGGGCAGTGAGTTTTTTTGTGTTAATTTTAATTGTTGCTATAACTGGTGAGTTCTAACAGCTAATATTTCGCGTTTTACCTTTTCACACTTAAACAAAACATACATAATACATAATAAATAATTGAGGGACTGTGGCACAGCTGTAGATAAAACAATGTTTTCAACCTAAAATTCAAAACAAAAGGCTTTCCAAGTAGTACCACTTGAGTATTGATAACTTAAAAAGAGGTTATGTCGAAAATAAAAATTGACCTGAGATTTCATTATTTTATTTATTTTATCATTTTATTTCTCACCTACACTCAGTTTCTATGTGAACATACATATGAAGGAACAGCCAGTTCAATTGTCGGTCATCTCACCTATGGCATACTGATGAGAGCTAACAATTCCGAAACCGGTCTATGTCTGGTGGTGTGTCCGACAAGGGTTCTTGGCTGTTCACACAGATTTTGCACGAGTAATTCAATGCCGGTCGGAGCATTAGTTCGCGGAGTAGTTATTTCCTGCAGTATCATTTGCAAAAAATTACCTATTTTTTTTAAAGACATCCTACCAACCGTTTAACTGTTTCAAGAGGGGTGGGGGCAAAACTTTATCACTGCACTGTAGCGCCAGAGTAAAATTTCATACTTACTTTATGCCTCGTACTCAAACTTGGTTTTTGCCACACCAAATTCTTGTTTTGCCATGTATTTTGCCATCTCAAGATTTCTAGCAATTCTATGCAGATAACAACAAATAAATAAAAGCAGATTTATATTAAAGGTTACCAGGAAACATTTGTGCTAGAAAATAAGATAACAGGAAAGGTGTTGGGTGGAGAAAGTGGATCTTTTGGAGTAGAAGAAGACTGGGAAAACGGAGACTGGCAGTTGTGGGATCTGGAAAGAAGTAAATATGGTTATTCCATCCTACGCAATGTAGCAAGTAGGTACGTTCTTCCTATTGATTTTTAATTTTTGTTTGTAATCCTTGAATAATACATGTACTTTCAAAAAAAAATATATCTCTACCCCTCATTCTAATCACGACGAATAGCCCAGAAGTCGAATACTTGTGCAGGAGAGGGAGCAGCATATTATTATTAAGCAGGCCGCATTTGCGCCCAGGAACGACTTACGTTGGTAGGCCCTAACCACCATTCAGTGCCGAAATGAGGAAAACCTGGAAAACTTCATTAATTAGGGGGGCAGTCAAATGTCAACCGGTATCAATCTCTCACATTGACCCAAGCCAACATTATTCCACCCTACCATACCCGCAGAGAGGGTGTCAATCTCTCCACGAATATAGCTTATATACGGTCTACCGGTTGCATGGGTCGAACTCACAGCAATCCAGTCACCTCGATTCAAGTACTGAAGCCTTAAACCGCGCGACCACTGACCGATGTCAAATGTTCAAACTGATGACCGCCCACTTTTCGAACAAGATTTTGTTCGAAACGTTCGCACACATTCTGAAGCATTTCCGGAGTGATTCGACAGTATTCGTCGACGATTCTTTGACGCAACTCTTGCAGCGACGCTGCGTGTGTTTCAAGGGGCCACTCAAAGCTGCCAATTCCAGTCCATACATTTAATTTTTCCGGTTGCTGTGTATGCACCTCGTGAAAAGCTCTTGGGTTTGAATCTGACCAATAGAGGCAACTGTGACAATTTACCGTCCCGTTCAAGAAAAAACTGCATTCATCAGAAAAACAGATGTTAAAAACTGTGGATCGTTCCTTGCCCGCTCACTCATTATATCGCAAAATTGCAAACGGCGATCATAATCATCCTCATAAAGTTTGAGGCATATATGCTTTCATACACCCAGGTTTACTTCAAGGACAAATAGCACTTTTTTAAATCTATGTTACTGCTGATATATTTTGTATTAATTTATAAAACATTTATTTTCTGTGTTGCTGAACCTAAAACATCCTCTTGTTCATATTGTCACGGTTTCCCAACCTATCCTTTTCTATTGCCAGAAAAAAAATCCGTTAATTAATTACTTATCTTTATTAACCACTCAGTACACTACTGAACACTAATTACAACTCAACTAAACACTTATTTAATTAATCGCTATCTAAATCACTTTGATCTCTCCAACTAAACAGTTCAATTCAGACTGTAATACAAGACTAACTAACTCGGCCGTTTATTCTTCTTTTATAGACCCAACGAATATTCCAGTTATATTCTAGCATCTCCAGATACATTTTCCCGAACGACTGGAACGCTTCTCGTCTATTCTCCAGTTTTCCAGTTACGTCTCGATATCCCGGCATTTTGTTTGTTTAACATAATCGTGTAGGGGCGATCAGGGCAATCTTAGCATTTCGCGGTACCACAGTCGTCGAATTGGGAGTAAGTGGGGCAAATTCCGTGACAATATTTAATTTTACTTTATCTTTTTTTATGTTTCTAATGTTTGTAACATTCTTTCTTTTTGTGTTTATTATTGGTTTCTGACACTCATGTACATTTTGATATACTCCTGCAAATCATATGCCTGCTGGATGTCGTTTATTCAAATAAATAAATACTCCACTAATTTATACTATTCTACCAAAATTAGCTTTAAACATTTTTAACTGAATTAAATCTAAAGTGTTACTATAGTTATCGAATGCGAATTAATGAATTTAATCTTATTGGAATTTAACAAAGAGTTTTCACCCATATATTTATTGTAATATTATACGCTGAAATATTTTATTTAGGCTTTTCTCCATTAAAAATATTTATAGTAATTGTATTGTTGTTACAAGTAGAAAAATGTTTAGGATGAGACAATCTATTTGTGTTTAAAGTGTGGGATAAAGGTTTTTCTTGAACTGTACAATTTCTGCTTCATTTAGAATACGCGGTTCTATTTTCACAGGGAATTCCAGGAAACAACTACTCCGCGGTAGTCGGTTCGTTGGTTACCTCACCTATGGCTTACTGATGAGAGCTAATAAGCTTGAAATCGGTATATGTATGGTAGGCTGCTGGCGAGTGACTTCAGCTGTTCGCAATAAATGTAATTCAATGCTGGTCGGGGCGTTAGCCCACATAGTAGTTATTCCTTGAAATTCCATGTTTGTAGCATTCTTGGATTTTCTTTCGCTCTTTATTCCTCTGCTTATTATTTACCCATGCAGTATTTTATTAAGTATGTATTATCTATTTTCAGAATAGTATTGACGTACCCTAATAATAGGTCAGAATATCAGTTAAGGGATATGAGTACCGACGGCAACACATGGATACAGCTGAACCGCTATGTTCTGATTTTAAATAGAACTGCATTATATTTCACACTTCGAGAGAACGACGAAAAAGATAGATGGTTTTTGGTCCAACAGTCCAAGAAGGAAGATATCAGATACAATATTACGGCTCGCGGTGGTATACAATAGAGATGTATTAAAACACTTTAACACATACAGGGTGATTGGGGGAACCCCCAATATTCCAAAGGAGTGTTTAGAAGGCAAAAGTGAACAAAAAAGCTTAATTATCATATGGTCAAATATCAACGGTTACTGAGATAGCAATGAAAATATATTTTTACCCGAGTTAATTATTGTAATGCATCAGCAGAGAAAAGTGTTTATTCTGCAGATATTATAAATTATAACATTGATTAAAGATCTAATAAACCGAAATTAATGAATTAAATTTTCTGTTATAAGTGCTGCACAAGTGACCATACGATCGAATAGCGCCTCTCCTGTGTTCACTTTTGTTGCATATACTAATGATTTAAACCATCCCCAAAGGCAGTAATCAAGGAGATTCAAATCTGGTGAATTTGGTGGCCAATTTTGGAAATCACTTGGGCCAATCTAGCGCAGTGGAAAGCGATTGTTAAGATGATTGTTCACAACACGACCAAAATGGGCAGAGGCACCATCATGCTGAAAGTATATGTTTCGCCTAATACTCAATGGAACATCGTTCAGTAGATTTCTCAAATTATTTTCTAAAAATTCTACATATCTAGCTCCAGTAAGACGACCATCTAGCTCAACTGGGCCAAGTAATTATTGATTATTATTAATCATACCACACGTTAAAGCTGAACCGATGCTGAAAGTTACTTTCCCCCGTGGCGTGTAGATTTTCATCTGACCAACGATGTTTATTGTGACAGATTTACTTCTTCACGAGTGAATTGAACCTCATTCAGTGAACAAAATGTATTGGTAATGTGTATGGTTTGCGTTTATCCAATTGCAAAAATGCAACCACAAATCATTATCATCGTTCTGAAGATTCTGGACACGCTGAATATGGAATGGTTTTAAACCATTTTTGTGAATGACTTCCCATGCCGCAGTGATTAATTTGGAGACGCATTGCAATGCGTCTTGTATTTACACCCGGGCTACGTTCTACCATATTTAGAATTTCTTCTTCCACTGCTATACCAGGACCAGCTTGCCTCTCAGATGTAATTCTCACACTGAGAAACATTCAAGTTTAGAATGCAACCACTCTTACTCAAAATAAAGTATCAAATAATAATAGCTTTCGCAAAAATAGTAATAAAAATATTTTCGGTACTATCTCAGTAACCGTTGATATTCGACCATATGTTTATTAGGCTTTCTTGTTCACTTTTGCCCCCTAAACACACCTTTCGAATATTGGGGGTCCTCCCCCCAATCACTCTGTATACATATATTATTTATATGTATAAAAATATTTTAACACTTTGTTATTTATTGTACAGCCAAAGTGATATGAAACAATTTATATTGAAGGTGTATTACCGATAAAAAATTAAAAATTTTAACAATCAAATTGTGCTTCATTTATACAAACATTAAAATTGTCACTAATATAATATAATTAAATTTATTTAATAAGTATTGGAACAAAAATTATTTTGAAAATATATCAGTTCTGGATAATAAACAAGATCTCATATATCGCAAATTAATGTTTCCGTAAGCATTTGAAATTTGAAAATAGAATACATGGCGCAAATGTGATTCAGAGAATGGTGTCCATTTTGAAAAATTTCTTTAGTTTTAATTTTTGGCTGTTAACATCATTTTACAGAAACTGGAAAACATATTATTTGTATGGAGTAGGGTATATCTTAGATGCGTTTATATTAATGTTCGGACTACTTATTCTCAAATTTATGAATAGTTATTTGTTTAGGTATTAACAAATTTCTTTATAATACATGGCAACATTTATTTGTTACATAGAAAATTAAGTATTCACAATATAACAGGCATATAAAAATACTCTAAATGAAATGTAAAATTAGGTGAAAAAATCTGTAATTAATAGCACAATCGAAAGAGACTATCCTAAAAAATACTGTAAATTTAATGTCGACACGAAATTAGTTTACATTTAAATTACTTCTTATTAAAATACGGTACATATATGTATTGTATTCCAATTACATTTTGATGCAAGACAGTATATTTCCTATTATAATACCTACATATAAATTTACAGAAATAATTTTTATATATTTGATATTACCCTAATTTAAAGGCTATCAAATAATTGTAAGTTGACGAGGTTAGAGTTTATCAAAACATATCTTATATCCAAATATTTGCTGGACATCATTTCAAAAAAATAAAAATAACACATTCCAACAAATATGTTGAGAGCAGTGAGTTTTTTTGTGTTAATTTTAATTGCTGCTATAACTGGTGAGTTCTAATAAACAGCCAAATTTTCATCCTTTACCTTTTCATGTGCACATTAAAAATTAGTTATATTTCTCACTTAAACAATACATACATAATAAATAATTAAGAAACTGTTGCACAACTGTGGATAAAACAACGTTTGCAACCTAAAATCTAAACCCAAAGGCTTTCCAAAATGGATGAAATAAATGCACTGAGAAAAATCAGTTAATTATATGGGTTTGTTAAACACTTTTTTAAAGAAATATAAGAAAATCGATAAACACAAGGATCTTCAGATACAAGTAATTATGTTGCTTTCTTTAAACAATTTTGCGTTTTATTAATATCAGAATATAATATTACTACTCTGTTATTATTGTAACATAACTGTGTATTACTTCTTACCAAATCGGTGTGTTCGTCACTTTTCGAGAATTTTCTGCGTGAAACTAGAAAGGAAAGTCTTCCATTGCCCTTTCATTCATTTTTTTTATATAAAAACATATGTAATGTTATAGATATGTATAATGAATCGGTATCATATGTTCATATTTAAGTAGTTTGTACCTAGTGTTGAAAAATTAAAAACAGTATCGAAATAAATATTTCCATTCATTAAACAAAGATATTTTTCATTTTACAAGTATTTCAAATACTTGCCTATACCTACCTAAATAGGTAGAAATGTTCAGGAACAATTAGCGTTTCAAATAGACATTTAATAAAAAACTACTATTTTTTTGAAATTGTATAATAACTGTATTTATTTAATTCTCATTTGGTAGGTATGAGTTATTCTTATTTTTTTTAATGCTCGTGCATAATATAATTTTTCTTCTTTAATACGCCTCAAAGTTGATTTACATATACAATAGTCTGTTAGAAACTTAAAAATTTTTTATTATCGAATACCAGACGAGCGTAAATTATTTCTGAAAATTTTTTTTCAGTCACGAATATTTTAAGAAAATTGTTCAAAATAATCGTGATCTTCAAAAAAATTTCCGGAAATAACTTATGCTGTGATATTATAGGTGAAAATATTTAAGAGGACTTCTCTGAAATGACAAAACAATTTAATAAACACAGGACCTCATCAAAAATTTAAAAAGTGCTTCGAATTGTATGTCGTTTAATTTTGGTTATTTATAAAATGTTGAAAGAATATATATTTCTTGCAAACTAAATGTGTTTTTCTATGTATTACTGGAGAAATACTCCCCTGTATTTTACTGCATTTAGTGTTAGTACCGTAATATCTGCTATGTAACAACTTGGTCCATTTTATGTTTTAATAAAAGCTCATTTCCGACACAGCACCCGACTAGTTTGAAACCCGTTCGAAGCAGTCAGTCAGTTTAATATTAGATACAATTCCGCTGAAGTATGTCGGTGAACGATTTGGCTCCATCCACTTGGGACAGGTTTCCAACCAGTCAGGTGCCGTGTTGGAAAAGAGCTTATAATTATAAAATGTTTCAAATTGTGACAGCACGTATTACGGTGTCATCGCCTTTATCACATTTAATAATAATCAATCTAAAACTTGTATAATACTGGCTATACAGATTCACTGAATTATTACCAGAATTTGAAAAAAATGTATCAATTGTTCAAGGAAGTAACAATAAATAACTTCTGCATTGATAGCAATATTACTGTGATCCATAAATATAAAAACACTTCTGTATAATCATCATAATCTAGATTTAACAAACTCTGTATTATAACCATAAGAAAGCGTCTTACAGTCCCATATAGTTTACAAACATTTAATTAAGGTTATAATAATTCTTATAATCGTTATAAATTTTCGTTATAATTTTTCTCAGTGTATAATTATTTTTTATAGATACCACAAGCAGTTTAGGTTGCAAAGACGGACGACAATGCTTTGAACGTCAGTTGTAGATATTTGCCAGTGTAAATCGAATTTCAGTTTTGCCATGTTTATTCCATTTTCACTGCGTAATTGTTGATTTTTATCCAGATAACAATAAATAAATAAAAGTAGTTTTATATTTATTTCATATTTAGGTTACCAGGAAAAATTTGTGCTAGAAAATAAGTTAACAGGAAAAGTTTTCGGTGGAGAAGGTGGATTCTTTGGGGAAGAAGATTGGAAAAACGAAGACTGGCAGTTATGGGATTTGGAAAGGACTGATCATGGGTATTCTGTTCTACGTAATGTGGCCAATAGGTATTTCTATTATTCCTTCTGATTTTGTTTCATTTGTTATCTTTCAATAATACAGGGTGATTCAGTAGTTATCTAAAAGAATTTCGGATGCGTCATAAAAATGGTGTCAATATCATAAAAAAAAAATGTTATAAAATCCTTATAGCTTCCGAGAAAAACATTATTGAAGTTCTAGTAGTTTCAGTCTTTACATCGCTGGGCTACTGTAGTCTCTAGCCAGGCGATTTCAAATATTCGATTACTTTTATATATTTTTAGGTATTAATAATATTGTGTGAAACTAACTACTCTGTGGTTTAAAGCCCCACAATACCTACCCATATATTCTTTATTATTAGCTTTTGTAACATTTTTTTACTGTATTAGAAAGGTATTTTAAGCTAATATAAATCAAATCTCCTACAATTCCTATCAATGAAGTCATATGTATGTTCTCTGGTACCAAACATCTAGGTACGCTAATGAACAATTCCACAGACAAAGCTCTATTCAATAATGATCTAAAGAATCTATCTAAATTTACTAACCTGGATTAATGAAAACACCCTATAAATATCTAACTTTCACTTTTGACAGTGGGAACTCGAAAATTCAATCACAATAGATGAGATCTGACCTATTTCTGCATTTTTAGGATTGCTTCTTCAGGTGGCCTCCTTTAAGTTGAGTCAAATATCTAACTATAAAAATTATTATATAAATTAAAATTATTTAAAATTAAATATCGACAATGACAAAAGTGACATTCGGTACAGGGTCGTTACACGAAAATTGCCCCCACCTTCTATTTGTCTGTTATTACTTGAGGTAGAAAAAAGGTGGAAGGATCGAAATTGTTAAAACTTTAAATATTTTTTAAAGCATATATTTCAGAAACAATTGAAAATCATACATCCGAGATGTAGGTCTAACTTTTGCTTTTCTAACTGGAACATTCTGTATATTTGGATATAAGTTATTTGATGTTGCATATTAACAATAGACATGTAATAAGATAAGTATCTTGTATCATACATTTTTGAAAAGCTCAGTTGACGGTCGTTTCAATGGCGTAATATACAAGGTGTTCCATTAAAAAACACACAAAAAGTTAGGCCTACATTCTTGGTTTAATCCTAGTCACACTCTGTACAACAAGAAAAAAACCGTAAAAAATTATTCCATGCCAGTGGCGAAGATGAATTCGCTTTACGAAATTGGCTGACACTCTCAGATTGACAAAAAATGTGAAATTTACAGTTTCTTAGAAATAGCGCTTTTTTTGTTCTAAGTGTTGCACAATAGTTAAATTGTTTCACAAGGTGCGAAGCGACTTGTCCTGCCCTCCAGATACAGGGTGTCCGGTTTTAATGTTTACAAACTCTTTGAAAAACTAGAAGATTAATTAAAAGGTTAACGTCGAAGTGCAAAGTCAATAAAATGAAACAAAGACATTAAAATTTGAAGACAAACAGCCTTCCAGTAGTTCCAAACAACAGTCAAACGTATCTCGCACATAATGTGAGCTGGAACCTACATTATTCGCGAATGGACAATGGAGTATAATAACGTCGATAATGACGTAAGGTGAACACTATTGTCAGTATTTACGGGTAAATTTACTTCCATGACGCGGAATTTTGCGTGATTTCGCAAGTTTTCAAAAGATTTCGCACGATTTCTCGGGATTTCGTAGGATTTCGCAATGATTTCGCAATATTTGTGACAAGATTTCCATGGGTGGTTACGCTCTCGGGTAAAACACTACTGTAACATTATTTGATATTCTTTTTCTTTTTATTCTTCTGCTTATCCTGCCCATGCTTTATTTTATTAATTATGCATTACATTTTTTGCAGAATAGTATTAACGCACCCTACCAATGGGTCGGAATATCAGTTACGGGACGCGAGAACCGACGGTACCACATGGATACAACTGAATCGTTATGTTCTGGTTCCAAATAAAACTGTATTCTATTTCGCACTTCGAGAGAAGGACGAGAGAGATAGATGGTTTTTGGTTCAACAGTCCAAGAAGGAGAATATCAGCTCGCAGTGGTATATAAAATAGGGATGCATTAAAACATTTTAATAGGACACAATTATCAGCACTTTTAAACTACTTTAAATTGCACAATAAATAGAAAAAATATTGTAACAAACACTTTGTTATTTATTGTACTATGCAGCTAATTTACACTGAAGATATATTAACGATATTAACAAATCAAATTGTACTTCATTTATGCAATGATTGGTTGTCATTAACATTTAATATAATTAAATTTGGTAAGTATTGAAATAAAAATAATTTTGAAAACATATCAATATCTATTAAAAATAAAAGCATTGTTAATAATAATAATATCTCTACCCCTCATTCTAATCACAGGGATTAGCCCAGAAATCGGAGACTTGTGCGGGAGAGGGGACGGCATATTATTATTAAGCAGGCCGCATTTGCGCCCAGGAACGACTTACGTTGGTAGGCCCTAACCACTATTCAGTGCAGGAATGAGGAAAACCTGGAAAACCTCATTAATTAGGGGGGTAGTCAAATATCAACCAGCATCAATCTCTCACATTGACACAAGCCAACATTATTCCACCAATTATCAAAGGGAACACCTCATCTAGACCCGATAACTGAATTTGTTCGGAAACACAAGTTGTAACTTCTGCAGGTTCTCTGATAAGTGAAGCTTCCATACAGGTGCTTTCATCCCCCATAAATTTTTTTACAAATAGAAATTTTATTCTCAAAAGAATCGTCAATGTAGCCTTCCGCTACACTCGTAGATATCCATGTACCGTGTCTTTTTTAGTGCTAATATATCCGCTCCCAAGTCAGCAAGAAGTGTGGCTGATGTTCATCTGAAGCAATGACTTTGCTGTTAGGTGGATGGGACTCCTGACTAAAAATGTACCTGATGATAGCTTATATATGCTACTGTGAATAAATATATATGTCAGCTGGATGTATTGCGGTGGAAAGATCGTCAGTTCATACCTTGAAAGGTGTAACGCAGAAGTTAGGCGAGAGCATCTATCGCCTATTTAAATGCATCAGCTGACGAGTTATCCCTCGACTTACTGCTAGCTGATTTTTTTTATTAATTACAGAAGTATATTAACAATCAGGTTACAAATTTTTATGCGAAAGGAAATAACGTATCTAAAATTATTCGGCATTACGCTCCGATGTGAATGTTCCGATTAAGTCAGTATTCTGTATAGATACTTTAAAACTAACTAAAACTATATAATTGAATAACTGATGAAATATTTAGATAAGTAAATTAATCAATTTATAGTTTATTCTGTTCGATAAATAACATTCATTTTAAAAACTGATAAACATAATTATATAATTTAATGATTTTCGTTCACGCTTTGGCTTGTGTGTCACTCTTATCTCTCTATCTGATTCACTGTTAGAGTCGCTGTCAGAGTTGTCTACCATCATGTCTTCATTATCATCATCATTTGTGCAAAAATTAAAAAAATATATTTAGATGCATATTTAGTGCAACATAATCAAAATGATAAAAAATGTTACCTTTTTCGGGCGGAATAGTTATCTCTGGTAACTGGGTTCCAAAAACCAGGTGAATTCAAATCTGTTGTCGATTTCTACCCAGCCATATTCTGAAGGTTCATCATTAGTTGGGACTTTCAGGTGTGCGTGCGACCAAATTTGAGCTATGTGCTCTTAAAAATTGCTGATATAGCTCCGATTTGCAAGGTGGTAGAGAAGAGCCACCAATACCCTTTTTGGGCATCTTGAACGTATCATCATTTTCCAAGAATTTGTATGTTTTTTGAAACAACGCTACTCTTGCCTCATTAATGTCAACCGATTAAAGCCATACATACGACAAACTCTTGTATGTTGCAATAAAAGTTTTCTTTATTTTCCGATGGCTTTGACATTTGTATGAAACAGTTGGTGAATTCTTCAGATTTAGTCATTAGTATAATTCCGATTAATAATAATAAACATAAATAATACTGTAACCTCGAAATTAGGTTATCGTTGAAACACGTCACGTAGACAAACAATCTTTATTGTCACTCTTGATAATACAAGAAATATCCTTCAACAAATTTCGCAACTGTCAACGCTTTACTTTGACGTTTGTCACTCGCGTTTGGCTGCTCAATGTAAACTGACTGCAGCGGCCGAAAATGGTCTGCTTATATAGGTTTTTAGAGTTCTCGAAGTTTCTGAGATCTTGAGAACGTGTCGAGAAACAAATAGAATATAGCCTGGAATATTCCGGAAAACGTCAAAATAAAGGCATCACAAAAATTATAAATTCTAACATAAACAGAAACGTAATTTACAAACTAACGAGGTAGGTGAGCTTCAATTATAAATTCTAACGAAAACAGGAACATAATTAACCAACTAAAAAGGTAGGTGAGCTTTCGTAACATTGCAATACCATTAACAAGAATTCTGATATACAGAAAATTTAAGCGTAATCTATAATGGTATCATTAAGAAATTTATGAAATGAGAATATAATATGAACATTCAGTACATTATTCCTTTCTTTTGTTGTCAACGTCTTATTTTTATTACTTTTTCTTACTGGGTGTTTTACTTTTCCATTAATTAGTTTCTCGAGGTCTGATATCTGTATATTTGATTTAGAAGACTATTCAAAACATTGCAGTTTACTACTATAAATTTATATCATTGAGCAAAAGCATTTCTTTGACTTATTCATTGTATTGTATGATGAATAATTATTTTATCTTATTGACTCTGGTTTTGTCTCACTAAGTAAAGTTGCTACTAATTAATTTTTTAGTCTAATGTTTTTGTTTTGTTGTTTAATTAGTAGTATTCTAATATGTTTTTTCAAATTGTTCATATGTGCGTATAACTATTTTTTTGTTTTGTTTTAAATTTTAAATTGTTAATATTGTTTTATAATTCTTATCTCTTGTTTCCTGTTGTAGCCCGGAGAAGATTTAAAATGAAATAGAAACTTTGGCTTAGTCAGAAAATCTAGACCATTAACTATATTGTCCTGTTTTCCGATTATTCCTTCCTAAACACACTTTTAAGGTTATTAGCAGTATAGCATAGATAATAATCAATCATAATATTATCCGATACGTCCCTGTGCTAGCCTTTGGCAAGGTTTTCATTGAAGAATTCATTCTTTCCCTGCCATTGTTGAAAAGTATGAAAGGTTAGATATCCCATTTGCTAGTTTGAAAGAAATCCAAATATAAAGGAAACATGTTTTTTATCAATCATTCCGTATACGATTTCTAAATGAAACCCCGTCTCTCCGAATGGAATCTTAAATAATTAATACACTATTACTGAGTGAATAGAGCCTGTACGGCAAAATAAATGGAGCCTTCAGATTCCGTTTATGAAACGATCTCGGATCCACTCGGCCTTCCATAAATACGTCTAGGACATTAAAATCTTACCGATACAGGAACAGATTGTATAAAAGTCGATTTAATTCACAATTCTTCTATTCCACTAAAAACACTGTTTGAGTGAACTGAAATTCGATAAATATACAAGAAAGTATGCATTATTGACTACCATATAGTAATAAAGACAGGGTGTTACAAATTAGTAGAGCAACCTATTAACCATAATATATTCTTTGAACTATAATAGTAAATTTGCAATTTTAAAGAGAACGGTTCATATTGGCGACATTGAACAAGAGTACCTTTTTTGTGACATATTAGTTTATTTTTCAGAAAATTTGATCATTTTTCCGAAAATGCAAAGGACAATTTTTTTTTCATAATAAAATCCTATGTGCTACCCCGGCTCTCCGCTCCTGGGAGATGGGAATAAATTGTTTTTGCACGAAATTGTTGCATTTTAGTGTCTAAGAAACTGCACCAAGATTCATTTAAATTGCCTAACTTTTGTAGAAGTTATTGCGAAAAATTGTTTCTCAAACTGTACCTTTATCACCCTGTAACTTTTTTATTATGCATTTTCGGAGCTATGTTTACATGAAACTTTTTGCTCAAAATGACATTTTCTATCTGTCATATTCATTTGGCACCATATGTATGTCTGTATACCCATGTTTGTGTATAAATCTGCGGTTTGTATTTAGCTGTAATGTTTGCGATTTTGTTTGACTTTTCTTATACATTGTACTTATAATGTCTTATAAGAATAAATTATTTTTGACTTTTTTTACTTTCCAGAATTGTATCGGATGAAGACGTCCATTGTTACTTACCTATTTCTACCACATCTTCATGACACAAATTCTCACTTTCCAGTTTGCACCATACTTTTTTATGCAAATTGTAATTTGAAAATGTATTTACTGTTGCGGTCCATAGTTAATAATCGGGTTAGAACAATACGCTTATCATTATCGTCCACAGACAGCAGTGACTTGTACCATACATAGCAAAACTACAACTGCGCGTCGGTACCTGCTCGTACCCAACTTTGTTTTCCCCCTTCCACTTACTAAACAATGTGCAATATCTACAACGTTTTGTGTTATTTTTACACAATATGTTCTCATTCACACATATTTTGATTTCTGTTACCAACTATTGTGTCATTCAACTCATTTCTTTGTTAAAAAGTTAAATTTACTCAAAATTCAACATCAAATTAATTCACTCATAAGTAAGTTTGAACTTACTCAATGTTATTTTTTACTGTGTACTATCGAGTTTGAGACATCTTGTACCTTCGTTGCATGCGACAAACTTTCTTCGCGTCGTATCAGAATCCAATTTTCTTTCGCGCGCCCCGAAATATGTTCGAAAATATCGAACGCCTCATAAGGGCGCCCCAATTTGTTTAATATTTAAATAGCCGTTATCGAAGACTAGATATCGTCGGAAACTCCAAACGCGCTTGTATATAATGCATGGGGCTGTATTCAATTTGTTTGCCCCTCGGTTTGGCAATTCATAAATATGCGAAAATAGGAAAATGCCAATAAGGTAAAGACGTATTGAATGTGGCGGGGAAAAAACGTACGGGCATTGTTGGAATTCGATAAAAATTTTAAATTACGACGTTAATAATGTAGGAGGGAAAGTAAGGGGTGCGATTTGAAAAAAAATAACAATGCCTGTATATTGCTACAAAAAAAGTCCTACCATTGCATTGCACGCTAACTGGATAATCCTGGGCTGAAAATATGAAGAATTGACACATAACACTTAGATAAAATATGACTCCTTACGAAGTTACAGGGTGTTTTATTAAAAAAAATTTAAATGATTTTTGCCCATTACTTTAACCCTGTTTGATATTTCTCTATCAAACTTGTTATAAAGTTTAGATCCTTTAAAAGATATTAAATACTGTTACAGAATCGTTCATGGCTACTAACAGAGGCGTACGACAGGGGTAGAGGGGCAGTTTCCCATTCGTTCTCGAGAATTTTAAAGTTAAACATAGAGTTGCACAATCATTTTTATTTTATTTGTAATTTATCTGTCATATTATTATTCTTCAAGTCGGTGTCTTCTATCATGATATTGCATTGCATTAGTTGAATTAGCTGTTACAGTTGAGTTTATTAGTGAAAATAGACAATTTAATACCAATAATAAAATAAAAATGATCCGTCAGTGGCGTAGCAGTTGGGATTGGGAAACTGCCCCTCTACCCCTATCGTACGACTCTGGTAGTAACCATGAACTTTTTGTAGCATTTTTTAATATGTTTAAAGTATCTAAACCTTATGCCAAGTATAATAGGGAAATATCAAACAGGGTTCAAGGCTAGCTGTATAAACTTGATTATTAATTTTTACCTTGCATTGACGAACCATTCTACGAGTATAAAACAAGTTTGGAACAGCAAAATGGCGGGATTTTGTTTAGTTTGTGTTATAGCGAAAGGTATGAGTTTATCTCTTGCTCATCTCATAGTCATTGTATAAGAATAAACATGTCAGGTTTAAGCCAGTGGAAAAAATGGAAATGAAGTGGCGCATTTAGAAGAAATGTACCTATAGAAATGTTATCAAAACACAAATTTATATTATACAAATTGTATTACTTAAATATATTTTTTGCTGCGACATAGGCAATCCTATCACTTTTCATTATGACGGTTGCTGTCAAGCTATTTTATTCTCCATGCCAACTACATTATAAAGACAAGCAAAAATCTCAATCAAGAATGCCTTTTTCCCATAACATGAAAATTAAAAATGATTTACTGTTCGTTTCCATCAAAGTAGGCCGATTTATGCACAAATTGAAATTATAATGCCAAGGAATGTGCCCCACTCGCACCCAATTCGACGACTGTGCTATCGCGAAATGCTAGATTGCCCCGATCGCCCTACGCGATTCTGGTAAACAAACAAAATGCCGTGTATCGAGGCGAGGCTGGAAAATTGGGAAATCGACGAGAAGCATTCGAGTCGTTCGAGAAAATGGATCTAGTGATACTAGAAAATACCTGGAATATTCGGTTTGTCTATAAAAGAAGAATAAACGGCCGAGTCAGTCAGTATTGAATTACAGTGTGGGGTTGTTAAATTAGAAATAACAAGTCCACGGTTTGTAACACGTTAAATATATTAATAAAAATATAACAACTGGGAAAGAATGTTCCACCAATACAGAAGCCTGGACGGATGTTCAGCGGAAGACGAGCGACAATTAACTGTCGTGGTTTTCACCGGACCTCTCGAGGAAGGTCTCGGGACGTTGGTTAATCTCTGACCATCTGTTTATTTTATCATAAATGGGCTCAGGTCAGAGGGTACTTTTATGGTTTTATTGGCATTGATTTGTTTATTGCTTTAGTGCAAATGTCATAAATTGTAATTGTAGGGATCACAGATGTAGGTCGGTGACCGCTACAACAGTATTGAATTAAAGTCTTGAATTTGAGTGTTTAGTTGCAAATTTCCTGGAGATTCAGAGCGATTAATTAAATGGTGTTTAGTTGAGTTGTAATTAGTATTAAGTAGTGTACCGAGTAGTTAATAAAGATAAATGATTAATTAACGGATTGTTTTTCTGGCAAAGGAAAAAGACGGATTGGGAAATCCGTGACAATAATATAACTCATTACAAGCGTTTGTGATTTTTTCTTTCAAATGATTAATATCTCACGAAAGTGTTTTGTAAACCTTATTTTTTAACTCTCCATAAAAAAATTGCAGGGTGTTAGATCTGGTGACTTTCCGGGCCACTAAATAGGTCCATTAATTCCAATCCATTTTCTGGGAAAGAGTGAAAATGGAAATCTAAATATTGTTGCACAATATTTAGCTGCAAAGGCACATTCTGCAGAAGTGCAGGAAGTTTTTCTGTAACTCACGTTGTTCTTAAAAATAAGGCCCAGTTAAATGCCTACCGATGACGCAGCATCATACATTTACTTCAAAATGGCCTTGGTTTTGCACTGTCCGTCCGTTGCGCCTGTTTGACAAACCATTACTGACAAACCAACCCTCGTCCGCCCAAAGAACGTGTCGAAAAAGGTTCTGATCAACAGTTTCTACAATTTGGGTTATAAAATTAAGTCTGATTTCAATGTGACGCTCAGGCAAACACTCCAAATTGCGAATTTTGCATTCGTTGAACGGTTGATCTAGCTATTACCTTATTGTTAACCACTACTTGAAGACAAAATAAGTTTTACAGTTTCGTAATAAATATGTAGTTATTTATCTGTTGTAATAACTTAAAATATCCCTGGATATTGAAGACTCATTTTAAAGCGAAATTAAGTAAATTATGACTTTGCCTTACGCGTTATTGGAATGTTATCATTTGAAAATCATAAAAGGTAAACAGTTTGTAATTCCGAACCATATAAATTGGCATATATTTCATTTTACTTGCAAGTCATTATATTACGCTTGGATAACACATTTTTGACTAATATTTTGGCATTATAAGATTTTATAACATTGAAGACTATTGAGGAAAGTAGTAAATTTGGATCAATTTAGGTTTATTTTTCTTGTGCAGTAGTCTTAAATGTTAGTTTGGCTGCAGCTCTCAGCCTTTTTATAGCGACAGGGGAAATGAAAAAAACGCGTCGTGTCATGTCAAACCACCCTTTGAAAATAACTCAATATTTGCCGTAAGGGTAATATTAAAAACATGTCATCGATATCTCCACGATCAGGAACAGCCATGGAAGCGCCGATAAAAAAGACTCCTAGACCCCATATATCACCGGCCGTACCTGTCAAATTGAAAACGGCCCTTATCGGCGATCAAATTTATACAAAATTTAATTCAAACATTGCTGGAATATCTGATATCATTGGTAATAGTCACGATACCCCTAACAGTTACATCTCCGTCACTATCGCTGTTCCCGTCTTTCTTTAACGTGGTGTGGTTGCGCTCCCGTCAAGCGAAAATGCAGGCTTCGGTGGAGGAAAAACAATTGAACGCGTCGTATTTGTATGGGAAAACGTTGCTTAGCAATTAAAAATATATATCGATTATTTCGTGTGAGATATGCAAATTACTCCTATCGACTTGGTTTAATTGCTCCCCTTTTTATTTCCATGCAGTTTATTGCTAATCAATACAGACCTATACATATAAGAGGGTAACCGAACAAACATTTAAAGTTAAAATTACGTTAATTTGACCTCTGAATTGGTCAAAAAATTGTCATGACGTATTTCATATAGGGAAAGTTTACCCATATTTGTTGGCTTTTTTTCCTTATGTGGGAAAAAAACTAAAGTAATACGGAAGTTAATAATTGGTCGACAAGAACTTTATTCCAATAAGATAATTGGACCATGCAGACCAATTTTATGTTAAAATATCAAAATGTAAAAGACATTATTACCAAAATATAACCTAATTATGCCCTTTATATGACTGCCCCAAAGAGAGACATCATTATATGTTTGATTAAACACATTCTAATAGCGAACAGTGATAGGAAGAGAAATAGAGACTATAAGCCAGGCTATAAAGCTGCAAGTGGAGTAGTAAGTATATAGGTATTTAGGTAGGTAGGTGTATAGATATTTAGATTTTAATATAATATAGTCAGTATTTTTAATTTCCATTAAAAAAATTGTACCACCCAGGAAATTTTCTCGTATAATGTGATGACCAAACTTTCATAAAAATAACGCACCTTATAAATATACAGGGTCAACTATGACTTAGTATAAATATTTCAATAGGGGATAGGGAAAAATAAGAATTAACGGAATCACCCTTCAAAAAAATTCCAAACTTATTTATAAAGCCATTTTTCGATATTATTTTAAATCCTTATTTAACGCCGCCAATGTAGAGTAGGCAACCAACAAGCAAGTCATGCAACAGTCCCTCAGTTGGTATCGCTGTCATGTCATAATTCAATTCCTGTGTTTACGTTGTAATTTTGTGTTCTTCTTTAGATTTTAGTGCCTTATTTTAATTTTAGACGTTTTATAGTTATTAAATAAAGGAATATGTGTCGGGTACAGATATTTTCCCACAATATAGTTCGCCGGTTTGTTTTTCTAGGTTATGAGACAAGACCGCGAGTGCATTAAAAGTTTTCTATTACCTAGTTATTAGTACCACCCATTCTTTTCGTTCGATTTATTTATAATAAAGAGGCATTTTATCTAATTGTACCTAGAAGTGCCTTTTATCGGTAGTGAGTGGCTGTAATGAGCGAATATGTGGTTTACCAGTTTATAACGAAATAATAAAAAACGAATGCAAAATACTGGAGCTAGTTAGCTGTTATCTATCTATCAGGTATTATTTCTAATAAGAATGTTAATTTTTGTCGTTTCTACATTTAGAAACGCTACAAAAAGACGACCGCATGGTAGTTGACATTGTTGACAGATGTAAGCTTTATCTATATCTAAGCCATCTCAGTCGATTCTTATCATAGACGCCGACTTTCCGTAGGAAAAAAGGGTTTTGCCCCATTTTTTAAATATTGAGCTAAAATTCTGGAATAATTTTTTTATTGTCTTTTAGGCCTCCCTGAGCACGTGGTTAAATTTTTTGTACTTAGTCATAGTTAACCCTGTACATCTAAGTAAAATATTGAAACAATTTGGGATACCAACCAAACTGATTAGGCTATTGAAAATGACCGAAATGACTAAAAGCAAAGTACGAATAAAAGGTGAATGTTCGGAAGGTTTTACTATTGACACAGGACTGAGACAAGGAGACTCTCTCTCAACGCTTCTTTTTAATTTAGTACTAGAAAGATATAGTCAGATGAACAGAGAAGGACACATATTGTTTGTTTAAAAGTCACCAAATAGTAAGTCATGCAAATGACGTGGCTATTATTGCTAGAGATAGTAGGGAATTAGAAGAAGTATCGAGAAAACTTGTGGATGAAGCGCGTAAAGTGGGATTGCAGATAAATCAAGAGAAAAGTAAGATTTTGAGAATAGGAGAACAAAAAAGATACCAATTTGAAATTGAGAACACAGCATGGAGAGATGGAGTTTGAAGAAGTTCAAGAATATGTGTATTTGGGGGCGCTAATAACAGCTAACTGGGATGAGGAGCAAGAAATTAATAGGAGAATAATAAAAGCAAACAGAAGTTCGGCAGCAGTCAACCACTTAATGATATCAAAAAATGTGTCCAAAGGAGTAAAATTTAGAATGTATAAAACAATTTTGAGACCGACAGCGCTGTATGACAGTGAAACCTGGGTCCTCAATAAGAAGTCAAGAGAAAACGTTTTAAGGTCATTAGACGAGGCACTTGGCCACCCAGATCACCCGATATAAACCCTACTGACTTATTTTGTTTGAGTACATCTCAAGACATTAGTTTACAAGGTGCACGTTGTATCAGAAGAGCACTTACTTCAACAAATTATAGCTGGTTGTGATGTGAAAAGAGCTACTTCTGAAATTTTTTCACGTGTTAGAGCTATAATTTCAAGAAAATCTGAAGCATGTATTTTGGCTGAATATGACCGTTTCCAACATTTGCTATAATAAATCATAGTAAACTAATTCTGTTGTTAATGAATTATTTTGTTATTACTAATAAGTATTGTAGTGAGTATCGTAAAAATGCACTTGATCAAATAAATCAATGTTGTTGTTAATCGGGTTGGAATACAAAAAAGTGTAAAGAAATAAAAAGTGAAGATAATAAAGTTGCGCATGTGATGACCTATTTTATTTTAATATTATACAGGGTGTAATATATTTTTTTGGCAAATAATTAGCAATGATACCCAAACTTCCGCTACTGGTAAGGTTCCAAAGCTGGTATTTTTTTTCAAACCCACTGTAATACTAAATATAAACATGAAATTTGAGTGAAAAGTTAGGCAAAAAAATCTGATTGAGCCTGAAATATTATACTATGTTATAGAAATCTGTTTTACTCAAAGCTATGTATTGTTTCATTGTCCATGGATATTGGTACGTTATTAGTGATGCATTTGTGTTACAAAGAAACAGCGATAAATCCAAACACTCATTTTTCGCGTACCAAATTGAATTCTCTGGATTCACAGTGCGTGATTTTTTCTTTTAAAAGGCACAAAACCAGCCCCCGTTACTTACGAGACAAAAGACAGAGCCTCCTTTTACATTTCGATAAAGTCATCAATTACGGGGAAACATGAAATATTAGCGATATCTAAGGCGACTTTGATATCATTGTATATAGACACAACATCACCCAGACGAATCCTCGCCCTCTTTCCGTTCGAGGGCGAACCGCCAGCGTCGAGGATTTGTCTGGGGGTGTGTATCGTGTTATACTTTTATTAAGCCATTTTCCGTCTGAAAGCTGCATGTAAAATATTTGAAAAATTGATTATTCATCGTTTATGTCTTTGTCAATTTATTATGTCTTTGATGGGACGGCTTTCATGTTTGACGAAGTCGGGCTTTATTGAAAATTTTAGACGTAATTTGCCGGGGATTGCTTTAAATGTTCAATAAAGGAGACGTATCGGGCTTTAAGGGTAATTTGTTGTTAGAGGAAAATAATTAATTCTTTTTTTTAAATATTAATTAAGTATCGCCAATTTTCATACGATACACGTATCAAATAATTGACTAGTCTGAAAGCCGAGTTTGACCTATCTATCAAGTATAATACAAGCTTTCGTACAATGTTTTATCTATTGTCAATCCTTCTCATAATGTTGGCCACGACTGTATTATAATATACAGGGTGACTCATTAACAATGGGAAGTCTGAATTTAATTTAATAATAATAATACATTTATTTTCCTCAGAGACAGTAACAAACTGTATAAGAATGGCCACGAAATAAATTTAATTTACAAATAATTCATCCAGCGTATAAAAACATTTATGTCAAATAAGACTTCAGTTCATGTTTATATTTTTTAACGGTATTCATCTGTTTAATATTATATGTTAAATAATTATATACCCTAAGTCCAAGATAATTAGGTGAATTTATCGTAATTTTATGTTTACAGTATGGTATATGATAATTACCATTTTGTCGCGTATTCCTTCCATGTTTATCACAATTCTTAAAGAATTTAGTCTTATTATTAAAAACATGACACAATTCATAAAGCTGCACACCATGTGGTTTCCAGGTGAGGCACTCATCCATTACTACTCACAAAAATGTTACCCTTTCACTACTTGACAACTCACTTCCTGTCTGAATATCTAAATTTGCACATATATTTTGTTAATTATGAAATCGCACAAAATTAGCTTTCTCTTGATTCCAATGTTGTTTGTAAAAACAGTATCAATTATTCAAAATATTCAACGCTTTCTCACAATTTTCCTGAAGCACAGAATCGGATTTATTAGAAAAAATGAGAGAATGATCATTTGCATACAATGTTACAAAGCCATCAGGTATCAAGTGACCAATTTCATTTATGTACAATATAAACAGAATGGGGCCAAGAACAGAACCCTGTGGCACACCCATACTAATTACAGAATTCTTAGAATAAACTTTAGCCATTATGTGTGCTTGAAAGACTAAGGTACTGTTTTCTTTCTTTAATAAAAGAAGATATATCCAACATAAGGATTTATTTTGGATTACGTAAGTGCGAAGCTTTTGTAGTAATTTGTCATGATAAACAGGGCATTCGCCTGCGTTGATACATTCAATAAGATTATCATAAAAAGCATATATTATAGCAGTATGTACAGATCTATTAGCACAAAAACCATGTTCCATTCCTAGACCATCTGTTGTACGAATATTACACAGATATGAAGAATTTGATACAGTAGAAAATAGACCACGTAGTGGACGTCTTCGAATATCTAATGAAAGGGAGGATCGGTATTTGGTGCAAAATGCCCGTAGACACCGCACATCTTCAGCTTCAGCTGTCAGAGCCCACTTTCAAGGCACGTTTCATCATGTTATATCGACACCTACTATTCGAAGACGACTCCACACGCAAATTTACGCTAGAATAGAAAACCATTACGGGTCCCCACTCTACTTCCAAGGCATCGTGCTGCCCGTCTCCAGTGGGTACGAGAGCATAGGGGTTGGATTTTACGCCAGTGGCGGTGGGTGTTATTTACAGACGAAATCCGAATTGAGCTGGTTACTGATGACAAACGACAAAGAATCTGGAGAGAACCAGGTCGTCAACAGCGACTTCATTTTCCCCGTGAAGTTGTTCCGTATGAAGGGGGTATCGTAATGTTTTAGGGTGAAATAATGTTCACCCGCCGCACCTCATTAATTCGCATACCACAGAATATGACCAGTCAAATTTACATCGAACAAGTTATTACGCCCATTATCTACCGCCTACTTAATTAATTAGGTGAAAATGTTGTGTTTATGGATGGCAACGCTAGACAACATCGCGCAAGAAGGGTTCAAGAGACACTCGAAGCAGGACATATCAATATATTAGATTGGCCAGCCAACTCTCCTAACATGAATCCTATTGAAAACATGTGGGATATCGTTGCTAGAGCCATTCATAATCATATTTCTCCACCTCAGACTGCAGATGAGTTAGTCGTGGCGGCAGAAGAGGAATGTAACAATATTCCGCAAGAGATCGTTATCGCTTGATTATATCATTCATGCACAGACGTGTCAATATGCTATTTGAACGTGATGGAGGTCATACCGACAATTATTCAAGTATAGAACTTGCTTTGTTACTTCTTTTTTATTTAATAAAACATCTGCTAGTTTTTAATTTGCTAAGTACTCAGTTCATCGAACATATTCGTTTCACAAAAAAAAAAAAAAGATTTAGAAAACAATATACTTTTATAAATGTATTTGGTTATTCTGACAAAAAGATTTCTTTAACGAGAATAAGGGGCAGTGGCGTAGCCACGGGGGGAGGGGGGTTTGGGTGTCAGAACCCCCTCATGGGTTGGGTTGGTTGGGTCATATATGTAGGTAATGTCTCACTACAAACCTGCAATCACTCTATTCTCCAAGATTTAGCAACGCGGTCAGTGAACTAGATCTCCTACGGCAACCTTACATTAGGGTTCATCTGCATTAAATCATTTAAAAATTAAAGGATATGGATAAATATTTAGAAAAACACGACAAAAATAGTGACAATGGAGACCTCGGACAAAGGACCATCTCGCCACCAAAAAAAGCAAAGCGCCTCTGCAGCTATCGACCAACGTGACAGATTTAGTATATTTGGCTAATAAAGGGTTCAAACAATTTTTCTGCAAGATGTCTAGTATGCAAAAAGGATTTTTCAATTAGTCACGGTGGCCTTAGTGATGTCAAACAGCACTCTAATACAAAAGAGCATAGAAGATGCGAAAATGTCTTTAACAAATATTTTTGCAAACAGTGAAAATTTTCAAGAAACTATCGATGTTACTGCAGCAGAGCTTTGGCAAATCTACAACTGCGTTTAAGCATAGTCAATCTTACAATTCGTTAGATTGTGGGCTCAAACCTTTACCAAAAATTATAAAAGATTCTGAACTACTAAATAAAATATTGTCACAGAATTTGCCCCGCTCGCATCCAATTCGACGACTGTGGTATTGCGAAACGCTAGATTGCCCCAATCGCCCCTACGCGATTAGACTTGTTTTAAGCAATTTGACCTTGAAAATTTCAAAATTTTCGGCGCTAACCTCCCTCCCCTCTTCAACTGATATAATAAAAAGATAATGTGTACCGTATCTTAAAATTCAAAAGGTGGCAACCCTGCCTGCAACTAAGTTCTAATTATATTTTTGTCATTTTTGTAATAAATATTGTTTGCACCTGTTTATTATTTACATGTTTATGATGAGATTTTTTTTATTTACTTTTTATTGTTTCAATTTATTAAAAATTATTTTTTTTTATTAAAAAAATTAGTCTGAAATACTTTGTTCACTGAACCCCCCCCATGTCAAATTTCTGGCTACGCCACTGCTAAGGGGGAGTCGAAGACTTTTGACGTTGTGTGGATATTAGTATGATTAAATTGTAATTTATTGTTTGTAGTGCGTTATCTTTTCATAAAATGTGGTACACAAAATGATATTTTTCTTCAATATTTAAAAATAGAGTACACGCCATTGGTGAAAGAAAAGTGAATATTTAGTGCATTAATATCTCCGAAAAATGTTACTATAAATAACGCCAGGCCGTATTGTATTAATAATTATTATTGTGACCTGCTCCTTCATTATTTCTGATCTGTAATAATTTATAATTAAAACACTTGGTTTTCAGTAGACCGATAGCTTATTCTGCCGATCAGTCTGCAAACTGCTGTAAAACAAAACAAATGATCTACATGCGGTTAAGCGCCAACTAGTAATTTGCCCACCTCCTTACACAATTGTTGGAATAAATTGTTTGTAGATGCATTAAAGAGGTAGATAAACGTGTGTTTACGTATTAATAGTGCCTAATCGGTCGCGTGGATATACCTTGTCGCCGAGCATGCAACTCGTACGTACAACAATAAATCATGTTCGGATTTCCATTTTCTCGTTTAGTTTTTCATTAACCGATATCGTTCTGTCGGCAGATAAATTATATTCCTCGGTCTTTAATCATTGTTGACGTAGGGAATAGGTTGATTGATATTTTTAAGAAATACAGGGTGTCTTCTTAACCTATATGCATAAACTCGAGAAATTATAGCTGAGGACAAATAATGACCAATAGTGAAAAAAGAGAAGCAAAATATTCTATGTTTCGGAAGTTTACCGAGTTTGCGCTATATTTCGTTGTTTTTCCATTTCGCTGTATACAGTGATTCAGAACTTCTCTAAAAAATGAATGTACAGACTCTTACAAATTCAATTTTGTAAAAATAAAATCAAAAAGAGCAATTCAAAATGATTTCAAAATACAGTACGGCACTGTAAAACCTGATAAGGCGTATAATCGGCGAACGGATAAAAAATTTAAAGAAATTCCCAAGGAAAGAAATAAATTTCATTTTACAACACCTATTTTAATGCAGCAAATTCAGCTGATTTTGCCACTATTGTTATTAATTATTAATAGAATTAATTTGTGGTTTTAATTAGTAAAATAGTTTGACATAGATGATGTTACAACAAAATTTTGGGCCCGTCCTACCCAGTTTCTACCAACAAACGTTTCTGCTTCTTGTCCGTTTTGAACTTGTAAGTCATTGGCAACAGCTATGATACGTTTGCGTAAATCATCAATAATGTCCACTTCGGTGCAATATCCCCACAAAAATCAGTCTCATTAGGAGATCGTGGTGGCCATGGTACCAGTCCTCCTCGTCCAATCCCCCGGTATTAATGCTTGGACACCCTGTATAAGGTAGCCCAGAAGTCGAAAATTTGTGCGGGAGAGAGGGTGGCATATTATTATTAAGCAGACCGCATTTGCGCCCAGGAAAGACTTACGTTGCTAGGCCCACCATTAACTAACCTCCATTCAGTGCAGGAATGAGGAAAACCTGGAAAACCTCATTAATTAGGCGGGTAGTCAAATGTCAAACGATATGTATCTCTCACATTGACCCAAGCCAACATTCTTCCACCCTACCATACCCGCAGAGAGGGTGCCAATCCTCTCTACGAATATAGCTTATGTACGGTATACCGGCTGCGGGGGTCGAACCCACAGCGATCTAGTCACCTCGATTCAAGTACTGACGCCCTAAACCGCGCAACCACTGATCTGGTCATAAATAGTTATTTATGCAACAAGTGTAGAAAGTAAGCGTTTATTGCACGCGACGTGAAGTTGTCCTACGAGGCCGACACTTCGAGTGCAATAAGCACTTTTTGTACGAGTTGCATACAATATTTTTTCTACGTTCATGCAAAAACCAAAAAATGTTATTTAGATGACACTATGTCTAGAAAAATGTGACGACGATTTGAAGGTTTATGTTTGTCATAATGACAATACGCTGCAGTAGAATGAAAGATGAGTGCAATAAACATTTTATTGTACTCATTTGAGTGCAATAAAATGTTTATTGCTCTAGAGCAATAAAGAACCACTTTTTCCACTAAATATAGTTCAATAAAGTATTGTTTTTTGCATGAACGTGAACATTTTTTAAAAACTTGTAATTGTTTAACATAAAAGCAGATAACTTTGCACTGTATGAACTTTAGTTCTAAAGCTACTTGCCAAAAATAGGCTCGTTACGACAAGTATGGAGCTCAACATTAGTAATTTACTAATTTCAATGCTGTCTAACTATACAACGTTATAGAGTTAAAAAATACATTTGTTATGGGAATTAATTATTAACATTGTGATTATTTATACAGTATTAAGGGCTATATGAGTGAGTCAGTTTAGTTGAGATATCGATGACGATTAAGCTAAAAGTTTTCGTGATTTGAAAAGTAATTTTGGTTTGTTGAATAGTTATTAACTGGATGTATTGAAATTTTCTCACATTTTGTAGGTGAAGAAGCTGATTACGAAAACCTGTGTAGTTACACATACGTATTCTAATGAATGCAAATGTAGAAACCACTGATTGTGGGGTAAAAGCATAGAAATAATAAAATATATAGAACGCCAGAAGCCTTTACATTAGGCAATGTAAAATAGTCAGACTATGGAGGGGCTTAGAAATCAGCCATCTAGGGAAATCTTAAAGTAAGTAGTTGGTTACACTGCATTTTAAGTCTAGCATACAATTGAATTCGAAACGGAAGGACCATAGAAATCACAAATTGGACGTAAAATTTTCATATTTTGAAATTCCCGCCTATTACTGTGAAGTTGCCTAGTTAGTGTAACCAACTCATGAAAGCTAAGTTACTGAAATATTACCAGACTCGCGTTTTCTCCATAGATTGACTATTTTCGATTCCTCTTTTGGCGTTCTATATATTTTATGATTTCTATGGGTAAAAGGAGTAAATTAAAAATTATAATAAAAATAGGAAACTATATTTATCTGAAATATGAGATTAAATAGAATTTACAATGACCTGTCACGTGAAGTGTTATTGGATATTGTGAATAAGGAGAGATCTTTTTCAAAAGTGGAGAATACCTGAAAACAATGTGATATCAAAGCCAAAGAGATAATAAAGCAGCAAATCAAAGAGATAAAGTGAATTAAAGTAAGACAATGGAATTCCAGGAAACAACTACTCTGCAGTCCATATTTGCAACTTATCGTTATCGCCGAATCGCGATCGAGGTGTCTAGCTTTCAATGGATCTCTACTGCAATGTAGAACCCTTTGTGCCTGGGGCAATTAATCCAGCATGGAGTAGTGAATGGCCGCTAGAAGTGGCTGTGCTACTCCGCGTTGTGTTCCCTACTGTACGTTTATAGAGACTTAAAACAGCTAAGGTTATTCGTCGGTTACCTCATCTATGGCATACTGAAGAGAGCTACTAAGCTTGAAACCGGTATATGGTGAACTGATGTTTACTGTATGTTTTACAGGTGTAATTCAATACATAATAAAAAACATCAATTATACCCATCTTCACAGTTTGAAACATTTTGCACATCACATATTTATAACATCAAAACACACATGGAAACATAAATCTAAAACAAAAGTACAGAACAAAGCAAACAAAAATAATATTAATTAGAAAACTGCAAATTTTAACTAAGTTACTTACATTTTTCATAAAATCATTTTATGTGATAATTTAATTGCAAAAAGTAAAAATTAAAAAATTAACTAAACACTGACGTATGTAGTTTCAATAATTGATGTTTTTTACTATGTAATAAATGACCAAAAGCCCAGGAAAATTGTTTTTTATAATAAATAATCATAAAGAAATATAAAGAATAATATTTCATTTAAGTATTCCTTTTTTATTATCTATTTTTTTATATTTAGGAATTTATTATGCACGTTGTTCCTTGAATTACATTCTAGGCGAAAATAGAGGAATACTGTAATAATACCTATTCATTATTTCCATAAATCCATGTAACGTGAAAGCAATTGTAAAGAAACATTAAGACGTCTATTTTCTGATTTCTGAATAGGAAATATTCCACTTGTAAACGCTTAAATATTTGCCGAAGATTAAAACACCCTCGAGTTTACATCTTTGAATTCATCGCAGTAGGCCGGGAGATCCATTCAGGCCCGGCAATAATTCCCAATCCGATTTGTCGAACCGCCGCCGCCGTCTTTCGTTTGTTTTACCAAAGACTACTGAGAATACAATTGATATTTCAGACACAAAAGGCTTTACGCTTCAACACACACTCTAAAAGACCTTGTATCAATATTTTCCCAGATAATTTTCCGGCGTGCCCATCGATTTTGTTTGCTTAGAACTTATACTTTGCGATGCCGCGCGGTTATTTTGCGTTGTTTGAACAGAGCAGGTAATATTGTGATTTTAGCGATATAACTAGCTCCTTCCGCCGGATTTGATTCTGGTAATTGGAGTTGCTGCTAATTGCCATGCTTTTGAAAAGAATAGCTTGCTTCCAACACACCTTTTTTATCTTTTAAACCAAAAGTTTTCAATAAAAATGTTTTATATTTGATTATATGGAATTCCGCATGGGCTCTTATTCGCTAAAATCAAAGTTCAACAAGTACCATTTAGAAAAATCTATAATTTAAACACTCTGTAAACAATTTTAATATTAAACTGCCTACTAATAAATCACTATAAAACCTGAAAAACACTGCTTAATATTCAACGAAATAATTTATTAGTTACATTAATTTTTTGATTTTTAACACACATTATCATTACAATTTAATAGTCCCTCGTTCTTAGTATACCCAGTCCTCACATTTACATGCCTCTATCGTGATATAACCGGTGCGAGCTGCTTGGCTATAAATGTTCCCCAGTAACAGCACAGTTTATGGGCGTGCCGCTGACCTATCGAAAATTTAAACGTCGCGCGTGACATCTAGTGATTTTACTGCGTCAGGTTGGCTACACACGGCGTCGACTATGTTCAACAATCAGCGATCAGCTGTTTTTTGTGTACGTTCGGTGTTCGGTTTGCGTTGTTTTTAAAGTGTGAAAATTAAGTAAAATGAGTTCCACAGATTATTTGCGTTTGAACGAGCATAAAATATTCAAAGAACTGTGCGAGTCGCTGCCGAAGAACATTACGAAAACTTTGAATTTGCTCACGGTTCGCGATAGTGTTTTATTTACATGGGACTTCCAGAACAATTATGTTATGAGCTTGAATATTAAAGCTGCCAGGAGCAGAGAAGGCGATAATGTTATTCATCAGGTAAGTGAATATTTCGCTTAGATTTACACAAGCATGTTGTTTATACTTGTAATTTTAAAAGGGTTATCGATTTGTTGAACATAACCTCACATTATCATGTGTTTTTGTGTCGGTTTTTGTTTACTAGTTTGATAATGTGTTCATTGATATAAAATCGAAGAAGTAATTTCCATTATGTAAGTACCTATTCAACAAATATTCATTTCTGTAATAAGATGTAGTTCATACAGTAATAAGTATCTGTATATCCGGTACTCAAATTTTAACCGATGCTTGTTGCTGCTATGATTAGGTACAATTTCTTTATAGTACAGTACATGTTAATTTGATGTTTAAATGTGACTAGACTAATAATTTAATAGCACAAAATTTTTATACTGATATTTTAGCAAATGTTTTTATGAGAAATTACTAGGAATTTTTTAAATATCCACATACTAAGTATATATACATAATATTTGTAGAGAAAGGTCACCAAATGTGAAGTATATGTTATTTGTCCTGTTAAATAAGATGATTAGAATCGAAGGAGCTTCTTGAGTTAGGTACAGTAGCGTTTCATAATTATTTTATGAAATATATTCTTTTTGTCGTATTCTATAACGTGGGGTATTTATACGATATTGGTTTTACATATAGATTGGTATCATGTACATATTTAAGTTATAATTTTAATAACTTTACTGGGTTCAGTGTTTCATTTTAAGTTAAAAAGCCTTTATAAACCAAAAACTTATTGAATGGCTTAGAAGGTAATTAAAAAATCAAGAAATATTTCTAGATGCCATTTAATTCTATCTGAAGATTGATGAAAGTTAGGTAAATAATTTATCAATTAAAGGTAAAAAATTGCTGAATTACTTATTTTACCAATATTCCCATCAACATAACAGCAGCAAAATTTTTGAATATCCTTATTCCAATGTCTGCTACTGTGTGCCTTTGCTACTAGATGATATATGTAAACTATTTGAGTGAATATTTCCATTGATTAGGTAACACATTAGACCAAGTGTTATCAGTTTTTGTCAAACACTTTTGGATAGATTTGAGGATATATTTTAACAAGTTAATGTGATATAAGGTTTTATAACTTGGGTACATTTTTTAGATGAATTTTCTTAACAAAAAAATGGCAAAATAGGTTTATTCGTTTTGTATTATTTACAAACATTTATGAGTAGGTACTTACGTATGGATATCATACCTCCTGGGGTACTACACAATACTTTTAATGAGAACCTTAACCATATAATTTTGAACTACCCGAGTAAAATTTTTTTGAAAATTTCTTTGTAATGAATTATTGTTCATTAAATGTATGTACCTATGTATAAAATATTTTTGTATGTATCAATTTATTAGAGATACTTAATAAGACATTTCCAATAAGAATCTTATAATATTGATGCTACAAAATATTTTGGATATTTGATCCGTCTATCTGATACCTAATTGTATTTATAAGAAGAAAGGAATCTGTGAGGGCATGTGGATTTTATTAGGAAAATTAATGTTATATTTTTGGCCTACACCTAATATATTTAGGTACCTAAATAGATATTCTGAGCAGTCTCTCACTTATAGCAATAGGTGTACAATATAGTAGCAGTACATAAGATAATATCTAATAGTATCCTAAGCAGGACATGACAATACCAAGACGATATTACGAAGGACCTGGTAGTACTAAAGCAGGAGCTAGCAGTACCTGGTAGTATATGATCAGAACTTTAGTCTAGGTCGAGACATTAGTTATTATTTTTGTATATGCAAACCTGGTACCCGACTTATATAAATTAAATTATTTCTTTCTGGATGTATAGATTGTAGTTGTCTGTAGTAACATTTTTTTTACTAGTAATTTTAAAAAATATGTATACGTCTGGGAAATTGTGGGACATCCATATTTAACTTTTTTAGTTTATCAGGGGTAGGTTAAGCTTTACAACTAAACAAGCTATGTTTCAAGGACACTATTTTAAGTCCCTACTAGTGTAACATTTTGTTAAATTATATTAAGAAGTACTTTAAAAGTTTTTCAAGAAAAACCGTTTTCCAGCGACGTCTTTCAGGGATACATATATCCCTAGGGAGGGTCTGTAGGAAATTTTTTTATAGAAACTTGTCATCTTATTTTTTCATGTTCTATCTGCACCAGATATTTCCCATATTTTCCCGGACACGCTATGTATAATAATATAACCTTGAGGAGGTTACAGCACCTGAGGGTTGTTTCTTATAGAGAATCGCTTGTAATGATAAAAATTTCGTTTGTAGTGATAAAATTTTTGTCTGTAGTTGCAAGGGAAAAAAGTTATAACTACAACAAATTTGAATTTGTGGCTCAAAAAAAAACCCAATTTACAAATTTTATGTAAATATTTGGATTTCTTAAGAAGTAATTTAGAAATATCGAATATAAAATTGTATCTTTGACACCCTGTATCCTTTTTATTATGCAACTTGGGATATAGGCACAGTATAGTCTACCTATGCTGTGATATAGATATGTTAAGTTATATCGATTTATTTTCACCTAAGGATTGTGTGGTCTCATATTTGCTACTTCATTTAAAAACATCCTATATAAAACCCGAGATAAAACCATTCCCGTTTTAAATAAGTATACTAAACAGTTACGTTTTCCATCACTTTGATTTGATTACTGGTACAGAGGTGAAAATTTTGAAAAAGAAAGGAATTGACGTATGTCTTCTGTTCAGATATGTACCGGGTGACAACCGAAAGTGGGAACACGCTGTAACTTTTTTATGACTGCTGATAAAAATTTGAAATTGGGTGGGTTTATACTAGATGGTGCCATGCATTCTTTGAGGTCATTTCTGGTTTCATGGCATTTCCAGTTTGACCACCTGTATTTTTTGAAATTTTTGGAATCATTCTACGTATGGTAGGATTAACTTTGTAACACGTTTTCTGGATGTAAGTATTTTTTTTAATTTTTAAAAATAAAACTAGAAGGCCGCGACTAGCAGAAATTGTTTGACGGATTTTAAAAATTGTTTTACCACAAAATTCAGAACAAAATCCTTTATTAAAAGATCAGTAGGGCCCACCCTCTTTACATTTAAAAAAATGAGTTTTTAAAAAAATACAATAAATCAAAATTTTTAATGGTAATGGTAAAAAATGTACAAAAACATTAAAATTTATAATTTTTCCCATAAAAAATACAGGGTGTCCGATTTAAAAATATAAATTGCCGGTCATTTCCGGTCAAACCGGAAATGTCATGAAATCAGTAGTCATAAAAAAGTTACAGTGTGTTCTCACTTTCCGTTTTCACCTTGTATATGATATATTTTTAATGGAATTTTAAACAAAAATATAAAGACTAAATCTTTTACTTTGTACGAAGTTTTTTGACGGTTGGTTTCGGTGTCTAATACTTCCACCTCGGTCTTGAAATAAAATAAAAACAATAAGGCAAAACCACCCGTACGTATCAAAAACATTCAAACCACACTGTACAGTGATAAACTGTATGTATGAGTATTTCTTCGCACTTATATTGAAAGAATCATTTGAAATTGTTAAAATACGTTAGATATTAACAAAACTGAATCACTATTTTCTTTCAAATATAAAAAACTAATTACTTCCCTTTCCCAACAAAGCGTATGTTTCCAAATCGACCAAGTGCCTTTGTTTAGATTTATTAAGCGAACTTCGGAGCTGAATTGCGACATGATTGCATGAAAACTTCCATAATGGGGACATTCTTGCGGGGCAAATGGTCCACAATAGAATCGAGAAAAATACATACAGAGAAATTGTTGTTTGGCCCGGTTGTTGACAGTTCCCCGACATTTTCTACCTCATTTCGAGGCAAACATTCAAATTTAAATTTGCAGTAAATCAAACACGCGAACGCCGCGGCTCGAAGGCTCGCGCCTATATAGTCCGGGCGATTGAGGAATAGTAGAGAAATACAGGGTGTTTATAAATAACGCACAGTTTGGAGAAACAATTGAAACGTGTGTATTAAAAGACAATAAAAAATTTATTTCGAAATCTAGCTCGATGTTTAAAAAAATGGGGCAAAATCCTCTTTTCCCTCGGAAAATCAGCGCCTGACAATCAATCACCGTCCGTGATGGCTAGATATGTCAACTACCGTGTGGTCGCTTTTTGCAGCGATGTCAAGTGTAGAAACGACGAAAATAAACATTTTTATTAATAATATTGCTTAAGTTCCTGATAGATGACAGTTAATCCGTTAGCTGTAGTATTTTGTATTCGTTCTTTCGTTACACACTGTCAAAACTACTCATCTCCCTTGTCCTAATTGTCCAGTAACATATCCGACGTAAAATACTTTATTTAATTACTATAAACCGTTTAAAATTAATCACTAACTGTTCTAAAATAACACAACCTAGAATATTGTATACTCTCGAAGCGAAGCTTAATTAGATCTAAGGATTAGACCCCAACACAAGAAGTTTAAAAATGTATCGGCGTGAAGCGCGCATTGCACTAGTGGCCTACAGATGGCGTCTGCATCAGATGTCAACAAATATTGCTTACGGTACTCTGATTGGTTTAAACAAATTAATCAGTACTTGCGTTTCGCAAATTTAATTTTTCGCGTATTTTTTGTGTATTTACAAACATGTTGTATTCAAATGCCTAGATGTCGGATAAGGTGCTGATTTATGGGAGTGTGACAAGTGCATTTTATCATTTGACAGCGTAATACCAAAGACCTTTTCCCAGTACACAAAATATTATGCTGAATACTTTTAGAACCACATTGAACAATTGTTGTAATGCCTTGGCGGTAACCGTGTGGCAGTGTTTTTATGCATTTGTGTGTATTTTTTTGTTGTTGTGGTTTTTCCCGACATAGGTAATCCACCTGGTCAAGACCGCCGGATCAAGTAGGCACTTCGCTTTAAACAAAAAGAACGGTCGAGGGAAGGAGAGGTCCCCAGCAAGTACAAAAGTCTTTGCAGTGACAGGTTTTAATTTAAACAAGTAAGAAAACAGAAAATGATACAACATTCTTAAAATCTCTCCAAATATCAGTCTTAGAAATAAATATTAATAAGGTAGGTGCTGCTTCTCTGTTCTACTATATCGTGTTTCTCATTAAATAATAATCTATATTTTGTAAATATTTTTTTTTCTTCAAAGCGGCGTAAACTGATCCACGTGTCAACGCGGTGACCTGTCACTGCCTTTGACTTTGGCGGAATATACCCAACCTCGCGGCTGACAGAAGTGACGGCAATAAATAAGAATTTAAATTTTTTTTCGCTTTACTAATAAGTTTGGAAATTTTTTGTAAGATGATTCCGTTAATTCTTAATTTTACGTATCCCTAAATGTTTGAACTTGCCATAGTTAACCCTATAGAAGAAAGGTGTTGCGTGAATGCTGTTGAAATATGCAGAAAATATATTTTTCTGCGTCCAATTCGCTTAACACAAGACAGATTCTTTTTAAGATACATCAAAAATGTACTTCTCAGCCTGTTGGCATCAACTCATTGGCGAAGGTAACTAGGTACCCTTTAGTAGTTGCTTCATTCCTGAATATTGCAAATCGAGAAGCATATTTTGGTCATTGTATGAGGCAAACTTCAACAACTTTATTGATCAATAAAGGTGCTGATCTTACAACGATTAAACGGTATGATAGATGGAAGAGCTCCTCAGTAGTAGAAAGTTATGTTGAGGAGTGAAATATAGCTGCTAATTACAAAGACAGACATCTGTAACTTGTGCAAATTCTTCACAAACTTCGGCAGATGTTATGCTCTCCGAAAATGATGACAACAATGCTATACGGTTTGTTATTTTCGGACAGGAAGTTAAATGTGATAAAACAAAAAACGAAATGTGTATTACTACACCTAAATGTAAATATTAATAAGCAAATAAATTAAATTTGATTTATTATGGGTTTATTACTTTTTTAATTATTCTGCTAGTGAAATAAAGTCACTTTGTTCCAACTAGTGCCCAAGTTAAAATGGCGTTAATTTGATCAAAAAATTTTCATGACCTATTCCGTATAGGGAAAGTTTACTTGTATTTGTTGACCTTTTTCCTAATGTGGGAAAAAAACTAAAGTAATATGGAAGTTAATAATTGGTTGGCAAGAATTTTATTCCAATAAGACAATTGGACCTAAAAGAAATACGGATCTATTTTATGTTAAAATATCAAAATATGAAAGACATTATTACCAAAATATACTCTAATTACGTATGTCCTTTATATGACTTACTTCTGCCCGAGCAAGACAACTCTATCGATATTTAGATTTTAATATAACATGTATTTTTGGTTTACATTCGACAAATTGGAAGAGAATTTTTTTCGTAGAATGTGGTGACCAAACTTTCATAAAAATTACGCGCCTTATATCCATTTTTATTATTGCTTATTAATAATATTACTATACTGAAAAATAACCTTAAATAAAAACTGAATGTATTTCGTGTAAAACTGTGTTTAATAATCTTAATAAACAAAACAGTATTTGTTACAATATGAACGCTCAAATAAAGTCAACTTTGAAGTCAATTTGTCTGTAAGTTTTAACCTATAGGGCAGTTTGCCTGTGCCAGTGTTGACGTCACAACAAAATATTAGCTTTGTGGTTGAAATTTCCTCCAAATCAATATACTTATGGTAATTTATTACCAACTAAATTATTACTCTTGGATTTATTTGTGATTGAATTCACATACACTACTGATTTCAGTGTTATCATATGGAATATAGAATACCTATGATGTGGTCATCGATATATTATCACTTGATTGATTTACATAATCTGCAGTATTGACTTCGATTTTAATAGGCAATAATATGAACACATCATGCTTTATTTCATTTTTTACAACTTTGTAACATTGTGTGGTATGCCGTCTGCAGGGCTTTATCTTTTGATTTACCTGTATGACACAAGTAAGTTTTCACTGCAGATCACCGAAACACAAGCAACTTGAACACCCTATTGCATGAAGATCTGTCTGAATACATATAACAAGAAACTTGCTTTCTAAAATACCTTTTTAAGTCACATTTACGTCGAAGTATTATTAACAAGTAAATTTGTACCATAATGTAGGACAATATTTCTATTAGGTTAATTGAACTAGTCAAATATTCTTTAGAAGGTTAGAAATTATCATGAAAGTTGAAAATAGGTTTATATTGTAATAAAAATAGAAGATTTAATGGAACATAATATCTATAGTTGTTACCTTATAATGTGTGACAGATTTAATGAAATTTACAGATAAAAGTAATTATGATTTTGTAATGTAATTTAAGATGTCTAAGAGGTACATACAATACTCCACAACGAATTTATTTTTAAATGAACAAGATAAGTCAACCATTTTAAACATAAAATCTTAAATCACACCGATTTTGAAATCTCTACATTTTAGGCAACTGCTGCATACACCTATACCAAAGCATCTAAAGAGTTCAAACCGGGCTCAGTGGAGGCTTTAAACACAGTTTAAAAAACGGCCTGTGTGATGTCACTGTTGCAATGCAAAAATATAGTTAGTCGCGTCAAATTAGCATTTCACTTACAACCTTTGCTGAGAAGTCCGATTGAGATTCGGTTTTCTGCAAAATGTTCAGGGAATTGTTTATAACAAAAGCTACATCTAATCTCTGTACGCTTGCAAATTTTTAATTGTTTATTTAAGAAATGACCCATTTTAGTTGAACAGATGGCAAATGTCACACACGATTCAAGGAAAATGTCTGAAAGATGTTCTCTCGGGGGTTTTCGAGGTCCCTCTTTATCACTTTGGTGTTAGCTTTATTATTTATTGCTAAATTGTTGTAACTGGGCTAATTAACAAATTAAAAACTCCACCCCCGAAATCACTAGAGAACCGGAATATTTTCCAGGATTTCTGGCTTATTAAGGCAAACCATCGGCTCAAGATTTTTGCAAATATAAATGTTTATTGTTCGATTATTGCAACTTCGCTAATTAACAAATTAATAACTCTTCTCCGACTTCTCCGCAAAATGTTGTCCATTTTCACTTTTTCATGCTAATTTGACGCTGATTTGAACTGATTTGAATACATTTCATCGCAAAAAACAGCTTATAGCTATTTGTTCAGTAGTGAAATATATTTTTATCAGTGTTTGTTGTGTTTGTTTGTATATATTTCTATTAGTTCTCTTGTTAAATATTTATATTTGTTAATATTTAATATAGTACAATATGTTCAATAACGGAAATAAATATTATTAATAAAGTTAAGTATTTGTCATCGTCATTTGTTATGACTTATCATTTGACTTGTTTTTACTTTGTTTTGTAAGCTTGTCAGGGAATTTAAAAAATATATATCAGGAAAACCTGGAAATGTCAGAATTTGGTTTTGAAAAATTGCTGAGTACCTTGTTAAATGTTAGTTGAATGGATAAAGTATCACTTTAGATGGTTCATATGTGTGGACAAAGGTCCGATTATAAGGTGACTGTGGATACAAGTTATTTTTCCACTGATGCAGCGAATATAGTGTCTTCAACCTCCCTTCGAATTCGTTTCTTCGACTTATAGCCGACATATTTCACGCGAAGTTCCCAATCTAACGTCGAGTCCCTCGTAGCGTCCCAGCGCGCCGGCGAAGAAGTAAGAAATAACAGAAATATCCCCAATTCCAAACAATATAGCACTCAAACGGTGTATTTGTCACCTTTTCACATGCAAAACTCGCGAGGGGCGCCGATATTTTCCGCGTATACTCGTCAGGGGGGCGATTCCCGGTAATTTATTGCAGAATAATGTCAATTTTTCGACGGCTAAGCGCGGCGTGAATGTATTTCGGATACTCCTGTTTCTCGGAGTTCGTCGCTTTCTGATTCCGCGGGGGCGAACATCTCATATTTTACGGGAAACTAGGAAATGATATGCCCCTGTACCCGTTTCAAGAGTAACGTTCGTCGCGCTGGTTGTTTTTCATTCGAAGTCGCCAAAAAAATTGCACCACTAGTATTGCTGCACTGAAAAAACATTACGTGAGTGAAGTTAGCCATAAAAGTTATTCATAAAAAACAAAAAAAAGTAACAAAATATACTTCACCTTAGCTACTAATGTATACAGGGTGTTCCAGAATGATGGTCAAATATTTTACCAGTGTATTCCACAAGCCATTTTAGGGGGGCGATCTTCATATGAAAGTTTTCAATTTGGGTCCTTCCTGTTAATATATTCGAGTCTCAAAATGGCGGAAAAATATACTTTTTTTAAAAAACGGTTACACTTAGAAATTTTAATTTTGCTACACATTATCAGCTAGTCAAAAGCTATTTCGTGGTGGTGTCTATTCCTTGGTTCATGTTTCTGGAGGGCGGAAATAAGCAACCCCTAGATTTATTTCTTTCAGATCTTTTTCCTGGAATGACCGACTTCAACAAAACATATTTTTTTTAAATACTACACCTAATTATACTACTTTTTCCCCTCTTGTAATTTTTTCATACAGCCAACAGTTTGCGCGGAAAAAAATAAAAATAGTTTTCCTTACTCATCTTTTTGTCACCGGTTACTGATAACCGCAGTATGCGGTTGCTATGTTGATGTTTCTCTGTTGTCTTGTCAAATAAATCGCCATTAGGTCTATAATTGACAGTTTTTGCAAATATTTCCAATCAAAGGTATTCCTATAACTGTTGCCAATCCTGCCGTATGCATATTCCGTCAATTTATTGGCTAATATTTGTATGGAAGAGTTAGTTGTTTACAAATATTTGCAAAAACTGTCAAGACTGATTTCTTTGACAATACAACAGAGAAACATCAACATAACAACCGCCTACTGCGCTTTGCTGAAATCGGCCATTGCAGGAAAAAGTTCTGAAAGAAATAAATCTGGGGGTGCTTATACCCGCTCTTCAGAAACATGAGCCAAGGAATAGATACCATCACAAAATAGCTTTTGATTAGCTGATAATGTGTACCAAAATTGAAATTTCTAAGTGTAACCGTTTTTAAGGAAAAATGAAAAAACTATTTTTTCCGCCATTGTGAGACTCGAATATCTCAACAGGAAGGACCCAAATTGAAAAATTTCCTATGAAGATCCCCCCTTAAATGGCTTGTGGAATACACTGGTAAAATATTTGACCATCATTCTGGAACAAACATTGAACAAAAAAAAAAAATCTGAGCGCGCGCTGTTACCAGATCTGGAGCAAGACTAAAATGACAACATTTTTACAGCCGCTATTGTCCAAGGACAAGCCATTCTAAGGGCATACGATGATAAAAGACTTTATTTTATACCCCTGAACAAAAAAAAAAACTCCAAAAAATACAAGGTGAGTCATCTATAGACTTAGCCATAACTTTGTGGTCTAGAGCGCTGCAGTAATAAAATTTCTACGGACACTATCGTACCCAGAGAAGCCATTCTAAGGGCATAAGATGATATACTCGCGACAAGAATTCAGACGACTTACGTCATACGAACAAATGAATAATTCATTATATTTTCATCAAAATATTTAAGAAACTGCAACTGATAGTAATGAAACTATATACTACACTAAAGGTTTGCATTATATATTGCACTAAATTGCAAAAAAATGATTGTTTTTAACGCGAGCAAATATCGAAAATTACGTTGACAATAAAAACAAATGTGTAACGTCAGCTGTGACGTAAGACGTCTAAATTCTTGACGCGAGTATAGAAGACACTGTATTTTATACCCCTGAAAAAAAAAACTACAAAAAATTACAAGGTGGGTCATCTACATACTTAGCCATAACTCGATCGCGATCTAGAGCCCTGCAATAATAAAATTTCTACGGATACTATCGTACCCGGACAAGCCATTCTAAGGGCATAGGATGATAGAACACACTTTATTTTATACCTCTAAACAAAAAAACAAAAAAATACAAGGGAGTCATCTATAGACTTAGCCATAACTTTGTGGTCTAGAGCGCTGCAATAATAAAATTTCTACGGAGACTATCGTACCCGGATAGAGCTAGTATATGGAATTGTTCATTAGCATATCTAGATGTGGTATCAGAGAACATACATATGACTTCATTGATAGGAATTGTAGCAGGTTTAAAATCCCGTGTATTTGTTCCACTAAAAACAGCAAATATTTGCAAAAAATATTCTATACATTTTTTAATTTTTGATCCAACATTCTGTAGTGGGTATAAAATTTAATATACGTTCGTAATAATGTGTAAATAAACCTTGAAGTACATTTTTTAATTTTGTTTGAGAGCTATTGTTTTGTTGAGGAATTTTAATTATTAAAATTTTCATGTCAGTCGCATCAGGTGGTGATATATCATTTAATCTTGAAAGTTGAGGTATTAATGTTTTATTTTCTAGCAATTAATTGATAATTATTCTTGCTAATCTCAAATCCACGGCCGTTCAGTTGGCCATTTTTATATATACTTATATATATTTTTTTAATTACTACATCAATTCGAAATTCATAAGGTTTGTTCCAACAACAGCAAGAATCGATTCTGAACCGTCCAGAACTAGTCAGTCAGTTCAGTTGTTAATGTACTATCGGCGATTACGACGTAAAACGGTGTTGGTCAAACATTTCTGAACCAGTTCTCAACGGCTGTTGGAACAGACCTATAATAAACAGAATTTTTATTTTTATTTTTGTCTTCGTTAAATTGTTTCCATTTTTTCCATATTTATCCTTCGTTTAAAATTAGGCGACAAACAAAATATTGGGAGCGACACTGGCGCATTCGCCAAAATTAATAATTTTCAGATTTTATCACCCACACTCATAAATAAATGTCATGTAATAGTACCTAAATAATAAATAAAATAATTTAAATAGGTATTAAGTAGCAATATTATTTGAGCATAATGGATATAATAACACAGACTGCTGCCATATTCTTATCTTCTTGAAATTGTTGTTTTTTATTTACTGTAAAAAAAAACATTAGGTAGGTACCTATAGAAAACTCGAAAATAAATATAAAAGTGTTGGTGTTCAGAAATTTCTCTGTCTCTGAACTAAACATATCTATAGAGTCCATCGAGTCCTTGCGGTTGAATATTCTAACCCTAACTTCACCTTTCACTTACCATGCATTTATAGATCACCTGATACAAATGCTGTAGTAAACAAGCAATTATTTGATGCCATTGCCGCCAGCATTCTTGAAAACATCCGTACCTTTGGAGACGTTAATTCTCGAAACATAATATGACCAATTACTTCTAATGATATTCCTCCCAATTCTACAGATTACTTTCTTGAGTTGATGTACGATTTAAATATATCACAACTCATTGAAAATCATACTCGTTTCCGTTCAAACCAAAATCCTTCTACATTAGATCTTTTACTTACATCTTATTCGAAAAATTACCTATAGGATTCACCTATTGGAAAATCATATCACTCTGTTACTTCTGCAGGTTTTACACTACCCTAAATCCGAAAATAAGATTTTCAAAAGAATTGAGAATAGAACACTTACTGTTGAACACGATTCGACACTCGTACTATCATGTGACAACGTCAACGATGCTTGGTCTCTATTTGCCTATTGCCAAATACATAAGTTCTTATTCCAATGTGTTTAGATCTCATAGAAATTCACTTAAACCATGGCTGAGCTATGAGTTGCTGAATCAAACTGGTCATAAGAGTAGGCTATGACAGAAATACAAGAGATATGGACAGCGACAGGATTTTGGAATTCATAGGAACTTCTCAAATTACCTTAACTCTAACATTAAACAGGCCAAACATGAACTAAGTCTTCCTAACAGAACGAAAGCTTTTTTAAACGAGTTTACTAAATATTTTAACAGTGTTTACTCACTCAAGAACCTGATGAACATTTACCAGTTTATGATGGATTTGTAAATCCTAATTCTCTACCCGATTTGAATCTTACAGTTGATAATGTATGTAAATTATAGAAACGTTTAAAGGAAGATCCTGGACCTGGCAACTTATCCCCAAGATTATTTAAAAATTCTACTGATTCTCTAGTATTACCTAGTCAATGGTTAAAAGCAGCTATTACACCTATATTTAAAATGAGAGATAAATTAACGGTGTCAAATTACCGACCGATTAGGTTTATATAGGTGGTGTCTAAAATTTTAGAAAAAATAATTGTGCAATCAATGATTCCATTCTTGCTTGACAATAGTATAATACCACTGTCCCAGCACGGAATATTTGTTGTATCCAATCTTCTAACATCAGTGAATTCATGGACTTTACATCTTGATTCTGGTAACCCCCTGGATATTGTTTACCTAGATTTCAGCAAAGCATTCGACAAAGTACCTCATAAATGACTTCTATACAACCTTGACAATCTAGGTATACGTAGTAAATTACTATCCTGGATTAAACCATTTGTCAGTGAAATGTTATTTCGAGTTAGTATTGCCGACACCCTCTCTGAATCTAATATTGCCACTAGTGGAGTTCCGCAAGGATCAGTGCTGGGTCCGGTTCTATTTGTAATAAACACCAGTGACCTGTTAATAAACGCTTTTCGGTCTCATGTATGCGCTGATGACACCAAACTTTTTGAGAACCCCCTTACCCATTCTGCATCTCTTAAGCATGACCCTCAACTTGTCTACGGCTGGTGTCAGAATTGGCCCAATCCATTGAACAGTGATAAGTGTTCGGTATTTCATAAGGGAAAAACAATGCCTGCATTCCTTATCATATAAACAATACAAAACTTTCCGCGGCGAGTTCACAGATAGACCTAGGTGTGACAGTTACAAGAGACTTAAGTTGGTCCTCGTATGTTCCTAATATTGTAAACAAATCCAATTTTGTATCTACTTAAAAAACTTACATAGACCCAGATCCATTCTTAGCTTGCTAATTGTATGTTAACTATGCCAGGCCGTTGTCAGAATTTGCAGCCCCTCTTTGGTCTCCTTGGCTTGTCAGAGACTGCCTATTGTTGGAAAGAGTGCAATGTAGAAAGGCGACCGTTTCATCCATTACGATTTTCCTTCCTCATCTTCCATGTTTGACATTAATCACTATAGCTGCTTTCGGATAAGCTTCAAAAAGAGCAGCTCAGAAAGTCAGACCGATTGCATTTCGTCAGCAATCGAATATTCGACCCATGGAATTCCCTTCCAGAAGACATCGTTTGTGCACCAACTCTTTCAAGTTTTATGCATCGTGTTGATTTATTTTTGTCGCAAAATTTCATATAAATTTTAGATTAACCTTCCGTCATGGTTGACATTAAGCAATTGTCTTTATTGTCAACGTAATTTTCGATATGGGGTCGCGTTAAAAACAACAATATTTTGCAATTTAGTGCAATATATAATGCAAACATTTAGTGTAGTCGGTATATAGTTTTATTACTCTCAGTTGCAGTTTCTTAAATATTTTGATAAAGATATAATGAATTATTTATTTGTTCGTATGACGTAAGTCGTCTGAATTCTTGACGCGAGTATACTATTTCCGCTATTGTATTTATTTCACTTTTTATTTCATATTTTGTGCTTATAAGCTTGCCTCTTTTGGAATAATAATAATAATATTATTTTAATAAAAACATAAATTATTTACAATATTTTAAATTGACGAACATTGCAAGAGTTGTCGTTTTTATTACATATTGATTACGAGATTCAATTTTTACGATCTGGTTCCCTAAAATATGTTTTCCAAATGGATCACAGCCAGCTTAAGCGGACTACGCGGCCCTTAATCGAAAACAATAACCGCGATTTTAAAGGGCAGGAAATGAAGAAATAAAAAATCTTTAATTAATTCCCCATACCGAGATTTCATTAAAACAACGTCCGGTCAGAAAAAAAACGGCGGAGGCAGAGCCGCCTGGCGAACGAAAGCGGAACGCAATAAAAGGGGTCGCCATTCGATTGTTTTAAATTAAGGGATAAATGCAAATCAGGCATTGTTGCGTTCTTTCAATTGTTACTTAAAACCGTGTAACGCCGTTGTGATTTTTTTGTTTCCAAAGAATTGTATTAAGGGATATCTTTTGTTTCATGCCGTTAATCTTTTGTCGGCGCTCGCTGCGTTACGGTGGTGACTCGATGCCGGTCCCGTATTATTCCTGGTTCGGAAACGGGAGTAAAAATTTATCGCCTTCATTAACATCGGGACGGACGAAACTGATAATATTGGTGGGTAAATGCAAATGCAGGAGACGATAAAACATTTAAATAACCCGGCCGGCTCTCCAGTTTTATTAATTCTTATTAAATGGAGTGCGCGCACGTATGGGGACGCACATTTCGCTCCCCTTTCGAATTCCTGAAAACAAAACTATCAAGGCAAAAGTTATAAAATATTGCGCAGCAGCTCATGTCACCCCAATGTTGTATCCACTCTCACTATTTTTAGTAAACTGAGACACTTTATTTGGGAAGCTGTCTATATCGTCAGTGTGTAAAGTATATATGGATACAAACACAGTGGGTGTAGGTTTACTGCTTACTGGTAACCCGCGCCGACACGCGTTTATACACTTTGAAATATTGTTATAACTCGCGTCAAGAATTCAGACGCCTTACGTCACAGCTGACGTTACACATTTGTTTTTATTGTCAACGTAATTTTCGATATTTAGTCGCACTAAAAACAATAATTTTTTGCAGTTTAGTGCAAAATATAATGCAAACTTTTACACACGGATTCATCAACAAGGCGTAACGTTAGTCAGACTAGCGGAGGTTACGCGAAAAATTTACGCATCTGTTGCACCAATTTAAATAAAAGGCATACTCCTATTCACTACTATGTATAATATTTACTTTATGATATGTTAACTAATCCGTAGCACTGAAAACTACTGTTTTTGAATATAAATACTAAATATACAATGGGAAACGCAAGGAACTAGAGGCCGAAGTTACGCGATTTTTAGACAGGTACAATACTGGGTCTAACTTTTGGTGCAAATATGGACGTAAATAAACAGCCTACCCAGCAACGCATGTTTCGCTACCTAGCAACGCATGTTTCGTGAAGGCGCAAGGCGGGTTAGTCTGACTAACGCGCTTTACACGGGCGCAAAGCTGGTTAGTCCGACTAACGCTACGCCCGTTTCATGAATCCGGCCGTTAGTGTAGTATATAGTTTTATTACTATCAGTTGCAGTTTCTTAAATATTTTGATGAAAATATAATGAATTATTCATAGGATTGACTGTTCGGATATTTTAAGTAAAATATGCTTTCGGGTATCACCTGCAAACTTGAGACATCAGGCACTGTTTTATTGCAATGTACCTCGAACCAACGTCCTAGCCAAATCTCCGTTATTTTTAATGTGTAGTATTTATAACAGACTCGCATCGGATTGTGATATCTTTAATGATAATATAAGTGCAATTTGTAGCCATGTGCTTCGCAACTAGTTTAAAATTTTCTATTTGTTCTAGAATATATTTTGCTTTTGTTATTGTATTATGTATAATGTTCTTACTTACTCGATGTATTATTTAGAATTTTGTATCAGTTTATTCCTGTAATTGGGATATTTCCTGTTGGAATAATAAATTACTATTACTATTACTATTTGTTCGTATGACGTAAGTCGTCTGAATTCTTGCCGCGAGTATACATACTTTGGTAGAAACTTGAAGCAGGTTAGCGTCGAAAACCTGCGCACCCACTTTTATCAGAATGAAAATTTAGTTTAAGGGTGCCGTATTCTTGAAATAGTGTTTTGTACAAATACAAGTAATTTTAGATATTTAAGAACTGAATAATATAGAGTTAAGCAAATAACAGGAATGTTATCTCATGCCGTCTGCGAATATTCAAAGATACTGAAGTAAAACGAGTATATAATGACAGGAAGCTGTCGAATCAACAAATTTTTAGGTACAGAAATCATTTAGAATGCGTAGGCTCTGTGGGGACAAACTTGCTATCGGTGTCTCTGGGTCCGTCCATATATTGATTTCGGCTCCTATTGTTGGTATTACTACTGATACGGTCGGAACCGTTTCTCGGATAATGGTGGTCCCTCGAGGCCTCGAGTTACAGCGGCGGCTTCCACTGTGTTTCTATCATGTTTGAAAGTCTTCCTCATATTTTACTTCGCACTAGCAGGATCAGGAGAAGCAGGAACTTTGTTTTTGGAATTTTTTCTTATCCGTCAGTTGGCTATGTATTTTCCACATATCTTATCTTTTACTTAACACTACAGTACATATTGTTAATTTTTTATCCAGTTTGGCTGTGTAAAGTATAATTTAAATACCTATCACCTTAGCATCGCAGCATTTACCTCTATCCAATTTTTGTGCTGTTAGTAAAATGTACTTTATTTTAGAAATTGAAATTTAAAATTTGCCTCACTTGGCGCTATAGCTCTTATTAATTATCAATTTTTTAAATAGTTAATTAAGTGGTCAGTTAACTGTATGTATTTCAAGCTATTCTAACACATACTATCAATAGTTTTGTATTTTGTTTTATTGAATTTTAAAATTTATTTGGGGTAAGTCATCAGTATACTTGTAATTATTTTGCAGTTAATTGTTGTTGGTAAATATGATTATTCGAACATAAATTATTATTATAACTGGAACTAATAATTATGTTGCTGCGACAAGTGCACTTGTTCAATTGACCACCGAATACATTACCCTCGATATTACCAATAAAGCCGAATGTGCCGATAGATCGTAAATGAGTTCAATTCGGCGCCATTAAGATTTGTGTGGTTATGGTATGTACTTCGAGGCGGTATAGTTTTTATGTTTTGGGTGATTTTAATAACTATGGAATACCAAATATTATTTCATCTGTGGGATTCAACCCTAAACGCTTATATGAAGGTCCATCCATCAATTCATTCAGGAATGGTTATGACCTTCGTCACCGTGCTAGTTTGAGTGCGTGAGTTTGTTTGCTATTCCGTGTTTGGATATGGCCTGTTTCGATTTATTTGTTATTATTTAACTTTTCGGTGTATTTTCAACTAGTTTGCCTTAATTTTTAATTGTTTATGGAATTTCTGTTTATACAAGTAGAAATATATTTTTTGGATAATTTTATTTGTCTGTTCTCAAATTAGCAGTAGATCTACTTTTGTATTTACTTACCTATTGCCATAATAGATTTTGTCTCTAATAATAATAAAAATGTATTCGACGGCATAACATTCATCCTAGTTATTAGTTATAAATGAGTTTGTTTTACAACGTGATAAGAACTGAAAATGTTAATCAATATCGGTACGTGAAGTTTGCCAAATGATTCATAATATTCATTAGGGTTTAATTATAACGAGTTAAGTTGTGTTGTGTCATGATACATGTAAACTATTATTTTTTTTAATAATTTTATTGTAAAATAATTATTGTATTTTGATTGTAGATATGCCTATATCTTGTAAGTAGTTATGCAAAACAATTGTTGAGAGAAATTTCTGAATTCTGAACTATAATGAAGTGGATTCATGTTATCAGAAAAAATGCATATTCGCCTTGTTTTCAAAGTAAAAAGTGTCATCTTGGCATGTGATCTATATATAAAAATATGTTTCAATATTACCTTACTTCTATTATGCATTATATACATTACATAATATGCTTACTTTTTGTAACTATGGCCTAATTATCGTTTTTATTTACGTTAAATGTGATCTAAAATAGTGGAATGTAATGAATGTAATTTTAAAGTTATTATATTAAAGTTACATTATTGGATAATAGTAAGTACAACACAGGTAGTGTTAGTATTTATATTGCCAAAATCTAGCAATTTTATACTTAAAATATTTATTGAATGTGACTCTTTTTACATAAACTTCAACAATTAATTTTTCACATTTAAAAGCCAAAGTAATAAAAATGAATGCAAACCTTTCCTAAGTTCATCCTTTATGTGTATTTTGCTGCAGTCAAAGTATAAAGGTAAACCTAAAATTATCTATGTCGATATGCACATTGTTTTGATTATCGTCATATTTAACCATAGTAAGATCATGTAATATTCAGTTATCAGTAATTTTTCAACCATAAATCGTTTAGCTATTACTAGATAGCAGTATCTGTCAAGGGTTTAAAATTTTACCTGATTACTCTGCTGATACACGGTGACGGCGCCCTTAAGGTAAGTACAAAATTTATACTTGTATTGGGTAAAATACAGCTAACTGTTCAACTATTACTGCATTACAGTAAGGGGGTACTGTACAGTAGTAGTTTTTACTGATTTAGCTGCTACAATAATTTAATTGTTTATCTGTCCTCTATTTTATACAAGTTTTTTGTTTGGGCAAGTGTGTAGTGAATATTTTACTCATTGCACTATCAATTTTGTATCAGTAAAACCACATACTAAGTTGAGCACTTGATATAGGCGTTCTGTATATTTTCCTAACTTATCTCTTAGCTTACTATAGCACTTACTATTGACAGTGAATATTTTCAAATTTAACGGTTTAGTTTTTATAGTAGGTGCTTTAATATTTAGTAATCAGATTTGAACACGTTTCCAATAGTTTTGTTAATAGAAATTATTTAAAAATTATTGGTTTTCGCTTGAATTTGTTAACTTGAACAAATTACGTCTAAACCAATAACTTTCTTATAAAAAATTAATTCATACAGTTATTATTAACATGTACTGAGACATCTTCTGCTTTCCGGAAAAAGTGCCAAATAACGGGAATACGCCGCGGAAAAAATCACCGCGGCCAGTAATTTTCCGAATAGGCTAACCCTTGTCCCGGGGGCGGCGCGACTCAATTGTTTGCGACCGCCTCCGGGGGCCCAGCACGGCTCTGCGCACCGCCGCCGACGACGACGTCGACGACGGCCACAACAACAAACACTCACATCTCACACCTGGGATTGATTTTTATAATTCTCAGGGCTCGAATTAAGTAATTAAATGTTCAGGAGGCGGCGGCACCCGCCAACGGTCCACCAAGAGCGCTGCCCCCGGAAGGCGATCGGCTGCCGCGAAACGAGACTCGCTCAGGAGAGTATGAGTGATTTGTTATTACCCGATACTTTCTACGACAGTAGGTACTGTACCAAATGGGCACACATACGTTTAAAAACAATGGAGAGGTAGTTGAAAACCAAAGGTTGAAATAGCGAAAAAATGTCGCGAGAAACGACGTTATTTTTAACTAAAAAAGAAACGTTTATTAAACAGTATTATGCTACGTTTAAATAAGAGAAATTAAATAGTTAATAAACGTTTGTGGAAAATGTTTCATTTATTAACGTTTATAAACCTTTCACGTCACGTATTTTTCAGCACTAATAAAACATATATATTATGGTACAATTTTGCAATTAAATATTAAAATATAAACCTGTATTATATACATTTAAATATATCGTAAAGTAAACGGTATCAGAAAACGTTCATTTTTACCTTCAGTTGAAGCAGGTATAGTATCAATGTATTTTATATGTTTTATTTTTATGTCATTAAAGCGTTGTGTAGAAAACGTGTTATTAACATTTGGATAACACGTTTAATATATTAAATTAATAAACGTTTAAAACGTTTAATTCGACTTATTAAATTACTATTATTAAAATATAAACTTATGTTACACGTTTGTATATGATAGTGTATTAAATATAAAAAAGGTAAATTTATATTGTTCATTTATTAAAATCATTATTTTGTAATAAAGGTCATACTGCAAAATTTAAAATGTGGCTATAAGAATAAAATTTAAAATGCGGCTGTAAAATAATAATATTTATATATTTATGATATTAATACAAAAATTATAGACACTATTGTAGTAGGTGTTGTTTTTAAACAAATTGTATTAAAGTTGTCTGTTCAGGTGGACCGCCAGGTTCAGCATGTAACCACAAGATGTAGTTACCTGTTGCATTACGTCTACTCGGCAAGTCGTCAGTTGCCTCGCCTCGTATGGCATAAGGAGAGCTAACATGCTCCAAAGCGGTATATGTCTGGTATGCCACTAATGAATGGCTTTGTGGCAGTTTGCTATAAGTCTTTCTCTCCTTCACCCTTATATAAATAATTAAATACTACTAAGTTAAATTGTATTTAATTGTCTGTATAAGTTGGGTAGGGTAACTACTCTAGAAAGACGTACAATATAGCAAAAATACTGAAATACTAATTATATACTTCAGTTTTATTTTTTGTAAATGCAAGGTTACTTATTTTGTTTAAAATTATTTCAAATATTTGTAGCAATTCTTTCAAGTTTAACTTACTTCAAACTTCAAATAAAGAAAACAATTTTATTTTGAGAATAAGAATTGTCGACTCAAGTAATTCATACTCGTATTATCTAAGTGAAACAAAAAAGAAATACTTTAAACAAACATTCAGACATTATCTAAAAGAATTTGGGAATAAATGCGTCATGGAAAAAGGAGGCAATATGGTAATAATAATAATAATAATAATCTTTATTTACCAGGCGATTTCACATAGAAATATTGGTACGTCAAAAAAAGAGAACATGTCACCTATAAATAAGTAAAATATATAGATATGTAACATAAATATGTACGTATAACATAAATGATAAAATACAAAATAGATACAAACATAGATACAAACATACGTCAAGATATACAAAATCACATACAAATAATTTTTGATAATGAAATCATGTTTCATTTAAATATTCACCTATGCTATACAAGGGCCGACTGAGAAAGTATTTCTTTATGCGATTTTTGAAGATGCCCCTAATATTTATTTTTTTATATTCGAGTGGTAGCTAGCTGGTTATAGAGCTTGATACCCATGTAGTACGGACCTTTCTCATACAGTGTAGATGAATGTTGGGGTATGCTTAGCAGGTTTGCATGACGGTGTGTGTACGTGTGAGGTATTTAGTGAGCCATTTGTGGAAAATTTGTTTAGATTGTCATAGACATATAATATTGTGTTATAGATATACAGAGAAAAAACCGTCATAATACCTGATTTTTTAAAAAGGGGTACACAGTGATCATTGTAATCAGCATGATTCATTATGCGAATTATTTTTTTCTGAATTATGAATAATCTATCAGCTTCGCTGTCGGTGCCCCAAAACAATATTCCATAAGAGAGATGGCTCTGAACGTATGCAAAATAGAAGGTTCTACATGAGGAGAAGCTTACTAAATTTCTGATATTTACTATGGCAAATCTAGCACTGGAGAGTTTTGATGCGATTGAGTCAATGTGTGTTTTCCATTTACAACAGTCGCTGAGCTGAACACCTAAAAATTTTACATTCGACGCTTGTTTTATGGAAATACCATTATGTTTAATGAGTAGGCCATAATTATTTTTATTAGGGCCATTTTTAAAATTAATTAGATTTGTTTTGGTGGTGTTTAGTATTTGACCATTATCGCTGCACCAATTAGACATAGTTTGTACGGCAGTATTTGCTAGCAGAACTGTCTGTTCTATGTTCTGTCCACGTATATTTATCGACACGTCGTCTGCGTATTGACAAAGATCGATGTTCGGAGAGAAGTTAAAAGATTCTTTTAAATCGTTACAGTATATCAAAAAAAGCAGTGAAGCTAATATTGCGCCCCTGGTTATTGCTTTACTGTCTGATAAATAAGAGAAGTTTTCAATATGTCCATTAATACCTTTTATTTCAACGACCTGTGACCTGTCGGACAAAAAAGATCTTATCCAAGATCTTGCCAGGCCAGTTATACCATACGATTCCAGTTTTTCAAGTAGGATTGAGTGATCCAGCAGGTCAAAGGCCTTCGAAAAGTCAAAGAAAATGCCTACGGTGAGAAGACCTCTATCCAGGAGTTTAGGATACTACAGAGAAAATGGTGGACTGCTGTTGTAGTCGACCTATTTTCCCTAAAACCATGTTGTGATTCGCTAAATAGTTTTAGGTGTTTAAAATATGATACGACTCTGACATACATGGCCTTCTCAAAAACTTTGGAGAATATTGAGAGTAAAGAGATAGGCCTGTAATTGTCTGCTTCACTTACCCTTCCTTTTTTATATATTGGCACAACTTTAGCAGTTTTGAGCTGCGAAGGAAACGTTCCTTGTGCAAATGATTGGTTTATAAGATAAGCTATTGGGGTGGCAATATGTTTGGCAATATCTTTAATGATGTGACACGGTATGTTGTCTAAACCTGATGATTTTTTTATGGAAACTGATAATATTATGTCGATGACTTCTTTTTCACTGACATCTGTTAAGTAAAACGAGTTTAACGTTTTTCTATTTATATTTTTAGATTTGCTAGGGGTCACATTTGAGGAAGTTAAGTACTGAGTAAAGTTGCTATTGAATATGTTGCTTATTTCTTGAGGGTCTGATATTTCTTTACCCTGGTGTTCAAGTATTATTTGTTTTGGTATACTTGGGTTAGACATTTCGTTTTTTATTATTGTCACGGATTTCCCAATCCGTCTTTTCTTTCTTCCAGAAAAACAATCCGTTAATTAATTACTTCTTTATTAACTACTGAACACTACTAATTACAGGTCAACTAAACACTTATTTAATTAATCGCTATCTAAATCACTTTGATCTAACTAAACACTTTAATTCAGACTGTAGCACAAGACTTATACAAGACTAACTAACTCGGCCGTTTATTCTTCTTTTATAGACCCAACGAATATTCCAGATATATTCCAGTATCTCTAGATCCCTTTTCTCGTACGACTGGAACGCTTCTCGTCGATTCCGATTATTCCAGGCCGATCTCGATCACGGCATGTTGTTTGTTTACCAGAATGGCGTAGGGGCGATCGGGGCAATCTTAGGCAATTCGCGGTGCCACAGTCGTCGGTTTGGGAGTGAGTGGGGCAAATTCCGTGACACTGCCCCTCCTTTGGACCGATCGTCCCGATCGGCTACACCTCTATACGGGGACAGACGCTCCAGATGGACGACCTTCATCTTACTCCTGGGAGTCCTCTGTATCCGGTAGACGACATCATTGATTCTTTTAATGACGGTGTAGGGGCCCTCCCAACGGTTCTGTAGTTTAGGCGATCTTCCTTTCTTCCGCGTGGGGTTGTATAGCCACACCAGGTCACCTTGTTGGAATCCGACTGTATTGGCCCGGACGTCGTATCGAGTCTTCATGCGATCGCTCTCTAGTCGCATTCGAGATCTGACTTGATCGTGTACGGCTGCTAGTCTTCGTTCTAGCTCATGGGTATAAGTGTCCGGCTCTGTGGGCTGTTCCGCAGGACGACCAAATACCAAATCTGCGGGAAGGCGAAGCTCTCTTCCAAAGATGATCCTTGCGGGAGTCTTCCCAGTAGTTTCATGGACAGCTGAGCGGTAAGCTAACAGGAAGAGTGGAATGAGCTTGTCCCAGTCTGTTTGGTTCTCGTTCACAAACATCCTCAGATTGGTTTCTAGTGTGGCGTTGAAGCGTTCCACCATACCATCTGACTGGGGATGCAGTGGGGTGGTCCTGGTTTTCCGGATTCCCATAAGCTCGCAGACCTTTCGGAACACACCTGATTCGAAATTTCTGCCCTGATCTGAATGTAGTTCCATGGGCACACCAAATCTGCAGAACAGGTTGTTGACTAGCGCTTCTGCTACGGTTGTGGTCTCTTGATTGGGAAGGGTATACTTCCGGCCATTTGCTGAAGTAGTCCATGGCTACTAGCAGATATCAGCCCACTTTGAGTTTTCGGATAGGGGCCAGCAATATCAATGGCAATACTCTCAAACGTTGCTCCTACGATGTACTGGCGAATTTTGCCTCTGGAACGGGTCTTCGGCTGCACATATGTCACATTTTCGGCACCAATCTTCTACATCCGTCCTACAGCTCAACCAGTAGAAACGCTCCCTAATCTTCTGTAGAGTCCTATTGATACCGAAATGTCCACCCCCAGTACCTCCATGTACTTCCTGCAGCACTTCCTTGACCCGGGTCCTTGGGAGTAGTACTTGTTTCTTGACCTCCGTTCCGTCATTGTTCTCCCATGCTCTTTTTAGGACACCGTCTTCCAACACCAAGGAATTCCATTGAGCCCAATAACTCTTTAATGTTGGGCTTTTACTGCTGACTTCAGCCCATGAGGGTCGGTTGTTGGCTTCTTTCCAGTCTAGTAAGGGCTTGATGTCACAGTCAGCTTGCTGGTCTTCCCGAATCGCCGCTGAACTCCATCTGTCTTCAGGTTGGGCTGCTACCACCTTACAAGGAACTGATGAGATGTCCTCTTTCTTTTCAAGACTACTACAGTGTTTGCAGTTGACAGGACAGGGTCTCCTAGAAAGGGCATCTGCATTTCCATGTTTCCTGCCGGCTCGATGTTCAACAACAAAGTGATATTCTTGCAGCCGTTCCAGCCACCTGGCCATCTGTCCTTCAGGGTTCTTAAACTGGAGCAGCCATTTAAGGAAGCGTGATCCGTTCTGAGGAGGAATTCTTGGCCATACAAGTATTTGTGAAAGTGTTCTAGACTCTTGACGATGGCAAGCAATTCTTTCCGAGTCACACAATAGTTCTTTTCGGCTTTTGATAGGACTTTGCTGAAGTAGCCCACTACTCGCTCTTGGCCATCTTGTACTTGGGAAAGAACTCCGCCAATTCCAATGTTGCTTGCGTCCGTGTCCACTATAAATGGTTGTCCAGGTATTGGGTATGTCAAAATCGGGGTAGTGCAGAGGGCCTCTTTCAGCGTCTCAAAGGCTTGCTGGCATTTCGGCGTCCATTCGAACGGGATGTTGTCTTCTGTGAGTTTATGAAGAGGCTTGGCAATGTCCGAGAATCCTTGGACGAATCGTCGATAGTATGTGCATAGGCCGAGAAAACTTCGAACTTGATGTTTGTCTTTAGGAACCGGCCAGTTCTTTATGCACTCTGTCTTCTCCGGGTCTGTTTTCACACCATTTGGAGTAATAATGTGGCCTAGGTATCTAACCTCCTTTTGGAACAGACTGCACTTCTTCGGGTTCAACTTCAGGTTCGCTGCTTTCAACTTCTTAAACACTTCGGACACGTTCTTCAGGTGCTCCTGGAAAGAGCGTCCCAGCACCACCACGTCGTCCAAGTAAATCAAGCAGGTCTCCCAATGCAGGCCATGAAGTACAGTTTCCATCAGTCGTTCAAAAGTGGCAGGGCATTACATAGACCAAATGGCATTACATTGAACTGCCACAATCCATTTCCGGTAGTGAATGCTGTCTTTTCCTTGTCTTCTGGGCTGACTTCGACTTGCCAATATCCACTCTTTAAATCCAAAGTGGAAAACCATTGCGCACCAGCCAAGGTGTCCAGAGTATCGTCAATTCTTGGTAGTGGGTAACTGTCTTTCTTGGTGACGTCATTTAATTTTCTGTAGTCCACACAAAATCGGGTGGAGCCGTCTTTCTTCTTGACCAGAACTACAGGAGAAGCCCAAGGACTCTGAGATGGCTCTATGGTGCCTTGATCTTGCATCTCGATTAACATCTTGTTAACTTCCTCTCGTTTGGCTAGTGGAAGTCCTCGTGGTGGCTGCTTTATAGGAGATGATGAACCAGTATCGATTCGATGCTTCACTACCTTTGTTCTCCCAAAGTCGCCTGGTTTAAGTGCAAACACATCTTCATTTTCACTTAGCAGCTCTTCCAGTTGTTCCACCTCCATCTCTGTTAATCTTTCCTGGGCCCTATCCACGATGTCCCTTAGACATTCCGGTAGACTGGTCTTGTTTGGTTTCTTCTCCATTTCGTTGTTTTCTTTGAGTGTTCTGACCATGGCAACAGGTTCACAGACTCCTACTTCAGTTCCCTTTGTAATTTTCTGTGGAAAGGTTTTCAGGTTAACTACCCGTACTATTGTCGTTTTCTCTGGTTTAATCAGGGTGCGGCCGGTGACTATAGATTTATTGAACAGATCCGGATTACTGGGTTCCACCACTCCAACACTACAAGACATTTCCCCATCCATTACAGTGGCAACCAATGTTTCGGTCTGACCAGGTAGTACCACATCTTCTTTAACAACGAGTCTTCGTACAGCGTTATTCTCAGTGGTGGTCGTTAGCACTACTTCCTCACCCATTATCCGTAGCGTACCAGCATTCAAATCTAAGTTCACCCCCTTTGCTCGTAGTAAGTCTAGTCCGAGTATGACATTGTCCGATATATCTGCTACCAGGGCTCTGTGTTTGAATTTGACGTCTCCTAATTCTATGTCAAGCTCGCATTCCCCCTTAACTGGCAGTTGTTGTCCATTGGCTGTTGTAAGGACATAACGCTTGGCAGGGCTCTTAATACGCCAATCACCAATAATATCCGGTCGTACAATAGTTCTTGCCGCTCCAGTGTCGATTACCATAGGGAACATACGACCAAAAATAATGCCTTCTATTAGCAAGGAGTCAGAGTCCTGGAGACGTGATAACGTAACTTCTTCTTGTGGGGCATGGTACGAGGACGCAGCCGGCCTTTGCCCCGTCAAGCCGGCTGATCCTAGTTTTCCTGTGCAGGTGCCGCTTGGGAGTCGCGCTTTTGCTGATCCGCGACTGGGGCCCTACACTGTCTCTTTAAATGTCCTGTCTGTCCACAGTTCCAGCATTTAAGAAGGCGATCTCTTCGACTATCAGATTGTTCTTTATTTGGCCCAGTAGATGAACTGAATTTATCAATAATCTCCTTTAGCGTCTTTATTAGATCTCCATTTGCCATACTATCGCTGTTATCACTGATGGCCCGAACTTTAACATGTCTACCGGATGCCATCTTTGCTGCCTCGAATTCCAGTGCATGCGAAAGAGCGTCGTTCAATGTTTTGGGTCTGGCGAGTCGTAGTGCCTGCTGGGTTTCACAATCTCTTAGGCCGTCGATAAAGACTTGGATGGAGAGCTGATCTACAAATTCGGACGGGGCTGTTGGATATGCCAATCGAACCAGTCGGGCAACGTCGGTCTCAAAATGTTGTAAATTCTCTCCACTTTGCTGGTGACGATTTTTCAATTGTGCCTGGTACACTTGCTGCAGGTGCTTATCCCCATATCTCATTTCCATATGCTGTTTTAGAATGTCGTAGTTATTCTGCTGCCCAGCAGGAACTCCTTGTAAGACGTCAAGAGCTTCCCCTCGTAAAGCAACTATCAGAGCAGTAGCTTTCTCATAATCCGACCATTCATTTGCTGATGCTGCTGCTTCAAACTGACGCAGATAGACATTCCAGGAAACCTTACCGTCGAATTCAGGGGGTCTTGTCTTCTGAGTTCGGATAACCGGTCCTTCTGATTTGATTACGCCCTCCTTTGCTATCTTGTCTAATTTATGTCGAAGCTCTTCGCAGGTTTCTCTAACCAAGTTTATTTCTTCGTCTATTTCTTGTTTTTGTGCTAACATTTTCTCTTCTACTTGTGTTTCTACCTTATGTGACTGCTCCTCTAGTTTTTCTTCTAGTGTATTCTCCAATTTTTCTAACTTTGTCTGCATATCCTTCGTCTGGTTTTCCATTTCCTGTTGTATTGTCTGTATCTGTTCTTTCATTATATACCCTTGCTCTTCTAGTTTATTTTCTAATTTCTCCTGCATTTCTTTCGTCTGGTTTCTCATTTCCTGTTGTATTGTCTGTATCTGATCTTTCATTGTATGCCCTTGTTCTTCAAATTTTTCTTGCATTGTCTGGGACTGGTCTTCAATTTTATGTCCTTGTTCATCAAATTTCTTTTGCATGGTTTGTCCCTGTTCTTCTAATTTCTCTTGCATCATCCTTCCTTGTTCCTGCATCGTTTTCGCCTGGTCTTCCATTTTATGTCCCTGCTCTTCTAATTTATTTTGCATTGTCTGCATCATTTCTAATAGTTTTGCCAGTTGTGCATCCATATTGACTTGACTTCTAGTTACAGGCATTCACTCTATTTGGAAAGTTCTAGAATGTCCAGGAATGTGTTTGTAAATGTTGACCGTTGACCGTACAAAGTTCTAGAATGTTCCTGCAACTTCCACTTAAACCCACTCACGCACAGGGTTCCAGAAAGTTCTTCAAACTTCCACTCAAATCCCACTTCTGACACCAAATTGTCACGGATTTCCCAATCCGTCTTCTCTTTCACTTCCAGAAAAACAATCCGTTAATTAATTACTTCTTTATTAACTACTACACACTACTAATTACAGGTCAACTAAACACTTATTTAATTAATCGCTATCTAAATCACTTTGATATCTCCAACTAAACACTTTAATTCAGACTGTAGTACAAGACTTATACAAGACTAACTAACTCGGCCGTTTATTCTTCTTTTATAGACCCAACGAATATTCCAGGTATATTCCAGTATCTCTAGATCCCTTTCTCGTACGACTGGAACGCTTCTCGTCGATTCCCGATTATTCCAGGCCGATCTCGATCACGGCATGTTGTTTGTTTACCAGAATGGCGTAGGGGCGATCGGGGCAATCTTAGGCAATTCGCGGTGCCACAGTCGTCGGTTTGGGAGTGAGTGGGGCAAATTCCGTGACATTATGTTCAACACTGCTTTTGAGTGGTTTGGTGACTCTCTAATTAGATTGTAATAATATTTTCGTTTCTCCTAGTTTATTAGGAGTTTATTGCTCCTTTTTAAGCTATTATATTTTTTTATAATTTTTATGTTTTCAGTAATTCGTTTTAGCCAGTGTAGTCTTTTTAGTTCCTCAGAGTTATTTTTAATTTCATCGGTGATCCATTTACACATTTTTTTATTTGTTTTAATTTTAATTTTTTGTAAAGGAATTGCTAGGTCAAAATAATACGTTATTGTGTTAGTAAAAGCTTCAAAATTTGTGTCCAAATTGTCGCTTTTAGAAATATCATGCCAAGTCTCTGCGGATATTAGATTAATGAAGTAATTTTGATTTTCTGTGCTATAACGTCTCTTATAGATATATTTTACAGAGCCATGATCCTCATGCATGTCCAGAGGCACCGACAGCTGTAAAGCTAAGTGATCAGAAAACCCGGTTTCAAGAACCTCAACATTGGTATCTGAAAAGGCAAAGTTTATAAAAATGTTGTCTATTAAACTATTTGAGTTTCTGGTATAACGTGTAGGTTCGTGTACCATGGGTTCAAGATTATAACCTGCTAATATATCTAGGAAGTGACTTTTGTTATTGTTTTCTGCAAATAAATTTATATTGAAGTCTCCGGTTAAAATTATTTTTGTACACTGTTTAAAGGCATAGCTAAGTAGTAGTTCAAGATTTTCAAAAAATTTGACAGTGTCAGCATTTGGTGATCGATAGATAGATATTATTATAAATTTTAAATTTTTTGATTTGAGAGAGGAAGTACAATACTCAAAATCTGTTCGATAGGTTCAACATTTAAAAATATATTTTCGGAAACAAACCTTTTATTATGAAGTATGGCGGTTCCTCCCCCACTTTTATTATTTCTACAAAAATGACTTGTCACAGTCAGGTCAAGTATAGCAAGGGTGTTTATTTCTTCATTGGTTAGCCAATGTTCGCACATAGTAAATACACCACAGTTCCTCTCACGTAGGAATATTTCCAGTTCGTTTTTCTTATTTCGAGCACTACGTATATTAAGGTGAATTATTGAAAAGTCTTTTGCAGCCTTAGTTTTAGTTATGCCTCCTTCGGTTGATTGGCCGTCGAAAATTGGACTTGTATTGTGTGGATCGAAATAAATAATTCGAGATTTCTATACCTGTTGGCCAAACCTCGGCATCTAGGAAAAGGTTCTCAATTTCGGGTAAAAAATTTTTATAAAATTTTTATAGTTTTCGAGAAAAAAATTATTGAAGCTCTTGTAGTTTCAACCTTTACATCGCTGGGTTACTGTAGTCTCTAGCCAGCCGATTTCAAATATCCGATTACTTATCGTATCAACTTTTTGTGATACACGTATTTGCACTAGTTTTTCCTATATCAAAAGTGACTGATGTGTAAGCAAGTGAAAGTGCTTTAGCAGAACGACTTCCCGGTAAACATGTGTCAAATGCAGGTACTTTTACAACGGAATGCAGTGAGTGCAAGTGTAGTGCAAACGCGGGCGTAGCACGGGAAATTTGCAACAGACTCGTGGAAGAGCTGAAGATCCAGGGCGTCCACGGCGTATTGCAGCAGTGTGGCGTATCATACAAGATGTTCAATGATATCTGTATCATGTACAGCGTGTCCAAGCATTATTACCAAGGGATAAGGAGGACCGGTACCATGACGCCACGATCTCCTAACTATTTTAATTAAAACCAATAATTAATTCTATATTCACAATAATAGCGGCAAAAGCAGTTGAAGTTGAATGAATAAAAATAGGTGTTGCAAAATGTAATTTATTTCTTTCCCTGGGAATGTATCAATTTTTTGTCTGTTCGCTGATTATACGCTTTATCAAGACTTACAGTAGACCAGTTTCCATTGCCGTGCGGAAGTGTATTTTTAAAAAAAAATTGAACTGCTCTTTTTGATTCTATTTTTACAAAATTGTATTTGCAAGTCTTCTGTACATTAAAAAAAATGGTTTTAGATAAGTTCTATATAATCTTATTATACAATAATGAGTTGGTCTCTCAATAAAGTATTCTTAGGATTTTCAAGTCTTTAACTTTTTGAAAATTATGCATCAAGCGCGTACTTCGGTATTTGAAAACCAGAGTAAGAAAATGTTACGTAAGATTCATTTTCGTTCAGTTATATCGTAGTTTATCTGAACCTGATGCAACTTTCATTAGTAATTTTAATACCTCCATGTCTTTCTTTACCTTTATCGCTTCTTATTGCGTCTCATAAACCAAAACAGCCGCAATCTTATGATTAAATCTCGGCGTACCGTCGAATCCAAATAATAGCGTTAAAACTACCCCGCTCGTCCCCACATCGATACATCCGAGAAGCCCCCCCCTTTCGTCCCCGAGGGGCCTCGTTAACACCCTTTATCATAAACCGCGAACCGCAACTGTCGTTTTTTGACAAGTTTATCAAAGTTGGAGTTTACGAGCCATATTTCCTACAAGAACGAAGATATAGGTAGATGAGGAACGGTTCCACCCCGGCGTATATTCAAATAAGGCCGCATCTCCTCGCCCGACACACAATAGGAAAGGGGTCCATTAAAATTCCCCAACAATAACATTTATAAGATACACCTAAGGAAGAGAATTAGTATCTCTAAGTTTGGACATAAAATAAACTCGGATAAGTATCAAAAGTCGTATAACTAATAATTATTTCCGCGGGGGACAGTGGCGCCCCCTAGAAGGTTTCCAAGACGATTTTTACGTATTTGTAAAATGTATATACCTGCGTAAAAAACGTGCAAGGTGTCAATAACTTTTATTATAAATATTTTAAGGCTTTACTGTCCATGCTCTTATGGAAACTGCCATGGATTTTATTTTACGCACTTCCCTAGTCTTAGCTGGTAATCTTGTGTTGCCACAGCACTTTTTTAAAATGTAATGAATTTTTTTATAAAAATGTACTGAATTTGAAAAATCAGATATCTTACCACGGAAGACAACAATAATAATAAATGCTTTATTTAATAAATCTGTGCACATTTCGGCGGTAAATTCAAATTTGCTGTTAATTATTTTAGATATATACAGGGTGAACCTTAAATAAGTACAAATATTTTAACTGCTGGTGTAGTTCGTCATATAGATCAGTTTAGTGAAAGCCATTTTTTTAAATTTCTAATATTTACGGAGATACTAATTTTTTTAAAAAATACCCACATTTTGAGGACCGCTGCTTAACCAAGCTAATGAACCATATGATTTGTTGCGAGGTTGCCATATCTTCTCTAATATAAATATTACGTTTCCCTTAACGTAATAGTAAAGTAATACGGTTAATTCTATTTTAAAAATACTCGTTTGAAGCATAAGTACAGTAAAGTTGGGTATGTAGTATGATACGCAGCAATATTAACATACATTTTAACTGCTTAACTGACCTTACTATAAACGATTAAAAATTAATTTCTGCAAGTTAAATACTACCGTAAAGTATTTAGGAAGATATTACGTGATTACTATGTCTAATGTTCAAAAATATCGCAGACTACTTTCATGGTGTAATTTCCAAGCTTACCTGTTTGTTAATAAATTAACTATTTAATCAGTGATCCACATTTCACAAGTTAAATGCCATTGTACACTGTTAGAAAGATACACAATTTCCTTAAGTTATTTTATGAATAATAACGAAAAACTATGATTTTCATACAACATATTAAATTTAAAAGTTTCTTCAAGCAAAGACATTTGTGTAACACTGGCAACACTGTGAACTACACGTTCAATCTGAAGCGCTATGATTAATAAATGTATGAAAGTCAGCGGTCCTCAACAAGTTTTCTACAGAAAAATTACAAAATTTATTTAAAATTTCACTTTTTTATTTCTTATTGTTTTGTAAAAAAACTATTAATTATGTGTTCTACACAGTGAACTATACTGGTTTACCCTGTATTTTTAAATTTGTCCATTATATTTAAAATAACCAGGTTATATAAAAAAAAACAAAAAAAAAACAGAATAAATCAAAACAAAGAAAACTTTAAATATGTCAAAATTTTATTAAGTAGGTGGGGTAGGTAAAGGCAAAATATACAGGGTGTCCTGTAATTAATTGGACCTTAGCTAAGAGATGATGACTGATATCAAAATAAAGCGTTTTGGACATGCCTTAGTAAAATGTTACTCGTTTTCGTTCTACAGTGTTTAATTAACTTTTTTAAAATTGTTTTTTGAAATATCTTGAAAATTGTTCAACGGATTTTGTTGAAAATTGGTATCGCAGACTACTTTAGTAATTGTAATTTCAGTTCGTATAATAAATAGCTTAAATGAATTTTTTAATGTTCAATAATTCGAAAACAGTTACAGATAGGAATGCCATATGTCATACCTATTATTGAAATCAGAAAAGAAATAATAATTCACAATATTAATTAAAAAATATATTATTGTTTTTTGTATCCCTCAACTTCTGCACGCCACTGTGCTTCCATTAACTTATTAAATAGGTTCAGTGTATATACATAAATAAACAAATGACGTTTATTTTTCGAAAAAACATAATTCTTAATAAAAATTTATGGTTATTTTAGGATGGATGCGTTGCCATGCCCAATGGTCAAACTTCCATTAAAATATACGGGGTGTTAAGAAATTTCAAAATATCTAAATTTAGAACCCCTTCCTATTGTATTTATCAAAAACTTTATTTAACAAAGTTATTCAAATTCCAATAATATAGGAATTATATTTAAAAAAGCAGTAAAAACAATTTTTCAGAAGGAAAAAATACTAATCATTCCTTTAAAATTTTTAATTTATTGATTCTTGGAGAAAAAGGTAGGTACTACGTTGTAAAAGTATACATTTGCTATTTTGACATTGATGGTAACCTATTATGGTGATATTTAATCAAATTGATTTACTCATTAATCTGTTTAGTTAAAAATGATTGTTTTCTTATTAAACTTCATATTTAAATAGTTAGCTACATACATATTCCTTCAGTAAAATAAATAAATGTGTTAAATAAAAATGAGGTTAGTTTTAGCTTAAGCAATTCTGACATTTTAAATGTTTCAAAGCCCTGTATAATTTGTCATAACTTCAGCTCATAGTGTGGAATAATAATTAAAAGCATTTATCAAAAATGAAATCGAAAAGTCAATATTAAATAAATTTATAAGAATGCGGTACCCTATCCGAAAACACCCTGTATATGATTAAAATGTTTTTGTTTAGTGGTAATAAATGCATGAGTAATGAAATAAAGCATTTTCAGTTAGCAGAAAGAAGGAGGGGGAGGGGAGGAAGAGGGTCATATTGAATCGTTCTTATGAATTTATTTCTTTTGTTTTTCATATTTTTTATTTAAAACCTTTAAAAATATATATTTCATATGATATATGTGATAAATATGTAATACCTCGAAAACCGTATAAAAGGCAGGTATCCTGTATATATTTGAATAGCTCTGTTAACGGTCTTTCCAACGACGCGACGTAGGAATTTACAGGGTGTTCTATTTTAAAAAGTTAGACCTACATATCGGAAATGCGATATTCAATTGTTTTTGTGATATATGCTTTAAAAAGTATTTAAAAGTTCCTACAACTCTCATTCTTACACCTTTTTCGTATCTCCAATAATAGCGGAGAAAAATGAGAGGGGACAATTTTCACGTGAGGACTGTAGGTACAGTAAAAATTATTATTAGTTATCAAATGTCTATTTATGTATAAAAATTAAACTTACATAATAATACCGATTAGTTCCACAATAGTTTGTACTTACATATGAAAGTAAATGAAGCCAATTTACGTCTAAATTATCCAAAGCAGATGTTTTTATTAGCGGTTTATAAGATAAAGTTATGGCAGGATAAACTGCATCATTTTTATATGCTAAACATTTTAATAACTTTCTTTGCATCCATGGAAAAGTTACTTCTTGAGATGCGATCCCCTGTTTCTGGAAAGCCGCGCGGCACTGCCCCGAAAGTTGCCGCCCCCACTCGCCACCTCACCGGGAGACGCGTATAATCTTAGTATGGGGCATAAATACAATAACAATGAGACGTTGTAAAATACAGTGCCGTTTGGCCGTCTAACTTTTCAAGTTATAAATTAACTATCATAATACAGTCTCGACGGTATATTAGGGCCGTCTTCCTGTAAATTTCAAAGTATAAAAGCTAAATGCCCCGGCACCGGATCCGACGCGGGAGAAGCCCGCGGATGCCGTCGCCCAGGAGTTCACGGATCCAGATTCGGCTTATTACCGAAACGCGGACGCGGCGACGGCCCCCGTCCCGAACGGGGCGAAAAAAGGCCACTAAATTTCGCGGACTGACTGGTGAGGATCCTGGAATGGCGATAATTCGTTGCCGTTTGGTCCTGCACCCCAGTTGCTTCCAACACGCTCTTAGAACTCAGTTTAGAGCTCAGATTTGTTGATTGTTAACTACTACAGATACCTATTTCTTGTTCACATTCGATTGTGTAGATTTTCTTGCATTCAAATGGTATAAGTTGTTAAGACAAATGCACTAAAATAGCTATTTTCGATACAAGTTGTGAAATAATGATGTTTTTAGGCACGCGACGTGAAGTTTACACGTTACACTTTAAGTGCCTAAAACACCTATTTCGCAACGTGTATCGGAACAAGATTTTTCGTAAAATCGTCAATTTTGACATAATCTTCGATTGCATTTGCTAATAAACTGCTCCACAAAAGTTAACGAAGTACACAAATATCGAGATTTCTTTTAAAAGTTGGCGTTTTTTGTTTTCCAAATAGTTCTAGATAATAAATAGAATGTTTACTTTCTTATCTGTGTGGTTTTTTGCTCATCATTGAGTGACTTTTTCAGATGTCGGTTAGTTCTTGTCTTTGATTTTTTAAAAGAATTTTGGTTCAGTCGTTGTTTCGAGTTTATAGTCGACTCTTATTGAAGACCTAAACATTTTGTTTTGTAATAATGCCTAGACGTAAACTGAGTGCAGTTGAAGCCAATAAGGCCGGACACCTTCAGAAAGAAGTTGCTAACTTCTTTGAGGTCATTGAAAGTGTAATTTCAAGGCTTGTGCATCGATATAGATAAACAGAAAATGTCATTGAAAGACCAAGGAGTGGACGCCCAAGATCTACTACCCCTGCACAAGACCGGTTTCTAACAGTATCCACCCGTAGACAGCCTCTGAGTACTTGTCGGTTCATGCAACAGCGACTGTTAACCGCTTCTGGTGTTGCAGTTTCAATTGAAACAGTTTGTAGAAGACTGCTAGATATTAATCTACGTTCACGACGAATTTTGAGAAGGGTGCCACTGAGAAAATCATATGCGATTTCAGTTGCTATAGGTTAACGAACACGTGAATTTGAATGATCAATGGAGGTCTGTATTGTTCACAGATGAGGAAATATGGACGGTTTTCGGATAGTCGGTGTGTTAGAGTATGGACCCTTCTTTTGGTATCCTGAAATCGTAGAGCCATCCAGGAAGTTCATCCATTTATTTGATAGTTGCTGTTTGAGGAGGCATTTGTTTTACTGAGCGTACATAGTTGTTGGTGCTTGATGGAAACATAAATGCACAGATCTACTTCGAACAAGTCATCAACAATATCTTCCTTTTGTTTCATGCTGCAATTGGACCAAATTTGTTATTTCTTGACGATAATGCGCGACCTCATCGTGCGAGAATTGTTGTCGATGCCCTGGAATTTCATGGTATTCCACACTTGGCACTGCCGCCTTTCTCGCCAGACATCAAACCAATTGAGCACGCATGGGGCCAACTATAGAGAGTCTTAGATTCGCATCAACCACCCCCACATACACTTCAGGAACTCAGAGGACGGAAGGTTTATCAAAGAGACCGACGATGAAAAGTACTTATTCCAAAAAGTTGATTGTTGGTATATTTGGAGCCTCTAGTAAAGAAGAATTTAATTTATTTACGTATAGACAATATTGAAGAAGCTAAGTCGTTCATTAAAGTGGCTGTTCCCAATACCAAAACTAATGTTCCTAGATTATTTACAATACCAGAGGGAGATATAAAAGTTAATTTTTTTATTACAATCGATTTTTTATCACGTACAGGAATTGAGAATGTCCTACACAAGCAGTGGATATAAATAACAGGTTCAATTCCTAAAAAGATTGCAGAATTTCTTAGATTACCCAATGTTACTGAGTATACTGGGCACTGCTTTAGACGATGTTCTGCAACCTTCCTTGCAGATGCAGGAGCCAAATATCTATGCTCAAGAGACTGAGGTTGGCGGCAGAGGGGTACATAGAAAATTCCATACAAAATAAGCAGGCTATAGCAAGGAAAATTCTCCGGGAGGAAGGAAATACCACTTTCATTTCAAAAACTCAGTGCATCAGCAGCACCGAGATGCAGGTGTTATCTTCTTCCAATATTCCAAGTTATACGAGGTGAAGAAGAATATATTTTCACCTGTGTTATTAATATTTATAATAAATAAATAATTTAAAATTCAGTTATTTTATTTTGCTTTTACGCACCTGTATAGTATTTTAATTTACTTGTACTTATTGTTAAAGAAGACCAATAATAATCCTAAATCTTGTACCTTTGGTTATTCCAAGTTAAATGGTAATTCAGAGATATTATTTTTTTTAATTATTTGGCCCCACTTTGAAGGTTTATAACTCCGCCTGTGTGCTACTTTATACAGGGTTAACTATGACTAAGTACAAAAATTTTAACCACGTGCTCAGGGAGCCCTAAAAGACAATAAGAAAGTTATTCCAGAATTTTAGCTCGATATTTAAAAAATTGGGCAAAACTACATTTTCACTCACTACCGATAAACACACTTTCCGTAGGTACAGTTAGATACAATGCCTATGTATTATAACAAAATCGAAGAAAGGAATGAGTAGAGGTTCTAATATATAACAGAAAACGTTTAACACTCGCGACAGTCTTGTCCCATAACCTAGAAAAACAAACCGGCGAACTACAGACGTAAACACAGGATTTAAATTATGACAGCGAACCGACTCGACTGGACCGACTGCCGACTGTTGCATGACGGTTGCTTGCTGGTTGCCTACTCTGATTCTCGCATTGGCGGCGTTAAATAAGGATTTAATATAATATCGAAAAAAATTTTTTTTTTCACTTTATAAATAAGTTTGGAAATTTTTTAATTCTTATTTTTGTCTATGCCCTCTTAAAATATTTGTACTTAGTTATAGTTAATCCTGTATAATAAAAATATTTGGTTAAATTACAATATTTTGGACCCCTCTGTGTCGGTTCTTATGCAGAACACCCTGTATATATAAAATTAAAAACTGATGTTTTTAAGTCATTATTAATTGGACTAAGTTTTCGTGAATTGTTAGATGCACACTATATATGAATCACGCTGTTTAAAAATGAACTAGTGTACAATTTTATAGTTAAATAATTGTAATTTAAAATAAGAATACGTAGGTACTTGTCGCTGACACGATCTATTGTATTCTTCTTATTTCAAGCAAACAAACCGTCGATAAATTACCGTAAAACACTAAACAAACAGTGTTACCAACTCCCAAACCGCAAATAGTTCGGGAAACCCGACCGAACCAGGGCCGGCCAATTATCTCTTTCGCTCATTTTCCCGGACAAATTAGTTTACGATACGTCCATTCTTATTCCGATGGGGGGGCCCTAACTCTCCAATCCAATCATCTTAAACAACGTTTAGTGGACACTTCTCTCCCCCAGGGGTATTGTATTCTGTTTTTCGTAACGGCCGCGATTGCCGGACCCGGAGATATCGCGATTCCTCGGACTTTACAAGTGACGGAAGTAATAGAGCAGGCCCGTGAGCTATGGGCCGATTGTGGGTCGTGGGATCTCTTTTAATTGTAAGGGCGGTAGAAAACGTCTGGACGACGTTTCTACTGTAGAAAACATCATTTTTACAAAGTGGCTGTTTAACAAAGAAAAATATGAACCACTTTTAATTAAGGGAGGCTTTTGTTGTTTTGTCTAATATCGTCGACGCTCTGCACTGAAAAAAAGAAAAATAATCAGGATTTAACAAAAATCAGGAAAATATCACGATTTAACCCTACTTACCTATACAGGGTTAACTATAACTAAGGTTATGAGAGGAGATAGAGAAAATTAACAATTAACGGAATCAGCCTTAAAAAAAATGTCAAACATAAAGCAAAAATAATTGTTTGCGATATTATATTAAATCCTTATTTAACCGTCGAGTAGACAACCAGCAACACATCGGTAAAATTCGCTGTCATATCGTAATTCAATTCCTGTGTTTACGTTGTAATTTTGTGTTCTCCTTCAGGTTTCAGTGCCTTATTTCAATTTTAAACATTTTATAGTTATTAAATAAAGGAATTTGTGTCGGGTACAGCTATTTTTCCACAATATAGTTCGCCTGTTTGTTATGTGATGCGGGTGCATTAAGAGTTTTCTATAATCAATTAGTACCTACCTACCTATTTCTTTCGTTCAATTTTCTTATAATAAATAGGCATTTTATTTAACGGGAGGTGTGTTCTATCGGTAGTGGGTGGTTGTAATGAAAATGTAGTTTTGCCAGTAACGAAATAATAAAAAATGAATGCAAAAGTTAGCAGCTTACTGTATTAACTTTTACCTATCTATCAGGTATTATTACTAATAAGAATGTTAATTTTTTGTCGTTTCTGCATTTAGAAACGATACAATCGCTTTCCTCAGGATAAAAGGGTTTTGCCCAATTTTTTAAATATTGAGCTAAAATTCTGGAATAATTTTTTTATTGTCTTTTAGGTCTTCCTGAGCACGTGATTAAAATGTTTGTATTTAGTCATAGTTAACCCTGTATATACAAATGCCTGCATTAACGGATAGGATGTTAAAGTAGAATATTTAAAACGGTTTTTTCGCTATAATTTCTTCAGGATTTCATGTACCATTTTGAAACTTTGTAGGGATTCTTTTTGTTATTAACCAAATCATCAATGGTATAATTGTAAACGAAACAAACATAGAAACGAATGGGAAGAAGTTATGTTACCCCTTCTTTTTTCTGACGTACGCCTATGGACGGATCAATGTAGAATTTTGTTTATTATTACCAAGAGTAATACAAGATCAGATCAAAAGATCAGAGAAAAGATCAAAGAATACCAAGACTCTTGGTAGAACTCCATTTTCGAGATAAATTTGGTTTTTGAGCATGCAACTTTAGAGGTAGTCGCAGCAAAATTGATACCATTTTTAAATGTCGGCCAAAATAGAATTTTAAATTCTCTCTTTAAATTCAATTTTTATTTAAATTCTCTCTCTAAATGCATTTTTTACAGATGATTCCATCTTAAGTGGACCACACTGTTTATATATATATAAACATTTACTAACATGCTACTGATAATTCTCCAAGTAGTGATGGCTGGCATGCCATATCCATATGTGTGGTGTGGTCTCCTGCGGGGAAAAATGTTGGAGATGCGATTGACGGTGGTAGATTGGAATGATTGGAGCAATTAAATATATTACAAAATAAAATTCACACATTTGTTTCTAATTATGAACCTGGTGGTAAAAAATAATTCAAATAGGTACTTAAATAAAACAGAAATTATCTGTGACTTAAATTTTCCTTATTAGAAAATATTCAAAAACAAAAGAATAAATCTATAAAATTATTATATCAAAAGAATTTTCTTTTGCAAAGGAATTATTCTCAAAGAAATTACCAAACAGTTAATTAATATAAACTGTAAATTATTTTCCAATAATTTCATTATTATTTATTTTCTAATAATATCTAATTATTAAAGAAATTATTATTCTGGTTACTAAAAAACGAGAGATTATAAATAGAAAGTTCTTGATTAGCACGTGGTCGACAAAGTTATAAAAATTAAATTTAATTGAAAACAATAAAATTATTAAATTAATAGCAAATGAATAGAAGAACTGATTTTAATTGAGTTTGATACTAAATGATGAATACATAAATAATGTATAATAAATAACTACCTCCCAAGATGGAATGCCACTATTGAGTCGACTTTCACAAAGGTATTCTGATAATTAAAATCGATGCGGAGTACTGACTAGTACCAGAAACAAAGCAGGAAACTACTTGCTATTTCCCTTCTGGCTTTATTAGAATTTTCTCATAAAAAAATTAAAGTATTGTGATTGGTTATTCAATCTTAAGTTGGTAATCATTTTATTTAGAAATATAAGTTTAAACAGGTATAAAGTATCAGTGCTGCTACCTTGCAACAGCGTCGATTGTGGAAACCAAGAATTTGACACTTGTCAAATTTGAAGTAACCTCAATATACAAGGTATCTCATAATTAGCTGCCAACCCTGAACAGGCCGATTCTATGATCAAAACTAAGTAAAAAAGTTCATGTGAACGTGGGTCCGGAAATGCTTCCTAAGGGCACAGGGACCCATTGAAGAGGGAGGAATGGAAATCATTTTTTTTTTGCAATATCTCAATCGCGTTGTGATAAATGAATGAAATTTGGTATACACAGCTAATTTTTGATGAGCAATTTGATGGACTAATCCGTTTATTTTCACAAGGTCCATTGGGGTGGGTACGGGGGCCCTTGTTATTTTGCGTGTGTAACTTTTTCATCTTTGACTTTTTAACAAATTGGACACCAAATTCCGTTTTCCCGATAAAATTATGCTACAAAAAATTATATAGTGTGAACCATTTCAGAATATACAGGGTTAGAACGGAAATTCAGTTCTACAAACAGATATTATGGTTTTATCTTAACCTATATTGACAATGGGGGATGAAAAGTTCACAAGTTGCAGAGGTCTATAGTTAAAGTATTGAAAATATTGGAATATTAACTGCAAATTAAGAATGTTACAACCTGGTACTGCAATTCATTTTTGTCAATAATTTTATATTCAGCGAACCTATGAGAACCGATTACGGTTTTCAGTTAATACCGAGTACGCCAGTTCTTCAACAGACCCCCGGCCAGATACACCGGAAACAAGAGGCGAGACCCATTCCTTAAAGTTACTTAACCATAATATACGAGCCGCCGCGCGACGATAAGTGCAAGTTGACATTTTTAATCAGGCCGCTCTTCCTGCGAACGCTCTTCGGCGTCCCGACGACCCGGTGATGAAGCTGCAATTGCCGACGCCGTTAAATTAATCATTAGATTTTAATTTAGCCCGGCCGTAACTCCAGCAATTTACACGTAGTTAAGCGCGGAAAAAGTCCGGAGTGGAAATGAACAAACGACGATTTTTTCCCGGCTTCGGCAATTAAATATCTAATTAAAATCATCCACTATCTTTACGGCGGAGATGAGGCTCAGAAAACGAAGTCGTCGGTGATTTGCGATGCTCTCCATCTGCACCTTCTGACTGATGGAGTTTGTTTTCCACGGCACACTTCTCTTGTATCACACTAAGACTACGGCACTTACTTAGAGATATGTAATGAATATGCAGTAATAATACACATTACATTAAGTTTGTACTAAATTTAGTCTTTGGGTATTGAATAAAAGCTATTAAAAATAAGTTAAACGTATACAGAGTGATTGTTAACATATACGCATAAGTTTGTGAAATTGTAGCTGAGGGCAAACAATGACGAATAGGGGAAACAATTTAGTAATAGTTATTTATTGTATGAGTGTTTTAAGTAGCATTTAAAATCATAATTTTCAGTCAAGTGTCAAGATTAAGACCAACAAAAAAGATACGATAAAAATTAATTGCAAAAAACTGCCACGAGCGCCCTCTGCGATATGCGGCACTACGTACTACTTCACAATGCTTGTACTTATCTAAAACATAACTGTACCAAATTTGAACATGATTGGGCGTTTCGTTTATTAATTATGCCCATAACAAAACTTTTTAAAACCCATTTCCATGATATACAGGGTGTTCCAGAATGATGGTCAAATATTTTACCAGTGTGTTCCACAAGCCATTTCAGGGGTGGATCTTCATATAAAAATTTTCAATTTGGGTCCTCCCTGTTGAGATATTCGAGTCTCACAATGGCTGAAAAAATATATTTTTTTAATTTTCCACAAAAACGGTTGCACTTAGAAATTTCAATTTTGGGACACATTATCAGCTAGTCAAAGGCTATTCTGTGGTGGTGTCTAATCCTTAGCTTATGTTTCTGGAGGGCGGGAATAAGCAACCCCTAGATTGATTTCTTTCAGAACTTTTTCCTGCAATGGCCGATTTCAACAAAAGTTTGTTTTTAAATACTTCACCTAATTTTACTACCTTTTTCCCTCTTGTAATTTTTTCTTACAACCAACAGTTTGCGCGAAAAAAAAATAAAAATACATTTTGTTTACTCTAAACATCGTTTCGTCACTGGTTACTGATAACCGCAGTAGGCGGTTGCTATGATAAAGTTTCTCTGTTTTCGTATGAAACAAATCAATCTTTACAGTTTTTGCAAATATTTGTAAACAACTGACTTCCGTACAAATATTAGCGAATAAATTGATGGAATATGCATACGGCAGGATTGGCAACAGTTATAGGAATACCTTTGTTTAGAAATATTTGCAAAAACTGTCAATTATAGACCTAATAGCCATTTGTTTGACAAGACAACAGAGAAACATCAACATAGCAACCGCCTACTGCAGTTATCACTTATCAGTAACCGGTGACGAAAAGATGTTTAGAGTCAGGAAAAGTATTTTTATTTTTTTCCGCGCAAACTGTTAGTTGTATGAAAAATTTCCAAGAGGAAAAAAGTAGTCCAATTAGGTCAAGTATATAAAACAAAACTTATGTTTAAATCGGCCATTGCAGGAAAAAGTTCTGAAATAAAATAAATCTAGGGGTTGCTTATTCCCGCCCTCCAGAAACATAAGCTAAGAAATAGACACCACCACAAAATAGCCTTTGACTAGCTGATAATGTATACCAAAAGTCTGCAACCATTTTTAAGGAAAAATAAAAAAACTATTTCTTCCGCCATTTTGAGACTCGAATATCTCAACAGGGAGGAACCAAATTGAAAAATTTTATATGAAGATCCCCCCTGAAATAGCTTGTGGAACACACTGGTAAAATATTTGACCATCATTTTGGAACACCCTGTATAGAAAGCGGTTACCTTGTGTGAAATGTTACAACGTCGCATTCTAAATAGCGCCGTGCTGGAACAAGTTTTATATTCGAGCAGTGGGTTCCATTGGGGTAAAATAAACACTGATAGATGACGAGATGTAAAATGTTTCCTTAATAACCACCCCGCTTTGAATAATATCGAGTTAGAAGACTTAAATAGGCATGCTATAAAGAATTATGGTTATACCTATACTATGCATATATCCACATATTCTAATGAGTTTTATATCACTTGCTTGATATTATATGGCACTACACTATCCTACGGTCGGTGGCTTTTCAATTTTTTTATATTCCCTTATCTCGATGATATAGACTATATAACACACACGGTATAAAACTCAACGCCTATAGAAAAATTGTTGACAAAATACCATTTTACATTACCAAAAATACATATTCAGGATGTAAGTCGGTGTAATTAGATTTTCGAAATATATACTCCAATCCGAGACGCCTGCAACAGACAAATGAATTCGCGTTACAGATTACGCCCCATCGCCACCCTGATGTGATTTTCCAATTGCTTTTGCACTCCCTACGAAAATTATTCTGAATCCGGATAAATATAAACAATTACTTCCATACCCAAATCACTAGAAAACAAGATAATACTATCCTTATCTTTCACCCATACGAGTGCATTGGTTGGAAAAGGACAGACATCGGTCCTTAGGTAACTTCACGTACCTGCCAACGAATGAACAGCTTTGTTTTAATTTGAGACCCATTTTAATTAAAATCTTATGAAATTATTGTCGGTTCTTGTGTGGATTGTCATCTGCTAACAAGGCCGTGATTGTCTATTGTTTCGGTTTGATGAAATTCATGAGCTGCGACGTCGTCTTTTGTCGCGGCGATTGTTTTCTTAATGTTTCGTTTTATCAAATTCGGTAACTCGATTCAACATACATTGCGGGGTAATCGCTTTATTAATTGAAAATCGCGTTCCCATTTGTCAGATGGATGTACAGGTTTGACAAGTTTCGATGTTTTTATAGGTTATTTTTATTATTTTGTTTTACTTACACTATTTAACAGCATACATGAAGCAAATTACACAATACTTAAACGCGTGTGACAAATATGAAAAATAATTAATCTAAATATCTAGATAAAGACAACAACAATTACAAAGCTTGTCTTTTTAGAGTATTATCAGGTGTAGAAAGCGTGTGTTGATCAATGGAACAATTAAAAGAAATTAACTGTTTCTTTGTAGAAAAAGATGGTACATGACACTTACTAATATTTAGTGACAGATTATTAACCCTACACCATTCATGAATGACATTTAGATTGTACTGAAGTTCAGCTGCATCATCAGCGTTCTTAATTGTACTAAAAGTTTCAGATCATCTGCATCCATCAGACAGGGCACAATTAAATTATTAATGATGTCATTAATGAAGAGGCTAAATAATAAGGGTCCCAAATTAGAGCCTTGAAGGATCCCCGAGGTGGCTCGTACTTCAGCAGACTTGCAACCGCGCTAAACAACATATAGGCTTCTGGAAAGATAAGAGCCTATAAAATTTAATAAATTGTTACAGAAACCAAGTAGTTATTTTCCACTGTGATGGAAAGGTACATATATTTAAGAACAGGTTTAATTTACAATCAAATAATGGTGGCGCAAATACTGCAGCACAGTCCCTCAATAGAAAGCATGGTATTCCATCTAAACCGCTAGTTAACTTAGGCTTTAATTTCCTTAAACACCTAACTTCATTCTTCGAAAAGGAACGAATTGCAGGTAGACTAACGTTATTAATGTCAGAGACAAAAGACACATTCATAGAGGTAGAATACAACTTTTGGTAAACGGAAGCAAAAGCATTACTAACCTTCTCTGGATCAGAAAAGGAATCATGGTCCATGTTAAAAGTATTTGTTAAGTCTGAGTATGAATTTCTTTGAGATATAAACTTCCAAATATTGTGAAGTTGATGAGTAATATTATTCTTAATGTCCAATATGTAATTATTAAACAATATCTTACTGTCATAATGATAATGTTATAATGATTAATATCTTTAGAGTTTAGAGTGTTTATACTCTTATATTGTCAAAACCAAAATGACCTACGGTTTTTTGTTTTCTAGTAATAAACAAAAATTCAAATTTTCCTCTTTTCGATACATGTCTGTAACTTCGTTGTTTGTAAAGTTAGAAAAAATAATACGTTCTTCAGACCCTTTATTGAGTAGAGTCCAGTGGCGTACATAACTTACTTAAGGTGCCCGTATCTCTCGCCGTAAATGATCAAATTTGTGGTGTTTTTAGGTACTGAAATCTCGAAAAATAAAACTCGTAGAGCAAAAGTAATATCAAAAATAGAATTATTGATGTTTTGTTTATCCACTTTTACTATTTAAACTTTCCTCAAATAATGTAATAACTTTTAAAATGCATTTATATGACACACATAATTTCGCTATTCTAACCCCACATTTTAACAATTATTTTCACATACTTATAAACAAAAGTGAACAATCTTATATGCAGAACTATGTAAGTTTATGTTATAACAATGTTTACATCTATGGTTGAATTTAAAAATACGTATTTTGAAAGATTTCAGTACCTAAAAATTCATTGGATAGATCGCTTTCTGATGTTAAATATTGATTTTACTTCGGTACCTTTGAATATTTGCAGGTGGCATGAAATAACATCCTTGTTATTTGCTAAACTCTATATTATTCAGTTCTTAAATGTCTAAAATTATTTATATTTGTAGAAAACACTTTTTCAGGAATACGGCGCCCTTAACTGGACTTTACTCGTCTGAAGAACTTATTAATTTTTTTCTAACTTTACAAACAAACAAGTTACAGATATGTATCGAAAAGTGGAAAATTTGAAATTTTGTTTGTTACTCGAAAACAGAAAACGGTAGGTCATTTTAGTTTTGACCATTAATTTTCTCTTAAAAAAAGAGATCGAGAGTGGGTGGGTAATTTTTTTCTATGTCTTATAGTTAAATATATAGCCTATAAAAACTTCGAAATTTGCCCACCCTGCACAGGGTAATCCGAGTACACAGAGAAAAATGTATGTACATTTTACTGTGCATGACGGTACTCTAGTGGTTCTAAAATCATGACAGAAACAATTTCTGAAAGTAGTTATTACTTATTTCATGTAGTGTTACTGTGCATTTTCTAATTTAATATTGTGTGTTTTTTTTACTAATTGTTACTTAAATTAAATTATCATCAAATGGAGTTATTATTACGCACAAATTCAAATATTTTTTATTTACAACCATATACAGGGTTAACTATGACTAAGTACAAAAAATTTAACCACGTGCTCAGGGAATCCTAAAAAACAATAAAAAAATTATTCCAGAATTTTAGCTCGATATTTAAAAAATGGGGCAAAACCTTTTTTTCCTACGGAAAGTCGGCGCCTATGATAAGAACCGACTGAGATGGCTTAGATCCATAGATAAAACTTACATCTGTCAACATTATCTACCATCGTCGTTTTTTTGCATCATTTCTAAATGTAGAAACAAAAATTAACATTCTTATGAGTAATAATACCTGATATATTATGGATTCGTTTTCCATTATTTCGTTATAAACTGGTAAAACTACATATTCGCTCATTACAGCCACTCACTACCGATAAAAGGTACTTCCCGTAGGTACAATTAGATAAAATAGGCATAGATTAGAAAAAATTTTGTTGGCTTTAATAAGTTTGGAATTTTTTTGAAGGATTATTCCGTTAATTCTTATTTTTCCCCATCCCCTTCTAAAATATTTGTAATAAGCCATTATTAACCCTGTATGTAATGTTCATATTTCAAACTTACATTAAGTTTGAAAGGATGTTTCTGACTTTGACATATATCCACATGGAAAGTGACATTTAGGGTGGAAAGTGATTACTTTCCACCCTGGTCCAAATAATTTCCAAATGTCACTTTCAACCCAGGTAAATGTCAACATTCATTGAATAACCAAAATGTTTGTTTAAAAAAATATCTTATTGTACATTAAAACAGTCAACAAATGTTATTCACATTAATTATTACAGAATATTTTACTAAATTAACAATCGATTAGTTATAAGCGGTAACATAAATTATTAATCCATGCTGAACATCCTGCGTAGAAGTGGTAACGTTTTTAGTACTGGGGTTTGGCATCTCGTCAGATATTTTTGTGGCAATTTTAATCAGAGAATCTGTAGACTTGTCAACATACCCTTCTGCTTCCCTCTAATCTCTTAACTGGAAAATGTCACCACCTCTATTTACTAATAGTGTGCTGTCTTCTTCGGAAGTATGTCCCGTGTATGTTTCACAATAGGGAAGCTTTAGAAATACTGCAATTTTTTTTGGGAAATTGATCGAATTGTGACCAAATGGCTGGCGAATGATTTTATCGAATCTTAATTGTAAAAAAAAGTTTTCATTTAGAATGTCTAATCGAAGTGCAACATATGTTTTAATTAATTTTTCCCATTCTTCAACGTCACTATAAATACTCTTGACTGGTAAGTTTTTGATGTTGGAATTTCTATGTGAACCTTATGTTCCATGATATTAACATCAGTCAATTTCATTTTATATACAGTTCGTCACTTTGACCTGCACCTGATACATCAATTATGAATGCAACCTCTACTTTTATTATAGGTAGCATATCACCAGATGCATTCTTCAAGAACGCCGCAATGTTCTCACTGGAGAAAGTGCTTGACATTTTGGATACATATTCCAGATTATGTTGTTTAACAAATGCCCATAACTTCGAAAATTTGTAGATATCCACTCACTTCGTCTTTAATATTTAAAGTAGTACGTAACATTGAGTAAATGAACCACAGGGTTGACGGTTTTTTGATTCTGGCAATTTCTATAAAATATGCCAGCACAGTAGTTTCAGAAGCAGCTTCCTGAACACCTCTTTGCGAGCACCAAGTCTTGAAAGCATTATAAACTTCATCGCACCTTGCACGACTCTTAGGTAACAAATCTTTTTCCAAATTTTCAGCGGTTTCTCTCATAACAAATGTATACATCTACATTATGCTCGATTTTAACAATTAAAGACTTTTGTTGTATTTTTGAAGATTAAAATGGTACGCCGCTGGCTTTATCCCCAAGAATTCATCGACAACAAATCAATACGTCAACTGTAAAAGTTATTAGAAAATTTCGTAAAATAATACATTACTTCAGCACCCTGTATGCCTGTTAATAGTGTTAATATCAACTTTTAATAATGCCTTTTTGTCATTTAAGTATATTCTTAATATTTGAACAGATTTTCTGTGACCGTGTGTATGTAATTTCTTTTATGAACAGGAAGGGAAGTGTTATAAATTATCGACGATATTATTACATATTAATGCATCTTCACCTTTATTAAAAATCCGTTATCTCAACTAAATCGGTACTTCTGGATAGTGTAACTTTTCATTAAACAAATGGCCCTCGCATTCCATCAACTTATTTTTATCCATAACAGCGGGGCGCATAAAAGAGGACGTCATAAAAATGAGACATACTTTATGACCACTTCAAAAATAAAACACGCATAAAGCATCTAAAAAGCCATTCGGTTCAAATAATGAAAATTAAAAAGGAATATTATCTAAATGCGGATCGTTTAGATATTCGCCGTGATAAAGAGGCTCGACGCGGTTATTTTTTTAATATCTCTAATAACTCATAAATACGGGCATCATTTGCGCCGGCGACAGGAATGTCAGAAGGACATCGGGGACGTCGAGAAATAGACGTACGTGTTCCGCTCTCGACCGGGTGGTCCAAATAAGGTTATTCTATATAGGATGTCCGGAATATGAGTGCTTTAATTTTGCCAAATGATAAGTTGTACTAAACAAAACATATTTCACTTAACAATTTTTTTTCTCCGACCAACGGTAACATACAGTTGTGACAGCAAACAGGTCTTGAATATGCGACAGCATTACAAATAGGTACACCTAAACACAAGCACTTACTGTGAATGGTGTTCTTAGAGCTTTTTTCGCAACACAGAATAATAATTACATGTGTTTAACATAACTTCTGTTTCTTGCAAGAACGCACACTCACAAATATCAAAGAAACACTAGACAAAAATCAATCGTATTAGCTGTACGACCATTATGACTAATACTAATATTACTTGTAGGTTATCACCAGCAGCCTGACACTGCAATGTTGTCGAATGTTACAGTACGCTACAGTTTTAACGAATTTCTCAGAAACTTCAATTGCTTACTTCATTAATACTGATCCAAAAATCAAATTATGAACATATTTTGTTACTGGGGCTTTTACTTAACCTGCATATTATTGCAGTTGTATTTTTACTTTTGAAATGTATTTGTAGGAAAACTATTCATTTTAGATATTTTTTTCATAAGAGTTCAGTCTCGAGTTTAGTCAGATATAAAAGCCCTTAAAATTATGGCATTCACATTCCGGACACCCTGTATAGGGCGATTCAGAACTTATTTAAAAAAAATTGCGGTTTCACATTAATTCCTAAAAAATCATCGAGACAGTACTGGATTCCATGCAAGGAATTCAAAGGGTGTTATTTCTGGCACATTCGAACATGAAATTAAACCTTGGTTGACGTTGGTCAGTATATTCCATGTTAAAAAGTACGCTGAATGCCAAAGAAATTGTAAATATCAGAAAATGTCCAAAACTAACCATCCGTATTTGAAAAGCAAATCAGTTGGTTGCCGTCCAAAAAAGTCAAGGATTTTAATGAAAGAGGAAATTGAGAGATTTTTACAAGAAACACCTGATAATAGATTTCTGCTAGAAAAAAATAATTCAGATTGATATAAATCGATCGATTTAACAAATATTGAACTATTTCTCCGGTTTTGAGAAAAGATGAACTACTAAAGATAACAATTTATGATATAGAAGACAAAGATTCAATTATTATTACACGAATTTCCGATTCCAAAACTTATACTTCGAGATGTTTTGTGATTTCAAGTTGAGATCAAAAGAAGATGTACCGCAAATGTAGTGTTTTACGTCCGGCTGTTACTGCAAGCCAGAAGATTTTTTGTGAATTACTTATACCAGGAAAAATTGTGTTAATCATGTGGTTGGCATCAACAAAATAAGGAGTGTGTTTTGCCTCATCCGGAAACTTATACAGGGCCCTGCTTTAGAAGTTCTTTTGCAACTTTGTTAGCCGATTTTCCCACCATTAAACGACATGGGGTGTGGCGTTCTAGAACAGTGTAGTGGAGACATATACATAGAAGATTCTATACAAAATAAAATTTCTAGTGCAAATAAATTGTTCCCATCTTCTGCAGAGTCTACGAAACTTGCCAATAATACAACGTGCGTAATATACTTAATTATAGCATTAGTCTCATTAAACATCCAGAACTACAAGTTACAACTGACAGCACTGGATCTGGCATAAATTAAATTCACTGAATATCAAATATCTGTTAAGGTGTACGTTTGTTTGTGTGTTGTCTGTTTACGTATCATTTTTAAATTTATAAATTGATGCAACCTAAAATAAAAAGTATTGTGTCATACTTACTACAGCATATTACAGAATTCTAGATTGAAATTCAGGTTATTCGAGACGATGGTTTGAGTAGGTATTGTGAATCTTGAGGTATGATATTGGAATTAAGGGCGCCGTTTTATAGGCAAATTTCCAATGAATTTCATAGCTTTTTGCTGTGATAGTCTAAAAAAATCTGAGTAAGTTAGAAAGAATATCTCTTCACTATGTCAATTATACAAGTTTTCTCCGGGATATAAAACAATTTTCAGGCTGACAAGTCATTTAGAATAAGAACAAATGAGCATCATTTTCACCTATTACGTTTTATCATAAAATCTACTGGATTTTACAAGTCAATTGCACATTGAGAAAATTGTGTACAACATTATAAACATTATCACATCCCGCAGAATTCTTTTAAAAAACTAGTAACACTTGAATTTATGTAAATTATCAAGTATTTTTCACGGTGTATAGAACACAGTGATAAGGTACAAATTCACGGTTTTTTTGTTATTTAGCACATTTTTTCTTCAAAAGTTAAAGAAGATGATTCAATTTCAGCATTAAGTTTTAGTACTACATTAATAAGGACCTCCACCTACTGTGTGTATTTTTTGTGTGCATATTTAGATATGATTATTTGTCCTTGAAACGCCAGCCTTAATATATTCTGATCGTAATCTAGATCTAGACAGTATAAAAGTTTTTTATATTTCTAAATGAACGTACACATATGAATATTAGTAAGCTCTTAAAATTTCTTCTACGTCCAGTTCGTTAAAACTCTAAAAAGTATATAAAAAAGAATTTTCACTGTTCTCATGTCTCAGCTATTCTCTCAGATACGAAGAATCACTTAAAAACAGGTTTTTACAATTTCATCCCGTATCTCAAAAAGGAAGAGGTCTGTGAAAATTCTGATTGTGGCATTTTAAATTTTTTTAAAAAAGTAGTCTAGTGTTGCGAAAACAGCATCCTTCTATCTCTTGTAGTTTCCGAGTTACCCTACAATTACAACGAAATTGGCTAAAGATAGAACCCTCCGGAACTTCTAAAATTTGAACAAATTGAGCTTTATCAATAAAGAATAAAGTCGATGGAATTGAGATAGTTACAGTCTGTGGTCAAGACCGTAAAAAACATCCATCTGACCTCTACAATCGATGATGTCATTATATCTTGATATAGGTATACAAACTAAATTAGTGCTTATTGATCGCCCATCTTATACTTGCAATGGAACTCTTGGAGGGAAGTTGGGATTAAATCGACTCTCCGGGTTGCAGGGATTTAATATAGTTTTCAAATACAAAAGTTCATCTAAAAATACAATAGGTGTTTCATACAAGATGTTACAATAAATAAGTTTGACTACCGGTGGCGGGTTAATTATTTCTACCTACCTAAAAATACCACAGGCGAGAATAAGAATAACTTCTTTTTCATTTACCACCACAAGTGGAATCTCAGAGAACTGGATCTTCAACCAGAGCTTGGTATCAAATAGGAACAACTACAGAGGGTAAAAACTAATAAAAAAAAGCATTCGCCTATCAGGCAGGTTTTTGCGCTCCCTCGTAGTGGACGCGTTTAAATTCGAAATAATTATATAGGTAAGAACTAAAAACAAACAATAATTGTGGGTGGCCTACCCTCAGGACGACGAATAGCCACAACTAAATGATGGGGAAATCTAGGCAACCCGAAATATATATACGGAGTAAAATGTTTAATATAAGTATAATAAGTACATGAAGTAAATAAAACAACTAACATTTGATTTGGACAGACGACAGGACAGTGACAAAGACAAGACAAACAACTGGTGGAAAATTGCGTTTACTGGTTTACTATGTGTGTTTTGTTACATATTATATGGTCAAGTTACGGTGATCACCCTGTACGTATGAATAAAACATGTAAAATTTGTCACAGAACCGTGTCGTACTAATCGAGGGTGTGGTCCGAACCATTAATGGGAAGACTAATCTGTAAGCATGTTTAATTTTTAGTGATGGACACAGCGCTGCATGTCGCCCTCTGGGCCAGTGGCACGCATCGGGGTAATTACTTAGGGGCGCAGATGGGGTACGACACGACAGCCGACTGTCAGAAAAAACAATACGTGGAACGTCTTGGACGTGCGTCGGTGAAGGTCATTGCTTTTTCAGAGGCAGCTTCGTGGGATATCTTATCTTTGATAATGTTCAAACCTATACAATAGTTTAACATTAATTATTAGATAATAATAATAATAATAATATGTCTTTATTGAAATTTAAAGAACAAATAAGAAATATGTATAAAAGGAATGGCGAGGTTCAACACTATTGTTACTCTACCACCTAACCAGTCCCTTACAAATGATATATTAATATAACTATAAACTATATGAAATATTAAAAATACATAATCAACTAGCATACATGAGGCACAACACAAATTTAACTTAAACTACTAACATTTTTGACCCGCCTTTAAAACTATGTAAGCTAGAAGCAGATTTAATGTCAGAGGGGAGTTTATTATAAATTTTAACAGCATTATAACTAAAAGACTTTTGAAATTGAGCAGTGCAATGCCTTGGAACAGTGTAGAGACCACGATATCTAGTGGGTCTTTCATGTTGGTCTTTGACAAGTTTATTAAAGAGATACTTAGGAGAACCAGAATCATTAATTTTATAAACAAGAGATGCCATATGAGCCATATAACGCTCATTTAGTTTCAACCACTTGGATTGCTCGTACTTAACACTTATATGATCATATTTTCTCAGACAATAGGCAAATCTTAAACAAGTATTTTGAAGTTTCTGAAGGCTTTCTTTATCTCTATTTAAAATAGCTGGCCAGTAAACTACATCACAATAGGCTATACTACTAAGAATCAACGTTTCACACAATTTTAGTTTAACATCAGTGCTAAGAATTTCTTTATAGAGATAGAGAGTTTGCAGCTTACAGTAGGATTTTTGTAATAAGTTTGATATATGCTTATGAAATCTAAGATCTGTATCAATGTAAATTCCCAAATCCCTACAACAAGTGACAGGCGTTAAAGTTTTTCCGTTTAAAAATATATTTAAATCATAATAGTTTACTATGTCATTTCGACGCGGTCCAAATATCAATAATTCCGTTTTCTTCTCATTTAACATTAAGCCATGAGAATTGGACACTGTAGAAATAGTTTCTAAGTAATATTTAATACACTGTATAGCGGAATAAATATCTGAATAAGAAAAACTATAGAATATTTGATAATCATCAGCATACTGATGTGATTTAGAACGTCGCAAAAAAGTCGAAAAATCAGCCGTATATATTGAAAACAACAAAGGCCCCAAAACACTCCCCTGGGAAACACCTCTATGTATACCATGTGTATCAGAGAAACAATTATTTAAACACACCTTCTGCCCCACAGATAAAATGCATGTTAAAGTTAATTAGTATTTCTAAGGCTAAGATATTTATCCATTTTTGGTTAAAATCAATTACTTTACAAAATCGAAAAATTCTGAGATTCAATAATTTTTCATATTCAAATATGAGAGATGTGACTGTTAATTTCAATGGACGTTTACATTGAAGAATACTATCCGTGGCATTTTACATCAGTGCATATTTTATTGCTTGTCGAGAATTTTGGCGCCTACTACGTTAAAATATTGTACAATGAACTGTGTAACTGATTGTTGAAAAGCTATTTTCTCGAAAATGGCCAATTTCTGAGATTAATAACAAGTATACTTTTTTTCTCAAAATTAATGTAGGTTTGAGATTTTTTAATAAAAAACGTTTGGATCAAAAAAGTTTCGCTCATATTTACGTCACAAATATGAGGGATGTGACGCCCTCTAGGAAATACTTCGAGATATACAACAGATTATGATTTTTCATAACTATCCAAAAACATGTATTCCAAAATTTTGATACATTGAAAGACAGTGTCATTATTACAAGAAATCACTTTTTAAATTCATCTTTGACACTGTATCTTTTTTATTATCAACATTTTATTAAGTTGGCTTAAATCGTAATATTTTGAAATAGAATTTCTAAACAAGGTTGTTTTCGAATTTATTTGAAAAAGAAAACGAATTTATAAAAGAAAATAATTAAATATAATAAATAAAATGAATTTTATAAAATTATAAAGGAAAATGTACTTAGTAAATAGCTCTCTACTAGGGAAAACTACTAAAATAAAACCATATTGCTGTTTGTTTGTCCCTCATTTTTTCCCAATAAAACTAACATTTAGTTAAATCTGCGGTATATGATGATACTATTGATTTACAGTTCTATATATGAAACGCTGTTTTGACGTAAAAATATAGCATAATGTTGTATGCATAACATATATATTTGTAAGGGGTGAGACACAACTCTTTGTGTTAGTAAAATGATGCTTTTAAGGAAAGTTGTATGAGCTTTCACAGAATTTTTATTTAGCAACGGAATATTGTATTATTTAGATACGAAGCTTCTAGTCCACCGAAAGAATCTCGTTTTGAATCACATAGTCTCAATAGTAACAGTACCTTATAATCGTATTAAGGCAGAAATATGTCCACATTTAAGGATTGGTCCTGTATATACTTATCTCGTTGCTGTATGCATCGAACTAATTGTGTTAACGCTTTCGCCGTTAGTTCCCGCGTCATTGCAGATGACAACCAACAAATCACACCACTACAGAAAGCGAAAATCAAATCGTCCGAATATATTCGCAAGCACTGGGAGCGCGGCAGACCATTTTTTTCAGCGATTCCGATTCATTAGCCAACAAATGGCCCTTATCGGCCGATGGGCTGTAGACCAACGTATCGACGGTGAACTTTTCAATTCCCGACGACATTTCGAAGCGAAAGCGGAAAATCTGCGTCATGTGTGACATTTATTTGTCGATGTGCGGCCGTAAATCATGTATTTCTCCTGTTCTTTTTATCAGTGTTTGCTGTATTCGACTAGGTGCGGTGCCACTGAAAAAAATTGTATTTAAATACACGTAGTAACATAATTATCTCCGTTTTTGTATCAAATGTTGTGCATAGAGTGACATAATTATAGGTTATAATGCTGTCCGGATGTAACAAAATATGCGTTGCCCGAACCTATCTGTTGCGTTAGATGTTTTTTTTTCTTTTATTTGTGTTTTTTAACAGAGATTTAGTTGGTTGTTATCGCTACTACAAAATGTTACCAATGAATGTCAATTATCAGTCAATCAGTTCATAAAATTGATACAAAAAAATCACAATAAAACTTATTATTGGAGTTCAAATAATAATGTAGTTAAGATTCATATTCAATTATTGCTGTTAGCTACTCCTTTCCTTCATCTACAAAATTTTAGGCCTCAAGAGCAGTATTGCCACTTTTTGCTTGTAATGCAAACAAAGTTTTATCTACAAACACTCATCAAAATAAAACTACTCAGTTATTAACTTTATTACAATGAGAACATTAATCATAACAAATAGAATAAAGGTAAGAAACTCATTTGTTAGCATTCGTGATGCTGAGTGAACAGTCATTACAATCTTTAATAAGAATTTTTGATGTAGAAGGCATATTAGGGCTTTATTCTGATATGCTAAAATTCATCACTGCTATTGCTGCATTCAATTGCTTGTTCATTATTTGATGGCCTAGCTAAAATTTTCTTACTTGTTTCAATTTTTTCAATGATGTTATTAGCTATACTCGCGACAAGAATTCAGACGACTTACGTCATACGAACAAATGAATAATTTATCTATTTTCATTAAAATATTTGAAAAACTGCAACTGATAATAATAAAATTATATATTACTGTCACGGATTTCCCAATCCGTCTTTTCTTACTTCCAGAAAAACAATCCGTTAATTAATTACTTCTTTATTAACTACTGAACACTACTAAACACTAATTATAACTCAACTAAACACTTATTTAATTAATCGCTATCTAAATCACTTTGATATCTCCAACTAAACACTTTAATTCAGACTGTAATACAAGACTTATACAAGACTAACTAACTCGGCCGTTTATTCTTCTTTTATAGACCCAACGAATATTCCAGGTATATTCCAGTATCTCTAGATCCATTTTCTCGTACGACTGGAACGCTTCTCGTCGTTTCCACGATTTTCTGGTAACGCCTCGATTCACGCATGTTGTTTGTTTACCAGAATGGCGTAGGGGCGATCGGAGCAATCTTAGGCAATTCGCGGTGCCACAGTCGTCGGTTTGGGAGTGAGTGGGGCAAATTCCGTGACACTGCCCTCCTTAGGACCGATCGTCCCGATCGGATACACCTCTATACGGGGACAGACGCTCCAGATGGACGATCTTCATCTTACTCCTGGGAGTCCTCTGTATCCGGTAGACGACATCATTGATTCTTTTAATGACTGTGTAGGGGCCCTCCCAACGGTTCTGTAGTTTAGGCGATCTTCCTTTCTTCCGCGTGGGGTTGTACAGCCACACCAGGTCACCTTGTTGGAATCCGACTGTATTGGCCCGGACGTCGTATCGAGTCTTCATGCGATCGCTCTCAGTCGCATTCGAGATCTGACTTGATCGTGTACGGCTGCTAGTCTTCGTTCTAGCTCATGGGTGTAAGTGTCTGGCTCGGTGGGCTGTTCCGCAGGACGACCAAATACCAAATCTGCTGGAAGGCGAAGCTCTCTTCCAAAGATGATCCTTGCGGAGTCTTCCCAGTAGTTTCATGGACAGCTGAGCGGTAAGCTAACAGGAAGACTGGAATGAGCTTGTCCCAGTCTGTTTGGTTCTCGTTCACAAACATCCTCAGATTGGTTTCTAGTGTGGCGTTGAAGCGTTCCACCATACCATCTGACTGGGGATGCAGTGGGGTGGTCCTGGTTTTCCGTATTCCCATAAGCTCGCAGACCTTTCGGAACACACCTGATTCGAAATTTTTGCCCTGATCTGAATGCAGTTCCATGGGCACACCAAATCTGCAGAACAGGTTGTTGACTAGGGCTTCTGCTACGGTCGTGGTCTCTTGATTGGGAAGAGGGTATACTTCCGGCCATTTGCTGAAGTAGTCCATGGCTACTAGCAGATATCGGTTGCCACTTTGGGTTTTCGGAAATGGGCCAGCGATATCAATGGCAATCCTCTCGAACGGTGCTCCTACGATGTACTGGCGCATTTTGCCTCTGGAACGGGTCTTCGGTCCCTTGCTGGCTGCACATACGTCACATTTTCGGCACCAATCTTCTACATCCGTCCTACAGCTCAACCAGTAGAAACGCTCCTAATCTTCTGTAGAGTCCTATTGATACCGAAATGTCCTACCCCAGTACCTCCATGTACTTCCTGCAGCACTTCCTTGATCCGGGACCTCGGGAGTAGTACTTGTTTCTTGACCTCCGTTCCGTCATTGTTCTCCCATGCTCTTTTTAGGACACCGTCTTCCAACACCAAGGAATTCCATTGAGCCCAATAGCTCTTTAATGTTGGGCTTTTACCGCTGACTTCAGCCCATGAGGGTCGGTTGTTGGCTTCTTTCCAGTCTAGTAAGGGCTTGATGTCACAGTCAGCTTGCTGGTCTTCCTGAATCGCCGCTGAACTCCAACTGTCTTCAGTTTGGGCTGCTACCACCTTGCAAGGAACTGATGAGATGTCCTCTTTCCTTTCAAGACTACTACAGTGCTTGCAGTTGACAGGACAGGGTCTCCTAGAAAGGGCATCTGCATTTCCATGTTTCCTACCGGCTCGATGTTCAACAACAAAGTGATATTCTTGGAGCCGTTCCAGCCACCTGGCCATCTGTCCTTCCGGGTTTTTAAACTGGAGCAGCCATTTAAGGGAAGCGTGATCCGTTCTTAGGAGGAATTCTTGGCCATACAAGTATTTATGAAAGTGTTCTAGGCTCTTGACGATGGCAAGTAATTCTTTCCGAGTCACACAATAGTTCTTTTCGGCTTTTGACAGGACTTTGCTGAAGTAGCCCACTACTCGCTCTTGGCCATCTTGTATTTGGGAAAGAACTCCGCCAATTCCAATGTTGCTTGCGTCCGTGTCCACTATAAATGGTTGTCCAGGTATTGGGTATGTCAAAATCGGGGTAGTGCAGAGGGCCTCTTTCAGCGTCTCAAAGGCTTGCTGGCATTTCGTCGTCCATTCGAACGGGATGTTGTCTTCTGTGAGTTTATGAAGAGGCTTGGCAATGTCCGAGAATCCTTGGACGAATCGTCGATAGTATGTGCATAGGCCAAGAAAACTTCGAACTTGATGTTTGTCTTTAGGAACCGGCCAGTTCTTTATGCACTCTGTCTTCCGGGTCTGTTTTCACACCGTTTGGAGTAATAATGTGGCCTAAGTATCTGACCTCCTTTTGGAACAGACTGCACTTCTTCGGGTTCAACTTCAGGTTCGCTGCTTTCAACTTCTTGAACACTTCGGACACGTTCTTCAGGTGCTCCTGGAAAGAGCGTCCCAGCACCACCACGTCGTCCAAGTAAATCAAGCAGGTCTCCCAATGCAGGCCATGAAGTACAGTTTCCATCAGTCGTTCAAAAGTGGCAGGGGCATTACATAGACCAAATGGCATTACATTGAACTGCCACAATCCATTTCCGGTAGTGAATGCTGTCTTTTCCTTGTCTTCTGGGCTGACCTCGACTTGCCAATATCCACTCTTTAAATCCAAAGTGGAAAACCATTGCGCACCAGCCAAGGTGTCCAGAGTATCGTCAATCCTCGGTAATGGGTAACTGTCTTTCTTGGTGACGTCATTTAATTTTCTGTAGTCCACACAAAATCGGGTGGAGCCGTCTTTCTTCTTGACCAGAACTACAGGAGAAGCCCAAGGACTCTGAGATGGCTCTATGGTGCCTTGATTTTCCATCTCGATTAACATCTTGTTAACTTCTTCTCGCTTGGCTAGTGGAAGTCCTCGTGGTGGCTGCTTTATAGGAGATGATGAACCAGTATCGATTTGATGCTTCACTACATTTGTTCTCCCAAAGTCGCCCGGTTTAAGTGCAAACACATCTTCATTTTCACTTAGCAGCTCTTCCAGTTGTTCCACCTCCATCTCTGTTAACCTTTCCTTGGCCCTATCCACGATGTCCCTTAGACATTCCGGTAGACTGGTCTTGTTTGGTTTCTTCTCCATTTCGTTGTCTTCTTTGAGTGTTCTGACCATGATAACAGGTTCACAGACTCCTACTTCAGTTCCCTTTGTAATTTTCTGTGGAAAGGTTTTCAGGTTAACTACCCGTACTATTGTCGTTTTCTCTGGTTTAATCAGGGTGCGGCCGGTGACTATAGATTTATTGAACAGATCCGGATTACTGGGTTCCACCACTCCAACACTGCAAGACATTTCCCATCCATTACAGTGGCAACCAATGTTTCGGTCTGACCAGGTAGTACCACATCTTCTTTAACAACAAGTCTCTGTACAGCGTTATTCTCAGTGGTGGTCGTTAGCACTACTTCCTCACCCATTATCCGTAGCGTACCAGCATTCAAATCTAAGTTCACCCCTTTGCTCGTAGTAGGTCTAGTCCGAGTATGACATTGTCCGATATATCTGCTACCAGGGCTCTGTGTTTGAATTTGACATCTCCTAATTCTATGTCAAGCTCGCATTCTCCCTTGACTGGCAGTTGTTGTCCATTGGCTGTTGTAAGGACATAACGCTTGGCAGGGCTCTTAATACGCCAATCACCAATAATATCCGGGCGTACAATAGTTCTTGCCGCTCCAGTGTCGATTACCATAGGGAACATACGACCAAAAATAATGCCTTCTACTAGCAAGGAGTCAGAGTCCTGGAGACGTGACAACGTAATTTCTTCTCGTGGGGCATGGTAGGAGGACGCAGCCGGCTTTTGCCCCGTTAAGCCGGCTGAGCCTAGTTTTCCTGTGCAGCTGCCTCCTGGGAGTCGCGTTTTTGCTGATCCGCGACTGGGGCCCTACACTGTCTCTTCAGATGTACCATGTCTGTCCACAGTTCCAGCATTGAACAAGGCGATCCTTCGACTATCAGATTGTTCTCTCTTCGGATTGGTAGTTGGACTGAGTTTCTCAATGACCTCCTTCAACGTTTTGATTATGTCTCCATTTCCCATATTATCGCTGTTATCACTGATGGCCCGAACTTTAACATGTCTACCGGATGCCATCTTTGCTGCCTCAAATTCCAGTGCATGCGAAAGAGCGTCATTCAACGTTTTAGGTCTAGCGAGCCGTAGTGCCTGCTGAGTTTCGCAATATCTTAGGCCGTCGATAAAAAATTGGATGGAGAGCTGATCTACAAATTCGGACGGGGCTGTTGGATAAGCCAATCGAACCAATCTGGCAACATCGGTCTCAAAATGTTGTAAATTCTTCACTTTGTTGGTGACGATTTTTCAATTGTGCCTGGTACACTTGCTGCAGGTGTTTATCCCCATATCTCATTTCCATATGCTGTTTTAGAATATCGTAGCTATTCTGTTGCCCAGCAGAACTCCTTGTAAGACGTCAAGAGCTTCCTCGTAGAGCAACTATCAGAGCTGTAGCATTTTCATAGTCTGACCATTCGTTTGCTGCAGCTGCTGCTTCGAACTGACGCAGATATACATTCCAGGAAACCTTGCCGTCGAATTCAGGGTGTCTCGTCTTCTGAGTTCGGATAACAGGTCCTTCTGATTTGATTACGCCCTCCTTTGCTATCTTGTCTAATTTATGTCGAAGCTCTTCGCAGGTTTCTCTAACCAAGTTTATTTCTTCGTCTATTTCTTGTTTTTGTGCTAACATTTTCTCTTCTACTTGTGTTTCTACCTTATGTGACTGCTCCTCTAGTTTTTCTTCTAGTGTATTCTCCAATTTTTCTAACTTTGTCTGCATATCCTTCGTCTGGTTTTCCATTTCCTGTTGTATTGTCTGTATCTGTTCTTTCATTATATACCCTTGCTCTTCTAGTTTATTTTCTAATTTCTCCTGCATTTCTTTCGTCTGGTTTCTCATTTCCTGTTGTATTGTCTGTATCTGATCTTTCATTGTATGCCCTTGTTCTTCAAATTTTTCTTGCATTGTTTGTCCTTGTTCTTCTAATTTCTCTTGCATCATCCTTCCTTGTTCCTGCATCGTCTTCGCCTGGTCTTCCATTTTATGTCCCTGCTCTTCTAATTTCTCTTGCATCGTCCGTCCCTGTTCTTGCATCGTCTTCGCCTGGTCTTCCATTTTATGTCCCTGCTCTTCTAATTTAATTTGCATTGTCTGCATCATTTCTAATAGTTTTGCCAGTTGTGCATCCATATTGACTTGACTTCTAGTTACAGGCATTCACTCTATTTGGAAAGTTCTAGAATGTCCAGGAATGTGTTTGTAAATGTCACCGTTGACTTCCTTACAATGATACGAGTGCACTGATATGCCACACTTGGGTCTTTGTCTCACTTCGGTAGAAAGTTCTAGAATGTTCGAGAATGTCCTTCGCGAATAACACCGTTCACTTCCTTAAGTCACGACGAGTGCGGTGATATATCACACTTGGGTCTTTGTCTCACTTCGGTAGAAAGTTCTAGAATGTTCGAGAATGTCCTTCGCGAATAACACCGTTCACTTCCTTAAGTCACGACGAGTGCGGTGATATGTCACACTTGGGTCTTTGTCTCACTTCGGTAGAAAGTTCTAGAATGTTCGAGATTGTCCTTCGCAAATACCACCGTTCACTTCCTTAAGTCACGACGAGTGCGGTGATATGCCACACTTGGGTCTTTGTCGCACTCCCGTACAAAGTTCTAGAATGTTCGAGATTGTCCTTCGCAAATACCACCGTTCACTTCCTTAAGTCACGACGAGTGCGGTGATATGCCACACTTGGGTCTTTGTCTCACTGCCGAATAAAGTTCTAGAATGTTCGAGATTATCCTTCGCGAATACCACCGTTCACTTCCTTAAGTGACGACGAGTGCGGTGATGTGTCACACTTATGTCTTTGTTTAACTCCCGTATAAAGTTCTAGAATGTTCCAGATTGTCCTCAGCGAATACCACCGTTCACTTCCTTTCGACAAGACGAGTGCGGTGATATATCACACTTCGGTCTTTATTCCACCCACGCACAGGGTTCCAGAAAGTTCTTCCAACTTCCACTTAAACCCACTCACGCACAGGGTTCCAGAAATCTCCTCAAACTTCCAGTTAAATCCACTTCCGACACCAAATTGTCACGGATTTCCCAATCCGTCTTTTTTCTTACTTCCAGAAAAACAATCCGTTAATTAATTACTTCTTTATTAACTACTGAACACTACTAAACACTAATTATAACTCAACTAAACACTTATTTAATTAATCGCTATCTAAATCACTTTGATATCTCCAACTAAACACTTTAATTCAGACTGTAATACAAGACTTATACAAGACTAACTAACTCGGCCGTTTATTCTTCTTTATAGACCCAACGAATATTCCAGGTATATTCCAGTATCTCTAGATCCATTTTCTCGTACGACTGGAACGCTTCTCGTCGTTTCCACGATTTTCTGGTAACGCCTCGATTCACGCATGTTGTTTGTTTACCAGAATGGCGTAGGGGCGATCGGAGCAATCTTAGGCAATTCGCGGTGCCACAGTCGTCGGTTTGGGAGTGAGTGGGGCAAATTCCGTGACCTAAAAGTTTATATATTGCACTAAATTGCAAAAATGATTGTTTTTAACGTGGCCAAATATCGAAAATTACGTTGACAATAAAAACAAATGTGTAACGTCAGCCGTGACGTAAGACGTCTGAATTCTTGACGCGAGTATATGTATCCTGCTGCAACTGTAGAACTCTTCCATCCTCCATGTCGTTTCTATTGTATAATATCACCTCCACCATGAACCAATAAAGTAGACGATGTTAGGCGAAAGCAATGCCCTGTGTATAAATGACACTCTGGTAGGTTAAGATAATTAGCAATATCGTTTGGTATTTTAGCAATAACATTCGTTGCTGCCACTTGGTTAAAACACTTGCCTTTATTAAATTTTAAGAATAATCGTGTTGGTGTGTTTTCGTTTCTAGGTCTCAAGGCTACATACTTCCTATAGAATGACAAAAAGTTGATAGAATTATCTTGAATGTTATTTGTGACAGTAAAAGTTCGACTTCTTCTTGTCTTTGAATCAGAAATAGTAACTATCAAAATGGATTCTATGTCCTCAATATCTTTAGCATCATTTTTACAAATTCGTCACGCCTGCAGGCACCCGAAATTCCAATAATTACTGCTACCTGCAATAAGATATTTCTATTCAGTTACAAATTTTACAATAATCAATATGTACAGAATTTTCATTTTTTAATAAGTATGTTTTATCATGGGTTTTAGGCAAAAATATGTATATTTCTGCTTGCTAAAATGTTTTTGATTTCTTAGGCTTATATCCAACTCTTTGCTTCTTTAAAAATGCCGGCAACTTTTGAACTTGCTTAAGTCAGTATTAGTTCAGTCATATTGTACATCCAAAATTGCAATAGTTAGGTAAACTTATTATTTTATATGTTGTTAGAATCTATTTGAGTAATTTAATTCCAATTTTGCAACCCCGAAAAAGTTGTGCCAGCTGAGATATAGCCGAAAAATGGTGAAATATTTGACTGATTTTTGACTTTTTAATTTTTTAAAAGGCAATAAACAAAACTTCTGACAAAAAAATCATTCTTACCTTTTCTAAAGTAGATACCAAAACTTTATTTCTTATTAACTTTTACGTAAGATTAGTAGTTTTTCCAATATTACTCTCGGAAGTAGGGTGTAAGTAAAAGTTTGCAGTCTTAAATCTTATATTTGAAAAACTGTATCTTAGGAATTACCAGAGCTACCGAGCTCCGGTGGACCTCAAATTGTAGCAAATTTTATCTACTTGAGAAAAGGGAAAATACATTTTTGTTAGATGTTTCCTTTAGTATTTTTTTGGTAAAAAACTAAAAATATTTCACTGTTTTTTGGATATATCTCAGCTGGCACAAGTTTTTCGAGGTTGCAAATTTGGATTTAAGTTACTGAGATGGATCTTAACAACATATAAAAAAATCAACTTTACCCTAATTATTGCAATTTTGGACTCTTTATTGTGTGCCATATGACTGGCCTGTATCATTCCTGGTAGATAATGTGGATTTTAGCATCGAGTAAATTGACCGCAATGATGAAGATTTTAGTGTATTTGCTTTCTCACAAAAATAGGGAGTACGTTTTCTGAATATTTATAAATTTCCTTCGACTTACACCATGTCACAAATAGGTTATATTTTTCTGGCAACAAACCTAAAGTTACAGTTTCTGCAGCATTTCTAAACTCCGGTGATGTATTCGGGATATCACTGTCACTTATCTCAACTAAACTGTACAAATTTTACAAAATTTGACAGTTAAATATCCTACTTAAAAAGGACGCGATTGACGACGAGCGTTTGCTAGATTTTATCGTCCAGCAAGCAATAAAGTGACATTCATGTGGCACTCCTCAATAAACATCAACTATTCGTTGTCACTGTCAAGCTAAAAACCCTACTTTGATTAGTCGTTGTAGATAAATATATTTAAAGGAATTTTTAAGCAACAGTCTCTAGCACACACAGTATATAAACAGCAATCTCAAGCACCGAGATGCTACTATTGTCCGATGTTGGTACATAATAATAAGACGTGACACAAATGCTAATGCAAAGAAACTACCCTATTATTATAATAATTGTACACCTGTGATATTATTATTTAGGTATTTGAAGTAACTATTCAGTACACTGAACCAGAGCCTGGAACGGACCGTTATTTTTGCTAGGGTAAAAGTCACTCAATTCTCCGTCCTCTCCTAACAGAAATAAATGATACAATAGAACAAGCCGTCTCTTCGTTTATTGGTGAACTTTATCTTTATTATCAATCATTCTGGCGTTGCGCGATTAGATATATTTAATTAAGAAATAAAAGACAGGCGATGTGTCTTGTGGTATAGCTAGATTAAGGAGGAAAAATAAATAAATACGCGGTTCCGTCTTTATATAGATGCGGGCAATTTAGTAGAAGGCTGCTTTATTGGCCAAAGATAGTTAATGATGACCGCTGACTTTTGTCGTGTTTTTCGTCTTCTCCCCTGGACGGGGACAGCGAAATTCTTAACAGTTAATTTCGCTTCTCTTTCGATTAATAGAATGGAAGTGAAAGGGAAATTGTACAAATTAGAAAATGTTTAACTTTGCACGGAAAAAGCTATATATCAGAATTAATACACTTATTCCAACACTGCCTTAGTTTTAGTGTTCCATAAATACCGTAATACTTTATTGAAAGATTGACCTATTCTTGTAGAAAAAGAATCGTTGGTTTAAAGAATTGTTTTGTTTTTAGACAATAAGAATTACTTGTGTCAACAATTGTTATTAGCAAAATAATGTTTTCTTTATCTGAACCAATTATTGCAAATATTTGAAATAATGTAAATACTAACACTGCATTAAAAAAGTATGTAATAGTACATTATGAAATTAGTTTGTAATGCAACATGCGTGCATTATAAACGAATCTCATACGCTATTTTATAGTCGAACTGTGATCTTAACAGACAATTTAAGTTTTAAAAACTAATGTTCTATGAAATTATTATTTGAGCAATGGTAGAATGTTCGCATGTGATTGCTATAGCATTGTGTACACAAAGCAATTTTTTTTCAAATATGTGTTCATGTGAGGTACTTCTTTAAAAAGTTGAAGAAGCTGAATCAAGCCTTATTCCAAAAAAATCAAAAGATCTTTATAATAAAAAATTGGATAGGTTGTTTCAATGGATGCGAGTTAGTAATATGGAAACTGGGAAAATGGATACTGAGAAAACTTTACTTGGATATTTCTTTGACCAGGTAAATTAATTACATTGATGTTTATAGCTGTAATTAATAAAGAAATTAGCTGTATCTTATTTTATTACTCAAAGAAGTACAAGTCATCGTAGTTATGGTGTATGTATTCGAAATTAATATGTATGTTACGAATCAAAAATGTGTCAACATGTACTAAACTTTCTAAACTTACTGCATGCTTAAGAACTGCTCGGTTGGTTATTTGTCGCAAAAAGTCCAGTATTTTCAAAGTAATAGTTAATGGACTTTCTAGTCCATGCTCTTCAGATGACAGATATCTACTTATAAAGGTATGTTTTACTTGTATTTCCTTCCTTTTATTAGAAGTAAACAAAATTAAAATTTTAGGTAGTTGCAATTTTTTGTTTATTTGATGTTTGTCGACGTATTGAATTCTATAATTTATGTGTTGATGATGAAGGCACTGTTTTTGTGAGAGATACTAAAACATATAGACCCAGCATACAATTTTAAATTCTGACGATAGTGCAGTGAATTATATCAAGAAGTATATGAATATAAGACCGAAACGCGTGAAAATTCAGAAGTTTATTTTATTCTAAAATGCGGATTAATATATCTGTAACCTTATTGGCATTAATACATTCCACCTGAATCCCCGAAATATTGCAACGGGTTCTTCATTTTGGAGGATATCCGCTACAATTTTAGCAAATAGCTGATAGTATTAAGAGGCGGAGAATTAGATGAATGCCCTTTCCATTAATCTTTGGTGGTACGAAACTGGTTGAATACAGAGTATCCACAGAGATGGGTGGGTCGTGGAGGTCCAGTTGGGTGGCCTCTGTGATCGCCTGATCTAACACCTTTGGATTTTTTTGTTTGGGGATTTATTAAGGATGCAGTTTACTCTACGCCTGTTAACTCGCAAGAAGAACTTGTACGACGAATCCGGAACCCTCTTTTCAGAATAACCATATCATTTGAGAGGCGGTCTTTGACACATCGCGTAATTTGTGTGTAGAACCAAATGGCGGGCATTTCGAACAGCTTGTTGGAGGTCTATTTATACAGTAAGTTGTTTTCCCATACCGTGTTTTTTATTATATTTGTCCTTCACTCTGTATATTAAATAGGGGCGTTTGTTTGTTTATCTCGGGAACATTTTGACCGTATTATTAACGTTAATTAGAAAAAATCTATTGCTTTAGTGTTGTCTATCGATTTTTTTTTTAATCTCTGGGTTTAATAATCCTTAAGTCTTTGGAAACCACCCCCATCAATATTGTATTGAAAATCGCTCGACCTGACCGGCTGAAAGGGTGCTATCGGCAGTTCCGAGGGTGGTTTATGGCTAAGGCGGGGGTGCCGACGGCACACGCCGCACCTGTTGAGCGCGGACGCTGGTCATTCGCACCCCTTCGTCGACCTCCAAGGCGACCCCGCTGACCCATCGTGGAGGCACGTCCAAGAAGTTCCGTTCCCACGTTTTGTCGAGTAGGGTAAATAATTAGGCGACCCTCGAGAAGGGGTCGGAGATATGGGGTGCAAATTGGCGGTTTTTTCGATAGACGGGCAATTTGGATGATCGTATGCGTAGAGAATAGTGCAGAGTGTTGTTTTTCTTACAAAAAAAAATTGATTAAAAATATCCTATAGACAAATGCTTATATTCTTAATTACAGTGGCTATATAGGAAAGGCAGTAACGGATATTTGAGAGAAAGAGAAATAATAAGTAAAAGTATTTATTTTTGTGTGTTTCGAAATTGAGAAATTTTAATATTGATTAGAATTTCAAAATTACTTTCTTTTAGGCACTAGTGTCTAAAAGTAGAAGTGAAACATTCAAAACAATGAAAATATTTATTTATTATTATTAAATTTTAAAGGTTATAGATTCAACATCCTGGGATGGTAGGTCAGTTGAGAAAAAAAAATACAACAAAAACTTGAATTTTACGTACATCTTCAGAAAATATATATATTTTTATGCTAACATCGTATAAGAAATTTAAATGTTCATAATCATTTTTGCAAAAATATTATTTTAGATTTATTCAAAACATATAAATTTATTATAGTTTATCTTGCGGTACAAAATGAAATATTAAATATGTGAACGCGATATTAAGAATGAATATGGCTATTATGAAATATACCCGAAACGTACGTAAAATTCAAGTTTTCGTTGTGATTTTTGCTCAAGTGACCTACTATCCCAGTATGTTGTTTACATGGTCAGGAAAATTTTAATGATACTAAATTTTAAAGGTGCAATTATGTAAATTGTTAAAGTGAATACTACAGCAATGCAAGTACTAGTAGCCGGAATGAATAAATTGCTAGTAGTGGCAATACTGCTAGCTTCTGCTTCTGCGTGAACTTCTTTTAATTTCTTATTTGGTGTATCTTTCTGACCTATGATTCTTTTTGCTATTTCGTTTTTCTGTTCAATGGAATTTTCGATATAACCCTCGGCAACTGAACTTGATCGCCAACGTCCATGTCGCTTTAAAAGTGTCATGTCCACTCCAGAATCTGTCGACATTGTTGCAGAGCTGCGCTGGAAGCAATGGCCAGTGTATTCCTTGGCGTTGAAGAGTCCAAGAAATTCCGCTACCTTTTTTGACATACCTTCAATTGTATTGATTCTATCTGGCAGGGTGCAGCATTTATTACTTCGATATGTCAAGAAAAATCGCTACGCGAAAAGTTTTGCGTACTTACGAAATATCTTTAAAAAATTGATACCATCTATTGATCCTTCAGTAATCGTAAATATTCTTGGAACACGAGTTTTGCGTTCGGAATTTTACACTGATATATGGCTGACAATCTTTATGTCACCTACTATGAAAAATGTAATTTATATAAACTTTATTTCTTATTTTTAAGCATATACGAGTATTTTCTTAGCAAAATTGTGTACATTTATTATACGCAGTAAATATTTAATATAACCTAGTCAGTGGCGCAATATATATATATTTTTAATTTACCGTAGTGATGATTCCATTTTCCTAAATTTCAACACCCTTTATCTTGTAAGGAGGCAAGTTAGAACAGATATTTGTTTTAATAATAACTTTGTTTTCGAGAAGAATCATCAGTAAAATTTATTACACTACTTCTGACCCACCCTGTAGGTATACTATTTCACTTGCGGCAAATTTCAAAATTAATTTAAATTATTTTAATACATTTAAAGTAAAATATAATACAGTAAATAAAAAAGTATACAGGGTGTTTTTAAATGATGTAGCAAAAATCAGACCACAGATTCGTCAGGTGAAGATAAATGGATTTAATCTAACATATCTATAACCATATGAGTAACTAAATAAGAGGCTTAGTTTCTCTTTCATGGGAAGCACGACTTGCTCCAGACATACCTAGTGGTATCTTACGTTCATTTGGAAAAAATAGCACTTGCACTATGCTACGTTTTCTGTTTTGAGAAAACTATAACTCTCAAAATTTATACAATAGATGTCGCTGTATAATAAGCTTCATTACGCAGCAATTGGCGGTAAATTTGAATTTACTCTAATATATAGAGTGCAACGTACATATGAAATAAAATTCATAATTCTCGATAACAAAATTTCGTAAAAAATTAAAAGTTCAAATATAAAATTTGAACAGATTTTTTACAAAATTATGTAGTCAATGATTTATGAATTTTATTTCATGTAAGTTACACACTATATAACAGTATAATAAAACAATGAATTTTATGATATATCTATTAAAGAAGGTATGATTGGTTTAATAATAAAAGAGAATTGTTTTTCCAATGCTTTATTCTATTATAAATAGGAAAAGAAGTTGATTACATGAATAGTAATTAATAGCGATTAACATGATAAAAATAGATGCATACTTTATGCTAAATATTATTGTTAAATACATTTGTTCCGAACTACAATGGTTCTCATCAGGATGTACTACTGATTATTTTTTCTGTGAAAATTTAAATATGCTCAGTAGTTATTAGCAAAAAAATCAGTAGACTCGTAGATATATGTATTTACCATTACTTTTACATTCACTAAAAAAACTAATCAACCTTAAATAAATCCCAAAATAAGGTGAAGTTATTCCCAATATTTTTAAAACATTTAATTCAAAGTAACAATTTTTGTTCGTGAGATTAAAATCTGGTTGACATAATTTGCGAATTGATTCTAACCCCAAACATTTCCTGTCTGCAGTAAGTCTGAAGAAGCTTTGATACCATAGAAATAATATATATTTTTGCAGTTTGGTACACAGCAATATATATTCAACAGTATTTTATATTAAAAATAAAACAAACAAAAACAGGCAAGGCAATTTAGATAATCATTTCACTAACTATAATAATTAACTGTTTTAATCAAACACAGAAAACATTTATCAGAATGCACTAGAGCGATAACTTACCTTCATCACGTTGCAAAAATATATTAAATTTTAACCATCCATTGCATCCATGTTTCATGTTCATAGAAAATCATGTTCACAGATTACTGAACTATCATGTTACATGCTTTCAGTTTTCATGTTTTATTTAACCTCAGATTTTTAATTATTTATTAGTTTCTTTATTTTCTTTTGGCTACAGCGACTCTACCAGTTATACTGGCAACTTTGCTTTTCTTTTAAATTATGACACAGTTTTCTGTATGCTAATTTTCTCAAGTAGTAGTGTTTTTCCAAATGACCGTAAGATGACGCTCGGGAACTCGATGTTAAGGTACCTATCCTTTAAAAGCGTCTTATTTATTTAGTCATATGTCTATAACCCAAGTCGCATAATAAAAGATACAGGGTGTCAAAATTAAAATATTATTTTGAAATTTTGTATGTCTCCATAATTTATCGATCGTTGTGAATGACTTTTTCAAGTAACATTTTTCTGTAATTTAAGTAGAAAAGGCACTTTACCTGAAACGATAACAGTTTTCAATCGGTCCACTGAATATTTAATGTCAAGGATTATTTGGAAAACTGTTACTACTAACGACTTCAAGGTATAGCTTTTTCAGATACAACAGGTAGGAGAATCGATTGTTTCAATAGTCAGATGGATACACTAAGCAGCAAAAAGTTCTGCCATTTAAAAGAAACATGAAACAAATCTGAATTTCTCGCCCACAAAAATCCTTGATTTACAAATTTAGTGTAAATATTTGAATTTTGAAGAAGTTATCTACAAATATTGAAAATAAAACTTTAACTTTGACACCCTGTATTTTTTATTATGCGTGTTGGGATACCCTGTAGGTATGTTAGATTAAATCGATTTATTTTTACCTAAGGAACCTGTGGTCTCATTTTTGCTACTACATTTTAAAACACCCTGTATAATATTTATAAAAAAAATTCATTACATTGCCACATTTGAATTTACGTACTCATTTTTCGGTTTTTCTCGCCGTATTTTGGCACGAATATGAGACCTATCCTTTCTTCATTTGAATTAGGCATCCTAATCTTTTCGTTCTCAGAGTCGCGTTATCTTATGCGTTTTATTTATTATTAAGGAGCCGGCATACGTGTGCGGTGTTTTTTGTGATGTATCGCCGGCATCAATAAAATTACCCGTATTCGGTACACAAAATGAAAATAAATCGCCCAAGAGCTGAAAATCCCGGGCCGCAATCCAAATCGGCGATTTCTCTACGTCGCGACTGAACGACGGTTTTCTAAAATTGTACTTCCTCGCGATTTTTTATGTTTTTCTTGTAGTTCCACCGCGAGGAAGACAAATCGCCGCAATACCGATTTTTCCTACTTTATACTGTGTGCGATGCCGTCTTAATAGTCTTTTACTATCGTTCTTTGTGTAGGAATACGTTAAATTAAAACTCGGATTGGCCAAAGAATTGTTCATTAAGACCGCAGAATTTTAAAATCTACGTAAGGCTTAATAATACATTTTTTTGTCGGCACTTTACTCTTTTTCAGCTTGTTTCGGAATTGTTGAATTATGAAACAGCGATCTGGACCGTAGTAAAACAGGGTGTATCAATTTATTTTTGACGATAACATGACGGTCTGACCCTATTTACATATGCAGGGTGATTTAGAACTTATCTAAAACTTTTTTTTGAATATACAGGGGACTCTTACAAATAGAATTTTATAAAAATAAAATCAAAAAGAGCAGTTCAAAAATAATTTAAAAACCCAGTTTCTACAAACTAACACAAATGTTTCTGCTTCTTTTCCGTTTTGAACTTGAAGGTTTATTGGTACCTACTATGATACTTTTGCGTAAATAATCAATAGTGTTCACTTCGGTGCAACGTACTTCATTTTTTTAAATATCTCCACAAAAATAAGTCCAAATGATTTAAAATCAGGAGATCGTGGCGGCCATGGTACTGGTCCTCCCCGTCCAATGCCTTGGTATTAATGCTTGGACACGCTGTACATGGTACGGATATAATTGAGTCTCGTGTATGATACGCCACACTGCTGCAATACGCCGTTGACGCCCGGGACCTCCATCTCTTCCACGATTCGGTTGCAAATTCCCCGTGCGACGCCAGCGTTTGCACTCACTGCCATCGTTGTAAAAGTAGCTGCATTTGGACCATGTTTACTGGGAAATCGTTCTGCTAAAGCATTCAATTCGCCATAAATTAAAACGATTATAATCAACTGCCAGTTACTACAGGCGTAAGCCATTTTTCATATTTGAAAAACTAATGTAAATACTCGCATCACAAAAAAGTTAATATACTTACGATAAGTAATTGGATATTTAATATCGCCTGGCTAGAGACTACAGTAGCCCAGCGATATAAAGGTTGAAACTACTAGAACTTCAATCATTGTTTTTTCGGAAACTATAAGGATGTTATAATTTTGTTTACGATATTGATTCTATATATCTATTTCAAAGTTCGAAATCACCCTGTATACATAAAGACGCCTCTCTTTGGCAATTTTTCACATATCAGTTAGAAATTTGTCGGGAGAAACAATTTTAAATTTCCTAATTTACCGAGGTTTTAAATGTTCTGATTTTATACTATGAAAAAAATCGATGACGTCATTACTCGAAAACAAATGACATTTGAAAATCGCATTTTACGCTAAAATATGTATTTTTTAAATTAAAAATCGACCTGTTCGAGGATTTTTTCCAAAAAATAATTGTTTCGTTTTTATTGAATTTATTCCATACTTTTGGCGCATACTGTATATTAAAATTTAATTTAATATAGTGATATTGACAATTTCATTCACTGATTAAATATTTTAATTTACTAATTTTATTAACGGCTGTTTTTTATTTTAAAAATGTGTAAAAGTAATCCAAAATCTGATGGCTTTTTCTAAAATTATGATTTTCCAGTGGCGGTAATACAGGGTATCGATGCCATATTTTTCTAATTGTAATAGTACGCCACTGCTTTATTGTAACAATCATGATATTCCCGGATTCGATTTTGAATTTTCTACAAATTATTACTTTTTTGTAGGATTTTCGTAAAATGCCTGGTTTTCGAGTAATATTATAACAAACTAACTTAAAAACACTTTAATTTAAATGACATTACAAGCACTTTATTTAATCATTCCGTTATTTAATAGAATGAAGACATCAACACGTGGAAAATTTTACACCACATAATTTTATTACACTTCCAAAGTAGTAGCGTGTAAAGTCGATTTCTTGCTGTGTTGTACCACACACACACATGTATTGGAGAAAAATATATAGGAATATTTATATAATATGAATAAATAATATGCACAATTTTGTACCTAATTTATTAATCAATAGATAACGAAAAAGCGTATAATTTACGTACACAATACAGTAAATATTTTGAAAGGCGTTGTAGATGAGATCTGACCTATTTCTGCATTTTTAGGATTGCTGGTCTGGGCTTTAGTCCGCAGAGTAGTTAGTTTAACACAATATTGTTAATACCTAAAAATATATAAAAAACGATTACATAAAGGGTAAACATTATTTAAGTAGGTATTTGTCATGTTTAATTTAAAATTCATTGACAGGTTAAAATCACTTTTGACATTGTCGATATTTAATTTCAAATAATTTTAATTTATTGGTATAATAATTTTTATAGTTAGATATTTGACTCAACTTAAAGGAGGCCACCTGAAGAAGCAATCCTAAAAATGCAGAAATAGGTCAGATCTCATCTATTGTGGTTGAATTTTCGAGTTCCCACAGTTTCAAAAGTGAACTTAGATATTTATAGAGTGTTTTCATTAAACCAGGTTAGTAATTTTAGCTAGATTTTTTTTAGATAATTATTGAATAGAGCTTTGTAGAATTGGTCATTAGCATACCTAGATGTTTGATATCAGATAGCATACATATGACTTCATTGATAGGAATTGTAGGAGATTTGAGTTATATATTAGATTAAAATATTTTTCTAATAGGTACAGTAAAAAATGTTACAAAAATTAATAATAAAGAATATATGGGTAGATATTGTGGGTGTAATTCAGCGCTGGCTGGGTCTTTAGTCCGCAGTGTAGTTAGCTTCACACAATATTGTTAATACCTAAAAATATATAAATAAAAATAGGTGTTGTAAAATGTAATTTATTTCTTTCCTTGGGAATTTCTTTCAATTTTTTTGTCCGGTCACCCATTATATGTCTTATCAGATTTTTCAGTGGCCCAGTTTCCAGTGCCGTGCGGAAGTGTATTTTAAATCGTTTTAACTTTATTTTTACAAAATTATATTTGTAATCACCCTCTATATTTGTTTGAGAATCATTTTTCAAAATTAAGTTTTCATAAGATGTTCAAATGGAATAACTATTTGTTTCATTTAAACAAATATTCGTCAAAAAATGAAATTTTTATACTAAATAAATCAATTTATATTTAACAAAAAGATGAGCATTACACCAAAAAAGATTTGTTTCTCGAGAATATATTATGTTTAAATAAACTAAATTGTTTGCTGAAAACAATTTTTGTTCAGTGTGAGCAATAGTGATATAAAACGACATCTACACTTTTTTACAGTGTGATCATAAGTCGTATTTGTTGTCTTTCCTTGATGTTAGCAGAATAAAAATGCGGCGCTCGCTACTAGCTCCACTCCCGTATTTACGTGAAAATCCAGTGTCCACGGTCTCGATTCTCGAGGGGCCATCGCCATTTACCAAACGGAACAGGAGAAGAAAATAAAACATAAATAACCGCTCCGACATTATTTGTCTTAATACGTGACGTCCTGTTTATAAATATTCGTTCGGCGTGTGAATCCCCCAAAGCATATAGAGATATATCTTCGTGTCCGGGGCCCTCTGGATATCACTCATCCCCGGAGCCGGAAACGCGGGAATCTTCTCAACAGCCTCGCGCCACACCCACCATAAACAATGTATCGAAATTTGTCTTGATCAGCCGAGGCATAAGCCATTTTTATAAAGCAATTTCCTTCCAGGCGCCTCCGTATAGGTGAAAAATTGACGGTATGCGTCAGGAGTGGGATTTTTTAAAATTGCAGTAGCTGTTTCGTATTACGCACCAACTCTGTTGGCAATCCTACCTAAGACAACTAGATGCAATGCATGCATATAATTATATTGTTATTTTTATTGAAAATCATTAGAGGGTGAAACAAGAAATCTTGCAAAATTTTGAATCTTGTCTTGTCTTGTAAAACAAGACAAGAGTTTCTTTAGTCTTGTTCTTGCTCGATGATGTCTTGTATTGTCTTGTGAGAAATATGGAACTTGATTACGAATTTGGTAACAGTGGTGGTTGCTCTCGGTCAGCTACGGGGTCGCTCGGATCTCACCATTCAACTATCGCCTACACTACACTAATGGGGTATCTCATTCCAAGCCATCTGAACTTCATGGGTAAAAGTTGCTAAAGTCTGTGGGAGGTGTAAATGCAGCAGTCTGCGGCCAATTGTATCCCAGATATATCCAATAGGTGACAAATCCGGCGATTTTGGTGACCAGAGTAACCGGTTGATCTGATGTGGATCCATAAAAGCTACTGTTTGTCTGGTAACATGAGCTCTAGCATTGTCTTGCTGGAAAATATCATTTTCTATGGTGGGAAACCACCACCACATCCACTTCTTGGCTGCCATGTTGGTTTTAATCAAAACTAGTGGTGATCTGCTATCATACGCGATAGCACCCCATACCACAACGCGTACTGTGTGATGGACATGACGCTCTCTGTCAAATTGTGGATCGCGTCTCTTTCACCTGATTTTTGGTCTTCTCTTGACACAATTGTAAGCGGTTAGCTCAATGTTGATGAGTGAAAGGCAGCACCCAACGTGGACATTAAGACAAGAGGTCAAAATTTGGCGATATAGGGGAACGTTCCCTAACTTGGACCAGGTCCTAAATTGGACCACCCTCCTTATTTACACAGAATTCATAATTAGCGTCCTCTATTGAAGGATAGCCGTAATTTACATGCTGGTTAGTATATTATATTTATTACTTCCGAAATGAGTTTACTCGATAATTTGCAGTAATAATTTTTTAAATGTATAAACATCAAAGGAGGTTATAGTTGCCTAAATTGAACCATCTTTTACTTCTTAAATTGGACCGGTCCAAATTAAGCAACTTTATGTCTCGTCGCAGAGAGCTATCGCTTCGTCAACCTGAGGCTACTTCAGCAGCAAGAGCTGTGGGATTTAGTAAAGACAAAGTTACGGCTTTTTTGATTGCGTTACTGGTCTTTACAATGAACACAATTTCCACCCATCCGATATTTACAATGTAGATGAAGCGGGTCTTTCAACTGTTCAGAGACCACAAAAAATTATTAGGAAAAGAGGTAAACATCAAATAGGGTCGCTAACAAGTGGGGAGCGTGGTGTAAACGCTACATGCGTGTGTTGCTTTAATGCTGCTGGTATGTTTGTCCCTCCTATGCTTATATTCAAGCTTCAAGCGAATGAGATTTAAAGATGAACTTAAAGAAGATGCCCCTCCAGGCTGTGAATTTGCCTGCTCAGTTAGGCTGGATCACAAGTGAATTATTCGCCAAATGGCTAAAACCGAGGCTAAAACATTTTATTAATTTTGCCAAACCATCAAAAGTTAAAAAAGTGCTTCTGATAATGGATGGACACACCACTCATACAAAGAATTTAGAAGCTATCAAGCTAGCCAGAGATAATGGAATAGTGATGTTGTCACTACCAGCACACGCTACGAATACCTGTGATGTTTAATTTTTTAAGCCCCTCAGCACTTATTACAATCAAGCAGCAGATAAATGGCTTCGTACTCACCCTAGCCAAAATATTACACAGTTTCAAGTGTCAAGATTACTTGGAGAAGCATACGGCAAAGCTGCATCAGTTGGTAATTCGGTTAGTAGCTTCGCAAACTGTGGAATATGGCCTTTGGATCAAAATGTGTTTGATGACAGCGAGTTTGTCTATCCTCCAAATAATAATGAGAATATTATAACCCCAGAAGATCCAGTCGACTCTACAGCAGACAACGAAATGATCCAAAGTCCTATGTATATGTTACCAAAAACATCCCAGAGCTATATTTTACTTTTTTATAGAATTTTTGTTTTGTTTTAATATAATTTCTTACACAAAATATAAATGGTCCAATTTAGGTGACCCTCGGTTTAAATTAGGAAACCAGTATCCTAAATTGGACCATTGACACTATTTCAATTTTTATTTTTTCCAAACCATCAAACAGGGTTTTGGTCTATTTGATAATATCAACAGTTTCATAACGAATTTCAGCTTTTTCCCAATATTTTTTGATCGAATTTGGGCCAAAAATTTATTTTTTTATATTTATTTTCTTAGGTGGTCCAATATAGGGAACTTTCCCCTACATACCGACTATTTTCCCATGTTCCTCAAACTACTAATTTGCAGTAGTTCAGCTGCTTCTAAATCGGCCTCTCAGAGTTAAAAGTCGCAATCGATGATCTTCACGCTCTGTTTTCAGAAATGTCCAATCCTGGAAGACCTTTGAGTGTTACTAGTATTCTAAGTACTACTAATAGTAGTAGTAGTACATAGAATAATAGTACTAGGTAGATCGCTGCAAATCTTAATGTAAATTATAAATTAGTTTAGTCCGTTCTAAAGAATCAACAGTTATACCCGTATCACATACAAAGGATTCAAGCTTTACTGCCGCAAGACTATCCTGCTTGCCTACAATTTTGCCACTAGTTTTTGCAAAAATTTGAACAAAATGTTGACTTTGCCGCTAACATATGTACGGACCAAGCTAATTTTTCCAGAGATGCAGTAATGATCACAATAAACACGTTTGGTCTGATGAAAACTATAATGTCATAATGGAATCTCGATTTAAATATCAGTTTTCATTGAATTGGATAGGTATTTTGGATATTTTCTTGATCAAATAAATCAATTTTGTTGTTAATCGGTTTGGAATACAAAAATGTGTAAAGAAACAAAAGTGATACATTTTTTTGGCAAATAATGACCGGTGATGCCCACTCCTCCGCCACTGGCAAGTTTCTAAAGCTGATAATAATTCGGTTTTGTTGTTAATCGGTTTGTAATATAAAACAATTAAAGAAACAAAAAGTGAACATAATACAATAGCTCATATGATGTCTTATTTTATTTGTAATAATATACAGGTTTTTTTGCAAATAATCATGATCAATGATACCCATACCTCCGCCACTGGTAAGTTTCTAAAGCTGGTAATTTTATGTATCATACCTAGTCATACTAAATATGCACACCGAATTTGGTTAAATCATCTCAAGCGGTTTAGAAATTAAAAACTGATTTTATTTAATTTTTGACACGCTGAAGCTGGACAATGGCTGTCTTAATGTCCCTGAATGTTTGACCTCTACTTAAGAAACACCCTGTATGTAGAAGCTGTGTTACCTTATTGAATGATGTGTGTTCAAAAATGTATGTCAGTCGAGTTTTCAATGCATTCACGATCGAATTACACTTCACATCAAGAACACTTCTAACTTTGCCATCCGACGTACCTATCGGTCGCGACTCGCAAATGCGAGAATTAATGCATCCCACGATAAGAACTCCGGTTCGGCCCCAATGATGTATGAAGGAGTCCGGGAGATTTTTTTTGCAAATTGCGGCTGCAATCCGGGCGAACGATTAATAACCGGAATAAATGGGTAATAAAAAGTTGATTTATAGTTGGAGGCAATCTGGGACCGGCTCCGGATGGAATAATGTTGCCAATATCTAACATTAAAATTAACTTAAAGGGACGAGAAAGGAGGGAAAATCCGGGGAAAATATTGAAATTAGACTGATTGCGGTTCGGCTAATGTCTTTTGTTCGGCTTTTTATGGGCCTGTTTTTGTTCATCCGGAAAATTGAATGATTTTTTTAAATTGCACTCTCAAATACAGATTGAATGAAAGATGGATAACTTCGGAATACAAATTTGCCTAAGCGGCCCTTCCGTTCCGTGTTTACGTAACGGATTTCTCGCATTCTTCTACGATAAAGGGAAACGTTTGGATATCTGAAACAACACGATACTAATTTTCTGGAACTTTAGAATTTTATTTTATCTATACGTTTCTTTAACAAGCATAGATACATTACAACAGAGTTGATTACACGCTACATTATTTGTTAGTTTTACAACACTTATATTCATACAAAATTACATGTAATTTTGCATTCGTATTGGTTAAGCCAAAACAGTTCACTTACACATACCCATATTTATGTCAGACATTGTAGAAACACATAAAAAATTATTTTAAAATGTGGTATTACATCACAAAGAGACAAATACATAATAGTATACTTAAATGCTTAGTTTAATAAACGTATATGCGGTGTGCAGAGTGTTTAAAACTTAATATATCGGCCTTGTTTCTGGTAAACAAAAAACTAAACTAAAAAATTAAATAATATTTTACAAACAGGGAATTCCAGGAAACAACTACTCAGCGGGTTAAAGCCCCGACCAACACTGAATAACACTGAAAAACCTAAAGGAAATAGGCAAAGTGACTCGTCGGTAGCCCACCAAACATATACCGGTTTGGAGCTTATTAGCTCTCATCTCATTAGCTAAGAACGCACTGTACACAAAATCAATTAAGATCTTTCTCACAATAAACCTTGTTTTCCAAAATTTGAAGAAATAACAAAATTTTCGTTAAAATATGAAATCAAGGAATTAACAGTGCTAAAGTAAGTTGATGTAAGTCACATTATTTTTTTCAAGGAAGCTAACTTCGAAGCTAACCTTAAAATATGGCTCATTCCTTACCGAACACCCTAAAATAATGTGTCAAGTCCATGTAACATTTTCTCGAAAACTAAATGTTAACGGAGATACATAACCTCAAGTTATTTTTCAAATTTGTTTCTTGGATATAACTTTTTTAATATTTTAATTATTTTTTTCAAATTTTACATACTTGTTATTTTTATAGAGATCCAGTTTCAGGTAAAATATTTTTTGCAGCGCTCTAAAGGATAGAAAAGGCACGTACTAGGAAAAGAAATTTTCATAATTTGTTTTTAATTTCATTGAAATTTTGATATACTCGCGTCAAGAATTCAGAGTTTTAGAGATTGTTTAGTTTTTTAAACATCCTGTATTTTTTTCATTAATTAGTGTTGTAATAGACCCTTCTTAAAAGTTTAATCAAAAACTCGTTTTAAAATTCGTTATTTTGGAGGTTTTAAGAGATTGGTTCATTTTTTTAAATACCCTGTATTTTTTCGTTAATTAGTGATGTAGTAGACCCTTGTTAAAAGTTTCACCTACATTTTTTTTTAATACATTAATTTTCTGTTTTAAAAAATTGTTTAGTTTTTTTTAAACATCCTGTATTTTTTTCATTAATTAGTGTTCTAATAGACCCTTGTTAAATTTCTGATAAAAATAATTTTTGATTCCATTAATTTTTACGGTTTTTTAGAAATTGGTTGGCGTCTTTTAAACACCCCGTATTTTTTTCGTTAATTATTATTCTATAGAACCCTTGTTAGACGTTTTACTAAAAACAATTTTTTAACTCTTAATTTTAAGTTTTTTTAGCGGTGAAAAATTTTTCAACACTCTGTATACAGAACGGTCTTTCGCGCGTTTAATAACCGTTTCGAAGCTAAATCTTCAAAAATTAAATTTCCTCGAAATTGGAAATTTCATTTTCTCCTTATCAATTTTTATATTAACGCCCTGTCTATCACTCTGTTAAATTATAGGAGTAACATCTTCGAATTTTATGAATGAATTGGGACGTGTTAAAGGCGGAGCTTTATTGCAAGTTTCACCCAAACGTCTCAACTTAAAATTTCAGTAAATTTAAGAAATTATTGGAAAATTTAGACCCATTTTTCTCAGTCATTTTTGTATATATTGGAATAGGACATACGTTAAAAATCATTAAAAAAATATATCTATAACTTGCTCGTGTCCGAATTTCCTCTTATAAGGGAAACAAAAATTGAAAATTATTTTTTGCTGTATTTCTGAATTTATTATCAAAATTCTAACGCGAGGAAGTAATAGATAATTATTAAATAGAACTACAGTTAAAAAATGAAATTATTCTGTCGGAAAATAAAGGAGAAAAATGGGTTACGGCTTATTCAGGCACTGCGAAACCAGCCTTAAAGACTAATTATTTATCTAAACATTTTATATTCTTATTTGAAGTTGAAGAAAACAACCGTTTGCGAGGAAATCGGCATTTAAATTATTTGGATATACTGGTGTAAAAATGTGCTTTGAAACAATTGAATGATAGCTGTCATAATATTGATTTCACGGTAATTTCAAACTTTATGCTTCGTTCATTCAAGGTAAAAGCAAAAACGCCGCCTTTTGTCAGAAAATAGGCATTTAACTAATTTACCTTAACCTTAAATAAATTAGTTATCTATGTTCTCATAAAAGGTTGCATTTCTGCTTATTTCTTGTTTGAACGTCAAAGTATACTTTGCTTATATGCAAAGAAATGAGATTCACCATGTCGAAATTAAATGTCGATTTCTTCGCAAACCGTTGGTTTTTTCAACTGCAAACAAGAGTATTACATTTTTAGATATTTTTTAGGAAATGACATCAAAATATTAATAAAACTAAAGACAAAAAAGCTATGATCAGTTCATCACCTATCACGTGCCTTTTATACCCTTTAGAGCGCCACATTTATAGAATTATTTTACCTGAAACTGCATCTCTAGAAAAGTAACAAATATGCCATTTTCCAAAAATCGTTAAGTATTAAAAAAATTATAAGAAAAAATATTAAAAAAAAATAATTTGGAAGTTACGTAGCTGCAATAATATTGACCTTTCGACAAAATGTAACTTGAAACATTATTTTTTCGAGTAGCATCATTCCCTAAACTTTCTGCGCTGATTTTATGGACACCCTGTATGTACTACTACTACTACTCCCAACTAGCAAAATAAATTTTATAAGGGTTGTATAAATTGCTATAATATAAATCTTATAGGAGCTTCAAATTCATATAACGTAGTTAAATGACGTTATACGATACTTACAGAATCGAAAAGGGCCCACTTTTTTAAAAGTAATGTAACAGCTCTATAAAAAAATGTATATCACACTTTTAAAACAATATTATACTGCAACTATAAAAACGTTTTGTAGAAACTATTTTGGTAGTATTTAAAGAAACATTATATTTTTAGTGAAGAATATTAGAACCAAATCATTTTAAGATTGGTGTATAACGCAGATTCATAATTATTTGTACTTATATTTAAAAACAGGGTCACTCAATGGCGATCATTTGTGTAAATGGTAGATAGGTATAATACTTACAATATTATCATGTCAACAATCAGTGTTTCAACAACGAAAATTTTATTGCGCCGCAAATTTTATTGATAAACTATATATATGTTTGTGACAAAAAAATTATGCGCTTTAGTTTAGACCACATTTGCTTTAAAATTATAAAAAATAAATTTAAAAATATTAAAATTATGCTTCCTTTAATTTATAATATCGTTGGGTAATTATATTTAACGATCTTGTTATAAAATAGTCTTCCAAAATAGCAAAATTACTTTTAGATATAATTTTAATGAGGCTTTCAACTAATTTTCCATAATGGCGTCAGTCGCTGCTCCAACAAATATTCATTTAAAAATGGCGACTTATAATACAATGATTTTATTCCACATAAAACCATAACAAAATATTTCAGTGTAAATTAGAACTTTATAATATAAAATAGTATAGTTATATTTAAAAATTTGTGTGCGCAATTAGATAATGTTTGCATAGCAAGAAGTTGCCAAGTTTTATAAAAAAATTTGAAATTTAAAATATTATAATACTACCCTTACCTATATTAATATTGTTAGGTATTAGATAAGTACCTATTATTCAATAATTTGTTTTTATTCTTTGTTTATTATTTCTTGGTAATACACTATACATTATGAGTTCAAAAATTAAGGTTAGGTTTGGAATTTTATTACGCGGTATATACAATAACTATGTTTTCTCTAGTCACAATTTTGTTCTATAACAGATTTATAAAAACACAACTATAAAACTATTTTATAAATAAACGCATTTCGGGGCTAAAAAATAATTTTATTAATTTCCTTATATATCCTTAATAAAACACGTTTATACAACTATTTTATAAGATTATAATTAAAAGTCATTTGCCTAAGTATACAACTCTTTCACAATATGTTTATAATCCTTATATATAATTTTTTAAATGTTGTATAACGTATTATAATACTTTTATAACAATTTTAAAGAACTGAAAATTATTAGTTCTATAAAACACGTTGTAAAAACTATTATAAAACAATTTTATACAATTACTTTCTTCAGGAACAAAATTATGGCAATTATTTGCTCTATAAAACCAAACTGTTCATTAAACAACGCAATTCGATAGTTATAAAATAATTCGCTTCTTTTAAAGTTCCATTTTGCTAGTTGGGCTACTACTACTATTTTTGTTTTTATTATAGCAGACCTAATTAAATATAAAAATGTAGGTGCTGTACAGATTAGGTTATAAGAACAGGGAGATTTACGCTTCGAAAGCCAATCAGCCCGTTATCGCTACGCCGCGGGCTTAAAAAGGCATCGCAGTCGGTCCCCCGGATCCCATCCAGGAGCCGGAGCAATACTCGATACACACAAGGCAGATCCTCTCTCAGAGACAACGTAGCCGATTAAAAGCGGCCCAATCAACGTCCTGATAACGGGCCGACGTCGGAAGGGTTGTCGTTATCTCAGATGCGATTCCTATGCAAATCATTCCGAGGCACTTTTGATTATTCCCGCTGCCGCTCTCCTGATGGGGCCATATTAATTCCTGCAGGATCGGAACTCCGGTCTTTATCCTGGCCGGGCGGCCGACCCGCTTAATGGCTGTCGATGTGTGCGCGACGCAAATATAAAAGCGATGAGTTGCCCCAATAATTCTAAATAACTTCCGCCCGACACCGTATCCTACGGAATCGTAACGTCTACAATAGGTATGTTCGTTAGTGTCGCTTTGAGCAATAAAAACATAACAATGTCGTTCATTTATTATAAGTGTTGGTCCATCTAAAAATGATTGATAGTTTAACGACTAGTAAATCTATTGACATATATTATACCTAATATACGGGGTGTTAGTAAAGAATGGAATGTCTAATAAGTAGCTGTCTGAGGGATATCTAAAAAAAAATCAAGATTTTGTTTGTGCTATTGCGTTTAGGTTTAAGTGGATATTTTTTTATTTTATTATTTTTGAAATGTCAATTTTTTATGTGTCATATGTCTCTGTGTTTTGTTTCATACTGTTTTATAAGAAGTACATTACTAACTATAATAACTTTTTAAATTATTTAATGCTGTTTAAAGGCCTTTTAGACCCAAAGCTGCGCTATTTTCCTCCACTCTGTTCTGTTTCTCGCCTTTCTTTTCCAATCGGTTACATTTTTCTCCGTTAGATATATTGCCACTACCTCTCTCCATCGCTTCTTCGGTCTCCCTCTTTTTTCTTGTAGTTAGGTTTACTCCCTACAATTTTTTTTACTGTTCTTTCATCTTCCATACGTTCCAGATGCCCTAGCCACTGTACTATTCTGTCTTTTACAACTTCGTCTATATTTGATGCCTGGTACATTGCATATATTTCCTCATTATTTCTCCTTACAGCCTTCCTCCGTCTTCTTTCCCCCTAGATTTCTTCTTATTGTGGATCCAAGTTTCACTGCTATTCAGCGCTGTCTGTCTCAAAATTGTTATGTACAATCTAAATTTTACTCCTCTGGACAAATTTTTTGATTTTATCAAGTGGTTGACTGCTGCCGAACTTCTGTTTGCTTTTATTATTCTCCTATTAATTTCTTGCTCTGCGTCACACTTAGCTGTTATCAGCGCCCCCAAATACACATTTTCTTGAACTTCTTCAAACTTCATCTCTTCGTGATGCATTCTCAATTTGAAATTGGGTTTGGCTTTACTTTTTCTCGTTACTTTTTCTAATTCCCTACTATCTCTTGCAGTTATGGCCACATCATTTGCATAATTGCATATAACTTACTATTTGGTGACTAGTGGTTTTTAGGCTTCCACGGCCAGTGTTGTTCGCCGCGACTGAGCAGTCAGTCGCGGCGAAGCTTTTGCAGAGTCACCACTGAAGATGCCGACAGTGAAGAGCGGCGAAACGTTTGGAAGCATGGGATGCGACCAGTTACAGCGGCGGCTACGGAACGCCTCGGAGGACCACCAGTATCCGAGAAGCGGTTCCGACCGTAGGAGTCGTAATACCAACAGTAGGAACCGAAATCAATATATGGACAGGCCCAGAGACACCGATAGCGGGTCTGTCCCCACAGAGCCTAGCCCGAGAACAACCAGGGCAGGTAAAAGTATCCCAGCTAGGGATGTGCATTTTAACTCTGTTTCTGACAGCTACCAGTTACCGAGGTCACGGCATAACAACCCGGAAAATCACCATGTATCAAATTATTTGGTGACTTTTAAACAACATGTGTCCTTCTCTGTTCAACTGACGATCTCTTATGGTTTTTTCTAGTACTGAATTAAAAATAAGCGTTGAGAGTGGATCTCCTTGTCTCAGAGGACTGAGCTGACTGAGTCATTTCAATAGCGCAATCAGTTTAGTTTGTTTATTGGTGCCCTAGTATACAAAGTATTTGCACAAGTCAAAAAAAAAGAACAGTACACACAGTAATATAACACCAAGACAATCTATATGGTAAACAAAGGCATAATAATTAATAATAATATTTAACAATATTGTAAATTCATCACATCACCACTAATAATGAAGGCATTACCTGCACAGTATTAAAAGGTCATGTAGGATAGCAGGTCACTATTGGCTAAAGGTTAGTAGCAAGTTTGCAGTAATTTTGATCGTATGCAAAATGTATAAATCACTTATGAATGAACCAATAACGTGGTGACAACTGTCATAATTGTATAATCAAGTGTCGCTACATTATAGGTTCGTTAAAAGTTCCCAATACCTGGCCAAAGCTATTACAAATACTTTAAAGCTATAAGTAATATGTAAGTGGTATAGCTTGGTCGCCATTAAAGCCGTTACTTTAAAGGTTGAGCAACTTTAAGGTGCTTCTGATTAGTTTTCCTAACATTCCAGGCACCAAACCGCCCCACCAATAGTAACAAAACCATGAAGTGGTTTTCGGTATTGAGGATTACGTACTTGCAACTATAGTAACATAAATTGAAATTATTATTTTCCAATATGGTGGTAGATTTAGTAATTACTACGTAATAGCCACTTAATTAGCGTTGCGGTACCAGTTTTCGTTACTATATAACGCTACTTAGGATTCAAAGTTAAGCTGAACCCCTGTATCATGAACACGAAATGTCATAGAGAGGACTGTTATAGAAAAGAATCAGTATTATTGCCTACTACTTTTGCCAAAGTTGAAAAGGAATAGAGGAAATACCTTGTAGAGTGTACCCTTTCACTTTTGAAAATTAAAGGCATCTTCTTCCTGCTCATGTCTCCCGTAATTTTGATCGTAATAAAAGTGATGACTCGCCATATCGCTTTCCGAGAAAAACAATGGCCAATATACTCGGCGTGACACAACGAAAAAACAGCGGTATCAGTGCCTCTCTACCGCCGAAACTAATAGACATTATGGATTATTAGCAGACGGGGGTAGATGATTAATTTTCATAAAGTCATTACAGGGTTGATGTCATTTATTCATGGCGCGCCTTGATCGCGTGTTCGGAATCAATGGCAGGCTAATATTGTCTCGCCAATTATCTTACCGAAGCGTACACGTAGAGAAGCATTCACTAAAATTTAATAAAATCGTTCAGTATCCGTGCTGTAGAGTAACATTAAGTATTTACAAGAAAATTAGCGATATCTTAAAATAAAATAACTGATTTCTATTTCAAGCTAATTTTAAAATCTTTTTAGAATTAATATGAATTATCTTTGTCTTAGAAGTTAGGGCGGACGGTAGTCGAGCGGCCAAGGCGGCGATGAATAGTTGCTGCCAGGGAAGCACGAGCGGCCGGAAGTTGGTTCGAATCCAACACGGGGCAGGAATTTTTCTGTCCTACCCATGGATGTTTGTGATTGTAAGGGTGGAGGGTAGTGTAAGTTAGTAGGTAAAAAGGGCCAAATATGGCCTAATTACCAGTAAGCTTCAGTACCTTTACCTTACCTTTGTCTTTTGTCTTAGTAGTCTTTAAAATAAAGAAAAAGTACAAGAACTGGTAATAACAGTGCAGTTTTTTTCATAGAGGTCCTATAAGATCCAATCATATAATTGTGTAATGTTGACATTTCAAACTTACAGTAAGTTTGAAAGAAACTTATTTCTGACATTGACCTAAATCCAGATGGAAAGTGACATTTACCAGAGTGGAAAGTGAATCCTTTCCACCCAGACAAATGTTTCTTTTACCCCAGGTAAATGTCAACATTGATTGAATAATCAATATATTTTTTTCAAAAAATATCTTATTGTACATTGAAACATTATCAACAAATTTTATTCTCATTAAATAATATTACAGATTATTTTACTAAATTAATTGTAACATTTAAATGTTTATAAACGGCAACAGAAATTGTTAATCCATGCTGAACATCCTGCGTAGAAATGGTAACGTTTTTAATACTGAAGTTTGGCATTTCGCCAGTTGTTTTTATGGCATTTTAACCTGAGATTCTGTAAACTTGTCGATGTAAACATATTGAGACAATTAGACATTCAATACTAATGAAAATTTACATGTTTATTTAAAATCATGAAATATTATTGAAAGTATTATTGTTGTTAAAATTAAAATACAATAGAATAGAACAAAATAATATAAAGATACATAGTAGATAGGTAGATTATTATACTGCAAATTAAATAAATTGAATATTTTGCAAAATAAGATATAGTTAAAATTTATCTAATATTGGGACATGATCTCACATTTATGAAGAGTACATAAACAAAAACAGATTTAAACCCAGAGCAAAGCATATTGAATGAACAAGTAAATATCATAGAGTAATTACTCATACATATATCGGCAGGAGTCAAGCAAATATAATAAAAAATATTAACATTTAATAAAATTTATTAAGATTTTCAGAAATGTCGACTAAATTTCATAGCCATGGAGAAATGTCAAGATTATAGTTGGCTTCACAAGAGATATCACAATTTACAAAAAAAGAGTAATATTTAAGAATATTTTAACATTTAGTTATAAGTAAAATTGTAAATACATATAAAAATTTGTAATAGGTTAAGCAGTGCAGTGAAAAACATTAAAACAGTGCATCGAAAAACTCATTTAAATCATATGTATGAATCATAATATGTATGCAAATTTTAAAACAAGGAATCAAGATATCAAATTGAAAAAAAAAGGAAAAAAGTTTTGTTGATTAGATACGAAGAAAAGAAAGAACGTGCAGCGTTGGTTTTAGAGAGGTTCCCAAAAATTAGGAAAATTAGCAAGAAAAAGTCAGAGTAAAAGTTAAAATTAATACTAACGTTAAAAGAAAATTGGTGATCAGCATTAAAAACCGAGACCCAAGTCCAATCTAGGAATTTAGCAGTAACATACATTAGGTGAAGCATTCTCCAACATCTGTAGCCCCATTTCACAGTTATGAGGATTTCTAGAAGATTTCCAGTAGAAGACCTCTAAAGATAAACGTTAATACAGGTATTTTATGTGCAGAAAATTTAATTAAAGAAAATAAACGCTAGCTAGCCATTGAATTCAACAAAAGACAGTCACTCACTCAGAATTTTCGTAAAACAATAAAGTTACTTACCATATAGGTAGTTAATAATATTCACGATTCCATTTAATATAAAAATTTTGTTATTTTGTGGATCATCTGTCACAATAAGGATCATTTTACAATATAGTATATAAGCATCAGTGAACATCGGTAAATAGAATGCCACAGAATAAGAAAGTTTAAGAAACTTTGTTCTATTATTTTAAGAATTGTAAGTCCTAAAGATAGGCAATCCTTAATATGCGACTGCGTTTAAAATTCTGTTACCTATAAATTAAATGTACATAAAATTTAAAATATTCTTTAATAAGTATTAGACAACAATCTCTTATGAAATAAACATTGTCAATTGTGGAATGATATTTATTTGATAAAATAAGGTACAGTGTGTTGTAATAAGATTTGACTTGACGAGCGAACCGACTATCAGAGTCTATGTTCTACAAGCAGCCAGGGAAGTTGAATAAGCTAAAAAAGATATTATACAGGTTTGTAGTTGTAGTTTTTTCTGGAAAGAGAGATACATAAACACAAAACAGTATAAAATAAATAAGTAAGGAAACACTAGCAAAACATAAAATATAAACAACACAAATTAAATATCAATATAAATAGGCGCCCAACAAATTAAATATATCACAATAATATGCTTTAATTAACGTTACCCATTCTTCATTACTCGCTGTAAATACTCTTGACTGGTGGATTTTTGATGTTGGAATTTCCATGTGAACCTTATTTTCCAGGATACATCAGTCATTTTCAATTTATACAATTCGTCCCTTCGACATGCAGCACCAGATACGCCAATAGGCAATTTGCATATTTTTTTATTTTATTACCAAAATATTATTCAGTTCATTTTATGTGTACTGTGTTAGTTTTATGTCATTCTCTGCAAAAATAAAGCGGTAATAAATTAATAAATTCATTACGTCTTTCCCAACCACAAAAACGCGAGAAATACAAATGGCGGTTATGTGACGTCAAAGTATATGAACATGTCATGTTGTTCTATATGCGTGACATAAATGTCAAAATCGAACTGTCAAAGTCAAATTATTATTTGTTTTGTTGCTGTGCATTGTGTATAATATCCATATAATTATAGTAAATAATGGCAACAGAGAGTGGATTTGTCAAAGGACAATCAGATAACCTGCCCAAAATTGACTCATTGTCAATGTTTTCGTTTCTGGAAGAAATTCCAAATTATATGGTGAATAATTTCAAGACGTCTGCATTTGGCATTACTTTGTTGCTCAGGTACCATTTTCCCGTGACAGTTAAAATTATGGGGTATTACATTTTTTAGTTGTAGTCTTTCTACATTCCCATTAAAGTTGTGCTGCCAATAATTCTCCATATCTTCTTCCAACTATTAATTTAAAACGCACATCATATTTATAATCTCTGAATAAAGTGAAAAATAACTTTACGGTGAAATAATCCTCGCAACAATATAACGCCGTTGTGTTCGATAATGTTGCATTCTCTTTTTCGTCTCTATTCATTGAAATGAACAATTTCTTACGCATTTTCTCATGTTTAGGAACTGAGAAGAATATTTTTTCCGGGGTGGTTACCGTAGTGTTTTTGCACTTTGGTACCACACAATACTTATAAAATTTGTGTTTTATCGGTTCCATCCTTCGGCAATCCAAAACTTATGTTATAATCAATGCTGGACACCACACAAACACAGATTACGGAAGTTACGGAACGAGTTCGCTAACCCGACTTAACTAAACTACGTCGATTTGACAATTTGACATGTGTCACCATGGACGTTTCCATATACTGTGACGTGGACGAATCAGAATGTTGTTTCCGAACCCGTGACTATATTTGAATAAATTGCTATATAAAATAATTAATTATGAAAAATATAAGAACAATTTTACAGAATTAGCAAGATATTCTTGTTAAGTACTTAATATATAATAAAATAACAATATTTTTAAGCATTTAAAAATTTCATGCAAATTGCCTATTATTAATGCAACCTTTGTAAATAGCATATGGTCAGGTGCATTCTTCAAAAACGCCGCAATGTTCTCACTGGAGAAAGTGCTTGACTTTTAGGATACATGTCTTAGATTTTATTTGAAGAATTCCAATAACTTCGAAAATTTGGCGATATCCACTTTATCTTTAATATTAAGTTTTACGCAATATTGAGTAAATGAACCAAAAGGTTGACGACTCTTTGATTTTGCAATTTTACTAAAATATGCCAGCACAATAGTTTCAGTAACAGTTTTCTGAACAACTTTTTGTGAGCATCGACTCTTGAAAACATCATAAACTTTATCGTACCTTGACCACATTTCTTAGGTAACAAATCTTTTTCCAAACTTTCAGCGGCTTCTCTCAATTGAGGAGAAGTACAAATAATTTCTTCTGAATCGCTCATTGTCTTTCAAAACACTTTTTTCATGGCAATCTATCAACAATGTAAAAAGGGTACATGTTTGGTTTATATCATTTTTGAACCCACTTTGTGTACGAAAAATTGTATAGTTATTCTGCACAGAGTTTAAAAAAAGCATGTTCCGTTGAAAAATATAGTTTAATTACCTTCTTTAACGTCGCTATACATGTTTTCGAAATCAAACCGTAAGAAAATTTTGACATAAACACATGAACCTTTCTCTCAATGTACTTTAGCTGCTGAGCTGATATCTAACGGCAGCTCTGCTACGATGGATCATTCGAAATTAGAATTTAAGATTTCTGTCAATATTTGAGGCCAATTTCGTTAATGGAATGCTAAGAGATTGCCTTATGAACTGTTAATGCTAATCCTTTTTTCCACTTAGACAGAAACGCCAATATTTGATGGAAGAGTAACTAATCCGCCGCACGTCTTCAAAAATAATCACTGAAAGTTTTAAATACTTGATTATTGTCTTAAAATAGGATTATTTATAATATTGCTGTGCTGGTTTTAAAATTTGTTGTAACAGCTTGTTAGGTATAATAAATTTATAATTTTAATACAGACTGTTTTTTAAGTAGAGGTCAAAAATTCGGGGGTGTATTCTATGGCCAAAAATAAGGCTTTTTTGTGTGGCTTCTTGGACAGCCATTGTCCAGGTACAACGTGCCAAAAACAAAAAAATAGCTATTTATATTTATGTTTCATAACGTATTACATAGAAGATTTTTTCTAATTTTGACGAAACATGGGAAATATAAGTTTTTAACTTAAATACTTTATTATTTTTCTGTTGTATTTTGTTTAATTCTTTTTCTGACATAACGAACTTTTTTTAATCAGTTGCATAATGGTTTTCATTATGTAACTAGTTATATAAAGTAGAACGTTTTGCCACTTGTTTCGAAAACAAAATATGTTACTTTATTTGTCAAAATTAAAAAAAAAAAATTAATTTTTAATTTCTGAGCCACTTGAGACAATTTAACTAAATTCGGTGTGCATATTTACTATTATGACACTAGGTATGTAACAAAAAATTACCACATGTAAAAAGTTACAGAGTGACTCGAGGCAGTACTTTTTGCTCGTAATGCATACAAAGTTTTATCTATATATTCACTCAACATTAATTATAATAAATAGAACAAAGGTATGAAATTCATTTGTTAGCCTTCGTAATTTAGATGCTGAAAGAACAATCTTTAATAATAATTCCTGATCGAGAAGGCATACTAGGGCTTTATTCTGATATGGTAAAATTTTCACTGCGATTGCTACATTCAATTACTTGTACATTATTTGATGGCCTAGCTAAATTTTTCTTACTTCTTACAATTGTTTCATTGATGTTATTAGCTATTTATCCTTCTGCAACTGTAGAACTCTTCCATCCCCCATATCGCTTCTATTGTATAATATCACCTCCACCATGAACCAATAAAGTAGCCGATGTTCGGTGAAAGCAATGTCCTGTGTATAAAGGCCACTGGTAGGTTAAGATAATTAGCAATATCGTTTGGTATTTTAGCAATAACATTCGTTGCTGCCACTTGGTTAAAACACATGCCTTTATTAAACTTTAAGAATAATCGTGCTGGTGTGTTTTCGTTCCTTGGTCTCAAGGCTACATACTTCTTATAGTATGACAAAAAGGTGATAGAATTATCTTGAACGTTATTTGTGACAGTAAAAATTCGACTTCTTCTTGTCTTTGAATCAGAAATAGTAGCTATCAAAATGGATTGTTTGTCCTCAACATCTTTAATATTAATTTTTACTAATTCGTCATGTCTGCAGGCACCCGAAATTCTAGAACTGCCTTTAGTAAGATAGTTCTATTATGTTACAGATTTTACAATAATCAGCGTGTACAGAATTTACCTTTTTTAATAAGTATGTTTCATCATCGCCTTCGCGCAAAAATTTTTATATTTCCACTTGGAAAAAGTTGTTGATTTCTTACTTATATCCAACTCCTTGCTTCTTTAAAAATGCCGTGAACTTTTTAAATATGCTTAAGTCGATATCATTTTTGGTAGATAATGTGGATTTTAGCATCACGTAAATCGATCATAGTGATGACGGTTTTAGTGTCTGCTTTCTCACGAAAATAGGCCAGGGGTACGTGTTCTGAATATTTATAAATTTCATTCGACTTACATCATGTCACAAATAGGTTATATGGCTTCTCGTATAACTTCTTTGATTTTTCTGGCAACAAACCTAAAGTTACAGTTTCTGCAGCATTTCTAATATCCGGAGGTATATTCGGGATATCACTGTTACTATTTCAATGGTTGCATCAACTCAGTATCTTCTTCATTGAACGCATTTCTCCATTCCCAAACAAAACAGCTTCGGTGTTGAACTGCAAAATCTAGGAAAGCCCGTCGTGCATTACTTGTTGTTAATTTGCGACACACTCCTTTCCATAGAGTCCAATTAACAGCAGGCATTGAGGGGCCTTTTCCTCCAATTCACGGAGTGACAATCCACGCACTTGCCACCGCAATAATTAAATGTAATAAATCCAAGAGTGCCGCGATTTCTTGTTTTGAGCCGCGCGCCAACTAGACGCGCGTTCAGCGAGTGGCATTTGAAAATATCAAAAGATCGCGAACTCCTTTTCAGCCCTATCAAGTAGACGGTCATTATGTACTCGGCTGTCGAGGAAAACGTATAATTACAAGTCGGTAATGATATAATTGACAACTTGCTTAATGATACGGGCGCTCGAAGCGTCATAAATATGGGGGCGACAGAGACGGACTTGATTTGGTGAAACAAAAAAAAATTATGATAAATTTTTTTATCTTACAAATTAGTAGGTCAAGCCGTAAACCACAAATTCTTTGGACTAAAATAATGGGACTTTTCTTATTCTACTTTTTATTTTAGAGCTCCATAATCAAATTATAGGGGGTCAAAATAAAAACTTTTAAAATTATTTTTATTGATAGCTCCAATGATTTTAGAGATTTTTGTTTAAATATTGGCGCATATTTTTATCTTAAATTGGCACATTTTCTGTGTAATTTTGGTCTAAAATATAAAAGCATGAACGGGGCAAAGGGGGTAGTAGTATCCGTGAACTCCACCAATTTTTTTTAGTATGCCTATGGTTTCAGAATATTTAATTTTAGATAGAACCTGCAGAACCTTTTTATTCTATTTTTATAAGATTTTGATTTGAGGCTCGGTTTACAAGATATTGCAACTTTATGTGCTATATGTGACACAAATTTAATGCGATATTTAATTTGTACCAAACCTAACACGTCCAAAAAAGTTGCGATATCTCGTACACCGAGCCTTAAATCAAAGTCTTATAAGAGTGAAAAAGATAGAATGGAAACACGTTTCATATAAAAAAGCCCTACTCAAAAAAATTGGGGGAGTCCATGGAAACTACAATCCCCGTTTATTCGGTTCATGCTTTGATATTTTATACCAAAATTACACAGAAAGTGTGTCAACTGAAGATAAAAATATGCGTCAAATTTCAAATAAATGCCATCAAAATCAATAAAAATAATTTCAAAATTTTTTATTTTGACACCCTGTATTTTGAAAATGGAGCTCCCAAATGAAGAGTGGCATGTAAACAAATTTTCTATCGCACCTCATAGTCCAGACCTGTCTCAAACTGACTTCTACGTATAAAAAACTTTCGGTGGAATGATTAAACACGTCCTTAATGGTAAACAAAAAGAACGAAACTACGTCGAAGACATTCTTGTGGTATGCTAGTATCCATATAAAAGAGCAGGCACCAGTGCCGTATGCTGTAAAAGAAACGCGTAGTAAACTTTGTTGAGTATCAATTGTTTCCAGTCAATTGTTTCCTAATCTCAAATATGTTAACCCTTAAATACGTAATAAGCACTCTTGAACTCATGCTGGTAGTTTCTTAGTGAGCTGTGGCCAATTCATTTTCTTGGCATAATTTTCTTTAAAAGTATAGACGAAATAATAGAACTACCTCACCTATGCAATTAAAGTAGGCCAAATAATGATATACCTAACGAAGCAATTGAAAAATAGGGGTGAATAAGAAAGTAGATGAGGTATAGAATAAAGACAGGTACCACTGTCAATATGTCTCGGATTTGTTACATTGAAACAAAAGTTTTTAAATTTTTTCCAAAATAGGGATTATGACGTATGTGTTCTGCGAATATGTAGTGTTGGCTGAGACAAAAATCTTGCAAAATATGAATAGGTCTTGTCAAGGCAAGACAATATCTTTAAAGTTTTGTTTTTGCTCGATCATATCTTGTATTGTCTTGCGAGAGATCCGAAAATTTCTTATTTCGCAATTTTGCAAGACTCTTACATAATTCTTGCATGTAGTCAGTGAAAATCCGCGAATAGGTACAAGGCAGATCACTAGACAGGTGCCTGGAGTATCCCAATCAACGCTATGGCACTGCACGAACCTCATATTTAGCATGTTCAAGCACTGTTACCAGTGAATTATCCATTACGAATTAAGTTTTTTGAGTGTTTGTCGCAGCCAAATGCTCCAATTTATTGCTCATGTACTAGTTACAGATGAAGCTTTATTTACTCGCAATGGAATACAACACATTCACAATACACATGATCTGGATCTCGAATATCCCCACGCAATTAAATAGGACCACTTCCAACACCGTTTCTCACTGAATGTTTGGGCATAAATTGTTGAAGAGCGCCTAATTGGACCGTTCGTATTGACCAATCGTATGGATGGCTTGCAATATTTTGAATTCCTTCGCAATGATCTGTCCATCTTTCTTGAAAATGTACCTCTAACTGTCTGATAACGGATGTGGTTTTTACATGATGGGATACTTCTTAGTTTCGGCTAGATGTTCGCGATTATCTCCATGAAGTTAATTTAATAAATTAATTAATTTCTTTTGCATTACCATATTTGTACATGTATGTTGAACATTCCCAAATTTTTTTCGGATAAGTTCTGAATCACCTTGTAAAGTGTGTATAGTGCAGTGTATTATTATTGATATTATAACCTATAAGTGTTAAAGTGTGATATCAGCAGAGTACGCATCAGATATATGTACCTGGGTGGTGGGAGGCCATCGCCGCCCAAAAGCACGGCATTCTACGATTGTGGAAAGGATGACACGGATGTGGATACTTTTTAAAATATACTATTCAAATGCTCGGTTATATCAATGTCAATTTATTTGAACCTGCACATCACCTCTCGTACTCAACAATCACTAAGTACTGTGATCTTAACTATTTTGAAACTTAGGCATAGACAGAACTGATGAGCAATTTTTGATTTGATTTAACGTCGATGCTGTTCTTTGCAACTGATTTTCTTCACTGAGGATGGCAGATATCTCTCACTCAAGGTCAACTTATTTTTGGTAATTTGAACCATTCTCAAGTGACGCGCCTATGGAATCTTGTCCTCTGCAACTCTCACCTCCCGTACTTATCTAAGTGCTATGAAAGAATCTCTGTCAATGAGTGACTCTCTATTATTTTGGACCTCGGGTATAGTGTACATTTTGTTATAATAAACGTTGTTCGAGAGGTTAAATTACATTACAGTAAGATCATTTACAAAACGGATTATGTTGGTTCAATTCTGATGATTTCTCGAGTGGGGAATCCGTCATAAAATCAGATAGCTCGCCGGTCGCAACGGCGAACGACCTCGATACGTCAGGAACAAGAAAAGAAACGGCCCGAAACGGGCTGCACTGCCGTTTGACGAGCGATATCTCTCACGGCGATGGGGTGTAAGGAGCCAGATGGACGCGGATGACACGCTCCCCCAGCCATCTCCATCACCGACTCCCCCAGGACACCGTCATTACGCCTGTAGCCGAGAAATGACCGCGGAGACTTCGGGAGCGTTTTCCAGAAGTCCGTTCTACGTGAGGCCAATGTGTTATCTGGTGCCGCGGGGGAATGGATCCAATAACGCTTATTTATTAGGGCTGGTAATGCAATAATAAATTCAATAAAACGCCCCGAGGAGTGGAAAAAATTGGAGGCGACTGCGTGATAAGTGGTGCGATTCCTGAGGAGGTTCGGAAAAGAGATTCTGCTCATTTGTTTTAAAGTGTGGAGGGGGGTGGGTGTAGGTAATGAATGTGTATAAGGTTTTATCAAAGGTTTTCAACACTGTTCGCATTTCGCTGAAATCCGTTACAATCGTACATTTGGGGGCACTGTTTTGAATGTTACCTTACAAGTAACCAGTTGTAGATGGTTATAAAAAATTTACATTTGCCTTTTATTTGATTCATTCCTTTGGTCACTTGCATTAAAGATCGCGCACATTATGAGTGCACGGACCTGCAAAACCTGATCATGAAGGTTTCCATGTAATCTAATGAAGCATGGCACACTAGACCAGCATCTGCATGGACTGTCACCTGTAACGACCGTCACTGTAGGTCGTGTCGGCGGCCTGCAGTTTCCATGCTTGACTGCGCTAGTCCCACAAGAGTCAGTGATTGGTTTCAAACGGTTAAGTTATGAATGTGTTGCTGTACTAAAATCAAAAAAATACTTACATTTAATGCTACGGTGGAAAATGACTTCATTATTAATTAAAAGAACAAAGAAATAAAATATAGAAGTGAATGTTATACCAGAAAAATATTTATTATGTAATTTTTGTGTTATTTTATTGATTTATTATATTTGGTATATATTAACTATATGTTAACCACGTAGTATTGTAACAATTTAAATATAAACAGAGCACCTCATTTATGTGATCAGAGCCGGCTCGATTTTTTGCCTGAAGTCGTAAATCAACTTGATAGGGGTGTTACAAGGGATATCAACAAGTTCTACATCCCATTAGCTATGGCCAAGCATATACGAGGGTTATTTGTAATGTTGTGCCAGATATTCTATTCGTCTTGAAGTAGTAAAGTTTTTCATGTTGCAATTTCTAAAAAAAGGGATAAACTTTATATTTGGGGTTTAAATCCAATGCACTAATCTGCCATATTAGAAATTACCCGTTAAAGCAGGAAGTTCTGAATATCTATGTTCGGCAGGAGGTAAATGTTGCATTCATTCAATTGATGTTACTATTAAAATTTCTATTAATACAAATTTTAACACTATGATAATTAGAATAGCTTGTACATAATATTAAGTTATAAAGTTTTGCATATTTTAATATTATTATTGTTAGGTATACAATATTATATAAATTCACAAATTTATTATAGTTGAAATATATTTACATTAAGCGAATTGGGATTTTGTACAGGTAACATCGGGCACATTAAGGAAAACATAAGCATTTTAATTCTGTAAAAAAATGAAGATTTGTCCTAGACATAGCCAGGTGCTTTTTGGCTGGATCCTTGCAGGGGTACTCTAGGAACTCCTTAGCAAATCGACAGCCATTTGTTTCATCCCAACGTTTTATAAACTCGTTGTGGGTGTCTTCTTTGATAATTTCAACAAATGCTGACAACGACAGCATACTGGAGGGACCTGGTCCAAAAATATTCAGACCCGATGCACTCCTACCCAACTTGTCAGCTATTTTATTGCCATTGCACCGGTGTCCCATTCTAGCTCTTATATGTAAGGAAAGTAAATTTTTATATGGTAAGTTTGGGCATGGGTTTTCAAACCATGGCAAATACAAACATTAAAAATGGATACAAAATATTTTATAGAGATTAAATAGTTTGTAAGCTTTTAGTTTAGAAAGTAATGTACAGTGAATCGAATTAGGTGCATCATAGTACTCCAAACAAGCATCACATTCATATTTTATAAGGCATTTACGCAAAAAGTCCACTTATATATACTAGCGCATTCCCTCTTTCTGTTAACAAATTTTGGTATGGTATAGTATGATAATTTCTTAAACTTTACCCTTAAATTAATATATTACATATTAGTGTAATAATATATTACCATTCAGTGCTGATAACAATTTCATAGAGATCGCAGTTTTTAATAACCGTTTCTCTGAAGTGAATAACGCATAATTGAAATGCCTAGCACAAATTCGTATACGCCTATGGGTCTCTTCAGGTGTTAGTTTGGCAAATTTATGCTCTCCGAACAAAGTCTAAACTATATTTCCATTGCTGACACTTACATATCCACCATGCATATTTACATATTATGGAACTTATAAAGCATTATAAATCTTTTAACACCGCACAATACTTGATTATGATTAAATACAAAATTACAGGTATTGATATTTAATTTATAAATTTGCATTTCTGTTAATAGATCTATTATAAATTAAAATTATTATATTTCAAGATCCTTGCGGAAGTGAAACAACGAAATATTACCACGCACATTAGATTTACAATCATCGACTAAACGGTAAAATCCACAAGTCATTGTTACTGCTTAATAAAATTAACTCACTCCAAATTTATCAGGCACACCCAGTACAAACGGTTCGCAGGGACACTAAGTATCAAGCAGACCCAATAAATAGCCGATGATCGGGTGTCAATGTTCAGTTGATGGACTAGGAGAAGTGGGTTGGCAGAGGGGAGAACGAGTGGTCTGGGGATAGAGAGTGGACCAACTGTTAGTGTACTTAAACTATGATGTTGTATTTTTTCGATACTTACTTCTTATAATTGGATTTTTCTGTTGGAATAATAAATGGTAATATTATCGGTCAGTGGTCGCGCGGTTTAAGGCGTCAGTACTTGAATCGAGGTGACTAGATCGGAGTTGGTTCGCGCCCAGCTGCCGGTAGACCGTATATAAGCTATATTTGTGGAGTGGATTGGCACCCTCTGCGGGTATGGTAGGGTGGAATAATGTTAGCTTGGGTCAATGTGAGAGATTTATACCGGTTGATATTTGACTACCCCCCTAATTAATGAGGTTTTCCAGGTTTCCCTCATTCCTGCACTGAATAGTGGTTAGGGCCTACCAACGTAAGTCGTTCCTGGGCGCAAATGCGGCCTGCTTAATAATAATATGCCGCCCCCTCTCCCGCACAAGTCTCCGACTTCTGGGCTAATCCCTGTGATTAGAATGAGGGGTAGAGATATTATTATTATTATATATTATAATGTAATTGTAATTTTTTTTGGTCAATTTCTTTTCAATCTCAAGTACGAATCTAATGTGGAGGTAATTGGTAACATATCAAAAAATTATGTAGTTAATATATGGAAACTTTTGAAAACACACAAAACATATTCCCTTGACCAAAAATAAAATAATAATTGACTATGTACTGTTGAATGTTTAGTCTGTTTTAATAAACATCAGATTGGCCTTTTCTATTGTCTCTGTTTCAATTTTTATTGATTTTATTTTCTTATTCTTGTACTTAATTGTTTTTAAGTGAAGAGTTGTGTAATATTCTCATGTAATCATCATCATCAATCATTTCTAAATAAACTTAGTTTGTATCATTCCATCAATTTCCTAGTAGTTTGTTTTCATGAAATACGAGACATATGTTCCAAATGTAATTTTAAAATGTCTCTCGGAGGGATAAGATGAAAACGTCAGTAAAATTTCAATAACAATTTTTCTCAGGAAGCGGATTCCGGAGGCGAAGATTGATGGAATAACAAAGTTTGACTTTTGATTAGGATTTTTACCTACCAAGATGGATAACTTTAATAAAGAACGGGGCAAAATTAATGACGATATACTCGTTCCATTTAGACGTCTCCGATCTTATCCTGTTTCGTCCTTGTCTATGACATGTCTCTCTGTATTTCCTACTAGTCCCAAATAGTCATAAAGTAAGGATATACGAGGGAAGTACTGATTTCGCCCCGATTTTCTTGTAAGCCATAACAATAAACGAACGAAGAAATAATAATTAATAGTTATTTAAGCTATAAGTAGACATATTAGACATTATTACCGTACGTATGTGGGGTCGTATAATCAAGTGCGGTAATAATAATTAGTATTGCACATAAAATTCCACCTACAACTGTCAAAGTTATTAATAATAATAATATATTAAGAATGAAACTTTCGCTGTTGTTTTCAATCTCGTGCCAGAGAAATCACGGAAGAAAAAGGAATAAGCATTTGTTCGTTATAAAAAATGGTTTATAGAGAAAAAGATATTTAACGAAACTAACTAACGAGAAAGTATTATTAGTATATTTCAAAGAACTAATCAAAAGACAAATGCCTTCATCTTTTTTACCTACTCAATGATAAGAACAGAAATTTCACTCAAGAAGAATATCGATATCTGTTACGTTCTCAAATGTATTCAACCAGTAAATCATCCAGTCGTGCGTGCCCGCTTGAAAACGTCACGTTCCATGACCATGATCTTAAACAAACCATCCTAGTACCCCTGTCACCCTCTACCGACGTCGACGTGGCATCGAAAAAAAGCTCCTGCGACTCCCGTTTAGTACCACACATTTCTAACAAAAGTGACTCGCAAGCTGCCAACGACTCCACATCGACGTTGCACCGGGTAAATTCTCAGTTGCACACAAAACTTCTTCTTACAATAATTAAGATTCGGTAATATCATTCACCATCCATTTGGCCACACTCCGATAAGTCAATTTCCCCAAACAAATTGCAGTGTTTCTAAAGCTTCCGCATTGTGAAACATACGCTGGACACTGCTCCGAAGAACGGCGACCACACCACATTCTTCAGTAAAATAATTTGTAATACTTAATGAATTAACTACACTAAGTGTCACTTTACATCTGGATATATGTCAAAGTTAGAAATATGTTTCTTTCAAACTTACTTTAAGTTTGAAATAGCTACATTACATATATATTGGTTGTAAATAAAGACTTGTTTTACTCACGTGTTGCATAAGTAAGTATTTTCTAATGCTGTCCAAAGATATCGTGGAATGAATTGACATTAAAACGGATAAAAAAGGAAGCTTATGGGCAACTGCTTGCCGAAAGCCGGGTTTTCTCTGGCAAAAGTTCGTGGAATTAATAGCGAAAACGCGTGGGGCCGCCGGTCCGATATTATAGGCACACACCGGGGCTGCAGTTAAGCTTTAATCCCCGGCCATCCATCTCCAAGGCATTATCCTCGAAAGTATCCTTCAAAGGACCACTAAACAATAAACGCAATACACGCTTGGCGTGATTGTCCACCATTCACCATATATAATGACACCAATACGCTTCGGGTCCACAAAAGATGACAAATATCGCCATTAGAGAAGTGTCGGGCGAGCGTCGTATCACGTTTTGTGAGGGGGCCGGCACTTTGTCACCCGAGGAATGTGTTTTGTGAAATTTAGGTAATTTTCATTTTTATTTGGGCCGCGCGCATATTACAGGTGATTAAGGGCATTAGTTCTGCTAATTCCTCGGCATAGAGTTGGCCTGCCGGCTTCGGCTAATGCCTAGAATCGTCCAAGGATCCGGCCGCAATAACGGTTACGGTGGTCTGCATCTCACTCTTGTTTGCTCCATTAAAATTACGTATTAATGTCATTCTTCAAATGAAATGCGCTTGTCACTGCGAAATGCCTTTGGTCGGTAACGTACACGGCAAATAGGAACACAGTAAAGTTACATTGTAAAATGCCCAAAAAAATTTCCGTCAATTGACTTAATTTCAAATCAAATTTCACATTTGAAGAGAGCTTGAAAATTGTCAGAGTTATCCAAAAGACTGTACATTTATTGTAAAATTACAATGTGGTGATGTAATTTTACTATGGAATTACAATGTGGTGATGTAATTTAATTGTAGAATTATAATTGCGTGCGTGACAGTTATATTGTATCTAAAGAAATGTAATGTAACGTACGCTGCTAATAAGAACACAGTAAATTATAGCAGGTCAAATGATATGTTACTGTTAAGTTGAAATATAAAAGTAAAATTACATTGCAAATTGTCATAAAAAATGTCTGTCAAATTATTAATTTCAAATAAAATTTCACATTTGGTATGGTAAGTGGACTTGAAAATTATCATACATTTATCCAAAATACTGTAATTTTATTGTAAAATTACAATGTGGTGACATAATCATACTGTGGAATTATAGTGGTGATGCAGTTCAATTGTAAAATTATAATTGCGTGCTTCATTAAAGATATAATTACAATGACAATTATATTTTATCTAAGGAAATATAATTCTGTTGTAAAATTACAATGTAATTGTGATTGTATTGCAGAATTACAGTTATATAATTATTACGAGAGTATTGTTTCTAAAGGAATATAATTTTATTGGAAAATTTCAGTTATATGTATAATTAGAGATATAATTACCATGACATTTGTAATATAATTTTATTGAAAAATTATCAATTCTGTCTCAAAAATATAGTTAGCTATATATACATCGTGATTCGAAAATGTAGCCAAACTATGCAGCGGAAACTACAGTCACCATATATTGTTTTAACCTAGATAACAAAAACGAATTACATCTCCTTAAAGTTGAAATAAAAAAAGTAAAAATGCAAATTTATCCTAAACTGAAGATATTTTTTTTAAATTTGACGATATTAATAAATAGCGAATATCTCTAAAATGCATTGACAGTATGGAGGTACTAGGGGTAACTGCTCTTCATTTCTCCCTGAAATTGTATATTCCTTATTTTGATTGGTTGTACAGTAGGTACTAAATTTCATAATGTATAGAGAAATGTATATGTGCTGTCCGATTTCAATGTAATTTTACATTGTATAATATAAATGTATAATAATAATAATAATTTTATTACGTATTTTTGTAAAAACGATATATTCCTTGAATTCATATTACATAATGATATGAATTCAGGAAATACTAAAATAATACATACATAAATAAATTGTACATGTAATTTACCAGATTAGTAGATATTTTGATTCCCTATTTTCTTGTAAAAACGTTATATTTTCTGAATTCACAGATATGTTATAAAAATATATCTATCAATGTAAATTTTCAGTTATATAATAGATGTAGTTGTAAAATTACATTGGAATTTGACAGCACATTTTTTATTCAAAAAGTTACATTTCATATTACATATATATGAATTTAGAAAATAAAACTTAATATAATACATAAGTAAATAAAATATAATGTAAATGTAAAATTACATCGATTAGTAAATATTATGAATCTTTTTTCTTGTAATATCTTGAATTCAAAAAAGATATCTACTAATCGATGTAATTTTTATTTATATTATAGCTATAGATGTAAAATTACATTGAAATTTGAGAGCACATATTCATTTTTTTGTAAAAGCGTCATATGTCTTGAATTCATATTACATATATTAATTCAATAACTCAATAAATAGAACATAATAAAATATACAGGGTTAACTATGACTTTACAAATATTTTAGGAGGCGATAGGGAAAAATAATAATTAACGGAATAACCCTTCAAAAAAATTCCAAACTTATTTATAAAGCCAAAAAAAAAATGTTTTTCGATATTATTTTAAATTCTTATTTAACGCCGCCAATGAACTTGCTTGTTGGTTGCATACTCTACAAGCGTGCAACAGTCGCTCATCAGTCAGTATCTCTGTCATGTCATAATAATTGAATTCCTGTGTTTACGTTGTAATTTTGTGTTCTTCTTCAGTTTTTAGTGCCTTATTTTAATTTTTAAACGTTTTACAGTTATTAAATAAAGTCATTTGTGTTGGGTGCAGATGCACAATACAATACACAACATAGTTTGCCGATTTGGTTTTCTAGGTTATGACACAAGACTGCGCGGTTACATTAAAACGTCTATTTTCCTCTCGTTCGATTTTGTTATAAGAAATTGGCATTATCTAATTGTACCTACGGGAAGTGTCTTTTATCGGTAGTGAGTGACTGTAATGAGCGAATATGTTATACCAACCAGTTTATAACGAAATAATGGAAAACGAATGCAAAATACTGGAGCTAAGTGGATTAACTGTTACCTATCTATCAGGTATTATTACTAATAAGTAATAATAATGTTAATTTTCTTTTCTACATTTAGAAATGCTGCAAAAAAAGACGATGGTAGTAGATATTGTTGATAGATGTAAGTTTTATCTATGGATCTAAGCCATCTCAGTCTTTTCTTATCATAGGCGCCGACTTTCCGTAGGAAAAAAGGGTTTTGTCCCATTTTTTAAATATCGAGCTAAAATTCTGGAATAATTTTTTTATTGTCTTTTAGGCTTCCCTGAGCACGTGGTTAAACTTTTTGTACTTAGTCATAGTTAACCCTGTATAAATAAATAAAATATAATGTAAATGTAAAATTGCATCGAGTAATAGTTATTTTTCTTACATTTTTTTTTTGTAAAGAGGTTATATTTCTTGAATCGATAATCGATTTAATTTTTCAGTTATATTGTAGATATAAATACAAAACTGCATTAAAATTTGACAGCACATGTAGATTACAATACAATATTTTAATGTCTGTAGTGTTTCTCTAAAACAAACTTTCGTAGCCATCCGCGCTGAAAAATTCATCTGGTATTTTTCAGGTCGTTAATACGGCGTATCGCTCATAATAATAATTCTCCCTCGCCGGTTCCACCGCTTAATCCATGAAACATGATTAGTCTAGAAACATATCTTCATTACGGTTTTAATTTCCTTTGGATTACGCCATCAAAGTAAAAAATAATTCGGAATAGAATTCAGAGAGAGCATTAAAAAGTTTTTAAACTAAACGGTCGCGAGCTTAATTTCACTTTACATCGATAAAAAAACTTATACAACGGGTCTCGGTCCCACCCCTGAATTTTCGCCACGTCGCGCAGTTATCCCACTTCTGATGCCGCCCGTTTTCCGAAAACAAAAGACGCTCGCGGGTGGATGTGGGGCCGGAGTATTCCGGTACGGCCGACAAGAGATATTTTGTCATCAAAGCCGTATAGCCACCCCTTTAAACATAAATGTCTCCGCAAAATATAATTAGTGATCCAAGGGGTTGTCTAATTTAGATCGCTTCTTGAAGCTCGCCAGCCCATGTGTTTCGAAGATAAAAAAGAAGCCATCAATTCCTCTGGATTTATTTCGTCAGAAAAACCTTTAATGCTGCAATAAAAATACTAATTAATGTAATTTTCCATCTAATATCATAGATTCTTTGTACAAGGTGTCTCAAACTCGATAGCATGAGCCTATTGTGAGGATACAAGAAACTTAAATAAAATTTAGGACACGTTTTCTAATAAACTTTTATTAGAGAAATTTTTCTGAATTACTTTCCGTTTAAAAGTTATAAGTAATAAGGTTCTAAAGAGTCTCAAAAGAAATACCACCTAAGAATCACATTAGCGGTGGAAGGATCAAGTAATCGTTGGAAAATAATTCAATGTTCGTTGTTTAGTGCTTAAAAGTCACAAAATACTTGTCATTACTCCATTCGAGCATCCAACGTCTTTTATGCTTACAAAATGTTTTCTCATTCAGAAAATGTTGATTTGTTAGTAATTTACACACGAGTCACATAAAAAATCAAGAAGGGCTGTACAGTTATATCGAGAAAGGTATCCAGAACGTTTCATTTCTGATCAGAGAACCTTTACCAGATTGGAGGCGACGAAAAGAACATACATTTTCTGTTCGGAAGAATCAAATAATTGACCGAAGGGTAAGAAACAATGTTAATACAGCTAGACTGAGTATTTCGAACAAAATCCACGAAATTCTATACGGCATACATAAACTGTTCAACGAATTTTAAAGACCAATGGGTATCATGCCTACAAAATTCACAATTTGGAGTATTTGCCTGAGCGTCATATTGAAAATTTGATTTATAATTAATTAATTTTATAGCTCAAATTGTAGTAAATGTAGAAACTGTTGATTAGAACCTTTTTCAGCACGTTCTTTGGAGGGACGAAAGTCGGTTTGTCAGTAATGGTTTGCCAACAAACACTACTGGTCCATTGAAAGTCTCCACATTGTAAATCAAATCCAAAACTAAGACCATTTTGGAGTAAATGTATGGTGCGGCATCATCGGTAGGAATTTAATTGGACCTTACTTTTTTGAACATACATTGAATAGCGTGAGTTACAAAAATTTCTTACAAGAAGAACAATCTGCGCTTCTGGAGAATGTGTCTCCAAGAATATCATCGAAAATTGTTTTTTATTTTCTATAGTATTTTCAACAAATCCTTTTGCAACAGAATTTGACTTCTAGCCGCCGTGTTGTTTTATTTTTAAAATATTGGCCCCAGAATCTGTAAGTAAAGTGGCCAAAGATCTTCTGCGCCGTGAATAATGCACAATTCGGCAAACCAATCATTTCAGCAATAATCTTTGGTAACTGACCAATAGCATTAATTCCTACTCGTTATACACCACACTTACCATTTCTATATCTAACCAAGAATCTACTGTGTTTAATATTTTCAAGGTGTAGGTTTCTATACTTCCTGATTGAAAAAAAATTCCTGGTTGAAAAACAAATGTTTACTTATGCTTAGGAATAATGAAGAAGATAATTTTGTATTAATCATTTAATTAATTGTTCAAAATGTCCGCCTCCCACTTCCATGCAATAATAAAAACGTTATTCAACATTTCGACGAACATTGTTAAGAATTTCGGGGGTAATTAGGTGGCCATTCTTCAATGATACGTCGCGCCTCTAAAGACTGCGGCTGAGTGGCATAAATTTTAGACTTTAGACTGGGTGGCCACTCAATAGGTCCGCGGCGACTTATCCATTGATTGAGAAAATGTTCCTTTAAAAACTGACTAACTGCAACTGTAAAATGTGGAGGTGCGCCATCTTGTTGCAACCAAACATTGTCTTTTAAAATGTTATCATTTTCCATAGTTTCAACAATCATTGGATTAATGTTATTCAATAGCTCAAGGTACATATCAATTAATTAAATGATTAATACAAAATTGTCTTTTATTCCTAACCATAAGTAAACATTTTTTTTTCAACAACGGATGAACTAAAATTGAAAAAAAATTATATGATGACAACCAGAATTAAAAACACTTTCGAATGAGGTGTCACTCGACCTAGAGTGCCATTTAAGATTCTAAAGTTGAATGCGCCCCCGCGAAGGGGGTTGTTCTGGCGAGTCTGTATTTAACGCTAAAATGTGTCCCCCTCGAAAACAAAATGGACGTGTCGCGGCAATTTTAATATTTTGGGACGTAGATCAAAATAAGCCGGGTTCAAAGTTTTCAATGGTACGCCCTGTATACTTTTTTTTAAATACAGTTCAGTTATCAACATGGAGCACTGTGTCCATAGCGTAGAAGCCTTCAAATCCTTCTTACATACAAAATATGCCAATACTACTTTCTCATTCACGTGTTTTACTTTTCTCTGTTCACGCCATTTCTCAAATTTTTCATGAGCCAAGTCATATACCGCTTTGGATTTTTCAGGAATCAGTGAATATACGGCATTTCTTGCTGCTTCTTCGATATCGCTCGGTATATTGTCAGATTCTGAATTTAATCACACAGTTTTCCTAATAAATGGTAATAGTAATGATCAGTGTCACAGAATAGATCAACGTCTATTAAATGTCAAGCCAAATAACAAGAAAACTGACACTGATGTACTAGGTAATTGTTATTTAAATTATACTTCTTGTAAACGATCAAAATTAAAAACTTGTATTTCCCATTTTTCGTCAAAATGAGAAAAAAATTGTATGTAATACGTTATGTAACATGGTTTTATGTAACTCGTGCGACATTGCGCGCTTTTCATAACTGATTACATAAATAGCTATTATATCATTTATAAAAGACATGAGTAGCAGTCTAAAGTTTTCGACTTGAACTTACATTTATTAGGAACTATAAAATCCTAGTCGTTATTAATAATTAGGGGAATTAAAGAAGAAAGAGAATAATAAACTAAACCCGACTTACACCAATAACTGCTAATTAAATCAACTTTTTAATGGGCCTCCTTTTTCATGGCCTCCCTCCGACGGCCTCAAATTATTCCGATGCTCTCTTGTTATCTATCTGTATTATTATCTTCGGGTAAAGGGTTGTGTCGCAGTTTTTTAATTGCCCGCTGTTTGTCTTGTCGTATCTCGTTTGTTTTTTCTTAATCGGCTATTTTCGTTCATTTGTTATGTCTAAGCCGCCGTTGTTTTTCTTTTTTGATGTTAAGTAGTTGCTCAGCAGTGACAGATATCGTTCGGGGTTTTTTATATTGGATAATATTTCTTCCCATAAACGCGGAAGGGTTGGGAGTTTTAATAAATTGTCGGGGATGCTCGGCCATCTTTGATCGTCTGCTACGGGGTCAATTTTTAATGCTAATCTTTTTCTTTCTTTTTCAGGTGAGCCCCGCCCCATTTGATCAGTTCTGTTCATATGTGAGTATAAATTATTATTGTACTTGCGTATACTGTGTCATACCCGAAACACTTAACGTATGTATACACGGCGATTTAGAACTTAAAAAAAAAAATTGAGTGTCTTTCTGCACCACACTGGAAACTGATATAGTGTAAAAAGCCTGGCCTTGCGCAAGGCAAAGCATGTCTGCGAACAACGTGGTGGCAAAGTGTAATAAAAAATAAAAGGACAAAACATTTTAAGAATTAGGGAAATAAATAAATAACATTTTATAACACCAACTTTATATTAACAAATTCAACTGCTTTTGCCGCTATTGTTATTAATGTTATTATTTATTAATAATAATAATTAATAATAATTTATTTACCATTTTAGAAAACGTAATTAATAAAATGACAAGTAAAACAGAATTAATAAAATATTTTGATATACCTGATGTTCAACTATTCAAAATTTTGTCCATCGACGTGTAAACACATTTGGACCCGTCTTACCATGTTCTACAAACAAACACAAATATTTCTAGTTCTTGTCCGTTTTCTTAAGTTATTAGCAGGAGCTATGATACATTCTCGTAAATCATCAATAATGTCCACTTCGGTGCGATACACTTCTCTTTTCAAATACCCCTACAAGTCAGGAGATCGTGGCGGCCATGGTACCAGTCTTCCTCGTTCAATCCATAGTTCAATTAAGGAAAAGCGACGCATGCGGATTTTCAAAATCTCAAACATGATGTTATCCATCCTATTTCATGTAAAAATAGCTGTATATCTGAGATTTGGAGCATTTTGTTGTAGCAACCATTCACAAAATCTAATTTATAAGAGATAATCCTTGGCATTAATGCTTGGACACGTTGTACCTGGTACTGGTATAATTGAGCCTCGTGTTGCCTTGTACTTGTTGAGCGATTTGCTTGGTACTTCTCTTCAACAATTTTTAAAATATGTTCTTCAGCTGCTGCAATACGCTGTGAACGCCCTGGATCTCCATCTCTTCCACGATTTGGTTGCAAATTCCCCGTGTCACGTCCGCGTTGCACGACCGCGGTAAAAGTAGCTGCATTTGGCACATGTCTAGCGGGAAGTTATTCTACGTACAGACGAAAAACTGCTAATGTATTTTGTCTTACTTCACTGTAAATTAAAGCAATATCCTTCAACTTCGAGTTGCTATATACATAAACGATTTCTTTGCACTTGAAAAACTAATGTAAGCACTATCGGAAAAACCTTAGTACTAAAAACGTGAATAGAATACATTCCTATGACGCTAGAGACTACAATAGCCTAGCAATGTAATGGTTGAAACTACTAGAACCAATTTTTTTTTTCTCGGAAACTATAAGAATTTTACAACATTTATTTTACGATATTGACTTCATTTTTCGTGCACATATATTCCCTTTTTTGCATAAAGTTGTGAATTACCCTATATATGCTTTCAACAATGTCAAAACACGTGGTCAAATCTGCAATATTAAACATTTTTCCGAATGATGGTAGAAATTTACTAATTAAAGTTATTTGTTTTTGAAATTTAACAGAATGACGAATGTCAAATCTGAAAGTAAGGTGTTTTGACAGTTTTGAATTGTATGTGACAAAATTAAATAAGAGGTTATCAAAGTGCATTGAAGTCGCTGGTGGTCACTTCGAGAATCTTTTATGATTAATAAATTGTTAAGATACGCGTAATAAAATTTTCAGTTGTTGTAGTATTCGTCTTGTTGTTAATTCAGTTTTGATATCTTAGGACTCAAAAACTTAAATCGTCTGTTTCTCGAAAACGGTTGAGTTTATCGATTTGTAACAGGTAATTATTTTCTATTTAGAATTGAAGGTAGTTCAATAGTTTCTTATTAAAAAATTCAAAAGAGTAAAATACAAAAAGTTAAACATATTTTTACATCGACAGTACAGTATAACTGGTGTCCCCTAGTCGTGACCTCAACAATGTTTGCATATTCGTAATTGCCACCTCAAAAAACCTAAGGCTATGAATTTTCAATACATTCTTAAAATATAGCACAAAATCGAAAACATTTTTCCAACCACCCTGTAGAATGAAAAGGAGCAACAATTGAATAAAGCGTGTAGGACTCAATCGCTTTATTTAGACGTTAACAATCTGCCCTTAAGCTATGTACCATTATTAATATACGTGGATATCGGACATTCTCGAAGACACTGTATATTAGGTGTCGCGACTTCAAGGTACGGCCCTGGTCACCGCCGGTATAAATAATACACCGCCCCCTTTCCGGCTGCATCGCCGCCGTGAAGGCGGAAAAGAAATGGTGCATTAGAATTTGCACATGTTCGCAGGCACCTGTTCGCGATTGCCCGGAATTGCTCAGATTTACAAACAAATTGAGTTAATCATATGAAAATTTACGGCGAATTCCGGCAATCTGCCCCGGATTTATCCGGTGGGGTAGCCGCTGGCGGCGAAGTGTCACGTTTTTAAAATCTCACCTGCTGAACGCCCTAAATCTGCTCGCCGAATAAGCAAAGACTGTTTAATATGTACGATAATTTCCTGCAGCTTAATCTGCGACCTTTCAAGGATTAAGAAAGCTGCAGTTCTTGAGAAATTGCTTTTAATTTAACAGTGAGAAGCGTACAGTGATGCAAAGTGGAGTTTGAGATAATTTCGTTTTAATATTCTTTACATGTATTTTAACATACAGTGTGTCCCGCTTAAAACCTTCTCTACCTGATATTTCGAAAACTAAAATAGTATCTTATACAGGGTGTCTGGAATATGAGTGTCTTTATTTTGTTATTTTTTGATAAATTATACTAAACAAAACATATTTTAGGTAACAATTTTTTTCTCTGACCAACGGTAACGGAATTATGATAGCAAACAAGTCTTGAATATGTGTTTAATTAATCTCGCTCACATACTATGTCAGGATTGTAAGGTGCTTGTACATGATAATTACATCTAAACATACTTACTGTGAATGGTTTCCTTAGAGCTCTTTTCAATTTTTTCACATATGTGAAATAGTTACAATTGTTTAAAACTACTTATGTTACTTGTACACACACAAGTATCAAGTAAGCACTATGTACAGAAAAGCGAAACGCACTAACCACAATACTACTATGACTAACAATACTCGTGGTTAACAGTAGCAGGTAATAAATTACAATGTTGTCGTACTTTATAGTTATATGGATTTTCTGAAAAACTTCAATTGTTTACTTCATTAATACTAATACAAAAAATAAATTACGTTACAGAAGCTTTTACTTAACCTTAGTTAAGTACCTTAATTTGTAATTTCGTAACACAGTTTTGCATTTTATGGCAGTTGTAATTTTATTTTTTAAAGTATTCGTTTTAAAAATTTTTTTGATTCATTGTCGCTTTTGGTCAAATATACCTCTTTAGTATCACCAGTTATATTTCGGACATCCTGTACAACTTACGGGAAATTAATATTTTGTATACATATATATGAGGTGGAAGTCCAGAAAAAATAATATTCTGTTTGTCATCCTCTAACGTCGTGGTGAATGCCAACTTAAAAATATCTATAACTCAAATCAGTTTCGTGGTATCATATTGACAGATATGTTTCATTAAACATTGCTATTTCTACTGAAAATATAATATATTTACATTTTGCAGAACTTACATGTACAGGGTGTCCGGAAATGATGAGCAAAAAATTCAGGGGATAATTCTAGACCGAAAATAAATGCTACCTCTTTCTACAACATTTTTTCCAGAACTGATTATTATTAACGGAGTTACAGGGTGATAAAGTTAAAATTTTATTTTCGATATTTGTAAATAACTTCTTAAGAAATCCAAATATTTACATAAAATTTGTAAATCGGGGGTTTTTGCGGACGAGAAATTCAAATATGATTCTAATTTTGACGTCACTAGTAGAGGGCGCCACTTATGGCACATAATGCTTCTTTTAAGTGGCAGAACTTTTTTTGCTGCTTAGTGTATCCATCTGACTATGGAAACAATCGATTCTCCTACCGGAAGTGGAGCCATCTACTTGCTTATTTTAAACGGCACACACTGTATATTTTTGCGTATTTGGATTCTACATGTAATTTTAGATATATAATTTTGATAAAAAAAAGTTGCTTTTCGATAGCCTATGCAAGTATTGGCATTTAAAAGAGATAGGGGAAGCCTATCATTTGCTACAGATATTTTTAAAAACTGTTTTTACGCAGTGACTGTTGAAAAGTCAATATTACAATTATTGTCACATTACAGACGTATTACTGCTTTAAAATTACTTTAATATTACGTAAGGTTTGTAAGTAATTTCGTTGTATGTAATTTCATAGCGATAATACAGTTGCTAAAATACGTATTATTGTTTTGAAACTGCAAAAGTATTATGATTTGTAGGTGAGTCAATAATTTGTGTCTTATAATATTACAGTTGAGAAGTTATAGAAGTTTTGCTGTGGTAAAATTATAATAATATTATAGTTATAAGATTACAACAATATTTTATATTATAATTGAGAACCAATTATTCCATTCCATGTAGTAATTTTACTGTGTTACTGTTATAAAATTACAATATTCAATTTACAGATGTAAACTAATCGTTTTGGTTTATATGATTTCACAGTAGTAAATGTTATAAATTGACAATAGTACTACAGTTGCGAAATTATAAAAATATGTCTGTGAAATTACATTATTATAGTTTGTAGTTAAGAGCCGATTATTTTTGTCTATGTAGTTGTACAGATTCTGTGATTTTACAATGGTATTGTAAAATGACAACACTATTACAGTTGTGATATTACAAGTTAATTATTGTCAATCTTATCATATATGTAAATATATTTTCTAATACCAAGTCTTGATAAATAAATTAGACAATACAAGACCTATAAATTAATGTATTCCTATTAATAGTATAGTTTGTAGATGGAGGTCAATTAGTTTGAGGTAGATAAATTTACAGCAGTATTACAGTTAAAGAATATAGCAACGTATAGAATGCATACAAAATAAATTTATATAATATTTACTTTTCAAAGCTAAGTACTTTATAGAAATTGATTATTGTCAAGCCTGCAAACATTATAAACCGATTTATAAATGATACTGCAAGAAACAACTACTCCGCGGGCTAATGCCCCGACCGGCATTGAATTACCTGCAGTATCTATGTGAACAGCCAAGAACCCTTGTCGCCCACACCACTAGACATAGACCGGTTTCGGGCTTGTTAGCCCTCATCAGTATGCCATGGGTGAGCCGCTTAGGCCGAGCAGGAAGTAGCAGACCAGTTACATCTCACCTGCACTCGATTTATATGTGAAACTACATATGAAGGAACAGCCAGTTCAATTGTCGGTCATCTCACCTATGGCATACTGATGAGGGCTAACAAGCCCGAAACCGGTCTATGTCTGGTGGAGTGGCCGACAAGGGTTCTTGGCTGTTTCACACAGATACTGCAGGTATAATTCAATGCCGGTCGGGGCATTAGCCCGCGGAGTAGTTGTTTCCTGCAGTATCATTTATAAATTTAATGGCGCATCGCCCGGGGCGAGAGGTCTGCGGTTAAGTACCTACGATATTGTAGGTCGCTTTCTGCAAGTCGAGCCGCTTAGGCCGAGCAGGAAGTAGCAGACCAGTTACATCTCACCAATATAAACCGATTTCTTTGTGTTGATGTCTATATGATTTATTTACAAACAAACAAATACTACCGTATCGGATAACAGTAGAGCGGTAGAAAATAAATGGGAGTCCAAAGGAGATTATGAGCCATTCCATATTTTCAAGTGATCATTTTTTTCCTAACGCACTAATGTACTGAAGTAAAATACATTCTTATAATTGAAACTTTCTAGGGGCCAATAAAATCCCGCGATGAAATGATAATAAAATAAGCATGAGGACGTATTCCGGCGTTCCTCCGTCTCCCGATTGTGACGGGAGGGGTGAGGTGAGGTAGGAAACGGCCCTTAATAAGCTCCCCGAACATAAAACAAAAGTATGCATCGATAACAAGATCCCGGAATACTGACAATTTTCCGGAACGGCGGTCCGCGCCGCGGCGGTATTGGATTTCTTTTTCAATCAAGCCGGCGGTGCAAGTCGGCGTGCTTGGCTTGTTTTTATTGAAAAATTATTCAATTATAAAGTTTTTAAACAGATTGGAAATCACACGGTTCGCTGGGGGATGATTCTCTGAGGTCGGGATTACCGGGGCCTCGTTAGATATCGGGATAAAAATTGCTTCGTCCCGGCCTCGGTTTCGATTTAAATGTAATTTTGGGCGTTTTAATGGAGTGGAGTGGTAAGTTCGACGAAATCGAGACCATTCACTCGTTGAGAAGGTGTCTATGAAGTCTCACTCGGGGCGAAGAGAAACGGGTCTTGTTTCCGAAGTCAAAATTGAAATTTCTTGACCAGATTTACTTAATTATGACTCCCTATGACATACAACGTGTGTACAGGGTGATTCAATAAAACGCCAAGGGTCCTAATAAGTAATACGTCCTAATAAACGTGAGGTCGCAAATGCTTCCTTAAATAGTTAATGCGTTAAAACTTCAGTAAAATTATACATTACGTTCAATAATTCTAAGATATTATCCTTTCTATTGATAACAGAGCATGGAGAGATGGAGTTTGAGGAAGTTCAAGATATGTGTATTTGGGGGCGCTAATAACAGCTAACTGTGATGAGGAACAAGAAATTAATAGGAGAATAATAAAAGCAAACAGAAGTTCGGCAGCTGTCAACCACTTATTGAAATCAAAAAATTTGTCCAGACGAGTAAAATTTAGAATGTATTAAACAATTTTGAGACCGACAGCACTGTATGGCAGTGAAACCTGGGTTCTCAATAAGAAGTCAAAAGAAAACCTTTTAAGGTAGGAAAGGAAGATCTTAAGAAGAATTCTAGGGGGCAAGAAGACGGAGGAAGGCTATATAAAGAGAAATAATGAGGAAGTATATGCAGTGTACCAGGCACCAACAATAGACGAATTTGTAAAAGCCAGAGGAATGCAGTGGCTAGGGCATCTAGAACGTATGGAAGATGAAAGAGCAGTTAAGAAAATAGTAGGGAGTAAATTTAACTACAAGAAAAAAAGAGGCAGACCGAGGAAGCGATGGAGAGAAGCAGTGGCAATAGATCTAAAGGAGAAAAATGTAACGGATTGGCGCGTCCATACATTATTCATGAATCACGTTACCAGTAGCAATTTTCAGTCCTTGGCCACTCCGATCACCCGACTTAAATCTGTGCGATTTTTATCTTTGGGACATCTAAAGCAACTGGTGTATTCTACCCGCATAGCGAATGAACCTGCATTAGTGGAACGTATTACCAATGTCTGTGAAACAATACGCCAAACACCTGGGATATTACGAAGAGTTAGAAGAAAGATACGAAGGCAATTTAGAGCATGTATTGATGCACAGGGTAGCCATATTTCCAGCATTTAATTTTTTTTAAAACAAATAAAATAAAAATAAACAATTTCCTATACAAAAAGTGTTCTTCACTATAACTTCTATTTTTCCTTGCTGAATTTTGACACGAAATTTAAGACTAATATTTAGAGATGCCAAATATTTTTTATGTTTCTGAAGATCATTTGTATTGTATTTAATGATAAATTAATTTTTATCTCGAAAACGGTGCTTCAGAAGAAAAAAGTCCAAGGGACACTTTTTAAGCAGAATTAAATTGGTCTTAAACGAGCGATACCAATTTGTCCAAAAATTAATTGCGTATTTTTTGTTTTGCTAAAAATGATTGTTTAACGCTACTAATGCTACACGTAAAAATAGCTCTTCACTATACACTGTTGTGTACTAATTCTCATCTCAATATCTCCATCGGCTTTTGACAATGAACACTTTAATATTTAAGACAGAAGATTTTAAACAACCTGTATCTCGAAAACGAACCATTTCCGGACCCATATTTATTATAAACTTTTTTTCTGTGAAGTTTGTGAATTCTCTTTGATGTTTGCACATAGTTTTATAAATTTTATTAGGCGCAAGGAATTATTTGTTAATATCTTTATATTTTATTGGTAGGAATACCCGACTAAATAAAAAAGTAACAAAAAATGCCACATATAAATAACCACATACAATAAATCATTGAAATACGAAAATGAAGAACTCTTTGTTAACTGCACATTACCAAAAAAATTTGAAATGGAAACCAAGGAATTAAGATAGTACCCATCTCCGAAGTATCTTGTGGAAGTACAACTAAGTAAGCCCCTTCGTTATATGGCACGGTCGCCCGGAAATCTCCTCATCTTGAGGCGCGCCACGTATCCCTTAATTAATCAAATAAGAAGTGTCGTGTATCTAAGAAGAACTCGGCGAACATATTGTTAATATGAGCGATATATAAGACGGCTTCGCGAAGACGATACGGGGGCACGAGAGGCCCAGAAGGCGACACCCGATGTAATGAGTTCTGGAGGTAGTAGACGGGCATGTGTTGCATCCTATATAGACGTAAATAGAGCGCCTTCCGCGACCTAGCTGATCGCTGATAACTAGGATCGGAAGGCTTTGCGTCTTTCCAGAGGTGGCTTCTGTTTGTAAAAGGATTTTAAAAATCGAATTAAAAACCACAATAACTATTCAAATGGCAATGCCAAATATACAGAGTGAGTCAGAAAGAATGGGTCAACACTAAGCTTGGGACCTAAACCTAAACACCTAAATATTATGTTTGAGCTCATCATGCCCTATACGAATGTCGCTGGTTTAATAATTGAGAAAGTTCTGATAGCATGACTCTGAAAATTGGTACTGTTGGGTTTTTTGGTGTGATAATTACGAATTTGAAGCTCATTTTGACCATGTTATTTAAGCAAATCAAAACATATTTTTTTTTATCTGTAGAGCTATGCTTAAAAACATTAGAAATTTATAATAACGTTCTATTCTATATAAAAAATGTACTCTTGTTAAGGTCGGCAAACTTTACCGCTTTCTGTTATTTGTGTTTAAAAGTTTCAATGTCTTTTGTGGTGATTTTTTATTCTCAAAAGATGAGAATAACAATAGCAGTTATTGATAATAGCAATAAAACAAACCTTAAATCAAATGCGATCTAAATAAAAGTACCTACATTTTTATGTAGAGAAATTTCAGATTAAAATTTAAACTTTGAACACCCTGTATTTTTTAAACCAGCGACATCCGTATAATGCATGATGAGGTCAAACATAATATTTTTGTGTCTAGTATCTACAGCTTACTGTTAACCCATTCTTTCTGACTCACTTAATTTCTCCATCAATAAGTTTCAGTCAAGCATATCAGAATAGGGCCACCAAAAAAGATACAATAAACATGAATTGCAAAAAACTGCCAAGAGCGCCATCTAAGATATGCGGCACTACTTACTCCTTCACAATGCTTGTATTTATCTAAGACATAACTGTACCAAATTTGAATGTGATTGGGCGTTTCGCTTTTTAGTTATGCCCATAACAAGAAAACAAATTTTTTTCTTTGAAGCCCTGTAACTTCTAAACGAGGCATTTTTGGACAAAGCTAAGTTTGTCTAAATCGGTTCTATTTGATCACAGGAAGCTATGTTTAAGCTAGGTCCCATTACTTTCCGGACACCCTGTATAATATATGTTTATATCATAACACTTAAGTACCTACATTTTAAATTAGCACTTATAAAGGGCAATTTAAAGTATCACTTTGAAATGGCACATTCATAATTATTAGTTTCAATAATTATTGGTAGCTGCAGTTTTAAAGTACTATGTACATAACATTTAGTCGTGTGTCAGTTTAATAATAGTAGTACTAGTAATAGTAATTTATTATTCCAACAGGAAATATCCCAATTACAGGAATAAACTGATACAAAATTCTAAATAATACATCGTAAGTAAGAACATTATACATAATACAATAACAAAAGCAAAATATATTCTAGAACAGAGAGAATATTTTAAACTAATTGCGAAGCACATGGCTACAAATTGCACTTCTATTATCATTAAAGATATCACAATCCGATGCGAGTCTGTTATAAATACTACATTAGAAATAATGGAGATTTGGCTAGGACGGTGGTTCGATTTACACTGCAATATAACAGTGTATGATGTCTCAAGTTTCCAGGTGATACCCGAAAGCATATTTTACTTAAAATATCCGAACAGTCAATCCTATGATTCAGGATATTAAAAAGATATCGAATCAAGGCAATATTGCGTCGTACTTCAAGAGTTTGGAATCCAAAGCGATTTAAGAGATCAGCATGATTAAAACCTATTGGCGGATAAACACCATCTTTCAAAAATGCCAAAAATTTTAGAAACTGTCTCTGTACCGATTCTAGTCTTCGATTGTGTACATTGTAAATTGGATTCCATATTATGGAACCATACTCCAACCTAGAGCGAACGAGGGAACAAAATAACATCTTTAAAGTTTAAATGACATTTATACATAATTGTCGGCTGAAAATGCCAGTTTGATTAAACTTGGTTATAAGGTTCAGTTCAAAGTACCACTTTGAATTGGCACATTCATAGTTGTTGGTTGAATTACTTATTGATGGAATTATTGATAACCGCTGTTTAAAATGCCAGCATGCATAATGTCGATTTGAGTGTCGTTTTAAATGATACACACAATTAATCACACATTAAACAGTATACATAATACAATAATTTAAAATATCATAATGCTGAAGTTAAGAGACAGTAACTAATTCTTTTTAACACTCCAGTATAATTAAATAAAGTAGATATACTTAAATATACCTACCTGTTTATGTAAAACTTGTTACATATTCCAAAATTAAACGACATTCTGTTGATGAGAAATTTCTATAAAGATTAGTTCGCAAGTGATTCGTTACCGAGATAAAAATATTTAAGAAGTTACTAAATAAAGAATAGAAAGAATAGTATTTATAAAAATAGATCGACCACTATTTCAGAAATTCAAGATAGAATACAGGAAGTTACAGATTGCATAAACAAAAACCTAAAAATGATGCATAATTGTTTACATAATTTGGAAAAACGATATAAGTTTCGCATAGAAAAGCAAGGAAATGAGTTTGAAAAGTTTTTATATGCTTTATTCTTTAAATTGCCCCACAAAATGAATTCAAATATAGTTTAGCATTCTCTATTATTAAAAAAATTAAATTTAATTGTAGAATTCCTTAATCATCAATATCTTGCGAACTCTAAAGGATGACCTGTTACATGTTTATACCAATGCAGTCAGGAAGAAGTGGAGAATTTATAAATACAATAATATACAGGGTGTTTCCTGTTTCCATGTTAATATTACTATATCATTAGTGCGATGCTCAACTGTTTTATTTGATTATATAATTGAAATCTTTGTGAAATATTACTCAATGAATGCACATTAGAATTTTTCGGTACCTCCTAAAATAACAACTAATCTAACGTTTATGCGTGATCAGCCTGTACAAGAAAATGGTAATTTAAAGTGGATATTACATATTGTAACCTCTAAGTTGGGTTAGCGTGTGAACACGTCACGTAGACAAACAAACTTTATTGTCACTCTTGATTATAGAATCCTATATGATCCTTCAAACAAATTTCACAACTACTGTCAACACTTTACTTTGACGTTTGTCAACCACCTTCGACTGCTCATTATAAACTGACTCCAGCGGCGAAAATGATCCGCTTATATAGGTCTTTAGGGTTCTAGAAGTTTTCAGCGGTCTCGAGAATCAAATAGAATGTGGCCGAGAATGTTCCAGAAAACGTCAAAATAAAGGCATCACAAAAATTATAAATTCTAACATAAACAGAAACGTAATTAACAAATTAAAAAGGTAGGTGAGGTTTCGTAACATATAAATATCCACATTATATTTCTTCTTCTTGGAAGTTGCCGTATGTTTGCCTTAATTTTTATCGGTACCCCGGCAATTTTCATTCGAGATGAGGACGCACCTCGCCACCCTCGATTAAATATACAAATTATGTGTCTTAAAGCGCCCCATTAGAGGGGGCCCCTCAAGGAGCGATATTCCCAAAATGCCGATATTAATTCCTGTTATTTTTTTCGTGTTGAAATTAGGCGTGAATAGGGCAGAGCGGGCGGCCCATCAACGGCGGCGCAAAGTAGGCGTTCGCAACTGTTGAGAGCGGTAAAAAAGACAAAACGGCAAAGAAAAATTAGCAAATACAAATACAAAGTACTGCTAAAATATAATTCCGCCCCGATACATCTACCGGGACATATTATCATTAGCTATGTAAAATTGCTCCGGTTCGTTTCGGCCCCACGTCAGGCGCCAAGCGTCCTCTTCCCGCCCGTTTTTTCGGTTCGGCGTCGGAGTGGGACGGAGCGCCTTTGGGTTTCGGATCGCGGGGATGCCTGCCTGCTGCCGAACTCTCGTAATGCCCTTGGGAAGACGAAATAATTACGGGAGCTCAAGTTAAAACTCGAGAAAAATTGTGGACCATTTTTATAATCATTCACCTTTCTAGAAGAGAGTCAGACTGTACTCTGCCCTCTCTTTAGGCGATACGGTCGGCGGGAGGGTTTGTTTTTTGCCGGAGGGATAATTAGATAGTCCTTTTTGTGTGTATAAATTGACTGTGTGTAGTAGTCAGAGTCATGTTTTACAGTATACAGGGTGGACGGAAACTCTACGCAGAAAATTATGAAACATTTTCTCGAAAAATCAATATCAAAAAGTTAATCCGTTTGAGAGGAATTCGACATATAATTTTTTTAGACATATGTACTAGCAAATCTCATTTATGATGTCAAAAAGTGTACTTTGAAATTAAATAATAGCTGTCATAATATTGTTTTCACCATAGAATAAATACAGTGCTTTCGAAAAGTGACGAATACATTCATTATTTTTGAAATTGAAAAGTTTTCGAAACAGTCCCTTGGCACGTTCATTTTGTTTTTAAAAAAGGCACTTCTTGACATACGACCCATATTTGTTACGTCATCTTTGTTCGAGATATGACGTCATCGGCAATTTTTTTAAATAGCAACCCCCAATTTTGACCATGCCATTTGAAAGAGCGTGTCATTCTACATACATACATCATGAAAAATTATGGTATTACATAACAAAAATTTCAAGAAAATAATGTTTGAAGATTTTAAAATTTAATTTTCACAATACTGTGCACCTCCCCATTATGCAACACCTGTCCGTGCTTATTTAGATGAGCTGTTCCCGAATCGTTGGATAGGGAGAAGAGGGCCGATTGAGTGGCCAGCTAGATCGCCTTATTTGACGCCCCTAGATTATTTCTTGTGGGGATACTTAAAAAGCAAAGGATACGTTACTAGACCGGTTAATTTAGAAGATTTAAAAGCAAGAATTCGTCACGAGATACATCGTATACCTCCTGAAAATATTGATAATGTCCAAAAAGAATTTATTTATCGTCTTGGCTACTGTCAGGCAGCCAACCGTGCACAATTTGAACATTTAATTTAGTCGATTTTTTACATAATTATCATTTTCAGTAATCAAAAGTCAAAATCCTTTGGTAAGTTTCAAATATTTGTTTAGTTTTCCTGAATGCTCAGTTGTCATTTTAATTGTTTAAAACCATTATAGCGCACATATTGAAGTTGTCTGGAATGCAAATATTAATTATATTGCGGTTTTCAAAGACTAAATTACTATGCTCAATTGAATTTCGTTATTGAGCTTAACGAATTTATTAGCCACTTCGATTATATAACAAATTTAATAAAATAGTAAAACACAAATGAGTAAAAGAAAACCTAAAATAAGATTTTATGATGTATGAAATATTCATGTATAAAATTTCAATAAATCTTTGTAATCTAAAATGTTCTATTTTTGGAGAACTACAATGTTTACATTAAATGTTAAAGTATCAAACAACTGGGCAAATCAGAAAAATTATATGCTATTGTATAAGTAACTGTCATTTTAACGGGGTTGTCACTTTTCAGGACATCTTCACTTTCCTAGGCCTTAATTCAAGTGTGACACCCACAAATAAATAGGTATATATATATATATATATATATATATATATATATACACAATTTATACGCTTAGAAAATAATAAATAATATGTAGTTTTTTTGCAATGTTAGTACTGGAACTTTTCATGAGAAGCTACGAAAAAATTCATATCTTGGTAAGATGCTTGAATTGCTAAATTTCCAAATTTGTCTTATTCTCCCTTTTCTGGTCATTGCCCTCACTGGTGATTTTTCAATAGATTGCTTGTTGAGAATCGCTGATCCGACTTCGATAGAGTCATTGTAAATGTATATTCCACAGCGTTGTCAGTACACTCGCGTCAAGAATTCAGACGACTGACGTTATACATTTGATTTTATTGTCAACGTAATTTGCGATATTTGGTCGCGTTAAAAACAATATTTTTTTGCAATTTAGTGCAATATAAAATGCAATATTTTAGTGTAGTATATAGTTTTGTTACTATCAGCTGCAGTTTCTTAAATATTTTGATGAACATAATGAATTAGTCATTTGTTCGTAAGATGTAAGTCGTCTGAATTCTTGTCGCGAGTATATTACACTAATGTATTGGAATAGGCTTCTAGGAAGTTAATAACGAAAATTTATATATGTTAAAGAATTATTGAAATATGTTTATTTATAAAAATATTAATGATCAACTCCTCCGGTTTGCCATTGCTATACTGCACCAATAAAGTATGTCCGTGTATCCAAGTACATGAAATTGACAATATAAACCAGATTCTCTACTCATAGTTATCCATAATTTGATCGTTATCCATTTTTACTACACTCCAACAGATTTATCACAATACGTACTATAGTTATAAATATCACTGCTTATCAAATATTCTTTTGGCATGTCAACCTTTTCACTGTTTCAATAATGCGCCATATTTTACTTCGAGTGACACTGTATTTCACCAAAAATATTAATTAAATACACAAGCCACAAGAGAAAATACTGCCCGTGAAAATAATAAAACGATTTAAATACGTTTTATTGTTGATACGTTAGTGCAGCAAATCTTAAAACGGGTGCGTCAAGCAGTGCATCACTTAAATAAAGAATTAGCTTAGTTCGGTTTCAGAAGATGCAAAAGTATCTCATATTAACTTTCAATTTACGTATATTGAAATTATCAAATTCATTTCCACAAATATTACATGTTTTGTTTCCACTTGTACCTTGTCTTTGCCACATCTTATTCGTATTTAAATGTCAACGCCTTGATAAAGTATTACCAAGACAATAAAAAAATGATACATACAATTTTTAAGTTACAACGTTACATCGATATTGAAATCATCAGCGAATTCTGAGAAAAAATCAGGCTTTTAGATAATCGTTAATGAAAGAGAGTATTCGACATCCAACGGTCAACAGTACTCGTGAAGGCCTAAATGACACGACGATAATTTCCCGCATTTTATTTTTAATTATTGGGATGTTAACAAGGCTCATAAATTAAAGAGAGCATAAAGTTCGACAAGGGATCGGGCTGGGCCCCCGTGGGTTTTCACCTATTTATCAGACAATACTTTATAGGCCATAATTTGTTATTTCCATTAGTAGTTACACCGTTACAGGTGGTAATTATCCATTTATCAAACGGTTTATCATTGATACGGACGCGATCAGTTTAATTAAAATTTAATTTTGTCGCGACGCGAATAGTTCTCGCTTGATTTATGGCCGACACGGGGCACCGGAAAAAATTATATGTATAGGAAACGCCGGGTGAGCGATGTTTACTATTGCCTGTGGTTCCCCGGGGACCTGAACTGACAGTGTAAATAAAAACGAACAGTAGTGGTATAATACTTATTTACGTGCGTTAATTATTAATTTTTTCATTATTTCCTGATATTCATACAGTTTACAACGCTGAAAACTTGTCACTTTAAATTTCTTTTGATGAAAAAACTGAAAAAAATGTTTTTTTTATACGGTTTTTATTTGATAGGGCTGAAAGGGTAAATGTGAAACGTCAAATATATTTGGGTAAAAATAAAACAGGACCGACAATTCTACTTATCCTAAATATTCCGAATAGTCGAAAACGCTAGTGTGTGGTTCGTGTTTCTACAATATGGTTTTAATAATAATAATAATATCGAATAGCATAATATCGAAATACTGGGTTTAAAATGCATTAAGGCTGATAAAAATCAATGCATAATAGTTATTTATAGCACAAGTGGGATATAGGCATTATTATGCATGAGTGCGGTTACGAATGTAATAAATAATGCGGTTATCCCACATGTACTATGTAAAATTTTATTTAAAACTGCAAACATTTTATCTACAACTACTTTAAATCCAATTTGTAAAAATAGTGGTGTTGATTGAATGATTCAGAAACAAAAAATTGAAATTGAAAAATCTGCTGAAATTGTATTTATAACCGATTCACTGATTGGTGTGCATCTAAGAATATAAAATATGAAGCAAAATAAAAGTTATTATTAGTATTTTTTAAAGAATTATCAAAGAATTGGGTCGGTCAGTGGTCGCGCGGTTTAAGGCGTCAGTACTTGAATCGAGGTGACTAGATCGGTGTGGGTTCGCGCCCAGCTGCCGGTAGACCGTATATAAGCTATATTCGTGGAGATGATTGGCACCCTCTCTGCGGGTATGGTAGGGTGGAAGAATGTTAGCTTGGGTCAATGTGAGAGATTGATACCGGTTGATATTTGACCTCCACCCCCGAAATCACTAGAGAACCGGAATTTTTTCCAGGATTTCTGGCTTATTAAGGCAAACCATCGGCACAAGATTTTTGCAAATATAATTGTTTATTGTTCGATTGTTGCAACCTCGCTAATTAACAAATTAATAACTCTACTCCCGGAATCACTAGAGACCCGAAATTTTTTCCGGGATTTCTGTCTTTTTAAGGCGAACCATCGGCACAAAATTTTTGCAAATATAATTGTTTATTGTTCAATTGATCCCAGAATTATTGCAAAAAAATTCGATTTTCTAACGATTCTGGGAGAAGAGTTATTAATTTGTTAATTAGCGACGTTGCAACAATCGAACAATAAACAATTATATTTGCAAAACTCTTGTGCCGATGGTTCGCCTTGAAAAGCCAGAAATCCCGGAAAAAATCCGGTTCTCTAGTGAGTCCGGGAGTCGAGTTATTAATTTGTTAATTAGCCAGGTTGCAACAATTGGAAAATAAACAATGACGTGCAACAACCTTGTACCGATGGTTCTCCCCATGATCTCAGAGTTTTTGCAAAAAATCTGGTTCTCTAACGATTCCGGGAGTAGAGTTATTAATTTGTTAATTAGAGAGGTTACAACAATTGAACAATAAACAATAATATTTGCAAAAATCTTGTGCCGATGGTTTGTCTTAATAAGCCAGAAATCCTGGAAAAAAATCCGATTTTCTAGTGATTTCGAGGGTGGAGTTTTTAATTTGTTAATTAACCCAGTTACAACAATTTAGCAATAAATAATAAAGCCAACACCAAAGTGATAAAGAGGGACCTCGACAGCCCCCGAGAGAACATTTTCCAGACATTTTCGTTGAATCGTGTGTGAGATTTGCCATATGTTCAACAAAAATGGGTCATTTGTTAAATAAACAATTAAAAAGTTGCGAGCGTACAGAGGTTAGATGTACCTTTTGTTATAAATAATTCCCTGAACATTTTGCAGAAAACCGCATCTCAATCGGACTTCTCCGCAAAAAGTTGACTATTTTCACATTTTTCATGTTAATTTGACGCGACTAAAATATAAAAATTAGTCTAGCTAAATTTAGTACCAAAAAAGACTTACCTAGTATAATGAAATTATTAAATGGCTATAAAAACTCAATCAGCCAGAATATATGAAATTTGCTTCTTCAGATAACCCCCTTTATTGCCCTGAAGTCTCTGGCCATACAGGTAAAAATGGAGTTAGTCTGGATTTCAGGCCATAAAGAAATCCCTGGCAACAAACAAGCTGACCGACTAGCTCTACTTGGATCTGGGACGTCTCGCCAGAGACCCGAACCCATTCATGGACTTAGGGTAGTATTAACAGGACCCTTAATAAATGGGCTGCCAAATATTGAGATGGAATTGGAGAAATAAAAAAGGATGTAGACAAGCCCATGACCTTTTTGATGGACCAAATAGATCTAGAACGGTGTGGCTGCTGAATCTTAGTCGAAGGTCCCTGAACCAAATGGTGAGAAATCTTGACAGGTCACTGCAGACTCAGAAGGCATCTAAGTTTGATAGGGATAGAAAAGGATCCTTAATGCCTGCAATGTGGAGATAGAGAGGATGGGGCACTGTATGACTTTTGGGAGACTAAGATGTAAGATCTTTGACGCCTAGGAACTGCAAAGGGAAAATATGAGGGACCTGTCATGGGTTAAGATTGTGACGTTCTTTAGGGCGTCAGGTAGGTTCGAGTAAGGCCGAAAGCAGATAATGGAGAAGTGATGGATTGGACATCTATTACTACTGTGTCTGTGATCCTGACATGGTAACTCCATTTCGCTTCAACGTTCGAACTTTATATGGCTTCTTCATCAGAAAATTTGTTGTGGTACCAGGTGTGCTGCATTACAGGGAGTTATGAGTTGATTTACTTCTCTTTTATGAGATTTAATAATTTTCATTTTCGATTATCAATCTGTTTTTATTAGGCTTTCCTAATACGTGGTTAATATTATTGACATTATAACTGAATCATATCATAAATACTTGCTAGAAGACTTAATCTTATATTTCTGATGAAGAAACTTCAAGAAGTTTACATCGACAATACAACAACTACCTCGGAAGTTTTTGACTCACTGTAACAGCATTTTTATGATTCGTATTTATTTACTTCCGATTCGCCTTTATCAAACATCTATATTTAATACTTACTTCCTCTGTTCACTCATTTCGTGGCTTACTGTTCGATCTACATAGGATGCAATGAACATTCAGATAATAAAAATTGTATTAATCTAGGGTTCTCAGTATTATTTTGTTTTTGCCGACAAGAAAGGTACGTAGAGACCCCAGAAGCAATGCTCATTTAATACGTAATTTAGGTATTGTTCGAAATGGAGTATCTCGTCTTTTTCGTAGCAATTTGGGAGCCGGGGAGTCGCATGCATGTTAATATCGAAGATAATAATAAGAAAAGTTGGGTAACGTTATTATTGACATGAAATTATCCGAAGTTTTCTGGCATGAAAATAAATTGTATCCTCGGGCGGGATATAAATTCGTTAGAAACTTTCCTTAAAAATTGTGCAGGATGAATTCTCCCATTTACTGATATCTTAAACAAATTTTCACATCGTAAAGTACGAAGTAAATGAATAATGTACGGGGTGAGACCGGGCGAACGGACTGACGGTTTTGTGTTTTCCATAAGTTGTTAATGATAATGTCAAATCAAAATATTATTTAGTTATAGAAAAAGACTTAAGTAAATCAAACCACAATTTTTACAAATCTAATTTTTTGTGTATCCCTGTTTGTAAATATTTGTTCCACTCATTGCAAATAGCGTTGTGGTACTATAACACTGTAAAAAAATAATTGCACATGTTAACACAAAAGAACACAACACTGTGTTAATCGAGGTCCACACGGAATTGTATATATTTTTACACACTTCTCTGTATGCAGCAGTCTTTTAAAGGTTTAACACAATCCACCGTGTTAATATAACAAGTGTTATATGTAACTTTTACACATTTTAGTGTTATTTATATCATTAACAGTGCAGCATTTACACATTAACACGTTAATTTTATTTTATAATATATAGGATTTACAGAATTGTGGTGTTACAGTAATAATAAATACATTTTAGTTTTTATGATTTTTATTAAAAATTCACTTCAAATGAATAACAACCAAGTTTTCTAACAAAATATTTAATATGTAGTATTAGTAGTGGTAATGGTAGTGATAGTGATAATGGTGGGGCAGTGGTAGCAGTAGTGGAAGTGACAGTGGCAGTAGGAGTAGTTAGAAACATATAGATTCTAATAAATCATAAACAACGAAACAACAAACATTAAATAAAGATGTATTTGGACACTATATGTATAATAAAAGTTTAGGTAAATTAACATATCATTTTCTTTTTTAAAATTATAAGAAAATTAAAATACAGAGACAGTAATCTAAAACTTGTGAGTGAGAATGTTTTTATATAGATATAATCCTAATTAGTGTTTGATTTACCACAATTTTCAGCAATATTTATTAAACTCGTAGCTATGTGGATACCATTTTCTTTGATTTAACCTCAACTTAAATTTAACTGTTCTCCATTTTAGCATCGCGAACAATAGTTAACTGAACACAACAACGTGACGCGACCAACATGACTTAGTGATGCGTACGGGAACTACTGTTATAGTGCAGCTGCGCCCAGTTGTGTTCAACCATCCAGGAGTAGAAATATCTAAACCAATTAACAACAAGATTGATTTATTCGGTCAAGTGCATTTATACTATGCTCATTACATTACTTAAAATAATAAAATAATTAATTAACAATGGGATTACTTTACTATGACTTATGTGTTATATACAAATGTTGGAAATGGCCACCTACATGCCTCAGATCTTATTGAAATTACAGCCCGAACACGAAAAGTTCCAACAGTTGCTCTTATCACATCAGAACCAGCCATAATTTGTTGCGTAAGTGTTTCTTAGATTCTACGTGAACTTTATAAACTAATATCTTGAGGTGTACCCAAACCAAATAAATCAATAGGGTTCATATCGGGTGATCTGTATGGCCAAGGTTGACCTAGTTCTTGAGTTCATGTTATTACCAAATCTTTCATTTGAAAATTCACGAGCAGTCAATATACAGGGTGTCCAGAAACTCTCCTGACAAACGAAGACCGGAGATTCCTCAGATAATTTTAAGACAATTTAACCCAATTCACCTAGTCCGAAAATGCTTCCTAAGGGAACTAGAGCTCTTTGAAGATGGCGCCTTGTAAATAGTTTTGTTTAAATACCTCCAGAACGCTTCTACATAGAAAATCAAAAACTGGTATGATTGTTTAGCCTTCAAAGATGAATCGATTCCATCAATTGCGTATGTTTTACTTTTGTTGGCAGTTCAGAGCCAACTAGTGCAAAAAATATAAATTGAACATTAATGACAAAAAAAACGAAAAATTTTCAAATCCATTTTTCTAGAAAACGGTGTATCCTAATGACTTAAAGAAAGAGTACCTTTTAGTACTAGAATACCTGAAAATTTAATAATCTAGTGTCACAAATGCTTAATAGTCAAAGACAAAAAAGTTATGCGTTAAAATAACCGTTGACCTACCCAAAACGGACGCCTATGACCGGTACTAGAAATTCGCAATTGATGGAATAGATTCATCTCTGAAGGCTAAACAAGCATACCAGTTTTTGTTTTTCTAAGTAGAAGCGTTTTGGAGGTATTTAAACAAAACTATTTACAAGGCGCCATCTTCAAAGAGCTCTAGTTCCCTTAAGAAGCATTTTTGGACTAGGTGAATTGGGTTAAATTGTCTTAAAATTATCTGAGGAATCTCCGGTCTTCGTTTGTCAGGAGAGTTTCTGGACACCCTGTAAACCATATGGGCCCTTTCAGCACTTGAATATGCATAAGCTATTATTGAAACTTAATCACACAGTTGCCACGCTTTCGCCACTGGTAAGTTTCTAAAAGTGGTAATTTTTTGTTTTATACTTACTCTTATACTAAATATGTTCGCCAAATTTGGTTAAATTATTACAAACGGTTTAGAAATTAAAAGCTGTTTTTTTTTTATTTTTGACACGTAGCTTGACAATGGGTGTCCTAAGACCCCACACTGATACAGCAAAGAATCCTTATTTTTGGCCACAGAATAATAATAATAATAATAATAAAAGGTCTTTATTAGTGTTTACCAAGAACACACAAGAGCTGGGTCTAGCTTTCGCTACTTAACCCAGTATGAAGTACAAAAAAATATAAAAACTAACATAACAAAAACAACTTAATGCTACTATTGCAATCATTACAATTCAAATATATTTTATCATTAGCACGTTACTGACAAGATAAGAAAAACTCTTTAATTCTTTTACGAAAACTGTTCACAGGTAAAATCGTTAGTTCATCATTAAGGCTATTATAACTTGAATAGAGTTGTAAGTAAAAGATCTTGTAAATACCGCCGTGGAGTACCTTGGAGGAGATAATTTAAAATTATGTCTAGTTTGAACTGGGTGTGTCTCATACATAAAAATAAACTTATTTCGAAGATAAGAAGGAGTAGAAGATTGAAACAAACGATACACAAATACAGACATATGGTACTTACAAACATTTTCAATAGTAAGCCAATGCAACTCTTTTATTTTAGCTGATACTCTATCAAACCTCTTCAGACCAAACACAAATCTGCAACACGAGTTCTGAATTATTTGAATTCTATACTTTGTTACACTGTCCAAACACGGAAAGTAAAGAGACAGACAGTAATTTACAAAAGATATAACCATTGATTCGGCCAGAGACTTCCTCAATTCAAATGTCATAATATTTCTACTCCTGTAGAGGTGTTTAAGAGCCAAATAAGATTTTTTAATTATCAGTGATATATACTCTTGAAATCTAAGTCGGCAATCAAATATAATGCCAAGATTTTTTGCAGATTGCTTTAAGAGTATAAATTCATCATCAAGCTTTAACACAAGTTGAGTTTTACGTAAACGCTCTCTGAATTTAGAACAGAAAAGTTCGACACTGCACTTGTTCAAATTTAGTTTTAAATTATGAGCTTTAGAATATTTAGATATTGCCAACAGATCACTATTCAAGCAAGCACTGGCCGCAACAGTATCACTAGGATCAAATGAAAAAAACAATTGAGTATCATCTGCAAACGCAAGCATTTGAGATGAACTTATTTTACTAAACATGTCGGATGTGTATATTAAAAAGAGAATAGGACCCAAAACCGACCCCTGCGGCACCCCCGATGTAACACTACCTATGCCTGACTGCAAACCCTCAAGCACAACTCTGTTGCCGTCCTTTGAGATATGATGAAAATAAATTTAAAGATGTATTGTCGAAGCCATAATATTTAAGTTTAGCACACAATACAGACACATCTAGACTATCAAACGCTTTGGAAAAGTCTAACAACACCAACGCAGTAGCCATACCCTTATCAAGCGATGATAGTATACAGTCAGATAAATGCGACAGTAGTGTAGTAGTACTAAATCCCTTCCTAAAGCCCGACTGATATTCAGAAATAATGTTATTATTTGTTATATAAGTAAATAGTTGCCTTTGCATAACTTTTTCCAAAACTTTGGATATAGCAGGTAGGATGCTGATAGGACGAAGATCACTATAAGATGTAGGCAAATTAATTTTAGGAAGAGGTTTATTAAGGGATAACTTCCATAGTTGTGGAAAGTAGCCACACTCCAAGCAACAGTTAACAATATGTGTTACATAAGGACATATAACTTCAGAACACAACTGCAGCATCCTTGCAGAAATTTGATCATCTCCATCAATACGCCCTGTATAATTCTAATATACGTAAATTAAAAAAAAAACACAAGTTGAGTCTTCTAGTTCCCTTAGTTACGTCACTGAACTCGGCGCTTTCCCCAATAAAAACCAGAGAGCCGGCGAAAGTTGAGCAAAAGGCCAATCCGTACCTGGGCAGAGAACAAAAGAGGATTGAAAACAATATTATGCAAATAATTCGAGCGTACAAAATAAAAAGTGGCAGTTTACATTTGCCGACTTTTTAAAACTTGTTGACTAATTCATGGCGACTTATTTTTGCGAGAGGCCCGATAAAAAAGTCGCCGAACGCCCTGCCTCCATCCGTCCCTCTCGCGAATTAATTGCCTTTCGGTAACCGAGAGAGACCGAGCTATCCGCCTTGTGAGTTATTAGAGGGGATTAACATTAAAAACTGTAAAAACCTTGTCGCTACTTAAAAGAAAAATGTACAGTCGTTCAATTAATACATTCAGGGGTGGATAGAGGTCCCGCCCCCTCTGCTCCTTTCATTGCCGTACCCGGAGGATTGGGAATACCTACGCTTTATAACATTCGGTTTACACCTAAAGTATACTGTCACCTTCAAATATATTCAGACATTTCAGATAGACTGTTCGTGTGTTAAGTAAGTGTAAGTGTATATGAAGTCATACGTCATATAATTGAAATTAAAATAGGCGTAGAAAATATAAATGTGATATATGCTGTGGACATATGATATCCAAATGTGAAATTACAATTACATTTTAAAATATATGTAACGATATTTTGAAAAATTACATAGAATTTTACAATTACTATGTAAAATGTGTGTAATCTCTTCTGAACTAACGGCTATGTTTGCAGTTACACAAAAGCATGTAATTTTATTGTAAAATTACACTGGTATGTCACTGAATGTATAATTATAAATTACAAGAGTAATAGTAAAATTAAATTTAATATAACAAAATAGGTAAATATTGTTGTTAAGGCGCAAAATGTTATGAATGCTGTAAAATAACTTAAAATAAGGTAACTTCTGGCAATAATTGCAGAAATCGTCTATATAAAATTACAGGAAAATACATTAAACTTAAAAAATGTGTATGCGATGTAAATTTTAAATTAAATGTTAATTGTTGTTTTATAAGATTTAAATTTATAATGTAGTTACTTGGACTGTATTTTTACCGCATCGTTTTGTGAAATATATTTTTTATAGGTTATTGTTAATAATAGTAAAATAAAATTCAATTATTGATAGTATTCTAATGTAAAGAGTGGCGTAAATATTTTTACTATAATAATTGAAGTACAGAAGAGAAATAGAAATATAACAGGTAGCTTCTTACAGTTATCACAGAAGTCGTCATTGTAAAATTACAGGAAAATTACATTAAACTAAAAATGGTTTATGTTATACATTTTCAGTTTAATGAAAATTTATATTATTCAATAATTGAATTGTATGTTTGCTCCATTTTTAAGAAATATATTTTTATATTAAGAAATAGGCAAATATTGTTATTGAGAGATAGAATAAGTTGTAAATATACAATTTGAAACCCGGCAGCTTATTTTAATAGTCTCAGTAATTAATCGTCAAAGTAAAATTACAGGAAGCTGCATTAGACTTAAAATATATTTATACCTTTATGTTCAATTTGAGTTAAATAGAAATTTTATTATGCGAAAACATCCTCTTTTCAAAAAAAATAAAATTGCTGATAGTATTTTGGCATAAAGAAGTGGATAAATGATTGTTTTACTTAAATGCAAATTTTGTTCTAAATTCCAAACTGTATAGTAAGTATAACTTTTTACAGTTACAGTGTAGTTTTCAATTTAAAAAGACGGCAAAATAAATTAAAATTTGATATTTATTTATACTATTACATTTATGTTTGTCTATAACATATTCAGAAAATCTAAAGAATATGTTACAGTATTTTTTAGAAAATCTTTTTTAGATATGAAAATAGTTGTCACTTTAAAGAGTAGTTGGAAATGTATAAACATTTAATAGCAAATCCTAAAGTGGAGGTAAAGAGAATCCATTTTTCTTGTATATTTTATCTACAGTTGGGAAATTACTATTTGAAAAGTAAACTAGTGTACCAATTCTATGTAAAATGCATATGTAACTTTCAGCTTATTTTATAAGGGTATAATTACTCTGAATTTTGCTAGCTACTATGTAATTTTCATGTAAGAATTATTTTTTCAGTTTCTTTGTATTATTAACCTGTAATCTTTTTAAATCTGATTTGATAATGTGGATATATAACATCAATAAGAAGCGTATTTCTTATTCCCAACAAAAATAGTAGCTTTGCATTCGTACAAATGTTAGGCATAATTTTTGCAGGAACTGATACACTATTGCAGGCTACAACGCTGTTTTTCTGAAAGTACAATAATGAATAAGTATATGAAATAATATATACCATTGTACATACTTTGTAAAATATAGCACAACAGCACAAAAAAGCTATCACAAGTGTATTTCCTTGATAATATGTTAGTCGCATACGTAAATGTCTCCTCATCTTACTCTTGCGCTACCACGTGAGATAGTTCAAACAATTTTATAGGACATTATAACATCTTGTTTACAAATTCACAATAATGTAAACATACATCGGGCATTTGTGAATATGTATTTTTTTCTCACGCATGAAATGCAATTTTACAACATTGTTATGTATTTTATATAAAAATTATGTCATTTGGCATAAAAGATGTAATTTTACTATAATAACTACGTTGGCAAATTAATGAAGTTATGTAAAATTACATAATTTTCTAAAATTCCATGTTATGTGATTTTACAACTATATTTCCATCGTAAAGCGTCACTTTAATTTGTATTGATTTATAATTTCTAGGTTAGAATTTTAAAATATAGATATGTAATTTTACTGAGTAGATAATTTGAATTTTCTTATATTTTATATATACTCACCTTTATCAATTAGTTCATATATGTACATTTTGTTTAACTTCAATAGTGTAATAGAAACCAATTTAAAAATGTATTATATTATGTATGGAGAGTATATTGACAGTTGAAGTTGAATAGAGGGAAACGTTTTCACTTTTAATGTTATGGAAAAAAATTAATATGTACAAAAGCACAAGTTTAAGCTTGTCAATATAATATGCAGGACATATCTTACTAACAAATTATTAGAAATACAGTAGATTTACTATTAGAATTCAATAATAAATACACTATGCGAGTCATATTTTTATTTCTAAATAGTTAAGAAGGCCTTGTCAGGAGCAGAATTTATGTGTAAGAAGATTTTTTTAGTGGACTTTGCCCATTCATTCTCTAAATGTGAATTAACCATCCTTCTCTGTAAAAGTGTATTGTTTATCCATCATCTAAAAATGTATTGCGATGTAGGTAATTCATTCCCATTAGAAAATATGTTGAATATTTTCGCTGAAATTACTACATAATTCTTGAAACATCACTACACATTCCTTGGTATTTACAAATGTTTGTAGATATATGCATATCTGTGTATAAATCTGAATCTATATCTGAATATAAATATGTTTAGCTCGAATTTTAGTTACAGTAAATTTATAATTAACGTAACTACAAGTAATGTTAATATCTGTTGTAAGGAATAACTATTTTTACTGTTACAAAAATTATGTTGTTTGAAATGAATGTTGTATGGTTTAGAGATACTTGTAATGGCGTAGTTTTGATGCCAACATCGTTTCCGTTCAGTTTCTATGAGATATTCATAAATTGTGTAGTATTTAAATTAACACAAGCTACAAGTGCACACGTAATAAAATATAATTTTATATTTACTGCCTTAAGAATGTCCCACAAAAGCCTTATGTTTGTCTACTACATGGCAACAGCACAACTAAAACGTATTAGTTTAGAGGTTAGGTTGATCTGCCTCTGCGCATGTGCAACATAAATCACATGAAAACTTCTGTAAAAGTTCATAATAAATAGAGTAAAACTAAATAGTTCTATTGTAGTACATTGTATTACCGCACTATTTCTGAAATATCCTAATTTTATTACGTAAAAACACATGCACTTGATTATTCCTTAAGGCTGGCGTTTCAAGGACAAATAATCATATCTAAATATGCACACAAAAAATACACACAGTAGGTGGAGGTCCTTATTAATGTAGTACTAACATATCATGCTGAAATTGAATCATTTTCTTTAACTTTTGAAGAAAAAATGTGCTAGAGAACACAAAAAACCGTGAATTTGTACCTTATCACTGTGTTCTATACACCGTGAAAAATACTTGATAATTTACATAAATTCAAGTGTTACTAGTTTTTTAAAAGAATTCTGCGGGATGTGATAATGTTTATAATGTCGTATACAATTTTCTCAATGTGCAGTTGACTTGTAAAATTCAGGAGATTTTATGATAAAACATAATAGGTGAAAATGATGCTCTTTTTTCTTATTCTAAATGACTTGTCAGCCTGAAATTTGTTTTATATCCCGGAGAAAACTTGTATAATTGACATAGTGAAGAGATATTCTTTCTAACTTAGTCAGATTTTTTTTAGACTGTCTCAACAAGCAGCTATGAAATTCGTTGAAAATTTGCCTATAAAACGGCGCCCTTAATATATAATGTAAATTAAAATTTTTCAGTAAATATTATGTAAAAATAGCATAACAAAGCATTGAAATGTCCACCCATTTTTATCAGTGCGTGTGAATTTACTATCATTTTTATCCGTGCATATTTGAATTTTGTTTTTATTTTGTGACCGTAAACCTGCAAGAAATCCCCTTACTCTCCGCCACTGCGCCGATAGCAGCCCATCTATCGCCGCGTGCCCCTCGCTCCTCACACGCGAAACATTATGCTCTGGGTTTTAATTTTTTATCCTTGGAAATATTCCTCGGAGATTAATAAGGCTTGAAAATGTGATGTCTGCTTTCGGTGAGAATTAAAAATAAAAGGGAGGTTATTAAGAATCGGCGCGAAGGGGCTGGAGCCGCCACGCCAGCCGCTGATATTCGAAAGGTGCGGGAAATTTAGGGGGTATACGTGGACGATTTTTTTTATTAGCGGGAATGCTTGATGAAGTGTGCGTATTTTATTAAATATACTCATGGTTGTTATTCGCAGTTGGCTGGTAGATATTATTTGAATGGGAGGCGGGGGTTGCTTCTGAAGTAAGTTTCTGCAAATAATTACAGGGAGTTTTTGAAACTGCTACCTATTTATAGTAGAATTAAGCGGTAATAAAAGAACAATGACAACATTATTTATTAGTGATTGCTGTGACTGAGTAATATTATTGGAAACATTATGGCATTATTTGGTGAAAGTTCACTCGCAACAATAGTTTTGTTAAAGCTTATAGTAACACCAACCCCCAAAAAATTCAACAACAAACTTAGAACAAAAGAGGTTACCAAAATATTAAAACAAATATAGCTTAATTTATTAATTTCGGTTTATTAGATCTTTAATCGACATTATAATTTATAGTATCTACAGAATAAACACTTTTCTCTACTGATGCATTACAATAATTAACTCGGGTAAAAATATTTTTATTGCTATCTCAGCAACCGTTGATATTCGACCATATGTTTATTAAGCTTTTTTATTCACTTTTGCTCCCTGAACAGCCCTTTTGAATATTGGGGGTTCTCCCCCAATCGCCCTGTATAGTTAAAATTTTTATTGTACGAGAACGCAGTTCGCGAACGGCGTAATACTGGTGAATGGCTGGCGAATCACTGGCGAACGTCTATAGTACAGATACCAGGTAAGTAATCTATCACAACGGTGATGGAAGAACCGACTTGTGATGCCTATCCTACTATGCTTTCCGTGCCTTGTAATCCCATCTACGCCGATGGAACAATGACGGACAACCGAATACACCCAGTGGCACATCACCTGATCAATGTTATCTCGTTTGAAGCGGGGCGTGAACAAAAAAACATTTTAACGTATTGAATTCTAAACAGTAGGCGTTGATAATCAATTACATAATTGTAACACCGTACGCCACCACCGCCGCCGCTTTATCTACGCGGAGTTCATTTGTTTCCGATAGCATCTAGCATGCCACACATCATTCTCACACCTCTACTAATTATAAAAATTGCACACGCGGTTCGGCGCTTTTGGAAATTCCAACGAAACTGACGGCCGTCGACTTATTAACTAATATGTCGCCATTTAATTCCGTTTAATTAATGCGTACCGAAGGTCGAAAAACATGATTTAATGTGGTCGGTACGGCTTGTTCTAATTACCGAAGGGTGATCTCAGATCTGTAAAAAAATGAGGCGATTTATGATGATGATGGTGCATAAATTACCACGAAAATAGGACATGTATATTTTACGCGTATTGGCTTGATGTAATGAAAATGATATATAATTACTAGATACTGTGTGCTCTTGTAGATCAAATGTCATTTTACAAATAAAGTTAACTGTCACAAGTACAAAAATGTTAACCACATGCCTGGGAAAGCCTACTCATAAGACAATAAAAAAATTATTTCGTAATTCCAGCTTGATGTTCAATGAATGACGGAAAATCCTCTTTTCCCTCGGAAAATCGGCGCCTATGTTAACTATCGTCAAAATGGCTTAAAACTGAATTACTGTGAGTTGGATATTTACTTTTTTTACTGTTTAAGAAAGGTATTTTAAGCTAATATATATCAAATTCTATCAATGAAGTCATATGTATGTTCTCTGATACCAAACATCTAGGTATGCTAATGAACAATTCCACAGACAAAGCTCCATTCAATAGTTAAAGAGATTAATCTATCTAAATTTACTAACCTGGTTTAACGGAAACACTATATATATTAACCTCTGGAGTGGGAACTCGAAATTCAACCACAATAGATGAGATCTGACCTATTTCTGCATTTTAAGTTGAATTTAAATTCAATTTGGAGATTTGTTTATATACTGACTAAATTAAAATCAGTAAAGATACAATTTTGCAGAATTAAAAATTTACAAAAGGAATATAGTTTTGTTCAAATTTAATGTAATTTTTCTGTAATTTTGCACTGATGATAGCTTTTATCCTAATCATTAAAATGAGGTAAAACACTAGTTGATGTAATAGATTTAAATGTGATTTTATACAGAGTTAACTATAACTTAAGTCTAAAAATTTTAACCACGTGCTCAGGGCGGCCTAAAATACAATAAAAAAATCATTCTAGAGATATTTACAAAATAGAGGACTCGTTTTCCATTATATCGTTACAAACTGGCTACATTTCCATACATTCCTTCCTTCATTTAATAACTATAAAACGCTTAAAATTAAATTAAGGCACTAAAAACTGAAGAAAAACACAAAACTACAACGTAAAACACAGGAAATAAATTATGACATGAGAGCGAATTTTACCGTCGTGTTGCTGGTTGTCTACTCTGACTCTGTAAACGTCAAACGTACGGCAGACGGACCACATAGTCGGCGTTAAACAAAAAAATATCGCGTTATAAATTACTTTGGAATTTTTCTGAAGGGTGATTCCGGTGATTGTTATGTTTCTTTGTTCCCTCATAATATTTGTACTTTGTAATAGTTAATCCTGTATAGTTTTCATCAAATTTTCAGTAGTTTTTCTCTGTAATTTTTCTGTAGTACTCACATTCGCTTACTACATTATCCAATGTATAGTTAAATACAAATTAAAATACAACTAATTATTTCTTGAAATAAAGACATTTATTTTCCTGTTTCTTTTTACATCTTTCATTACACTGTAGTAATTTCATAATCATACACATTATTGTAATTTAGAGAAAAATTACGTATATCTGAATGATTAGTAAAGACAGATTATACGTAAAACATCGAAACATTCGTAGTATGGTTTAATAAATATTAAAACGATATTGACATCTATGAAACAGTATTAGTGGACTCATTTGTAACCTTCAACCAAAATATTTTTCATTAATAAATTTGGGAAGGTAAATAGTAGGTACATATCAGTTTCCTTTGATGTATTCTGATTGGCTAGAAGATTTTTAAGCATCCCGACCATTAAAGGAAGATAAATCTGATTATTACTTTACATATCTCGAGCCGACATCCAATTACATTTATTGGTTTAAGTATCGGAATTGCCTTTGAGCAGGGGATCGCTTTCATTTTCATAATCCTCATATTTCCTAACGGCCTCTCGGCCTTAAACGGAAAACTGTACCGCCGTCGTTTAATTTCAAAACAATTTACGAAAGAAATTACGAAAAATTCCTCAGGAGAGCGCAATCTAAATTATTATTCTCGGGGCTCGAACGATTATCAGGTTTCCGTCCCTTATTTTTAAATATCAAGTTAAGGAATGTAATTTTCCGGCATAATAGAAATAGGTGAGACGTGTAGGCGTGTTATTAACACTGCGAGATTTATTCGGTTTTTGTATTAGCGCGGGTATTAGTTTCGTACAATGACAAGAATTACAGAATTCGCCGCCAATCAAACTTTTAACAAAATACTGTGAAATAACAATCCAGAATGTAATGTTACAATTCCAATGGAAAATTACTACTTGAAGTGTAAAGTACTGTTACCAGTCCTATGTAAAATTTATATGTAACTTTCCATTTCTTTTGTATTATTACTCGGGGTTTTACTCACTTTACTATGTAATTTTCATGTATGTATTTATTAATCCAAATGATCATGTGCAGGGTGTTCTAAAAGTCCATCAGAAAACTCCGGGGGGTGATTCTACGGATTAAAATAATAGCAGTATGAAATGAAATTTTTTTCGAATTGTCAATTGTTTGCAAGTTACAGCTTGCCAAAATTCATTTTATTTCTCTTTTTAAATAACTTATTTAATTCAAGTTCGATTATTTTCTTATTTGGCACACCCACTAAATAGATCAAACTCTATTGGACCAGTTAAAGAAAAGTTTTATTATGCGCCGCTAGAGGGCACTTTACCTGTAACTCAGAATTAGTGACTATCAATCCCAGAAGATGGGGCTGGTGCGGGACATTTCGCCTACTGCCCGTCACACCTACCTGTTACCCGTGCCTACGACAGCAACTTCTTTTTTGCATACGATTAACATTGCTTTTAAATATTTTAATAATTGGTATTCTCTTGATATTTAACGTTTTCTGTTCGGATCGTTAACAAGCTGATTATTTTGTTATTACATGTTTTGTGTTTATTTTTAAAATCTGTTTCACTCACTACGAAACTTCGAAGTACGAAATAGTTAGCAGTGGCACGTTGTTTGAGGTTATGTGGCGAAAGTTAACTCTAAGGTGTTGTGTGAAAAGTATAGTTTTTTTGTTAATCCTCATAAAATAATTTAATGCGATAATTTGTGTATTTTTCAACAGTGTGCAATGGTATTAACTTGTGAATTGTGGAACAGTTTAAATAGTTGGTTTCTCGGCAAGTAGGTAAGCTTTTATGCACCTTTATGGATAATTTTTGGAATCATTGAAAAAAGTGACTTCCTAAATACTTTAACTGGTACTATTGAACTTGCGAACATATTTTTTTAATCGTTTACGGTAAGGTCAGTTAAGAACTTACAGTTGGGGTTAATATTATTACGTAGTCTACTCTTGTACTACTTGTAACCCTTCTCTCTTTTTAAATACGTTTAATCTCTGAAATTTGTATTTTGCTTGGAAATTTTGTGGGCAATTAAATTTATTACTTCTTCGAAATCAGAGCTCAACATTCTAATAAAATTATGAAATGATGAACGTAGTTCCCCATGCAAATTAATATCATTTTGAAGATCTCTCATCAGTTGTGTGACACTATAATTTGCTCTTCTAGATAAACAAGATTTAACCCAATATCTATGATGGCGACGCTTTCTTCTCCTAAAAAACATAAAAACAATAAGGAAAGCAAAGTACGACATCAGTTTAAATAATAATGAATTCATTATTAGTACCTACATAATTGCAAATTTTCTATCTACTTACTTCTGCTCCATAGAACGCAGTACAAACTAACCACCAGCCATGATAAAAAAATCATCTTTAAACATTTCCAAAACTCTTGTATTTAAACCTCAAAATTGAAAACAACGCACTAGTTCGTTTGGTGGAAAAGAACTAAAAACTAAAAACGAAACTCCGACGATAATTTGTCTGCTTGGTAGAAACGTAGTTTCAAATTTGTCCGAGTTTTGTTTTTTGTTGTCTGTGTTTCAAAAAATAAAAACAAAACAGAAACTCGACTAGTCCGTTTGGTGGAAAACCACCTTAAAATTTACTAATTTGACGCATCTACATGACGAACTACACCAGCAGTTAAACTATTTGTACTTATTTAAGGTTCACCCTGTATATGGTGTTTCTTTCTTTGTAATGTCTCCTCGAAATAGAAAAATACTTCGAAATTGTTTGTGTAATATTTACTATGTATGATAAATATCTGAAAACCGAAGGTTAAAGGTATGCGCACATGCGACATTTTCCGGTAAGGGCCTTCACTTGTAAATAATTAAGCAACACAATCCTTAATTACGCGATGCCCGTCAGCCGATAAGCCGGAAAATTTACTCCCGCCCATATTAAATTATTAATTCACCGGCGAACTGCCATAAATTAGGCGATTTTTGAAGCCGAACCACAAGGTAGCATCCAAACATAATATACTATTTAATAAGGCTGCGCAAATTAACACCCCGGTACAGTATTACAAATACCATACACATGATAACATATAGCGGATAGGCGATGATAAGGACCCTCTCCACGTACCCCCGTCCTCCGTCTCTTTCCCTCCAGCGGGACAGGCCCGGCGGAGACGAGGACGAGGTTCGGCGACGCGCTTTGGCGAATCGCGTAAAAAGTCCTGTACACGCTGAACACCCGAGAAAATGTCTTCGGCAAATTTATGGCAATTGTCGGAACGAAAGGGGTGTACGGTGAACGGAGAAAATAATGTCCCAGAACGGGATAGTTTGAATACGCGGAGTATGTAGCGCGGTGAATTAATGGTATAGTAAATTCGGTGCATGTGGGATTAATTGCGATTTTCGGTGCTGAAAAAATGCGCCGAGCGCGTTCGATTTATGTGGGGCGGACTTCGAGGGGTGGTTCTGGCGTACGGTTTAGTTTTTGCGGAGGTTCGGGTTAAGTTTTATACGCATAACAGGTAAAGTCTTTCCAAATTCAATTGGCAAGCTTTGCTGTAAAGCGGTTTAAAAAAGTTTAATACATGGTATGTCTTCCTCGCACTTCAACAACTGCCTGGCAACGCCTTTGCATACTGTCTATCAGATTGTTGAAGTAGATTTGATCAATTTCCCATCACAAGCATGGTAAAAGCTCTCTGAGTTCCTGAAGTGTATGTGGGGATGGTTGATGCAAATCTGAGGCTCTTTGTAGTTGGTTCTATGAGTGCTCAATTGGATTGAGGTCTGGCAAGAGAGGCGATAGTGCCAAGTGCAGAATACCAGGAAATTTCAGACAACAATTCTCGCACGTTGAGGTCACGCATTATCGTCGAGAAATGAAAAATTTGGCCCAATTGCAGCATGAAACAAAGGGATGACATTGTTGATGACTTGTTCGACGTAGATCTGTGCATCCATGTTTCCCTCAAGCACCAACAACTATGTATGCCCATTAAAACAAATGACTCCACAAACAGCAGCTGTACCACCTCTGAATGGATGAACTTCCTGGGTGGCTCTACGATTTCAGGGTACCAAAGGAAGGGTTCATACTCGAACACGCCGTCTATCCGAAAACCGTCCATATGTCGACTCATCTGTGAACAATATACACTTCCATTGATCATTCCAATTCACGTGTTAGTTAGCCCATTGCAACAGAAGTCGCATATGATTTGGTGTCAGTGAAGCCCTTCTCAAAAGTCGTCATGGACGTAGATTAACATCTAACAGTCTTTTACGAACTGTTTCAATTGAAACCGCAACACCAAAAGTGTTTAAGAGTAAGTGTGCATTCATGTTTCCATCAAGCACCAACAACTCTGTACGCCCATTAAAACAAATGCCTCCCCAAACAGCAATTGCACCTCATCATCTGTGAACAATACAGACCTCCATTGTTGATTCCAATTGACGTGTTCGTTAGTCCATTGCAACTGAAGTCGCTTATGATTTTGTGTCAGTGGAACCCTTCTCAAAAGTTGTCGTGAACGTAGATTAACATCTCGCAGTCTTCTACGAACTGTTTCAATTGAAACCGCAACACCAGAAGCGTTTAAAAGTCGCTGTTGCATGATCCGACAAGTACTCAGAGGCTCTCTACGGGTGGATACTGTTAGAAACCGGTCTTGTGCAGGGGTAGTAGATCTTGGGCGTCCACTCCTCGGTCTTTCAATGGCATTTCCTGTTTCTCTATATCGATGCACAAGCCTTGAAATTACGCTTTCACTGACCTGAAAGAAGTTAACAACTTTTCTCTGAGGGCGTCCCGCCTCGATCATTCCAATGGCCCTATTGGTTTCAGCTGCTCTCAGTTTACGTCTAGGCATTATTGCAGAACAAAATATTTAGGTTTTGAATATTTGTTGACTATATAAACTCCAAACAACGACTGATCCAAAATTCTTAAAAAGACCAATGCCGTTTTAATTTGTAATATTGGACCCGGAGTTGGCTAATAATGTGACAGAAGAGCGCCGAAAACAATGTCCTGTATACGATTCGAGGTTTGTGAAGAAGAAAACCCGATCTAGAACGCAAAATAGCATAACTTCGATAGATATCTATCGACATATTAATTGTTTCTTCGTTCTTCACCACAAATTTTCTTGAAACATTGGTTTTCGTGTTTGGTATGTTAATAATAAGCACATCCCCTTTGTCTCCTATCTGGTGGATTGTTCTTCGCGGCGAGAGGCACCGGCAATTCCAAATTTTGAGGCTACATTGGTCATAAGATATACATTGTTTGGGGCATTTAACATTTTCTATGCTATTTTCTTTCTTTTTAATACCTTTGATTTTTTTGGCTTGTAACCAACATTTGATTTCTTCACATATGCCGTTAGCCTGAGGTATATTCCAATATCAATGTCATTCTTTGCTTTAACGCATTGTTTTAATTAATATCGAATATTTCTACCATAGACTTGACGGAGAGTTACGTTTTGCAATATCGTGGATATAGGCCAAAAATACATCTTCTTTTAAAGATGAAGTGTTCTTCTCCATTCGCCATTGGTCGAAGGCAACAAGCTCTTTTTTATAGCGAATTCTTGATTTCGCAGGAATTAATACATCATTAGCGGTCTCCAATAAACCTGTCGAAACATCATTGAGAGACTCCTCACTCATTTTGAGTAGTTTACGACGAAGAGAAATGAAAAATAAATCAAACTCAACCTTCAAACTGAACTGATCAAAAATTTGAAAGTTTATCACATAACACTTAAGTAAGTGTTATGTGAGCTTATGTCAAAAAATATTAGCAATTAAAACTGCACATAGTTATGGAAACGACAGGAATTTTTATCGGTGATTAGTTGTGTCCAGAGTAATTCAGCGTCACTGTTAGACGGTAAGCTGCATCGAGCGCTTAATGCGGCCTGCATCCGCTGAATTTCGTTGGACACAAGCATTGTCACAACAATACGATTGACCTGCTGTATAATGTAACAAAAATCGTGCGGAAAAATTCCACTTTAGCCACGAAAAATCGTGCAGAAAAATAGACTTCCACATAATCGTAGGAAATAGTTATTTGTGCAACTAGCATGCACTACGCATGCATAAAGTTTGCAGTGATGCTGACTACAACAAATACGCTTTTTGCACATACTGCACACAACTTTTTTTCTACGATCGAATTGAATTTGTTTTTAAATCAAACTTTATCGAAGAGTATTTTACAATCAAATCAAATTTTACTGTATCCATACTAACGCAATCTTCTAATTGTAAAACCTCAAGTATACTTGTACCGCTTTACTGAACAAACTTTTAACTCCAATTTTTCTCGAAAACTATACAGCCTATGGAATTTCAAATAGTATCCTTTATTTTTGTATTATTCTTTGTAGTTTTTAAAACCGATTGAAAATTTAAGGAATTTTGACTCACCATATTTTTTTCTAATTTATAGCCCCAAGACTGGCCGCACGCGCGTCCATGACTTTTGTAATAAAACAGTTTTTGCACTTTTCTTAACACACGGTTGATATTTTCTCGTGCACAAATTTTGAAAATTTTATCTTTAGCCGATTGAAAAACAACTAAGAAAAACTCTTTTCAATATAACAACTTCAACACCCTGTATCTCGGAATCGTGACTTTAAAATGAAAAATGTTACTACCCCCACTATTTTTTCGAGGCCAACTCACATCTCAGTTTTTTTTTAAGTATAATCGGTACAGCCTGTATACTCAAATTAGGTACATGAAAAAATTATTATTTTAGATTCAACTCGAAATCAATAGAGTATTTTTTGCACTAGTGCAAAAAGTAAGTTACTTTTACACTAGTGCAATAACAAAACATATAGTATCAAGTTTTTTAAAGAATACATGCCCTAAAATTGATTAATTTTTGACACAAATGTGTAAAAAATATTTCATCTCATCATTCATCTTTCAACTGCAGAAACGTTCGGAAAGCGACGTTTTATCTACCGCGAGTCGATACCTATTCGGCAACTCCGGGTCGCCTGTTAATTTTAAATCTATTTTTACTGCCCCTAATGCGAAAAAGCCCGCGGCTCTGCGGAATAGCTATTAGTTAACGGGAAACGTCGGCATAATGGTCTTCTTTGACTTCTTAGATGGATTTTTTAATATAATAATTTCAATAATTTATACGGCCATTACGGCGGGCCGATTTAAATTAGGCAATAACGGGGATTAGTTTCGGGCGATCTCCTTATTTTTTATGCCGCCGGGCGTACACTCAGAGAACAGTTTGTATCAATAATGGCTATTTATGTAACAAATTGCGAAAAGAGTGTGTTTTAAGCACGGGACTCAAAATTGTCCAACGAGTTTGACAATGCGGAGAGTGCATAAAACAAATCGATTTCACAACGAATTTCATACAATATGTTTTGTGAAAGCGAAGAATTTGATATTTTCATTTTATTGGATTTTTTAACATTTTGAACGAACTTTTCTAGTTATGTACATACTTGCCATTTTCTTTAATGACACCTTAATTTAAATTTGAATTGAACACAGCGAACGAAAGACAACTGAACACAACAACGCTACACGACTAACATGGCGTAGTGACGCGTGTTGCAATACTGCAGCTACGCAGTTGTGCCAATCAGTAGTAGGTATGTTGGACACAGGGGTGTGTTAAGTTTACATAAAATGGTATCCTTGTAACTCATGACTGGTAAATATTACACAAATTCAGTATATATTATTATAATACGAGTAATTTTCACAAATTTTGTGTAAAAACGTATAAAAAATCCATAGTGTGTGAACTATTAATACAGAAATTTTGCGCGTCTTAAACTACACACTGGGAAATCTCACCAGCACAGCAACTTTTTTTACAGGATATAAAATGCCCATTTTAAATAGAAAGCTTTGGAAATATAAGTGTTTATTTTCAATATTTTGTAACTAAATTTCAAAAACCTTTCTCTTATGCGTGGGTAACCACAGAAAAATATTAAAAAAAAAATAAATATAGAAAATCATACAGAAACAAGAGACATCTGTTTTCATTTCCTTGGTTTCCTTCCATTTTTATAAGCTTTTCATGTTGTAGTTGTATTTGTACTGAAGATAACAAAAACTGTACTGTTTTTTATTTAGGTTTGTCGTAGGTTGTATTAAACACTTCTGTCGCTACCACGTTAACCTTACACTTATGGTAGCTGAATAAAAGGCGATTCCTTTTATACTAGTTTATTCGAGCTGTACAAGATATATACATATGGGTAAAAATATAAGACACTTATTTTGTACCCCTAATTCCAACGGCTCTAGAGTACCTGCTCTGCCGAGGTCTCAAGTACAACTGCCTTTCTATTACACTTGTTGTTAAAGAAATACGCTTGTCCCTTTTTCAGGCCAAATACCTTAAACATATTGCTTCTTTCATATTCCGCAAAGCAGGCAAAACTCAGTAACAACTTCTCACAGTGTGATTTAGGCCGATCTCCTTATTTTTTATGCATCAATATTCCGTATGGGGCGCCGCGGTGTTTTTTCCTTAATTGGGCCGTTTATCAATTTTCATAATAAATATATTTCGGGAAAACGGGCGCCAGGAAAAACAATTAATCGGTAGCTATAAATTTTTGAATAAATGAATTTTTAAGTATTGTGGTTTTTTATTCGGCCGGGGTAATAAATTCTTGAGATATTGCCCAACCGCTTATTAATCGACGCAATTTTCCATTTTTTTCGTTTGCTCCCCTCCCACAGAGTCTAAAAGGATATCGCGAGGCGTTTTTAGAGCTACTAGAAGAATAGGTGATTACTCGTGCTCCTGACTTCTCGACAGTTGTCTAAATTAAAACTGACCAATACCACTTGAAAAAGCAATGGTTGTTGTTATATTGCCTAAATATATGTTGATTAATGTATCGTGACTGAATTTCATGTTGAGTACTAGGTGGACAATATTATTTAGATAGAACATATTCACTTTTTATTTTAGATAATTATTATACACATAGATCTAGAGTGAGTGAAGGTGACAGTGATGTCAAAATTATATGCGCGGAAAATCTAACATAATATATAAATATCTCTACCCCTCATTCTAATCACGAGGATTAGCCCAGAATTCGAAGACTTGTGCGGAGAGGGGGCGTCATATTATTAAGCAGGCCGCATTTGCGCCCAGGAACCACCATTCGGTGCAGGAATGAGGGAAACCTGGAAAACCTCATTAATTAGGGGGGTAGTCAAATGTCAACCGGTGTCAATCTCTCACATTGACTCAAGCCAACATTCTTCCACCCTACAATACCCGTAGAGAGGGTGCCAATCCTCTCCACGAATATAGCTTATATACGGTCTACCGGCTTCGGCGGTCGAACCCACAGCGATCTAGTCACCTCGATTCAAGTACTGACGCCTCAAACCGCGCGACCACTGACCGATCCAATCTATATTTAATAATAATAATATACTTAAAATTTTAAACTGCGTATGTATTAATTCAGGAATAAAGAATAATATTTTGTTAAAATATGAATAATAATTATTTATAGTACAAGTGGGATATATATATATGATTTATTATACATGATTCAGACATTTGCCCGACGAGGACATGTAAGTTTACGAATGTAATAAAAAATGCCTGTGTACTATATAAAATTTTATCTAAAACTGCAAAATATTTTATCTGCAACTACCTTAAATTGAGAAAAATCCGAAATCAGATCCAGTTTGTAAGTTTTCAGAAGCAAAGGCATTGCTATAGTAACCTGTCAAACTTGTTATAAACAAAATTGAGTTGAGTACTTCACTTCTAACCATAGGAGCAGATCTTCTAATTATGATAAAAATAATAATTTATTCTCAACGGATTTACACCCAATTATAGAGAAAATTAAAATCTAAGTTATACATAGAAATGTAGTAATAATAATTACATAAATAGAAAAATACGTCTTTAGTAATGGTTCACAATATTTTCGTTAAAACACATAAATACATAAGCTAAATTTGATTAGCTGAGAAAAACAAAACAAAGGAAAGAGATATAAACAATAATATACGTCATCACAGAGACATCATATATTTAAAGGTGTTAATGAAATCCATTTTATCATGGTGTATATCACACAAATGGAATACCCCATTAAATAACTGGAACATAAACTGGCAAATTGACTAAAATATTAGTTTTAGGTGTTTTAACCATTGTTAAGACAATTACAGACCAGCTGAATTCATCTGGTATTAACCTTACGAATTGCCAAAATTATCTATTAATTGTCAAATTGATAAACCTGTTGGTTCTTAATAAAAAATAACTCTTTTTTAATATTTCACTAGTGGGGTAATATGTCACATTACTACACTAGTGGTGTAATGACCTTCATTAATCAACTGAAACAGTGCCAAATAAATGCTGTAATAAGGCTGCTCTTATAAAGCAGTTGTAGATAAAATTGTATTTAATAGATGTTTATCTTTCTTTGCCATTTAGTATAGAAATACAAAACATAGGCTGTCAATATGAGAATTTTCTATATAATGGTGAAGTCGCCGATGCAAATCCTATAGTATGTTTGAGTCGTTGCCAGTCTTTAAGAATGTAGCAGTAATAGTATAAGCTAATGAGGCAACGGGTGTTTAATTAGTAAATGTACGTATGTTGCAGTGACCTCAAGGCACCTATGCGGTTTCAACAAATTTGTTGGACGATCTTGCCAATTTTGGCTATTTCTTTACTAGAAAGAGTCAATGAAGAATCCAAGTAAATTAATGGAATTTTCCGGTTCACCGTGTCACCCTGATTTACCCTAGAGCTTTATAATTATTTTAAGGCAACGATGTTGTCAAAATATCGCATACAGAACCAGGGCATTTTTAATTTCCCAGGCTCTCCGATACATTCCGTAAAGCAATATAAATTCTATCCATTTTTTCGTAATTACCTGTTCGCTGTAATATTTATGAATTAATTGGGCGTTATTCAACACGTATACGGTTTTATTAGTGAACGCTTGTTGTTGTCCGGAGAAAAATCCTTATTTTTATCCTACCGCTTCCGTCTTGAATGGAGGAAATTAGGTTCCTTCGAGACGAAGTGATAATGTTTAAAAAATACCTTGAAATATTCGAAATTACTACCCGGAACGGTTGCGCTCCGGTGGAGGGTCATAGTAAACTTACCTGGGATTGAAAATGCTCTATATTCCTGCGTGTCGAACAAGTATGCAGGGTGATTGATTTAAAACTCTCCGGGCAAATTACAGGGAAACTAAAAAAGGTAGCGACGATCTGTAAAATCAAGCATTTAGGAATTGCTTCCATATTCTATGCATACACCCCTGTGACGCTCCAGATGTCGGCGTCGCGACGCCCTCATGTTTTTGACGAACTGAGGACAAATAATGGCAAATACTGAAAAAAAATGTCAAATATTTTTAGTTTCGGAAATTTACGAAAATTTATTAAGTGAAATTTTTTGTTTATAAAAACTAATATGTAAACATTTCCATACATACAGGGTGATTCAGAACTTATCTAAAAAAATGTTTTTGAATGTAAAGGAAACTCTTACAAATACAATTTTGTATAAAATAGTCGAAAAGGTTAGTTCGAAAGTAATTTATATACAGGTTGGGCCATTTTAATCAGTACAGTCGAATATCTCGAGTTTCGTGAGTGTTACAAAAAAATGACTCAGACAAAAGTTGCTCAAAAAACGGGGGGCCAACTAGCTGTGCATTCAGATCTGACTTTGACATTGATTTTGAAGGTCATTTGAAGGTCAAAATCAAATTTTTAAATAGAAACCCATATTTTTGAAACCGAATTCGAAAAGAGCAAGAAATCTTACGTCTGAAGCCACTTTTAAAAAAATTTTTGCTTGTTACTTTTAGATCGTAATTACAAGGTGAAATACCGGGAAGGCTGCAGTCAATCCTGTTGCTACGTAACTTGAAACCACATTTAGGCTAACTTCCCATAATCTAAGCCAGGCAGTTAACTGGATAACCCCCTATCCTGAACGTAACCTTCCTTACAACTACATACCTTAATTCGAAACAATAATTAGACTCACCTCTTCAAACCGAAATTATTCAGTCAATTCTGCAACCTGAATTTTCCAATTGGGCTTTGAACATGATCCAGAATGATGTTATCCAGTTAACTACCTGGCTTAGATTATGGGAAGTTAGCCTAAATGCGATTTCAAGTTACGTAGCTACAGGCTGCAGCCTTTCCGGTATTTCACCTTGTAATTACTATCTAAAAGTAACAAGCAAAAAATTTTTTAAAGTGGCTTCAGACGTAAGATTTCTTGCTCTTTTCGAATCCGATTTTAAAAATATGGGTTTCTATTTAAAAATTTGATTTTGACCTTCAAATGACCTTCAAAATCAATGTCAAAGTCAGATCTGAATGCACAGCTAGTTGGCCCCCCGTTTTTTGAGCAACTTTTGTCTGAGTCATTTTTTCGTAACACTCACGAAGCTCGAGATATTCGACTATACTGATTAAAAGGGCCCACCCTGTATATTATTACTAGTTTATATCAGCAAATTCAATTGCTTTTGGCACTATTGTTATTAGTAGGAGAGGAGAGGGAAATTTAAAACTAAATCTGTTAAGTAGGCAGCAAACGTAATTTTATAGTCTGTTAATGTGGTTTTCTTACTCTCTAATTATTTGTTCTTTCATTTGTGTATATGTATGTATGTATACTTATTTTTAGTATTACTGTGCTTTTCCCTTTTTAGCGGCGTTCCTTTTAGTATTTTTTAGTATTTTAATTTTCTTGATGTTGGTTGTTTGTGGTTGAGTTGAGTAGCTTTAGCTAGACTTCGCCATGAGATAAGTGATATAACAACCAATATTTTTGCTGATTGATTCCGTTAGATTATATTTTTATGTTTAAATATTAGTAATTTAATTTGTGGTTTTAATTAATAAAATATTTTGACATAGGTACCTGATGTTGCAACAACTGTTCAAAATTTTGTAAACCTGTAAACACTTACACATTTGGGTCCGTTTTACCCAGTTCTTACGAACTAACATAAAATGTTTCTTGTCCTTGTCCGTTTTGAACTCGTAAATTATTGGCAGCAGCTATGATACGGTAACGTAAACCATTACTAGCGTCTACTTCATTTTTTAAATATTCCCACAAAAAGAAGTCCAAAGGATTTAAGTCATGAGATCGTGGCGGCCATGGTATCGGTCCTCCTCGTCCAATCTATCGTACTCCTGGAATTTCATTAAGATACTCCCGAACCATTTTATCGAAAATGAGGGGAAGCACCATCGTGCAAGAACCACATTCGGAATCGGACAGCTAAGGGCACATCTTCCAGAAGTTCAGGCAGATCTTTTCGAAGGAAATTAAGTTAATGCACTCCATCCATTTGATTTGATATGATAAAATCCCAAACATGAGTATTATGAATGTTACACATCCCATTCCGTGTAAAAATATGTTAATTTGTAACTAATACGTCAGCTGTAAATCTGGGATTTTGTTGCAACAACCATCCTCAAAATCTACAGATATCATTGAGCCTCGTGTGTGATACGCCCCACTATTGATTGGGACATTCCTTGTACGTGTTGAGCGATTTCCGGGTACTTATTCGTGGATTATCTTCAAAAACCTCTAAAATGTGTTATTCAGCTGCTGCCATACGCTCTGAACGCCCTGGACCTTCTCTGCCTCGATTCGGTTGCAAATTTTCTATGTCACGTCCGCGTTGCATTACCGCGATAAACGTAGCTGCATTTGGCGCATGGAACCGGAAAATCGTTCAGAATTTTGTCTAGTGAAGTACTATTAATTAAAATTATATCAACTTTAAGTTGCTATACATGTAAGCCATTTTTGAAAAACTAATGTAAACACTATAGCAAAAACGTTATTACTAAAATGGGATTTCAGTATACGGAATCGCCAACATTTCAGTGACGCTAGAGACTACAGAAACCTAGCGATGTAAAGGTTGAAAATACTACAGCGTAAATAATTTTTTTCTCGGAAACTACCAACATTTTTTTACAATATTGACATAATTCTTTATGGATAATGTTTGATTTGCTTCGTATTTGTAAGACCAGACGAAGATTTAATTAACAAACTGCTCGAAGGACATTGTGGTTGATTTATTGTAGTAATTTACATTATAAAGTATTAAAAAATGATTGACATTACATATGACTACAAAATTAAATTAATTGACAGTATTTTAATATGCACCCTTAAATCTGTTTTAAATATAAAAAATTAAATAGGAAACATGCTCCACCAGATAAGTTGTGAATCACCCTGTATATTGTAAATTATATATTTAAAACCATCCGTTAAGTATTATACGTCTTTAATAATACAATAAAGTAATACATACTTAACATTGATTGTATCTCGTTTCCTGTACACAGAGTTTTTATATTTTTTCTAATATGTAGTAATTTTAATAAGCATTTTGTGACATATTAGGAGCATATAATTAAAGTATTAAATGCATTTTTAATAATTATTATTGTCTCAAAAACACCTTGTGATTAGCATTGGCGCCTTCGCCATAATATAGAAAATTCACGTATTTCAAATATAAAATGATATAACATAAATATATAATATAATCTTTGGTTTGTGAACGTACTAGTCGTCTTTAATATGTTTCTACACACATTTTAAACTGAATAGTGGATTGAAAAATAACCTTTTTGTTATTTTTATAACTTGATGTCAATGATTTCAACCTGGTGTTACATGGGTGAGATAACTCTGATAAGTAGATAATAAGACAAAGGATTACAAATTAAAGTAAAACGGGATTCTTCGAAAAATATATATACCGAAATATTGCTTTAGGTCACAAACTGCATTATGTACTATTGCACTGTGAAGGAAGAAATAGTCGAAGGGAATCTCATTTCTATGCGAATGAACAAATAAAAAATATTGTTTCTAGAACTTCCATATGTAAGTGTTAGAATTTTTCGATAACTGTTTTTTTTTTTCATAAATGATGCTGTTATGTACCTATTTTACACATAGCACCATAGGAAATCTTAAGAATCTTGACTATCATTAAATTTATAAGATAGTGTGAAAGATGAGTATCTAGATAACGTTTTCATTCATGCAAAGAAAGCATTTATGAAAAATTGTAACACGACAAATCCATCCATTCGTGTCTTAATTATAATATATCGTCATTTCGTTCAATACAATTAACCGATCGATGATTTAAAGGATTACTTGTTATATCAAACATTATTATTTTTCATTCATTTCATTTTTAACATATTTCTATTTGCGTCTCTTTACGATGCCAATTGTACAATTTTTCTCCAGAGTCTAAAGGCTGCCAAGTCATTTAGAATAAGAAAAAGAGAAATATTAAAATTAAAAATATGCGCATAAATATGCTCAGAATTTAATCAAAAGATGCACACAATATTGAAAATATGCAAATAAAAAAATCTTTGTAAAATATAAATTTCCCTTAAAAATAAATGATATAAACAAGTACTTGCAGCAGCAACAAACAAATAAAATCCAACTTCACTTGGTCTCAAAACACAATCGACGTGATAACTTCAAAAGTTCACCGAGAACTGATATAACATTATAATTATTATTTTGTTTCTATTATCTGAGATAATTGCTATTCTTGCACAACACCATAATCAGGTTTCCAATGATCAGTTGCATGCGCATTCCAAGTAAAACAAGGCATTTTAAACTTTATGTACCTGACTCTTTATTTCCCGACCATAAAATTTATGAACCATATGAATTCTAGGTAGACATCTATTCCAAAATTAAAATTATGTCTACGAAATATCTATGTAGTTCTTGCAAATGTTATTTTTTAAGAATATATCCAAATATTTTAAAAAATGCACATAACATGCATAATATGTACTTTCTTTGAAGTAAAGGCATCTAGAAAAAAATTAATAAGTTCAATCAAAAAGTGTTAACTTAACAGTTTTTTACGGTTGCATATGGCTAACCCAAAATATACTTCACAAAAACAAATTTGTTAATTCAATTTTCCATTATTATTTTTTTAGTTTGACGTAAAGGTATTGGTTAGAGGTACCCAACAAATGTAATTGTTCTATCCACGATATTGATTCCATTATCTCTAACGTTCGAAAAGATTAAATTTTGTATTCGTCCCAACAGGTTTTAAATGTATGTAGTGCGCGCCAATATTCTTGGCAGGATAAATGACGCCGGATGTGCGGAGCCGAGAGGGATTATCTCTCACATTAGAGATGTGTAAATGCTAAAATTTTACATAGCAGTTAACATATGCTACTACTATCATTTTAGCAGTTAAAAATAGCTGCTATTTTTTTAGCAGTTTAGCATAATGACGCGCCGACCTATTCGAACGAACGCATGTCGTGTGCAGGTGGCATGTTTCATCAACGCGTTAACTTTCAAAGCGGCGGGCCAGGCGAGCGTTACGTACATTGCAAAACATGACAAACAACTGCCGCTTACGTTTTTATATTGACTTGTCACTTGTTTTGATTTTAAATAAATTTATAGTTTCCTTTGAGTGGACATAACCGTATGCTATGGCGTATACATGTTTTGCTTTAAAATCGTTCATATTTGATATAATTAAAAATCTCAAGCTCAAGAATTAGTTAAGTAGCTGCATGTACGGGTACTTCTTTGCTGTTTAGTTGGGAGTTGGGTTATTTAATTAAATATTTATAATATTAATAAATTATATTTATTTATATACGTAGTGTATTATTATTATTAGTTTCTCTATGAGTGAGAACCCCGAATTTCACAGACGGCACACGGGCACACGGTCAGTATTCGTAATTCCCAGTTCTGCATTCTGCAAGCAGTCGCGGATAAAATAAAATAATTATTATTATAAATCTGCTTCTTGGCAATCGCAGTGTGCTAGTTTACATTGCTATGCTTCCTTACCGTGACCGTGTCTTGATTTTTCAAATTTTCAACCCAACCTGCGCAATAACAGTAAATAGCTGCTACTTTTGAAGTCACTGCTACAGTTGCTACTGCTACAAACCAAATAGCAGCTAAAAAGCAGTCTGCTATTTAGCAACCCATCTCTATCACACATTGTTCTGCAGAACCGGACAGCCGGATGTCTTCAGTTATATAGTTGAGGTGGGCCCATTCAGCCTCAATTGCGTTTGAGGCTGGTGCCGGAGGCACTACTAGGGGCCTTTTCCTGTCTCCTGTCCTGGCATATCCCGTTAGTAAGGGTTTGTCTTTTGGCGCTCTACAGGATACGCAAAATGTAACAAGCTACATCTAGCGGTCAGTAGCTGCTCCATTTCGGAGTACGAAGTATAGATAACGGCTTTCATTGTCAAACAATAGTTCTTTTCAAGTAAAAGGCTAAATATTTGATCAACATTTCATTGTATTGAACTAAAATACTTTCCACTTTAAAATTAAAGTTTTTTGGTTGGAGAGAATTAATTATAAATGTTTAATTTAATAATTTGACACCGTTAAGTTAAACAGTTCATTTAATATCGGTATAATTTTGTGTCAAACAATAATGGAACTAATAACAATAAAGAAAAATTATTGAATTAAATCATGAGATGTTGTGCCCAAAAAAAAAACTTAGATAGATTTGATTTAACATCAAACATGAGAAATCGTTGAATTAAGCAGTATGTCGTCAACAATTTTTTTGTTAGTTTAAATAGTCAGCATAATTTTATTTAAATCATCTTTGTTTTATTTCAAGATAAATGTTTCTGCGGCAACAATTAAAAAGTTCAAATCAAGAAAACTGTTGCTCCAAGAGTTTGTCTTTTCTCTGTGCTGTAAATAATTAGATATATTATGTACCTAAAAACAATTTTGCGATTTTCCTATTACTGGAGGACGTAGTGAGTCGAATTTGTGAGCATCCGCTCGAACGCTCGGAACTCGAATCGCCTTATTAGATATTCAATTAAAAATAAATAAAAATTAGCTTTTCTCTTTTCACCGGCGATGTCAATTTGTATTTTCCGCGTTTCTTTAAATGAGAAAACAAATAATCTGACCTTATGAAATATTTAATGCCGTTCGGTTAATTTTCCAACTGGAAAAGCTAATTTTTAATAATTCATTTTCCTTGGAAATGAACTTGGGGAATTAGTTGGGATTGTTTACTTTTATTCCTATGGAAACATTATCATAATTATTAGGGACGGAAGGGGCTTACCAGCTGGTTCCCCCTGCACTATACACAAAGACGAGTAAAAGTCATTTAACAGAAATATAACAATTTTTATTATCATGTTTTGATATTATAATATGTTGATGAAGTTTGTAACGTTGTTCATTTTTTACTCTCACTATAATGCCCTGCATTTAAGAAGAAGAAGAAATGTATTTATTGGCTACATTAATATAAACTGCTTTATAAAAGTTAAGCAAGTTTACAAATATCGAGATTTCTTTTAAAAGTTGACGGTTTTTGTTTCCAAGTGTTTCTAGATAATAAATAAAATTTTTACTTTCTTATCTGAATGGTTTTTTGCTCATCATTGAGTGACTTTCAGTTTTCGGCTAGTTCTTATCTTTGGTCTTTTTAAAAATTTTGGATCAGTCGTTGTTTCGAGTTTATATAGTCAACTCTTATTCAAGACCAAAAAAATTTTGTTTTGCAATAATGCCTAGACGTAAATTGAGTGCAGTTGAAGTTAATAGGGTCATTGCAATAATCGAGGCGAGACGCCCTCAGAGAGGAGTTTCTAACTTCTTTCAGGTCAGTGTAAGCGTAATTTCATGGCTTGTGCATCAGTATAGAGAAACAGTAAATGTCATTAAAAAACCGAGGAGTGGACGCCCAAGATCTATTACCCCAGCACAAGATCGGTTTCTAACAGTATCCGCCCGTAGAGAGCCTCTGAGTACTTGTCAGATCATGCAACAGCGACTTTTAAACGCTTCTGGTGTTTCAGTTTCAATTGAAACAGTTCGTAGAAGATTGCGAGATGGTAATCTACGTTCACGACAACTTTTGAGAAGGGTTCCACTGACACAAAATCATATGCGACTTCGGCTGCAATGCAACGAACGCGTCAATTGGAATCATCAGTGGAAGTCTGTATTGTTCACAGATGATGAGGTGCAATTGCTGTTTGGGGAGGCATTTGTTTTAATGGACGTACAGAGTTGTTGATGCTTGATGGAAACATGAATGCACAGATCTACGTCGAACAAGTCATTAACAATGTCAGCCCTTTGTTTCATGCTGCAATTGGGCCAAATTTTTTATTTCTCGACGATAATGCCCGACCTCATCGTGCGAGAATTGTTGTTGATGCCCTGGAATTTAATGGTATTCCGCACTTGGCTCCGCTAGACCTCAATCCAATTGAGCACGTATGGGACCAACTACAAAGCCTTAGTTTCGCATTAACCACCCCCACATACACTTCAGGAAGGCAGAGGACTTTTACCACGCCTGTGGCGAGAAATTGATCAACACTACTTCAACAACCTGATAGACAGTATGCAGAGGCAGTCATTGAAACGCGGGGAAGACATACCCTGTGCTAAACATATTTTTTTAATTGTTTTAAGAATTTGAATTTTGTTTTAAAATCACCAAAAGGAGGAACAAACCAATCCGCTCGTATAAAAGAATAAACGTTCAAGATAGCTTATCAAAAATATGTTTGAACAAAAGTTGTCAACCTTTAAAAGAAACTCAAGATTTGTAAACTTCCTTAACTTTTGTGGAGCAGTTTATTTAACAATATTATAGTATAGTAAGTCTTACAAACACAAAATTCAGGATATTAATGCAAAAAGCGCAAGTCACACTGTAATACATTAAAAATACATTTAAATGACTTCAAACAATTTAAAAACAATGAAAATTAAGGGAACATAAAAAACTAAAACAGTTATAAGCAATGAATGAAATACAAAAAACACTTAGAGGGCTGAAAACAGGTTTAAAAAAAATAATAATTAACTTACGAAGTTAATTTATATATGTATAAGCACACAAATAAAAAATACGAAATAAAATTTTATTAGCTAATAAATATTTTTCCTTTCAGAAACTGTTGCCACTACGTCCTCCGCTGTTCTCTCCAGAATTCCTTGTAGCAAACGAGTCCGGCACACTTCTAGCTGTCGCAGGACCATGTGGGGTGTTGGTCCTTCAGTTACCCCTAAGATACCCGCCATACGGAGCTTTTGAAAATAACAAAGAGGTTGTCTATTGTCGGTAAGTGATTTTCTTACCTAAAACATATTTTTTGTTAGACTTAATTGATCTTTGTGTATAAGATTGTATGACATGAATACGATTATATGTGATGCATAAAATTGTGTATTGTAGACATGTGTAACATGTATACGATACATTCTACAGAGTGATCCGTCAGTAATGGACTATGGAGAATTATTGTAATAATTCCATTCCATTCCAATCTCCATTTATATTAAGAACTGCCATAGGAATTGCTTCAAATATAGAATTATCTACAACAGATAGAAGTTATTATATGTGTAGCAAAATAAATACAAAAAAATTACAAAATATAATGGAGCAACAACAATGGAACGATTTCTATGGATGTACTGATACAGATATTGCCTGTAATATATTTATAAATAAACTAAAAGATAATATAAACAGATGTACATCGGAGTATAAAGTGACAATTAAAAAACGCAAGTCATGGATCACAAATTGATTGGTTACTTCAATTCAAGAACGTGATAGAATGTATTATGAAATGTTAAATAATCCAGAAGAATTGGAATTAAAGAATAATTATAAAAATTACCGCAATAAGTTAAATAAAATTATTTCAAAAACAAAAAATGAATATTATGAAAAGAAAATTTTAACTACCACTGATTCTAAATCAATATGGAAAATAGTAAAGCAAATAAATAATGTCCCAGAAAAAAATAAATCAATAAATGAAATAAAAACAAAAAATGGTAATGTAGCGTCAAATAACAAAGACATAGCAAATGAATTTAAAAAAATTTTTGCTGACATTGGACATAAATTAACAACAAATATCATTCAACCTAATATAGTTTACAATAAACAAATAAATCAGAATTCCATATTTTTGACAAACGTTACACAAATCGAAATAAGGCAATATCTCAATTCATTAAAAAATAATAAAAGTCCAGGTAAATATCAAATAAAAAATGAAGCACTAAAGGAAATTGGGTACATAATTACACCCCCACTTGTGTATCTAATAAATTTAATATTTAAAACAGGTAAGTGTTCCTCTCATTTTAAAATGGCGACAATTATACCTGTATATAAAAGTGGTGACAAACTCGAAATTCTAAATTATCGACCTATTTCTCTAATATCGGGTGTAGCTAAAATTTTTGAAAAAGCGCTTAAACAGAGAATAGTTAGTTTTGTACATAAATATAATTTAATATCTTCAAAACAGTTTGGATTTAGAGCTAAAATGTCGACAAATGATGCTATTTTAGAGCTAATTGGTAAAATATATCAAAATATAGATAAAAGTGTTCCAAGTGTTGTGTATATTTGCCGACCTTGCGAAGGCTTTTGACATGTAAGCCATTATCTGTTAATGCGAAAGCTTTGGCAATATGGATTTAGGGGTACAGTGTATGAATTAATAAAAAATTATTTATATGAAAGAACACAGTGTGTAAAAATAAATGGAACATTTAGCAGTACAAGAGCTGTGTTGTATGGCTTACCGCAGGGCACAGTTCTGGCTCCCGTTTTATTCACACTTTATTTAAATAACTTACTTACCCTTGATTTAAATTGTGACATGGTTTCATTTCCTGATGATACATGCATTTATTTTCGAGCAGCGCTCGGAGAAAACTGGACACATCTAAAAGAGAGGGTCAGTACAGCACTTAAAAGAATTAAAGATTGGTTTGATCAAAATTTGCTTACCTTAAATACTAATAAAACAAAATTCGTACCTTTTACTTCGTATATAAATAATTTACGACCATATAAAGTTATCCAAATAGAAAACACAAATTTGACTATAGAATTTTCTGACAATATAGCATTGGCATTATTATGGACCCGCATTTAAAGTGGAATTTACATGTAGAATATACAATAAAGAAAATAAGATCTTTAATTTATTACTTTAAACAAGTTAGAAAAGTTCTAAATTTTAATAAAACCAAACAAATATAATATTTTGCACTTGTTGAATCGTTACTACGATACGGACTAATTGCGTGGGATGGTGCGAGCAAAACTATTATTGAATTGTTAATGAGAACACAAACGCAAATTATAAAAATTATATTAAATAAAAATATATTTTATTCCACAGAACTAACTTTTAAAGAATCGAAATTTTACAATTTAAGACAATTGTACTGTGAAACATTGGCTCGGTATCAATTTAAACAAACAAATGTTAATATGAGCCATGCCCATAATACTAGGCAAGCTAAAGATAGAATAAATGTTCCAGTTGTTAAAAAAACTGTGGGAATGAAATGTTTTTTATATTTAGCTCCTAGATTATATAATCACCTCCCCCACTGCATTAAATCTAAAATATATTATGTTACCTATAAAAAAGAACTAAAAAAAATGGATTCTCGACCAATCTAGATAAAATAAATAATTTTGTAAATTTTGGTGTCTTGTAATTAAGGAAATTTTTTGTAATTGTTAACTATATTGTTTAAGTCTAATATGAGACTGATTGTAATCTATATTATAACATAGTTAAAAAATATTAACTTACACTCACGCTCAAGTTTTTGTAAGAAACTTTAGTGAGGCCTACCTAATATTTATTCTTGTTTTCTTATTCTTGTATTATGTTAGATAAATAATTTATATTAATATATGATAGAAAATCACTATTAATCACCATTAATACTAACTACTAATGTACAACTATGAATAAATATTCGTTATTATTGTTAATTACACAATCTTTGAATGTATCGATTAAAAAATTTGGGAATAAATGTTTTCAGATATGAGAAATCATAATCTGTTGTCTGTTTCGACATATTCCCTAGAGGTCGCCACATCCGCCACATTGGTGACGTAATAGTGAGCGTAACTTTTTAACGACATCACGTTTTTTGTTAAAAAAATCTTAATCCTACATTGTTTTTGAGAAAAAAATACTTGTCATTAGTCTCAGAAATTGACCATTTTTGAGAAAATAGATTTTCAACAATCAGCTGCATACTTCATTGTACAATATATAGCGTTTTGACGTTTGCTGTCAAAAATTCAATGGTTTGTCAGTGCCTCCTAGATTTAATGTCGATCTCTAGACGTAAATTATCAATGCTAATACAGAGAAGTTTATAAAAATAACAAAATCTGTTTTTTAATGGTAGATGGATAATATTGGATATCTGACCGTAGTTTTTAATTAGGATCAACTTTTCTTAATAACGATTGTCGATATTATAAAAAATAAAGGTACTTTACTCTTGAGTAAAATTTACATTTTTCGACATACCTCGTATACGACTGCAAAAAATGAAATCTGATTACTTCATTTTGGGTTTTGGGCCCTGTAGAACTTTTTTTCATAAAATCAATAAAAGTTTCCCATATAGTGCCGACTGAATTGGACACACTGTATATATAAGATTATATGTTAAAAATAATATTATTTACGTAATAAAAGATAAGTTTCTAAAATTGATGTGTATAAGATTGTATGACATATAAGATTATATAAAGTTCTAAGACATACTTATAAAATTATGTGATATATATGAGATTTATAATACATATATGTAACATATTGTATGGTGTACAAACAAGTATACAAAACTGCATTATCCGGGAGTGATCGTCAATTTCCAAACTCGCTGGATTTCGACCGTGGCCGGACGCCGCCGACCGCGTCTACGTGCTACGTGATTAAGGTAACAAATTATTGCAATTCAAACGGACTTTTTTAATGTGGATATATGCGCGTCCTTAATGTATCTTTTAATGATAAGCCCGAACCTGTGTCTTTTATTGCTCGAATCTGCCACGGTAAAAATTAAAATTCATTGTGAAGCGCCGCCGCCGTGATATATCGCCGGGAAGGGGTGGCGCGCTAGGTAATTAAGAATACACCCTATATGGTGCGCGGTCTCTCCAAAAATACTAATATATTTTACTATATCATGTGTTACGAGGCGGGGGAATCTTTCGCCAGTCCGGGCGGCGCGTTTCCGTTACACTATGGTCGTCGTTCAAAGTCGAAGGTTCTTCTTATTAATAATAATATCTGTACCCCTCATATAATCACGAGAATTAGCCCAGAAGTCGAAGACTTGTGCGGGAGAGGGAACGGCATATTATTAAGAAGACCGCATTTGCTCCCAGGAATGACTTACGTTGATAGGCCCTAACCACCATTCAGTGCAGGAATGAGAGATCTGGAAAACCTCATTAATTAGGGGGGTAGTCAAATGTCGCCCGGTATCAATCTCTTACATTAACCCAAGCTAAGATTTTTCCACACTAGCATACCCACAGAGAGGGTGCCAATCCTCTCCACGAATTTAGTTGATATACGGTCTACCGACTGCGAGGCTCGAACCCACACCGGTCTAGCCACATCGATCGAAGTACTGACGCCTTAAAGCGACACATGCACATGCTGTCTCAATTTGGTACATGTTATAAATTTTATTATAATAATAAAATAGCCCAAACTCTTACATAGCAGATATTACGGTGTTAAAGAAGAACGCAGTAAAATACAGGAGAGTACCAGAAAGATACATAGAAAAATGCATTCAGTTTGCAAAAATACAGGGTGTGTCTTAAGTATCGGTCAAACATCCAGTTGCGTAATCTGAGGCCAAAATAAGGGTTTTTTGTTACGTAAATGTGGGGTCTTAGGCACCTACGTGTCAAAAATTAGAAACATATGAAAACAATATGAAATATGAAACAAAAAATTACCAAATTTAGAAACTTACCAGTGGCGGAGTTTTGGGTATCATCGATCATTATTTGCCAAAAATATATATATCATTCAGTATAATATTACAAATTAAATAGATGATCATATGTTCCATTGTATTATCTTCCCTTTTTGTTTCTTAACCTTTTTTGTATTCCAAACAGATTAACAATAAAATAAATTTATTTGAACAACTTCATTTTTCGATTCTCATTCATTTACTTAAAAATAATAGCAAAATAATTAATTAACAATGGAATGGAACTTTACTGTGATTTATTATTATTCAACAAATTTTGGAAAGGACCATTTTCAGCTGCCAAAATACATACTTGATCTTGAAATTGCAGTTCCAAGACATGCAAACATTTCAGGAGTTCACCCTGTATAACGTCACTACGCGTACAGCCTCGAAATCTTTTAATGCCCCCTTTACCGTTTTCTGCATGCCTAAATTAGTAATGCGGGCGAAGATAAAATTAGTAGTCACGTGTGCATTAAAAAGTGTCGTTTTTATCATTTCGTTTGTTCGTCCGGCCCCTAGGAGGCATGAGGTTTTTTTTAATTGTGAAAAATTATTTATACAAGGATTGCGCTCGCCCGTGACTTCCGCGTACCGCTACAGCGGAAAGAACAGGAACAGATGAGAGTTTAAGATAGTCGGAAACAAGTTCCTAATTCAAAACTAGACGTAGGAGATTTTCCAATAAAGAGATATGTCTTATTTTCGTTTGCGCATAGTGATCATAGTCAAAAAAATTTCCCCGGTAACTAGTTTCGGTTGTGGAACATTCAGTTGTTATTTTTTTATGAACTTAATATTAGATCTGAACAGTAACAGATGGAGAATTAAATTACGAATACTTTAATATGTAACGCTTCTATTTTATTTGAAGAATAATAATAGTTTTAATCAAGTTGTTCTTAACTTAAAACAAAAATCAATGCTCAACCAAATAAAATTCACAAATCCTACATAAATACTTCAGTGTTCCATTCTATTTTTTTAAATGGACCTAAAAGTTGCACAAACTGTCGCGGAGGACTTCTATACAGGATGTTTTCTAAGTAGAGGTCAAAAATCCAGGAGCGTATTCTGTAATAGGCCATCGTATGCGCCATTGTTTTATCTTCACATTTTGTTTCTTTACATTTGTTTGTATTCCCAACCGATTAATAAAAAAATTGGTTTATTTGGTCAAGTGCAATTTTACTATACTGATTACATTACTTAAAATAATAACATTTTATTTATTATTGATTTATTTTACTTTACACCATTCAACAGGCGACTGCCCAATTACAGAATGCGAAACATACAAAAAAATATACAAAGAAAATATACAGTAAAAATAACAAACAAGCAGTATGTAAGACATAAGAAAGAGAAATACTAAACAGATGCTAAATATAAAGACCAAAACAAACTTAAATTAAGATACACAAAATTATAATAATAGTAATTAACACTAAAAAGAGCATCAGATTTAAGAAAAGCATCACAGTGCTGCCTGTTTCAAGCGTGCAAGAGAACAATAATTAAATATATCAGCCGATGACTTTAAGTTGTTAAAAGTGTTGCACATAAACTTCAATGGGGAAAAACTCCTAATATTAGTTCTTGGCGTCGGCAAGTAAAAAGTACCAGCGTGTCTTGAGACTGCCCTGGGAACATGAATATTAAGTCTATTTAATAAATCACCACAATCAGTTAGGCTATAATAATATAATTTAAATAAAATACTAAATAAGCAATGTCCTTCAAAGATTTAATAGAAAACTTCTATAAAAGCTCATCCTGGCAAATGCCAGTTTGAGGATAAATTCCGTCAGTTTTAAAAGATACGAATTTGAACTGTCAATATATATTACATAATTTGGACACCAAACAACAGAGGCATATTCCAATTTCGACCTAACTAAAGTTGAGTAAAGAAGTTTCAAGGTCAACAGATTTAAACGTGTTCCTAATAATAAATCCAAGTATTGTATATGCTTTAGAAGTAATATCCAATATGTGGTCATTAAACGATAACGCAGGTCCACAAAAAAAAAAGTGGTGTGTGCCGAGGATCCCATTACATTTTTTCCATGTATTTTTTCCCGCTGAACATGAATCTGAAGTCAAAATGGGGGGTCGCACAGCAAATTTTGGAAAAACCCATAAAAACGATAAAAATCACATCAAAAGTTTAAACAGGTCCAAAAAAAAAGTCATGTGTGCTGGGAGTTAGACTATATTTTTCATTGTATTTTTTCCCGCTGAACACGAATCTGAAGCTAAAATTGGGGGTTACACAGCAACTATTTGAGAAAACCTAAAAAAATCAGTTTCTCGTAATTTATTCTATATGATACTCTCTAAAACTGAAACATATTCACTAATTCACAGCATTTCTCATTGTTTCAGTTTGAGAGGGTATCATATGGAATAAATTACGAGAAAGTGATTTATATCGAGTTTTTTAGGTTTTCTCAAATAGTTGCTGTGTAACCCCCAATTTTAGCTTCAGATTCGTGTTCAGCGGGAAAAAATACAATGAAAAATATAGTCTAACTCCCAGCACACATGACTTTTTTTTTTGTGGACCTGTGTAAACTTTTGATGCGACTTTTTATCAGTTTTATGGGTTTTCTCTAAAATTTGCTGTGCGACCCCCCATTTTGACTTCAGATTCGTGTTCAGCGGGAAAAAATATAATGGAACCCTTAGCACACACCACTTTTTTTGTGGACCTGTGTAATTTATAAATTAAAAACTGCGTTTTTTTTTAATTTTTGACACGTTGTATGTAGCTGAACAATGACTGTGACCCCACATTTGTATAACAAAAATTCCTTATTTATCGAAAGCTTATTTGAACACCGCCGGATATTTTACGAGCGTTTGGATTTTCCGCTGGACGCAGAAAATTCCACGTTGCCGACGAGCGAGTGTTTGACCAAAACTTTTATTAAAAGTCACCGCACGCCGTCCGGCGAATTATCTAAAATCGCGGATGAAAATTCAATATTTGACTGTTAATTTTCGGACGAGATAAACGGGGCGAAGTGAAAAGTGAACGGCCGTATATTTTTTATCTGGCCGGGCCAGTCGCTGTGACATTCCGCTGATGCCGTACATTTTTCCTTCTTCCTCTGACCGGCCATCGGCCGTTTGGTATGGCCAGCGATAGCTTCCTTTGAATTATTGTATTTGCGTTGGCCCGCGCGACGCCGGACTCTATAACTCGTTTAATTTTTATTATTTATTTTCGGGGCGCCGTTACGTCCCAGGACCGTACTCGCAATAAGTTAATCGCCCACCAGTTTAGGAAAAAATTACGCGCTTTGCGAACGCAGCGAAAAACCGGGACCGTTATCAAAAACCAATAAATTAGGTATTCTGAGAACACACCACAGAATGGAAAACGAAAAATCGTGCTTAGAACAAATCAAAACATATTCATTGCGCACACAGTTTGTCGAAATTCGCAGTCTCAGATCTCCAAAGTTTTTTCATCGTCAGGGGTTCCCCAAGGATCCTGTTTAGGACCCTTGCTGTTTATAATTTGCATCAACGATATATTTCAATCACATAATGTTAACTGTCTTATGTACACTGATTATATGAAGGTATTCACTAAAATTTATTCATATCGCGATGCCCATAAATTGCAGACTTGGTGCTATGTTATGGCATTTACCCGGAATAACAATTATGCCATCGCTGGTTCCCCTTTATCTAAAGTTATTGAGATCAGAGACCTAGGCGTGCTTTTTACTTCGTGTTTGAGCTTTACAGAACATATTAACTGCTGAATGTTCCAAAAGCTGGGTATTTGTTATTAGAAATTCACGTTCTTTTACCGACTGTCGTGTGTTTCTTAGCTTATATTGCGCTTTTGTTCTTCCTAAATTAGAATACGGTAGAACAGTTTGGAGTCCACATTCTTTTAAACTCGATGGCTTTTACCCGGAAATTGGCACTGACCACAATATGTTACTAAGGAGGTATGGTGTTCATAGTCTTCAAAATAGGTATGTTATGTACTCCCAAATTATGTTGATTAATAATGTAATTGATTGTCCTACTTTTCTAGAAACTTTAAGGTCTCCATGTTCTTAAAGTGTACACGAGGAACGATGCACTGTTTTACCTTAAGACACTAAGGACCAACTTACTCTCAAATTTCCCAATGTAGGTCATGTGTAACACATATAATACTTTATTTAAAAACAAAATTGATCTGTTTAACTCGTCAGTGGCTAATATTAGATCAGTATGTACAGTTTCTATAGCTAACTTGAGTTAATTTACTTTTCATTTTTTATGTTAATATTGTTTTTATTGTCTTAGTGACTATCTGTTGCTCTTCTTGTAATTGGTACAGTCTACTGTATGTCGGTGTAATCTAGACCAAAATAAAGCGACAACGTAGAACGTCCTTGTTGAAAATAGAGGCATAAATAGATAAAGAGAAATGTTCTCTCAAAGATCTCAGGAATAGACTGAAAATAATAAACAAAGAGGAAAATAATCCTTGAGAACAGGACAGAAGGAACCAAAAGGTAACGTTCTGCTGAAAACAAAATCAAGAAGGTAATAAATAAGAAAATGATTTTACTGAGAATAAAGACAAAAGGAGAGCTAATAGCATATGTGATGATAACAAAAGTTAAATTAAGAATTAGAATAAAAACGAACTTTCTTGTTGAGAATGAAAGGAATAATAGAACAAAGAGGTACGTTCTTGCTACAACAAATTAAGAACATAATAACGAGACATATTCTGAATAAATTGAAACAAGTTTTTGATAATAAAACCAAAAATCAAAAAACAAAGTTATTGCTGAATACACCAGAATAAATAGAGAAACATTCCTGCTAACCAGGCAAATATAAGGAACATTTTCCTTAAGAATGCAACAACAAATAAAGAGCGTTCTTGCTGAAAATAAAAGCAAGAAAGGAATAAATATTAACAGTGTTGCTGACAATAAAGCAAGAAAATAAACATAAATATAAAGATTTAGAATAAATAGAGGAAAGTTTTTGCTAATAAAACAAAGAATCAAAAATATAGGTCATTACGGGAAAGAAAAATTGAAAACAGAATAAGAAAGACGTGCGTTCTTACTAATAAAACAATAATCAAAGAAACTTCATTAGGAAACAAAATTAAGAACATAATAAAGACAAACGTTACCACTGAAAATAAAAACAGAATAAAGTTAGTTTCAGTCCTTATTAAGAATAAAATTAATAATCAATAAGAATGTCATTTCTAGAAATAAAACTAAGAACGAAATAAATAAATATTAGGAAAATATAAAGATAATAATAATAATGCCAGGACAATACAAAAACTTACTTGTTCTTACTAAGACAATATAGAACATCCCTGTGCATAACAAAACTAAGACGAGAATACAACGAAGAAAATTCTTTGATGAGGACAAAACCAAATATAAAATAAAAGAGAGCAAAATCAAGAATATAATAAAAAAGGACAGAGAAAACCACAAAAAGAACAATATACAACGTATGAATATAAAACTAAATAATAATATAATAAAAAAAATAATAAATAAAAGGACATTTTTGTTGGGCACAAACCCAAGAGTGAAATGTAGAGGACATTATTGCTGAAATCGTAAATTAGAATAGAATAAAACGTAGCGTGCTTATTGACAACAAAACTACAGCGGAAAAAGAAAAACGTGTTGTAAACAAAATCAAGAATAGAATAAAGAACGATATTTAAAATATTTTTAGAAAATATATTCAAAAGCTCACTTCTTTAATTGATTGCCAATAAGATAAAATGACAAATATACGTGAATACGGCCCTGTTGTTCGGTTCAGATAAATTCACCCCATTCGGATAGATTTATAGACATCGAAATAATTGTTTATCATTGCGCATTTTAAATCGTGTCCAAACAGGCGTTATGTAAATTGAAATTTTGATTTGCATTAAGAATAAAAATAATATGCCAGGCTTTTATATATGATGTGGCATAAATTTTAAAAATATACCGGAAAGTTATTGCTCTCGCTGCCAATGTGATGATGTATCTATTTACAATAATACCTATATATTCCTAATACAATATATCGCAGTTCTGGCAACCGAAAAACGCGCCTTAGTTTCTTTATACTCGCATAAGTACCAAAAAACTACAATAATTAAAACATTCATTTTAATTAGTTTAGGAGAATTATATTCAATCACTTTAATATATCTACACAGCATACAAATGTAAGTGTAGTATTAATCTAGGAATTGTAAGATGTACTTTAGTTTACAATTTTTAAAAACGCACTTTAGTTGGTTTATGCAATATTTTGCTAAAAATATTAAAATTGAAAGATACATTTTGCAGTTTTGTTTTTGTAACTTACTACTGCCAACATAATATCAAAAAAGTCACTAGTTTCGATCAATAGATTTCGAAAGAAACATTCTCCCCTTTTTACATCGAGGATGCGGAAGATGGACTTTAGTTTAGTTTAGGTAACTAAATACCTACTTGTCAATTAAAATAAAAGTATGTAGACATTATTACTGGTATTGAAACCAAAAAACTTTTAAAGTTCATGTCATCCAGTTTGGCCCACATACAGGGTATTTGGTTTTCATGGCTCAAATTAGAAAAAAAACTGAGCTGGAACCAAGCGGTAATAATTTTCGAGGAATATATTTTCGTTGAAAGAAAATTTCTAAAGCCGCTAGTTTATGCAATATTCAATTGTTTTTTTTTTCTTATGGACGCCATATTGGATCTTGACAGTAAAAGATGTAGAAGTACGAATACGTCAATTTTATGTAACACTACTATTCTATTTGAAGAATAACCCATGAAATTAAATAATTGATTTAAAAAATCTATTTGTTGACATAAAACTACAAACGTTTTGACAGATTTGACATTTGCTAGTTTTTTTATTGTTAGAAACCTTACTTCTCAGATTATGTAGCTGCGATAAGTGAACTTGTTCATTTGTCACCGTCGAATACGGTATTTGGAAGCAGTATAGTTTGGTTAATTTCAAATAGAGAAGACAGCATGGAGAGATGGAGTTTGAAGAAGTTCAAGAATATGTGTATTTGGGGGCGCTGATAACAGTTAACTGTGATGAGGAGCAAGAAATTAATTGGAGAATAATAAAAGCAAACAGAAGTTCGGCAGCAGTCAACAACTTAATAAAATCAAAAAATTTGTCCAGAGGAGTAAAATTTAGAATGTATAAAACAATTTTGAGACCGACAGCGCTGTATGGCTGTGGAACCTGGATTCTCAATAAGAAGTCAAGAGAACCTATTAAGGTGGGAAAGGAAAATCTTAAGAAGAATTCTAAAGTGAAAGAAGACGGCGGAAAGCTATGTAAGGAGAAATAATAGGGAAATATTTGAAATGCACCAGGCACCAAAAATAGACGAAGTTGTAAAATCGAGAAGAGTGCAGTGGCTAGGGCATCTAGAATATATGGAAGATGAAAGAACAGTTAAAAAAATTGTAGGGAGGAAACCTAACAAAAAAAAAGAGGAAGACCAAGGAAGCGATGAAGAGAGGCAGTGGCAATAGATGCAAGGGAGACAAATTTAACGGATTGGAAAAGAAAGGCGAAGAACAGAATAGAGTGGAGGGGAATAACGCAAGTCTGGACTTAAAAGGCCTGTAAACAGCTATATAGTTTGTGTATTTTGTGATTTGAGTGCTCCAGTTTGTTATTCCATCTGCGGATATGGCCTGTTTCGCTTTCTTATTTTTTCGAATTTTATTATTTCACTATTTTCAAGCATTTTGCCGTGATTTTTAATTATTTATGGATTTTTTTTTACCATAAATAAGTAGGTATGCAAAAAATATTGTTGAAGAAATTTCTGGATTCTGAACTATAGTGTAGTAGATTCATGAATTCAGAGAAAATAAATGCATGTTCGTCTAATTTTCAAAGAAAATATAACTAGTAAAATATATAATGTGATCTGTATATAAATGTATGCTTACTCTTTGGAATTGTGGCATAATTATCGTTTTTATTTCTGTTAAATCAATGTGCACTTTTAAGTAAGTACAAAATGTATTCTTGTGTTCTCTAAAATATAGCTAACTTACAAGTTAAAGAGTACTACTGTCACAATATGGCAAGTTCAATTATTACTGCATTACAGCCAATTTACCTTTAATGTACAGTTCACTTGTCCTTAATGTCAAAAATATATTTAGTTAAAAGTTTTAATAAATATAGCAACACAGTTCAGGTACTCCAGCAAAACATTTTAGTTACTACTGGTAATCACAATTAGATGACCTGTTCACTTGTGAACTTGTGACTTGTTATCAGAAAACTTGATTCAGCTGCTACAAGTGAATTGTTTATATGTTTTTTATTTTATGTTTTTTTTTATCTACCTCTAGTAATTTTTTTTCTCAGTATACATCTCGGTGCCTATTAGCTGGGCCTGAAAGACCATTAAGCAATGAAGCGTCCTTGCTGTAGGCACTATTGGAAGCTCCCGTTCTCTATGGCGATAACGATATTTGCAAAACTCCATATTCCATAAAACAACTACTCTGCCGTCTTATATCCCTACCAGCTTTGAATTACACCTGAGATGCACTATGGAGTATCTTTAGCTTTTGCAATAGGTTTTCAGGTATAATTTCCTGGAGTTTCGTTTTGCATTTTACGCATTGTAAACAACAAACAACTGACCTGTATTAAAAACTCTCCTCTTTACCTTTAGATCGCATCCATTATTTGACCAATCCCACGCGAAAACGACGAGATCCAAATGATTCATTGCGTAGCGATCAACTATTTTCAATTTAATCTCAAATAATCGCGCATATCTATGCGCCCCCCGAGACCGAATATTAGAAAGCCTCAACTTTTCCCACTAACACTTTAACGATCGTCGCGGGTTAGATAATTCACCTTCCTTCAACTCTTTAATAACGGTGGGTAGTGCATTAAGCAAAATGTGAATTAAAACTTTCTTATTCGGACCCCGTAGGTTTTTCGATACGTACAGGGTGTTCCCTGGAGGACCATACGAGCCCGATACGCGCACTCTACCCTTTTAGCCTTTTCATTTCGGTCTTAGATGACGAAAGTGCGCGTATGTCCTCTAATTACGGCTAATTGTGACGTAGAAAAGTTTTTATTACGGCGGTAAATAAAGAAGGGGGACGGGAGCGTCCAGTGGCGTCTCTGTTGCGGTTTAATTGTGATAAATATATGATTTATGTGATGCTAGTAACTGAAAATGATAATGATTATGTAAAAAATCGACTATATTAAATTTGCTGCCTGACAGTAGCCAAGAGGATTAATAAATTCTTTTTGGACATTATCAATAACTTCAGGAGGTATACGATGTATCTCGTGACAAATTCTTGCTTTTAAATCTTCTAAATTAACCGGTCTAGTAACGTATACTTTACTTTTCCCCACAAGAAATAATCCCTATCCAACGATTTGATTGAAAATGGAGCTTATCTCATCCCAGTTAACACGTGTCCCAAATTTTATTTAAATTTTTTGTATCCTCTCAGTAGACCGTAACTATCGAGTTTGAGACAGCCTGTACAAACTAAAAAAATAAATGCATTTTGATAACAACTTTTTCAAATTAAATGTTTTATTTGATATGGATTGACCCAAAAGTAGCTGTTAATATATTAGCCTAATTGGGACAACTACATGATTTATTTGCTAATCGTATTATTAAGGAAGTTGAGGAAACACCTGTGAGAAACAGTAAACTATTGACTTATGTAGAAATAAATTATTATTAAATTGTGTATTATTTAGAATAATAAGTGTTAATATTTTCGATTAATTGAGTTTAACGTGTAGTTTTTTTGTTGATAATAACCGCATTTATTGATTGTTAAAAACATTTAGTATAAATATTTCTTTTAATTTAAATGAATAATCGAAGAGGTTAATAAACCGTAATAATGATAGACTTCAGATCCTGTGTAGATATTTTTTGCAAATCTTGTGAAAAATAAAATAAATACTTGGAAGCGACTCGTAATATATACTCAGTGACACTAGAAGTGTTACACCCAGAAGAAAGAATTTCTTGAAACGATAACATTTGCAAGAAATTGTATTACCATGTAACCTAAAAAAATAATGTGTCTGGCGACCCCGTAGCTAAGTACATTCCTGTACCCGTCTAGGCATCGACAAAATTAGATGATCGATGTCTGCTTGTGACACCTCGTTTCATGCAAGTTGAACTTCATGTATCAACTCTGTCAGAGTCTGCGAAGGATGGCGCAAAGTGGTCAGTCTTCTCCCCGTCATATCTCACACACGTTCGATGGGTTTTAAATCAGGCGACAGGGGTGGCCAAGGTAAAACATTAACGCCAGTTTCTTGGAGAAAGCCTATATGAGGACGTGCCAAACCATGACTCCAACCGTCCTGTGTACATGCTTTTCAACAACAAACTCAACATCACGGCGGTGCCTTACTCTTCTACGGCCATCATGCATACCTAGACAGAATCGCGATTCGTCGCTGAACACGACATTATGTCATTCTGCCACCCAATGTTGACGTTCTCTGTACCAGTTCCAACGTTGAAGACGGTGGTCCGCAGTCAAAGGAAGCACTAATCGTGGATAGTACGAAAAAAGTCCAAACGCTCTAATGCGGCGATATAGTGTACACATCGTAAGGTCTTCCTTCTTCTCCAAACCATTGATCAGCGATTTGACGCGTAGTAGCAAAACGGTCTCGTAGAGCTAGTTGCCTGAAACACATACCTTGACGCCTCGGTTGACCAGTTCGTCTTTTTCGTGTTCCTCTACCTTCTTCTGTCCACACACGGCACACACGCAATACCGTCATAGCAGTACAATTTACACGGCGGCCAATTTTGCGATAGGAAGTTTCTCCCCTGTCAAAATTGCTAACATGGTGATAATTTTAGTGTCTTCGAACTCGAGGAATTTTGTTACCCTCAACGGAAACAGTCGGACGCGGAATAGCTAAAATTGTCTGTACTGACTTCCATTATTGCAAAAACTGTCAAAGATAAAATGTGGATATTGTTATGAAGGCATGCTTTGATTATAGTCCTTCTGTTGAAAAAAAAAAATAAATTCCAGAAATTCTTCCTTCTGAGTGTAACACTTCTAGTGTAGAAGTTCTGTATCTCCCAGTGCCCATGATCCTCTTTAAAAAAATGTTTGGGTTGTTTGTGAATATAAAGTAAAGGGTGTGTGGATGTTGCACCACCCGAGCGGCAGCATGGCGAGGGGGTCGAGGGGAGAGGGGTTGCTCCGCGCACCTTGGAGCCGACCGAAACTTCCCAAAGTGCAATTAGGAGCAAACGTTTAGCAACAATAAATTATAAAATATTTCTATACAGGGGAACTTTAAATAATGCCACTTTGGAGGCGGCAGCCGGATCGCCTCCCGTAATGTATTCCCGACAAAACTTGGCTAATATAACACGAGATTAACAGCGGTACCAAATAACTACTAAAACCGGGCACTATTTAAGGCCCTATCTGCATAATACTCGCATTATTCCCAGAATAAATACCATACGTGCTAATACAAATAAGTGGAGGAATGGCGTAGGCATTTCTCTGGCCTGCCTTTTTTCCTTTTATGCAAATGCGGAGCATACGATGAATGTCGTTTTTATTCAAAGGTTTGATAGATATTTATCGCATTTTTTTATTTTATTTATTTATTAAGAGCCCAACAGATAAATATATAATTACAGGGCAATAATACTAACAGAATAACACACGCAAATTGATAAAACAAAAACACTGTACAAAGTAAAACCAAACTAGACATAAGCTATTAAATCTAGTGAACAGTAAATTTGTAGTTGCATTAAATCAAAGGTAATAAAAATGACAGTTGAAACTATTATAATCTTAGTGAAAGGAGAAAGTGAGTTCATCATCAAATATTACTCCAAGCGCTTTAATTTTACTTAGCCTCTCTAAAGCGGTTCCATGCATAATATGATTGTAAGTATATGATAGGATGAATTTTCCTAGGGTAAATTAGTACGTTACATTCAGATACATTCAACATCAGGTTATTAGAGATGCGCTACTGAATCAACACATATTATTTTGAAGTTTCTGGCAGTCATCAACCCAGTTTTCAAATAAGCTTGTTAAGTCATTAATAAATATCACAAATAAAAGAGGCCCAAGGACAGATCCTTGTGATACCAGCAACACTAAACGGTAAAATTTGTTGAAATCCTGTGTGTTTACGTTATGATTTTGTGTTTTCCTTTATTTTTAGTGTAGTTCTTTCTTTAATTTTAAACATTAATAAAGAAATGTGTGTCGGGTACAGATATTTTCCTATAATATAGTATGCCGGTTTGTTTTTCTTTGTTATTGAATTCAAAGTTTTCTATTTTCTATTAGAATTCCTTTAGTTCGATTTTGGAATAAATAGGTATTTTATTTAACGGTACGCGAAGTGTGTTTTCTTGTTAATGGATAATCCTGACGGACTGAATGAAAATGCAGTTTTGACAGTTCGGAACGAGAAAACGAATGCAAAATACTGCAGCTAACCGAATTAACTGTTACCTATCAGGTATTATTATTAATAAAATTATTAATGTTCGTCGTTTCTACATTAGGACATGCTGTAAAAAATTCACACATGGTAGTTGACAGATCTAAACTATCTCGGACGATACTCATCATAGGCGCCCATTTTCTTGAGGAAAAGAGGATTTAGTTCCATTTTTTAAATATAGAGCTAGAATTCCGAACTATTTTTTTACTGTGTTCACTCTAAAGCAACTGGATCAAATTTTTGAAAATACCAATCTAGATTAATTATATACTCAAACTTGTATCCTGCAATAGAGTATAGTATTTAGAACCACTGATAGGGCCCGTCCTATAAGGAAAGACACCTAATAATGTTCGGGGCTATAAAGAACAGCTGCTATATTATGCAAATAAAGCTCCGCCGCGCATATTTTAAACTTTTGGGACCTGATCTGTCGTCTAACGACTGTTTAAGACTAAAGAAATTGTAAATCATTACGTTACGATACGCAGGTTACTGACGTCAGTCATTATTTTCTCACTAAAGGTTTCCCCAGGTGATACAAATATAAATGTTATTCGCGTTCTTTGTTTCTCAATACAAATCTGCTTTATATCATAGTTAAATTAGTTATTATTTACTACCTACTTCAAAAGTTTATGTACTTTTATATTTGACCAACTCTTAGAATTAGAATAGTCGAACGTAAAAGTTTTTAGTTATTTTAATGCATTTACCCGTGCATTTGAACTACTTAAATTCATTTTGAAAATAAGCTGCATCCAAGTTTAAATAAATCTGTGGCAGGAAAATAAATGAATATTCTAATTGGATCTGAGGTACGGTTAAAAGAACTTTTTTAAATTACTTTTTAAAGGCAAGATGACATTGAAATTATTATTTTAAATGTAAATTTTAAGAACTATTATGGTAGAATATTAAAGGAAGTTAAATATAATATGTTACATATTAATTGGGAACCAATAGCATAAATATATTTCTATTTCCACCAAATTGTATTCGTATTGAAGTGTAAAATCACAATAATTATAATAATAAAATAATAATCATAATAATAATAATAATAATGATAATAATATCTCAACCCTTCATTCTAATCACGAGGATTAGCCTAGAAGTCGAAGACTTGTGCGGAAGAGGGGCGGCATATTATTAAGCAGGCCGCATTTGCGCCCAGGAACTACTTACGTTGGTAGGCCCTAACCACTATTCAGTGCAGGAATGAGGGAAACCTGGAAAATCTCATTAATTAGGGGGGTAGTCAAATATCAACCGGTATCAATCTCTCACATTGACCCAAGCCAACATTATTCCACCCTACTATACCGCAGAGAGGGTGCCAATCCTCTCCACGAATATAGCTTATATACGGTCTACCGGCAGCTGGGCGCGAACCAACCCCGATCTAGTCACCTCGATTCAAGTATTGCGCGACCACTGACCGACAAACAAGCAATAGACAGTAGACAGACAATAGAAAGTATATTTGTAACATTACATTATATCAGTAGCTGATAAGTAGCATATCATAAGTAGTACTGCATTTCCTTAAAACAATATATAAATAATTACAAAACTAATATAGAAATTTCATATATACTTTTTACTAACATTTATTGTAAAATTATGTTAAACTTTCTGGAAATCGGTATTTCTCTGTAAATCAACCAGCAAAAAAATAAGTAGAATCTTACTAACCAATAAGGACCATGTTTCCTCTTTCAGGCACGTTATTTGGAAACGACTGAAACACTAATGTATAGCAACCAAATATTGACGTTTTACGATAATTATTGTATATTTCCCCACAAATGCCACCCCTTCTTCACGCAGGCATCCCCATCTTAAAAGGAACCTCAGTGCGTAGGACCCGACGCCGTAAATCTGTGTTCAATAATTAACAATTAACGGTACGCGTCCGCAGTACATTAACAAAATAACTTCCCTTTCTAATAACCTATAACTCCGTATGATAAACAACCGCCTTCGCTGCTACCCTTGTGTGAACCCCCGCCGGTTCTCGCACCTCGTAAATTTAAATTCTATCGCGGACAGGTTCGATATATCTCGGATGGGAAGCCGACTTATAAGATTTACAGATCAGAACCAGACGGTCGGAAACACACAGTAACTGAATTGTAACAGGGCTAAATAAAAATATTTTAATACAGGGTGAGTCATTAATAATGGTACATAGCTTAAGGGCAGATTGTTAATGTTAAAATAACGCGATTGAGATTATTCAATTGTTGCTTCTTTTTATTCTACGGGTGTTAAAGCTGAAAACAATGTTTTCGATTTTTGCTATATTTGATGAAAGTATGGACCAACAGTTGTGAAAGTTTGTAGTCTTAAATTTTTTGGATTCGGAGGGAATTAAATTAGCAAATTATATTTTCCAAAGTAGTAGGCGTGGAAATAATAAGTAGACATAGCGAGATACTTGAAATTATATCGATATAACAGACAACCCGATCATAGACCATTTAAGGGATTGAACGACAGATTAGGTGAAACAAGATCATTTCGTCCAAAATGAGACGTTGGACAGCTAACTGTGGGTGATTGTTTGCTATAGGTTTTTGAGGATATACGAACGAGAACAACATTATACAAATTACGTTTTGTGATATTGTAGTCTAATTAATTGCAAAAATGTAATTTACGCCATGTTAAACAATATTTTGTAATTTTAAGTTTTTCTCGTCCTTAAATTAGAAGTTGTAACATTCCTTTTATTATAAAATTAAGAATGTCACAATTTCAATATGAAACGTCTAGTAACAAGGTATTTTTGCACATCCTGTATAAGTTGTAGTTTAAGTAAGTGTAAACCATATCCAGTGTACCATGTAGTTTTAGATTTCTTCAAGTAAGCCTAAAATGTAAACACTTTGTACGATAAATATTTTATTAATTATTTACTTACCATTGCTGTGAACCAGTTACGTCGATGTATATCGTAATGTTTTGTTTTCTAATCTGTATAACATCCTGGAGTAATTTGTTAACAGTTTATTATTTAATTATTATCACTTGTTGTATTAAGCTTTGTTGTGGCAAAAAGCAAGGTTAAGGTAACTGTCATTAAAATTAATAATTCGATTCGGACCACAGACTATTCGGACAAAATTATGTGCTGAGATCTCGAATGAACATTAGCCCGAACTTTCATAGAAACCGATACAATCCGATTTCAGAGTTTTTAGATCTTTGTAGGGTATAAAACCTACAGGAACCTAACTTCTAGTCCCTTTTCGTTCTGATTTTGGTCGACTGAAGTATTTCCATATTACAGATTTAGTTATAGTGCGAAGCCACATTTTGAAAATAAATCTGAATTTATTGAAGTCATCAATATACATGGAGGTAATATATTTGATTAATTAAGATTATTATCGATAGTAGATTTCATTTTAAACTATATTGTATGTTAATTTTTGAAACTAAGAATATAAAATACCTAACCTGACCTTGATCTTTGCTAAAGCACATGCTAATTATTTTTTCTTTTCTTTTGTCATTTTCTCAACTTTAGAGGCCAATTAAATAAATTAACAATTAATTAAATGAATAATTTAATGAATAATTAAATGAATAATTAAATTAATTAAATAATTGAATAATCAACAATTAAATCAATCAATCAATACATTTTTATTGATGTTACGTCGAATGATGTACAATTTTGAGAATTTCTATTTCTCAAGTTGGAATATTTTGTTTAACTTTGCTGAAAAGTTTTTTCATTGAAGAATCAAAATTGAAATAAGAAGGCCATTCTAAAGCTTTGAAATCTAGATTGTAAGCGGCACTATCCAGGTACGACAAGAAAGCTGCTGTTCTCGAAGTACTGCTTTGAAAATCCAGATTGTAGCGGCCCTAGTCCAAGTACGACAGGAAAGCTGCCCATCTTGGAGTCATCTCCAACGTTAACAACGGATGAACTTGTCAACTGCTTCAATTCCACTTCTTTATGTCAACTTCTTCAATTCCACATCTGTGTATCAACTGGTGGGCAAGTTAATAAACTGTGTTTGTTTTTTATGTATGTATTTTATTTCACTTTTTGACTTCAGCAAAATTTATCATCCTCCTACAGGGGTAAAAAGGCAAACCGAACAGAACATTCTGTAGGTGGCGCCCAATTATAACATCATTTTAAACAGTTTGCTAGTCAAGAACCCACGACTTTAAAAAAGTGCCCCGACTAAAAGAGCAGCCGTCCGCAACATTGTACATTTATCGTTTGTAACAAACGATAGGTAACAAAGTTATAGGTAAATTGTTAATTTATACGAGTAATCTAATGAATGTTAAAATTGATTATTCCAACAAAATCATTTATTAAAATAACAAAATATTGCTTTGATGTAAGTAACGAATTAACGAATAGTCTTGGTTTGAACAAAATATATTTTTATGTTAACAGCATTTGTATTATCTTCACTAAATAAAATGGTCACTTTGACTTACTGATTCTTAAATAGAACCAAATATTTTATAAATACTCCAAGAGAACGATGTATACTTGTCTTAACCATAATTAATTGGCTGAAGCATACTTTTTGTTGTGCATAATATGACCAAATAATTGGGTTAATGGAATAAAATTTCTTTGACTTAATCAACTAGTTTTCTCTGTGTACACAATGTGTCTGCATTTATTTGCCTGCACATCTTTATTCTTCATGAGAATCCAACAACAAATATTTGTTTGTTTTAAATGGCATCGAAAACCACTACTTCTGATTGTAACACGGCTTCTAAAGTGGCGATCCAAGGCCTGCTATAATTTTTTTATATATTCAAAATTTAATATAAACACTTAACAATATTCTAATGTTTTCTTTTATGTTCCAAAGTTGAACAAAATACTGAATTTGGACGGTATTAAACCAGATTTTATTCTCAGTTCTATGTTTTTTTCTGTCCGGAAATAATATTCCTGTTTTTTGCCCTTATAACCCTTTTCTAGGCTAGAAGATTTGTGTTTATTTAAAAATTTAACAAATAAACATTTTCCAAGTCGTTGGTATAAATTACTTAAATTATCAATTCAAGAAAATTCCAAAATAAGTTATCCTATTTTTATACTCGTATTATACAATCTTGTATTGAGTCTGTACCAATTCATCACTTTCATTTAGAAAATGGCTTGGGGGAAAAAGATCCAATAAATTAAATAAATCTATTTCTATATTCGTTAATTAGTTAATAAATGTTTTATTTATTAGAGTAGCTTTTTAAAATTTTTCAGACCACATTAATTTTATTTCTTATTCGTATTGGGCCAAGATAATAGTGACCTGCTTTTATATTTATGTTTTAATATAAATGATTCCATGGTACACTCTTGGCTCGTCTAATGCCTTTCAGACTCAGTATTTTACTCAACTTTGAGTTCATATAAATGAAAATGCAGTTTATAATTTTTGTTCAAATTTCACACTTAGCTTTTGGATAGGAGTCATTTTCTAAGTAATTTGTAGTAGAATGTAAAAAATATATTCATTACAATGTTTTACGTAAAAAAAGATCTCTTACATTTTATTCTAAAATCATCGGTCATTCCCAATACATATTTTTTTTAGATAAGGTAAAGTACATACAATTGAAAAATTTGACAGTTATAAATCTACTCTTCTCACAGACAAAGTCTGCAGGATTTTTTGTTACAAGTGCAATAATAAATATAATGTGTGTCAAAAAACAGTGCAGTGGAATTTTGTACTTCATTTGGGACCATTACTGTCTAGAAAATTCAAAATAGAGCAAATGCAACACTAAATTGAATTTGTACGTGTTTTGTAGGAATAAATACAATTTTATATAAATATGTGCTTAAAAATATATACACTATTTTTGTATTATATGCTCGCATATTTTTTTTATGTATACGCCGTTGGTAATATATTGCATATATGCACACTATTTTTATTTCATACTAAATATACGTTGTTACAGGTTATTAAAGATATCGTGTAAATGAGTGTATACATGTCACGACAACGTTTAAAATCATTAACAAGGTAAAGCGGAAAATTCCTGTATAATAAATTAAATAATGGAAAAAATTATTACTCACTTAAGATCGTATTTTTCTATTATTAGCTCTTGCAGGTACTGACTGCAATGCGCTGAGAAATTTGTCATTTTATAATAATAATATAAAAAATCTTAAATTGTCGTCAGATGATTTATATATTTGTTCTTTACTGAAAGCTGGTAACCCCATTATTCAAAAGTAAAAGATAATCTATCTGAATCATTCAATAAAGTTGCAAACCTGTATAGAAATTACCGTATACCCTTATTTCCATTAGCTAACATATCGCTTTGAACAAAAATTAATTCGATAACTATCAATACTTTTCGGAAACTAGTACATCTGGGGTCATTTTAGGATTTTTGATCTATTTTAAGTTGAAAGCAAGTAATAATGGTAAATTTTTCTAACGAAATTAAAGTTCATGATAATTTATTAATAAATGATGCATTGACATTTACAATAATTTTGACTGCCCTAACTAGCCGTTTTTCTCTCCAACTGATATAGTTATTTACAGTATAAGTGTTGTAAAGATTTATATTACAACACAAGATTTAAAGTTATCAAACGAGGAGTCAGCCGAGTTTTAATAAAACGTCGATTGTAGTAATATGAATTTACAACACGAATATTATACAACATTTTATCTACGTTCATTTACTAACACGAACAAATATTGTAGGTACCTATATTTGGCAGGAAGCGTCAAATGTCGCGACAAGAAGCTGGGGTATTTTCTATGAACAGAAAAAAAGTGTCTGCTATTAAGTTGACGGATCAAGTTTTCTTATGTTATATTTCGCATGGTTACTGTCAAACAAACCCATAAATATAAAAAGCGGTTTTCAAAATGAGTGATTCTGCGGAAGTTTACCCTCTCATCAACTGTTGAAATATTATTCGAAAATATGCAGAAATTCGTCCTCCTAATGCAACTCACGGGCGGTTTTTTGTATAGAGCATCTGCGGCACGTGATCAAAGTAGGCGTGGCTACTGGCTTGGAGGATAAACAAACAGCGATCATAACCTCAAACGTATTTATTACTATTTATTTATATGTTTTCATGTTACCATAAGTGGTTGTATTCTGGTTATAGTTTATTGTTGTTATTATTTTTCTTTTTTTTTTGTAGCTACAATATTCCTTCATTTCGTTGAGAGAAACTTATCTCTCAACGTTTATTTATATAATCATGTATAGTGAATATTATTATACACTGAAAGTCATAGATGCTGAAAGTGCTGATAGATATAGACATAAAATAAGTGAAATTGGAATAGATCCATACACATTCAATCTGATAATGAAGAATTTTTTCCTAAAACTTTATATCCAAATACTGTAAATTATTTGTTATATAATAAAAGTGCTTATACACATACATCAAATTTGTGGTTTTTTAGATACTGAAATCTCGAAAAATAAAACAAGTAGAGCAAAAGTAAAATTACTGATGTTTTGTTTATCCACTTTTACTGTTTAAACTCTCCTCAAATAATATAATAACTTTTAAAAAGCATTTGTGTGATACACATTATTTCGCTATTCTAACCCCACATTTTAACAATTATTTAGACTTATCAACAAACGTGAACAATCTTATATGCAGAACTATGTAAGTTTATGTTACTTACATCTATTTAAAAAAATACGTATTTTGAAAGATTTCAGTAGGTAGGTAAATAAAATCAATACATATGCTGCTGTGGCGTTTGCACAGCCACGGAAAATTGATATGATTTATTTTTTCAAACCTCTTTTTCTTCATTTAATATTTTTCGCCTCATATCTATCTTTTCTTGATTCTTTTGATGAAGTACCAGATGTATAACTCGTATTCACAGTGGGGATCCAATCCGGATAATTTTGCTCCTGCAAATTTGCAGGTTTCCCTATAGTACACTCTGGTGCAAAAAAAACGCAACAGTCAAAGTTTTGGTAAAGTTTGAAGTCACAACTTTTTTGTTTTTAGGCTGATTTTCATAATTTTTTATAAAACTTTAGATAAAATGATCAACTTTAATCCACGTATTTAGTCGTTTGATAAATGTTGGCCTTTTAGTCATTATACAGGGTTAATTGAAAGGTTGCTTCATGACCTTAATTTTAAAACGCCCTGTGGAATAATTTTGTTACCAAATTTCTTTAAAAGGTCAATATTCATTAAGAACCATTCATTTCCTACAATTTGTTTTTTGGTTCATGTCTTTATGTGTATTGGTTCATTTTTAAGAGCAAAATAAACACGTCACTACTTTAAAAGAAATTTGTTTATTATTTAACAAAGCAATTCAACTTCAACTTAAGTAACCTAAAGAAACATTTTTTTAAACTTAACCTAATATTTTGTATTGCCACCTCTGGCTCTAATAACTGCCTGCATAAGGCGGTCCATATTGTTTATTAAGTTGCGAATAGCGTCTTGAGGAATATTTTGCTATTCCTCCTGAAGGGCTACACGGAGCTCATTTACCGCAGCGGGAGGTACTTCATGATCTCTGACTCGCCTACCTAGCATATCCCACACATGCTCTATGGGATTCAAATCAGGAGAACATGCTGGCCAGGTCATTGTGTTGATTTCAACTTCCGCCTGGTATTGTGCGACATCTTGCTGTATAATAAATGTATAATTTTTGCTCGTTTATGTTTTGAACATATTCTTCCAAATTTAATTTTTGACTCTGTAAGGTCAGCTCTTTTTAAACTAGGTATTCATCCAAGCCTTTTGCCCCTAGATAAAATTGCTTTTGCCTCTCGGATGCTAACTTGTTAAATTGATTATATCTGTCGAATTCAGAACGAATTCTGAAGAAACTAACATTGTCCCTTGCAGAATTACTGCCACAGTTTACTACCATACAATAATTAGGCATTTTATAATACAAATAACACTCAAATATTTAATAATAAATTGAAATAAATATAAGGCTAAACTTTTGTTTATCCTCCAAACAACGACCTTGAAAATCGTGACGTCACGTGCAGATGCCCTATTCTACAGACAAGGAAAATGTACTTCTCATCCTGCCGGTGTTAATACATTTGGAAGCATGATTCAAAGTGATTGCAACAAAGCTTGCATTGAAGAATCCCGAAGAACACACTGACATTGTTTTGGAAGGTCCCCTGCCAACATTCTGATTGATGGCGGTGGAGATATACAGAAGTTAAAGCGTCATGGAGGCTAGAAATCTTCTATGGCCATGTTGAGAATTCTTTAGAGAATAAGAAACAGATAGCAGAGAAGATCATGAAGTCAAACACGGATTTAACGATTAGAAATTCGACCTTCAACAGCTCTATCACTACTTTTGGTACACAAATGTCTAAATGTAAAAAGTGTAATGTTTATAATAAACCTTAGGGCAATCAATCATTCTTCTAAAAAGTGTGGTTTCATTTAACAGAAATATGTTAATAATTTTTTTTCATTTCAACACTAGTGCTGTAATAGATACTCTTACGAAACAATTTGACAATGAAAGTAGATCAAAGTATTTTTCGTTAATGTTCTTTTGACTTGCCTGGTAATAAACGACGCAGAATTGTGTCTTCAGTTTCTTGAAGAATAAAAGAAATACGTTCGATAGAATTTCACATTCACATTATTGACGTTTAAAATTGTAACTTTCTTTAAGTTTAACTTTAATTAAACTTAGCTAACTTGAGCTTCTGACTGTGGATAAAACGGTGTATATATTGCATTCGTATTTTAGTCGCATTTTATCCACTTAATCCATTCTTATCCATTTATGAAAATATTTTAAATACGTTAATTTTCTATATAATGGCGAAGGCGCTAATGCCAAAAAAAGTAATTTTTAACCATTAAAAATGTAATGCATTAAATATATGCAAAATATGTAAAGTATAGAGTTTTCACACAATTAAAAATACAAATTTACCCTCCTTATATGTTGCAAAATAATGCTTACTAAAGTTATTGTTAGAAAAAAAAAATTAACAAAGAAATTGATGTGTATAAGTAAACGAGGTACAATCAATGTTAAATATTTATTACTTTTTGTTAATAAGGCATAACGAACACAAGGTCTCTGTATTCCTTGTCGCAATCAAATTTGTTTTGTGTTTTTAGGTACAGAAATCTCGAAAAAATATGAATGTTTTGTTTGTACACTTGTAATAACTTATAAAAGGCGATTGTTAAGACACACATTATTCTGCTTTTTAACCCCATATTTTAACAATTGTTTTGACATACTTATAAACAAAAGTAAACAATTTTATTTGCAGAACTATGTTATAACAATATTTATATGTATACAGTAAATTCACGTCGCATGCAATAAACACTTTACTTTTTGTACTTGTTGCATACAATACTTTTTCTACGTTTATGCAAAAACCAAAAAATTATATTTAGTTGACACTAAGTCCAGGATAAGGTGACGTAAATTTGAACGTTTTTGTTTGTCATGATGACAAAACGCTGTAGTAGAATGACAAATGAATGCAATAAACATTTTATTGCACTAGTGCAATAAAGAACCACTTTTTACACTAAATATAGTTCAATAACGTTTTGTTTTTTGCATGAGCGTAGAAAAATTATATTTAAGTATATTATATTATTATTATATTTATTTTATTTATACGTATTTTGAAGAAAGAGTTCTGTACATAAAAAATTGTAGGTTAAATCGCTTTCTATATTCGTTTTACTTCGGTATCTTTGAATATCCGTAGATGGGATGAGATATCATTATTGTTATTTGCTAAACTATACAGAGTGTCCCATAACTTATGGGCCATAGAGTAACCGGAGTTAGTAGACATAAAAATATGTCTTTTGAGCCAAACTTGCCTAAGTAATATGTTACTATTACAGGGGTGGGAAAATTGAAATATGATAATTTTAAAACAGTTGAAGATATCGAATTAAAAATTGATATAATTAGGTTTTTGGGAGCGAGAAATACGAATTTAGCTTTAGTTTCAAGATATTTCCTAGAGGGCGCTTGCTACGTGCTTTGTGTTGAGTTAATTCACTAATACTTTTTTTTACCTGTACAGTTAATAGAATTTATAAATTAAACTATAAAAGAGCCAACTTTTTTACGTAAAACATAAACTCTTGGTCGATCTCGATATCTCAAGCCGTTTTCCAGATTTTCACGATTGAATGTGTCATAGCACATTATGTTGATGGCTGAAAAATATTTAGTTTCAAGTGTGCCTTGAATGTTAACAAAATTTGTTACAGTGACAACTGTCAGTGTTATCTACCTTTTCATGTGATAGCTACTTTTTTTTTGCAATATTCAAGTACAAGCATATTTTAAAAGGCAAACTTGCAAAAATTGTATACCTTTTTTGACATAACTCTAGTAATCACCCTGTATAAGTGATCCCAATGCCGAACATCAAATTTCGCTACAGTCCTGATTAGGATCCATCCATAATTCCACCCCCGGATCGACCCCTACATATTTAATCCGCTCCGCTGGCCCCCTCCGCCCCCGTGCCTCGTCCGACATTGGAAATTTCATCCCGGACAGAGTGAATAATTTACTTCTTCACAATATCCGCAGAACATCAACTAAATAACACAATAAACCAAGTCATCAAAGGTGGCTGGCTGGCTGATACATAATGAACAACCTTAAAACAACGCTTCCCTATCCGCTCACGGCCAACTATATCTTATAATCAAAACCTTCCCGCAGTCCCGATTATTTATTCATTAATTAATCTATACCGGCCCAGGTCTTTTATCTCACCTCTGGGGGCGACCGGAGCCGGGGGAGCGGGTCAGCCGTCGGGCTGGGGGAGGCGAAGGCGGCGCGAAATACAGGGTGGTTCAGTTCTAAATGAACAAATTCGAGGGTAAGCAGAACTGCTGAATATATGACTATCGCTATTACAAATTATAGATGAGCATTTTGAATATCTTTTGTAACTTTGTTTTTTGTTTGTTAAAAGCTTCCTTTGTCGGTTTAATCCTAATAAAATAAAATGTTTGAAAAACGAATAGTGGTCCATATCTCCGCAACCGTTACTTTGCGGACCCATGTTTATTAAGACTTTTCTGCTTATTTTGGTTCATACTATTACCTCCTTAAATATTTTACACTTTTTTTAACATCCTGTATATCCACATATTCTAATGATTTTAATGTCAATTGATTGAAATTATATTGCACCACTCTATCCCACTATTTACGGTCGGGTGTGTTTTGACATTTTTTATATTTCTTTATATCGATGATATAGACTATACAGTTATTTTTAAATTTCTTAGTGACGCCACTGTCTTCGAACGCAAACGTCCAACTGTACTGATTAAAATAAAACTTTGGCAATCGGGCAAACGCCAAGTTTTTATTATTTAGCAATCATCGCCGAGACGCCTTGTAAAACCTCTCCGGAAATTGCGTCGCAGGTACGGCGACGGCGATTCCGGTCATAGATGCGGCGTTTTCGATATTCCCCCCGTCGCGTTTTTACGAGAGGCCGCCCCTCGGGACGGCAAGTCGTTAACCGCAAGGTATCAAAAATTCAAAAACTCAATCCAACAAAAGGCGTTAAACATGCACTTAATGAGCCCAATCTGAACTTTCGGGCCGTAAAAATAGGACCAATAAAAAGCGGTGTGAGGATTTTTAATATACTCGGGAGGTGGTGTGATTGCGCCCGTGCAGGGGCGTACCTCGAAAAATGAGGGGGTGTCATGTCGTGTATAAGTCAAAAAAAACCTAAGCACCATTGAGAGAAATATTGGAAAAACGAAAAAACCATTATTCTTAGTAAAACATCATAATAATGGCGGTGTTTCATTAGATTATAATATTTTCACATTAACGAAACATGTACAGGGTGTTTTTAAATGAAGTAGCAAAAATGAGACCACAGATTCCTTAGGTGGAAATAAATCGATGAGATATGAGATATAAGTGGTCTCCTTACTTCCTGCTCGGCCTAAGCAGCTCGACTTACAGGAAGCGACTTGCAGCAGGGACTTAACGCAGACCTCTCGCCCTGGGCGACTAATGCCCCGACCGGCATTGAATTAGTTGTTAAATTTCATTTTAATCTTTCGTTTTTCCTTTTTTTTACCGATTGTTGATATATTTTTTTAAATACTTATACTTATATTTTTAGCTTAATTGACATAGTAACAAATATGTAAAATTACATGTGTCAAGGTAACCACTAGGTAAGCTGGCGCGTAATTTTACACAAAATTTTTACGGACATAGCAAAAAGTCTATCTCAAAGGACATATTAAAACGCCTTGACCTCGACGGCTCCCGCATCGGCGCCCGTGAATCCCGAATTTTTCATTAAGTCGAAGTTTTTATAACCCGACCGTTCGTCAAATGAATTTCGCAGGTGTTTTAGTGCCGTTTTAGTGTTTGCAGTGCCCCGCCACCTATGCCCCTGACACCTGTCTTTGGCAGCGGAGTTAATCTTCGCCAAGTCTTCGGGGAATAATTTATCCGGAATTTCTTAAACGGGAGCAACTTGGGATGGCGCATCATAAAAAGCGTGTACCTATAAATTAACAGCGGTCAGTGATGGAAGTACGTTACTGTAAGTCAGGTGTCATAATTAACGCAATTAAATGCATTGAAAGTTACATTAAATGTCCTGTAGAAAATATACAAATAGTAGATCAGAGAATGTACTTTTACTTTTATACCCAGTTTCTACGCACTAACACAAATGTTTCTGATTCTTGTCAGAAAGTCTGTCTTGTTAGAATGTTCCATATAATTTTTACATAGAATTGGTAACAGTATCGTGGAGGAGATAGGGCCAATTTAATGTAGTGTACTATGTAATTTTACGTAAAGTCTGGTAAATCAAACAAAAAGTAATTTTGGACAGTTAAGAATTGAATAATATAGAGTGTAGCAGATAACAAGAATTGTATCTCATGCCACCTGCAAATATTCAAAGGTACCGAAGGAAAATCAATATATAACGTCAGAAAGCGATGTATCCATCAACTTTTTAGGTATTGATATCTTTCAAAATATGTATTTTTTTTAATTCAACTATAGATGCAAACATACCTAAACATAAACATAACATAAACTTACATAGTTCTGCATATAAGATTGTACACTTTTGTTTATAAGTATGCGAAATTAATTGTTAAAATGTGGGGTTAGAATAGCGAAATAATGTGTTTTAAAAGTTATTATATTATTTGAAGAGAGTTTAAATAGTAAAAGTGGATAAAGCCACGATCTCCTGCCTTTAAATAATTTACACTTATTTTTGTGAGGATATTTAAAAAATGTAGTGCATCGCACAGAAGGGAATACATACTATTGATGATTTACGGAAACGTATATCATAGTTGGCGCCAATAACTTACGAGTTCAAAATGGACAACAAGCAGAAACATTTGTGTTAGTTTGTAGAAAATGTGTAAGACGGTTCCAAAATGTTGTTGAAACATCAGATATGTCAAACTATTTTATTAATTAAAACCACAAATTAATTCTATTAATAAATTAATAACAATAGCGGGCAAAAGCAGTTAAATTTACTGTATAAAATCGGCGTTATAAAATATTATTTATTTTTTTTCCTTGAACATTTCTTTCAATTTTTCGTCCGGTCGCAGATTGCCAGTACCGTGCCGTGCAAAAGTATATTTTTCATTTTCGAACTGCTCTTTTTGATTTTTTTACAATATTGTATTTGTAAGAATCCCCTGCATTTTCAATTTTTTTTTTGTATACTTTTTGTCTTTTTGAGGTTTAGAAAACACAGTTAAATTTATGCTATTACTTTTAGAATCGCCCATGAATTATTCTGTAAAAGTTATATGACATTATAGAAATTTTCGCCCAAATATTGCTATAAATTAATCCATGAGTTCTATCAATATTGAACTATTCAATATCTTTGCTAAACATACTGCGAGTAAAGACCCTTTACAGGGGGTGTTTACTCCCTTAATCTTTAACACGGCGTAATATACGAGTAGTATTAAGTTCCGAGATGTTTATTAACCAGCGGCGCGCGTCTCCCTGCAAAACGCGAACTTCAACCCCGCTAAAAGGGCTTTTTATGTAAGACATGCATACAATATCGCCGTTGGGCCTTATCGTGAGCCGGTAATTTATTAAATAAAGCGCCGTTCGTGGACATAAATTTGAGGGAAACTGGAGTTGACAGTCCCGAATGCGATTCGTAAAATATTCAGGTGGCAATTCTTCACGTTTGGTATGTCGGGCAATAAAACAAAACTGCATCATCAGATATACCCACCTGGAAAATAGTTGGCAGGCATGCAACTACATCGGGGGCTGATGTATCGGCGGAGAGGACGGCGCCCGCCAGGTCCGTAACGGATAGATTTTTAGGTCAATTTTGATTATTTTTATTGTAATATTATAACTTATGGATTCATACAACATATTTGTAAACGATTTGTTTAAAATAAAAATATGTAGCGACTGTAATTACCAAACTAATGTTCTTTCTGTAGGGAGATCCACAAAACGGTTTCTAATTGGTCTGACATCACAGGCCTACTATAAACTCCGCTCCGATTTGGTAACCGCGCTTATCTGTCAAAGCGGGAAGCAAGCAGGATTAAATATAATTAACTAACTGTTAATTTATCTTATGTTTTAAAATTGCGTAGTACATATAATGCAGGAAGCAAATTCGTATAGTTTTCCAGTAGTAGGCGATGTGAAAAAAGCAATTTTGCACAATAGGTCATGCTTATTAACATCTATTTACCGATGGGGAAGAAAATTACGAAAATTCAGAAACCTATTTTGCGCAAGTTGCTTTCACTAATTTATTTAAGCCGACGCTTGACTTTTTAAAAAAAACCCTTCTATTGATTTTCCCGCCACTACTAATTTTTTAGAAGAAGTAAGTAGTTCGGATGTTAAATAAGCGTAACTACATTTGTCCATTTTTAAAACATACACCCTCAGAAAACGTTCGCCACCACAGTGCAGCCCTGTGACGTCAGACACCGTTCACACGTTTACTAAATACAGCAGTGTGCTTCAATTAATAGTCAGGATTATTCGTCTGTTACCTCACCTATGGCATACTGATGAGAGCTAATAAGCGTGAAAGCGGTATATGTCTGGTGGGCCGCCCATGAATGGCTTTGGCTGTTGGCTATAGGTTTTCCAGGTGTAATTCAATGCTGGTCGGAACATTAGTCCACAGAGTAGTTATTTCCGTTATAAATTAAAGTTTTAAAATAAATTATTGGAAATGTCCACTCTCTCGTACGTTTGCTAACTGATCTGTTTCTTACTGCTTCAAAACCATCTATTACTTATTTGGTTTTTTAGATTCTCTTGGTTTTCTACTGGCATTTTATAAACAAGTTACTTCAAGTGTCCCCACAAATAAAAATTCAGTGGGTTTAAATCTAGGGACCTTGTTGGCATCGGTTGATATCCTTCCCCAATCGATAGCTGCTGATCCATCGAGTCCGGATAAATTAAATTAAAGTAGGCAATTCCTCTTTATAGACGGATCAAAAATGAAGGAAGGTGCAGGATGTGGGATTTATTCCAGATCCTTACATATTCGATACCAGTGGGCAATGGATAGGCATGCTACCGTGATACAAACGGAATTGACATGTATAACCATAGCCGCCAAAGAAATTGCCCGTAGACATACAACGGGTAAAACTATTAGAATCTGCACAAACAGTAGACAATCGCTACTTATCTTACATCTTACGTCTTGATAGCAACTAGATCAGCATGGGAATACCATCAGGCACCTCAATCAACAATCAGCGTATCTTTGTGCTGGGTAAAGGGACACGACCGGTGCAAGAGCAATAAAGTAGCTGAGAAGCTGGCTAGGAGTGTATCGGGTCTCAATATTTTTGGACCTGGTCCTTCCAGTATGCTTCCGTTGTCAGTATTTGTTGAAATTATCAAAGATGACACCCACAAAGAGTTTAGGAAACGTTGGGATGAAACAAATGGCTGTCAATTTGGTAAGGAGTTCCTAGAGTACAGAGTACCGCTGCAAGGATACAGCCAAAAAGTACCTGGCTATGTCTAGGATAAATCTTCGCCTGGTGACAGGTATTCCAACTGGACATTGTTGGCTAAGGAAGAACCTCTATTACATGAGGAAGTGCGAGTCATCTCTTTGTAGGGGTTGCGAACAGGAAGACCAGGCAATACTTCATGTACTCTGTGAGTGCACTATCGTCTCGTCAATAAGAAAATCCGTGTTGAGAAAACGATGGCCTGCCTACATTAGACAAATCCCCCTGAGCAACATCACCACCTTTTTCTCCTTATTAGGTTGGTTGGCGGCTCAGGTAGATTGTTCTCCTAGTGGGAGGAGGTACAAGAGGCCCAATGGGGTTTAAGTGCTGTAGCCTTTCTGCTACCCTCCCCACTATTCCAGAATTCCAGTAGGTAATTCCTATTTGATAAATTCGAAATTGTTCCACATTTGGAAGTGTTAATGTAAAAGAGTCACGACATTATAAAAATAATACATTATTTTACTCATTGATGGATGACGCTAGTATACATTACTGAAGACGCATTTTTTTATTTCAACAGTTAAATTTAGTTTCCCATTGGACTATATCCTTCTCGTCTAATAAAACATTTTATATTTTGACTTAGGATTTAAGTGTTAAGTCATCAATTTTATTTGAACAGTTGAAATGATTCATTACTGAAGCTTAGCAAATTCTATAAGCCGGACCTGGCCCCCTCGTATCATAAGACGAAACGGAAGAAGTACATTAAGGGCCCGTCTTCGAAATAGTTTGTCGATCCCCGCGTGTTTACCTTGTCCGACATCGAGCAGGCATGAAGAAAACAGTTGAACGGCGGGTCGCGAACAAATCGGCGCCTGAGGAGTTGCATGCGATCGCAAATCGAGTTTGCCTTGGATTATATTGGACGGATACTAACGTTGGATTGCAAAAATGAACTGTGGGAAAACGGATAGGCTACGTTATCAAGCTTTATTTATTGTTCTATAGACTGATGGCATTTTTAAAATCGCTATTTTCAGTTGTTTTTTTCAAAATATTTCAGCAACAGCAGCAGCTATTTCGGATCATCAAAAGGTGCAACTTTTTTTTAAATTTGAACCACCCTGAATAGTTTCCGAGATGGAGAGTCATAAAAAATTGACCAAACTGTATACGAAAATGTAAACGAAATTATTCAAAATAATCCGCAAAATTGAAGTTATTGTCACTGTTTGACATGCAATAACAGGAGAACTCTTTTTTATTTCTACCTATTGTACCAGTTTTACTACCACCAGGGGCCTATAACACAAGCTATACAAGCGTAACAAGTGTAGCACCTGCAAGAAATTCACTTGTAGTTACAAGATATTCTATAACACAAACTTCACCGCGACACTTGTAGGAAATAGTCGTACAAATGTAGCTAATAATCTACAAGACTTGTAGAATATGTAGAAGTCATATCCGGATTGAATGTTTTCCGTGTCGGTCTACGAAAGAAGGTTCATTCAATGTTGGAGCATCTATATTTATACGTGTTCCATCAACTACACCACACACTTCAGGCATACCTGCCATTTCATGAAATCCTTGAACAACGTTTACTACATCTGCTGGCCACAATACTGTATCATTAAACTTAATCCGATTAACTGCATCCACAAATTGATGAACGCATCGGCAAACAGTCATTTTCGAAACGTCATGCATATCACAAATACCATGATATTGCCCACCATTTCCTAACCAGTCTAATGCTATTAACATTTTATTTGTAGGCGATAACTCATACCAACGATTACTATTATTTTCAAGGGATGGAGAAAGATCTTGAAGAAGATTCCTAAATTGTACCTGTATTGTGTTCAGTCGAAATCTTTCTATAAACTCATCGTCAGACAGGAAAACAAAGTCTGTTCGGTCTCTAAAACGATATTCAACTCCCTCAGCATTTTCTTCTTCACTAGATTCACTTGACCATATTTTAACACGATTGCGTTGAGCAACGTATTGATTATACCAACACTTGTAGGAGATTCTACCCATGGTTTCAGTTAGGTGAAAATTCTTTTACAATTGTAATAAAATCGGTAACACAAGCTTACAAATATTCTCGTTGAGTTACAGAACAGCTCTACAAGTGTAGACATTTCTCCGTAATTACAAGTTCGGCACAGGTTGCGGTGTGTTACAGAATTTTTACAATTCAACAAGTAATATTCTACAATTGTTACAATTGTAGTGCTTGTGTTACACGCCCCAGGTCTGATTATTTGTGGTCTGAATTATCAACTAACTCCCTATACAAGTCAACATAAAATGAATATTAGTTCTGAAATAAAAAATGTGAACATTGAAATTGTCTGCTTGATTGATGGAACAATTTTCCAAATATTGCTGCTTGTTTTTTTTTTTACTTTGACACCCTGTAGAGTGAAAAGGGGCAAATGGGATTAAGACATAAATGATGTAATTTGTAAAACATCCTGTTACGAATTAAAATATTCTAGTCTAAAGTCAAAAAAAAAATACAAATTAATGTTTTCGTATTTAATATAAATTAATATTGGCGCCTTCGCCACAATATATAATTTTCGAACTAACACTATATAGTTGTTTATTTTTTTTATTGATTTTAGCAGCAAAATTATTAAAATGGTTTTGATATTTTGTGACAATTAAAATTTGTTTTGCCAAATTACACTGAATCTATAGTGGGGCATTCCACGCCAACTCAGCAGTCGATCCCACATCACCCTCTCAGATCTGGTTCAAAATTGGTACATCGATTAGTATTATCGAAAAAACGATATTCCCATATTTTCAGCCCCTAAGACCGCTTCTTGTCATCAGGGGCCCATAGTGAAGTTTTCGACCATCATTTCACCTCCAGGGGTCTGAAATCGATTTTTCGTGTACTGACGTGGCATTTTGGTTTAAAAAAAATTATCAAACATACCTAGGAGATGCCAAATTTCCCGTAGAACACGATGCCACCATCCGTTTTCCGATATCTAGCAAGGTGAGCCCGGAAAACGCGAAAAACCGCGCTTTGGTAAAAAATCTGATATCTCAAATACGGTCGCTTCAAACTGGCTGAAAATTTACCAAAAGGCTCTTGGATTATTGCTCTTTCGAATGTTCATACGCGCGTGGTGATCATTATATGTAAAAAAAAAGTTACACGCGTCTAACGGGTTTTATATGGGATTTTCTGTAATTTTTTCATTATAACCGCTCCACTGGCCCTATCCAGTTGGATAATAATTGCATTTTTTTTTCTCACCAAGCGTCTCTTTTGTCCCTCTCTTTATATACACAGAAATTTATCTCTCCAGCCAGTATTAGAGAAAACATTATTTATTCAATGATTTATTTCACAATTTTTCGTCAATTTTTTGATTTTTGAGCAAATTTACAGTTTCTGCAGCTTAGTTCCATTAATAATAAAGAGACTATTCCATTATTTATTATTTAAAAAACCAGAGCATTTTAAACCCAGTACCATTCGTAAATCGAAAAGATTTGTGACAAAAGAAGGTAAAGAATTATCATTATTTGAAGATACAAACTACTCACGTTTTCAAGATGAGTCATGAATTTCAAGGCAAGCTAAATAAAAATGGTTTTTTTTTGCAACTTCTCATGGGATATCACCATGTGATGGAATTGGAGGTCTACTAAAAAGAGAAGTTGCTAAAGAAAGTCTGCGGCGGCCATTTAAAGACCAGATTTTAACGGTGAAGGACCTGCACGATTTTTGCCAACGTGGCTTGCCCAACTTGAAGTCTATCTTGGTTTCTAAGGAGGAACTAACTCAAGAGCGGGTCACAACTCAAATGAATGCGCAGACTATCCCTGGTACAAGGGGATATCATCATTTTGTTTCTGTTACTGAACAAGTTGTTACATGCAAAATCACGAGTTTTCATCGGGAACATTCAATCAGATTCGACCTTCTAAATAAAAATCTCTTTGACTGGGCAGAGGATATGTTTGTAACTTTCGTTATCAATGACAATAATTGGTCAGTTGGGTATATAGTCGAAATTTCAGAGAATGAGCTTACTGTTGAGATCTCATTGCTGAAAATGATAAAGAAAAATATATATGAATGGCCAGAGAGGGATACCAGACTATCGATACACTTCACTGATATATTAACTCAGATTGTAGTTATTGAAAAAGCAGGTAAATTCACCATAAAACTGGACCACACAATTAGCAAATTCAAAAATTATAAGGGTCAAGGTACTTCGATAAATTAGATAGAATGCTGATTCATGTATAAGGACATTATGTGTAAAATAGTGAAAATAATATCGAGATGTATAGTGTCAACAATGATTGTAATGTGGGTTTTCTTGTTTCTTACTGAGATTTTCATTCGTTATATTATATTATATTCACATTTTTTACAAATAATAGAAGTAAGCTGCAGAAAATGTAAATTTGCTCAAAAATAAAAAAATTGACGAAAAATTGTGAAATAAATCATTGAATAAATAATGTTTTCTCTAATACTGGCTGGAGAGAGAAATTTCTGTGTTTGTAAAGACAGGGGGACAAAAGAGGCGCTTGGTGAGAGAAAAAAATCCAATTATTACCCAACTGGATAGGGCCAGTGGAGCGGTTATAATGAAAAAATTACAGAAAAACCCATATAAAACCCGTAAAACGCGTGTAACTTTTTTTTTACATAAAATGATCACCACGCGCGTATGAACATTCGATAGAGCAATAATCGAAGAGCCTTTTGGTAAATTTTAAGCCAATTTGAAGCGACCGTATTTGAGATATCAGATTTTTTAAAAGCGCGGTTTTTCGCGTTTTCCGGGCTCACCTTACTAGATATCGGAAAACGGATGGTGACATCGTGTTCTACGGGAAATTTGGCATCTCCTATGTATTTTTGATAATTTTTTTAGACCAAAATGCCGCGTCAGTACACGAGAAACCGATTTCAGACCCCTGGAGGTGAAATGATGGTCGAAAACTTCACTATGGGCCCCTGATGACAAGAAGCGGTCTTAGGGGTTGAAAATTTGGGAATATCCTTTTTTCGATAGTACTAATCGATGTACCAATTTTGAACCAGATCTGAGAAGGTGATGTGGGATCGACTGCTGAGTTGGCGACCCTAGTCTTTGTATTATACTTTTGTTCACTAGTGAGTAATAAAATTATTATTCACTGGTTACAAAAATTTTCCGGTGTCAGCAATTGAATCTGAATCTCCTGTGAAAGCCAATCACTGCTCACTATACGAGTAACGGCAATATTTTTCCGAATGATGGTAGAAATTTACTAATTAAAGTCTTATTTGCGTTAATTTATCAGGTGAAGCTGAACCTGAAGGTAAGGTGTTTTTCAGTTTTGAATTGTGTATGGCATAACACAATATGAGTGCCAAAATACTGTGTAATGTTTTCAGTAAAAAGTTTGCTAAAATTTTGTTAATAGTCGTGGACAAATTATAGTATTATACTTGCATATAATGACTGAAATTCACTCGGATGATTCAACTTCACCTTCGTGAATTACAGCCACCATTATATGCTCGTTGAATTATATTCTATAAAATTTACTAGAGAAATTTTGATTTCTCGAAAAATGTACATCATATCGCTTTTTTTCAACCACAACACTTACCTCTATACCTTTTTTTGCAAAGCCTTTAACCAAAAATTATGTTGCGTAAAAAGCGAAATATTGCAATACTGAATATTTGGAGGCGTTGAAATTGCACTTACCGACCTCGGTGGTGGTGATGCTGCTGCCAGTGGTGTAGATGGTGATGATTATAAAGCGAATTCACTATCGACAAAGATAAGGACTGTATGCGACTAACTTGCGATTGCGATTGATAATCCGGACTAGAAGGTCCAAAAATTATGTTGCGTAAAAAGCGAAATATTGCAATACTGAATATTTAGAGGCGTTGAAATTGCACTTACCGACCTCGGTGGTGGTGATGCTGCTGCCAGTGGTGTAGATGATGATGATTATAAAGCAAATTCACTATCGACAAAGATAAGGACTGTATGCGACTAACTTGCGATTGCGATTGATAATCCGGACTAGAAGGTCCAAAAATTATGTTGCGTAAAAAGCGAAATATTGCAATACTGAATATTTAGAGGCGTTGAAATTGCACTTACCGACCTCGGTGGTGGTGATGCTGCTGCCAGTGGTGTAGATGATGATGATTATCAAGCGAATTCACTATCGACAAAGATAAGGACTGTATGCGAATAACTTGCGATTACGATTGTCTCTCGCGGCACTCTTGTTGTACAAATTCAACCTCCTCCAGTTAGTAATTGAAATTGCCATTAGAGGCCTCGAACTATTCATTTTACCAATATATACAGAAAAACAATTTAATATTAAACAATATTTAACATAATTTTTTATTCACACACGTTTTTCTCAAAAAACACTTGTTAATAATCTACAAGTTTTGATAATATTTGTCTTTACCCGTTTTAAAGATCATTTAAAAAAATACTGTATTTAGATAAACAACATTAACAGGCTGTATCTCGGAAAGCAACGTTAATGAGAATAAGGTTATATAAACTATCCCCAATATCTCCCGGAAAAACTTACCTCCAGTTTTTTAAGCACAAAAGAGACATCCGGTCATCTTGATTATAGTCTAATTAAAATTAAATATAACTAGAATGTCTTCTAGAATATCTAGAAGTGTGCTGTTGCAAATTATGCCTGAATTTTCCTTTTATAAAGCAAAATAGAAAGAGTATGCTGATAGAAAAAACGAAATAGTGATATGGGAAGAAAGATAAATAAATATTAGAAGGTTCAATCGAAGAATATGTTTGATATAGAAGTATGACACTGTCTTGCTACATATGGAACCAGGTGCTGTCGCATCCTATAATAGCTTATTCGTACACCAGAATCAGTTTCCAACCGTCAGAAGCCTGCGCACTGCATTTTCAAGCATTATAAACACAATATGTGTTATGGTAAACGGTAGTGTACAGCAGTTTGTATGTAAATAATGCAGTGTATTATGTGTTAAAGTGTTATATCCGCGGAGTACGCATCAAGGTGATGGTAGGCCAACGCCGCCTAAAACAACCCCTTCTCAACCCTTCTCAAGTCGTAGGTACGCCTATGGAATCTTGTGCCCTGTAACCCTCACCTCCCGTACTCATCTAAGTGCTCTATTATTTTGGGCATCGGGCATAGATAATGCATCTCTACTTATAAGTAGGAAAATGTGATTCATGCACTATAGTGCTCCTCTTTATTTTACAATAAATGTTAGGAATTTTTTCATGAGCATCGCCGGTGTCAGTCATCGAATTTCTTCACGTGCGGGCACTTGTTCATCGGTCACACGAGTAGGCGTGGGACGTTAAGGTCCGCCGTTAGTTATTTGTTTCCCTTTAAGCGAAAGCGCGCAAAGAACATTAGGCATGCGAGGTGGAATTACATCCCGCACCGACATCGAGGCGGCCCTGGAGCCGCTTTTAACCGGCATGTCACAATTATTTCTCGCTGGGTAACTTTTATATAATTTTAACCCTTTTCTCGTTCGTTTTCGTGACGTTCTTTTGTCTGACGGGACGTACCGCGCCGCGAATAAAAGATATATTAACGTCTGTCTAAATGTTTAGTTTATGGTTACGCCGCGGACTGGTGTGGGCATGAATTATCCAGCTCCTCGTACGTGGAGGAGGGCGCAGTAAGGATACGTAACAATTTCCTGGTCAGACGGTTACATGGTTATATGTAAAATGACTCTGTTCCCGAAAATCAATCTATAATCAAATTCAACTATCAATTATATTTCAGCGTCCAATCCTATACAGGATTAACTATGACTAAGTACAAATATTTTAAGAGGGGATAGAAAAAAATAAGAATTAACAGAATATCTTTTCGAAAAATTTCCAAAAATCCTTATTTAACGCCGCCAATGCGAGAATCGGAGTATGCAACCAGCAAGCAACCGTCATGCAACAGTCGGCAGTCGGTCCAGTCGAGTCGGTTCACTGTCATGTTATAATTTAATTCTTGTGTTTACGTTGTAGTTTTGTGTTCTTCTTCAGTTTTTAGTGCCTTATTTTAATTTTAAACTTTTTATAGTTAATAAATAAGGGAATATGTGTCGGGTACAGATACTTTTCCCACAATATAGTTCGCCGGTTTGTTTTTCTAGGTTATGGGACAAGACTGCCGCGGGTGTTAAACGTTTTCTGTTATCTATTAGAACCTTTCTTCGATTTTGTTATTATAATACATAGGCATTGTATCTAATTGTACCTACGGGAAGTGTGTTTATCGGTAGTGAGTGAAAATGTAGTTTTATCAGTTTGTAACCAAATAATGAAAGACAAATGCAAAATACTGGAGCTAACTGGATTAACTGTTACCTACCTATCAGGTATTGTTACTAATAAGAATGTTAATTTTTGTCGTTTCTGCATTTAGAAACATTGCAAACGACCGCATGGTAATTGTTGACATATGTAATGTCAACTATAGATCTAAGCCATAAGCCATCTCAGTCGATACTCATCATAGGCGCCGACTTTCCGTAGGAAAAAATAGTTTTGCCCCATTGTTTAAATATCGAGCTAAAATTCTGGAATAACTTTTTTATTGTATTTTAGGGCTCCCTGAGTACGTGGTTAAAATTTTTATACTTAGTCATAGTTAACCCTGTATATCACTTAATCACGTAGATAAAAAAATTGCTTTTTTTCTTAGGTTGTACAAACTAGACTATTCGAATCACAATATGTCTTAAACATCTATGTGGTTAAGTGATATGGAGGACGCTGAAATTGGACGATTACTTGAACTTACCTGTGAAATTCGATGGCAATTATATGAAGCGTCCATTCCGAATATATCACTTCCATCTCTCCCTAAAATTAATTAAAAAATTAACCCAATGATTGTAATTCAATTGATGCCGTCAATCTAGGTGCATCAGGAAGATTTGCGAGCCGCTGCACAATGAAATCCAGAACTACTAGAAAATACTTAGAATATTCGTGTTGCCGATATAAGGAGAATAAGCGGACCGAGCGAGACAGTTTTTCACTTGGATATTTAGAGCTATTTGGATAGTGATCTATTAAATAATGATTAGTTCAGTTGTATTTAGCATTCAGTGGTGTACAGAGTGTTTAATAAAGATCAGTGAATAGCAGATTGTTTTTTATGGAAAAAGAAGTTGGGTAGAGACCCGTAACAATTAAAGAAAGCTGCTATAGTCGAGGTCCAAAGTAATAGAGAGTGATTCATGTTATAAACCAGCTCACCATTTATAGCAGTCACAGAATGAAACTTTGCCTGGAATATCTAGAAAGGTGCGAATTTGCATGACATGAATTTTCATTTTATATAACGAAAGATAAAGAATATGGTGATAGAAAAGGACGATATAGTGATATGGTGAAAAAACTATTAAATTATTGAAATCTGAATCGAAGAATATGTGTGATACACTTATATAAACACTGACATGGGTAAATGAAGGTCATACGATGACAAAAGTATGGCACTGTTTTGCCATATATGGAACCAGCTGCAGTCATGGTTGTATGATAATGCATCCTATAGTAGCTCTGTTCGTAGTACACTAGAATCAGTCTTCAACCGTCAGAAGTATGCGCACTGCATCTAAAGCAAAGCATTTTCTACCTTATGTGGCCGTTATAAATGCAATGCGCGTGCGTCTGACGGTTGGAAATTGTTTCCAACTGTTCTATGAACAGGTCTAACTGCCGACGATAAGTGTTAACCGGTGTTAATAACCGGTAATGTATATTATTATGTATGTAAATAGTGCAATGTATTAAGTGTTATATCCGTGGAGAGCGCATCAAGTAAGTGGGTGGTGGTAGCCCATTGCCATCTAAAACGGCGGCATTCTATATACCAAGATATATATATTTTGAAGTAGTATTATAGTAGGTGAGATATTAGTGGTCTAGACAAACAGACCACTTATATCTCACCTGCATTCAGTTTATATGTGAACATACAAATGAAGGAACAGCCAGTTCAATTGTCGGTCATCTCACCTATGGCATACTGATGAGGGCTAACAAGCGCGAAACCGGTCTATGTCTGGTGGTGTGTCCGGCAAGGGTTCTTGGCTGTTCACACAGATACTGCAGGAGTAATTCAATGCTGGTCGGGGCATTAGTCCGCGGAGTAGTTGTTTCTTGTATTATCATTTATAGTATAGTACTAAATTTATTCAACGTTAACTTATTTTTAGTTTGGTTTGGTTAGTTTTGTTTTATTTGAACTCCTCTCAAATAGCGCGCCTATGGAAACGTGTCTCCTGCAACCTTTTAATAATAAATTTATCAGTTTTTAATAAATTCTATAACGTTTAATCTTATTTCAGTATTTCTAAACTGTATAAAATTATATATACTTTGGAACTAAAGGATGTCCTTTAATTTAGTTTCTTCTTTTTACTTTGGCCTATTCGGCAGATTTTAAGAAATTCTATCAATATTTACTATCCTAATTTTGTAACTTTTAACCACCGACATTCAATTTTCCTATACATTGCTAAGTTCTACCTGTTAAATGCATCATTTAATTCCAAAGGAGAAAGGTACTTTAATTTATTCAGATTCAATTTTTGATTAAGACAATCGCTTTTAACCACCCTAATTTAGTTTTCCTGTAGCATTATACCGGCTAAAGAAATTAGAGAAAAGAATTTTACTTTATTCAAATTCAATTTTTAATAAACTGCCTAACTATCACCAAAGTAACACTAACTGAAACTGGAACCTTCATTACGTAACTGCTACCAAATTTGCTACTTTGTTGTATAAATAAATTCATGCACAAAGTTACAGTTGCTGCTACATATTTTCGACTACTTTTGATTACTTTACAGTTATGTGACTTTTAAGTAACGCTTCTGGTTTTGGGGACGTTTTAGTAATGAGTGGGACGATCTTTAAGTTTTCAGAATTTGAAAGTGCCAATGATCGTAGCAGCGACTAACTCATGTTACTAAAATATGACTTCAAAGTTGCAATCACTTTCAAGTAGCTATGATAGTTGCCGCGACGTTCAGGGAACCTTATTTATCCGTTTAAAGTCGTGGAACTTATAAGTAATATTTATTAGTCCAAACAACGTTATCGCTACCTGTAGAAGTATTACTATCTCTTTAAATTCACCATGGGGTTTCCGAAATTTGAAAACCTCCATGCTGTTCATCATTGTGTGATGTCTATTCGATCGTGTCACGTGGAGCGTATTTTTTGTCTTTATGACTCAGGCGCGTAATGGAAACGTTTATATAAGTATCCATCGTTAGTGGCAAAACACTTTAAAGTACCTATAATAGTCGTGGCTACGTTCTAACGACTACTTGTGCTAGGTGGGTATATAGGTAACTTTTAACTACCCATATTCAGTTTCTTGTAAATTGCTAAGTTATACATTCTTAAAAATCAAAGTGCAGCCTTCAATTTAGAAGCACTTTAGTGTAAGTTTCAATAAATTCTATAATATACCATCTAAAGCTAAAGTATATCCTTTAATTCTACAAAGTACGTTAATGAAACCGTTTTCAATTTTCAGTAAATGATATAACTTACAATCTTATTTAAATTTTTCTATAGGTTGATATGATAGATAAGTAGATAGTTGAAAAGCATCTTAATATATTCATTTAAATTTTTAATAAATTCCTAACTCCTAACCATTTTACTTCAAGAATGTCTGGGTTATAGTTTTTTAAGAGGTTTATTTCTGATGGAGAAAACCACTTTTAGTCTATTCAGTTTTTAATTTTATAACTTTTAACCGTCCTAATTCAGTTTTCCTATTCGCTACCTAGAGACTAAGCTGTAACTTTTAATCCCACGGGATCCCCTTAACGAAATGCATTTTGAGACAATTTTGCTCCTCGATGTTAAATTTTACCTAGAATTTGATGGTAATGGATTAATATGGATATTCGATTTAGAATGTGTAGGTTTCTCAGAGGTTCTTGGTTATTTTTCGATAAATGAGGTTAGTTTTGTTTATTGCAAAAAAAAATATTATTTCAGCCTGTTGGTTTATAATGCACGAATACTTAATAATTATATCCTTCATTTCGAGATATACCTAATTCCATTTTCTATTCCTCTTTTACTGTTGGCCTATCCCCTTTCTCTTCTGTCTTCTTTGTTTTCCTTCATGCGGATTCATGTTGAATTTCAAGATATTGTTAAATGTATCTTAGAAAACAGTATCTGTGTGACATATTATGGGCTTTCTAAACGCCACTAATTTCTTCAAATGGTATTTAAGCAATCGATCTCAACAAGTACGCCTGTTAAAAATGGTAGTGCTATTCAAACAACACAGTATATTGCGTTATATAATGGTTATCCTCAAGGCTCCATTCTTGGACCCTTACTATTTTCTATTTATGTTGCAGATATGAGTACAGCTATTGAATTTTTTTACTTGCAGCAGTATTTTTGTACTTCATATTTTCAGTCTTTCGTAAATGAATGTATTATTATTATTAGTCATGCCATCTAGTGGCAGTATTATGTATATTAGCTACAGGAACCTACTTCAGAATCTATTTTATGGAATGAATTATTCGTTTGGATTTCGCAATACAAGTCATTTATATGTGTCGACTCAGTAATATATATAAAATCCTATCCCATCACGACATTATCAGCACCTTATAAATGATGCCATCTACCAGCAGTGTAGGTCTGTATTTGCTACTTACTTTATAAACAACCGTTTTGCAAAAAAGTACCTCATAATTGGCCTCCATAAAATTTAGCGAAACTCCCGCCTTACCTACATTTCCGCTCTGACATGATTGCGCGAAATAAAATGGCCTCCTTGGTGCTGGCTGCACTTTTTTTCTCCTCGCGTACACTCACACGAGGCCGTATATTATACCATGAAGCGCATATCACATAAATGTTTAAATTCGCATTCGGTCCGAACCGCGGCTGCCACTTGCGATGTTAATTTGTTTTCTTCAGGGAGCGGGACTAATAAAAATGGCCGGCGACAGCGGCGTGCGCAGAAAAGGGCTCCGATATAAAAAACATATTTTTTAAAGTTGTATAGTAAAATACTTAAGGACTTTGTATTCTTGAAATAGTGTTTAATACACAGAAAAAAAAATTTGATCCATAACTGAACTATACAGAGTGATTGGGGGGAACATCCAATATTTGAAAAGAGTGTTCAGGGGATATGAGTGAACAAAAAAGTCTAATAAACATATGGTTAAATAGGGGTTACTGAGATAGCAATGAAAATATTTTTACCCAGTTAATTATTGTAATGCATCAGTAGAGAAGTGTCTATTCTGTATAAGTTTGACAGAAATCAATACTTGACATACGTTTAATATTTTTACTACTATTTTGAGAACGTAAACAGAGTTTTTCGAAACGTCAATAATACGGAAGTGCGCGATAGTGATGTGATTTTTGTTATTTTTTACTTATCTGCTTTTTTCAGTGTGAGATTTTTTGGTTAGGCAAACTTAGTTTCATAAATAACCCTTGACTGATCCGTTTGGCGCAAGGGCTTATTTAATTAATCTTTATTTTTTCAGAAGTGTGGCAAAAACCCAATAAAACTAAAGAAAAACAAAAATTCGAGCTAAAAATATTTAATTTCACACAGATATACGTATGCAAATATTTGCAAAAACCAAGAAATATATACTGATGTTTCAAGAATAATTATGTAGTATTGTCAGCGAAAATATTCAACATATTTTATAATACGAATGAAATACCTGCATTGCAATACATTTGTAGATGATGTGTGAAAAATACACTTTTACAGAGAAGGATGGATAATTCAGATTTAGAGAATGAATGGACAAATTCCACTAAAAAATCTTCCTACACAGTTGTTTTTGCTACTGACAGGACCTTCTTAACTACTTAAAAATAAAAATATGACATTTGTTACTGAGAAATATCCTGCATATTATATTGACTAGCTTAAGCCTGTACTTTTGTACATTTTAACAAGCAAAGATTTTTTCCGGTACATTTAAAACAGCGGTAAAAGGTCGGGAAACGCCGGACTTGACGAGACCACTTGTCCCCTACGTATTTTGGGGCGCTGATTACGAAAATGAAGGTTAAAGCTACCTGCAATTATTGTAACACCCCTAAAATTGCAAAAAAACACTCCTAAATAGCGGTGTTTTTCGACTGTACTTATTGTTTTGCAAATTTAGCCATTTTATATGTTTTTTTGGACGCTGATTACGAAAATGGAGGTTAAAATTTGCAGCAATGGCTCCAACCACCCCCAAAATTGCAAGAAAACACCCCTAAATAGGGGTGTTTTTCGACTGTACTTGTTGTTTTGCAAACTAACCCATCTCATATGTTTTTTGGGGCGCTGATTACGAAAATGGGGGTTAAAACTTGTAGCAATGGTTGAACCACCCCCAAAATTGCACAAAACACCCCTAAATAGGGTATAGTGACGCAAATTTACGATGGAATTTAGCATAACATAATATGGAATTTTATCCCTGTTTATTTCTGTAATATTGCAGTGTACTTATTTCATTTACACAATAATTATGTAATTTTACATAACTTTACGCTGGTCACAAATTGCCAACGTAAAGTTATGTGAAATTTAGGAAGGAATAATCGGAACACAGGACAATATAGTTAATGGTCTAGATTTTCTAACTAAGCCAACGTTTCGATTTATTTTAAATCTTCAGGGCTACAATAGGAAGCAAGAGATAAGAATTATAAAACAACATTGACAATTTAAAACAAAACAAACCAAAATAGTTATACATACATATGAATAATTTGAAAAAACATATTAGAATACTAATTATCAAATTATTCATATGTATGTATAATTATTTTCGTTTGTTCTGTTTTAAATTTTAAATTGTCAATATTGTTTTATAATTCTTATCTCTTGCTTCCTATTGTAGCCCTGAAGAAGATTGAAAATAAATCGAAACGTTGGATTAGTTAGAAAATCTAGACCATTAACTATATTGTCTGTGTTCCGATTATTCCTTCCTAAATACAAGTTTAAGGATATTAACAATATATCATAGGTTATGTGAAATTACAGACAAATGTTTATCAGTGTAGTTGTAAATTTACTTTATTTTCATATACCTAGCCTCTGTTAAAAAATTATGTGTACGCCGCTGTCCGCGTGCAAGTCGTCAGATTCGGGGGGTGCAGGCCTGGTCAGGTTGACCGTAGTTAGTATTCATAAGGTTGGCTAATGCGGCTCTATGACCACTATGGATAAAGAATAATACAATGTAACGGTTAATATTTCATGTGCGGACGTGGAAATAAAATGAATTAGAAATTTAATGGCGGCGGCGCAGATAGAAATTAATGAGGGGTGTTGGGGGCGGCGGTATCAAGTGTCCGCCGACTTGCTAAACGAGGGCCACTGTCTCGTTTAATAAGTTGGCCGTGAGAGAGGTGGCAAAAATGTCACCGGGAGCCCCCCCACGAAACTCTACGGTCTTCATTTGTAACAAATCTGTCAACATTTTCGTTGAATTTTCAGTTCACAAAGTGTCTTTTTTGTCACCTAGCTGCGAAATATTTTTATGTTCTAGATCGCCAAAGTCTTGTTTGTTATAGAACATAAAACAAATGTCAAAATTATTTGGTTTTTTTTTCTAAACTTATTTGTGATTTTGTTAATTAAACAATATATATTTTAAGTAATATAAGATGTAAATTGAAAGTGCCGATATTGCGGTGAGTTAAATTTATACCAGAGGCAGTGCTGTTAGTTATCGTAGCTTTTATTTCTAGGTGTTCAATGAGGCTGCTGCTGTAATTGTTTAAGTATACTGCGCACGTTGTATTATTAGCAAGTTCCGTAGGCTCTACTGAAGATGGTAACCATTTATTTGGGATTGAAATTTTATTTTGTATTGAATCTTCTATATATCCCCTTTACCGTACTAGAACTCCACCTCTTATGTCGTTTAATGGTGGTAATATCGGCATCTGCGTCGGCTAACAGAGTGGCGGAGGAACGTCTAAACCAATGCCCATTATAGGTTTCCAGATGAAGCAAATTGAGATAAGTTGCTATTTTTTTTTGCATCAGTTTTGGAATCGGGAATTCAAATATGGTATTAATTTTAGAAATTTTCTTCGAACTACACTACACTTTGAATTAGTTGTAGGCAATCTCATACTATTTGGACCATTTTCTTGGAATTACTCGAATGGATATAACTTCCACTTCCACTTCAATCTTAAACACAATAATACCATTTCGTATTCTAAATACAAAAATAACTATTTATTTTGAATGTTTACTTCTTTCGGTGAAAGTAAAAAATTATTAAATTTTCGTACGTAGATTTGGGCAGATTTCCCAGCTTAGTGATTTTGAGAGAGGGCGGATTGTTGGCTTGCGAGAATCAGGTTTGTCGGTGAGAGAAATTTCTAGAAGGACAGATCCTTATGTACCATGGTACAATGTGACCAGGGGTGACGAATCTCTATGTGTCTGATGCAAACAGAGCATATGGTTTTATCGTCCGCAATTGTCGTGACTTTGCAGATAGTAACACACTTAAACTTCTTATTTCAGTTTCGTTAGATCTAAGCTTGAATACACCTCTCTTGTGTGGTCCCCCATTGTGCTGTTCACATTAATAAATTAGAATCAGTTCAACGTAGATTTTTAAAATATTTGAGCTTTAAATCGGATGGTCTTTACCCTCCCATTGGATTTCCACGCAATGAGCTTTTAAAAACTCATTCTGTTCCTTCTCTTGAAATTAGATGTAAATGTTACTCTCAGGTTTTTCTTTATAAAATAATACATAATTCAGCAGATTGCCAAGAGTTCATGTCCAAATTATTTTTTGTTGTCCCCAGACCTAGTTCTAGAGGAAATTTAACTTTCTATCTACCCGCCGCCCGCACTAATATTCTTAAATATTCTCCTCTTTTTGTAATATGTAACAATTGTAACGTCAAGAATATAGATATATATTTTTATTTGCAGTCTTAATGACATAAAATCTTTTTACCTAAAATGATTAAGTTGATTCTAAGCAAAGTGTTTGTACCTATATGATTATTTTATATTTTTTAACTACTTTTTATATATGCATATTGTTCCGTGTTTTCCTGTTCTGTAACTGGGTTACTTGTACCTGTTGAACAGTGTAATGTAAATAAATAAATAAATTAATACAGCTTCTATAAATTTTGGTGTTCTGATGGCAAAATGTGTAAAGTTCTTTGAAAACCAAGTGACGTAACGCGAAGTAGCAAAGCTACATCTAGCAGTTATTTGCTACTCGGACTAAGAAGCCACAGACATGCGTTCTACATCGCAGTAGAAACAGTTGAAAGCTAATGACCTCTATCGCGGTTTGGCGATAACGATATGTTGCAAACACGGAATCTCAGGAAACAACCACTCTGCAGGCTAAAGCCTTCACCAGCATTTAATTACACCTGGAAACCTTATAGCAAACAGCTACGTCAGAAATCCACAAGTGATATACCGATTTGGAGCTTATTAGCTTTCATCAGTATACCATAGTGGCACAGTTTATCTGAGGATTTTAATAACAATGCTTTACATAGAGATATACTGAATGATTCCCTTTAATTAGTTAACATTATTTCCCATAGTTTTGCCAGTCTATGTCAAACAACTTCGGAGATCATAGAAAAAATCATCCTTTCTCTTGGGAATTAGTAACTTTAGGCCCCTAGTGTATTACGGCTTTTGAGCCTAAGATAACCCAAAGAATCACTACCTTAATTTATGGATGTAAATTACACTCTGCACCCTACGATTTGATTTTTATGGAAGTCAATTGGTGTTAAGGAACTTTTGTCTGTACGGGGAGTTGGAAGGCACGATCTCCGCAAAATATGCACACAAGAGGAACAATTGGAATATATCTGAATAAAGCAAGTTGCGCATAAATAAGTCCAAAATTACGCCAAGTTTAAATTACGCCGGAATATATCATGAAGAACGTAATAGTTAGTACGTTTGTATGACACGGCTAATGGTTGTTTGGAAATTTAGATACAGGTGTTGTGCATTATATTTTATAAGATATTACGTTTAGTTCGGGAAAGTTTGCCTCGCGATTCGCAAAAAGGCCCAATTTTCGTGATTAATTGAAATTTATTCCTACTTAAATAAATCGCAATTGCGTCGGAGGCACTCGTATAACGGGAGACTTAGAACACTCGACGCGGTGATAACTGCTTAATCAGGAACTTTTGCAGGTTTGTCTCAGAGATCGCAATATTTTCAGCACCTTAATACGGTAGCCTGTAATGTATCTGCTTTCTAAAATTTCTGACGTATTTGACGTCATATCACTCAAATTTATATTTCTTTAAGTCTATATCACTAAATTGCAGTTAGATCATTATAATTTGTTGGTACTTTACTGTGAACACCTTTTTGAAATGACGTGACAAGGTCTGACAATACATGATTACAGTGTCACATATATCAAGCGACCATTGCAAATTCAGCTGCAAAAACATTAAATCATTCAAAAATCTGTAATATTTTGAAAATCTGTATTGTTAAATCACAGTCAGAACACGTGCATTCATTTGACATGAAAAGATTTGACACTAAAGTCAGATCACATACACTATAATTTATTGGTCATTCTACTTTACTAAGAACATCTTGTTGAAGTGACATGACAAGATCTGACACTGATGCAGTCAGATCACATATGCTATAATTTATTGATCGGTCTACTTTACTAAACAGTTTAAAGTGACGTGACAAGATCTGACACTAGCATGGTAAACAAAATACAGCATGAAGTCATCTGATAATACATGATCACAGTGTCACAATACCTTAAGTAACGATTGCAAAATTTAAGAATCTGTGATAATTTGAAAGTCTCTATTGCTAAATCGCAGTCAGATCACATGCATTATAATTTATTGCTAGTTCTACTTTACTAAGAACAGCTTTTGAAGTGACATGACATGATCTGACTCTTGCATAGTTAACAAAATACATCATGAAGTGATCTGACATTACATAATCACAGTGTCACATACCTTGTGACGATTGCAAAATCAGCTGTAAAAAACATAACATTAAATAATTCAAGAATCTGTGATAATTTGAAAATCTGTATTGTTAAATCGCAGTCAGACCTCGTGCACCATAATTTCTTAGTTGTTCTACTTTATTAAGAACACCTTTTGAAGTGACATTACAAGATCTGACACTAGCATGGTAAACAAAACACAGCGCAAAGTTATCTGACAGTACATGCTCACAGTGTCACACCTTAAGTGACTATCAAAATCAGCTACAAAAAGTACAATATTAAATAATGCAAGAATATGCGATAATTCGAAAAACTGTATTGGTAAATCACATGTATAGTCAGAATCACACTATAATTTATTGGTCATGCTTCTTTACTAAGAATATCTTGTTGGCATGACATGGTAAGATCTGGCACTAGTATGAGAAATAAAATGCAGCGTGACATCTTAACAACAGCTGTAAGAACGTAACTTCAAATAAGATAAGAATCTCGGACGGCAAGCAGGTGACATGACAAAATCTGACACTAGTATGGCAGACAACAGCTTTAAGTCACATACATGATCAATGTCGCGTAACCTTAAGTGACGGCTTTCAGAATGTCAAAAGAGATGTTATTTTTCTTTTTTTCTCTGATTATGAAATAAAATTGCATACAAAGAGTAGATACATATGTTTATAATGAATTATGACTTTGATAATAATAAGAGGGCTACTATTTTGACGGCAAGAATATGTAAAATCATCCAATATCACAATATCTACTGACGCACAGAAACAATGATTATTCCGATGTTGTTGAAAAGAATGAGATGAAGAGAAGTATCCAGTTAACACTAAGAAGAGCAACGAACGTTTGATGTTGACGCGAGTAAGAACACAAAAAATCCTGACTTTGATTTTAAAGGCTATACAATTGTAGAAAACTTAAAATACGGTGGATCCGTTCCACGCTCGCAGCGCATTACCCCGCGTCAAGCATTAAGTGATTCAATTAAGACTAATTAAATCAAGTCGAGTAACCGAGGTCGGCCCGTAATAAAACTAACTTTTATTTATCGGCATTAATATCTGGAAGTTTATCCGGCCGACACTCCAACCAGACTTATCCATTACTGCTGATGTAAAAACATGTCGCATTACCATTTCCGGAGGCGAATAAAAATCATAAATCCGACCGCCGCCGAGCTCTCAGCCTCCTAATTAGGATTTCTTTTCATTGCCGTGCCCGGTCACCCGTTAGGAGGTTAGCCGGACGGATTAGTATGCGAGGGAAGTCACTTTCGCCGTCACAGCCGCCCCCCTCTTCGTCGAAATAAGTGTCGTTATCGTCTGATGCGAGTGGGGGGCGGCGGTCAGTCCTAGCAGTACCCCCGATCAAAATAACCTTGGATATAAGTTTGATAGGTGATTTGATTTCTACGAATTAGTTGTTTGGTCGGTAAGTTACAAAGGTTTTTACATATAGCGTTAACTATGACTAAGTACAAATATTTTAAGAAGTGATACAGAATTAACGGAATCATCCATAAAAAAATTTCCCAACTTATAAAGCAAACGAAATTTTTTTTCGAAATTATATTAAACCCCTATTTATCGCCGCCTCTGGCTTTCTGTCAGCCAAAGGTTAGGTATATTTCGCCAAAATCAAAGGTCACCGAGTTGACACTTTTAGATTTATGCCGCTTTTCAATAAATTTTATTACATTTTATTTACAAAGTGTAGATTATTTAATGAGAAACACTGATACTGATATTAATTTCCAGGGTATATATTTGGAGGGATTTAAAAATAGTTGAATTATTTTCTTATTTTTTTGCGTTAAAACTTGTCACTGCAAAGATTTTTGTACTTGCTGGAGACCTCTTCTTCCCTCGATCGTTTTATTTTGCTTGTGAGGTATTCGGCTCGACGCTAACGACCACGACCAGTTAGATTCCGAAAAAACCCAAAAAGTAACAAAAAACACGCAAATATACATATATACAGGATGTCTTATGCCATTTTTTATTTGGGCGTCCCTGTTTCAATATACAGGGTGTTAAAGTTACATTTAAAAAAACTATTTCTGTCAGGTACTTAGATACCATTATTAATAAAATTATTTATTTTTGTCGTTGCTACATTTGACAAATTTGACAATTTGTAAAAAACGACCGCATGGCAGTTGACATATCTAAGCCGTCTCGGACGATGATTGATTGTCATAGGCGGCGATTTTCCGAGGGAAAAGTGAGTTTTTTCAATATTTTAACATCGAGCTAGAATTCCGAAATAATTTTTTTACTGTGTTTTAGGCATCTTCTGATTGTGCTATTGAAGTTATCACACTTATTGTGTTTTGTATCTAAGTGAAGTTAAATTATTTGTTTGTTGTTGTTTTTATTGTTTATTTTTTAGTGAAACAATAAATTTGTATTTTTGTATGTATTTTTTTTTAATATTTTGTGCATGTTTTGACTAAATTCTGAGCATATTTATGAGTATATCTCCACTTGCAATTTGGGTATCTCTGATATTAACGTTGTTCTTTATTCAGTTCTAAGTTTCGGTATCAGTAAGAACGTTTTCTTCTATTTATTATTGGTTCCGTTCTCAATAAGAAAACACCAGAATATTCCTCTTTATTCACTTTTTGATTTTGTTTCAGCAAGACCTCCTTTTATATTAATTATATTCTTAATGTTCATACTTTTTTAGCAAGAATGTTTTGTTTTTAGTTTAGTTTTGTTCTCAATATTCTTTATTGAATTTTGTATTAATAATTATTTGTAATAATAATTTTTATCCGTTCATTATTGGTTCCATCTCTCAATAAAATTATGAAAGAATATTATGTTCTTGATTCTGTTCCTATATGTGTTACTAATTCAGTCTTTAATGAATTCTGAATTCTATGGTTGTTCCAAGCAAAGATATTTTTCGTTAGTTTAGTGTTAGTTATATTCTCAATAAGAATAAAAGGCAATGTTCCACTTAATTTTGTTTCGAGCAGAATATTCTTCATCCGTTTATTGATTCTATTTCATAAAAATATACGAGTGTTCTCTTTTATATTCTTGCCTTTTTTTCTAAATGGAACGTTCTCCTTATGTCTAGTATTATGTTTTTAATGAGAAAATTCTCTCTTTTTTTGTTTTCATTAAAACTTGTTCGTTATTTTATTCTTAATTTTATTTTTGGGTAATTCTGTTACGTTCTTGATTTAGGTTCTAGAATAACGTTTGTCTCGTATGTTCTTAATAGGAACATTATCTTTTTGCACTATAATTTTTTTTTGTTCTCATTATTCTATTTTTAATTTTGTTTACGTCAATATACCTCGCTTGTTCTATTTTTTGTATTTTATTCTGTCTCAGTAAGAGCATTCCTCTACAAATTATTCATGTATAATTTTGTTCTAATCAGAACAGAGAGCGACGCATTATACTGTGGTTACTATGAAAGTCCCGACCTGTATCGCTATCGGCGATTACGATATTTGCAAAATAAACAAAACAGCTACCTACTCTGCGAACTAATGCCCCGACCAGCATTACACCTAAAAAACTTTTCGTTTACTAAATGATATGTACGTTAAGAGAATAAAACTACTCTTGCGACGAATTTGGATCATTTTAAGATAGGCGCATTTAACCGAAGTAAAAAGAAGAGTACACACGTCCACACGCACTCAGCGGTACATTAAGGTGTTCCCAGAGATGATTAAACCGAAAAAGCAAACGGATTAAAGGAAAAACTCGCTCAGAACCGACACCACACTCGTCCCCGTCTGAATTAAGTGAATGAAGCATTAAAAAGTTAGGCGGCCGTGCCCGGCTAATGGAAAGACGCCAACAGGAGACAGACATTAGAATTAACACGGTAGAAATTGTTATTTAGTGGCGAACTAGAGACGTCGGTTTGCGGGTCGAGCAGAGAGAGCGTACCGTGAAAAATATTATAATAATTATGTAGACGTAGATGCAGAATTTCACTTCGGATTTAACCGAGAAAAAATGGTGAAAATCTGCTGAATGAGCAACAGCAGGAAGTAGGGATTACTCCTGCTAAGTACGTACACGCCACTGTCTATCGCCACTATCATTCAAAACCCACTCACAATTTATAGCAGTCACACAAAGAAACATACATGCAACCCGTATAGTTCTCTTATAGAATCGTGTGCCGTATGTCTCTGAGAACATACGCGATTACTCAGCTTCTGCTGTAGCAAATACGCATGCGCCAGATCGAACCGTTAGATTTCTATTGCTCGTGACGAATTGACGGATTCACCTGTTCCATCTCCAGCGTTATTGTGGGTGGGTAATGCGAGAGTGGGGCAGTACCAGCTAACTTAATTCGTTGTAATAACTCTTCCCGCGTGTTTAGCTCCATAGCATATACTTTGGTTTCCAAATGACCCCATAGAGAATAATCCAGAGGGTTGAGATCTGGAGAGCGGGGAGGCCAGCGAATAGGACCATTGCAATAACATAATGAATTAATTAATTTCTTAATTATACTCATGATAAAGCGAAAAAATAAATCAGTTTTGTAGAAGGTGGAAATTTTCTGAAGAATGGTAGAAATGACAATAGAATTTGGTTTAGGACCTAAAATGATCTAAGGAGGAACAAGCTCTTGAAGATTTACATGCACCTCATATACGAAGTGCAAAAAAAGCACCGCAAAGTAAAAACCTCCTCCATTTATAAATAAATGCACTAATTACTGGGGCCGATGCAAATGTAAATACCATTGATTTATAATGACCAGACAGAACAAATTTGAACGGCTCTGGCACACGACTAAGCGGGCGATAAAAATTATAAAAAACCTCCCCGAAAGTAATTAGAAATATAGTAGCGGGATGCTTAATGGTGTGTGGTCTCTTCCTTGGCTGCCGCTGCAGTCGACGCTCCTTCCGGTTTTGCCCCAATGCCGACGCTGATTTTTCATTAAGTAATCGTTTCGACGCGATGGATGCCCCAAATTTATCCAGATCCTTTTAAAATAATTATGATTATAAAGCATTTTTATTTTCTATCATGCAGTGTCAGACCATGTGCCATGTCACTTTAGTGAACGAAAACTTCTGTGAAATTGATATGACATAAATTGTAATAAATCTACGCTCACTAAGATTGCATAACATTGCAGTGATTATTTTATTCTCAGTTAGTGTCAGAACACTTCATATAAGAGTATGTTGTCATATTTTTCCATAACGTTAGTGGCAGATCGTTTATCGTATCAGACTATTAATATTCTTGTTTCTTCTGTCAGGTTTGTACTAATATCTCAGCAAGGCGCCATAATTACGAAAGTGATATGATCTGAGACATGAACTAAATGCTAATAAATGTGTTACTTGGTATGTAGACATGTATTGTCAGGTTAGTGCATATGTTATCCTTTTTTTATTTTGTATGCCATATTAGTGTCAGATCATATACCGTAATGTATTTTTTGACATTATTATCTTCACTTTGTGAAGATCAAAACTGCCATAGAAATAACATAATTTATGAGGTAACACAGGAAAAAAAGCTGTACAACTATATAAAATGGCACGTGGAATTGATAGGAAATACTTCGCATATTTTGTCATTGATCTTATTGGATGGCAGGTTATGTGTCTTATCGATTCTCTATCATGTAGTGTCAGATGATGTGGCATGTCACTTTAGTGGGCGAAAACTTCTGTGAAATTGATATGACATAACATTGCAGTGCTTATTTTATTCGCAGTTACTGTCAGCACATTCCATGTAAGAGTTGTTGCCATATTTTTTTGTAACATTAATGTCATATTGACTATTAAAATTCGTGTTTGTACTAATCTCTCAGTAAGTCATCATAATTATGAAGTGATGTGATCTGACACATGAACTAAATGCTAAATGCGATACTTGATATGTTAGTGTTAATGATATTTAATAAAACAATAAACCTGAATAAAAAATGTACTAAACATGAAACTTTTACTTGGCAATATTAAACTTGTGTGTATATAAAATTTACACATTTTCCAAGTATTGAGAAATTTCTAAAGATGTGACAACTGGATTACCAGGTCATTCAACTATCTATAATTTTGAGATGGAGTATAAGTTAGAGCGACTACAAAAGTGTTACTACATGTGATATGGCAGAAGTAAATATTATGAATTCTTAATATTTATTCTTTACTTGCAAAATTAAAAAAGAACTAAGGCTAGCCTTAGAAAAACATCTTAATTTAAAGAAAAATGTCTTCTTTTACGTTTACCCTCTACTGCAATTTTGTTTAAACAATGTGATGCGTCTTTATAAATTTGAATTTGCATTCCTACCTCTCCCACTTCAAGATTTTTCAAATCGTGTTGCCAGGAAATTCTCTAACAATGCCTCTAGCGTGTGCGTGTATGTACAAACGGTAACAAACGTACGCGGAGGTACATTTGCTTCAAAAGTCGACTCACCCCTCTGAAAAATCGCGTCGTATGTGGTCCGGGATGTAAATTTAATGCCCCATAATTCTCGTACCATATCCAAATACCGGATGGCGACCCCAACCTGCCATATACCTGTCTTTTTTCATCGTTTCAAGCAGTGAGGAGATCATCCCTTATCAAAAGTAAAACTTAAACAGAAAACTAAACTGTTGTTTGGTATAATTGGTACTAGAAACGAAGTACTGTTACCGCCATCTTCATGAATTAAAAATATTTGAGATTTATTGACAAACATTACAACTTTATCCCTTCCAAGTATTCCCTCTGTCTACTTACACACCTCTTCCAATGACGTTTTCACTGCATGGATGTAATTCCTTTAGCAATGTTTGTTTTATGACCAGTCATTTAGCATTTTTTATTATATTTTCTGAATTATTTTATAATTTTATTACGTTCAAAAAAAAATTGTAATTATCTGACGCCTCTAAAACTTTTAAAATAATTTAAGAACATGGACTCGGGCGTAATCCGCTGTGTGACGTCACTGCCTCCTATAGCATCACGGGTTGCGCTCGCTTCCGTTTACTTGCATTTAGAATATGAAGCGTAGGAGGGCCGTCGACGTTGTTAGGAATGTGGTTTTTATTTCAATTATGGAAAATTGAAATATTGAAGGTGTTATTAGAGATACTTAAAACAAAACAATCAACCTTTAGATATTGTATTGTACCGAAATGTCTCAGTACAACGATAAAGTTCCCGAATCAATTATCTTATTAGTTTACCCCGGAATCCAAATAAGCGATACTTCTGGCAAAAAGCAATGAAGCACGACATATTTCTTATACCCAAAACCAAATAAATATGTGTTATACAGGGTGTCTCAGGTATTACTGGCATGCTTGGAAAGGGTGATCGTACATTCAAAATAAATGAGATTTACCCAAATATACCTATATCTAAAAGTGCATCGTTTCCGAGGTACAGATTGTCAAAGATTTTGAAATTTTTATTATTTGGAAAACTCTTGATAAAACAACAATAGTTCTAGGTTTGGGTATGACCTTAGGTCTAATTATTACGTATGTTTAAATATGCCCAATGTCTGCAGTGGCGTAGAAGCTCTGTACCACTCTTCTTTTTTTTACAATAAATTAATTATAAAAAAAGCATAAGATACTTTAAGTTTCAATTATTTTGAACAAATAATTATCTTTGTATTTTTTTTTAATTTCTTGTATTCAAGTAATTGTTCATTTAAAACATAATTTCGTAGTTTATGCATATTTGTATCAAAAGCCGAATGACTCTTGAGAATCCACTCTTCTTTTTGCACATAGCCATAATTTATCATTTTGAGTAACTTTTTCAAGTAACATTTTGCTGTATTTTCTGCAGAAAAGGCGCTTTACGGTGCATTGAATATTTCAAATAGGATTATTTCAAAAACGGATACTCCTAATGAGCTTAACAAGGTATACCTTTTTCACATAAAGAAGGTAGAATAATCGATTCTTTAAATAGTCAGATGTATTCACTAAACCGCAAAAATGCCATTTCAAAGAAGCATGATGTGCCATATGTAGCGCCTTCTGCTAGTAGCGTCAAAATGAGAAATTTGAATTTCTCGCCCCAGATATCCAAGATGTATCCAAATATTTGCATTTTTTAAAAATTATTTACAAATATCGAAAATTAAATTTTTATTTTGACACTATATTATTTTTAACTATCAACTTTTGACTAAACATTATTTTGTTGTCAGGAATCTACACTTGCCATATGGTGCGTTAATTTTGGGACACAGGGTGCTAGAGCATAAAAGGTCTCACCACGCACTAACTACGAAAAGCAGATAGAATAAAGAATAATTATTTGTTCAAAATTTAAAGTATTTTACGATTTTTTATAAATAAGACAGTGGCGTAGCATTTTTATTTTAAATAAAAGAAGAGTGCCACAGGGTTTCTACACCACTGGTGAAAATGGGAATATTTAAACTACTGAATAATTAGACTACGCATATCTCATTACAATCGAGAACTATTGCTGTTTTATTGTGAAAGGTTTCCAAGTAAATACAAAATATAATAAAAATTTCGAAATCTTTGACACCCTATATCTTAGAAACGGTGAACTTTTAGATATAGGTATATTTGAGTAAATCTAATTTATTTTGACTGTACAATGGGACATGGTTATCGTGCAATACTCATTCACCTTTGCCCCAAATTTCATATATCTTCGTTTGAACACTTTCTAAAGCCAGGGTTCAATATCTTCCTTCAAACACTTTCAGCAGTCATCTCAAAATTTCTAGATAACAAAGACGGTTGATTGTTTGATTTTTTAGAAAGAATTAATGATGAACAATGGACGATTTGGCTGCACAAGATCTTTTACTCGCGCAACATTTCACTCGTCTGTCGATGTTGGCCTTCCTTGCACCCTTTAAACCATGGGCACTTGACAATTTAAACATTTTCTATTGCATTTGTGATTTGTATTTAATTCTCGATAAAGTAAAAGTGACATTTTGCTAAATCAAAGTGAAAAATTAGCACGCAGGTCAACCAAATTTGCCGCCTCAAAATAAAAATATAAATTCAAAATTATATTTTAAGCCACGACATGCAGACGATAACATGTTCCGACGACGAATGCAACGTCCGGCACGCCACTGGCAGGGCGGCGGGGGACAGAGAAGTAAAAATTAATGCGTCCAGCAAGAAGAGAACGATTTTTGATAGGAGATTTCGGGGCACCCGACCAAGATTTATTGACTTTGACGGCGGTTCGGCTGCTGGTCAGCGTGCCGAAACAAAGGGGTATTTTTTATTTTCCGAAGATAAAATCGATATGAATGTAAATAGGAAAGGGTTGGCGGCCGCCCCTGCCTTCCCTTGCGGTTTCCAAGTGGACGTTCTTTTGTTTCGCGAGCGTGCTTCGACAGATTAATCAGAATTTCGCTTGTGTGCCCGTAATTTGCTTAGTTTTTTATGTTTTCCTTGTGTTTCATGGAACGGGCAGTTCTGGCGAGACGGCGGTATTGAATGCATGTATAAAAAATATGTTGCCACGTGTCATTGTATTACGTTTTCAATGCATAGAGATGTGTATTAAGTACAGAGAGCAATTTAAATCCAAAATTAAAAAGGATTGGACAAATTTATTGAATACGGTATTTACATTATAAATATGACAATTTAATTTATATACAGGGTGTCCCTAAAACGAATTTACAACGCTCCACCAGATACAGTGCGGGTCAAACCCTTAGTTCAAAGTTGACCCTGAAGTTGGAATTGAAATCGTTTTTTTTTTATAAATTTAAAACGCCTTATGCGACTTTGCTAAAATTTGGTAAGTTGACCCTACTTTATAGGACAATAAACTCCATATCAAAATTATCAGTAATATCATTATATTAGCGTGAAATTTGTTGTTTTTGTAGTAATTACACCTTCGATAATTCTACGTCAGGGGAAGAATAGATTTTTCAGCATAAAATTTAGATTAAGTAAATTATTTCCTACAAAAAAGGTACTCTTGATAAGACTCGATTACTCTCGTGGTTTATTCGAAATTTGTAATTTTAATCATTGGCAGCAATTTTGACATAAAAATTAAATTAGGAAAAAATTATTTACAATTGTTCCTGATATTATTAAAAATAAAAAACGACACTTTTTAACAAACACGCTTATTCGTTTTCGCGTATTCCATATGGTATGTACGGTTTTTTCACAAGTTTCCAGGTACAGGTACCAGGTAAGTACCTACAGTACACGTCTATGCAGACGAAAATCCGCACACAGTGAAAGTTAGACATTTTCAACGTGAATTTAAAATTAATGTGTGGGCAGGAATAATTGGAAATTTTATTGTTGGTCCTGTCCTTTGACCACAGAGATTAGCGGGACAAATTTATTTGGAACATCTACAAAATACGTTGCCAGACTTGTTAGAGGATATACCTCTACAACTTCGGAGAGATATGTGGTTTATACATGATGGGGCTCCACCACATTTTTCATTACCTGTTTGCAACCACTTAAATCAACAGTACCTAAACATTGATAGGTAGAGGTAATGACGCTCCTGTAAATTGGCGACCACGTTCTCCAGACTTAAATCCATTAGATTATTTTTTATGGGTCAACTTAAGTCCGTGGTTCGTCCGTTCTACATCGGTAGAAAACGAAGAGCAACTATGGCAACGTCTTCAAGATGCAACAATACTCTTAGAGGCGACGAAAAAATTATGCAAAGAGTACATTTCAATTTTCTTCGTTGTGTAAATTTTTGTATGTGTGTAAATGGTGGCCACTTAGAACAGCTACTGTGACATCTTTATTTATTTGCGAGTAATCGGTCTTATCAAGAGTACTTTTTCTGTAGGAAATAACTTGTTCTAAATTTTATACTGAAAAATCTTTTCTTCTACTGGCGTAGAATTATCGAAGGTGTAATTACTAAAAAAAAAAACAAATTTCACGCCAATGGATTGATATTACTGATACTTTTGATATGGGGTTTATTATCCTATAGAGTAGGGTCAACTTACCAAATTTTAGCAAAATCGCACAAGGCGTTTTAAATTTATATAAAAAAAAACGATTTCAAAATTGCAACTTCAGGGTCGTATAGCGCCTAAACGGGGCAACTTTGAACTAAGGTAAGTTTAGCTAAATCGACTTATTTTGTGCCGCACTATATCTGGTGGAGCGTTGTAAAGATCTTTTAGGGACACTGTATAAAAAAGCCCACCCCCCACAGTGTAATTGTCACTTTGACAGCTGAAAAATTTATCTGCAACTTTTACAACGACAAATGCACCAGTGGTATTTTTCACTTATTCATTTTTTAATCAATTATCGCGGTGTCCGTTGCCAAAATAAATAGTTTGACAGTTTTGTCGACAACTTATTGAATTATTAAACACTAAAAATGAGTCGATTCGGTGGGTCTACGAAATTAATCAAATTGTTAATCCCTGTGTGCCTGCTAATACAGTTGCGGCTCAAACATCAATCTCGAAAATTTTATACTTTTTGCGATGCGAAATTATATAAATTTGAGCCAGATACTTCCATTGAGAAATTGAATGTAATATTACAAGATTGGGCTTTTAATATGCGACAATGTGACGGGAAAGACTACAAAGCGGTAGTTAAAACAATTTGGAACACCACAGCTAAAATGCTACAAAGTAAATATTATAAAGAATTCAATATTGTATTTAACCCTTTCACCGAAGAACGGTTTAATTCATCACGTAGGTAATGCTAAACGTAAAATCCTACAAGCACAACCCGAAAAGAGAAAATCCAATGCATCAGCTCTTAATAAAAGTGAAATATTTGAAATTGCCAGATTATATGATGAAAATGAACAGGAAGGACGTCAAAAGAAATTATATCATATTTTGGCGTTTGACTTAGCTTGGCGCGGAGGAGAAGCAACTTACTGCAGAACCACTTATTTGGTATCTGAAATTGAAAATAATGGAAAAGAAACTGATCGTATGGAGTATAATCCTCTATCTTCGAAAACGATCCAAGGCGGTGACAATAAATTATGTGACTGCAAATGGATTACGCCTAGTATTGTAGAGAAAGATATTTGCCCAAAACGCGAGGCATTTATTAAATTGGACAGAATATTTCTTACACCAAATCCGTTTTGGATGAAGAAAAGTTCTAAAGGGTGGTATAAAAATGTGCCGATTAGAATTATTGAAATTTCTATCTGGACTAAATACTCAGCGCAACGCATTGGAATAGATGTCAAACGTGTCAAAATTACAAACCACTCAAATCGAGCGGCAGCAGTTAGCGAATTAAATAAAAGTGGAATTGAAGAACAAGCTCTAATAAAAATAACAGGACACAGCAATTCATCATCAATTAGATCATACTTACAAGTTGACAAAGAGTATCATTCGAGCATTATTCAATAGATTCGTTTGGAAAAAGAACAAACTTCAGCATCTACTACAGAAACAATTAACTGTGGCACCCGTAGCAACATTAGTATTACACTCGATGCTTGTATTAATACCTGGTATAATTCAAACCTCTTGTGTCATTATAAGTGATAATATTTATACAAGATGATGAAAATGAATATTATTTATACATAGTTGGTGATGAAAATGTCCACCATTGGCAGTAACACATGCGACTGTCATACATTTCCACAAACTTCTCGTATTTGTTAAGCTTGCTGACATCCATTTATGATTCATTGTGTTAAGTTCGCTTCATTTTATACCATTGTTTCATAAACAGTGGTTTTGAGATGACCCCAGAAAAAGGAATCAAGCAGATTTAAGTGAGGAGGTCGAACAGGTCAAAGGTTTCGTCCAATTCAACCTCTGAAAAAAATTGTATTCACCAGTTACTGGCAACTCTCCTGCAATAAAAAAAATATTCTCTCTCTAGCTGCAATAGGAACATCTTCCATGTGTTCATTTCGTCTGTGTGAGCAGATTGATGTCTATTTGAGTATCTTCGTCGGTATTCTGGGGCTGCTGGTCTGGCGTTCCCATTGGAATACCCATATGCAAAGACAATTTCTATATACTTCAGTTGTAAATAAATGCATTTTTTATTTAGCACTTTAACGCTAAGTGTCAAATGAATAACAAAATAACGCAAATAATAATGATTATCTCGATCATCATTTATCTGTTTACTTTGATTGAAATATGAACTTACATATTTTTAAAATGCTTGTAACTTTTAAACAAAAACGAATCGGACCTACGTTCATATAAGGAACACCCTATATTGAAATGTCACCTTTGACGTCACATATCTCAAATTTCTCACTCGGTCGCTTCTTCATTTGGTATTTTGAGTTGAAGCACTGAAAATGCGAACCGGTCGACTTAGCTGGTAAATCTTTTTATTTACCTTCGGAATAATTTAACGGAGTTCCTATCAGAGGCCGAGGTAAGTCGCCCCTCGAAGCTAATGTTCCCTGTGTTTTAAAATTCCGTGGGGCTGGCAGTTCCGGGGTCCGGTCCGATCCGGAATTCATAATATGTGACCACAAGGGTCGGGGCGGGTTCGATGCGACAAAAGAATTATATAGAAAGAGTAAAAGGGCGAACCGACTTTTAATAATTCCCGCTCGGCTCGGACATTATCTCCCACCTCTGTATTGGACTTGGTTAGCGCTCGCCGTCGCACATCTTTCCTTTCAGTTCGTTTCTAAGTACAGCGCAATCAAAATTTCAGGTAGTCTTTCACAGGAAACATATATTTTTTATCAATGAATCGGTAGATATAGATGTTTTCTTCTTTCGTAAAATAAAAACTTCTTACACTAGAATAGTTATTTATAATGTAAGCTACTAGCAACATTTTAATTTGTGGAAGGGGAGTTTGGTCTGGTCTCATCCCTCTGAACAAAATAAAATCAATTTTAGCACTTATACACTATTGTTTCTATAAAAAGCATTAAAAGACCGTCAGTTCAGTATCGGAATGACAGTCTTTTATGCATATGTGCGTAAAAGTAAAATAAACTGACTTTAAATTATTTATTTATTATAAATATAAATACACAATCTTTTTCAAATCAGATAATTGGACATTAAGGGAACATATATTTTTTTATTCACTTCGTATAACTTCAATATTGGAAAAAGATAACACCTGCTTCCCGGTGCTGCTGGTGCTGGTGAGTTTTTGGAATGAAAATATATTTGCCTTTCTCCCACAGAATTTTCCTTGCTATCGCCTGCTTATTGTGTATGAAATTTTCTATGTACCCCTCTGCCACAGAAGTCAAACGCCAATCTCCGTCTCTCTTGAGTATCGACATCGTCTAAGCTGTACCCAGTATACTCACATTGGGTAATCTAAGAAATTCGGCAATCTTTTTAGATGTTGAACCTATGTTATTTGTGGTTATTTGTACCCACTGCTTGTGTAGTACATTTTGAATTCCTGTACGTGATAAAAAATCGGTTGTGATCAATGGGGGTTGGATATGTACAAGTGTTGCATAAAAGTGATTTTTAGTGACAAAACATCCGATGGCAGTTTCTGTTAAGAGTGCAGTATTCTCAAAATACTATATCTCCCTCTGGTGTTGTAAATTATCTAGGAACATTAGTTTTGGTACTGGGAATAGGCACTTTAATGAGCGACTTACCATCTTCAATATTATCTGCTTCAAATATACCAACAATCAAGACAACTTTTTGGAATAAGTACTTTTGATCATCTGCCTCTTTGTTAAATCTTTAACCTGTTCCTTGGAAAATATTCTGGATTTTCTGGGTCTATAACCACTCGATTTCCTTTTGAGGAAAGCAATAACATTGATATATACAGGGTGTCCGGAAATTATGCGTCGAGACTTCAGGAGGTGATTCCTCACAAAAAATTAGGATCACAAAGTCCTATAACAATTTTTCGAAAACTGAATACAGAGATACAAGATGTTAAAATTAAAATTTTATTTTCGATATTTGTAAATAACTTCAAATATTTACATAAAATTTATAAATCGGGAGTTTGCGGACGAGAAATTCAAATAGGTTCCTAATTTTGACGTCACTAGTAGAGGGCGCCACTTGTGGCATATCATGTTTCTTTTGAAGGACAACTTTATTGCATCTTAATGTATCCATCTGACTATCAAAACAATCGATTCTCCTACTTGTTTTATTTGAAAAAGATATACCTTGCTGAAGCCGGTAGGCGTAACCATTTTTGAAATAATCCTATTTAAAATGCTCAGTGCACCGAGTAAAAACTGTTTTGGTTTCAGTAAAGATCGGCGAGGTTTGATGAAACCATTTTTCAACAAAGCACAAAGATTTTATCGAAACAGGCCGATTTTTTAAAAATTTTGCACATCTTCATAATTTACCGTTCTGAACAACTTTTTCAAGTAACATTTTGCTGTATTTTCAGTAGAAAAGGCACTTTAACTGAAACCAAAACAGTTTTTACTCGGTGCACTGAATATTTCAAATAAGATTATTTCGAAAACTGTTACTCCTAACGACTTCAATAAGGTATACCTTTTTCAGATATAACAGGTAGGAGAATCGATTGTTTCAATAGTCAGATGGATACACTAAGCAGTAAAAAAGTTCTGTCATTTGAAAGAAACATGATGTGCTATAAGTGGCGCCCTCTACTAGTGACGTTAAAATTAGAAACATATTTGTATTTCTAGTCCGCAAAAACCCCCGATTTACAAATTTTATGTAAATATTTGGATTTCTTAAGAAGTTATTTACAAATATCTAAAATAAAATTTTAACTTTAACACCCTGTATCTCCGTTAATATTGAGATTTCGAAAAATTGTTATAGGTTTCGTGACCCTAATTTCTTTTGAGGAATCACCTCCTGAAGTCTGTATACTAATATCCATATTTTTATTCAAATAAATTGTAGTTCGCAGCATAGAATAATTACTCCATAATATAGAGGGTGCTCACTTTAATGATAACTGGGACAAATACGCTAGAATAACTTTCTCCGAAATATTACATTTGGCACACCAAATATTAAATGTTGGTACAATTTCTTCGATTTCTGAGGCATCAATGTACATAAGACAGTTTTCGCCTCATTTTCTATTTCAGAATTTTCAGGATTACTAGAATATGATTCACACATACTGAAGTTTTATGAGGAATTAATACTGAGGTTGATTATTGGGATTTAATGTTCACAATCGTTTACAGATTTAAGAATTTTTTTAAATGTTTATATAGCTTGCAAACATCGTACCATGGCAACAACCTTATAGGCAACTTAGTTAAAGTTGTTTAAATAAAATAGTCTAGCGATCATATTAGCAAATGCAATCGAAGATTATGTCACAGCTATTTTGAATATTTTTAGACGATTTTACGAAAAATCTTGTTTGTGATTCCTATTTCGTTATACAAACAATATGCATTTTAAGTAATATAAGATTTCAGTTCAAAATAGTACCTAACTATTATAAACAGGATAATTACAATATTTATAAATGATACTGCAGGAAACAACTACTCCGCGGGCTAATGCCCCGACCGGCATTGAATTATACCTGCAGTATCTGTGTGAAACAGCCAGGAACCCTTGTCGGCCACTCCACCAGACATAGACCGGTTTCGGGCTTGTTAGCCCTCATCAGTATGCCATAGGTGAGATGACCGACAATTGAACTGGCTGTTCCTCCATATGTAGTTTCACATATAAATCGAGTGCAGGATAATTACGATATATTTTGTACTACATGTAAATTGAAAGTGCCGATGTTGCAGTGAGTACCTAATAATTTATTTTGTGGCAAATTTTACTATTTGATTCAAAATTATTTTTGATGTGAATTAAAATGCAGGCGAAAGTTTGTTCACTGTCCTTAATCAAAATTGTCCTATTTTAATATTTATTTTATAGACTACAATTCGGCCAGTATTTTATTTTATTTTTACAGCGATCAGCTTATTCGATTAGTATTTCTACACCAAGGTCCGCATTATTAAACATAGATAGGGGTAATAAGGATACTACATCGCGCTTAATCGTTCTAAAATCTCAATCAGTATTCTAATGCGTCCTTTAGAAAGTTGGGGCCCATCGTGACGCGTTTTTCGCTTATAAACGCCACTTTAATCCACTTTGGTTTCTTTTAATCTGACAACGACACATTAAAACAATATCATAATCCCAATAATTGCAGTTTGAGTCGCTGTTCTTGTAATCCAAGCTAACTTCAACAGTTCCCAGGTTCCGGGCCTCGATCTAACCCGTTGTGCATGTATCTACGAATGTTTTCAAGGATCGCGAGAGGACGAGGTAGGTTTTTTTATGCATAGTATAGAGGCGTAATTTCTATATATCTAAATATTTATTTTTACCCCATTTTTATTTTCACAAATTTTTTTCAAAATTGCTACGAATCCAGCTATAATCCACACGGCCTCGAGAAGAGCTTTACAACTGTCGTTATTCCTAATTTGGCACTAAAGGATTTTTCTGCGTGTAATTAGGAAAACATGCTTCCATTTCTGATAACGTATGGTAATACTCATATTTTCCACAAGATACTTGAAAAATATCTATTTTTACCCCATTTTTATTTTCGCTATACTTTCAAATTTTTTTCAAAACTGCTACGAATCCAGCTATAATCTACGCGGTCTCCAGAAGAGCGTTACAACTGTCGTTATTCCTAATTTGGTACTAAAGGATTTCTCTGAGTGTAATAATTAGGAAAACATGATCCAATTTCTGTTAAAGTAATAATAATACTCATATTTTCCACAAGGTACTTGAAAAATGTCTATTTTTACCCCATTTTTAATTTCAATGTACCTTCAAAATTTTTCAAAATTGCTATAATCCACGCGGTCTCGAGAAGAGCATTACAACTGTCGTTATTCCTAATTTGGCACTAAAGGATTTCTTTGCGTGTAATTAGGAAAACATGCTCCCATTTCTGATAACGTATGGTAATACTCATATTTTCCACAAGATACTTGAAAAATATCTATTTTTACCCCATTTTTATTTTCGCTATACTTTCGAATTTTTTTCAAAACTGCTACGAATCCAGCTATAATCTACGCTAATCTCCAGAAGAGCGTTACAACTGTCGTTATTCCTAATTTAGTACTAAAGGATTTCTCTGAGTGTAATAATTAGGAAAACATGATCCAATTTCTGTTAAAGTAATAATAATACTCATATTTTCCACAAGGTACTTGAAAAATGTCTATTTTTACCCCATTTTTAATTTCAATGTACCTTCAAAATTTTTCAAAATTGCTATAATCCACGCGGTCTCGAGAAGAGCATTACAACTGTCGTTATTCCTAATTTGGCACTAAAGGATTTCTCTGAGTGTAATTAGGAAAACATGCTGCAATTTCTATTAATGTGTAGCTAATACTCGTATTTTTTTCCATAAGATAGTTGAAAAATATCTATTTTTACCTCATTTTTATTTTCGCTATACTTTCGAATTTTTCAAAATTGCTACAAATCCACCTATAATCCACGCGGTCTCGGGAAGAGCATTACATTTGTCGTTATTCCTAATTTGGCACTAAAGGATTTTTCTGAGTGTAATAATTAGGAAAACTTGATCCAATTACTGTTAAGGTAATAATAATAGGCACATTTTTCGCAGGGTATTTGAAAAATGTCTATTTTTACCCCATTTTTATTTTCTCTGTACTTTCAAAATTGCTATAATCCACGCGGTCTCGAGAAGAGCATTACAACTGTCGTTATTCCTAATTTGGCACTAAAGGATTTCTCTGAGTGTAATTAGAAAAACATGCTGCCATTTCTATTAATGTGTAGCTAATACTCGTATTTTTTCCATAAGATAGTTGAACAATATCTATTTTTACCCCATTTTTATTTTCGCTATACTTTCGAATTTTTCCAAAATTGCTACAAATCCACCTATAATCCACGCGGTCTCGTGAAGAGCATTACAACTGTCGTTATTCCTAATTTGGCACGATCGTATACCAAAAGTGTGCGTAAGACGTGCCGCTCTCCGCGGCAAGGGTTAAGAGTGAGAGTCGCCGTAAAGGAAGCGAAACACATAACCGGAATTCTCCATTATTCCGGTAAACCTCGAGATACGTGGATTCGCGGAGCGCTCTCTCCTATTGCCAAAACTTAATCCGACAATAATTTTATTGCTTTTTTATGCTAATTCCGTGGAAATCTTAAAGCTCGCACCGCGGTCGGGTATAATTCCGCATTATAACCTATGTGTTCTTAATTGCTCCGCCATATCTTTGAATATTCATTTGGACTTTAACATTTTGCAGACTCCTCTAATCGCGATAATTATGGGAAATTTAAATAAATACGCGATAATCTTTTTTATTGCCGAGTGTAAGTCATCTCTGCCGCGCTGACAAAGGGCTTTCGGGGGTTGTACACCCCCTACAGGGGCGACTCTGGATGCTTAGGCGTCGGCGTGTAAAAACTTGACAACATTTTCTAACAAGAAAACTTGTGCCGCATTAGAAACACACACAAAAAAGCTTGTTTTTCTACAAACGTCAATAAGAGTATATTTTCATTCTCTCACCTACGAAAGTATAATTTTTTATTTTAAAGAGGCAAGTAAAGCAGGCTAGGTTATCGGAATTCCAGGAAACAACTACTAATTCCGGTTTTCGAGCTTATGCCTCACCTATGGCACACTGATGAGAGCTAATAAGCTCGAAAACGGTATATGTCTGGTGGGCTTCTGACGAATGACTGTAGCTGTTGCTATAGGTTTTCCAGGTGTAATTCAATGCTGGTCTGGGCATTAGCCCGCAGAGTAGTTGTTTCCTAGAATTCCGTGTTTGCAAATATAAACATTTTTATTGGAAAGATCATACTTTACACTACTTCTCCACATAATCTCCAAGCAAATTTAGGCATTTGTCATAACATGTGACGAGTTTTTGTATTCCAGCGTCATAGTCCTCCGCCGCCAGTGTATTGAGATACGTAGTCACGCCTCGTTTAAGTTCTTCATCGCTGTCAAATCTTTTTCCCGTCAGAAAGCCTTTAAGCTTCGTAAAGAGATGAAAATCCGAAGGGGCCAAGTCCGGGCTATATGGTGGATGGTTGAAGGTTTCCCACTTGAATTGATGCAAAAGTTGTGTTTATCGCAGCTGCATGTGGCCTGGCATTGTCATGAAGGAGAATGACGCCTGTACACAATAGACCTCGCCGTCGATTTTGTATTGCCCGGCGTAATTTCTGTGAAACTTTCTGGCCGGAAAAAGATTTGACAGCGATGAAGAACTTAAACGAGGCGTGACTACGTATCTCAATGCGCCGGCGGCGGAGGACTATGACGCTGGAATACAAAAACTCTTCACACAAATGCCTAAATTTGCTTGGAGATTATGTGGAGAAGTAGTGCAAAGTATGCTCTTTCCAATAAAAATGTTTATATTTGTTAATATTTACTCCTGTGTCTTTATTGCACAAACGGATACCACTTCCCGGATGACCCTCGTTGTAATGTAGAAGACGTTCTTCGAAACGAGTGGCCGATGTACTGATTTGGGTTTGAAAATTTAAGAAATTTAGCTATGTCTTACGGAATTTTTAAAACTGCTTTCCAACCACCTAATTTACACATCTGCCACGTTCATACCGATAAAAAAAGCATTCATCTTGAGTCCTTTTGGTTGGAGTTGCATATAACGATTATCAAATGTTACCGAATCGTGTGTTACTACAAATCTTCTTTGCACATTATTTATTGTAGAAAGAATCTGCACTAACATGACACAATCTTTATACTTCACGTCTTTCCTTTTAAATTATAGATCTCGTCAGTTCGACATGTCCCATGCCCCTTTAAAAATCGCTACCACTTTTTTCATTAAATATATATCATCATAAGCTTCTAACAAAAACTTTGATATATCATCTTTTGTAAATACCTGAGATTTTCGAGGTTGATATCCGTCATTTTTCCTTTTTATGAATGCCTTCAAGCGGCCAAATTTCGAAACATCCTGGTTCTTATTTAATGAAATAGTCAATTTCAACATTGAGTGTCCTGACCATAATGTTTGATGGAACACACAATTGAAATAAATATTTAGCTGTAAATGATACTGCAAGAAACAACTACTCCGCGGACTAATGCCCCGACCGGCATTGAATTACTCCTTCAGTATCTGTGTGCACAGCCAAGAACCCTTACCAGATACTGCAGGAGTAATTCAATGCCGGTCGGAGCATTAGTCCGCGGAGTAGTTGTTTCCTGCAGTATCATTTACAGATTTAATGGCTCGTAGCCCAGGGCGAGAGTTCTGCGTTAAGTACTTGCTGCAATGTAGGTCGCTTCCTGTAAGTCGAGCTGCTTAGGCCGAGCAAAATATTTACCTGTTTGAATCCGCCGGTATTTTAATAACTTCAACATTTTCTAAAGGTTGCGTTCTTGTTAGCAAATATCTTCATTTCTTAAACCATTTTTATTTAGGCGAATGCGCTCTCTGCATATCTAAACGTGTTAAGATTTCTCTAATTTTTAGAATGTTTATCAAGAATTTTTTCCTAAGAACTGAAAGAGCATTGCTTAGGTAAGTTCACGTTTAAATTTGACTCTTCGCTTTTACAAAGTAGAAAAACCATGTTTATGAAGTTCTAGGTAAGTAATGAGGCCACTTTGAATTGTATTGGTTAAATAATTTAAATAATCTATTCATTCCTAATAAAAAAAGTTTTCAAATATTTCTTATAGAAAGGTTTGTTTTTCTTCTACACTTCAATAATTGTAGAAAATATTAAAAAATTAATTATCACAAATATTGTAACACTTGGTATATAAGTATGTTTGTTTCAATCGGCTCAAAATCAAGTATTCTATCACTTCCTAAAATTATTGTAACCACTTGCATTACACCCTGTATTATTTCCAATACCTTCATCATAGCAAGGACCAATACAGTTTGGTAAATCCCTGAATGTATTTGACCAAAAATTGTTAAATGTAAAACGATTTGAGAAATATAAAATTATATTTTTCATAATATGCCGTTTTTTCGAGTCGCCAGTGTCATTTTATAATATTTAAAACCCGTAAACATAAATTACGTCATTTCACTCGACAGTGTTTTCCTTTTGAACTTTATTTTAAATGGTGCATATGACGCCACATAATAAATATAAAAAGTGTGTGTAACTAGGTGTAAAACCGGGGACTATATGTGCGACTCATTATTTTATTTAATTTTTAAAAATTTATGACGCGTAAACATTGTAAAATACATTTTATTACCGCGTTTGTTTTAGTTGGATGTATTTTATTTTAATTTGCCCGTTATACCCGTATTATTGTAAATTTTAATGGGTTCAGCCGTGGAATACATCGTTTAATGCATTTACTACTTCAATGGACATGGTAGATATTAGTTTTTAAGTGAACCAATATTTACATCCATTTTATAAGTAACTTTATGTAGGAACGAAAATACGTAGTTTAAAACGAAAGTTTTGGTGAAGAAAAGAACCCCCTGTATCTCTAACATATATGTTCATCTTTTTTTTTAAATTGGTTTTTTGAATTCATTTCCAAAGTGTAGTTTTATCTAAATTTTGAAGAGAAGAGGATAATTCTAGACCGAAAATAAATGCTACCTCTTTCTATAACATTTTTTCCAAAACTGATTATTAACGGAGTCACAGGGTGTTAAATTTAAAATTTTATATCAGAACTTTTTTGCATCTTAATCACTAAAATGTAATTTTATATGAAGACTGGAATGCGCTAAAAGCTGCGCGAATGGATTATTTATGATCAGCGCCATATTTTGTTTTGTGCCTCTAGCAATGGCGGAGCAGTAGGGGCTTAGCTGATTGTAAATTGAAATGGAATGGAATTCTGAATATGAAGAATTATTTCGTGCTATATGCTGGTTAATTTTACAGTCCCTTATAAAACATGACATGTTCCAACAATAACACGCACAAAACTACACAAAGAATAACACTGAGATACAAGATAAAAGAAGAAGCCACACTGTACGCCAATGACGTGTTTACACAACAAAATAATGGGAAATTAAGAACACAATTCATATCGTATGTGCATATACATAAACAATGAAGTATTTCAGTGATCTTAATAGGCTTGTTTTTGCAGCAGTTGAAAACGGTTTGGAAACTGTCAGAAATATTCGACCAGTTAAGTTGAGAACGCGTTACCATTGAATTTGACGCAATAAATAGTTGGACGGACATTTCTGATAGTTTCCAAACAGTTTCAACTGCTGCTAAAACAAACCTAATGTATACCACGAGCGTAGCCAAAGGGGGGGTTTTGGGGGTCCAACCCCAATAAAATAAATTTGAAATGCTCAGTGCACCGAATAAAAACTGTTTTGGTTTCAGGTAAAGTGCCTTTTCTGCTGAAAATACAACAAAATGTTACTTGAAAAAGTTTTTCAGAATCGTAATTATGGAGACGTGCAATTTCAAGAAGATCGGCAAGGTTTGATGAAACCATTTTTCAACAAAGCACAAAGATTTTATCAAAGCAGGCCGATTTTTTAAAATTTTGCACATCTCCATAATTTACCGTTCTGAACAACTAATTCAAGTAACATTTTGCTGTGTTTTCAGTAGAAAAGGCACTTTAACTGAAACAATAACAGTTTTCAATCGATGCACTGAATATTTCAAATAAGATTATTTCGAAAACTGTTGCTCCTAATTACTTCAATAAGGTCTATCTATATATTTACAAATATCGAAAATAAAATTTTATCTTTAACTCCGTTAATAATCAGTTTTGGAAAAAATGTTATTTTCGGTCTAGAATTATCCCCTGAATTTTTTGCTCATCATTTCCGGACACCCTGTATAACGTGACACAAGTTCTGAAGAAGTGGGGTGTTTTTATGTCTTTCATTCTCTAAAAATTAAATATGAGGTATTTTGCATTTATTAGGATTTTTAGAGATTGTTAAATTACATTTGTTACAGTAATATTTCCAGGAATAGTTATTTACAATAAAAGTTTTGTAAAGATTCACATTACAACACAAGAAGTTAAAATTGAACATCGAGTGTAGTACCAAATATGCATATGGAATGTTTTATAATAATAGTACTTCTCTACCTGACATTGTTAATTCTTTTTTGGACTTTTTTGTGCAGTCTTATTCGCATGACTCCTCAATTAGTACACATGACCAAAATGATTTTTGTCATTTGCCTACCATCAACATATGTTCTTTCGGCGTACAAGAGGTTATAACAGCTATAAACAAGTTGAAGCCTAATACGTGTTTATGGATTTATTTTTACTAAACATTTACAAACTTTGTTCAACATGTCTGAAATCAAAAACCATTCCTAAGATTTGGGAAACTTAGTCAAAAAGGTGACGGATCTGGTGTTACTAACTATAGACCAGTATCAAACATATGTAATTTTTATAACTTTATTTCAGTTATATCTCGACGGTCGTACCTCAATATGTTGACATTCATGGCTTCAGATCAGCCCAATATATTGCTACATCAGGTGTACGCCCAGAATTCGGTATTGAGTCCTCTATTCAGTTTGTTTATCAATGATATTGGCTACAAACTGGATACTAACTTTTTATTATATGCTGATGATGTTAAATTGTATAAAAGGATAGAGTGTGTACAGGACTATATTGAACTTCATAAAAATCTTGAATTAGTCAGTGAATGGTGTATTACAAACAATCTTCAACTAAACATAAAAAAATGCAATGTCTACTATTTTGAAACCCAGCTATAGTAAGCGTTTTTTTATCACCTCCATTGGAAAGCTTATTCCCGACAATCTAAAAGTACCAAACTTCATAACATTTTCTTTAAAAATAAAACAGTCGTGAAAGGAAAAATAAAAATGACAGCTGCACATTTGTTTCCTAATTGAAACCATCCTTTATACATTACCATTTCGAAGACTTCTGTACTGTCATAAAAGTGTATGTTCGCTTTTCTTAAGCGTTGTAAAAAAATATAATTTGCCCTGTAAATAATTTAAGTTCTTATAGCGCTCATAAAAACTATATTTAATAGTTTCAACCACCAATTTTCCAACACTAATTTTTTATCGCACTATTATTTTTTTAAGGTGCTCAAGATTAATGAGTTCTTACACATACCATTTATTTCTAGGAGTCACAGTTTGGATGAACGTCTGCTAGCATGTAGCGAAACCGTTGAGGTCCGACAAGTCAAATTCCATCCTGGAAGCATCAACGACAATAACGTCTTGGTGCTGACTTCTGACAACATGCTACGGTAAGTAATTAATATTATAAGGTGTATTGAACAGAAATTCACATTTGGTTCATAAAAAAATTATTGAGATATACAATGACTCACTCTGAAATATGTCGATAATTATTTGAAATAATGCCGATTCAAAAAATTTGAAAACTTGGTAAAGTCCTCTGGAACAAATGCAAGTAAAATATCTGTAATCCTCCAGTACCGACACTATTACTGTTATAATTATATATTATTGTTATTGTATTTTTGTTACTATTCCTTATAGCAAGTTATAGATTTTGTGGTATTAATTTATTAAGAAAAAATTAACATGTGCTACGGTTTGCAAAGATGTAACTTTTTCCTGAAATAGATATCAAAGTGGTCGTTACTGTTTCATTTTGACAACTATATCTGTTTCATCTTAAATGGAACACTCTGTATTTTTTCGCTTTGTCTTATGCACACTGAAAGTCTTTCAACCCATATAAGCATTGTTGAGGTTGTGATACTTTTTTGGCAGTTTTCCTCATGTCTAGAATGTTATCACATTTGGCATAATTTGCCAAAATTACAAAATCAACAGAAAATGTAATAAAAAATGCTAAACGACCCCATTCAAAATGTTATTTCTTTGTATAGGCTGTACCAAATAGAAAATAATGAAGCTCACAACATAGCCGTGTACCCTGTAGGAGAGAAGCCCATGGGGTTCTTTCCGGGTTCCAAAACGCCATTCCTCGACATCTACGGAGAGATTGCGGTGGATTTTGATTTTGGACTTCCCGAAATCGCAGAATCAAACCTAGTATACGATTATGAAGATAATAGGATAATCTCTAGAAAGTTTAGTGAAAATTTTGAAGGTAATTTGCGTTTGTAAATAAATTTATACCAAATATCCATTCTAGTAACCGTTTTACACATGCAATTTTTTTTGTAGAAAAATCCCTTATTCACGTTCAAACTCAGACGCCAGAGAAAATAGTGCCAAAAGAAATAAAGGGTATCAACAAGGACCAAAGTAAAACAAAATGGTCCAATTTAAGTTGGCCGGTGTACATATTGCGGGGAGATGGTACAATTTTTTCAATAAACATCGATTTGAATAAAAATAGGTAAGCAGGATTCCAAAATTCTATAATAAAAAAGGAATGTACTATTTGAACGGTGCACAATTTTTCAAAGAACATCTGTAAGCACATTAGGTACTTTATATATTACCGTGTTAAAAATAAGTTAATCTGGTGTAAAAAATTAGTCTGTACAGTAAAATTTGTTATGGAATGCTTTTATTGGGCCATTTTGGTTAAAATTTTTATAAGTATTTTATCTATTCTTCGTTTTTACAATTGTTTGCATCTGTTGATGTTTTTGTTGTAAATGTTGCACGATTATCCGCAACACTCAGCTCTTGTGAGCCATTGTGCTTGCTGCTAGTAGTAAAATCTCAAATGACTATTAAACAACAATTAAAATAGAATCAGACTTTACTGGTACTAAAAGCATTTTTTTTTAACTAATATTGATCGATTTTTACAGGTCGAAAGCAATTTTAAAAGGTCCTTTACCTTTATCGCCTTTCGATGCCGACCAAAGCGAGGCATGTTCCTTGATCTGCCTGAGCTCTTTGCCTCAAATTTTTTGTGTGGCTTTCTCTAACGGCACCATCTGTCACTCCATTTTGTTGGATATTGAAGAAAATACGTACAGAACAGTAAGCAGAACCAATATTTCATCTTCTTCTTTTTAAATAGGTTGAATCATATATTTTTAGAAGAAGAAGAAGAGATAATTTCTTTCTCTTTATTTGTACAAATATACAGATTCTGTATAGTTTGTGTTGTTGATATTGCAGATGAAAGAACGTTCCAAAAGCATATCTACCGTTCCGTCTAAAGAAATCGTTGTATTTGAGAGCGTAGAACTGGAATTAGGTCTGGCGACTTCAGAAGAGGACTATGAAACCAAATATAAATGCCCCATCTTTTTGCATAAAGACGAGTCCAAAGTAGGCAGGTATTTTGCGACTCACAGCGCTGGCGTACATTCAGTGAGCATTTTTTGTGTCGAGGAGCTTCAGAATTACGTTAACGGACCTGAAGGTACCAGAAATCCACAAAAGAGCAATATTTATGTTGATAATAATGAGTGTTTAACATTTCAGAAAACGATCCCACTTCTGATATTTTCATCCGGCCCAGCAGCGTGGAATATTTAATATGTACTAAAACAACGTCGTCCGAGAAAGCGAACCAAGTTATAGGATTTTCCGTTTACCACGAACCGACATCCATTGTCTCGCTGTTAAGCGACGGCAGTTTGGTGACTCTGGGTATCCTGTACGCTCCCAATGTGCCTAAGACGGAGGACGTTAACGTCGACGATAACGAAGAAATTAATTCACCGCTGAAGAAAGTATGGTTCAAGTTAATTCTTCGTATAACAAATTAATTATTGTACTTTACAGATGCTGAAGGAGCCCTTCGACCAGTACATCCAGAAGATTTTGAAGAAGACTTCCACCCAGCCAGTGTTGAAGTTGTCGGCGGTAACAAATCAAACCCCAGAGCAGTGCTACGAGGTAAAATTTTATCAATCATTGAAATATCTGAAGTTACTGTTAAGTTTATCTTCTTTTCAGCTGCTGCAGAGGGCAGCACAGGTGTTCCGCGAGGAATACTTCAAGAACCACACCAAGGCCAGGGAGGAGGTGGAAAAGCGGATCCAGACATTGAACATGCTGAAAAAGAACCAGCAGAAGGAGATCGAGAGGCTGACGAGCGAAAAGGACGTGCTGCGGGAGAAGGCGAGCAATTTGGCTGAGAAGTACGAGGATATAAAAGACAAGCAGGATGAACTACTTAAAAAGTAAGATATTGTTACGTGGGGCGATCGATTTTTTGAAATTACTGTTTTAGGTGTGAGAATCTGCTGATGTTGGTGTCAAGGAAGAAGAGCGAGCCTTCGGACGCCGAAAAGGCCTTCATGGCCGAGCTGAATATTTCTTCAGAAAAGGCGGCTGCTTACGGAACCGTCATCGACAAGATCAAGAATAAAGTGAAGTACCAACAAGTTCAGGTAAGTTATTGCTCTCATTATATTGTTAGGATCGCAAATGCGTACCAAATCCGTGTTGCATACAAAATTTTATCCATGAATAGTTTGCAGCATCAATAATTGTTGTTTTACAAAAAACATTGATCTGATGTCTTAAATTGAGTAAATCGTTGGTACGTAGGAGCAGGTCAATATTTCTTACTGGCGATAAAGTACATTTATCCATAAAAAATTGTTAACAAAATGTATTGGAACTCTTTTATTCATACCTGTATCTTGATCATTTACTTATGTAAATGATTTTTCAAGTGCAATTTATAGATTGCTGGCTAATGTTGCAGTACTGCCAGATGCATAATCAGCAGGATGGTAGATGTGTCGCATAAAAAATGGTAGATTGAAAATGGTGGAAATGTGAGGTTATGTTTTATATCGCTTTTATACCTAACCGTCAAAAATCTAGAGAGTGACTCAAGTTATAAACCCGCTCACAATTTATAGTAGTCGACACAAAAAACATACATGCAGCCCGTATATTTTTCCTATAAAATCGTGTGCCGTATATCTGAGAGCATACCCGATTACACAGCTCTGAAGGCTCCAAAATCTTGAAATAATTCCTGTATACTCTAGCCACTCTGGCCAATTGCTTGTGACGAATATTGAAGCCCTATAGCATGTTTTCAAAATTGTAAACACCCTAATCTAACAAGTGAGGTACATCGGATGATGACGTGATTGAAGGGATTAGGGCGCGAGATCAAAATATGAGTGTAAGTGATGTGGTTGAAATATATAGTTCATTAACAAGAATGTCGGTGAGTAGTGTATATGCATAGTGCAATAAAGGATGGCAAAGAAGTACAAGTGCGAAACAGAAAATAGTTTAACTCGAGAAGGGAAGATGTTATTTTAAAAACAAGCTTCCGACAATAAATAGAGTTGGATTACTACATCTTAAAGATGAAACTTTGCCTAGAATATATAGAAGGGTGCTTTTGCGAATTATGGCTGACATTATGAATTAGAGCATGTGAACTTTTGTATAAAATAAAACCGAAGAGTACACTGACAGTAAAAAACGAAATAGTGATATGGCGAAGAATATATTACACTTTGACGAAACATGGATAAATGAAGGCCATATGATAGGATATAATAAGTGTTAACGTGTGACGGTTATAGTGACAGTGCTAGTAACCAATAGTGAATAGTATGTATGTATAGTGCAATTCTAAAGCCTTTTGTCCTTATGGATGCGAACTTCTCGAATATTTGCGTGATTTATTTAATGATGGGAAAATCTCTACTTTCAACGAATTTTTGTCATATTTTATCATTTTCATCATGAACCTAAAAATTTAGTTTCTTGAATGCCCTAAATCACATTTTTTGACATAAATAAACTAGGGTTTAAAACGTAGAGAACAATATAAATGGGCATCCTGGAAACGGCAACTTATTTTATTAATTTATATACACTTTGTTTCTGAAAATAATTGATAATAACTGTAAATTTGGAACTAAGAAAGTGCATGCATTTTAAGTTAAAGTCTATTAAAGCAGCCGCTTACGTTCAAATAGTATTAGGTGATGAGATACGAGGCAGGCAAAGACGGAAGATGTAAGGAAAATCAGACGATTGTAGTGCGTTTAGCGGAACGGTCATGTTGACATGCATCTAGCATGGCTCCAAGTCTCTCATTTATGAGGACAAGGCTTAAATGTTAAAGTGTGATATCCGCAGAGTGCGCATCGGGTAAATGTGAATGGGTGGTTGTGGGTTATCACCATTCAACAGGATTGCATTCTAATTTGTGGAGGATCGCACATGACACATTACATTTTGTTACATAAATAGTGTAATAAAAAAACAATGCTTATATAATACAACTTTATTGTCATGGGCAATAAAGTCATACCAACACAATGTTTTTCTATTAAATATAAATAAAATATATCACCAAGTCCCAAATCATTCCATTAAAGCAAGTTTTGTGTATTAAATGCAACTTTTTTTTCCGTGGAGGATAAGGTTGAAATAATCAGAGGAAATTTGTTCATAAACACAATTTAATGTTTATGAATAATAGTTATTTATGTAACAAGAACGTGTACCTGAAAGTTACTTTTCGTCCGTTTTGGTATTTATAATATTTTATTTCTGCATTCAAAGTATTTAAATAATCATATATATTTTTGTGCCTGAGCTGTCAGTATTTTCATGACTTTCTATTGAAAAAATCAAACTACCATGTCACGTTTTTGAAGTGTCAAAAAATATTACCAGTAATACATGGTTTACCTTTGAAAAATCCTTATATCAATAAACCAATTATAAAGAAACTGTTTTGCCCATCTCTTTCACTCATTTCTCCACCCAAACTTTTACCTTTGTTAATAAAGGGTATTTATTTATTTATTTATTTTTTTTCAGATGGATAACTGGAGAGCGCAGGAGGTGAAGAAAGTTACGGCGATTAACGAGACCCACACCAACACTATAAAAACCAACTTGCAGGAATCGTAAGTATTTGTTTTTCACCATTTTAATTTTTTCATCAATTATAGCCACCTGGCCAATCTAAACTGCAATCAGTTCCTCTAGCCTCGAATGCGTACGTTTATCCACCTCAAATCGCATTTCATGTATATAATATTTATACAGGGTGTTAGAGGTTTGACTGCCATAAGCTTAGCAAATGATAGTATACATCAAAATAAAGAAAAAAATTAACACCAAATGTCATGTGTAAAAATAACTGAATTTTTAAGGAATTTCATCATAATTGTGTGCATCAATTTATGTTTAGTTTTAATAAAACAATTTTTTCTTAATCAATAAAATTTGATAAAGTCGATATCAGGCAATGTGGCAACAGTGCGAGAATGTACACAAGGACCAGCTGGGAGTAAAGGTCAGTTGGTATTTGAACTACGAAGTGTTGATCTGTTTTGTTGCTTGTTGGAAATACTTTTGCGTACCTCTATTTCCTTAATTTTCTTCGTTAAAATATTTAGCATATGTGGTATTAGTGTATGGAGAAGCTTGCTGCAATTCTGCGAGACCAACATATCTTTAGATGGTTTAGAAGGTCATTCGTTTTAAGTTTTCTTGACACTGGTAGTGTTGTTGTTCATCCTGGAAATTATGGCCTAGATCGACAGATCGATATGAATGCGGAAGACCATATTTTAAACATCGTCGAAATTGATCCAAGACATTGCACGCGAAGCATAGCTCAAGAAGTCTGAATGTTTCACTGAACCATCCACAGGACTCTATCCATATCACCTACAGTTGGTTGAGGCATTGTCAGCCTGAGATTTCGCTACTCGGTTAAATCTTTGTAGATGGTTTAACTAAAGCTAACCTGTACCCCAATTTTTATAATATTCATAACTGGGCAAAGAACCCCATAACCATACAAAGATCAAATATCCTACAGTGATTTTCAATCAATTTTTCAAGCGTAGGAGATGATCTCCTAATAGGACCTTTTATCTCGCCATTGAGAACATTTCACCAGAACTATTCAAAGATATACCTATGGATATAAGAGCAAATATGTGGTTTTTGTGCATTAGAGTTCCAGCACACGCAAGTCAACACGTAGTTCAGTATCTGATATTATTTAAAAGCTGAATAGGAAGGAACGGTCCACGTTGTTGGCCAGCCCGTACACCTGAGTTGAATTCACAGAATTTTTTTATGGAGACAGATGAAGGCCTTAGTTTATACCACTCAAGTGGAAACAGAAAATGGCAGCGGGAATGGATTTTTGCTGCTATGTATGAAATCAGGACAAATTTGGAATACGTGGAAAATCGCGGTGGACATTTTGAATAAATGTTGTAATTACGTGTTATGTTAGTTAGGTATTTAAAAATGGCACAGTATTTAAATTTTTGGTAACTAATTTTTTTGTGCAAAAATTAGATTCTTTCTGCGACATGATTTAAACATTACCAAAATTTAAACACTTAAAACAGTATCTTAATATTAAAATATTCATTAATTTTAATAATAGTTGTTCATCTTTGGATTTTTTGTCATCATCATAAAACAGGCTGGCACGTGGTAGGCAACCCGCAAACACGCTCAGATGGTGCAGCAAACTAACTCCTTTATTCCCACTCTATCGTATACTGAAATTAAGGCAGTCAAACGTCTAACACCCTGTATCATCTTTACTGTTCGGTGTGCCATTAAGATTGTTAATAAACAATATGAGATATTGTCATGAAATATTTCGAATAAATATTTTATTATTTTTTTTGCCTTTGTCAATTTTTTTTTCTGCAACTAGGAAGGGTCCTATCCTCGGTACAATCATTGGCGGGATGCCCCATCTATCCATTAGAGATTAAACCAATGTATTTGTGATTTAAGATATTTTCACAGTTATAGTCTAGAAAACCTGAAGCCAAGTGCTCTGAAATCTAAACAATAGATGGCGCATCTAAAATGAACATACAGGGGTAAAAATCATCAAGTTTGAAGTAAAAAGAAGTTTATATTTCAAAGTCAGCCCAAATACGTACGGATCCACCCTCAAATCGCAAATCAATTTTTCGAAAATTTCATGAAATTTTCAAAGGTTATAGTCTTTCGATTTTTACGAAAACCTGAAGGGCTCCAAAAAATCTGAAATAATTCCCGTATACTATAGCCACTCTGGCCAATCTAAAACTGCAATCAGTTCCCCTCTAGCCCCGAGGGTTTACGAGATTTTTAATTTTTTTCATCAACGGAGACGCGTACACAAGAACCGACCATCCCTGCGTGTTCAGCATCCCTTAATGCGTACGGATCCACCCTCAAATCGCAAATCTATTTTTCGAAAATTTCATGAAATTTTCAAAGGTTATAGTCTTTCGATTTTTACGAAAACCTGAAGGTCTCCAAAAAATCTGAAATAATTCGTGTATACTCTAGCCACTCTGGCCAATCTAAAACTGCAATCAGTTCCCCTCTAGCCCCGAGGGTTTACGAGATTTTTAATTTTTTTCATCAACGGAGACGCGTACACAAGAACCGACCATCCCTGCGTGTTCAGCATCCCTTAATGCGTACGGATCCACCCTCAAATCGCAAATCTATTTTTCGAAAATTTCATGAAATTTTCAAAGGTTATAGTCTTTCGATTTTTACGAAAACCTGAAGGGCTCCAAAAAATCTGAAATAATTCCTGTATACTATAGCCACTCTGGCCAATCTAAAACTGCAATCAGTTCCCTCTAGCCCCGAGGGTTTACGAGATTTTTAATTTTTTCATCAACGGAGACGCGTACACAAGAACCGACCATCCCTGTGTTCAGCATCCCTTAATGCGTACGGATCCACAATCAAATCGCAAATCTATTTTTCGAAAATTTCATGAAATTTTCAAAGGTTATAGTCTTTCGATTTTTACGAAAACCTGAAGGGCTCCAAAAAATCTGAAATAATTCCCGTATACTATAGCCACTCTGGCCAATCTAAAACTGCTATCAGATCCCCTCTAGCCCCGAGGGTTTACGAGATTTTAATTTTTTCATCAACGGAGACGCGTACACAAGAACCGACCATCCCTGTGTGATCAGCATCCCTAATACGTACGGATCCACAATCAAATCGCAAATCTATTTTTCGAAAATTTCATGAAATTTTCAAAGGTTATAGTCTTTCGATTTTTACGAAAACCTGAAGGGCTCCAAAAATCTGAAATAATTCCCGTATACTATAGCCACTCTGGCCAATCTAAAACTGCAATCAGTTCCTCTAGCCCCGAGGGTTTACGAGATTTTTAATTTTTTCATCAACGTAGACGCGTACACAAGAACCGACCATCCCTGTGTGTTCAGCATCCCTTAATGCGTACGGATCCACACTCAAATCGCAAATCTATTTTTCGAAAATTTCATGAAATTTTCAAAGGTTATAGTCTTTCGATTTTTACGAAAACCTGTCGGGCTCCAAAAATCTGAAATAATTCCTGTATACTATAGCCACTCTGGCCAATCTAAAACTGCAATCAGTTCCCCTCTAGCCCCGAGGGTTTACGAGATTTTTAATTTTTCATCAACGGAGACGCGTACACAAGAACCGACCATCCCTGCGTGTTCAGCATCCCTTAATGCGTACGGATCCACCCTCAAATCGCAAATCTATTTTTCGAAAATTTCATGAAATTTTCAAAGGTTATAGTCTTTCGATTTTTACGAAAACCTGAAGGGCTCCAAAAAATCTGAAATAATTCCCGTATACTATAGCCACTCTGGCCAATCTAAAACTGCAATCAGTTCCTCTAGCCCCGAGGGTTTACGAGATTTTTAATTTTTTCATCAACGGAGACGCGTAGACAAGGATCGACGATCCCTGCGTGTTCAGCATCCCCTAATACGTACGGATCCACCCTCAAATCGCAAATCTATTTTTCGAAAATTTCATGAAATTTTCAAAGGTTATAGTCTTTCGATTTTTACGAAAACCTGAAGGGCTCCAAAAAATCTGAAATAATTCCCGTATACTATAGCCACTCTGGACAATCTAAAACTGCAATCAGTTCCCCTCTAGCCCCGAGGGTTTACGAGATTTTTAATTTTTTTCATCAACGGAGACGCGTACACAAGAACCGACCATCCCTGCGTGTTCAGCATCCCTTAATACGTACGGATCCACCCTCAAATCGCAAATCTATTTTTAGAAAATTTCATGAAATTTTCAAAGGTTATAGTCTTTCGATTTTTACGAAAACCTCAAGGGCTCCAAAAAATCTGAAATAATTCCTGTATACTATAGCCACTCTGGACANTCTAAAACTGCAATCCCCTCTAGCCCCGAGGGTTTCCGAGATTTTTAATTTTTTCATCAACGGAGACGCGTACACAAGAACCGACCATCCCTGCGTGTTCAGCATCCCTTAATGCGTACGGATCCACCCTCAAATCGCAAATCTATTTTTCGAAAATTTCATGAAATTTTCAAAGGTTATAGTCTTTCGATTTTTACGAAAACCTGAAGGGCTCCAAAAAATCTGAAATAATTCCGTATACTATAGCCACTCTGGCCAATCTAAAACTGCAATCAGTTCCTCTAGCCCCGAGGGTTTACGAGATTTTTAATTTTTTCATCAACGGAGACGCGTACACAAGAACCGACCATCCCTGCGTGTTCAGCATCCCTTAATGCGTACGGATCCACCTCAAATCGCAAATCTATTTTTCGAAAATTTCATGAAATTTTCAAAGGTTATAGTCTTTCGATTTTTACGAAAACCTGAAGGGCTCCAAAAAATCTGAAATAATTCCTGTATACTCTAGCCACTCTGGCCAATCTAAAACTGCAATCAGTTCCCCTCTAGCCCCGAGGGTTTACGAGATTTTTAATTTTTTTCATCAACGGAGACGCGTACACAAGAACCGACCATCCCTGCGTGATCAGCATCCCCTAATACGTACGGATCCACAATCAAATCGCAAATCTATTTTTCGAAAATTTCATGAAATTTTCAAAGGTTATAGTCTTTCGATTTTTACGAAAACCTGAAGGGCTCCAAAAATCTGAAATAATTCCCGTATACTATAGCCACTCTGGACAATCTAAAACTGCAATCAGTTTCCCTCTAGCCCCGAGGGTTTACGAGATTTTTAATTTTTTTCATCAACGGAGACGCGTACACAAGAACCGACCATCCCTGCGTGTTCAGCATCCCTTAATGCGTACGGATCCACCCTCAAATCGCAAATCTATTTTTCGAAAATTTCATGAAATTTTCAAAGGTTATAGTCTTTCGATTTTTACGAAAACCTGAAGGGCTCAAAAAAATCTGAAATAATTCACGTATACTATAGCCACTCTGGCCAATCTAAAACTGCAATCAGTTCCCTCTAGCCCCGAGGGTTTACGAGATTTTTAATTTTTTCATCAACGGAGACGCGTACACAAGAACCGACCATCCCTGCGTGTGATCAGCATCCCTTAATACGTACGGATCCACAATCAAATCGCAAATCTATTTTTCGAAAATTTCATGAAATTTTCAAAGGTTATAGTCTTTCGATTTTTACGAAAACCTGAAGGGCTCCAAAAAATCTGAAATAATTCCTGTATACTATAGCCACTCTGGACAATCTAAAACTGCAATCAGTTTCCCTCTAGCCCCGAGGGTTTACGAGATTTTTAATTTTTTTCATCAACGGAGACGCGTACACAAGAACCGACCATCCCTGCGTGTTCAGCATCCCTTAATGCGTACGGATCCACCCTCAAATCGCAAATCTATTTTTCGAAAATTTCATGAAATTTTCAAAGGTTATAGTCTTTCGATTTTTACGAAAACCTGAAGGGCTCCAAAAAATCTGAAATAATTCCGTATACTATAGCCACTCTGGCCAATCTAAAACTGCAATCAGTTCCCCTCTAGCCCCGAGGGTTTACGAGATTTTTAATTTTTCATCAACGGAGACGCGTACACAAGAACCGACCATCCCTGCGTGTGATCAGCATCCCTTAATGCGTACGGATCCACAATCAAATCGCAAATCTATTTTTCGAAAATTTCATGAAATTTTCAAAGGTTATAGTCTTTCGATTTTTACGAAAACCTGAAGGGCTCCAAAAAATCTGAAATAATTCCTGTATACTATAGCCACTCTGGACAATCTAAAACTGCAATCAGTTCCCCTCTAGCCCCGAGGGTTTCCGAGATTTTTAATTTTTTCATCAACGGAGACGCGTACACAAGAACCGACCATCCCTGCGTGTTCAGCATCCCTTAATGCGTACGGATCCACCTCAAATCGCAAATCTATTTTTCGAAAATTTCATGAAATTTTCAAAGGTTATAGTCTTTCGATTTTTACGAAAACCTGAAGGGCTCCAAAAATCTGAAATAATTCACATATACTATAGCCACTCTGGACAATCTAAAACAGCAATCAGTTCCACTCTAGCCCCGAGGGTTTACGAGATTTTTAATTTTTTCATCAACGGAGACGCGTACACAAGAACCGACCATCCCTGCGTGTTCAGCATCCCTTAATGCGTACGGATCCACCTCAAATCGCAAATCTATTTTTCGAAAATTTCATGAAATTTTCAAAGGTTATAGTCTTTCGATTTTTACGAAAACCTGAAGGGCTCCAAAAAATCTGAAATAATTCCCGTATACTATAGCCACTCTGGACAATCTAAAACTGCAATCAGTTCCCCTCTAGCCCCGAGGGTTTCCGAGATTTTTAATTTTTTCATCAACGGAGACGCGTACACAAGAACCGATCATCCCTGCGTGTTCAGCATCCCTTAATGCGTACGGATCCACCCTCAAATCGCAAATCTATTTTTCGAAAATTTCATGAAATTTTCAAAGGTTATAGTCTTTCGATTTTTACGAAAACTTGAAGGTCTCCAAAAAATCTGAAATAATTCGTGTATACTATATGCGCCTTGGCCAATCTAAAACTGCAATCAGTTCCCCTCTAGCCCCGAGGGTTTACGAGATTTTTAATTTTTTTCATCAACGGAGACGCGTACACAAGAACCGACCATCCCTGCGTGTTCAGCATCCCTTAATGCGTACGGATCCACCCTCAAATCGCAAATCTATTTTTCGAAAATTTCATGAAATTTTCAAAGGTTATAGTCTTTCGATTTTTACGAAAACCTGAAGGGCTCCAAAAAATCTGAAATAATTCCCGTATACTATAGCCACTCTGGACAATCTAAAACTGCAATCAGTTCCCCTCTAGCCCCGAGGGTTTCCGAGATTTTTAATTTTTTTCATCAACGGAGACGCGTACACAAGAACCGATCATCCCTGCGTGTTCAGCATCCCTTAATGCGTACGGATCCACCCTCAAATCGCAAATCTATTTTTCGAAAATTTCATGAAATTTTCAAAGGTTATAGTCTTTCGATTTTTACGAAAACCTGAAGGGCTCCAAAAAATCTGAAATAATTCGTGTACTATAGCCACTCTGGCCAATCTAAAACTGCAATCAGTTCTCTAGCCCCGAGGGTTTACGAGATTTTTAATTTTTCATCAACGGAGACGCGTACACAAGAACCGACCATCCCTGCGTGTTCAGCATCCCTTAATGCGTACGGATCCACCCTCAAATCGCAAATCTATTTTTCGAAAATTTCATGAAATTTTCAAAGGTTATAGTCTTTCGATTTTTACGAAAACCTGAAGGGCTCCAAAAAATCTGAAATAATTCCTGTATACTATAGCCACTCTGGTCAATCTCAAACTGCAATCAGTTCCTCTAGCCCCGAGGGTTTCCGAGATTTTTAATTTTTCTCATCAACGGAGACGCGTACACAAGAACCGACCATCCCTGCGTGTTCAGCATCCCTTAATGCGTACGGATCCACCCTCAAATCGCAAATCTATTTTTCGAAAATTTCATGAAATTTTCAAAGGTTATAGTCTTTCGATTTTTACGAAAACCTGAAGGGCTCCAAAAAATCTGAAATAATTCCCGTATACTATAGCCACTCTGGACAATCTAAAACTGCAATCAGTTCCCCTCTAGCCCCGAGGGTTTACGAGATTTTTAATTTTTTTCATCAACGGAGACGCGTACACAAGAACCGACCATCCCTGCGTGTTCAGCATCCCTTAATGCGTACGGATCCACCCTCAAATCGCAAATCTATTTTTCGAAAATTTCATGAAATTTTCAAAGGTTATAGTCTTTCGATTTTTACGAAAACCTGAAGGGCTCCAAAAAATCTGAAATAATTCCTGTATACTACAGCCGCTCTGGCCAATCTAAAACTGCAATCAGTTCCCCTCTAGCCCCGAGGGTTTACGAGATTTTTAATTTTTTTCATCAACGGAGACGCGTACACAAGAACCGACCATCCCTGCGTGTTCAGCATCCCTTAATGCGTACGGATCCACCCTCAAATCGCAAATCTATTTTTCGAAAATTTCATGAAATTTTCAAAGGTTATAGTCTTTCGATTTTTACGAAAACCTGAAGGGCTCCAAAAAATCTGAAATAATTCCCGTATACTATAGCCACTCTGGACAATCTAAAACTGCAATCAGTTCCCCTCTAGCCCCGAGGGTTTCCGAGATTTTTAATTTTTTTCATCAACGGAGACGCGTACACAAGAACCGATCATCCCTGCGTGTTCAGCATCCCTTAATGCGTACGGATCCACCCTCAAATCGCAAATCTATTTTTCGAAAATTTCATGAAATTTTCAAAGGTTATAGTCTTTCGATTTTTACGAAAACCTGAAGGGCTCCAAAAAATCTGAAATAATTCCTGTATACTCTAGCCACTCTGGCCAATCTAAAACTGCAATCAGTTCCCTCTAGCCCCGAGGGTTTACGAGATTTTTAATTTTTCCTCAACGGAGACGCGTACACAAGAACCGACCATCCCTGCGTGTTCAGCATCCCTTAATGCGTACGGATCCACCTCAAATCGCAAATCTATTTTTCGAAAATTTCATGAAATTTTCAAAGGTTATAGTCTTTCGATTTTTACGAAAACCTGAAGGGCTCCAAAAATCTGAAATAATTCCTGTATACTATAGCCACTCTGGCCAATCTAAAACTGCAATCAGTTCCCCTCTAGCCCCGAGGGTTTACGAGATTTTAATTTTTTCCTCAACGGAGACGCGTACACAAGAACCGACCATCCCTGCGTGTTCAGCATCCCTTAATGCGTACGGATCCACCCTCAAATCGCAAATCTATTTTTCGAAAATTTCATGAAATTTTCAAAGGTTATAGTCTTTCGATTTTTACGAAAACCTGAAGGGCTCCAAAAAATCTGAAATAATTCCTGTATACTCTAGCCACTCTGGCCAATCTAAAACTGCAATCAGTTCCCCTCTAGCCCCGAGGGTTTACGAGATTTTTAATTTTTTTCATCAACGGAGATGCGTACACAAGAACCGACCATCCCTGCGTGTTCAGCATCCCCTTAATGCGTACGGATCCACCCTCAAATCGCAAATCTATTTTTCGAAAATTTCATGAAATTTTCAAAGGTTATAGTCTTTCGATTTTTACGAAAACCTGAAGGGCTCCAAAAAATCTGAAATAATTCCCGTATACTATAGCCACTCTGGCCAATCTAAAACTGCAATCAGTTCCCCTCTAGCCCCGAGGGTTTACGAGATTTTTAATTTTTTTCATCAACGGAGACGCGTACACAAGAACCGACCATCCCTGCGTGTTCAGCATCCCTTAATGCGTACGGATCCACCCTCAAATCGCAAATCTATTTTTCGAAAATTTCATGAAATTTTCAAAGGTTATAGTCTTTCGATTTTTACGAAAACCTGAAGGGCTCAAAAAAATCTGAAATAATTCCCTGTATACTCTAGCCACTCTGGCCAATCTAAAACTGCAATCAGTTCCCCTCTAGCCCCGAGGGTTTACGAGATTTTAATTTTTTCATCAACGGAGACGCGTACACAAGAACCGACCATCCCTGCGTGTTCAGCATCCCCTTAATGCGTACGGATCCACCTCAAATCGCAAATCTATTTTTCGAAAATTTCATGAAATTTTCAAAGGTTATAGTCTTTCGATTTTTACGAAAACTTGAAGGTCTCCAAAAAATCTGAAATAATTCGTGTATACTATATGCGCCTTGGCCAATCTAAAACTGCAATCAGTTCCCCTCTAGCCCCGAGGGTTTACGAGATTTTTAATTTTTTTCATCAACGGAGACGCGTACACAAGAACCGACCATCCCTGCGTGTTCAGCATCCCTTAATGCGTACGGATCCACCCTCAAATCGCAAATCTATTTTTCGAAAATTTCATGAAATTTTCAAGGTTATAGTCTTTCGATTTTTACGAAAACCTGAAGGGCTCCAAAAAATCTGAAATAATTCCTGTATACTCTAGCCACTCTGGCCAATCTAAAACTGCAATCAGTTCCCCTCTAGCCCCGAGGGTTTACGAGATTTTTAATTTTTTTCATCAACGGAGACGCGTACACAAGAACCGACCATCCCTGCGTGTTCAGCATCCCCTTAATGCGTACGGATCCACCTCAAATCGCAAATCTATTTTTCGAAAATTTCATGAAATTTTCAAAGGTTATAGTCTTTCGATTTTTACGAAAACCTGAAGGGCTCAAAATCTGAAATAATTCCTGTATATACTATAGCCACTCTGGCCAATCTAAAACTGCAATCAGTTCCCCTCTAGCCCCGAGGGTTTACGAGATTTTTAATTTTTTTCATCAACGGAGATGCGTACACAAGAACCGACCATCCCTGCGTGTTCAGCATCCCTTAATGCGTACGGATCCACCCTCAAATCGCAAATCTATTTTCGAAAATTTCATGAAATTTTCAAAGGTTATAGTCTTTCGATTTTTACGAAAACCTGAAGGGCTCCAAAAATCTGAAATAATTCCTGTATACTATAGCCACTCTGGCCAATCTAAAACTGCAATCAGTTCCCCTCTAAACCCGAGGGTTTACGAGATTTTAATTTTTTTCATCAACGGAGACGCGTACAAGAACCGACCATCCCTGCGTGTTCAGCATCCCTTAATGCGTACGGATCCACCCTCAAATCGCAAATCTATTTTCGAAAATTTCATGAAATTTTCAAGGTTATAGTCTTTCGATTTTACGAAAACCTGAAGGGCTCCAAAAATCTGAAATAATTCCCGTATACTATAGCCACTCTGGCCAATCTAAAACTGCAATCAGTTCCCCTCTAGCCCCGAGGGTTTCAGAGATTTTTTATTTTTCTGCTCTACTTAGACGCGTACTCAAGAACCGACGATCCCTTCGTGTTCAGCATCCCCTTAATGCGTACGGATCCACCCCTCGCAAATCTATTTTTCGAAAATTTCATGAAATTTTCAAAGGTTGTAGTCTTTCGATTTTTACGAAAACCTGAAGGGCTCAAAAAAATCTGAAATAATTCCTGTATACTAAAGCCGCCCTGGCAAATCTAAAACTGCAATCAGTTTCCCTCTAGCCCCGAGGGTTTACGAGATTTTTAATTTTTTTCATCAACGGAGACGCGTACACAAGAACCGACCATCCCTGCGTGTTCAGCATCCCTTAATGCGTACGGATCCACCCTCAAATCGCAAATCTATTTTTCGAAAATTTCATGAAATTTTCAAAGGTTATAGTCTTTCGATTTTTACGAAAACCTGAAGGGCTCCAAAAAATCTGAAATAATTCCTGTACTATAGCCACTCTGGCCAATCTAAAACTGCAATCAGTTCCCCTCTAGCCCCGAGGGTTTACGAGATTTTAATTTTTTCATCAACGGAGATGCGTACACAAGAACCGACCATCCCTGCGTGTTCAGCATCCCTTAATGCGTACGGATCCACCCTCAAATCGCAAATCTATTTTTCGAAAATTTCATGAAATTTTCAAAGGTTATAGTCTTTCGATTTTTACGAAAACCTGAAGGGCTCCAAAAAATCTGAAATAATTCCCGTATACTATAGCCACTCTGGACAATCTAAAACTGCAATCAGTTCCCCTCTAGCCCCGAGGGTTTCCGAGATTTTTAATTTTTCTCCTCAACGGAGACGCGTAACAAGAACCGACCATCCCTGTGTGATCAGCATCCCTAATACGTACGGATCCACAATCAAATCGCAAATCTATTTTTCGAAAATTTCATGAAATTTTCAAAGGTTATAGTCTTTCGATTTTTACGAAAACCTGAAGGGCTCCAAAATCTGAAATAATTCCTGTATACTATAGCCACTCTGGCCAATCTAAAACTGCAATCAGTTCCCCTCTAGCCCCGAGGGTTTACGAGATTTTTAATTTTTTCATCAACGGAGACGCGTAGACAAGAACCGACCATCCCTGCGTGATCAGCATCCCCTAATACGTACGGATCCACAATCAAATCGCAAATCTATTTTTCGAAAATTTCATGAAATTTTCAAAGGTTATAGTCTTTCGATTTTACGAAAACCTGAAGGGCTCCAAAAATCTGAAATAATTCCTGTATACTATAGCCACTCTGGCCAATCTAAAACTGCAATCAGTTCCCTCTAGCCCCGAGGGTTTACGAGATTTTAATTTTTTCATCAACGGAGACGCGTACACAAGAACCGACCATCCCTGCGTGTTCAGCATCCCTTAATGCGTACGGATCCACCTCAAATCGCAAATCTATTTTTCGAAAATTTCATGAAATTTTCAAAGGTTATAGTCTTTCGATTTTTACGAAAACCTGAAGGGCTCCAAAAATCTGAAATAATTCCTGTCTACTATAGCCACTCTGGCCAATCTAAAACTGCAATCAGTTCCCCTCTAGCCCCGAGGGTTTACGAGATTTTTAATTTTTTCATCAACGGAGACGCGTAGACAATAACCGACCATCGCTGCGTGTTCAGCATCCCTTAATACGTACGGATCCACCCTCAAATCGCAAATCTATTTTTCGAAAATTTCATGAAATTTTCAAAGGTTATAGTCTTTCGATTTTTACGAAAACCTGAAGGGCTCCAAAAAATCTGAAATAATTCCTGTATACTATAGCCACTCTGGCCAATCTAAAACTGCAATCAGTTCCCCTCTAGCCCCGAGGGTTTACGAGATTTTTAATTTTTTTCATCAACGGAGACGCGTACACAAGAACCGACCATCCCTGTGTTCAGCATCCCTTAATACGTACGGATCCACAATCAAATCGCAAATCTATTTTTCGAAAATTTCATGAAATTTTCAAAGGTTATAGTCTTTCGATTTTTACGAAAACCTGAAGGGCTCCAAAAAATCTGAAATAATTCCTGTATACTCTAGCCACTCTGGCCAATCTAAAACTGCAATCAGTTCCCCTCTAGCCCCGAGGGTTTACGAGATTTTTAATTTTTTTCATCAACGGAGACGCGTACACAAGAACCGACCATCCCTGCGTGTTCAGCATCCCTTAATGCGTACGGATCCACCCTCAAATCGCAAATCTATTTTTCGAAAATTTCATGAAATTTTCAAAGGTTATAGTCTTTCGATTTTTACGAAAACCAGAAGGGCTCAAAAAAATCTGAAATAATTCCTGTATACTATAGCCACTCTGGCCAATCTAAAACTGCAATCAGTTTCCCTCTAGCCCCGAGGGTTTACGAGATTTTGATTTTGTCATCAACGGAGACGCGTACACAAGAACCGACCATCCCTGCGTGTTCAGCATCCCTTAATGCGTACGGATCCACCCTCAAATCGCAAATCTATTTTTCGAAAATTTCATGAAATTTTCAAAGGTTATAGTCTTTCGATTTTTACGAAAACCTGAAGGGCTCCAAAAAATCTGAAATAATTCCGTATACTATAGCCACTCTGGCCAATCTAAAACTGCAATCAGTTCCCCTCTAGCCCCGAGGGTTTACGAGATTTTAATTTTTCATCAACGGAGACGCGTACACAAGAACCGACCATCCCTGCGTGTTCAGCATCCTAATGCGTACGGATCCACCCTCAAATCGCAAATCTATTTTTCGAAAATTTCATGAAATTTTCAAAGGTTATAGTCTTTCGATTTTTACGAAAACCTGAAGGGCTCCAAAAATCTGAAATAATTCCTGTATACTACTAGCCACTCTGGCCAATCTAAAACTGCAATCAGTTCCCCTCTAGCCCCGAGGGTTTACGAGATTTTAATTTTTTCATCAACGGAGACGCGTACACAAGAACCGACCATCCCTGCGTGTTCAGCATCCCTTAATGCGTACGGATCCACCTCAAATCGCAAATCTATTTTTCGAAAATTTCATGAAATTTTCAAAGGTTATAGTCTTTCGATTTTTACGAAAACCTGAAGGGCTCAAAAATCTGAAATAATTCCTATACTATAGCCACTCTGGCCAATCTAAAACTGCAATCAGTTCCCCTCTAGCCCCGAGGGTTTACGAGATTTTTAATTTTTCATCAACGGAGACGCGTACACAAGAACCGACCATCCCTGTGTGATCAGCATCCCTAATACGTACGGATCCACCCAATCAAATCGCAAATCTATTTTTCGAAAATTTCATGAAATTTTCAAAGGTTATAGTCTTTCGATTTTTACGAAAACCTGAAGGGCTCCAAAAAATCTGAAATAATTCCTGTATACTCTAGCCACTCTGGCCAATCTAAAACTGCAATCAGTTCCCCTCTAGCCCCGAGGGTTTACGAGATTTTTAATTTTTTCATCAACGGAGACGCGTACACAAGAACCGACCATCCCTGCGTGATCAGCATCCCTTAATACGTACGGATCCACCCTCAAATCGCAAATCTATTTTTCGAAAATTTCATGAAATTTTCAAGGTTATAGTCTTTCGATTTTTACGAAAACCTGAAGGGCTCAAAAATCTGAAATAATTCCTGTATACTATAGCCACTCTGGCCAATCTAAAACTGCAATCAGTTCCCCTCTAGCCCCGAGGGTTTACGAGATTTTAATTTTTTCATCAACGGAGACGCGTACACAAGAACCGACCATCGCTGCGTGTTCAGCATCCCTAATACGTACGGATCCACCCTCAAATCGCAAATCAATTTTTCGAAAATTTCATGAAATTTTCAAAGGTTATAGTCTTTCGATTTTTACAAAAACCTGAAGGGCTCCAAAAAATCTGAAATAATTCCTGTATACTATAGCCACTCTGGCCAATCTAAAACTGCAATCAGTTCCCCTCTAGCCCCGAGGGTTTACGAGATTTTTAATTTTTNTCATCAACGGAGACGCGTACACAAGAACCGATCATCCCTGCGTGTTCAACATCCCTAATGCGTACGGATCCACCTCAAATCGCAAATCTATTTTCGAAAATTTCATGAAATTTTCAAAGGTTATAGTCTTTCGATTTTTACGAAAACCTGAAGGGCTCCAAAAAATCTGAAATAATTCCTGTATACTCTATAGCCACTCTGGCCAATCTAAAACTGCAATCAGTTCCCCTCTAGCCCCGAGGGTTTACGAGATTTTAATTTTTTCATCAACGGAGACGCGTACACAAGAACCGACCATCCCTGTGTGTTCAGCATCCCCTTAATGCGTACGGATCCACTCAAATCGCAAATCTATTTTCGAAAATTTCATGAAATTTTCAAAGGTTATAGTCTTTCGATTTTTACGAAAACCTGAAGGGCTCCAAAAAATCTGAAATAATTCCTGTATACTCTAGCCACTCTGGCCAATCTAAAACTGCAATCAGTTCCCTCTAGAGGGTTTACGAGATTTTTAATTTTTCATCAACGGAGACGCGTACACAAGAACCGACCATCCCTGCGTGTTCAGCATCCCTTAATGCGTACGGATCCACCCTCAAATCGCAAATCTATTTTTCGAAAATTTCATGAAATTTTCAAAGGTTATAGTCTTTCGATTTTTACGAAAACCTGAAGGGCTCCAAAAAATCTGAAATAATTCCTGTATACTCTAGCCACTCTGGCCAATCTAAAACTGCAATCAGTTCCCCTCTAGCCCCGAGGGTTTACGAGATTTTTAATTTTTTTCATCAACGGAGACGCGTACACAAGAACCGACCATCCCTGCGTGATCAGCATCCCTTAATGCGTACGGATCCACCCTCAAATCGCAAATCTATTTTTCGAAAATTTCATGAAATTTTCAAAGGTTATAGTCTTTCGATTTTTACGAAAACCTGAAGGGCTCCAAAAAATCTGAAATAATTCCTGTATACTCTAGCCACTCTGGCCAATCTAAAACTGCAATCAGTTCCCTCTAGCCCCGAGGGTTTACGAGATTTTTAATTTTTTTCATCAACGGAGACGCGTACACAAGAACCGACCATCCCTGCGTGTTCAGCATCCCTTAATGCGTACGGATCCACCCTCAAATCGCAAATCTATTTTTCGAAAATTTCATGAAATTTTCAAAGGTTATAGTCTTTCGATTTTTACGAAAACCTGAAGGGCTCCAAAAAATCTGAAATAATTCCCGTATACTATAGCCACTCTGGACAATCTAAAACTGCAATCAGTTCCCCTCTAGCCCCGAGGGTTTACGAGATTTTTAATTTTTCTCCTCAACGGAGACGCGTAACAAAGAACCGACCATCCCTGCGTGTTCAGCATCCCTTAATGCGTACGGATCCACCCTCAAATCGCAAATCTATTTTTCGAAAATTTCATGAAATTTTCAAAGGTTATAGTCTTTCGATTTTTACGAAAACCTGAAGGGCTCCAAAAAATCTGAAATAATTCCTGTATACTCTAGCCACTCTGGCCAATCTAAAACTGCAATCAGTTCCCTCTAGCCCCGAGGGTTTCCGAGATTTTTAATTTTTTTCATCAACGGAGACGCGTACACAAGAACCGACCATCCCTGCGTGTTCAGCATCCCTTAATGCGTACGGATCCACCCTCAAATCGCAAATCTATTTTTCGAAAATTTCATGAAATTTTCAAAGGTTATAGTCTTTCGATTTTTACGAAAACCTGAAGGGCTCCAAAAAATCTGAAATAATTCCTGTATACTCTAGCCACTCTGGCCAATCTAAAACTGCAATCAGTTCCCCTCTAGCCCCGAGGGTTTACGAGATTTTTAATTTTTTTCATCAACGGAGACGCGTACACAAGAACCGACCATCCCTGCGTGTTCAGCATCCCTTAATGGGTACGGATCCACAATCAAATCGCAAATCTATTTTTCGAAAATTTCATGAAATTTTCAAAGGTTATAGTCTTTCGATTTTACGAAAACCTGAAGGGCTCCAAAAATCTGAAATAATTCGTGTATACTATAGCCACTCTGGCCAATCTAAAACTGCAATCAGTTCCCCTCTAGCCCCGAGGGTTTACGAGATTTTTAATTTTTTCATCAACGGAGACGCGTACACAAGAACCGACCATCCCTGTGTTCAGCATCCCTTAATGCGTACGGATCCACCTCAAATCGCAAATCTATTTTTCGAAAATTTCATGAAATTTTCAAAGGTTATAGTCTTTCGATTTTTACGAAAACCTGAAGGGCTCCAAAAATCTGAAATAATTCCTGTATACTCTAGCCACTCTGGCCAATCTAAAACTGCAATCAGTTCCCCTCTAGCCCCGAGGGTTTACGAGATTTTTAATTTTTTTCATCAACGGAGACGCGTACACAAGAACCGACCATCCCTGCGTGTTCAGCATCCCTTAATGCGTACGGATCCACCCTCAAATCGCAAATCTATTTTTCGAAAATTTCATGAAATTTTCAAAGGTTATAGTCTTTCGATTTTTACGAAAACCTGAAGGGCTCCAAAAAATCTGAAATAATTCCTGTATACTATAGCCACTCTGGACAATCTAAAACTGCAATCAGTTCCCTCTAGCCCCGAGGGTTTACGAGATTTTAATTTTTTCATCAACGGAGACGCGTACACAAGAACCGACCATCCCTGCGTGTTCAGCATCCCTTAATGCGTACGGATCCACCCTCAAATCGCAAATCTATTTTTCGAAAATTTCATGAAATTTTCAAGGTTATAGTCTTTCGATTTTTACGAAAACCTGAAGGGCTCCAAAAAATCTGAAATAATTCCTGTATACTCTAGCCACTCTGGCCAATCTAAAACTGCAATCAGTTCCCCTCTAGCCCCGAGGGTTTACGAGATTTTTAATTTTTTTCATCAACGGAGACGCGTACACAAGAACCGACCATCCCTGCGTGTTCAGCATCCCTTAATGCGTACGGATCCACCCTCAAATCGCAAATCTATTTTTCGAAAATTTCATGAAATTTTCAAAGGTTATAGTCTTTCGATTTTTACGAAAACCTGAAGGGCTCCAAAAAATCTGAAATAATTCCTGTATACTCTAGCCACTCTGGCCAATCTAAAACTGCAATCAGTTCCCCTCTAGCCCCGAGGGTTTACGAGATTTTTAATTTTTTTCATCAACGGAGACGCGTACACAAGAACCGACCATCCCTGCGTGTTCAGCATCCCTTAATGCGTACGGATCCACCCTCAAATCGCAAATCTATTTTTCGAAAATTTCATGAAATTTTCAAAGGTTATAGTCTTTCGATTTTTACGAAAACCTGAAGGGCTCCAAAAAATCTGAAATAATTCCTGTATACTATAGCCACCCTGGTCAATCTAAAACTGCAATCAGTTCCCCTCTAGCCCCAGGGTTTACGAGATTTTTAATTTTTTCATCAACGGAGACGCGTACACAAGAACCGACCATCCCTGCGTGTTCAGCATCCCTTAATGCGTACGGATCCACCCTCAAATCGCAAATCTATTTTTCGAAAATTTCATGAAATTTTCAAAGGTTATAGTCTTTCGATTTTTACGAAAACCTGAAGGGCTCAAAATCTGAAATAATTCCTGTATACTATAGCCACTCTGGCCAATCTAAAACTGCAATCAGTTCCCCTCTAGCCCCGAGGGTTTACGAGATTTTTAATTTTTTTCATCAACGGAGACGCGTACACAAGAACCGACCATCCCTGCGTTGTCAGCATCCCTTAATGCGTACGGATCCACCCTCAAATCGCAAATCTATTTTTCGAAAATTTCATGAAATTTTCAAAGGTTATAGTCTTTCGATTTTTACGAAAACCTGAAGGGCTCCAAAAAATCTGAAATAATTCCTGTATACTCTAGCCACTCTGGCCAATCTAAAACTGCAATCAGTTCCCCTCTAGCCCCGAGGGTTTACGAGATTTTTAATTTTTTTCATCAACGGAGATGCGTACACAAGAACCGACCATCCCTGCGTGTTCAGCATCCCTTAATGGGTACGGATCCACCCTCAAATCGCAAATCTATTTTCGAAAATTTCATGAAATTTTCAAAGGTTATAGTCTTTCGATTTTTACGAAAACCTGAAGGGCTCCAAAAAATCTGAAATAATTCCTGTATACTATAGCCACTCTGGCCAATCTAAAACTGCAATCAGTTCCCCTCTAGCCCCGAGGGTTTACGAGATTTTTAATTTTTTTCATCAACGGAGACGCGTACACAAGAACCGACCATCCCTGCGTGTTCAGCATCCCTTAATGCGTACGGATCCACCCTCAAATCGCAAATCTATTTTTCGAAAATTTCATGAAATTTTCAAAGGTTATAGTCTTTCGATTTTTACGAAAACCTGAAGGGCTCCAAAAAATCTGAAATAATTCGTGTATACTATATGCGCCTTGGCCAATCTAAAACTGCAATCAGTTCCCCTCTAGCCCCGAGGGTTTACGAGATTTTTAATTTTTTTCATCAACGGAGACGCGTACACAAGAACCGACCATCCCTGCGTGTTCAGCATCCCTTAATGCGTACGGATCCACCCTCAAATCGCAAATCTATTTTTCGAAAATTTCATGAAATTTTCAAAGGTTATAGTCTTTCGATTTTTACGAAAACCTGAAGGGCTCCAAAATGTCTGAAATAATTCCTGTATACTATAGCCACTCTGGCCAATCTAAAACTGCAATCAGTTCCCCTCTAGCCCCGAGGGTTTACGAGATTTTTAATTTTTTTCATCAACGGAGACGCGTACACAAGAACCGACCATCCCTGCGTGTTCAGCATCCCTTAATGCGTACGGATCCACCCTCAAATCGCAAATCTATTTTTCGAAAATTTCATGAAATTTTCAAAGGTTATAGTCTTTCGATTTTACGAAAACCTGAAGGGCTCCAAAAAATCTGAAATAATTCCTGGATACTCTAGCCACTCTGGCCAATCTAAAACTGCAATCAGTTCCCCTCTAGCCCCGAGGGTTTCCGAGATTTTTAATTTTTCATCAACGGAGACGCGTACACAGAACCGACGATCCCTGCGTGTTCAGCATCCCCTAATACGTACGGATCCACCCTCAAATCGCAAATCTATTTTTCGAAAATTTCATGAAATTTTCAAAGGTTATAGTCTTTCGATTTTTACGAAAACCTGAAGGGCTCCACAACATCTGAAATAATTCCTGGATTCTCTAGCCACTCTGGCCAATCTAAAACTGCAATCAGTTCCCCTCTAGCCCCGAGGGTTTACGACATTTAAAAAAATTTTCATCAACGGAGACGCGTACACAAGAACCGACCATCCCTGCGTGTTCAGCATCCCTTAATGCGTACGGATCCACCCTCAAATCGCAAATCTATTTTTCGAAAATTTCATGAAATTTTCAAAGGTTATAGTCTTTCGATTTTTACGAAAACCTGAAGGGCTCCAAAAAATCTGAAATAATTCCTGTATACTATAGCCACTCTGGCCAATCTAAAACTGCAATCAGTTCCCCTCTAGCCCCGAGGGTTTACGAGATTTTTAATTTTTTCATCAACGGAGACGCGTACAAGAACCGACCATCCCTGCGTGTTCAGCATCCCTTAATGCGTACGGATCCACCCTCAAATCGCAAATCTATTTTTCGAAAATTTCATGAAATTTTCAAAGGTTATAGTCTTTCGATTTTACGAAAACCTGAAGGGCTCCAAAAAATCTGAAATAATTCCTGTATACTCTAGCCACTCTGGCCAATCTAAAACTGCAATCAGTTCCCCTCTAGCCCCGAGGGTTTACGAGATTTTTAATTTTTTTCATCAACGGAGACGCTTAGACAAGAACCGACCATCCCTGCGTGTTCAGCATCCCTTAATGCGTACGGATCCACCCTCAAATCGCAAATCTATTTTTCGAAAATTTCATGAAATTTTCAAAGGTTATAGTCTTTCGATTTTTACGAAAACCTGAAGGGCTCCAAAAAATCTGAAATAATTCCTGTATACTCTAGCCACTCTGGCCAATCTAAAACTGCAATCAGTTCCCCTCTAGCCCCGAGGGTTTACGAGATTTTTAATTTTTTTCATCAACGGAGATGCGTACACAAGAACCGACCATCCCTGCGTGTTCAGCATCCCTTAATGCGTACGGATCCACCCTCAAATCGCAAATCTATTTTTCGAAAATTTCATGAAATTTTCAAAGGTTATAGTCTTTCGATTTTTACGAAAACCTGAAGGGCTCCAAAAAATCTGAAATAATTCCTGTATACTCTAGCCACTCTGGCCAATCTAAAACTGCAATCAGTTTGAGTCCCGAGGGTTTCAGAGATATTTAATATTTTTCACCTCTTAAATCGCAAACTAATTTAGAAATAAGCCAATGAAATGATGCTCCATCTACTATTGTAAGATTGCATGATGTTGTAAGTTGGTAACTGTAACATCTTTATGTTTATCTTACGCTTAAGTTGTAACTATGTACATATGGCTTGTGGGTTATTAGGATTCAAAAATAAAAAAATACATTACAATTATTCTCAATTTATTTACAACCATTTACTGTAAAAGCAAATAATTACATTAATTACAATAATTATTAAAAGAGATTTAGTAACTTAACAGAAACTTGCAAATATATGTGTCAACTGTTTATTACATATATTTACAATACGTCGTAATCTACAGAGAGAACATTACACACGGTGTTTGAAATAAAATAAATTTATATTCTAATTATAACGCAAGGCATAAGAAAATTATTTATTACACGGAGGATCTGGAAAAATCAGAATTTGGATGATTTTCCCTTCTTCAGCACACTCTAACAATTGACACCTATCTTAAAAACATTCATTCAGTTTGCTGTTCATATTTCACATAAAATACTGATAATAAGGGAATTCCTCACCTAGATACTATATTCTTGGATTAGTATGATTTATACAGGGTGTAAATAAATCTTTGTGAAAAAATTCAGGAGGTTATTCCTGTGGAAAGATAGGGTAGGTCTGTCATATAAAAAAACCTCATTTGTACATCACCTGTGAAGATAAACCCCTTAAAGAAGGTACCAAAAATGTAGTTTAATTTTTTTATGAAATACCAAAAAAGTGACGGAAATGGAATTAAGTACACATTTTATACTATCGAAAAGGCAGTCAGTAAACAATTTTTTGATTTTCCCCTCCGTTTGTAAGAGATAGAAAAAGCCACCCCAATGACTTGTGTCATGCGTAATATCTTTTTATTGTTACCATACCATTTAAAAATTAATTTCTAAAAAATGGTTTCTTGTATTTTTTTCTGTAAAATGAACAATTTCTGAGCAAAAAAAATATTTATAATAAATTACATGGTGTAACTGACCTAGGGAGTAGAAATTTAATCGGACTGTAATTTGGTGATTGTCACGTCGATTGTAATGACAACTGAATTGTTATAAAAAAAGCAAAATGTCAACGTGACAAATACAGTTCGATTAAATTTCTACCCTATGCCAATCGGGTCATGTAATTAATTGCATATCATTATTCTGCCCAGGGAGCAGCAGTGGGAAAGAGAAAGGTTTAGGTACTCCCATATGCAGATGACATCATTATAGTAGCAAATGAACAGAAGGAAATGAAACAGATGATAGGAACTCTTGAAAAATATTTTAGGAAAAAAGATTTACAAGTGAATGTGGAGAAAACAAAATAATTTAAATCAAACTAAATGTTTAAGAATGAAAAAAAAAATAGAAAAAAACCCTATCTAAAAAAAATATCCTAAAACCAAACGGTGTGCTCAAAAAAAAGGGGGGGTTTGTGGATACCATCCTTGCTTTGACATTTTAGATAAAAATCACGTAAAGTGTACCGTTTAAAGATAAAAATATGTGCCAAATTTCAAACAAATATCTCTAAGACCGCAGCTAACAATAAAAATTATTTAAATTTTTTTGACATCCTGTATTTCAAAAATGTAGCTCCAAAATAAAAAGTGTCATAAGAAAAGTCATTATTTTACTCCAAAGAATATGTGACCTACTAATTTGTAACACCCTGTATATTCAAACCTTTTTGTTCAAATCCTTGTGGAACACCCTGTACATCTTAAATTCTGAGACTGGACAAATACAAACCAACAAAACATCTATTTACATCCCCACTTATAAAAGTTAGTTTATTAATTTTTACAAAAGCTACCAACAACTAACAAAATCTTTTCCATTATTCTGGCACAAAAATAACCGCCGCGGCCCCGAAAATACTGACAAATTATTTGCGAAAGGGCGCAGTACGAAAATAAATACATTTTAATGGAAAGTGAATTACCAACCAACCGATCGGACAAGATATGACAAAATCCTCCCGTCATTCGTTCAAGCCTGCTCCCACGTACAGTAGTTCTCTTGGGTCGCTGCGATGTACTCGTCCACCAGGTCCTGTACGACCTCTCTGCTGGAATCTAGCTCGTCCAGGTTCTCCTTGAACATGTCTTCCTTGCGGAACTGGTCCAGGAAAGCCTCGCGCTTCCTCAGCTTGTCGTATTGGGTCAGAGCACGGTCGAACAACTAAGATAGAGGTATCGTTAACATGAATTATCGACATGGGAAAATTGCATGATTTTTCCAAATACGTGCAGAAGAAATGTATTATTTTAACCCAAATGGCATTTGTCCTAGACAATTTCATGGAAAAATAAGCGTAAAAACGGTATTTAAAAATTTAGCTTCTATAAAACGATTGCCGCCACAGTGTAGACCTGTGACGTCAAACGCCGTTTGCATCTGTATACCTAAATACAGTAGTGTGCTTTAGTTCATATCTGTATACGATATTCATGCTTTTAGACTACGCAGTACATACGTCTGGAAGAGTTAATTTTGTAATATTATTAGATGTCATTGTGTTAAACAGACATTGGTATTGAAAAAGTTGCAAAATAAACTCGTAAAATGGGCAAAAAAAGCGCATCTCAGTGGGTAAATGAAAGAAGTACTGCATTATGCCACTATGTACAGTGCCTTCATAAATGATTGCAAGCCACGTGATCAGGGCCGAGATTCTCAAATCAGTCGCAGAGCAATAATGCGAATATCCTTTTCCTCACTACGACAAGAAATCTATTCGCATACGAGTTGCTCTTCGCGATTCACAGTCATAGTCACGTGGCTTGTAATAATTTATAAAGACTCTGTACAAATATAGCATACAGCGCCTAATATATTTCACTGTGCCAAAAAAATTAAAAGAAAAATGTGGTGTTGGGTGATGAAGCACGACGAAAGGAAGCATTGCAACATTGTTTGTTTGTGAAGACCATTTTAACGTAAATTTAATTGGAAATACAGGTAGGTTTAAGTTTGTCGAAAGAAATAAAGTGTAAAGTTGTGAAGTTCTATTAAGCTACCAGAATGTAGACAGAGCGTCAAGACAATAAATGGTAAAGCAAACTCACATTATTTCTCATTTATTGTATTCAGCGCTTCATTCCGATTCCAAATAACATGTTCTGTATTTTCTACTACCTTTTACGTGAGGTAGAATGTTATTAGAGGCATTTGTAAAATTTTGTCATCTGATTTCACTACATTAAATTATTTGTTTATTATGTTTTATTCTGAAAACATAATAAACAAAAGTAATAAATAAAGATTTTTTAAAAATGTTTAAGGAGAAATCAATAGTAAATAGCAATAAATATTTAAAAAATTAATTTTAAAAAATGAATAAATTTTAAATATTGTTATTCATTACTTTTATTTATTATTTTTCAAATTAAAACAAGTAGTTTATTGTGAAATCAGAAGGAATAAGTTTATAAATACCTCAAGTAAAACCATCTATCTGGTACTTACCCAACAGCATTGTCACCGTAATTGGCAGGAGCGGATCTAAATTGTAATCAAAGGAATAAGTTACGTTTAACAATACCATAAGTTCAACATATTACCATTAATAATTATGGCATTACCTACACAGTATTTACATCATGTATCTATGACCCACAAATGCTGCAAAAATACAAGAAACAAACGTCTTTTTACATCACCAACACCGTAACCTGCACCTGTATTCATGGCGTGTAACACACAAACCTAGAAAAAATATAGACTGTGTTGGTTCATGATATAGGTCACGTGACAGGTCCCGCGTTGCCTAGGGTCTTACGGTCCAGAAAATGGATATTTTATTTGCTTTATGTTGGCGGTTGTGCAAATATGATGGCTGCATTGCAATATGAAATTAACTAACTTGCTGTCATTTTAAATGTCATTAAAGAATGTGACCAATCACAGTAAACAAATGAGCTTCACGCTACAATACAACCAACGTAAATTGGCATAAAAACCAAGTTTTAGCGATTCTGGACCTTTCAGGACAGCCATGAATTAGCGGTCGCCGGCAATATGACACTGGCACAGTATATATTTTTTCTAGGTTTGTGGTGTAACATCACACCATTGATATCGCGTTTTTAGCCACCTGGTTTTGTTTACATTCCATGACAATTTAATGTTAATATTTTAACTATTATGTGTGTCGCCCGACATATGTTCCGACCTTTCACTATGCTTGAAAGATTACTCTGTAATACATTTCAAACCAATATAAAATTCATGCAACATCCCCATTTCTGACATTTTTAAATAGACTTACAGAACTAATGTTTGTGTGATTAGCCAGCATAAGCCCGGACACTCTGTGGGCGGACTGTATGTAGGGAGACTTCCGTGAAAGGGCCACTTGAATACTAGCAGGTCCCCAAGGGATAAACTGAGCCAGTTTCCTCTCGCGGATACGTTGAAGGGACTTGTGTACTTGTGTCGGGTCCACTTCACCCTAATCGGTGAAAAATATAGTTTAACGATACAGCAGTTAGCTGCGGTAAGTTAAAATATACAGGGCTTCCCTGAGTGAGTGTACAGAAAGTTAACAGGTTATGGTCTGAACAAAATAGTACTAAAGCTCTAAAGCTAGCTTTACACTAACAATTTATTGACAAAGAAATTGATAAATTAATTTATCAATTTCTTCAAGATCGCACTTTGCTTTTATACTTGTTCAGGGCTTTGTCAAGTTTCTTAACAATTTTGCTGTCAGATGGTACCCGTGCCAACCTAAAAGTAATTTTAACTTTTGACGTTATATGATTTCCATTTGTTTACGAAACAAAAACTGTTAAATGTTACGGCAAAAAAGAGAGAAATTGTTAAAAAAAGCTTCCATTGTGTTTATTATTGCTGCCGCTCGGTTACTGGTTAAATATAAATCAACATATCCTCTAATCTCACTTTTTTCATTTATTTTAGGTTGGTATTCCTGAATTGAAGCAAAAATTGACGAAAAATTAGAACAAGTGTTAAGTCGTCAATAACTTGACGAAGTTCTTCATCAATTTATTTGACGTCCAAGTTTTAGTATTACATTTGTCAATTGACTTGACGAAGCCACTCGATCAATTAATTGACAAAGAAATTGTTAATGTAAAGCAGGCTTTAGTGTAGTATATAGTTTTATTACTATCAGTTGCAGTTTCTTGAATATTTTGATGAAAATATTACGTAAGTTGTTTGAATTCTTGTCGCGAGTATATAATCTTCTATATTCTTTTAATTTTGCACGTTGTCATAATTTACTATTCTGAATATCTTTTTCAGGTAGCATTTTTCTATATTTTAAGCGGAAAAGGCTCTATACGTGAAACCAAAACAGTTGGTATATGCACTGAATATTTCAAATAGGATTATTTAAAAAACGGTTACTCCTAATGACTTCAACAAGGTAAATCTTTTTCAGATAAAAAAAGTAAGAGAATCAACTGTTTCAATAGTCAGATGGATACACTAAGTCCCAAAAAAGTTCTGTCATTTAAAATAAGCACGATGTGCCATAAGTGGCGCCCTCTACTAGTGACGTCAAAATTAGAAACAAATTTGAATTTCTTGCTTCTAAAAGCCCCCGATCTCGAAGAACTTAAAACAGATCCAAATTGTTGTATAAAGTTTAGTCAACATTATATGTTAACGATTGTGACCAATATTTTAGAATGTATGTAGCAATTTATAAATAATCATTCCTACCTGGATAATATTCAATATAGAAATGAAACAATGCTGTGAGTTCCTATCCTGGGCCGTAGACACCATCATATTCTTCGGTTGCAGCAACCTCCTCATAACATCCAATACGGTAGTTTTCCTGACACTAGCCTCATCCGTGTCCGTTGAAAGGGGAGTGTACCCTGTCATGAGGAAATGTAACCGAGGAGTTGGGATTAACGGTGCCAAGAGGCCCATTAAATCGTTGTTCATATACGAGGGGTACCTAGGTACAACACAATTTAAATAAGATTATTTTTAATTTACCTCATCTAGAACTTACCGCAAAGTGGTCGTCGAAACTGACATAATAGTACTAACAAGACTGTTGATTTGGGTGAAAGTAGGGTTTTGAATTCTTAATCGATCGGCAGCTATTCGATTTAAAGCCGTATTATCCAGTACGACCACAGAATCTGCAGATTCCGTGAGTCTTTTCAGCGTGAGTAGAGAATTATAAGGTTGGACCACAACATCACTAAAAATAACAGTACATTCATAACTGGAGTTAGTGCCAGCGTGGGGTCTAACAGGATTGAACGTGCGGGTTGTTGTTGTTCACAGCTGATTTGTATTTCGAACTGCGCTTTTAGTTTTAGTTATTTACGGAACGCTGTAATAGTCTGTGTCACGTCAATATGTTTCTCTTTTACGTCTGCTGTAAGTTGTATTCACCGTTGTATTTAAATAACTATTTATAAATAATAACATAATTTACATTAACTATTAGTTGAGGGGAGCAGTGAATGAAGTGAAGTAACATGCCAAAGGAGAGAATAGGCAAGAATTATTTCAAATGTGGTTTGACAGTGATCCCAAAGGTTATAAGGGCACACGTATAACGGAAGTCACCTGTTTTCTGACAAAAGTGAAGACATTTGAAGAGTCATGCCTCGTCCAGTGCTGAAGACTCTGTATTATTTATTCTATGAACTTACAGACTTTCTTATAAAAAATATTCTATTAAATAAACTAGAGAACCCCCAAGTGATCTATCTTTTTAGAAAAATATATGGACCAAAAAATTATTCATGAAAGTAGATTAAGACTAAGATATGGTGACAGAGTTTATAACAATATACTGACATCAATACACAAAGACATTGCATTTAATTTATTTCATAATAGACAAAGCTACTAATGTTTGTGGCCATTCAATAGCGAATTTTTAAGTGGTGCGTTAGAAGCCGTAGCGTAGTATGTAAATATTTCAGTTGCATAGAAGATGTTATGTGTAGATTTAATACTAATGATAGCTGCGGCACACACTGCGGGACTTACTGAAGGACCAAACTATTTGCGATGACATACGTTACATTAATAGATACGATGCCAATAATATGTGCCCAGTCAGTAGCATGATAAAAGAACAAATAATGGAAAGCATGTTGAAAAAAAAATCCAAGACATAACATTTTGGAAACCAAGGGTTTTAGTTGATACATATCAGGAGTTACCAGCAAGTATATTAATATGTAGTTCATGCCTCAACAATTTCTCATACTGTCCGTTGTCAACAGTAAACGTTGAACAGTCATTTTTCCTACACAAGTTAACATTAATTGACAAACATCGTGATTTTACTAAAGAAAACTTAGAAAAGCACATAATATGTTTTAACCAATTCCAATATGCCACGGAAACTATGTCTCAACACTACGGTTTGTTGGGTAAGTGTTGTCATTTTTACATGTGATCTGAATTTATATAGGTATTTTATCCTCAACGTTAATATTTGGTAATATTACTATATTGCGACATATCTTCTGCAAACATATTAATATGCACACTCGTATACTGACTACGGTCCTGTTAAACTGCACACTGTAAGTAGTATCTCTATTCATAACTGGTAATATGCAAATCCTAACTCACCTTATCTCGTCCAAGTTTGGGAACACACTGTAAGTTTGCACTAATTTCTTGGGAAATCTATCTGATAACTTCTCCAAAATATTCGAACCCATACCAGAGCCTGTACCACCAGCTATAGAATGACACAAAACAAAACCTTCCAAACTGTCACTACCTTCAGCTTCCCTGTCGATAATATCAAAGATTTCCTCGTTTAACTTCTCGCCTTGCGAGAAACCGGAAGCCCAGTTATTACCAGCACCGCCTCCATTTTTCGAAAGGAAAACGTTCTCCTGGTTGTATAACTTCGAATATGGAGAATTTAATATAGTGTTTATTACCCTGGGTTCCAAGTCCAGTAGTACTGCACGGGGGATGTAATGTTCATCGTCGGCTTGGTAGAAAAAGACATCTTTCCTATCGATACCTTCTGTTGCATAGTCCTCGAGGATTCCCTCTGGGTTAATGCCGTGTTCGGCACAAAGACGTTTCCAAAATTCGAATCCAACTGGAAAATCAAAACGTAAAATTTAACCTTAAAATTTATACAAAACCTGTTACTTTGGTTGCCGCATTGGCCTAATTGCAATGTAATCATTTCACAAGGCATTTTTAATGTTTGTGTTCTGCTTCAACGTTAATATCAGTAAAATTTAAATAAATTTTGGGTGCAATAAACTGACAGTTACAAATTCCCTCTGCAAAATTCAAACAGCGCACATCCACTTTGATTGGTTATTGGTTAGTTCAAAAACAAGTTATATTTCTCAATTATAATTTGGAAAATTTCTTTTAATTTTAGTTGAGTATGTAATTTTAACCACAAGAATTTAAATAACTTTAAAAAATGTTTAATTTAGTACAAGAATTTTAATTAAATATTAAATTGTATGCAAATGAAAATATGAGACAGGGAATTTTATATTTATAAATTTATATATTGGTTATTCTGAGGAACCATTGATAAGAATGATAATGGATAAAGGCTGGTTCATGTTAGAACGAAATCCGCAGTTTTTATACGAAACAAGATGGCGACCACAAAATCCGGAGAAAGTTGAAACAATTTGAACTTTTTGACGAATTTCGTCGATTTATGACAGATGTCATACTATTTTGTAAAAATGAAAATTAATCATTCTCATACCAATACTTATTACCGAATTTGCTTTTTATATTATATCCTACAATTAAATATAATTTCTAAATCACTTAAAAGAAGACAGACAAATAGAAGTTGTAGTGTTAGGGAAATATTTAAGAAGCGAAAAGAACAAGGCGACTTCACAAATCTGGTGTGAGAAAATAAATGAGACTTTACGATCCTCAGAAATATTTTAATTACTTTAGGATGAATTAAGATCAATTTAATGAATTATTAAATAAAGTAGGACCTAGAATTAAAAAGTGTTATTACACCAAAGAATTTTATATCTATATGACATTTACGATCCATTTTGAAATTTGATATGATTGAGAGCACAATATCATAAAATGACAACAAATAACATAAATTCCCTATATAGTTCTTCTATATTTCGTCGTTCTTATATGAACAACAAAATTTCGTACGAAAATTATTTTTACGATTTTGCAAAAATATATTCGCATTCGTTCTAATATGAACCAGCCTTTAGACCCAAGATTTCTCCTAGTGGTGGTTGCGTATAAACCACTGAAATATTTTATATTAGGACGACTAGAATGCGCTAAAAGCTGCGCGAATGGATTATTCATGAGCAGCGCCATATTTTGTTTTGTGCCTCTAGCAATGGCGGAGCAGTAAGGGCTTAGCTGATTGTGAATTGAAATGAAATTGAATTCTGGATATGAAGAATTATTTCGTGCTATATGCTGGTTAATTTTACAGTCCCTTATAAAACATGACATGTTACAACAATAACACCCACAAAAATACACAAAGAATAACACTAACGAGATTCAAGATAAAAGAAGAAACCACACTGTACGCCAATGACGTGTTTACAAACAAAATAATGGGAAATTAAGAACACAATTCATATCGTACGTGCAGATAGTTGTCTCTCTCGCACCCACATATATAACCAATGAAGTATGTCTTTGCTGAGTTTCATGTGCCTCCTTTTGCCTGCTCCTAGGGTTGGTACCTTTAGATGCGCAATGGGACTAAACGCATTCTATATCATACATTTCAGTGGTATAAACTCCTGATTCCCTTCGCTCCGCCCGCTGTTAAAACTCACCAATGACGTCAATGGTATTTGAAACGAAAATGTCAAATGTTATTTGTTTGATCTTTAGTTTACAGCATAGGGAGGAAATTATTGCTTGGTAATAGGTCAGTAGACACTGATGTCAAATATTGCTAGCTAATACATTTTGGCATTTATTTGTATTTTAGAAGTATCTCTGTGTCCCGAGTTATTATTTTTGTTACTGAAATTATTTTCGTGTTTTGACGTAATAATTATTGTTCTGGTATTTGTTACTGTTACGTTTTTGTTGTTATTTCAGTGCTGTTGAGAATATGCACTTTTATATCAAATTTCAAATTATGTTGACAAACTGGGGAATGTATTACCTTCCAGCGTCCTAAAAAAACCTTAATTAAGAAGAACGAAATGGAAGGTGCTAAAGCTGCAATCGAATACCAAATAGATAACCAAATAATTTGCAGTAAACATATTTACAGAATTTAAAAATGTGTCTTGTGGAAGAAAAATGAACCTAATTTCAAATTTATCAACAACATTTATCCACACAGATATTATTAAAACGACTGAAAATTCAAATATAACTAACACCGAGTTGGATTTTGAAAATCAAATTAATACCATCGACGTCAATCTATATAAAAAATACTACAATGCTATTGGACGAAAGATTGTGGCAACCTCCCCGTCAAGGATCTTTAGTATGTATTACATTCCACTTTAGATTCTTTTCCATAGGTAAGAAACCATTGTAGCCAATAATTAAATATGAAATTACTATGTTTATAAATTTTGAATGTGTTGCCAACTCCTAACATTAATTTTAATAAATTTAAACCATTGATGGCGCGAATAATTTTTTAGCCTCCGTTTCCGAGGAAACTAATGTGTTTTATCAATACGACGGTATTATAATGTCAGTCATAACTGAAAATAGCCCAAAAGTTATAGAAAATGATCCAAATGGGCAGGAAAGATATAGAAATAAGGCATTGGAAGATATATTCAAAGGCCCTAGGTGAGAAATTAGTTAAAAATACGCTTCTAGGGATTTTTCGTAATACATAATTTTTAGGATGACCAAACAATATCTGAAAAAGCACTGCAGAGAACAAAATTTATATCAAACACCTCACCTAAACGATGTATTGTACTTGCACTTTAAAGGCTTTTCATATATTGAAAATTTGGAAGAATATACAGGCTTAAAATGTTTATGGCTAGAAAACAACGGAATACGACAGATAAGTGGATTAGACAAGCAAAGTGGACTACGCAGCTTGTTTCTACATTACAATTTAATTAAAAAAATCGAAAATCTCGATTGCTGCCCCATCCTGGACACGATAAATTTGTCGCATAATCAAGTGAAGAAAATTGAAAATCTTGGTATATAATAATATCCATTTTTTTTATTTACACGAAAAGACTGTTTCGTCAAATGTTCGTTAAATTGAACGAATTATTAGCTGATAATATTATAAACAGTTTTAGAAAACATCACAAAAATGTTAAACAATGCAACATATTTATTTAAATTTAAACAACCTTAATTATAGCGTCTTATCTACCCAATATATTATTTAAATGAACTTTCCAGTAATATTCAAAATTATTAAGGTGACAAAGCTATGCGCTATTAAAAAATGAATTGTGTGTTTCAAATATTACCATCAATATTGTTTTTCCCCCAAGCATAAAAAATCGAAGTCATGCACAAACATCACAACTAAAAAAATACAGAAACGTAAGAATTTACATGACAGCACGCGAAAGTGGCAATCACTACAATGAAACTGTCACCATGACAGATGCTTACTATGTGAAAATGTTAAAAAAATGTTGCTGTTCTGAATCATACATTATTTAAAAATAATTACTTATTTCTGAATAAACTACGCAGAATTCGTCAAAGTCTAATTCATTAAAAAAATCCAAAAAACATTTTTTTATGGGTAGTTAGAAAACTGCCTTTATTGTAACAGATTTACAGATGAAACTTATGATGGTTAAAGACTCTTATTATGGTATGATTTAGCTACAATTTTCATTCCATTTTTTGATAATTTGATTGTCAATTCAAAATCAAATCAATTTTGCAGAACACACGGCAAGTAAAATCTGATCGACAAAAAGTATCTTAAATATAATTTGACTTTGAAAAAATGATTCAAATTTTAATCTATAGGGCCGGTACATACACGAAAGGAGTATTTAGTGAGCAAAAGTGAACAAAAAAGCCCAATAAACATATGGTCAAATATCAATGGTTACTGTATAGCAATGAAAATATTTTTATTGCTATTTTTGCAAAAGCTGTTATTACGAGTATTTGATATTTTATTTTGAGTAGTTTAGTTGTTATTGTACACACATAATTTCCTAATGCCTGCCACATTTAGTCATCGAGAATATAATTTTTATTTATGGGTATTGCAACGGTAGCTCTAATCGTGCAGTTGCTGAATATCGACGTCGCTTCCCGAGCAGAAGAATGCCAGATAGAAATGTATTCCAGACAGTCTTCAACAATGCACGTGAAACTGGAATGTTTCCCAGTGTGAGAATTACATCTGAGAGGTAAGCTGGTCCTGGTCTAGCAGTGAGAGAAGAAATTGTAAATAAGGTAGAATGTAGCCCGGGTGTAAGTACAAGACGCATTCCAACCCGTCTTCAAATTAATCAAACTAAGGCATGGGAAGTCATTCACAAAAATGGTTTAAAACCTTTCCATATTCAGCTTGTCCAGAATCTTCAGGACGGTAATAATGATTTGCGGTTGCATTTTTGCAATTGGATAAACGCAAACCATACACTTTACAAATACATTTTGTTCAGTGATGAGGCTCAATTCACTCGTGATGGAGTAAATAACTGCCACAATGAACATTGTTGGTCAGATGAAAATCTGCAAATCACAGTGGAAAGCAACATTCAGTATTGGTTCAGTCGTGCTAGATGGTCGTCTTACTGGAGCTAGATATGTAAAATTTTTAGAAAGTAATTTGCCAGATCTATTGGACGATGTTCCATTGGGTATTAGGCAAAACATGCACTTTCAGCATAATGGTACCCCTGTCCATTTTAGTCGTGTTGTTATCAATCATCTTAATAATGGCTTTCAACAACGCTGGATTGGCCGAGGTGGAAAATTGGCCACCAAGATCACCAGATTTGAATCTCCTTGATTACTGCCCTTGGGGATGGTTTAAATCATTAGTATATGCAACAAAAATGAACACAAGAGAGGCGCTATTCGATGGGATTGTCAATTGTTTAGCACTGCCAAAGAAAATCACAGTGCACAATAAAAAGGTACCCGTGCAATCCACAAACGAGCTGAGGTATGCATCGAGGCGGACGGTGGTATATTTGAAAATTTAATTCATTAATTTCGGTTTATTATCAATGTTATAATTTATAATACCTACACAATAAGTACTTTTCTCTACTGATGCATTACAGTAATAATTAACACGGGCAAAAATATTGTCATTGCTATCTCAGCAACCGTTGATATTCGACCATATGTTTATTAGGCTTTTTTGATCATTTTTGCCCTATGAACACCCCTTCCCAATATTGGGGGTTTCTCCCAATCACCCATGTTGGCAAATAATTATTGTGTGGAAAACGGGTGATCCACCACGAACCTTCTTTAGGGTGTAACTTTAAAATTCTGGGTACAACAACTTTTACAGATTGCATAAAGCCGCTACACTCCCTGAACATGGCCAACAATTACATCGAAACCTTGGACGATTTTGAGCATCTTCAATATCTTTTGGAGTTGTCCGTGTTAGACTTATCTAACAACCACATAGACGATCCTCTGATAGTGGAAGTTCTGGGCAAAATGCCAGGTTTGAGAGTACTGAACCTAATGGGAAATCCAGTGATAAGGAAAGTCCCAGCATATAGGAAGACAATGATACTAACTTGCGTACGTATACGTTTGTGGTTGATTTCACATTGTTTTAGATATGACCATCTTAACAAAATTGATAAAGTTTATTGCACTCAAATTAAAACACTGCTTATACGTAGAGATTTTGTGAAATGTTACAAGTAATTTTAAGCTCGATGGTATGGGTCCACTGCGAGGATATAAAATATTTATATAAAATTTAGGACACGTGGTGTTAGATGGGATGAGGTAAGCTCCATTTTCAATCGAAAGTATTATCTTCGGGATTTGACAGAAACGACTAATGACGTCATCAATTATATATTTTTTTTCAGAAACATACCCAAATTTTTTTTTCCTGCTAAAAAGCTCTCTTTTTTCTAATAATCTTTTATTACAGAAATTTGTCTGTATTACTTCCCGTTAATTCGTCAAACGTATAACTTTCACGCTTACAAAATGTTTTCTCCGAGGGGTAAACCACTGCTTGAAATTTGTACAACGAAATACCCATTTTTAAAAATATTACCCATAAATACCCAAAAAAATACCTCAGCAAATAAGTAAATACCTAAAAAATACCCAAAAACCACAAATGCTCAAAGAATACCTATGAGTATTACCCAATAATATCCTCAGGTACCTAAAAATATCGTTAAGTACCCAAAAATACTGAATAGATATTTGGGTATTTAAGGGTAAATACCTACAACAAAAAATAAATTACACCCACGATTTTGCTTACTATAAGTACCTTCAATTTTTCAATACTCTCTCATAATATTTTCTTAGAAGTTATTCCAATATACGTAAATAATATAGAACTATCAGTAATTTCATTAATGATAAGTAATTTTTCTTTCTCACGTACTGGCATTCTGTCTAATTGTTCTTCAATGGTATTTTCTTCCGTAGAAAAATCTTCTGTGTTAGTGGAATCGTCTAAAACAACTCTATCACTAAAGTCTTCTGAGTCACATTCAGATTCAAAATGAGATTTAAGTTTTCTTCTAGTTTTTTTCTGAGATTTTCTTACAGCTTTCTTTCTATAGTTAACTAATTTTTTGTTTGCTATATCGGTATTTGTCCCAGCAAATTTCCTTTTTTCTGTTATAAATCGATTCATTCTATCCGTACTAATTTTTCCATTTCCTTCATCCAACAACCAACAAAAAGATTTTTTTACTATTAATGATTTATTATTAGATAGGATTACTTTTAAATACGGACTTTCCACTGATAAACTTGGATTTTTGTCATAATCTATGAGATCATTATCCAGGACATTTTCACTGATTTCAGTAACAATTTTTAACTCTGCTTCCTTCGCTAAAAATGTGTTAAGGCTTACGGTGAGCGCTCGATCCAAAGGGATATAGTTTTCGCTCAGTAACTCCTCAACGAAAAATGATAAAAATATGCGGTTTTTTAATAGACTACAAATACTATTTTACGTCGGCGCTGTGTTTTGAAATTTTGAAAATATGCAAAATTCATTTTAAAAAAAATTATTTTACACTTTTTCAAAATTTCAAAACACAGCGCCGATGTAAAATAATATTTGAAGTCTATTTAAAAAAACCGCATATTTTGTCATTATCTGTTAAGGAGTTACTGAGCGAAAAACTATGGGTTTGTTCCAACACAGCAAGAATCGATTCCGAACCGTCCAGAATTAGTCAGTCAGTTTAGTTGTTAATGTACTCTCGGCGAATGCGACGTAAGACGGTGTTGGTCAAACATTTCTCACGGTACTGAACAGTTCACGACAGTTTTTGGAACAGATATTAGCTTTGTTCGCACAATACGTAAATTAGTTTCCAATCGTCCGGAGCATGCGCATTCCAACTAAAACAATGGACTTTCAACCTTATGGAGGCATTATAAATAAACTGCGCATGCGTCGGACGATTTGAAACGGTTTCCAATTGCTGTGCGAACAGGGCTATTATATATCGTTTGATAGAGCGCTCACCGTAAGCCTTAAAGATGTGATCGTCGGAAGCAGTATCATATGTCTGAATGAGTTTGACAATAATAATTGTTATCATCCTCATTACTAGCCTCTGTTGAATGCTCGGATGGAAGTTTGATATCAAAATTATTCGCAACATCCTTATCTTGATTTAATCTTAATTGTTTCACGTCTTTGTAGGCATCATTCATTGCTCTATTAACTATTAGGTTAATATCAATATTGGAAATTTCTTCCGGACACGGCTGTTCAATTTTTTTTTCAGTAAATCTACTCTCTCTTGGACGCATGCGCCATCGCCATTGTGTTTAAGAATTGGTGGGAAAATATAAATTTTTTCAAAAAATACCCAATAAATACCTTTGTAATACCCACTAAATACCCATTATTACCTTAATAGTACCCAAAAATACACAAAATACCGAACAATTCAGAAAAAATACCCATAATTACCCACAAATACCCAAAAAATACCTTTAATTACCTACAGCTTGTACAGTAAAATACCCCAGTGGTTTTCCCCTCGGTTTTCTCATTCAGAAAAAGCTAATATGTTGCTAATTTACGACGAGTCACAAAAAATTCAGAGCTGTAGAGTTATATCGAGAAAAGTATCCAGACTACCTCATCATAGAACCTTTACAAGATTGGATGAGACCTTGCGACGAAATGAAGGTGCATTTTCTGTACGGAAGAATCATATAATTGACCGAAGGTTAAGAAACAATGTTAATACAGCTAGCCGGGACTTTAATTTGGATAAATCAACCGTTCAACGAATTTTAAAGACCAATGGGTATTATGACTACAAAATTCACAATTTGAAGTATTTGCCTGAGCGTCACATTGACAACAGACTTAATTTTGTAGCTCAAATTGTAGTAAATGTAGAAACTGTTGATCAGAACCTTTTTTGGCACGTTTTTTGAACGGACAACAGTCGGTTTGTCAGTAATGGTTTGCCAAACAGGCGTAACAAACACTAATGGTCCATTGAAAATCCTCATATTGTAAATCCAGTCCAAAACCAAGACCATTTTGGATTAAATGTATCATGGGGCATCATCAGTAGGCATTTAATAGCGCCTTATTTTTATTAACATACACTGAACAGCGTGAGTTACCTAAATTTCCTACAAGAAGAACTTCCTGCACTTCTTCTGGATAATGTGCCTTTGCAGCCAAGGAGAAACCTATAGTTTCACCACGACGGAGCTCCACAAGGTCATTATAGTAAAGAAATATTTAGATAACATTTTTCCAGAAAAAGAGATTGGGATTAATAGACCTATTCAGTTGCCCGGAAAGCCACCAGATCTAACACCTCTCAATTTTTTTATGGCGGGTTTTAAAAATAAAAGTTTACAAAACACCGCCGCGAGATTCATCATTTGAAAGAAAAAATCAGAAACGCTTGTAATGAGTTAAACGGCGAAATGTTAATAAACGCAACCCACAAAGAAGTCATGCGAAGATGGGATATGTGTCTTGAAATGAGAGGTCACATACAATGTCATTAATTTTAAGAGGAGATAGGGAATAATGAGTATAATGCGAATACGCGATTAAAAAAAATCTAAATGCATATTTACGCCGAAAACAAATATTTTCAAATCATTATTTAAACCCCCTTTTCAGACTGTCACTGACCGTTCACAGCCTTGGTCGGTTACAGCTTACAGTTCAACTCGATGTCGACCTGATGCAATGTTGCCAAGTTGAAATATTTTTCTAGTACCTACCTACCTAGGCATTATATAAATATATATAAAGCTGTTTACAGGCCTTTTAGGCCCAGAGCTGTGTTATTCTCCTCCACTCCATTCTATCCTTCGCCTTTCTTTTCCAATCCGTTACATTTTTCTTCCTTAGATCTATTGCCACTGCCTCTCTCCATCGCTTCCTAGGTCTACCTCTTTTTTTCTTGTAGTTAGGTTTACTCCCTACTATTTTCTTAACTGCCCTTTTATCCTCCATACGTTCTAGATGCCCTAGCCACTGCACTCTCCTGGCTTTTACAACTTCGTCTATTGTTGGTGCCTGGTACATTCCATATATTTCCTCATTATTTCTCCTTACATAGCCTTCCTTCTTCTTCTTACCCCCTAGAATTCTTCTTAAGATCTTCCTTTCCCACCTTAAAAGGTTTTCTCTTGACTTTGTATAGAGAACCCAGGTTTCACTACCATACAGCGTTGTCGGTCTCAAAATTGTTTTATAGTACATTCTAAATTTTACTCCTCTGGACACATTTTTTGATTTCAATAAGTGGCTGACTGCTGCCGAACTTTTGTTTGCTTTTATTTTTCTCCTATTTATTTCTTGTTCCTCATCACAGTTAGCTGTTATTAGCGCCCCAAATACACATATTCTTGAACTTCTTCAAACTCCATCTCTCCATGCTCTGTTCTCAATTTAAAATTTGTATCCTTTTTTTGTTCTCCTATTCTCAGCAGCTTACTTTTCTCTTGATTTATCTGCAATCCCACTTTACTTGCTTCCTCCACAAGTTTTCTCGTTACTTCTTCTAATTCCCTACTATCTCTAGCAATAATGGCCACGTCATCTGCATAACTTACTATTTGGTGACTTTTAAACAATATGTGTCCTTCTCTGTTCAACTCACTATCTCTTATGACCTTTTCTAGTACTAAATTAAAAAGAAGCGTTGAGAGTGGGTCTCCTTGTCTCAGTCCTGTATCAATAGTAAAGCCTTCCGAACATTCACCTTTTATTCGTACTTTGGCTTTAGTATTTTCTAAGGTCATTTTCAATAGCCTAATCAGTTTAGTTGGTATCCCAAATTGTTCCAGAATTTTACTTAGTTTATTCCTTGATCGAATCATATGCTTTCCTGAAGTCCACAAATAAAACCATTGCTTTGATCCCATACTCATAGCATGTAGTCAGCATTTCCTTCACCATGAAGATTTGGTCCGTTGTTGACCTTACCTTTCTAAAACCTGCTTGATACTTCCCTATATGCCGTTCTGCTATAGGTTCTATTCTCTGCTTTATTAACGTTGCCATAATTTTATACCCTATATCTAACAATGATATACCCCTATAGTTTCTGCAGTCTGTTGCATCTCCCTTTTTTAAGATTGGTATAATCATAGCATCTCTCCAATCTTCAGGCATACATTCTCTTCTCCAGATCATTCGTATCATTTCGTATATTCTTTGTCTTAAATCCTCTCCTGCGTACTTAATGTTCTCTGCTGTTATTCCGTTTTTCCCTGGACCTAGGCATTAGACATCATAAATAAACGATTGTACTGACTATTTTAGAATCTCATATTATTTCTTGCTCAGTTCAGCCAATAATAAGTTAAAATGTTAATGTTCAATGAACGCTTTCCAATCAATTCTATTAAAATTGCAAGTAACGCGGTCCATTCAGTTTCTCCGGTAGAAAATACGGCCCAATCAAATGATTCCCGTAAACTCCTGCCCATACGTTGAGAACAAATCGCCTCTGAAAGCTAAACCGACGAGTAGCGTGTGGATTTTCGTCCGACCAAATGTGACTGTTATGACTGCAAAGAAATTAGCTTGGTTTGTTTAAAAAGTATTTAATATTGAAATTACAAAACTCCAACGTATCTAATAATAAACTGAGTAATAAACCATTTAGGTACTATCGTTTGCAATATTAATGACACTCAAAATGAATTTTGCAATTTATTTTGAACTTCTGACGTATTCATATTGAAATCTGCTTTAAATTTTTAACATTAGTTATTAGTTGTTTCACTTACCAAGAGAGATTTAATGATATTTCTATTCAGAACTTCCAGAAGTTAAAAACTGTTTTAAGAGAGTGTCATTATTATTGCAAACGATTGTACATTACATAAAAACGTTTAAAACGTGTTAAAATACAAAGTAAAAAACCTTGTGTTGTCGACAAAACACTGTTCAAGACTAGGTCAATAACCTAGTTACCTAGTTTTTGTACTGTTATTTAACGACAAGGAGTAAAATTAACTTTTTTTTATCTAGATACATGAATTAATTTTCCTTAAATATTGATTTATTTTTTAATAAAGATAACTGTAGATAATAAATAAATATTTTCGAATGTTAGGTTATTTATTTTTAATAATTTTGATATTACATTTTCACTACGTTTTACAATTGAATATGAATTTGTAGTATTAGTCGTAAGCAAGGGCCGCTCCAGACGGTGAGCGTACTGAGCAACCGCTCGGGGCGCCACAATTGTAGGGGCGGCATCTCTGCCGTAGACCCGGAACCCGACAACTGCGCAGTATGCGGAGTTGCAGCATCTACAGCGCCAATCCATTTGCGTTCCCTTGTATTTATTAGTATGTAAGTAATATGTGTCAATTCAGGGTGTGTTCAGGAAATCCAAATACTTACATACAATTTGTAAATCGGGGGTTTTGCGGACGAGAAATTCAAATATGTTTCTAATTTTGACGTCACTAGTAGAGGGCGCCACTTATGGCACATCATGTTTCTTTTAAATGACATAACTTTTTTGCTTCTTAGTGTATCCATCTGACTATTGTAACAATCGATTCCCCTACCTGTTATATCTGAAAAAGGTATACCTTATTAGCCGTTAGAAGTAACAGTTTTCGAAATAATCTTATTTGAAATATTCAGTGCACCGATTGAAAACTGTTATCATTTCAGTTAAAGTGCCTTTTCTACTGAAAATACAGCAAAATGTTACTTGAAAAAGTTGTTCAGAACGGTAAATTATGGAGATGTGCAAAATTTTAAAAAATCGGCCTGCTTTGATAAAATCTTTGTGCTTTGTTGAAAAATGGTTTCATCAAACCTCGCCGACCTTCTTGAAATTTTGCACGTCTCCATAATTTACGATTCATCAACTTTTTCAAGTAACATTTTGCTGTATTTTCAGCAGAAAATGCACTTTACCTGAAACCAAAACAGTTTTTACTCGGTGCACTGAGCATTTCAAATAGGATTATTTCAAAAATGGTTACTCCTACCGACTTCAGCAAAGTATATCTTTTTCAAATAAAACAGGTAGGACAATCGATTGTTTCTATAGTCAGATGGATACACTACTTTGCACTGAAGCAAAAAAGTTCTGCCATTTAGAGAAACATGGTGTGCCACAAGTGGCGCCCTCTACTAGTGACGTCAAAATTGGAAACATATTTGGATTTCTTAAGAATTTACGTGGTTATTTACAAATATCGAAAATAAATTTTTAAATTTAACACCCTGTAACTCCGTTAATAATCAGTTTTGAATAAAATGTAGAAAGAGATAGCATTTATTTTCGGTCTAGAATTATCCCCTGAATGTTTTTCTCATCATTTCCGGACACCCTGTATTGTTTATTATTTATTACAGTGTCGTCACGAAATTTGTAATAACTGAAATTGACCCAAGATATATCAAAATATCTTATATAAAAAAACTTTTATCTTAATTACATAGAAGGGAGGCGGCAAAATGTAATCTCGCCCAGGGCGTCAAAATAGCTAGAGCGGCCCCTGTCGTAAGTATAATATAATTATTCAGTTTGTAATTAGTAATTACATACATCTAGCCTAGAAATTTATTGCTTTTTAAGTAGTATATGGTACTAACCTATTTAAAAATCCACTTCGAGTAAAGCTGCACTCATCCGTCAATAGCACTTTATTAATAAAATTTGGGTCAGCAACAATTCGATTTTGTAACCAATTGTAAAATTCAAGACGACTGGGGAAATCAGCAGGTTCTAAAGATTGAACTTTCTGAAAATGATACGGGTGCAGTGAGTTTTCGCGTAATACTCTGCAGACCTTGTTTTGGGATACCTCCAATCGCCTTGAAATGGTTCTTGTAGAAATTGTAGGTTCCTCCTCAACTAAATTTAAAACAGCTTCTATTACATTTAAGTCATTTTGAGGATGCCCAGCAAGTTCTCGGCGCGGTTTAACACATCCCGTATCGCGAACACATTGAAACACTTGGACAAAGGTTCGCGCACTTGGGTGAAGCCTAATAGGGAAACGTCTCCGGTATTCGACAGCAGCGGCATTCGCATTTCGTAAACATTCCCCGTATAAAACTAGCATTTCCGCATATTCTAAATTAGTAAAATTAGGCATTGTGATGTGAATTTACGACCAATACACGACCGAAATAAACAAACTACTGCTCACTGCTCGTATTCTCTCCATCCCCCCTCTAAATGTGTGATGTGATCTCTAAATTTGGGGGGAAAGAAATGCGAGAAATGCGGAAAGTGCGACTAAATGGTGGCAAATTTGAATAATACGCACGCTGAAGTGTTAGACGACGTTATGTATGTAAACATGTGGCAACGATGCCTTCCATCGGAATTAGATTATCATATGGCTGCGACATCAGAAAGTTTGAGCGTACCAGGAGCGTCGTGTTACCCATTTTTATAGGGTGATTTGTTTATTTTTTTAAAGGTCGAGTAAAAAATTTTGTTTTTCGATTTTCTGCCTTTATTAGGCCTTCCGAATACGTGGTTAAAATTATTGACATTATGACTGACTCACCCTGTAGAGAATAGATTGTAATGTGTGTGTAGTATGAGGGCATTTGAGATATTATCATCACCTTTTGTTTTAACTGTGTTTAAAAATTACCGAGTTTAATTCTTTTATTCATTCTTAATGACATTTATGGACTTAAAACAACGAACATTCAATTATTTTCCAACGACTATTTATTTGATCCTTCCACCTCTAATGTGGTTTTTAGGTGGTATATCTTTTGAGACTCTTTAGGAGTCCAATAAAAATTTATTAGAAAAAAAAAAGAGATTTTAACAGGAAAAAAATATGTGTATCTTTCTGGTAAAAATATAATTGATGACGTCATTTGTCGCTTCTGTTAAGACGATACTTTAAATTGCAAATGGACCTTACCTCATCCCATTTAATATCACGTGTCCCAAATTTTATTTAAATTTTTTGTATCTCCATAGTAGGCCCATACCATCGAAATTTATAATTTGCTTAAATATCTTCCCCAGTTTATGCGAATGATGTATAAATGTTTGAACGTTGGATGAAAAACACAATATTCAATACATAATGTATACGTTTTATAGGACACGTCTCTTAGGTCGATATTATCGAAACGACAGATTGTCACGGAAAACCATATTTATACATAAATTTTGAATGAATCTTAGTTAATGAATCAATTTAATACAGGGTCCAGAACCTCCACCAGAAAATATAGCAGGCAGTGGCGTAGCGTGAACTAATCTAGACGTGGGCGAAGTCACATCAGCGAGGCACTTTTCTTCCGCCATTGGATGTTGAATGAACTGAATATTGTGACACATAATAGCTACATGCAAGGTCACAGTATGCATCAATTTTGGTTCAAATATTTTCATACAATCGGGAAAAATTAAAAAAAATTAAATTTAATTTTACAAAAAAACTTTAAATGCTGTATCTTGAAAATAAAAGGCGATCGGACATTAGTGTATATAACTTAATTTATTATTTTTGGTCCTCTATCGCGTGATACTATGCATTGAAGTTTTTTCAATGTCACCCTGTATATTTTCAAGAAAAGAGTGGTGAAAAATCAGAAAGTTTGTTTACAAAATTATTAATTTATGATGAAACTAGTTAAAGTAATAAAGTCTGGATGATCTGAAAATTTCATAATTATGAGGTGTTTAAATGCTAAAAATAATTGTTTTTTGTAACCTCTTCAGTACTAAAAAATATGTCCCCCAGCAGGGTGTGCATATTAATTATAGTACGTGTGGTAAAGCCTCGGTAAAGCTTATTCTTATTAAGGTCTTTTAGGGTGCTATTCGTACTATTTAGAGTTCATGGCGATCGGTTTTAAATCACCCCCAAGGGGGCCTCGCGTTTCGCCCACGCTTAGCTACGCCACTGATAGCAGATGATACTTATTCGAAAAAATAATGTGTCAATTTTCTCGAAAAGTCAATATTAACGGAGCTAAGTTATTTTTTTAATATGTTTTTTGCTTATAACTTTTTTAATACTGGAACGATTTTTTTCAAAGTTAGTTGGATTTCGATTGGGTTTGAGATTTCGAAAAAACGTTAGGTACTCCAAGAATTTGCTGAGGTTTTTAAGTTTTATACCGTGTTAAAAGAAAAACCCCTACTTAAGATTGGCCTTCTATAGTAATTACATTTGTTCCAAATATTGATAATTTTAATTTTACAGAAAGATCTGCAGTATCTGGACGATCGTCCAGTATTTCCCAGAGAAAGAGCTTGTGCGGAAGCATGGTAATTTTTTTATATATATAAAAATAATCTCAACGCAGTTACATTTCTGTCGTATTATCATTGAGTGAGATATACAAAGCTATAACCAATGTTATTATATTGACTACGCCACAATTTCCTGACAGATATATATTTATGGGTGTCATGATTGATAATACAATAGGATACTATCGATAACTGTTATAAAAAATGAGTTAACTTTGCAAAAAATGTGTAGTGGTATTTAAATGGTGACTTTAAATATAATGATGAATGACGACGATAAAGAATTTTGTATGGCGGTTATAACAATACCACCTACAACATTCCGCAGCTTATTACTTGACCAAAAATTAGGAAAGTTATTCTTATATTTATTTTTACTGTTTGAAAAAATGTACTTCTGTTTGGAACTTTGACACCTCAGACTGTTTTATAATAAATATAAAATAATAAAATTCGTTATTTAGCGAAAAATAATTAAATTACACTTAAGATGATACTTAACATCATCAATCAACACTTAACTCTAAATACAGCTTTTTTATTTCACTAAATATTTTGTTCTACGTTCATGCAAAAAACAATATTTTATTGAACTATATTTAGTGGAAAAAGTGGTCCTTTATTGCACTCATCTGTCATTCTACTGCAGCGTTTTGTCATCATGACAAACATAAACCTTCAAATCGACGTCACATTTTTCTAGATTAGTGTCATCTAAATAACATTTTTTGGTTTTTGCATGAACGTAGAAAAAATATTGTATGCAAATTGTCCAACGAGGCCGTCAAGCCGAGTAGGTCAACACATAAATAAATAAGTATATATGTATATTATATATGTAGTATATTTGTTTCAATCCACTGTTTGGAAAGTATTTGCCAATACCTGACATACAGCACTTAAAATTAACATCTATTATTTATATTATTTATTTTTTATTTACATTTGAATTAAGAGTATGGTTTTCGGTAAATACAATCTATGTTTTAAACATTTTTTTGCCCCATTTCAAGCTCTAGATCTACGAGGATTTTATACATGAAACATATATTTAATAATGCAAAATTTGAAACCTAATTCCATTCTGTTATACAAAGTGTCTAGTGAGGAATGGTTCAATTGACGACATGCATGGTGTCATTTAGAAAATTAAATTTTGTCTTTTGTTACACAAATTATTTAGTTGATATTCAAACAACGCTGCACAATAAAACTTGTAGCATCTTTTTAAACACTAATTGGAAAACTTAAAAACACATGAGTGCGAAGTTCTATACATTTTAATGGTGGAAATTACTTATAGAGCATAATTTGTATATTTAATTACTTCATTAGATTTATCATAGACTAATTTAGTCTATGGTTTTATCATAACCGGTTTGTGATATCTAATAATTTTGTAGTTATGTATAAAATTCTAATATTTTTTATATAACTTATTAATTTATTCAACGCAATTGTATGTTTATTATCTTTGTAAATGTGAAAATACATAATTTTATTTATAATTAGTTTTATAAACAATTTACACAAACTGTTGAAAATAAGATGAACCAGGATTATAAAGTAACTTAATATACAGTGTGATTCAGTCATAATGCCATTAATTTTAAGAGGAGATAGGAAAAAATGAGTATAATACGATGACGCATTTAAAAAATGTTTAAATGCATTTACGCTGAGAAAAATATTTTTGGACAACATGAATAAGCTTGGCTACGTACTATATTCATAATGTATTTGTGATGTCATCTACCTTTGGCATAAGTTCTTATATAATTGTTTCACTCGTATAACGAAAAGTTCATCAAAAATTGTTTTGACGGTGTGTCATTATTATTACAATAACTTGTACGTCTGCATCTCGACGGAAGTGTAAATATTCAACCAGCAGTACAATCACAATCCCAAAATTAGAATAAGCCTGTAAACTTTGCTTGCCACACGTACGCTGTACGTTTTTCGTAATAGTAATATTTTTTGCGTCCAGACATGCTCCAGACCTTACCTTGGGATATCTGCATTCTGCATCTGTAATCGACTTGAAAATGTTCCTACGAAGTGACTTTCTAACTTTTTGTATGTGTGTATTTGACGTTATATTTTGTATATTCGGGCGTTATTTAGTGTTTTGACTTTTTTTATTGTTAAATCAGTTATAGGAAAATTTAGCATGCTCCTTTATTCTTGGATTTTATTGGGTGCGTACATACAAATTCGGAAATTGCGGATCTTTACAGAGAAAGTAGAAATTGCCGCTTCATTCCACGGAGGGTACGACGTATAAATGGCGCGGCGCCGTGCATTGGTCTAGCATTCCCCCCCACTACTACGGTAATCCGTTCCGTATCGCCAACGCCAATTCGTAGACGGCAAGCCATAAGCCATGGGCCACAGATTACAGACATGAATCCGGTAACTTGATGCCAGTGTTGCCAGGTCTCATGCTTTTGCATGAGATCTCATGCTCTCATATTTTGATTACAAAATCTCATTCTTTTTAATAGACACAAAAAGAAATAATAAAATTATTAAAATTACTCTTTGAAATCTACCAAAACAAAGACCTAACGAGAAATAAAGGCAAAATCGAGGGCAAAATTGAATAGATAGAAATGTAGGTATCTACAATATTTGGGTACTTGAAATGTCCTTTATTGTAGACTGCTCTCTTAATAATTAGCAATGAATACATAAACGGGTATGACAGCCGACGGATATGCGGTGTGTGTGCTGTATTCACGCTGTATTGCAGTGATTCCTAACTCTATTCCGTAGGGGTACCTACATTTTCTGGAAACAATAGATTTTACGACCCGTGAGTCACCCTGCGTCACGTCAAGTGCGCCTCAACGTTCGCCCGGCCTAACAATAAAATAAATTAGAAAAATTACGTGGTTAATAACTTTTAAGTAAGTATCTGTAAGTACCTACATACAATGTAATATTATGATAAAATAGCATAACACAATGCTTTTTAATGAAATAAAAATGGCATTACAAAAGTAATTAAAAATTAAGCTGTGTCAAGAGGTGTTTTTTGATAAATTAAGCCATCTCATGCTTTTTTCTCCAAACCTCATGCTATTTTGAAATTATTCTCATGCACTGAATTTTTCCCACCTGGCAACACTGCCTTATCAAAGAGTGGGAGCACGCGGTGGTGGAAGTATGCGTGTAGCATGACACAAATACACGCAAGCGGCAAAACACAATTCACCATCAAGATCCTCCACTTTCCAAATCTGTTTACGAATAATAGTCTATGAAAGAACACATTCATTTAGCCGTAATGTGGCAACGCAGGTGTGACGTTGCTCGTTTCACTGTTCAACACATTTGTGATATGATTAGAAAATTGTTGTCAATACGTCTTTTTCGATTTTCTGTTTTTCTTAGACCTTCCGAATACGTGGTTAAAATTAATGACATTATGACAGAATCACCCTGTATGTTGTTTGAACATGACATATATTTCGGTATTTATATACCTATTTTTTTGTTGTTGTAGTGTTTTACATTCTTTTTTTGTCAAAAAACACTTAGAATTACTATTATTAGTCTTATTGCTGGTTGGAGTTAATAGCAGCGTATCCTCGCTGAAATTCCGCCAGGGTAAATAAAGGCATTTATTATTATTATTATTGGCTATCCCCTAAGAAGTCAGAGGTTGTACCCTGTGAAAAGTGTACACATGTGTGTAAACATTATCTAATGCTTACTGCATGCTGCGTCACATGCAATTTTAACTGAAAATTCGATTCTCCCGAATACTGACTTTAGTCATGAATGAGGTATATAGACATTTTTAACACTGATACTTCAAAGATTACCACAAATTCGTTATTTGCACACTTCCATTCACAAAAAAAATGGCAATTATTAGCATATAATAGATCGCATGCGTTTCTCCTACTTACACTTTGTAAGTCAAGTTTCACCTTTTGAATTGAGGAATACATTTCTGAAATTTCTATCATTCTTTACTGGACATCTTTATTTACTTTCCCATGGTACAAAATATTTTTTTACCAGGCAACGTGGCGGAATAACAGAAGAAAATGCGGAGAGGAAGCGCTGGATAGATAGAGAACGCCAGAAAATTATGGACAGCGTGAATGGTACGACATATCAGCGACTTTCTTAACACTAATACTCTTAAATACGAGGTGTGGCAATTAAGTTCCGGGAATTTAGTTATAACTCGGAAACTGGCAACATTGCATCGTTCGTCAACGTTTCTCTAGAGAGGGGAGACCTTCCTTTTAGTTTCAGTCCAAGGTTGATGATGGTAGCACGTTCGGTTTGTGTTTTATGCGTATTTTTTGGAAGTAACTTTTTTAGTGGTGTCGGGAAAATGAGTGACTCAAATTACAAGCAACGTGTTGTAATTCAATTTTTAGTGAAATCTGGCGATATACCCTCGGAAATCCTTCGAAAATCGCAGGTAGTGTATGGAGACGAGTGCATGTCGAAAATATGCGTGTTTGAATGGGCAAAACGGTTCAAGGATGGGCCTGAATCGGTAGAAGACGATCCACGTGAAGGAGTTCCAGTCACCTCTCGTACTGACGCGAATGTTGACCGTTTGCGTGCACTAATCACGTCTGACAGGCGCCTAAGCATTCGTGCGTTGTCTGACGAGTTAAACGTCAACAAAGATACCGCTCGCAAGATGTTACACGGAAATTTGAATATGAGAAAGATTTGCCCAAAGATGGTGGCGAAAGTTCTCACCCGTGAACAGAAAGACATGCGAAAATCGATCTGTGAGGATTGTTGTGCCGCATTCGAAGCGACGGTAGAGACTGGATGAGTCGGGTAGTGGGTGGAAAAGGGTGGAGAGCGGCCAACGAAAGTGAGGATGTCCAAGTCACGACTGAAGGCAATGTTGATCGTTTTTTTTTCGATATGCATGGCATTCATTCATCGTGAATATGTTCCGGCCGGCCAGACAGTGACTGGACATTTCTATGTTGGAGTCCTGGAACAGCTGCGAGCCCGCGTTTTCCGTGTGCGACCCAAACTGCCGAAAACGGCTGGATCTTGCACCACGACAAAGAGCCAGCCCATTCCTTGTTCATTGTGCAAGAGTTTTTGGCAAAAAAGGCATTCCAACGTTGCCCTGCGATTTTTTTTATTCCCCAAGATGAAGTCGCACCTCAAGGGAACTCATCATGGCGGCGTACAGGAAGTAAACGCAGCTGTAACCGTGATGCTGAACGGCTTAACTGCGGAGGATTACCAAGGGTGCTTCCAATCGTGGGAGCAACGTTGGAATCGTTGTGTAAAGTTAGAGGCAGACTATTGTAAAGGTCGATAATAAAATTTTGTCGGAATTTAATTTGCTCGTTTTTTCATTGACAAATTCCCGGAACTTAACTGCCACACCTCGTAACTATCTGACAAAAATATATTCATCAATGATTAAGCACTTGTACAATTCGTAACCTAAAGGTTGCTAGTTACAAACAAAACATAAACCATTGACCAGAATTATTACTCTATTGATAATTGCATAATTTCAGCCTTGGTGGCAATGAGAGACAGATATATAGAAGAGAATAGACGACAGAGCCAAACCTGCGATAGTGGAATGGGCACCTCCGTAGGCGATTCCGAGAGCGAAGCAGAGTCTCTCACCGAACACCAGAACGAAGAAAATGCACCTAGGAACGGCAGCGGCAACAATTCCTCCGAAGACGGCGAAGAAAACGTGTATAACTATGGCGCAGAGTGCGACGAAGAACCGGAAGATTCGTCATCGTCTGGCAGTGAAAGCGAAGAAGACGAATTTATGAAAGACAGACAGACCGACGAGGATTACTCCGCTTATCGCGAGAGGATTTTCGATTTTACTGCTAAAGGTGGGTAGCAAATACATGTCACTGTTTGAAGCAACACTTCTTAAATCATTTTCACGATGGTTGAACAATATTACAGCACTCGCCTGTGGCTCGTGCTGCAAACTTCATCTGCGTGAGTTATGACCTGCATTACCGTTCCTTTCTGTTAATAACAACCCTTGTAGCATTGTTGCCATTATTTTCGGAACACATAACATCTGCCGAAGTTACGGGTGTCTCTTCTTGTAATCATCAGTTATATTTTCCTTGGATTTTTCTTGCAATATCAAGTTTGTTAGATATTGACTCCTCAACATAACTTTCTGCTACAGACGAGCTCTTCCATCCACCATGCCGTTTAATGGTTGTAAGATCAGCACCTTTATTGGCTAATAATATTGTTGAAGTGCGCCTCATACAATGGTCAGTATATGCTTCTGGATTTGCGATATTCAGGAATAAAGCAGAGAGTACCTTTGTCAATGTGTTGATTCCAATAGGGTGAGATAATATATTTTCTGCATATTTCAAAAGTATTCACGCAAAATCCTTCTTCTATAATTGTAAATTTTCTTAAAGTGCCCGTCTTAGCATTTCAATAAAATATATAGGTAAAGAGATATAACCTTAATCATTAAATATTCTTTATCGGAAGCGCCAGTCAAAAATTCTTCGATATGTGCTCTTTCCAATACTGTAGTTTCTTTGATTTGTATCCTCTCGATTCACTCAAATAAGTAGTAAGCTTGTTATATTTTCCAATATCTATATTTCAACATCGAATACTTCGACTACATAGATGAAATTGCATATTTTTTCTTCGAATTTAAAAAATACGATAACATCACTTAACTTCTTTGCTTCTTTAATTATTGTCATTACTGTCTGTTTTGCCCTTCATTCGTTAAATTCGGTGAACACTTTTTGGTAATGTTCTCTGGATTTCACTGACAATAAAGTTGCTTCTTGAGCTTCTTCGAAAACAACCACAGGAACACAATTACTTTCTTGCATTTTTACCAAATTCAGATAGAACTGTTAAATAATTGATAAAGAACGTACCATAGCAACCAGTAGGTATAACAAAACCTACCACGTTTCATTGAGTACTAAGAAGTCGTTCGAATATTTTTTTTATTAAATTCCAATAATTCTGACTCCACAAATATGATTGTGATGTGGTTATGGATAAAACATTGTATTGCATTAGTGATTTAATTGCCTTTTGTCCACTTGCGTGGATAAAATGCCACTTAAAACACTTAGACAAGAAATAATTATTTTCAACGATTGCAACGAATAGAAAATGTTTTATTTAAAAGATACCAATCCTCAAAACAATATTTGTTAATTACAGGTTACAGACAGAAGAAGTCATTGGTAGAAGAAATAAAGGACGGGGAAACTCCAAGTACAAGCGGTGTAAAGGAAGTAGCAACAACTTCGAATGAAATACAAACTGAAGAACAAAGTATTCTAGGAGAAGTACCAAGAAATTCAAACAATGCTGTCGAGAAGCAGAACAGTCGACAACACGATGCCTTTAATTTCCAGATGATGGTAGAACACATGAGCAAAGCAGAAGGCATCCAAATTACCGATAAGAACAGTTTACTTGAAGAAAAACAAAATACAACAACCGATCGACATAACCTTAGCGGAGATTCAACAAATGAAGATAGTACAGAGAATGCAACGAATTACACGGACAGGCAAAGAGAAATACTGGTGAATCAAGCCATGGATCGTGTGAAAAAATCGGACATGTCAGCGACAAGTTTGACGTTTGATGAGTACATGACATCGCTTGACAAACCGCCAGCAGAGAAAGTCAAAATTCCTAAGGATACCGAAGAAAGTGAGGAAGAAGTAACGGAAAATAGTTTCTACATGACGAAAAACATCGCGCAAGAAAACGTAAACGATTCTGGGACCAGCAACGTCAATAAATTAGCGAAAAATCTAACACTGAAGGATATAATGAAAGAAAATAACGTAATAAACGCGGAAAGCGACAGCGACGACAGTGATCCTTCTGAAGACGAACAAAACGTTTCGGAAAAAGGAGACGGATACAAGAAATGTCGTTTGCGAAAACCCGAAGAAATTGAGGAGATTATAAAAGGAGTTCTGGCCAGTTCAAAACTTAAACAAACCCAAAAAGAGGCGACGACAAAAATAAATACTGAAACCAATGAAGAACTATCTAGTAACATATCAACTAAACCTGAATCAAAAGACTTAGACGGTGATGATACTAAAGAAGAAGATTATGTCAGCACCAATGATAAAATCAATGTTAATAATAAGATGCCTGATACGAAAATCGGCAATAGTGACAGCGAAGAAAGTGAAGATTCTTCCGACAACGAAGAAAAACCCTTTTACAGGACACTGGATAAATCGGAATCGACGAAACTGCAACAAATCGATGAAAACCCCGAAACAGTGAACGTAAAGAGCAAGGACGAAATAAAAGAAGAATTAACGGAAGAGTGTCAAATAAAGGAAGAAGAAGAACAAGATGCTAGTTACAGGGAAATGCTAACATGGGATCTGAAAGTACCCGATCAAAGTGTGCAGATATTATCACCTATTCAAAGGAAGCAGTCCGAGGAAAATTTTAAAGACGAGTTATGTGAAATGTTGGCACAAAGTAAGAAGGAAGACAAACCAGAATTTGAAATTACTCCACCAAAAGACATCGCCGAAGAGAACGACAAGATCATGTACGCGAGGAATACCAAGGAAAGCATATGTTCCATGAAATACAAGAGTATGTTTACGGAAAGCGGCAAAACGCCAAATGTCAAACCACCTCTTGTTCATAAAATATTAAAGCTGTCTCAGAACTACCCCGTTTTCCATAAAAATCAGGACGACGTAATCAACGTGGAGACGAAGGAAGAACTAAACGCACCTGAAAATTCTCTGGTGGTTTCTAATAAGATATCAGAAGTGAGAGAATACATGGCCCAGTTCACCAAAAACTTGGAAGAGTTCAACGAAAGATCTAGACTGGCGAGGGAAGTAGTCATCAAAGATTACAATGACGCCGTGGAGAGAGAACTGAAGATCGTCGACAAACTCATGAAGATGAAAAAAAATATGTTCGACAGGAAATACACCAAATCAACACTGGACGCTATGAAAAACAGAAGAGTGGACCACATGGACGAAAACGTAATGAGGAAACATTTCGAGGATATGGATATGATACTAGAAGAGGACAGCAGCGACGAAGAAGAAAAACTGAAGGTCAGCATGAAGAAAATCGACAAGAAATATTTCAAAGATTTGAGACAGCACGGGAATGATACAGAACAAGTACTGAGCAAAGTAAATGAAGACAGAGAAGAGGAGAAAAAGGACGAAGAAAAAAGCGAAGATGGTATTGTGTTGGAGAACGAAGGATATGAAGAGAGTCTAACCAATGACGAGGACGAAGAATACGAAGACGCAGCTAAAGATGTAAGCGAAACAAATATTGAGGATGAAAGTCAGGAGAAAGAAAAATGTAATGAAAGTTGTGAAGAATATTTCACCACGAACGAAGAGGAACTTGAAGAATACTTTGACACCAGCAATGTTAAACAAGAAGAGTTAAACGACTCTAGTTTTGAAAATAAGCCAATGAATTACCAGCAGTTTATCGATCAGATCACGAGACAAAACGAAGTAGAATCTAACGAAGAAGATGAAAATTGCGAAGATAATAACAAAGAATCGGCAGCAACTTACGATAACGAAACGGAAACAGACGACAACGCGACTGGTGATACCGAATTGGAAAAATGCGAAAAGCCTATCGTTAAGCGAACTGTCAACTGTTCACTGGAGATGCAACTGGCAAAAAAGACTGATGAAGTCTAAATTCATCGAATTTGAGTAGTTGATGTTGTATTCAGTAGATGACAATATTGTGTTATTAAATCGTACCTAGTTTAATTTTTGAACACTCTGAATGTTGTCGTAGAACAGGTTAAATAAAACTTTCAAATTTGTTTGTGTAATTTGTGCATTGGCGCTCTAGATGAATAAAGCAATTTAGAGGACCATTAATTACCATTGAATTATTTATAAAGGAATTATTCCCATGAGATCCAACAGATGTTACACAATAGCGCATTGTGTATTTCTGTAACATAATAGTCATTATAGATTACAGAAAGATAGGAAAGCGAAATAATCATATGTGTATCGTAGACATTTTTACTTGATATAATGGAACGGAAAGATGAAGTCTCTCCCATACGATACTATATTCTCAATACTTCTTTTCATGGATTTCGGTTTATAGCCGAGGCAGGTCGACACTGGACGGAAAGGTAAGTGAAAAAATTGAAAGAATTAAATTTTTAACGAGAATGTTGCGCATCATGTACATCATTATATAAAAAAACATATGCGTATAACTTCATTAGTTATTGATATACTTAAATAATTAAAAATAATAATTTCCATCTCCCAACCAGTAACACAGAACCGACAACTATCGCGGCGTTTATCAATCTATAAAACTATATTAAAAGATACTTGGAGAAAATTTTTACTTCAAAAAGCAAAGTGATGATATCAGTAAAACAAAAATAGTAAAATAACAATTATAACAGACAAACGTTTATTTTGACGCAAAATTACATTGATAGACCATTCTATAAAACAAATTTAAACCAGCAAAATGGCGGGACCTTGTTTTGTTTGTGTCAGGGCAAAGATAGAAGTCTAGTTTTACCTCTCGATTTAGCTCTCATAGTCATTGTATAAGAATAAACATGTCAGGTTTAAGCCAGTGGAAAAAATCAAAAGTGGCGCATTCACAAGAAAAGTCTAGAAATATTATAAAAATAAAAAAGAAACTATGACTTATCACGAAATTTAAATGAAATTTGTAACTGTTATAAAATTAAAATACCAAATTTACCATTATAAATTTCTTCAGCATTTTTAAAAATTATACATATTTTGATATTGATTAAGCTATTTGATTAGGATTTTAAAATTTAATTTTCACAATACTGAAAATGATAATGGCTATGTAAAAAATCGTCTAAATTAAATGTTCTAATTGTCCACCGTTGGCCGCCTGACAGTAGCCAAGACGATTAATAAATTCTTTTTGGACATTATCTCGTGACGAATTCTTGCTTTTAAATCTTCTAAATTAACCGGTCTAGTAACGTATAATTTGCTTTTTAAGTATTCCCACAAGAAATAATCTAGGGGTGTCAAATCAAACTATCTGTCTGGCCACTCAATCGGCCCCCTTCTCCCTATCCAACGATTCGGGAACAGCTCATCTAAATAAGCACGGACAGATGTTGCATAATGGGGAGATTGTGAAAATTAAATTTTAAAATCTTCAAACATTATTTTCTTGAAATTTTTGCTATGTAACACCATAATTTTTCATGATGTATGTATGTAGAATGACACGCTCTTTCAAATGGCATGGTCAAAATTGGGGGTTGCTATTTAAAAAAATTGTCGATGACGTCACAAATATGGGTCGTATGTCAAAAAGTGCCTTTTTTAAAAACAAAATCGACGTGTCAGGGGATTTTTCGAAAACTTCTCAATTTCAAAAATAATGAATTTATTCTTCGAAAGCACTGTATTTAGTAACGTAAAAATAAATAGTATTCAACAAATAATTTAATGCAAATTAACACAAGTGAATAATCATAATCCTTGAAATATTGATTTGTTTTATTAATTCCTAAAAATGTAAGGCTTATACTACAATTTTTCATTTTTTTCTTCAGTATATCTTTATAAAAATTTACATATTAATAACTGTAGGATTTGCATAGGTGACAACAGTTACAAACAGCATTATTTGTTATTGATCGAAAATAAATTTTTTCTAATTTTGACATATAAAGTGACACTTTTTAAAACTGATTGACATTATGAAACGTCTTACTTTTTGTAACTAGTTGCATAAAGTAAAATTTTATGCAATTGGTGACGAAAAATGTATTTCAAAATTAGTGACAAAAAGAATTATTCTATTTATTAAACTGTTATAATACAAGTTAAAAACATAAATTATAAATTAATTAATTATTATAAATATTGATAAACCAATTATTGCAATTATTCAAATTAATTCCCGACGACATATTTTTTCATTGCTCGAACTTGCTGTTATTTGGGAAGCGGCGCACATTGCATAAGATGTTTCACCAAATATTTCTTGCGCTATAAGTTTTTTATTATTCATGGAATTTTCAACATATCCCTCCGCAACAGAGCTAGATTTCCAACCTCCGTGCCTCTTTAATTTTAAAATATCAGCGCCACTGTCTGCTAGGAAAGTGGCAGAGCTTCTTCTGAAGCAGTGGCCAGTATATAGAACAGGATTTGAAAGACCAAGAAATTGTGCAATAACTTTTGGCAGACTGCTAAATGTGTTAATTCCCACAGGATTTCTGGTACATTTTCCATTCGCATATTTTACAAAAAATCTGTTGTGTTTAAGAACCTGGGGACGCAACTTAATATATTTTCTTAATATTTCAACAAGATTCGTATTTTCAATGTCTCCAGTGGTAATTGCAAACTGCCGTATAACTTTTGTTTTTGAAGACTGGAAGAAATGTTAATTCTGCTTTTCTGCATGCTCCTGCCATTCCAATTATCATTGCAACCTTAGCCATTAAGTATTCTTTGTCATCAGCTTCCACTAAAAATTTGGCAAAATCTTCTTTAATAAAAACTTTTGACTTTTTAGCACTGTACCCGTCCGCTTGCCTTTTAATATATGCTACCAAATTTTTATATTTTTTAATATCAATATTCCTTTTCAGATTTAGTTCAGACCTTAACATTGAGTAAAGTGTCCATAATGTGGAAACTTTTAGATCTTTCTTACCCTCAAAATATGCAAGTAAAACTTTCTCATTAACATGTTTAATTTTCTTCTCATCACACCACGTAACAAATTTTTCGTATGCCAAATCATAAACTGCCTTTGACTTACTAATAATAGAGCATTACCTGCTGCCTCTTCAATATCGCTTGGTAGCTCTTCAGAACTTGAATCACTCATTTTTTAAAAATAAAACTAAAAATACATCAATCTCGCTAAAAACCTTTCGTCTAGACTTTTTTACAAAATGTCAAACTGACAACTAACATGAAGTAACAGCAACAAACTAAATTTATGTTTTCCAAACATAATGCGTTACGAAATGAAAGTGAGTTTCGCAAAATTAGGCATTTCGTAACTGATGGCATAAATAGCTATTATTATTAAATACGTACATATGCCTGTTTTAAATCATTAATTATTCATAAAAACGGGTAACCATTGGCCACAAAAAAGTTTTAAATACAATCCTGATGTTTCACCCACCTAAATCACCCAGTCTTCAGAGAACAAGCAACCTTTGCTCCAGTAAAATTTAGTATTTGTTACCTCTATCCCTTCCTTTTTGGTTATGCCTTAGACGATAAATATTACTTAATTTGAAGATAATTTAGGAACATTTTCAGATTTACTTGTAATTTCAATTCATCCAATACTTTTGAAATAAAGTAAAATGTCAAAATGGATTGAATTTCTGGATAATCTAACACAAGTTTCAATTCTTTCACTAAGGTATTTTTAGAGTATTTTGGGTTATCTGCTGCACCATAAGTTGGGTGGCTACTGGTTTATTAATACGCTCAGCTTGGAATGATTTCCAAAACAACTCCATAAGTTTCGTAGTTGAAACCAGCTATTTAGAATGGGATACTCATTTTCCTTCGATTGTAGTTTGCGAGACGGACAATCAAAAGAATATTGCCGAGGTCACAGACAAGTACGTAAAAATCTTCTCAATAGTACTTTAGTTTTTCTAAATGTGCATCTTGTATCTTTATTGAAACTATAGAAAACTTTTCCAGTAATCACGCGGTTTTATCAGGTTCATTATTTTTAGAGTATTTGGAGATCCTCATGACTACAACGTTGACGAAATTGTCAAGGAACAAGTATACTTTAGAGGAGTATCTTTCTTTACTTTGCAACTATGTGGACCTGGAGAGGTATCTGTCAGCAAGGATTGTTTTCTGAGGAACTTCAGTTACTTTTCTGATAAGGTACATTTCAGATGGAAAGCCAGAAATCCCGTCAAATGTAACAGTTTAATCTTTTATAGCACAGCAAATGTAAAAAATATAAAGTGACACACGACATGGACCTTAAAAATCCGTAAGCAAATTCTTCAAGTACCGTTTTTTCGATCTCAAAACCAATCGAAATATGAGCGTATAGAATTAATAAAAAAATTAAATTAAGTCATCTCTTGTAGCCAGACTCCGACTAAATAATAATTAAAGGTATTTTTTATTAATACCTTTATACGTGCATATTTCGGTTGTTTTTGATATTTCGAAAAGGTGTTACTTGAAGAATGTGCTTAGTTTTCTTCAGGTCAACATCGTGTTAAAAGATAAACCTCTATTTAAGATTCACCGTAAACTGAGAAGTACAATGTAGGTGTTTTTCTTACAGAATTAACTTGCAGGTAAGGAGCAATTGTTCGCAAATTATGAAAACTTGTAAATGGAACAACGTTGAATTTGACTGCTGTACGTATTTTCATCATATTGACACTGAGATGGGAAGGTGTTATGGAATTAACTCCATACAAACTAGGTTAGATTTACATTAAATAGTTTATATACACGAATAGCTTTAAATCAAAACGCAGTTTGCAACCAATTTCGACCACGGCCGACCAAATGTAGTGAATCACATGATAAAATTGGTTCAAATAAAAAAGTAATGAGAAAAGGTGAAATTTAACTGCTATAGGATCCGAAAAAAAAGAGTAGAAAATAAATAACGAAGCAACTGCGGACAACGTTGTTTCTGGGTTATTGCACTTCATCAGCACAATGTAGCTTAAAAACAAAAAGGAAAAAGAAGGAAGGACAAAGAAGACAAACACAGGAGAGTGACAAGCAGCAAGCTATCTCTATTTGCAACTTTGTCACTCAGCCTTGGCTCTGAAGTCAAGAACAACAGTGACTGCGGAAGAGGATCCAGCTACTACTGTCACAGTCTCAACCAGAAAAATAGAAGAAGAAAAAGGCACTTAGCGGATCAAAAACATACAAAAAAGGGGAAATTTACCAGCCACAGGATCCGGAAAAAAGTTGGAAAGGAAAAAGGAGGCAACTGCTCACAACGTCGGTTCAACCAAGGTTGTGTGACACAAAGCTGCAAATAGAAATAGGTTTGTTGCTTGTCATTCTCCTGTATTTGTGTTTTTTGCCCTTTTTTTTTGTTTCTTATTTTTAAGCTGCACCGTGCTGATGAAGGGCAATAACTCAGAAACAATGTTGCCCGCAGTTGCTTCCTTATTTCATTTCTACCTTTTTTTATTTCGGATCTTATAGCGGACAAATTCCACCATTTCTTGTATGTTTTTGATCCGACAAGTTTCCGTTTCTTCTTATATTAGTTCTAGCTGAGACCCTGATAGTAGCTGCTGGATTCTATTCAGTAGCGACTGTTGCTCTTGGCCTCAAAACCGAGGCTGTGTAACATGAAGCCACAAATAGAAATAGGTTGTTACTTGTCATTCTCCTGTGTTTATGTCTGTTGCTCTTCCTTCCTTTTGTACTGTGCTGATGAAGGCCAATAACACAGAAATAACATCTGCAGATGCTTGTTTCTTTTCCACCTTTTTTCCGAATACTATAGCCGTCAAATTTCCCTTTCTTCAAAAACTAATATTTCACATAATATAAAAATAGCTCCAAAAAATTATGTTTGAATCAAAACACGTTTCGATTTTTGATGCTTGTTTCAAATTGCATTGTTATTATTTTTATACAAAACTAAGGCTGTTTTTTATGATATTCTGTACATATACTATATTCAAACGTTTATTTCAAACTGTAGTATTTAAATATGTATTTAGCTAACAATAAAAAAAATGAAAAGTCCTATAAAATGATAAAAATAAACAAAATTCTTCAATAGAATAATAAAAAATTTAAAAAACTAAAGGCATTTAATCCCTTCTAAAAAAATTACCACGGGGTAAAGTGGGAGGATATACAAAAACTGCAACGGTACAAGATTTATTAATAATCAAACACAATAGAGCAAAAGCAGATGACAGTGAAAATGAAATTGAAGAATGAAGAACATTGTGACTGCATGGAAGATGGAAATGTTTAAAAAATAGTAAAATGTTTCATTTTTTAAAGAATACAGTTTGCATATTGTTGTTTGTGGATATAAGATTTTTTCAATTCCCTGACATTTTCATTCAATTCATGAGGGTTGAATTAGAGTATTTTAAAATATTTGCACTTCTTCGAATTTTCCCTCCTCGGGTTTTTAAAGCAAAAACTCACTGAATATTTGAATACCTATTGGAAATGTTAATCTAATAATTAATAAAATAATAATAGGTTGCACCAAGATAACGCGGTGTAGAACTAACTACATCTATCGGCCGTTCGCTACTCCATGCCGGACTGAAAATGTCGCAGGCACGAAGCGTTCTACATGCAGTAGACACCATTGAAAGCTGTCGACCTTTATCGCGATCGGCGAGAAACGATATTTTGCAAACACGGAATTCCAGGAAACAACTACTCTGCGGGCTAATGCCCCGACCAGCATTGAATTACACCTGGAAAACCTATAGCAACAGCTAGAGTCATTCGTCAGACGCCCACCAGACATATACCGGTTTCGAGCTTATTGGCTCTCATCAGTATGCCATAGGTGAGGTATCTGACGAATAACCCTAGCTGCTTTCGTCTGTCTAACCCGACAGAAGGGACCATGAGTACGCGGTGTAGAACTAACTACATCTATCGGCCGTTCGCTACTCCATGCCGGACTGAAAATGTCGCAGGCACGAAGCGTTCTACATGCAGTAGACACCATTGAAAGCTGTCGACCTTTATCGCGATCGGCGAGAAACGATATTTTGCAAACACGGAAAATAAAGGATATAAAGGAAAGGAGATAAAGGTCGACAGCTTTCAATGGTGTCTACTGCATGTAGAACGCTTCGTGCCTGCGACATTTTCAGTCCGGCATGGAGTAGCGAACGGCCGATAGATGTAGTTAGTTCTACACCGCGTACTCATGGTCCCTTCTGTCGGGTTAGACAGACGAAAGCAGCTAGGGTTATTCGTCAGATACCTCACCTATGGCATACTGATGAGAGCCAATAAGCTCGAAACCGGTATATGTCTGGTGGGCGTCTGACGAATGACTCTAGCTGTTGCTATAGGTTTTCCAGGTGTAATTCAATGCTGGTCGGGGCATTAGCCCGCAGAGTAGTTGTTTCCTGGAATTCCGTGTTTGCAAAATATCGTTTCTCGCCGATCGCGATAAAGGTCGACAGCTTTCAATGGTGTCTACTGCATGTAGAACGCTTCGTGCCTGCGACATTTTCAGTCCGGCATGGAGTAGCGAACGGCCGATAGATGTAGTTAGTTCTACACCGCGTACTCATGGTCCCTTCTGTCGGGTTAGACAGACGAAAGCAGCTAGGGTTATTCGTCAGATACCTCACCTATGGCATACTGATGAGAGCCAATAAGCTCGAAACCGGTATATGTCTGGTGGGCGTCTGACGAATGACTCTAGCTGTTGCTATAGGTTTTCCAGGTGTAATTCAATGCTGGTCGGGGCATTAGCCCGCAGAGTAGTTGTTTCCTGGAATTCCGTGTTTGCACCAAGATAAGTCAATTTCTAAGAAAACAGCATCTTAAAAAAAACTGCGTTTTGATTTGGAGCTCCTCACATATTATTGCATATTTAAATGCAATAAAAATTTGGTTCTAGGAAAAAACATGTACCTTTCTACAAGATGGTCTCGAACAAAAATACAGGACCTGGTACACTCTATATGGAAATATATGGCTACGCTAATGTGAGTTTGCATGGTAAAGTAACTGTTTTTTTCTTATTTTAGGCATTTTTATCTACTTAAAAACACTATGCGCTATTTAATAACAATGCCCATTTTAAAATATTAATCACAAGCAGCAATTTGTCAAATTTAGACAACTATCAACACCAAAGTATGTGTTTAGTGTCGGAGAATAGCAAAAAGGTATTGAAAATTTTTCTTTTTTCAGCTGTATATTCTAGGCGAACAAGAGGTACCATCCATGACAACGTTGGCAAGCGAAGTTTTACAAATTTTACCGCACATCCAGTATCACAGATATTTTGGAATACAAGAAATCGAAAATCAACCGGATGTAAGTAACTATATTCGAAATACCTACATAATTTTTGACGCATTCAATATACCTTGTGATCCGACTATGTCTTAATCGAGGTCCTAATGCTACTAAGGAATTTACTTTCAATACTGTAATAAAATTCAGTGTCCATTAAATTTAAAGCTAAAGGAAGATGTTAATGTTCCTGACATCGTATTTTCTTAAGCGCGATCAAAAAAATGTTTTCCCCAAGAGTATTTCATCTTGCTTTCCTAAAATTCTGGAAATGCTTTACTTATTTGGGCAGATTTATTAATTTGTCACCTACTAAATTTGGATTCCTAACTAACCGCAGTATATACTATGCAGAAATAGGTTAGATCTCATCTATTGTGGCTGAATTTTCGAGTTCCCACTGTCAAAAGTGAAGTTCGATATTTATAGTGTTTTCATTAAACCAGGTTAGATACATTAATTTCTTTAGATAATTATTGAATAGAGCTTTGTCTGTGGAATTGTTCATTAGCACACCTAGATGTTTGGTATCAGAGAGCATACATATGACTTCATTGATAGAAATTGTAGAAGATTTGATATATATTAGCTTAAAATATCTTTCTAAAACAGTAAAAAATATACAGGCTGATTCACAACTGTAAAATCCTTGTAGTTCGATTCGTATAAAACATGATGAGCCCAAACATAATATTTTAGTGTCTAGCATCTCCAGCTAAGGGTTGACCCATTCTTTCTGACTCATCCTGTATAGAGTGTTTTCCCTTTTAGGTTTGCTTTCTTATTTAATTATGTTTTAGGTGAAATATGTGAATGTGGAACAAAGAAAGTGCCGTTTTGTTCACGAATCCGACTTGGACGTTTACAAGCACTACAGCCACAGTGCCTGCTGTGTACAGTGCAGAAAGAATGCGCAAATATGCAAATGTGGTTGTGCACATTACCTTATGCCCAACACGAGTAGGTGTAACTCTATAATCTACTTAGTATAATTACTACCCTGTGTCTATAAACGATAAATGAAACTAATATGCTTATAATATGACTAACGATCATTCAAATAATATGAGTATATCTTTGAAAGCATTATTAATGAAGACGCAAATGTGGTTTTCTTCACACAACCCACGTTATCTCATATAACATTCGTGTTATTTCCTAACCTCACTTCTTAAATATCTACTATTTGTACATGTAGAAAACACCATTTAAAAAATACGGCGTCCTTATTTAGTCCTATTTGAGGAAGTCAATTGCAATGCCTTCTGGATGGCCTACGTCAAAATCTGCCGCCACAAGTAAAGCCTTACTTTGACTTATCTGATAGTTTCAGTATTTCTTTTGTATTTTCATGAAACTGATAGATTGAGTATACGAAAGTTTCAAAAATATATATTTGAAATGATTTAAAATATCTAAACTTTGACTGTTTGTCTCGTATTTCTTCTCAGGACCTGATCAACAATGCAACATAACCGGCCTTGATTGCTTGAGCAATAACTACAACGATTTGGCAGTATTGAAACCCTATTGGGCGAACCGACCTGGTCTTTATTGTGATTGCTTGCCCAGCTGCACGGAAATCGAGTTATCCATAGTGAGAGACTTCAAGAAGGGGTAAGAATAGAACACAATTTACAGTAATTAAGATATCAAGGCTGTTACAAGGATAATAAGCGTTTTTCATATATTTTCAGGTATTAACAATATTGTGTGAAACTAACTACTCAGTGGACAAAAGCCCCAACCTGCGTTGAATTACACCCACAATATCTACCCATATATTCCTTATTATTAGCTTTTGTAACATTTTTACTGTTTAAGAAAGGTATTTTAAGCTAATATGTATCAAATCTCCTACAATTCCTATCAATGAAGTCATATGTATGTTCTCTGATACCAAACATCTAGGTATGCTAATGAACATCCACAGACAAAACTCTATACAATAATTATCTAAAAAATTTAATATATTTACTAACCTCTGGAGTGGGAACTCGAAATTCAACCACAATAATTGAGATCTCACTTATTTCTGCGTTTTATAAAGGATCGCTTCATCAGGTGGCCTCCTTTAGTCAAATATCTAACTATAAAAATGATTATATCAATAAATTAAAATTATTTGAAATTGAATGTCAAAATGAAATATCGACAACGTCAAACTGATTAACTGTCAATGAATATCATAACAACCTACTAAAATAAATAAAAATTAATAAAATTTTACCTTTTATGTATAGTTTTTCATATATTTTCAGGTATTAACAATATTGTGTGAAACTAACTACTCAGTGGACAAAAGCCCCAACCTGCGTTGAATTACACCCACAATATCTACCCATATATTCCTTATTATTAGCTTTTGTAACATTTTTACTGTTTAAGAAAGGTATTTTAAGCTAATATGTATCAAATCTCCTACAATTCCTATCAATGAAGTCATATGTATGTTCTCTGATACCAAACATCTAGGTATGCTAATGAACATCCACAGACAAAACTCTATACAATAATTATCTAAAAAATTTAATATATTTACTAACCTCTGGAGTGGGAACTCGAAATTCAACCACAATAATTGAGATCTCACTTATTTCTGCGTTTTATAAAGGATCGCTTCATCAGGTGGCCTCCTTTAGTCAAATATCTAACTATAAAAATGATTATATCAATAAATTAAAATTATTTGAAATTGAATGTCAAAATGAAATATCGACAACGTCAAACTGATTAACTGTCAATGAATATCATAACAACCTACTAAAATAAATAAAAATTAATAAAAATTTTACCTTTTATGTATAGTTTTTCATATATTTTCAGGTATTAACAATATTGTGTGAAACTAACTACTCAGTGGACAAAAGCCCCAACCTGCGTTGAATTACACCCACAATATCTACCCATATATTCCTTATTATTAGCTTTTGTAACATTTTTACTGTTTAAGAAAGGTATTTTAAGCTAATATGTATCAAATCTCCTACAATTCCTATCAATGAAGTCATATGTATGTTCTCTGATACCAAACATCTAGGTATGCTAATGAACATCCACAGACAAAACTCTATACAATAATTATCTAAAAAATTTAATATATTTACTAACCTCTGGAGTGGGAACTCGAAATTCAACCACAATAATTGAGATCTCACTTATTTCTGCGTTTTATAAAGGATCGCTTCATCAGGTGGCCTCCTTTAGTCAAATATCTAACTATAAAAATGATTATATCAATAAATTAAAATTATTTGAAATTGAATGTCAAAATGAAATATCGACAACGTCAAACTGATTAACTGTCAATGAATATCATAACAACCTACTAAAATAAATAAAAATTAATAAAAATTTTACCTTTTATGTATAGTTTTTCATATATTTTCAGGTATTAACAATATTGTGTGAAACTAACTACTCAGTGGACAAAAGCCCCAACCTGCGTTGAATTACACCCACAATATCTACCCATATATTCCTTATTATTAGCTTTTGTAACGTTTTTTACTGTTTAAGAAAGGTATTTTAAGCTAATATGTATCAAATCTCCTACAATTCCTATCAATGAAGTCATATGTATGTTCTCTGATACCAAACATCTAGGTATGCTAATGAACATCCACAGACAAAACTCTATACAATAATTATCTAAAAAATTTAATATATTTACTAACCTCTGGAGTGGGAACTCGAAATTCAACCACAATAATTGAGATCTCACTTATTTCTGCGTTTTATAAAGGATCGCTTCATCAGGTGGCCTCCTTTAGTCAAATATCTAACTATAAAAATGATTATATCAATAAATTAAAATTATTTGAAATTGAATGTCAAAATGAAATATCGACAACGTCAAACTGATTAACTGTCAATGAATATCATAACAACCTACTAAAATAAATAAAAATTAATAAAAATTTTACCTTTTATGTATAGTTTTTTTTTTTTTATCATATATTTTCAGGTATTAATAATATTGTGTGAAACTAACTACTCAGTGGACAAAAGCCCCAACCTGCGTTGAATTACACCCACAATATCTACCCATATATTCCTTATTATTAGCTTTTGTAACATTTTTACTGTTTAAGAAAGGTATTTTAAGCTAATATGTATCAAATCTCCTACAATTCCTATCAATGAAGTCATATGTATGTTCTCTGATACCAAACATCTAGGTATGCTAATGAACATCCACAGACAAAACTCTATACAATAATTATCTAAAAAATTTAATATATTTACTAACCTCTGGAGTGGGAACTCGAAATTCAACCACAATAATTGAGATCTCACTTATTTCTGCGTTTTATAAAGGATCGCTTCATCAGGTGGCCTCCTTTAGTCAAATATCTAACTATAAAAATGATTATATCAATAAATTAAAATTATTTGAAATTGAATGTCAAAATGAAATATCGACAACGTCAAACTGATTAACTGTCAATGAATATCATAACAACCTACTAAAATAAATAAAAATTAATAAAAATTTTACCTTTTATGTATAGTTTTTTCATATATTTTCAGGTATTAACAATATTGTGTGAAACTAACTACTCAGTGGACAAAAGCCCCAACCTGCGTTGAATTACACCCACAATATCTACCCATATATTCCTTATTATTAGCTTTTGTAACATTTTTACTGTTTAAGAAAGGTATTTTAAGCTAATATGTATCAAATCTCCTACAATTCCTATCAATGAAGTCATATGTATGTTCTCTGATACCAAACATCTAGGTATGCTAATGAACATCCACAGACAAAACTCTATACAATAATTATCTAAAAAATTTAATATATTTACTAACCTCTGGAGTGGGAACTCGAAATTCAACCACAATAATTGAGATCTCACTTATTTCTGCGTTTTATAAAGGATCGCTTCATCAGGTGGCCTCCTTTAGTCAAATATCTAACTATAAAAATGATTATATCAATAAATTAAAATTATTTGAAATTGAATGTCAAAATGAAATATCGACAACGTCAAACTGATTAACTGTCAATGAATATCATAACAACCTACTAAAATAAATAAAAATTAATAAAAAGTTTTACCTTTTATGTATAGTTTTTTCATATATTTTCAGGTATTAACAATATTGTGTGAAACTAACTACTCAGTGGACAAAAGCCCCAACCTGCGTTGAATTACACCCACAATATCTACCCATATATTCCTTATTATTAGCTTTTGTAACATTTTTACTGTTTAAGAAAGGTATTTTAAGCTAATATGTATCAAATCTCCTACAATTCCTATCAATGAAGTCATATGTATGTTCTCTGATACCAAACATCTAGGTATGCTAATGAACATCCACAGACAAAACTCTATACAATAATTATCTAAAAAATTTAATATATTTACTAACCTCTGGAGTGGGAACTCGAAATTCAACCACAATAATTGAGATCTCACTTATTTCTGCGTTTTATAAAGGATCGCTTCATCAGGTGGCCTCCTTTAGTCAAATATCTAACTATAAAAATGATTATATCAATAAATTAAAATTATTTGAAATTGAATGTCAAAATGAAATATCGACAACGTCAAACTGATTAACTGTCAATGAATATCATAACAACCTACTAAAATAAATAAAAATTAATAAAAATTTTACCTTTTATGTATAGTTTTTCATATATTTTCAGGTATTAACAATATTGTGTGAAACTAACTACTCAGTGGACAAAAGCCCCAACCTGCGTTGAATTACACCCACAATATCTACCCATATATTCCTTATTATTAGCTTTTGTAACATTTTTTACTGTTTAAGAAAGGTATTTTAAGCTAATATGTATCAAATCTCCTACAATTCCTATCAATGAAGTCATATGTATGTTCTCTGATACCAAACATCTAGGTATGCTAATGAACATCCACAGACAAAACTCTATACAATAATTATCTAAAAAATTTAATATATTTACTAACCTCTGGAGTGGGAACTCGAAATTCAACCACAATAATTGAGATCTCACTTATTTCTGCGTTTTATAAAGGATCGCTTCATCAGGTGGCCTCCTTTAGTCAAATATCTAACTATAAAAATGATTATATCAATAAATTAAAATTATTTGAAATTGAATGTCAAAATGAAATATCGACAACGTCAAACTGATTAACTGTCAATGAATATCATAACAACCTACTAAAATAAATAAAAATTAATAAAAATTTTACCTTTTATGTATAGTTTTTCATATATTTTCAGGTATTAACAATATTGTGTGAAACTAACTACTCAGTGGACAAAAGCCCCAACCTGCGTTGAATTACACCCACAATATCTACCCATATATTCCTTATTATTAGCTTTTGTAACATTTTTACTGTTTAAGAAAGGTATTTTAAGCTAATATGTATCAAATCTCCTACAATTCCTATCAATGAAGTCATATGTATGTTCTCTGATACCAAACATCTAGGTATGCTAATGAACATCCACAGACAAAACTCTATACAATAATTATCTAAAAAAATTAATATATTTACTAACCTCTGGGTAGAACTCGAAATTCAACCACAATAATTGAGATCTCACTTATTTCTGCGTTTTATAAAGGATCGCTTCATCAGGTGGCCTCCTTTAGTCAAATATCTAACTATAAAAATGATTATATCAATAAATTAAAATTATTTGAAATTGAATGTCAAAATGAAATATCGACAACGTCAAACTGATTAACTGTCAATGAATATCATAACAACCTACTAAAATAAATAAAAATTAATAAAAAAAATTTACCTTTTATGTATAGTTTTTTCATATATTTTCAGGTATTAACAATATTGTGTGAAACTAACTACTCAGTGGACAAAAGCCCCAACCTGCGTTGAATTACACCCACAATATCTACCCATATATTCCTTATTATTAGCTTTTGTAACATTTTTTACTGTTTAAGAAAGGTATTTTAAGCTAATATGTATCAAATCTCCTACAATTCCTATCAATGAAGTCATATGTATGGTTTTGTCTGTGGATGTTCATTAGCATACCTAGATGTTTGGTATCAGAGAACATACATATGACTTCATTGATAGGAATTGTAGGAGATTTGATACATATTAGCTTAAAATACCTTTCTTAAACAGTAAAATGTTACAAAAGCTAATAATAAGGAATATATGGGTAGATATTGTGGGTGTAATTCAACGCAGGTTGGGGCTTTTGTCCACTGAGTAGTTAGTTTCACACAATATTGTTAATACCTGAAAATATATGAAAAACTATACATAAAAGGTAAAATTTTTATTAATATATATTTATTTTAGTAGGTTGTTATGATATTCATTTACAGTTAATCAGTTTGACGTTGTCGATATTTCATTTTGACATTCAATTTCAAATAATTTTAATTTATTGATATAATCATCTTTATAGTTAGATATTTGACTCAAGTTAAAGGAGGCCACCTGATGAAGCGATCCTTTATAAAACGCAGAAATAAGTGAGATCTCAATTATTGTGGTTGAATTTCGAGTTCCCACTCCAGAGGTTAGTAAATATATTAAATTTTTTAGATAATTATTGTATAGAGTTTTGTCTGTGGATGTTCATTAGCATACCTAGATGTTTGGTATCAGAGAACATACATATGACTTCATTGATAGGAATTGTAGGAGATTTGATACATATTAGCTTAAAATACCTTTCTTAAACAGTAAAAAGATAATAAGCGTCCTGAGATCGGTAGTGTGATTCCGAAGGCTTTTTATGTTTCAGCTGGTTATGTTATTTCTTTAACATTTAGTTTGGTTTTGAAATGAGTTATTTACATAACAATGAGTTTTAAATTTGTGATGTCCTAGGGCGCTAACATCATATGGCGTTACAGATTTAAAACTGACTAGCCTGCAAATTATAGATATAGATGAATATAGATGAATATAGATGAATAGTTATTATTAATAATGTTGTAGGTCCTTATTTCTCATGTAATCTATCCCAAAATATGGACATTATTACAAAATAATATACTGGAAAATAGTGTCTTTACATACTAATCTATTTTAAGTCCGTAATGCTTTAAGGCGCTACAGATATTAGTAACGCCCTAGGCCGATATTTCTCACGTAATGTATCTGAAAATATATTGCAAAATAACAGCCTAACACTGAAAAAAGATTTATTTGCATGCAAATATGTTTCAAATATGCAATGATTTAAGACGTTATAGATATTTAACGCCCTATGTTATCTTTTATCATGATAAATGTAATGCATACTAAAATAGGAAAATTATTGCAAAATAACAGACCGAGACAAAATATTTGCATGGTAATATATTTTAAATGTGTAATGCCCTAGGACATTGTAGATAACGCCCTTGGGCGTTACTTCTCATAGAATGCATCTAAACATTATTGCAAAATAACAGAGTATGACATAATATGATTGCACGATACTTAAGTATTTTAAATTTATAATGCACTAGAACATAACAAATAGTAATAATAACGCTGTAGGGCGTTATTTCTTGCGTAACGTATTTCAAACTAGAGAGATTATTGGAAAACGGACTGAGACTCGCAAAGGATTTATTTACACACTAACGTGCTTAAGTCAGTAATGCTGTAGGGCACTATAAATATTAATAACGCCTTTGACTGTTATTTCTCATGTAATTTACCGCAAAATACGGTAATTATTACAAAATAACAAACAATACTAGTAAATGATTTATTTGAGTGTGAATTTGTTTTAAAATTGATGCCTTGGGGGGTTGTATATATTAGTAACGCCCTAGGACGTTATATCTTATTCAATGTATGTCAAAATGGGATGAATATTGGAAGATATCTCTGTTTTTAGAATTGCTGAGGACTATGCAATTGTAGAATTATCTTTGGAACATCTTCCAACGGAACGGTTTAAGAGGAATGTTGTAAGAGGAAAACTGGATTTGGTCGGTGAGTTTGCCAGTGGTGAAAAATATCGTTCCAAATTCCTACAACAAATAGCACTTAATTAAAAAGATAAATTAAAAATGTACTTTTTATGTTAGCTAGTAACTTATAAATCTGGGAATTACGGAATAAGTTCGGGTAAAAAATATTTTTTTCATCTGAATTTTCTATTATCAGTTTCGGCTATAAACAAAAATAATTTTTACAGTTAGGATCAAAGCATATTCTCGTAATGTAATTTTTTTTAGTGTCGATGGGTGGAGCTACAGCTCTATTTTTGGGAGCAAGTATCTTAAGTTTCGTCGAAATAGTATACTATTTTCCAGTACGACTTCTCACGGATATATTCAGAAAAAGACGAAGATCGAAAAGGGCAATTACAAGAGAAGTTGAATCAAATAATGACTATCTTCCCAGGGTTGATTAGCTCCTATATCTTGTCTAATTGTAACATGGTATCAACTATGCACTGAGTACTGCACAAACAAAAAAAGAAACATTTAACTAGACAGTTCAAATGTCTTTTTTTATTTATAAATAAAACGTATACACTTTATTCTTTCCTTTGTATATTTTTTCCTATATCTCTTTACATTATTGAAAATGTTGTTGCCTTCGTAGTTGTCTTCTTTAAGATTTTCATAGATATTTTTTTAATTCATTTTTTGCATGTATGCTTCTCTCGATGAAAGTAACAAATGATTAATTTTCAGGTTTATCCGTTAAGTTGTTTGTTTGCATTGATCGTACTTTGATAACGTAGCAATTATGTTACAAGTATTGTGAGGATTATTGCTTACTCTTGATTAATAATAATAATAATAATAATAGCCTTTATTTTTCCAAGATAATTAATATACAGTATTGGTATAAAGAAAAGAAACAATTACAAAAAGGAAAAAAAGCCGAGGATCAGATGACTGAGCAGGTTAATGCTCAGCCTCTGGTATTAATCCTAAGCTGATCGCAGCAATATACAATATAAACAAATTAATCAGTATAAAAAAAATAATATCATCCTATTCACCTACTTCTAATCTGTGCATACTAATACACAACAGTAACAAAAAAAAAAACGAACAAGAGACAGTGGAAGACTGAACACATGACAGCTACACATGCCAAATTTTGTTTTTTCTATTCTGTTCAAGGAGAAGTTTAGACTTTAATAGTTTTTTAAATTGAGTAATGTTCTTACTTTTAAAGTTAGATGGTATTGAATTATAAACTTTAGAGATCTGGTATGAAAACGAGCGTTTAAAAAATTCAGTACGGTGTTGGGGAGGAGTCAATGTACCTTTAAATCGAATATTAATATTGTGAACATCAGTTCTGAAAGAAATTTTATTATAAAGATAAGAAGGTGCTTTATATAGAATTATTTTGTGATATAAACACGCACTATGTAAAAACCGACGATTATACATATTGAGCCAGCCAATTTCGCATAGTTTATGAGAAATATGTTGACGTCTCCTAATTCCAAAAATTAATCTTAAGCAAGAGTTTTGTACTAACTGGATTCTTTTAGAATCAATAGCATCAATGCACGGGCCATAAATAGAATTAGCAAAGTTAAATTTGGACAAGACTAAAGATTCACATAAAATGGATTTAACTTTCCTTGATAACAAGTGCCTACTATTATAAATTAATTTAATATTACAGTAAGCTCTGCGAATGCAGTCACTAATATGAGGTTTAAACCTTAAACTTGTATCATAAAAGAGACCTAAATTTTTTGCTTCATTACTAGAGAATATTACTTGATCATCAATAGTCAGGGAAAAGTTATTTATATTTTTTCTTTCTTTTGGAGGGCCAAATAATAGAATTTTAGTTTTAGCGGCATTAATATTTAACGCGTGTTTTTTAGTAATTTGAATTAAATTAAAAATATCGTTATTAATAATCTCAACTCCTTCATTCAAGTTCCGAGCCGGAAATCCGTAATATAATTGAGTGTCGTCTGCGTAAAAATGAATGTTTGTGTTTTCTATTGTATCTACAAAACCTGAAGTGTATAAAATATACAGAAGAGGACCTAAGATCGAACCTTGTGGTACACCTGAAAAATTTCAAGAGGTGCAGACATATTGTCATCAATTTTTACTACCTGCTGTCTATTACTTAAATAATTACGAAAAAATTCTATAGCATTTTCACTTATACCAATGTAGTGTAAAATTCCTAACAAAATTTGATGATTAATAGTATCAAATGCTTTAGTAAAATCAATCAAAACTAACGCCGTCATATCCTTATTATAGACACTTCTGATAATATCATCTGTGATATGAAGTAAAGCTGTTTCGCACCCATGAAGTGGACGGAAACCAGACTGAATAATTGGTAGAATGTTATGTTGAGATAAATAGTTACGTAATTGGTTATCTACTACGCGTTCTAAAATTTTTGAGAGTGTGGGCAAAATACTAATAGGTCTCAAGTCCTTAAATTCATTTGGATTACTGCATTTAGGAATTGGCTGTATAACTGCAAATTTCCACAGTCAGGAAAAGTACTTTTTTGTAAACAATAATTCACAATATGAGTAATATATGGCAAGATAAAAGGGCAACACATTAATAACATTTTTATATTAAAGCCATCGGAACCTGTCGCATTCGATTTAATATTGTACAAAATTGATTGGACTTCAATTTCAGTGATAATAGTGTGAAATTGAATTTATCAATATTATTATGTTTTACATTATTCAAATAAAAATCTAAAATATCTCGATCAGCAGTTAACTTCGGAATGCAGTTTATATAATAATCATTAAGTTGGTTAACATCACATAATGAATCAGGTATGGCTACACGTTTTTCCCATATTCAGTGACACTAAGTCCTTCCATATTCCATTTATCCCATTCTGCTGCAGTCTGTACTCATAATAGGCCTTCTTTTCATTTCTACATGCAGACGTAGTATAATTACGCAGTTGTTTGTAATAATTGTAATGCTCCACGTTTTTGGTACGTCTCCACTTAGCCCTAGCTTTATTTCTTAAATTTATTAAAAAACGTATGTTATCAGTTATCCATGGTGAATATGCTTTTGTAATTTTTATCGTTTTGATTGGCGCGTGAATATTAAATAAATTTATTATTTCATTATTTAAGTATTGTAGTTTGTCGTTTATGTTCACTAGATTATATATGTGATTGAGCGTAAGCATTTCAAATCATATACAAAATTTTGATAATTAAAATATTTAAAGTCTCTGATTGTTTTATATATAGGCTGTTTACATTTATTATCAAGTTCGAATTTCAATTCACAACTTATTAATTCATGTCCCGACTCCAAATTCTCAGGGTAACAACATTCACATTACTGACTGCATCAACATTACCCACTATAATAAGATCAATAGTGGTTAAAGAAGTTGGAGTTATATGAGTAGGCACATTGACAATTTGCGTTAAATTATAAGCCTCTAGCATTGATTGAAACCCTATCATGAGCGTAATTATCACTTAACACATCAATGTTAAAATCTCCAAGACAAATTAATTCATCACAAGTTGGTAATAAGTGTGCAACACTTTGCTCGAATTCATTTAAAAGTTTAACGTAAGAAAAATTTGGAGGTCTATATACAATTATTATATGTGAACCAACAAGAATTTTTAGCCAAAGCTGCTCAATATCATTAACAATAGGTAATAGAGAATATTTAATACTATTTTTACATAAATACATACCCCTCCACCAACACGATACCTACGATCATTTCTGACTGAACTAAAACCCTCAATTGAAATTACTTCATCACTAATACGTGGAGATATAGATAGATATAGATTATGCCTAGAGTACGTACATTTGGGTAGATTTCCCAGCTCAGTGACTTAGAGAGAAGGCGGATTGTTGGGCTGCGCGAAGCAGGTTCTTCGGTGAAAGAAATTTCTAGAAAGACTAACAGATCTCTACGTACGGTCTTACAACACAATTGTGAGCAGAAATTTTTAGAACGGAATGCTACATTATCAAAGTATGTACGATTTATGCAAGCTTCAAAAAAAACTTAACGAATAAACCTGAAAATTTAATCATTTTTTATTTTCACCGAGAGAAGCAAACATGCAAAAAAATATCAAAATAAAATAATATTAAATGGGTGTTTACATTTCTTTGTTACGCAGTAACAATTTGTGTATTATAATTATTGAATGGGTTAACAACGATTTCAATATATTTAAATAATCACGCTTAGAGAGTGGTTATGTGTGTTTTTTTAGCAGTGTGATGGCATGTTAAGAACTGAATCACAATTAATCCCCTGAATAAAAATTTTTGCTATCCATTTTAATGCAATACCAAATAAATGCGTTATCATTTGGAAAAAATTCTGTTATTAACATTTGTCCTTAAGTATGGCATAATTTTGTACACATACATTTCAACCGAAACTTATCTAAACCATATTCATAAATATTTCGCATAACAACGATATTTACTAGAATAATTCTTGATAGTAAAATGCCGGAATATCGATTTGTACGAGGTGAAAGCAATAATACCGGCGTTTGGCATCATATACAGGATGTCTTACTGGGAGTAAACTCCATCTATATTTGGAAAGTGTATGTATGGAATGGTATATGCGGTGAAAATAACCATAACATTGTAACCTAACATTTATACAGAGTCCTTAAAAATTACTCAGAAAAATTGGTATCTACTTCCGGCATAAATACCAGCTGCACTCAATCCCCCCTTCGATTTTCTGTTCGACTTCGGTATTTCAGTTGTTTATCACGTGTTTGCACGTCATAAGTTGTAGTCGCCGTATATTTTATAAGGAGATACAGATAAATAAGAATTAACGAAATCATTCAAACTTGTTTATAAAGTGAAAAAGAATTTTTTTTCGAAAATATATTAAACCCTTATTTATCGCCATGTATGTGGCCTATCCGCCGCGGGGTTATTTATTTCATATACTTATTTGACGTTTACAGAATACACTGATAAAAATTATTCGTGATATTACACGGTGGATTGTTGGTTATTTATTGTCTAGATTAATAGTGTGAAATAGCACACTTCAATATAATCTATGTAATCCGTGTATTGTCGTAGAAATCATTAAATATACAGAACGCCAGAGGAAAATAGTCAACCTATGGAGAAAACGTGACTCTGGTAATATTCAGTAACTTAGCTGATTTCTGAGCTTCTTCATAGTCTTTTGTGCGCCTAATGTATGTAAAGGCTTTGGCATTCTATGTATTATATGATTTCTGTGACATTTGTACACATGAAATTTAATTTCACGTTATGATGTAATTTTAGAAAAAAATATCCTGTCAGGGTAATCCAGGGTAATATGGTAATTCAGTATTGATTTGGTATTTTTTACAATAATGTATGTGTAAATATACAATCATTTTTATCAGTGTAGGCAACCAGCAGCACTAAACGGTAACATTCGTTGTCATAATTGAAATCCTGTGCCTTTTCGTCAATTTTAAAGATTTTATAGTTATTAAATGAAGAAATTTGGGTTTTCGCCGGTTTGTTTTTCTAGGTTATAAGACACCGCGGGTAAATTCAAAAGTTTTCTATCATCTATTAGTATTCCTTTAGTTCAACTTCTTAGAATAAATGAGCATTTTATTTAACTATACGCGAACTGCTGACAGATCTAAGCCATCTCGGATGAAGCTTATCATAGGTGCTCATTTACCGGAAAAATATATATTTTTTTATTGTTTTTAGACCTCCCTGAGCAAGTGATTAAAATTTTTGTACTTAGCCCACTAAGACTAAGAGATGTAACAAGTATAGTTTTTATGAAACTAATAGAATGCTGTTTAAAAATAACTAATCATTTTCCAAAAATCTCCCTTGCTAAAAAAAATCTGAGAAAAAATACAGTGATACATGCGCTCTAATGCTCTGTACATTTAACACAATAACTAATCAGATATTCGTGTGTATCATACAAAAAAACTTTTTTGAACAAAATTTGAATACGATTACCCAAGATATAAATTATCGTAAAAAAACCTACTTTCTCGAACCTATAACTTGTTAAAGAAGGTGATTTAAATCACATTATTTTGGTAACTTTAAAGTATGACCCGTTCTTTAATAAACACCCTGTATAAGAATTTGTAGTTGCTTTTAGTCAGATTTCATATAAGCCATTTCAATAATGGTAGGTACTCATATTTCGGACGCTTTGTATATAACATACATTATTTAGCATTTTATAAAATTTACTGTATAATAGTGGCGTAACTAGAAATTTCAATGTCAACAATAGTGTATCTGGTGAATGCCTTGGATCTAATTGGTAATGGTCGTGTTGGCTCTATCCTAATCTTCATTTTTTACTAGATACATGTTATTGTGTGACATCCTGTACTTAACTTGGCACTAACAACATATTGTAACACCCCCGTACGATCCAAGATAATTGGACATTTTAGGGAAAATATTACTGCGTTACAATGCTTTGAGGATACATTTTTCAAATTCTTTAGAACGAACATAAAAGCTGCTTCATTGGGAAACCACATTAGTATCTAATAGCTAACTATTAGAACGGGTTAGCTATAGAACTGTAAAATGGCAATACAAATTGCTGTTTGTTGCGTTGCGATACTGGTGTTGACTTCAGCTATAGGAGGTAAGAACTGTTTTGGGGTTAATTTTTTCACACGATTGTCATTTCAACAGCTGCAAACAAATATTAGTCCTATTTTTAATTTAAATTTATAAAAAAGAACAAAAATACATGACCAAATATGGTTCTTATTAACAGTATACAGTGTGTTCCACCACGAAAGGCTGCCATTGATATATAGAGAAGTATATTTTGAAAATACATTCTCGTTTCTGCCACTACCGGAAATTGAAGAATTGCTTATGTTACAAGGAATACTCTATACAGGGTGTTTCTAAAAGATATAGTATATTACTAGAGCTGATGAATAGAATAATATAGATTTTAGCAAATAACAGAAATGTTATGTCAAGCCACTTGCGAATATTCAAAGATACCGAAGTAAAACCACTGAAAGCGGTCTAACCAACAAATTTTTAGGTACAGAAATCTTTCAAAATACGTATTTTTTAAATTTAACTGTAGATGTAAATATTATTATAACATAATCTTACATATTTCTGCATATAGGATTGTTCACTTTTGTTTATAAGTATGTGGAAATAATTGTTAAAATGTTGGATTAGGATAGCAAAATAATATGTGTTATACAAATGCATTTTAAAAGTTATTATATTATTTGAAGAAAATTTAGGTAGTAAAAGTGGATAATAATTTATAATATTTCGCCCTACGTGTTTTTTTTTCGAGATTTCTGTACCTAAAAAACACAAATTAGATCATTTTGCGGCAAGAAATGGCGACCTTAATAAAAGTATTTCCTAGAAGCAGTCATTTCTGAAATACAGGTGGTGTAAGACAATTTTAAGAAATCAAATTTTGGATTTTTTTTAATGGCCAACAAATTTCATTAAAATTTGTTTTAGGTAGTGCCGAATATGCTGGTGTTTTTTTTTGCAAAGTAGAGGGTGCTAGTTGCTAACATTTTATTCTTTACCATTTTTCAAGTTGGGTTTTTTTCATTCTAAGCTTTCCTTGTTATATTATGTAAAATTTCATTTACACAAAAAGGTGCTCTTAGTAAATTTGTTAAAAATGCAAAATGGTGAGGATGCAATTGTTGTTCTTTTGGTATTCTCCACACTAAATTTACTAAGAGCACTTTTTTGTGTAAATTTTACATAATAAGGCTTCGAAACAAAAAATCCCAACTTAAAGAAAGAGAATAAATATCAGCAAAAATGCTGACTAGCGCCCTCTATTTTGTACAAAAAAAAAGATAGCACCAGCGTGTTCGGTATCACCAAAAACGTACCTCTGTGTATTAATGAAATATGTTGGTCATTAAAAAATTTACTTAAATTTTTTCAAAATTATCTTACCTTCCCTGTATCTCAAAAATGAATGGTTCTAAAACATACTTTTATTAAGCAAACTCCACTTATTTTTCAATGTTCTATCATCCCTAGTAATAGTGCCATGTTCTTTGAAACGCTCATTATTGTATTATTGGATTCTACGTTAAATTTTATGTCAATTTTGTATACAATCGTCTATATCTGAAATCAGTTGTTTTCGAGTTATTTAGAGTTTTACGAAAAAACTGACGGTTACAGCATGTCAAAATTGTTGTACCTTGAACAGTGGAACACTTTTAATTTTTGTAATAATAATAATAATCTGAAAATGATCGCTTAATGTCTGAGAAACATACAGGACCGTCATACAAATTAGAAGCCAATTTGCAAATTTAATAAGTCAAAAGTCTTGGATGACCTGTATATAAAATGGTTCGATTAAAGCTAGTGGTTTTTCTTAATGTGGTAAAAAAGTAGAAGTACTTAGGGAACAAAAAAGACAATACAAAATTGCAGGCCATGAACCTTTACTTGAATACCAATGTTTTTACAAATCTGGTGAGTTTGCCAGTGTATTTAGCCAAGTATTCCTTTGAATTTTTGTACATTATAATGCCAGGACGTGAAATTTCTGAGTTTACCCGAGCAATTATGACTGCTGTACATGATGCAGGACATTCTAATCATCAGATTTCGAACATGTTGGGCATTTCTAGATCATATGTTGTACGAATAGTACACAGATATGAAGAATTTGATACAGTGGAAAATTGACCATGTAGTGGACGTCCTCGAGTATCTAATGAAAGGGAGGATCGGTATTTGGTGCAATATGACCGTAAACACCGCACATCTTCAGCTTCAGCTGTCAGGGCTCACTTTCAAGGTACGTTTCTCCGTGTTATATCGACACCTACTATTCGAAGACGACTGTACAACGCAAATTTACGTGCTAAAAGACCATTACGGGTCCCCATTCTACTTCCAAGGTATCGCGCTGCCCGTCTCCCGTGGGCGCGAGATCATAGGAGTTGGCTTTTACGCCAGTGGCGGTGGGCTTCTTTACAGACGAAGAATTAGGCTGGTTACTGATGACAATCGACAAAGAGTCTGGAGAGAACCAGGTCGTCAACAGCGACGTCATTTTCTCCGTGAAGTTGCTCTGTATGAATGAGACACCGCAATGTTTTGGGGTGGAATAATGTTCAACCGCCGCACCTCATTAATTCTCATTCCACAGAATATTACCAGTCAAATTTACATCGAACAAGTTATTGCGCCCATTATCTACTCCCTACGTAATGAAATTAGGTGAACATGTTGTGTTTATGGACGACAACGCTCGACCACATCGCGCAAGAAAGGTTCAAGAGACACTCGAAGCAGGACATATTAAAATATTAGATTAGCCAGCCAACTCTCATGACATGAATCCTATTGAAAACATGTGAGATTTCGTTGCTAGAACCATTCATATTCCTCCACCTCAGACTGCAGATGAGTTAGTCGTGACGGTAGAAGAGGAATGGAACAATATTCCGCAAGAGATCGATAACCGCTTGATTATCTCAATGCACAGACGTGTCAATATTGGAATGTGGTGGAGATCATAGCGACTATTAGTCAAGTAGAGAACTTGCTATGTTACTTCTTTTTGATTTAATAAAAATGTCACACATTTGCTGGTTTTTAATTTTAAGTACTCAGTTTATCGAACATATTATTTTGACAAAAAAAAAGATACAGAAAACAATATAATTGTATAAATGTTTTTGGTTTTTCTAACAATAAGATTTCTGTAACAAGAATGAGGGAGAGTCCAAAACTTTTGACGTTGTGTGTAGTTGCGGCGAGAATTCCTTATTTCACTACATACTACAATAAATGTTTACACTATATATTGCTGCAAAAAATGATTGTTTTTAACGCGACCAAATATCGAAAATTATGTTGACAAAATAAAAACGTTGACGTAAGTCGTCTGAATTTTTGCCGTACCTATACCCTTAAGGTTTCCGAGATATAACGAATTTTATTATAAACATGTTCTAGCTAAAATATATATCTCTCTTTCTTCTCTCTTTTTTGTATATTTTAAGTGATTTGTATTTTGTAGATGTTGCGTCTCATAGATCCAATTTAAGGGTGTTAAGGAGTGCTCCTAAAACGACGTGCTCGTTGAAATGTACTAGTAAGTATGATTTACATAATAATATATCATATGCATTGTATAAGCCAAGATCCATAAACAGAGGAAGTTGCCTACAAACTATCGTCCAAAAACATTGCAGTAGTTTTGAGATAGAATGACGGCATTGGTATATAATTTCATTTTCGCCATTCAACTCAGTAGTGTTAGTTATATTTGAAGAAGAGTTTTAAGAATTAAAGGTTGAAGATTTTTGTAAACGTATTTAAATGTAAACATATCCCATAGTTGCACCAATTTGAAGCAATAAAAAAAATTACATTTATTTTTAATAATCATTAATTTGTTTAAGAAACATTACACAAAAAAATGCAATATCAAATCAGGTATACTAATTATCACAAACAAATGATTACTACAAGTGGTACAACAATTGTAAAAACAGTTATTCCATTTTTCAAATATGTATGAGAACATTTTATTAATGTAATTTTGAAAGACATATGAATCATCAAATATATAGAACTTCAAAAGACGTAGGTACTGAAAATAGACAACCTATGGAGAAAACGTGAGTCTGATAATATTGCAGTAACTTAGCTTTTATGAGTTGGTTGCATTCACAGGGTAGCTTCACCCTAATGGGCGGGAATTTCAAATTTGAAATTTTTACGTCCAATTCATAGAAACATGATTTCTATGGTTCAATTATAAATATTCCGATGTGATTTCAATTGTACGCTGGGATTAAAATGCAGTATTACCAACAGCATACAAAGTTTTTCGTAAATGGCTGTTTTCTAAGCTCCTCCATAGCCTGATATTTTTAAGTGCCTAATGTAATGGTTTTTCTCCTTCTATATATTTTATGATGTTTATGGTTCATACATACCGACGATGAGGCTGTTTATGGTCGATTCTGCAGAGTTAACGCATTTACTAAAATTTAGTCAGTGGTGTTTGAGTTATTTCATCGATATAAGAGAATAAAAAAACGGCATAAAAAACTGCCGTAAAAGGTTTCTGCGTGTACCTGGTATCGTAAAACGGTATGTCCTTGAGCCGTAGCCATCTCATCAGTAACGTATTTCTTTGCAAAATTATTGCACTTGACTATATGCAACAACTCATCTTTCTTCAAACTTGCATTGTACGCAATTTTATGGATTTTAAGAAATTTTTGATATTCTATTTTTTATGCCAGTATCCTTTCTGAAAGTCTTAAATGGTATGGAGTGTTGTCTAATAATATTATTAAATAAGCGGTTTTTTTTTGTGTTTTATATTTTTATATATATACTATGTCTAATTAACTGAGCTTGTCCGTCGTCCATGCTAATCTTCGCATCTTCTCTATCACTATTCGTTTGATCTCCACTTGTACCTGAATATTCTCTCCGTGTCTTATTAGATATGCAGTATCTAATAGATATCACACTATTTTTAAGGAAAAAAACGAACAGATACTATGGTCACTAAGTACTAGAAAAATTAAAACGAACAATCGTTTATTCACAACATTGCTTTTTTTATTTGGATCGGTCAGTGGTCGCGCGGTTTAAGGCGTCAGTACTTGAATCGAGGTGACTAGATCGCTGTGGGTTCGACCCCCGCAGCCGCTAGACCGTATATACGCTATATTCGTGGAGAGGATTGGCACCCTCTCTCCGGGTATGATAGGGCGGAAGAATGTTGCCTTGGGTCAATGTGCGAGATTGATACCGGTTGACGTTTGACTACCCCCCTAATTAATGAGGTTTTCCAGGTTTCCCTCATTCCTGCAGTGAATGGTGGTTAGAGTCTACCAACAAGTCGTTCCTGGGCGCAAATGCGGCCTGCTTAATATTAATATGCCGCCCCCTCTCCCGAACAAGTCTTTGACTTCTTTTATACCTGTTAAAGGATTAAACTTTATAAAGGAAATGACATATTTTCGTTATATATAGAAAGCGGTTACCATGTTTTTGTGAGATGTTACAGCGTTGCATTGGAATAGCGGCATGTAGCCGCCTTACCGATACAAGGTTTTATATTCGAGCAGCGAGTTCGATTGGAGTAAAATAATCCTGATTGATGACGAGATATATCGAGTTAAATAACTTAAATAAGGTTCATCTATAGAATTATGAGAATATACTAAAACATTTTCTAATGGTTTATATGCCACTTACTTGCAATTCGCAGCATTCTGTCCCACGACTCTGTTGTCGGCATCTCTTATATTTCCTTATATGATATAAACTGTACTAGTCTCTGATCGAGTTATAAACACATGCCTTCAAATGGAGAGGTTCACACAGTATCTGATCAGATCAGATCAGCACGTTGGATGGTTTTATAGAATTCGCTGTTTTAGGCGGCAATTCAAAGTACATACAAGTGTATATGCAGACCAAAAACAAAATGTTTGTTCAAATCAATATAGTGACCAAATTACACACACTGGAAGTATTTGGTGTCTTCGTTTTCTATGCGATTGCTGTCTCTTGCTCTGTGGGTACAGTAGATATAATAAAGTATTTTCCTGCATTATTATGACCATTAAACCTGTTAAAACTGCAAAATCGACTCTGGGTATGTATGACAAACTGACTGTGGGTGTGTATCCGATACCTGATACACACTGTGTTGTGTGAAGCTGCGGTTAGAGTACATCTGAAGAATTACAATAAGTCATAATTCGATTAACTCTCGATTATTTACAGCTAACGGAGTTACAACTACGACTACTACAACTGCTACAAAACAACCCACACATTCACCTTCAGATCCAGGTAATAATTTCATAGACATTAAATAAAACAATAAATTTTTCAAATGACGCAGCTGTAAAGAGCAATGGTTTTATAGAATTTGCCGTTTTAGACGGCAATTCAAAGTATATAAAAGTGTGTATACAGACCAAAAATAAAATGTTGGTCCAAATCAGTATAGTGACCAAATTAGAATTAAGCATCAATTTGATGCCCATTGTTTCAGAGTGTATAAAGTTGACTTATCTATCAGATAACACTGAAAGTATTCAGTGTCTTTGTTTTCTATACGATTGCTGTTTCTTCCTCCATTATTATGACCATTAAACCTGCAGAATAGACTCTGGGTCTGTATGTTAACTCTCGATTACTTACAGCTAACGGAGATACAACTACGACTACTACAACCCCTACAAAACATTCCACAAATTCACCTCCAGATCCAGGTAATAATTTTATAAACATTAAATAACAATAAATTTTTCAAATGGAGCAGTTGTAGAGAGCATAGGTATCTATTTTTTCAGAAAAATCAAGCACCACACTTAGTACAGAGACAAAACATCCAGATACACCTCCGATAAACTCAACAAACCCTGGCAGTAGCATCACAACTCCAGAACCGTCAGAATCTGAAAATTCGACTGCAACTTCAATAACAGGCTCTCCCACTGCGCCTTCAGGTACTCCACCACAAGTAGGCCCTGGAAATAATACGACTTCAACAGAATCACCAAGTAGCGCAACAACTACTAGTACTGAATCAACAGGAGCAACAAAGGGAGGTACTAGTACTTTTGCATCCTATTAGTTATATATTTACACTGATTTTTTTCATTTTTAGAACTTCCTCAATGCCCGTATGAGTGTATCCCAAAAAAACACGATGGTAAATTTCTAATTATATGTAATAAATTCCAACTTAACAAGTAAGACCAAATTTATTAGGATCTGATTTCGTCTTCTTTATTATTTTCAAAAATATTTCTTCAGTACGTATAAGTATCTCTGTTTTTGAAAATTCAAATTATATTTTCTCTTGTAACATTCTATATTTCAGGCAAAATAAATACGATTTTGGGTTTCAGATCGTCACCACCATAACTCACACTTGGGCTATAAACACAACATCAACAAATATTACCACGAATCTAATAAAAACTACGCCAAAGGTAAAGACCGTTTTTTTGATATATAAACACATTTCTATCAAATTTGTATTCTAGTACCATGACTTATCAGCTTAAATATATACTGCTGCTTTTTTCTAGGACATGATAAGCACAATTTGCACCAACATCAAGACAAACACCATCCGAATCATCAAGATAAACATCACTTGCAGCATCAGGACAAACATCACCTGAAGCATGAAGACAAGCACCACCTCAAACACCAAGAGAAGCACCACGGAAGCCACGAGCATCTCCAAGAGAAGCATCACTTGAAGCATCAAGAGAAGCATCACGGTAGCCATGAGCATCTCCAAGAGAAGCATCACTTGAAGCACCAGGAGAAGCATCACGGTAGCCATGAGCACCTCCAAGAAAAGCACCACCTGAACCACCAAGATAAGCACCATGCAGACCAGCATGCTCACCTTCAAGAAAAGCATCATTTAAAGCACCAAGAGAAGCACCACGAAACTCATGGTCAACCCCAGGACAAGCATCACGGCGCTCACCAGCATTTACACGAAGCGGAGAGACACCACAACCCTCATGAAAACCATGTCCAGAACGCTCAGCACTAGGTACAATCCCTCTGTTTACAATAAATGATCTAAAAAGGTGTAGGTAAAAGAAAATTAGTTAGACGTATAAAAAATTGTACATAAATGCATACCATTTTTTACATATATACAAATATATATTTTAGTTAATAACAAATGATGCCTTCTTTTCCATTCCCTAAAATTTCACAACAGAAGAATTGAATTGAAAAAAAAATTGAAGTCAGAATACTGAGTCTCTCTGAGTTATTTCTTTAATAGTGCGTATAATTCAATGCAGGTCGGGGATTAGTTAGTTTCTAGTTTCACACAATATTGTTAAGTCTGGTTGACTGAAACTGCGATTTAGAAGGGGCATGTATTTTACGGAATATACAGGGTTACAGAATGATGTTAAGAAAATCTAGAGGTAGGTTGTTGATTAAAAATAAGAAAAAAGTTTATATAAATTTGGGGACCAAAATCAGTGGTGTTCGTGTCATTAAATGCACATTTTTAACAAAAAGAAAAAAAATTGTACGCCACTGATTTTTGGACAAATTGGTGTCCCTTGAATTGTTTCTTTCTGACGCACCATTTTCGGAATAAAAATTTATTTATTAATCATTCCAATAGACCAACTTTCGAATGCTAATAAAAAAACAATAGTCTAGGTGGCATGTATCAGTTTGCCAGAAATTCCATATCAGATTTAATAAATTTTACAAAATATGTATATGAATTATTCTTTTGAAGAATGCATCTTCACAAAGACGCTTTGCTTCATTCGAATTTCCGTTTGCTTTTCTATACATAAAAAATGTATGTTGACCAATTCTGAAGTTAGAGCTCCTCAGGGATCTAATCTTGGACCACTATTATTTATAATCTTCATTAATGATTTACCTTCTGTAACAGACTGTGATCACATGGTGTAGTGTTAATAATTTAATTATGAATGTTTTTATATGCAGAACTCTGACATTAACACGAAAAAAAATCATATATTTAATTATACAACTCCCAAATATTAGAAACATTAAATACAGTTAAAGACCTTGGACTTTATTATTTTGATAAGGGTCTATCTTTTACTGCTCACATTAATTACGTCACATATTTACCTAACTATTCAAAATGACAATATGCTTACTCTTAAGACATTAGTCCTCTGCTATGTTCGTTCCAAGTTGGAATTTTGTAGCATCGTATGGTCGCCTTATTACACATCCATATAACATACAGTATGTGCCAAAAGTATGGAATAAATTCAATAAAAACGAAACAATTATTTTTAAAAAATACATATTTTAGCGTAAAATGCGATTTTCAAATGTCATTTGTTTTCGAGTAATGACGTCATCGATTTTTTTTTAAATGGCAACACCATATTTTTTTCCTTGATTCTGAAAGATCGTTTAATTCTTTATCAGACAGTACTAAAATTTTGCCCTTTTACATAGGAAAGTTTTCGAGTAAATGACGATTGAATGTTAGAAAACGTAAATTTTATCAATAAAAAAGTAACAATTCTGAGTTATGTAAAATAAAATACAATTGATTAAATTTTATACTTAAATTAAATGTTCGAATTACCAACTTCTTGACAATGCGCAAGTCTGTGAAGAAATTCTTCTTGCACATTATGAATGATTTCTGGGGTAACTCTGCGTATTTTGTCCCGAATGCGATTTTGAAGTTCTTCTAAATTACGTGGTTTATTAATGTACACTTTTGACTTCAAGTATCCTCATAAAAAATAGTCAAGAGGTGTAAGATCTGGCGATCTTGCAGGCCATTCCATCGGTCCGCGTCTGCCGATCCACCTCCCAGGAAAACAGTTGTCCAAAAAATCTCGTACAGGGCGCGCATAGTGCGGAGGTGCACCGTCTTGCTGAAACCATATGGTATCGTCAGGAATGTCAGGGTCATTTACGTTAGGAAAATTTACTGCAAGGGCTGGAACAAGGTCATTTTCTAGAAACTCTAAATATCTTTGTCCTGTAAGGGTTCCTTCAAAGAAGAAAGGCCCTACTATTCTGTCGTCAACTATTCCAGCCCACACATTTAATTTCTGAGGGTGTTGGGTATGTGCCTCTGCCATCCAATGAGGATTTTCCTGACTCCAATATCTGCAAGTTTGACGGTTTACTGTACCATTCAGACAAAATGTGGCCTCATCTGAAAAAAGTATTTGCCGGTGTAAATTTCTTTCCTTGACATAAATCCATTAGAATTTCGCAAAAGTGTAAGCGGCGATCGGGATCATCTTCATTGAGTTCCTGCACAAGTTGAATTTTGTAGGGATGATATTTTTCCTTCCTCAAGATACGTAGCACTGTGCTCTGACTAGTGTCATTGTTTAATGCAACCAATCGTGAAGAATTATGAGGATTATCCACCATACTTATCAAAATGTTCTGTTTCTGATTTTCATTAATGCTTGGACGTCCAGGTTTTGGAATATTTACAACATTGCCAGTTTCTCTAAATTTAGACTCTACCTTACTGACTGTTGATTGGCTGATAGGGCGATCTGGATATTTTTCATTAAATAAATCGCAAACTTCCTGCTGAGTTCTAGTCATATTCCCGCATCCGCCAAGAATTAAAATTTCAATTCTTTGAGTAACAGTTAAATGTGCCATAATACTTTAAATTGAATAATAATTTCTATGTCGCTTACAATACTTATTAGAAAGTCGGTGTGACAATGACACTTTGCAAAGATTTTCACCTACGTGATCCATAAAAGAACTATGAAATTCGAACCACTAAACTTGATAACGTTTTATTTTAATTGATTTACGTTTTCTAACATTCAATCGTCATTTACTCGAAAACTTTCCTTTGTAAGAGGGCAAAATTTTAGTACTGTCTGATAGAGAATTAAACGATCTTTCAGAATCAAGGAAAAAATATGGTGTTGCCATTTAAAAAAAAATCGATGACGTCATTACTCGAAAACAAATGACATTTGAAAATCGCATTTTACGCTAAAATATGTATTTTTTAAATTAAAAATCGACCTGTTCGAGGATTTTTCCCAAAAAATAATTGTTTCGTTTTTATTGAATTTATTCCATACTTTTGGCGCATACGGTATAACATCCATATTACTGGTTTAGAGAGAACTCAGAGAAAATGTTATAAATTCCTAAACTTCAGAAACACTGGTGTTTATTCAGGGCGATTTCCAATAAAGCATGTCATGATAATGTCTTATAAAAACGTTATACAATTATTCTGCTTTATTTACAAGCCCTTCACAACTATAAAGCTAATATTCAGTATTCTTTAAATTTTAGGCAATATGTCTATTATAACAATAATAATAATAATATCTCTACCCCTCCTTCTAATCACAGGGATTAGCCCAGAAGTCGGAGACTTGTGCGGGAGAGGGGGCGGCATATTATTATTAAGCAGGCCGCATTTGCGCCCAGGAACGACTTACGTTGGTAGGCCCTAACCACTATTCAGTGCAGGAATGAGGAAAACCTGGAAAACCTCATTAATTAGGGGGGTAGTCAAATATCAACCGGCATCAATCTCTCACATTGACCCAAGCTAACATTATTCCACCCTACCATACTCACAGAGAGGGTGCCAATCCTCTCCACGAATATAGCTATTATAAGTATCTTTATATTAGGTATAGGATGTTATACTTATAAACTCAAAAATATATAATTCAAAGTTGAATTTCAGGTACAAATAAAATTTGTCTGTGATAAACGAATATAGTAGGTCGAAAAGTCATAACGCGTCTGCATACTACTAAAAAATAAATATAAAATTTTCGTTCACAGAAAAACGGAAAATTTAAATACATGCACATTTACTGCTAAAACATATCCCCAGTCGAACTCTAAATTCCATATAATAAAAACTCTTATTTTTAATGAGCAACGGCAGTTATTTGGATGAACACTGAAAAGCAATTCGAATTAAGTGAATAAACATGGCGCTAAAATAATAAAACAGTTTGCTCATTTCAGAAGCATTTAAAATACTTTAATGTTATGTAAAAGCGAAACATAAGAGCATTATGTTTTGTAGAAAATCGTTTGCTCGTGTTAACTACCTGTTAGAAGCAGTTTTGCTTTATTGTCGCGGAAAGATATTTTAATACAGAATTTATAAAACAAATGTTGTAATTATACAGTTAAACAGCTTTCTGAAACTAAAGTGCTGCATAAACTTCTCGTAGGCAATACTTAAACGTGTTGAGAATAATTTCCCCAATTTTTAGAATGTTTATCAAGAAACTTTTCCTAAGAACTGAAAGAGCATTGCTTAGGTAAGTTTTTAATAATATCTGAATAAACCTACACACAAAGGTTTAAATAAAATCCAAGTTTAAATTTAACTCTTCGCTTTTAGAAAGTAGAAAAACCATATTTATGAAATTCCAGGTAAGTAACGAAGCCACTGTGGATTTTATTGGTTAGATAATTTAAATAATCCATTCATTCCTAATAAAAAAAGATAGACATATTTGTTATAAAAAGGTTGTTTTTCTTCTACACTTCAATAACTGTAGAAAAGCATGGTTAAATTAAAAAATTTATTATCACAGATATTGCAACTTTTGGTACGTAGGTATGTTTGTTTCACTCGACTCAAAATCAAGCATTCTATCACCTATAGTCAGTCGTGTAGATTGCTATTATGTATACAGGGTATCCCAACGAAAATTTGACCCCCCCCTATAATTGGAAAACCGAATAATATTTCAAAATTCGCCGAGACCCGTCGATTTTTGTTCTTGGGGGGAGCTTTTTTGACAGTCAAGCCAACTCGATATGTTCATCCCCCTAATGCCTAGCAACCCCAACTTAAAAATTTCAAATGCAACTACCGCACTTGTGGCACATCATTTTAAAGCCATTTTCATTGCGAATACAGTGACGTACCGTTTTAGAAATCGGTTGAGATTTGACAGAATTATTGGTTACAAACGAAAAGATGACAAACCAACTTACGCGTAGTAATTTCTACACAAATGCCCACCACTAATAAGTTTTTCATCTACTACACATGACCGCATTACCTAATTGTTATTGATGTGTCTATCAGTTTACAAAAAAGTCAGAAATGAAATAAAAAGCTGAAGCAAATAATAAATCAGATTTATTTGATGAATTGCTCAAAATGACCCCGTTAACTTCCAAACAATAATACAGCCTGTTTTCAAATTCTGTTCGAACATTATTAAAGACATCCGCAGTTATTAATCGGCATTCTTCTACAATTCTCTGACGTAGCACTTGCAATGTTTCCGGCTGAGTGGCGTACACTCGTGATTTTAAATGACCCCACAGAAAAAAGTCCAAAGAGGACAGATCCGGAGATCTTGGTGGCCATTCGACGGGACATCTTCTGCCAATCCAATGCTCCGGGAAATGGTCATCCAAAAATTGTCGCACAGCAGCAGCATAGTGCGGGGCGCACCATCTTGTTGGAAGGTTATTTCATTTTCTAGTAAATTGTCGTCACTTTCTAAAATCTCTGTTATCCTAGGATCAATTGTACTTTCCAATAATTCTAGATAGGTGTTTCCATCGAGATTACCTTGGATGAAAAATGGTCCAACAAGATGGTCGCCCAAAATGCCTGCCCAAACATTCAATTTTTGAGGTGTCTGAGTATGAAATTCCCTGATTAAATGCGGATTAGTATCACTCAATAACGACAATTGTGCCTATTCACTTCGCCATTCAACATAAATGTGCATTCGTCGGAGAAACATGTATTGTAGAGAAGATTTGGATTCAGTAGAAGTTGTTCACTAAAGTATTCGCAAAATTGGTTACGGCGATCAAAGTCATCTTCATGTAACTCTTGAATCAGCGTCATCTTAAATGGATGAAACTTGTGTTTTTTCAAAATTCGATGAACACTGGAACGGGATACGCTAGAAGCTTGAGACACAGTTGTAATCGATTGCTTATTATCCATCTGTACATGACCCAAAACTGCCACTTCAACTGCTTCATTTCGAACTGGCCCAATTACTTCACGTTTGTTGTTTAAAAGCGAACCTGTTGCAACAAATTTGTCAATCAGGTGTTTAACGTACTGGTGGTTTACATTTTTTTCAGGATGATTGGCATTAAAAATTCGTGCTGTAGCTTTAGCGCAATCGTGATTTCGATAATAAATTGCAACAATTTCTACTCTTTCCGCGATAGAATAAACCATTTCGAACACACGTTAATACTTTCAATAACGGCTGAAACTAACGATTTCTTGGTCACAAGCAAAAACACCCACTTTTTTAGTAGTACTGATTTTTGTTATTTTGAAAGGTCTGAATTCCTATAAACTTAAGTATCTTCTACTAATAACTATTTTAGTATCTAGTTTTATTTGCTTTTATCTTTCAGCTTTTTTTATTTCATTTCTGACTTTTTGTAAACTGATAGACACATCAATAACAATTAGGTAATGCGGTCATGTGTAGTAGATGAAAAACTTATTAGTGGTGGGCATTTGTGTAGAAATTACTACGCGTAAGTTGGTTTGTCATCTTTTCGTTTGTAACCAATAATTCTGTCAAATCTCAACCGATTTCTAAAAACGGTACGTCACTGTATTCGCAATGAAAAGGCTTTAAAATGATGTGCCACAAGTGGGGTAGTTGCATTTGAAATTTTTAAGTTGGGGTTGCTAGGCATTAGGGGGATGAACATATCGAGTTGGCTTGACTGTCAAAAAGCTCCCCCCAAGAACAAAAATCGACGGGTCTCGGCGAATTTTGAAATATTATTCGGTTTTCCAATTATAGGGGGGGTCAAATTTTCGTTGGGATACCCTGTATACATTATACAGTAACATGACCTCCTGAAGCAAAAATACTGTATAAGTGCACACAACAACGTTCTGAAAATAGTAGAAATAATGTCATGTAACCGCTACATATCTTTTATATAAATTTCTGGTGATTTAATTTTGAAGCATATAATATAAGAGTAGTGTGCTACTTGGGATAATTGTTTAAATTGTGAATGATGGTTTACGTCGAATAAAGTGTATAAATAACATAAATCAGGGTATTGTACTGGTTTTTGACGACAATATATATCGAAATATTCAAATCGTAATAACCAAAACTAAAAACCATGATTTCTTTGTAGATACATACCGACAGGATGCACTCGACGTCGTATTCCAACGTCAAACTTGACATTACCGTGACGTATTTTAAAGCCGTCGTGCGCTTGATGGCATAAAATGAATCATGACTTACTTTGTGAAAATAATTGTATTGTATTTCTCCTTAACAATTAATTAATTCTTCTGTCATCAATTTCTTATTGAATCATAGAAACATAACTAAAATAGTTTGGCTACATTTCTTAGAGTTGTAATCAATTGTTTTCCTCGTTATATTTTTGAAGAATTTTAACTTTCTTATCTTCGTACTATTCATTATACAGAACGTCTAGTAAAGAACCCTCCAAATTTCAGAGATATATTCTTCCGGCGAAAATATAAGAATTTAACGCACATTATTATTATTAGTTTAAAGGTAACTTACAGGGTGTCAAAGTTAAAGATTGAATTTTGTCCTTTGCTAATGTTTGCGGTATTTGCTTTAAAATTGGTGCTGGGTTTTGTATAGACGAACAAAATTATTTTGGCCGAAATGTTGTTTTGTGTCTCATTCATAACCTCAAAGTCACCCGGTTAAATTTCATGTCAGTAGGATGTAGTAATCGTTTAGATAAGGTGTGAATAAGGTACCAGATCCAGATATGCCCAAAATAGAACATAATGAGAAAAAAGAGGACAAAGAAGAAGATACCTTACATGGGCGGTACATTTTCGGTGGGTCACACTGTATATCTAAGGCTTCCTACGAGTACATCATCCTACTTTAACTAGTTGATATTAATTTATGCTAAATCATACAAGAAATGTTGAAGTATATGTTTTAAGAGAATGTTAATATTGAAGCCAGAAAATGGCAGAATTCAACAATAATTATGAGCCTTCCAGGTTTGGAAAAATATATCTATATTTATTATTTACTGCGAGAATCAAAATTATGTTGGGGGTATTAGAATTATGCCAGCAGACAGGTTTTGTGACAACGTCGTGTACCTACTATTGCAGATGTTTCTACATAACAATCACAAGTATTGACTTGAGCCCCTACAGATAAATAAATGGAATGTTTCTGTCGAAGAGCTGGCATGAATAAGATTAAATTTATAGTGGTTTTTAGGCTTTCACGGCCAGTGCTATCATTTGATACATATAGTGATTTTCCGGGTTGTTGTGCCGTGACCTCGGTAACTGGTAGCTGCCAGAAACAGAGTTAAAATGCACATCCCTAGCATTAGCCGGGATTCTTTTACCCACCAACTAAAACAATATTTTTTAAATCCTCATTAATTTTTAGGATAGAAGGGGTCAATTCATTCAGCGGAAAGTGAACATACAGCTGACAATCATCAGCATATTGGTAGGTGCGAATATACTAAACTGCGTTAGACAGATCTATAGTGTAGAGCGAAAAAAGCAATGGACCCAATATGCTACCTTGCGGCAATCCCATGGCGGTATCACAGATAAAGATGTTCCGTTAACGACAAATCTTTGATACCTATCGGATAAGTAACTCCTAAAGAAACTAAGTAACAGCATCAGTATCCAGCCAAGATATTTGAGTTTCAATACATAGAGTAGCATGATGAATTGTATCGAAGGCTTTGCTATAATCAAGTAAAATAACACATGCCATTCACCCCTATGAAAAGCTCTATACAATTCATCGCTTACATGTAACAAGGCAGTAGAAGTACTATATTTTGTTGGAAACATAATAGTGATTTGTTCTGAAAAGATAGTAAACATTTTTTTCCAATATTTTTGAAAAGGTGGAATGTAAACTAATAGGACGGAAGTGAGAAATATCAGTCGGATTAGAGTTGTTAGGAATAGGGTCCACTATAGCCTCTTTCCAACATGTTGGAAATGTTGCTTTAGCCAATCATTCATTGATAATAAATGTGATGTGATCAAGCACATGAGGTATAATCAAACCCAACAACGATCTGCACCTGTAGCATTAGATTTTATAGTGTGAAAAACCTCCATTACTTTTTCTGAATGAACGGCTTTAAATTTAAATAAATCATCAACACCTGACAAGGGTTTATCACTATATGAATTAGTAATGAAATCATTGTCTACATTTACTGCTAGCAAATACTTCATGTCCGGATCCGACTCTGGTCGGCGCGTTACTTTGTGAATCGCAGGCGACAGTCGCTGGCATCTTCATAGCATAGCTCGGAGCGTTTTGCTTCTCCGCATATCAGAATAACTGGATTTACCGCAGATAATGAATGAGACGCGGTATATATAAAATTAAACCGCCCGAATAGACTCTCACTCAGTTATAGTCGAGCCAGAGCAGTGCCAAGTAGTATCAATTCGGTGATTCCGCGAGAATATCAAGCCCGCGAGTGAAACAAACGGTGGAAAATGGAGTGCCCTGAGGATCCCGACGAATTCATGCTGATGAAAACTCTAATTAAGAGCAACCCTCGAGTAACGGATTATTATAGAGAATTGTTTAATAAGGTGAGTGAATAGTTGGAGTTGGTCGACACCGCTTTTAAGTGAAAATGTTTTCTTTTGTTCGGAAATGAATGAATCCAAACCAATTAAGAATCAAACACTCGAAATAATGACTACTTTAGTTGTTACAAAGTATTGTGCAAAACAATAATGGGTCTCATTTGAAAGAAAGTACGTATCAAACTTTCGGTTTTGTAGAACCGTATTCCTATTATTATTTTACACGAAATGAAATTATAACAATATAAATATTATACAGGGTGATTCTTTAATATTGCGAAAAATTTCAGGGACAGGTTTTTTACATAAAAATAATAAAAAAAGTTCCCATTAACATGTGTCCGGAAACGCTTCGTTTCCGAGATACAGGGCAGTTTTTGTAATATACTTTTAATACTTGCTATTTCAAAAGTCCTTTAACTATATGATTAGGGTATCTGTCTTGATAGATGTCTGATTGAATTTTCTTATCGTGTTCAAACAGAATAGCCCCAGTTGGCTTGGAAATTGGAATGCCCACCAACTGTCAATAATAATTGTTTGTTGTCAATAGTTGATTACTGTTTGTCACATTGTGAGTGTAGGAGTGAGTAAAAATAACTACTGGTTTCGCGTTTTAAAACTGATATTTCTCTTCATAGAATGAATTACACAAATAATCAATTGTGCGATATGCATTTTGTTTATGGTCTTGCCGAAGGTAATTCGTTAAGGGCTAGGCGTATTTATGAGGAAAGATACCCTAATCGTACAATTCCGCATCATACAATGTTTGCTCGTCTCCATCATCGTCTCAATGAAACAGGAAGCTTTAAAAAAATTACTGCTGAAAACGAGCGAAGAAGAAGTGCTCCACGAAATCGAAGAAAGTCCTACAACAAGTACAAGAAAGATTGCCGCAAATCTAAATATTGTCAGTCAGCAGTCTTTAAGATACTGAAAAATCAGCTTTTGTATCCATCTCACATCCAAAGAGTACAAGCGCTTTTGCGAGACGATTTTCCTTGAAGGTTGACTTTTTGCCGATGGATTGAAGAAAAAATGGGACATAATACTAAGTTTTTGGCAGACATACTTTTCACCGATGAGGCTAATTTCTCCAAAGAAGCCATAATGAACTTTCATAATAATCACATATGGGCAGATGAGAATCCACATGCAATAATTGAAAGCCGCCATCAACATAAATTTTCAGTAAATGTATGGGTCGGAATTGTTGGAGACCACTTGATTGGCCCATTCCTTTTACCAAGGAGGCTAAGCTTATCGTAATTTTCTTGAAGAAGAGTTGCGGAAACTACTGGAAGACGTCCCGTATCAATTAAGACTCCAAATGTATTTTATGCACTATGGCGCTCCAGCACATTTTAGTTTAATTGCGCGACAATATTTGGATGCAGTGTACCCAAATCGTTGGATAGGTCGAGGAGGCCCACAACCCTGGCCTCCGCGGTTTCCTGACCTAAATCCATTGGATTTTTTTCTCTGGGGCCACCTTAAACATCTGGTTTATTCCACTCCAATTGAAAATGTCGACGAATTAAGAAATCATATTGTTACAGCGTGTGAAACAATTCGGCACACTCCAGGCATTTTTGAACGTGTTTGTCAATCAATGCGTCGCAGGATCGAAGCATGTAGTGCAATTGGAGGTGGTCATTTTCAACAACTTTTATAACTTTACTTCTTCGCTGGTTTTCATTAATTCCACCAATTTAATTTTTCATTCTAATAATTCTTGCCTCACTGTGCATTAATACCTGGAATACATAAGTGCAGAGCAAAAGTTATTAAAATTATTATTTTGTAACATTTTGTATTATGTTGTTTTGCATTTTGTATTTTCTATTATGTTATTAATGATGCAAAAAATGGCTCCTACTATTAAACATAAACCAGTCAATTTGCAAATAAATCGGTTATAAAGGACTTTTGAAATAACAAGTATTAAAAGTATATTACAAAAAAAAATGAACGCCCTGTATTTCGGAAACGAAGCGTTTCCGGACACATGTTAATGGGAACTTTTTTTCTTATTTTTATGTAAAGAACCTGTCCCTGAAATTTTTCGCAATATTAAAGAATCACCCTGTAGTTGATAAGCAGAGCAGAAGCGATACGAATATTGTGGGGGCTTGGCAGTAAGGGATTCCCAGTCAAATTTGAATAAATTACGCCTATAAACAACGGTGACGTGCTTGGGAAAAAGAAAGTTCCTACCATTTTCAATACCTAGGTATCTACCTATAACTTTTGAACATGTGTCACTATGTATTTATATTATCGGTAATTATTTACAACAGTGTAAAAATCTCAAATCAACAAAACAATTTCACAAATCTTCTCGAGATTCAATTGGCAACGAATTAACAAAATTCTTCAATGTTCCCCAAAGAAAATAATCACATTTGTTGAGGTCTGGTGATCGTGATGACCAATAATTGTGAGCACAATTATTTCCTCTCCTAACCATTTATTTGGCAATTAAAAAGTCTCTAACAGTAGTATTAAAATAAGGCGGTGCCCCACCCTGTATAAACTAAGATTCCAGTGTAAGTTGTAAAGGTAAATCTTCGATTAAATCAGGGAGAATATTTTGCAGAAATTCCAAATAATCTTCGCCATTTAATAGGTTTGGCAAAATAACTGGTCCAATTAAATAACGATCAATAATACCGGCCCAAATATTCATCTTAAACTCGCGTTTAAAATGTCTGGGAGTTATTGCATAAGCGTTTACATCGGAAGATTCATAAAAGTTGTGAACATTTGTAAATCCTCTACAAGTGAAACAAGCCTCATCAGTGAAAATAATTTTCTTGTGACAATATGCTGATGCAAGATAAACTAAACTAATAAATTCAACTTTTAGGTAATATTTTATATGTTTTACTTGTATACATTCCCCCTAATATAAGTGCTAACGTTTATGACATGTTATTTGACGCCATCGAATCACTTTATTATATTTTTGTTTCTAACATTTTGATTATTGGCGACTTTAATATACCTAGCTTAATGACTAATAGTCACAGTCCTGTTGTGAATTCGCTGAATAACTTTGCACAATTTTTTAATCTTCTTCAACACAATCATATCTTAAATGTAAATAACAGAGTTTTAGATCTTGTTTATAGTAATTATGATAAATGTTTAGTATCTAAAGCTGATGATCTTCTTCTAAATGAAGATTCCCACCATCCTGCCCTAATAATTACTTCAAAATTTCCTATTAACGCTAATATGGTATTTCCTCTGCCCTCTAATGAGTCTAAATATAACTTTAATTTTAAAAGTGTAATTTTAATTTGTTGTATCATGAAATCACTAATGTTGACTGGGCACCGCTTTCTAACTTGGGAAATATAAATTCAATTATTGATGAGTTTTACAACATATTAAATACATTGCTTGTGCAGCATGTACCTGAAAAGCGGAATGCTTGTGGTCATTTTCCGGTTTGGTTTAACGGCAACATCATTAAGAAACTGAGGGTGAAAAACAGACTTTGGCGCAATTACAAACTGTCTTCCAATGTCGATGATTATAATAAATTCAAGGAATTAAGATCTGAACTCAAATCCTTGATTAATTTGGCCTATAAAGACTACTTGGTATCAATTGAGGAAGACTTATCATTAAATCCAAAACGTTTCTGGTGCTATATTAACTCCAAAGCAAATACTACGTCTATTCCTTCATACATGAGTTACAATGACGTGACGTTAAATGAACCCTCGGATATCGTGGACGCATTCGCTGACTATTTTCGAAAGCTTTTTCTAATAGTTCTACCCCTTCATCCAACAATGATACCATTGTAAATCATGACTTACTGTACATTCCGGAAATATCGGAAGATGATATAATATATGCTATCAAGAAAATTAAAGGCAATTTTACAATGGGACCAGACTTAATACCAGCTTTCTTAGTAAAAGATTGTGCAATAGTTTTTGCTAAACCTTTAAAAATTATATTTAATGCCATACTTAAATCTAGTGTCTTTCCAGAGTCTTGGAAAATTTCTAGGATTTGTCCTGTTTATAAAAAAGGTTCCAAAAATAATGTAACTAATTACAGGCCTATTGCTTTTGAAATAGTTATCCACAATCACCTTTACTCTCATGAGAAATATATCTCCCAACATCAACACGGATTTGTAAAAGGACGTTCTACAACAACAAACCTAGTCTACAAAGTACAATATATTTCCGAGGTATTAGATAGGGGCAGTCAGGTAGACGTAATATACACTGATTTTTCTAAGGCGTTTGATCGTCTTAACCATGATCTATTGATTGATAAACTGCATTCTGCGGGTATATCGGGTGCTCTCTTAACCATGTTTCGCTCATACCTTACAAATCGTTTCCAATATGTTCAATAACATGGCTTTCAGTCAAATAAATTTTCTCAATTTTCAGGTGTTCCTCAGGGCTCTATTTTGGGGCCCTTATTCTTCATTATATTTATCAATGACTTAACTCAATTATTAAATATTAATTTTTATTGTATGCGGATGACCTTAAATTATTTGTTGAGATAAAGTCACTATCTGATTGTTATAGATTACAAGATAACTTAACAAAAGTACACCGTTGGTGTGAAGATAACTATTTACCTTTAAATGTCAGTAAATGTAATATTATGTCGTATAGCCAACGGAGACTGGTTCAACATTTTGATGATCTTTTGGATGATACTATTTTAAATAGAGTGTCGCAGTTCAAAGACCTTGGTGTAACATTTTGCGATAATCTGTCTTTTGACGTGCATATTCATTTAATAACTGAATCTGCATTTAAAAGCCTGGGTTTTATTTTGCGTAATTCTAAGGCTTTTCGCAACATGGTGACATTGAATACACTGTTTAATTGTTTTGTTCGCTGCAAACTTGAATATGCCTCTATTGTTTATATATATTTATATATTATATATATTTATTTTTATCGGTCAGTGGTCGCGCGGTTTAAGGCGTCAGTACTTGAATCGAGGTGACTGGATCGCTGTGGGTTCGACCCCTGCAGCCGGTAGACCGTATATAAGCTATATTCGTGGAGAGATTGGCACCCTCTCTGCGGGTATGGTAGGGTGGAAGAATGTTGGCTTGGGTCAATGTGAGAGATTGATACCGGTTGACATTTGACTACCCCCCTAATTAATGAGGTTTTCCCTCATTCCCGCACTGAATGGTGGTTAGGGCCTACCAACGTAAGTCGTTCCTGGACGCAAATGCGGCCTGCTTAATAATAATATGCCGCCCCCTCTCCCGCACAAGTCTTCGACTTCTGGGCTAATCCTCGTGATTAGAATGAGGGGTAGAGATATTATTATTATTATTATTTATTGTTTGGTGTCCGACTTATAACATCCATATAACCCTATTAGAAAAAGTACAGCGTAGATATTTGAAGACACTACATTTCATCAACTTTGGTGTTTATCCGGTTCGTGGCATTCCAAAAGATATTTTGTTATCAACATTTGATTTAATTAGCTTGCAGCGTAGGCGCATTATGTACTCTCTAATGTTTCTACACAAAATTGTTAATAATTTCCTAAATGCTCTGGTATCTAGAATTTTTTATCGAGTTCCTAGATTAAATTCTAGATCTGGTTCTGTATTGCAGTTGCCAACTGCTCGTACTAATATACTTACGGCATACCCTCTTCATCAAATGATTACTAACTAACTTAATTGTATGAAGATCGACTTGATATATTTTTCCACTCAATTAATTTTATTAAATCTCTATTTGTTTAGCTGTTTTTTTTTTGTAAGACATGTTTGTGATTTTATTGCTGGTTTTTATTGTTTATGTTATATTATTGCTAATTACTGTTTGTTTGTTATTTGATATTTTGTTCATATTCGAGTTATTACTGTCATTGTTTATTTTGTATTTTGAAATGTTTTTTTCCTTGTCCTGTAACTGGATTCGTCCGTTGTTCATCTTGAACTGTTTGCGAAATATTTTCTTCTGTATCCCTTATTACACTAGGACATTCTCGGATATTATTGAAAAAGTTTCCAGTCTCTGCAGCCAGTGTTTCATGTTACTTTATGGGGATATCACTCGATTTGGAAATCTCCTACTATATTCTTCCACACTTCTACAGTTTCTGTCACAGAAACCTAGCACAAGCAGCATGTCAATTTGTTCGCTGAATGTACATTTTCCCGCCATTTTCAACAACAAACAGTAGCAGAAATAAAATAGTTTTATTACTGTCAAAATTTAAAGACAAACCCTACTGACTTTAATGTCTTCTAATAAACACTGTTAAAATATTGATGTAATTAATGCATGTTGCAACTTTAAAATTAAACAAGAGCAAAAAAGTTTTAAATAAAATTCTACGCGGAATATTATTCTTTTTAAATTCGATCAATGGAAAAAAGTTAGGTATAATTATCACCTTGTTGTGTTTCAATTTACTTAAACTCATAGTGAAAGAAGACCAAATAAATCTAAAGCATGTATCAAATTTGGTTATTTCAAGTTAAAGTAATTCAGAGATATTAATTTTTTTTCGAAATATTTCGTCCCAGTTTGAAGGCCTATAACTCCGCCTGTGCGCAACTTTGTATATAGGTATGTTTGCTTAAATTACAATATTTTGGAATCCCATACATGCATCTACTCTGTGTCGGCCTTCAAATAGCTTTCGAGTAGTAAAGACCTGAGGCATAGAATACCATATTTTTGTATATTTTAGATTGCTAATAGATTAACTCATCACGGTTACATCCTGCATCTAATTTAATCTGATGAAGAAATGAATAAATTAATGAGACATGTAAATCGATGTATTAACACTTAGAGGTTATGGAATGTTGTAAAGAAATATAAAAATTCATAATGTATTATACAACATACAGCGTGAAACACCAATTTGCTGCCCATGTTTTCTTTGTTTTGATATACCTAAGAAGTGAAAAAAAAAATGGTCGTACCCTTCAATTTTTGTTTTGTGTGGGATATACTCATGTTTTATGGACATACTCGGTCCCCAAACCTATACCCCTATGCGGGGATGACCTGCACCCTTAAAATCTTATGCATTATTTGATATTTTATGAGCTCAGATTCACTAAACATGCACATACATTTGCTTATACAAAAATCATATTATACTGCGTTCACTTTAATTTTTAATCAGTGATTAACTTTGGAAAATAAATTAAATCTATGCAATTATTTATTCTTATGTAACATTTCTTACTCTGATATTCTATATGGGCTTGCCATTTTGAATAAAAGAGAATTTGCAAGAAGTGTACGGAAAATGCAAAGTTCAAAAATAAGATACATCTTTTTTACTGCCTTCAAAAATAATAACGCACGCCGCTGATTGGCAAATAATAGTTTAATTTTCAGGAGACAGGTCAAGGCGAACATAAAATTTTTATTTTTCAAATTCCTATTTGGTTAAAGTTATGATACTGTTATAAACATTTAAAAATGACCAAAATTTATATAACAGTATCCTGTTCTACATCTAAAAATTTATTAATTCTACCATTATCTGTTCAAAAATATAGTTTCAAAACAGTTGTTTAAACTAAATTCATTGATTTTCACAATAGTTGTTTATATTTGTTTTCTTCCATCACTCAAAATCAAGCTGGCGTGTGGCAGGCAACCCGCAAACATGCTCAGCTGGCGCAGTGCAAATCACTGTTGCCCCGTTGTGATAAAATTCCTTGATATAATAACTCGACTTAATTTAATAAGGGCTTGAGATATGCCCTTGCACTATTTGTCGATGGGTCTGAGAATATTTTTCTAATTCTTGCATCAAAACAAAGAAAACCGGGATGGTAAGTTTTCGATGGTCAACTCAGATTGTATGCAATACCGCTTACAAATCCGTTTAAAAAAACAAATTGTAAAACTGTAACCTCGTCTTATTGTGTCTGGCGCTATAACCCATACGAAAGTATTCACTATATATAACATTAATGTAGACATTACATAATGCTTCGATAGAATTGTTTCCCGGAAATGATATGAAGGGGAATTCGTAATTCTCGACTTACGTTACAGTTTTATATGCATTTCCTTCTAAACTTGGCGCTCCTATTTATGGTATTTCGTCTGAAAAGAGTGTGGGCTAAATACGAGAAATTCCCATAGTTTTACATACGCACTATATTGTTTTTACCGCTGGTAAATATTGGAATATACCGACATACTTGAAAACTACGTCAAAAGTCAGTCGAAGTGAAATTTAATTAGTGACCTGTGAGGTATTGGAATATTTCTTACGAGTGTTATAATATCATATACCAAGCATATTATATATTATTTTATGAACACAATTTACCTTACTTAAGTCTGCATTTTGTAATCGAGCAACAGAAAATTATGAAATGTATAAGAATGAGAGGAAATTGACGAAAGAACTAGTAATTGAGGCCAAGAAACAACGGTGGAAACAATTCGGAGAAAAAATAGAAGAGAAAGGTAAAGGAAATCAATAACTACTTTATGACGCATTAAAATCAATGAGAAGAGAAAAATATATAATACAAAAAATATTAAAAACAAAAAAGGGGACATATTAATTGATGGCCGAGAAATAATGAACAGATAGAAAGAACAGTGGATACGAGCAACAAGATGAAACTAATGAAGGAACTAATAAACAAACGGTAACGCTAGAATGTAGAATTACAAGAAATAATAAAAGTACAAAAAAATGGAAAAGCACCAGATTATAATAAAATGTCAGTGAAAATGATAAAAAATATGGATGTTCAAAGAACAGAGCTATTGCTAGAAATGTATGAAAATGTTAGACAGTATAGGAAACAGAATAAATTCCTAAAGATTGCCAAACAGAATTAATAGTGCCTATATACTCGTACAAGAAAGGGGTGAAAAAACTGTGCGAGAATTATAGAGGGATAACTCTGTTGTGTGTAGCCATAAAAATGTTTGAAAAATTATTGGATAAAAGATCAAGAAACACAGTAGATAACTCTCTAGATGATTCACAAGTCAGTTTTAGGAAAGAACGAATTGTATAAGATCATATATTTACAGTAAAACAGCTAATAGAGAAATGTGAACAGCAAGGAAAGGCAATATATATGGGGTTCATTGATTTAGAGAAAGCTTTCAATAAGGTACCTACAAATATACTATGAAATACTACTATATCGAAAAATCCTTGATAGCAAAATAATAAGACTTATAAGAAATATTTACTAAAATAATAACAAATGGTCATAAGCAACAACAAAATATCCTTTGTTGAGGCGTTCTCAACAAAGGATTCATTCGTCAAGGAGGAGGACTAAGCCCAACATTGTTTATTAGGTATATTCATGAATGAAATATTAAATAAGTGCTCAGTCCAAAGCAAGAAAATACATATCTGATACAGAAAGATACAACAAGCAGGAATATCAGAAGGAGCATTTGAAGATGACGTAATGATAATAACAGGGAACAAAGAAGATCTACAAAAAAAAATTGGATATATGGAATAAAGTACTGTAGGATTACATGATGAGGATAAATAAAAACAAAAGTAATGGCAATAGGAAGAAAACAACTAACAGAACAAGTAAATGACTTTAAACATTTAAGAATAGTAATTGAGAGCAATGGACAACAAGATATAGAGATTAACAGTAGGATAGAGAAAACGTTGAAATTATATCACTCAATGAATAATAGTTTCATAAATAAGAAAGAAATATGAAGTGACACCAAAATTACAGTATTGAAAGCGATATATAGACCAATACCACAGCTTAAAGAACAAGCTAACGTTCGGCTGCTAGCAAAGGCACAGAAAAGTAAAATCCAAGAAATGAAATACCTAAGAAGAACTAGAGGGATCACAAAAATGGACAGAGAGACATAAAAGTAACAGAAGAACTTAAAATAGAATCAACGTTAAAATATGTGGAAAAAAGTTGGTGGGGACATTTATATTGCATGGACATTAAAAAACCAGTGAAACAGATATGAGAGGCTAAAATGGATAAGAGAAGGAAACGAGGAAGACCAAGACAAACATGAACCATTGGAACAATATTAAAGGAAGGACATGGTTGACAAAAAAATAAGAAGGAATGGGTAAAATTTGTACATGAAAAAAAAAGTAGAAAAGAATTTTATAAATACTCTACACTAAGCAAGAATATATTTTTTAATAGGACGCCCTGTGTATTGTTGATTTATTATATTTTTTTTTTCTACGTTCAGGAAAAAAACAATACTTTATTGAGCTATATTTAGTGGAAAAAGTGTTTTTTTTATTGCACTCATCTGTGATTCTACTGCAGTGTTCATGACAAACATAAACCTTCAAATCGACGTCACATTTTTCTAGACAAGAACGTAGAAAAAATATTGTATGCAACTCGTACAAAAAGTGCTTATTGCACTCGACTTATTGTCCTACTAGGCCTGACGACCTCGTTGACAATTTCACGTCGCGTGCAATAAACAATTACTTTTTGCACTTGTTGCATAAATAACTATTATGATTTCAAAAAATATGACACGACATTTCTATCTTTAACCGTTTTTGGTTAGAGACAAATAATAACAGAGTTGCAGATGCACCTTTTGAAAATCTTAACTTTTGGTTAATTCTACAGCTTGCATCTTATTATACTACCCTCTAGAAGTTCTACACAAATTTCTAGTTCAAACATTTCAATAGTTAACCAAAAATGAAATTATAAGAAACAAACGATAACCTTTATAAAATCTTTAACGTTGATTTTCAATTCTTTTTATTTCTTCGGCTGCATATCTTGATGTCGTGTTGCTACTTACATTCCTACTTCTGGTATTCCATTCCTTTTAATTACCGTCAATTCTTGGTAACATTAAAATTCTGCACCAAACAGGTTTTGTAGTGGTTATGCTAATCTTAAAGATGAAAATATTTACTTCTTGGGAATTAACTATCCATAATTACACGCGACCTTTTGATAATAATAATAAAAACAAAATAAATGGACACCGCGATGCCTGACTAAAGTTGGCTACACACTATAAACACGTCATAAAAAAATATTAGAAAATCGCGTCATGACACTTCTCGAGTGAAAATGAACGCTTATCAAGTGACCACGTTTGAAGATAGGGGCTTGCTTGTGGTAGTTGACTTTCCGGAAAGTAAAGCAGATATCCGTAAGAAATTTACAATTATTGTAGAAGAAAAGGAGTAGTCTGTATTGGGTCTAATGAGGAAGTATGTCATTGCCTCCGTCGGGTTCAAAAAGACTTTTTTCTAACGTATCGCGAAAAGCGTTGCACAGTTCAGCCTGTTGGGGAAAAAATACATTTGGAAAAAAGCCAGGCAAAATTTCTAGTTTTTTGGGTTTAATAGATCCAGAAGCTTTCACGGCACTGTCTGCGGAGGATTTCCGCAACTTCAATCTAGGAGCAAATATGACACATTGAAGAGACATGGTGGATGGTGAAGGTCAACGGTAGCAGAAGGGTATTTGACCGACAGCATGGAATTGAAAAATAAAACTGCAAGAATGTTGGCTGGCATGTTACGTGAAAGTGGAACATCAACTTCATGTTTGACTACAATCATAGGCAATGAAAACAGTTCAACGGAAAATTCTTGCAAGTCGGGAAGTCATTTCAGTGGAAAATTCGGCAATTAATTGTCGGTTTATTTTTGTAAAAACATTAGAGAAAGTTAAGGATTTATAACTAATAATAATAATAATAATAATATCTCTACCCCTCATTCTAATCACAGGGATTAGCCCAGAAGGCGGCTGTTTACAGTCAACTTACTAATTACCTTGATACGCAAAAATTGCTTTGTCAAAATCAGTCTGGTTTTCGAAGTGGTCACTCTTGTGAGACAGCTTTGCAGAGAGTAATTAATGATTTCAAATACGCTATCGACGTCGGTCAGATAATTCTAGTAGTGTTTTTAGACCTTCGTCGAGCCTTTGAAGTGATTAACAGAGATATTCTTTTATATAAACTAAAAGAATATTTTGGGATAGATGGAACTGCATTTAATTGGTTTAAGTCATATTTACATAATAGATATCAGAAGACAAAACTAAACAATTGTTACTCTGAGGTAAAGAGCATACACAATGGTGTACCACAGGGTAGTGTTTTGGGTTCTCTTCTGTTCATATGTTTCATAAATGATATTTTGCATTTGAATTTGGGCGAGTGTAAAGTTCATCTATTTGCTGACGATACTATTGTATACGTTTCAGGTGTAGACATAAAAATATTGGCAGTCTATATGAATCTAGCTCTTCAAAGAATTAGTGACTGGTTTAATAAAAATAGAATAGTTGTAAATGTTAATAAATGTAAATATATGATTATAAAAGGTAAAAGAAGAATAATTCAAGATAATATTTTGGTCAAGTTTGATGATTATAATCTTATATAACAAGTCTCCAGTATAAAGTATCTAGGAGTTATAATTGATAACAAACTCATCTTTAGTGAACATATAGATTACCTCGTTAAAAAAATTGCTAAAAAGATTGGATTTGCATACCGAGTCAGTAAAAACTTGTCCCAGTATAGTAAATTTCTAATATATAACTGTATCATCAAACCTCACTTTGAATATTGTTCCTCTGTTTTATTTATGTGTCATGAATCTGATATAAATAAACTACAGATCTTACAAAATAGATGCATGCGTTTTCTATTAAAATGTAACAGATTTGTTAGTATTAGTAGCATGCTACAGCAACTAAACTGGTTGAATATAAAAAACTTAATCAAAGCCAGAACACTTATTTTTATTTTCAAACTAGTTAATGACATTAATGATTATCTGTCAGCTAACTTGCAGTACCGGTATGACATTCATACATATAATACGCGCCATAAAGGGCATTTAAATATTAACAGGGTAAGGCTCATGACTACCAAAAAAAGGTATATTCGATGCCGGAATAAATGAATTTAATAAACTTCCATCTAATATTAAGGAATCTAGTACTCTAGCAATTTTCAAAAGAAACATATTTGAACATTTATTGTCATAGCAATTATACGTTTTTTATACATTTTTTTCCTTTTTTATACTTTTCATGTATTTGCTTATGTTTGTAACTGTTCTGTTTGTTTTGTCATATACTTATAGTTTTGTTAGTATGTATTTGTAAACAGTTTGTCATCTTTTTTATATACACAATTGTATTGTAAACATTTCTGTTTGTTAATAAATTTTCAATTCAATTCAATTCAATTATTATTAAGCAGGCCGCATTTGCGCCCAGGAACGACTTACGTTGGGAGGCCCTAACCACCATTCAGTGCAGGAATGAGGGAAACCTGGAAAACCTCATTAATTAGGGGGGTAGTCAAATATCAACCGGCATCAATCTCTCAGATTGACCCAAGCTAACATTATTCCACCCTACCATACCCACAGAGAGGGTGCCAATCCTCTTTACGAATATAGCTTATATACGGTCTACCGGCAGCTGGGCTCGAACCAACTCCGTCTAGTCACCTCGATTCAAGTACTAACGTCTTAAACCGCGCGACCACTGACCGATACTACCACTAATAGTTATTTATGATGTGAGTGTTAAAAGTGCTTTTTTAAGGGCGCATGTATTCTACAAACAGCATTAAACCCAGGTAGAAATAAGTCAAGTTTTAAATAGTATCGTAGGCACTATATCAAATTTTCGAAGTGGGCACTTGCTAATGATATATAGTAACCATGGTGGCGACCATTGTTGTATTCATCATTTACGAAAAGCTTGAAAGCTTTGGATTTGTCACTTTTAAACTTTGTCTTTTTGCCCTTAAAAAGTATAAAGAAAATATGGAAAAGAACAATCCATTTAATGACTCATTGACATTTATACTCCTCTTAAAACTTGATCATCTTGGCATTCGTGGGGAATTGCTTACATGAATTAGCAACTATTTAACTAACAGAATCTTTTCAGTTCGCGTCGGTTCTGATTATTCTTCCCTGCGTGAGGTTTATTCAGGTGTTCCACAAGGGTCAGTTTTAGGGCCAATATTATTCCTTCTATACTCGTCAGATCTTGATAATATTATAACTGTCCTCGTTCTTTTTACGCGGACGATACCAAAATATATGGCAATCCCCTTGAACAATGCGATGCTATTCAGTGCACTCTTAATAATATTGAACTTTGGTGTAACACCTGATCCTTATTGTTGAACACCACAAAATGTACTATATTACATATTGGAAATAACAATCCTCACCTATCTTACGAGCTGAATGGTAGCCTCATAAGATCAGTAGATGAACAAGTTGACTTAGGTGTAACTGTAACTTCTAACCTTTCATGGTCTTCCCATATTTCAAATATTGTCAAAACAGCCAACTCCAAATCCTACATAATTTTTAAAACGTTCCACAATCCTTCCCCTAGACTATTCCACCTTTTATACAAGTCATACATAAGGCCTACTCTCGAATACGCACACATAATATGGTCACCTCACCTAATTAGAGATATAAAACTCCTGGAGGGTGTCCAACGAAAAGCTACAAGACAAGTGTCTCTTAAAAGTCATACGTACCAGAACCGCTGTGCAACGTTAGGTCTTCCACATTTATCCGAAAGAAGAACTAGAGGAGATCTGATATTTACATATAAACTGCTGCATAATCAGTTTTGTGACATTATTCGTGATTTATTAACTCTAAATAATGACGAACGACTTCGTGGCCATCCATTCAAACTTCGGAAAGAAAACTTTAAAACGACAATAAATAGAACTTTTCTCTAACAGAGTATTCAATCCCTGGAATTGCCTGCAAACTAATATAGTGTCTTCACCAAGTGTAAGTTTGTTCAAGAAAAATTATGACATATTTAAAGCCAGTGAATTAATTTAGAATGTCTTATCTGATGTTATAGCCATGCTTATAGTTATAATTAATGTAAAATATTTATAATGAGTTAATTGTTCTTTTTTCTCTTGCCAGCATTAATTAAGTTTACTGTAAGTTTTTTTTACACTGTACACTTAACACTCTTATAATATGTTATACTTGTACTGTACAACCTCAAATATTTGTTTATAGAGCATAATAGGTTTCGACCTCTGCTCTTATCTTTAGTTCAATAATAAAAAAAATTATAATTTAAAGAAATCGATGAAACGGCCAACCGAGCTACTTTGGACTTATTACCAAGAAAATCCCGGATTCAATATGATATTGCATACAATAAGTTTGTAAAGTGGTGTGAAAAAAAGATGTTCCTGGAAAATATACTGAAAATGTATTGGCCTATTTTGAGGAGAAGTCGAAGATTTGGAAATCTTCATCTCTATGGTCTAATTATTGTATGATTAAAGCTATATTACGAATAAATTGCAACGTATATATCAGCAAGCATTTTAAGCTCATTGCGTTTCTGAAGCGTCAAGCAGAAATTGAACAGTTTTTGAAGTGCGCACCGGACGAATATCTTATGATGAAAGTAGCTACCTACTATTTTGGGAATATTTGGTGCCTGCCGTAGAGAGTAGCTTTGACAGTTGACTCTAGACTCGACAATTTGGAAATTGTGGGCACTTCCAGTTCAATATTGGTTAAGATATGAGATCCCAAAACCAAGGTTCCACGAAAGGACAATGTTAAAAATAACCGATTTTTGGCTTATCCGAGGGAACGCATAAATCATAAAAAAATCAATTGATTATTGTTAATTAACATTAGAAATGGCCCAGAAATACGTCAGATAGCTGGGGAAATGTCGCTACTACCCCTAAACCTATATAAACTACCCTTAAATAGCTTTAAATGGATAATAATTAATTAATGTTATAAAATTCGTGTAAAATGAAAAAAATGCTTGAAAATGATTTGAACAGACAGTATGTCAATATAAAAAGTGATAAATAACTGGATAAATTGCCATTTTTTCAGTACGAGCTCGCAAAGTGAGAACAATTGGCCCTATTTCGCCATTGAATGGGCATTTTTACAGTCATTCATCACTTTTTATGTTGACATACTGTATGTTCAAATCATTTTTAAGTATTTTTTTTTTTCATTCTAAACGAATTTTACAACAATAAATAATGATTATCTATTTTAAGCTATTTAAAGGCAGTTTATATAGATTTAGGGGTGCAATTAATATTTCCCCACTTACTTAATGTACTCTAGTATCAGTTTTTGCATTTTTTGACAGTAATCTATAATAGCAATAAGCGTTCCCTTGAACATTTAAGCATTATCTATTTTTGATGTCGAAGTAAGCTCACCATTAGCTTTTTAAAGTAGTTTTATTAATTTTTAGGGGTGGAATGGACATTTTTACAGTTATTTATCACTTTTTATATTGACATACTGTCTGTTCAAATCATTTTCAAGCATTTTTTTCATTTTACACGAATTTTATAACAATAATTAATGATTATCCATTTAAAGCTATTTAAGGGTAGTTTATATAGGTTTAGGGGTAGTAGCGACATTTTCCCAGCTATCTGACGTATTTCTGGGCCATTTCTAATGTTAATTAACAATAATCAATTGATTTTTTTATGATTTATGCGTTCCCCCGGATAAGCCAAAAATCGGCTATTTTTAACATGTCCTTTCACTATCGTTGAAGAATTTTATTTAGAAATACATGGGTCTTCGTCCAACAAATGTGGGACATTGGAGGCTTTTCCTAAAGTATGTAAAAGGCAAGTGTACCAAAAATCCTGTGGGAATAAATACGTTTGAAAAATGTTCTGTTGCTATTGCTAAATTTCTGCAACTTCCAAATTCTAACCTCTATACTGGACATTGTTTTCGGCGTTCGTCGGCAAGCTTACTAGCGGATTGTGGAGCAACTTTAACGACAATTAAGCGGCATGGTGGATGGAAATCTGGCCGAGGGATACATTGAAGATTCATTGGATCGTTTCAGTTGATAGTAGTAGAATTGTGGAAGGAATTTTTCAAATTGTGTGATTTGTAATATAAGCATTCATGTTAATAAAGAAAATACAAATTAAATGTATTGAAAATTTACTGTCACAATTTGACATTTACTTTAAGGCACTAGTGCTTTAAAGTGATCAGTTTAAGACACCAGTTAAAGCAATATTTTTAATGCTACAAAGAAGTGTTCAAATTTGCATTATTAACATGTTTGTAGAAAAAATTGATTTATTTGATTAAATGCATTTTGCACAGTTGCTTAAAGATATCTTAGGGAGGCCATGCAAAACAATAACAATAAGAAGCTGTAAAATTATTTATATTGTGTATTGTCAAATTAAGCATTTTTTTGACCTATTTTATAATATACAGGCTCTACAGATAAGTTTCTAAAGTTAGTAATTTTTTGTTTCATAACTACTGCCACACTAAATATGCTCACCGAATTTGGTTATCTCAATTATATAACAAAAAACCCTTATTTTTGGCCATAGAATACGCCTCTATAGGCTAGATCTGTACAGGCCACCGGAGAAACCGCCTGGATAGTATGTAGCCACTTTAAGATCAACAACTAACATAAAATAATTACGTGAAATATTTAACGAGGATGACACATCTTTTTGATTGATTGTGAGTAATCCCGTAAATTAAAATATTGCTTAATAAAGCGCGAATTAAAGTGATAAAACACTAGTTAGAAATAATTACATTATTCAATAGCTAATTGTGTAACAAGTGTATATGTAATGTAATGTTCTTTTACACGCAGATCATAGACTTTTTTTTACTAGTAAGAATTTTGTATACGAGGTTTCTCACAATGTATCTGACAATTTTTAATAACCATAAATAATAAGTCAAATCGATAAAAAAAATATGAAAAAGTCGAATAGAAAACAAGAACAAAATTATACGAGTAATTACAATAATCAAAAATAATATAAGTGATAAAAAGGGAACTAAGAACACTCAAATATCGTTTTTTAATACTGCGGTAAGAGTATTAGTGCAAGTTTTATCATTTTGCTAGATTTCTCGTGAATGTCTTAAATATAATGCTTTTTTAAACTTTTTGTATTTTCATATAAATTTAATTTAAAGTAAGAATGAATAAATTCAAAGGTTTGTTTACAAACCCTGTATAATTAGTAACCAAACTTTAATTAACTAAAATTTAAAAAAAAGAAAAACATGTCTTTTAATATATACCTAAAGGATATAAAACAAAAACAATTTTTTTGAAACTAAAACATCCCATTTTATTGCAAACACGGAATTCCAGGAAACAACTACTCTGCGAGCTAATGCCCCGACCAGCATTGAATTACACCTGGAAAACCTATAGCAACAGCTAGAGTCATTCGTCAGACGCTCACCAGACATATACCGGTTACGAGCTTATTAGCTCTCATCAGTATGCCATAGGTGAGGTATCCGACGAATAATCCTAGCTGCTTTCGTCTGTCTAACCCGACAGAAGGGACCATGAGTACGCGATGTAGAACTAACTACATCTATCGGCCGTTCGCTACTCCATGCCGGACTGAAAATGTCACAGACACGAAGCGTTCTACATGCAGTATAGTAGTGACTTGTATTAGAATAGTCCATCATTATAATTAAATCTACCACCGTTAAATTAGACGAATGTGCTTTTAAATAGCATGTTGTCAATGTTAAAAGTAGTTAGCTTTCGCTATAGTTACAACAAGAATTCAGACGACTTACATCATAGGAACAAATAAATCATTCATTATATTTTCATTAAAATATTTAAGAAACTGCAACTACCCAAATTATTTACAAATACCAAAGTTTTTGTCATTATTTCTTTGATACTTTTTTAATTTTATCTGTCTGACAGAACGTGCACGTGCATTCTTTACAGGCATCAATTTTTTAAACAGTTTGCTAAGGTTGTACGAGTTAATCCATTTTAACTGGTGCTTTCTTAAAGTATTAAGTATTTTTTAATTAATTAACTGCTTTTCGTTTGGTAAAAACATGAATCTAAGTTTGTGTTTTGTTTAATGAAACACATCCGAATCGTCCACCAATAAATCGATCCACTGTAGGCCGAACTGAAGAAAAGTTTCGAAGCCATGGTCACCAGATCTGTTCGACCAAGTATACTAAATGAAGATGTGCAGTTCCAAGCCCTTTTGGCCCTTCATGATAACCCGCATTCCACTATGAGAGTCTTAGCAGGTGATTTAGGTGTGAGTAAAAGTACATTGGGTAGATTTCTTCACAAAAGCAAGTACCATCTCTACAAAGTACACTTAGTGAAGTATTGTCCGACGACGATTGCGACAGACGGACAGAGTTTTACGAAATGATGATGGATGATGAAGAATGTCAGGCAGATCCGAATTGTGTCAAACGCATAATTTTCTCGGACGAGGCGTCTTTTTATCTGAGTGGCACCATTAATAAACAGAATTGTCGGTACTGGTCAGATCACAATCGAAACTAGACGATGGAAGACACACTCAACGTCCCCAGTCCAAGATCAATGTTTGGACCGTAATTGTTGATAATCGAGTTTTGGGACCGTATTCCTTTGAAGCAGACTTAGATGGCGCAAGATATTTAGATTTTCTTCAATTTGATTTAGTTCCTTCCTTGGTTGTACTGTCCTCCTCATCGGTGGATTGGCAGAAGAGGACCTAAGGAATGGCTCTTCAGATCGCCACATTTAATATCGTTAGATGTTTTCCTTGGGAGATATGTAAAAAGCAAAGTATACGCCACTAAGCCAAATAATCTTAACGATCTGAAGGAACGAATCCGACAAAAAGAATTTTTTTCTCGTCTGGCCTATTGTTTGGCAGTAAATGGTCAACAATTTGAAAATTTAATTTAGATTTTTGTGCCCAAGGGTTTTATTAGCGAACAATAAAACTTCCTACGATCGATTACGTTTCTCTACGTTTTTCTACATAACACCAATGTTCTTATAAATTGAGTACATGCCAGTAGACACTTTAAAATGATGTGTAGTAATTTAAATCAATTTTTAGTACGTTTATTCATTTGTAAATCCCTGATCTCAGCAGGGCATTTGACTGTGTTGATCATGACAAATTACTACAAAAGCTTTACGCTTATGGAATCCAAAATAAATCCTTATGTTGGATATCTTCTTTTCTTAAAGAAAGAAAACAGTATGTTAGTCTTTCAAGCACACATAATGGAACTGTGGCTCAAGTAAATTCTAAGAATTCTGTAATTAGTATGGGCGTGCCACAGGGTTCTGTTCTTGGCCCCATTCTGTTTATATTATACACAAATGAAATTGGCAACTTGATACCTGATGGCTTTGTAACATTGTATGCAGATGATCAATCTCTGATTTTTCTAATAAATCAGATTCTGTGCTCGAGGATAATTGTAATAAAGCGTTGAATATTTTGAATAATTGGTACTGTTTTTACAAACAACATTTAAATCAGGAGAAAACTAATTTTGTGCGATTTCATAATCGACAAAAAATATGTGCAAATTTAGATATTCAAATTTCAGATAGGAACTGTCAGTTGTCAAGTAGTGAAAGGGTAAAATTTTTGGGAGTAGTAATGGATGAGTGCTTCACCTGGAAACCACATTGTGAGCAGCTAATTTCAAAACTAAATTCTGTTAGTTACTTAATGAGAACTTTGAAACCAGTTATGTCTATGAATCAACTTTTGCAAATATATCACGCGCAAGTCGGATCGAGGCTACGATATGGCATATGCCTATGGGGTAATTCAACCTTAACATCGGATGTTTTTATTGCACAAAAAAGAATTTTGAGAAGCAAGTTAATAGTTTCTTCATGTAGATTTAAAACTTTTAACTGTTGTTTCAGTGCTTATTTATGAATTGTGTGTTTATGTTTTTAATAATAAGACTAAATTCTTTAAGAATTTTGATAAACATGGAAGGAATACGCGACAAAATGGTAATTATCATATACCATACTGTAAATATAAAATTGCGATAAATTCGCCTAATTGTCTTTGACTTAATGTATATAATTATTTGCCATATAATATTAAGCAAATTAATAACGTGATAAAATATAAACATGAACTGAAGTCTTATTTGACTGAGAAATGTTTTTATACACTGGATGAATTGTTTGTAAATTAAATTTATTTTGTACCATTGACTATTCCTATACAGTTTGTTACTGTCTCTGAGGAAAATAAAGGTATTATTATTATTATTATTATTAAATAACTTTTGTATTTGTAAATAATTTGGGTATTATTGTACCCTGTAGCAATTAGGAGCAACTTCTGATACATTTTTGGAAAGAGCTCAGCTAGGGTACTCCGGAAATTGGAAAAAAATGTGTTCCAATTAAAAAAAATATGATGACGTCATTATTCGAAGATAGGTCACCCTGTGAATTAATAATTGAAAAAAAAGTAAATTAAAATAAAATATCGACCTGTTTCGGGAATTTTCAATAATGTATTTACCTAATAGTGAATTTGTGCGTGACTTTAGGAACGCACTGTATATTACACTAAATTGCAACAAAATATTGTTTTTTACGGGACACACGTCAGCACGTGACGGGACACACGTGTAAGTCGTCTGAATTCTTGCCGCAAAATGTATTTTATCTCTAACACAGAAACACCCTTGCCCTAGTTCGAGGCGGACTAGTACCGAGAAGCTGTAGGAGGCAATGACGTCACGCTTCGCGATCCATTAAATTCCAATTTGACCTCGTATATTTCGAAAACTATTTATCAGACCGACAAATTTTCTGGGTTGACCATACGTCATAAATGCTTCATAAAAATTAGGCAGCAACAGTGTAGTTTGAGGTTTAACCAAATTAGTGGCAAATGAATTTAATCTGATCTTTTCTTTTAATTTCTGGAGAACTGATTATCCAAAATTAAAAAACTATGGCATTGGAAATATACCTGAACGCCCTTCGAAAGAATATGTCGTACAATATCGTTAATGTCCTTTGAAAGGATATATCGTACAATATCGTTTTTTTATTTAAGATTTTAAGGGTGAAAATCACTCCAACTAAGTGAAAATTTGGAGTAAGAATTCACCCGTTAAATATGTCCTCCTCAAAACAAAATTTGACGGGTATAAGCGTTTTTTTCCCGTTTTTTGCATCAAAACAAAGAAATCCTGGGTGACACGTTTTCGGTGGCTCGCACTGTATCATTGGCAACTCGCGTGGGTGTATTACTTTACTGTATATGAAAGTTCATTAGGATTTGATACTTAAGGCAGGTTTACACGCTACAATAAATGCTAGCAATTTATCGTAACAATCGAATCGTTACGATTTATCGTTGGGTGTAAATAGGAAATTGTAGCGATTTATTGGAATGGGAGTTGGGTTGGATGGTTGATGCCGGCCGGAATCAATTTCTGCGAATCGTAACGACATGTTTGAACGTGTAAACAAGTAGCCGGCATTTCTCGCTACGATTTCACTCAGTTTGCATTTGCAATGCATCAGATATAGTCCGGTGATTGTTTTGGCTGACTCTCGTTGTTAATTTCGAATTATTATGTCAGACAATTCAAGCAAACAAACTCCTCGAGAGTTTCTCAGCGACTTTATTGAACTGTATCGAAGTTTTACCTGTTTATGGCTCGTTAAGAGCAAAGAATACTCCGACAGGAATAAAAAAGACCTGGCATATATCGAGCTCGTTAAAAAGTACAAGGAGCTTGATCCGTCGGCAGACAGGAACACTGTTGTGAAAAAAATATCCATGGCAAAAGTTTTTTTTGAGGTCGATAGCAGTTGACAACGAAATATGGAAGAAAATCGTTCTGATTTATCGTTAACGTGGAAACAGTACTCCACTCTTTCGATTTATTGCAGCAATAAATTTGTCACTCACATCGTTACGATTTCTCGTAGCGTGTAAACCAGCCTTTAGGATGAGTGGCGCTCTTGAATACGCTAATTTTGTGACGAACAAGAAAATTTTGGAAGACCAACAGGTTTCGCAAGAAAACACATTTACTTGACCAAGGACGACTGGCGTCTTGAATGTTAATGGATAGTATCGTTTGATTTCTATTTCCATATGTTATATTCGATAAACAAATATTTAAAAACATATTATTATTATTTATAATTTTTGTATTAATTTATTAAAAATGTTATTTTACATCGTGACCAGATTGTCGTTTCGAACAAAAGCAATTTTAACACATAAGTACCTTCACATACTATTTAAATTTCAAGATGTACAGTTAATAATAAATTAAACGCCTACAATATATCCTATATGAAAAAAATATGGAATTAATGCGAAAGATGTTTTGTTTTCGAGATACAAGGAGAAACGCAATTTCTTTATCTCCAAGTATAGTTTCATGCAACTGTTCTTGTCATATTTTTTTAAATCATAAAAAAAATTATTAAAAAAATCAACAATACGCAGGACGTTTCATTAAAAAATATATTATTGCTTCTTGTACCTCTTGATAATAATAATAATAATAATAATAATAATAATAATAATAATAATGCTTATTGCTTATGCTTATTATTCCAACAGGATTAAACCCAATTACAGGAATAAGAACTACACAGTAATAAGTAGGCAATAAAAGACTTAAAAATATATATATAAATTAAAATACATATTATCCTAAGCGAGACACATGTTTACAGATTTCATTTAAAGTATCATTAAAAATATCACAGTCCTTTCCAATTTTGTTAAACACATCGCACATCAAATATATTGGTGATTTAGCCAACATATTGGTCCTAGAGATACCACAGTAAAATAAAGTTTACTGTCTTGTGTTACCACGTGATACACGAAATGAGATTTTACTCAACAAAACCGAACAGTCAATTTTATTATTCAGAATATTAAACAAATAACGAATTAAAGAGACATTACGGCGAATCTCCAGTGAATCCATATCAAAACGATTCAGAAGATCATTATGTTCGAAACCTTGCGGGGATAAACACCATCTTGCAAAAGCTAAAAACTTTAAAAACATCTTTCAACGGACTCCAACCTTTGACGATGTATATTATAAATTGGATACCATATTATAGATCCGTATTCCATTTGTGATCTGACTAGAGAGCAAAATAAAATTTTGAATGTGCGTATATTTGTAAAATCTTTGCAGTTACGGTATATATATAAAACCATAAGTTCGAAATGCACAGGACACAACATTATTAATATGCTCGATGAAAGTAAGTTTGCTGTCAAATGTAATACCTAAATCCTTGAATAAAGAAACCCGACCTATGACATATCCATCAATGTTATAATTATAAATAATAAAGTTGGTTCTACGAGTGAAGGACATTGTTTTACATTTAGAAGTATTAAGGGACAAACAATTTAACTCACACCATGACAACATACGATCAATACAAAGTTGGAGACGATCACAATCTGAAGTAGAATTTATTGAAGAGAATAATTTAAAATCATCAGCAAAGAGCAATTTTTCACAAGCAACAATATCTGGGAGATCATTAATAAAGAGTAAAAACAAAAGTGGTCCTAAATTAGAGCCTTGCGGTACACCTGAAGATGCAGAAAAAAACGAGAAGTAAAGTTTTGATATCTGACCATAAATTGCCTACTGGTTAAATATGATTCTAATAGAGTTATCAACGAGTCTGAAAAATTAAAATCTTGCAATTTTGCTAGTAATATATGGTGGTTTATATGGTCGAAGGCTTTCTGGAAGTCCGTAAATATTACGTCAACTTGCCCTCCACTATCCAAAGTTTCAGAAATAAATTGAGAAAAAACTGCAAGATTCGATATAGTAGATCTTCTCTGCACAAATCCATGTTGGTGTGGGGATATCAATTGCTTAGTCAGATAGTAAATTTCGTTATGCAAGGTGACTTTAGAAAATTGCACAGCAAAGATATAGCTCTATAATTCTCAATATCATTATGGTTTCCTTTTAAATATTGACACACATATGCTTTTTTTCCAAGACGGAAATGTGGCATGTTTTAAAATAGAATTGAATAAAATACACAAAGGCTGAACAACGTCTTTAAGGATGAAACTTGTGATACCATCGACGCCCATTGTGAAAGAGTCTTTAGATCTTCTAAGAGTTGATAAACCTCTTGATATCTGTACGCCACTGTGCTTCCATCTTATCAAATGGGTTCAGTTACAGTTACAATTTATATCCGAAACTTTATTTTGTATCTCTAATAATAACGATAAACACAAGCATGTTGCACAAAACAGGCCTTCAAAATGGGGCCAAATATTAAAAAATAATAATATCTGAATTATTTAACTTCGAACAACCAAATTTTGGTACATGAGTTAGGTTTATTATTTATTTTTCTCTGACTATGAGTTCAAGTATATTGAAACACTACAGGTGTTCATTCAAGATGAGTTACCCTAAAATTGTACCAAACTTTTTTTTCCAATGATCGAATTTAAAACGAATGCTGATATTCCGCGCAGAATTTAATTTATAACACTTTTCTACTCCTGTTGAACTTTAAAAAACTCTTCAAGAAAAAAAATTAATTAAAACTAGATTTAGCACTAGATCGGCATTTATAAAACACCTAATTCCTTGTCTTTAAGAAACTCTGTTAAAATTCTACATAACGCGTTAAAAGTAACATCGCCGTTATTTCTTCACAGTTACAGGGCGATACATACTACAAAAATTTTAGTGTGATGAAATATAACTCTTAATCTTGAAATAACGTAAATGTTATTATGACCAAAATATGATAAATACTTGGGCTGAATGTCTGCTTTTCTTAATCTTCGTCGCAAATCTATTGATGGTTGTTGGCTGGTTAGTAACCGTACATCCTGTAGAGAAAGTATTATTTTTTTTTGTTTCAGTGTGATAAAAATCGAGACGGATACATAAGCTACAAGGAACTGCAGAAATTCGCGGAAAATCACGAGGAACACAAGTTTCCTGACAAACTGATAAAAGCAATCCACAAAAATTTCGACCGCAACGGCGACGAACTTTTGGATTTCGAGGAGTTTCTAGAAATGATAAACAACCCGAAAGTGACGATGGTCTTCAAGAGAATTAGGAGTAGGTCAGTAAAAAATACAGATCTATATACATTTAGATGACAGATCCCAGCTAGCAAAGCAGTTCTATAAATTTAGAGTAATATAAGTTTTATATTGTTAATATTTTATAGTTCTAGAATACTAAATTGTTGCATTAATGTGGCACATGAAACTGAATTGTTTTTTAAATTTGTTGCAAGAACGTTCTTAGAGCTTACTTTATAAAGCATTTATAAGATAACTGCTAATGTAGCCCTATAAGTGTGTACAATAACACAATTTTACAGCAACGGCTTATAGAATCAAATTAGTGTGAAATAGATGCAAAATACTGCTTTATAGAATTATACCGTCTCCTGTGACACTCTTATAAATTATTTCGTAATGTCGCTTATAGTTTAATTATAGCACTATTGTATAAGGCGTTGTTAAGTTACAATTTTGCTGCGGAAAACAAATTACAAATATAGAAGCTGCTATAGAACTTAAGAGAAAGCAGTTATAGAGAATAATAATACAGTTGTTATAAAATCATTATAGAGTAAATAAGTAACAAAAGCCTTTTTGTTCCATAAAGAAACGCTATAGAACTATCATTATGTAGGTTTCCCATACCCCCATCTGACGAGACCTGCCCGTAAAAGTACAAAATATTTTGATCAAAGTATAATGGGAAAACTTGTATAACATAGTCGTGACTTGTAAAAATATTTATCTGCTTGCAGAAAGAAAATTTCATTACGATAGATAAGATTTATTTGATTGCTAATAGAAATTGATTCTCTTATAGAAATTTAGCAACATATTTAATTTAGACCATTCCAAACCTTCTCCATTTGCACTTCTAGATGTTGAAATTAAAGAATTTTATTAGATTTATTAAATAAGATTGAAATACCACAATAAAATATGATAACACTGTGGATATTAAGTGGCACAGATCTGTTATAGCAGTTGCTTACGAAGCATATTTGCTCTATAATCATTGCAATCGACACAAAAATGTTATATTAGTGACAATCCATTGGAAATACAATATAATAGTTTTCTGTCGCCATATTGTGAAGAAAGAAAAAAGTCTTAATTAAAAATATATACAATATAAATAGATGAAATGAAATCAATAATATGGATATACTTACTTTCTGACTATTTTATATCCAGTTGGTTGTTAAGGTTGGGATTTTATATACATATTTTTACCGTTTAACAGGGCTTCAGTTATTATTATAATATATCAACGTATTCACAAAGGTTCCCGCTAGTGCGTGAGATTATTTTCATTGCTCAAAAAATCACAAGAATAATTAAAATAAATGTTAAAATACCTCAATTTTAGCCACACAGTTACTACGCCAATATGTCGAAATTACGGCAAAATTGTCACAGCCACCAAATTACTTCACTCACTAGCCAGAACATATAGGGCAACTTGTGTTTCACTTTCAGATTAATATTTATTGCTAATTTTACATTTTGTGTCCTCGAGTAAAATCATAACATATATCACGGCTTCCATTTTTATGAACGTCAAAATGCACGATAAACTTCAGGAAACCTTGTGGTTCGGGCCTATACGGTTTGTATACTGTCTCATAGGCCTCATTGATTCGCCGTTTCGCTCACTCAGGCTGTACAATTTCTTTTCTACAAAATCCCCGCCTTAAATTCATCAATTTAGAAAACAATTTTTTTAAATTACCTGCTTCATAGTAAATATAAGATTAACTGAGGGCGCGTAAAAAAAGTACCACATATTTCACGATAAAACTTTTTCCGCATTAAAATGTACTGCTCCCTGATGGACAAACCAACTAAGCAATTCGTAATGATGTGAGTACTCCTATACAGGCTGATTAGGTCCATCTTATTGGTTCTTATTGGCCCATCCATATTATTTCTAACATGTGCGATACAGAAACATTTTGTTTTTAAAAGATACAATTAAACGATTTTAAAGTTATCTAAATAGAACACCATGCAACACAAAAATTGTATGACGAAGTGCTATAGAATTTTATTGAGATTGCTTTGTAACAGTGTTATAAAAATTCTTTAAGACCTGTGAGAACGTTTATTCAACAATTCTATAAGTATTTCCTGCAGACCCTAAAGCACTAAAACGTTCTATAGAACGGTGCCCATTTTTATGGTATAAGTGTTGTAAGAACGTTTTGAAAATGTTCTAAGAATTGCTGTATAAAATGTGCTCTGAAAACGTTCTTATGATTTTTATAGAACAGGAAGTTGTTAGCTGGGATATTTAGATGTCTTGGATAACCAGCATTTAATGTCACAAATTTTTTGTGATGCTTGCACAATACATGTCATTACTTCTATCATAGACAATCTTACATATCAGCTGGCTTAATTTAACAGAAAAACTCATTTTAGGGATTCTAATGAGTCCGTAAAATAGCTATTCTTGGGGGCGTATACAAAAAAATAAATAAAAGACAAGATTTTACAAACAAGAAGAGATAACTGTTGAAGGTAAAATCTAGATAAAAAAATATTTAAACATAAATATAAATTCCCTTATAAACCATAACAATTATTTAATAATATCTATTTTTTTTGTTACCGCTTTGTAAAGTATTTAAGCTAATTCTAATCCATTTTCCTACAATTCCGATTAATGAAGTAAGATATGAGGTTATAAGATTACTTATTCAGGTGGTCGTTATTTTAAATTGAATCAAATATCTGACTATAACAAATTAACATATAGGTCAGGTTGTTTCAAACTCGGTAGTATAAGCCTTCTGTGAAGATACAAAAAATAAAAAAATTGGGACACGCGTGTCTAAAACGATATTGCTTTATACAGAAACGATTCTCTAATAAAAGTTTATTAGAAAAAGAGAGCTTTTTAAGCAGAAAAAAAATTTGGATATGTTTCTGGAAAAATATAATTGATGAACTCATCAGTCGTCTCTGTCAAATCCCATAAACAATACTTTCGATTGAAAATAAAGCTTACCTTATCCCATTTTTATTTTTATTTAATTTTTTTGTATCCTCAGTCCTCACAGTAGACCCATACTATCGAGTTTGAGACACCGGGTACATACATCTCATACGAGAGGCCTATATACAAAAAAAATCCGAAGTGTTCAAGGTCAAACCTGAACCACACACAAAACTTTATTTCAGGTATTATGTGATTCAGTCGATGTCTAAAGAAACATTCTTCTATTCTTAATTCATCTATAATCCGTTACTTAAACAGTTAGTAACAATTATTAATACGTCTATCCCGAGTACACTGGAGCAATAAAAAACATATTAACATTAACAGTGACTAACTGTTGCAGTAAAATAAATTTCATATTATTACCACAGAAAATATAGCTGCTATATATTCTGTGGTATTACACATTTCACATTTCATTCTCGATGGGTGTTAACATTGATATCGGGTTATCATAAATTGGGATATTCACACTGCTATATCAGTTTCATTATGTCAAGTACCGACTGCTTCACGAATAAAAATATATTTATTCAAATTTTTTAATGTTTAGATATTTTACACCACAACTAATGAAAAAAATCTATTTTGTATAAAAATTATAAATATTTGTTTGCAAACTAGAACCTGAAACGAATCAAAAGTTGTAAATCGCAAATGGAGGAATCTTGGTAGGGCTCTACAACAAACCCTTTCCTTCTATACAATACATAGTGGTTTAGAAATACTAGCTAGAAACCCCTAAGCACATTTTAATATAATTTCGTATCTAGTTATACGTAATGCTGTTTAGTTTGTTTAATTCTTTTCTATTTCTCTTACAAATATTTACATTTCTCTTTTCCAATTTCCAGATTACATTTTGCAAAAAAATATACCTACATTACTTTTTTTTATTCGAAAATAATTTTCTAGAAAAAATTGCTAAAGTTATTGCCAAAGCAATTTAAAAATCCGGTAAAAATGTAAAGCCCATTTGATAAGGACAAGATAAGTATTTTAGAAAATGTAATGAATTATCTAAACTACCTAAAAATCGCTTAGAGTTCAACAACCTGATAACCTCATCAACAGAGTAAGCTGTCACACTAGTTCGGAAATTTCGCAAGAATTAGGTGTGTGAAAGTGTGTTCATTTTATCCTTTATTTTCATTTCATGACAATAATACAAAATTAAAGTTTCATGTTTAGTTTATTTTATTTATTATTTAGTACCTATACTACAGGGTGATTTTAAATAAAGTAGCAAAAATGAGACCACAGATTCCTTAGGTAAAAGTAAATCGATTTAACCTAACATACCTATAACCCAAGACGCATAATAAAAAAGATACAGGGTGTCAAAATTAAAATTTTATTTACGATATTTGTAGATAACTTCTTAAAAAATCCAAATATTTACATAAAATTTGTAAATCAAGGGTTTGTGTGGGCGATAAATTCAAATTTGTTTCTAATTTTGACGTCACTACTAGAGGGCGCCACTTGTGGCACATCATGTTTATTTTAAATGGCAGAACTTTTTTGCTGCTTAGTGTATCCATCTGATTATTGAAACTACCTACCTACCTGTTATGCCTGTTAGGAGTAACAGTTTTCGAAATAATCCTATTTAAAATATTCAGTGCACCGATTGAAAACTGTTACCGTTTCAGGTAAAGTGCCTTTTGTACTGAAAATACAGCAAAATATTACTTAAAATAGTTGTTCAGAACGGTAAATTATGGGAACGTGCAAAATTTCAAAAAGATCGGCCTGCTTTGATAAAATCTTTGTACCTACTTTGTTGAAAAATGGTTTCATCAAACCTCGCCGATCTTCTTGAAATTTTGCACGTCTCCATAATTTACCATTCTGAACAACTTTTTCAAGTAACATTTTGCTATATTTTCAGCAAAAAAGGCACTTTACCTAAAACCAAAACAATTTTTACTCAGTGTACTGAGCATTTCAAATAGGATTATTTCAAAAATGGTTACTCCTACCGACTTCAGCAAGGTATACTTTTTTCAAATAAAACAGGTAGGAGAATCGATTGTTTCGATAGTCAGATGGATATACTAAGCTGCAAAAAAGTGCTACCATTTAAAAGAAACATGGTGTGCCACAAGTGGCGCCCTCTACTAGTGACGTCAAAATTAGAAACAAATTTGAATTTCTCGCCCGCAAAAACCCCAGATTTACGAACTTTACGTAAATATTTGGATTTTTTAAGAAGTTATCTACAAATATCGAAAATAAAATTTTAATTTTGACACCCTGTATCTTTGTTATTATGCGTCTTCGGATATAGGTATGTTAGGTTAAATCGATTTACATTCATCTAAGAAATCTGTGATCTCATTTTTGCTACTTTATTTAAAATCACCCTGTATATACAATAAAATAATTTTACGACTGAAAGACAAGTGGTTCCATTATAATCCACGCCGTTACTGAGATATAGGAAAAAAACAAACTGAAAATAATTTGAGATTGTGGGCGTAAAAATTTTCTTCCATCGAAAATGGATTCTTGAATATTCTTTTTCTCCTGTACCAAATTTAAGCTCTTTCTGTTGAGAAATACTAATGCTAAGTAACATTTTCTAAAATCGCTACTTTCAATTTTTTTTTCAGTATTTCAGCAACGGCAATAGCTATCTTGGATCTGATTGAATTATCTATAATAATGTCCATTAAAGGACACAACTTTTTTCTAATTTGAGCCAATTTGTAGGTATATGACATTTATGTACACTAGCGTCGGTATAGGTTCTTCATGAATGTTTTTTTTTTCAAAACCACAAACGTTTGATAGTGTATTAATTTTTTTGAAATTGTTGTTAAATGTAAGTTAATGTAGTTCTGAAAAAATCAGAACTGTGGCTAAAACCCAAACAAACTAAAGAAAAACTAAAATTATACCACAAATAAATAGCTTCAGACAAAATATTTTGAACACTCAGCATCTCGAAAAAGAAATTGTTGTAATAAGATCCCGCTTAATTTGCGCATTTTAGTATTGACGTTTTTATTTTCCAGGTATATAAAATTCGTGGTAACGTCCCCAACGAAGAAACTGATAAGACTGCAAAGCACCCTGTCCAACACCGGCCTCTACGAGGAAGAACTGACATGCAAAACATACACGGTTGGAATGCTAATTCTCTCCATAGCTCAAATTATTTTTTATTACGTTAATTTAAGTCTCATAACCGAGGAGGGCGAAGAAGGGCCCATCGAAAGGGCGCTGAAGTTCACACCCTTAAAGAAAAGGGAAATTTGGCGTTTCGTTACACACATCTTCGTCCATGCTAGGTAATAAATTATTTAATGATAACTATTTTCTTAAAATTAAATTTAAACACATTATACCCAACCGCCAAAAATCTAGAGAGCGCGCTAGGAGCAATTCATAGGTATACAATATTTAAAAAAATGACAAAAATAATTGCGTTATATAATAATAATAATAATATCTCTACCCCTCATTCTAATCACGAGGATTAGCCCAGAAGTCGAAGACTTGTGCGGGAGAGGGGGCGGCATATTATTAAGCAGGCCGCATTTGCGCCCAGGAACGACTTACGTTGGTAGGCCCTAACCACCATTCAGTGCAGGAATGAGGAAAACCTGGAAAACCTAATTAATTAGGGGGGTAGTCAAATGTCAACCGGTATCAATCTCTCACATTGACCCAAGCCAACATTCTTCCACCCTACCATACCCGCAGAGAGGGTGCCAATCTCTCCACGAATATAGCTTATATACGGTCTACCGGCTGCGGGGGTCGAACCCACAGCGATCCAGTCACCTCGATTCAAGTATTGACGCCTTAAACCGCGCGACCACTGACCGATATGGGTGGCAACACGCTGTAACTTTTTTATGACTGCTGATAAAAATTTGAAATTGGGTGGGTTTATACTAGATGGTGCCATGAATTCTTTGAGGTCATTTCGGTTTCATGACGTAAATTTATATTTTTAAATGGGGCAAATGGGTATTTTTTGACATTTTTGGAATCAGCGGATCATTTTACGTATGGTAGGAGCAATTTTCTGACACATTTTCTGGATGTAAGTAATTTTTTTTAATTTTTAAAAATAAAACTAGAAGGCCGCGACTGGCAGAAATTGTTTTCTTTTTTGACGGATTTTAAAAATTGTTGTTTTACAAAATTCAGAAAAAAATCCATTATTAAAAAATCAATAACATCTTTACATTTGAAAAAAATGAGTTTTTAAGGAAATACAATAAATCGAAATTTTAACTGGTAAAAAAATGTACAAAAAGATTCAAATTTAGAAATTTTCCCATAATTACAAACAAAAAAGAAAACAATTTCTGCCAGTCGCGGCTTTCTAGTTTTATTTTTAAAAATTCAAAAAAATTACTTACATCCAGAAAATGTGTCAGAAAATTGGTCCTACCATACGTAAAATGAACCGCTGATTCCAAAAATGTCAAAAAATACAGGGTGTCCCATTTAAAAACATAAATTTACTGTCATTTCCGGTCAAACCGGAAATGTCATGAAATCCGAAATGACCTCAAAGAATTCATGGCACCATCTAGTATAAACCCACCCAATTTCAAATTTTTATCGGCAGTCATAAAAAAGTTACAGCGTGTTCCCATTTTCCGTTGTCACCCGGTATAGTTATTTCCAAATTTAAAGTTTTTATCTTGTATTATCAATTACCTAAGGTCAAAAATAATAGAGAGTGACCAATTCACAGCACAGAGATGAATACGGAAGGTGAGGGTGGCATGATTACCTAAGCGTGCCACTTGAGAAGGGTTCAAAGCATACACAATTATCAAAAATAAGTTGACGTGACAACCTAGCACATTAACAGTTTACTTTAAATATCCCCCTGTGCCATCCTCTCCACAAATTAGAATACCGTCCATTTGGACGACGACGGCTACTACCACCCACTTACACCTACCTGATGCGCACTCCGCGGATATCACACTTAAGTCAAGGCCTCATGGACGCGAAATTCACGGATTTTTGCACGAATTTTGCAACTTCTGTTTTAATAATTTATCACGGGAAAATCCCAACTTTGACAAATTTTGCAAAACAGTACAAATATTATTGTTACTTTCATTATTATCTGGTGTTAAGTTTGATTTGATATGTCACGCATAATTCGCAAAAGCACCCTTGTATACAGTTAGGTTAGGTTAGGTTAGGTTCTAAGCAAAGTTTCATCTTGTAACATATAGCAACCTATTTTTTTTTTGTTAAAATACCATCTTTCTTCCGCAAGTTTCCATTATTTTCCGTTTTGCAGTTGTTCTTCTTTACCACTCTTTTCTGCACTATACATAATTATACAGGGTCGGAAATCGCTGATGGTCTATCTGAAGTTACATGAGAGCGACAAAGTAAAGTATAGAAATCCGTGCGATAGACAAGGATGGCTATAGGAAGACGTTTTATAAATTAGAATAACATCTGAGCAGTCACTCCCACTTCTAACCGAGCGAAGATGGCGATTGGTCGCTGAGATATAAGTGGGGGTGGATTTTATTTGTTGAATAACGAAACGGGCGGTGACTATTTAGATTTTAAAACGTCGTCAATATAGTCATCCTTGTCTATCGCCCGGATTTCTATACTTTACTTTGTCGCTCTCGTGTAAAACCAGATAGACCCTCAGCGTTTTCCGACCCTGTATACTACTCACGTACATTCTTGTTAATGAACTACATATTTCAACATCACTTACACTCATATTTTGACCTCGCGTCCTAAACCCTTCATACATGTCATCATCCGATATTCCTGAATTGTTAAATTAGAGGATTTACGATGTTGAATACGCTTGAATTATGTAAAGCTTGAATTATTTTTCATTCTTAAGAACACAAAATCACTAATAAATTAATTACATTCATAATTAAATTAGCGGAAAGATATACCCGAAATTTTGCCCGCCCATGATAGCGCTGGAAATGGAACAGGTGGATCCGTCAATTCGTCACAACCAACAGAAGGTTAACTTCTTCGATCCGGCGCATGCGTATTTGCTGCAGCATAAGCTGTAAAATCGGGTATGCTCTTAGAGATATGCGGCACGATTTTATAGGAAAAATTTACGGGCTGCATGTATGTTTCTTTATGTCGGCTGCTATAAATTGTGTGCGGGTCTATACCATGAGTCACTCTCTAGATTTTTGACGGTTAGGTATGCTCAAGCAGGAAATCCAGATTGGTTGCAAACTGTCCGAAACGTTCGTACATTTAATTATTGCATGATGTTTACTGAAAACAAATCCATAATTTCACTGGTCGAATATTTCTGACAGTTTGAAGCCAGTCAGGATTCCTTGCTTGAACAGACCTTGTACAGGGTGTTAAAAAAAGAGTGTAAAATATTTAAGGAGGTAATAGTATGAACTAAAATAAGCAGAAAAGTCTCAATAAAGATGGGTCCGCAAAGTAACGGTTGCGGAGATATGGAATGTTTTATGTTTTTAGCCCATTTTTTTATTTTGGAAAAACGTTATGTATTTTCTTATAATAGTTGGTTGATGTTTAGTGAAATAAACAGTACGTATTTGACAGTTGTTCTCAGTGCACAAGTTTTCTTTCGCTATGGCTGGTTACTCTAACGCAGAATTGACAGACATGCATTTCATGTATGGTCGTGCTAATAGGAACGCCACCGAAGCGCGACGTCTTTATGTTGACGCTTATCCAAATCGCCAGATTCCTTCACAACGCATGTTTGGAAGAATTCACCAAAGATTGCGTGATACCAGTTCCTTGAGCAAACAGTGCCATTTATCCGGAAGACCAAGTTCGGTATCCACTCCTAGAGCAGAAGAAGAAATTCTAGCACTGGTAGAGCAGAATCCAGGTACGAGTGTGCGGAGAATATCAGCCGAGGTAGGAATTAGTGGTCCTCTTGTTTGTAGAATCCTTCACGAGCAACTGCTTTATCCATACCATGTGCAACGAGTACAGGCCTTAAATCCAATAAATGATCATCAATCACGTTTGGTTTTTTGCCGTTGGTTTCTACGTCATGATGCTGAACACCCTATTTTTCTTGCAAACATTCTTTTTACTGATGAGGCCGGATTCCTTTGAATCAGGGGCAACAAATGTGGTTCCAGCATGATGATGCTCCAACTCATTTTCCCATGGCCGTTAGACAGCATTTACACCAAACTTTTCCACATAGCTGGGTAGGAAGAGCCGGACCTGTTTTATGGCTTCCAAGATCGCCTGATCTGAACCCTCTAGATTTCTGTAACTTTGTTTTTTGTTTGTTAAAAGCTTTCTTTGTCGGTCGGTTCCTAATAAAATAAAATGTCTGAAAAACGAATAGTGGTCCATATCTCCGCAACCGTTACTTTGCGGACCCATGTTTATTAAGACTTTTCTGCTTATTTTGGTTCATACTATTACCTCCTGAAATATTTTACACTCTTTTTTTAACACCCTGTATATCTGCCAGTACCATAAAAGTGTAGGGAGTGTGGGTCATCCCCACTATTATTTCTACACATTTATTATCTGTTTTGTTTTTCTAGTCCCTACCACTTGTATCCCAATTTGTTCATACAAATTTTGATTGGCATACCACTCGAAATGGTGCACGCGTGGAGGGTGTTGGTGATCTACGTCGCTGGTGCTCTAGGGGGGTGCTTGGCGCAGTCCGTCATAGTTCCCCATGCAGAATTGGTAGGGGGGAGTGGCGGATTTTATGCATTCTATACGGCGCACATCGCCACTGTGATAATGGTAAGCATTTCACACAAAAAATGGATAAATCGCCAATCACAAGTTCCGTCTACGTTCAAACATTCTCAGAAATATTGAAGAGGGTCCTAAATACAGGGTGTCTGAAAACTTCGCGCACAAAATTTAGGGGGTGATACTTCTCGAAAAAAATATTTTCTCGAAAAGTAATTTGTTTAATTCGTTTTTTTTAGCTTTAACTTTTTTAACACTGGAACGTTTTTTTTTTCAAATTTGGCACACTTGTTATTTTTATAGAAGCGCAAGAAATTATCATATCTTATAAAATATAAACAAGGCTACTGGGAATTTATTCTACCCATAATTTTTGTCAACTATGTTATTTGGCGTAGTAATTCGAAAATAAATACTTCAAACAGTAAAACTTAATATGTATTTAAATAGTGATACATACTCCTTATATTTTTGTATAACTAAATTCTATTTTTTTAGAATTGGAGAGAAATGAGTCACCCAGCAGTACAGCTGATACTTTTTGGTGTCATGACGATATTCGATCCCATTTATAACTACGTCATTATGAAAAACCTGGGCGATGTAAGCTACATCGCCCATCTGGGGGGTACGATCGTGGGGATGCTCTTGGGAGTGAACATCCTGAGGAATTTGAAAGAAACAAAGAACGAGAAAATCGTTTGGTACATATGCGTAGTTACCTACTTTCTTCTTATGTCTGTATTTATCATTTTGACTATAATAAAGAGTTATTATTGTTTTTCGTTTCCGTAACAACTGCGTTTACTTCAGTAGAACTTTTTTATCCCTAGTTTTTTACAATGCTTGGCATGGTTGCAAACGGTTTGGAACTGTCAGAAATATTCGACCAGTTAAGTTGAGAACGTGTTGTCAATGAATTGAACGCAAGAAGTAGTTGGACAGACATTTCTGATAGTTTCAAACCGTTTCTGACTGTTGCAGGAATAAACCTTATATGTTTTTGAGGTCGCTGAACTCGAATTCGGGGTCTGTTTGACCCGATCACGTCAGAGTTTTGCATAACCTAAAAAAAAAACAATAATTTAGGTTTTTTCACACTATTAAACGCATATACCAATCACCGCATAAACCCATAATCCATTTTAACCAATAAACCCAATAACCGCATTACTCAGTACCTTACATCACGTGATTTGTCAGTGCTCGTTAAACAAAACATATCCTACCCCACAAAATTATAACCCAATAACCTCACAACCCAAGAACCTCATAACCCCATAAACAATAACAGTTGTATTTTCCCGAAAAAAGAAATGGGATCGTCTTGGATAAAATTAAATAAGGCTCTAAATTTATTACCCCTTGTTAGGGGGTTGTCACTCCTTATTCCATTACCCCATTACAGGTCGCATAATCTACACTCAATATTTTTGCACATTATTCGGAATCGCCTTTAGAACAGTTTGCTATCGAAATTAAAATAAGCCGGATAAAATAGCCTCACAAAAAAAACGCGATTATTGGGTTTATTGGTTATGGGTGATTGGTTTATGGGTTTGTAGGTTAATAGCTTGGGTTTAGTGATTAAAGTTTGAGTTATAGGGCTATATGCGTACTGATAGTGCTGAAAAGCCTAAATTATTGTTTTTTTTTTAGGTTATGACAAACATCTGTCGTGATGGGGTTAAGCGGATTCGGATTTAGCGACCCCAAAAACATATAGTAAAATGGTCTGACCTCCAGATCTGAGAAAAAAAATGGTGGGGCTGTGATATAATCGAAATCAGAAGTGTTTCCTATTACTGTTAAGTCTCGATAATGATGCAAATGCAAAATGAACCTACCAGGTAGATATCAATGCGTAAATTAGATATTGGAAAGGAGACTATAGCTGTTTTTTGCGATGAACCGTATTCATCGACTGTTTCAAAACGTATTCAATGGTGACGTCACGAATGTATTGCACCAAGAAAATGTATAGTTTCAAAACGTAACGTCATGAAATATTTGTTTCTCTTTGATATCACCTTCACACTTTTTAATTTGTTTACATTATTGCCTGCACTAGATTTGGATTAAAATAGAACGATTATTAGTGGTAGAAATTATTAACAATACCTATTTCCGCATGTTTTTGTACATATATTTTGAAAATGTATGAATTTTGCAACAAAAATATATAAATTGATTTTAGAAACTGCAAACCAAAAACAAATATCTAACATTTTTATATGAGTGACAGGTTTATGAAATTTAGATAGAAAAGTAATTGGACTATGCTTTTGGATTATGTAATTCAGGATGTCTAAAAATACGTTTCAATTTGCAGAGGTACATAGAATAGTCCACAACCAACACGGTTTAAACAGCGACGTGTGTGACGTCACTGTTTCAACGCAAAAATATAATGTTTTGAACCGGGTTGAACACATTTCGTCGCAAAAAAAACAGCTTAAGTGCTGTAGGGTCATCATGAATTTCGCTCATGCGCTCAGAACACCCTGTACATAAAAATCAATAAGATATTCGCAGTGTATCATACAAAAAAAACCTTTATGTGCAAAATTCAAATACGACATAAATTAACGTAAAAAAAATAAATAAAAAAAACTACTTCCTCGAAATTAACCTTAAAGTATGGCCATTCTTTAATAAACACCCTGTATATGCCCCGTGTGTTAAGTACTCCTTACTTTTAAATTCTGCATTAAAATTCCATATTTTAATTACGCATACGCATAGGCTACAAATTCTACACACATTTTTATGCAAATATCCACGTTTTCGCAAACTTCAACAAATAACTGTTTTATCTAATGAATATTAGAAGGTTACATCGTACACACCTGCCAATTCAAATGCAGTAAAATGGTAAAATTACCGTTCACTTTATTTTTTATACTCATAATTGGTCAAAATATTTTGAGTATACCCGTGAAAGGTAACAAATTTTTGTCTTTGAATATTTAACTAACAGCAAAACAGTATTTGAACATGTTAACATTGAACATCATGACCCTAGGAAACTATATTTTTGTAGAATCGTTTTCAGACAAACTCCATAACTTACAAAAAACGCAGCATTCACTTATTTTAAGTATAAAACAATCAAAATATGGACACCGTCACCACAGCCACCAAAGAAGTTATGTGAAAACTAGAAATGAAATCCAAAGATGCACCATTTTTTGTCCGATTATAATAATTTTTCCAAATTCTAATACCTCTTCTAGTGAGTTAAAACACAAAAACACTACGAAGTCCTCTACAACCACAGTTAAGGTAGGTATTTAAAGAATATATGTTACAAGTTGTTTGTAGACACAAATCTGCTAACAGATAACAACAAAACCAACATCTAAAAGTACATCAAAGAAGCCATTGAATCAATATAGTAGAAAACCCTTTTTTCAAGATGTTAAAAAAGAACATCCTCATCGTATCACAGATTCAAGAAAGAAGAAGTACAAAAATAAGCCATCAGTAAGTAAGCCCAAAGACAAAAATCATAGAAAATTTATTAAACACGTAAAAAATGGACATACTCGAATCGAAAGAAGCTATGCCGCTACAAATATCACAAAGGCAAGGAAAAAATTGGGTAAGCATATTTATTGGGAAAATCTCACTATGCATATACAGGGTGTTAATGATAAGTTTGGCTAAATTTCACCGACATATTCTATGGATGAAAATAATTGGGGTTTGTTATATAACAATAGCTTTTTATTTAAAGTTTAATAAAGTAGTTACAGGATGTTCCAATTTTATATATTTTTCTTTTTTATATCCATAACTTAAATACAGGAAAAGATTGTTTGACAATGTACGGCGATGATATTTATTTATCTATGCACTTGGTCGGTCAGTGGTCGCACAGTTTAAGGCGTTAGTACTTGAATCCATGTGGCTAGATCGGTGTGGGTTCGAGCCCCGCAACCGATAGACAGTATATCAGCTATATTCGTGGAGAGGATTGGCACCTTCTCTGCTGGTATGGTAGGGTGGTAGAATATTAGCTTGGGTCAATGTGAGAGATTGATACCGGTCGACATTTGACTACTCCCCTAATTAACGAGGTTTTCCAGGTTTACCTTATTCCTGCATTGAATGGTGGTTTGGATTTACCAACGTAAGTCGTTCCTGGGCGCAAATGCTTAATAATAATATGCCGCCTCCTCCCCCGCACAAGTCTTCGACTTCTGGGCTAATCCCCGGAATGAGGGGATATATTATTATTATCATGAATTTAAAATATACTTCAGGGGCGTAGTTATTGGGTGAACAGTGTATAGTTTTTAAGAGAAAAAGTGCGCCACTGATATTTCTATAATTTCAAGATATTTTTAGAATTATCGATAAATTTTTATTAAAAAAGTGTTTGCAACATTGACAGGTCTTTAGATAATTAGGGTCGTGAAACACCCTTAACGTTATTTAGCAATTTAAAACAAACATTAAAATAAATGTCCCTTACATATAAAGCTTTGAATAAAAAATTGTTATATAACCTCAATTATTTTCATCAAGAGAATATGTCGGTCAAGTTTGGCCAATTTTATTATTAACATCCTATATACATACATACATCACACGACAGAAAATAAAAAAAAATGTATAAACCATAAGTATACATTTTTTTTTTGTGAGGCGCAAGATTTTTGAGACAGCGATATTTATCAAGGTGGATAGACTCAGACAAATGTCACTTTCAACTCAAGTAAAAGTCAGCATTCATTGAAAAACCAACATGTGTGTTTTAAAAAATATCTTATTGTACATTAAAACATTCTCAACAAATTGAACATCCTGCGTAGAAATGATAACGTTTTTAGCAATTTTTTGAGAAATTAACTTATGGAATTGTGACCAAATGAGTGGCGAGTGATGCAACATATATATTTTAATTAACGTTACCCATTCTTCATTACTCTACCACAGAATAAAGGAACTACCAGAAGCGAAAGCTAAGGCGGCGCCTTTGATCTTGGATGGTCACAAAAATTTAACCTTGAATTTGAAATTTGACGTATCTAATACTTACTACACTGAGAGAAAGTTGTATATAATATCTACAGTCTACACTAAGAAACAAGTTGACACTATATTTATTTACTCATATTGAAGCTTTAAGCAGTATAAAATACCTACTATGTATAAAATTATTAAAAAATATAAAATACATGTATAAATTGCATTTATTCCTGTTTATTTTTTATTGTTGTGAAAATTATATATTTGATTTAACGTGGGAAAGCTTTTTCAGATACATTTGCCATACAGAAGATTTGATACTGCAATAGATATTTTAAATAGTATAGTCACTAATATTTCCTTTATTTCAATTATGGAAGCTATTTTCATTTCAAGTATAGATTTCAGGTATGAGTACCTACTTGGTGGGCCACGCTAGATGCAGGTCAACTCAATCATTCCGCAAAACACACAGCAACCATCCGACTTCTCTTACATCTTTTGCTCTTTCCTAGTTCCAAATTTACAAAGTTATTCTTAATTATTTTCAGAAACAAAGTGTACATAAATTTAAAAAAATAATTTTCCCCTCCATTTATTTTGTTCACTTTACGTGTTAAACCTTAGTTTACATGTGTCAAAAAATATGATTTAGGGCACCCTGGACACTAGATTCTAAGAGGACTGGTGTAAGACTCAATTGAGATGACACCTAAAGTTTTAATTTTGAATAAAAGTAATTTATTTTTCAATGTTTACAGAATAATAACGGAATAATAAAGAAAACACAAATATGGTTCCTATCTAGTTGTTTTCTCCATGGCACACTGCATTATTTGGCTATGTCATGGATGTTGAATGTGGGGCACGTCAGGAATGATTGAAATCGATTTTATTGAAAAACGGTACAGTCTATTGAAATTTAACAAGAGTACCTTTTATGTTAAATACCTCAAATTTCAATATTTTCGACTCAGAAATAAGAAAAATTAACTACAAAAGATATGAATAAATTTGTCCCAGAGCCTTGCATTTTGTCACGCCCCTGCAGAAAATTTTGAAATGTCTTTTATGAGACTTATTAAGCACGTCAATGTTAATATCTCAGCAAAATTTCGTGACTTAATGTTGAACCGTTTTGATGTTACGCATTATAAACTGTTTCCGAGGTTACCCCTTTAAAAGAGTGTATCTCCTTAGGAGCCGCCACTGACAAAAGTTTTACTAAGGTTTTCGCAATTTTCGACTTGTTTTACAAGCTCACAAGTTTTGAATACTTACTACTGTTACACCTTGTATAATAAGCAAACAGTTTCTTATTGATTTCCGAGGTATTTAAAAAAAATAACTTGAAATTTAATTATTTCATTTTTAGGAGCAAAAAAATATACATATCGTGACTTGAATTCACATCAGAAACGTTTAGTGTTAAAGCAACTCAATTTGGGAAATAGTCATGGAAAGAAGGCTTATGAATTTAGGGAAACCAGTACATCCCTTTGCCGTGTAGTATGCTTGGAAACAAATGTACAATCTAATACCCCGGTCCCTCAAAAAGGTAATGTTATTATGTTAATGTTATTTTTACTAGCAAGCTCTTGCACCCAATGCACAAAGTAAAAAAGCGGGACGGAAAGTTTTTCTTTAATATATGAAAATGTTATTATTATCGTCCTGACAAATTTTCCGTGGACGCTCATGGAAAATTAGTATTTTTGACTACTATGAATTATCTCATGGTTCCTTCTAGTTTCTACGGAAGGAAGTGAAGAGTCAGATGAAGATAGTTATGAAGAAGACGAAGATAGTTATGAAGAAGGCGAAGATACTCCGATAGAAGCGACAATTAAACCGGCTATTCCACAAAGCATCGTAATCGGAGGCATACGACCTTTTGGCCCCGTAAATTTTAATGGATTCGACGATTTTGGACCCAGTGGCGACCTAGCTAAGGATATTCCACGGCCTTGGTGACAAGCACAATAAAAACAATTTTTTAAGGGACTTTATGGAAACAAAACAATTTCTTGAATGAAATATTATCTGCTTAAATATGGATAGAATAAACCACATTTTCAATTTATTCTTTAAATATTCAAAAACTTTTATTTTTTCTTGTTTACACTCTAATTCCACATGCAACTCCCACTTATTGCGTAGATAATAAAAAAAAAAACGACTGATATTATTGTTAGAATTCAAAGGGAAAGCAGAAAAGTCCTATCAACTCAACAATCCTTTATTCAATAGTGATGACAGGTTTCGAGGTCAAATTTTGCACCTTATGTTCAGGTCATACAAAAGGATATCACAATTACAAGTGTCAATGAATCCAATGCAAATTAACATCTATTATAATTAATTTGACTGATTTTTGGGTGATAATTATATAATGCATATTATTATGTACGTTAATTTGCATTGGATTCATTGACACTTATTTTAATCGTGATATCCTCTTGTATGACCAGTAAATGAAGTGCAAAATTTGACCTCGAAACCGGCCGTCACTATTGAATAAAGGATTGAGTCGATGGGACTTCTCTTTCCCTTTGAATTAAATAGATTCACATTTAACAATTCTGAATTTCCGCATTTTTATGTCAAATATCTATTTACTGTTTACTGTGCTATAATAGGTGGTATAACTATGGTGCAAAGTTTGAACATAAATGTAAATTTAAACCCATGAAAATTGTATAGTACGGACCTGGCATAGAAAATTGTTAATAATTGTAACATGCAAAATATAGGAGAGAACTTACCACAATTTTCTGCATTCTGAACTCTGAAAAGCTTCACTTTTGAATTGAAGGTCGAGTCCAAAGTTTACTACAGTCACTTTTTACGCTCCGAAGTTCTAACCTCTTCATAACACTTTGACTTAGGTATAAAAAAAATGTTTTCAGCTCAGCACAAAATATAGTCTCTTACAAATATTTAAATAATTATTAGATAGATAGGTAACTAAATAATAATATGACCACACACACATCACATGGAAACACTTCTTAACTTATAAATGGCATTGTGTTTTTTTATAGGATGAAACAATTGCTGCAATTCACAGACTTGTTTTTATAAAGATGTTTTTATTAGAATGTCAGAAAGGAAGGTTTTATAGTTCTAGAAAGTAATAAACAGTTTATTTAAACTATTTTATATCATTTGGAAGTTACGAAGTGACTTAAAACATTTTTAGTTTACAAATTAAAGGTTCTATTGTTCTATACAGTATACCTATACCTGCCAAGCCAACAATTTGGGCAACAGGGCTATGTGTAGTCTATGGTGTCATTTGAAGTGGTCTGTAAAGTTGAAAAATCTTTTGAAATTAATTTACGAGTGACGTATGGCTTTGAGTAACATGCATCGTATATGTTTCATGTGTTTGCAACACATGTGCATTAATGTGCATAACTGCATAGGCGCAAAACTAGCACATAATTTTTGAGAGGGGCTAAAGCTAAAATATGTTAAATAGGTACATGTATTTTTTTGTATGATAACCTGGGTGCATTATTTTCTTTATTATATGTATTTTAGCTGTCTAGCTATACAGGGTGGATAATTAATAATGGTCCATAGAGCAGGGGCGAAATCTTTGCAACAATATGAAAATATAGCTAATTATGTCGTACCTATATGTTACAACATACCTATACAGTTTGTAATAAATCTATAAATTTAATATATGTAATAAATGAATAGGTAGATATTTACCTTGGCTATTACAGAAACCCGATTTGGCCATTATGGATATTTATAGTAATTGGTGTAAACAGAGGCGCCGACTTACCAAACTCTCAGTGGGTGCTCACTGAGCAGATTTAAATCATCAACATTTAAAACTGTTATTTGCTTAGGTAATAAAAAGTACACTATATAATTGTTCTGCATTTATATTTTTCGTCAAAAATGCTACTTTATTATTGGTAGTGCCTACGGTGTATTGGGTACAGTTCTAGGCAACAATAAAATAATTTCAGATTGCGCGCACTACGCACTATTCGTATATTTTGAAAAAATATATATTATTTCCAATAAAATTTAAAGTAGAACATTATTGCAAAGAAATATTAAAAAAAATAAAAAATATATTATTAATTATTTTCTTCCTGGAAGTGGATTTCTAACATACCATTTACCATATCCCCATTATGTTTTCTGTGGGTGCTCAAGCCCCGGAGCACCCACGTGTAGTCGGCGCCCCTGGGTGTAAATATTTGAAACAGTAAATTAAAAATAGTATATTAATTGTCATCACTTTACTAGCTAGATAAAATAAATTTATTAGAAAATTTGTAAAGGAGGTTGAAAATGTGTATGTGTTTTGATGCATATAGGGACTGTATCTAAATAATATTTTTGTTCTGTTTCCAATATTCCAGTATTAATATAAAAATTTACTATTTCACAGCATTTCTCAAAAATAATCCATGGACACACACTATGGGTATGTTTTATTATCATAAATTTCAGGCAACAAACTTAAATTGGTATAATAGTTTTACTATAGCAATAATATTTAATAACTATTAATTTTGAAATTGAATGATTAGGTATTTAATTTAGGGGTGTTTGGCATACTTCAGTACTCATCGTGCAACGTAAGTTTCCGTAATTTGTTCTGTATCGGAAGCCTCCGAATTTTTAGAACTTTTATTTAAAAATAACCAATAAAAATGTAATTTTCTGACTGGGAACATTTTTATATACACTACATTACATTTAGATAGACAATTATGTAAGATAAAATAAGCAAATTAAAATGTATATTCTTGCCTTATGAAAGGAGATCAGTGTCTGATAAACAAAATTCTATCTTATTGTTCTACTGGACGTCTATAATTTGATTTAAATGTGTCTACCCTTAGGTACGACTTTGAATTCTGATATTGGTATAAAAACAAACGTACGTATACAATGACATTTAATAAAATTAAAAATAGCGTATAACATAAACAACATAAATTATTTTACGGGCTTCATCTGCCAAAGTCCGTCATTTAAATAATGGCAGTTTTCAACCCCAACACCCTTATTTATTTTAGCTATGTCCTCGGTCGAGAGAGTAGTCTTTCCAATCGCTAATGCGTGTTCTTTTCCTTCTGCCATAATAGCCACAACGGTGTCCTTGGGAACTTCAGTCATTTTTGCACCGGGCGAAGTCAATCCGGGACACATAATATTCGCTCCACTTAAAACAAACCTAATCGCACCTTTGTCGACTTGCAACATGGGTAAGAAGAAAGGATACTTGTGTAATAGCTTAAGCGTAGGCATCCACTGGCTTTCCCTTTGCCTGAAGAATAACAAATCTCCACCAGAATTAACTATGATTTCTATGTGGTCATGGCACTTTATTATCCGAAGGGCGTCCTTCTTAGGGAGAATGCTGTCGATATAGCCATCTAGATGAGGATAAGCTTCTAATAATTTCGCACGGATTGATTTCTGAATGGACGACTTCAACTGTAGCACACCTGACACGCTTTCCTTCTCGTCGAATTTCTTGAACATATTGCAGACTGCAATTTGGGTAATAATTGATGGCGGTCTGTACCGTTAATGACCCCGCTTATTCTTTTAAATTATTACTTTTTATGCATAAGTCCATATAACAAATTATAACCTCATTCTCTGCTTTCATTCATAAACTTCGACAAACTTCTTACTTCAAAATGAAATTTGTAAAAAAAGGGATACCAACATTTATTATTCCTTTCACAGACATTCTGTGCCTTTGATATATATTTTTACATAGGATGTCATTATTCTATTTTGGGCGACATCCCTATGAATCATCAATCTTGATACTATGGCCGCCGCCATTTTGGTGCTTACTTGTCAGGAATATCACTGCTACGTCTCAATATTTCATCGAAATTGTAACTAATTCTCGTTGTTAGTTCGATATAGTTCATTTTAATGAGTAATTGTTAGGCCGGTTCATGTTAGAATGCAATTCGCAGATTTTATACGAAAAAAGACGGCCACAAAATACGAAAAACTACAAATAATTTGAACTTTCCAACGAATTTTGTAGATTTCTGAGAGATGTATTATTCTGTAAAAATTAAAACCAATCATTCCAATACTTACACCAATTTTATTTCTATTATATCTTACAACATACTTAAGCAACAAACAACTGGACCCATCTATGTTAAAAATTTCATGATTTAGATACATACTGATATTTAAAATAATTTATGACATCAAAGGACATAAATTCCTTTATCTACTCCTAATAATTTATATATTAATTATTCAACTGCTTTTGAGCAATTAATAGTATTAATAGACAAATAGCGTGAGTTTTTATAGTGAGTTATTATAACTCACGCTGGGCTTCTACAATGATAATTCGGTATGTAAATAGTGTACGCAGTAAATTTTTAAGCCGATAAATACGTTCCATTGGTGTAAAATGGAAAGAATTTTTAACAAGTGGAAAGGAATGAATAATTAAAAGATTTTAAAATTATTAAATTGCCAACCCCTGTCAGTAGGCGGAACTGTCAGTTATTATCATTGAGGGGACTAATGTCATTTGATATTTTAACAAAATAATTTTGACGTTTTCAAATCAATTTCTAATAATAGTCCTAAAAAAGATGTTATAGTCGTAGATAAAGTATAGTATTCAACTTGCGGTAATGGTCATAACTCACTTGATGAATTACAGCACTCGCCTGCGGCTCGTGCTGCAAACTTCATCTGCGTGAGTTATGACCTGCATTACCGCTCGTTAAATAAAATACTATTATTTTTTCGATTTTGCTAAAATATATTGGCATTCAATATAACATAAACCAGCCTTTATTAAAAACGAATCGGTAGGTAAAAATCATCTGATATATGTAACAGCAGAATGATAAGCTAATTTAAAATAAATTCAGTCAAACGAAAACGCTATATACATTGAAAACACACATAAATACAGCTCTTCTTCTTCCACAAATGCATTAATGACACACGTGTACACTATAAGATTATTTCTACGATAGTCTATCAACTATACAGGATGTAATTACTACACTTGGCAAATTTTCTACCAATTTTGCGTCTCATATTAATAAAAAACGTTTATATATGTTCCCGCAAACAAGAATAGAATTTAATATTTATATTGTTTATGAAAATCTCATTAAATATCGATAGTTTCTTAAATCAAAACATCATGTAATGATATAAACAGTGTAAAGAAAAACGTGTTGATATTAAAATTTCACCAACCACCATAAAAGAAAACATAATTTTATAAAATAAAAATATAATAAAAAAAAATGTACAAATACATAATAACTAAAGTAGTTTTTCTTGGTAAAACAAACTAAAAAATGACTACTGCCCAACAAAAAACTTCAAAGCCATAAAAATTAAAACTTAAATAAATACTATACTGTGGAATCGCCCTTTGGGTTGCTAATTTGAGATTGGTAGTTCAAGGCGTTTTCGTATGCCTTTTTAACAGCCTTCCTATCTGTTGGTTTTCTGGGTTCATTCACCTAAAATAAAGTAAAATAATAGGGCTGCTGCCACAAGCAAAAGTCAATATATATTTTGTGAAGTAAGTGAAAACGGTTTCTGTTTAACTGCACTGATAAACTGTTTAAGTACGCTGACAAGACATTTGGTAATAATAACGGTAATGATCAATATATGTTCTAGTAGGTTTAAATTTTGATAGAATCTTTCCCAGAAGTTTCAGAATCAGCAACTTTCACTACATTTAGACAATTCTGTCATGACTTTTTATATATTGTTAACTTGGTAGTACCAACAACGGCCAATAGTAGCTTCTACAATAAAAAATATAACAGAAAAAACATAGAATCGGATTGCTTCTGGTGACAAGTAAATTAAATTTTCTTTATGTTTCTAGAAATTACAAAAGAAAAGTAATTAACTAGTACTTCAGGGATGTTCACAGGTTTATTAATTGTCTATGTTTGTTATTTGTACAATTTAAAGTTTTATAACAAATCCTAAGTTTATCTGAAAATTAATCGTTTGTGGTGAATTGAAAAAAAATAGTTCTTTTCTTTTCGAAACTTCGAAAATTTGAACCACTTTTTCAAAAAATGTTGTCATGTTTTATTTATTCGTTATTTTGTCATTAGGAAATTTTGAGGTGCCAATGCTGCCCAACATTTGTGATAATGGTCGCGTTCAGCAGAACAAAGTTGATCAAGTAGCGATCTTTAAAACTGATACATCGCTTGGAGTTCTGCTGAACGTGCTTTTGCGCATTTACCCATTTGACAGATGGTAGTCTTGTTTTGTTTGTGTTTTATGGATAACCTTAAAAATAAAATCGCAATTTTGATTTAATAAATAATTAAAATGGATACTGTTCGTAAGAAGATGGTATAGATCTAGGTCTAACAGTAGACAGAGCTGTTAATCTTCTTCAACCCATAAGGCATCATGAAATACTGGAAGAATAAGGGCGTGTGAAATGACAGTTGATGACTGATGACACAAAATAGTGGTTGATGTATCAGTGATCGGTAGCGTAGCGTAATTTTATTCGCTCAAAAAATGGCGACCGCTACGGAAGAGCTCCGAACTGATCATTTAACAAAACAGGCGTTTGGCAGAAAATTGATGATCGCTCCGGTAGCGCTACGTTCTGCTGAACGCCGACCAATGTGAGTGCCAGAGCTTGTTGAAAACACTGGTAGTTCAAATGTACAATCACGGTCATTCTACCTGTTTTTGTAAGGAATTAAATAACTATGAAACTACTAATATTTTTTTAAAATAATAAAAAAAATGCAAAATAAGCTCTATTTAAAAAAAAATCTAACAAAATTTTATTTACCTTTCCTTCGTCTCTCTCCGAGTCCAACCCGAGAATTTCCAGCTTATCCGCAGGCAACCACTGCCAGGTGCGCTTAGCGTCGAAGAAAAGTACCAAATACACCTTCTCCGTATAATTCGACGACAAATCCAACACCTCCTGAGGCGGAGACGGTATCGGAACCCCCTTATGCACGTAACCTAAATTTCAACATTAACAAAACGATCAAACAACACAAGAAAATCTCACCTTTCGGTATTTGAGGATCGATTATCAGAGCGGGATACCAAGGATAGCCCCTGCACTTAGCCCACACCAGCTGCAGCGGTTTCAGTTCCTTCTCGACTGTCGATCCCTCAACTAAATCCGTCGTCGACAGGGCCGTACTATTGGAACATTCGCTGTCCTCGTCCGAGTCTATCTCCGATAAAGAATGTGAGTAGCAGGTCGACAAACTGTTGTCGCTATCACTGTTTTCTTCGTCCGTGGTGCGATTACCCGCACGGTATACCTTGAAGCTGTCGGGGACGGAGTCTCGTTCTTTGGATTCCCGGTTCGGGGTGGATTCGGCGGAACGGCGGGATTTACCTTTCTTTTTCCTACAAAGAAACAAAAATAGTGATGTTTTGTGTTTGAGGTAGTCGGAAATGTTTATAAATTTGTACATACTTTGCTGGTAATACTGTCAACGAGTCGTCTTTGTCTTCCTTGTCTTTATCTTCCTTTTTCAATGCGGCCTGAGCTTTCTTTGTGAACAGAACGGCTGTTCTTCTATTCACACCTGAAGGTGATATGCCTAGAAGGAATTATCTGTTATACTGTTATAATTTTGTTTCGGTTCATGCAGTTTTTCTTGAAAATCATGTTTTTTAAAATTGGGCAAAAATAAAAAAAAATACAATCAACAGGGGGAAATTTTATTATAGTCAGTAATTAATTTTAACTACGTATTCGGATACGGATTGATAAAAAATTTTATATTTATCAGCAAATGCCTCTATGAGACTTTTTATGACATAGTGTTTTACAAAATTACTATTACTATTTTTTATTTATTCAAATCTATTACTAAAAAAATATATGAGATTATTTTTATCAAAATTAAACCAGACTATTACAGTAGACTCGCGATACCGTGCACAAAATGCACCAGGGGTCTTCACGGAATCGAATTTTTCACGCTAGTGAAAGTATACAAAAAGTGAAAAAGAAGCAAGAAGTCTAGTTTGTAGCATTTTATTTATTAAGCTCTACATCAGTTTTTGTAAAAAATGTAGTTATTTTACTTTGAACTTGTTTAGATGACAACTCTTTCAATATTGCTTTTTCGTAAACAGCTCTAAGACTAAGAATATCATTGATCTCCAATGAATTCTGCTCCGCCCACTTTAATACAGTGTTGATTGCTTCAATTGCTTCTGTGTGTGATATCCGATGTTCTGGCCCTCCATTTCAGTGTCACTATCACCAGACGATTCAATAATTGTAGGTTCACTGGTGGAGCCAACATTCTCAAGGATGCTATCTTGATTCCATTCCTCGATGTCGGCAGCTGAATATGCCCCCTAATTTTATAATAAATAAAATAAAATTTGTACTGACATTTTAACGTTTCACTTACAGGGTGAACAGTCTCTATTAGAGTAATTGTATCATTCACAACAGTTCTTTCATGTCTTTGTTTTAAAATGTTCAAAGGTATGTCGTCTTCACTATCAACTTCTGTAACAACTCCATCCAGAATATTTCGCCAACACTTTGAAATAACCACTTCCTCCAACTTCTCCCAAGCAAATGCTAAGTGTTCCACAGCATCTTCTAATGTAAGCTGTTTCAGGGTTTCAGAAATGCTGTCTCTGCTAGCAACTACTGAACTGAGCAGGCTTTTGCGATAATAAAGTTTTGTTAACTTCAAAACATTCTGGTCCAGTGGTTGAATTAAAGATGTTACATTTGGAGGCACGAACACCGTGAAACTCATGCCGTCTCTTGTTTTTAATTCTTCAGCACGTGGATGAGATGGTGCATTGTCCAGCAGAAGAATGGCTTTAGGTGGCAATTTCTGAGAGATTAAAAACTTCTTTACCTAAATTACAGTTAGAATGTATCAAAACGGAAAAGGATTAAGTTACATGTGTACATACCTCAGGAACAAAGCTGTCGAAAAACCATTCTCGAAAAATGTTTTCAGTCATCCAAGTTTTTGAATTTTGGTAGATGAACGGATTTTTAAAATTTTTAAAGCATCTTGGATTTTTAGCTTTTCCAATTAAAAGCGGTGTTAATTTGTGTGTTCCCGATGCATTTGTACATCCTAAAAAGGTAACCCTTTGTTTGGCAAGTTTCAGACCAGGCGCTGTTTTTTTACAAAGCATACAAATGTCTTATCGGGCAGTAGTTTCCAGTAAAGCCCTGTCTCGTCCGCATTATATAATTGGTGGGGACTGATATCAAACTCCTCAATTAAGTGCCTCAGCTTTTCTTTGAATGGATCAACTAACTCTGGCTGTGAAGATAATTTTTCTCCTGATATTTTTAAATACCGTATGCCGTGTCTCACTTTGAAACGGTGTAACCATCCATCACTGGCAGTAAAACTGGCTTTGAGTGGTTCCTCACTGTACAACTTCAGTGCCTTTTGTTTTATCATATCACCCGTAACTGGCACATTATTTTCCCGGTGCTCAACAAACCACTTATAGTTTTTGCTCCAACCTCGGGTTTTCGGCACTCTTTAGTGTACACTTTTTTGTGGGTTTCAATGTTTGTGTTACCGCTTTCAAAATTTTTTCCTTTTTTTTTATCAAACAGACGGTCGATTTCGCAATTCCGTACTTTTTCCATAATGCGATAACACTGAGTCCTTTACTATGATCGTCCAGGATTTTCGCTTTGTCGTGTAAAGACAAACACTTAACTTTTTGAACTTTTGGCATACTGATGACTACTTCGCACTTTGCACTATGCGGAATACGCACTGATGTAGGCGTCTAAAGACTAACTGGTGCATTTTGCGGTTGACTTTCGAAGTGGGAATAACCGGTTGCGAATAGACTAAACAAAAAATCGCGTGCGCCGTTGAATAGAACGTTTGTTTACGTTACCGGGAGAAGCGGTGTTCACGTTACAAGGTAGATAATGGAACCAATATAGTGTTCATGTTACCGCGAAGTTCATGTTATCGCGAGTCTACTGTAATTTACTTATTTTTTCAAGTCAAAAAAGGCGCAATCAAAACAAACATAAAAAAACACTATTCATAATGGGGACATGCATGATTTTTCCAAATATGTGCAGAAGGAAAAATGTTTTATTTTAATTGAAATGGTGTTTGTCGTAGACAATTTTGGGGAGTCTAAAAACGGTATTTAACCCTTTTGCATTTGGAACCGGATGAATCCGCAAGAATTTCTCATGATGTGTAACCGGGAACCGAATATCTACGCACCGCAAGAGATACGCTTAAATACGAGAAACATACGTATCCGCTTATTGCATATAATCGGTCCAACCCTTTTTTAACTCCTCCCACCGTTAGTTATTCTGAAATATTCTCGTTTTGTTTCAGTTTTCAATGTTCGTTTTTGTTGTTTCTTATTAATATTTTATATATTTATATTTTGTTTGCTAAATAAAAATCTTTATTGAAATTCTCAGCAAATTCATAAAATAAGTTGTTAATAAAATAATTGTAGATATACCGTTCACGGCGGGAGCAGTACGTATCTGTCCGAGTTTAGCAATAGTTCGCGGCTGCAAACGGACGAACCCGCAAGCTTCGTCTGCTGCTGTCTGTGCAGCGTGGTGTGCTAGAACCGCTACCGTCCTGAAAGGGTTAAAATATTATTCTGGCCACTCCCCCAGAAAACAATGACCACCGCAGCGAAGACCGTGACGTCATACGACGTGTATACCTAACACAGCATTGTGCTTTATATCTGTATATTGTTATCATTTTCGGATAACGCAGTACATTAATTAATAAACGTTAAATATTGTTATTCATTGCTTTTATTTATTTTTCAAATTAAAACAAGTAGGTTGAAATCAGATAGCGTAGCTTTTACGAGCGGATCTATATTGTAAACAACGAAACAAGTTATGTTCAACAATACTGTACGTTCACCACATCACCACCAATAATTATGGTAAAGAATAATTAATAGACACCTGCTTGCTTTGACTCTCCGTATTTGTAGCACTGATGAAGTTGAGATTAGCACCAATGAAGTTCATAAGTATAAAATTAAATAAACAGTAAAATTTGTGATTTTAACCCTCTAAATTTGTTATCACAATTGTGAAGCCGCATATGGGGCTATGGAAAATAAGTGATAATACAAAAAAATATTTTAAATCCCCATTAGTAATACTTTAGAATATTTTTGTAAACCTTATTTTGTCAATTAAGATATCATAAGTCCATTATTTCCCCAACAAATAAGTAGGTAACATCTACTTTTTTTGCATCACCCTTTATTCAATAACCTAGAAAATGATTATTTTTGGAATTCAACTCTATACAAAACTTTTATGCCTGTTGTTCAAAAAATAATAATGGCTTAAAAAATTAAAAAAAAAAACAAATATAATTTAAAACACACACAAATCTCTCAATTTGACACTTACCTGAATTAGATGAACTATTTTTTATATCAGCATTGTCGTTCTCGGCATCCCCGTCGGACTGCGAAGTGTGATCCGTGTCGGTATGCGCCGGCAGGCTCTTCCTAGCCTTGTTCAATTCGCTGCGGACTAATTTCACCCTTTTCGCTCTCGCCAAACCGTGCTTCAAAGCCTGACTTTTTATCAACAGATCCTCCAACTTGGACACCACGTCCGGCCCCGTTTTACCCTAAAATAAAAAAAATAAGAACACTTACCCCCAATTACACTAAATAATTACCTGTAAACTTTCCAACTCTCTGTCTATATCCGAAGCCATGGACTCCTCTCCGTTAACGGCAGTGGAGTTCGGTGCCGCTACTTCCTTGTTAGTGTTCAATAACCCCGCGGCTTCCAGTTCTTTCTTGGCCTGTCGGAAGATGACGCCGCATTGGTCCCTCATTTTTATCGCGGCTCTAAAAAAATTGATATTTCTCTGTTAATGCATTTAACTTATTCGGTAACGATAAATGCTACCTGTAGAAGACCGTGTCTCTATTGTTATACGCTAAACAATTGGCAATCATCAAGTCGAAGTCTTTTTCCATGGACGTCAAGTCAGGGTACAGGCCGTCAATTAGCTTCTGCCTCATCGTGCTCAGATCCATGGGTTCCGTGACGACGGTGGTGTAATCTGGAACCTATAGATAATATTTTCTATTACGGAGCTATTTTTTATTTTATTCGGTCTTTATTTATGACATGCTTCAAATTCTATAGAGTCCTGTATGTCCTAGTCATATATACAAGTCATTGTTACGTTGTACAAAATAACTAACAAAGTTGGATTGCGGATATTATATTATCCAGATTCACCTCGAGTAAAAAAAATCTGTGTCTGTATCTTAAAAAATTAATCAATTTTTTTTAATAATACACTACCTCAATAACTCAATGGCCGGGCCGCGACCGAACTGCTGGATAAAAAAAACAGTTAATCTAATAAATAATGCTCACTCAATTTTGAAAAGAAAAATATTAACATGTACATTATGTAAAACCAAAATTAACATTTGCGTTTGCGCTTTTCATTGACGCCGTGCCGATTAATTTTGTCTCCACGTGAACGAACCAAATGCTAGACTGCGTAAGTAAATAATGAATATGCGACAAACATGCGGGCTCGTCTTTGTTTTTGTTTCCGAGCGCTTTCTTCGGCCCTCCACAGATAATCCGTGCACGGATAATCGAGGTTCTACTGTATAACAAATCAAATTGACGTTTGATATATCGTTATCTTCCTCAGAAGTAACTGAAACTACTTTAACGTTATTATGTATCTGGAAACGTAAACCAAATTGACGATGTGGCGACCAGTCTGGAAACTGTTCTACCAAGGTTATAATAAATTAATTAAATGTCTATTTTCTCATAAAAGGTTGCGTTTCTGCTTTTATCTTGTATGAACAAGGCATATAAGGTTTGAAATTATTGTCAAAGCAATATGACAGCTATCATTGAATTGTTTTCAAAGTATACTTTGTTTAATTGTAAAAGAAATGAGATTCCCTAGTATGTCCAAAAAAATTAAACGTCGATTTTCTCACAAATGGTTGGTTTTCTTTTTGACTTCAAACAACAGTATCAAAATCTTAAGGAAACAAAGATATGATCATTTATTCCCCTAGCACGTGCCCTTTCTGCTCTACTAGTGACGTCAAAATTACAAACATATTTGAATTTCTCGTCCGCAAAAACCCTCAATTTACAAATTTTATGTAAATATTTGGATTTATTAAGAAGTTATTTACAAATATCAAAAATAAAATTTTAACTTTAACACCCCGTAACTCCGTTAATAATCAGTTTTGGAAAATGTTACAAAAAGGGGTGCATTTATTTTCGGTCTAGAATTATCCCCTGAAAAACGAGTACAAATAGGGAAAAAGCAAGTTGAAGAAATTTACCTTCCAGATTTTTTTTGCAACAGCATTTTTTGTTATATTTTTTACACTGTTTGAAAATTCTAAAATAATTTTTAACATACCTCTTCCAAATCGACGGGCTCGCTGAAAATCTCGTTGGTGTCTTTGGCCTGTATCAGGTCCAAAACATTCCTCAAACTGGCTTCTAAAGGCTTCAGCTTGATATTCAGGCACTTCTCCGAGACTTTGGTGAACTCCAGTTTCATTTTCTCTCTCTTGCGCACCAATTCGCAGAGCAATCTCGCCCTCTCCAAGTCCTGACGCAGGCACTGCCAATATTTCAACTGCCGGCAGAGCTCTATGGTGTCCACGTTGCTGGTGTTCGAGTCCCTCGGGCCGCCCTGAGCACTTTGCAACCTGCGCAGAAGCGGAACACCGTTCCTAAATTGACGTTTTAACGTCCAGTACGCAATGAGCCTCTGTATGAACTGAGATTTCTTTGTGATGGTTACCAGAGATCCGATTTCTTGGATTCTTTCAGGAGGGATCGTCGGAATGAGAATGACAGGGGCCGAGGTGCGTTTCTTTGCCAACATTTTGCGTGCCTGGATCATTTTCTTGCGGGAATCGTCCTTCTTAGAGTCTCCTTGAACAATATGTAAAAAAAAACACTAAACGGAACAAAAAATTTGACACAAAGTAAACAATTACAACACAATCTAATAAAAACGTCATTGACTATGATGTTAATTGACTCACCATTATCGGCCGGCGCGTGAGTGTCGCAATAAGCGATTTTCTGCACCAATACGGGTTGCGAATCACCGCCGTCTTTGACGGTGTCCATTTTCATATACAATCCTGCTTGTTGAGCGCAGGTAACGTGAAACGCTGAGTAACAACTACTTTTGTGGCATTGAATACAAGCACCGACTCCTCGTTGTTTGCAGACATAACACGTGAGTTTCCATCGTGCCGCGGGTATCGTTTCGATTGAATCTTAACACAAATATTATCAATAAAATGTCTTTATGAATATTTCATTACATACCAATAGGTTCTAAAAATACAGTATTAGCGAATCGAACTTCAGGTATCCAAAGGGCGCAAACAACGTGAGCCCAGGTCCCTCGATCTGTTTGTTTAAAGGCACCTCCTTGGTTAGGGCATAGTACGCAATCCACTGCTCGACTCGGCGATTGCAAACACCTAGAATTTAATTTGAAAATATTGCATACACACTTTTGACTAACTTTATAATGTACCTTCTACACAACCACTGCCCTTCAGGTATATACGGCACCCCGTAGCAATCTTGATGAACGGCGAGGTTGCACATGTCACAGAAAAGAATTACGTTTGTGTTCTGACACTCGCCGTCCATACAAATACAACACACAGCGTCGTCATCAACAACTGAACCTGTATGACCGTTAACAGAAGCCTAAAAATAAACTATAAGTAATTAGAGTCTTTAAAATCATTAAATATATATATACTGTTACCTGAAAATACGACTCCTTTTCTAATCTATCCATCAATAGCTCTAAGGAATCCACCGAGACAGGAGGCAAACCTGTAGATTCTCTTTTCTCGTTCATTAGTGCCAACCACGCAGTGTCTTCCTCGTCAACGTCATATTCAACCTAAAAAATAAAGTGATTAACAGTTAACAGGACGTCATACATTTTGAATGAATAAACTTACCTCACCATCTAGTTCTTCAGTGCTTTTTTCTATAAATCGAATGTATGCATTTGGTCGAGGAGGTGCATCGCAAATATTATAATCTTCAAGTTCTTTAAAACTAGCTTCAGGCAGCTGAAGTGCAAGATCTAAAAACGACAATGTTACACATATAATTATTTTTCAAATAATAGAGACTTTACCTGGGGGTGGTTCAGGTTTTACTTCAGGTATTTCTTCATCTGAAAAGTCTTCTTTAGGCACAACTTCCATGGGTTCTGTAATGTTCCACCTGCAAGCAGTAGCATTAACTTCAAACTGTACCATTTTTTGAGCTTCTTCGAAAGTTAAAGGCTCTGGAACATTTTGGGCTGGAGGTACCTTTGCTTTCGTTACCCTGTTTCTACCTAAAATTATAAGTCGCTGTGTAATTAATTAAATTGATTATAACAGCCTACCTTTCTTATTTTTTGGAGTCGTAGGGGTTGTTGGGGGAACAGCAGTCGGATTATCGTGGTCGAAACTTTTAAGGTGATATTGCAGTCCACAAACCGACTTATAAGTCCTTCCACACTTTTCTACAGGGCAAGTATAAGGGGGTCCATGATCAGCACGCACTTTTTTGCAATGTTCTAGGATATCAAAGTCAATCCCCATCCTGGGGCACAAAATTTTCTCCAGTAAAGTTTCACACTGTATACCTCAAGTATACTTGTTGGTAGTTATAGTTATTTGATTACAGAATATTTAAAATAGCAGCTGGTAAATATTATAATATGAGATTTTTATATAGTATACACAAGTTTCCATTTGAAGATTTGTTTATTCTTGCCGTCACAAAACATCAAAACAATAAATTGACACAAAACAATCAAGACTTTAGTTGCTAACTTCAGTATATACGTACTAGTCGTACTACCAATACAATAAAAATTGAACCAAACCAAAGGTTTATCTGAACTACTATAATAGTCTATTTGCACGATAGTGGAGTAAAATACCAAAACAATAGTCAGTAGCGTAGAGTACAAATCAGTATCATTATGCATTTCCAAAAATTTCCAAAATAAATTGGGGAACTTCTTGAATAGAAATAGAAAAAAAAACGGTTCTATTCCAAAACTCTGTATTATAAATATCACAAGGTAATTATAGAAATGGCAGTGTTAAAAAATTATACATTATACAAATTTTTAAGATCTTTACCTGTTATCAATTAATATTTATTTATCATAGAACATCATTAAAAATCGATAGTAAACAAAGCATATAAAAAATAATGTGTTGTATAAATTACAAAAATTTGTAGAATCAGTAAGCTTACTCATTAAAATTAAGCATAAATAAGGCTCCCTCTACAAAAAATTGTTAGTAAATATATGTTGCCTATAATATTGCCTATAAATAAATCAATTAGTAAATAATTAGTAACATGCTTTCGTTAATTTGAGATTCACTTTTTATATCATATTTAACAAGCACCTTGTGCACTATTTATATTTTCCACTTTAATATCTATTGGAAATAACTTAAAAATACTTTCTGCGAAAACGAATAAAATATATAGAATACAAAAAACTTTTTTGTCAAAATCAGCATTTTTTGAGCAACCAACAAAATTTAGAGTATTTAAAACGCAATATATTACAGTACCCAGTATAAGTGGCACTAAAAATAAATAGTACAATAAAATAAAATTAAAACTATACAAAATCACATAACATCCCGAACAGTACAAACGTCCCGGCGCTGCGAGTTCTCAACTGCCGTCTCTCTCTCTTTTACCAACCAGATTCCTCCTGTAAACAGAATCAAGGCTATATCCACCTACTTTTCGCAATCGTTTCAATCGAAACATTGAACCGTCATTATTTAATAACCTGCAGAGGCTCGAATGGGGACTCGTCGATACCGAGGTAGCCCCCGTGTCCGGAGTGTCTGGGCGCAAGGAGGGCCGTGACGCTGGTCGCAGCTTCACCTGTCTGAGCATGTCCATCGAGACCACGGGCTGTGAAAGACGACGCGACGTCGGTGTAATACTATTAGAACGGTCCTAAAAACGTTTCAAATTAAAGAACAATTTGAGGTATCCGGAAAATTGTACACTTACGGAAGTTTTCTTAAGTTTAACTTTTAGGATATCATCCAGTGATATTATAGGCCTAGAATTGTCTTCAGCGGTGCTCTTTGAATTAGTTTTCTTTGAAATCTTTAATGGGTTTGAAATTGCCGATAATGGTGACATAGGCGGCAGTGGTGGAGGTGGGGGAGGTAAACAAGGAGGAGGTGGTGGTGGAGGAGGAGGAGGCACAGGTGTCATTGGCGCCATCGGTGTAGATTTTAGACATTTTAATTGCTCCTTTAATGACTCTAGTTCGGCACGAAGTTCTTTAAACTGAGATAATTCCTCTCTCACCTACAAATTATGTACATATAGTTGCGGCAAGAATTCAGACAACTTACATCATGTGGGTCGTATGTCAAAAAGTGCCTTTTTTAAAATAAAATCGACGTGCCAGGGGATTTTTTCAAAAACTTCTCAATTTCAAAATGATGAATTTATTCGTTACTTTTCGAAAGCACTGTATTATTCTTATTATTAGCATAGCTTTCTGTTCGTCCGGGTGTGGCAAAAAACCAATAATACTAAAGAAAAACTTACATCATACGAACAAATGAATAACTCATTATATTTTCATCAAAACATTTAAGACATTGAAACTCAAAATAATAAAATATATACTACACTACATGGTTGCACTATATGTATATTGAATAAATAAAAAAAAATTATTGTTTTTAATATGACAAAGTATAGAAAATTATGTCGACAATAAAAACAATTGCATAATGTCAGCCATGACATACGTCGTCTGAATTCTTGTCGCAACTATAGTCAAATTACCATAATACTCGGGAAAACAACATATATCAATTTTTACTGATTTTGTTTTGGCGGCACTGTAACTTCAATTTCATGATAAGCTTACGATTATTAAGTCTAAAAAACACAACTTTTCAGGAGAAGCCAAAAACTGGTGCAATTATTATTTTCTTATGAAATTTTCATAAAACAGCACATAAAATTTCAGTTATACGAACGATACAATTTTTAAATATTTTTGTATTATTACAGGACTTCATTGATTTATTCAGGCAAAAATAAGATAGTAGTCAGGGACCCGTTGTGATATGTGTAGTCTTAGAAGGTATACATGAGTATGTTTTGAGAAATTTATTCAATTATGTTCGTAAAAAAAATTCAAAATAACCAAAAATCGGACTTAGAAGGTTTTACAAGTCAAAGCCAAAATATAGAAAAAAAATATGAAAATTACCTTATTCAGTTCTTGATTCAGCATTTCAATACTTTCCTTGTTAGATTTTTCAATTTCAATTTGCTCCTTAACGATTCTAACTTCTTGCGTTAGCTCCTCTATTTTTACGTTAAGGTTTGAAATCTCTTCCCTATACTCCTCGCACTTGCAAATGGGTATTTCGGAACTTTGTAGCATTGACTTATCATTGTAAATGTTGCACATCGAAGACAAGCTCTAAAACGACATAAGCAACAACACTATCGAAAACATTACGTGATACTAACATTTTTCAATTGCACCCCAAGCTGACTACACAACTCTATTATCTTAATCGACCATCTCTGAGAAACTCTTGTGTACTTCTTCAATCTAGTTAGTAATCTCTCGCCTATTCCACCTCTGTTGTGCCTACCAACAGACTCCACACTGTCCACGGATGATCTCCTAGTGATATTTAGCCTAGAGTATGTCAAAGAATGTCTTTTATTAAATATTCTCGACTGCGATAATATTTTATTAGATTTCGGTGAAGTTCTGTAACTCCTTCGTTTGTTTAGATTTACGGTTTGAATTTTCAAACCCTCCAAACTATCTTCTTTATTAAGAACCTACAAAGTCAATAAGTGTAAACTGTACGGTAAAAAATTAAACATATTAACCTTTTCCGACAGAGGAGTTTTTTTCAAATTTATTAGATTTGGGTCTAATTTTGGTGCCGTTGAAATGTCCAGATTATTTGGTAAATCTAGTTTGCCAATAACTGAATCGTTTACGTTTTCTTTCCTCAATGAATCTGTTATATAATCCATGACATTGTTGGCTTGATTCAATTTTTCTATAGGCGTGGAGGATGACTTGTGCTGAAATAAGTTTGAAGAAAAGAAAGAAAGTTCTCCGAAGCTCCCATCTTTACTAACAGCATTTATTTCCCTGTTCAAATAAGGATTCACGTTAACTCCACCATTATAAAATTTCACATCCCTATTGCCATTGTTGATTTTATCATTTTTTAACCTGTGATTATTTAAAGAGGGTACGTCATACATCTCATCAGTCTTTGACTCGTCTACCAATAACACTTTACTCACTTTGGGTGTCTCTGAAATATGCTTGCATGTTTCAAATTCAAATTTATTCATATCTCCAGCTCCCGTTTTGCTGATTGGTTTTTCCGCAACAGGTGAATGCAGTTTCGGTACACTCGAGTTGGATCTTTTTGTAACTGAGATATTTGGTTTATTTACACAAATATTACTCGCAGATCTGGGACTGTCATGTGCAAAATTCGAATCAAACAATATGTTTAAGTTGGTCACGTTCATTGAACTGTATTTCTTCCTCTCTGGTCGAGTCATACTGCGTTTTTTGTTTACCGGAGTAGTTCTTATTGGTGACAAATCATCCTCAAATGGTTCTGTGATGTTTGTTTGAGAATTAGGATTCTTTAAAGGTGTAACCAGTTCTAAAGGACTTACAGGTTTACTTCTGTTAAGGGAGTCATCATCAAAACATGCTCGCACCACATCACATGATGGAGATGCTGTAGAATTTTCTTTATTTGCAACTGATTTTCTTATACGTCCTCGGTGGTTTCTCCTATTTCTTCTACGTTTCGGCATTATTAGTATTATTTACAACTAAAAACAATAACACATTTTGAATTCTAACCGTTTTTTACGTCAAAACATAAATAAAAACAATGATTATTTCAAGAAACAAATAATCACACTCTCAAGTATATTATACTTACTCTGTAGTTAAATATTGCCAAATTTAGGTTCATATTACATTAATTTTACATCTTTTCTGCTTAAAAAAAAACAACTTTACAAACCATCATTTCGTTTGGTTTAGAACTTCAAAATTAGGGTAATTCTAATTTAAATTTGTGAACTAGACATAGTTGGTAGCACTGCTTAAAACGTAAGTCGGAAATTGATCTATAGAGAGGGCGTTCCAAAAATACTTACAAAATTTTGATACGGATTACGCACGAGCAATACTTACTCGCTCAGATCAGATTGCTAGTCGGGATCAGCAGATAGCCAATGAAAACTGAGGACTTTTGTGACGCATGACAGTCTATATCAGTCCATCTTTTAAGAATGACTATATTTTGTCTTTATTTATGGTAATTCTGAGGTAAAAATTGAGCATTTGAAAATGGTGTCTATGAAAATTAACCTCAATAACTGAATCACGCGACTGCCATCCGGTAGTTCATTTGTACTTCGCCAAGGTATCTAGACTTCTAGAGGTTTACTCAGTCCATCAATTATTGAACTTGAACTTGGCAAAATTCACAAAAATGCTAATGTATATATATGTAACTTTGTATAGACAAATATCAGGACTTCAAAGGAAAAAAATATATTTAGTATAAAAATTTATTTTTCTATAAATTTATACAAAGTAAACCGAAAAAAATATATCTTACTACTTACTAGTAATACTTTTATACATAAAAACTGTGTCAATTCATCAAATTGCACAACTTATAATAACTGTATAGATTATATCGAAAGTTACAGACAAATAACATTCATTTTGTAATCAAACACAAATAAAACATTCTCTCAACATTAAACTATATACATAAAGAACGTTACGTATTAATTAATCATCACATATAAAGAAAACATAAATATAAACTTTGGTAGGTATAAATAAATATGATATGGCTGAATTAATTTAATCCAGCGGCAACTTATCACAGAAATAACACCCTAAACAAGGAACTAAAGGTTACTGTTTATATTAGTTCGTCGTTTAGGGCCCTTCCTGCGCTCTGCTATTAAACGGAAAGGGTCCACCTACAAAACAAGCTTCACTCAGCCATAAGCAATATTGAAAATTCGGCTGTGCTACATTTTGTACGGGACTGAGACTTGGAGAGGGTTAAGGCGATTTTAGTCCAGCATAAATTCTTCTGCCAGTTATCTATATGTGGCCAACATCCATGAAGCGAAATATCAAAGGTTTAAATTCATTGCACTTTCTGTCTAACATCTACGAGTTTGATATCTCTAACCTGCAGATTATGTTCGCTCTTCGCGGCGAATTTGATAAGCGCTTGAGTGGATATTTGCAACGAATGCCTACAGTCTAATCTCGTCAACTTCTCGCATTTCGATAGATATTCTAAACTGTTCTCCGTCACCAACTTCGAGTGGCTCAGGTCTAGACTGACGAGGTTCGCGGCCGTATTAGCCGGTTTTGTACTTAGTTGAGCGATACCAGCATCTGAGATGCGCGGGCACAAACTTAGGTTTAAATGTTGCAGACTCGGAAGGTATTGAGTTACGTATCGCATAGCTATATCAGTGACGTCGGTACCCACGAGCTTCAGAGATTTTAAGTTGCGAAAGCGGATTTTTTCGGTCGTCAAACCGCCACGAGAATCGTTGTTTGGCCCAAGGATTTCCCTGAGTGCGGAATCCGAGAAGTCCGATATGAAACTTAAATCTAAGACCTGTAAAATAGCGGAGTGATTAGTGCGCAGGGAGATCGCTGTTTTTATGTTAACGCTCACTAAAGACAACTCTTTCAGTTGATTCAACCGCTGGATAAGCCAGGGTAGCTGAAACTTGTTTATGTGACACCAGTCCAAGTTTAAAGTTTCTGGTTGCCGTCGGACGATACCTTTCAATATGTCGGAGGATATGTGTCTACGGTTGAAGACCATTTGCTTCCACAACGAGGGATCTATAGAGTAAGTTGCCCAAGTTTTGCAGACCAACGCACAAACCAGCAAGTCTTTCGGATTTAGATATTTAAAAACGTGCAATACACAACGCTTGTCTAAAGCCAGGTTATTGGTTGGTAGGGTGTTGAGCATCATAAGAGGCGCCGGTCGCACGACGACCATCGGTTTCTTCAACACTTTGGTAGAATTACTGGCTATCTGGTGCGCTAGTTGCATCCTGAAGGCAGTCTTTCGTGGAGGATCGCTAACCGACACCGTTTTTGTTTCTACCTCTGCACTATCACTAGACCTCCGCTTCTTTATCGGTAACAACTCCTTATTGTCTTTGTTGTCGTTTTCACTACCCGAGTCCGACACCTGTTCCTGGTGGTGCTTGTTGTCGAAAGCACTGGACGCATCGGAACTAATAGACATCCTGCGGATGTCGGAAGATTTTTGCCGGGCGCGGAAGTGACGCGGTCTGTAGTCGGTGTTTTTGCCCAGTTTACAGCACATGGGGCACTCCCAGGAGTTGGGCATGTCCTCGTTGATGTACCCAGTGAACTCTGGGCACAGCCGTTGCATGCAAATAGGGTGGGCGATTTCGTAGCACACCTTCAACAACAAAAACAGATTTTCTAAATACTGTGCATGTTTTACTTGGTGCTTTGTTTTTAAAATTTTAAAGCTGCTAACAAATCATTGGATATCTTAAAACATTCACAAAAAATTATTTAATTACCTAATAATTTTCTTGTTATTCTTGAAACTGAAAATTATTAATACCTAGCTAAATAAAAATATGTCACATTTATACTTTTAAGGCAATTTATATGTTTTTCTCATTAATGCTGCATTTTCGAGATACAGAATGTTAAAATTGTTACTTTGAACACATTGAAAAAGAGCAAGATGAAGAATTGTTGATGATTAAGACATTTTTATTTTATAGACAAAAATTTTGTATTATTTCAGGTTCCGTTAATAACAGTAGTTGTAGGTACATGTAGACCTTCTGAACTGATGTACTTGAAGATCGGTGACGTACAAGATACTGGCTCATATTTATCGGTGTTAAAATATTTTATGTAGGTTAATTTTGAAGGAGAGATATTCTATTAATGCTCAGAATCTTATATAATTATTTTATTTATTACAGTAATAGTGAGATCAACCTAATAGATAAAATGGGTTACATGTTCTTCTAAAGTCATAGTTGATTTTTATTTGTATACCATTTTGACATCTATATCTTTAACCAATTTAAAGATAATAAAAAAAACTCTTCAAAGTAACAACTTTAACACCCTGTATCTGGGAAGTATAAATGGGATAACCTATAGAGGGTGATTCAGTCATAATGTCAAGACGTAAATCTAAAATGTATGCATTTTGTGTATTTTTTGAAGTGCATTTTTAAGGTATTCATTAAGCATTCTATCAAGCTCTGAGGTAAAAATCACTAATCCACAAAAAATCCAGAATTTTCAGATTCATCATGCTCTCCTAGTGTACGCTCAAAAGCTCCACAAAATTTTATACAGTAGATAAATGATCAAATCAAATTGCATTTGATTATGATTATATCAGATTCCGTTTTTTCTCCAGGCTTCTCATCATGATCAGTACCGAACAACACACGCGTACGCAGAAAAAAAAGCATGTTTTCACTTAACAGCCACAAATCCAATTGTTTCTCGAAATATGCCTTTATTAAAATGCCTTTATAAATTTTTGCACGTCTCTGTTCAGCAGGGAACGATCGCGGTCTTTTGATGTCGGCACATGATTACTGCGGTTGAGCATTTATTATGGTACTAATCTGTTAAATACCTCATGATTTTGTATTCATTACACTGGTTATTTATAAAAACGCAAATTTAAATTGTTTATTATTCGGCGGTTCTATAACTCTGCAGTGTTTGCTATTGAATAGACATTGAAAACAAGGTTAATGACCGAAATACGGTAGGCCAAGATTTCTCTCGGTCTGTTGTTTGTTGCCGTACGAGGTTTTTTTTGTATTAGTGTGGGTATTTAAATATGAATAACTTTAAAACCTCTCTTAATAATTTACCTAGTCAATACTTTATTTCACTATTTATGTAACGAAATATAAATGATTTATTATGTGATTTGTGGGAATTTTTGTAATTTTAATATTTTTCAAACTATAACCTGACATGTTAATTGCATACTTTTAAGAAATAATTTATAATATTCAATACATATTTTAACATTACCATTAGTACTAGGAAAAATATTTAAATTTGGCAACGTCGCATCAAGCTAACACCGAGTTGAACAGCTGTCAGCAATTCATGAGAGTCTGAAAAGGGGGTTCAGATAATGGTTTAAAAATATTTTTTTCGGCGTATGCATTTAAAAATTTTTTTAATCGCGTATTCATATTATACTCATTTTTCCCTATATCCTCTTAACATTAGTGACACTATGACTGAATCACCCTGTATATACATATTTAAAACAAACAGAAAATTATGTGCTGCTACAAAAAAATTACATAAATTAAAAACAAACTCACCGAGCACTCCATCAAATTGCTAGCGCTCTCACAGCGCTGCGGCCCTTTCTGTAAAGGCGTGACAGGGGTTTGCATCCATCCGTCTAGACCACAGTGTGAACATGCAGCAGTAACGGGCAGCATTGGCTGGAGACACTGACGCATGTTGCAGGTCTGTTTGGCCCTACCGGGACCCCCGAATTTCACCATGTCCAGGCAGAAACTGCACTCTCCGCAATCGCTCCGTTGACAAGCCTCACATTTCTTGCATCTGAAATATAAAAAATGTCCCCTTGAAATTGTATCGCAATAAAAATTACAGAAAAGCTGAATACAGTAGTTCCGTTAAGAGTTTAAAGTGGCGTACCTGGTCCTTCGTCTCCGAGGTCCGCCTTTGTCACTTGTGGGAGAAGTTTTCGGTCCCTTGAACAGCCCCGGCTTTAGAGATTTATTGATATTGTTCCCCTTATTATATGGTCCCCTAGAGTTCATTATTTTCGATCTGTTGTCTATATCCTCGGGAACTAACAAAAGAAACAAGGTATTACTCAAGAACCTGAAATTAAAATGTGCGAAAACGTCAAATACAATTTTCAAAATTCTGACCTGTAAGAATGGGCCGTCCAGTAACAGCTAACTCCCGACTGTCTTGCCTGTGAAGGCCGATCAGTGTCCTAACATCTTGAATAAGGGACACTGGATCCCTTAGTAGGTCAGGCACGTTTTTCTTGTTAGGTGGCAGCATGTGAAGGTACATGACGATCTCCTAATAATACGAATAAAATTTACAATCCATTTAGCTACGTCTTTATACAACCTACCTTAAGTCCGTGCAATTCTGCTTGTGTGAGATGTATATGTGGTCTGTCTGGTGGTATGGGTGAGTCATGGCCCGTGGTTAAATGAGAATTGCCCAATAAACAGTGTACGTATCGCTCCAAAACGTACCATAACATTTCGGTGAAAAATGGATAACGGAATTTTTGAGGTACCTAAAAGAATACATCGTCTATTTGGTATTGAAAGTCTATATGATTGAATTTCTTCAATAACTTCTTACAATGTAAAAACAAATGATGTAAAAAAATTACAAAGTGCCTAAATCAAAAACTCTAGTTTCCTTCTTCTACTTCTTAACAGTAGTCGTTCAAACCTATTAAAGATTCTTAATGCAACTCATATTTCAGGTTATGATTTTTACAAAGAACTACTAATGTTTCATAAGGAAAGATAAAAAAGAAACGTTTGCAATGTCATTTAAATAAAAGCATTTTCCAGTTCATTGTACTCACTCAAAAACTAAGCATTTTCCGGAAAACACATAAAAAGAACTAGTAATTTGTGGAAAATGGAAAAGACTTCATAATTGTTAGAATAAAGTAGTACACCCTATATCTTTTTAACGAAAAATTTAACAGAACTATATGAGCAAAATAACGGTAATGGTTTATGATGATCGATATTTACCTTTGTTGTGTCTTCCACCTGAGCAATTTTCAACTGTTTATCAATTCCGTAAGAGTGAAGAAAGTTTCCTCCAAAAACTAAGGAATCCATGGGGGTGTAGACGGCGTGTATCCATCCCGTAGGTATGAAGAAAGTGTTGCCCTCGTGCAGGACTATCCTTGCGCATTTTTCTACAGTATCACCGAAGAATATGTCCGACTGCTTCCCAGAGAGCACCCAGCGCTCATAGAGATCAAGGTTGTGTTCCGTTGGCGGAATAAGCCAAAACACTTTGCAGCCTGGAAGATTATTTGTTTATACCGTTTGTACTCTTACATAAATTAGTTTTAATATGGAATATGATTGTTCGTTTACCTTTTAAAATGTGGTACCACACCGAGGTGCCCCCGAAGTCCACATGGAAGTCCGTGTAGCATCCCTTGACGGACATAAGGCAGTACTTTTGGACTTTGGGGTATTTCATTTCTTCCAAGACGTTGGTGGCTTCTGTCTGGCTTTCCTTCAAGTGCCTGGGCCAGACGCAGTCCACCCAGTCGACTTGTCTGGAAAGGATATGGATAATATTCTTTTGTATTCTGTATATTAAGAAGTTTTATATCTACTGCAAGGTAATATAGCGTCACTTTCAATCTTTAATGGATTAAATCCATGTGAGAAAGTCGTTAAATTTATTTTTAAGCAGAAATAATATTAATCTGTATTATTCCTTTTATGAAACATCCTGTATGATATTTATTAACTGTAGGACCAAGTATCACCGGTCTAGGTGTCAATTTTTCAAGCACACATCAAAGAAATTACTACCCCGAGTGTGATTATAATGAATGATGGGCCAGTGTTGGACAGCAGCAATGGCCAATGATAGTCGACACATTCAATGACCTATAATAGAGGTTCAGCATAATGGTCCATTGTGAAGAGGGGTCTTTAGGCTTGTTTTGGTTTTAATGACAAACGGTGTTAGAACTTGTCAAAATTCATTCGTAATTTGTTATTCGTAATTTTATTTTACATTTGTTACTGTCAAGATCCAATATGGCGCCCATAAGAAAAGAAACAAGTGAATGTTGCATTTAACCGAAACTAGTGGGTGTAGAAATTTTCTTTCGACGAAAATCAATTTCTCATATATTCTTTTCGCCCTATAAAAACTGATAACCTTAGTAGCAGCCATTTTGGATGTTGATACAGTAGACTTTAAATTCCAGGTAGAGGAGAAGTACTCTTAAGTATAATAATTATTGGTAGTATAGGACAGTAACCACAAACTACTTATTTTTTAAAAGAATCTTAATTGTATTTCAATTGTAACACCCATATATTTCCTAATTATTCATAAAAACGAACCAAAATGGAGGACACGAATTGTCTGTATAAACTTGATTGGTGCAATTAACCATTACTATTAGCCTGTTGCTGACACTGCCAATACAGCAGCATAATAAGACACGATAGATGTAACAAAAAATAAATAAATAAATCTGACTACGTAGTGGCAAAAATTTTAAACAACAAAAGTCAATATGCCATTTATTGACTTTATATTATTTTGTTTTCTAGCATTTTATATCATCAAAATCACTGAAACGACATATGTATTCGGATTTGAAAAATGGATTTACATACTTAAAAAGTGAACTCACATCTGCAAGGCAACGTGACCTTTAGTGTTACCAGAAATATGTCAAATGGATGCGAGGCAAAATATATTTTTTTTATATTTCATAACTTTTCTTACAATTAAGCTGTGTTCGTTTCCATAAGTGAAGTTCAATGTTATACAGAGTTAGTCCTCCGATAGAAACAATTTTTTTTTTGCTTTATAAATAAGTTTAGAAATTTTGAAGGTTGATTCCGAGGTTGATCCTCTATCCAGTTTCAAAATATGTGTACTTCATCATCAGTTTTTAAGGCAAACGGCTGTTCCTAGAGACTTCAATAAGATGTACATTTCTTAAGTAGAAAAGGTATGGGGAAAATGTTTTTCTATTTCGAAATGACATACAACTTGGCACAAAAAAGTTGAAGCGATTTAAAAGGATCCTAATGATCGCCTGTGACGCCCTCTTGGGGATACAGCCAATTGTGCATAACATTTAAATTTCCCATCCCAAGAAACCTCCGCATACAAAATTTAATTAATTTAACTCAAAGAAGTAAAGTTATTAAAAAAATTTAATTAATTTTTTAAATTTGACATCCTGTATAAGCGTTTTCAGACCTAAGTTCACAGGAAATTTTTTGCTTAAAATTGAACGTAGAATAACATACTGAAGTATGTACATCTCCTCCTGAAACACTCTGTATATAAAAATTTGACTACAACCTTCTAATTTCCCAATGATAGTTGTAGACAATACGTATTTAGTTTAGTAATGCCATAAAAATGTAAGATAGAATTTTTGTTATATTTAAACAATCACGTTTCTCAGTGCACTTGAGCTATTTTCTAAAAATGAATGAGAGTAAAAAATTACTGCTCTGCGTCAGGGATTGTGGATTATTATTATTTGAATATTTTAATCGAAACATACCTGACGACTGTCGGACTCTGGACGTAGTTCTCCAGCTTCGTGTGGGAGAACTCGAGCGATATCACATTCAGCAATTTGTCCTTCTCGGGATCCTCGTAGTACTTCTGCCACTCCTTCATGGTCATCTCGCTGTTCTTCTGCGTGTTGACATCCATGACGTCGAGCAACCGCCGCGATCCTACGCACATCCTCACGTCGTTTATGGTGAAGTTCGAGGTGGGTACTCTCAAACCTGGAATAAAACGCGGACAAATTATCGAAAGCTTTAAAAACTAATAAGAATTTGCCCCGATCGCCAGGCTGGTTAACTGTGGCTTTCGAGATGCGACTGAATGAATCGAATTCTCGCCTAGAATTGAATGGAAGATTAGAGATGTTCCCGATCTCTCGATTGTGATAACTAAGCAGTAGTAAAAATCGGTCAGTTGGGTTTAGTTTAGTTCAGAATTCAGTAAAGATTTAGGTTTAAGGGCGCCGTATCCTTGAAATAGTGTTTTCTACAAATACAAATAAGTTTAGACATTTAAGAACACAATAATATAGAGCTTGGTACATAACAGGAATATTATCTCATGTCACCTGCGAATATTCAAAGGTACCGAAGTAAATTGAATATATAACGACAGAAAGCTGTTTAATCAACAAATTTTTAGGTACAAAAATCTTTCGAAATACTTAACGCCCTGTATCCTGAAATCACAGCCTTTGGCAACCCATGTTTGTTAAGAAAATCAATTATTCCAACTTCGTAATTCCTATTTCCCTAATCATTAGAAAACTTCCCGACTTTACCGGTTTTTATGAGGTTACATATAGCAACCTGAAATCGATCATTTGAAAAAAAAAATTCGCGTCTATGACGCTTGTAGACATTTTTATGAAAAAATACCTTAGAAAAGAAATAAAAAGCACCTACAAATTATTGTCCTTAAAAGTGTCCTAGTACGGATACTTACACTGCGCATTTACTGAAGTGATAATTCATATCAAAATTTGAAAACACATTTTTACTGCATTATTTGCATATACAATGAGCTTTTATTACTCATCTCATTTCCAAACAAAGTATTGTTACTTCAACATTAAATTAGTTTACGATTTATGAATCATAAAAATGGCGAGTTGTTGAGTAGAAACATGGAGAAAGCACTAGTAGAACTCTCCAGAACCCTTCAACGCCGTACAGATTTATTCTAACCTCCACAACTGAATATTTTTCTTAAAATATATAGAAAGCTATTATTTCACTACGCGTTGCACCATTACCGATATAGAATAGAGTCTTTTGATCCGTATCTAACTGAAATAAATAATGAACGTGTACGGAACCCCTTATATCTACATAGAAAAATACAACGTCGTCGTTTATCAGAAATAACGAACTATTGCGGCTCATTACAATAACAAATAAATATGAATAGCATCCATAATAATGCAACGAAAATTCATGTAGTTTTATAGACATTTCCAGGATATGAGGTGCCATTTGACCAATCATTATCCAATACAAATTAGTGATGTCATCGACATATGCAACCCAACAAACAAGACGAAATTTGTTTTCTACATTCTTATAGTTGAATAGTATTGAATCACTACCAAAATACTAAAAAATATATTAATATAACCATTAACAAGACAGCATTCAATATCACACGTTATGTATACAGGATGTTCGCGGGTAGGTCCCTTCCTTACTGTTTTCTCGGTAAAATGTATTACGTTTATTTATTATTTTTAGTCCGAATTAAAAAGGACAGTTTTAAAGCTATAGAAATATGTAGGTACTAACTACATATTGTCACGGATTTCCCAATCCGAATTTTTCTTACTGCCAGTAAAACAATCCGTTAATTAATCACTTATCTTTATTAACTACTCTGTACACTATTGAATTCTAATTACAGCTCAACTAAACACTATTTCACTTTTAATCGCTATCTAAATCGCTCTTAACACTCCAAATCAAGACTGTAATACAAGACTAACTCGGCCGTTTATTCTTCTTTTATAGACCCAACGAATATTCCAGGTATTTTCTAGTATCTCTAGATCCATTTTCTCGAACGACTCGAACACTTCTCCTCGATTCCCCATTTTTCCAGTCCCGCCTCGATACACGGCGTTTGTTTACCAGAATCGCGTAGGGGCGATCGGGGCAATCTTAGCATTTCTCGGTACCACAGTCGTCGAATTGGATGTGAGTGGGGCAAATTCTGTGACAATATGTTTTGTTCAAAATAAACTAAAAATTAAAACATCTAAACTAATGAGGCTAGCAAACGGTACTTGTAGCAAAATTAGTGCTTATGACGTCACACCACAGAACGGACTACCAGCTAGCGTGACTGCACACTTACTTTTTACTCGCGTAATTTTTTAAGTAAATATAAAATGCAAATAAAGCAGTTATTTGTTACATTCTGCAGAAAATTGAGGTAAGCAGCGCCTGTTAATCGGTTTGGTAAAACAACAGGACCTAGAAACCTGTCACCTACAATACCCATCCAAATGTTTAATGAAAAACGTGCCTGCTGTCCAGATTCTATTAGAGCATGAGGATTTTCGTCGGCCCAAATATGCGTATTGTGAAAATTAAACACTCCATTTCTAGTAAACCCGGCCTCATCAGTAAAAAGAATGTTTGCAAGAAAACGAGGGTCTTCAGCATCCTGACGTAGAAACCAGCGGCAGAAAACCAAACGTGCTTGATGATCATTTATTGGATTTAAGGCCTGTACTCGTTGCACAGGGTATGGATAAGGCAGTTGCTCGTGAAGGATTCTCCAAACAAGGACCACTAATTCCTACCTCGGCTGATATTCTCCGCACACTCGTACCTGGATTCTGCTCTACCAGTGCTAGAATTTCTTCTTCTGCTCTAGGAGTGGATACCGACCTTGGTCTTCCGGATAAATGGCACTGTTTGCTCAAGAAACCGGTATCACGCAATCTTTGGTGAATTCTTCCAAACAAGCGTTGTGAAGGAATCTGGCGATTTGGATAAGCGTCAACATAAAGACGTCGCGCTTCGGTGGCGTTTCCATTAGCACGACCATACATGAAATGCATGTCTGTTAATTCTGCGTTAGAGTAACCAGCCATAGCGAAAAAAAACTTGTGCACTGAGAACAACTGTCAAATACGTACTATTTATTTCACTAAACATCAACCAACTATTATAAGAAAATACACAGCGTTTTTGCAAAATAAAAAAAGGGGCTAAACAACATAAAACATTCCATATCTCCGCAACCGTTACTTTGCGGGCTCATGTTTATTGAAACTTTTCTGCTTATTTTGGTTCATACTATTACCTCCTTAAATATTTTACACTCTTTTTTTAACACCCTGTATATTACATTTTATATTTTGCAGAATAAACGGCTATTTATACAGAATTGTATTGTTAGATAAAGTGCAAGCTTGAAAATAATAAAATAACCAATGCCATATACTAATAATATAATTGGATATTTACAACACAAATGTGTTTGATACAAGCCATCTATTTTTCTATTATCTCCTTAAGTTAGAAAAAAAACAGAAAATCAATTGTCACCGACTATGCAATTTTTTACTAAGTGCTAAAGGTTACATCCTATATAGTACCAAATATCGATTTATGACAAGTAAATTATTATTAATTTCAGTATTTCATCGCACTAGACCCTGTACATATATTGTACAGTGTGTTTCAAACTTCATATAACTTTACGCCCATCAAGTTGAAATTATTTAAAACAAAGAACCGATCCTTGGTGCACTACTTACTTTCGTCAAAACCACTCTACTTTTCTAAATAGCTCAATATACGCACTTTATTACAAAACTTGTTGCGCGCAACATTCAGAAGTACGTTATGTGTTCCGACATGACTCGGGGCCTTGTTCCATGTTCCCTACCCACGTCGCGTAAGGCGACTCCTTTGGGACTTCCTGGGGGAAATTTAGAGGCCGCGAAATTGATCCGGAACAACTGATCTATAAATGTACAGAGAGGACAATTTAAAGTTACGCAACCGGCCGTGTTGTTACATACAAATAAGCGAAAAATTAAGCACTAACGCGAATCTTATGAAAAGGACTATCTCAACAATGTACCGGGTGATTCACTATATTTAGACCCTTCCTATTAACTTTTTTGGTTTCTAGAGTTATAAAAAATGTGGTCATTTTGTGTTCTTTGAACCCTTATCAAATGATACGCCTATGGAATCTTGTCCCTTACAACCCTCATCTACCTTATTCATCTAAGTGCTGTAAATTAGTCATTCTATCATTTTAAAACTCTAGTATAGCTCACTATTCCCGTCACATCTTATATTATTTTTTTCTCTGGCAAACATTATTTTAGATATACAGTGTATTTCTCGAATTGTCGAGTTTCTAAGCACCCCTATATTCCTTTTTTCCGCATAACAGCATAACGGAATATGTTACATTTTAAGAGAAATGCCACTGAAATTGTGTTAATTTAATGAAGCACTATATATTACAATACTTATCGGTAATTTCAGCTCGTAAAAATTTATGTTCAGTTTATTATACCTAGGTAGCGTTTTGATATTATATTCATATTTGCATCTTTTGTTTATCATGTACAAAAATAGAGACGATCAAGGCTGCATGGAGGAGAAGTGTTATTATTTACATTTTCGTTATTGGAATAAGTCGATTTCGATCTTATAAGAATCACCGTAGTCACAAACCATCGAATTTAGCAGATATAAGAGTTTTGTATGATAAATAATGTGTATCAGAGAATCCGAGAAGTGGAAACTGTACGTTTTTAATAAGCGTGGCAAGTTAAAAAGCAGTAAAAGTGTAAAAAGCAAAGAAGTGTAAATAGCAAAGAAGTGTGCAAATTATTTGTTTCTTGTGAAAGAAACAAAAGTAGCTGAAGGCATCTGTAACAATTTGGTGTTTTAAGGTGCCCGTATCTCTCGCCGTAAAATGATCAAATTTGTGGTGTTTTTAGGTACTGAAATCTCGAAAAACAAAACTCGTAGAGCAAAAGTAATATCAAAAATAGAATTATTGATGTTTTGTTTATCCACTTTTACTATTTAAACTTTCCTCAAATAATGTAATAACTTTTAAAATGCATTTATATGACACACATAATTTCGCTATTCTAACCCCACATTTTAACAATTATTTTCACATACTTATAAACAAAAGTGAACAATCTTATATGCAGAACTATGTAAGTTTATGTTATAACAATGTTTACATCTATAGTTGAATTTAAAAAAATACGTATTTTGAAAGATTTCAGTACCTAAAAATTCATTGGATAGATCGCTTTCTGATGTTAAATATTGATTTTACTTTGGTACCTTTGAATATTTGCAGGTGGCATGAAATAACATCCTTGTTATTTGCTAAACTCTATATTATTCAATTCTTAAATGTCTAAAATTATTTATATTTGTAGAAAACACTTTTTCAGGAATATGGCGCCCTTAAAGTCACCCGCAAGAATATTATTATTAAACTAAAGATAAGAGCAGAGGTCGAAACCTATATATGCTTTATAAATAAATATTAGAGGATGTATAGTACAAGCACAGCTCAAATAACAATTACAAGTATAACATATTATAAGAATGTTAAGTGTACAGTCTAAAAAACATACAGTATACTTAATTAATACTGGCAAAAGAAAAAAAAAAGTAGAATTAACTCATAAATATTTTACAAGAGATTAATTATAACTATAAGCATGGCTATAACACCATATAAAACATTCTAAATTAATTCACTGGCTTTAAATATGTCACAATTTTTCTTGACAAACTTGCACTTGATGAAGACGCTAAATTGGTTTACAGGCATTTCCAGGGAAGAGAAAAAGTTCTGTCTTGTCGTTTTAAACTTTTCTTCACGAAGTTTGAATGGATGGCCACGAAGTCGTTTATCAGTATTCAGAGTTAATAAATCACGAAAAATGTTACAAAACAGACCATGCAGCAGTTTATATGTAAATATCACATCTCTGGTTCTTCTTTCATATAAATGTTGCACAGCGGTCCTGGTACTTACGAATTTTAAGAGACATTTCTTGTCTTGTAGCTCTTCGTTGGACAGTCTCCAGAAATTTTATATCTCTAATTAGGTGAGGTGACTTTATTATGTTAGCAAATTCAAGAGTAGGCCTTATGTATGACTTGCAAAAAAGGTAAAAGTCTAGAAGAATTGTGGAACGTTTTAAAAATTATGTAGGATTTGGAGTTGGCTCTTTTGACAATATTTGAAATATGAGAAGGCCATGAAAGGTTAGAAGTTACAAAGTCAACTTGTTCATCCACTGATCTTATAGGACTTCCATTCAGCTCATAAGGCAGTTGAGGATTGTTTCCAATATGTAGTTTTGTACATTTTGTGGTGTTCAACAATGAGGACCAGGTGTTACACCAACGTTCAATATTATTAACAGTGCTCTGAATAGCATCGCATTGTTCAAGAGGATTGCCGTATATTTTGGTATCGTCCGCGTAAAAAGAACGAGGCACAGTTATAAAATTATCAAGATCTGACGAGTGTAGAAGGAATAATATTGGCCCTAAAACTGACCCTTGTGGAACACCTGAATAAACGTCAAGCAGTGAAGAATAATCAGAACCGACGCGAACTGAAAAGACTCTATTGGTTAAATAGGTATTAATCTATATAAGTAATTCCCCGCGAATGTCAAGATGATCAAATTTTAAGAGCAATCTATGGCAATTTAGGCACCCTGTTAAAAGCCTTCGCAAAATCTAGGTACATCACGTCAACTGGCTGACCATACTCTTTGGAATGAGTCCAGTGATTCAAACTAGCAAGCAAATTAGTAACCGTTGATCTACCAGGGACAAAGCCGTGTTGTGCCACAGGCAAAATATTGTGGGATAAAGATGTAATTCCTTCTAGGAGCTTGAGACATATAGGCGCCAGACTGATTTGTGTGTAATTAATAGGATCAGTCTTATAACCCTTTTTAAATATAGCAATAGATGATACCGTCATATGGTGTCAGACAGGGCTTTAAGTAGTGAAAGTAAACGCTAACAATATTATATTACAGTTTAGCTTGTAGGTGTTTAAATTGAAATTCCAAAATTAAAGACTCAAATATACTTTTTCATTTAAACCAAAAACTAATTCAATTCTATTCCCATCTGAAACCTCCCACTAAAAACTTCAGAATTCAGGCACTCACCTAATCCAGTCTTTTCTTTGAACAGTAATGGAGTGTTGAAGCCGTGCCTCTGGAAGTAGGCGACGTTGAGCTCGTTGCCGTGCATCTCCTTGACGATGCTGCTGGATGAGAAGGCGGGGTCGTCCAGTTTGTCCTGTAGATTGAACGTCCGTCGCCCCTCGATGTCCTCGTCGCCCAACGCCCAGTCCTCAGAGTAGAGCTTCTTCTGCTTCCTCTCCCTCTGCAACAAAAGCTAAAATTGCATTTTCAAGGCCACTCGTTCTAGACAGAAACTGACATAATATATCATGATCACCCGCTATACGCGTCAAGCAATAACACTCTCATATTTTAGATCGTATGGGTTGATTTAGCAACTCACGCTTAGCCGATAAGTAAATGAACACCCTGTATATAAAATCGGCTCTTCCGTTTGCGTAGTAAATCGATAGAGAGAACAATCGCGATCTGGCAGCAAATTCCAAGTATTTTTCTTGTCCAGCGAATTATAAATCATGTACATACGCGCCAAATTAAACTTTACGAGGGTTAGCAACAAGTTGTACACCAAGTTTTACTGGTTAGCGCTTCTACGAGGGTTATCTATTTGATCTGCTTTGGCAGTTACTAAAATTTGTATTAATTAAAAATTTTATAGTGATAATACATATACAGCGTGTCTCAGGTATTACTGGCATCCCTGGGGTGATTGTACAGTCGAAATAAATGAGATTTACCTAAATATACCTAACCTAAAAGTTCACCGTTTCCGAGATACAAGGTGGTAAAGATAACGAAATTTTAAAAATATCTAACAGTTCGTAGTTTCTACGTGGTGACTTATGCTGGTGCAGTAGTGTCCGGAAATTAATGAAGAAGATTCCTGACGACAAAATAGTCTTGTCCAGTTGCCTTTTCGATATTTGAAAATATTTTTTTTTAAATCCAAATATTTGGATACATTATGAAGATCGGGGGTTTTTGGGGGTGAGAATCTAAAAATTGCAAAGATAATTATTTTTTCAAAATAATCAAAACTTAAAGTATCTTACGTTTTTTTATAATTAGGACAGTGGCGTACTATTTTTATTGTAAATAAAAGAAGATTGGAACAGGATTTCTACGCCACTCGTGACAATGAGAATATTTAAACATAGCTACTAAATAATTAGACCTCAGGTATCTCATGACAACCTAGTATTATCATTGTTTTATCGCGAAGCGTAAGGGAAAGTAAATAAAAAATATAATAAAAATTTTAAAATCTTTAACACCCTGTTAATATCGGAAATGATTAACTTCTAGAAATGGGTATATTTGGGTAAATCTCATTTATTTTGACTGTACAATCACACTTTCCAAGGATGCCAGTAATACCTAAGACACCCCTATAGCTCTACAGGGTGTCCCGAAATTAATCGAACACAGAGCAAGGGTAGATTCCTTACATCAAAATAATGCGCTTAAGCCAAAGTTACCTTGGTCCATTTGTGGCTAATAAAAAAAAGTTACAGGGCGTTAAAGTTCAAATTTTGAATTCGAAATTCTTAAAATTTCAAGGGATTCTTTTGAAAATTTGGATTAGGGGGTTTTCTGGGACAAGAAAAACGAATTCGTACTTAATTTTGTTGTAGATGCTAGAGGGCGCTACGAAATGTACTCTTGGTTGATAAAAACTGATTATAACTTTTTTATCAGTGTGTGTACGAAAGTTTTAATAGAAAAATATTGTTCTCTTATCTATTCTTTACAAATAAGGTATACTTGTTTTATGTCGATAAATTGAATTAATTTTTCGATTTATTTCTTGTTTTTCTATTGGATGCAATAAAATAAAATAAAAGTTTGTAGTTACTTACGTAAAAAACTAAAGATTATTTTTAATAATAATTTAATTACATTCAGGTGGATACATTCAATTCTCCATATGACCCCCGTTTGGTAATCAAATGTTTGTACTGTTAAACTGGTATAATATTTTAAATTTGTTTAATATCAAACAAAATATCATAAATTTCTCTGTAAATTAACTCTATAATCATTAACACGACAATAAAGTCAAGAAGACATAATCACTGTGCAATAAATTTAATTTTAATCTAAATTTATCTTGGCACCTAGTATAACACCTACACGGGTCACTGTATCAAACTACACACACCATCAAAAGTCTTGGACCCCCTGTATATAAAATGATTCGATTAAACCTAGTGGTTTTTCTTAATGTACAAAAGGGAACAAAAAAGACAATAAAAATTTGCAGACCATGAACCTTTACTTTTTTACCAATGTTTTTACAAGTCTTGTCAGTTTGGCAGTGTATTCAGCCAAGTGCGAGGCCAAGTGTTCCTTTTAATTTTTGTACATTATAATGCCACGACGTGAAATGTCTGCGTTTATCCGAGAATGACAGCTTTACATGATGCAGGACATTCTAATCATCAGATATCGAACATGATGGGCATTCTTAGATCATATCTGTTGTACGAATAGTACATAGATATGAAGAATTTGATAAAGTGGAAAACAGACCATGTAGTGGACGTCCTCGAGTATCTAATGAGAGGGAGGATCGGTATTTGGTGAAATATGCCCGTAGACACCGCGCATCTACAGCTTCAGCTCTTAGGGCCCACTTTCAAGGTACGTTTCGCCGTGTTATATCGACACCTACTATTCGAAGATGACTCCACAACTCAAATTTACGTGCTAGAAGACCATTACGGGTCCCCACTCTACTTCCAAGACATCGTGCTGCCCGTCTCTAGTGGGCGCGAGAGCATAGGGGTTGGTTTACGACAGTGGCGGCGGGTCAGAAGAAACCAGAAACCAGCTGGTTACTGGTGACAATCGACAAAGAGTCTGGAGAGAACCAGGTCGTCAACAGCGACTTCATTTTCCCCGAGAAGTTGCTCCGTATGAAGGGGGTACCGTAATGTTTTAGGGTGGAATAACGTTCAACCGCCGCACCCCATTAATTCACATACCACAGAATATGACCAGTCAAATTTACATTGAACACGTCATTACGCCCATTATCTACCCCCTACGTAATGAATTAGGTGAAAATTTTGGGTTTATTGACGATAACGCTCGACCACATCGCGCAAGAAGGGTTTAAGAAACACTCGAAGCAGGACATATCAATAGATTAGATTGGCCAGCCAACTCTCCTGACATGAATCCTATTGAAAACATGTGAGATTTCGTTGCTAGAGCCATTCATAATCATATTCCTCCACCTCAGTCTGCAGATGAGTTAGTCCTGGCGGCAGAAGAGAAATGAAACAATATTCCGCAAGAGATCGTTAACCGCTTGATTATTTCAATGCACAGACGTGTCAATATGCTATTCAGAAAACAAACTTTTGATGTGTGTATAAATACGAAACGTCGGCTAAGGGAGGGATCGATTTTAAGATGATCGGCAAATCGAGGGAAATTTTCGTGTGCATTGAGCCAACTTATTTAGAATATCTAGACGCTGATTTAATTTTCACCTGGTTCTCCTCCTCAAAGATCTCACTCGGATGGAAATTATTGGATCAACAATTCATTCATAAATAGCAACTTCCAGCTGTACGATATAAAGTGGCCTGCATTATATTTTATAGTCGGATGCCGGCGTAATCCCTTGATATTGATTTAGTGTGGTGAAACGGCCAAGGCGAAAATTTACTTTTAACAGGGTACTCGTACACGAAAGACCAGAGGGGTGGTGTATATTTCCCGAAGATGAGGAATGGTGTTCGATTGTTACGAGCATGCTAAACAATCGACTAAATTGCAATGTGAATGATAAAAACGAGTTTTCTTTGTAAAACGTGTACCAATAAAAAAAAATCGCTTGAGTAATAGTGTTTAATTGTTACTCCATATGTAACTGCCTTGTTTAGAGGCTAGAAGGTTTCAAACTTGGAAAAAAGTGTTTTTTTTTCAAATGATTTCAAGACAAATTTGGAACTGTTTTCTTTTTTCAAGTGACTCCAAGACGTATTATTCAACTTGGTGTCATTTTACGCATGCCACATTTTCGTATTATTTGATGAATTTTATTATCAAATCTTTCAAAAGATCGCTAATGACAAAAATTGTGCTGAAAGCAATGATGCTCTCGTTGTCTGTAATTACTTTAGTTAAAAATAATAAAAAATAAGTAATTATAATGTGGTAGGTTTTGCTGGTGGCCTTATTACTTTTATTTTTTTTTATCAAGTCAAAGGCTCTTTTCATTCTTCTTGTAAATTGTTTATATTTGTGTCTGATTTTACGTATTTAACTATTATTAGTTATGGCAAACCAGACTTTATAATAAATCTAAGGTAATCGGCGCACTTTGACAAAAACCTTTAACTAATATGAAAAATTTTATTTATTTCATCCTAAAACTGAAATATTGCTTTGAAAAATTCAGAAATTTGAAGCCAAATGTTATTTCGCCAGATTTGTACTGATTTTTTCAATAACACATTTAGTTAAAAAATGTACATTATATTTATTATGAATTATTCATAAAAATGCTCTTCAATGAATTGGATGAGAAATTATTCATAATTTGTAAAATAAGGGAGGTATGAGCAAAATTTTTTTTTATCATTTTTTTATAAGGTCAATAGTCACAGACTTATAATTTATAATAAATCTAGGTTTATGACCAACGCACTTTAGACAAAAATCTGCTTTAATTACTCTGAAAAATTTTATTTATTTCAAACTAAAAGTGAAATACTGCTTCGACAAATTCAGAAATTTGAAACCAAAGGTCATTTCGCGAGATTTGTAAACTGATAATGTTTCAATAACACATAACTAGGTTAAAACATTTACATATCATTTATGAATTATTTATTCATAAATTTTATGCTCTTCAATGAATTGAATGACAAACTATTCATAATTTGTAAAATAAGAAAGATATGAGTATAACATATTTTTTATCATTATTATTTTTTAATAGGGAATGCTATAGGAGATAGTGACGTCACACAGCCGTTTATCCGAGTCTATGTTCTGAAATTATTTTAGAGGCGTCATAAAATTATAATTCTTTTCTGATCACAGTAAAACTACAAAACCATTGGGTATATCAAGAATATCTATTCATAAGTACACATATACGAGTATCATTTAAATTTTGAGTTATTGAAAGAAATAATAAAGTGTGATAGTTCCATGTGTATGGAATTTTGGGACATCCTGTATAGTAATATCATGTTCACACGATGATGATGAGACTTTAACAAGTGTACAAAATTTTGTATTTAAATGCTGAAATAACCATAAAACAAATAAAACCTGGAATAGTTTGGGATAAAATTTTAATTACACTGTATGTACACCGAAATCAAATTTGCAATTTACGATAAATCCCATCAGCAATACTAGGCAACCAGTCCTACACGGTTGTGTATATTGGATTCCCTACAATCACTAAACAATTATCGCGACCGTGACTAAAGTTATTTAGCACGAGGAAATAAGAGTCGTTTCCGTGAAAGAAATTCTAAATAAAATGTTACGTAATATAAAATATAAGATAGTTAGAAAACAAAGTTCATTTTTCACCGGAACTCTTTAAAATAAATTAAAGCACGGGAATGACGACCATTTAGAATTAATTTAGAGACTTTTATTACATTAAGCGCCGGTTTTTCTGTCACCTTTTAATAAATTTATTCACCATTCTCCGTTCAACTCATTAAAAATATATACATTAGTGATAAATGTAAAGCTAATTGACAAATAAATTAATTTCGAGTGGGACTATGTCAAAAATGGCCGATAGTATCGACTAATTGCACCATACCGTTGAGTGAGAAATTACAGATAGAGGCGCAACCACAGGGCGCAACCTTAATGGCGAAATGCGTATACGATCTACAAGTTTAACACCCTGTATCTTGAAAACAAAGGCCCTAATAGAAAATATCTATAGGGCAAAATGTTTTTAAAGTCGGACAAGAAATAAAGGTCTTCATGTTTGACGTTCCGTTATGTTACACTGTGTTTTACAGTAGGTAGGGGTTTTTTGGGCCCGAGATTTGTCCGTCTGTCGAGAACTGTTGTTTACGACAGTCAATTTTGAATGTTCTGAAGTAACCGATATGATTTAATTGATACATTTATTATTGAAAAAAAAAAAACTGACTAATTATTGCCTCGAACGTGATCTTCGAAATGTGGCTGGATGAAACACATTCACGCACTGGAATTGTGTGGAAGATTCGAGACAATTGGATGTATTTAGCGATTGTGTAGGTTATGAATGTATAGGGTAATTAAAAAAGCAGTATATTAATGTCACCAAAAAAATAATTAAAAACCCGTTTATATTATCTAAATGAATTAACTCCGATTTATACAAACGTCTGAATAACAAACACTAATGTAACTTTTGTACAATATCCTGTTAATACTTAAGAATTATCAATTCATTAATGGAAGTGTGTCAGATATGCAAAAAAATAATAATCTACAACTCTGTGACCTACCTAATATAATTAGATAAATCGATACAATGCTTTTGTCTACGAACACGATTGAAGACGTGTATTGTGAAAAGCAATATGCACTGTACTTTTACTGACTTTAATTTATATATACATTTATTTCTCATTCGTAACGCGTGTCAAAAAATGCAGAGCAAGATAGAACATCAAATATGATGCAATTCTGTCTTATAAACACGTGTTTAGAAAATACAGTGATGAAATTAAAAATTTATATAATTATTTGAGTTGTTTGTATAAACTACTACGCAAGTTGTAGTCGCTGTGTGTATTTAACTAATATAATATGTACAGAGTGTTTATTAAGAATGCGCCATACTTTAAGATTAGATTCCTTAGAGAAAATAAGATGATATAAATTAACTTACGCAGTACCAATCTCCTTCCTTTAAGTGTGCCGTTTTTTTGAAATACTGTTTTTCCCAAATACAAGTAGTTTTAGACATTTAAGGAACTGAATAATATAGAGTTTAGCAAATAACAGCAATGTTGTTAACCAATAAATTTGTAGGTACAGAAATCTTTCAAAATACGTATTTTTTTTAAAATTCGACTGTAGATGTAAATATTGTTTTAACATAAAATTACATGGTTCTGCATATTATTATAAGATTGTTCACTTTTGTTTATAAGTACCTATGTGTAATTGTTAAAATGTATTATATTACTTGAGGAGAATTAGTAAAAGATTAACAGATAAACAAAACATCAAGAATTTTATTTTTGTTCTACGTGTTTAATTTTTCCAGATTTCTGTACCTAAAAAACACCACAAATTTGTACTTAACTTTAAGAAGTTGTAGGCTCGAGAAAGCAGTTTTTTTATTTAATTTTCTACGCTAATTTATTTATTTCTTGGGTAATCGTATTCAAATTTTGTACAAGAAGATTTTTTGAAAACGTACAGGCAGTTATGAGCGCATGCGCTACAGTATTTCTTCTTCAGGGTTGAACAAATTTCAAAATGTGTAGTTTTATTGACAGAGAATGTTTAGTTTTACACATGGAAGATTGATAAAATTTTTCCGGTGTTATTTACATACACGCGTATATCCATAAAATAAGCCCCCCTCAAAACAAAAGTTGACGAGTCCGAGCGCTTTTTTAGAAATTTTACATCAAAATGAGGAAACCTGGGTGGTAAGTATTCAGTGGTCCACACTGTTAAGTAAATTCCAAAAGCATATAAAACTCGATAATAATTATTATTAAATGCAATGTTTTATTGCATTATTTAGCTTTTAAAAGGGAATGAAATTCATAAATCCACTTGTACGCATCAATTACATTGATCGATGTACACAAGCGTTTTTTCTAATTAATGAAATAAATTCAATCGCTTTAATTTAACTAATGTTTTTTTTATTGACAATAACCTAATTTTGGAGATGTCTCAAACTGATCAACATTGACTATACAGATTTGGAAAGTGAGGATCTTGATGGTGAATTGTATTTTGCCGCTTGCGTGTATTTGTGTCATGCTACACGCATACTTCGACCACAGCATGTTTGCATCAAGCAGTGTTGCCAGGTGGGAAAAATTCAGTGCATGAGAATAATATCAAAATAGCATGAGGTTTGGAGAAAAAAGCATGAGATGGCTTAATTTATCAAAAAACACCTCTTGACACAGCTTAATTTTTAATTACTTTTGTAATGCCATTTTTATTTCATTAAAAAGCATTATGTTCTGCTATTTTATCATAATATTACATTGTAAGTAGGTAGTTACAGGTACTTACTTAAAAGTTATTAACCACGTAACCTTTCTAATTTATTTTATTGTTAGGCCGGGCGAACGTTGAGACGCAGTTGACGTGACGCAGGGTGACTCACGGGTCGTAAAATCTGTTGTTTCCAGAAAATGTAGATACCCTTACGGAATAGAGTTAAGAATCACTGCATTACAGCGTGAATACACAGGGTTCTCAGCAATTTTCAGAACCAAATTCCCTGACATTTCCAGGTTTTCCCTGACATTCTTTTTAAAATTCCTGACAAAAGCATACAAAATATCACATATTTTAAAACTTAAACCAAAGTAAAAACAAGTCAAATGATAAGGCATAAATGACCCAATCGATGACAAATAAGTGACATGGATATTTAATTTAATTAGAAATATTTATTTCTGTCATTGAACATATTGTACTATGTTAAATATTAACAAATATAAATATTTAAGAAATCTAATAGAAATATGTATAAACAAACACAACAAAAACCAATAAAAATAGATTTTATGAGCAAACAGCTAGGTATACAAAAAAAACAGCTAAAGCTGTGTTTTGCCATTAAATGTATTCAAATCAGTTCAAAACATTATTGCATTGCAACAGTGACATCACACAGGCCGTTTTTTAAACTGTGTTTAAAGCCTCCACTGAGCCCGGTTTGAACTCTTTAGATGCTTTGCTAAGGTCTATGCAGCAGTTGCTAGATAGAGATTTCAAAATCGGTGTGATTTAAATTTTCAGATTTTATGTTTAAAATGGTTGATATTTTTATATTTCTTATCTTGTTTATTTAAAAAGGAATTGGTTGTGGATTATTGTATGAACCTCTACAAATTTTAACGTATTCTTAGACATCTTAAATTACATTACAAAAGCATAATCCAATTACTTTTCTCTCCAAATTTCATTAAACCTATCACTCACACGAACATGTAGGTAATTATTTGTTTTTGGTTTGCAGTTGCTAAAATCAATTCCATGTTTTTGTTGCAGATCTCACATATTTTCAAAATATATATACAAAAACATGAACAAGAAATATATTGTTAATAATTTCTACCACTAATAACCGTTCTATTTTAATCCAAATCTAATGTAGCTTTGTTATAAATAAATTGTATAAACAATAATCAAAAAGTGTGAGTGTGATGTAAAAAAGAGAAACAAATATTTGATGATGTTACGTTTTGAAACTATACATTTTCTTGGTGCATTACATAATTAACGTCACCATTGAATACGCTTTGAAACAGGCGATGAATATGTATAAAAAAAACAGCCATACATTCCAGATATATCCGTTTCTTTATATCAATCTGCGGGTACGTGTGATTAAAACAAACAGAAATAGGCAACTGGGTGCGTTCATTAAATAAAGAATTTTTGACAATTATTGGCACTTTCCTGACGTTTCGCTGACAAAGTTCAAATTCCCTGACATTTCCAGGTTTTCAGGTTTTCCCTGACGCTGAGAACCCTGATACAACACAAACACCGCATATCCGTAGACTGTCATACCCGTTTATGTATTCATTGCTAATTATTAAGAGAGCAGTCTACAATAAAGGACATTTCAAGTACCCAAATATTGTAGATACCTACCTCTATCTAATCAATTTTGCCCTCGATTTTGCCTTTATTTCTCGTTAGGCCTTGGTTTTGGTAGATTTCAAAGAGTAATTTTAATAATTTTATTATTTCTTTTTGTGTCTATTAAAAGGCATGAGATTTTGTAATCAAAATATGAGAGCATGAGATTTCCTCGGAATGCATGAGATCTCATGCAAAAGCATGAGACCTGACAACACTGGCATCAGTTGACCGGACAGTTAGATATGCAATGGCGAATTGGCGATACGGAACCGATTACCGTAGTAGTGGGGAATGCTAGACCAATGCACGTCGCCACCCCTCTTAAAGTTCGTACCTTCCCTGGAATGAAGCGGCAATTTCTACTTTCTCTGTAAAGATCCGCAATTTCCGAATCTGTATACCTCTGGTTATTATCAGCATCGACATGTCTCCGTCACTATTGTTTAAAATTAACTTTTAATTTACTACATGGACCATTCCGACATATTCAGTTGAAAAAAACTTCTGTTAACAAAAAAATAGGTTGATTTAATCTCCGCTAATACAATTTTATGAGCATTCTAAAAATAACAAGGCGATCTCGGGAATTCTAGGGAACTTTTGGCGATTTTCGTTAGGCCATCATCATTTTTTATCTGGATATAAGGAACAATTCAGTTTAATTCCCTCTTCTTCTACGAACAAGATAAAACAAGGGGCAAGGTTGTGTTATAACCATAAATTTTATATAAGACATACTTTATTTAGGCGACAAACTTGCTCATATCGGTTTTATATATTGTTAACATTTTATATAGTTGCTAACAGTATTAGGCAATATTCGAATAAATGTTATTTTGGATAGTTTTTCAAGTACCTACGTTCAAAATAAATATTTGTAATTTTTTAAAATTTTAGGTTTCATACAATTAAACACTGATAATAAATATATTAGAATAACTTATATTATTCCATAAACATACATTATAATATAGTCGAATTTTCGAAAATGAGGTTTGATCATAGAAATCATAAAATATACAGGGTGATTCAGTCATAATGTCATTAGTTTTACGAAAAGATATGGAAAAATGAGTATAATACAAATACCTACGCGATTAAAAAAATGCACATTTAAGTACGTCAAAAAAAAAAAATTTCAATTATTTAAACCCCTTATTCAGACTATCACTGGCGGCAATTCAACTCGGTGTCGGCCTGACGCGACGTTGCCAAATTTAAATATTTTCCTATAGTACCTATTGTAATATGTAATTAATGCTATAATATATTATTTTTTAAAAGTATGCAATATCAAGTTTCAATATAAAAAATATTTAATATTGAAATTACAAAACTTCAACGAATCAAAATAAACCATTCACATTTCATTACACAAATAGTGAAATAATATTCAATACTAACCATGTTGAAAGGTTTTTTGTATGTAAATACAGACAGTAATAAAAAAATCCTCGTACTCTCAACAAAAAACAGTACGAGACACACCTATTCAGTGATCAACAATCCGGCAATCCGAGTCTTGACCTACCGTGTTTAGGTCAATAATGTCTATTCAATGGCAAACGCTGCAGAGCTGCAGAACCGCTAACAGAAATAAACAATAATTAAATTTGCATATTTATAGACACCCGGAGTAATCCATAGGAAATCATGAGAATTTCATAATAAATGCCAACCGCAGTAATTCGCGCTGTAATCGGAACGCTCAGTACCGCTAAATTGTTGGCAGTTCAAATTCCCGTTTAATACATTACAAATCCGTTTAATAAGTTGAACATCGTTCGGGTCCGTTTTCCTATGCAGGTGTGTCCGCCGTCAACCGCATCTGGAACAGATGCACGCGGCCCGACTTCGCTCCTTCATCCATCAGTCATTATTTTCGCGTGATACTGGTTGGTGAATTTTGCGTGTTTGTGTCTTCTGTTTTCTGTTTGTAATTATTAATAAAATTTGCTATTTGAATAAATAAAAATGCAATTCAAATTGAGTAGTAGTAGAAGAGTACATTAGAAGTAGAGAAAGGCCGCGGTTTGCCTCTGCTGAACAGTCGTGGAAAAATAAATAAAACACATTTTAATATACATTTGCGTCTGTTTTCCGTGTGCGCTGTACCTACCTACTGATTATGAGTAATGAACTTGATTCCGATGATATTGAGCTCAACTTGATTGTGCTTTCAAGAACATAGGTCAAAATATAAGTATGTTTTTAATGTTTTACCCAAAATTATTTACTATATCAAATTTTGAAAAGTTTTTGAACTTGCATTATGAGGGGATGTCGAATGAATTTTACGTCAGAACTCGACAAAACGCTTAATGAATACCTCAAAAATGCAACAATTTTTAAAGATACCCCAAATAATATACAAAATGCATATATACATTTTACATTGCAAATAAGAAGTTTGTCATTAGAAAAAAAAAACACTTACACAGTACCGACCATGCTGTTCAACTGGTCCTGGCAACTCTGCTGGACTTCTATACAGGGTTAACTATGACTAAGTACAAAAAATTTAACCACGTGCTCAGGGAAGCCTAAAAGACAATAAAAAAATATTCCGGAAAGTCGGCGCCTATGATAAGAACCGACTGAGATGGCTTAGATCCATAGATAAAACTTACCTCTGTCAACAATATCCACTACCATCGTCGTTTTTTGCAGCATTTCTAAATGTAGAAACGAAAATTAACATCCTTATTAGTAATAATACCTGATAGATAGGTAATAGTTAATCCACTTAGCTCCAGTATTTTGCATTCGTTTTCCATTATTTCGTTATAAACTGGTAGAACTACATATTCGCTCATTACAGCCACTCACTACCGCTAAAAGACACTTCCCGTAGGTACAATTAGATAATGCCTATTTATTATAACAAAATCGAACGAAAGGAATAAATAGACGTTTTAATGTAACCGCGGCAGTCTTGTGCCATAACCTAGAAAACCAAACCGGCGAACTATATTGTGGGAAAGTATCTGCACCCAACACAAATGTCTTTATTTAATAACTATAAAACGTTTAAAAATTAAAATAAGGCACCAAAAACTGAAGAAGAACACAAAATTACAACGTAAACACAGGAATTCAATTATGACATGACAGCGATACTGACTGATGAGCGACTGTTGCATGCTTGTAGAGTATGCAACCAACAAGCATTGGCGGCGTTAAATAAGGATTTAAAATAATATCGAAAAAAAATTTTTTTGGCTTTATAAATAAGTTTGGAATTTTTTTGAAGGGTTATTCCGTTTTCTTATTTTTCCCTATCCCCTCCTAAAATATTTGTACTAACCCATAGTTAATCTTCAATGCTCGTATGCGTCATCAGAACATTTGTAGCGTACCAGTAGCGCCGTGTTACTGATTATTATAGGGTGATTTGTTTATCTTTTGAAAGGTCGAGTTCGATTCGATTTTCTGTATTTATCAGGCCGAAATAAATGACATTATGACTGAATCAATCTGTATAGGCCAAAAGCCTTAACATTAGACTTAAAAATAATCAGACTATGGGGGAGCTTAGAAAACAGCAACGGAATGTTTGTAATTGGACCATAGAAATCATATGTTTGTATGAATTGGACGTACAGTTTTCATATTTCAAAATTCCCGCCCATTAGTGTGACTCACCAGCTCAACCAACTCACAAAAGCTAAGTTACTGTTATATTACCAGACTCGTGTTTTATCCATAGGTTAACTATTTTATAATAATTAAAATGTAATGAATAAAAGCCGCGACCTATGTCGAGTTGATAGGCAAGAGAAGCGCACCGGTAAGGAAATTTTAGGAGCGAAATGGAGAGAGGACCGACTTGGACGGTGCTGACATCTTTTAATCAACGTGTAAACTTTCAGAACTGAAACAGTTCCTTCACTTTCGCTTTTCATCGCGAATTTGCGTCTCATTACCACCGAAAGAAGTCACCCTTGCAATAAAAGTAGAAACTAAGTATATATTCAAGTCTTTATCAGGACTTGGGACGTCTAAATCCGAAGTCGCGCCTTCGCGAAACAAAAACGAAAGCGATGAAAATATTTCATAACTAGTCCTACCCAAGGGTTTCATAACATAATTTTATAGCACCCCCTCTTGATAAAATGTGGATTTGGGGAGTTCTGGTACAAAGGCAACATTAAAAAAAAAAGATTGACGGGACAATTATTTTAATTGCATTTTTAAAATAAACTTCGTATCGATCACGATTCTGGTTCGCAATGTTCGCTGATGGATTTAACATTTTCAAATTGATTTTTGTTTAGAAAAAGAAGTGTTTTATTGAACTTAACCATCAATTGTTTTAAGCAGAAAACTACAATATTGAATCATAATTAAAAAATATTAACCAAGAAGAGTTGGGGCACTTTTTATCTTACACCCCAGCTATTTATGACGACCTTCCCTAAAATGTTTGAACCGATCTTACAAATTCATTCTTCTTTTATTTATTCAACTGACAGGTATTTCGAAAAATATGACTCTAGACGAGCGTATTCCTCTTAGCAGAAATGTTGCTTTTACTTATTTATAGTCCTTAGGTTGAAGCTTAGCAGGCTAATTATTGGACATTCTGTATTGTGAACTCACATCAAAAGTTAAGAAACTCATTAACAAAGTTATGAAGTGTAGGTAGTGCTCAAAATTTCAAAACTTTCTTTAGTCAGAAATTAAGTTTATAGTAAAACAGATTCTTTGAGGTTTCGTTTTAAATGGAATTAGTTATTTTAATAAAAGATTAGCGTTATTCTAACCAAGTGCACCAAATGCTCAGTAGGGATGAATGATGGCATAATTCAAAAACATTGGTACAATGGAAGTTCGAATAGGATGTAACTAATGGGTCAAAATGACTTCTGAAAATCAACTAGTTCCTCTCGAACTTCTTTAAGGGATAAGAGAGATGAACAGGGACAGAGAGAAAGAGAGAGAAGGGGAGAGAAATAGAATGGATATTCAGATAATCCCTACAGTTAGCTCAATTTGCTTCCAAACGTAAAATTGCTTGCTCTTTCAGAATTTGAAATCAGAAATGGTATATGAGTTGATATACGAAATTTAACCTTCAAATAACCTTGATCCTAATGTGATGTGGTCAAACAAACTGTTGATTTCGATTCCTCGACCTCAAAAATGTGTGCACCTAGCCCGATCGGGGTACTTTTCTATTTAATTTTGTGGCCGTGTTATTAGTTGTTTTCGCCTTGGTCAAAATTATATATTTATTTATTGACTTATATGGAAAGTAATATGTAGCATAAATTCATATTTACTTTCGTTGGAAATATCGGATGACGTGTACGAAGGGATTAGGACGCGAGATCAAAATATGAGTGTAAGTGACGCGGTTGAAATGTATAGTTTATGAACAAGAGTGTCGTATAATTAATAATATACAACTGTCAAACGGAAATTACTGGAAACTCGCGAAAGAAAGGAGATAGAAGTTAATGACGACACAAAACACGCGATTCATTAAAAATGATCTTCCGACAATAAAAAAAAATCAGGTTTCACAGAATGAAACTTTGCCTAGAATATCTAGGATTTTGCAAATTATGTGTGACATGAATCTGTTTTATAAAACGAAATCGAAAGAGTATGCTGATAGAAAGAGACGAAATAGTGATAGGCGAAGAAATTATTTTTAAGACAAATATTAGTAGACATCTCAATCGAAGAATATATGACACTCACAAGACAATGGATAAATGAAGGCGATACGGTGACAAACGTGTGGCACGATTGCGATATCCAAAGTTAACAGCAGGCATTTTCAACTGGATTAAAGTCACCTTCTGGAAAAGGATGGCGCCTAATAGTAACGAGAATTTTTAGAACAGAGTGTACTTGTTTTTGAATCACAATGAACAGGAAACTATCAGGAGGATGTGGATTGTGAAGTAAATGTAAAAAAGATGTTGAATCTGTTTTGCCACATATGGATCCTGGTGCTGCGGTGCACCCTATCATAGCAGACTATAAGTTTTAATGTATGACAATGCTAAGTAAACTATTAAAGTGCTAGGTTCACTTAACGTCAACTCATTTTTGGTAATTTTGTGTTCTTCGAACCCTTCTCAAGTGGCACGTCTATGGAATCTTGTCTCCTACAACCCTCACCTGCCGTATTCGTCTAAGTGCTGAATTAGTCACTCTACTATTTTGGAACTCAGGTATAGTACGGTGCAACTACTGTATACATTCTTTTTACTATAATTTTATTTAAATTAGGTATTCAACGATTTAATCTAAACAATACGGTTAAGTTTTTTCCACTTTATTTAATATGATGGTAAAAGATGACAAAACCTCCACACTACTTCAGATTGCATCAGCGACATCTACACATAGTTTAACCTTTCTTTCAAATTCAATTTTACAATTTAGTATTTCATCTGTCCACAGAAAAACGTTTACAATAAAAACGTATCGTAATATGTATCGAAAGCACATAAGTTCGATTATGAATTACTGACCCATTCGGGTACTAATGAGGACCAAATGAGTACCAAGCCATAAAGCTCCAAGACTGTTAATTGTTGCCATCAATCAGCCAGGTGAACACCTAACACGTTGACAAGTTACAGAAGTTTAATTTTGGATAATTTCGTACAAATAGATACTAGAAGTAATATTACGAACGTAGCATAAATAGTACAAATAATAGTGTTCTAAGCGTTAAGAGCGTGTGGATAGTGTTCGAGACGTTGCGGTACGTTTATATGCAAGGAATTATAACCTCTAGAAGGAGGCTTTATTTGCGAATCTACATAAAAAAGCAACTGTCCACAACCAACGCAAATTGTCGGTACGCTAGGGCGTCATCGACGAAAGTGCGGAGACAGTACTTAGCTAGATGCGGCGGTCATTAGTGTTTGCATTTCTTAACAATAACAATATAATAGTGGTATTTTTAAAAATCGCACTGAAGACAATAAATTCATTGGGTAATATTCTACAATATTTGTAATTACAGGAATATTGAAAAAGGTGAGGCTTAACATTAAATACTGAGTAAATTATAATTAAGGTATCACTTTTACATACAGAGTGTCATTTTTAAGCATGTCAAAATATATCCCACTACCGTTTTGTCTCTTTGAGTATACGTGAGTACACTCTGTCCTTATCAAATTGGTAATATTTTTAGTTCTTTATCTAGTTGTTGGCTACAACTGAAAGTAATATATTCACAAAGCTTCTTCTAGAGGTTACAATTCGTTTATGTGTGCGTTTTAAACTTTAATATCGCACCCATAGTGGATTAATGTTGCAATTAAAAAATATCTCTCCACCTCATTCTAATCACGAGGATTAGCCCAGAATTCGGAGACTTGTGCGGGAGAGGAGGCGGCATATTATTATTAAGCAGGCATTTACGCCCAGGCACGACTTACGTCGATAGGCCCTAACCACCATTCAGTGCAGGACTGAAGGAAACCTGGAAAACCTCATTAATTAAGGGGATGGTCAAGCGTCGACCGGTCTCAATCTCTTACACCGACCCAAGCCAACGTTGTTCCACCCTACCATACCCACAGAGAGAGTGTCAATCCTCTTCACAAGTATAGGTGGTAAACACAATTCAAGTACCGTCTTCAACTGCTCAATAAAACAAACTGAACGTTCAAAAAACCTTTTCCTACATTATTACTTATGCAGCACATACGTCTTCATTTGGCCTGTAGAGCAAGAATATTTTATTGTGTTTTAAAGTTTTTTTTTTCCAGGGACAATTTCAGTAATTTTTGAGATGTTATCAATTGTCTCCAAAGATTCGTATTTGAGTTAAGTTGCAAGAAAATTGAACAAGGAAAAGAAATAATGACAATTACATTATTGAACATTGGTCTGTTCATAGCTTTCACTTTCTTGTTTATTTAATTGTGTTTTCCTTCTCAATTGAATACTGTTGCCAATATAAAATCGCATTTTTTGAGTTGGCAACGTGATATGTACAAACATATATTGGTGTTCTATGTGTATACGTTGGTACATACACTGGTGTTCTAAACATTAATACGTGCTGAAATGTACATTTGTGTTTCAATTTTTTTTAGAGAAGTACCGGATGATAGTGTTCTAGGGAATTGATGTACGTCCACAGTGAGTTAGCGTTCTAAGTGTTAAGGTACGTACATACGTGAAAAAGATTCTTGTAATGTAAGCGTCATTATAATGACCACACTATTAAAACAACACAACTTAGCAGCAACGACAAAAGTAAATGTGTCGAAATTATTTTTCTTTTCTGAAATACTTCTTCTTTTTTCTGGATGGCAGGATTGGGGACCTAATCTAATAGTCAAATATGATGTGTAGATTTGTACTGCAAGAAAGCAACCACGCTATGAATTGAATAAGCTGTTTAAGTTTACGATCTGGGATGTGCTGTGCCGTACGGATGCGGAACTTGTAAATCGCCGTTAATGACAGATAACCCCGCCGTGTAAATATATTGCACGCTCGTGTTTCAAACGACGTGATATACATGTATGCTCGGTTCGGAGTTGTCAGTTTTATTTGTCAAGTTTCTTAATATTTTTTTACCTACAAGCATGGGCGTCGTTACAAAATTTTTCAAGGACGGGCAAATGCCGAAAAATATTAAACCCGAAACAACAAAATATGCATTTTAAAAGGATATATAAAGTCCATATAATCCTTAAACATTATATCTTAAATAAAATAAACAAGCAAATTCGCTACTTGACTAATAGTCGGTATAACCTCCACCATGTTCGAATAGCATATTGACACGTCTGTGCATTGAGATAATCAACGGTTAACGATCTCTTGCGGAATATTGTTCCATTCCTCTTCCGACGCCACGACTAACTCATCTGCAGTCTGATCTGGAGGAATGTGATTATTATGAATGGATCTAGCAACAAAATCCCTCGATTTCAATAGAATTCACGTCAGGAGAGTTGGCTGGCCAATCTAATCTAATATGTCCTGTTTCGAGTGTCTTTTGAACCCTTCTTGCGCGATTTGGTCGTGCGTTGTCGTTCATAAACATTACAGTACCCCTTTCATACGGAGCAACTTCACGGGGAAAATGAAGTCGCTGTTGACGACCTGGTTTTCTCCAGACTCTTTGTCGATTGTCATCAGTAACCAGCCCAATTCTGATTTCGTCTGTAAATAAGACCCACCGCCACTGGCGTAAAAGCCAACCCCTATGCTCTCGCGCCCATTGGAAACGGGCAGCACGATGCCTTGGAAGTTGAGTGGGGACCCGTAATGGTCTTCTAGCACGTAAATGTGGGCTGTAGAGTCGTATTCGAATAGTAGGTGTCGATATAACACAGCGAAATATACCTTGAAAGGGAGCCCTGAGAGCTGAAGCTGTGCGGTCTCTACGGGCATATTGCACCAAATACCGATCCCCCCTTTCATTAGATCGAGGTCTGTTTTCCACTGTATCAAATTCTTCATATCTGTATACTATTGGTACAACAGATGATCTAGAAATGCCCAAATGTTCTATATCTGATGATTAGAATGTCCTGCATCATGTAAAGCAGTCATTCTTGCTCGGGTGAACGCAGAAATTTCACGTCCTGGCACTAGAATGTACAAACATTCAAAGGAACACTTGGCTGAATATACTGGCAAACTCACCAGATTTGTAAAAACGTTGGTAATAAAGTAAAGGTCCATGGTCTGCAATTTTTTTTTGTCTTTTTTGTTCCCTAAGTACATATACTTTTTTACCACATTAAGAAAAATCACTATGTTTAATCGAATCATTTTATATACAGGGGGTTCAAAACGTTTGACGTTGTGTGTACATTGAGAACGGCTCGAGGCTATGAGGCTTATGCCTGCAACCTGTAGACTTGTATTTACCATTTTTTGCTCTCGACGCTCACTCATAATGTGTATCACGATTACATATTAGAAAAAAAGAGAGAAAACGCACAGCGCACGAGTGTTGTTTACCTAAGCTATAAGTCTGAAAATGAGTTAATTTTATTTTTTTGATAACAGACTTTTTCGCAAAGGGGGCAGTTGCCCCCTCTTGCCCCCTAAACGACGCCCATGCTTACAAGAATTTGTTTTGGTAGCTAATAGCTAAAACCATTCGTTCTATATCATAAGCTTCGCTATCTACTGGAACCAGTTGTGGTCTCAGATTTTCTCCAAAAACATATTGTACAGTAAAATCATTACCTACTTTTTATGAAGTCTATCTTAGTAAATTTGATACGATGAACTTGAATTTGGCACAAACTGATCCTCAAATAAGCGACTTACCTGTAAAACTTAATTTGAACAATGCGAGAGATTTGTTTACATTTCTGTTGAACTGCACTGATACAATATACGGAGAAACTAGACAAATGATTGATTGATTTTATTTCTTTTACATTATTTATTGAAGCCCCTTAGTGAAAGATTTTATATTTAATAATTAGATGCCCGTTTGATACATAGTGTTTAACAAAATCAGACCAGGTAATGATTGAAGTTTTTATTCATTTCTTTATGCTTATTAAATGAAGCGTATAGATGCAGAAGCAGACATTTGACGCATAAGTAGTTTTGAGTAAATCACAAAAAATCTTCCAAGATCTTATAAGCTAATGAATCAACTTGCAGTTTTAACAAAAAATTGCCATATTATTAATAATAAAATTCGTGCTTTATCCAAAAATATTACATTTTTTTTTTTTAAAAAGATATTTTACTGAAAAATTGACACGTGTCTGGTTTTGCATCTGAGTCTTGCAAATGTGCATCTAACTGAACTGCAAAATATCATGTTCTGCATCTCTATAATATTGATAAAAATACCACTATGGTAATAAAATGTGGAATTGCACTAAAAACGATTATTATTGTGTTATGGTACAAACAGCTCAACGCAAATTCGTTGAGGCCAAGGAACATAAAATCTGAAATCGTAACATCACGTCATCTGAAAACAGCCACCTGATTTGTACAAAGGCAAACGTCTGCTTTTGCATATAACTCGTGTGTGCAAATGTCTGTCTGCTTTTGCATTTAAGACCAGAATTAACACGCCTATAACGGCTTCAAATGTTTGTTTATGGTTCTGAGGGTCAGAAAATCATATTCCTGGCAACTTTTACGTATGATATCCATAGCTAACTAATTTTTGGTAAAAATGTCAAATGTCTGCTTTTGCATCTATACGCTTCAAATACTTTTTGTGAATATTAATTTTATAATAGCTAAGTATGTCTTTCCTTTTTGAACTTCATATATGGTCAATTATTTCCGGAATCACTACCGTGTCACTAAAAAAATGATAGAGTGTTAAAATAAAAATCGACAAAAATTCAAACGGCAACCGGTATCAATCTCTCGCATTGATCCAAGACAACAAATATAGCTGATCTATAAAACCATTCATACATTTTTAAGAACAGGTTCACTGTTGACCGACACAAAAGAAAGACGATGAGATGGCACTACTGTGCTAGTTCTACAGTCAGTGCAGATGCTAAAATGTCTTGGACATGTGAAACAGTCTTACATACAAAAGATACCATACTTTGAAGATACATGCAACAGGAACAGCTGCAAACTTTTTTCACTAACGGATTGAATTTAACCGAATTTATTTTAAACGAAAAACGAAATTCGTTTTCCTTCCAAGAAGGGTGTTTGCAGCAGTATGCTGTGTAACCTGGTTACAGGATACATTTGTGCCCAACGAATTTTAACCTTTAGGAGCTTTGTGGATGTACCATATTACTTTCAATTGTAGTCAATTTTTCCAAAAATAACATTTTTAGCTCAAAGGCAAGTTTCCGTGGTCCTATTCGAAACCTCTCAGCGAAATTTTTATTTGCGTTTTTTATTAGCCACTAACAGCCCTGGGGCATCGAGTTTGAGACACCCTGTACATATATCTTAAAGTGGCCTGAGAGAAGGTAGACTGCTATAAAGTACGAGTACAAAGTTCCTTCGTCTGGAAATACTTTTTGCCTCACTCCCACGACTTGGATGTGCCTGGAAAATTCTTAATATTCATCTTCAATATCATCTCGCATAAATAAATAAATGCATCTACAAAGACACAGCGCAAGTCATTTTGATTGAATAAATTAAATGCCGATACTTTTTGCGATTTTAATAGATACATAATATCAGTGGAGAAGCGCGAATTTTTTTGTGGGTAGACATTGAGAGTAAAAAATTCTAATTGGACAAAAAATTGTATTTTTATAAAAATAGCAATAGCTGTTCAGTTCAGAAAAAATAAGTTTTCCTTAAAAATAACAAATAATAAAAATGTTGCACTTTCTACAAAACAATATAAAAATATATAATACGAGGTGAGGCAATTAAGTTCCGGAAATTTAGTTATAACACGGAAACTGGCAACGCTGCATCGTTGGTCAACGTTTTTCTAGAGAGGGGGGACCTTACTTTTAGTTTCAGTCCAAAGTTGAAGTCGACAGCACGTTTGGTTTGTGTTTTATGCGTATTTTTTGGAAGTAACTTTTGTAGTGGCGTCGTGAAAATGAGTGTCTCAAATTACAATCAACGTGTTGTGATTCAATTGTTAGTGAAATCTGGCGAAAAATCTCGGAAATCCTTCGAAAATTGCAGGTGGTATATAGAGACGAATGCATGTCGAAAACACGCGTTTGAATGGGCAAAACGGTTTAAGGAGGGGCGTGAAACGGTAGAAGACGATCCACGTGAAGGAGCTCCCGTCACCTCTCGTACTGACGCGAATGTTGGCATCACGTCTGACCGGCGCCTAAGCATTCGTGCGTTGTCTGACGAGTTAAATGTCAACAAAGAAACCGTTCGCAAGATGATACACGAAAATTCGAATATGCGAAAGATTTGCGCAAAGATGGTGCCAAAACTTCTCACCCGTGAACAGAAAATCTGGAGATGAGACCTGGATATTTGAGTATGACCCCGAGACCCGTAAACAAAGTCAGCAGTGGGTGGAAAACGGTGGAGAGCCAACAAAAGCGAGGATATGTCCAAGTCACGACTGAAGGCAATGTTGATCGTTTATTTCGATATCCACGGTATCATTCATTGTGAATATGTTTCTGCCGACCAGACACTGACTGGACAGTTCTATGTTAGCGTTCTGGAATGGCTGTGCGCCCGCGTTTTCCGTGTGCGACCCGAACTCGCCGAGAACGTTTGACACAAAATGATACAACGCACACACTACAAAACACCAAAATTATAACCATAACACGATTTTTTTCCAACACGTATAATACGTTGGTTCGGTTGGAATGGAAGTTTAAAGTTAGTGAGATGGAAGTTAGTGAGAGTAGAACCAAAGGAACGAAACATTCAACAACTGCGCGCCATTGTGTCACAAGATCCTTGTCAGTGACGTATCGGGGTAACATTCATGAAACAGCCGTTCAGTTAGGGTTTCATTATAGTCAGCTTCAAAAATTGCAATAACTTTAAACTCAGTTATAACAGTTATTAAAATACATTTATTACGGCAATATTATGTAAAATAATTTATTGTAATGCCTACTGTCATCAATTAAAATGAATGTCACTTTCAAAATCACCCTGTGTAGCATAATATAAGATTTTATTTTTTTTAAAAAGCAATTCGAGACGACGTGTTTTGGTTGTAGCAAAATGTTTGCGTTAAATTTAAGTCAGACCGCTATTGGAAATTTTTTGAAGTCAACATTTTTCTAAAGATAGAAAAGAAAAACAATTGCCTGCAATATAAACGATTGGATCTTCTATATTTGTCATCTTATTATATTTCATTTCTATATTACACACACAAAATGTAATGCATAATTTAAAAGATCATAAAAGTGCCGACGTTAAGGGCGCCGTATTCTTGAAATAGTGTTTTTTACAAATACAAGTAACATTTAAGAACTGAATAATTTAGAGTTTAGCAAATAAGAAAAATGTTATCTCATGCCACCTGCGAATATTCACAGGTACCGAAGTAAAACGAATATAAACAGCTAAAAGCGGTCTAACCAATACATTTTAAAGTACAGCAATTTTTCAAAATATGTATTTTTTTATCGGCCTAAGCGGCTCGACCAACAGGAAGCGACCTACATTGCAGAAGGTACTTAACGCAGACCTCTCGCCCTGGGCGACAAACCATTAAATCTGTAAATGATACTGCAGGAAACTACTCCGCGGACAACACTCAAATAAATTAAAATGCGAGATGACTTGTACAAAAACTTCATTAGAATTTTAAGTTTCCGGTTGCATCGGAAGTTGCCATTAACTAAAACAAATAATCTAGCTAAACAGAATAAAAATGAACAGTTTCATTACATTAGTATTGTATCAAATAGGGGTCATTCCATTTGAAATCGTCTGAAAATAATAAAAATTGTTGCCGACCCATTTTACATGTTGGTGTAACTTTGAAAAACTCTAGTCCCAAACAACAAAATTTACACGAGTTTGATTTTTACAAGCGCTTGTTTCCGCCTATTTAAATAAAGACTCTTAAAAATTGCTATTTTTAAGCTTTATTAATTTTTGCTGTCAATTTTTTCTGTTTAAAGATATTTGAATGATCAAGACGGAATTCAGAGTGGGAAAGATAATAGTTTCAGTGTAAATGAAGATAATTGGCTGTTGAGAGTTAAAAATTCATGATCCGCGGGAATTAAGTATACATATCATAGACAAAATTCAGCCACAAGTTGACCTGAATAGCCCACTCTTTATAGAAGAAAACTTTTTAAAAATCCCAATATTCAGGCTATGAAACGAGCGTGTTGACTGCGAGATAAAAATCTGATACTCACAGAATCTACTGTTCTTACCTTCAACTTTAAATGACTATATCACTTGTTTTGTTATTTTCATGTTTAGTGCATGTACGAGCCGTTTTATTTACAGCAAAAATCTGGACGTTTTTACTAATGAATTAAAATTACTTACCATCAAAAATATGAAAAATATTTCAAGTTTTAATAAAGTTATGGATATTTAGGGTGTAAAATTGTTTCTGGAAGTAATTATCATCGAAAATAGTAACTGTAAACAATTTTTCAACGAGAAAATTATGTACATGCACTAAACATGAAAATAACAAAACAAGTGATGTAGTCATTTAAAGTTGAAGGTAAGAACAGTAGATTCTGTATCAGATTTTTATCTCGCAGTCAATACGAAAGTATTCTTTTTTTGTATAATTGCTCTGTAAATGGGTAACTGTTGGGCAATAAATGCATTTATTATTATTATTATTATTATTATAAAAAGCATGGCTAACTTTCATCAATAAACCCCGCATTTCGTTCGCAGATGACGTCATTATCAGGGGCGCACTTAGGACGCTAAGTTAATGTTTGTAGAAACCGAGGTACAAACATATACAAACAAAAAGTTAAAATCAACATCTTAACTTGTACTGGTAATTTATAGTATCCAACATTATTCATTTTAAGTTTATTAGTTTACAAAACACTGTACATAACTGTTCACTGGATAAAACGGAATAACCAGCAACTGCTGTAAATGTTCAGGTGTTAGGCTGTGGCGTTTGTCGCTAATAATCCATTTCGATATATTCAACGTCCATAGAGGTTACCGGGGCATATTTAAAGTATATATATAATTTTTCATGGGTGGCACATTTAGGGTGAGTTCAGAAAAATCTACTTCTTTGCCATCAAAAAGATCTGCTATACGGCATAAAGTCAAGAAATACCGGATTGTCCTGCAAAACGGTATCCGTGAATAATTAAAATGTATGTATGCTACATCTTTGCAAATTCTAGGATCGTTAAATATCCGTTAAGTATATAAAACAGAAGTAACATCGCTGGAGTGTAGTCGCTGTAGAATACTTTTTATGCCGTCAAAATGAACGTAGCAAAATAACGTTGATTCTAACTACGTATTCCAACGTACGGTTCCATTGCAAATTGCCTGCAAGTCTAAATATGTCTAAATAAAAACAACACTTCTGAGCTTTATATTCCTTTAGCAAAAACTATGTGAAATAATTCCCAATTTTTTTATGGGAAATAACTGCACTGAGGATGGTCAAGAATACAGATTTGTTTTCCCCTCAAGGGTTCTTGGCTGTTTCACACAGATACTGCAGGTATAATTCAATGCCGGTCGGGGCATTAGCCCGCGGAGTAGTTGTTTCCTGCAGTATCATTTATAGATTTAATGGCGCATCGCCCGGGGCGAGAGGTCTGCGGTTAAGTACCTACGATATTGTAGGTCGCTTTCTGCAAGTCGAGCCGCTTAGGCCGAGCAGAAAGTAGCAGACCAGTTACATCTCACAGATTTGTTTTGTTTGTTTTCTCATGAGAATTTACGTCACTTTCTGAGGGAATGTAAACTAAGCTGAAGAATGGAACCCCTGCAGGTAAATAAGTGAGATGTATCTGTCGATTAACTGATATGATTAAGATTAAATTTTAGTATAAAGTATATTCAAATATTAAGGTCGTCGCCAAGTCCGGGCCTGAGATTTGCGAGCGAAGTGCGGGTTTTATTTATCAATTTAACGGTTTTTTGACAATTTCCAATGCAATTGAATGACATGAAAATATACAGGGTGTTGCACACAATATATATGTTTGGGTCTTATTTTAAGACAGAGAGACACTCTGAGAGAAAAAATTACAAGTGCGCCACTAAACTTGTAAAAACTCTATCAGCAATTTTCAACATTCTCAGTTACTTTCCGAGATACGAAGAATGCCTGAAATGTAGGTTTTTTTAAATTTCGCCCTGTACCTTAAAAGCGCAGAGGTCTATGAAAGCATCATTCTGCCTCTTGTAGTTTCCGAGATACCTGCAATGCAATTACAATGAAATTGGGATCACAGCACTTTTTAATTGATAAAAATATTTACTTTCTTAAAAAGATGTCCCCCTAATAATTTTTTACCTACTTCAGTTTGTATTACTCAAATATATTTCCTATGTTACTAATAAACCGATTACTCAACAGAAGTGGGATAATCTAGCGTACAAGATATATGTCATAAAAATCGTAATTAGATAATGCACAATCAAAAAGTTATTTAGAACTTGTAAATTGAACTCTAAAAATTGTTATACAATTTTCCAACGAAAAAAGACACAACGTACCTCATTACGTACAATTTTGTATAAAACAGTTTACGTTTCGCGAAATAATTTATTTGTCCGTTCCTGAAATTTGTCCTATTTGGAGATAAAACATACGCCATAAATCTCAAAAGAAAACCGCACTAGATACTAGAAAAAAGAACGAAAAAAATCCCAACTGTTGAACTTTCCGACACCCCACACATTAGACCAGAATATACCCACTGTAATAAATCAATAAAACACCTATATAACCGAAAAATCAATACGCCACGAATTGCACAACAAATACACCGAATCATGCGAAAGAAACTTCAAACAACACTAGCAAGCTTAAAGTGAAAAAAAACGTACCATACGAGATATGTAGCTGTGTCGATCGGAACCAGGAGAGAGCTTTTTACCCCTGTGCGCCATTTTGGAGTACTGAAAGCTGGTGGGATTTCAGTGGACGCGAGGCCTGAAAACCGGCTTCGGGAGGACGCGTGCGCGCGACGGACGCAGGGGAGTGCGAGATGGGTGTACCGGATTATTTTCATTGTGTTAGGCAATTTTAAGTTGTTATTAAGGTAAAGACTAATTATTTTGACGAATAACTGCATTCCCCGTAGGCGCGTTCATGTGGTGTACCTACGGATAGACGACTGAATCGAGGGAATGCCGCCAGTCGAAATTTCGGCAAAGGACGCGGTATGTGCTGAAATTGTGGCGTTTCAGGGCGTTAAAACGAACAATTAACTGCATAGTAACTGTACAGTTACGGCGGTTTTACACGTATAAGTTTTTGACCAACAGACTTAGGAAATTACTAGAACTTCACACATAATAACGCTAGACGTTTACACCCTGTTCTGCAATAATGCGTTCCTTCAAAACGATATAGAAAATAAACAACAACAAATTGTCACGTGTCTCTCAAAATTAATAAAGAATTGTTTAACAGACTAGATCAATTTCAGTCTCAGTATGGTTAACGGTGCGACCGTCGAAATTGATTTACGTTGGATTATTTAAAATATATACAGGGTATCCCAACGAAACTTTGACCCCCCTATAATTGGAAAACCGAATAATATTTCAAAATTCGCCGAGACCCGTCGATTTTTGTTCTTGGGGGGAGCTTTTTTGACAGTCAAGCCAACTCGATATGTTCATCCCCTTAATGCCTAGCAACCCCAACTTAAAAATTTCAAATGCAACTACCCCACTTGTGGCACATCATTTTAAAGCCCTTTTCATTGCGAATACAGTGACGTACCGTTTTTAGAAATCGGTTGAGATTTGACAGAATTATTGGTTACAAACGAAAAGATGACAAACCAACTTACGCGTAGTAATTTCTACACAAATGCCCACCACTAATAAGTTTTTCATCTACTACACATGACCGCATTACCTAATTGTTATTGATGTGTCTATCTGTTTACAAAAAAGTCAGAAATGAAATAAAAAAGCTGAAGCAAATAATAAATCAGATTTATTTGATGAATTGCTCAAAATGACCCCCGTTAACTTCCAAACAATAATACAGTCTGTTTTCAAATTCTGTTCGAACATTGATAAAGACATCCGCAGTTATTAATCGGCATTCTCCTACAATTCTCTGACGTAGCACTTGCAATGTTTCCGGCTGAGTGGCGTACACTCGTGATTTTAAATGACCCCACAGAAAAAAGTCCAAAGGGGACAGATCCGGAGATCTTGGTGGCCATTCGACGGGACCTTTTCTGCCAATCCAATGCCCCGGGAAATGGTCATCCAAAAATTGTCGCACAGCAGCAGCATAGAGCGGGGGCGCACCATCTTGTTGGAAGGTTATTTCATTTTCTAGTAAATTGTCGTCACTTTCTAAAATCTCTGTTATCCTAGGATCAATTGTACTTTCCAATAATTCTAGATAGGTGTTTCCATCGAGATTACCTTGGATGAAAAATGGTCCAACAAGATGGTCGCCCAAAATGCCTGCCCAAACATTCAATTTTTGAGGTGTCTGAGTATGAAATTCCTGAGTAAATGCGGATTAGTATCACTCCAATAACGACAATTGTGTCTATTCACTTCGCCATTCAACATAAATGTGCATTCGTCGGAGAAACATGTATTGTAGAGAAGGTTTGGATTCAGTAGAAGTTGTTCACTAAAGTATTCGCAAAATTGGTTACGGCGATCAAAGTCATCTTCATGTAACTCTTGAACCAGCATCATCTTAAATAGATAAAACTTGTGTTTTTTCAAAATTTGATGAACACTGGAACGGGATATGCCAGAAGCTTGAGACACAGTTGTAATCGATTGCTTATTATCCATCTGTACATGACCCAAAACTGCCACTTCAACTGCTTCATTTCGAACTGACCCAATTACTTCACGTTTCTTAAAAGCGAACCTGTTGCAACAAATTTGTCAATCAGGTGTTTAACGTACTGGTGGTTTACATTTTTTTCAGGATTGGCATTAAAAATTCGTGCTGTAGCTTTAGCGCAATCGTGATTTCGATAATAACTTGCAACAATTTCCACATTTCGAACACACATTAATACTTTCAATAACGGCTGAAACTAACGATTTCTTGGTCACAAGCAAAAAACACCGACTTTTTTTGTAGTCTGAATTCCTATAAACTTAAGTATCTTCTACTAATAACTATTTTAGTATCTAGTTTTATTTGCTTCAGCTTTTTTATTTCATTTCTGACTTTTTTTGTAACTAATAGACACATCAATAACAATTAGGTAATGCGGTCATGTGTAGTAGATGAAAAACTTATTAGTGGTGGGCATTTGTGTAGAAATTACTACGCGTAAGTTGGTTTGTCATCTTTTCGTTTGTAACCAATAATTCTGTCAAATCTCAACCGATTTCTAAAAACGGTACGGCACTGTAGTCGCAATGAAAAGGGCTTTAAAATGATGTGCCACAAGTGGGGTAGTTGCATTTGAAATTTTTAAGTTGGGGTTGCTAGGAATTAGGGGGATGAACATATCGAGTTGGCTTGACTGTCAAAAAAGCTCCCCCCAAGAACAAAAATCGACGGGTCTCGGCGAATTTTAAAATATTATTCGGTTTTCCAATTATAGGGGGGGTCAAAGTTTCGTTGGGATACCCTGTATATTAATCCAATGCAACGAGCCTAGAAAGCCCATGGCTTGGTTGCATATTTCCTATTTTGTATTTTATTTCTTATTTTTCTCCTCCAGTCCCTTATTACCATTTGTTCCAAGTCATTCTCCACTGCTTGTATCCATTTAGTTCATGATCTTCCTCTGCTTCCTGTTATTCCCACTTGGTTCGTAAGCCTCTCTTCTTCTAATCTCCATACATGCCCCAACCATCTCATTCTTTGTGCTTTAATGATATTTGTTATCGATAGTTCCCTGTACGTTTCCATCATTTCAGTGTTTGTTCTTCGTCACACATCTCCCACTTTTTTTCGTCCATATATTTTCCTCCAAACTTTTCTCTCAAATACTTCTAAAGATGTTTTTTCTTTTATATTCATCTTCCAAATTTCACTTCCGTATGCAACTACTGCTCTAATTATTGTTTTGTAAATTCTTTTCTTAACATTTCTCGAGACGCTTTTTTACCTTAACACATGATGTAACCTACCTAGACATTTTGTTCTCTTTGTTATTTAATTTTTTTCTTCCACTTTATCAGTTACTGTCACCCCTAAATAGCTAATCTTCTCCACTCTTTCAAAATGATCCTCTTTTCCTTCAGTTAATATTGACAGGCCCATATTTGTTCGTTCGTCTTTCCATTCTATTACCATATACTTTGTTTTATTTTCATTGATTTATTAATCCATTATCCTTGGCTGCTTTCTCAAACATTTTCACTGTACTTTCCAAATTATTTTTTGTTCTCGCCAGTATTACGATGTCGTCAGCATAACTGACTCGTTTGATTATATACTGTCCCTCCCGTTAGCATCTTGCTTTCTTGTATTGGTAAGTCTAGAATTATATTAAATAATTGTTGACAACGAATCTCCCTGCTGTAACCCTAGCGTTGTTCTGATTCCCTTGGATGTTTGCCCTTCAATCAGTACCTTACAGTTTGTACCAGTCATTTTGACAAATCTTATTAGTTTGTTCTTTATCATGCAGAAAGGTAAATTCTGAACTATGCTGTTGTCAACAATGTCTCAATATGGATACTTGGTCCGGTTGATCTATTTTTCCTGAATACACACTGATATTGTTTATACACCAAGTCCAGTCCATAAGAGCAATTCCTCTATAATTTCCACAATTTGTCTTTTCTTCTTGTTTAAATGTAGGACATATCAATGGCTCTCTCCATCTTATACGTATTGCTTCTTTTTCTCGCATATCTTTTATTATCTTATATTATTTTCTTCGAATTCTAGCCCTCCTATTTTTAACTTTTCTGCAGAAATACCATTTTCTCCATGGTTATTCTTAAGTGTTTTTATAATTTCCATTATTTCTTTGTTATCCGGAGGATTCTCTACATCATTTGCTTCCACGTTTACTTTTCCTCTCGTCTCCTCTGCTTCCACTTCTGCTCCAAAAACTTCCTGGAAATACTCCGCCCATATTTCCAACCGTTCTGAAATTCCTCATCCCAACTGCCCTTGTCTGACCTTACAAAATCCCATTTTATTTTGTTATTGTATTCACCTTCCATATTTTATGTTCCAATAAAATTCTCTGGCATGTTTTTTTTTTGTATAATTATTTTCTAAAATGAGCATATGATTCTCTACCGATTCCCTCTTCTTTTTTCTGCATATATTCTTTGCTAATTTTTTAACCTGCATATATTTTTCTTCATTTTCATTTGTATTGTTTTTTATTACTTTCATTCTGACCTTTTCTCTTTTTGCTATAACGTCCTTACATTCCTTATTACTTGTCATTGGCTAAAATTTGTGCACTTTTTACCATCAGGGTTTCAAGTTTATTCCACTTTTCATTAATATCGTTATAGTCTTGATAATCTATTGATAGGAATTGTAGGAGATTTGATACATATTAGCTTAAAATACCTTTCTTAAACAGTAAAAAAAATCTATATTTATTTTTGTTCCTCTCTTGAACTCTTTCCTAATATCTTCATCACCTTTTTTTGAGACATATTTATATACTTTTAATTTTTCGAAGGTTATCAAACTCACCCTCCTCAAAATATGTATATGGCAGCTTCAATAAACCGTTCAAGAAGCTATAGACAAGTGGTTGTAGTTGTAATAAATATAATTTTATGTTATATTTATACTTTATTGTGACAGGTGCCACAGTATAGCGAATTGTAACTTCTGAAATTATGACTGACTATTTATTCGGTCAAAAAATTATTAAATGTAAATTTAAATAGTCAAAAAACTACACGCTAAACTAGATAACTTGTCATCGCCAGTCACAGAATTAGTGTGTAATATGTAAATTGAAAATATTGATTATATAATCTAACGCTATCCATATCTTATTCGGAAACGTAAAAACGTAAGTTGTGGTTAGTAGTAAATGACAAATCAAAAAAAGGAACATACAACTGCAAATATTTCTGCTATAGAGGATATGGACAGGGTGATTCCTTTATTATCCATACTGTCGTTTTTTACAAAGTATTTTGGTTCTGTAATAGATCCGCACGGCATCAAATAACTAATAAGTGAAGTTTGGAAAGCGTTTTACAACTATTACTACGCTCAAACTAAGCGAGTTGTACTAATGGTTCGCTTTGTAAGATTTAGTAGTAAATGATCTGGAAAAAACGGAAGTGGGGACGTCGTATTTCAATTAAAACTAGTCAAACAGTATCAGGAAAACGGTTAAACAAAGTTCCGCAAATGAATTCGTTGTTGAAAACTTAATTGGAAGGTTTTCCAGCTTTGTTCTCGAGAAAAAAAAATAGAAGAAATCATGGCCTTTTTTATTAAAACTAAAACATGAATTCGTTTATTATACTTTTTCTCGTAAACGGTTCATTTTATCGAAAATAAACAAGAGTACCTTTTTTACTCTAAGGTTAAAGCTATCCAGATTTATTATTTTAAAGTCTTTATCATGGAGGATATCCAAATTTAGGCATTAAGTTGTAAAGCTTAGCCCGTCCTGGTAAACTAAAAAAGCTAAATATATTTCAAGAACACTATTTTAATAGGTCCTTACTAGTGTCCATCACATTAAATTTGTATTAAATTGTATTAAGTACTTTAAGTTATTCAAGAGCTTGTCAACTTATTTTTTCATGTTCTACCTGCCCATTGCCCTGTAAATGGGAATATGTTGGGTAATAGTTGTCAGGTCTGATCAGAATGCCCTAGGTGAGGCAACCGACGCCTCCCCTAGTTGTTTCAGTAAAACCCGACAGAAGGAAACCTGAGTACACGTGATGTAGCAGGTAGCTACATCTAGTGGCCACTGACTACAATAAGGATGCACAAAAAATACACCCAGGAGGTAATAGTTATTATTAGCTTAAAAGTCAAAGTATAACAAAGGATTTTGCAGAAAAAAGTGAGCTACAGAACATGGCTCCCCTATTGAAAGACCGTGAATTGTACCTTTTTACTTTGTATTTTATACCCTAAAAATTAATATAGTGTTTGTTTTTTTACATAATTCCGTGAGGTGTGATAATGTTCATACATTTGTCAACTTGTAAATTAGTATACACCCTGCAGAACACTTGAAGAAATATTTAATTGCTTAGATATTTTTAGTTTCTTCTAAAAACAACTACACTAGCGGAAAAAATTAAGGGATCAAAAATAAAATCTCAATTTTTTGCGATATTTCAAATGGCTGTATCTTTGGTAAAAATGGTCGTATCTGAGTGAAAAGAAAATCAATTTGAAGCTTGAAGTGTCTAGTTTATGGATCTTGCGATAAAACAATTTTCCAAGCAACAATTAGCGCAAAATCCTAATGAATATCATGGAAAGAAAATTTTTCGAAATTTTTTGCACACTTCTTTTTAGTGTACGGACTTCAAACATTTTTTTTCAACCTAACCACTATGGATTGGATAGGTTGTTTATTTAGCTTTAATTTCTTTTTTGTCGGCCTCGATACGACCATTCCTCGCTGAGTTATCAGCCTTTGAATGAAAATGCGTCATTTTCTCTCAGCAATATATCAGGTACCAATGGTCGCCCAGAAAATGGAAGGGGGTTTCGGAAACTTGGATCCATTCTCTACAATTTTTTGGCATGTTTTTTCAGAAAACAAATTTTTTTTCATTCTTAACATGACTGAAAAATTTCGAAAAACAGGACTTTTTGAGATCTTTCAGAAAATCACGCTTCACATTGAGAATATTGGGAAAATGGCTAATGTTAAGTGTGCATCTTATAGGCCATTGTACCCTCAAAGGCCCTACAAAGTTTGTACCTGATCCATCAAGCCATTCTATTGTTTCATTCGATTGAATTTTTGAAAAAATTGAAGGACCGCGTTTTTTTGCCTTTAGAGCTCATAATCTGTAAAAAAAAATTAAAAAGAAATGTCCTAATTTTTTCGACATTTTTATTGCGGAAAGCGTTTGAAGTCATGAAAGAAAAAAAATTGTCTTTTCGAACCGATTTTCAGAAATTTTGCAAAACCGCCGGCATTAGAGTTACCCAAAACGTACCACGTGGACGTTGCTGGGGCGGATTTACGCTTCTTTGTGTGTGTGTGTTTCTTTAAGAGAAATGAGACCCGGTGGTTCGTGAGTTCCACCGTATTTTATGACTTCAAACTCATTATCCAAAGACTGTGTGTGTGTGTCACACCCGCCAATGAGTCCAGATCTGAACCCAATCGAGCATGTTTGGGATATAATGGTCCGACGATTGCCGAGGGAATTGGAGCGCGCACTTCAGGGAATTTGGAACAGCATTCCGCAACCCGAAATCACCCGATGCATCAACATGGCTGAACGTTTGAGGGCTGTTGTCAGAGAATGAGCTTGGAGTCATAAAATCCGGTGGAACCACGAACCACCGGGTCTCATTTCTCTTAAAGAAACACACGCAGACACAAAGAAACGTAAATACGCCCGTGAAACTTCCACGTGGTACGCTTGGGGTAACTCTAATGCCGGCGGTTTTGCAAAATTTCCTGAAAATCGGTTCGAAAAGAGAAATTTTTTCTTTATTTTTTCAAAAAAAATTTTTTTTCATGACTTCAAATGCTTTCCGCAATAAAAATGTCGAATAAAATTAGGAGACATTTTTTTTCTCATTTTTTTACAGATTTTGAGCTCTAAAGGCAAAAAACACGGTCCTTCAATTTTTTCAAATATTCAATCGAATGAAACAATAAAACGGCTTAATGGATCAGGTTGAAACTTTGTAGGGCTTTTGAGGGTACAATGGCCTATAAGATGCACACTTAACATTAGCCATTTTCCCAATATTTTCAATGGGACGCGTGATTTTCTGAAAGATCTCGCTGTTTTTCGAAATTTTTCAGTCATGTTAAGAAGGAAAAAAAATGTTTTCTGAAAAAACATACCAGAACATTGTAGAGAATGGATCCAAGTTTCCGAAACCCCCCTTCCATTTTCTGAGCGACCATCGGTTCCTGAGATATTGCTGAGAAGAGAAAATGACGCATTTTCATTCAAAGACTGACAACTCAGCGAGGAATGGTCGTATCGACGTCGACAAAAAAAGAAATTGAAGATAAATGAACAACCTATCCAATTCATATAGTGGTTAGGTTGAAAAATATGTTTTGAAGTTCATACACTAAAAATAAGAGTGCAACAAATTTCGAAAAATTTTCTAACCATGATATTCATTAGGATTTTGCGCTAATTGTTGCTTGGAAAATTGTTTTATCACAAGATCCATAAACTAGAAACTTCAAGCTTCAAATTGATTTTTTTTCACTCACATACGACCATTTTTACCAAAGGTACAGCCATTTGAAAAATCGCAAAAAATTGAGATTTTTTCTTTGATCCCTTAATTTTTTCCGCTAGTGTTTGATTTCGTATAAAATTGCATCCTTTAACAATAGTACTTTGTACTATTCCAATCTACAGAGGTACTATTGTATAACTGGTTGCCTATCGAGACTTCAACGATATATTTACAAAAACAGCTGTCTAGGTACTTTTGTTTATAAAATACCGCCATCCACCTGGCGTAACGTGTCCGTAAGTCTGGAAATGTTTTAAAAATAAAATAACTGCATACAAGGTGTAAATGCGATGCTATAACTATCTTTAAGGCCGTCGTATTTCTCAGCACGAAATGATAACATTTCTGAAGGTACCTACCGAAATCACAAAATAAGCACAAAAATTTAAATTCTCAATATTTTATTTGTTAATTTTTACTATTTATATTTTCCTTAAATAAAATATTAACTAAAGCGTTTGCAGGACACCTTTGATGTTATCGTAATGCCACATTCTAACAATTATGTTCACGTACAGTCTGAGTTACTAACACTTTATGATCACGTATCTATTTCATAAAAAAATTAGTACATGGGTGCAAAATGGCTTGTCTAGCATGAATGTGAAATAAGTAATCTATGTAAAAGGTATTCTATTTTTTACTGCCATTATTATTTTTTTTTAAAAATATATATACACTTTCATGCCATACCTAAGGTAGGCCATGAATACAGTTTGAACTATACAGGGTGTCTCATAATTAGCTGCCAACTCTGAACAGGCCGATTCTATGATCAAAACTAAGTAAAAAAGTTCATATGAACATGGATCCGGAAATGCTTCGTAAGGGCACAGGGACCCATTGAAGAGGGAGGAACGGAAATCATTTTTTTGCAATATCTCTCAATTATAATAATATAATATATAATAATAATATCTCTACCCCTCATTCTAATCACAGGGATTAGCCCAGAAGTCGGAGACTTGTGCGGGAGAGAGGGCGGCATATTATTATTAAGCAGGCCGCATTTGCGCCCAGGAACGACTTACGTTGGTAGGCCCTAACCACTATTCAGTGCAGGAATGAGAGAAACCTGGAAAACTTAGCAAAACCATTAATTAGAGGGGTATTCAAATATCAACCGGTATCAATCTCTCACATTGACTCAAGCCAACATTATTCCACCCTACCATACCCGTAGAGAGTGTGCCAATCCTCTCCACCCCTTGGTATTTTGCGAGTGTAACTTTTTTGCAGCTTAGTGTATCCATCTGACTATCGAAACAATCGATTCCCCTGTTTTATTTGAAAAAGGTATACTTTGCTGAAGTAGGTAGGAGTAACCATTTTTGAAATAATCCTATTTGAAATGCTCAGTGCACCGAGTATAAACTGTTTTGGTTTTAGGTAAAGTGCCTTTTCTGCTGAAAATATAGCAAAATGTTACTTGAAAAAGTTGTTCAGAATGGTAAATTATGGAGACGTGCAAAATTTCGACAAGATCGGCGAGGTTTGATGAAACCATTTTTCAACAAAGTAGGTACAAAGATTTCATCAAAGCAGGCAAAGCAATTATGAGACACCCTGTATAATATAGTTGGTATTTGTTCGCAGCCTATTTGGAAATATAAAACCATTTCTATCCATATTACACTTCTCCACAAATATCTCTTTTAACTTTTCTGTTATTGGCGTTTTTTGTGAAGTAATTAAAATGCTCCAATTTATTGCTAGGACAGCTTTGAAATTGCTAGCAAACTAAAAAACAGAACAACCAAGCAAATGATGACATGAGAGTTGTTGGCCTTCACAGCTGATTCGCGTTTCGAGCTGCGTTTTTAGTTCTAGTTATTTACGGAACGCTGTAATAGCCGGTGTCGATAAGTTTATTCTTTTCACGTCAGTTGTAAGTTGCATTTGTGTGTATTTAAATAGGTATTTATATGTGGTAACATAATTTACATTTTAACAACTATTAGTTGAGGGGAGAGGTAAACATGCCAAAGAGAAGAAGATGGGAATTAATGCAAATGTGGTTTGACAGTGATCCTGTAGGTTATAAGGACATGCGTATTAAAGTAAATGGCCTGTTTTGTACTGTGTGTGAACGCATCATAAATTCTTCTGAAAAAAACTAAAGTGACAAGACATTTGAAGAGCCATGCCTCGTCCAGCGCTGAAGACTGCATTTTCCCAAGTTAGGTACGTATTTACAAAAATATATGGAAAAATACCGAAAAATCCCTCATGAAAGTACGTTAAGACTAAGATATGTCGATATGGTTTACAACAATGTACTGACATCAATACGCAAACACATTGCGAACAATTTTTTTTAATTTCATTGTAGACGAAGCTACTGATGCTTGTGAGAGTTGTGAGCGTTCAGTAGGCAATTTTTTTTATTGGTACGTTAAAAATGACACTGCTAGCGCCAGTCACCTACTGGCTTCTAAGGCGTTGGATAAAACCAATCCCGAAACTATTGTTACGGAAGCTCACCTACCTTTTAGTTTGTTGTGTTCCTGTTTACGTTATAATTTATAATTCTTGTGATGCCTTTATTTTGACGTTTTTTGGAATAGTCCAGGCTATATTCTATTTAATTCGCGACACGTTCTCTGTCACAGAAACTTCGAGAATCCTAAAAAGATATACAGGGTGTCCGGAAAAGACGTGTACAACGGAAGACCACAGACTCCTGGGCTCAAAATAAGCCGATTTAGCCCAATTTACTTATTTCCAAAATTGCTTCGTTTCGCCGCTAGGGAGCGCCAAAGTTCGCGAAAAATTTTTGTTTATTCCGAATATCTCGAAAACGACTTGATCGATGTTAACCATTTTTTACGCAGTTATAAGTCTAACTGACACTTTTTGACATTATTTAAAATCTTTTGCAGTCATTAGAAATATAAGAAAAATCATGTATCATGCAAATATAAGCACATATTTTTAACCCCTGTACAATTACTCTCAATTTTTTCTATTAGTAGGTGACTGTATTTAGAAACTTTTTTATACTTTCAGAATTTTGAATAGATGAGTAGTTTAGGCAGAAAATATTTTTCGTATGTCAACAATATCAGCATTCGTTCTGCAACAAATAACGAAAATTTCAAAACTCATTTATATTTTGTTTAATAAATACGAGATAATAAGATTAATATAGCAAAAAACGTTATGATCTCTTTACAATAAATGCTCAGTGACCACCGTTTTCTCGTACGCAATAAGTAATCCGTGTTATGGTTTTACGAAGTTGTAGTGCTCTCCATGATTACTGGATTACCTCGTAAAATGTTAACTGCGTCTTGGATTCGCCTAAAAAATTCCTCTATATAATTAACTGCGTAGGCATATACTTTAAAAAATTATCGCAAGGGGTAAGTCTGGTGCTCGAAGTGGCCATTTTATAGGAGCATCGTTTTCTCTTCCAATCCGCCTGTTAGGATACAGATTATTTAAATTCTGACTAACGTTTATTTTAAATTGGGGGGTGCACCATCGTGCATAAACCACATGTTACGACGAAGTAGTAAAGGTAAATCGTCCAATAAATTAGGTAATACTTGCTGTAAAATAGTTGACCCCATTTAATCGATGTGGAAACACAACCGGACCAATAATAAAGTTGTCTATAATTCTCGTCCACACATTTACTCTGAATTCATATTGAAAATGTCTTATTTTACTACAGTGTGGATTTTCATCAGTATAAACGTGTTTAAATGATTCCTGACCTAGCAAAATATGCTTCATCTGAAAATAAAATGTATTTGCTGAAATTGATATCATGGGCTCTTTGATCTTGTATAAAATTACAAAATGCTAAACGTTTTTCAGGGTCAATGGGTTCATGAACCGATTGAATGTGGTAAGGATGTAGTAACTGCTCCATCAAAACATCATGAACTATGGTTTTTGGTATCCCTATTTCTTGTCCAATGCGTCTTGCACTAATTTTTGGGTTCTCTTCTATCTTATCTAGGATTTGTTCCTCCACCTTTATAGTTTTCGTGGTATGTTGACGCCCTTGAACCGTATTCATTTGGTGGAAGGAACCATATTCGCGAAGTCGCCTTTCGATGTTGGCAAAAGTTTGATGATTTGACACTCGTCGATGAGGGAATCTGTCCATGTAGACCCTAACACTTTTGCGGCTGTTATCTTGACAAACTCCATAAACCAAAAGCATATCTACTTGTTCGGAATATGTATACGTATCCATGATGAAATATTGAAAAATGAGGAACATAAACAAACACAACAATAACAACAACAAATAAAGGAAGATCTAAAGTAACAAGTAATTGAGCAAGAATAATAAATCGAGACTAACTTCAGTAGCTGATTAGATTTGACATACAAACAAATATCAGAGCCTACTTCTGGTACTTCGTTATTTGTTGCAGAACGAACGCTGATATTGTTGACATACGAAAAATATTTTTCTGCCTAAACTACTCATCTGTTCAAAATTCTGAAAGTGTAAAAAAGTTTCTAAATAAAGTCAACTACTAATAGAAAAAATTGAGAGTAATTGTACAGGGGTTAAAAATATGTGCTTATATTTGCATGATACATGATTTTTCTTATATTTCTAATGACTGCGAAAGATTTTAAATAATGTCAAAAAGTGTCGGTTAGACTTATAACTGCGTAGCCCAAAAATGGTTAACATCGATCAAGTCGTTTTCGAGATATTCGGAATAAACAAACATTTTTTGCGAACTTTGGCGCTCCCTAGCGGCGAAACAAAGCAATTTTGGAAATAAGTAAATTGGGCTAAATCGGCTTATTTTGAACCCAGGAGTCTGTGGTCTTCCGTTGTACACGTCTTTTCCGGACACCCTGTATAAGCGGGTCGGTACCGTCGCTGGAATCAGTTTATATTACGCAGCCAAACGCGAGTGACAAACGTCAAAGTAAAGCGTTGACAGTTGTGAAAATTTGTTTAAAGTACATTTCTTGTGTAATCAAGAGTGACAACAAAGTTTGTTTGTCTACGTGACGTGTTTCCACGCTAACCCAATTTAGAGGTTACACTATTATAAATTTTGTTATCGGTCATTTTTATTAGATGCTTCAGGTAAAGTTATTGTAATCCTAAGTGATGCCATGTACATGTTATAAACAGGACACAATTTTTATCTTAAAAATATACAGAATGATACATTTCACAAGTACTGCTCACGCACTTAATCGGGTAACTGAGAAATTAAGGAAAAGTTTTCCTTTAGTAAACACTTTTATATCAACCGTCAAAAGGCGCCTACAAGGGACGTATTTAGGGAGGCTTTATCAGGCATACCTCTGCCTCCCGAACCAGTTGCAACTAGATGGGGTACTTGGTTACAAACCTTAGCGTGTTATGGTAAACATTTCGATAGCATATAAAATATGTTATTTGTAAATTTAATCCTAATGACAGCAGCGCCATACACACTGCAGGACTTTCTGAAGGACCAAAATACTTGCGATCATATACATTACATTAATAGATACTATATGGTTTCTTAGTTAGTGCAATAAGGAAATTGGAATCACATGGCCTATCCCTAAATGAACAACTTGACATAATGGAGAATGTACAAAAAAATGTATACGATTTTTTTTTTAATTTTTTCTAATATTCATTCCACTCCAACGAAACGTATAGAGAGAGAATTCCAACTCACATTTCATCTACCATTTTTTTTTATTGGTTTGCCACCAGGTTTAATCATTTACCAAAAACATGTTTACAAAATACCCCAGCAAACAGCCTTGGGTTTTGATTCGTTATTTTCCTTTTTAATTAAATGACACCCTATCTCGTTTATTTTTTATTAATCGAACGTGAACACGTAAAATATTTTTTGACAAATACTTGCCAATGCAGCACTGGTCAGTACGTTCAGACACGTCCGCGTAAAATATGCCATCTAGATATATAGTTCTTTCAAAGTCAGTTGGCCGGTACCTAATACAGGTGTCAGAGGATCATCGGATTCTTTTTTATTTGTTGATCACTAAATTATACCCATGACGAGAGAAAAATTAACACAAAAATTTGATGTTAGACCAACAACAGCATTAACGGCGCACTGTGCCCCTCAAATTACTGTACACCTCTTAAGGTTGGGCCGTTTGAGTTGATTTTTTTTTAATGTTCGTCATAAAATTGCCTATTGACTCCAAAAATGGGTTTGCATGGAAAAAACTAAATTATTCGCACAAAAATGACCCTACGGAACACGAGATTGAGATTTTGCCGGACTTTTTTATGGGGGAATGCTTGTCTTGGAAAGCCCTACAAGACTGTCCACTTTTCCACACAGTTAAATGGTTTCACAAGGTGTGAAGCGCCGAAGTTAACTCTTGAGTTAACCCTCGACTTGCCCCGCTCCCCAGGTACGGGATGTCCGGTTTTAATGTTTAGAGAGTTTTAGAGAAACAAACGGATAGGGGCATTAACTCAAAAATGTACGTCGAATTGCAGTCAATAAAATGAAACAAAAAAACATTAAACTGTGAAGACAAACAGCCTTCCAGTAGTTCCAAACAAACGTGACACGTATCGCGCACATAATAATGTGAACTTGAAGCTGCCTTATTCGCGAAATGGAAACGAATAAGTATAAGAACGTCGATAAAGACTCAAGGTGGACAGTGTTGTCAATCTTTACGAGTAAATTTACCTCCAGATGACGCGGAATTCTGTGTGATTTGGCGCGATTTCTTGTGATTTCGCAAGATTTCTCGGGATTTCGCACAATTTTTCCGGATTTTGTAAGATTTGTGACAAGATTTCCAAGAGTGGTTATCCCCTCACCTATATGTAATTATTATGTACAAATACCTAACAATATTTGATACCTGTTACATGTTTGCTGTCATAATTCTGTTACTGATAGTCAGAGAACAAAAATTGTTAAGTCAAGTATGTCTTGTTTGGTACAACATATTTATACAGCAAAAGTAACGCACTCGTATTCCAGACACCCTGTATATTTGTAACACCTCAACCCTGAAGATTTTATAATGCAAATCTGCCTCTGCGTAAGCGCTGCAGTTAGAGATTCCGTTATTGTGATACGGTATCATTACATTTAATATTTACGGGGGTCTGTATAAGATATTTACAACTTCGCTTTAGCGTGGGATTAAAACCACTGGTTTTGATACAGAACGTATAAATTATTATTCAAAGGATGTCTTTCGAAAAGTAATTAATAGCTAGCCTACGTATTAAAATTGTAGAACGCGAGTTCGCGCCCCTTCAGGATACCTTGAAAGTAGGTAGCTCGCCTACGAATGAATAACGTTAATTATGATCCCACTCGAGCGCAGCCACTGATGATGCGAATTCGACTAGTGAAACGTTCGTCGAGTATGCATTAATGTTTTTACGAGAAGGTAACCACTGGGATTAAAATTGTGACAAGATTTCGCAAAATGGAGATTTCCAAGGAATTTCGCGGAATTCCGGACTTCAAGGAATTTCCAAGGCCTTCGAAAATTGCTATACTTATAACGTGTCTGGTGTCTGTAAAAGGTTGGCAAAAAAAACACATATTCCCGGACCAAAATATGATGGCCTAAATCAAGTTACCTTAGTCCAAAATTTTATAGTTTCTGAGACATAGGGTATTGAACTTTTTTAGTGTCTTCTCAATAACTTTATTTTATAAATTGTAGTAAGTAAATACATACAGACCAGGGTCGATAATTTTTGAAACCAAAAAAAATACTAGGATGAAATCCTTTGAAAAAGGAAGAGAATACAACAAAAATGAAAGGAAAAATAATTTACGGGCGATCTGAGGTCAGGAAGTGGAAGGGGGTTAGTTTTTAAGGGTAAAAAACGGTTTATCTCGATTTCTGACAAAACTACAAGTCCTATGGAAAAAAGTTAAATGGCAAAGTTGTAGGTAATAAAAAGATCTACAATTCTTGTATTTACACTTTTTTCACATAACCTCAAAATTTATGTGAAAAAATCAAATAACCAAGTTTTTGGTTTTTTACCTTACAAAAAAAAAACAAAATGTTTTTTTCACGAAATTTGGTGAAAACTTACCTTTTTACGTCCCAAACGCACTGCGATTTTTTTTATTCAAAATATTTATTTTTTCACCTTATTTTGACTTAATATTGAAAAAGCACCCTAATCTTCAATCGAAAATTCTCACGTCAAAATATCTGCTATTTTAAAAAAGTCGGAGGGCTTTTTGTTCGTTGAAATCTCTACTTTCTGATGGTGTAAAAAAATATACATTACTATGGCAAATGTTCTCAAAAAATGCAAAGAAACGATGCGACAAACTCGAATCCGAAAATTTCTGTTGTATTCTATTCCTTTTCCAATGGGTTTTATCCTATTATTATTTTTTTCATTTTTTATTTTAACGGCTTCAGCACTGGTCTAATACAACTTGGTAGAGGTGAGTTTTCTGGCATCAGAAATTGAAATATAATCTCGAATTTGCTGTCAATTGTAGAGGGCGCCACCTACAGTACATTACATGTATTTAAGTGGTCATAAATTTTTTGTGCGCTGGTGTATTGAGTTTTTAATCAATGATTCTTATAATAATAATAATAATATCTCTACCCCTCATTCTAATCACAGGAATTAGCCCAGAAGTCGGAGACTTGTGCGGGAGAGGGGGCGGCATATTATTATTAAGCAGGCCGCATTTGCGCCCAGGAACGACTTACGTTGGTAGGCCCTAACCACTATTCAGTGCAGGAATGAGGAAAACCTGGAAAACCTCATTAATTAGGGGGGTAGTCAAATATCAACCGGTATCAATCTCTCACATTGACCCAAGCTAACATTATTCCACCCTACCATACCCACAGAGAGGGTGCCAATCCTCTCCATGAATATAGCTTATATACGGTCTACCGGCAGCTGGGCTCGAACCAACTCCGTCTAGTCACCTCGATTCAAGTACTAACGCCTTAAACCGCGCGACCACTGACCGATCCGATTCTTTGACCTTTTTTTTTCTTAACAAAATGTCTTGAACAACCAGTTTTTTGGATAGGATTTTAAAGTTTAATTTCATAAACGTAAACCCATTGTCTTCTTTCACACTTTGTTCAATTAAGTACTATATAATTTTGGATTTGGATGACGGTAAATTGGGTTGGATCATCCATATCTTGCCTCTAGGAACATGTGATAGCATTTTGTCCAGATCTTTTAGAGACATTCTGTACTGGATGTACAGTCACGAAAAAGTTATGACGATTTAAATCCATGTGAAGTACTGGAGGTGGCGCCTTCTACAATTGACACCAAATCCGTATTACATATTCTTGTACCAGATAATTACTCTGTACCAAGTTTGACATATTTACTACAATATACAGGGTGAGTCAGTCATAATGTCATTAATTTTAACCACGTATTCGGGAGGCCTAATAAAGGCAGAAAATAGGAAAAATAAAATTTTATTCGACCTTTAAAAAAAATAAACAAATCACCCTATAAAAATCAGTAACACGATGCTCCTGGTGCGCTACGAACATTCTGATGACGCACCCATATCGAATGCCGGAATCGAATCGACTGCCGGATTAAACATCGTTGCCACATCATGTTTATATACATAATATCGTCTAACACATCAGCGTGTTATTCAAATTTACCCCCATTTAGCACTCTGCATTTCCCGCATTTCTTTCCCCCCAAATTTGTAGATCACGCCACACATTTGGAGGGGGGATGGAGAGAATACAAGCAGTAAGCAGTAGTTTGTTTATTTCGGTCTCGCGTATTCGTCGTAAATTCACAATGCATAATTTTACAAATTCTGAATATGCGGAAATGGTAGTGTTATAAGGACAATGTTTACGAAATGCGACTGACCCTAATTTTATTAATAAAGTGCTATGGACGGATGTGCAGTTTTACTCGAACTGGCATTTTAAACAGGTTAGTACCATACTAGTTAAAAAACAATATATTTCTAGGCTAGATGTATAAACTGAATAATTAATTGTACTTACGAGTAATACTAAAAATTCATATTTATTTGTAAAACGTAGTGAAAACGTAATATCAAAATTATTAAACTGTAATAACCTAACATTCGGAAACATTTATTTATTATCTACATTTGTTTTTATTAACAAATAAATCAATATTTAAGGAAAATTCAATCATGTATCTAGATTAAAATAAATAGTTTTACTCCTTGTCGTAAAATAACAGTAACTAGGTTATTGACCTAATAATACGGTAGGTCAAGATTCGGCCTTGGACAGTTTTCTATCGACAACACGATGGTTTTTTTTTTACTTAGTATTTAAACACGAAACACTTTTCAGCTTCTCTTAATAATTTACCCATTGGGTATAGGTTTTTTATGTAATGTACGTAAATGGTTTATTATTAGACACGTTGGAGTTTTGTTGCAGTCATAACAGCTACATTTGCTCAGAGAAAAATCCACACGCTACTTGTCGGTTTAGCTTTCAGAGGCGATTTGTTGTCAACGTATGGGCAGAAGTGTACGGGTATCGTTTGATTGGGCCGTATTTTCTACCGGAAAACCTGAGTGGACCGCGTTACTTGCAATTTTTAATAGAATTATTTGATTTCATTGGATATTAACATTTTAAATTATTATTGGCTGAAGTTGAACTGTGCAAGAAAAAATGATAGCCTAAAACCTAGGTAGGTAGGTACTAGAAAAATATTTCAACTTGACAACATTGCATCAGGTCGACATCGAGTTAAACTGTGAGCTGTAAACGACCAAGGCTGTGAGCGGTCAATGACAGTCTGAAATGGGGGTTTAAATAATGATTTGAAAATATTTTTTTTCGGCGTAAATACGCATTTAGATTTTTTTTTAATCGCGTAGTCGCATTGTTCCCTATCTCCTCTTAAAATTAATGACATTATGACTGACTCACCCTATATATGATGCTATTGAGAAAAAAATTAAATAAAATTGTAATTTCGACACCCTGTATCTCAGAAACTATAAACTATTGAACTAAAGTAAATTAATTTAATAATAGATCATCATATTTTGGCTCTCGGAGTATGTATTCGCAACCTTTTACAGACACCCTGTCCTGTGTATGCGAGTTATCGAAAAATTTCAAAAACATCCCGATGTATTAACAAACAAGATTTTTTCTAAGATTGCTCGGAACTGTCACATTCCTGGTAAACAAACTGATTTTTTGCACAATCCTATTCACACCCTGTACAACAAGAAAAAATAATAATGCTAGTTGCGACCTGCGTTATTAGCGAAGTGGAGACGGAAATAAGTAGAATAACGTTGATAATGACGCAAGGTGACAGTATTGTCAGTTTTTACGGGCAAATTTGCCTCCAGGTGTCGCGGAATTTTACGTGATTTCGCGCAATTTCTCAAGATTTCGCATGATTTTTTGGGATTTCGTAAAAGTTGTTATAAGATTTCCATGAGTTGTTGTCCTCTCGTTTTTTTGTAAACTGCGGCTTCTGCAGTTATGCGGAAGAATAAAAAAAAATTAATCGTATGTACATGCTTTTGCAATAATAATGACACAGTTTGTGAACTTCTGGAAATTCTGAGTAGAAATTTCATTAAATCTCTGTAAGAATTAATGTTAAACTTTTAAAGTATATTTCATTACCAATACGTCAACAGTTCAAAATTCATTTTAAAGAGTGTCATTATTATTGCAAACTATTGTAGGCACAGAAAATTTGTTTTTAATTTAACAAAGTAATATTGAACTCAAACAAAAAAGGTGTCACATATACAGTGTGGCCCATTTAAGATGGAACCACCTCTGTAAAAATTGCATTTATTACAGGATTTTTTTGAAAAATAGAATTTAAAACTCTATTTTGGCTCACAATATGAAATTCCGTCGTCTACTTGGCATCGGCCTACTTTGGTTTTTTTCGATGTCAAAATTATTATTGATTATTTGCCAATTTTGACATAAAAAAAAATCCAAGTACTTAGGCCTTGATTATTGACAATGGAATTTCATATTGTGTTCCAAAATAGTCTTCAATTTTCTTTCTTTAAGATGGGAACACCCGCATAACTTTCTTATTTATAATCGAATAAATGCAATTTTTGCAGGGGCGTTTCAAGGTAAATTTATAATACAGTTAATAATATACTTTTATGAAATTTGGTATATATGTACTTATTTTAGGGGGTGCTGAATTCAGTGGTTTTTGCTAATTCTAACTTGGAAAAAAACAAAGTAGACCTTGATTATAGACAATGAAATGTCATATTGTGAGCCAAAATAGAGTTTTAAATTATTTATCTTTAAAAAACAAACCTGAACCAAATGGGATAAATTGTTATAATTTTTACAGAGGTGTTTCCAGCTTAAATGGACCACACTGTATATATAATGACATTCTTTTTTTACATAATATATAGACGTCTACATTTACAAGAATACTTTTTGAACCTGGCCAACTGCTTATAATATATACAGGGCGTTCAGAGGGTAACTGCCTTGGACAAAAATAATGTGAATTAAATCAATTTACCTTAATACAATTTTGCGTCCTAAAAAATTATACGCATGAGGAAGTACTTTTTTCATTTTTTTACGATAATTTTCTTGCTAGTTAGATAATTGTATTAAAATTTTTGAAAAGAAGGCTTTTTGTGAGATATCTAGTAAGCTATTGCTATGCTGGCCGTTCTGAGTGCCTGGGCCACTATATTAATCCTTTCAGATTTTTGGACAATGATTAGTTATTTTGTAACAGTCTTCGATTACCTAGTTTTAAAACAGGTCGCCAAAATGCACAATTTTAGAGAAAACTACATTTAACGTAGGTATTTGTTAAGCTTGGAAACAGTGGCGTGGGTATGGGTCTTTTTCACACTTGACACCTTATACTAGGTTAAATCAAATATTTTTATGGTAGAACATGGTACAGTATCTGCAGTATTTACCATAAAAAAGTCTCTCAAATTTTTGACATTTTTTCTTTTTTGAAAAAAAAAATTCTACAGCCTTACACTATCAACATTTGAGCATCAAAATCGAACAAACAGTTCACGAGAAAAAAATTATTTTTGTACATGGAATATCAATTTTTTGTTTGAAATTTCAAGTTTTAGCTCGAAATTTAGTAAACATAACCGTAACACAAGCTATGTTTTTATTTTTAGAAATTTTTAAGAATTTGGAAATTCAATATGAAATTTTGAGAAACAACAACACGAGTTTATACTTTTTATTTTATTTTTTCAATATTTCAAACTTATCAACTACTATCGTATCTGTCAAATATTAAGGAAATGACCTCTACAAAAGTTGTAGAAGACAGCGAAAGCCAACTAAGGCTGATCTTATATTTGACCTTGAACTTCTACAAGGTCATTTGCCTCCTATTTTTCATCCATAAGATCAGATACCGCGTTGAATATTGATCTAACTCCTTCAGAATTGAGAGATTTGATCGAAATTTAATTTATATAAAATTTGGTCGGGGTTTCATCGTGATATATCTCGAAATTTCAAAATAGAATTTCGAGTTTTAGTTGAAAATGTTCGCCTTCATACATTCCTACAAATTACTAATTTGTAACAAAACAATAGGTAAATGCTATATGTATAAAAGTTAAGTCAAGGCAGTTTTATCAAATAAATAAATAAATAAATCTTTCCAATGGCGTATCTAATACTTGCGAAAAATTTACTTCACACTGGTACTAGAGTTCAAACCTTTTTTAAGTTTCGATGACTATGCTCCTTCATTTTTGACATTCTGTTATGTTACACCTTCACCCTGTACACACATCATTAATATTTAATAAAATGAAAATACCAGCCGAGGTAGATCCTACTTTTACCATGAAGAAGGTGGATTACCGCTCTACCTGTAGAAGGTAAGGATTAACAACCACTATACCCTGTATTTACCATTTACCAGTTCCATATAGCAGCTGTTCACTCGATTCTTTTTTAGATTAGTAAATACGTCGTCGAAGGCAAGATAATTTCATTGCAATAGGCAAATAAATGTCAAAAATATTTATCATTGCAGGTAGGTATTTATTTCCTAGTTCTTAAAATTGAACAGATCAAAAGTATATGCCGTTGGGGATCGTTTGCTATCGATTACTTGGCATCTATGATAGATAGATACTTAATTTATATTCAATGGAAAATAATGTGTTAAAATAACAGTCACGTTCTTAACAACACAAGTCTAAAAAACAAGCCAAACCGTAGAAAATTAAACAATTATAATATGCATTCACCCAGCGACTACAAATTTTACACGAGCCAATTAAAATATGTTTAATAGGTACAAAAAAAGCTCAGCTACGCCGGCTTTTCACAGAAAAGTATCATTATCTGGGTTTGTTTTTAAATAAATAAAGTTATCAGAACTCGAAATCGAAAGTGAGATTACTAGTTCCAGTTCCCAATAAAAATTATATACTCCTACATTGTATTGTAACTGAAACCTTTCGAAATGAATACCTACATAAGATTTTTATAAAAAAAAATACACTTAACTGTCAAGGATAAACAACTGATATGGATTGGTAAACAAAATAGGCACTCAGTTCACCACCCTTATTATGTACTAGGTGTACTTACTAGCGTGTATTAGTGTATTAAAAGTACGCAAAGGAAGCCGATTCATCGAAAATTCATAGGTACCTACGAACAATAATTTCTTGTTAAACAGGAGTCAATGCACTTCATATTCCATTTTTCCTACCGGGCTGTATATATTTTAGCACCCCGTCAGATTGCCCAAGTCGCCAGTCTAGACCGACAAACTTATCGGCTCGTGTCTAATAATAAATAAAAAAGGCATCGCTGTAAGAAAAATCACCCGGCCACCGTTCCACGCCTAGACATCTGCAATAAACAAACGCGAGAACATCGAGGCATGCCATGCTAGAGATAAAAGACGGTGCACAAGGTATGGCGACCAAGTAAATATGTATCGTATACTCGCTGGATTTACGTGAGGCATATTACCCCGGCTATGGCGTCTTATTAGCGCTCACTGCATCGGCGGGGCCAACTTACCAACTGCCTGGGCGGCTGCCGCTTCCCCTTGGGAGCATTATTGGACATTTTGCACGGTTTTACACAAAAACTACGTAAATTTTCTGCGGTCTCGTTGTGAATTCGTACACGACCACGTCTACATCAAGCGCCAGCTAAAGCGCAACTAAAAATGAATAACACTGGAGAGCCTAGCTCAGACGCACGTCGCTCGCCTCGATGCGATCCAGCTTGGGTGGGTGACCCGGCGCGTGCGTCCGTGCTTGCTTCGAGCGGTTTGGACTGTCACATTGTTAAACAGAACTTTTGTGGCGAGACATTTTTTCACTAATTTTCCTTTGTATCAAGTAGAAGACTGCCCCACAGGCATCAGTATGATTTGGGGCGTTTTTCGGACGAGTTTTATCGTTTTTTTTTCGATTTTGGTGAGCGATAGTTGCATCACTTTCTTTGTTTAATTTAACTGCAAACTTTAATTGTTGTTTATTTTATTAGTACGGTTGCAGCTAACGATTGTAATATAATATGTAATTATAAATAATTGTCATGAACGTCGATGTGATCCTACCACTGTGTAGGAATTTGAATTGCCTAGATAAAAGGGGTAGGATATGGTATATGGTATGACTGGAAAATGTAATGGTAGGTAGGGTGGGTATACTTACGTCCTATCTACACCCGAGTTCCAAAATAGTAGAGTAGAGTAAAGTGACCATCCGGCCCGATTTAGGCGGGACAGTCCCGATTTTGAGCCACTGGTCCCGTTTCAGCACGTGTCCCGCTTCTGTCCAGCTTTTATAAAAAAATAGTTCCAAAACTAATCTCGATATAATATCTAGAAACACTTACACATTACTGTAAAATACAATTTATGTATGTATTAAGGTTTATAATGAACGTTTAGAAAATAAATCAATTTTGAAACAAATTCATCAAAAAGAAAAATATTTTTCTTAATAGGTCGCTTAATGTAATATGTAGTTGCCTAGCTGTTTATGACTGGATGTTATGTTGATGAACGTTTATTTTCAAATGATATACAGGGCGTCCCGTTAATATTGCGAAAAAATCTGGGGGTTTCCTTGAACAAAAATAAGAAAAATGTTCCTATGAACCCGATATTAATACGTAAAAATATGAGACGCTACTGCTTTTCCTTAAGTTTCATATTCTTTTCTAATTATGGGATTAAAATTTCAACTTTTTGCCTCTTTACTCTGTTTGGTACCTTTCTTCGTTTTCGAAAAAAAATTAATAACCTTTTCCATGCACATTCCTGACGGGAATAGAAAACAAAAATAGAACAAAGTACGCCACTGGAGTTGATAAAATAAATTAAATCCAATGACCCAAGGAACACACCCTCCAAAGGAGAGCACATCATGATGGGACACCCTGTATATTCGTTTTACTTCGGTACCTTTGAATATTCGCAGGTGACATGAGAATATAACATTCCCGCTATTTGCTAAACTCTATATTATTCAGTTCTTAAATGTTCTAAAATTATTTGTATTTGTAAAAAACACTATTTCAGGAATACGCCCTTAACACATATAATAAATACACTGCAATATCTACTACACGGTATACACTCCAGGTTTCCTAGCACTGTCACTATAACGGTTATATATTAACACTTATCGTCAGCTATTAGAGCACATTCCATATGTGACAAAACAATGCCACACTTTCTTTGCCAGATTTGGACCTTCTAATATTTATCTTAAATCTTATCACCCATACCACTGTTTCATCTTTTTCTATTACTATTTAAATTTTGGTTAATAAAACGAATTCATGTCACTCATAATACTCAAAAGCACCCTTCTAGATATTCTAGGCAAAGTTTCATCCTGTGAGATATAGCAACATGCATTTTTTTTAATTGGAAACTAATTCTTAAAATACCATCTATGAATTATTGTTCTACAAATCGCGTATAATCTATCTCTATCATCTATCTTCCATCCATGAGTTTCCAATACTATTTTACGCTTCGCAGTTGTGTATTTTTCTTTGCCATTCTCTATTGCATGATATACACTTCTCACATACACTCTTTCTAATGAACTATACAGGATTATTCACAATTTATTTAAACAATTTTGGAAATATAGGTATGTCTTGATTTTTTTTGTAAAATCTTTATAGTTTCTGAGAAAACAATTATTGAAGTTGTAGTATTTTCAACTTTTTCACCGCTGGGCTACTGTAGTGTCTTGCCAGACGATTTCGAATATTGAAATCCTATTAGAGCATTTACGTTTTTGTGCCAAAATAGGCTTAGGTGTATAGCGATTCGGAGTTGATGGATATTGTTTTAATTTATGGTGGAGTGAAAATGTTTTAGCAGATCGATTTCCCAGCAAATATGTGCCAAATGCAGCTACTTTTACCGCAGTGTGCAGTGAGTGTGTGTAGTGCAACGAAGGCGTGACACGGAAAATTTGCAACCAAATCGTGGAAGAGATGGAGGTCCATGACATTCATGGCTTATTTCAGCAGTGTGGCGTGTCATACATGAGGCTCAATTATATCTATATCGTGTACAACGTGTCCAAGCGTTAATACCAAGGAAATGGACAAGGAGGACCGGTACCATGACCGCCACGATCTCCTGACTTTAAATCCTCTGTACTTCTTTTTGTGGAGATATTTAAAAAATGAAGTGTATCGCACCGAAGTGGACACTATTGATGATTTAGGCGCTCGTATCAATCAAACTTGCGAGTTCAAAACAGACAAGAAGCAGAAACATTTGTGTTAATTTGCAGAAACTGGGTAAGACGGGCCAAAAATTTTGTTGCTGTAACATCAGGCATGTCAAACTATTTTAATAATTAAAACCACAAATTAATTCCATTAATAATTAATAACAATAGCGGCAAAAGTAGTTGAATTTGTTGTATAAAATAGATGTTAAATGTTATTACTTCTTTCTCTGAGAATTTAGTTAAATTTTTTGTCCGGTCGCCTATTGCATGCTTTGCCTTGTCAGGTTTTACAGTGGACTACTTTCTCTTTGGAAATGAAAGAGAGTAATAAAACCCCGAGATAAGAACCGGCCATGGGCGTGGTAATATTTCGTTTCAGGTAATTATCGGGTAACACTAATGCTAACAGGTAATGGGTGTACATTAGTATATTTTACTGGATACATCATAGGGCAGGAGCCAGTGTATTGTGACAGATCAATCCAGTCTTAGAGCTGAATATACGAAGACGTGCTAATGCAGTCGAGCAAAATTCGACTTGTGTTTAATGACTATTGTGCCAGTGGATATAATATTGTTTGGGTAATATGTCGAGCTTATCAGATTACGCACCTGCTAAACGCGTGAAAAGATGTGTGCTGTCTCAGAATGAGAAGATTATTATATTAAATGTATTTAATGCATTGAAACAACAAAATCCTACCAACAGTGTTGACGGCATCGTGGAAAAGTGTTCTAAAATGACAGGGATTGGAAAATCGACTATCTACAGACTTTTAAAGGAAACAAAAAATGAACAAGATACTATAAATCCCCCAAAATCATCTACAGAGAGGTCAAAAGTCGTTATAGATGATTTCCTCAAAAATGTTATTCGCAGAAAAGTACACTTATTTTATTTTAAAAAAGAAATACCAACGCTAAACAAAATTTTAGGTGAACTTTCATAGGACAACGATTTGCCAAAAATCAGTAGAAGCAAATTATGGGCCGTCTTACGTGAGTTGATTTTTTGCTGGAAAAAGCGGAACAGGAAGTCAGTTCTTATCGATAAACATGAAATTATTTGTTGGCGAAGATCCTACTTAAGATCATTTAGAAAATTCCGTGACGAATGGAGGAATATTCATTATCTAGACGAAACTTGGGTCAACGAGGGATATACTGTAACAAAAGTATGACAAGATAAAAATGTAAAAAGTTTTGGACAAGCATTTTTGGATGGACTCTCAACAGGGTTCAAGGCACCTTCAGGTAAGGGGCGAAGATTAATAGTGACACAAATACAGGTAGTGCCAGATGTTTTGTATATGGCGATTTACTTTTATTTGAATCTAAAAATACAGGTGACTATCACGAAGACATGAACGCAGATGTTTTCGAAGAATATTTTACACAGATGTTGGATCTTATTCCTCCGGGGTCTTTAATTGTCATGGATAATGCCAGTTACCATTCACGGAAGACCGAGCGGACGCCTACGACTGCTTGAAGGAAAGCCGATATAATTCAATGGTTATCAGGAAAAACATTTCTTTTGAAACAAATATGGTGTTTGACACTTGTCAATCTTAATAAAGATCAGAAAAATATGTTATCGATGAAATGGCAACAAATCGCCAAATAACGGTACTACGGTTACCACCTTATCACTGTGAACTTAACCCAATCGAATTAGTCTGGGCGCAGGTAAAAGGAGATGTAGCGCGAAATAATACGACGTTTAAATTAAGTGACGTGAAAATTTTGTTAAAAAATTCCTTGGAACGAATAACTGCAGATAACTGGCAAAGATGTATACATGTGGGAACTCGATAATTTAATTGACGTTACTGTGGAACCTATCATTATCAATCTATCAATCTTTATATTGTTTACTTATAAGAGAAATAGAAGCGGCATAGACAAAGGCGGATTGTCGGGGATTAAATTTTAGCTACCTGCTACAATTTAGTACAACCCGGTCACCCAAAGTTTTTTTAAAAGTACACCTCATTTATACCGATAACACATAATATAAAAATATTGAATATAAGCACTAGTACTACATTTATTTACGATTTGCATACATAATAAGCTTTTATCACTATCTTTCATTTCTAAACAGACTATAGCTTCCAATGCCGTGCAGAAGTGTACTTTTAAATCATTTTCGAACTGCCCTTTTTGATTTTTTGTACAAAATTGTATTCGTAACAGTCCCCTGTACATTCAAATTTTTTTTTCAGTTAAGTTCTGAATCACCATGTATATTTCACCCGGACCACTTACACTCATATTTTGGTCAATTTTTTATACTTGTAATTTGCAATAAAATGTTTTTTATTTTAAATTTTTTGAGTGTGGGTAACCGAATATTAGATAAAAAAAATATTTCGTTTTCAGAGTGAAACGATAAAACAGTTTTACAGTTAGGAATCAAACAGACTAATAGTATTTCAAAAATACTCAGTAGCGTCGAAATTTGAGAATTCTTAGTGGGTCCCCGTATCTCCGCCACTGTATGCAAAGTCAGTGCATCTTCAAATCTGAATACATTCAGAACATAAAACTGAATGTATTAGAGATTTTATCAATGCGCAAGCGCGTATTTGAATTAGTTTTAGATAATTTAAGTTCGCAAACATACCCATAGACTGTTGCTCAACTTTCGCTTCGCTCGTGAAAAAAATAGGATTCTATGACTCAATGTATTTTTTGATTCATTAGGGAGAGACTCTTCCTAACTCTTCCAAATCCTAGTTACTTGAACATATTCCCGCTCCGATTCGAGAATCTTTCGAACATGTTACGAACGAATTTAAAGGTAAATTAATGTACTCCACGAACACAGAATTTTTAATCCAGTCATGGCCTCGATTCTCGAATGCAGTGGAATAAATTCGAATGGAACTTATTTCCACTTGAAAAATTCCTATGAGAATCTTATTACCTATGCGTATATTTATAATTCTTGAAGCTTTATATTATAATCATGTGAAATAATTCCTCTATTTTTTATGCGAAATAACTCCAATGAGAATGGTCAAGAATACAGATTTGCATTTTCTCATGGGAATTTACGTCACTTTCCTACGAGAATGTGTCCCACTGTCTATTCTTGAATGTCCGCAGAGCAATACGTACGCGAATTAGAAGATCTTTGTTTCTACAACGGTAAGTAATACAGAACCATATAATTCCCAGTCGAATTTATTCCACTGCATTCGAGAGTCGAGGCCCAGGGGCACTATTCTTGAATATCCGCAGAGCAATATGTACGTGAATTATATATTTTTATCCTTGTTCTTACAACGGTAATTGAGACAGAACCATATAATTCTCAGTCGAATGTATTCCACTGCATTCGAGAGTCGAGACTCGACTCTATTCTTGAATATCCGCAGAGCAATATGTACGCGAATTATATACTTTTATTCTTCTTACAACAGTAATTGACAGAGACGGAACCATATAATTCCGAGTCGAATTTATTCTACAGCATTCGAGAATCGAAGCCCAGGTCAGAATTTTTTCCCCCGCATACGACCAAACTTAAACTGCACGTGTGATATACCTCTAAATGTGTTCGGAATTAGCTTCGCGAAAATAGCTACACAGGGTGATTCTTACGTTATACGGGAAATTATAACTGAAGACAAATAATGACGAATAGTGACAAAAATGTAGTAAAATATATTTAGTGAGTAGTAGAAGTAAGAAGAAGGAGATGAAGACGAAAACAAGTCAGGACGATATTTTTGGAATTTGTAGCAGTACTTTCTTATTAGTTGTGGTCCTATTCGAGATTATTTTCACGCAATTATAAAAGTTTAGCGCAAAAATTCTCAAACGAAGAACTTATGGACATGATACTGACATACGGGGACTTACATCAACATTCAGTGGCTGCAGTTCATCTTTATGCCCAAAGGTTTCCCCAAAGGTATCACCCGAGACGTGAAGCCTTTTTACGTGTAGTTCAACGGGGCAGAGAAACTGGCAATTTGCGGCCGAAGCCTGGGAAACATGGAGGAACCATTAGACAAATGTGAATCTTGAGGAAGAGATGTTAGATACCGTCGAGGACGAGCATGGCGTAAGTATTAGGACAATTGTAGCGTAATGGTATTCAGAGTTTTCACAACACGCATTATTCGGCATTGGAAAATTCACTCGACGAACACACTTTCAACGATTTTCAGTAAATGTGTGCACTGAAATTGTGAATGGAGTACTTATTGGTCCTTTCATTCTGGAAAATCGGTTCACAGGTGTTCGTTTTTACGTAATAATTTACAGGCACTCCTCAACGTTAGACTCCACCACATTTTGCGCTACTAGTGCGACAACATTTGGATCATGTCCTCTCGTTCGCCCGACCTAAATCCGCTTGATTTTTATTTTTGAGGTCATAAAAACTATGATGTAGGTATGTCATCGAAGTTAACAGTGAACAAATGTTGCGAAATCGTATATACATGCTGCCGTTGAGGCAATTTGACTACACCCTGGTTTGGGCTGTGCATGCGCGAACTCATGGATTCGGCGAGCTCAACTGTATATTGAAAATCATGGAAATAACTTCGAACAGTTACTATGACAAATTAAATGCATTTTCAATTTCATGAAAATCACGTTCTTTTATTTTTATTTGAAATAAATTGGTAATTGAAAACCATTATTTTTCACTATTCGTCATTATCTGTCTTCAGTCATATTTCCCAAGTATATGCGTATAAGTTAAAAATCACCCTGTATATAACCGTGGAAAGGGACGAAACGTAACCGTTGCAGAGGTTACTACGGCAGGTCTTACAAGACCACTGTTGTCTGTAGCAGCCGTAGTGCCAACAATAACAACAAAAATCCATATATAGACGGGTCCGGGACATCCGAAATCATAAAATGATAACGGACTCGTCTCCATATAACCTAGCCCGAGAACAACGAGGACAAGTCAAAGATATCTAGCTAAGGCCAGGGAAATGCAGTTAAAAATGACAGAGCTCCAAATTTTTCATAGAAATAGGTCAATTTATTTGGAGACATTTTTATATGAATTACCTCTTTTGCGTTGTTACTATAAACGGATCTGTTTTGGAGTTACCAATTTCCAAAATAATCTAGGTGCAAACTTGGTTCACCAGAAGTTTTATAATTGGTTTAGTATTTTTCTTCTTTCTTTTTTTCCTTCTATCTGTGTTACTTTTACTAATTCCGCTGTATTTCTGACATAATTTTATACTTTGTAGTGTAAGTAAATTGACTTAAATAACCTTATTTTCGTCCAACAAAGTTTGCCGGAATACCCGGACATTGTAGACTCGAGACTCAAGCTACATCTAACAAGTATAACTTTCTTTAAACTTAAACAATGCCGTTTCAAAATAACTAATCATTATCTAAAAATCTTCCTCCCTAAAAAAAATTTGAGAGAAAAAATTTAGTGCTCAGAACTCCCTGTACATTTAACACAAAAATCAATAAGATATTTGTGTGTTTCATACAAAACAATTTTCTTGTGCAAAATTTGAATACCATTAGCCAATAAATAAACAAATAATAAAAGAAATTAAAAAAACAATTTTTTCGGGCCTATAACATGTTGAAGAAGCAAGATGGTACGAAGGTAAGTTGATTTAAATCACCTTATCCAAGGAAGATAAGAAGGTTATAAAGTATGGTCCATTCTTTAATAAACGTATATGTTATTGTTGATAAAATAATGTATATTGTGCAACTAAGAGTTCTGTATTTAATCTATCAATCTTGTATTGGAGGTTATTTAACGGCCGCAACATAGGTCTGCTATGACGTGCTATTGATTTTACGGTTTAATTCCGAAAGAGTACGCACCCAAATAGAACGCATGCGTACTATTTGGCGCCCTGCGTACTCTATGCGTGTCCTACATTATCATTTTTTAATTTGTAGTTAATTACAGTGAGAAAATATAAAAGAAAGACTGAAAGACAACTAAAATTTCCTAATGATATATTACGTCGAGTAATTTTGACACTTGTCATCATTATATTAAATTGCTGCGTACTCTTAAAACCACATATGCGTACTCTTGAGAACGTGTGATCCTAACAATACGCATATTTAAATTTTTTAAATCTCTTACTTGACTGTTTAATGTCATATACCCAAAAATTTTGTAATTATTAAGACCCAATTTGGAAACTAATGGAAAAAAATATATATATTTTTTGAAACTTTAACACTTTTAAACACTTAAAAAATTACAGAAAGAACTATCATTACTTTGACGTTTTCTGGATGATCTCGATATTTGTTCGTTGATTTTTTACAGCTGAATGAAATAATAAAAATAGATTTTATTAAATGAGTAGTTATTCGCAAAAATTACCAAACCTGATCAATAAATTAGAGCTACCTCCGTTGTCTCCAATTTGTCATGACAATTTATGTATGTCATAAAGCAATATAATTTGACTAATTTCTTAGTATAACAGGTTTAAGACACAGTTCCGTTGGTTATACAGGGTGTTTATTACAGAATGGGTCATACTTTAAGCATTGAGTAAAAGAATAGTATTTTTCAACAATACCCGAGATTGTAGAGTAATTCATACATTTACAACTCAAAGTTTTCTCTAAAATGGTACATTTTAGCGGCATGTAACAAGGACAGCGTTTTTAAGACTAATAGTTGTTTCAAAATAACTGATCATTTCCCAAAAATTTCCCTTCCTAAAAAAAAACCTGAAAGAAAAAGTACAGTGGGACAGGCGCTCAGAACACCCTGTATATTTAATACAAAAGTCAAAAAGCTATTCGCATCATACAAAAAAAACTTTTTGTGCAAAATTTAAATACGATTACCCAAAAATAAATAAATAAAAGAAATAAAAAAAATTAAAATACTTTTTCGCCTATAACTTGTTAAGGAAGCAAGATGGTACTAAAGAAAGTTGATTTAAATCACTTTATTTTCGTCCAAGGAAGCTAACCCTAAAGTATAGCCCATCCTTTAGTAAACACCCTCTAGAAGATTGTTCCTATACACCCTGTATCAAATAAGGATGCAAATGCTACATGCTACATCGAAAATTAATAATAGTTTGTTTTATAAGTTATGGTCCAAAAATGTTCCATTACAAGAATACGGGGTGTTAAAGTTTTGGGGAAAAAAGGAAAATAATGAATATTGTCGAAACAGCTTCAGATATTTTCATGATATTTGGTATGTGGTGACTATTAATAAAGGTGTATATTTTGCAATATAAATATAATTCATATCTTTAACAGTAGCGTGCGTACGAGCACCGACTTTAATTAATATTGTTAAAGAAAAAAATGGTACGCCAATGGTTTCTTGCCAGATAAAAATTATATTTGAATTCCCCGTTCAATTTGAAAAATAAGAGCCCTCTTGAGTTTTTGGACTGCAATGCGCCGTTTTTGAGAGAAAAAAATAAAAACCGTTGGATTGTCCGACATAATTCATGTAATTATTGCTTTGTGACATGACATTTCAAACAATTTTTTGTCGTTAAAATCTGTTATGTGAATATCTTATTTTTACAAACTCGCTAATAATGATAAACTATTCAAATGTCGAAATGGTGGAAATGCATTACGAGTATGGCCTAGCCGACGGTAATGGACATCCCAATCGTGCTCTGCCAGATAGTAGCACCACAGCTTAAATAACAATCAGCTCACAGACTCTACGGCGGCACCTTTGAAGTATTAAAACCTGAAAATTTGCCCTTGAAGCTTGTTGTCTCTCTCTCTTTTGGGATACAAGTCAGGACTGGATTAAAAATAGTTGTCCCAATTTAGAAAGTGCCATACTAAATATAAATTTGTTTTACTTGAAATTGTTTAAAAATAAAATAACATAACAGTATAAAATACAAGAAAATCAACAAACCACAAAATACAGCATTCGTGCGCCAATAACGCAGTCGTTGACGGTATGGCTATAAGGGCATATTTTACAACCACACGTCCCTGCCGCCTTTTATCCCAAAATGGCGGCATGCGCGAAGATCTGCGCGAGACGTTCCCGCTCATACGAGTCTGTGAGCTGATTGTTATTTACGCTGTGGTAGCACTTTTTCTAATATTCATCGTCGTCTTGTTGAAACTGGAATTGTGTCCGAAAAGGTGCATCTGAAGGTCGACCTCGAAATTGAGAAGGATGTGTTGCGCATTATCAAAAAACATCCTGAAACGAGTACGAGAAAGATCGCTACAAACTTGAATATTTTGCCACCAAATTGTTTGGAGATTTTAGTGGATTTATTGTTATATCCTTATCATATTTTAAGCATGCAGGCGTTACTTCCCACAGATTTTCCAAAGCGTGTGACCTTTTGTCAGTGGTATCTTCATAATGTTGTCTAAAATCCGCAATTTAGATCACATATTCTGTTCACTGACGCAGCAACAATAATTTCCAACAACAATTTTCGGTTAACGTATGGGCAGATATCATTGGTGATTATTTTATTATAGACCATTCTTTCTGCCGGCTTGACGGGCAATCTTACCTGAATTTTCTTCAACAACAGTTGCCTTTGTTGCTTGAGGATGTTCCTTTAGGAATAAGAAATCAAATGTGATACGTGAACCAGCACATTTCAGTATAACAGTATGCAAATATTTACAATGTATCTAAATCATTGGATTTGGGCGCGGTGGACCTCAGGAACGGCCACCAAGGTCCCCCGATCTCAATGGCTTAGATTTTTTTGTGGGGCCACCTTAAGACGCTCGCGTACACAGGTCCCATTAACACTGAAGAGGAATTAAGAGAAATAATAGTTGCAGCATGTGATAGAATACCAAGGCTGGTATATACCAGCCTTGATAGAATACGACATACTCCGGGAATATTTGAACGAGTGCGCCATTCCACGCAAAGGAGAGCGGAAGCATGCATATTAAGTAATGCGGACCATTTTCAACAATTTCTGTAATAATGACTTGTTACCATTATTACAGAAATTATTAGTTTTAATTTAAAGGTAGTTGTAATATTATGTTAATGTGTTGTTAGTTGTTGTTGTTTTCTATGAAAGTTGTATCCTTTAATAATTATATGAATTCTCCCGGACAATCCAACGGTTTTTATTTTGCTTTTCTTATTTTTCAAATTGAACGGAGAATTGAAAAGTAACATTTATCTGGAAGAAAACCATTGGCGTACCATTTTTTAAAAAATATTAGTCAGTGCTCGTACGCACGCCACTGTTAAGATAGAAATAATGTTTATATTGCATAATATACACCTTTTTGGACCATAGTTTATAAAGCAAACTATCATTAATTTTCGATGTAGAATCACCCCCTTAAATATTCGCATATCATTTAGGAACACCCTGTATATCTAATGGATTATGATTATACCTTTTAAGAGATATTTTTAAATGAATACATGAAAACTGTGAAAATGATTATACCTAAAACAAGTTAAAGCATAATATTTTACGTCTGCTTTTCTAAATCATGGTTTAACTTTCCACTTGTCTCTTCTAAAACGTGTGGGCATCAGAAAATTCGAAAACACGTTTTATAGTCGTTTGTTTGAGTATACATCGGATTTTTACGATGTGATATAAGTTACGAATGAAATGAAAGAAAAAGGAAAATTTCATGCACGTTGTATAGCATACTTATTTGATTTTGAAAGGAAACTTATGGTACAGTTTCTTCCATATCAGTGATTTACAAAAGTATCCATGAACAGTAACTCAAAAAACTTTCGAATTCGGGATTTACTTAAAAGAACGGAATATCTCTCCTCGATTATTTTCCGAAAAAGAAGGTCATGTCTTTATTATACTTTAGATTTAGGGCACCCTTAGTATCGTTATCATTATTGGAGATACAAAATAAAGTTTCGAATACAAGTTGTAGAGCTATAATTGAACCCCTTTAATAAGTTAATGTAAGCCCAGTGGCGTTAACTTTGTGCCCCGGTAAGTTAGGCAATTGTATGCAGAAATTTAGCAAATCATGTCTTCTTGGCGGACAGATTTCATGAATACAAATGCAAAAAATTAAAATCTGAGGCTATTGTCTGTTATATGAAGACTTGATTTACTAGCCTACAGCTTTAATTTTTTATAATAGTGCCTAACAACGTCTCACCGCAGTCCTAAATGTGGGCAATATTGCGACCGAAATATTGCTCAGATCTATTTTTTTTTTAAATATGGCTCTGCTGTCTAGTAAAATAGACTTTTATTAGTTGATTAAAACTTGCTCCATCTTAATAGGAATTTCCATTGAGGAGAAATATGAAAGCGCGTGAACGTCTAAAAACGGCTTTGTAAAATTGCGAACATTACAGCCTTAATGGAATGTCCTGTGTATTTGTTAAATTTTTGAATTATTTGTTTATTCAAACCAAATGTTAGAAATAATTGATATAAACATTTTCTTAATAGTTTTTTAATTGCGATGCGAATTAAGGCGATGACAGACACAGTGGTTTGTGCCGCCTCGGCTGCCGAATCGGCCGCACACAGCGGATTTCGTCTTATTTTTGAAAACGCACTGTTAACTATGAAAATCGCTGTGTGAACAATATGAACACGTATCTAATTCCATACAGTCAAAAGTCTCTAAAAACATGATCAATTAAAAAAAGTACGTTTTACGAAAATAACTTCAAACCGTATCTATCATTTGAGAAATATTAGTTAATATAGAAAGATTTTGAAATGCATCATATATATTTATTATACAGGGTGATTCCAAACTTATGCTAAAAAGAAAAATTGGAATGTACAGGGGGCTTTTACAAATACAATTTTGTAGCGAAAAAATCAAAGAGCAATTAAAAAATTATTTAAAAATACTTTTCTGCACGGCACTGAAAACTGGTCCACTGTGAAACCTGATAAGGCAAAGCATACAATTGGTGACCGGACAAAAAATTGAAAGAAATTATAAATAACATTTTATAACATCTATTTTATACAACAAATTCAACTACTTACGCCGCCGCCATTGCTATTAATTGTTAATAGAATTAATTTACGGTTTTAATAAATAAAATACTTTGACATACCTGATGTTACAACAACAAAATTTTGGACCCGTCTTACCCAGTTTCAACAAACTAACACAAATATGTTCCTGCTTGTTGTCCGTTTTGAACTCGTAAGTTATTAACAGCAGCTATGATAACGTTTGCGTAAGTCATCCATAGTGTCCACTTCAGAGAGATATACTTAATTTTCTAAATATCGCGACAAAAAGAAATCCAACGGATTTAACGTCAGGAGTTCGTGGCGGCCATGGTACCAATCCTCCTCGTCCAATCCCTTGGTATTAATGCTTGGACACGCTGTAAATGGTATTTATATTATTCAGCTTCGTGTATGATACACCACACTGCTGCAATACGCCGTGGACTACCTAGACCTCCATCTCCTCCACGATTCGGTTTCAAATTTCCCGCGTCACATCACTGCACACAGCGGTAAAATTAGCTGCATTTGGTAGTTTTGGTACAATGTTTGACGATATCACTCAACTCCGAGTTGTTATACACGTATGCCATTTTTGACACTTGAAAAACTAATATACGCATCACAGAAACGGTAATATCTACTATAAGTGATCGCATTTTCATATTTGGAATCGCCTGGCTGGAGACGGCAGTAGCCCAGCGATGTAAACGTTGAAAATACTACTTCAGTATTTTTTTACTCGGAAACTATAGGAATTTTACAAAAATTTTATTTACGATATTGACTCCACTTTTCATAACACATCTATTTCCAATTTTTTTTTTTTTTTAGATATGCTGTGAATGTGTGAATTCATGTCTACCTAACACCTACCCTTTAGTCTTACCTAATCTGTATAAAACTGGTACTTTTTCAAAAGTAGGTAGTAAGTAGATTCGACGTAATATGAAAAAAACTAAACCGTATTATATTTATTTTATGAAAAATGTACGAATATGCCAGTGTATTAGTGCATATCCTAGACCATAAACTTGTGCATATAGTAGTAGTAGTAAAGTGCGGGCGGCCTTAGCCTGGCAAGTAGGCCACACGTGGGCCCTTTTTGCCTACCCTGGCATCCCATCACCCCTCCACTATTCGCCGTCGGCCTTCCTCGAACCTACCCGACGTCCTAATGAACGCCAGGATCCTGGTTCATGGTAGGCCCCTCATCTCTTCCCTTTGCAGCTCCTCAGTGCCAAAGATTCTATATCTTAGTCTTCCAAGAGCTGCACAGTATCCTAGAAAATGGATAGGGCTCTCTTCCCCCTCTCCGCATTCCGGACATAAGGGACTATCCTCTATGCCTATCAAATTCAAATGCCTCCTGAGTCTGCAGTGGCTCATCAGGACCCCCACCATTTGATTCAGGGTCCTTCGACTAGGCTCAGCAGCAACATCGTTATAGAATTACTAGGTTCATCGAAGAAGCCGGGGGCCTGTCTACATCCCCCATTCCTTCTCCAATTCCCTCCTAGTTGATAGGCCCATTTATTAAGGGCACTATTCATACTACCTCGCGTAATTCCCAAAAAGGGTTCGGGTCCCTGGCACGGTGCCCCAGATCCAAGACGAGCCAGCAAGTCAGTCGTCTCATTACCAGGGATTCCCTTATGGCCAGGAACCCAGACCAACTCCACCTCTCTTTGTCTGGCCAGGGACTCCAGGGCATCTCCACACTCCTGGAAACTTGTACATATATGTATATATTTCAATTCAAAATTTGTTGTATAGTTGCGCCAAAATACACGGAACTGATATTACTGGTTGCCTACTTATAGATATATTTTGCCCCAAAATCGGAAAATATGTATATGTATACCACTCAGTTTATATCACATATAACCAATGTATGTATTAAAAACCATATGCATTCTAAATATAAAAATTAAAATTCGAATTGAAAACAGATGACTAAAATAAAATAAGAAATAAAAATAACCAATGAAATTGCAGCTTTTTGACAATAACTTTTAGCTGCGATTTGATTGGTTATTCATTCTTATTTTATTTTAGCCATCTGTATAAGAACCGTTTTATACACAAGAGATTTCTTCCGAAAATTATAACAAAAATTATGGGCAACTTTTTGCTAAGAATTTTTATTAAAGTTTGCATGTATATTTCAGCTATACGTTACTTTTACAAATTGCCATACTGGAGATTTCCGCAGATTCTGCCGCACTTTCTCGATATTTTCATTAAATTATTGATATAATTCTCGTATGTATACAACGGCTAAAAAGTTTCTTGAACATTTTCATCAAAATTAGGAGATAAATTTTTGCTATAATTTTTGTGAGTAAAACGGTTCTAAACCAATATTTTTTACCTCTAATTCTTATCTTGTTCCTTATTTTATTTTATTTGCTGTTTAAGTTATTCTCGAGTTTAAACTCTCATTTAGTCACTTTAAGAAATCATTATTTAATGTTCTACTCTTTAACATTTTTAGTGTATCTAGCAAAGCAGGTCGTTGATTTCTTTTTAATTATTTAAATATCCCAAAACATGTTTTGACTAAATCTAGAACTTTGCCAGGGCCGTACCTATAATAAATTATTATTTATAATTACCCCCCTTTTCTAATTTTAGTTTTAAATTACCGTTTTTACATTTTTTATACTCATATAATACTTGAATATAGAATTATCATAGTCGCGATTCGTTTTCAGATACAAATATACTTTATACAGTTATTAAAAGAATGCGAGAAAATCAAAATACCTATCCAATTCATATAGGTCGGTATTTGTTGCCGTTAAGATATTATTTCCTGCATTTAGCATTACACAAAACATTAACATTGTTTTGATTTCATGTTGCAAATGTAAGTATTTTAATTTATATAAATTATGATTAAATAAATATCACTTAAAACAAAGTGACTCATACAACTTTCAAGAATTGCTATGACACCACCACCTTCGTCGTTTGAATTTTCAAGAACCGGCAACGCGGACAAACAAATATTGACGTTGAGAAAGTAACAAACTCGGTGACCTCACTTGCAATGGTCAGCTATAATCTCGTTAGATATAGTAATAAACCTTACAGACCTCCAGCGCGTTACTGAACCTGAACTGGTAAAAAATCATCGACACAGATCCGACGGCCAACTGGGTACGGTCATTCCATTTTGTGTACATATATATAAAGGAATTTAAATTAGATTATCCTGTCAATAACGTTCGTGCTAACTGGTGATTCGGCAACAATTCTAGAAGTAGAACGATGTATAAGTTGTTTCTTTGTGGTATTTTGGTGTTTTTGACGGTTCAAGATGCGACCATGCATTCGTACCATTTGGGCGCATGTCCGGTTATCGAACCCGCTCCAGACTTTAATATGAACAGGGTGAGTTTAACTCCTAAAAAGTTTCCGCTATTAACCACCAAGAATGAAAAAATTCGCGAAGACTTGCTTCAGAACCGAATACAAAAAGTTTGTGGGGCGATAGAATATTAAAAAATAATAAATACGGCAGTATTTTCAAATCAAAAGGCGAAAAAGACTCGCATTTCACAAAATAATGCGATATAGCCAAACTTATTTTAGTCAAAAGTTGATGGAAAAAGGATATAAGATGTCAAAGCTAAAATTATATTTTTTATATTTGTAAATAACTTTAAAATATTCAAATATTTGCATACATTTTGGACTTCGGGGATTTTTGAAGGCGAGAAATTCAATTCATTTGATTACTAGTAGCGGGCGTCACTTATGGTACATCATGATTTTTTAAATGGTAGAACTTTTTTCGACTTAGTGCATCCATTCACATTAAAAAGGTAGGACAATCGATTAATTCAATAGTCAATTGTATACACTAAGAACCGTTTTACACACACAAGAATTATAGCAAAAATTTATCTCATAATTTTGCCAAAAGTATTTGTGAAACTTTTTAGCTGTTTTATACATACGAGAATTATATCAATAATTTAATGAAAATTTGTATTCGTAAAAATATAGAACATTTAATAAAAATTCACAAAAGTTGTGCCATTTAATAGTGTGATATGTGTTCACTGAAATGTACGATATGGAATGCCGCATCCAAATAAAGGTATCACCATATGACTAAATTTACTCGTATGGTTATCACACCTAGGAGCAGACAAAAGGAGGCACATGAAACTCAGCAAAGAAATACTTCATTGTTTGCCCAACGAAAACAGAGTTTTTCGAAACGTCAATAATACGGAAGTGCGCGATAGTGATGTGATTTTTGTTATTTTTTAATTATCTGCTTTTTTCAGTGTGATTTTTTGGTTAGGCAAACTTAGTTTCAAAAATAACCCTTGACTGATCCGTTTGGCGCAAGTGCTTATTTAATTAATCTTTATTATTTTTCAGAAGTGTGGCAAAACCCAATAAAACTAAAGAAAAATCAAAAAATTTTGTTTACAAAATTATGTTTGTATAAATATTGTGTTCTTTATGGATAACAGGTGAGATTTAACTGGTCTGCTACTTCCTGCTCGGCCTAAGCGGCTCGACTTGCAGGAAGCGACCTATATTGTCGTAGGTACTTACCCGCAGACCTCTCGCCCTGGGCGATGCGCCATTAAATCTATAAATGATACTGTAGGAAACAACTACTCCGCGGACTAATGCCCCGACCGGCATTGAATTACACCTGCAGTATGTGTGTGAACAGCCAAGAACCCTTGTCGGCCACTCCACCAGACATAGACCGGTTTCGGGCTTGTTAGACCTCATCAGTATGCCATAGGGGAGATGACCGACAGTTGAACTGGCTGCTCCTTCATATGTAGGTTCACATATAAATCGAGTGCAGGTGAGATGTAACTGGTCTGCTACTTCCTGCTCGGCCTAAGCGGCTCGACTTGCAGGAAGCGACCTATGTCTGGTGGAGTGGCCGACAAGGGTTCTTGGCTGTTCACACAGATACTGCAGGTATAATTCAATGCCGGTCGGGGCATTAGCCCGCGGTGTAGTTGTTTCCTGTATCCAGTATCATTTATAGATTTAATGGCGCATCGCCCAGGGCGAGAGATCTGCGATTAAGTACCTACGAGAATATAGGTCGCTTCCTGCAAGTCAAGTCGCTTAGGCCGAGCAGGAAGTAGCAGACCAGTTACATCTCACCTGTTATCCATAAATAACACAATATTTATACAAACATAATTTTGTAAACAAAACTTTTTGATTTTTCTTTAGTTTTATTGGGTTTTTGCCACACTTCTGAAAAGTAATAAAGATTAATTAAATAAGCCTTTGCGCCAAACGGATCAGTCAAGGGTTATTTTTGAAACTAAGTTTGCCTAACCAAAAAATCTCACACTGAAAAAAGCAGATAAGTAAAAAATAACAAAAATCACATCACTATCGCGCACTTCCGTATTATTGACGTTTCGAAAAACTCTCTGTTTTCGTTAGGCAAACTTAGTTTCAAAAATCACCCATGCTGATCTGTTTGGCGCAAGGGCTTATTTAATTAATCTTTATTATTTTTCAGAAGTGTGGCAAAAACCCAATAAAACTAAAATTATGCCACAAATAAATAGCTTCAGACAAAACTTTTTGAGTTTATTCAAGATCTGTAAATTCTGAATATACACCAAATTTGCCATTACATGTCAATATTATGTACTGGATAATTATAATTTATGAATAGTTTTTGCTTTGCAAACATTGTTTTGCTTGCAACCTATTTCGCAAACCAACACATTTTGTTTGACAAATATTTATTACTAACAAATATATTTCAATCTGCTGGTTTCAGATGCTAGGCATATGGTACGTTATACAAAAAACAAGCACGGCTAGCACTTGCATTGTTTACAACATAACGCAAACCGATGAACCAGAGGAATACCAGATCGAAGAAATCAGCCAGCATTTTCTACTGGGACTGACGCCTCTAAAGCACGGGTACCACTATACCGGCACCTTAAAAGTACCAGATAGGGCGGTACCTGCCAGAATGACAGTTAAATTTCCACTCAGTAAGTTCATTTAATAATACACACTATCAACTACTAGAACAGCAAATTGTCAACATACTTTTAAAAATAATGATAACAATAACAATAGGTTACTCTTCTGAGCTTAGAAATACAGGGTGAGTCAGAAAGAATGCATCAACACTAAGCTGGAGATACTAGACACGAAAATATTATGTTTGAGCACATCACTGCCTTATATGAAAATCGCTGGTTTAAGAAATACAGGGTGTTCAAGGTTTAAGTTTTATTCTGAAATTTCTCAATAATTGCAAGAATAATAAATCACACGCCCGCAAAATACGCTAATATTTATCGATATGAAAATTTGACACAAGCCTCCTAAGAAAAAAATTGCAAAATCAGCACCTGAAAGAAAATCACTACAAAATACATTGAAACTTTTAAATGCAAATAACTCAGAAACCGAAAAACCTGGGTAACCTAAAACGAGTACATTTATGTAGAACTGAACATTCTTTTAGATTCTTAACTTTTTTAAGCATAGCTCAACAGATAAAAAAAATGTTTTGATTTACCTAAACATAACGGTGAAACTAGCGCCCTCTAGAAGCAACGTCAAAATAAGCTTCAAATTCGTAATTCTCACACCAAAAAACCCAACACTACCAATTTTCAGTCATGCTATCAAAACTTTCTTAATTATTGATAAATTTCGGAATAAAATTTAAACATTAAACACCCTGTATTTCTTATACCAGCGACATTCGTATAAAACACGATAAGCTCAAACATAAAATTTTGGTGTCTAGTATCTCCAGCTTAGTGTTGACCTATTTTTTCTGACTCACCCTGTACCAACAATTGATAAAGAAGTTGTTAGCTAAAATTAAACAAAATGATTAACAGTACAGTCACCACATGGGAGCAAAGTTCAACATTGCAATGATAGGCTTTGTTTTGTATGCAAATTTAGCAAAATCATTGTTGCAAAAAAAAAAGACAAAACAAGTTATAAAGAAATTATTATTATTTCTAACAACTTCCTAAATAATTTATATTACTCTTCAGAAACAAAACATGTAATGCAATCGAAATAAATGACTAAATTAATTTTCTTTTAGGCGTTGCTGGATCATCATCCTTCACGATATTTATGACCGATTACACCACCTATGCAGGAATTTTCACTTGCCAAAAACTTACATTTGCTCACAGACAATCCGCAACAATTCTATCTCGTACCAAAACACTGGACAAGATTTATATTGACAAGGTAATAGAATTTTTTATTAATGAAATATCCGTCACCAGTCTCTAGCGCAACTTTCAATGTAACTTTAGTCACATTTAGTGACAGTAGTTTTATTTATATAGTTTTCAAAGTATCCAATCTAAGGAACCATCTAATTTTCACAGCTGAGGAACAAACTTGCCCAAGCCCAGATCGACCCCTACGACCTATCCATCATCAGTCAAAAGAAATGCCCCCAGAACCTCACCGCAGGGTACAACATTAACATAAACGACGATACCATCTCCGCGAAGGCTGCTGCTAATGTCATAAGAACGGCTGGGGATAAAATTGGAGACGGAGTGGAATATTTATCGGGAAAAGCCAAGGACGTTTACCACAAAGTATCTGACGATAATGGAGAGGATCGTACTGTTAAGCCTGCGAGACAGGTAAATGAACCAGAAGCCGAGTGGTTACCTTAGACGTGTTACTACCCGTGCGATTGGTTGTCTGCAAACGTAAAGAAAAATCTTACGCTTCTAGTCAATACTTTTGTTCGTCAGACAGCCAAATGTATGTTCTATTTGAAGGAAATGTGCCAAATAATGATGCCTATGTAAAGACTAGTTAAATAATAAATTTCTCAAACAATTTCACTAGCTTTGTTGCAATTTAACCGTAATTTGTATCAAGAACATTTTAAACTATCCCAAAATATCAACGACTCAGGAAATGAAGGATTTCTTTTGATTCGTGGACAGGAATTCTGGAATGGGAAACTAATAAAAACAACACAAGCCTTACTAAATATTTTTTCGAAACATACAAATCTTAAACAATTCAACTCTACAAAAACATTTATAAATGTATTTAAATAAATACAAAGACAAAACAATTAATCGTTAATTGTAGATAAACCTTAACTAACTCATATAGTATATGTACAAGGTCGACCGCATAAGAAAATATTTAATAAACTGACAAAAAACACGACTTCTTTAAAATAACAAAATAAAAACTATATACACTTATCAGTACATAAATTAGTTTTCATCCTCTTTGGAATCTGAAACGGTCCCTAAAATAAAGATAAACTGCTATAAAAGTTACGTAATTAGCAAAAACGAGTCAAGTGCTCCCTCAAAAACCGACAGAAAACGAACACATAAGAAAAAAAAATTTGACAGCAAAATTTCTCTTGTAACTTTGTAAACACTGAAAGATGTCACTAAAAATATATATGTGAGTTTTAAAGGTACTAGAAAAATAAATTTATGTACAGGGTGTGATTTTTAGGAGCAAAGTTGATTAACACAGTAAGTAAAAAAACAAATGAATGTCAAATGTTTCTATTAATTTAAGAACTTGCACATTTTTCTGAATTCTGCTGCGATATTTTTAAGTACCTATTTTTTTGCCCAAAAAACACAAAAATTTAAATTACATGAAAACAATTGGAATTTGAATAAATATGTTCAGAGCAAATCAACTGCTAATGAACTCTACTAATACATTCCCAAACGAATAGGTCTCTTACCATTCCCTCTGTACATAAGGTGATTCAGTCACAGTGTCATTAGTTTTAAGAAAAGATAGAAAAAAAATTAATTTAATATAAATATGTGATTAAAAAATGTTCTCAATGCATATTTATGCCGGCAAAAATATTTTCTAACCATTATTTAACCCCCTTTCAGACGATGCAACGTTGCCAAGTTTAAATATTTTCCTAGTATATACTTATAGTAATGTTAAAATATGTAAGAAATTATATAAATTATTTTTTATAACCATGCCTTTAACATTTTAAGTTTTAGTTTAAAAAATATTTAATATTGAAGTTACAAAGCTCCCACGGATGAAATAAAAAGCCATTTACATTTCAATAACCAAACAGTGAGATATAAATTCAATACTAAATTATTAAGATAAGCTGAAAAGTTTTTTCATATTTAAATACTGACAGTAATACAAAAACCTTCGTGTTTTGAGACATATGCAGTGATAATAGTCCGGCAACAGTAAATCATCACTTACCATATTTAGATCATTAATTTTGTTTTCACATACTTAATGACAAACGCTGCAGTGCAACACCACCAAATAATAACAGAAATAAATAATTTAAATTTCTATTTTGATAAACACCAGATGTAATGAGTATGAACCATGAAGTATTTGACAGATTAGTCCCATAGTAAATGCTCAACCGCAAGAATCACGTGCCGTCATCAGCACAATTAAAAAGTTAGCAGTCTAAATTCCCATTTAACACGGTAAAGATGAAATAAACCAAAGCTCATTCAAGTCCGTTTTCCTATGCCGCCGAAAGCTTGCCGTTGGACTGCACGACAACACAGATGTGATCTTAAGTAGTGTGGCCCGACGTCTCTCCCTTTTCCCATCAGTTACAATCTCACGCTGTTTCTGCTGCTTCAATGTCGTGTTATTGGGTATTGATCACGATGAGAAAGCCTGGAGAGAAACGACAGTAAGGCATTTGATTCTGGTTCATAATCAAATATGATTTGCAAGGTGACAAAAAATGGGTATGTTTTCTTCAATCATGTCATCATTTTTAAAGGGACCTCAAAAAATATACAAAATACATATGCTTCGATTGCATACTGGAAGTTTGTCATTAGAAAAAAATATATATATATGATTTCAGTATCAAACTGTAATGAATATGCTGTTATTACGTATGTAGTCCTGAATGGCAATGCCGTTTTACTTTAATACTCTAACACGTCATCAGAAAATTTGTAGCGTACCGGGTACGCCATGTTACAGATTGTTATGGGTTGATTTGCTTATCTTTTGAAAGGTCGAGTTGATTTCTTTTTCCATTTTCTGTCTGTATTACACCTTCTGAATATGTGGTTAAAGTTTAAGACATTACGACTGAATCACCATGTATAAAGATGTTTCAAAACCACTAACCTTTTCTATCCGAAGGGACCTCCTTATTACCCTCACCTTCCTCATCACTCTCCACGTACCATCTCTTCACCCGCGTCCTCAGTGTTCGGGGCGTCTCGATCATTTCACTTGCACTTTCAGAGTCAGGTTTCCGTCGAGGCCTTCCTCGTTTTTTAGTACAATCCGAGTCCTCACTGTCGGTGATTCTACTTTCACATTTAACTTCAGATATCACAGTCGTAAGACTCCCTTCCGATTGGGATCCGTCGCTTTTCTCCAAGTTGTTTCCCTCTTGCCTCGGAAGTGGAAAATATACAGGCTGGAACAATGAGAAATATCAGCATTTACTCCTCGCAAACATCAAATGGCACCATCTACTGTCTCTTTGGCTTTTCATATTATTTCTACCAAACTACAGATGGGGTTTTATAAGTTTTGTTAGTAATACTTACTTTCTCGTCGTTCGTAACTTTTTTCCTGCCCCTCCTTCCCCAGTACACTCTTTTTTTCGAAGTCTCAGGGATTTCATTCTCTTCAGCAATGTGTTTTTCTTCGTGTGACTTTATAAGACCATAAGGTACGACCTCTGTACAATAACGACAGGGTTTTTTGTGGGTTTTGTAGTGAATGTTAAGCATGTAAGACGTCCCGAGGTCTGTGGAGCACACCATGCATCGTGTCCCGTGTGTTTTTATGTGATCGACGTGATCGTACACATCATGCCTCATGTTACAGATAAAGCATATACACAGCCTGAAAAAGAATAATTGATTTACATGATTATAACACATTATAAAGAATCACGACTTACCACTGTGAATTCTCTTCTACCAATACTTTATTCCTTTTGTACGGGCTGATTAAGTAATCGTGATCGTTGATATAATCACCTTCGCTGGTATAATTAGTGAAGAGTACAACGACGTCTTTGCCTTCCGCCTTTGGCAATTTGGTGAAAGAATTTGGATCTAATTTAAATTTTTTTTCTGCGTGTTGATCATTTACTGGCACGATTTTAATTTTCCTTCTGTTTCTTTTCCTATTGGACGCTATTAGCGTTTTTGCTGAAATAAAACAAGAACATTGATAATTCATTACAACATTTTTTTACACAAGTCCATTCATTATACAGGGTTAACTATGAGTACAAATATTTTAAGAGGGTATAGGAAAAAATACGAATTAACAGAATAACCCTTCAAAATAATTCCACTTATTTATAAAGCAAAAAAATTTTTTTTTCAAAACTATATTAAATCCTTATTTATCGCCGTCACTGACCTTCCGTCAGTCATGAGGTTAGGTATATTCCGCCAAAGTCAAAAGTGTCCAACGTAGTGACAGGCACAAAGTATACTTTAAGCCGCTTTGAAAGAAAAGCACATCTTTACAAAATGTGGATTAGGTATTTAATGATTTAATGAGAAATACGGATTGGTAGCAGAGGGAGGCAGCACCTACCTTACTTATTAATAATAATATTTATTTCCAGGATTGATTATTTGGAGAGATTTTAAGAATGTTGTATCATTTTCTGTTTTCTTACTTGTTTCAATTAAAACCTGCAAAGATTGTTGTATTTGCTGTGAACCTCGACCGTTCTTTTTGTGTAAAGCGAGGTACCTACTTGGTTTGGCAGTCATGACCAGGCCGATTTTTTACGTCGGGAAAAAACAAAGGATAATAAAATACACGCAAATGTACACAAATACATAATACATATACACTGCCACAGGTTTACCGCCATGACATTATAACAGTTGTTCAATGTGGTTCAAAAAGTATTCAGCATAATATTTTGCGGGAAACGTCTTTGATATTACGCTGTCACATGATAATACTTGTCACACATAAAATACGTCTGACGACATCTGTAGGCCACTAATGCAAGGTGCACTTGCATTAGTGGCCTACTAATGTAGCAATAACATATACAGGGTTAACTATGACTTAGTACAAATATTTTAAGAGGGATGGGAAAAGATAAGAATTAACGGAATCACCCTCAAAAAATTCTAAACTTATTTATAAAGCCAAAAAAAATTTTTTTCAATATTATTTTAAATCCTTATTTAACGCCGCCAATGCTTGTTGGTTGCATACTCTACAAGCGTGTAACAGTCGCCCATTAGTCAGTGTCAGTAGTGTCCTGTCATGTCATAATTGAATTCCTGTGTTTACGTTGTAATTTTGTGTTCTTCTGCCGTTTTTAGTGCCTTATTTTAATTTTTAAACGTTTTATAGTTATTAAATAAAGATATTTGTATTGGGTGCAGATAATTTCCTACAATATAGTTCGCCGGTTTGGTTTTCTAGGTTATGGGACAAAACTGCCGCGGTTAAACGTCTCTTATTCCTTTCGTTCGATTTTGTTATAATAAATAGGAATCTAATCTATCTAATTCTACCTACGCGAAGTGTCTTTTATCGGTAGTGAGTGGCTGTAATGAGCGAATATGTAGTTCTACCAGGTTATAAAGAAATAATGGAAAACGAATGCAAAATACTGGAGCTAAGTGGATTAACTGTTACCTATCTATCAGGTATTATTACTATTAGAATGTTAATTTTTGTTTCTACATTTAGAAATGCTGTAAAAAAACGACGATGGTAGTAGATATTGTTGACAGCTGTAAGTTTTATCTATGGGTCTAAGCTATCTCAGTCGATTCTTAGCATAGGCGCCGACTTTCCGTAGGAAAAAAGGGTTTTGCCCCATTTTTTAAATATCGAGCTAAAATTCTGGAATAATTTTTTGATTGTCTTTTAGGCCTCTGAGCACGTGGTTAAAATTTTTGTACTTAGTCATAGTTAACCCTGTATGTTGAAGATATTGTAAATTGGTTATAAAAGATGACTTAATAATAAAAAAAAATATCTTACCTTGTGTGGCGTTTTGATTTAAATATTCTCCAGTAGCCTCTTCTAATTTGTACTGATTTCCACATTTGATCATACGTTTACCATTTAAAATTATGACATCTGGAGCGGAGGCCAACACTTTTACAACCTTCATTTCTGAATTTGGGGTCTCCGCAGGCGTATTATTTTTATGCGAGTTGACTGAATTTGGAGTTGCCTCAGAAGTTGTCTGGTCCGACTTTGAATTGGTTTGATCGGCAACTTGCTGTAATTTGAACTCTTCTAGCTCTTTAAAACCGAAATTGTTGATCGTTACAAAATCGGGAATGTCGACATACTGGTCGGGATGATTTATTTCCGGAATGCTATCTATGAATTCTTGAAGACTAGGACTGCAGTGGTTTTTGAAAGATGCCGTCTCTGAAGCGTCTAATGTATCTTCGTCGGTCACGGCGTAATTAAGGTTTTCGTTCAGATCTATATCTAATGGTTCGTCTTTTATATCCATTCTAGCCTCCATTTCAGCATCATTATCAAAATTTGTAGTTTCATAATTATTTTTATCGGTATTTTCTACGTCAGGATTCAGAGAAAAGACATCAGATATTTTGCAGAAATTATTCGATTCATCTTCATCATGAAGACTTTCCTTTTCATTATTTTGTGTTACTACAAACTGTGCTTGCACATCAGAAACAGCTTGAGATGAATCATGATTTCTGTCACTTTCATTTTGAACCATATTCACTAATTTAATCTGATTAACAACTAGGTTTTGGCAAGCGGAAAAATTTATTAGATTTCCTTGATGTGTTGGATTCGGTGCAGATTGTCGCTAAAATGTTTTAACATTCTATATATTTTTAAATTTTAACTACGTCAGTACTAAAAAATCACGTGATTTAATCCTGCCGAGAAATGTCAAAATGTGTAGAAGCATAAATATTCATCTATAACCATTTGTTATGATTTTGAAAAACAGAACATATACCTATGATGCATAATTTAACTTATATAGGGTGTCTCAAATAAAATATTTATGTTAATACTCGTTACTGCGACCAAACAAACAAGAAATAAATACATGATTTTTTAAATATTTCAGTTTTTTCAAATAACGAAATAACATAATTTTTCCCTTACCACATCAACAACCTGTGGATTTTCATTGTCGACTGTGTCACAATCAAATGAGCCCTCTGGTTCATTTGCTGCATTTTGAACAGAGACAATGTTGTTTGATGGTATTTCCTGAATCAATACCGGCGACTTCAAGTCATCATTAATATATGCCAATACATCGTGCAACTCAATACTTTTTCCAGTGCACCGGACGTCCTTTAAATAATTTCCAATTATGTTTTCGGTATCCAAACACTTCTTTTTGAATAAGTAGGCCACTTTCAAGTTCTCTTTGCAAGAAAAACATATCTCTGGATTGGAAGATAGTCCCAAGTACTAGAATCAGATTTGACACGAATACAAGTGACATGAAGTTAGTTCTGAGTATATTATTGTTATTTATAACGTCTGTTACTCATGACATGTCAGAATTTCATAAAAAAAGTTTATGTGTATGATGCAGTAAACAAACCTACCAATTCAGGAATGCAAAACCTCAAAACCACAGAAATCCTTATAGAACCTTCGCCAAAATTACCAAGTGCTTGCGACGTTCTAACAGTTCTATTAGTCCTTTGTAAGCATGTTCGACATATTTTAGACATACTTTTTATATTTGTTATGCACTATTATTTTGGCTCAATAAATTTACGGCAAACAAGAATACAATACAAATGACAACTAACTGACAATTGACAGCACGTTTGCAAACGCGCGCAGCTTGTTATGGAATATTTACCGTTGTTTGGTTGGTAACAATTTGAAAGAAACGTTCCTCCATTTTGTTTACCATGTCTATTATAAGAATAAATATAGATAGCAACTATAAAAACAAATAAAAATAGTATAAGTATGTTTATTAACGATTATATGCTAACTTGAAATAGTTTTACTTTCTCTAGAAGTTAGTTAAATTGGGATATACTTTTAGGTTATGTTATTACGTAAAATATTACAATTTTGATATAAAAATAGCTATTTAAATTTAGTACGTACTAAATTAATGTACTTTTCCTTTATGCAATAAATTATATTTTTTATTATTATTTTTAGAAAGTGGTTATGTTAATATGAAGTACCTGTTCCACACTGTATATTATACAGTGTAGAACAGTTACTGATGATTATATAGTTGGTGGTTAAGGATATCAATTAAAATAGAGCAATATACATTTTATATATTAATTAGTGTAGAAAAGTATGATGTACGTTAATCAATTCAAAATTGTGTTGAAAATAAAGTAAATACTGAAATAAAAATAATATAAAGAGAATTACTGAACGTACCTGTATGTTTCGTGGAACGCGCTCTCTATCATATATTTCAAATTGAATGTGACGTATTACCTGTAGTTATGAAATTGAAATTGTTTTTTGAATAGAAACAATTACAAATTAATGTCATTAATTTGCTAATTGAATAATTACTATAAAAAATAGTTTATTTATAAAAACGAAAGTGGCTAAAATATGTCTGGAAAATTACCAATTTATGGGCGCCAAATTCTCCAAATTTCAAAAATGTATTTCCCAAGAGTTTTTATAAGCGATTACAACCGTAAACTAATCGGCAACAGAGACGTTGTAGGCTATGGTTTTAACGGAGAACCCAACTACGTAGACAGAGCTGATTATCCGATGCCTGCAATTCGTTGGAAAGAGACCACACCAAAAATATTTGCTCTACGTCAGAAAGAAAAGGGGGACTGGAATAAACTAACACTTCCGGAGAAGAAGGCTCTTTATAGAGCTTCCTTCCATCAAACATTTGCAGAGTTCTCTGCACCCACTGGAGAATGGAAATCTGTAATAGGTATAGGATTTATGTGCATCACCGTAGCTTTGTGGTTGTATTACATATTGAAGGTATTTGCTTACGGTCCACTACCCGAATCATTTTCTGAAGAGAATCGGGAGGATCAGTTGAGACGTATTATTGACTTGCAAGTGGATCCCATAAGGGGCATCGCCTCGAAGTGGGATTACTGTCACGATGATTGGAAAAAGTAAAAAATTTATATAGATTAATCGCAAGGACACTTTTCATTTATTGTTGTAGTAAAACAAAAATATAATTTTTGTTCTGCAATAAGTTACGTTAGTCGTTAAAGAATTTTAATAAATATCTTAAAATTTTAGTTTCATTCTTATGAATAAATTAAGTGGAATTATTATAACAAAATGAATAACATTCTAGCCTCACCTACAATTTTCCTCAGTCTAATTTTGTCGTGAAGTGAACATAAACATTGTGAAACCTACACTTATGGATTTTTATCAATCAAATACATGAATTTACACAGGATGAGTCAGAAAGGAAGAATGTCGTTGGTTTAAGAAATACAGGGTGTTGGAAAAATTACTGTAATTAAGTCCTGGCTTTTTTTATGACTAGCTAATAATTTTGCACCAATAATAAATCACGCTCATGCAAATACGCTAATATTTATCGACATGAAAATTTGACACAAGCCTACCACACCACAGAATACATTTAAATGCAAATAACACAGAAATTGATAAAGTTAGGAGACCTAAACAAGAGTACTTTTGTATGTAGAATTGAACGTTTTTTCAGATTTTTAACTTCTTTAAACACAGCTCAATAGATAAAAAAATATATTTACCTAATAAGGTGAAACTAGCGCCCTCTACGAGCAACGTTAAAACCCAACACTACCAATTTTCAGAGTCACGCTATCAAAACTTTCTCAATTATTGAGAAATTTCAGAATAAAATTCAAACATTGAACACCCTGTATTTCTTAAAACAGGAACATTCGTATAAGGCATGATGAGCTCAAACCTAATATTTTGGTGTAATATCTCCAGCCCACAGTCTATTTAGCTATACGGTCGGTGTCAGGTGACACCACAAAATTCCAGTAAATATAGACAAAACATAGCCTTCCTTGAAAGATGGACTGAGATAGACTGTCAAAATCCTGTTTTTATTGGCTACCTGCTGATGACCCCGACCGTGTAGTTAATAGACCATGTCTCCAGCTTAGTGTCGACTCATTCTTTTAGACTCACCCTGTATATTAGCTAATTGATTTTCTTTATTACATATATAGGGTGTCCTAAAAAAGTTGGAGTATTGCTCAACCACAAACTCCTAGGATTAGGTCTACTTACCTATACAGAGTACCCCAAAATTGATGGGACTTACCTTAGTCAAAAATTCATGGTTAAAAAAAAATGCAGGATGAACATTTCTGACAGTTTCAAACTAGTCCCTGACTCCTGTGGAAACAGACCTTAGGTATTTGAAATAATAATTATCCTTTTAATACAAGAGAACTAAACAAATAATATAGTTATTATAATAAAACTACTTCCTATCTTCTGCTTCGATATAGTTTAAATTTTTGCCTTACGAGGGCCTAGTCTTTAGCTTGAATTGCCAATAACTGTTTTGGTCTTGAATTTTTTTATGAAGAAATTGCACTACAATTTATTGACGCAGTCTGTGATTAAGAAGTATCACAACTTCTTTGGACACCGTGTATCGATTAATAAGGGAAACTTATTATTCAAACATTTTATATACGTAATGAAAACTAAATATTTATTTTTTCCAATAGGTTATTAAATTAATTAAAATTGTGTACATATACTTCTCCACATTCCTGCACTCCTAATACAAAATTTGAAAATTACAAATCGAAGGTACTGCACACTATTAATATAATAAGAGAATGGTCGATAACAAATTATAAATGATATTGTATAATTAATAAAAATGAGAACGTTAATTAATAAATCAGTTTAAATAATTATTGATAGCAAAATAATAAAATACCTTCTCAAATCTCTGCGATCCTAATATGGATATAATGAAACAATACTGTTGAATTTCTTATCGTCGTCACAATAGATTTAAATATTTATAGACCTATTTAACAGCTATTGCTGAGAGAAAATGTTTCATTCTCTTGGAGAAAATTACTACTTTCTCTTTATAACCTGAAATAAAATTATATTCAAATGTTAGTCGTCGTAGCATCGTTATGTTCTTACAAAGCAGTATTTTTATAAATTATCAACTTACTTTTATGCGGAAATTTTGTATCTCATTATCTCATACAGAATGGGGAAAATCAATCGATTACATAGTTATCGTATAATTTATTTAACATAACCATAATATTTTCTGAAAATTTAAAGCATACTTTTACATCTATTTACAATAACTGTTCAAATAATAAATAAATAATGAAAAAAAATGAGAAAATAAAAAAATGTATAATGCAATGAAAGTATACATTATTGTCTAGAAATATATTAGTATATTGAATTCAGTATAATTTTCTTCGATAAAGCTACACATTCACAGTTGAAACAGTCCTTTACGGACAGTTTTTTTTTTTTAAATCAGAATAAAACTCAGTGTGTGTAAGGCTTTAGTATAAAAATCTAAAATTTGAAAATAAACGGTATCCAAGTCTAAGATGCTCTTTAAAATTAAAACTTTTACACATTTCGTTAAATATTTATAAATATACATAAACTTGAGAAACAAATCTTTCATTTCTAAGTATTTCCATTTAAACAAAAATATATATATTAATATCAGTTTATTGCTCAAAAAAATCTTTAGCGTAAAGCAAACGTACCTCTAATGCGATAATCAAAAATATTTATCACATCCTCTGTGATTTAAAATATCGGGGATTCCTTATAAATACCTTATGTATGTAACAAAAATAATACAAAAATAAATATAACAGAATAATCAAAGGGGCCCTCGATTCGTCCGTCCGACTAAACATTATTCGTTGGAACGTCTGAACTCGGGGCAAGTGTAACAAAATGCAAACAAAGTTATAACCTTAAACGTAATATATACAATAAATTCACTTTTTTAAACCAGTCGCCAGTTTTCCCTTAAGTTTATACTTGTAGCATTGCGGTGATTTGAAAGAGTGAATCAATTTGGTCAATTTTTCTAGAATAACAGGCTAAAACTTTTAGTTTATTATTTATATCAACTTTTAAGCTATTGTTTTGACTTTGATTCAAAGAGAGCTTTCATATCCTTTATACAGTAGGTAGGTGATGTTTTTTCTTTCCTGAAAACGACAACTTCCGTTATGTAAATACAAATGTGAAACCTGCTTTACATTACCAATTTTTTTCCCAATAAATTGTTAGATAATTGGTGAAAAAACTGTCACAATTCATTGTATAGTAGCAGCAGACGTTCAATAATTGCACATCATAAGAACAAATAAATATTGTTACTAAAGCTCACCTACCTTTTTAGTTGGTTAATTATGTTGCTGTTTTCGTTAGAATTTATAATTGAAGCTCACCTACCTCGTTAGTTTGTAAATTGCGTTTCTGTTTATGTTAGAATTTATAATTTTTGTGATGCCTTTATTTTGACGTTTTCCGGAATATTCCAGGCTATATTCTATTCGTTTCTCAACACGTTCTCGAGATCTCAGAAACTTCGAGAACTCTAAAAACCTATATAAGCAGACCATTTTCGGCCGCTGCCAGGGTTCCCAGTTTTCACGATTTATTGTGAGATTTTCCGATTTTGCATGACATCTCACAAACTCACGATAAACATGAAATATTTCACAATTTTCTACATATTCTTCCAGTTAAAAAATTATAGTCCGCAAATAATATTATATTCAAAATATCTACGCTTATAGGCGATACCGCCCGACTTTGAACGAGCTATTTTGCTCTGAAATAGGACTGAGATCACGTTACCATTACAATGCTTAGCAGAGAGCTAAGATGAAGACAACGTAACAGAATTTTGGAGCACGATATTTAAAATTAAAGATAGGCAACACCAAGCCTCAGTTTCCAAAACTAGTGCAATTTGTTTTTAACTTGTGTCTCCCACATTCAAGTGCAAATGTGGAGAGGACGTTTTCCCATATAAATTTAAATGAAGCTAACAAGAAACCGGTTAAAAAGCAATAGTTTGGAAGCGATACTTTTAACAAAGAATTCAGTTTCTGATAACGGTAAATGTTTCAATTTTAAAATTACCCCAGAACATCTGAAAATACATAATACTGAAACGTTATATCCAAAATTTAAACACACTAACTCCGATTCAGGGTCATCTGAATCTGAATAATAGTATAATATTACAAAAAAATATAAAATGTAAACACATATTACTCAAAAATTGTGATTTTGTTTAATAAGTTAAGTGCAAAGTTAATAGGTACATATTTTGTTTCTAATTCAATAGTTTATCTATTAACGCAAAATAAATAAGTTGTTTTTTAATCATTTGAAGTACCATGACTTGCCCACACATTTTAACGTTTATTTTTCGTCATAATCCAGGTGACAACGCGATCAATAGCCCCAGATATTAAAAAATTAGCACTTATTATTATTTATTGCGGGACTCGCTCACAATATTTTAATGACGTTTTACAGGTTTTTACATTTAACAACAATACATGTTTTGCGATAAAAATATTCGTTTCAATTTCACCAGTGGCTGCGCACAGGCACATCTGTGGATATTTTTAAAGAAAAAAATGATCAATCAGATTTTTCTTAAAATAAAAATTGTTTTTAAATTCCTTGTTCAATTTGGAACAGAAACAATCTCTCAACATTTTTTTTAACGATGCATTTTATCACCCTGCAAATCGGAAACTAAGTGTTTAGGGAATATGGTATATTAACGAAATATATCACAAATCACTTGTACCCTACACTGCAAGAAATGCATCTGACTATAAGCAGTTCCGTGACGTCTGTGGTGACATGCAATTATTTAATTCCTGCCGCTACTATACAGAGTGTACCACCGGGAACTGCGTTGATGTTATCTGGAAAAATACCGAGTCAAAAAGTTCTGTCGCGAATGCAACTAGAAGTCTCCAATTTTCCCAGTTAGCTCCCCAGACTCTCCAGAACACAATTAAAATGTCCAGAACTCTTTAGCACTTTCGATTATACCAAAAGTCGACACCAATTTCGTTATTTTAAATGGGACCCTGTATATTATTGCATTTTGGGATTCTAGAGAAAATTTTAATGTCGCTTTGTATACGGGATATCCCATTTAAAATACCGAAGTTGGCATCGATTTTCGGTATAATCAGAGGTACTACGGAGTTGTAGATATTTTAGTTGTGTCCCCCAAGAACTCTGCCATGTTGCCTGAGGGGGCACCTACCCCTGCCCCACCCACCAATACATTAGAATTGCATTCAATGCCTTGGTCAAACCATTGAAGTTGGGAAATTTGCTACAGTTTCTGTATTACATATATTAATATAACTTTAAGTTCTTGATTAATTGTTGTCAAAAAATGGTAAATGTAAAACAAGTTTAAAATGTTAGAGAAAATATGTACACAAAACACTTTAATTTTAACAATACTTTGCTTTTTTGCAAAAAAAAAATCATTTTAACTTACTTGGGGCTGCGATTTTCCAAACTAATTCTCCTAAGCCTGTCCGATTCGGTTTCTCTCTCCCTGCTATCGAACGTGTGTCTCCTCCTCTCCTCTTTCGAAAAATCGTCGTCCCTCCGCTTGGGCCTTATAAAATCAAGGTCCTTCAAATCATCAAAATTATCCTTTTTGTCCATCCGTCCATACGCTTTCTCACGAGTCTCTAATAAATTTTTGGCATAGTTTGCATCAGTCTGTTTGGTTTGTTCCTTAAACGAAGATCTGTTCTTGCTCGACCTGAGATCGACCGGGGCAGAGATTCTTTGGTTATTTTGTTCAAAGATGGCGGCACGCGACTTCAGACTCTCCTTCATCGGTTTCGCTTCTTTCTTGAAACTGTCTACGTGGTTCTGGTTTTCTTTGATTTCTGGAGCGTTCTTCGTTTGTTTAGCATTCGAAGTATCTTCTTCCAGACTATCGGCCGCCATTTCGGCGCTATCTTCGTTGCTGTGGGTGCTTCTCCTCCGGCTATGCGGAGGCTTGTCCGAGTCAGTCGTTGGCTTCAGCTGGTCGATGTTATCATCCTTCTGTTTGTAAATTCTCAGTCGAGTTAAAAGCACTTCTTTGTCTTCTTTGAACGATTCAGACCTGTAATAAACAAAGTGGTTTAAAGTAATTAACGTCGTAGTAAGGCAGACACTCTCAGTACACTAAGAACATATCCACAGATCATTATTATCAATACACTTGGGCCATTGTGTCAGTAAATTATGTGTAACACAAAATGATACTACACACACACACTATAAAATACCAAAAATAATAACAATACTATGATTTGTTTATGTACGTGTTACGTTGTTATCTAATGGTTAAGGTTATAAAGGAAGAGTGACTTTCAACAAAGACTGCATGCACAGCTTATCAAATGTGGCTTATCGATGACATATTGTATAATAATCCTCGACAAATTAGGGTAAGTTAGGGTTATACAGTCACCTTCAAAATTTGCAGTAACTTTAAACTCGATTATTTCAGTTATTAAAAAACAAAATATTTTGTAAAATGATTTATTTTAATGAATACTGCCATCGGTCAGCAAGTCAGAATTTTATTCTGAAATTACTCAATAATTGAGTAAGTTTTGATAGCATGGTTCTGAAAATTGGGAGTGTTGGGTTTTTTGGTGTGAGAATTACGAATTTTAAACTTACTTTGACGTTGCTCTTAGAGGGCGCTAGTCTCACGGTACTATTTACATAAATCAAAACATATTTTTTTATCATTCAGCTCTCACTACAGCAAACATATTCTAGTATCCTTACCTGTACTTATCTTGTAGGATTTTCCTCCTTTCTTCCTTGTACCGCTCGATCCGTTCCCTCTTCTTCTGCTCCTCCTCCTCCTTCGTGATGTTACCAACATTCTCCGAGCTGTGTGCCAAGTGGATAGAATCGATCTGACTATCGTTCCTCGGCAAACTCTTCGGCTGATTCAACGTCTTCGGCAACGAGTTACTCTTGTAACCCACGCTCTCGTCCAGACTCTTTCTGCGTTCTGTCATGCTTATATCAAATTCCTTATTGAACTCTTCTTCGTCCAGAGAACGTGTCTTCAACTGGTACTTCAAGTTCCTCGCTCTCAGGCACGGTGGGAGACTGTCCTTTTCGTAAAACTTCCTACACCTAGAACTACCATTCGCGTTTGTACTTTCCTCAGTTAAATTCGAGTTTACTCTTTCTACATCTAATTCTAATACTGCGTTCTCACTAGGCACAATGACTTTTTTGTTGGTGCCAGCAGCGGTGGCTGCTGCCGCCGCCTCTTTGTCTTCAAACACGCTCGCCAGGTCGCGTACGTGCACGTTCTGCTCCAACGATTGCGCTTTTTTCATTTCGTCCGCAAGCGACTCAGTCTTTTCATTGTTTAGTTGTACGTCTTCGTACACGTTTTCTTCGTGCAGGCTGTCGCCCTCGACGTTCTCGTAGACGTGTGGGTTTTCGTTTTCAAGGGAGTCGTAGTTCTCGCCTAACGACTCGTTCTGAGCTGGAAAACTTCCATTTGGTTTGTCCCGATTGCTTTTCACATCTACGTTCTTCAAAAGGCGTTCTATCGCTTCCGTGCTGTTACTCTTAGTTGCGACGTCTTCGTAGACATTGTCGTTGCACGTGTCGTCGTTCTGTGACTCGGGCAAGCCGTTCTCTAGATCTAAGAGAGCGTTAACTTCGTGTATTGACCTCCTAAAATATTTCACTTGTTGGTAAATAGCGTTGTCGTCTAACGATTCAGTCTCGTCTGATTTCCTCTTGTCGTTGCTGGAAGCGGCCCTGGTAGGACTTAAATGAACGTCGTTTTGCACTGCAACTTCTTCAGGGCTGAAATCTATTAAATTAACGCTAGTAGGTCTGGGTCTAGACCAGACGCTCGGTTCGATAGGCAGATTCTCTAAATTTTCCGTAGACAATCCCTCGCTGGTGTTCTTATTTTCCGAAGGACTGATCGGAGTCAACAAGTCTTGAGATGAACAATCGTATACTGCCGTAGGGCTGACGTTGGGGCTCAAACTGTTCTTCGAGGGGCTAACAGGGAAACTAAGCGACGTGTGACTAGTCGTTAGATTTTCCGTGGAACTTTCCACCACTTCGCTCAAGCTCAGGTCCGTCGGGCTTAGACGTTCCGAGTTCTCGATGTAGTGGTAAGGTGCAGAGCTGATACTCGGAGTATACTGTATGTTGGAGTCAGAGGATTGGTTGGAACTCAACGTCTTCTGATCGTTGAAACTACTCAAACTCAGCTGTTCGCTGGTGTTGCAGATGGCGCTGGAGCTGAGATTGGGCTTGATGGTCGATTCCTTGCTAGAGTTGAAATCTTCTATGGCGCTCAGACTTTTGGGCCTCTCGTCGCTGTTGGTTGACAAGAATTCGCTGTTGTCCGACAACGAAGGTTGACTAGCTTCCTGAACGGGTAGTGATGCTGTGGACGTGGGTATAACCACTTTTTCTGGGTTCAGTATGACGTTTTCGTACACCGAATTAATGTTTGTAACGGGACTTTTGACAGGCGACGTGGCCGAACTTCTTGGAGGTGATTTGTACGTGATGCTGATTGTTGTCAGGACGTTTTCGTAATTCGGAGTGGTGGATTTCTTGAAACCGCTGTTAGGCTGGAAAGTGCTCTCCGTGGGAGAACTATCGTAGGTGGGAGATATCCCGGGCGTCGTGTTGGCACTGCTTTCTCCCAGTTGCTTGTAACCAGGGGACCCGGGCGTGGGCGTTGTAAGAATACTGTTAGGCCCTAAATATTTCCGGTTGATGTCTAGCTCCGTAAATGACTTAGGTATAATCGTTTTGGTAGTTGTTTCCAAATTCAACGATTGCCTTTTGTCTAAAACGTCTGAATTACGAGGCGATTTGTTCTTGGGCTGGTAAGACTCAAACAGTTGTTTCTCTTGTACAACTGGACTATCGGGAAGGGTGTGTATAACAGCTGTAGTTGAAACGATGTTATCGGGAGTACTGCAATCTATGTACTGAATATCAGACAATTGGTCTTCCAGCCTAGTCCTTTTCCGGGACAAGGATTCCGGCGATAAGACCACACGGGGCTGTTTTTTTGGAGACGGGTTGACGGAGTTTGCGGCGCTGTTGAACTCCTCGGGGCGTGCACGTGTAAGGACTCTCCGCTGAGTCTACAACAACATTTATCATAAATCACCAACAACGAACCTTACGAGCACTTACCTCTTTGTGAATTCGTGGCGAACTGACCAAACTTTCATCTTCCGAGAAAATCCTCATTTCCGACTCCTCCAGTTCAAAATTCAGTTGGATTTCACTCAAGTCCAGCAGGGATCCTTCAGAATTGTTCTGTGAATTTTGAAGGGTGTCGAAATAAGAATCATGTGACACAGACCTGAAAACGAGTAAGAATTGTACAAAATAGATAATTTTTCGCTTTCAGGTGTACCTATTGTGGCCGGGTGGTTTGTTCAAGCAGCGCAAAGGCGCAAGAACGTCTTCCGTGCTAGCAGGTTCGGAATGGCCGGATGTTAGGCTCTCTGCAGATTTTACGGTGCGCAGTTTACGCTTCATGTCCGTTAAATCGGATTCCGTCACAGACTTTTCCTAAAAAAAATCAATCGTTAGTAGTTTAAAAAATTCTAAAGGCACCTTGAGATGATCCGTGAACTTACATTTATTGTTATGGGTGTGGAAGCTTTCCTGTTTTTTGTCAGATTACCTTGAGAATTGTTTCTCGACTTTGAAAAAAACATCCTCCATCCCAAGGGGGACCTTTTTGTATGCCCTCTCTTCCTTGCACCTAGAAAAACATGTCAGAATAATAATTTTTCACCTTTCAACGCTATCGTCTCTAAAATCACCAGATTTAAGTCCAATGGATATTTTACTATTTCACTCATTAAAGATGTATTCAATCAGCTTAATATGAGATGTTATTAAAAACAATTTCAGTGTATCTTTTACCTGGTGGTAATTCGATGATCGTGTGGTATTTCTTAGGCAGATTCTTTGGTCCCCCGCCAACCTCGATGTAGTTACACTCCTCTGTTTTGTTTGGCAAGTGTTTACTCCTGGCTTCTTCCAAGGTAATCAATTTGGTGGGCGTGGAAATAGCCAAACTATTAGGTCTACATTTCTTGGTCAAGAGGTTATTTTCCGCAGCTAGAGTCGGATGATCTAAGTTCGGTAAGTGATCACAAAATATTAGATCGGCATAGCAGATCAGAAATTCGGTTACAACTGCCTACAAACAGAGAAAACATACAATGGTACATGCTAGTTATATTCCAAAGTGTCTCACCTGCACCCCCACGCCTTGCAGAGCAGCGACCCCTCCCACTTCTAACGCCTCGCACCTAAGAAGGTTGGGGGCCCAAACTATGGCCACGTTTCTGGTAGTCATACCAGTACTAGCACCATGTTTGGCAACTTTTGCCAAGTGCCGCATCAGGTATTCGAGAGTTCTAAAAATGTTTGGTTAAGGGCAAATATTTTTGGGAGTGTTACCGTCTTACCTGTAATGCGGCGGAGGTAACTTTTGAACTGCTTCCCTCATTTTCAATAGCCTTTCGCGATCTGTTTCGGAATTTTTTATCGCGGTATTACACCCCTGAACAGCATTTACAAAGCTCTGGTACAACTGGTAAGTACATAACGGATTAGGTAACTCCCTAAAATGAAATAGTTTTCAGTATCTAACCAGAAATATAAGAATTATAAAAGAAAATCACCTAAAATACATCTTCAACAGAGAAGCAACCGAATGAATATCCTGCAGAATGTCCTCGGTATGTAAATTGGGAATGCGATCTTCATCGAAGGCATTCCTAAGTTTCTGAATATTGGACGTCACCCCCGACAATCTACAAACGACAACAAACCAAACAGAATCTCTCAGAATTCAAACGTGAACAATTTGACTGACCTGTATATTCCGTCAACGATCCCGTTTGTCTCTATGAATTCCGCACAGCACTTCAACACCATCGGTATATCGTGGCCTGAATTCAAGAGATGCTCGCCCAGATCGCAGCCGAAAACACGCTCCTTCAGGATTCCTGACTGCTTCAGCCTTCTTCGCGACGGCCTGTTCAAAATAAAACTTCTAAAGAACGTGATCAGTTTGCCGTGTTTCCTCAACACGGGCTTTATCGGTGTTAATGCTAAAGACCTACAAACGAGATAGTGTTATTGTCCAGATGCAGCGTAACGTCAATGCATAGAGAAAGCGGCAGTAATTAATGTAAACTGAGAGTTAATGAATAACAAAAAAAAAAAATGATTCGAACTGTTTCTGCTAAAGCCAAAAGGTTTTAGTTTGCTGGAAATATGCGGACTGACCCTACAACAGGTGGAGGTAACGGCATGTTCCTCGGAACCTTGTCACCAATGATGTGGACGCAGTGCTGGGGGAAAAAGCCAACTTGAAATCCACGCTTGCCTCTCCACCACATGGATTCCCCGGGACTAGCCATGTCAATGACGGAAATCATGTCACCAACCTCCAGATTCAACTCGTCCCGAGCCTAATACAACATATACAAAATGTAACAAATAATATTCATATTGTGTGATTTTAAATGGAAACAACTGTTCCTTCTCATCAGTTAGAAATGTACATTGCAAGTTTGCACACTCTTCATTAAATAGTATAAACACAAAAAAGAAGTGGACCCAGAATGGAACCTTGAGGTACACCACTAATTACATAGAATGTTTCTGTATTATAATCTTTCAGTTTAACAATTTCTTAAGACAGTTTTCTACCAAATTTATGGCATTTTGATTGAAATCCATAAAATGTGGTATTACCAGAAACAACTGATGGTTAATGTGATCAAATGCCTTTGAATAATTTAATAAGACAAGAGTGTTAGAAATAGTCCGCTTACCTATTACTCTATAAAATTTTGGACATTGTAGGGAGAATGTAGATCAGTCTCAGATCATGCCAGCTACTTGGAAAGTTAATTTTAGGAAAAAGTATTTATCTCCAAAATATGTACCAAACATGTACCAAATACAGTAGAATGTACAATTGAGTTGTTTTGATATTTAGTTCAGCAAATCCGAATGAAATAGATCATACTTCTATTTTATCAGTCAGTTTAAAGGAAAATGGTGTAAATTTACCATTTAGGTATCACATATGACAATAGCATTATAAAATTCCGGTGTCCGAGTGTCAGGACTATAAAGACCAATTAATTTAATAATTAGTTCAAAAACTGTATCTATATTAAGTAACAATATGATGCAAATCTAATGCAATGACTAAAACTTTGTGCTAATTGCAAGCACTAGCTAAAAAGCAAAACGTTAATGTGTTAGAAAGGGTAGCGCATTATTACTCTGCAGACTACATGATATAAATGGCGCCAAAAGTTTACCACAATCTAGTGGGTGTGCTCCAAGGTTCCGGTTCGGGGCCTCTCTTACCTGCGAGACGTAGCGACGCACGCTGTACGCCGCTGCTACGGCAGGCGTGTTTATGGAGCGACTTTCTTCACTGGGCACCAGCAGCCTGTGGCCCTTATTGTCCATTTGGAGCCAGTTCAGAACGGGACCGCAATTGACCGAGTTGTCGGCTATCTTGCTGAAGCGCTCCAGGTAAAGTATCAACTTGGTCTGAAATAAGCAACAAATAATTATTCTTTTAAAGGAAATTATAGTTCTCTGAAACTTTAGCACATTTAAATTTGTGTATAAAAAAGTGTATTAGGTACTATATTGTATAATCAACAGAAGAATACATAGGTGGTTTGTTAATAAAAAAAAAAAAACAAATGTTATGCGTTATGTGTATTAACTTGCATTCAATGCAATCCATTACAGGATTGCCTTGACTTTAATTTCATTGGCTACTTTACCTTGTTCCTTCTTTTTTTATGTACAAAATTGGAAGTAAAACGTCAGTATAATCGTATGAATACCAAATTTGTTGTCTATAAGTGTGCTACTTGTTATACAGGATATTTTAAAATAGTTATCCCGAATAAAAACAGAAAATATCATTCTGTGCAAAAAATAGTCTAAAACTGTTTATTTAGGAAAAATAAAACGTAATTAGATTGAATTGTGAAAACACATTTTTCACAATACGTTTCAAATAATTTATGAAATCTGAAGCATACTTAAAAAAAGTTATTGCACATTGACAATCAAATATTTACAAATATTAGTTATTTAAGTGCGGGAAAGACGCTTTCCATATGAATTAGGCGCATATATGCAAAATTCATTTAAAAAAAAATAATTTTACACTTTTTCAAAATTTCAAAACACAGCGTCGACGTAAAATAATATTTATAGTCTATTAAAAAAAAACACATATTTTTATCATTAACCGTTAAGGAGTTACTGAGCGAAAACTATCGGTTTGTTCCAACATAGCAAGAATCGATTCTGAACCGTCCAGAATTCGTCAGTCAGTTCAGTTGTTAATGTACTATCGGCGAATGCGACGTAAGACGGTGTTGGTCAAACATTTCTCACGATTCTGAACCAGTTCTCGACGGTTGTTGGAACATACCTTATATATCGTTTGATAGAGCGCTCACCGTAAGAGCCCCCGCGCACTAGCGGCCAAGTCGCGCGGCCAGGTCGCGACGACCAAATCATTACATTGTCTTCAAATTTACACCGCGCACTTGACTGCCAATGGCCGCGACGGCCAGAGAGTCGCGACGGCCAACGAGATCTGTGGCGGTGCACACGCGGCCCAGCAGCAGCGCGGCCAACTATTTACATTACGTTCAATGGATGAGCGCGCACTAGAGAGCGACTAGACAGCGGCCAGTACAGTAGCCCTGCTGCCATATAGCAAATGCTTGCTCGGAATTTATTTCACAACTACACTGAGTGACTATTTTTTGATAAATGTGCTTGACAGTCGCGCTCGATTGGCCGCCTTGAATTTTCGTGGCGCGACCTGGTCGTCGCGACCTGGCCGCGCGACTTGGCCGCTAGTGCGCGGGGGCTCTAAGCCTTAATGATGATGGAGTGTTCAAATGAAGAATTTTGTTGAACATTTATTTTTTCCGATTTGTAGACTCTTCAAAGTACCCCTCAGAAACAGAAGTTAATTTCCACCATCCTAAACGCTTAGTATTTGTAATACATTCTCCATAATCGGCAAGAAAAGTCGTCGAGAACCGCCGTTCCGGATTTTGAACGTGTAAATAGCCTGCAATTTTGGAGGTTATTTTTCCTATTGATTTGATGCCTACAAGCTGTACAGTGCATTTTTCATGTTTGTACTGTACGATGTGATTCTTTTTGGACGTAAGTTTGTATATTTTCTGTATACATTAAAAAAAATATATCCATTATGTGTTTCTTTATATATCACGAAGGATCTGACGGAATGATTTTTGGAGTTCTTGATATCGACAATTATCAGGTCTTCTATATCGTCGATGGTAATTTTCGTTATTTCCTTTGATCTGCAGGGACCAGCGAATCCAAAAATTGTTACCAACTTAATCATCAGATAAGTTTCATTGGGTGCCTCAATCATATTTTTTTTTACGTCTTCTTAACTAAACATTTTTGCTTTTTTTCGAACGATATCCATTCTGTCTTTTTATAAAGGCAGTTATTTTATGAAATTTGGTAATATCCAAATCTTGTTTAACTTTAGAAATACTTTCTATCATTGAATATCTGGACCATAACGTGTTTGCTTTCGAGGATTTCGACATTTCCAAAAAATATGCTAAAAATACTTCCTCTTTTGTTGATTTCACTTTTTTAGTATTACACCAATCAATAAAATGGGAGTATTGCTTCTCAAATATTTCTTTTGAATTCACGGTAACAAATTCAAACTTGCTTATTAGCTGCTGTCAAAATTTCTTCAGGAAGTTCTTCATCTGACGAATTCATTGTCGATTTCATAAAATTAAAAACACAGATCGAAATTTATTGTAGATTGATATGATAAGCAAAGTCTGTCACATAAACAATCACAACAAAATGTTATTTTTAATTGCTACAGCAACAAATATTAATGTATACGAGGATTCCTAATAGTAAAATATTTCTAATTTTAATTGTTTCTTTAAAAACATGCAAATTAGTGGATAATATCAAATAAATTTTCTAACTTTATGAAGAAACGACCTGAGACTTTCATATTTTGTCATCATTACCTAACTTCTTCAAAATTACACTCAAGTATGCATTCGGGAAAAATTACACTTTTTGAAAAAAAATGCGTGTGATAAAAAGGTTAAATACACACGCTTGTAAAAAAATAATTACTGATTTTTATATAATTATTATGTCGAGGTTTATCGATTTGAAAAGCCATTCTTTTTTTTTTCTTCAAATAAACCTAGTATATATAATATTAACCGCGACTATTTTAAATTTATGGAAAAGAGCAGCTTCAGTTATTTCAAATTCAGTAAAACTAAACCACATAACACTTAAGCGGGCTTTACACTAACAATTTATTGACTATGGTATTACATTAGGCGTTTTTTTTTCAGCTTCGGTTCTGGTTTCGGTTGACATTAAATTGACAGATTTTTTGACAGTGGTTTTTCTTTGGTTCTAAATTCGTGACGTCATCATTATTGCCAATCGAATGTATTGGTTCTGTGGGGTTGTGCTGTACACACGTTTAAAAATATTTGTTAATTGTAAAGTAAATAAACCAAAAATATGATCCGCCACGATTTGGATGCTTCTAAAATTGACAGACCAAATTGCCGCCTTGACGTCATGAGCTTCCAATGAAATGCGGTTGGTATCATTTTGGTTGACCTACAAGTAAACCGATGCTGAAAAAAAAACGCATATTATGTTCAGGGCTTGGCAAGTTTCTTAAAAATTTTGCTGTCAGATGTCACCCGTACCAACCTAAAAGTAATATTAACTTTTGGCATTATATCATTCCCATTTGTATACGAAACAAGAACTGTTAAAAATGAAAAGTAATTTTAATAATTATATTTTAGGGCAAAAAAATTTGTTGCTGCTGCTCGGTTACTGATTAAATATTTACATTTATTTTAGGTTGGTATTCCCGAATTGAAGTAAAAATTGACGAAAAATTAGAACAAGTTTTAAGTCGTCAATAACTTGACGAAGTTCTTCATAAAGTTTATTTGACGTCCAAATTTTAGTATTACATTTGTCAATTGACTTGACGAAGCCACTTGATCAATTAATTGACAAAGAAATTGTTAATGTAAAGCGGGTTTTACACTTTAAGTGTTATGTGAACTAAACTGATAGGACGTACTGTCAACCTACATAATTTTAAATTATTCGTAGTTTAAAATACATTTGCAGACGTCGACTTGTTACTCAATCCAGATTTATTTTGATATGGTCAAATAGATAACAACTAAAAGATTGCTGAAAGAATAATTAATTTTATACTACCGCTGTTCGAATTATTCCACCAGCGGTGAGTAATAAAATATCTGGGTATTGGAATCGCGCCAAAAAGTTACTGTTATTGAATTTTCCGACGTCTGAAATGTTTCTTTGATAATCGCTCGACCGAAACGAAAAATAAACACTAGAACAATTTAGAGATGTATCCAGAACGTATAGTTAATTTATTCGTAAAAATCTTTAAAATAATGGGATGGAAAGAACTATTTTAATGATAAAAATTTAAAATTAAGCATTTCAGTGCTACACAATTAACTAAATTTATTTACTTTTCTTATGTGTGATGTTAAATCATTTATGTTTTGTTTTAAGTAAGTACATTGCTGCAGACAAACAATTACACCACACCGGTACAGAAAAAAAAGTGGTGTGTACTTTTTTTTGGCCAGATCTACCTATCTTTATATACAGGGTGTCCAGAAACTCTCCTGACAAACGAATACCGGAGATTCCTCAGATAATTTTAAGACAATTTAACCCAATTCACCTAGTCCGAAAATGCTTCCTAAGGGAACTAGAGCTCTTTGAAGATGGCGCCTTGTAAATAGTTTTGTTTAAATACCTCTAGAAAGCTTCTACTTAGAAAAACAAAAACTGGTATGCTTTTTTAGCCTTCAGATATGAATCGATTCCATCAATTGCGAATTTCTAGTACCGGTCATAGGCGTCCGTTTTGGGTAGGTCAGCGGTTATTTTAACGCATAACTTTCTTATCTTTAACTTTTAAACATTTGTGACACTAGATTATTAAATTTTCAGGTATTCTAGTACTAAAAGGTACTCTTACTTTAAGTCATTAGGATACACCGTTTTCTAGAAAAATGGATTTGAAAATTTTTCGTTAATAATCTGTGTCACAAATGAAAAGTTAAATACAAAGAAGTTATGCGTTAAAATAACCGTTGACCTACCCAAAACGGACGCCTATGACCGGTACTAGAAATTCGCAATTGATGGAATCGATTCATCTCTGAAGGCTAAACCAGCGTACCAGTTTTTGTTTTTCTAAGTAGAAGCGTTCTGGAGGTATTTAAACAAAAGTATTTACAAGGCGCCATCTTCAAAGAGCTCTAGTTCCCTTAGGAAGCATTTTCGGACTAGGTGAATTGGGTTAAATTCTCTTAAAATTGTCTGAGGAATCTCCGGTCTTCGTTTGTCAGGAGAGTTTCTGGACACCCTGTATTTTGAGGCACTGATTCTGTCAATATTCAGTCTCAAAAATCCCGGGATGCCGCCAGTTTGGTTCCCGGGATTTTCGGGTTTGACCAAGTCAATTTTATAGATACGGTTTAATGTGAAATACGAGGCCACAGAATAACTAATTAATACACAAATATTATCTTTAATTTAATGACCAGGTCTAAAAAATTGGACATTGATCACATTTTTACAACGTAATAACTGCTTTACAGTCTAATAGACATTTTTAATACGGCTTTGTTCAGTACATAAAAGAAAGTTTCCTTATTTTCTACTCTAACCAAAGAAACGGAATTATATAAAAATGATGTATCCTACGATTTTTTATTATCAATTTCATCTACAAGTGTAAAATCTGCTGGTTTATAGTCCACCAAAATTTGTACGAGTTTGAATCCGAAATGCTGAATGAATTAGTTTTTCTTATATATATATTTTTTTCTAAAAGTGAATGAAAAATAATTTTCATATACTTACATATATGACTATTCGTATAAATATAACGTTTTTTTTATATCTATCTATTCTGTTTTTTTAAATATGTAAAACTTAAAATATTAATTTTTCATGATACATCGACATTGTAGACAGCAATCAATCCCGGGATTATAAAAATCTAATTCCGAAATCCCGGAATTGAAATGTTTTCCGGGATAGACAGCCCTAACTGAATCCAAATCTGTCTGTTTAACTGAAACACCCTCAGAGTTTTAAGTAAATCGTAGAAATCATGTTAGTTGTAGTTAGTTTCCAGCTATTTTTCTCGATTTTTGCAAATTTTTTTGCATCACTAATGCGAATTTGTGAGATTTTTCACTTTTTTGCGACGAGCTAACCGAACTTCAGATTCCCATTCAGTGTGTCAAAATACAAATAACTTTTTAATAATTTTTCGCCTTTTTCAGCAAGTTGTGCCTGCTGCAGCTCAATAGACTTCAGATTCAAATTGAGCGCATCGACATAAACAAGAGACAACACTTGATTAAAGTCGGAAACCAGATCCGATTTTTTTGCGCTCACTGTGATCTAAACAGACTTCAGATTCAAATTCAGTGCGTCAAAATACATAAATATTGCTGGGTCAAACGTACTATCGTTTGCAATAATAATGACACTCATTAAAATGAATTTTGCGATTTCTTTAGAACCTCTGATATATTTGTAATGAAATATACTTCACATTTTTAATATTAGTTATTAGTTGTTTCACTCACCGATAGAGATTTAATGAAATTTCTACTCAGAACGTCCAGAAGTTCAAAAACTGTTTTAAGAGAGTGTCATTATTATTGCAAACGATTGTACATACCACTTTTTGTGTTTTGGTGATTTTGAGCGATTCTTTTCCAGCAATTTCTCGTAATTTTTGAAAAATTTGTGGGTTATGCAGCAGAATAGACTTCAGATTCGAATTCAGCGCATCGAAATACACACAAGATTAAAATCAGAAACTTTTTTTTTGCGCTCACTGTGACTCTTTGTAATTTTTCACTATTTTTGCGATTCACTCAAAACTTTGATGGTGTTTGAGCTAAACGGACTTCAGATTCGGATGCAGTGCGTCAAAATACACAAATGTAGGTAGGTTTAGTCAAAAGTACAAACCACATTTTTTTTGGTGATTTTGTACGATTGTTCGCCTTTTTCAGCTATTTTCCGCGATTTTTGCAAAATTTGTGGGTGATGGAGCTAAATACACTTCAGATTCGAATTTAGCGCATCGAAATAATAATCAGATTTGATAAAGGTCAGAAAAAACTACTTGACCTTTGCCTTGTCAACATGTCAGCCCTCTCATTGCCTATCACGTCACTGTGACCCGGAACCCAGGTCAGCTTAACACGATTATCCCTTCCCAAGAAGGAAAGTGCCCAGACACATTCTAGGACCACACGAAAGATGACCCTATTTGAAAACATACAATTGCTATATCTGAAGGACAGAAAAATATATCAAAAATCCCTCAAAACCATTTCGGTAATATATTTTTGTCGACGCCGCCGATCATCAACAGTGTATGAAGCAGACACATGCCTGAAGTGAAAATGATCTCACATATGTGAGATAATTTTCACCAACTCTTAGAAACATGCTTATTAGATCATAGAAATAATTTGGAGAAGTTTTTGAAGAATAACCTAATATCGATTTATGGTAAATAGTTTATTTCTATGATTTCGTAATTCATTGCATATTTTTAACTAACCGAGAAGCCCTATGCAACGTTTAAAAGTAAACATTTCACCTGCTTCTGTTTCAGAAACAGTATATGTACTAAAATCTTCTAAATTTATAGCAGTATGTAATTAATGCATGTTTAGCTTAATCTCATAAATCTGTATCCCATTCCTAATACAACCCTGTAGACTTTACTGTTTCTTTCACGCACACACTAATCCTGCAGTTAATGACACGATGTCTATCGCTTTCATTTGACTACATTCTCTTCATTCCAAGTAAAGTTCAGTGTCTTAAAACCATCATCTTACTCTTTCAAGATTGCTCTTTGTCCAAGCAACCGTAAAGGCTTATATTCTTTCATTGTGTTACTGATCCTATCATTAATTTCTCCTGTAAAGCTCCCTTTCAGCTTTTCCATTGCACCAGTTTGATTGATTTTCACCGTTTCGCCAATCTGTTCCGGTATCGATTCCTCCTTTACTTCAATGCCTTGAGTTCTTTGTTATCCTGTTTTTCATTCATTCTAGTACCTTGAAAGGTTCAGGTTACTAAACTTCGTTACATTTTTTCCGTTACATCGTTCGTTCTTCTGTATCTTTTAATTTCAACTTTTTCTAGCGTGTCTAGCTATATTACTATCTGCGAGAAAATACGGCATGTTTTTGTTCTAGAACAATTGAATTTTCAGTCATATACAGACATCTTCAAAAGTCATGGTCCCCGTTTATAATTTTTAAAGTGAGGCTTTGTAGATAAATTCTTTAATATCTAATCATGACAATAAAAACTGTACCATAGCACAAAATTCTTTTCGTCCGAAAATATTCAGATATTTTTCAAAGGAATTTTATCACCATGGAGCAACGTCTTTTTTTTCGGACGAGTCACGAGTTGGCCTACAGAGTGATAGTCAATGAGGAAGGGTCTGGAGGATTCCAGACAGACAGGAATGACTAACTTTTGCCAGGAAAGTTGTCCCCTATCAAAGCAGATCACTTATTTTTATTGAGTGAACAATGACAGGTACTATATATGTCGTCACTATTTAGAGTTAAAAAATCACGACCAAAACTGACCATTCAGCAGTTTATATGTAAATATCAGATCTCTGGTTGTTCTTTCGGATAAATCTGGAGGACCTAATGTTGCACAGCGGTCCTGGGACTTTTAAGATACATTATTTGTCTTATAGCTTTTCGTTGGACACTCTTTAATAGAAGTTTTATATCTCTGATTAAGTGAGGTGAAGAGTGAAGAGTAGGCCTTATGTATGACTTGTATAAAAGGTCGAATAGTCTAGGAGAAGAATTGCGGAATATTTGAAATATGGGAAGGCCATGAAAGGTTAGAAGTTACAGTTACACCTAAGCCAGTCTGTTCATCTACTGATCTTATGGGACTTCCATTCAGCTCGTAAGACAGATGAGGATTGTTGTTAAGAGTACTCTGAATCATTGCATTGTTCAAATGGATTGCCATATATTGGCCGTGTAAAAAGAACGAAGAACAGTTATATTATTATCAAGATATGACGAGTATAGAATGAATAATATTGGCTCCAAAACTGACCTTTGTGAAACACCTGAATAAACCTCACGCAGAGAAGAATAATCACAACCTACGCGAACTGAAAAGACTCTATCGGTTAAATAGTTGTTAATCCATGTAATTTCTCGCGAATGCCAAGATGATCAAGTTTTAAGAGGAGTCTATATTTTGGTATCCTCTGAAAAGCCTTTGCAAAATCTAAGTAGATCACGTTAACTGGATGGCCATAGTCTATGGAACCAGTCCAGTGATTCAAACTAGCAAGCAAATTAGTTGCCGTTGAACAAAGCCTTGTTGTGTCGCGGGCGAAATATTGTGGGATAAAGAAAAATCTGTGATTTGTGACACTATAATTCGTTCTAGGAGCTTGAGACATATAGGCATCAGACTAATTTGTCTGTAATTAATAGGATCCGTTTTATCGCTCTTCTTAAATATAGCAATAGATTACGAAAGTAGAATTGAACATATTACATTTTTATCGTGGACCATATGTGGCTCTTATCGAACGACCCTCGTAGATCGTTTCGTATGGAATTTGTTCCGAATTAAATTTACGGGCCCGTTTCGATTTTAATCCCGGTTTCAGCGCGGCGTTTTATAAAATCAGTATCAAGGATAACTGGAGATCGCGTTATTTAGGTCACATCCAGATATGAGCGAACGTTCTGACGAAAATAACCGTTGCCGCTGGAGCGACAGTGGCCAAGGAATTATCCGAATTATGTAGAATGCAGCTGGGTATGCTGCGTCAGGAATGTAATATCGAGATAGCCTGCATATTGAAACTAAAAAAAAAACTTCCAAGACGGGGAAACTTTGACGCTCTTATTTGGAATTGGCAGATATCTTTTTAATTAAATTTATTCGAAGATATTGTACTACTAAAGTTCCGAGAAAAATGTATTCGAAGTTTGCATGAAAGGTTTTTTTCTTTATATTGATACTCTTATTTAGGTACGCCACCCAACAGTAAAGAACTAATTACAGGTGGATGTTAACGTTAACAGTACAAATATTAAACTACCAATGTACAATAAGATAAACCAACAAATAAGTACAAGCAAATAAAATACAAAAGCCAGTTAAAATTTGTTACGGACTTGATATTACAAGAAAATATGTCAATAATATGTAACAGATTATTACAGTTTTCACACATGGCATAAATTGGCGAGTACAATAATAAATTAGTATTAGGTCTTGAAGGATACATGATATTTGAATAGTGCAGATTAGCTCGAGGCACGTGGAAAAAAAACGCTCTAAAATTTTAGGACAGTCATTTATAGAATTAATAACTTTAACTTTACAATACAAAAATATTACAAAATGCATATCCCGACGTGCCTCAAAGGATTTACAGTTAAGAATATTTTGAGAAAATCCAATATTGGGATATATTACTTGAGTTTTAATATTCTCTAAGCTGTTCTTATACATAGACTGCAAAGTTGGGATAACAAATTATTGATGCATAATCCAGGCGAGATCTTACAAAAGTATTATATAAACACATTATAATAGAAGAACCAGCAAAATCTTTACAATTTCTGATCACGAACCTTAAACTTTTATAGGACGATGAAGAAATATTTCGTATATGTTCAAGGAAAGTTAATTTTTGATCAAAAATAATAATAAGATCGTAGGGCAAGTCATTCTGGAGAAGAACATTATATTATACTTATTTATATTAAGAGGGAGATTGTTCTCTGTACACCATGTATTGTTAAAATATTTCGTAAATGCAGACAGTAGTTTAGTCTCAATTTTAACAAATATTTTCATATCATCGGCATAGAGCAAAAAGTTAACATCTAAATACTGACAAATGTCATTCAAAACAATATTGAACAGTAGGAGTCCTAAGATGGAACCTTGCGGAACTCCAGACAGAACCTATATGTACATACTGTACCATCTGGAACAAGTACAATATAAATAAATTCAACACACTCGTAGAAACTCCACATACCTATATTCTGACTCGAAGAATATATCTCTGAAATTTGGACGATTTTTTATTAGATAGGTGCAAATATAAGATGGAATAGAAATGATGCTTTCTGTTAAGTTAAATTGACCGTTTCTGAAATACATCTGGATCTGCGAAAGGAGTAAATTCGCTTAGAGACAACTTCCAGTAATAAAATACAAGTTCATTAATTCCCCTGCGTTCATTTATTGGTCAGCGACTTCGTCACGCAAAAGGCCGTCGCCGCGTCCAGAGATTAGTCGCCTGACGGCCTCTCTCGCATACGTCACCCACACGACGCCTTTTTACACCGACGCGGCGGCAATGCCTCCGATTTCCCCCTTTTGTTGCACGCCAACCGCGAATGAATCAATAATTGGGGAATTCGCGGAGCCCCATTGCCTTCAATCGGGTCACGAGAGGGCCGAGGGAGAATTTGCAACGTTTTACATTCGTACGGAGCCAGAGACGGTCACAGTCTAAATACAGGGTGTCCGGAACATACAAGGTTGACTATGACTAAGTACAGGGTGTCTCAAACTCGATAGTATGATCCTGCTGTGAGGATACAAGAAATTTAGCGCCGTCAAATGTAGAAACCAGAAAAATAAACATTTTTATTAATAATATCTAAGCGGTAGTATCTTGCATTCGTTGCACACTGCCAAAACTATATTTTCACTCCTTGCAGATCCGTCATAATTATCCACTAACATACCCGACATTATTTTTTTAAATTACTATAAAACGGTTAAAATTAAAAATTAGTCACTAACTCTTCTAAAATAACCTAGAAAATTGCGTTGCTGGTTGTATACTCTTCAAACATCAAAGAACACGGTCAAAACTTAGATGTAATATAATATGTTCAACAATTTTTACAAAACACTGCAGACATCTTGGGATGTTATTCCATACATAACAGTGACATACCGCACCCTCCCCACACAAACACTTACCTTTACGCCGACGACATTACACTGACCACACAAGCCACAAACCTTAACCACACCCTAAACACACTCCAGTCCTCCCTCGACCAACTCGAAACCTGGTGCAACAGGTGGAAAGTCAAAATTAATCCCGATAAAAGTTCGGCTGTCCTTTTCACCCGAAGACGCCTCCCCCGAAACCACGTCCTTGACAATCCCACCCTCTTCCAAGAACCCATCTCGTGGCAGAGACAAACGAGATACCTAGGCGTGACGATGGACCAGCGACTTACTTGGAAAGCCCATATCACGGAGACGGTAGCGCGCGGAAAAATCACCAGGGCGAGGCTTTATCCCTTACTCAAGGGTGGAAACACCCTTAGTCTAAGGAATAAGCGCACGCTAATCAAGGTGGTGCTTCAAGCGCAGCTAACGTACGGCTCCGCGGCATGGAGCTACGCGGCAAAAAGCCACATAAAACGACTACAGGCCGTGGAAAACATAGCCTTACGCACAGCCGTCGCTGCGCCTTGGTATTTCAGAAACACAGACATAAAACGAGACCTAGACTACACCGACCTAACACATACCATACACACACACGCACAAAAAACCATTAACAAAGCCACAGACCACGACAACCCCCTGCTTAGGCAAGCCGTCGACTACGCCCCCGCCCCTACAGACAAACACAAACGTTCAAAACACCAATTCCTTGATCTTCCTCCTGACTAAACCCCAACCCCCTCGCCCCGTTAATCTTTTCTGTTTCAGGACAAGAAGAAACCAAGACCAAGAAGACCACCAAGAAGAAGACGAGAACATAGACAACCCAAACCCTATCCTTACCTAGCGCTAGCATCTCCAGAACCGTAACAGGCTCGGGAAGAAGAGCATCCTATGGCTACAAGCCACTCACAAAAACCCACTCCCAACAAAGACCACCCCCGGGGGTTTAGGACGACCGGCGAAGAAAGAACCTAGAAGACACGAAGAGCGCCAGAAGAGGCCCCCCTGCCGGCGGGGGTCAGCCAGGGCAGGAGGAGGTTCTTCGTGCCGCCAGCATCGGCCGCAACAGCGGTCGAGGCTGACTGGAGAAGGGAACCCACCTCTACGAGGCCGCCCAGGTCTACAGAGATGGTGAAGGATAAAGAGCGATAATACCGCTCGATCCTAACCATACAAGGCCACCGTTCGCCAATAAAATAACGGCGCGCGGGATGTAGTTCATTTTGTCATTTACCATCAAAATGGCAATAATTAAGAGAAATAAGCAAATCAATAAGAGAGTGAGAATGCTGAGGATTTCTTTATTCCGGCTGAAATCCGGCAAGAAGACCAAGAAGCAACATTACGTCTGTCTGTACCAGCGAAAAGCAAAAGTATGTATAAAAATAAATTGGTGGAATTCGATAACTGGCGAAAAAAGGGGCATAAGAAAAGGAGTAATTACAAAAGATGTGCTACTATCCTACTTTTGCTACTTTCTCAACGTGGAGAAACGGTTTGCTGCCTCTTTGATGTGGACAAAATATTCCATGCTAAAATCAATGTTGAAAGTGCACAATGGTATTGATATTTCGAAAAAACTTACTTCATATTTGAAAGTAGAATAAAGAAATTATAAACCAAAGAAGGCAAAGATACTGGAGAGAAGCCAAATCGAAGAATTTTTGAAAAACACGCCGGATGAGGAATATTTACAAGTCAAGGTAATATTTCAATTTATACATTGAGCGTTTTATTTTGAATTCTTTACGGGTTGCAACAATCATTGGAGTCGCAGGTGATTGTCGATGCAACGAATTAACCTTTTTGGATATCACCCATGTCCAAGACAAAGGCATGGGACACGAAAACAAGTATTTTAAGAAGTTTCACCATCATAAAATAAACTTTCAGTCAATTGCTGTAGAAATGTATCGAAAAACCATCAATCTGTGACCTAACAATGCCGCTGGGAGATTTAAATATACTGCACAACATGTAATAATAATATCTCTACCCCTCATTCTAATCACAGGGATTAGCCCAGAAGTCAGAGACTTGTGCGGGAGAGGGGGCGGCACATTATTATTAAGCAGGCCGCATTTGCGCCCAGGAACGACTTACGTTGGTAGACCCTAACCACTATTTAGTGCAAGAATGAGGGAAACCTGGAAAACCTCATTAATTAGGGGGGCAGTCAAATATCAACCGGCATCAATCTCTCACATTGACCCAAACTAACATTATTCCACCCTACCATACCCGCAGAGAGGGTGCCAATCCACTCCACGAATATGGCTTATATACGGTCTACCGGCAGCTGGGCGCTAACCAACTCGAGTCACCTCGATTCAAGTACTGACGCCTTAAACCGCGCGACCACTGACCGATCCAAAGCATCAACACAATTTCAAAAACATTTGCATCTTTTGGGCTCCGTGATCCAGATAGTTATATCGGATATGCAATTAGGCGTTCTTCGGCAACATTACTGGTCAATGCTGAGGATGGTATTATCACTGTGAAGCGTCATGGTAGTTGGAAATCGAATGGTGTGGAAAGTGTGGAAAGTTAAATTGAAGATTCACTGTCCAACAAGTGGGCCCCTCAAGTCCTTCAGAAACTCCTTATCTACTGAATTTAAATAATCCCAGTCAAAATGACAAGATCGTTCTTAAGATAAATGTTAATAATAATACTTCTAAATAAAATGCTATAAAATCGAAGCGTGGTATTGAATTCTAATATACTAGTGTGTTAAAAAGTCTTTAATACACGGAAAACAGACGTATTAAACCTTATTAACATAGTGCATACTAATTACTGTAAAACTATAAAACTCTACTCTAGAATATACCTGGACGGTGGTACAACCTTTTCTTGATCTTAATATTTAAGTATTAGATTCTCCATCGCAATTTGATAGTCGCTGGAGCAACCGGCGAGACTCTCATGAATTATTGAAATTTATAAAGTGGGACGAGTAGGAAAAAAGCAGGCTATCGTATAATACGATGCGGGTTTGACGTACGTACACTGCAATCGCGTGGTATTAGATGTACCTATATGTATGCTGATGTTGCTGTTCAAATGTTAATGATGAGGGTATTATAAGGAAAACGGAAGATGGCAACCGGTTCAAAGAAATGAATAGTTTGCAATCAAAGAGTTTCGTGAAGAGATTCGACCGTGTATTTTATATGCAGCGCAAGATTTTTTATCTACTTTTTATCAAAATGTATGATATTCATGGGACAATTATCATCTAATTCGTAAGAGAGCTAAAATCGGAGTCTCGCTGGGATATTTTATTGGAGTCAACTAGTAGACCCGAATTGTCCGGGTGTGATCAAAAAGTTGCCATTTGCCTAGTTCCATGAATGACAGCAAGGAATGTTCGAGTGTGTACTGCCATTTTATTGCAGCTGCAACTCTCTGTGAGGTTATGTTTCCATTTTATTAGTAAATACCATATTTATATACTAAAAATATTGTTTTTCAGTGGTGGTCCTGTTGGAGTTTATTTTCACGAGATTATAAAAGTATGGGGCATAATTTCTCAAACGAAGAAATTATGGACATGACACTGGCATAGAAGAAATCAGATCAAAATTCAGTGACTGCAACTCATCTTTATGCCCAAAGGTCTGCCCAAAGATATCATCCGCAATGTGAAGCCTTCTTACGTGTGGTTCGGAATAGAGAAACTGACAATTTGCGGCCGAGGCCTGGGCAACATGAGGGGCCATTAAATCTAGTCAAATTCGAGGAATCTCGACGAAGAGAATTTAAATGCTGTCGAGGAGCAGTCTGGCATAACCACTAGAACAATTGCAGCGCAATTTGGGATACCACAATCTACAATTTGACGAACGTTAAGGCACGACTTACCCTACTCATTTCACGTGCAGCTGCTACAAGTCTTATTTCAAAGCGATCTTCCGCTTCAAGTGAACTTTTGCGAGCGGTTATTACATCAGCAGCACTTAAACCCAAACTTTACCATGAACACTTTAATTACAGATGAAGCAATTTTCACACATAATGATATTCACAATTTCCATAATAGATACCCATTATTAGACGTTGAAAAATCTCACAATGTCACTCGACGAACATACTTTGAACGATTTTCAGTAAATGTGTGGACTGGAATTGTGAATGGAATATTTATTGGCCCTCTTATTCTGAAAAATCGGTTACGTGGTGCTCTGTATTTACAATGTTTGCATAATATAATTTACCAGTACTCCTTTAAGAACTTAATCTCAAGGTTAGACAGTGTATGTGGTTTCGTCACGATGGTGCTCCACCACATTTTACGCGACTATACTCTATTTTTAAACTAAGAGGAGTAAATGAAGAAGTCATATATACACAGGGAAAAGTAACTAGAAAATATAACTAGATCATTTTGGCGGTAAATTTGAAAAAAAAGAGAAAATAGACAAAAAGCAATACAATTCGTTGCTGAGTTATGAACAGAACTATTTCATTTGATTTAGGATTAACTACGAAGGAGCATAAACATAAAATAATCAACGAAGTGGCAACGTTAATCTTAGCCAAATATAACTGACATTTTAAATGTTAGTAGCTGACAGTATTGACATTGACAATAAACATGAATTTATGTGAAGCTGTGTAAACTTGGCGAAAAATTAACCAATAACAAGCTTGTGCTTCAGCGCGAGAAATGTCCAAAAATCTGTATGTCAAACATCAAGCAGGAGTGGTCTGAACATCCAATAGGAGGTAAATAGTTAATGTTGGAGATAATATCATCCTCGATGGTCATAATCAAATCAAGCAAAGAAGGGATTATTATGTGATTATTGCCACCAGACACATGTTCTGGCCTTTCGATATGTTTGAAAGATTAATTACCCTGTAATGCATTTCAAACCAATATAAAATGCACGCAATTTAACATGCAAACATGTGACAAATATATCAATATCACTGTAAATATGGTCACTAGGCACAGACAAAAACAGGACATCCTTATTGAAAAATCCTATAATATGACTAGCGATTTTAAAAAAATGGTATTCGCTGACCTTTCGAAATTGATCCTTATAAACACGAAACAGACCCTATTTAAATAAATCCGGATTTTCCCTGCATATTTTTAAATAGTATCTCTTAGATACAGGCGAAGGCCTAACACGAAAACCCCTCCCCATCTAACTCTATCTTAATCCGTGATCAACGGTCTTTTTATTGAGTCATTTATATACATTTCAGGGCTTCCTTCCGATTAGCCTTGACAGTTCCATTCGAAAGGAAGGGTCTCTGACCCATAATGCAATTTTCATCGCCTGCCCTCTCCCCGCGCCGACAAAGGGCATTGAAATCAATGAAAAGGCTTATTGGCTAATTGGAGGATACAAGAAACTTGCTATTTCCATCTCCGTTTATTGGACGAGACGATAGACAAAGCTTCACAGACGAAGACGCGCATTCACGTAAAATTGGAAATTAACGATTCGCTCCTTCAGATTGATACTTCGATATGTTAATAGTTGCAGAGAAATGATCCTTAAGGAAGTCGTATTCTTGAAATAGTTCCGTTAAAAGCTCATCTAGATGATAATGCATGCAAATTATGTATTAGAGTGCTATCTTACTTTTATCTAAAAATACAAGGCATAACACTGTTTTTAATCAAAAACAGCCTGAATTTTTGTGAGAATTGCAAAAATAAAGGTTCTAAACAAAATGTACAAAACCTGACAATAACTTTCGATTCACTCTAAGGCAAGGCGCGCACTGAAGTGGTGTGCTAGTGACGTGGCAGTGGCGTGGTGACCAAGTGGCAGGTGGAATCATTAAAACCTATGTAAACATATGAAGACGCGCGTATCAGAATGGAGTAGTGGTGGCGTGGTTTTTTGCAGGTGGTGTGATGCCAGTCTGGTGCCACTAATCTCGAACAAGTTTAATTTTCGAGTGGCAAGCGGCCGGTGACAACGTGGCCTTGTGCATTACAACTGCATTTTTCTTGTGAATTTTAAAACTAAAAACATGCGAAACGGTCACGAATTTAACATAAAGTCCTGAAGTTTGTATCCTTTCTTTGAAGCATAGGTCGCAGTTTTGTCAGTAACCTGCAAAATGTCACTTTCTTCATTCGATAGAAAAGTTTAAATTTTTGGTCATCCAAGTTCAAATCCTTCTTATAAACGTTAAAAATTCCAAATTTTGTATTTTTTTCTCAGAGAAGATGAACCCAATAGTGTTTTCCATCCAAAAATATCTATTGTATGTTTTGTATGTGGTGCCAAACTTCGAAAAATCAGACAACTAAAAATTATGAAATCCAAGATTGCCATGAAAGTGAAAACAAATACTAATTTTTTGACGTGGCGTGTATCAAGGCTAAGACAACGTAGAGATTACAATAACAATTAGTGGCCTTTGACATTGACCTAGTTTAGATGAACACTTGCTACGATATGTCAACAATGCAGTAGACGTGCAGAAAACAAACGGCCAACGTTAATTCTGCGAAACGGGAATGGTTTAGTTTTTGAGTATAGTTTTTACAGGAATTCAAATATAATTTGTTTTATAGTATTGTGTTTTATAATAAAATTTAAAGCGGTATTTAATGAAGTGAATTTTATAATGTAACTTTATAGTAGCTGTTTATGTTTAATTAGGCATTCCTTCCACTGAAATATGAAAATATTACAAGTGATTTCTTGTGACTTGGTTAAGGGATTGATTTTATAAATTTTGCTTAAAAAACAAAATATATCATACCGAGAAAGTTATAATTTCACTAACATGTTCATGTTTTTAAGCAAAACTAAATTTGTAAAATCAACTCATTTACTGATCCATATGGTGCAATTGGTTGTTTGTTAATATTTTTATATTTCAGTGGTAGGACTACCCAATTAAACTAAAAAAAAGTAACAAAAAATGCCACCAATAAATAATTACAGATGAAATCTTATAGTGTTTTTTTTTAGTATTTAGTTACGGTATGTGTAGCCATACTTTACAAATAGTGTGAACATTTAATTTGCTTACTAATAATAAAATTCCCCGATTTTCTTTTTTCTATTTTGAGATGACAGCAACGCATGGTCAGCAGCGGGGTATTAATATAAATAAAAAGAGTAAAAGATTCAGATTTTCACATTGCAATTTGAGAAGAAATGTATGCGACATATGTTGCTAGATAGCTTCCATATAAATTTGGACCTACCTCTAAATCCTCATCGTTCGGGGACTGACTAGCCAGATCCGGCAACTGAGAGATCTTCCTGTCGAATATGCACTGGTGCAGCTGCTCGTCCAGCATCTTAAAATTTTCAAAATTCCTCTGGACTAGCCAGCAGGCGTCGGCCGACGTCACCTGCACCATGAACCACTCTGTGTCATCCTCCTCGTTGGCTGTAAGAAAAAAAAAGACGGATATACGTTTCTGCTGCCATCAACTGACGAAGTTTCTTACTCCATGCAATGAGGATAACCTCAAAATTTGACAATATTTGTACAATTCCTTTAAAAGTATTAGGTCGGAAACCTTTTTTGTCCATGATTGTACCATGAATGTACGATCTTCGAATTTCGTAAAAAAATGTTTACATACCTCAGTGCATGATAAATTCTGTTAATTTTCAATATTAAAACAAAAATGTTTCTTGGTTTAGTATATACAAGGTGATTTTAAAAGTAGTACCATAAATTTAACTGCATTTTCTAGACCACAGAATAATAAACATGTATCCCAAAACTTTTGACACTTAATGTCAAAATTCTTTCTTTTCTTTTATTCAAAGGCTAACTATATTTCAAGTATCATGGATTTTTAATGAGATTTAGCATGTGTTCAGGTATTAAAATCCATTTTTCTCAAAAACTCTTGCCGACATGGAATTTCAATAAGAGTACCTTTTTTATGTAAAAATCCTTAGTCTTCATTTTTCCTATGAAATTATCAAAAAAATACTACACCGTTTGTTTTTTTTTTAGATCTTCAAAAAGTTATGGGATGGTGCCAAATTTTATTAATGGGAAATACTAATTAAAAACCGTCATTAAGAACTAACCTTTTACACCCTGTATGCCGAAAAAGTAACGTTTTAGGATATAGTTGTGGCAAGAATTCAGACAACTTACGTCATACGAACAAATAAATACTTCATTATATTTTCATCAAAATAAGTACGAAACTCCAACTCACATAACTCATAACAAAACTATTACTACACTAAATTACAAAAAATGATTGTTTTTAACAGGACAAACTATTCAAAATTATGTTGAGAATAAAAACAATTGCGTAACGTCAGCCGTGACGTGACGTAAGTCGTTTGAATTTTTGCCGCAACTATACATGTTTATAAGTATTTGAGTCTTATTTTGGGTTCTAGAAAATGCAGATACATTTATGGTACTATTTTTAGAATAACCTTGTATAATAGCAACAGGAATTTGTCTACACATAGTATTACAAAATGATATTTTGGTTAAAAGCTGAACTAGATTTGTACAAAAATGTTTCGGAGCCGCTTAGTCTGAGTATTAACATAAAATATTTTGTCTAGTTGCTTGCCAAAAATTTCTGTGACAAAAATAAGCAACTATAAATAATTTTTCGTATCAAGGTTAAAAATATTAAGAGCGATCTTTATAGAGAGTAATCACATTGGCGACGTTCAGTACAGAGTACAGGGATCTCAAAAACGGATAATGTATGTATACAGAGCTTAAATTAGGAGTTGCTTGTTTTTATGACTTTCAATATTCAGAAACTATATAGGTATGACACATTTTGCGCAGTTTCTCGTCACGTCTACTCTGTTACTAAGTATATTTTACAATTCACATTATGTATTAATTGAATTTACTGTATCAATTTGTTCAAAGAAAACGGGTAACTGCTACTTGCTGGGACTTTGCATCATCAAAAATACTCTAATAAATCCACATTGCTCGCTACTGTTTTATTATGTCTTTTTATTAGTGTTTCTTAAGAAGAGGTCAAAAAGCATTTGATCAAGTTTATTTTGACGAGACTCATTACATTACTTAAAATAATAACAAAATAATTAATTAACAATGGAATTACTTTACTATGATTTATTATAACAAATGTTGAAAATGGTCACCTTCAGCCAAAATACATGCTTCAGATCTTCTTGAAATTGCAGCTCAAACACGTGCAAAAATTCCAGGTGTAGCTTTTATCACATGACAACCAACTATAACTTGTTGACGTAAGTGCGCCTTAAATTCAATATGAACCTTGTAAACTAATGTCTTGAGATGCTCAAAAAGAAATGAATAAGGTTCATATCGGGTGATCTGGGTGGCCAAGGTTGACCTGGTTCTTGACTGTCTCATCCAATCACCTTATTACCGAAACTTTCATTTAAAAGTTTACGAGCAGTCAAACTAAAATGTGGTGGAGCCCCGTCGTGCATAAATCACATTTTTTGTGATGGCGCCTAGGGAACATCGTCAAGTAGTTCAGGTAAAATGTTTTCAAGAAAATGTCTATAGGAGGCACCGGTTAAACTTCTAGGTAAAAATTAAGACCCAACAAGAAAATTTACAATAATACCCAGACATACATTCAAAGAAAACTGATATTGAAATCGAGATTGCGTTATGGCATTAGGGTTTTTATCAGACCAAACGTGTTTAATGTGAAAGTTCATTATATATCTCTGGAAAAATTAGCTTAGTCGGTTAACAATATGTCAGCGGTAAAGTCAACATTTTGTTAAATTGTTGGCAACATCCAGTGGCAAAATTGTAGGCGAGCAGGATAGTCTTGCGACAGTGAACCCTTTGTATGTGATATAACTCCTGATGCTTCAGAACGGATCAAACTACTAATTTATGATTCACATTAAGGCTTACGGTGAGCGCTCTATCAAACGATATATAACATCTGTTCCAACAACCGTCGAGAACTGTTCAGTACCGTGCGAAATGTTTGACCAACACCGTCTTACGTCGCATTCGTCGAGTGTACATTAACAACTAAACTGACTGACTAATTCTGGACGGTTCGGAATCGATTCTTGCTGTGTTGGAACAAACCCATAGTTTTCGCTCAGTAACTCCTTAACGGATAATGATAAAAATATGCGGTTTTTTAATAGACTTCAAATATTATTTTACGTCGGCGCTGTGTTTTGAAATTTTGAAAAAGTGTAAAATAAATTTTTTTAAAATGATGAATGTCTTCCGGAATTGGACCTACTGAAATGAGCTGGATGATTTTGAAATCTTTCCATATAAATTCGCCTAAGCTCAGTCCTACTTCCATCTGCAAGGCCATAAATGTAAACCATACTGGCCACTTCAGCATTTGAACATGCATATGCCATTATTAAAATTTAATATTTAATAAAAAATAAGCTTAATTTGACAATACACAATACAAGATAAGATGACGGTTTCTTATTATTATTGTGTTGCATGGCCTCGCTAAGATATGTTTAAGTGATTTGAGTAACTGTGTAAAAATGTACTTGATCAATAAATCAATTTTGTTGTTAATCGGTTTGGAATACAAACAAAATGTAAAGAAGCAAGGAGTGAAGATAATACAATGACGCATATGATAACCTATTTTATTTGTAATATGATACAGGATGATACTTTTTTGGCAAATGCTGATCGATAATATCCACGCCTCCGCCACTGGTAAATTTGTAAAGCTGGAATTTTCTGTTTCATACCTATAGTCATACTAAATATGCACACCGAATCAAGCCGTTTAGAAATTAAAAACTGATTTTTGTTTTAATTTTTGACACCCTGCAACTGGACAGTGGCTGTCCTAACACCCCACATTTATATAACAAAATACCTTTGTTTGGCCACATACAAGGTGTGGCAATTAAGTTCCGGGAATTTAGTTATAACTCGGAAACTGGCAACATTACATCCTTCGTCAACGTTTTTTTCTAGAGAGGAGGACCTTCCTTTTGGTTTCAGTCCAAGGTTGAAGTCGACAGCACGTTTGGTTTGTGTTTATGTGTATTTTTTGGAAGTAACTATTTTAGTGGCGTCGTGAAAATGATTGACTCAAATTACAAGCAACGTGTTGTGATTCAATTTTTAGTGAAATTTGGCGAAAACCCCTCAGAAATCCTTCGAAAATTGCAGGTGGTGTATGGAGACGAGTGCATGTCGGAAACACGCGTGTTTGAATGGGCAAAACGGTTGAAGGAGGGGCGTGAATCGGTAGAAGACGATCCACGTGAAGGACCTCCCGTCACCTCTCGTACTGACGCGAATGTTGACCGTTTGCGTGCACTGATCACGTCTGACCGGCGAATAAGCATTCGTGCGTTGTCTGACGAGTTAAACGTCAACAAAGAAACCGTTCGCAAGATGTTACACGAAAATTTGAATATGCGAAAGATTTGCGCAAAGATGGTGCCAAAAGTTCTCACCCGTGAACAGAAAGACATGCGAAAATCGATCTGCGAGGATTTGTTATCCTGCATTCGGAGCGACGGTAGAGACTGGATGAGTCGGGTAGTCACTGGAGATGAGACCTGGATATTTGAGTATGCCCCGAGACCCGTAAAAAAAGTCAGCAGTAGGTGGAAAAGGATGGAAAGCGGTCAACGAAAGGGAGGATGTCCAAGTCACGACTGAAGGCAATGTTGATCGTTATTTTCGATATCCACGGCATCATTCATCGTGAATATATTCCTGCCGCCCAGACAGTGACTGGACAGTTCTATGTTGGCGTCGTGGAACGGCTGCGGGCCCGCGTTTTCCGTGTGCGACCCAAACTCGCCGAAAACGGCTGGATCTTGCACCACGACAACGCGCCAGCCCATTCATCGTTCATTGTGGAAGAGTTTTTCGCAAAAAAGGCATTCCAACGTTGCTGCACTGTCCCCAATAGCCCCGAAATTATCCCTTGCGATTTTTTTTATTCCCCAAGATGAAGTCGCACCTCAAGGGAACTCATCATAGCGGCGTACAGGAGGTCAAAGAAGCTGTAACCGTGGTGCTGAACGGATTAACTGCGGAGGATTACCAAGGGTGCTTCCAATCGTGGGAGCAACGTTGGAATCGTTGCGTAGTTACAAAGAGACTATTGTGAAGGCCGATAATAAAATTTTGGCGAAATTTAATTTGCTTGTTTTTTCATTGACAAATTCCCGGAACTTAATTGCCACCCCTCGTAATACGCCCCTGAATTTTTAACTTCTACTTAAGAAACATGCTGTATAAGAATATAAATTTATTTATGGTAATCCAACTATTTTGACAAGCAAAAATTTAGAGGAAAAAAGGCACTCACTGTGTTGCGACAGCAGCGACTGGTCCATGTTGGTCTGGAGAGTGACGGTGAGTTGGGGCAGCTGGACCCTCTCGTAGTGGAAGTGGGCGCACTCCTCCAGTTTGGGGAACCGGCAAGGCTCTGCCCCAGGGGCCGGCGCCCCGCCCGCCGCTTCGCTGATCTGCATGTCGTACACCTCAGTGCATAATGCCTGCAACAAAAAGAAAAAGTGAATAACTTTGTCAATTTATATCATTACAGTTTTGCGTAATTAATCAATTATAAGTAAAATATAGAGTAGTAATAATAATATACTTAAATAATAGAAACTAAATAAAAATAACACGACACGAGAAAAAAGAATGAGTTTAATGACACGAAATAGAAAATATATTTAATATGATAATTTTGTACTTTATTCTCTTCATTTCTGTAATATATTATAGCCTTTATCTTTACTAAAGTAGTCCGTAATCATGGACATCAACTTCTGGTAAACTGTCAGAATCAGCTTACAAATTCAACTTCAGTTGAACATAGTATACTAAAATATTTACAACAAAGTAACGAAACAACATAGCACGTTTTAATCTGATCGGGTGTTAACCTACTAGCAGTAGATCTCCTAACTTAGAGTTGCGTGTAGTGACGTCACAAACGGACGCATCGTTGTTGAGACTAGCACCAATTTCAACCTCTCATATTTCGAAAACTAAGAGTAAATCATATGAAATTTTTAAGGCGTAATAAGGTTATTATGTACGTTATAAAAACGCACAAAAAGAAATTTGATGGAACTAGCCTATTATTATTGCCTACAGCATGTTTCAGTTTTCAAGAAGCCACACTTTGCTATTGGTTATTTGAATTTGCAAAGTTTTAAAATTTTAGTATGAAATAATTATCTATAAAGCGGTTATTCTGAAATAATTAAATTTCGTTTTGGCCATAGTCTTTCGACTCTAAAATGAATAGAAGTGCTTTTATAAAACTCGAAATTTTTTTAAATCCAATATTCAATGCTGTCTTCCAATTTTAGCTCTCCAGATCCAATCCAGCTCTCCTATCAAGTTTGAGTGAAACATTGGATCGGTCAGTGGTCGCGCGGTTTAAGACGTCAGTACTTGAATCGAGGTGACTGGATCGCTGTGGGTTCGACCCCTGCAGCCGGTAGACCGTATATAAGCTATGTTCGTGGAGAGATTGGCACCCTCTCTGCGGGTATGGTAGGGTGGAAGAATGTTGACTTGGGTTAATGTGAGAGATTGATACCGGTTGGCATTTAACTACCTCCCTAATTAATGAGGTTTTCCAGGTTTCCCTCATTCCTGCACTGAATGGTGGTTAGGGCCTACCAACGTAAGTCGTTCCTGGGCGCAAATGTGGCCTGCTTAATAATAATATGCCGCCCCCTCTCCCGCACAAGTCTTCGACTTCTGGGCTAATCCTCGTGATTAGAATGAGGGGTAGAGATATTATTATTATTATTATTATTAAATTAAATAATTCGGTACTCCAAATATACCTAAGCTTCTATATTTTCTGTGTGTTATTCAGTTTTTTTTATTGTCATGTCAACCTTAGGAAAATCATAGTCAGACGATCTGCGTTATCTGAATAATTGCAAACGTAGCAGCCTTGGAACCAGTTATACGAAGCGAAACCGATACCTATATGTGCCCCACAGAGCCAAGCCCGAAAACAACAAGGGCAGAGAAATTTTTAACATAGGTTTCAACTTAACAACCTGAAAAACTATTACTATCGACAATCCAAAGACCTTTATTGAACTTTATTTAGATCTGATTAGCAGTTTTTATTTATATTTATCACGTCTTTATAATGGAAGTTTAATTTAGCGGCAAATAGGATCTTGACGTCAGTCACTCATCCAATATGTAATTAATTTATATTACAATATATATAGAGGTCACTACGACGCAATCGGGGTCAATTCTAAAGATTTTTGACACCATTACCTCCGCCCGTTTTGGCAATCGATAGAATATCCAATACAGGACGTCCCGCGGATAGAAATTCCAAAAACAAGTTGATCATTTATACCCCTAATCATATTTAGAAAACTAATTAATCGAGTAAAAAACAGTTTGTCAAATTTAAGAACTTTTCGAGAAACATTTTCTTTATTATGATCTATTAGTTAAACATTTCTCGAAAACTGGCCAAACTTTAATAAACTTCTTTTTATTACGCACCTTAAATTTTCAAATGGCATTGACTCTAGCCTGTTACAATAAAGAGTACCTTAATATACAGGGTGACCCCGAATAATATGCAAAAAAATTGAAGGTAAATTGTAAAAAGTGTATTATTAATGTTTATAATAAACCTTAGGTCTTATTATCATTTTCTTAATAAAAATTATTTATTCTTCTTAAAAGGAGGGTTTTATTTAAAAGAAAAATGTTTATATAAACGCTCCGTCACTAGTTCTGTAATAGATGCCCTTACACTATTTATGCAACTATAAAGTTCATATTACTAAACGAAGGTAGATAATAGTTATTTATTGTATAAGAAATAAATTAATTTGATTTATTTTAGGATTATGTATTACTTTTTTCATTATTCTACTAGTGAAATAAAGTTACTTTATTCCACTAGTGGAGAAAGTTATCACTTTAGACGGTTCATATGTGTGGATAAAAGTCCGATTATAAGGTGGTTGTGGATAAAATTAACTTTAGGGTCTAATACTATACTGAAATGTGTCGTTTTTTCTAAAACTTTTACTTTTTTAATGGTTCCTATATCAATGATCTCATTCTACCAATTGTGTTGCCTTCAAAATTTTCCGCTATGAACAGCGCTGCCTCTTCCTAGATTGAACATTTGCCCTTTCGAACAATTCAACATCCTGAAAGAATTACAAATTCGACTTTCTTATCCCGTTTAATACATGATTTGGAAGTCGAAGCTTAAAAAACAGCGATGCGTCTTGTGTCGAACAGACGATGACGGGAATACGTTACCAAAACGTATCGCAAGGTAAACTCACCCGAAGACATAAAAAGCACAGACCGCAATTTATTTTTCAAGCTGACGTTTATCCCGCACTCCATCTTTGGAACAGCCTTGAAACGAAGAAGAACCGATCAATCGTGGTTTTCATTTTCGCCGATATCCTTCTAAGCCTCGGATGATGGATAGGGACAGTTCGGAATGCATCAATGTTGCTCAGCCGAAGTCTCATGTGATTGCTTATAAAATGGTTATCTAAATCCAAATTAATAAAATATATTTTTTGCACTTTGCAGATTAACGGTACCATTTCAGTCCTTAATATCACGGACTAAAGTATCATTTTCAATCCCCAATAAATTAAATTACTAATAACAATTTAATTCTGGTTTGCAGGGACATACAGTCTAATTTATAGCGTAACATATATTTGGATTAAAGCATCTCTGACAAATCGGCCTGGAATGGTAAACTTACGCTCAAAATTAAGAAATGCACTTTAGTCCTTTCCGACTTTAGTCATTACTTTCTAAAACTAAGTAGTATCACTATTATTCATTCATGAGAAATAATGAACCTACTTATACACCACGGGGGCTAAAGTACATATATTACAAAAAACATAACCGTCTGCTTAACAGATGCACTTTGGTCCCTTGCTACTTTGGTCATTGATTTCCAAAACTAAAGTGTACACTATTACTCAATTCATGAGAAATAAAGATAACTACTTACACACTAAGGGGCTTAATTACATAGTTAACAAAAAAAACATAACCGTCTGTTTAACATATACACTTTAGTCTCTCGCTATTTTAGTTATTATTGTCCAAAACGAGTGACTATTATTTGATCCATGAGAAATAACTATAGCTATATTTCATAACAAACGCAGAGGAATTAAAAGATGCACTTTAGTTCCTTACAGTTTTAGCTTTAGTTATAAATAAATCAACTTTTACTACAAAATTAGTAATCGGGATCAAACGATGCACTTTAGTCCCTTACTTTCAGACTAATGTGCAAAATAAAGCATTATTATTTTAATCTTTGAGATATATTACGTAGTAACGTAATATATTTAAAAAATGTTACTTTTACACAAACGTCATCCTTGAGACTAAAGCTACACTTTAGGCTCTTGCTAACTTAGTAATTATTTTGCAAAACTAAAGCATCAGTATTACTTTACTACAAATTTTGCCCCCTGTACTTGAAATTAAAAAAATTCACTCTAGTTATTTTAGTTACTGTGACTAAAGTTCAGTTTTAAATCCTGATAAATAATACTATATTATATACTAAGGGTCTAAAGTGTAACTTTCTCGGGATTCGGCAAATAAATTATGCACTTTGGTCCGTTGATAGTTTAATTCACTAGCTTCTAAAATTAAAATGTAAGTAATTTCTCAGAAATAATAGTACATTATTAATGGTACAAAGTGTATTTTTACTACAAACTCGTCCTCGAAACTAAATGCACTTTAGTCTTTTGACTATTTTAGTCACTACTCCAAAATTAAAACGGTACTATTAATTTCCATAAAGTAATACTAGATGATATATTATAAATCTAAAGTGCATATTTTACTACAAATTGCGCCCTCGGGATTAAAAGATGTACTTTAGTCTCTTAATATACAGGGTGGCCAGATGAAAACAAAACAGCCATTTTCAGAAACTGCGTCAAGATTGTAGAAAACGCTCAGACTCGTTTAGATTAAAGGGGGACATTCTTTCCTGGTATTTTTGACTCCGCCACTTTCACTTCCAAGCAAGGGTAAGCATCACCCCAAAATATTTAAATGGCATTGGGGGTTGAGTAATATTTATTTTGAAAGCTCTTACAATTCTCTTTACAACAGACTTTAAATTTTATAATTCCGCCCAATCCTTAATAAGAATTTTGATTTTAAAGTTGAAAATTATGTACAAACAATTAGTAACGGTAAAAATGTCAAATTGTACCAACGAACGTAAAATTAGTGGATTCCAAATTTATTTTCTAGTATTATTTGGAAGCGTTGGTTGGTAGTTTATTTAATTGTGTTTTTGAAAATTAAATACTATGGTTTATTCTATCGCTTTACTTTATGAACAATAAATGTGCGAATAGAACAGCTCAGCTATTTAATGAACAACATCAAGATCGACATGTCAGGAGGAAGTATGTTCTATAGTAAGAAAAATCAAGAGACAGGGAACGTAGCCAATAAAAACGATAAATTGAATAATCTATAGTTAATGAAGATAGTGAAATTGCAGTTTTGGAACAAGTTCATCATGATCCTACATTAAGTACGAGGCAGCTGGCATCTGTGTCTGGGATCAATCGACCTAGCATACAAACCAATTTGAAGAAGAATAAATTCCATCCATATAAAATACATTTAGTCCAGGAGCCTCATGAGGATGATTATGACCGCCGTTTGCAAATTTGCGAAATAATGAGTGAGCGAGCAGGGAACAATCCACAGTTCCTCTTTAACATCTGTATTTCTGATGAATGCAGTTTTTTCTTGAATACACAGCAACCGGAAAAATTAAATGTATGGACTGGAATTTTCGGTGGGTCCTTTTTTTCTACCTGGTAATTCGACTGGCCAAATGTATTTGCAACTACTGGAAGACACTATTGACCCTGCCTTGACTGATTTTATTCAAAATGTTTCAGAGTATGATGAAGATCATTTGATTTTTCAATTGTCTGTCAGTATTTGGACCAACGGTTTCCACGGAATTGGATTGGGAGAAGAACCAGCATTGAGTGGCCTTCCCGATCACCGGATTTATCGCCCCTTGATTTTTTGTGGGGATACCTAAAAAGTAAAATCTATAAAACACAGCCAGCGTCGCTGCAAGATTTGCATCAAAGAATCGTCGACCAATGCCGTCGAATCACTCTTTATTCTTGTATGGAAGCGGCCGCCCTGTATAATACGCACACTTTTTTTATTTAATTTTTGTAATATGTCATGAACATAAACAATTATGAATTCCATGACAGTAACCTAAGAACTAAAGTGCATCTTTTGTCTCAAGTCTAAACAATCCCTCGACAGATTAAAAATGCACTTTAGTCCTTTCTTATACTTATAACCAGGCATCCTTTACAATCTTCAATTTTCGATAGCCTCAAAAATGTCAGTGCCAGTGAAATATACACTCAAGGAAAAAAAATAAAGCATTACAATTTTTTTGTCAGTTCAAATGATGTACTTCCAACGCTGCAGAGCTCACATCTGCGCCGTATCTTTTTGTCTTATTTGTTGAGGAAAAGGAAGCTATTCGAACTATTCCCAAGTCTATAAATAAACCCAGTCGTTGCAAAATAAAGCCAAACAACACCGCAGCGTCTGCAGAGCAAACAAATGTGGACGTATAAACACAATAAAATGTCTCTGGATCTCGGCCTGTACTCGGTTTATTTATTAAAAAATACGATGGCAATTAAAAGTGACCGTTTCGTACGAAGATAACGGCCCTCCTGTTATTTTTACGGCTCAACCGGAATCTACCGAACCGTTTTGTTATTTTGGCCCACTTTGAACCCCGAAATATCCCAAATAACCCATTCAGAACACATTTTCGATTTTGTTTCGTACTATGCACTTGAGCCTCCTGTATTTTATTCCATCAGAAAAAAAGATTCGGGGGCTTCAAAATAGACATCAATGAGCCCAAGTATGTATCCCATTTTAGTCATAATAACATTTACTTTATTTCAAAGTTAAATGTTAGGTATATTTCATTACCCTAAAATTTTGTAGCATATATCACCCTGTAACAGATAAGAAATAACGGCGATGTTATTTTTTTATACGTTATGTACAATTTTAACAGAGTTTCTTATAAAGACAAACAATTACATATGGCTATAGGTTAATGTATGTGTTATTTGAATTGTAAAAATGGACAGTTTATTAAATTTACATTTAATTGACTGATGAAGAATTAAAAAAATACGAGGTGTGGCAATTAAGTTCCGGGAATTTATTTATACCTCGGAAACTACATCGTTAGTCAACGTTTTTCTAGAGAGGGGGGGGGGACCTACGATAGCACGAATGGTTTGTTTTATGTGTATTTTATTGAAAGTAACTTTTTTAGTGGCGTCGTGAAAATGAGTGACTCAAATTGTGATTCAATTTTTAATGAAATCTGGCAAAAAATCCTCGGAAATCCTTCGAAAATTGCAGATGGTGTATGGAGACGAGTTCATGTCGAAAACACGCGTGTTTGAATGGGCAAAACGGTTTAAGGAAGGGTGTGAATCGGTAGAAGGCGAAGGCCGTTTGCGTACACTGATCACGTCTGACCGGCGCCTAAGCATTCATGCGTTGTCTGACGAGTTAACCGTCAATGAAGAAAACGTTCACAAGATGTTACATGAAAATTTGAATATGCGAAAGTTTTTCGCAAAGATGGTGCCAAAAGTTACCACCCGTGAACAGAAAGACATGCGAAAATCGATCTACGAGGATTTATTGTCCCGCATTCGGATCCACGGTAGATACTGGACGAGACGGGTAGTCACTGGAAATGAGACCTGGATATTTGAGTATGACCCCGAGACCCGTAAACAAAGTCAGCAGTGGATGGAAAAGGGTTGAGAGCGGCCAATGAAAGCGAGGATGTCCAAGTCACGAGTGAAGGCAATGTTGATCGTTTTTTTTTCGATATCCACGGCATCAGTCATCGTGAATTTGTTCCTGCCGGCCCGCGTTTTCCGTGTGCGACCCGAACTCGACGAGGACGACTGGATCTTGCACCACGACAACGCGCCAGCCCATTCCCCGTTCATTGTGCAAAAGTTTTTGGCAAAAAAAGGCACCCACCCTATAACCCCGATATTGCCCCCTGCAATTTTTTTTATTCCCCAAGATGAAGTCGCACGTCAAGGGAACTCATCATGGCGGCGTACAGGAGGTCAAATAAGCTGTAACCGTGGTGCTGAACGAGTTAAATGCGAAGGATTACCAAGGGTGCTTCCAATCGTGGGAGCAACGTTGGAATCGTTGTGAGGAAAGGGAGACTATTGTGAAAGTTGATAATAAAATGTTGGCAAACTTTAATTTGCTTGTTTTTTCATTGACAAATTCCCGGAACTTAAATACCACACCTCGTATATTTAGATTTAGTAAAAGTTCAATACGGCAATTTATCGAGGAACACACATGTTAGTACCTACTTTCTGCAGGTTCTTTGAATGCCATTATGCCGGTAACAACCATGTATATTCTCTGCATCAATGACTGTTGACAATTCGATTATTGTTTTTTAATTTTAATATGAAATAAATATGATAATTTAATTATGATACAACTAAACCTGTTTAAACTAAACTGTTTTTGAGGTTTAGCCCGCAAAAGTTACGGTCGCAAAATATGTGTTAGTCACGAATAAGAAGTATCAAACTAAATAGACCTTGATCTTGTGGAATTTATAATGCACATTTGCCCTGTAATCAAAGAATGTTGACTATATGACCTTAACATCCGATCTGGATAACGTGCTTTCTTGGGTCTCGAAAAACTTCTGCTTTCGCATTTTGATAAATGGGTATTAGCCTCCATATCATAACATATAAACCCATGTTTCTTCATCTATTATAATGTCTTAAGATGTACGTGTCGTCATTGGTTGTCCTTTAAAGAAGAGCTTCATAATCTTCAACCTTATGTTGTTTTAAGTCATCTCTTAAGAATTTGAAACCGAATTTTGTCGCAAAACGACTCTTTCTGTATGTTTTCGGATGGTTGGTAGGTTATTTGACTGCTCACTTCATTTCCTCGCGCAATATGACACTCGTCGATAAATGTTACCGATCGTCTAAAACAAATGTCATATCCAGCTGACTGCTGGCTTACCTTCAACCTTTTAAACCAATCATGGGACGTTGAACAACTGAAATAATATATCGGTAAGGATCATAAATTTGCTGCCTAAAAGGTTTTATAAAAAAGTCAAATTTTTTAATCCTATCTTGCTACTGTACTCCTAGCCTAGCTTATCATTTAAAATTGTCAAAACTATCTTTAAAACGAATTTGGTGACATGCTTTAAATTGTTGAGGTATGTGTATGACATCTACTTTCAACTTTTGGCATAAGCTCTTAAGTGTTCCACTCACCAATAGAAATCTAACAAAAAGATCATCAAAAACTGTTTTGAGGGAATGTCATTATTATTGCAAGAGTCTGTAAGTCTCGATGAAGTCGACGGAAGTGTAAATATGCAATCAGCAGTACAATCACATACAACCAGTAATAGTTTCGCGCCCAGACGTGCTCCAGACCTTGTTTTGAATATCTACATTCCACAATCGCCTTGAAATAGTTTTTGTCCAAAAAGTGGCTGTCTAACTGTGTGTGTGTATTTGACGTGATATTTTGTATATTCAGGCACTATTTAGTGTTCTGATCTTTATATTTCATAAAATGCGGTGTGCCGTTTTGATTATTTTGGAATGAAAATTCAAACAGGATTTTCATTTAATGAATGTTGATTTCCGGTGTGCGAAATTTGTATTTAACCAAAGCGTTTTGAATGGCTAAATTAATACTACTGTTAAAATTCAGCATTATCCTTTATTTTTTTTTTTATAGTCTATGAAAGAACATAAACATTTAGCTGTGATGTGGCAACGCAGGTGTGAAATTGCTCGTTTCACTCGACGTTGTGATATCGTGCCTGGGAAATTGTCGTCAACTCGGAGCTCCATATTACCAGGGGTTAATGGTTGATTTGCTTCAATTTAAAGGTAAAATAGAGTCAATTCCTTTTTTCGACTTTCTGTATTTCTTAGGCCTTCTGAATACGTGCTTAAAGCTAATGACATTATGACTGAATCGCCCTGTATGTTTTATGTTTTGTTATCAACAAATATTCGTCTTCAAGAAGTTGTTTTCAGTTGCTTGCAAATATCGTCAATAATAAATGAGTAACATATTTTGGGTATAATTTAATACGTGTAGGGGCATTAGTCGGCATGTTGACATAATTACAAAAAAATTGTCACTATTGACCGCTACTAGGCAACGCACACTCAACTGCTTCCATAATGGTTATATATAGATTTTTTATACAGTGCCTTCATAAATGATTAAAAGCCACGTGACTAGGACTGTGATTCTCGAAGAACAACTCGTATGCAAATAGATTTCTTGTCTCTCTCAATTGCCGTAGTGAAGAAAAGGATATTCGCATATGAATTGCTCTGCGATCGATTTGAGAATCTCGACCCTGATCACGTGGCTGGTAATTATTTATGAAGGCACTGTAGTATGCATCATTATTACACTGAAGCGTTGAGAGAGAAATTATAGATAAAGGCGCAACCTTAATGGCAAAATGCGTATACGATCTACAAGTTTAACACCCTGTGTCTTGAAAACAAAGACCCTAATAGAAAATATCTATAGGGCAAAATGTTTTTAAAGTCGGACAAGAAATAAAGGCATTCATGTTTGACGTTCCGTTATGTTACACCGTGTTTTACAGTAGGGGTTTTTTGGGCCCGAGATTTGTCCGTCTGTCGAGAACTGTTGTTAACGACAGTCAATTTTGAGTGTTCTGTGTGATTCAATGGTTTAACAAGCAAAGAAAACCTCCGTGAACTATAAGTTGTCGATAAATTGACGAATCTTAGAACCAAAGAGCTGCTATTACCTAATACTGTCTCGGGCCCAAAAGTGTAGGTATACGCATTTCGCCATAAGGTTGCGCCTCTATCTATAATTTCTCACTAAACGACTGAAGTGAAACTTCGCAACGAAAGTCAATTCCCCTGTAGGTTAACATACGAATAAGTGTGCGGATAACAACTGTGATAAAGAAAATAACAGGCATGGCGCAACTAATTAGCCTCTCATAATTATAAAAACAATGCGTGCAATTCTGTTATATGGTTTATTAAAATTACTGTCTATCATTAGTAATGAAGATTGCCAATACGAGCAAAATAGATAATTAATTTTTCGTCGTTGTTAAATTACTATAATCATAAATAGCGATGTTACGTATTATTTTTAGACTCTCATTAAGGCATCGAAGAATGTGAAATTATTAATGAAGTAATTAATTTAATTAAAACGCTACTTGATAGTTTTCATATGTTCAATTTAAGACACAGATGATGTGCATGTCTTAGAGTAAAGTTAATTTCTTTATAGACAGAACTCTACGCGTGGTGACTGAAGACAAACTTATTACTGAATAATTATTAATTTCTATCATATTATTTCGATTTTTATAAGTTTTTTTATAGTCATAGTAATGTAGATTGGATGTGTGTTCCACATCCTTGCCAGTGTTACACTAATGTCTTGACATATTTCTGTTTTTATATAAAATACGCTTCAAGAAAGTTAATAACAAGAATGTTTAGACATCATGTCAAAGAATGATTGAAATATGTTTATTTACCAATAAATTATGTCTATGTAAGTACATGAAACTGAAAACACAAAACAGATTATCTACTCACAGTTATCCAGAATTTGATCATTATCCAGTTTTACTACACTCCAACTGAGTTATCCACAAACTATCGTTATCACTATCACTGCACTTCCATTATCATTGCTTAAATACTTATATAATAATAAAATATGTTTTTAGCATGTCAACTCTCATTGTTTGAATAATGCGCCATATTTTACTTAAATACAAAAGACGCTTAAAAATAAAACACTGCCGGTGAAAATTATGTAACAATTTAAATGCATTTTATACGTTAGTGATTCAAGCTAGTAATAGCTTAGTTCTGTTTCAGAAGATGCAAAATATTTCATAATAATTTTCAATCTACATGTATTGGAATTAGAAAATCTTATTCCACAATTATTACATATGTCCGCTTGTCCCATTGCCCTGCACCAGTTCACCGGTATCAACATAACCTCTTTGTCGACGTCGACGTCGCTGGCTGTCAATCCTAGGATGTGATTGGTGGATCTGCTCCCTGCAGGACGTTGTGCCTACCATCCGTGACACCTACCTGTGCCTACGACACCAGCTTCTTTTTTACATGGAATTGAAATTGCCTTTTCAACATTATCAGTTCATCTTCTTCATGAAATCTGTCTCACACTGCGCCTTTTGGAAGGTCCATAATAAATAGGTCTCTTAGTAATTCGTCCAGCATATTTTCTTTATATTTGGACTGACACACATTTCAAATATACATCAACAAATATTTTACTTTGCCTTTTCTTGATATTGAACGCATACGCTAAACTTGTTGTTTTGTTATTCCACGTTTAGTGTCCATACAAGTATATTACATTACAAGTATATTATTTAGTACATTATTTTCCTAATATTCAACATAACGCAAATTAATAGAAATGTACTTTTCGATATTGAAGAACACTATTGAAAACAACAGTACCCTGGTTCTTGTAAGTGGTTTCTACAAAGACAAATGATTGTAATAGTTTTATAATAACTATATCAGGCTCATTAAACAAAGGGAATGTTAGCTCATACCACCTGCGTATTTTCAAGAACAGCAAATAAAATTATGAAAATTCACATATTGCTATGTTTAACTGTAGATGTAAAAATGTTATAACATAAACATATTTGGTAGTAGATATAAAATTGTTTACCTTTGATGATAGGTATTTGGAAATAAATTGTTAAAATGTGACTTCAGGATAGCAACAAAAAGGTGTCTTGCAACTGCTTTTGGATTTATTTTTATATGAGGAAAATTTAAATAGTAATAATGAAGAAACAAATCTTCAAGAAGAAGAAATTATTTCATTAATAATAACAGATAATTCAATATTTTGGCACAACCCGAAAAGTAGTTATACTGTCCCCTTAATTTTGAACAGACTGTATATGTTATTATTCCGTTTATTAAAAGTACGGTTGTAGTTCCTAATTTCAAAGACTCAAATGTCAGGAATTAAATTCACATGGTATATTATTACATTATTTTTAACGCTTTTAATAACTTTTTCTACGTCCATGCAAAAAACAATACTTTATTGAACTATATTTAGTGGAAAAAGTGGTTCTTTATTGCACTCAAATGAGTGCAATAAAATGTTTATTGCACTCATAATCTGTCATTCTACTGCAGCGTTTTGTCATCATGACAAACATAAACCTTCAAATCGACGTCACATTTTTCTAGACTTAGTGTCATCTAAATAACATTTTTTGGTTTTTGCATGAACGTAGAAAAAATATTGGATGCAACTCGTACAAAAAGTGTTTATTGCACGCGACGTGAAATTGTCCAACGAGGCCGTCAGGCCGAGTAGGACAACACTTTTTGCACTTGTTGCATAAATAACTATTAAAGCATCAAAAACACTTACACAAAAATTCATTTCACTTACAAAGTTCACATTATCTAGAGAAAGGCTCAATTCCAATAGCTTCCAAATAAATTATTTGACTCAACTCACAAAAAAACTCAACTAACAGCGTCTGATTTTGTATACTTTCTCATTCCTTGTATATTTATCTTACGCTGACTTACATTTAGCGGCAATACCCGAAACAATACACAATATACGAATATAAATCAACTTAAAAAATAGATTACTGTACAACAATAACGATAAAAATGAGTGATATGTTTACAGTTCCACTTAGTTTGTTGAACGGATGTTTAAGAATATTTAATTATCACTATAATTCACTTCGGCTTTGTGAAATAAGCCACGGAAGGCCAGGTCAACAATGTAAATAGTTATAAAAGTAAGATTAACGGTTTAGACGACATGCAATTTGTAGGATAAGTTTCTACGGGAATTACTAGTGAAAAGTTAAATACCCCTATTTGTCAAATTTTCAATCGATCTTTTGAGTAACCTATTGTCACGGAATTTGCCCCACTCACTCCCAAACCGACGACTGTGGCACCGCGAATTGCCTAAGATTGCCCCGATCGCCCCTACACGATTCTGTTAAACAAACAGAATGCCGCTGATCGAGATGGGCCTGGAAAAATCGAGAATCGCCGAGAAGCATTCCAGTCGTACTAGAAAATGGATCTAGAGATACTGGAATATACCTGGAATATTCGTTGGGTCTATAAAAGAAGAATAAACGGCCGAGTTAGTTAGTCTTGTATTAGTCTTGTGTTACAGTCTGAAGTGAAGTGTTTAGTTAGAGAGATCAAAGCGATTTAGATAGCGATTAATTAAATAAGTGTTTAGTTGACCTGTAATTAGTAGTGTTCAGTAGTTAATAAAGAAGTAATTAATTAACGGAGTGTTTTTCTGGAAGTAAGAAAAAGACGGATTGGGAAATCCGTGACAATTTGGTGTCGGAAGTGGATTTAGTTGGAAGTTTTAAAGAGCTTTCTGGAACCCTGTCCACAAAGTGGGATTTAAGTGGAAGTTTGAAGAATTTTCTGGAACCCTGTGCGCGGGTGGAATAAAGACCCAAGTGTGGCATATCACCGCACTCGTCGTGACTCAAGGAAGTGAACGGTGGTATTCGCGAAGGACAATCTCGAACATTCTAGAACTTTGTATAGGAGTGAGACAAATACCCAAGTGATATATCACCGCACTCGTCTTGACTAAAGGAAGTGAACGGTGTTATTCGCGAAGGACAATCTCGAACATTCTAGAACTTTGTACGGGAGTGCGACAAAGACCCAAGTGTGACATATCACTGCACTCGTCGTGACTCAAGGAAGTGAACGGTGGTATTTCCGAAAGACATTCTCGAACATTCTAGAACTTTGTACGGGAGTGAGACAAAGACCCAAGTGTGACATATCGCCGCACTCGTCGTGACTTAAGGAAGTGAACAGTGTTATTTGCGAAGGACATTCTCGAACATTCTAGAACTTTATACCGGAGTGAGACAAATACCCAAGTGTGGCATATCACTGCACTCGTTTCATTGTAAGGAAGTCAACGGTGACATTTACAAACATATTCCTGGACATTCTAGAACATTTCAAATAGAGTGGATGCCTGTAACTAGAAGCCAAGTCAACATGGATGCACAACTGGCGAAACTGTTAGAAATGATGCAAACGATGCAAAATAAAATGGAAGACCAAGCGAAAACGATGCAAGAGAAATTAGAAGAACAGGGACAAACAATGCAAAAGAAATTTGAAGAACAAGGACATAAAATTGAAGACCAGTCCCAGACAATGCAAGAAAAATTTGAAGAACAAGGGCATACAATGAAAGATCAGATACAGACAATACAACAGGAAATGAGAAACCAGACGAAAGAAATGCAGGAGAGATTAGAAAATAAATTAGAAAAGCAAGGGTATATAATGAAAGAACAGATACAGACAATACAACAGGAAATGGAAAACCAGACGAAGGATATGCAGACAAAGTTAGAAAAATTGGAGAATACACTAGAAGAAAAACTAGAGGAGCAGTCACATAAGGTAGAAACACAAGTAGAAGAGAAAATGGCTGCACAAAACAAGAAATAGACGAAGAAATAAACTTGGTTAGAGAAACCTGCGAAGAACTTCGACATAAATTAGACAAGATAGCAAAGGAGGGCGTAATCAAATCAGAAGGGCCTGTTATCCGAACTCAGAAGACGAGACCCCCTGAATTCGACGGCAAGGTTTCCTGGAATGTATATCTGCGTCAGTTCGAAGCAGCAGCTGCAGCAAACGAATGGTCTGACTATGAAAAGGCTACAGCTCTGATAGTTGCTCTACGAGGGGAAGCTCTTGACGTCTTACAAGGAGTTCCTGCTGGGCAACAGAATAGCTACGATATTCTAAAACAGCATATGGAAATGAGATATGGTGATAAGCACCTGCAGCAAGTGTATCAGGCACAATTAAAGAATCGTCACCAACAGAGTGGTGAGAATTTACAACATTTTGAGACCGACGTTGCCCGACTGGTTCGATTGGCATATCCAACAGCCCCGTCCGAATTTGTAGATCAGCTCTCCATCCAAGTCTTTATCGACGGCCTAAGAGATTGCGAAACTCAGCAGGCACTACGGCTCGCTAGACCTAAAACGTTGAATGACGCTCTTTCGCATGCACTGGAATTTGAAGCAGCAAAGATGGCATCCGGTAGACATGTTAAAGTTCGAGCCATCAGTGATAACAGCGATAATATGGGAAATGGAGACATAATCAAAACGTTGAAGGAGGTCATTGAGAAACTCAGCCCAACTACCAATCCGAAGAGAGAACAACCTGGCAGCCGAAGAAATCGCCCTCTCCAATGTTGGAACTGTGGGCAGACGGGGCATCTGAAGAGACAGTGTAGGGCCCCGGTCGCGGATCAGCAAAAGCGCGACTCCCAGGCGGCAGCTGCACAGGAAAACTAGGGTCAGCCGGCTTGACGGGGCAAAGGCCGGCTGCGTCCTCGTACCATGCCCCACAAGAAGAAGTTACGTTATCACGTCTCCAGGACTCTGACTCCTTGCTAATAGAAGGCATTATTTTTGGTCGTATGTTCCCTATGGTAATCGACACTGGAGCGGCAAGAACTATTGTACGACCGGATATTATTGGTGATTGGCGTATTAAGAGCCCTGCCAAGCGTTATGTCCTTACAACAGCCAATGGACAACAACTGCCAGTCAAGGGGAATGCGAGCTTGACATAGAATTAGGAGACGTCAAATTCAAACACAGAGCCCTGGTAGCAGATATATCGGACAATGTCATACTCGGACTAGACTTACTACGAGCAAAGGGGTGAACTTAGATTTGAATGCTGGTACGCTACGGATAATGGGTGAGGAAGTAGTGCTAACGACCACCACTGAGAATAACGCTGTACGGAGACTCGTTGTTAAAGAAGATGTGGTACTACCTGGTCAGACCGAAACATTGGTTGCCACTGTAATGGATGGGGAAATGTCTTGCAGTGTTGGAGTGGTGGAACCCAGTAATCCGGATCTGTTCAATAAATCTATAGTCACCGGCCGCACCCTGATTAAACCAGAGAAAACGACAATAGTACGGGTAGTTAACCTGAAAACCTTTCCACAGAAAATTACAAAGGGAACTGAAGTAGGAGTCTGTGAACCTGTTACCATGGTCAGAACACTCAAAGAAAACAACGAAATGGAGAAGAAACCAAACAAGACCAGTCTACCGGAATGTCTAAGGGACATCGTGGATAGGGCCAAGCAGAGATTAAAAGAGACGGAGGTGGAACAACTGGAAGAGCTGCTACGTGAAAATGAAGATGTGTTTGCACTTAAACCAGGCGACTTTGGGAGAACCAATGTTGTGAAGCATCGAATCGATACTGGTTTATCATCTCCTATAAAGCAGCCACCACGAGGACTTCCACTAGCCAAGCGAGAAGAAGTTAACAAGATGTTAATCGAGATGCAAAATCAAGGCACCATAGAGCCATCTCAGAGTCCTTGGGCTTCTCCTGTAGTTCTGGTCAAGAAGAAAGACGGCTCCACCCGATTTTGTGTGGACTACAGAAAATTAAATGACGTCACCAAGAAAGACAGTTACCCATTACCGAGGATTGACGATACTCTGGACACCTTGGCTGGTGCGCAATGGTTTTCCACTTTGGATTTAAAGAGTGGATATTGGCAAGTCGAGGTCAGCCCAGAAGACAAGGAAAAGACAGCATTCACTACCGGAAATGGATTGTGGCAGTTCAATGTAATGCCATTTGGTCTATGTAATGCCCCTGCCACTTTTGAACGACTGATGGAAACTGTACTTCATGGCCTGCATTGGGAGACCTGTTTGATTTACTTGGACGACGTGGTGGTGCTGGGACGCTCTTTCCAGGAGCACCTGAAGAACGTGTCCGAAGTGTTCAAGAAGTTGAAAGCAGCGAACCTGAAGTTGAACCCGAAGAAGTGCAGTCTGTTCCAAAAGGAGGTCAGATACTTAGGCCACATTATTACTCCAAACGGTGTGAAAACAGACCCGGAGAAGACAGAGTGCATAAAGAACTGGCCGGTTCCTAAAGACAAACATCAAGTTCGAAGTTTTCTTGGCCTATGCACATACTATCGACGATTCGTCCAAGGATTCTCGGACATTGCCAAGCCTCTTCATAAACTCACAGAAGACAACATCCCGTTCGAATGGACGACGAAATGCCAGCAGGCCTTTGAGACGCTGAAAGAGGCCCTCTGCACTACCCCGATTTTGACATACCCAATACCTGGACAACCATTTATAGTGGACACGGACGCAAGCAACATTGGAATTGGCGGAGTTCTTTCCCAAATACAAGATGGCCAAGAGCGAGTAGTGGGCTACTTCAGCAAAGTCCTGTCAAAAGCCGAAAAGAACTATTGTGTGACTCGGAAAGAATTACTTGCTATCGTCAAGAGCCTAGAACACTTTCATAAATACCTGTATGGCCAAGAATTCCTTCTAAGAACGGATCACGCTTCCTTAAACGGCTGCTCCAGTTTAAGAACCCTGAAGGACAGATGGCCAGGTGGTTGGAACGGCTGCAAGAATATCACTTTGTTGTTGAACATCGAGCCGGCAGGAAACATGGAAATGCAGATGCCCTTTCTAGGAGACCCTGTCCTGTCAACTGTAAACACTGTAGTAGTCTTGAAAAGAAAGAGAACATCTCATCAGTTCCTTGTAAGGTGGTAGCAGCCCAACCTGAAGACAGATGGAGTTCAGCGGCGATTCGGGAAGACCAGCAAGCTGACTGTGAAATCAAGCCCTTACTAGACTGGAAAGAAGCCAACAACCGACCCTCATGGGCTGAAGTCAGCAGTAAAAGCCCAACATTAAAGAGCTATTGGGCTCAATGGAATTCCTTGGTGTTGGAAGACGGTGTCCTAAAAAGAGCATGGGAGAACAATGACGGAACGGAGGTCAAGAAACAAGTACTACTCCAGAGGTCCCGGGTCAAGGAAGTGCTGCAGGAAGTACATGGAGGTACTGGGGGTGGACATTTCGGTATCAATAGGACTCTACAGAAGATTAGGGAGCGTTTCTACTGGTTGAGCTGTAGGACGGATGTAGAAGATTGGTGCCGAAAATGTGACGTATGTGCAGCCAGCAAGGGACCGAAGACCCGTTCCAGAGGCAAAATGCGCCAGTACATCGTAGGAGCACCGTTCGAAAGGATTGCCATTGATATCGCTGGCCCATTTCCGAAAACCCAAAGTGGGAACCGATATCTGCTAGTAGCCATGGACTACTTCAGTAAATGGCCGGAAGTATACCCCTTCCCAATCAAGAGACCACAACCGTAGCAGAAGCGCTAGTCAACAACCTGTTCTGCAGATTTGGTGTGCCCATGGAACTACATTCAGATCAGGGCAGAAATTTCGAATCAGGTGTGTTCCGAAAGGTCTGCGAGCTTATGGGAATCCGGAAAACCAGGACCACCCCACTGCATCCCCAGTCAGATGGTATGGTGGAACGCTTCAACGCCACACTAGAAACCAATCTGAGGATGTTTGTGAACGAGAACCAAACAGACTGGGACAAGCTCATTCCACTCTTCCTGTTAGCTTACCGCTCAGCTGTCCATGAAACTACTGGGAAAACTCCCGCAAGGATCATCTTTGGAAGAGAGCTTCGCCTTCCCGCAGATTTGGTATTTGGTCGTCCTGCGGAACAGCCCACAGAGCCAGACACTTATACCCATGAGCTAGAACGAAGACTAGCAGCCGTACACGATCAAGTCAGATCTCGAATGCGACTAGAGAGCGATCGCATGAAGACTCGATACGACGTCCGGGCCAATACAGTCGGATTCCAACAAGGTAACCTGGTGTGGCTGTACAACCCCACGCGGAAGAAAGGAAGATCGCCTAAACTACAGAACCGTTGGGAGGGCCCCTACACCATCATTAAAAGAATCAATGATGTCGTCTACCGGATACAAAGGACTCCCAGGAGTAAAATGAAGGTCGTCCATCTGGAGCGTCTGTCCCCGTATAGAGGTGTATCCGATCGGGACGATCGGTCCTAAGGAGGGGGCAGTGTCACGGAATTTGCCCCACTCACTCCCAAACCGACGACTGTGGCACCGCGAATTGCCTAAGATTGCCCCGATCGCCCCTACACGATTCTGTTAAACAAACAGAATGCCGCTGATCGAGATGGGCCTGGAAAAATCGAGAATCGCCGAGAAGCATTCCAGTCGTACTAGAAAATGGATCTAGAGATACTGGAATATACCTGGAATATTCGTTGGGTCTATAAAAGAAGAATAAACGGCCGAGTTAGTTAGTCTTGTATTAGTCTTGTGTTACAGTCTGAAGTGAAGTGTTTAGTTAGAGAGATCAAAGCGATTTAGATAGCGATTAATTAAATAAGTGTTTAGTTGACCTGTAATTAGTAGTGTTCAGTAGTTAATAAAGAAGTAATTAATTAACGGAGTGTTTTTCTGGAAGTAAGAAAAAGACGGATTGGGAAATCCGTGACACTATAATATACCGGCCCATCTCCCGTACAAGGTTTCTGGGTGAATTATTGTCATTATAATAGGCAATTTCGAGCGCTCATGGAAATCTTGCGAAATCGTCGAAATCCCGATAAATCGCGCGAAATCACCCAACGTTCCGCTGGAGGTAAATTTATCCATAAAGTCTGACAATATTGTCCACCTTGTCCGTCATTATCGACGTTATTATACTTATTCGCGTTTCCATTTAGCGAATAACGCAGGTTCCTGCTCAGATTATGATATGCGCGACGCGTATAACGGTTGTTTGGAACTACTGGAAGACTGTTGTCTTCAAAGTTTAATGTTTTTTGTTTCACTTCATTGACTTTGCACTTCAAAGTTAATTTTTGAATTAATGCCCCTATTCAATAGTTTCTCTAGAAGTTTGTAAACATTAAAACCGGACACCCTGTACCTTGGGGCGGGTCAAGTCGAGGGGCGGCACTTCGCATCTTATTAAACAATTTAACTATTCTGTAAAACAGAACAAAAATATCGCTATTTCGAAGAAACTGTCAATTGCACATTTTTTGTCAACCGTGCGAGTTTCAGCCAACGTCGGCGTCGTAAAACAATCTTTCTCAACTCGAATATTTTTACTATTTTTTCTTGTTGTACAGGGTGTGAATAGGATCAAAATCAGTTTTTTGACCAAGAATGTCACACTTTTGAGCAATCTTAAAAAGATTCTTTTTTGTCCAGTTAATACATCACGATGTTTTTGAAATTTTTTATATATCACCCGTATATTATCACATAGGTACTCCGAGGGCCAAAACGTGTTGATCTAAATTAAGTTACTTAAGTACAAAATGTTATAGTTTCCAAGATACAGGGTGTTAAAAATACAATTTTATTTTAGTTTTTCCTCAATAACTTCATATAAGTTGTAGTAAAATAATCAAACTTGGAACAGAGGAATTTTCTGGCACGACAAATTGAAATATATCCGCAGATTTGCTGTTAACTGTAGAAGATGCCACCTACAACACTTCACATGCATTTAAATCGTCATAACATTTTGGTGACTGTACATCCAATACATATGACGATCTAACCTAATTCTCCTTAGTCCAAAATTTGATAGTACTAAATTGAACAAATTATGTAAGAAGACAATGGGTTTATGTTTATGAAATAAAACCTTAAAATCCCATCCAAAAGTGGTTGTTTAAGACGTTGCTTTAAGAAAAAAACGTCTAAGAATAAGAATTATTGATTAAACAATCAATACACCAGTGCACACAAAATGTATAACGATTTAAGGGCGCCGTTTTATAGGCAAATTTTCAACGAATTTCATAGCTGTTTGTTGAGACAGTCTAAAAAAAATCTGAGTAAGTTAGAAAGAATATCTCTTCACTATGTCAATTATAGAAGTTTTCTCCGGGATATAAAACAATTTTCAGGCTGACAAGTCATTTAGAATAAGAAAAAAAGAGCATCATTTTCACCTAATACGTTTTATCATAAAATCTACTAAATTTTACAAGTCAACTGCACATTGAGAAAATTGTATACAACATTATAAACATTATCACATCCCGCAGAATTCTTTTAAAAAACTAGTAACACTTGAATTTATGTAAATTATCAAGTATTTTTTACGGTGTATAGAACACAATGATAAGGTACAAATTCACAGTTTTTTATGTTCTCTAGCACATTTTTTCTTCAAAAGTTAAAGAAAATGATTCAATTTCAGCATTATATTTTAGTACTACATTAATAAGGACTTCCACCTACTGTGTGTATTTTTTGTGTGCATATTTAGATATGATTATTCGTCCTTGAAACGCCAGCCTTAAGTGCATGTGACGTACTGTAGGTGGCGCCCTCTACGATTGACAGCAAATTCTAGACCATATTTCAATTTCCTGTGTCAGAAAACTCACCACTATCAAGTTTTATGTATTTACTACAATTTATAATAACATTATTGAGAAAAAAATAAAAAAAAGTTCAACACCCTGTATCTCGGAAATTATAAAATTTTGGACTAAGGTAACTCGATTTAGGCCATCGTATTTTGTCTCCCGGAATATGTAGTTTTTTCTCAAACTTTTACAGACACTCTGTACAAGTATAGTAATTTCCAAATTAATTTTTATCAAACGCGAAATCCTTGGAACTTACTGAAATTACCCGGAATTTTGAGAAATCCCTTGGAAATCTCTATTTTGCGAAATCTTGTCACAATTTTGATCCCAGTGATTACATGATTTTTTCAATTCGTGCGTTTGTCCTCGACAATTTCGTGAAAAAATAAGCCTAAAAATTCTGGCCAAGCCCCCACAAAACGGTCGCTGCCACAGCGTAGACCTGTGACGTCAGATGCCGTTCACATGTGTATACTAGCAGTGTGCTTTACATTATATCTGTATTAAACTTCCATGTTTTCGAACAACGCAGTACACAGTTTGGAAGAGTTAATTTGTCATTTGAGAAAAAATTATTTGTATTTGTAAAAAACACTATTTCAAGAATACGGTGCCGATTTTTTTGTATTTTTTTTTGTAATTTGTTTTTGTAGTACAGTCAACTTGTGTTTACTGTTTGTTTTTTACAATGTATTTCTCTGCTGTCTTGAATGTTTTTCATTGACTTATACTCCTTTGATTTGACGGCCATATCTGTTTTTTGTAACAGCTACAGTGACAAATAAATTATTATTATTATTATTATTATAACTCACACCAACCTATCCAGCAAAAAGTTATGAAAATTACGCAACAAATATTGAAAGGAATCATGACAGAATTTAAAAAAACTTATGGTCAAAGAAAGCTTCAATACCAATATGATTTCATTTAAATGTGTACCCTGTATGTTTCCAATACAAATCCTGAACACACAGTATACGCAGTTTCATAAATTTTTTCCGTTTTTTTTTATAGAAATTTCTAATTTTACTCGATCGTTGTTGCTTATGATCCTCATTTTGCATCTGTATTGTTGTGCAGAGCCTTTATATCATCGAATTGGACCGCTTTCACTGTCTCTTTATGTAGAAAATAGCAGCTTTCATTTTCAGAATATCATCAAATGACGTCACAGTGTACAAGGCCCTTTTTAAGACTTATCGCGATGGCCGGGCTTATTATTATTATTTTGTGCGCGGAATGGGGTTAACGCTTGGCCATTGTCGTCTTTAATGAATAAAAGGGACACAGACAACTTATATCTTCTACCATTAATCACGGGTAATATGAGGACAAACGTTATTTCTGCAAAATCTCATAACTATCAAGTATACTCGTTACAACAATTTATAGTTTGATATGATTTATTTAAAATGCGTTCAAAAGCGCTCAGCAACAATAGCGACAAACATATACATGACAATTTTACAAAATAGCAAAAAAAAATCGAGAAAAGAAAATAAAACCGTTTTATAGTGTTTTATTTATTATTATTTTGGATCGGTCAGTGGTCGCGCGGTTTAAGGCGTTAGTACTTGAATCGAAGTGACTGGATCGCTGTGGGTTCGACCCCTGCAGCCGGTAGACCGTATATAAGCTATATTCGTGGAGGGATTGGCGCCCTCTCTGCGGTTATGGTAGGGTGGAAGAATGTTGGCTTGGGTCAATGTGAGAGATTGATACCGGTTGACATTTGACTACTCCCCTAATTAATGAGGTTTTCCAGGTTTCCCTCATTCCTGCACTGAATGGTGGTTATGGCCTACCAACGTAAGTCGTTCCTGGGCGCAAATGCGGCCTGCTTAATAATAATATGCCGCCCCCTCTCCCGCACAAGTCTTCGACTTCTGTAGCAATGTATTTAAGGACTTTGAAAAGGCACAGTTGCTATTGATCACTTAGCCGTAATCTCTCCGCAGCCAGGTGTAAACAGGTATAATTTTGTTAAATTTTTACGTTCATGGCGTATATTCATTTCAATTGTGCCACATTAAAGCTAATTTTTTTCTGTACGTGATGTAACATGTCTGCCTATAAAAAAACAAGCCGCAAATAGGAGTTGCCTGCCGTTAAAGATGCTAGGTAATTAAAATAAAGTGACACAGAGTGAGAGTGCAACGTTATTTGTTAGACGAGGATGCTAAAGGCCAACTGTACAGGTTTTTTAAGCTACTGCGCATGCCTCAATAGATAGGGTTCTCAACCAACGATCTAAGTTAAGAGCTACTCAGTTTAAATACTCCAAAAAATATGAAATAGATAAAATAATATCAAAAATTATTATGAAAAATAATATTTTGGTTACTTACGTCAAAGAAAATTTATTATGTAGGCCGTGTTTAAGCAAATGTTTGATTTTATTGATGTTTTCAGTGTATACTCGCGTCAAGAATTCAGACGTCTTACGTCACGGCTGACGTTACACATTTGTTTTTATTGTCAACGTAATTTTCGATAATTGGTCGCATTAAAAACAATCATTTTTTGCAATTTAGTGCACTATATAATGCGAACTTTTAGTGTAGTATGTATATAGTTTTATTACTATCAGTTGCAGTTTCTTAAATATTTCGATGAAAATATAATAAATTATTCATTTATTCGTATGGCGTAAGTCGTCTGAATTCTTGTCGCGAGTATAGTCATGAGTTACAAATTAATTACAGTAAATTGATAATAGTATATATGAGTTACAAAATAATCAATTATTCATACAAAAAACATTAGTGTTAGACAAAAAAATTAATTACAAAATTATAAAAGCTTATATTACGTTTTTTCTCGCTTATTCAAAGTCAGAGTTTGCATTAACTGAAATAGTAGTATGTCAATATTAATAAAACAACAACAATAAACACTGATGCGTATAGAGCAATCCAACGTGCTGTCACTTTGCTGTCAAATCACTATAAAAATGGCGGCTGTAGGACAAACAACTTGAAACTTGATAATAAGTAGAATGTTGTGCTTTTGTGTAGAACTGTCAATTGGTGTGTGCTCTTTGTATTGTATGCCTATTTCGTAATACCATGGATAATTTAGTTAGTGTGGTTAGAATAACAATAAATGCTTCAGCGCAGTAGCTTAAAAAATGCGCATAGCTGGCTTTTAGCATACTCGTCTAACAAGTAACGTTGCGCGCTCACTCTCTGTCACTTTATTTTAATTATCTAGCATCTTTAACGGCAGGCAACTCCTATTTGCGGCTTTTTTTATATAGGCAGACATGTTGCATCACGTACAGAAAAAAATTAGCTCTAATGTGGCACGATTGAAATGAATATACGCCATGAACGTAAAAATTTAACAAAATTATACCTGTTTACACCTGGCTGCGGAGAGATTACGGCTAAGTGATCAATAGCAACTGTGCCTTTTCAAAGTCCTTAAATACATTGCCGTGAAGTAGAATATGCTTTATTTCCATAGGACGTGAACGATATGTTTCACGAAAAACCAGTTAATAATATTTTAATTAATAATAATCGCGGGCACTTTTTAATTGGCACCTCATGAGAAATGGGTTCCTCCATTTATAAAATTACATAAAAATTAAATCTCGGTTAACTACTTTATGAATGTACTAATTTTTCAGCCGGATCTTAGACTATAAATGGTAGGGGCAAATACAGAACATGTTATTTGAAATCGGAATGAAGCGTTAAATATAAGAAATGAAAAAAAAGTAAGTTAGCTTTACCATTGATTTTCTGAACGCCATGTATACATTCTGGTAGCTTAATAGAAAACTATAACTGATTCTTAACAACTTCACATTTTAATTTTTTCGAACATAAACCTACCTGTATTTCCAATTAAACATACATTAAAATGGTCTTCACACACAAACAATGTTGTAATGCTTCCTTTCATCGCGTTTCATCACCCTTACACCACATTTTTAATTTCATTTTATGGCACAGTGAAATATTTTATTGGGTGATGTATGCTGTATTCTGTATGCTTCCTGTGCTCATTTTACAAGTCTATTTTGCAACTTTATTCGATACAAATTAACTCTTCCACACGTATGTACTGCGATGTCCGAAAGCATGGAAATCGTATACAGATATGAACTAAAGCACACTGCTGCACTTTAGGTATACACGTGCGAACGGCGTCTGACGTCACCGGACTCTTTGAGGGAACGTGGTCAGACTAAATTTTTAAATACCTTATTTTTCCACGAAATTGTCAAGGACAAACGCCATTTAGATTAAAATTATTCAATCTTTCTTCTCTACGTATTTGGAAAAATCATTCGATTTCCCCATTTACAACTAACTGAATATTTATCTCGGTGTATACCGAATTTATCAATTACTCAAAGTAACAGTGACTGTACCGACTCCTGTCAATCTTAAACCGCTAAACCAACAATATAACTGACGTTATCCGCAATGCAATACACGGCGTTCCTGACCCATAGTTTTTAATCGTTTCAACGTTGACAAATACTCGTATTACATCCATTTCCAACCGCACAGCATTTTTTTCTATTGCCACAGAGGCGACATTCCAGCGAACGGATTTCTTCGCAAAGTTGCGTCCATCTACCAAGAGTAAATCGAAGCGATTATTCGAATTCCTCTGATTTGTTAATGCAATCCGACGCACTACGTGAACATGGGTATTCATCCGAACGGGTATCTGAAACGACTGAAATAAAAGCGTGGAAAAAATGACGGGAATCCCTTGAGGCATGCGTTATTTAATAACCTCCTCGAACAGTGGATGACTGTGTTATCCCCGTACACCAACGGGGATTTCCCTGAATGTGCGCCAAAGCGTGAATGTACTATAATGAGTACTCTGGGTGGAGGATTTGCTTTGTATAAAGAAAGCGCGTTTTGTTGAGTTTCCAGGATAAAATTGTAAGGATTAATGCACTGAAATTTAATTTTTTACCATAATATAACCGCTACGTTGACTTACACTCGAGTCAAGTCACGTAGGAAAACAAACTTTATAGTCACTACTTGATTACACAATGAATATACTTCAAACAACTTAGCAACTGTCGAATATTTACTTTGACGTTTCTGTCACGCGTTCGTCTGCTCAATATCAAACTGAACTTAGAACTGACATAAACACAACCGTAGCGGCAAACCGATCCGCTTATATATATTTTTAGGGTTCTGAATGCTTCTGCGGTATCGAAAACGTGTCGAGAGCTAAATCGAATATAGCTTAGAATGTTCTAGAAAACGTCAAAATAAAGGTATTACACAAATTATAAATTCTAACGCAAACAGGAACATAATTAACAAACTAAAAAGGTAGGTGAGCTTCCGTAACAATACACAACATTTAGTAAATATTTTTTTTTTAGAAACTGTGGTCAAGTTTACTTGACTAACAATATCATTATTCTCTCACTTTAACTTTATTTTGATGAATTATGATTACGGATGAAGTTATTATACACTCAGGTGCAAAAAAACGCAACAGTGAAATTTTTGGTAAAGTTTGAAGAGTCACAACTTTTTTGTTTTTAGGCTGATTTTCATAATTTTTTTATAAAACTTTATATAAAATGATCAACTTTAATCCACGTATTTAGTCGTTTGATAAATGTTGGCCTTTTAGTCATTATACAGGGTTAATTGAAAGGTGGCTTCATGACCTTAATTTTAAAACGCCCTGTGGAATAATTTCGTTACCAAATTTCTTTAAAAGGTCAATATTCATTAAGAACCATTCATTTCCTACAATTTGTTTTTTGGTTCATGTCTTTATGTGCATTGGTTCATTTTTAAGAGCAAAATAAACATGTCACTACTTTAAAAGAAATTTGTTTATTATTTAACCAATTCAACTTCAACTTAAGTAACCTAAAGAAACATTTTTTTAAACTTAACCTAATATTTTGTATTGCCACCTCTGGCTCTAATAACTGCCTGCATACGGCGGTCCATATTGTCTATTAAGTTACGAATAGCGTCTTGAGGAATATTTTGCCATTCCTCCTGAAGGGCTAGACGGAGCTCATTTACCGCAGCGGGAGGTACTTCACGATCTCTGACTCGCCTACCTAGCATATTCCACACATGGGGGTTCTATGGGGTTCAAATCAGGCGAACATGCTGGCCAGTTCATTTTGTTGATTTCAACTTCCGCCAGGTATTGTGTGACACATCTTGCTGTATGGGGCCGCGCATTATCTTGCATGAGGATAAAGTCATTACCGACAATTACAGCCCCATACAGCAAGATGTGTCACACAATACCTGGCGGAAGTTGAAATCAACAAAATGAACTGGCCAGCATGTTCGCCTGATTTGAACCCCATAGAGCATGTGTGGGATATGCTAGGTAGGCGAGTCAGAGATCGTGAAGTACCTCCCGCTGCGGTAAATGAGCTCCGTCTAGCCCTTCAGGAGGAATGGCAAAATATTCCTCAAGACGCTATTCGTAACTTAATAGACAATATGGACCGCCGTATGCAGGCAGTTATTAGAGCCAGAGGTGGCAATACAAAATATTAGGTTAAGTTTAAAAAAATATTTCCAAACCAAAAGGCCAACATTTATCAAACGACTGAATACGTGGATTAAAGTTGATCATTTTATCTAACGTTTTATAAAAAAAATATGAAATACAGCCTAAAAACAAAAAAGTTGTGACTCTTCAAACTTTACCAAAATTGTCACTGTTGCGTATTTTTTGTACCTGAGTGTATTACACATAAAATTTAAATTTATAGGTAGGTATATAAAATTTCACGTAAGGAAACAACTTATTTTCTTTAACAATCTACATCTATTTATACATAAAGTTGGTTAAAGGGGTCATTTCCTTGACTTGGAAATTGTACAATTTGCATATATTTTTAGATAAGACCTTAATAATGCACTTTGCGAAAGTGAAGTATACATATATTTTCAAAGTAGAATAATTTATAATGACAAGTATTTTATTTATTATTTTTTATAATGAGTTTACATTATAAGACACATTGGTTTTAAATCGTCCGAGAAAATCTAAAGAAAGCTTAAAACAATTTTGAATCACATTTAATTTGCAAACAGTCAATTTAGTTAATTGAGTTATTTATATTTCATATTAATCAGGTCGCTGTCAGAAAAAAATCAGAATTGATCAGAACATTTACTTCAATTTCAGTGTCTAACTGATTTTCAGACGGTTATACCTAATAGCAACTGTACTGTATGAATGCAATAATGTAAACTTTTACATTTAATGGTATCAGTTTTAAAACTACTTAACGTCATATTTGTTTTTCTGAAATACTCTTGACGAATTTGTGAAACAGAAATGACAACAGAAATACAATCTATTTTTTTTTTAAATCAAAACCTATTATTCAATATAGGTCACTGAAACTCAAATAAAACTAACTAAATTAGAAATGCAGCAGGCAAGTAATTGTAATCGTAATTTAAAAATAACATATGTGTGTTATACAATTGCATAATTCTGCAAATTCAGATGTGCATTTGCAAAAAAAAAAACAATATTTTATTAAATGCGCGGTCACACATTGCACGATATGAATTGCAAATCCTTTTATGAATACACCTCATTTGAATATGGCGCCCATCGCCTCTCATATAGGACAACGTCGGTAACGATAAAGCCTTTTTATGCAAAATGTGGATTTCACGTATCATACTGATAAGCAAAGCAGATTTTTAAATAACGGCTTTAAATTGTATGCCGTTCTCTCAGGCATATAAACAATTTCTTTTACACAAATAAATTCCATGTTTTCAGAGCAGATTATTCAGCAAAATCCTGTGGAAATACTCGGCAAGCTGTTTACGGAGGAAAAAAAAATATATATGTTCTGTGCCATTTGAATAAAGCATCAAATTTGAAGTTTCCAACACTGAGTTATCTAAAATAATAAATAAAAACTCTATCTCTATTTGTTTGTTGTACCTAGCTTTGGCAATCTTGCCCTACTTTTATTGCTCTTGTCTTGATCTCGCAAGACAAGACACGACCAAGAGTTGATAGCAAGACAAAATTTAAAAAAAGTGTTGCGAGACAAGACCATAGAGACAAATATAAGAAGGAGTAATATTTAAGTAAATATTGTCTGAAAAAATAAGTATTGGATACTTTACTTTATTTAAAGGACATCCAGCATATAAGAATATTTTTAAAATCAACGTTTATTGAGTCTAGCTCTAGTTCTGCTGAAATCGACTAATGATAAATTCACTGTCACTTGACTGAAAGATCGGCTTGCTTTGATAAAATCTTTGTGCTTTTTGCCGATCTTCTTGAACTATTGCACGTCTCCATAATTTACCATTCTGAACAACTTTTTCGAGTAACATTTTGCTGCATTTTCAGCAGAAAAGGCACTTTACCTGAAACCAAAACAGTTTTTACTCGGTGCACTGAGCATTTCCAATAGAATTATTTCAAAAATGAAATAAAACAGGTAGAAGAATCGATTGATTCGACAGTCAGATACACTAAGCTGCAAAAAATTTAAAAGAAACATGATGTGCCACAAAGTAACGTCAAAATTAGAAACAAATTTGAATTTCTCGCCCGCATAAACCCCCGATTTACAAATTTTATGTAAATATTTGCATTTCTTAACAAGTTAAGAAGTATCGAAAATAAAATTTTAATTTTGACACATTGCAGAATACACGATTAAATTACATAATCAACTTAAAAGCGACCATGTACAGTTTTAAGATATCAATCCTAGATCAGGGATAGTTTTCCGTCACTAATGCCGCTAAGTAATTATTATTTTATAAGAGGATTATTTCTATAAAAAATAAATACCAGTGTGTACTTATGTATCTCATGTAGACTTAAAAAAAAAAACAAGTTACGAGTATATACATTCAATGGGATCGTGAGAGGCAAGTGGCAGAAGAGACAAAAAACTCCGTAATAAATTCAAGTCGGTACTACAGGACGCGATAAAAAAAAAATAAAATATGCACGTTCTTACGAGACACATGGCGACCACATTTCATGGTGTTATAAATATTGTAATGGGAGCGATTAATATGTAACGAGAATGCGGCGTATATGTAAATAACAACAATATGTACAGGGTGTTTGGTTATAAATGTTTGAGGGTAATATATTTTCATATTTAGCCAAAAGCGTATGTATAAATTTTTGAAAAAGGTTTTCAAATAATCACGGATACAATTTTTTTGTTTTTAAAATTCCAATAATATTTAGTTCATTAATTTAGATTTCAGCGCTATAGAAACATTTGTTTTATACAAATTAATACCTACATTACTGAACATCTGTAGTTCGTATACTCTTATTGAAGGTAAGAGACTGAACCAATAAAAATAGAAAATTTAAATGTAATTAAAATCAATATGGCGTCAGCATGAAGTATGAGAAATATTTGTTACATTCTCACTAGTGATTTATTTCTAAACCGGTGTTTTCTTTAAGCAACTCAATTGAGTTTAGAAATAAATCGACAAATTTATACTGGGTGTTAATTAAGTATGTGCACAAACTTTAAGGGGTTAATCTATGATTGATTTTAAGACAAAAAGTTCATATAAACATGGGACTGCAACGGCTTTGTTTTCCAGATACAGTGTTAAAGTTTCAAAAAAAAATAAAATTTTTGGATCTATTTTCTTATGCCCGTTTGCACCAAAGTTAATAAGCATTACTTAAAAATAAGATTTGCTTAAGTAAGCTTTTCCTATTGCACCATACGTAAAGATCTTCTTAAGTATGAAAACAGATGCTTAAATTTAAGCCTATGTTTGACAGTGACTTATGAAATTCTTTAATTCAAGCAGAGTTGGAATGTGCGCAAAACAAGCATAAATAAAATGCGGAAAGTGCATATATAATGGCCAATGTTAATTAGTGTAGTAGGTAAAGTAGTAAAAGAAGTATAATGGATATTCGAGTGAATGATATATATTGAATGTAATATACATGTGATGATTTGGAAATTTTGGTATTTATAGATTTTGCATTTCTCAAATTAAATTATACGAGACCTGATCATTTCTATACAATGGACGAATTGAATGAAGATGATTTGGCCACTAATACTAACCACAGAGAAAATAAAATAAATTATTATTATTTTTAGTTTGTCTCTGATATTAACTAGTCAACCACAACCATACCTATATTACAAATGACAACATAATGACAACAACAACAAAAATCATCACAGATATGACATTATACCGAAATGTAACCTTATTTCCATATAACAAACTGAAGAAAAACGAAAAACTAAAATACGTAACATAAATTAATGAAAGTTACTAGATTTGTGCGTTGTTGCCAATACAAAGACGTACTTTGCTAAGTATGGTTTATAATGCGTCGGTGCAATACTCTAAAAAAATAAGCATAACTTAACTTTAAGAACAACTTTATTAAGTTGTTCTTGGTAAAATGTCGGTGCAAACGGGCATTAGTAAGAGCTAGTTAGTTGAAACTTGGCACACCCTAATAGATATTTAGAGACTACATTTTGCGGGTATTAAATTATTTCTAATTTAGCCTTGAGCGCAGATATGGCTAACCTTCACAGAGTTTTTAAAGAAAAAAATGGCACTCCAACGATTTTTCAAAATTCGAAATCTTTGTCAGTTGAACCTATTAAAATTACACAAAAAATGTCTCTTGGTAATTTTTGATACAATAAACCGTTTTCGAGAAAATTTCTTAATATCATTTTAATGCACGCAATTTAAGTTGAGAGTTACAATTGGTCAGAACTCAATGCAAAAATATTGCGAGGTAGGTCATGAAAATAAATGAAAAACATAACAGTTAGCAATAATTATTGTTGCATTACGGTGTGCCAAGTTTCAACTATCGGTCAGTGGTCGCGCGGTTTAAGGCGTCAGTACTTGAATCGAGGTGACTAGATCGCTGTGTGGTTCGACCCCCGCAGCCGGTAGACCGTATATAAGCTATATTCGTGGAGAGATTGGCACCCTCTCTGCGGGTATGGTAGGGTGGAAGAATGTTGGCTTGGGTCAATGTGAGAGATTGATACCGGTTGACATTTGACTACCCCCCTAATTAATGAGGTTTTCCAGGTTTCCCTCATTACTGCACTGAATGGTGGTTAGGGCCTACCAACGTAAGTCGTTCCTGGGCGCAAATGCGGACTGCTTAATAATCATATGCCGTCCCCTCTCCCGCACAAGTCTTCGACTTCTGGGCTAATCCTCGTGATTAGAATGAGGGGTAGAGATATTATTATTATTATTAATATTCTTTTTACATTGAACAAGCTACAAATTTAATTGTGGATATGTTTTAGTTGTTTTAGTTAAATGTTATTTTGATAAATGAAACAACCATATTTTCAAGTATATTAAGGTAATTCCTGGAAATGATTACTTCCATCCGATTCCCACATGAAAGACCCAAAAAGCACGTCTAAATTCTATTGTTTACCGTAAGGGGGGCTTGCCCCACGTTCACGTGCCTTACTTGACTTTTTAGATACTACCTTGTTACTTTTTATTATATCTGCTGTATCCGAAGAACCCACACAACAAAAAAGAGGCCGATCGACGCCCCTCAAATTTATCAAATATGCATGAGTTCGGTTCGTGTCGCTAAAAATACCCTGGAAAATATTCGCATGGAAACCGCGATTCTTGGCGGGCGGGAAAACAACATATTTCGCACTGCAAACAAAAATTTATTAGTGCCAGCGTGGGTGCGAATTTTTTTTGCTGTATGATTTAAGAGATACACGTATGCTTCACATTATACAGGGTGTTTCAAGAGGAGATGTACATGCTTCAGTATGTTATTCTACGTTCAATTTTGAGCAAAACGTTTCCTATGAACTTAGGTCTGGAAACGCTTCGTTTAGGATATACAGGATGTTAAATTTAAAAAAAAATAATTATATTTTCTTTAATAACTCTCGACTACTTTGAGATAAATTCATGAAATTTTGTATGTGGAGGTTTCTCGGGACGGAAAATTCAAATTTTATGCACAGTTGGCTGTATCTCCATGAGGGCGCCACAAGCGACCATTAGGATCCTTTTAAATCGCTTCAACTTTATTGTGCCACGATGTATATCATTTTGGAATAGAAAAACATTTTCCTCTACCTTTGCTTCTCAAAAAAATGTACACCTTACTGAAGTCTCTAGGAGCAGCCGTTTCCGTTAAAAACTCAACTAAAGATGGTGATGCATGCAAATTATTAGTCCAGGGAAGTTAGGAAAAATAGCGGAAATTTTTAGGCACAGCAGATATCGAGATGCGGTTTTCTGCATTGTGTTCAGGAAGGTCCCAGGAAAAAGTCTATATCGTCTGGTTTAGCCATTTTTTGAAAAATGCCTTCTGGGCCGGAAAATGCATTACACCATTATAGGAACGACTGGAAACTCGGAAAAATCGCTCTGAAATCGTTACTCGGGGGTTTTTGGGGCTGCCGAACTCGATTCAAGCAATAGAATTACCCGGGGATGCAAGGGGGTGGCTCTGTGGGGGTGCGCGGGGGTGAATTTGGGGAGAAATGGCAGCGTGCATGAAAATCGCTCCAAACTCGTTACTCGGGGGTTTTCGGGGATGCCGAATTCAATTCTGGCATTGGAATTACCCGGGGGTGGCTCTGCGGGGGTATCCAGGGGCGAAATTTGGAGTGATTTTCATGGACCTTGCCATTTCCCCCCCCCCCAATCACCCCCAGACAACCCCACAGAGGGACCCCCGAGCGCCCCCGGGGAAATCTAATGCTAGAATTAAATTCGCCATCCTCGAAAACCCCCGAGTAACGAGTTTGGAGCGATTTCTATGCACGCTGCCATTTCTCCCGCAATTCACCCCCCGCGCACCCCCACAGAGCCACCCCCGTGCAACTCTAATGCCAGAATCGAGTTCGGCAGCCCCGAAAACCCCAGAGTAACGATTTCCGAGCGATTTTTCCGAGTTTCCAGTCGTTCCTATAATGGTGTAATGCATTTTCCGGCCCAGAAGGCATTTTTCAAAAAATGGCTAAACCAGACGATATACCTAGACTTTTTTCCTGGGACCTTCCTGAACACAATGCAGAAACCCGCATCTCGATATCTGCTGTGCCTAAAAACTTCCGCCATTCCGGTCGATTTTGATCTAAATGCCCTGGACTATTATGTATTAGATTGAATCGAAAGTTATTGTCAGGTTTTGTACATTTTGGTTTGGTTTTGAGATTTTATTTTTGAAATTCTCACAAAAAATTCGGCTGTTTTGATTAAAAACTAATAGTTCTTAGTCTTTAAAGTGTCATGCCTTGTTTTTTAGATAAAAGTAAGGTGGCACTTTAATACATAATTTGCATGCATCATCTTTAGATGAGTTTGGGTTTCATAATTAGAAATTGTCAAGAATTCTCTGATGAGGTAGCTTTAAAAACTCTTTATTGTTCTCTTATAAGGTCTAAACTTGAGTACTGTTCGCTTGTCTGGTATCAATATTATGGTAATCATAAATACACAATTGAGAGTGTACAGCGAAGGTTTCTTAAGTTTTTATCTTTAAAACTGATAACTTTTATCCAGAGATATGATCATTCCATACTACTTAACAGATTTAATTTTGTATCGCTGGAGTTACGTCGTGTTATTAATAGTTTAAAAATTCTTTTTAATCTATTTCACAATGATTTGGATTGTCCGTTACTATTAAGATATTTCTGTTTCCAAGTTCCGAGAATAAGTTCCAGGCAAAATTTAACATTTTATTGTCAAGCTGCTAGAACAAACATAATTTTAAAATCTCCGGTATATGTTATGTGCAGGAACTTTAATTTGATATCTGACACCTGTGACATCAATTATAGTACTCTTTCACAAATTATTAATTGTGCTAATATTAAACTCAGCACCTAAAACTTGATAGCCATATATACATATATATATATATATTTTTATCAGTGTGTACCTATGTACCCACAGTGTGGCCATATTTCTCGTTAACTATGATAGGAGATAGAAAAGAATGACGCCCTACTCTCGATATCTTTCTTTAAGAGAAAATTAATGGTTTTGTTTTCGCGTAATAAACAGAATTTTAAATTTTCTACTTTTCGATTTCGTAGCGTGCATAATTTTTTGTAACTTTATTAATTTTTGAATTATAACCTAAAGTTGTGTTTATTTGAACACAAACCATTGGTGGCCATGGGCCAAGTAAAATCGTATTTTTTTTTCTTCCCATTAATACATACTCGTAATATGTGGGGTTAAATATGATTAATTGCCATATTATTGAGACAGCAATTTATTATAACATATTTTGTTTCTTTCATTTTCTTGAAGTAGGCGTGTCAATTGAAATAATTGCTGTTACATATCAGCAATGTTATTTCGCTTTTTCCTTATATTAATTTAATTACGTCTTGGATACATTCTCAGAATGATTGTTATTGCGAATATATCATTTTAATACTACTATTAATTTGTTTAGTAATTCATTCTGTCATGATTTCTTCTAAATGTCTTGATAAAAATATTTAAAAAATTAAATTGATACTCTGGAATAAACTATTTCCTCAGTGAAATGGCGAATAATTATATTTAACCTCACATATTAATGGAAAGAGAAAAAAAAATACGATTTCAACTGGGCCATGGCCACCTATGGTTTGTATTTAAAACAAACACAAAAAAAAAGTGTCTCAAGAAAGTATGAATTATTTTTTTCTAACTTTATAAACAACAAAGTTACAGACATGTTCCGAAAAGCGAAAAATTTGAAATTTTGTTTATTACTCGAAAACAAAAGACGATAGGTCATTTTGGTTTTGACCATGAATTTTCTCTTAAGAAAAGAGTTGGAGAATGGGGGGGTCATTTTTTCTCATCTCCTATAGTTAACGAGCCCATAGAAACGTCGAAATTTGCCCACCCTGTACAGTCGCTAGTAATTCATCAAGTGAGTCATGGGAGATTTATTCGCCTTCCAAAAACGGACCCGATTAATAATTATGCCGTGAGATCGCGCGTTGCATTTCTTATTCGCCGACTGTACTTATTATCAATCCTTCAGCGTCGCAATAAAAGTGACAAATGTAGCGGCGGCGAATGCTACCCGGCTTTTTTGCAGTCACTTTCACGCTGCACGCGGCCATCGCCTGACACACTTTTTTAGCCGTCCGGCGATTTTGCATTTGCATCGCGGTTACTTTCGTTGTCGAGATAACCTATTAATTTAGAAAATCTCTCTTCGATGTGTGGATATACCTACTGTGCACTTTTGTTTTCATTCGGCCTCTTAACTGTTTTCCCTTACATAGGGTGTGCCAAAATTAGCCTGCCAAAAATTAACTGGATTCTACCATCAAAAATAAGAAGTTATATAAACATAAATCCGTAGACGCCCTCTAACGGAACTATTGCTCTTTAAAGGGGAACCGCATTTGATTTTCTCCAAATATTTTCCAAACGCATCGAGATAAAGTAATCAAATTTATAATTTAGAATCGCAATTAGATGGGGGGTTATGGATAAATATTGCTCCAACTCTTTCATGTCTCGAGGTTTTTGCCGTCAGGTCAAAAAATTAAAAATGTTGAACAATTTTACTAAAAAAGGTACTTTTGTTTTACTTCGATAAATTATTCCGTTTACGAGTAATATTAATTTACAAGTTTTGTGACATACCACAAAAATATTAGATATGATATTATGCAAGCAGTCAAATTGTCTCTAGTAGGCTTTGAAAAGTTATTTGTAAGTTTATTTGACACATATTACATGTGTTTTTAAAAGTTTTTGAAGTATTAATTGGTTATATTAAAATTCAAAAATTTACAAATAATTTCATTACAGATATGCATTTTAAAATTATTTCAATATGTTAAAACACTTTAAATAAGTCGACAGTATTTTCTCAGAGCCTACTAGGGATCTTTTGCCATCTTAAACTTTTGTGGTGTCACAAAATTTTTAAATTAAAATTACTCGAAAACAGAGCAGTTTATCGGATTGAAATAGGAGTACTTGTTTCAAGTAAAATGGACCAAAATTTTTAATTTTTTAATTTGACGATGAAAATCTCGAGATACAAGAAAGTTACAGTAATATCTACCCACTGACCCCCCCACTTTCGACACTATGGCCAATTACGAGGAATTATTTTCAGAACATTATATTTGCAATCTAATTGTGATTCTCAATTTCAATTTATACACTCTTATTTAATGCACTGTATGCATTTTATGACACTCTAACCCTTCAAAGACATCATTTTAATGTACAAAGTGCAAAATTGTATGCAACGCACTAAAGTTTATAAAAAAATATTAAATACACTATATACAAGTGTTAGTACTTTAGCCGCTAAAAGAGAGATTCAACTAGCAATTTTAGTTTCCAAAGTACAAAATAACATAGATCACGGTACTAAAGTACAAATTTGAACTACTTAAACGCTTTGCATGGAATGTTTGACACTTTAGCTCGTCAACATAAAGACTAAAATAGTATCTTTGCAAAAATGAAGTTCAGGTAATTTTGAATGAGATACCCCAAGAACTTATCGACAATCAATGAGTGGATAAGGAATCGTGGGTTCTCAACGCACTATCGAACCAATGTTTGCAGTGCAATATTTATCAACATATATGGGTGATTAACTTTCTCGTCACGTATTATACAGGGTGTCCCTAAAAGATCTTTACAACGCCACCAGGCACAGTGCAGCTCAAAATAAGTCGATTTAGCTAAACTTACCTTAGTTTAAAGTTGCCCCGTTTAGGCGCTATACGGCCCTGAAGTTGCAATTTTGAGATCGTTTTTTTTTATATATAAATTTAAAACGCCTGTTAATTTGTGTGACAGTTTGATTCGATTTTTTCGAACGTTTTATCACTACTTTGTGCTGCTGCACCACATCTGTGAGTATAGTTTCAGGCATTGCTCGAAGGACCAGAAACAAACGATAACACTTGTTTCAAACAGACTGTATTTTTAATTTATGTACAAAAATGTATGTATTAAAGAAGACACTGTGTATATTTAGTTACTGACTTTTTGTTACTCGACTGAGCAATTTCTTATATAGGGTTACCTCTTACTTAATTCTTACCCTAATTTTATTTACAACTTAACTTAAGATTAAATAGTTACAACCGTAAACAAAATAAGAAGCTTAAGATTAAATTATAACTTAGTATTAAATTATAAACAGGATAATAAATTTAGACTAGAAGATACCTAGGCAGGGTTAAAGATAAACTACGGGAAAATTCCAACTACTTTGCAATGTCCACGTAAATTCGAACAACGCCTTATGAGATTTTGATAAAATTTGGTAAGTTGACACCGTTCTATAGGTCAATAAACCCCAAATCAAAATTATGACCATTGGCGTGGAACTTGGATTTTTTAGTAATTACACCTTCGATAATTCTACGATAATGGAAGAAAATATTCTTGGGTATAAAATTACGACTTATTTTGAGCCGCACTGTATCTGGTGAAGCGTTGTAAAGACCTTTTAGGGATACCCTGTATATTATTAATTCCTATATCAAATAATTTCAATAATTTTGCGCGATTTAGTGTTATGTACCGAAAAACTAAAATGTATAGTAATGTAATAGTAATGAACTTCAATTTTAACAAAAATTCACAAGATACTAAAGTGCAAATTTTTAATGTTGAGATATAATCAAGGCAACAATCGTACAAGAGATTTGGAGGCACCTTGGTCTGACGTGACAACAAGAACTTTACTTTTTCAATACTGAAATTTGAAATAAAAACAATAGTTTTATTTCAGGTCTAAAAATATAGGTACATAATTTTTTTCGAAAACTTATAATTATTTGTGTTTTCCATCGTGTTGCAAATATTCTGCAGGGCACTGTATATTTAAACACACTTAATACATATTTGTTCTTAGCTGTAGGACGTAAGAAAAGATTCGATGTAGAGATAGAAAAATTAAGATGATTTAGTCAGGCCATAAAGAGATCACTTATGGCTGTTATTTCTGTTCATGCCAAGCATAAACAAAACAATTATTTTTTTAATACCATACGTGTTAAAAATAGAAGTATGCGTGGGACACGTCACGACACTTCAAAAGAGCTAAAAAGTCATTTAAAATAAACCTTCCTCCCACTAAAGAATATACAGTATGTTCTACCACGAACCGCCGCGATCGATACATACAAAAGTATATACAGGGCGATTTTGAAAATTTGGTTGCTTACCAACGTCGGTAGGGCCTACCTTTCACATTTCAGCCACTTCCAGTTATACTTGAAGTCGATACCAACTTGTTTATTACAACTACTGGTCATGCAGCTGCTCTTTACTACTATAGATTCCTCCATTTTTGTTTATGTACACTAACAAATACCAAGCAAGCACAGAAAAACTAAACGCACTAGCCACAATGCCATTATGGCTAATAATACTTTTAGGTTAACAGCATAGATTACAATGTTTGTCATTCATACGTTACAGTTTTAAGAATTTTCTGGGAATCTTCAATTGTTTACCTCATTAATACTGATATAAAAAACAAATTCCATTGCAGGAGCTTTTACTAAAATTAAGTTGGACTTTAGTTTGTACCTATATTGTATTGTATGTATATAAAAAATCGGTTTTAAATATATTTATGAAACTTAAAGTATTCTTAAAGTGAGCAGAAGCCGTAAACCTGAAGCAGATTGAAAACAATGACCGAAGCAAACAAACTTACAAAAGTCGTCGTCGAAGGAAAATATTTTTACGATTGTGTAACGGCATCCTCTATCCAATTTGAACGGAGTTATGACCGTTTACGGTTCATTGTCGAGATACAAGAAATATAGAAACTGTCAAAGGAAACCGCCAATTAATAGGGAGAATGATGGGGCAACAACTCAGTTTATTTGTCTAATAAAAAATAATCAGTACGCTTGTGGTTTGATTATTCCTTATTTTACTAGCACTTCGTTACATTTATTAAACGATAATAGTGCCCGTAATAAATATAAAGTGTACACACTGTATATACAGGGTGTTTTTAAATGAAGTAGCAAAAATGGGACCACAGATTCTTTAGGTGAAAATAAATCGATTTAACCTAACAAGTCGCATAATAAAAAAGATACAGGGTGTCAGTTAAAATTTTATTATCGATATTTGTAAATAACTTCTTAAGAAATTCAAATTTGTTTCTAATTTTGATGTCACTAGTTGAGGGCGCCACTTGTGGCACATAATGTTTCTTTTAAATGGCAGAACTTTTTTGCAGCTTAGTGTATCCATCTGACTATTGAAACAATCGATTCTCCTACCTGTTTTATTTGAAAAAGGTATACCTTGCTGGAGTCGGTAGGAGTAACCATTTTTGAAATAATTCTATTTGAAATGCTCAGTGCACCGAGTAAAAACTGTTTTGGTTTCAGGTAAAGTGCCTTTTCTGCTGAAAATACAGCAAAATATTACTTGAAAAAGTTGCTCAGGATGGTAAATTATGGAGACGTGCAAAATTTCAAGAAGATCGGCGAGGTTTGATGAAACCATTTTTCAACAAAGCACAAAAATTTTATCAAAGCAGGCCGATCTATTTGAAATTTTGCACGTCTCCATAATTTACCGTTCTGAACAAGTTTTTCAAGTAACATTTTGCTGTATTTTAAGTAGAAAAGCACTTTACCTGAAACGATAAAAGTTTTTAATCGGTGCACTGAATATTTCAAATAGGATTATTTCGAAAACTGTTACACCTAACAACTTCAACAAGGTATACATTTTTCAGATATAGCAGATAGGAAAATCGATTGTTTCAATAGTCAGATGGATACACTAAGCAGCAAAAAAGTTCTGCCATTTAAAAAAAACATGAGGTGCCATAAGTGGCGTCAAAATTAGAAACAAATTCGAATATCTTGCCTGCAAAAACTCAAGATTTACAAATTTTATGTAAATATTTGGGTTTTTTACCTACAAATACCGAAAATAAAATTTTAACTTTGACACCCTGTATCTTTTTTTATTATGCGGCTTTGAATATAGGTTAGGTTAAATCGATTTATTTTCACCTAAGGAATTTGTGGTCTCATTTTTGCTACTTCATTTAAAACCACCCTGTATAATAAAAGAATGAGCGTTTTCATTGTCAAAATTCAAGAGCATTTGCTTATACAGGGATCCAGTAAAGGTAAACGATTTCAGGGCTGTATTTTTCGGGCCAAAATATAGCGATTTAACCCAACTTACTTACAAAATTAAACATAAAATTTTGTTTCTGATAATATTTCAAACTGTTTTCGGGATATTTGCTTCAAAATTGGCTCTAGGCAAAGACAAAAACTGTTTTGGCCGAAATTATGTTCTATCTTCTACAGGGCGCTATGTGTCGTCATTCATATACGTCGTCTCAAACTTGTGAATCGAAGTGTGCAAATTTTGGAGTCGTTGTGGTAATCCTAGAAGTATTATCAATAAAAAACCATACCTCATTCATTACTCTAAATTCAAACTTTTGCGACAAAATCGCATTTTTAGTTAAAGTTGCATGTCAGGTAGGATATAATAATTATTAAAGTAAGCTATGAAAAAGATTTTCAGATTAATGATAGCCGATTTAAATTAATTAATTTATTGAATAATAAGAGAAAAATTATAAATTAAATTTTCAACCAGATGCCCGAAATGTCTACCATGTACAATACATTTCCTATACATTTTAATAAAATTTCTCCTCACTGCAAAAAAGATTGTTATTTCGGATTAATAATAATAATAATAATATCTCTACCCCTCATTCTAATCACGAGGATTAGCCCAGAAGCACAGCTTAAATAACAATCAGCTCACAGACTCGTATGAGCGGGAACGTCTCGCGCAGATCTTCGCGCATGCCGCCATTTTGGGATAAAAGGCGGCAGGGACGTGTGGTTGTAAAATATGCCCTTATAGCCATACCGTCAACGACTGCGTTATTGGCGCACGAATGCTGTATTTTGTGGTTTGTTGATTTTCTTGTATTTTATACTGTTATGTTATTTTATTTTTAAACAATTTCAAGTAAAACAAATTTATATTTAGTATGACACTTTCTAAATTGGGACAACTATTTTTAATCCGGTCCTGACTTGTATCCCAAACGAGAGAGAGACAAGAGGGCAAATTTTCAGGTTTTAATACTTCAAAGGTGCCGCCGTAGAGTCTGTGAGCTGATTGTTATTTAAGCTGTGCCAGAAGTCGAAGACTTGTGCGGGAGAGGGGGCGGCATATTATTAAGCAGGCCGCATTTGCGCCCAGGAACGACTTACGTTGGTAGGCCCTAACCACCATTCAGTGCAGGAATGAGGAAAACCTGGAAAACCTCATTAATTAGGGGGGTAGTCAAATGTCAACCGGTATCAATCTCTCACATTGACCCAAGCCAACATTCATCCACCCTACCATACCCGCAGAGAGGGTGCCAATCTCTCCACGAATATAGCTTATATACGGTCTACCGGCTGCGGGGGTCGAACCCACAGCGATCCAGTCACCTCGATTCAAGTATTGACGCCTTAAACCGCGCGACCACTGACCGATAAATTCCATTTGAAGATTTGATGTCTATTTTTTTCACCTCAAAAAACGTCCCCAAGACCAATTTTGAAGCAAATATCTAGAAAAAAGTTTGAAATATTAGCAAAATACAACATTTAATTTTTACCGTGAACTTTTGGACTGAGGTAAGTTGGGTTAAATCGCTATATTTCGGCCCGAAAAATGCAGTCCTGAAATTTGGACCAATCTTTACTTGACATTATTCTAAACGCGTTGAATGGTTAATTCTGATATTTTATGCAAAATGGCGAACCAATCAAAAAGTTGACACACTATTATCGCCACTATGTTGTATAAAGCCACTATAGTAATACCTGTTAGGTAACACAATCCAGTTAGCTTAAGTATTTTGCATTCGTTCTTCCGTTCCAAATTGTCAAAACTACATTTTAACTCATTACAACCACTTTCCTCTACTAACAAACCACACTTCGCGTAGAGTTAAATAAAATGCAGTAACAGATAATAGAATACTTAAATGAACACGCGACAGTCTTACCCGATAACAAACCGCTGAATTATATTATAGGAAAATATTTATACCCCACAAAAAACGGGTCTGCGTCGGACCAGACGGTGGAATTTATAAAAAAACTTCCTTTCAAAGCCTGAACGTACAAAAAAAAAGTTCTTAAAAATTTGTTCTTCTTTTTGAGCGTGACGCAGTTTCTCGACCAACATCCCATCCCAATGTGTCTAACGGGCGCAAAGAAGTATAACGTCACGTCAAAAATATTTTTATTATATTTATTTAAAGAAAATATTTGGAGATCCTTGAATTTCAGATATAACCTAAAAAGCAGTTATTCTATAAATCCCAGTAGTAGTAAGGTTTTAGTACTATTTTTATATGCTCATATTAAGATTCCCTGGATATTGTTTTTGAAATTGTCTGCTCAGTTTGTAAAATGATTTAAAAAGTACATATCGCGAATGTTCTGTTAAAACGGAAACTGTAAAATTTTATCCCATATTCTTAATGACACACTGTATATTATACGCTTATACGTAAGAAGTAAATTTATGTTGGTGTCCACAACCAATAATTCTCCACGCTGTATAGTGGGTTGTATAAAAAAGTTCTTAAAAATTTGTTCTTCCTTTTGAGCGTGACGCGGTTTCTTGACCAACATCCCATCCCAATGTGTCTAACGGGCGCAAAGAAGTATAACTTCAAAAAGTCTAAAAACTGAAAAATACAATATAATCACAACAGGATTTCAATTATGACAATGAATACCGTTAGTGTTGCTGGTTGCTTACTTTGTAAACGTCAAACGTACGAAATAAACAACCTCGCGGGCGGAGGGCCCATAGGTGGCGAAAAATTGGGGTTTAAATAGTTTAGAAAAAAGAAATTTTCGCTTTATAAATAAGTTTGAAAATTGTTTGAAGGGCGATTCCGTTAATTATTATTTTTCTCCATTCCCTCTAAAATATTTTTACTTAGTCATACAATGAGAAATTACTGATTTTTGATGATACCACTAGAAACATTACTAAACTCAAAATTTGTGCTCATAAGTTACCTAGAACTTGGTCACGTCTTGGTAACACAATGAAGCGCCATAATAAAATAGCGATCTGGGTTACTTACTTTGTAACCCTGTCTAAAGTTTGTTATAACTACGAACGTAGTTTAGGGCGAGACAAAAGTTAGTAAAGTTAGTTAATCTTGTATATATAATATAAATGTTAAAATTTGCAAACTAAAATACAGTAAAATTACGTTAAAAAATGTAACAGGTCCTGGAAGTTCAGGTCGACTTATTAGCAGGAATAAAATTGAAAATTTAAATACATTTACACTTAGGGACATTATCATAATGAAATTAGTAATCAAATTAAAAAATTTAAAGAAGCTTTGAGATAAGCCATTTCAAGGGTCAATTTAGCAATTTTAAATTTCAAAGTCGTACTTAATTTTATTATGACAGTTGCCATTAATGAAACAACAAATTTGACAGCCCTAATCTCAATTTAATCTAACGTCTTAGTTACATTCCTTTGGGGAAGCCGTGACAAACATATTATATACTTCCATGGAATTGACCTAGAAATGTCAGAACGGAAAGGCGTCTTATGAATGGCTTTTAGGGATATTCCAAGCACTCCGAACTAAAGGGTGAAGTCCTACCACACTGAATTACTTCGATCGTGACGTATTGACTGCTATAGAAACATTTTTCCAAGTCACAATCTGACTTTTACACATTTTTCAGATATCTTACAATAATTAGTATTAAAAAATTAGTTACTTTATTGGTAGCTCAATTTTATTTTTCTCTCTGGTCGTTTGGATATTTTACAATCTGTGATATAAATTTAAAAGCTAATTCAATAAATTTTTGTGGCAAAATGAATAAGTTAAAAGTTGTTTTGCAACTATACCGTAGACTAAAGGTATCTAGAGAGAACCAAGTAAGATATAGATCGGAAAATTGTTATAAGCAATAAAAAAAATTCTTATGAAAAAAAAGTCTAAAACGAATAGTTTGTCTACAAATACATTTTAAAAATAAAAATACAACTACAATAATATGGAAAACTATGTTACGAAATTACAAATTAAGGTACAATTAAGGTTAAGTAATAGCGCCTGTAACGTAATTTGTTCACAATTTGATTTTAGGATCAGCTACCGGGAAACTAGTTAAAACTGTAACGTTGGACAACGTTGCAGTATCAGACTGCTGTTGATAACCTAAAAGTAATATTAGTCATAATGGTACGTACAGCTAGTGCCATTCACTTTTGTCTAGTTTTTCTGTGATGTTTTTCATTTAGTATCACTAGTGCTCAAATTTTACGAAAACATTGCCGACGAAAGATATTTCAGCATATATTTTCATGTCGTGCCCCTGATTGGCTACAAAATAGAGGTGGGAAATATTTCAGTAAAATTTATAGCAAATTAAAAAATTGTAGCAGGATTTCAGTAAGTGATCGTCCAAATGTTAGCAATATATCCTACGATTGAAGTTAAGGAAGTTCAAACAAAATTTTGTCGAAAAATGTTAAACTTGCCATGTCAAATTAGGAGAAAAAAAATTCAACGAGTTTCTAAGATATATGTATTTCAGTTTCAACTTGTAACTTGGGAACAGAGCATTAGTTGATAAATTTTTATTAGCCTCTTAATTCATATTATTGAATGCAATGTTCACTTTGACCTATTAGTAAATTAACGCCCTGCATGTACATTGTAAAATTATAAAAAAATATATTTTCACTGTTTACGAAATAAAAAGTTGCAAAGCTGATGTAAGGTTAAACAAATGTCGCAAACAGCACTTAAAAAAAATTTGGAACAATTTCAACGAATCTATAATAACATCTCTGAACGACTAAAAAGTGACGAATCAGTTAATAAAAAGTACAATAAACTACTAAAAATCTCATAAAATCTGACACTTAATAAAGAGTTCCTGGTACTGATTAAAAATTCTTAAATATTCTCGATTATCGGAAAAGTGAAAAGAAATTATGACGTAACTAATACGTCTTAAAATATAACCATACATCATAAAATTTATTTAACTGCTTGTAAACAATTGACATCATCTTCGATATCACATTTATTTTAACAAAAACCAACGTCGCACTCAAATCCCAAGATATTCGAAACATGCGTGAACATTTTTTTATATTTTTATAAATATACGTCGCTCCTCAGATCTCAAAATATTCGAAAGGTACGTGAAAAAAAAACAATTTTTTATAAATCTATCTCGCACTCCTTAGATCCCAAGATATTCGAAACGTACGTGAAAGAAAATAAGATTTTTACAAATCTACGTCGCACTCTTGAGATCCCAAGATATTCGAAAGGTGCGTGAAAAAAATTTATTACGTGAAAAAAAAAATATTTTTACAAATCTACGTCGCACTCTTGAGATCCCAAGATATTCGAAAGGTGCGTGAAAAAAATTTATTACGTGAAAAAAAAAATATTTTTACAAATCTACGTCGCACTCTTGAGATCCCAAGATATTCGAAAGGTGCGTGAAAAAAATTAATATTTTGCTAAACAACCCCTGGACATTTTATGACCAATCACTCAGAGCTGCACATACAGAACATAACCAAACTTAATAATCTACTTATTTACTTTGGCGAAATTGACGCAGAACATGTCATAGCACGACAGCGTCATCTGGAACCACTTTTCGCAATATCCTAGGAACGAGAACTAACGGGCGATCCCTCCGGGTCAGCACATCACCAGAACCACCGCACTGATCGCGATATCCTCGCGATGTGACCCCCTCGGGCGGAGGGACGGAACACACCCCTTTCTCGACGACGACGACGACGGATGCGGAATGGGCGCGACGCCGACGGACGGCGGCCTTCACGACGCCGACTGATGCATCTCTCGCGGCGGGCGTCGACGATCGGGCCCTCCGGCTGGAACTGAGCGGACGCTGCCGAGGACCCGCTAAAAGCGAAAGCGGGGACGCCGCCGCCTTGTACCGGGAGCGATCGTTAGTTTCGGGACGACGGACTCTGAAATAAACGCCGTTTCCGCATTCTTATGCACGAGGAGCACCGCGGCGACGGAGACCTGCCTTCGAAGAGGACGCGGGACGGTAAAAAATATGGAAATTTACGGTAAGCGCAAAAAATGTAAAATTACGTACGGGGTGTCTCAAACTCGATAGTGTGGGCCTATTTTGAGGCTATAAAAAATTTAAATAAAATGTTGGACACGTGGTGTTAAATGGGATGAGGTATGCTTCATTTTCAATAGAAAGTATTATCTTTGGGATTTGACAGAAACGACTAATGGCGTCATCAATTATATTTTTTCCAGAAACATATCCAAATTTTTCCTGTTAAAAAGCTCTTTTTTCTAATAAAATTTTATTAGAGACATTTTTCTGTATTACTTTCCGTTTAAAAGTTATAAGTAGAGACCATATATCGTTCGCACATGACGTCATTATCAGGGGCGTACTAATCACAGGGATTAGCCCAGAAGTCGGAGACTTGTGCGGGAGAGGGGGCCGCATATTATTATTAAGCAGGCAGCATTTGCGTCCAGGAACGACTTACGTTGGTAGGCCCTAACCACTATTCAGTGCAGGAATGAGGGAAACCTGGAAAACCTCATTAATTAGGGGGGTGGTCAAATATCAACCGGCATCAATCTCTCACATTGACCCAAGCTAACATTATTCCACCCTACCATACCCACAGAGAGGGTGCCAATCCTCTCCACGAATATAGCGTATATACGGTCTACCGGCAGCTGGGCTCGAACCAACTCCGTCTAGTCACCTCGATTCAAGTACTAACGCCTTAAACCGCGCGACCACTGACCGATCCCAAATACGTACATTTATTGTCAAATACAGTTAATATCAACGCCTGACCTTGTACTGGTGATATGTATGTTGTTCAATATGGTCCATATTAAGTTGTATAGTTTACAAAACACTATGCTATTCACTTTTAGTACTGAAATAAAACTGAATAACCAGCAACTGTTGTAAATGTTCAGTTGTTAAGTTGTGACGTTTATCGCTTAAAATCCATTTCAGTTTCGAAAACGTACGTTCAACGTCCACAGAGGTCACTGGGGCATATTTAAAATATGTATAATTTTTCACTGATGGCACATTTAGGGTGGGTTCAGCAAAATCTACTCCTTTACCTTCAAAAAGGTCTACTATACGGCATACAGTTAAAATCCCGGATTGTTCTGCAAAACGGTATTAAATTTCTTCTTCACAGGTTCAGCACTAGATCCTGTTACCTAAAAAATAAACTCGTAAATCTAAAACACTATTTACAGCATTATTTATTGAATAGCCTAATGTTGTCACAGGTTCTTTGTGTTGTTCCGAGCTCATATGTTCCACAATACGTGTTTTATAATTCCATGGTATTACTCTTTCGCAAATTTTGCACTTTAATTTTGTCCCGTCACATTCTACATCTGGATAATCTTTAATCCATTTCTCCACCGTAGAACGAGTCCGGCGGAACATATTCATGCACCGAAACAGACAAACCAACAAGAAACTTGACAAGCAACAAGCAACTAACATTTGCTAATAACGCGGTATCGTCCCTACAAAGATCCGACACGCACAACGTCTTACTGCGAGACTGATACTGGCAATTGGAAAGCGGATGCGCTACACATCGGAGAAAGACTGCTGTAGATGGACTGCGACCTTGACACATGCCGGTAAATAAACAGGGTGAGGTTCGTCAACACTGGCCATTATTTTGAAGATGATATTTGTTATTAATTAGGAATATTTAAATACTATGATTTTCAACCGACGGACCTGAGTACGGACCTGAGATGTGCGAACGACATACTATCTTTAGTTATAAGCGATATTGTCCTAAAGAGTCTCAAAAGAAATACCACCAAAAAATCACATTAGCGGAGGAAGGAAGGAAGTATAACTTTGCTTACAAAATGTTTTCTCATTCAGAAAAAGTTGATATGTTGCTAATTTACGGCGAGTCACAAAAAAATTCAAGAAGAGCTGTAGAGTTATATCGAGAAAGATATCCAGAGCGCCTCATTCCTGATCATAGAACCTTTACAAGATTGGAGGCGACCTTGCGACGAAATGAAGATGCATTTTCTGTTCAGAAGAATCAAATAATTGACTGAAGGGTAAGAAACAATATTAATATAGCTAGACTGCTATAGTATTTTTAACAAAACCTACAAAATTCTATACGGCAGGCTAACCAATTCAATTTGGATAAATCAACCGTTCAACGAATTTTAAAGACCAATTGGTAACATGAGTACAAAATTGACAATTTGGAGCATTTGCCTGAGCGTCATAGCTCGAATTGTAGTCAACGTAGAAACTATTAATCAAAAACTTTTTGCCACGTTCTTTGGACGGACGAAAGTCGGTTTGTCAAATAGGCGCGACGAACACTACTGGTCCATTGAAAATCCCCACATTGTAAATGCAGTCCAGAACCAAGGCCAACTTAGAGTAAATGTATGATGCGACATTATCGGTAGGCATTTAATTGAGCCTTATTTTTATGAACATAGGTCCCTGAACCAAATGGTGGGGATCCTGACAGGCCACTGCAGACTCGGAAGGCATTTGAACTTGATAGGCATAGCGAAGAGTCTCTTATCTCCGGAATGTGGAAAGGGGACGAGACCCTATCCATTTTCTAGGATTTGGTGCGGCTCTTGGAAGACTAAGATATAGGATATTTGGCAGAGGAGCTGCAAAGGTAAGAGATGAGAGGCCTACCATGGACCAAGATCCCAGCGTTCATTAGGGCATCGGGTAGATTCGAGGAAGGCCGAGGGCGGATAGTGGACAGGTGATGGGATGCTAGGGTAGGCAAAAAGGGCCCACGTGGGGCCTAATTGCCAGGCTGCTTCCGCTCGCACACCACTACTACTAATATGAACATACATTGAACAGCGTGAGTTACCTAAATTCCCTACAAGAAAAACTTCCTGCACTTCTGGAGAATGTACCTTTGCAGCTAAGGATAAACCTCTAGTTTCAGCACGACGGTGCTCCAACCCACAAAGTCAGGATTGTGCAGCAATATTTAGATAACACTTTCTCAGAAAAAGAGATTGGGATTAATGGACTTATTCAGCAGCCCGGAAAGTCACCAGATCTAATGCCTCTCAATTTTTATGGACGATTTAAAAAATAAGGTTTACAAAACACCTTTGAGAGAGATTAGTTATTTGAAAGAAAACATCACAAACGCTTCTAATGAGTTACACGGAAAAATGTTAATGAACGCAGCCCACAAAGGCAAAGATTGGATATGTGCCTTGAAATGAGAGGTCATATAGAGAATAGATTATAAATATGTTTGTAGTATGAGGGCGTTTGTCCGACTTTTTAAGTTTAGTTGTTGTTACCATCATATTTTATCTGTATTAAAGAATTATCAAGTTTAATCCTATTATTTATTCTTAATGACATTTTTGCACCTTAAACGACTACTTGATCCTACCACCGCTAATGTGATTTTTAGGTAATATTTCTTTTAAGACTCTTTAGGATGATATTGATTATAACTTTTAAACGGGAAGTAATACAGAAAACTTTCTGTAATAAAGTATTATTAGAAAAAGAGTACTTTTTAACAGGAAAAATTTGGTTATATTTCTGGAAAAATATAAATGATGGCACCATTAGTCGTTTCTGTTGGAGCATACCTCATCCCACTTAACACCACATGTCAAAAATTTTATTTAAATTTCTTTGTATCTTCACAGTAGGCCCATACTATGGAGTTTGAGACACCCCGTACATAGGAACAGTAGGTATACTCGCGACAAGAATTCAGACGACTTACGTCATACGAACAAATGAATAATTCATTACATTTTCATCAAAATATTTGAGAAATTGCAACTGATAGTAATAATACTATATACTACACTAAAAGTTTGCATTATACAGGATGTCCTGAAACTCTCCTGACAAACGAAGACCGGAGAGTCCTCAGATTGTTTTAAGACAATTTAACCCAATTCACCTAGTCAAAAATGCTTCCTAAGGGAACTAGAGCTCTTTGAAGATGGCGCCTTGTAAATAGTTTTATTTAAATACCTCCAGAACGCTTCTACTTAGAAAAACAAAAACTGGTATGCTTGTTTAGCCTTCAGAGATGAATCGATTCCATCAATTGCGAATTTCTAGTACCGGGCATAGGCGTCCGTTTTGGGTAGATCAACGGTTATTTTATCGCATAATTTTTGTCTTTAACTATTAAGCATTTGTGACACTAGATTATTAAATTTTCAGATATTCTAGTACTAAAAGGTACTCTTACTAGTGTCACAAATGCTTAAAAGTTAAAGACAAAAAGTTATGCGTTAAAATAACCGTTGACCTACCCAAAACGGACGCCTATGACCGGTACTAGAAATTCGCAATTGATGGAATCGGTTCATCTCTGAAGGCTAAACAAGCGTACCAGTTTTTGTTTTAAGTAGAAGCGTTCTGAAGGTATTTAAACAAAACTATTTACAAGGCGCCATCTTCAAAGAGCTCTAGTTCCCTTAGGAAGCATTTTCGGACTAGGTGAATTGGGTTAAATTGTCTTAAAATTATCTGAGGAATCTCCGGTCTTCGTTTGTCAGGAGAGTTTCTGGACACCCTGTATATTGCACTAAATTGCAAAAAATGATTGTTTTTAACGCGACCAAATATCGAAAATTACGTTAACAATAAAAACAAATATGAAATGTCAGCCGTGACGTAAGACGTCTGAATTCTTGACGCGAGTATAATAAAGAATACATAAATTTACCCTAAGTGGAGTTTTGCAGAGAACAATAATAGAGAATATGTATTCGTGTAAATTTACGTTTAAAATAATTTACAGACGCACAAACATGTAAAGTTACATTTACAGGTAATTTTTACTTTACATTATATATTAAAAAAAATCAAGTATAATATGTATTTTTACGTTATAAAATTAGGAAATTTCAGGAATAATGTGATAATACAATGTACTACTCTCGAACTACTTACTATTACTCAATTTATTACGAAAATTTACAGAATTTTTCATGTGATTTCTGCTCCACATGCACAGAGGCACATCGTTGTAACCCAAGGTGATTTAGTTGTGTTAAGGTGGGGACAGACAAACATGTAAGGTTCATTAATAAAAACTTTTTGTAGGATATTCCGAGTACCTAAGTATAAGATTATGTTCTGTATCGGGTGAATGTGCAGTTTATGCCAATTTAAATGTTCAATATGTGTTTTCACACAGATATACGTATATTTACAAATATTTGCAAAAATCAAGGATTCATATTTCATAAAAATGTGGCATTTTCATCGATTTATGTTCTGTATCGGGTGAATGTGCAGTTTATGCCAATTTAAATGTTCAATATGTGTTTTCACACAGATATACGTATATTTACAAATATTTGCAAAAATCAAGGATTCATATTTCATAAAAATGTGGCATTTTCATCGAAAACATTTTCGTGTAATTTGATGCATTAACAAGGCCTTCTTAATTATTTAGAAATGAAAATGTAGCTGTTTATGTATCTGATAATTCTAATGCCTAGCATTAAATGTAATATTTTAGTGCCTGACAGCTGTCAGTAAAACTATGCCTTTAATGTCGATCGACGAAAAAACCTTTTTTGTGCCTCGGTAAATAACTTTTATATAAATATACAGGAATGCTAACGTCCAGGAATAGCTTACTTGCAAAATTTACAATGTAAGACAATTACAAACAATGGCAAATGCTACAAATTAGCAAAAAATGCTTAAACAATGTTTCAAAAATATATGGTTAAAGATGTGGCACAAATTTCTTTGACAGCTGCAAATTCTCAAATACCTCATAATTCACTTTATCAGTTAATATTTGCAAAATATTACAAGATCTAATACATTTAGCAACACTAAACAACATAAACAATAGTAAAAACAATAAATAACTCCTCAGGCAGTTGGCTAAGTACATCGGCCGATTTCATTTAACTAATATTACTAGTGTTTATACAATTCGGTGACTGTTTATTTTTCTTGTAGCACATACCAAATTGTATGGTCTCGGGATGACATAACAAACGGTAGCCTTAAATTTATGCGGCTTTTAAACAAGTCATAGGGGCGTCAAATATTTTCACATGTTTATAATCTTCAAACATTCATTTACATACCAGGGCGTCATCGGAAAGGCCTCTAAACAAAATATTATTTTCGATTAGAGGTTGGGGAATTTTTGAAAAGATAAATAAATGACTAAATGTGAGAAGAAATATGTTGCGTATACATCACCAAAAATGGCAGGATAAATTAAGATTAGGTTTTCCAATAGATATTGTGGAATTTTAATTATTTATAAATACAGGAAATGCAGTAAAATCGCATTTTGATTGTAAGCCCTCAACAAACGGTTGAGATACAGTTCTTCAGTTTCTACACTGAGAAAAAGCTCCCAAGTAAACTATCTGGTGTAGGTGTGTTATAGTTTGTGCATTTTGGCTAATTTTAATAACTAGGGAATACCAAATTTTATCAGTGGAATTCTAAGCGCTTACATGAAGATCCGTTCATCAATTCATTCAAGAATGCTTATGACCACTCTGTTACCGTGCTAGTTTGAGTGCGTGAATTTGTTTGTTATTTCTTGTATGTGTATGGCCGGCTTCGATTACTTTTTAATTATTGAATCTGATTGAACTACAATTGAATTGTTTATCTGTCCTCTATTTTATACAAGTTTTTTTGCTGAGGCAGATGTATTTTTATCTACCATTAGTGACTTTTTTTCTTAGTGTACATAGAGGGCGTTAATGTTTTCTAAGCTTTTTAAATAACTTTGAACTGTCACATCAAATTTGGTGCAGAAGATGAATAAGTCTTTAAATTAACCAGAGGCGGAAAAAAGTAGTACGATCCTCGCTATAATAAAAAGAGAAGTAGTCATTGTCAATTACTCAATGTTTTTTTTTATACTGTGTATTACCCCTGTGGAAAGTAAAAACAGTTTTATATCTCGAACTAACATTGAGAGCTCAAAAAATAAAATTATATTTTTAAGAAAATTTTTCATCTCAAATTTGAGACTTTTTACTGTTTTACTAGAAAATAGAACTTAAAATAATAGTTAATGCGTAGAAAGCCGTCGAATTACCTACAACATTATAGAGACCTCGTAAACTGAAAACTAATATAAATATAAATAACATAAAACACCATTCTCATTATCGACCAATTAACGTTAGTCATTTATTCTTTTGCCCATCTACCAATCTGTTGGCACTCATAGGTGCTCACCTGAACTAGTTCAATGTCAGAGGACATATAACATTGAAACTTTAACAGCGATATGAGCATCTTGAGTTACTATATCTACATTTTCTAAAATTGTCTAAACATTTTCGTTGTACATGAAACATGTTGGGGTCTTTTTTATTTTTTTACCTATAAATACTAACTTCTAAATATTAATAAATTATTATTACGTACGTACATCATTAAATATGCGGCAGGTAAACCGTAGACCAGTTATATTTGCGGAGAGCACCCTCTCTGTGGGTATGGTAGGGTGCAAGAATGTTGGCTTGGGTCAATGTGATCGATTGATACCGGTCCACGTTTGACCACCCCCCTCCCCTAACTAATGAGTTTTTCCAGGTTTCCCTCAATCCTGCACTGAATGGTGGTTAGGGCCTACCAACGTAAGTCGTTCCTGGGCGCAAGCCTGCATAATAGTAATATGCCGCCCCCTCTCCCGCACAAGTATCCGACTTCTGGGCTAATCTTCATGATTAGAATGAGGTGTAATAAGATATTATTATATCATTAAATATGCGTCTCGAAAATTGTAAGATATATCGAATAAAACAACGTATAGTTTTTTTTTGTAACAAATTGGTAGGGGAATCGAAATGCGAATGTAAAATGTCAAATTTGACAACACCTCAAAATTGTATAAGTTCTAAAACTTAGATTTGACCGTGCGAGTATAATGAAACATGTCTCATTCCAATTTAAATAGTGAAAGTTGTATTACTTCAAGCATTGTATAAATAAATATATACAATGCTTCAAGTTACTATTATCACCCAAATGTCGAGGTTGCTAAGATAACGGTTTATAAATTATCACTGAAATTCAATATTTAACTTTTTACTTGGAAGCCCTGTATATGAAGTACTGATATTATTTTGACTCCCCCTGTATCCCTCCCTATCATTTTTTGACCACTACCTGTAGAATGTTTCATGACCCACTTTTACGACGCTACCAAGTTGACATTTAGGGGCTTTGTCTTATTGTTGCCATATCAAATCATAGAATAGAGAACTGAAAGGTAAAAACATATCTCTCGTCAGAATGTCTTCTACGAAATTGCGAGTTTTAAACCAAAAGCACATTTAAAAACCCCATGAGTACAGCGGTGTCCGACAAGGAAACTTCGTTCGCTGATCACCGTCAATGGAGAGCGTGATGATTTTTTCCAGCATCCTTGTCCAAATAGAAAGAGTTGCCGGCGTGTTCATTTCGCGCGGACCCCAAAAATATCGATTCGGAACAAGGGCGCTTTACCCATGTTACGTAAAACAACACCACACGAATCCGACAAGATTGGAATGAAAACTGCTTCGAAGCATAAGCTTATTATAAGTATAAATTTAGTGTTGGAAAAAACCGAGTTATTTCAAAAACTGAATACTGAGTAGGTATTTAAGTGATACCAAAAACCGATTGATAATTCGAGTGATGGTCACTTGAATTCTCAGCAGCTGTATTATCGTCTGCAATATTAATGACACTCACTAAAATGAATTTTGCCATTTATTTTGAACTTGTGACGTATTCATATTGAAATCTGCTTTAAATTTTTAACATTAGTTATTAGTTGTTTCACTTACCAAGAGAGATTTAATGAAATTTCTATTCAGAACTTCCAGAAATTCAAAAACTGTTTTAAGAGAGTGTCATTATTATTGCAAACGATTGTACATATTACTATTTTTAGCTACGACAAGTGCTTTATATGAATTACGAATATGATCGATGGTCATTTCTACGGTTCCTCGGTTTATCGTTATAGTTGCGTTGTTTGTTATAGTCAGACGACTTATGTCATACAAACAAATGAATAATTCATTATATTTTCATGAAAATATATAAAAAAAACTGCTACTGAGAATAAAAAATAACTATATCCTACACTAAATGTTTGCACTATATATTGCACTAAAATTGCAAAAAATGATTGTTTTTAACGCGACCAAATATCGAAAATTACTTTGACAATTGCGTAACATTAGCCGTGACATATGTAAGTCGTCTGAATTATTGCCGCAACTGTAGCGGTTCTTGATGCACGTATGTATTTACGAGCGTATACAGGGTCGGAAATCGCTGATGGTCTATCTGCCTTTACATGAGAGCGACAAAGTAAAGTATAGACATCCGTGAGATAGACAAGGATGGCTATAGTAAAACGTTTTATAAATTAGAATAACATCTGAGCAGTCACACCCACTTCTAACCGAGCGAAGATGGCGATTGGTCGCTGAGATATAAGTGGGAGTGGATTTTATTTGTTGAATGACGAAACGGGCGGTGACTATTTAGATTTTAAAACGTCGTCAATATAGTCATCCTTGTCTATCGCACGGATTTCTATACTTTACTTTGTCGCTCTTATGTAAAGGCAGATAGACCATCAGCGATTTCCGACCCTGTATATACTGTCATGGAATTTGCCCCACTCACTCCCAAACCGTCGACGGTGGTATCGCGAAATGCTAAGATTACCCCGATCGCCCCTACACGATTCTGTTAAACAAACAGAATGCCGCGGAACGAGATGGGACTAGAAAAATCGGGAATCGACGAGAAGCATTCGAGTCGTACGGGAAAATGGATCTAGAGATACTGGAATATACCTGGAATATTCGTTGGGTCTATAAAAGAAGAATAAACGGCCGAGTTAGTTAGTCTTGTATTGTATTGTATTATATTTCACATTTATCAGAAGTAAGTTAGAGTATTGTGCTATCATATGGTCGCCATTGTATCAGAATGCTATTTGTAGTATTGAGTCAGTACAACGCAAGTGTTTGAAATATATGTTTTTAAATATGATGGTCACTACCCTGAGAGAGGTTTTGATTATTACACTCTTCTCACTATGTTTAACATAGACTCACTGCATGTAAGACGCAACTCTGCTGCTTTAAAGTTTTTATACAAATTATTGCATGATGAAGCCGACTGCCCTTTGTTAGTGGAGCAGATTTCATATTTTGTACCAAGATTAGAAACTCGTCGGCAACAAGTGTTTTTAAATAGACCGTGTAGGAGCAATGTATTGCTTAGATCACCGCTTTTTAATATGTGCAGTCTATTTAATAAGATCTGTTTTTCATGCGATATTCATCAAGATAGCGTTGGTCATATTTTGTCAATATATAAAAAGTTTGTTACCTTGTCTGAGTCCTAATTTTCTTTTTTATTATTTATCCACATCAATTTAGTTAATATGTTATGCATGTACACAATATTTGATAGTAGTTTTTCTTGTTTCTAAATTTTCTGTAATTGGGTTTTTTACCTGTTGAAAATAAATGTATTATTATTACAGTGTTGAAGTGAAGTGTTTAGTTAGAGAGATCAAAGCGATTTAGATAGCGATTAATTAAATAAGTGTTTAGCTGACCTGTAATTAGTAGTCAGTAGTGTACTGAGCAGTTAATAAAGAAGTGATTAATTAACGGATTGTTTTTCTGGAAGTCAGAAAAAAGACGGATTAGGAAATCCGTGACAATACGAATCTTGAACTCGAACACACAATTTGTAAGTGAACAGTAGGGTTGCAACCTGTCCTTATTTTGGAAGAACAGTATTTACTGCAGCCTCCTTTCGTCCTTATTTTTACTAGAAGTGTCCTTACTCGGAGGACATGATTAAATTCGTATTAAAATAGAATTATCGGGACACAAAGACAAAATATGTAAAAAAATAGTTTAATACAAAGTAAAAAGAATGTCCTTACTTGAGAATTTAAAGGATAAGAATATGCTACCTACTTGCGCATATGAAAAGGTGGCAACCCCTAGTGAACAATGGAAAAAAATCAAATAAATAATTCGTTACTCATATATATAACTGATAACCGAGTGATTTCGGTTATTTCAATAACCGAATAATCAGTTATTTTTCACTCGAGTGATCCCAACACTATATAAATTCTTACAGTTCATAGTACAGTATCCAATGATGATGTTGGTTCACTTCTTTGGTGTGGCCGAATAAATGGTCGCTTTTTTGCAGCAAGTCGTAAATTGCAAGTTATAAGGGTTAATCAACAAGTTATACACCAAGTACGTTTACGCAGAGAGAAATGTATGTAAAATTTTACTTAAATTTGCATTATTGCACTCCATTGGTCCTAAAATCGTGTCAAAATCAATTTGTGTAAGTATTTGCTACATATTTGGAATTGTGGAAATGTGCATTTTTTAAACTTACTGTGTGATTATTTCTTACAAATTTAAACACCCAAAATGAATTATGAGAAATATTAAAATTGTGTTATTATTGCACAAAAATATATATTTTTTACATAATTTGTTGAATGATTCCCCACTTCAACAATTTCTAGAATTTGTGTTACAATATTAAATAATTTATGTTTATATACAGGTTTCTAGACACCCTGTATACATCTTTCAAATCTAACTAATTACATACTTCTTTAACAACAGACTTCCAAATTAAGTACAAAACTTTAAAACTCGTTTATTACAAAACTAATGAAATTAAATGTACAAATTAATAATATCATACTCTTTAATTTGCGCTTTGAAATTAAAATGAATAAAACTGTGAAATTGTTCAATTGCAATTGCAAAAAGTTTTACGATACAAATTTTATTGTAGAACGTTGTGTAAAAATTAACTAAAGCTGTTTGTTTACAGGCCTCTTAGGCCCAAGATTCCGTTATTTTCTTCCACTCTGTTCTGTTATTCGCTTTTATTTTCCAATGCGTTACATTTTTCTCCCTTAGATCTATTGCCACTGCCTCTCCCCATCGCTTCCTCTGTTTCTCTCTTTTCTTCTAGTAGTTAGGTTTATTCTCTACAATTTGTTTAACTGTCCTTTCATATTCCATACGTTCTAGGTGCCCCAGCCTGCTGGCTTTTACAACTTCGTCTGCCTCCACCTGATGAAGCAATCCAAAAAAAAAAATGCAGAAATAGATCAGATCTCATCTATTGTGGTTGAATTTCGAGTTCCCACTCCATATAATTATAGAGTATATCAGGTTAGTAAATAGAATACATTTTTTAGATAATTATTGAATAGAGTTTTGTCTGTGGGTGTTCATTAGCATACCTAGATGTTTGGTATCAGAGAGCATGCATATGACTTCATTGATAGGAATTGTAGGAGATTTGATACATATTAGCTTAAAATGCCTTTCTTAAACAGTAAAAAAACTTTATTATACTTCATCCACTCCTAACAAAATCCAAGGCCATACCCTATACTTAAATATCAGTCGCGAAGAATTACCGTATAAAAATTTGAAAATAGGTGCGGTTCAAGTATCGATTTATATTTCGCAACTACAACAATTATTCGAGTTTTATGTAGTTTATAACTGTGGGATTCAAATGAGTTACGCGCAATCCAAACCTAGAAAGAAAATGTAATACTGAATAACTGGAACCATTGCCAGTGCACCGTAAATTTGGTTAGGTATCTGGGACGAACACATCCCAAGCTAGAGCGCGTATTCGATATCTAGTATCTAGACCAACCGGTCTCGTGTAATGCATTTTAAAAGCGCATTATTAAAAGCACGTGGGCGTAATACTACATCTTAAATCGAATAATAATAAACCGATTGACACGACGATAAATAATAACAAAACGAGAAATAGGGAGCAGTTAGTAGGCAATCAGCTCGACTAAGTAATTCCCATCAAAAGTTGTCGTACAGTCATACAAACTTCGTAAATATGTACATACTTACATAATATAATGATAATTCAAATAATAGATTTTATATAGTCGCAAACTTAAAACGTAGCTAAATTAATTGCAAATTCGTAGAGCTAAAGTGTAGTAACTAAAGTGCACCATTTAATTCTGAAGGATTATGGGATGTATCATTACAAGTTTCAGAAATAGGTGACCAAATTAACTATTAACTTAAAATTACGACGACAAAACAGAGACACCCTGTATATCCTACAGGTTTAAAATGAATTCTAATACCTACTTCTGGTTCTGGTTATTCGATAAACTTCATCGTTGAATTTTAGTCTTTTGGTAGAAAATATATTATTACAACAGGATTAACACGCTTTCATTTCTCAGAGTACCGGTTGCGTTTGCCTTAGGATTAAAACTTGCACTTTAGTCCCTTGGAACATACAAGCGAAGTGACTAAAGTGTTTTTTAGTCCCTTGGCTGATTTTTCCTTCGCCCTTGAGATTAAAACGCATATTTTACTACTTAAGTGTATAATCTACCATTCAGACACACACAGTGCCCCTCTGGCGTATCAGCCGCTTGTCTACAAAGCATACAGGGTGTTTCTTAAGTAGTGGTCAAAAATCCAGAGACGTATTCTGGCCAAAATAGAATCCATCATTATTTGCCAAAAAATTCGCCATTGTATTATCTTCACTTTTTGTTTCTTTACATTTTTTTTTATTCCATACCGAGTAACAACAACATTTATTTATTTATTTGATCAAGTGCACTTTTACGATATTTATTACATTACTTAAAATAATAAAGAGCATTTACATGTAGACGGCGCTGCGATCAATGTTAGGTATTAAATCCTAACCTCACAAATATTTGTTATTTAATTTTTGTTGTATCTCAATTTGTGTAAATAAAATAGCCATATAACTGTTGTGTACCGCAGTGTTTATCTGTTGCTAATAAAAATAAAGATTTCATGTTTCGTAAGTTCCCCAATAATGCTGAAAAAAATGGTTTATAGCAATTGCATCCAGCAAGAAACCAACCCAGTACACAAAGATCTGCTCAAAACATTTTACAGAAGATTGTTATACTATTACTAGTATGGGTAAGTATACAAGCATATATGATCTATTTTCGGTGTATATTTTTCATTATTTGATAAGATTTCATTCTTATTTTTAGGACAATGGAAAATTCTCAAAAAACAGCTGTTTCAACATTATATTTACCTGTACACGAAAATACGATACTAATATAATTGTAAACAATAATGAATGCATGAAAAGGCGAAAACAGGATGAAAATGTAGACAAACTTGCAGATGAAATATAGTAGAAATGTGACACGAGTTCATAGACATGACATGACATAACATGAGTTAAATGTGCTAATACGATTCCTCAAATTGAAAATTACTTGAATGATAATAACGCCGGTAATCCCGAGAGTATAGCAAGTGCATCTAGTAGTAACAAGTTATTTAACGATATGGCGATTCAAAATGTTATTAGTTACAAAAAGGCACAACTACTATCACTCAAATTTTTAAATGAAAACCATTTAAAAGACCTATCAGGGTTTTTAGCTTTTTCTGTATTGTACTTGTACTGTAATAAAAATACCAAATAAAAACTGCATATGTTTATTATTTATTTATGTCACATGTACATTATTTAAAACACAGATTTTTTTATATATTCGTATTTTTTCAGAAACTGGGTATTTAATGTACTTTTTTATTTACTAGGCATATTGAAACAAAGTTATGTGAGGTTAACATAAATAAAATTTAATATATCTTTTGAAGTGATTTTTTTCCTGTTGTCTTTGTGTGTTTAGAAACATTTTATTGATTTATTATAAGTTTTATTTTGATAATACGTATGCAAATTAGATTTACAATCACTATTTGACTTACACAAATTCAAATAAAAAAATTATCGAATCATGAACCACAGATTAAATATATATAAATAAGAAAAATCATGAACTAGACCATAGAACATTAATATTAATACCTAACTTTGACGCTAGCGCCCCTAGCAGAATTTAATGACACTGAGTTAATGTAAATGCTCTATAACTTACTTAACAAGAAAACTACTCTACTATGAGTTATTATAATAATAATAGATGGAAATGGCCACCATCAGCCAAAATACATGCTTCAAATCTTGAAATTACAGTTCGAACAGGTGCAAAAATTTCAGGAGTAGCTTTTACCACATCACAATCAGCTATAATTTTTTGACGTTAGTAGTCCTCAATTTTAATAGGAACCTTGTAAACTAATGTTTTGAGAACTCCTCAAACAAAAAAATCAATAGAGTTAGTATCGGGTTATCTGGTTGACCTGGTTCTTGAGTGTCTCGTCCAATCACGTCATTACAGAATATTTCATTTAAAAATTCACGAGCAATCAAACTAAAATGTGGGGAAGCCCCGTCGTGCATAAACCACATTTTTTGTTTTAGGGCATAGGAAACATCGTCAAATAGTTCAGGTAAAACGTTTTCAAGGAAATATCTGTAGGAGGCACCGGTTAAAGTTCTAGGTAGAAAGTAAGGTCCAACAAGAAAATTTCCAATAATACCCACCCAGACATTCAAAGAAAACTGATGTTGAAATCGAGATTCCATTATGGCATTAGGGTTTTTATCAGATCAAACGTGTTTTTGTAGATGTTTATTATAGCATTCCTGGAAAAATTAGCTTCGTCGGTGAACAATATGCCAGCGGTAAAGTTAACATTATCTTCAGTTTTTTTTTGCAAAATCCAGTGGCGAAGTTGTAGGCGAGCAGAATAGTCTTGCGGCAGTAAGGCTTGAACCCTTTGTATGTGATGCAGGTATAACTGTTGATGCTTCAGGACGGACCAAACTAATTTATGATTCATATTAAGATTTGCAGCGATCTTCTTCTTAGTACTAGGATTTGGGTCTTCTTCAATTTCGTGCAAAATAGCTTCTTCCACCTCAGGCGTTCTAACACTCAAAGGTTTTCCAGAAATTGGGTCTTGTTCTGTGTGTAGAACACATAATTAATAGTTTTTTTTTACAAAAAAAATCAGAAATAAAAAAGTGAAATTTTAAATAAATTTCGCAATTCTTCTGTAGAAAACTTGTTGAGGACCGCTGGCCAGATTTCCACTTTCATACTTTTAGGACTTAGAGTGCTGCAGACTGAACGTGTGGTTCACAGTGTTGCCAGTGTTACACAAATATCTTTGCTTCAAGGAAGTTTTAAAACCTTGTCCTCATGGACGCAAAATTTGCGAATATTCGCTCGAATTATTTGATGGTGGGAAAAAATCTCAACATTTGGCGAATTTCGTCAACTGTAACATTTTATATTATTTTTATTATCAAACTGTCATTGACTGTCATTACAGATCATCGGAAGCCCTAGTCAAACTTGCTAACCCCACATAATGATGGAAATAGCAATAATATTGTTTTGCGAAATTTGCTAAAAGTTCACACTTTTAATCTTCATGAAATCTGTCTCAAGCTGCGCCTTTTGGAAAGCCATAATAAATCGACCTCTTAATAATTCGTCCAGCATATTTCCCTTTCGCATTTGTACCGGCAACCCACAACACATTTCACATTAAAGGTTAAAAAATATTTTACTTTGCTGGATCTGCCGTCTAAATGTATGCATTTTATTGACTTTTTTTCTTGGTATTAAACGCATACGTCAAGCTGGTTATTTTGTTATTTAATATTGTGTGTACCTTTATTTTTAAAATTTGTTTTACTGATTAAAGTGTGAAGTCATTTCATGGTTCTGGATTCGAAATGGTTAATACTGACTCATTTAGGGTTATGTGGTGACAATTAAATTTAATATGTTGTATGAATATCATAGTTTTTCGTTATTCTTCATAAAATAACTTAAGGAAATTGTGTCTTGTGTCTCTTTCTAACAGTGTACAATGACATTTAACTTGTGAAATGTGGATTACTCATAAAAATAGTTAATTTTTTAACAAACAGGTAAGCTTGTGTGCACGTTTATGTACAATTTTTGAACATTGGACATAGTAATATCACGTAATATCTTCCTAAATACTTTATGGTAGTATTGGACATGCGGAAATTTATTTTTAATCGCTTATAGTAAGGTCAGTTAAGTTAAAATTTATGTTAATATTGCTGCGTTTCATACTACATACCCAATTTTACTGTACCTATGCTTAAAACAAGTATTTTTAAAATAAAATTAACCGTATTACTTTACTATTACTTTAAAGGAAACGTAATATTTATATTAGAGGAGATATGGCAACCTCGCAACAAATCATATGGTTCATTAGGTTGGTTATGACAGATATGTGAGCGGACCTCAAAATGTGGGTATTTAAAAAAAAAATAATATCCGTAAATATTAGAAATTTTTAAAAGTGGCTTTCACTAGACTGATTTATATGACGAACTACACCAGCAGTGAAAATATTTGTACTTATTTAAGGTTCACCCTGTATGTTTAAGTAATTTAAGTAACTGTGTAAACTGCACTTGTTCCAATAAATCAATTTTGTTGTTAATTGATTTAAAATACAAAGAAGTGTAATGAAACAAAAAGTGAAGATGATACAGTGGCGCATATGATGACCTATTTTATTTGTAATATTATACAGGGTGACATATATTTTTTTGCCAAACAAGGATTTGGCGATACCCACACCTCCGTCACTGGTAAGTTTTAAAAACTGATTTTTTTTTTAATTTTTGATACGCTGGAGCTGTACAATGGCCGGCTTAAAACCTCTCACATTTACATAACAAAAAAAACCTTATTTTTGGCCACAGAATACGCTCCTGGATTTTTGACCTCCGCTTAAGAAACACCCTGTATATTGACTCGCCAAACTGGAACGCGTCCCGTAAAAAGTCGCCCTTTTCTCTCCTCCGGTGCAACAAGCTCGCCAACCGGTCACAAAGAAGCAATTGTATGCTGATTAACGGTTAACGAATAGCTGGAAAGAGCAGGACGTGGACAGTGGCGCGCCGCACCTGGGAGACGCACACATGCATATTTAATGCCGTTTTGTGTCCGTTTCCACGACACGGAAGGGGAGGCGCTGCGAACGCTCACGAACATCTGCGGTCCGAATTTTTACTCGTCAGGCTAATGGAGTAGATCTGTACGCGTTTGTAGGCTCTCCCTCCTGCGGTCGTATCGCTCGGACAACAACTGATTAAGCGGAATGCGACGATTTTCCTGCGGTTTAATTAGTTAGCGATTAAGTAACAGCTAGAGAATTTCACGCAAGCTTTGTACATAAGGATGCCAATTTAGGAGAAATCCCAGCGAAATCGCATCTAGAGACAATCAGGTAGATGGGAAAAACAATTATGAACATGACACTAAAGTGCATCTTATAATTCAAAGTCTGTTTGTTGGCACGTGTAGATCAAACATTGTTGCCACAAGTGGATTCATTTAATTTTACACTTATAAACTTCATTGATGCTAATCCTAACTTCATTAGTGCAGCAAATACGGGGAGTCAAAGCAATTATATGTCAATTATTTTCCGTTTTTAACATTACCATAATTATTATTGTTGATGTAGTGGACTTATAGTCTTATTAAACGTAGCTTGTTTCTTTGTTTACAATATAGATCCGTTCGTGAAAATTAAGACAACAATGCTGTTGGTTACGTCCAGATTAGAGATGGGAAATCCGGTTCATTTCACTGATCCGGTTCACCGGTTCTGGATCTTTGTAGTGTACCGGTACAGTGAACCGGCACATTAGAGCCGGATTCGTCCCAAATCCCAAACTCACAATAGATCCCTTCCCTACCTTGTAGTGTTTGTACGCAGACGCATGTATATGTTTTATGCAGGCCACAGCACAGCACACAGCGCAGAACATATACCTGCATTGTACAAACTGTTCTGTGCAAGTTTGTTTTCCCATGTCGGTATAGAATTTGATATAAATTCGTCCCCTTAAGCGCGAGCAAAAATTTTCTTGTAGCATTACAACTTCTACATAAAATGATAAAGATTAAAAAATAATAAATGCATGTGTACAATCGTTTGCAATAATAATGACACTCTTTAAAATGAATTTTGCGATTTCTACTGCTGACATATTTGCAATGAAATCTACTTTTAATATTAGTTCTTAGTTGTTTTACTCACCAAAAGATATTTAATAAAATTTCTACTCAGAAGTTCAAAAACTGTTTTGAGAGTGTGTCATTATTATTGTAAAAGTATGTAAGTACCTACTATAAATCATATATAACTTAACCCAACCAAACGATCTAATTTGCATAAGATATATTTTTAAAAATTCAGGGACACACTAAATTTGCAGACTTTAATAAAGGCTTAGTATACCAACAAAAAATAATAATAAGACAGAAAAACAATGTTTTTATTCGAGCACCTGTGGTCATCTAACCGTCGCGTCGGGACTCAGAGCTCAGAGCTGCTCGCTCAACTCTTCATTTCATGACTTCGGTACAGTACTGCACGTGCACGTTAACATTCTGTGCCTACAAAGATCTGAGATCCGAGTCGGATATTTAGAAGGAACCGGTTCACTCAGAGCAGTTCTAAGAGCCGGCTCAGTGAGCCGGATCAGTCATGTTCCGCCCATCTCTAGTCCAGATAGAGGGTTTTACTTGCGGTATTTACAGAATTACGCCATTTGATTTTACATTAAAATACTTGTTTTAATTTGAAAATAATAAATTAAAGTAATGAATAGTGATATTTAACATTTATTATTATTTTTAATTTAATGTATTAATTTTTTATTGATATTTACTACAGATTGAATTTCTCTTGAAACATTTAAAATCATTCTTTTTATATATTTTTTTGTATATTATTTTTTTTAGATTAAAACAGTTCATTTAATGTAGTGAGGTCAGATAGCAAAAATAAAGCAGGACATGCTATTTGGAATCAGAATGATGCGCTGAATAGAAGAAATGGAAAAATAATAAGTTTGCTTTATCATTGATTTTCTAAACGCCCTGTATTATACATTCTCGTAGTTTAATAAAAAACACTTTAATTGACTTTACAACTATACATTTTTTCTATGAACTTAAACCTACCTATTTATGTATTTCCAATTAAACTGCCTATGAAATATTGCACCCCGCACGCTTTGCCCATCGCGCTAATCAACAATCAACAATTTCGGCTGCTTTACTTTCCAAATTACAGCCGCCTAAGAGGTAAACATATACATTTTTTTGCAAAAATACTTCTAGAACAAATCATGCCATAGTCTCGTGGCAAAACATTGGCGCCCCTATTTACATATTCATTTATTAACCTGCTGACCTTTTTAAGTTCAATTAAAATTATTATTCATTCATGTACAACGATATTTGCTTTTGTCTTTCGATGTGCGTTATTCCTAGGCACAACAAAACATTCGCAAATTCTAAACTAGTATACCATACTGTTGAGGTCTCAAAGATTTATTTGAACAATCAACGGAAGAATTAAAGGACACTTTAGTCTAGAAGAACGTACTATATAAATTCATTATAAGTAAGAAAATTTAATTTCCAAAGGGTAGGTATTTCAATAAGTATTTAAAGTATCACCAATAAGAAGGTCATTTGGTAAAACCTTAAATTACTCTAATGCCTAATTTGTAACATTTATGATGTATGGTCAACCCAGAAGTAGTTGTGATAAGTAGTTAAGAAATATACGAGGTCAATGCAATTAAACGCTCATCCCGGATCGCAAGGCGTGACGTCATTTCCTCCTATAGCTTCTTGGAATTCGTTCGTCTTGCACATGCAAGGGTCTTGTGTTAAATTAAAACAGATTAGTAAAAGCTAACTACTTTTAACATTCTCAATACGCTATTTAAGAGCAAATTCGTCTAATCTACCGATGGTAAATTTGATTATTACAATGGACTATTTTAATACAAATCACCGATTTGTAAGTGCTAAAATGAGAGATGTAAGAATGCAATGGTAAGTTCAAAAACGATAGAGGCGTCAGAAAATTATATTATTTTTTCCAGAACGCACTAAAATTACAAAATCATTCAGCAAATGTAATAAAAAAAATGCTAAATGACTCCATTGTATAAAAGGGTTTGATGTTCAAAACAATGTGAAACAAACGCATACATTCCCTTAGGATAGAATTAGATGAGGACTAAAAACTAAAAAGTACAAAATAATTTAAAAAAAAATTACTCACTTGACTTCTCTGGGCTTCCAGGTTGTTAAATACGTCGGGGTACTGAAAAAAAAAAGATATTGTTATTTCATGTACTTTGTGATGCCTATGGTGCAAAACACAACAAACGCACATTATGCGTCCAAATAAACAACAATCTCATTTATCAAACCAAACCACATACATATTGAGGTTAGGAGGAGTAGTTCCTAGATTCCTTTTAACTGCCCTTAAATGACTCCAATGAGGCAGATCACTTCGAACTGAAACACCCTTCGCTCTACCACTTCGCTAACCAACACAACGCGAACCACAAACTCAAAGAAACGCAGTTTTTTCAACATTCAGCTCCATCTAACTACCACACACGCGTTTCAATACAAGTCGAAGAAACCGGGCGTCATTATTTTATCGAGCCGTAATTCTAAATCTAAGCAGACATCGTTATTCATCCCCGTCGATCGTTTTATGTTTAGTCTGCATATTCGCAACGGCGCTGCTTCATTTAGCGGCAATAAAGATGCTGGAGTACGAATACAAAACGGCAAAAAAATAACAGCGCGCTGCAATTACCCCATCTCAAATTCAAGTACCGAATAATGGCTGAAAATAACCAAAGCCAACTGTCTCCCGGCATACGGTGTATGTAAAACGGAGGTTAAGTAAACGTCGTTAATTTCGATTTCGCTGTACGGTATTTAACGCCATCGGGCTGCTACTACTAACACCTTGTCGATGGAGGATCGGGAGAGAAAAATCTCGGGGCTTCCTATCGCTGATATTATTAATAATAATATCTCTACCCCTCATTCTAATCACGAGGATTAGCCCAGAAGTCGAAGACTTGTGCGGAAGAGGGGGCGGCGTATTATTATTAAGCAGGCCGCATTTGCGCCCAGGAACGACTTAGGTTGGTAGGCCCTAACCACCATTCAGTGCAGGAATGAGGGAAACCTGGAAAATCTCATTAATTAGGGGGATAGTCAAATGTCAACCGGTATCAATCTCTCACATTGACCCAAGCCAACATTCTTCCACCCTACCATACCCGCAGAGAGGGTGCCAATCCCTCCACGAATATCATAATCAATACATAACAAAATTTCTGTTAATTCGGTAGAATTTTGTGGAATATACGACAGAAACTAGATTCTAAATAATTATATTCAACGCCCTGTATCTTGAAAACGGAAAAAGATACGCCTATGGTGCATAGGAACAAATTCTAATATTTTTTGAAAATCGATCAGGTCCTGAATGTATGCTAGTGTTTTTTAGAACATCCTGTATATGTACGAGTATGTTTCAGCTTGACATAAATACTGGGTCGTACCGAGGTTGGTAACAGTAGATCTACCATTCAAGGATCCATGCTGATTACAAGATCATACTCGACGTATGCCCAGAAACCATCGAGTGCACAGCACTTTCAAAAACTTTACTAAAACTACAAAGATAGGCCTATAATTAACTATGACATTTATGTTCCCTTTCTTAATAACAGAATAAATGCGTGATAACTTATCAATTTATCAGGAAATGAAGATGAGATGATGAAGATAAAGTAAACCCTTTAAGGGCGCCGTATTCTTGAAATAGTGTTTGCTACAAATACAAGTAATTTTAGACATTTAAGAACTGAATTATATAGAGTTTAGCAAATAACACGAATGTTATCTCATGCCATCGATATAATATAAGCTCTTTTCCAACACGGCACCTGACTAGTTTGAAACCTGTCCGAAGCCGTCAGTCAGTTTAATATTAGATACAACTCCGCTGCAGTAAGTCGGTGAACGATTTGGCTATCCACTTGGGACAGGTTTCCAACCAGTCAGGTGCCGTGTTGGAAAAGAGCTATAACGTCAAAAAGCGATCTATCCAACAAACTTGTATGTACTGATTTTTTTCAAAATACGTAATTTTTTAAATTCAGCTATAGATGTAAACATTGTTATAACATAAACTTACATAGTTCTGCATAAAGATTGTTCACTTCTGTTTATAAGTATGTGAAAATAATTGCTAAAATGTGGAGTTAGAATAGCGAAATAATGTGTGTCATACAAATGCATTTTAAAAGTTATTTATTAAATTATTTTAAGGAGTTTAAATAGTAAAAGTATATAAACAAAACATCAATAATTTTATTTTTGGTATTACTTTTGCTCTACGTGTTTTATTTTTCGAAATTTCAGTATCTAAAAAACACCACAAATTTGATCATTTAACGGCAAGAAATACGGCATCCTTAATATCGACATGGTCTTACTATCAATAAATATAAATTGTAAATATTAACTAAACGACTACGGTTGAGTAATATAACAACAATTTTCGCATTCCTGTGCGCTGTACTAAATAAAATAATAGGAGACTGAAAAAAAGCGTACAGCTTAATTAATTGAAATACTTGAAAGACTATTTATTCGCGCTGCTTGGTTTAATTGTACAATTTCTAATCCGGCCTTTAAATCATCTCAAAACTGATGTCTGAGACGATTTCTGTCGACCATGGAACAAACTTTATTACCTTTCACGCCTAACTGGGACAAATTTTTATTTAATGACATGTCCTTTCCCTAGTATTAATCATCGGATAACATATTTTGATTACACTGAACAGAAGACGGAAAAGTTCACAGTATTCTTCTTCTTCTCTTCATCTGACAATTATTATGATCAGCAAAATGCTGTTTATATAAGGTGTATCTAAAAGGTCTAGATAAAATGCTACTACATATTCCTGCAGGCGCTATGATGATCTAACCAAGTTATCTTAGTTCAAAATTTGATAGTTTCCCAAATACAGAGTATTGAAGTTTTAATTTTATTTTAGTTTTTTCTTCAACTTAATTATTAATTGTAGTGGATAGATACAACTTAAAATACGGGAGTTTTCAGGTAGAAGATATTGACAACTGGACTCAATTTTTAATTTTATATTTTTAGGTATTAACAATATTGTGTGAAACTAACTATTCTGCGGACTAAAGCCCCGGTCAGCGTTCAATTACACCCACAATATCTACCCATATATTCTTTATTATTAGCTTTTGTAACATTTTTTACTGTATTAGAAAGGTATTTTAAGCTAATATAAATCAAAACTCCTACAATTCCTATCAATGAAGTCATATGTATGCGCTCTGATACCAAACAAATAGGTATGCTAATGAACAATTCCACAGACAAAGCTCTATTCAATAATTATCTAAAAAAATAATCTAGCTAAATTTACTAACCTGGTTCAATGAAAACACTCTATGAATATATAAGTTCACTTTTGAAACTGTGGGAACTTGAAATTTCAACCACAATAGATGAGATCTGACCTATTTCTGCATTTTTAGGATTGCTTTTTCAGGTGGCCTCCTATTGTGGTTGAATTTTCGAGTTCCCACAGTTCCTACAAATACCTTTCTAATACAGTAAAAAATGGACTCAAATTTGATGAAAATTATACAGAGCGCCGCCTATACTACTTTACATACATTTAAATTCTCAACTTTTTCGTGCCCTCGTGTATTGAATTTTATAAACTTCGCCATTCTCAACTGATTAATTTCTTCTTCAACAGTTTTCTCAAATTCACTGAGCTTAACCTTAATTGTCTCTTCTAATATGTTATTATTTTCCCGTAAATTTGTTTTCATCTCAATTCTTCCTGATTATTCTTCATTCCCCTTTTCAAATCTTCCTTCATTTCGTCCTGGCAATTCCTTATTTCGTCTTATCTGTTTTTCATTTCCTTGTTTAAGTATTCCTTAATTTTTTTTGACAAAAATATTGTCTCTCATTACGAACCTGAGATTCATTGAAAATTTCTTCTCCAGTTTTGCATCTGAAACATAGAGGAACAAATTTTCGTGATATAGATAGCATCCACCTCTGTTTCTAAGAACTTTCACCCTTTGTTCCATAACTCCCAACTTGAAAAGTTGAAATCAGGTCTTCAGAAGGAGCAACTAATGTTTCTCTATGAATGTTCTTAGTACCCGGTTGGAATGAAGCTCTTCTTGGTCATTCTTGTACTACATAGTATTTTTTTATATCTCTACTATGCCATTCACATAAGAAACACAGATATTTTATGAAACCTGATTGACGTCTCAATAAAATAGTGACAACTTTCAAATCCCCACAAATTTGCCATCCATGCTTAGTAGTAAATTCTTTCTCTATACTACGCTATTCTTTCAAACAACTGAATCAGCCACTCTCTTCAAATAATCAGTAGGCTAGATGAAATGTCAAATCTTCCGAAAAATATTCCAAAAGTTACTGTTTCAGTGACTATAAATGAGAAGATATGATTCTATTCGCATTTTAATCAATATTTTTCAACCACGATGTAATAGATAACTCTTGAGACTCCAAAAATATACTGGTAAATGTATGATTTTGCCGATTTACATATCTATCTTTCGATTTGACCTTGTAATGACCATGAAGCTGACCTGATAGGGAATAAAGAAATCTCGGATTCAGCGACCCCAACAACATAAATATACGATAGTCTGGTCCACTTACAGATGGTCTATCTTTCGAATTGACCTTAGAATGACACGGTTAAATCCCTAGACCCTAGATTTGGATTCAGCGTACGAAAACCCTTAAGAATATATAGGTGTAATGTAAAAATGATAAGAACGAAAAACTGGAGTAAGTGAACTCAGTTTTAAAATAAATGCTCAAAATGGCTCCAGTTTCCATGGTACACAGAAGAAAGTTGAACTGAACTCTTCTCATGATCTCTACATCCGTCCACCTTTTAGAAACACCCTGTACATGTATTATTAACTTTACGCCGAGTACATAGTACACATTTCATGCGCCACACATGGCTGGCATAAAACGTTATTTTTTATTGTTCAAGTCTTAATGTTCCTGCTTATAATGTCTTAAAATATTTACTGGTGAGAGTAACTCGTAAAAAACCTTAAGCAGATGCTTCTATTCAAGCGGAACATTCGTAGTTTATGAATTATTCAGCAAGTTTCACACTTTAGTTCCCCGGGTGACTTCTATCATTCGCAAACGGTTGAGAAATTTTCGTTGGCGGTTCAATTTTACCCTGGGATTTACTTAGCAATGAAATAAACTTATCCTCGTTATTTTAATTCACTTCTAAAGACAGAGCAAGCATCGAACAATTGAACCAGACCAAAAGTCGATGTTTCAAGGTTGCTGTTTCTCATCAATGCGATTTAGCTAAAGGATACAATCTTGTTCGGTGGCCATGAACCACATACTCGTTGCAAAATGAAGTGCAGTTGGCCCCTATTGAGCTCTCGAACGCAATTGCAATTCGTCTTCGTCGAACAAGATAAAACAGACCACTGTTTGAACAGTTACTTTTTATTTTGGATTGCGAAACAGCTCTCTTGCATTCGGGAATGAAAAAGCAGCAAAGGGTTTTCAAAACTTCAGTTTCGAAATTGGTAAACAACAATGTAAAGAGAAATTTTCATGTTGATAGTTAACGTTATCAATGCACGCTAAGTTGGAACTTTAAATTTATACGTGTATCTATAGTCAGCGGTCGAAATTGTGGACAGTGACTAATCGCTAGCTTGTAGACTAGCGCGACAGACAAAGCGTGCGGGGAACAACATTTCATAGGCGTACTAAATTTGAATGCGATCAGATATAAAAAATATACAAAATTGACAAAAATAATTGCATTACATAACATCCATTATTTTTAGAGTAGAAACAGTGATATAACAGTTTTTACCAATTTCAAGGCGTTAGATAATAAAAATAATAAGAATATTTCAAAATTTAAAGTTTTTATCTTGTATTATCAATTACCCAAAGTCGAAAATAATAGAGAGTGACTAATTCACAACACAGAGATGAGTACGGAAGATACATGTGGTATGATTACCTAAGCGTGCCACTTGAGAAGACCTAGCACATTAACAATTTACTTTAAATGTGCCCCTGTCCTTATGGACGGCGATTGCCCACTACCACCCACTTACAGCTACCTGATGCGCACTCCGCAGATGTCGCACTTAAGTCTTGTACTCATGGACGCGAAATTCACGGATTTTTGCACGAATTTTGCAACTTCTGTTTTAATTATTTATGGAGGAAAAATCTCAACTTTTGACAATTGCAATTTGCGAAACTGTCAAACTCTACAAATATTATTGCCCCTTTCATTAGTATATAGTGTTAATAAATTTGTTTTGAACTTCTGATAATCTACCATGGCAGTTTCATGATGAAAATGATAGAAAATGTAGTTGATAAAATTTGTTACAAATAGAGATTGTTCCACCGTTAAATAAATCGCGCAAATATTTGCGAATTCCGTATTCAAAAGGACTAAAGGCTTTAGAATACATACACACTATTTACTATTGGTAAACAACAATAGCTAGTAAGCACTGTCACTATAACGGTCAAACATTAACACTTATTATATCATATCGTACCGCTTTCCGTATGACCTTCATACGCCCATGTTTCGTCAAAATTTAATATATTCTTCGATCCAGATTCTTATTTTTTAATATTTATTTTAAATAGTTTCTTCGCCATATCACTATTTCGTCCTTTCTATCAGTATACTCTTTTAGATTTCATTTATACGGACTAAGTTTCATCTTGTAAGCAATAGAATTTTTGTTTTTTTGAAAACTCATTTTAAAAATACAATCTTCCTTCCGCGAGTTTCCATCACTTTCCATTTCACAGTTGTACTTCTTTACCACTTTTTTATTTGCGCACATATGCTATTCACGTACAATTTTGTTAATGAAATATATATTTCAACATCACTTAGACTCATTTTGACCTCGCGCACTAAACTCTTCATACATGTCATCATCCGATATTCCTCATTTCGATCAAATCACTAATAAAATTAATTACATTCATAATTAAATTAACGAAAAAATATACTCGAAATTTTGCCCGCCCGAACGGTATACCCATCCATGATAGCGCTGGAAATGAAACAGTTGGATCCGACAACTCGTCGCAGCCAATCATAAGCCAGCAGCGCATGACTACTAACGGGTACTATCTGCAGCGCATGCGTAGCAGAAGTTGTGTAATCGGGTATGCTATCAGAGCTATGTGGCACATGATTTTGTAGGAAAAATATAAGGACTGCATGTATATTTCTTTGTGTTGACTGCTATAAATTGTGAGCAGGTTTATAACATTAGTAACTCTATACAATTTTGGAAGTCGACTATAGCAAATTTGATAAAATTAAAAAAAAAACAAAACTTATTTTACCTTTGTTTTTCATAATTTCAAATTCAATTCATGGTTTTACGTTTTTATTTTAAGTAAAAATTCATGTCAAGATCCAATATGGCATCCATAAGAAAAAAAAAACAATTGAATGTTGCATAACCGAAGAACCGTATAAATTTAGTTTCGACGAAAATCGATTTCTCGTATATTCTTATCCCTCTATACCAAATTTCAGCTTTTTCTTTTAAGAAATAATGACGTTAGATGGCATTTTTTATTTTTGTTTTTTTTTACAAAAATTGATATTTATAATATCTTTATTATTATTATCATGAAAATTAGCCGTTGATTAATGGTTTCCACCAAATCAGAATAAATATCGTTTTGGCACTTTATCTGAAACGATAACAGTTTTCAATCGGTGCACTGAATATTTCAAATAGGATTATTTCGAAAACTGTTACTCCTAACGACTTCAACAAGGTATACCTTTTTCAGATATAACAGGTAGGAGAATCGATTGTTTCAATAGTCAGATGGATACACTAAGCAGCAAAAAAAGTTCTGTCATTTAATAGAAACATGATGTGCCATTAGTGGCGCCCTTTACTAGTGACGTCAAAATTATAAACAAATATGAATTTCTCGCCCGCAAAAACCCCGGACTTACAAATTTTATGTAAATATTTGTATTTTTTAAGAAATTATCTACAAAAATCGAAAATAAAATTTTAACTTTGACACCCTGTATCTTTTTTATTATGCGACTTGGGATATAGGTATGTTAGGTTAAATCGATTTATTTTCACCTAAGGAATCTGTGGTCTCATTTTTGTTACTTCATTTAAAAACACCCTGAATTATTCTGTTCTTAAATGCCCAAAATTACTTGTATTTGTAAAAAAACACTATTTCAAGAATACAGCGCCCTTAAGAGAGGTGGGCCGAGTACGACTCTGTTAAGAACCGCGTCTGCCGGATCTATTTATCGCCGTCCCAACTATCTTTCACACTAACATCCGCCGAAAGAACGCTCTCAAAAGGCACGACGCACGACAGTAATCTCCGATAAAAACAATCACCTTCAAATCCCATCCTCGCCGGCCGATTCGTAAAACATTTATCGGAAATTATTCGACAAGGAGGCCAGTCAACAATAATCATTATTGTAGCTGACAGCTGCTGATTCAACGGCCAACAATGTGCGACTTTCTCGGAACCGCGACCCGTACGTGTGAAAACAGAGATAACCGACGATAATTGCCATTATATCATTCATTAGTATACGGATAAACATTCAAGGCGAGTTACTGACCTAGGAAGTAAGCGGGTGGAAAACTAGGAAGGAAAATATTAACGCGCACGATGGCTATTATGAAAATAAAATTTATTTTAAGCGCTTTGTCCCGCTATCATCTCCCTCTGTCAAATACTGCCGTAGTAATAAAAACACAGAGAGTGAACTTCCTGTTTATGCGCGTAATGAGCCTTGTACAGGGGGAAATACTATAGAGGGTTAACTATCTTAAGGGCGCCGTATTCTTGAAATAGTGTTTTTACAAATACAAGTAATTTTAGACATTTAAGAACTGAATAATATAGAGTTTAGCAAATAACAACAATGTTATCTCATGCCACCGGCGAATATTCAAAGGTACCGAAGTAAAATCAATATATAATATCAGAAAGCGATTTATCCAACATATTTTTAGGTACTGAAATCTTTCAAAATACGTATTTTTTTAAATTCAACTATAGATGTAAACATTGTTATAACATAAACTTACATAGTTCTGCATATAAGATTGTTCACTTTTGTTTATAAGTATGTGAAAATAATTGTTAAAATGTGGGGTTAGAATAGCGAAATAATGTCTGTCATACAAATGCATTTTAAAAGTTATTATATTATTTGAAGAGAGTTTAAATAGTAAAAGTGGATAAACAAAACATCAGTAATTTTATTTTTGATATTACTTTTGTTCTACGTGTTTTATTTTTCAAGATTTCAGTACCTAAAACACATCACAAATTTGATCATTTTACGCCGAGAAATACGGCGACCTTAATCATAGTTAAATATTTTAGGAGGGGGTAGAGAATAATAAGAATTAAAGAAATCACCCTTCAAAACACAACTATTTGAGAGTTATCTGAATGGGCGTAGTCAGGTGGTTAAATTAGGTAATACTTTTTCTCAACGAAGATATTTAAGTAAAGGGGTTCCACAGTGTTCCATTCTGGGACCGTTATTATTTAGTCTCTACATTAGTTCTTTTTACTACCTTTTTAAAACATTCAAATATACATTATGTATGCAGGTGATACACAAATTTATTACTCTTTCCCTGAAAATTACTGTGAACTAGCCAAACATTTAATAAATGAGGATTTAAGTATTTTATGTAGGGTTTCTAAGCAGCACAACTTATCACTGAATCCTTCCAAGTCAACAATGTTATTATTTGGCAATAGAAATGTAAGGAATACACTTAAATATAGTTTTGATGTAGAAATAGATGGACAACAGGTAACAGTTTCTAATACAGCTAAAAATTTGGGTATTATTTTGGGTAGTACATTTAGATTCCGTTATCAAATTTCAAAATATATTCAGAAAACTTATGCAGCTTTGAAATATATCTATACTCATAGAGCCTACTTAAATATTGGTACTAAGAAAATGTTATGTGAGACTTTGGTTCTTTCTCAATTCAATTATTGTTCACTACTCTATGGGCCATCTTTAGACGTAGATTTTTCCAACCGTATTCAAAGGATTCAGAATGCATGCTTGATTCATTTTTGGAATTAGAAAGTTTGAACACATTTCACATAAGCTATCAGATGTTAATTGGTTAAATATGAAAAATCGGAGAAAATTACTTGCGTTAACTTTATACCATAAAATAATTATCACACGTAAACCGCCATATCTGTATAATAAAATACGATTTAGATCTGATGTTCATAATATTAATATTAGAAATAAGGGTTCTATCTCACCTCCAATTCATAGTACTGCACTTTTTGAGAGATGTTTTACATTTGATCTTTATCAGACATATAATTCTATACATACTGAACTTACATTATTTTCTTTGCCACAATTTAAAAAACGTTTAAGGAATATTCTATTTTCAAGTCAATAAGACATTTTTTATTAATATTTTTATTGAGCATCTGTTTATTAACTTACCTGAATATACAATGTTGTTTTTGTTTAGATATCTTAGTAGTACTGGTTATAGTAGGATGAAACGCATTGGAAAAGGAAGACAATATAACAAAAATGAAAGGAAAAATAATTTACGGGCGATCTGAGGTCGGGAAATGGAAGGGAGTGAGTTTTTAAGGATAAGAAACGGTTTATCTCGATTTCTGGCAAAACTACAAGTCCTATGGAAAAAAGTTAAATGGCAAAGATCTACAACTTTCGCAACTGTCGCATAACTTCAAAATTTAGTTGAAAAATTCAAATAACTAAGTTTTTCGTTTTTTATTTTTATCTTTAACAAAATAATTTTTTTCACGAAATTTGGTGAAAACTTACCTTTTTATGTTCCAAACACATTGTAATTATTTTGATTTAAAATATTTATTTTTTCACCTTATTTTGACGTAATATCGAAAAAACACCCTAATTTTCAATCGAAAATTCTCACGTCAAAATATCTGCTTTTTTAAAAAAAGTCGGTGGGCTTTTTGTTCATTGAAATCTGTACTTTCTGATGGTGTAAAATATATACATTACTATGGTAAATGTTCTCAGAAAATGCAAAGAAACGATGCGACAAACTCGAATCCAAAATTTTTTTTTAATCATTATGTACAATTTTGAGCTATTTATTAAAATTTATACTTTAATTACTCGAAAAACGTAAGATTCCATGTTACATTGATAAACAAAAAAATTGCAAGTCGAAATATACTACTATAATTAACAACCAAATAAGTTAATAAAGTTAATATTTAATAAGACATCTACAATATTTGTTCGTTTCTATGCATTTTCTTAGAACATTTACCATAGTAATGTATATTTTTTACACCATCCCGAAGTAGAGATTTCAATGAACAAAAAGCCCACCGACTTTTTTAAAAAAGCAGATATTTTGACGTGAGAATTTTCAATTGAAAATTAGGGTGCTTTTTCGATATTAAGTCAAAATAAGGTGAAAAAATAAATATTTTAAATAAAAAAAATTACAGTGTGTTTGGGACATAAAAAGGTAAGTTTTCACCAAATTTCGTGAAGAAAAAAATTTGTTTTGTAAAAGAAAAATAAAAAACCAAAAACTTGGTTATTTGAATTTTTCACATAAATTTTGAGGTTATGTGAAAAAAGTGTAAATACAAAAGTTGTAGATCTTTGCCATTTAACTTTTTTCCATAGGACTTGTAGTTTTGCCAGAAATCGAGATAAATCGTTTTTTACCCTTAAAAACTCACCCTCTTCCATTTCCCGACCTCAGATCGCCCGTAAATTATTTTTCCTTTCATTTTTGTTGTATTCTGTTCCTTTTGCAATGGGTTTCATCCTACTATTATTATTTTTTTTTGTTTCAAAAATTATCGACCCTGGTCTACAAAACACCTATATCGCAACATAATATATCGAACAAGATTTTTCGTAAAATCGTCAAATAAATATTCAAAATTGTATCGACATATTCTTCGATTACACTTGCTAATATGATCGCTGGACTATTTTATTTCAACAACTTTAACTAAGTTGCCTATAAGGTTGTTGCTACGGTACGATGTTTACAAACTATACATTTTTAAAAAATACTGACATCTGTGAACGTTTGTGAATGCTAAACCGCAATAATTAAACTCGATATTAATTCTTCAAAAAACTTCAGTGTATGTGACGCAGATTCTGGTGATACTGAAAATTCTGAAATAGAAAATGAAGCGGAAGCTGCCTTATGTACATTGATTCCTCAGAAATCGAAGAAATTGTATCAAAAAACTTATGCAAAATTAGATACTTGGTGTGCCGAAAAAAAAAGATAGGAAATCAAGTGGTTATAGACCCTGATCCAGAATATTTTCCAAGGAACAGATTGAAAGGTTTATCAAAAAGGCAGATGATGAAAAGTACTTATTCCAAAAAATTGTATTGATTGTTGTTATATTTAGAGACTGTAGAAGAGAAGAATTGACTTATTTACGTACAGAGAACATTGAAGAAGCTAAGTCGTTCTTTAAAGTGACTATTCCCAATACTAAAACTAATGTTCCTAGATTATTTACAATACCAGAGGGAGATATAGAAGTCAATTTTTTGGAAAATTTCCGCAAATATGCAAGTCTACGTTCATCCACCATTGATCACAACCGATTTTTTATCACGTACAGGAATTCAAAATGTACTTACACAAGCAGTGGTTATAAATAACATAGATTCAATTCCTGAAAGGATTACCAAATTTCTTAGATGTTACTGAGTATACTGGGCAGTGCATTAGACGGAGTTCTGCAACCTTCCTTGCAGATGCAGGAGCCAACATATCGTTGCTCAAGAGACACGGAGGTTGCCGTTCGACTTGGCAGAGGGGTACATAGAAAATTCCATACAAAATAAGAAGGCGATAGCAAGACACGTTCTCGGAGAGAAAGGAAATACCACTTTCATTTCAAAAACTCAGTGCACCAGTAGCAACGGGATGCAGGTGTTATCTTCTTCCATATTGAAGTTATATGAAGTGAAGACAAAATATATGTTCACCTAATGTGCAATTATCCGATTTGAAAGATTGTGCTATTAATACTTGTAATAAATCAATAATTTAAAATTCAGTTATTTTATTTTACTTTTACGCACGTGCATAAAAGGATTGTTTTAAGCACTTGTGCCTAAAAGACGTTTCGATACTGAAATGACAATCGAATTGTCAATATTATGCAACAATTTTACAAAAAATGTATTGATCATAGACGCGAGATTATTTATTTCGCAAGTTTAAAGCTTGGAGAGTACCGCAACCAGCAACACTAAACGGTAAAATTCGCTGTCACAATAGAAATCCTTTGTGTTTACATTGTGACATTGTTTTACTTAATTTTTAGTACCTTTTTCAATTTTACACTTTTTATAATAAGTACATAAGGAATTTGTGTGTGGAACAGATATTATCGATTATCTCTTAGTACCTATTATTCCTTTCGTTCGATTTTCTTAGAATAAATGGACATTTTATTTAACTGTATGCAAAGTGTATTTTATTGTTAGTGGATAATCCTGATTTTTTTTATTGTCTTTTAGGCCTCTGAACACGTGGTGAAAATTTTTGTACTTAGTCATAATTAACCCTGTATATGATACAAGCCGATAAACAGCGTGATTACTTTGCTTATCACGTTTCTTTGAAATTTCTCAAGTTCATGATAAAGTGAACGAACGACCAAGTCTTTACTGGAAGTTTTGAAAATCACGAACTGTCATTACATTGATTTGTCAATTTTGTTTGTTCTATTATTAGACCCCGCAAACACTTTAAAGACATGCCAGAGATGTACTTCAAAATTAACACTTTGAAAAAACATTGTGGATATGTATCGGTCAGTGGTGGAGCGGTTTAAGGCGTCAGTACTTGAATCGATGTGGCCAGTCCGCCGAGGGTTCGAATCCCGCGGCCGGTAGACAGTAGATCAGCTACACTTGCGGAGAGAATTGACATCCTTTCTGCAGGTATGATTGGGTGGAAGAATATGGACTTGAGGCAAAGTGAGAGATTGATCGACGTTTGACCATTTCCCTAATTAATGAGGTTTTCCAGGTTTCCCTCATTCCTCGTTTCGGCTCTACTTACTGGTTAATGCATAAGGGAGGTGCGATATGGCAGTTTAACAACAAAATTGATGAACAACTGAAACTATTTGTAGTAAAATTAGTATAATATTGGCACATGTTTGTCAAATTAAAATCGATTCTACAGCGCGTACAGATTGTTAAAGTGCATTATGATTGCTCTAACTGTCAATTATGAAAGATACCAAGCAATAATATTATGTGGTCCAGATTGGATGATATGAACCTCGGTGACTTTTAATTTTAACAAGTCCGCGCTACATATCATGCTATCCATTAAACCAGGGGGAGGGGTGTTTATATTTAAACTGTGGTAGTGGTACAAAACTTACAAATTAGTTTTTCTAAAGAAAGAGCGTTTTGTCAAATTTAATTAATCATGGACGTAAAAATGTTTTAATTATTTTTAGTCATAAAACCTTAGATTGTAGTTTGGCCGGGTAATTTGGGAACACCCTAGATATCTATCGAAATCGTACAAGTATAGTTATAGTACATTTATGTTCACAATTTCTAGGAATATTAGATATTATTTTCTTAAAAACTATTTCACCCTGTACAAGTCAAACATGCAATACAAATATTAACAATCGAATTTTATCATTAGTCAACCTAGCTAGTTCAACCATTAAAATGAGTACATTCACACTGCTTATAATGTGCGTTTCTGAGTGTAACCCACTTTAACATGTATACACAGTGGTAGGTCAATAATCAATACTAAAGTAAACTTGGCGCACAGGATTAAAATATAACTAGCCAAGGCAATTACTATTATCCAGCACAGATCTATTATATTTCTTAAAACAATTACGACTGTGTATTAGACTATTTCTTTACTCACCTTTTCTTTGAACAGCAGTACGTACGTCTAACACAATTTTAATGCAAAATACAATTTCTTAACGACATAAATTTGCAGTAGTGTAAAACAACTAAAATAGAAAAAACTATATACACAGCCTGAACACATACGAATACATTTTCATTTATACATTCTCAAAACTATGAGTAAACACACTATTGCCATTGCAAGACACTTTTAACTAATACGACGTGTAATCAAGAGTAAAATAAATTTGTATTTACCATTCTGATAAAATTGGATTGTGAAGATAATGAAGATATATATAAACATAATAAATTACATCAATTTAGTTCTACTTTAATAGTACGACGACGTCAAAGGTTTTATGATTGTGTTATGGTTACAGTTGAAGTGTACATACAGTATCAAAGATTAGGAACATGACTGATAAATAATAGAAGATTCTAAATTAAGAGTCGCTTTCACAATATTTGCCATTTTAATGAAGAAAATTAATGCTAACGGGCTAATTCAAATATACCTACTTGTGGCTCTTTAAAGGGGTAATAGACGACAGTCATCATCCTGTGGTCTACATAAAATATAATTTTCAAGACAAAATAATTGTCAAATCAGAGACAGAAAATTAAAACACCGGCCCTGTTGTGTAGAGTGCACGTGGCAATTTCAACAGTCACCATGCAACATCATTACATGTTTACTTTTAAATAATTTTTAAAGAGCTCTCAGTATTACGAAATTCTACAAAAATTACCATAAATTAGTGACAATAAAATTTGTCTCGCTTATATACCATTACTCCAGGTATCTAATTTTATCAGATTTAAAGATTGGCGACGTCGATAATGGACGTTCGGTACGCACATACAAACTCACGCTACATCTGCTAATTCTTAATTTGAATAAGATATTCTTATATAAAACAATGTAAATTAATTTTTTAGTCAACGAGAAACGTCCGCGCCCGCGCCGTTAACCACAGTGAACTAGTGAACTTGACCCAAGCGATTGTAAACAGTTTAATAAGTTTCGTATAATGATTTATTAATTTTTACGTACTGATGAAAATTGAGCTGAAATTTTAGAGTTCTGTAAATACATAGAATTGAAAATTTACAGCAGACATAGGTACATTTTTTGTAAGATTAATGTAATTTAAATTTAATTTTACAGTGCTGCAATTCTGTAATTTATATTTTATAATAAAATGCTATCGATAATTCATGGCAGTATTTTTGTTATTATTCAATTCTAGTCTCTTAATGGCTGTAAATTAACCACTTCAAATAGTATACGTACCTTTTGGGCTGGAAACATTTATGTTGCGGTACATCGCTGGCAACAAGAACCTATTTCATACGACGAGGGGGAATCAAATATAAACGGTAATTTTGTAAAATAAATTTATTTATCAATGGTATATACAAACTAAACATTTAACATTTTTCAATGTATTCACCTCCGTGCTCTACACACTTTTGCGACCGATTTGGAAGCTTGAATATTCCTTCTTCATAAAAAGTTAGAGGGCGAGTTGTCAGCCAATTGCGCACATACTCCTCTACTTCTTCATTGCTTTCAAATCTTTTGCCTCCAAGCGATTCTTTCAAGGGCGCAAACAAAAAATAATCACAGGGTGACAAGTCAGGGCTATAAGGAGGGTGCTCGAGGGTTTCCCAGCGCATTTCTTCCAATTTATCCCTTGTCAAAACTGCGGTGTGTGGCCTGGCGTTGTCATGAAGGATGATGACGTCTCGAATGGGCATACCCCGTCGTTTGCTTCGATACGCAATTTTTGTCGACTGTAACAACTCAGAATAGTAAGCCGCATTCACTGTTCGTTGATTGTGGAGAAAATCTATGTGTAAAACTCCCCTTGAGTCAAAGAAAACAGTTGCAAGCACTTTTCCGGCTGAGGGACGGGTTTTGGCTTTGACTGGGCAGCCTTCATCCTTTCTTCGCCACTCCTTACTCGCCATTTTTGATTCGGGAGTGTAATGATGGACCCACGTCTCATCACAAGTGACAATACGCCTTAAAAAACCTCCCCTTCTTGTCGAAATCGATTCAGATGTCTTTCACTGATCTCCGATCTGACCTGTTTTTGATTTTCGGTCAACAACCTTGGAACCCAGCGAGCACTAATTTTCCTAAAGCCAAGTTGATCAGTGATGATGGTTTGAATACTCCCATAGCTGATACCCAATTCTGACGAGATTTTTTCAATTGTTAACCGTCGATCACCTTGAATAAGTTCTCGAACAGCACGGATGTTGTCATTTGTGAGACTTGTTCGTGGGCGTCGATCATGACTTTCATTTTCGACACGTTCTCGCCCATCCCTGAATTCTCTGACCCATGTATACACTCGATTCTGAGACAGTGTAGCATCCAAAAACTGTGCCTTCAAACGAGTGAAAATGTCCGATGGTTTAACGCCTTCATTGTGTAAAAACTTTATGATGATGCCTTGCGCAACAGACGAAGGTACCTCGCGCTCAGTCATGGCTGTACAGCGTACAGAACCGAGCGCAGCTGCTACCCAAACCGGTTTCCTCCCTCCTCATAAACCAAACAACACTCGAGCATCGAATCCTCTAGATCGGAATTACGTGCTAAGCTAAATAGTAAAATTACCGTTTATATTTGATTCACCCTCGTATTATGCCATATTAGTATTGATATATTACTTGTTAAATTGGTCTACTTAAATTAAAATCCAGTGAGGTTGGATATTTTTATAGACTCTTTATAATGTAAGTGAAAATTTACATTACAATTACTGACATTCTACAACTTACATAGCTGGTACATACGCCGTATTAGTTTTTATTTATTTAGTAAATTTAATCTTTACAGACAAGAAATTTCATTGGGGCTGAATATCTGTATACACACTTTACAATATAACTATAAATTTGCATTCAAATTATTGTAATTCCTCAACACACATCGCTGTTAATTTTATAGCACTATACCGTATTGCTTTAGTAAATTTAATGTACTTCAAAAATAATGCACTGTAAATTTACATTACATTTATTGTAATTCCACAACGTACAATGGCCGTAACATAAAGGTTTCCAACCTACCACGTATAGTACTTATCGAGGGATGAGCCGGTGGACTATTAGTAGTAGTAGAGAGGCATTAATGATTAGATTGTGTTAATAAATGTCACTAACTGTTGTGTTTATGTTGTGGTGACTGTACATTGCTGGCAACAAGAATCTATTTTAACTGCTATAATTTTACAGTAGTCTTTTTACAGTTTTGTCATAAAACTAGAAATTCAACTCCCTGCGGATGGAACAGATCGGATCAGATAAAAGGGGGTCGGTCCCTAAACTTCACGCATTATAACCCTACTAATTTAATAGCTGTAAACGGTGTGCGCACATATTTATATAACAGCCATCAGGTGTTGGGGTAACACTGCCAACTTTAAGCCGTTAATTACGCCTGTGTGACCATGATTTCCGCATGATGATACGCGAGCATTTGGGTATATGTTCGTTTACAGAAGAGAAAATTAGATATGCCCTTTGCCTTCTTTCATTTCATTAATGCTCCACAAAAATTGTAACAAATAACGGTTCTTTTACGTATTCTATCAAGATGCCAAATTATCTATTTTCTTGCATTTGGTAAAACAAATAAAATAAATATACATATACAAAAAATAAATTATAACACAACGAAATTCATCCAGTAGGTCAAGACATAAATTAGAAGTAGCTCACATCAAACTGACGTTAATGTTTCATATTCAGCAGACAAAGGTCAAGTGCGGTGTTGTTTGTTTAAATGTAATTTCCGTGACATTTCATTATAGCATAGCGATTGCTCGCAACACGAAATGGTTTTAATGGGGATGAGAAAATGTCAGCAAATGGTATAGTTAAACGTTCATAATTTAAAAAGAGACAACACTGGCATTATATTATGTAGAAAAATCCATCTTTGATCCATAAAATGATAATTTATTAAGTACGATTTTCAGAGGTAAAAAAATATGGAAATCACATGGGAATAGATATGGGCTGCAGCGTGGACGCTTTTAAAATCTTCCATTGCTTTTCAGTGGTCCATAAATATGGAAATCAGAAGGGAAAAGATATTTTCGTTTATCACTTGGCAACGAGCATTATCTTGAAGAAAATTACAATATATAAATTTTTTCTAGACGTTTTCATCTTATTACTTAATGAAACTTGTACAGACTTTCATTGTACAAATGTACACGGATATTTACTCCGGGTTATTTAAACACCAACAACATGGGTGAAGGGATGATGTCAACATTACCTTGCCATCCAGAAGTGGTGAATTTGAATACTTTCATTGCTCATCCTTACTTATTAAAGGGTTGAAAATAATTACACCAAGTTTCATTACCATCATAAGAGAAGATTTCTGTTTTAGCAGTACCTTGTGAAATTGTAAAGACTCAGTTGCAAGAATTTTTGATCAAGAAAAGAATCCCTTAGGAACAATTGGTGTAATCTAATTTGTGTACAATACTGTTGATGGATGCAAAACTCACAACTTTTCTGAAATTGCTCTTATTGAAATTCGTCTATTTTCCTAATCAGACCATCCACATATACCAGATTGGTTTATGTTGATGAGGTATATCTGGTCGAACCCCACCTTTTCCATTTTTAAATTTTCAGCTAAAAGTGTCAGCTGAATGGTTGTTCCCAAGGATATTCGCTAATGACTAGATTTTTCAAATGCACAAAGCTTGTATACGTAAATGTAATAGAAGCTGTGCATTTGAGGTTGAGAAAGGAGATAATCTTGAATTAATACATTAAAGTTAGGTCGATACAATTCGATATTGGTTGTATGAAAAAGCTGGATACCTTCCACCTGTTCTACCTATATATAAAGGAATAAGTAAAAATGAATCTAAAGCTCAGGTGAGATATAACTCTTTATAAATATTTCACCTGTACTCGACTTATATGTGAAGGAACAGCCAGTTCAATTGTCGGTCATCTCACCTGATAAAGGCAAACCAGCCCGAAATTGGTCTATGTCTGGTGGGGTGGCCAACAGGTGTAATTCAATGCCGGTCGGGGCATTAGCCCGCGGAGTAGTTGTTTCCTGCAGTATAATTTATAGAGTCTAAAGCTCATTTCTGATTTCCCAGGAGAACAACCTCTGTGCAGATTTGGCATTTAATGTTACCAACTTTGAAATGATCTCAAGGACAAGCAGCAGATCTCATTACCTAATGGTGACGTCACAGTCTATGTAGCAGCGTTACAACTTACAAGTGTGCTAATCATAGACCTTATAAATCATGGACGCGCCCAAAACGGTTTTCTGCATATACAAATCGTTGATGCTCAGATATGTGCGACAGAGATAGAGCTACTCCGGGCAAAAACCCACAGATCATTGGCCGAAAAAAACAAAAACCGTAAATGACAGACGTATGACATTTACGGTGACAGACGGTCTCCACCATAGTTTATAAGTTTTTATAAACTATTGCTAATAAACACAACTAAATCACAAAAGGCACACAAATCATTAACAATATTAACAGGAAAGGTTTTGTCAGGTTATGTTTATATATTTTTCTGTCATAGAACATCTGTTTTTTTCCCGGACTAGCTTCATCCCTCTTGTACACATCAGGACACCGGACCTCTCTTTCTAGGGCCGGTCCATGATTTATAAGGTCTATGGTGCTAATAAAATAATTGACGTTAAAAGTTGCCTGCGAAATTCTATCTTATGGAAAGGTGGCGTAATAATTAAAACAAAATCGACAGAATAACACTATTTTCTTTTATACGACTGCCTTGCAAAGGGGGTTTGCACACGGAAGACACGCTCTGAAAACGGTATTTTACACACGCCGTGTGGTAACGATTTGCACACACCGTGTGCTAAGAATTTTACACACGGTTATGTCATCTTTGCACACGCTGTGATTGTTGTTTGATGTTGTCACCCAAATTATGCAATCTTTCAAGTTGGCTGAGTTTAAATTAAAATTTGATTTTTGTGGTCTCTGTTTGCAGTCGTATAAAAAGTATCGTAAAAACTCGTTTGAAAACCTCTTTGCAAGAGTCGTTTTCAAACCTCGTTTTTAATATACTATTTTTCAATTACCATATACCTACTTATTTAAAAACATTTAGTACATCATGTGTACAGAAAATTTTATTATATTTTGGTCAGTGCCGATTCTAATAGTAAAAATTTGTAATATTAATAATTAAGAATTAAATTAGGTAAAACCGAGGGTAAAACTTAAAAAATTGTTGCACTAATTTGAATTCAAATTCATTGTTAATTTTATTTAACATAGTTATTGAAAACTCAAAAGTGCTTAAAACGAGGTTTAGTCAAGAAAGAATTATATTCACATTTCAGAAATAAATTATTTTAAGCAGACAAATAGTTATAGTATAGACCAAAGTGATTTTTAATTTTAATTTAATTAAAATTATGTTTTTTTAAAGCACATCACCCATTGTGATCTAAATTGGAATACATACTCTTCGCTAATTTGGTGTTTATTATACAATAATTTTAAAGTGTGTATAGAATATGTGCAGACAATTTTACATCATAAAATGTATGACACTTATCCAGAAATAGGATACAATAATCAAATGCTTCTAGACATTTTTGAATTGCTGAACAATACAATAGATTATATTCATTTACTTGGGGAGCTGAACTTTCTAGGTCCAAGATGTGTGTGTACCTACTGTGATACCTACTTATAACTTATAATTGACACTATGTAACGTTGCCTTAGACTATATGTACACACCATTACAATAATAATGACACTCTTTAAAATAAATTTTTCTACGTTCATGCAAAAAACAATACTTTATTGAACTATATTTAGTGGAAAAAGTGGTTCTTTATTGCACTCATCTGTCATTCTACGACAGCGTTTTGTCATCATGACAAACATAAACCTTCAAATCAACGTCACATTTTTCTAGACTTAGTGTCATCTAAATAACATTTTTTGGTTTTTGCATGAACGTAGAAAAAATATTGTATGCAACTCGTACAAAAAGTGCTTATTGCACTCGACGTGTTGTCCTACTCGGCCTACGGTGAGCTATTAGCGAATTGTTTTGAACTGCTGACATATTAACAAACGAATTTTACTTTTAATATTTAGTATTAGTTCTTAGTTGTTTCACACACCAATAAATTTTATTATGAATACGTCAGCAGTTCAAAACAAGTCATTGTTATTTAATTTCTGTATGTTTATATTAAATTACATTAAAACCACAGAAGCTAAATATCAAAGTAATAAATATTCTTGTTGTTTGTGCAAATAATTTATGTACTTTATTAATTTAAAGAGCGCGGTACTTCAAATAGTGCTTTTTACAGATAGAAATAATTTTAGACATTTTTAATAACTGAATAACCTAGTACCTAACGAATAACAGCAATGTTATCTCATGCCACCTGCGAAATTCCATCAAAATAATTTAATTTGCACTTTTATTTGGTACCACTTTAAACAGTTGTAAATTGTTCTGTCTCACAGTATCATGTTTCTTAGACACATTGTACATATAAAATCCTGCTCGCTTAACTAGACTAGACAATTTTCTTTAATACATCGGTCACCTTCGGGCTAGTCTAATTTTGTACCACGTATTTTACATACAAACCATGCAAATTAACTTATCATAATTTCAACGTTACATAGCACCACAGAAACATCTGTTCGAACTATTACTGAACATACCAAACACTTATTTCATACGACCATTAATAAATACCCTAGAAATTATGATTAAAGATACTATGGGTTGCGTCACTTCGCGATGCTGTAACGTCGTCTGTTTTCGATAGAATACTCGCGCCGGGTCTATTTTTTGTTAGGATATTGGATAAATAATAAAAAAAAATGTTGACACAACGTTTGTTGCACTGCCGGATGTCGGGCATCTTTCGAGATCGAACGCATCCTGTATCGGATGGCACTAAAAAAGAAATCGAGTCGTTTTTGATGACTATACAGGGTACTCCATGATTCCATAACTATTACTTTCTAACATCGTTCCGGTATTGCAGTGGAGTAAGATGGAAATATTACATTACATTAACATTAATAAATTGCCATGGAATGTAAATTTATTTATTTTATTTTTTATTTTATTTTACCAATAAAATATCCAACGGGCTAAATGCCCAATTACAGGATAAGTGCATAGCATAAAATTACAAACAAATATATATACATAAAGCTACATGTCAAAAAATTACAAACAATTATAAATAAAGCTACGATGTCAAAAAACTAAAAACAAATAGGAATAAACAGACAAAACATTATATAAAAGCAATTACATGAACAAAACAACATAAAAAGCAAAAAGAGTGAAAATATAAATCAGGTCTTACAAAAAAAGTGTTTTAATATCATGCACGCTACAAGAAAACATGTCAAGGTTGTGGTCCACACTGAGGTAGTTACTAATCATCCTGTATATAGGTGACTTTAGCAATAAATTTGTACGCGCCTGTGGTAGAAGAAACAGTCTGTTGTGTCGGTTATTATAACTTGGGACTTTAAAATTAAACTCAGATAAAATAGCCTCGCATTTTATATCATGACGAAGTACTTTGTAAAGAAAAGATACAGAATGCATCTTACGTCTGGATTCTAGACTTTGCATGCCAAAGCGTTCAAAAAAACCGCTTTGGAGTGTGCCTCTAGCAGGATAGACTCCGTCTAACAAAAACACAGCCGACTTAAAAAATCTCCGCTGAACCCGTTCAATTAAAGTGATATAAGTCATATAGGCAGGGCTCCATATCACTGATCCATATTCAAGTTTGGATCTAACAAACGCGTTGAATAACAAGCGCAGTGTTGAAGGATCGGTAAAATGCTGAGAACTACGAAGGATAAAACCGAGGTTCTTATACGCATTTGTCAGACATGCATCCATATGCTTCGAGAAATTCAGCTCTGGATCAAAAATAATGCCAAGGTCTGCAATTTCTGACTGCCGTTCTAGAACATCACAACCAATGGTGTAATCAAATAAGGTAGGATTCTTTTTCCGATGAAACGACATAACTTTACATTTAGATGCATTCAAAGGTAATCTGTTATTATTACACCAGTCGTTTAACATATTCAGGTTATTTTGTAGGTTAACACAGTCAGCCAGGGTAGCAATTTTACAAAACAGCTTAAGATCATCTGCATAGAGCAAGTAGCGAACGTTCATGTTATTAACAATATTATTGATAAAGAGTATAAATAAAAGAGGGCCTAACACCGACCCTTGTGGAACACCTGAAGTCTGACAGAACAAATCGGATTTGAACCCACGGTACTGAACAAACTGAAAACGACTTGACAGGTAAGACCGTAACAAATTTAACAAACTATCACAAAGACCACATACATCAAGAATATTTATTAACAATTCATGATCAAGTCTATCGAATGCTTTAGAAAAGTCAGTGTAGACAACATCTACCTGACTTCCCTCATCAACAACTTGAGATATATACTGGGTCTTACAAACAAGGTTGGATATGGTTGATCGACCTTTTATAAAACCATGCTGTTCGGGAATAATCATATTAGATACATGATGCAATAAATGGTTGTGAAGTATTATCTCAAATACCTTACAGAAGTTGTTTAAAATGGTTATAGGACGATAGTTAGCAAAATCATGTTTAGAACCTTTTTTAAGTACGGGCGTTATTCTAGAGGATTTCCAGATGTCAGGGAACGTTTCATTTTTCAAAATTAGATTGTACAAGGTAACCAAAGGTTTACAGAAAATAATAGCGCAATCTCTTAACAAAAAAGCTGGAAATAAATCGGGGCCCATACACATATTGTTTTTAAGTTTCCTGATAGCATCTAACACTTCAGACTCAGAAACTATCACTGCACTGAGAAGGTTAGCAGTAGTAAAATTGGCAGTAGGTTTTAAAGTGCTAGAAGGTGTAAAGTTTCCAGAAAAGAAATTGGCAAAAGTGTTAACTATTGCTTGTGGATCATCTATATTTTGGCCGTCATTAAACAAAGTAGATGGAATAGAAGTGGTACCTTTTTTAGAATTTATAAACGACCAAAACTTATTAGGGTTAGTTTTCAGCATTCTTTCAGTGTTATTAACATAATTTCGATATGCTTCTCGAACGTTAGTTTTAAGAGATGCCCTAATGGTTTTGAATGCATTAAAAATAAAACCACGTGGCCGAAAACGCGATATCACTGGTGTGACGTTACATGCCGTTCAGTGCGATTTGTTTCCGCAGGTTACGGTGTACGTAGTGTTTTGGATTTTTTAATAATGGTTCAAAGAAAAGCATATACAGAGTGTCCCGACATTAAAGCAACATAGAGCAAGAGTAGATTCCTTACGACACAATAATGCGATGTAACCAAATTTACTTTACTCAAAATTTGATGCGGAATAAAAAGATAGATGTCAAAATTAATATTTTATTTTCGATATTTTTAAAAATCCAAATATTCGCACGCATTTTGGAGATCGGGAGTTTTTGGGGCCGAAATATTGAAATTCGTTTTTAATTGTGACGTCACTAGTAAAGTAGAGGACGCCATTTATGGCACATCATGTTTCTTTTAAATGACAGAACTTTTTTGCAGCTTAGAGCATCCATCTGGCTATTGAAACAGTCGTCAAATCCCATTCTTAATATTTGTTATTGTTATAATATTGTTGATATTGTTACAACATCAGGAATTCCGCAAGGATCTATTCTTGGACCACTATTATTTGTTGTATTTATCAACGAAATTTGCAAGGACGTTCAATTAAAGATACAATGATTATTCCATCTTTAATAGATAATGAAGCTGTTGATGGGTGAATACAATTTAAAGATCCGGGAGTTACATTTGATTCCAAAACTTTATTCCGAACTTTCGTTCCACACATAAATTTTATAGTTCCAAACGTTCATCAGAATCTTGGTTTAAATTTTAAAATTCTGAAACATTTAAAAATCTATCGAGCGTATCAAGTCTGTTTAATTCATTTGTCAGGCCGAAATTAGAATATGCCACTATATCATCATGAAGTTCACAATCATGTTTCAACATTGGAGGAACTTCAATTTGAATAGTTTAGCTGAATGTAGAACATACTTTTCTATTTTATTTTTATATAAAACATTGAATAATATGATTGACATGCGTGATTTATTTCAGTCAAGAATTTAAAACGTTTTATTAGTGTTTGTCTAGTTTTGTGAATATTTAAGGTATTTTTATGTTTCATGTGTTTTATGTATTGTAGTTGCATATTGTTTTTTCTTGCTCTATAACTGGATATAAGTCTGTCTGGGAAAATAAATAGATAAATAAATAAATGAATGAATAAATAAACAAATAAAGAAACACACAAACAAATAAATAAATTTTAACCCTATTAAATATTATAGATCACCTTTTAAACTGTATGAGTTTCTATTACATTTTCATTTAATTTATTATCTACAGAATTCGAAATTGCGGATCTTTACAGAGAAAGTAGAAATTGCCGCTTCATCCCAGGGAAGGTACGAAGTATAAGCGGCGCGGTAGTATAATAGAAAACTAAATTTTATTTGTATATCTGCACTATTCTTCTCAAAGTCCTTTTATTGCATTTAAAATGCTGACGTGTATTAATTTATTTGGAAAGAGTAACGAATAAAACACGGCGTGAATACGATCTTTAAATTTTGAATGTCCATTTAGCGCGTCTACAATCTCCGATAACGGCCGATGGTAGGCGAGAGCTAACGAGAGCCGCACAACAAAAACGGTATCCTCACAGATTATAGACCTCAATCCGGTCACCTGATGCCAGTGTTGCCAGGTCTCATGCTTTTGCATGAGATCTCATGCATTCCGAGGAAATCTCATGCTCTCATATTTTGATTACAAAATCTCATGCTTTTTAATAGACACAAAAAGAAATAATAAAATTATTAAAATTACTCTTTGAAATCTACCAAAACAAAGACTTAACGAGAAATAAAGGCAAAATCGAGGGCAAAATTGAATAGATAAAGGTAGGTATCTACAATATTTGGGTACTTGAAATGTCCTTTATTGTAGACTGCTCTCTTAATAATTAGCAATGAATACATAAACGGGTATGACAGTCGACGGATATGCGGTGTGTGTGCTGTATTCACGCTGTATTGCAGTGATTTTTAACTCTATTCCGTAAGGCTACCTACATTTTCTGGAAATAACAGATTTTACGACCCGTGACTCACCCTGCGTCACGTCAACTGCGCCTCAACGTTCACCCGGCCTAACAATAAAATAAATTAGAAAGGTTACGTGGTTAATAACTTTTAAGTAAGTACCTGTAAGTACCTACTTACAATGTAATATTATGATAAAATAGCATAACATAATGCTTTTTAATGAAATAAAATGGCATTACAAAAGTAATTAAAAATTAAGCTGTGTCAAGAGGTGTTTTTTGATAAATTAAGCCATCTCATGCTTTTTTCTCCAAACCTCATGCTATTTTGAAATTATTCTCATGCACTGAATTTTTCCCACCTGGCAACACTGCCTGATGCGAACAGTGGAAGTATGCGTGTAGCATGACACAAATACACGCAAGCGGCAAAACACAATTCACCATCAAGATCTTCACTTTCCAAATATATAGTAGTGTATAGTATAGTTATTTTATTTGTCCTTTTTCGATCTTATGAATTCTCTTTGTAACCAATAAGTGGCAAAGCGTACCATTTTAATAACAAACACGAGAATATCACTGTGTATACAGTAGCATACAAAAAAGTTACAAAAAAAAAAGTTGTTAACTACACATTCTTTGGAAAATTATCTTTAAGCCATTTTTCATATAGACATATTTCTTTGCTCAGATAAAAAATATTAAATTTGAGATTTTGTATCTCACTCTAGCACAGTTTTTTACAACACTCTGTACATCAATTTGGCACGGCCATACGGTTAGTGTTTGCTTTTCTATTTTAACACAGCATTAGCTGGTACGCAATGCACGAAGTAAATAATACACACGATCGCAAACACGTTTATTACATTCGCCTTAATAATAATGCATCGGCAACAACATATTCCATGTGATTATATTGCGCTGCCAATGAAACTGGACCAGTTCAAAAATAAATGAGCTAAAAATGAATGAAAGTGGTCGTTATGCCGCTAAACTACTTTTCAATTGTACGTCGGGCAGATGGTTTGTATAGAAACTTACTCGAGTAAATAAATATTAATCCGATATCACCGTCACCTATATATTATGTAGGGTATTAACTGAAGAATTCCGTTTATTTTTATTTGTATTAGATACGATTTAAAGCACTCATATTGTTTGTTCTATCATATCTAGGAATGTTAAGAGATAAATCGCTCGTATTTACCTAATAACAATTTAATGATACATTTATTTTTACCCAATATATACTGACCTTTCCAATAATTGTTCACCTATTACTACTTTTGTGACATCATTTTGCGTAAAAACAAAAAATTAAGGTAGGCTTTGATCTATTCATCTGTTCATGTTATTTTTCAAATGTTTCCAGTCTTTTGTTTATTGACTAGGAGAGTTGATAAAACCAGTTTCTAATAGAAAATTATGTAAGTTTGAACTAAAACTGTTTACTAAGGACAATGCCGTTACATTTTTGTGGTTTTCTCATAAAAATGGGAAAGTTGCATGGATTTTATACTGTTGATGGTTTGGACAATGGTTTGAAATATATTACAGGGTAATCTTTCAAACATATTGAAGAGAATAATTAAAATGGTAACATTAATAAATTCTCATGGAATGTAAAGAAACCCACGTGGCCGAAAACACATATTTGAAAAAATCATGCAATTTTTCCATTTGTCTCAGATTCTTGTATGAATTAAATCGAACTCTTATTTCTTAAACTTGAAGCGTTAATATTTGCAAATTATTGTAATTAATCGCCGTTAATCACTCAACTTTCACCTGAAATTTTTTAAATGTACGGTACTTTGTAATTTGCATGAGGTATTCAGTTAATTACGAGAACATTGTGCAAGCGAAATTGCGAAAAACTCGTGTGAGTTTCTTCGTAAACAATAAATTTTACACCGCCTTCATCAGCGTGTTTACAAACAAACTAATTAACAAATAAGAAACATCGTACCTGTATATTCCTGAAGGCGATTAGAATGTAAATCATACTTCAAAGAAGCTTAACCGATTTTCATGTTTTCAGCTGGGATATAAGTAACGAACTGATAGAGATATTCTTTCAAAAAACTTCATATAACTTTTGGCAAGAAACATGGAAGCCGCTTTTGGAAATAACAATTATTTATTGAAAAAACTTAGAGACAGTTTTGTCAACATTTCAGTAGATGAGGTACAAAATTATCGCAGAAAATTTGTAAAAAGGTTGGAAGTACATACAGATGATGTCTTAATAATATTTTAGTTTTGTTTCAAGATTTAGCATTTCCAAATAAACTAAATGCTCAGGTATAGATGGTGTAGATATCAAACGTGTCAAAATTACAAATCACTCAAATCGAGAGGCAGCAGTTAGTCAGATCAAAAGCTGACACAGTTTAAGTTAGGTACTTCCTTAAAAGTTATGACTTCAAAATATTTACATTATTTAATTTTTAAAGGCATCTTTTGAGATTATTTGTATTTATTAGTCACATATTTTCTTTTATCCTATCTTCCTATAGGAACTTAAATTATCATTATTGTGTGGAAATAATACATGAAATTTGGTGATATAAGTAGTGTTTGCAAGTGCTTGCATTTGGATGCGATGCTGATCTGTGGAAAACAAAACCGAGTTTCATTAATTAGATATTTGATTGTAACTAAATTGTCAGCTGTTAATATAAGTGCCATATTTGCTTGGTGAAACTAAACTGGAATCTTTTTGTCTGTTGTGGTGAACACCATTTGCACCAATAGCAATTTCTAAGTGAAAATGAATGAACTTTGCGGTAAATGCAAGAAGAAGTCAAAAGACCCCATACTGAAATGCTCTGGAATGTGTAAAATGAGTTTTCATGTAAAATGTCTGAAAATACAGTCCAACGAATACGAGGTAATACAAAAATGTAAGGGTGTCAAATGGTTTTGCACTGCTTGTTTTGTAGTAACAGAGCAACTATGTACCCTAAGAAGTGAAATTAGTGACTTAAAAAATAAATTGTATTCTGAAATAAGAGAATTACGTGATGCAATAAACAAACCACAGCCTAATGTTCCCGAAGTCGACTTTACTACAGATAAGAAGAGTTATGCAAAAGCTGCAAAGAAGTTGTGATTATAAAACCTAAGTCTATCAAACAAGATGGAAAGAAATCATTGGAAATTTTTAAAAGTCATGTCAGTCCCACTGCGCTGGAGGTTGGCATATCAGATGTTAAAACGCTAAAAGATGGTGGTGTGATCATTAAATGTAACACGAAAGAAGATCTAACTAAAGTGAAGCAAGCAGCAGAGAAGAAATTAGGTAAAACTTATAATATCAGCACTCCCGATTTAATAAATCCTAATGTTAAAATTTTGGACATAGAACGTGAAATGAATGCTGAGGAACTACTAAATGTTATTAAAAAGCAAAATGCATATTTGAACAAGGATTCTCTCTTCATGAATATTAAGGTTATTAAAAAAATGAGAAGTAAATGGATGGCTATCGTGGAATGTGATGCAGATTCCTTCAAGTGCATTATGAAAGAAAATGGGTTGTACATTGACTGGACGCGTTGCCGTTAAATGTGGTGGTTTCGGTCATAAATCTGATCAGTGTTCTAATAGTTCTAGATGTAGACATTGCGCAGAACTGATGGTGGATCATGATTCTAATAAGCCTTGCGATAGTGACGCAAAGAAATGCATAAATTGTATTGGTGCAAATAATGTGTTGAAGACTAATTTTAATGTAAATCATTCTGTGTTTGACTTTAACTGTCCAGTTTTATGAAAAGAGTAGAAATTCAAAGACAAAAAATTAAGTATTGTTCGAAAGAAAATGTATAGCAATTAAAACAAGGCAATGAGGAAAAAACTTTTTATAAAATATATCATCAAAATATGCAATGTATAAGAAATAAAACTGACCATTTGGAAATTGCAATGGCTGAATATGATATTGATATTGCATGTTTCACGGAAACTTGGCTCCAGCCTCATGAATTAAAAGCTACGCATATAAGTGGTTATGTCAATATAGCAAATTATTTTAGAGATAAGTACAAACATGGAGGTGTTAGTATATTTTATAAATCGAACCTTAAAATAAGTAGACGAAATATCTAGCTTACATAATATATCAGAAGATAAGCACATTGAGCTTGCGAGTTAAAATTAAAATAAATAATAAAATAATTCAAGTAATTTCTATTTATCGCAGCCCTAATGGTGATGTAGATATATTTTTAAAAAAATTTGAAGATCTATTAAACAAATTATTGATAGACAAATCTATGCTTATTTTCTGTGGGGATTTGAACATAAATTTTTTGAAAATTCAATATTAAAGCACCGTCTAGTTGATTTGCTTGAGATGTTTAATATATGTAACCATGTAAAGCAGCCTACTAGGTTAACATCGAGCATTGATTATGTTTGTAGCAACTTTTTGTCTGATCCAGTTTGTAAAGTAGAATCTATTGGAGTGTCTGATCATTCTTGTCAAATATTATCGTTTAGCTTACCCGTGACAGAAAAAGTGGCAAACAGGAGGACTCGAATCTATTCATGTAATAATTATCAAGCATTTGATTTTTATGTAAGTAAAGAGACCTGGAGCAATGTCTACGAGATTAATGATGTTAATGAGAGTACTAATGCATTTATTACTAATTTACATTATTACATTGACATCAGTTTCCCTTTCTCAGATGTAAAAGAAAATAAATATCTTGTTAGGAACTGGATGACGCCTGGCTTATATATCTCCCGTGAAAGGCTTAAATTTCTGCATAATGTTATGTTGGCTACCGGGAGGATGATGACATAGCTTTTATAAATCATACAAAAATATATAATAGAACTCTACTTGCTGCGAAGAAACTACATTTTGATTATGCGTATGCCAATTCGTCTAATAAAACCAAAACTGCGAGGTCAATTATAAACAACAATCTTAACAAAAAACATGCTTCACCCGGAATTAAAGAAATAAAAGTGGATGATGAAATACTGACAGATCCGCAAATAATTAGTAATGTTGTCAACTCCTATTTTGTTAACATGTCAAATGAATTAGCGAAAAATTTCAGACCTCAAGATAATCTTGTTTTAAATATCACAAATCATTATCCTACAATATTTATAGAACCTGTAACAGAAAATGAAATTTCTTCCCATTAATTTAATAATGGGGCTAAAGAAATCAATTCTTGTGGTGTTGACGATATTAAAGCTAATATGTTAAAGTTTATAGTACGTTTCATTATGCGCCCATTAACATATCTGATTAATTTATCAAGTTCTGAGGGCATATTTCCGGACATTTTAAGACGGCTAAGGTTATTCCACTATTTAAGAAGGGTGACAGTTTATCACTAAACAATTATAGGCCTATTTCTCTGATATCGACTGTATCGAAATTGTTTGAGAAAGTTGTCTATAATAGAATGATAAAATTTTGCAATGACTATGATATACTGTGTAATGAGCAACATGGTTTTCGAGTAGGTAAATCGACTAAATCCGCCATTCTTTCCTTTCTGGATCAATTATATTATAATTTAGATTGTGATAAAAAATGCTTTGGTATATTTATGGATCTGAGCAAGGCGTTTGATTTGGTGGATCATACCATTCTTCTTATGAAATTAAGTACGGATTTAGGGAAAATTGGGTCAGTGGCTTACTTCATATTTGACGGACCGCTTGCAATTAGTACAGATAAACTCAACACAATCGAATGAATTATCTATTTCACGAGGAATACCACAAGGCTCCATATTGGGACCTTTGTTATTTTTACTTTTATTAACGATCTACCAGCTGTGTCATCATGTTTCCTGGTAATGTTTGCAGATGATAATACTCTTTTAAATGTTAAGGATAACATACCTGACTTAATTGCCGACACTCAGAATAACATTAACTTATTTTCATCTTGGTTTGAGGGTAATAAACTTTTACTAAATCGGGAGAAAACTATATTTATTACTTTTCAGTCAGTGTTGAGAGAAAATGATAAAGACTACTTGCTAAAAATCAATGGTAAATCATTAGAGCAAGTGGAATCGACTAAATTTCTTGGTATTTATGTGGACAGTGTTCTGGGTTGGAATAAGCATATTTTAGAGTTATGTAAAAAATTAACTCCTGTGTGCTACGCACTTTATAGACTGAGAGGTGTTGCAAACAAATGGGTGTTACTATCTTATTACTATGGTCAGTTTTACGCTAAGTTATCTTATGGCATTATATTTTGGGGTTCATCCTCCTATTCCGAGAGGGTCTTCAAATTACAAAAAAAGCTATACGCAACATTGTGGGAATAAATACTTTCGTTTCATGTAGACCATATTTTAAGTCTGCAAGTGTTGCCTTTAGCTTGTATATATATATTGCCGAAATACTTATATATGTAAAGGTACATCATGATTGTTTTTGAAAAATAATTTTCATCATAATTATGATACTCGGAGACAGAACGATTTACTTTTACCTAAACATACATTAGCACTCTATGAAAAAGCCCCACATATATGGGTATTAAATTGTACAATAAGTTGCCAGGTAGGTTCAAAGATATTGTTAGCGTAAGAGCCTTTAAAGCCAAATTAAAAGAAATGTTGTTAATGTATTGCTTTTATACTATTGATGAATTTTTGGAATGTCAATTTTAAATGTATTTTTTTACCGATGGTGCTCAGTGCATGTTTTTTATATTTTTATATTTGTAGTTGTTTGTCTGTATTGTGTTAAGTGTTTATTCACTTTACGTGTGAGTGATTGTAATTTTGTTTTCACGTATGTTTGTATTATTTACTACTAGTTTGTAATTCTTGACGACTCCTATACCTGTACTGGTCGAACGGATAATAAACTATTATTATTATTATTATTATTATTAAGTAAAACCGGAATTGAGGAATAAGCTCTAATAAAAATAACAGGACACAGCAATAATAATAATAATGTTTATTATCCAAAAGACAGTACAACTGTATAAGAATGGTCACAAGTAAATATTACAAACTAATACAAACAAACACAGATATGTACACAGACTTAAGTGGCAAGATACTCGTCCAGTGCATATAGACATTTCTCAATCAAAAATGCTTTTAATATTTTTTTAAATGAATTTAATGTATCACATTTTTATGCCTGGTTTTAATTTGTTAAATAAAATTCGTCCCATACAGTTGGGAGAGTTATAGGAAATCCGTCGTTTATTAAATGGCACGTGTAACTGATTCACTTGCCTGGTATTGTACGCATGCATATCCTTAACACAAATAAATTTATTTCTATTTAAATAAACATACAAAAAGTGCTGGCTTCATCACCAATAAAACCATAGTTACAAGTTGACAAAGAGTATTATTCGAGCATTATTCAATCGATTCGTTTGGAAAAAGAACAAACTTCAACATCTACTACAGAAACGATTAGCTGTGGCACCCGTAGTCACATTAGTATTCCTCGTATGAATTTTTACTGCGTGTTTAATAATTGTACGCTCACATAAAAATGCATTTGTTTTTAGTGTTTCATAAACGAAGTTTGCACTGATATGTTTATAAATTTATTAATTATTACACTTGATGGTTTTATTGATAACGGGTAAAGTATTGTTTAAATTCTAAACTGTTTCCTTTAGCAATTTTGACTCGAAAAACTGTCTCTAGTTGACAGTTTTTCTCATCTAGTTGCTAGGCAACAGTTTCTCGTTAAACAATCCAAATTTACCCGGTAAAATACAAACCTCTAGTGCAATTATAAGTGAAAATATCTTTAACTTTTTAGAAACAGTAAATTAGATTTTTCTAAACCAATCTTAAACACCCTGTATTTCCTTAACAAAGCATTTCTCGAACATAGTTTCTATAGCAAGTTCATATTATTTTTTGATTCTCTATCGGTCCCTCAAGTTTTCGCATCAGAAACTGGACCACCCTGTACATTTTACAATTCCAACTAAAAATTACAATGTATAAATCAATACAAATAGTTGTAAAATCACATAATGTAATATAATGTCACAGAATTTGCCCCGCTCGCACCCAATTCCACGCCCGTGGGATCGCAAAACGCTAGATTGCCCCGATCACCCCTACGCGATTCTGGTAAACAAACAAAATAATGTCGTGTATCGAGGCGCGACTGGAATATTGGGAATCGACGAGAATCGTTCGAGAAATGGATCTAGAGATGCTAGAAAATACCTGGAATATTCGTTTGGTCTATAAAAGAAGAATAAACGGTCGAGTCCGTCAGTCTTGAATTATTGGTTGTTATTTGGATATTTCGGAGGGATCAATTAGAATTCAGAGCGATTTAGATAGTGATTAATGAAATAGTGTTTAGTTGAGTTGTAATTAGTAATCAGTAGTGTACAGAGTGTGTAAGAAATAGCAGTAAAAATTAACTGTTGTTTTTCTGGTAAAAGAAAAAGTCGGGTTAGGAAACCCGTGACAATATGGAATTTTATCGATGTTTATTTCTGTAATATTACAGTGTACTTATTTTACAAAATTATTATGTAATTTTACATAACTTTACGGTGGTCACAAATTACCAACGTAAGTTATGTGCAATTACAGACAAATTTTTATCAGTGTATAGTTTCCCGTATAAGTTTGACTACGTACTTTAGAATCACCCTGTAGATATTTTATCAATATATTTGATTTTGTATCCCCCTTTGAATGTAAACTAGTTTTAACATTTATCCATTACTAAAAACGTAATTTTTTTCATTAAGTTTTAAAAAAGGAAAGATCAGCACTTCCTGGATACTGTTAATCTATTACATCTACGACGCATTTATCAAGTTCCGCTTCATTCCACAAAACCCTCAACGAAACCGTTTTAATCCAGTTCGCCAATTTGCGAAATTATGGAAAAAAGTTTCCAAAGAACCCTGACTTTATACGGTCGACGACCACCGAGAAAAGACGAGAGAGGTGGGAGGTCTCGATTAGGCCTAATAAATACCAAAGATGGGCTAAGATAGGCCGATCGAGTTCGCAAGTCTAGGGTATCTTCTGGTAGTACCATTAGATACGCCCAATTTGTCACCAGTTATCGTGCCCATAAACTTATAACAAACAGCGACGACCTGATAGGAATCGACTGATCGAATGCCGACCAGTGGCGTACGCAGAAATTAAAATAGTAGATATACATTTACGTGTCAAACAAATATTGATGCATAGCGAATTTATCACAAACAGCAAAAGTTGACGGTGGTCATGATAAAAATTGTGAAAAATGGCGAATGCGCTGGTGATTCTCATATTATTTGAAATTAAATATCGACAATGTCAAAAGTGACTAACCTGTCAATGAATTTTTAAATTATCCATGACAAATACCTACAAAAATAATGTTTACCCTTTATGTAATCGTTTTTTATATATTTTTAGGTATTAATAATAATAATAATAAATGCCTTTATTACACACATAATAATTAGTACAAAGAGAAATAGAGCAGTGGCGGCGTTCGATTTCTCGCTCTTCCACGCAACCACATAAAAAAATTAAACAAATGTATTGTATCATAATATAATAAACATGTCATGAATATTGTAGGCGCTATTAACAAATTAACAAATGATTGTATACTTTATAATTATTTTTAAAGGTTAAAAAGAAAAAGAAACAAATTAACTATACATTGTCACCTGTATGAGTTTCTTCGGGATATGAGGAGCTGCTTCATTTGTTTACGAAAGGAAAAAATACTTGATGCTTCTTTTATGTTATTAGGAATTCTGTTAAATATCTTTGGAGCATTATACGAAAAAGCACCTTGAAACCGAGCAGATCTGTGTTTTGGAACCAAGTACAAATGTCGAAATCGGGTGGAACAGTTATGTACTTCACTACCTTTTATTAGTTTGTTGGATAAATAAACAGGGACTTAAGCATTTCAGTTTTATACACCATACAAGCCAAATGGAGCTCATATCTTTCTTTTAGGTATAACCATTTAGATTCTAAAAACTTTTCAGTTATGTGATCAAATTTCCTTAAGCTAAAGCAATATCTGATGCAACTATTCTGTATTTTTGCAAGGTATATTTATCTGATTCTAGTAGGCAAGGCCAAAAAACGCTGTCACAGTAATGTAATAGAGATAAAATTAGCGAATCACATAACTTCAGTTTTACACCAGTACTGAGTGAATCTTTATGGATATTAAGCAGCTTTAATTTTCGGTAAGATTTTTGCACTAAATAATTTACATGCTTTTGGAACCTTAAATTAGCATCAAAATATACGCCAAGATTTTTACATTCTTCTTTTGGATTGATTACTTTATCATTGATAATAATTTGAAAGTCTGGATCCGCAGTTATTAGTTCTCTATTCTTACCAAATACAATCAATTCCGTTTTAGCTTCATTCAAAATAAGTTTATGAGCAACACATAGTCTTGAAAAATTACGCAGATCTAAATTTACTTCATCAGTGGCTGTATTAACATCACTATATGGAAAAGAATAATATACCTGAGTGTCATCCGCATACTGGTGTATTTTGCAGCTGGATAAATATGTAGAAAAATCTGCAGTATAGATTGAAAATAATAGAGGGCCCAACACACTACCCTGAGGAACTCCTTTATTTGTAATTTTAAAATCTGAGGACGTACCACAACACAACACCTTTTGACGCCTGTTGTATAAATAATTTTTAAAGAACTGTTGGGGGATGTCTCCCAGACCAAAATATTTCAGTTTTTGAGTAATATTTCATGGTCCAACGTATCAAAGGCCTTGCTCAAATCTAAAAGAACCAATCAAGTACTAAGATTTTTGTCATTTGAACGTAGTATATTGTCTGTGACATCTAAAGAGCTGTAATTGTGCTATGGTTAGCCTTAAAGCCAGCTTGATGCAATGGAATAATTTGATTTGCAATAAAATAAGAGTTAAGTTGCTCACGCACTATTTTCTCTAACACTTTAGAAAGTGAAGGTAATATACTAATGGGTCTAAAGGTATTAACAATATTGTGTGAAACTAACTACTCTGCGGACTAAATAATTTTAATTTATTGGTATAATAATTTTTATAGTTCGATGTTTGACTCAACTTAAAGGAAGCCACCTGAAGGAGCAATCCTAAAAATGCAGAAATAGGTCAGATCTCATCTATTGTGGTTGAAATTTCGAGTTCCCACAGTTTCAAAAGTGAACTTAGATATTCATAGTGTTTTCATTGAACCAGGTTAGTAAATTTAGCTAGATTAATTTTTTTAGATAATTATTGAATAGAGCTTTGTCTGTGGAATTGTTCATTAGCACACCTATATGTTTGGTATCAGAGAGCATACATATGACTTCACTGAAAGGAATTGTAGGAGATTTGATTTATATTAGCTTAAAATACCTTTCTAATACAGTAAAAAATGTTACAAAAGCTAATAATAAAGAATATATGGGTAGATATTGTGGGTGTAATTCAACGCTGGTCAGGGCTTTAGTCCGCAGAATGCTGAAATTGTAGCAAAAGATATACAATTTGATAATCCAATACAATGCCATTTAAATTGAACATTTTGCCTCGTTATTTTATGCAAATTCGGAACTTCTTAAGAAAACTTTAATTCTTAAACACTGTCAATTTCAGTGTTCTTCAACACTGAGAACTACGAGTGTATTTCCGATACTTTAACGTAATTCTTCAACGATTTTGACAACAGTGACATTAGTGTTAACTATTTCCAAAGCTTTTCCTTTTGTACCGACTTAAACTTTAAATTGACATATTTCCGTCATATTTAATTTCAGAAAAATATCCATTTCAAAAAACACTATAAAATTAAATATCTTACAAACACTTCATAAACGAATATTACACCCCAAACCAATAATTCAGTGAAAGAATTAGCAGGTCATGGGGCAAATAACATATTTCATAATTTTTTTTCTTAAAATGGCCGACGTTTCAACGGTTTTATCACGTCTTTATCAAAGCTATTGAAATATTTTTCCCCTGCTTTCATTCTCACTACATAATTAAAAACTTTTCCAAGTAAATGTATACGAGGAACACCAACAATATTTGTTTTATCCATACACAGACTGCATAAATAATACAACTTTAGGGGAAAAAAATTGTGAAACTGTATGTTATTTGCCCCATGACCTGCTAATTCCTATACTGAATCATCTTACAAACGTGATGTTTAATTGTTTTCTTCTTTTGACCATTATAATCAGCACACAACTGTGCTAATTTAACCGACACTCCAATAATGATAAAAGTTAACAACAGTGTCCCTTAAATTTGGAAGAGGTTATATCTTCTGAATACAATTATTAAACACAAATGCATAATAACCTTATTCTATGAAAAATACCCAGACGTTTCAACAGTGCCACGCCACTGGGTCCAGTCCTTCCGTCCGCGAGGATGCGGATAGTCCGTGACAGCAAAACTAATGCCGTATGAAGACGCGGACGGAATGGAACCCGACGAACAAAACACAGTCGACACACCCCAGCCTACTAACACCGAAGTGTATAATCACGATAAATAAATAATGATGGGATCCTCTTAACGCCGCGTGTGTTTATTTTTTATGGAGACGCTCTCCCAAAGACCAGCGTGCAGTGCGTAGAAGATAATAGGCGGCATTCGACGATTCTTATCAATGTTATATAATCAACGTTCTTTCGTCGTTTATGTGATGCTGTCGTTAAATTTCACATAACAACGCTTACTTTGTCTTAGCGAAATTTCTGACAGTATCAAACATATCACATTTTTTGTAAAATCATTTCTAGGTTCTACATATACACAGACCATATACAGGGTGTCAGTAAATAAAAAAAACACACTTTAAAGCTAGCTTCTTCCTTGGACAAATATTAATGATGAGTTAAATCAACTTACCTTAGTACACGGCAAAAACAGATTTGTTAATTCAAGACACATTTTTTTGTCAATTTTATTTTGTTTAATTAAAAAATACGCATTTCTCTAAAATAATATTTGCATTGTTTCAAGAAACAGTAGGGTTAGAAACAATCATATAGGTAATATATTTGATTTCTTGTTATATTCTTGTAACTATTCAGAGCAAATAAATTAGTTTCATAAATGAATGACACAGAATTTGTTAATAAAACAAATAATACAACTGTTTATTTATTTCGTTTAAATCTACCAATCTTGTAATGCGAAAATTAATAAGTCTTTGTTGGATCTGATATAACTTGAACAAAATAAAATACTTAATACAACAAAATATCTTGTTGTTACTTCACTAGTGTGCCAGCAAGTGACCAATCACAAAGCCATTAGCAATTCCTGTGCTCTCTATTGACTGTCGATAGTGTCTACTATTAATTGGTTAAACCAATGTCATCAATAATTATCTATAATTTCTTCTAGTACGGAATATAGTGTCACTTTGAGTTGTGTATCTTAGTTATAGATTCGAGAAGTATAGTCTTGGTATCTATAACCCATGAAACAAAGATTTCTATATATTTTCAGGTATTAACAATATTGTGTGAAACTAACTACTCTGTGGGCTAAAGCCCCAACCAGCGTTGAATTACACCCACAATATCTACCCATATATGCTTTATTATTAGCTTTTGTAACATTTTTTACTGTTTAAGAAAGGTATTTTAAGCTAATATCTAATCTCCTACAATTCCTATCAATGAAGTCATATGTATGTTCTCTGATACCAAACATCTAGGTATGCTATTGAACAATTCCACAGACAAAGCTCTATTCAATAAATATCTAAAGAAATTAATCTAAATTTACTAACCTGGTTTAATGAAAACACTCTATAGATATCTAACTTCTGACAGTGGGAACTCGATATTCAACCACAATAGATGAGATCTGGCCTATTTCTGCATTTTTAGGATTAAACCAGGTTGGTAAATTTAGATTAATGACATGACATTGACATGTCAAACTTGACATACATTTACTATTTTGAGAACGAAAACAGAGAGTTTTTCGAAACGTCAAAAATACGGAAGTGCGCGATAGTGATGCGATTTTTGTTATTTTTTACTTATCTGCTTTTTTCAGTGTGAGATTTTTGGTTAGGCAAACTTAGTTTCAAAAATAACCCTTGACTGATCCGTTTGGCGCAAGGGTTTATTTAATTAATCTTTATTTTTTCAGGCTTGTGTAGATACTTGATGTATCATCATTCCCCTTATCACCACGCGTGCTTCTCATTAATTCCACATTAAGCCATTCACCATATCGAATACTTCCACCTCACGTCGCGACGAATTAAGTAAAAGTACATAAAAGAAAGCGACAGTACCTCGAGGAGAGAAATCCATTCATACCCATTCGAACGGCCTTTAAAGAGCCCAAATCGGTAGACAAACAAGCCGTTCCATTAGTCACTTTTAAAATCTTGACCTTCAGACGGCTTCTCGCAAGGTACTCCGACTCAGTGTTGCCAACTCGTGGGGAAATTCCCCATATTGTGGGAATTTTTCAAATAAAAATTAAGAAAGGGGAAAAGAGGAAAACGGTCCTTACCATGGGGAAATTCGTGTCAAGTAGAAATTTGTTAATAAACGAATCATTGAGAATATTTCATTCATGTGTATGTTTAATTTTGTACTAAGTTGAGGCACTACCTATTACACCTAATAGTTCTATGGTTTCCTGTTCTGTGTTTTACTATCTGCTATATGTTTAATGGTTCGTCGTGTCCATGGTCACGGTCAAATGTCAATTGTCAAGTCAAAAATTCGTTGAATATATGAATTATTATGAATATGAATTGTGATGGTGAGAAATTGTCCGGTTCGGAGTTGCAGGAGTTTATGGTAAGAAAATATAATAATTAAAACATTTTAAGTAATCTCTTATTTCTAATAATTCAATAGAGAAATACATCTACTATGGCTAGTAGTTATGATAGTTGTGGAGGAGAAGATACACCACAAAAAAAGAAACACTGTGTGGAACATAAAAAATTCCAGAATTCGTGGTTGGATGATCCTGTTCTACGTTTATTTGTAGAAAAATGTAGTGATAATACAAAGGCTAAGTAATGGTTGATTATTTTTTCCCAATCACATTAACAGAACAACCTTCAATTTCAGGTGTAAAGTATGCAATAAAATAATGGCTGCTGGAAAAAGTGAATTATTAAAACATGCAGAAGGGAAATTTCACCTTAAAAACATGAAAGCTCTAGATCAACAGAAGCCAATTGACCAGTTTTTCAAAACTGATACAGAAATTGCTCATGAAACAAAAGTGAAAATTGCAGAAATTAAACTCGCATGTTTCTTTGCAGATCATAATGTAGCGGTTCAAGTAGTAGATCATTTAATACCATTATTAAAAGACATAATTGATGACTCAAAAATAATAAAAGACATCAAATTAAAAAGAACTAAGTGCACTCAAATAATAAAAAATATATTAGGTAGAATTGAAACTGAAGAAACAGTAAAGGAATTGCAAGAAACAAAATTCTCAATTTTAGTGGACGAAAGTACAGATATAGCTGACCACAAGAATCTTTGTGTGCTTGTTAGATTTTGGTCTAAAAGAGATGGTAAAATCAAAACTAAATTACTAGAACTTATCAAATTAAATGCTGCTAGTTGTACTGCCAAAGAATTATATTGTGCGTTTAAAAACTGTCTACAATCTTATAACATTTCCCTAGGCAATATTATTGGAGTTGCCTCCGATGGATGTAATACCATGACGGGAAAATATAATTCTTTCTTTTCTCATCTAAAAGAAGATGTGCCAGACGTAATATTAATATCATGTATTTGTCATTCTTCAGCTATAGTTGCCAGCAAGGCATGTGAACGTTTACCGAGATCACCAGAAGAATTATTGAGGTAATTCACAATAACTATTATTTATTGTACACTATATTAACTTTATTTTTAGATCTATCGCTACATACATATCTGGTAGTGCGAAACGCTGTGCAGTTCTTGTGGAAATTCAGGAGTATTTCCAATTAGAAAAAAAGAAAATATTAAAGTTAGCAACAACTCGTTGGCTTTCAAGACAAGCTTGTGTGGTCAGAATACTTGAAAATTATGCAGCGTTGCAGCATTATTTTCAACTTGCAGTTGTTGAAGACAAAATGTTAAGTGCTGAAAATATTTTAACGCAGTTAAATAATGTTTGTAATAAGGCCTATTTATTTTTCTTAAAATATGTACTTAACATGTTCAATGCATTCAATGCCTTATTTCAGTCAAGAAAATGCCAAATACATGTTTTGCATTCTCAGTCAGTGACTCTGATGAGGCAAATTTGTCAAAATTTTTTGAAATTAGTCATTGTAGTTGAGCAAGATTTAGGGAAACTTGACATAAAATGCCCTCATAATTATTTGCCCTTAGAAAAAATATATTTAGGCAATGAATGTCAAGAAACATTGCAAAGTTTACCAAACAAGGCTACTCATGATGTTAGAATAAATTGTTTAAATTTTTATATAACTGCAGCTTGTGAACTGCAAAAGCGCCTACCTTTGTCATCTAACTTTTTTAAAGATATTAGTTTTGTGGACCCTAGTGTCGCGTTGACAGAAAAAGCTAGTAATGTAGATATTTGTAATGTACTACTTAAGTTTAAAAATATAGAGAATGTTGACTATTTAGCAATTGAACTTGAATATAGAAATTTAAGAGTCTCATTAGATCATAATAAAATTGTAGAACTACAGGCATTGCCTATTGACCAAATGTGGCATGAAATATCGAACTTTCAAACATTTGATGGTATTTTTGCGTTTAAAAATATTTCCATGATAGCTAAAATTGTAATAAGTCTTCCACATTCAAATGCAGAGGCTGAAAGGATTTTTTCAGTTGTGACGGATATAAAAAATAAAAAAAGAAACAGAATCGGTTCCGAAGTATTAAATTCGTTATGCTTAGTACGTAATGCATTACAAGAAAACAACATAGCTTGTTACCAATATAAAGTATCAAAAAGGGCCTTAGAACTGTTTAGTTCAAAATGTATTTATTCGAAGGACTCGAATTAATTAATCTGTAATATTCTTAAAACTTGTAAAATATATGATATACAGTATATTTGTTTTGTTATATGTATTATAACAATTTATTAATTACTATACCACTCCTATATTTCCAGTTTTGTTTTCTGTAAAACTGAAGGGGGAATTTCAAATGTTGTGTGGGGAAAAAAGGGGAATTTCACTTTATAATATGGGAATAATGCCTTCAAAAGGTTGGCAACACTGCTCCGACTGTTTGCTTTGTAACTCACCCTCGAAGCTCCAAAGACGTTTGTTTTCCTTCCGCACCACGACGCGTGGGTCGCCTTGGAAACACGGCAAGGATTCGATGTTTGACTTTCTTCGATTGGAGTACCTACCTTGGAAAATTAGCTCTCTTCGCCGCTAACGAGAATCGCTGTAGCGTGCCAATATTGACGTTGGGAATGAGGTGAAAGAAAATAATAAGGCGGAATTCGAGAAAATCAGTTGTATTATTTGCGTCAGTTCTTTTCTTGATGCGGCTTTCCAAACCGTTTTCCTATTCAGCTCTTAATGCAACAAGATCGAAATCCTACAATTTTAAAACTCATAGAAGTGTATGATTAGGTTTGTTTTTTTTCAGCAGTAGGAAACGGTTTGAAACTATCAGAAATGCCCATCCAAATGTTTATTGCGCTAAATTCAATGGTAACACGTTCTCAACTTAACTGGTCGAATATTTCTGACAGTTTCAAACCGTTTCCAACTGTTCCAAGAACAAATCTATTGTTTCTTATTTAATGTAGATTTTAAACAAATTTTGTTACTTAATGGATTATTGTATTTTAAAAAAATATTTCTTTATGTTATTGTAAGTTGATGTAGGTATTAGTAGATTTATCGCATTTAACTAAAATCAAAATTATTCTTTTTGTTACTGTAATTTATATTGTGTGTAAAAAAAATTAATATTATTATTATATACAGGGTGTCTCTGTTTTTTCGTTCTTAGCTTTGGGAAATGATAGAGCGTGAAGAAATAATAGGAATCTTTCCTATAACATTTTTCCCTATAGCGCTCCGTTTTCGTGATACAGGGCGTTCAAATCTCAAAAAAATTGTTATTTTCATTATCTACTAAACAAATAAATATTTTTTGTTGAAACTTGGTATACAGTAATCATAATAGAAGGTTAATATTTTGACATGACTAACTTTTTCCGGCTATGGCCAGTGGCGTAGAAGAATATTTGTATATTCTTGACTCGTAAATCTAAAAGGCATCACTAACATTAACACTTCGACAAACTCTGACCGCACAGCAAACAAACTGATTTGACGTGACATCTGTCAATACTATTGTTACAAACTTTGAAACAAGCAATGCCTGCTTAATCGTAAAATTTTTGTAATGCTTAAGATAACCCTGATTAGAAAAAAGACTAAATATGTGAAGAACGAAGCTTCCTAGCGAATTTTATCAACAGCAGTTTTTTTATAAAATTAAAATAAGTCGTTAATATTTGTATTGAAAAAATACTTTTCACCACTGGCGTTGAAGTTTACGGGGTTCAAAGCAGAAAAAATCCCATATCTACGCCACTGGCCATAGTCGGAAAAAGTTATTCACGTCAAAATATTAACCTTTTATTATGATTACTGTATACCAAGTTTCAACAAAAAATATTTATTTGTTTAGTAGATAATAAAGAAAATAACATATTTTTTTGAGAATTGAAAACGAAAACGGAGCGCTATAGGAAAAAATGTTATAGGAAAGATTCCCATTATTTCTTCACGCACTATCATTTCCCAAAGTTAAGAACGAAAAAACGGAGACACCCTGTATATATAAAAAAATGTCACAAGCAAAAACTTATACATATGTGTACATGGAAAAAATATAATAATAATAATAATATGTCTTTATTTCCAATTAGAAAAACAAGATACAATCTATATATAAGTATAATAATTGCTTGCAACAAGCCCTTGCACTTGCACCATCTTTCTGGAAATTCTGACATGCAATTTGTTGTACAGTCGTCAATTTGAAATGGCAATAGAATTGATACCAACATTTCAAACTCAATCCACATTAGAAACTGATTTATCCAACTTTAAGAAGTAACAATAACAAACAGCATAACATATAAAATAAAAGATTCAGTTAATATACGAGGTGTGATTAAAAAGTAACGGAAATTCACATTTTTTAGATTACATGTGTTTTGATACGAAATCGGCAATTTCTGATGAATGATCGATAGAATTATATTTTACGAATAAAAATTACTACACCAATTTAGAACACAGTAGCACTATTCAGAGAAACATTCAAACATACAGATGTAGACTTCCAGTTAAAAAATTTGACCTAAAACTCGATATTGCTCGTGTTCTGAAACTAATGCGGAATTCCATCACACCCATAAATCCCAGAAGCTGGTATCAACAGGCTAGGCCGTCCGACGATTTATTAACTCCACTGAAATTATTTCCTATCGGATTATGGTTGTATGAGATTGGATCAGCGCGAGTCGCGCTTCTCGGCGCCGACATTGGCGGTTGCCCGGCAACGGAGGGCGATCTTCCTTTTTCTTAGACCAGCGGTTCTTAAACAACGTTCCTACAAGCAATCCAGCTTGAAGAACTCATATATATCAGGATTTTCGGGTCAAGTACACACATCGCATTGCGACAGAACGGATGAATGAATGGATATAGAGCAAGAACTATCAAAATTATTTTGAAAATATTATGAATAAAAAACTGCGAAAACGTAAAATGATTTTTTTTCTGTAATAGAGTTCACACTACAAGTACACACTTACAAAATATAATCTTATACTTACTCTTTTTCGAATATTCCACAAAAATTCCTTATTAATGAATCGCACATGATTGTCTATCACACCTTAACACAACTAAAACGTATTATTACACCCGAAAATTCGAATATCAACTCGAATGATAGGTACGTATTCCCCATAACACTAATCTTGTTTTCTATTGAAACAAATAGTATAGTTACAACTTATGTTTCAAATTGCATATAAAAATCTTAGTGTCAATGACTCCTGTCATTGACCTAGTTTAGATGAACGCTCCCTACGTTATGTGAGTATACCTCACGTGTGGTGTGCAACTTTACATTCTAATAATAAAATTACCCGTCTTTATCTTAAATTTTGAGACTTGACAACAGCGCATGCCGCATCTCCCAAGTGAATATGCATTGGTGTTTGGGAGTAATGTTTTATATTAATTTAAACACAACCTTCTAAATTTTCTTTATTTATTAGTTAGTATCCGAACATATAATAATAATTGTCAACAAAATTTGCTTATCAAATACAAATTCCTTGTTTTTTATGTATTTTTAGGTATTAACAATATTGTGTGAAACTAACTACTCTGCGGACTTATATATTTATAGAATGTTTTAATTAAACCAGGTTAGTAAATTTAGCTAGATTAATTTTTTTAAATAATCATTGAATAGAGCTTTGTCTGTGGAATTGTTCATTAGCATACCTAGATGTTTCATATCAGAGACCATACATATTAGCTTAAAATATCTTTCTAATACAGTAAAAAATGTTACAAAAGCTAATAATAAAGAATATATGGGTAGATATTGTGGGTGTAATTCAACTCTGGTCGGGGCTTTAGTCCGCAGAGCAGTTAGTTTCACACAAAATTGTTAATACCTAAGAATATATAAAAAAAAACGATTACATAAAGGGTAAAAAAAATTGTATTAATTAAGTAGGTAATTGCCATGTTTAATTTAAATTCATTGACAGGTTAAAGTCACTTTTGACATAGTCGATATTTAATTTCAAATAATTTTAATTTATTGGTATAATAATTTTTATAGTTAGATATTTGACTCAACTTAAAGGAGGCCACCTGAAGAAGCAATCCTAAAAATGCAGAAATAGGTCAGATCTCATCTATTGTGGCTGAATTTTCGAGTTCCCACAGTTTCAAAAGTGAACTTAGATATTTATAGAATGTTTGGAATTGTTCATTAGCATACCTAGATCTTTGGTATCAGAGAGCATACATACCTATGACTTCATTGATAGGAATTGTAGGAGATTTGATATATATTAGCTTAAAACCTTTCTAAAACAGTAAAAAATTCCTTGTTGTTTTAAGCAAAATGAAATCATATTCTAAACTGCTGCCTGTTTCTTTTTTTATAAATATGTATATCAATCTATAGGTTAAACGTAAAAAGTGGTTGACTAACAACAAGCTATGTACATCTTGTCTTTAAAATATAATAGGTGTCCAAACACACAGGGTGGATACACAACTTATCAGAAAAAAATTGGAAATAGATGCGTCAAAAAAAATGGGGTCTATATGTCAACATCGTAAATTTTTTTATAAAAACCTTTACATCGTTAGGATACTGTAGTGTATATCGTCATCAGAATGCATTCGATGTGCGTTTTCAGTATTAACGTTTTTGAGATAGTGTTTACATTAGTTTTTCAAGTGTCAAAAATGGCTTACGTGTATAGCAACTCGAAGTTGATGGATATCGTTTTAATTTATGTTGAAGTAAGACAAAATGCTTTAGCAGCTTCTCGTCTGTACGCAGAACGATTTCCCGGTAGACTTGTGCCAAATGCAGCTACTTTTACCGCGGTAGTGCAACCCGGGCCCGACATGGGGAATTTGCAACCTAATCGTGGAAGAGACGGATGTCCAGGACGTCCACGGCGTATTGCAGCAGCTAAGAAATACATTTTAGATATTGTTGAAGAGAATCCCCGAACAAGTACTAGGCAAATCGATCCACAAGTACAAGGAATGTGTGACGTATCATATACAAGGTTCAATTTTATGCGTATCATGTTCAGCTTGGCCAAGCATTAATACCAAAGGATTATTCCTTACAAATTAGATTTTATGAATGGTCGCTGCAACAAAATGCTTATAATCTCAGATTTACAAGTATACGTATAAGTATACAAGTATAAGTTTGGTCGGTCAGTGGTCGCGCGGTTAAAGTCGTCAGTACTTGAATCGAGGTGACTAGATCGGAGTTGGTTCGCGTCCAGCTGTCGGTAGACCGTATATAAGCTATATTCGTGGAGAGGATTGGCACCCTCTCTGCGGGTATGGTAGGGTGGAATAATGTTAGCTTGTGTCAATGTGAGAGATAGATACCGGTTGATATTTGACTGCCCCCCTAATTAACGAGGTTTTCCAGGTTCCCTCATTCCTACACTGAATAGTGGTTAGGGCCTACCAACGTAAGTCGTTCCTGGGCGCAAATGCGGCCTGCTTAATAATAATATGCCGCCCCCTCTCCCGCACAAGTCTCCGACTTCTGGGCTAATCCCTGTGATTAGAATGAGGGGTAGAGATATTATTATTATTATTATTATTATTATTATTATTATTATTATTATTATTATTATTATTATTATTATTATACCATACCAAAATAAATAATAGTGATGATTTATGCGAACGCAACTTACTGCTAACTTACGAGTTCAAAATGGACATGAACCAGAACATTTGTGTTAGTTCGTATAAACGGGGTACGACGCACAGTGGCGCAAAGCGTTACAGTTCCACCCAAATTACTGTACACCCCTTAGGGTTGCGCCGTTTGAGTTGATTTTTTTTTTAATGTTCGTCATAAAATTGCCTATCGATCCCTCTTTCTCAATTTTCGCTTTGGGTCTTCATTTTTGCGGAATTTGACTCCAAAAATGGGTTTACATGAAAAAAACTAGATTTTTTGCACAAAAATTACCCTACGGAACACGAGATTGCGATTTTGCCGGACTTTTTATGGGGAAATGCTCGTCTTGGAAAGCCCTACAAGACTGTCCACTTAGATTCCGGAGAGAAATTTCCATCATACATTTCCATTCGAACAGTTCCAGGAAAAATCAATCATTTCTCATTAACAAAAGAACTATGTATCCAAAATGGCCACTTTTGTCAAAAATAATAATAATAATAATAATACATTTATTTCCTGGTAGACAATTACAACAATTGTATAGGAATAGTCAGTTAGTTCTAAAATATAAATATTAAAACTTGGTGCAATAAATAACAACAAAAGTTAGACATACACATATAATAAATTTATGTTTGTGCATAGAATTCATTCATGCTATAAAAACATCTGTCAATTAGGTATTTTTTCAACATAGATCTAAAATAATTTATATATTTTATTTCTCTTAAATAAGAGGGAAGCTTGTTGAAAATTTGCAAACCTATGTAGTCTGGAGAATTACGACTTATAGAGTATCTACAGAATGGTAAATAAAATGTATGTTTTTGCCTAGTATTAACATTATGTATATCTTTAATTACTTTATACTCGGAACTATTTCTAAAGACATGCATGCACAATTCAAATATAAAAACACCGGTGAGCGTTAAAATCTTGAAATCTTTGAATATTTGTCTACACGTATGATATTTAGAAACATTGGCTATACATCTGACAATTCTTTTCTGCGATATGAACACATCCGAGGCCAGGGAGGAATTACCCCAAAGATTACTCCGTAACCGAGACGTGATCCCACCTGCGCATGGTATAGACATATCAGTTGTTCTTTAGATAAAATTGGTTTCATATTTCTAAATAGATAGCATACAGAATTCAATTTTGTATTTAGGTTTGCACAATGCGCCTTCCAGTTTAAACAGTCGTCAATTTCGATACCCAGGAATTTCATATGGTCAACGGCATCTACTACCGACTCGTTTATTTTAATGTTTATGTTAGGACATTCTTTTGTCTATTGTGGAATCGGATAATTTTCGTTTTTTTATTGTTTAGATAAAGATTATTCGAACTATATCAGTCGGTGACTCTTTGTAATATTAAGTTACATTCCGACTCTAATTCCCTATCTGATTTTTTTGATATAAGAAGTGAAGTATCGTCTGCATACATTACTAGACACACCTCTTTTGATAACACCTTATCCAGCTCATTAGTATATATCAAATAAAGAAGTGGACTTATGACTGACCCCTGAGGGACTCCTACACATATATAATTAACTTTGATTTGATTTGATTTGTGGAGTTATTGCTTGAATGAGAATGGCTAACAAATTGTTTTCGATTCATCAAAAATGATTCCATCCAGTTAAATGCAAGTCCTCTGACCCCGTATAAGTTTAATTGTATTAGTAACTTTTGATGGTCGATACAATCAAAGGCTTTGCTCAAGTCGCAGACCTTTTTCAGAATGACGGGAAAATTCGGAAAATCTCTGTATGTAGCCATTTTGGTGAATGTCCAAAAATGTGTTCAAAAATTCTGAAAAATTTTTCCCAGTTTTCAGTAGAACGATTTCTGATATGTGAAAATATTTGGATTGTGGCCATTTTAAGAGCAACGGAAAATTTCTCCCCGAAATCTAAGTGGACAGTCTTGTAGGGCTTTCCAAGACGAGCATTCCCCTATAAAAAAGTCCGGCAAAATCTCAATTTCGTGTTCCGTAGGGTTATTTTTGTGCGAAAAATCTAGTTTTCTCCTCGCAAACCCATTTTTGGAGTCAAATTCCGCGAAAATGAAGACCCAAAGCGAAAATTGAGAAAGGGGGTCGATAGGAAATTTTATGACAAACATTTAAAAAAAAATCACTTCAAACAGCCCAACCCTAACGGGTGTACAGTAATTTGGGCGCTTTGCGCCACTGTGCGTCGGTAGACAAAATTTTGAACAGCAATAATTGGTCTCAGATAAGTAGAGACTCTTTTAAGAAATGTAAAACTTAAAGGGCCATTTCTGTACGAGATGTGACAAAAGCTTATTAAGAAAAATTTTTGAGAACTAAAACACATTACAATTTCAAATTAAGTATTTGCGGTGACTTTGTTGTAGAAAAAACCAAGTACTGCTGAATTAACAAAAACCAGGGCATTACATCTAGAAATTTGTCGTTTACATAACGCAAATCCAGTCGGAAATTACTTGCCTATGGCGAGCAGCCAGCTGTGTTAATCGATAGAGTGCCCGGAGAAAAGCGGATTTTTAGAGCAAAGGAGGGAGGGTGGAATTGGCGCCACTGGTTCTCAGACGCTCTCTTGCATGAAAAACTATACTGAAAATGGTAGATTGCACATAAAAAGAAGAAAATAGGAAAATCTCAGCACGTTTGGTTATATGAAAAATGAATTAAATCGTAAATCATAGCAAAACAAAAATAACATTAGGACTGCAAAATTGTTATGAAACAGTACACAGTGCGCGTATTTTGAAAGAGGTTCCAAAAATTCTAGGATAAGAACACAAAATATAAACAGAAATTTTTCTATGAACTATTAGGTATCCTTTGAGATCCAGATTTACAAATAAAATTTTAGCCATATCTTTTTCAATATATTTGCATTGAAATTTAAATTTGCATTAAGGGCGCCGTATTCCTGAAAAGTGTTTTCTACAAATATAAATAATTTTAGACATTTAAGAACTGAATAATATAGAGTTTAGCAAATAACAAGGATGTTATTTCATGCCACCTGCAAATATTCAAAGGTACCAAGTAAAATCAATATTTAACATCAGAAAGCGATCTATCCAATAAATTTTTAGGTACTGAAATCTTTCAAAATACGTATTTTTTAAATTCAACTATAGATGTAAACATTGTTATAACATAAACTTACATAGTTCTGCATATAAGATTGTTCACTTTTGTTTATAAGTATGTGAAAATAATTGTTAAAATGTGGGGTTAGAATAGCCAAATTATGTGTGTCATATAAATGCATTTTAAAAGTTATTACATTATTTGAGGAAAGTTTAAATAGTAAAAGTGGATAAACAAAACATCAATAATTCTATTTTTGATATTACTTTTGCTCTACGAGTTTTATTTATCGAGATTTCAGTACCTAAAAAACACCACAAATTTGATCATTTTACGGCGAGAGATACGGGCACCTTAAAAACAAGTTTTTAAAGACGTTGAATACCTACGACAGTGTTAATTTGCTATCTCGTAGAGATCGCTAGCTACGGCCTTCCTTAGACACTAAAGTGCAATTTTTTGAGTACTCATTTTCTAACAAAACATAAATTTTTCGTGCAAAAGTACAAATTACTCTTTTATTCGACATTAATTGTACATAACATTCAAAAATTAATAGATCCTTATAAAAATGTATCCGGTAGCATGTGGTATTGCTATTGACAGTTTTTCAGGAGGTGAATTTTATAAAAATTGTAGCAGCTTAGGTCACGTAGTTTTAAGGCAGCTCTAACTTCCGAGATGCGTGTGTTTTTCCAAATTCGGTGTGCATATTTAGCATAACAGTAGGTATAAAGCAAAAAATTACCAGCTTTAGAAACTTACCAGTGGTCGAGGTGTGAATCGATCATTATCTGCCAAGAAAAAATATATCACCATGTATAACATTACAAATAAAAAGGTCATCATATGCACCATTGTATTATCTCCACTTTTTGTTTCTTTACAATTAAGATTATTTTTTAAAAGCATATTCAAATGCTGAAATGGCCAATATGCTTTACATGTATGGCCTTGCAGAGAATTTATATGGAAATATTTCCAAATCATCCAACTCCAAATCCAAGAATGTTGAGAATTGTTTCCAACGTTTTTCGGAGTCAGGCTCATTTCGGAAAGGTCCAATTCCTGGAACACCTTTGAGTGTTGTTTGAGTTGGAAGAAACTATTCTACACGAAACTGAACAATACCCAAATACTAGTACTAGCAAGATCGCTGTGAATCTCAATGTGAATCATAGATTAGTTTGGTCAGTTCTGAACTACTTGACGATGTTCCCTGTGTGCTAAGACAAAGAATGTGGTTTATGCACGACGGATTCCCCCACATTTGAGTTTCATTGCTCGTGAATTTTTAAATGAAAGATTCGGTAATAACGTGATTGGACAACAAATTATAGCCGGTTGAGATGTGATAAGAGCTACTCCTGGGATTTTTTCACGTGTTCGAGCTGCAGTTTCAAGAAGATATGAAGCATGTATATATGAAGTATATCCTACAAAGTTTTGAATGTGTTAAAAAAATTATATATATTCGTCTAACTTAAAATTGAACGCAATATATCAACACACTTCTCGAAAATGGCTTGTCGAACAGGAATTCAATACAATTCATAGCTTCGCGTTCACCGCAACGACCGTGACCGTCTGATTATCGGTGTCATATGGAATTTTTAATTGATTTAATTATGTCTGGCCGAACTCGTCACATCAGTAATCAAAATGCGTGTTCTGACTCATTTTCCACCTCTAAGCGACCCGCATTCGCCAGGTTGAATTAATTGGGGACTCGGAGCGGTTTCCCAGTATACAGGGTGCATACAATTACTGCAAATAATTTTTTGTCTGGCCTTTCATAAGCTGTAAACGAAATGTAAACAGGCGATGATAACGGATAAGGTTATTAGCAGAGAGCGCAGAGTTTAACAGGACCGTAGTCAGTTTACGAATGAACATAATATGTTCACAGAAAATATGTTATTACCAAATAGTAAGGTTAAGTCGAGAATAAAATATCTATATAAATTAAGACGTAAAAATGACTATTTTATAAGTTTTCTGTAATGAGACGGAGACGTTTATCACTCAATATTAACTTGTGTAGGAAAAAGGACCATTCAACGTCAAGTATTGACAAAGATCAATATGAGAAATTGTTGAGGGATGAACATTAACATATTTGTAACTACTGATATGTACCAGCTAAAACTTTACATATATTGTCAAAAATGGTGTATTCTTTACTGTATTAGAAAGGTATTTTAAGCAAATATATATCAAATCTCCTACAATTCCTATCAATGAAGTCATATGTATGTTCTCTGATACCAAACATCTAGGTATGCTATTGAACAATTCCACATACAAAGCTCTATTCAATAATTATCTAAAGAAATTAATCCAGCTAAATTTACTAACCTGGTTTAATGGAAACACTCTATATACAGGCTGTATCACATAAGAGGGCCACTCCCATGTATCTCGCTTAATATGCGAGACACGTCAAAAATCTTTAATTGTTTTTTGTTGCAATTTTGGAGGCCTTTGTGCTCGTAAAAACAAATTTGTGATCCATGGCCAACTTTATGAGTAACAACAAAAAAACCTGTAAAGTGCCCAAACTTTAAGGCTGTCTAACTTTTTTATTTTAAGAGATAGAGAAAACTTATTGGTAATAAATTTTTATTGCAAAATTGATACCTTCCACCTGATATAAACAGATTTTTGAAATATCGTATGTGGTTCGCTGCGCCCTCTAGGCGGATAAAAATTTTTTTTGAAGCAGGCTATGGCCACAAAAAATTGCCTGTTTTTTCGTCTTTCATGCAATATACTACATGTTGCCCTTATCTTTCGTATTTATTAAATATTTTCGTGTTGTTCAAGATAATGTAGAACCTGTTTTAAAGACGCCAATTGCAAAAAAAATAATAAACAGAATGTAATTTTTTATGCAAAATACAGATTTTCTTATAATATTATTGGCATTCCCAAATAATGCAAATTGCATTTTATTATGAAAATGAATCAGAATAAATTCCATTACTCATGATCCATATAGGTTAGGTACCGAGTAACAGACGCACATGACTATTAAAATTACTTTTATAAATTTTTCCACGACGGATTTTCACTACTTCACTATACCTAACTTGTATTGCATTTTTATTTTTTTATTTTTATTAATAATTATAAAGTACACCGGCGACACATACACACAAAATCCACCAACTTCTACCACGCGATATCGTGAAAATGTAACCGATGGATATGGAATGTGGATGAAGAGAGACAACTCGGGCCGTGTGCATCTGTTCCAGATGGAGTCGACGGCGGGCACGCCTGCATAGGAAAACGGACCCGAACTACGTTCGACTAATTCCGCTGGTAACGTATTAAACGGGAATTTGAACTGCCAACTGTTTAGCTGTGCCGAGTGTGCTGATTACAGCCGATGTCGGCGCTGATTACTGCGGTTGGACATTTATTAAAAAATTCTCATGATTTCATATTGATTAGGTACACTGGGTGCTAATAAAAATGCAAATTTAATTATTGTTTGTTTCTGTTATTATTTAGCCGTTCTGAAGCGCTTGTCATTGAGTAGACTTGAAAACAAGGTTTTTGACCTAAATACGGTACGTCAAGACCCTATATTTTTGTGTAATCTATTAAAAACTGATTTTTATTTAATTCTCGGAGATGGTCCATTATGAACTAGTCCACGTTCATTAGCGTAAGCGCCGATGAAAGGTGGCACGTGCCCGTATCGCCTTGATCGATACGCGACCAGAGCAGGTCATCATCAACAGCGGGGGCTAGTTCATCTCGAGGAAGTGCGCCCGCCCCAGGAGTCCGCACCTACACTGTGGAGTAATTTCGGCGTCCCGCTAATTGCTGTTAAGTGCTCCGGCTCATAAATCAATTTTCGAAACCGGCGGCCTTAATTGGTTTATCTCGGCGATCGGGGGAGCAGTTAAAAATTAGGTGTAATTGGGTGAAATTGACTACATCTTAAAAAAATCTCTCCCTCCACGCCACATCGTATTTCCGCAATCATTTTCTAATTGTTAAATTATAATTAAAATAATAGTTATTTTGGTTTTTTAATGGCGCGTAAGAATGTATTTTTTGGTCGAGACAAAAAATCATTCGAAAACGCCATAAAACACTGATTTCGCGCAAGAAGTATATCTATTTATGTAACAAGTTGTGAAAGACCTTACCTCAGTGAGAAGCTTCTTTTCACATTTTTTTCTTCTACCATATTCCTTTTCATTTTGCACTAAACATTTTATAGACGTTTTTTAATATAAAATCATTAATTCATTAATCGTTTAATGTAAAAAATCATGGTTAACATAAATAAATAATAGCAATATGCAATAAATATAATTCATATTTTTTAAGGATATACCTATCCATTTCTTGCTTTATACTAACGGTACATAAATTGAACTGACCGATATTTTGAAACATTTAGAATCAGATTTGGATGATTAAGCAGATGTTTTATTATCACATCGAAAAACATAAATTCAATTAAATTTAAAATCATATAAACTGACATTTAACAGATGCACGACAAATTAACAGACTATTTAATCTAAGTAAATTTATTACTACTCATTTAAAAAAAAAAAAAACAAGTTTTAATGGGATTGTGATTATAAAAATATTTATATATAATAAAATTATTTCGATAAGACACAATACGAGAATGGTTATTTAATAGTGCTATAAAAAATGTTTTCATGAAATACACATTTATAGATATTGAATGATTTTAAAATGAATATGTGCTACTCATAGTGTTGATCTAAATCTAGCATAATCGGTCAGTGGTCGCGCGGTTTAAGGCGTCAGTACTTGAATCGAGGTGACTAGATCGGAGTTGGTTCGCGCCCAGCTGCCGGTAGACCGTATATAAGCCATATTCGTGGAGTGGATTGGCACCCTCTCTGCGGGTATGGTAGGGTGGAATAATGTTAGTTTGGGTCAATGTGAGAGATTGATACCGGTTGATATTTGACTACCCCCCTAATTAATGAGGTTTTCCAGGTTTCCCTCATTCTTGCACTGAATAGTGGTTAGGGTCTACCAACGTAAGTCGTTCCTGGGCGCAAATGCGGCCTGCTTAATAATAATATGCCGCCCCCTCTCCCGCACAAGTCTCCGACTTCTGGGCTAATCCCTGTGATTAGAATGAGGGGTAGAGATATTATTATTATTATTATTTAATCGAAATGGCGTTTGTCCTACACAGTTTCGTGGAAAAATAAGCCTAAAAACAGAATTTTAAAATTTTTATGCCTGACATGCCTCCACAAAACGGTCGCCGCCACAGTGTACACCTGTGACGTCAGACGCCGTTCGCACGTGTATACATGTGTGCTTTAATTCATATCTGTATACGATCTCTATGGTTTCGGACAACGCAGTACATACGTTTAGAAGAGTCAATTTGTCATTTGTGATATCATTAGTATTGAATACAATTTCAAAATAGACTCGTAAAATGGGCGCAGAAGTGCATCTCACCGGGCAAATGGAAGAAGCATTGCATTGTACGAATACAGCATATAGTGCCTAATACAAAATAAAAATGTGTTGTAGAGCGATGAAGCGCGACAAAAGGAAGCATTGCAACATTGTGTAATTGGAAATACAATACAGGTTTAAGTTCACCGAAAAAACTAAATGTAAATGTAAAGAATCAATTAAACTGTTCTATTAATATATCATCAAGCTATCAGAATGTATACAGGGTGTTTATAAAATCAATCGTAAAGCAAACTTACATTTTTTCTCATTTATTGTATTCAATGCGATTCCAAATAACATGTTCTGTATTTGCAAACACGGAATTCCAGGAAACAACTACTCTGCGGGCTAATGCCCCGACCAGCATTAAATTACACCTGGAAAAATATTAGGTAATTCTACAAATATCGTTCGAAATTATTTCTACGAACTAACAACAAACCCTGCTTCTCTCAGCAAAAATACGCTATCCCATTATTATTTTTATACATTTCTTTGTGGCTTTGCCGGTTATCCCTGTTGCATGTTTTGCCTTTTGGATTTTTTGTGGCATTTTAATCTAGGTCAAAGTTTATTGTTTACTATAGACGAAGTTTTATATGCGGTTTTGTCCATACTTAGCACTAATTTAATAGTTATAAAAATATAATAACATGTACAAAGACAGAAAGTAAACTCGACACGTGAAATGATCTAATAGGTGCAGACATGACCCTTTCTGTGGGTGTGGCAAGAATGTTGGTTTGGGTCAATGCGAGAGATTGATACCGGTAGACATTTGACCACCTCGTAATTAATGAGGTGTTTCAGGTTTCCCTCATTCCTGCACTGAATGGTGGTTCCGGCCTACCAACGCAAGTTGTTCCTGGACGCAAATGCGGCCTGCATAATAATAATATGCCGCCCCCTCTCCCGCACAAGACTCTGACTTGTGGGCTAATCCTCGCGATTAGAATGAGGGGTAGAGATATTATTATCACACGATGACGAACAGAATGAAAGTTTTCAACTTTGGGAAACTTCATGGTGAATTTACTTGTAATTGATGTGCGTCATTATTCTAAATAGTTCTACAAATAGCGATAACGTTGTTAAGACTAATAAATCTTACTTACACGAGTTCCACGACTTTAAACGAACAATTAAGGTTTCCTAAACGTCGCGGCAACTATCAAAACTACTTGAAAGTGATTGCAATTTTGAAGTCATATTTTAGTAACATGAATTAGTCTGCTACGATCATTTGCCACTTTTTGGTTCTAAAAACTCAAAGGTCATCCCACTGGTTACTGAGACGTCTCCAAAGCCAGGATAACTACTTATAAGTAACATAACTGTAAAGTAACCGGAAGTAGTTGAAGATATGTAGCAGTGACTGGAATTGTATTATATGAAGTGATTTATACAACAATGTAGCAAATTTGGTGGTGGTTACGTAATAGTTACTCTTTGGTGGTTTCAGTCTCAGTCAGTGTTACTTTGGAAGATCTGTAAAAACCTAATGTTAAAAATAAATATCTACGCATTCTTCAACGTTTTTTGTTGTCCAAACAATAATAAAGGACTTGAAAATTAAATTTTGATAAATTTTCTAGGTCTTCTTTAATAGATTGATATAGACTAAATCAAATGTAACTTTGTAAGGTACTACTGAAGAGCATTTTTTAGAGAGCTTTAAGACAAAGTATCAAAAGTAGGGGGTTGCCATTTAAGATTATTTAGTTGGGGTGGCTGATGGTGATGAGGTAAGTTAGAACGTGTTAGTTAGGTACATCATGTGAACTTTACCTCCATATTACAGAAATGGTTTTGAGGGATTGTAAGTTTTCAAATTGTCACACTGTATAAATTTAAAACCTTGGTTAAGGCATTACCAATGTTAGGATGATTAAGAACTTATTCAAAATATTTTTTTTCAAAATTTGTAACGTCTGATCTTGCGCAAGGCAAAGCACGTACCTAGTCCACTACGGTGCTATACACTTTATTTTTTAAACATCCCCACAAAAAGAAGTCCAAAGGATTTAAGTCAGGAGATCGTGGCGGCCATGTTACCGGTCCTGCTCGTCCAATCCATCGTATCACTTGCACTTCATTAAGGTAGGTCCTTCCGAATATTTTGTCGAAAATGAGAGAGAGCACCATCGTGCAAGAACCATAGTAGGTCACATCTTCCAGATGTCCAAGCAGATCTTTTCCAAGGAATTCGAGATACCCCATCCATTCGATTCGGTAATATGATTGGTCCGATCAAGCGATCATCAACAAGATTAAGGAAAAACGTTACTGGAAATGATCCCGTTGAATCGCGTGCGGATTTTCAAAAATAAAAAAAAATAAAAATGTAAAGTGTGTGTGTAAAAATAGTTTAATCTGTAACTAGGTAAGGCACCAGTAGTAAATCTGGGATTTTGAGCATTTTGTTGCAGCAATAATTCGCAAAATCTGATTCGTAAGTGATAATCCCTTGATATTAATGCTTGGACACTGTACGGATATAACTGAGCGTCATGTACTCGTGTATAATAGGTCACACTGTTGATTGGGATATTCCTCGTACTTGTTGAGCGATTTGTCTGATACTTATTCGGAGATTCTCAATGTCTAAAATGTGTTCCTCATATGATCCAATATTCCAATATTTAGTATATCAAATGAAACAAAACGATACCTACTTTACTAAATACGACAACTACGTGTCTATTTGCCTCATCATTAGAAATATGAAATAAGTAAGGTATATTTATACAGTTTTTTCTTTACAATTTGACACACAACAATTAAACATTATAACACTGAAACATGAAATACATGCAACTCAATTTAAATAACAAATATATGTATACTTCAAATAGAAGCGGAAGTAACAGGTGTTAAAATTGATAACAATCGCTTCAATGGCTTTTCACATATCCAGTAAATAACCCATAATAATAGTTCTATTCTTCATAGACTATCCTTCGAATCTAGGCAACCTAATTCTTTTAAAAAAAGTGAACAAAACACGAACGCAACTCTACCATCGTTAATTATTGTAATTGCAATTGCCAATCATTTGAGTAAACTTGGATTCGGAATTACTTTCACGTTTTCCTTCGGAGGCTTTCTTATTGTCGAATCCAAACAAATACCCATATCGTTCCGTGACAAATTTCGCCAGGTCGTTGAACCCCGAATCAGTCGATCGAGAAAAAAGATTAAAAAATTATATTTTCACTTTTGCGAACCAGAACAAACACGGTGATCGGAAAGAAACTTCTTGCGTGACTTAAAGTTTCTTATTTCCATAAAAGTAACAACATCTTACAAATATGTTTTGGCTCGGAGCTATTCGAAAAGTTCATGCTCGTTTAGATAAGCCATAAATTCCAATTAGGCCTGTAAAACCAGGTGAATAAAATGTGTAGTAGACAAACTAAGTATTTGATTACCTACCACACTCATAAGAAAATAAATACGCATAATATTGCCTTCTCGTAGCACTGTTGTTACTATTTGTTACTAATATTAACTCAAAATGTACAGAAAAAAAGCAGGATACCTTTTATCTAATATGTTAGTGATAGCACCGTCTAAAGAATATTTTTCGACGTTGGTCAATAGTTCTTGCCGTAAAATGTTCAAATTTGTGGTGTTCATATAAAATTATTGATGTTTTGTTTATCCACTTTTACTATTTAAATTTTCCTGAAATAAAATAATAACTTTTAAAAAGCGTTTGTAGGACACACTTTATTTTGCTATTCTAACCCCACATTTTAACAATTATTTTTACATATTTATAAACAAAAATGTATCTTATACGCAGAATTACGTAAATTAATGTTATAAGAATATTCACATCTACAGTTAAATTTAAAAAATACGTATTTTGAAAGATTTCTGTACCTAAAAATTTGTTGGTTAGACCGCTTTCTGTCGTTATATATCTGTTTTACTTCGGTACTTTTGAATATTTGTAGGTGGTAAGAGATAAACATTCCTGTTATTTGCTAAGCTCTATATTACTCAGTTATCAAATGTCTCAAATTATTTGTATTTATACAAAATACTATTTCAAGAATAAAGCGCCCTTAAGGCTACCCTTTAAAGTGTAGACAAAATAAATAAGGACAGTAGTGCTACATCAGTTTTTTTTAATTTGGTATTCTACCATAAAAATAAGATAAACATAAAAAGCCATGTCCGTTCATAAAGGGTAATTATAAGAGGGCGATTTTCACAATGGGTACATTTTATTTAGTAGAAATGACAATTTTAACATCTCATATATGAAAAATTTAGACTTCTTTACTTAAATTGTTAAATTTTTTGCGACCCCGCGAAGCTGATCGCAAAATTAAATATAGAAATATGCTTTAAAAACGAAAATATACACAAGGGAGTCATTCGTACGCCAACAATGAATTAAAATGATCATTCTAATTACTGGAATTAGCCCAGTCGAAGACTTGTGAGGAAGAGGGGGTGGCATATTATTACTATGCAGGCCCAGAAACGACTTATGTTGGTAGGCCCTAACCACCATTCAGTGCAGGAATGAAGGAAACCTGAAAAACCTCATTAATTAGGGGGGTGGTCAAATGTCGATCGGTATCAATCTCTCACAATGACCCAAGCCAATTTTCTTGCACCTTACCATACCCACAGAAAGGGTGCCAAACATCTCCGCAAATATAGCTATACATAGGCTATGTGACGCCTTGAGTCAAGCGAGACGAGTAGAGTTAATAATTAATAGTGTGGAATACATACTTATAGACAGGAACGAATCGCAAAGTTAATTGTTACGGTCAAGTGTGTATTTGTTTGTAATTGTAGTTATTTTGTTCTGGTGTGCGTTACACAGCAAGTGGATTTAAGGTATTTTGAGTGAAATATGTCTTCCCAGGAAAGAGAAATACTGAACGGACTATTTAATTGCAAACAACAATAAAAAACTTCAGTGCATTGTTTGTATATGCAAGTACTATCGGTTCCTAAATAATATAATATGAAACGGCATTAGGTACACAAGCAGTTTTAACAGTATACAGTGGAGTCTAAAAATGGTATCATTACGAATGATAAGAGAAAACTAAAACTACAAACACATTTTTCGCTGGAAATTGTCGAAAAAAAATCTTTTAGTGATGGAGTGCTTATTATGGTCGTCGAAGATTTCAGTGGTACTCCATAATACATCATAGGGTACAGATATTTTTGAAGCTGTAAGTAAATAAGGTGGTATCGGACTATGCGGCATTCGATACATATTCCTGTATTGTTACTGATGGAACCAGAGCTACGATAGGAACTAAAATTGTATTTGCAGAACATTGAAAACAAAACAATATCAACTATCCTGTAATACACTGCATGTTATTAAAGTGGTTGTTAAAATAACTAATATTATAAGAGGTGGAAATCGCGCTTTGACTCGCAGGAAGTTCATGATTTTTTGGCGAAGTAAGTGCTACATGGGGGGACTTCACACCAATAGTCGTTGGGTAAGCACCGGAAACTGTTTGCAACGTTTCTTCGCTCTATGCAACGAGATCATTATTCTTAAAAATGAAGTGAAGTCCGACACTGTGGAAGAGGAAATCAAATTCTAGATGAAAAATTTCTACCAGACCTTGCATCTTTAACAGGAAAGCATCAGAACATTGTCAATTTATACGATATGATAAGAGGATTTAAAAATAAAATTAAGCTTTTCCAGTCAAATCCATGGGCGTTATTTTTCTGCACAGTTGCCACCTCGTCCCGAAAAATTAAAGGTTTATTTCGCAAAATATTCCTGAAGGTATAAATAAACAACGACAGTTCATATTGTATTAACATCTTTACAACAAACTGGGGTAAAAGCGAAATGAAACGACCACCCTGTATTTCTATTTCACGTCATCTAAGCAACCAATCAGACGAATACTAAGGTCATTTTTATTTCTGTATGACTGATTTATGGGGGAAACAGATAGCGTGGCACACCCTTTCAATTTATAACCATCTGCCACACATAATGACTCATTATTTAAAAATACCTGCAATCGATAATTTATTTCAATGGCCAGCGGACCTGTTTCTCAAACGTCACCCAAAAAAAAATTGATTCATTTCAGCAACACATCAAGGATCTATGAAATTCTTTGATTTGTACAGTGTGATCGGCTGTAACTTTGCCACCCTATGAGATATGGGAAAACTGTAGGTATATCTTGATAAATTTTTCATAGATTTCAATTTTTTTATCAATTTTTATAAAAAATAAAAACATTCGAACATCGCATTATAGTTTTTTGTATTCTTGACACTAAACAAAAAAAAATAGTTATAATATTTCAATATCTCGCAAACAGTAAAAGAAAACCAATGACATGTTGCAATCAGGAAAAATGGAGAAACCAAAATAATTGTAACAATATACAGTGTTTCATAAGAAAAAAAAGATCAATTTGAACATCACCGAAGTACAATGCTCGATTGTCTTTTTTTGACAAAAAAATGACCTTGTTACTCAACCTCCAATGCCATTTAAATATTTTGGGGTGATGCTTACCCTTGCTTGGGGGTTGAAAGTGACGTAGTCAAAAATACCAGCAAATAATGTCCCCCCTTTAATCCAAAATCGACGGGTCTGAGCGTTTTTCTACAATCTTGACGCAGTTTTGTTTTTATCTGGCCGCCCTGTATACATATTTTCTCAACTAATCGTATTTTTGAAAAAAAGTTTACAGGCCAAAAGTTCAGAATGTTTGCAAAGGAAGTAAATAAGTACTGCGATGATGAAAAACTCATGAAGGTTGTCGCGAAGAATTGACTAAGCTAATGTTGGATCATATTTAATGTATGATCTCTACATAAAAATGGTGGTTCCATGCACGAAAACAAAAGATGTCCGAGAATTTGTCATAACAGAACGAACTGTGGCAGGTGGACTGTTTAAATATTTTTCAAAAATATGATAACTTCGTCCTCCTAATGCAACTCCCAGGCGGTTTTTTGTATTCTACGCACAAAGCAAATGTACCCCCACCATTGGCGTAGCCACGGGGGGGTTTTGGGAGTCAGAACCCCCCCATGGGCTGGGATGGTTGGGTCATATAGGTAATAGGCTTGTTTTTGCAGCAGTTGAAAACGGTTTGGAAACTGTCAGAAATATTCGACCAGTTAAGTTGAGAACGCGTTACCATTGAATTTGAAGCAATAAATAGTTGGACGGACGTTTCTGATAGTTTCCAAACAGTTTTCAACTGCTGCTAAAACAAACCTAATGTCTCACTACAAACCTGCAATCACTCTATTCGCCAAGATTTAACAACGCGGTCAGTGAACTAGATCTCCCACGGCAACCTTACATTAGAACCTGCAACCAAGTTCTAATTTTATTTTTGTCATTTTTGTAACAAATATTGTTCGTATCTGTTTATTATTTGCATGTTTATGATGAGATTGTTTTTTGATTTACTTTTTATTGTTTCAATTTATTAAAAATTATAATTTTTTTTTTTATTAAAAAAATCTAGTTTGAAATACTTTGTTCACTGAACCCCATGTAAAATTTCTGGCTACGCCACTGACCCCCACCCTAGGAGTTTGGCATTCCAAAAACGATTGCAACAACGCAACAACTATTTATAGAACTGTAAATTTCACATTACTAAGTAAATGAAAATAGATAAAATATTATAAGTACTAGGTTAAAGTGCACGGACAATATCAAAATGTAGGTAGGCATCTGTTATTTGTACAAGTACAGCACTAATTACCACAAAAAAAAATCTAGGTACACTGTTAAGTGAGAGCGTTTACGAACCTTAACATGCACCTAATAAAAAATAAGTTTATGTTTATACCTATATTATACATATACCTACAATTTACTTACCAACATTTACATTCGTAAAATTAGATGCATTTAATTGATCAAAAATTCGACTACGTTATGTAAACAATTTACCAATGTAATTTACCTATGTAAATAAATAATCCATTTACTGGTATCGTATATTCTGGAACTCAAGTTAAGCTTTTATTTTTGTACCTATCAAATATTCTTTTTAAGTGTGATGAGAGCATGAATCTAAACGATGGAAGTGTATACGGGATGTTTTAAAACCAGTAAAGCAAACTTCCACGCAATTCTTAAAACTTTTACTTTCTAATCAATCCTGCCGTTTGCATTGATATATTCAGGTTGTCAATGCCAAATTTAATTGCAACAGTGTGTAAAAGTTCAGTGACACTATCGAGAATGTACGGTTTCGTTCTATTTTAATGTGAACTGTGAACATTTTCCAACTCTCTCTCTCTCTTTGCTCGCTTTTTAAAGGCCTTGCATTTTTGTGAGATTTTACGTGAATTATTTTAAAATCTGAAAGCATATAGCATTACTGGAATGTTTCAGTTTAAAAACTCTTCAGGTCTGAGGCGTAATAACAGAGCTGGATTTTCTTAGAGTTTTGGCAGGTGAACATTAAAAAAAAATACTATTTTCCTGTAACTTGACAACAAATTATTTCTACGTACTAGTGTGTGCCAAAAATAGGATATTCTCTATTTAAACATTCAGAAACGCATACCTAAGACATTACTTGTGTCAAAATTTCAATTTGAGTAAGTTATTTTTTCAGAGGATTAAACAACAATACAACTCTTGACGAGTGCCATATTTTGAGATTTGACGACAAATGTCAGAATAACAATTAGCATCGAAGATAACTTGCTTATAATCTAAAAACAAAAACATACAATACAACAATATAACTAGATTGGATTCAATTTTCTGTAAACAATATGCCGACCGCTATGTAATTGAAATAATACAATAAAAAATAATTATCCCCATAATATCCTGTCTAATTTTATGACCTTTCCAACCTGTCCCAAAATGACAAATGATAAAACATTCTTTTAGATTGTCTCATTTTGCATAGAGGACAATTTCAATTTCCCTTGAGGCCTGGTTCCCATTTTAAAGGACAAAAGCGAAAGTATCAGCGTATTAAGGGAGATGTTAAACATAAAGGGATAAGCTATTGTTACAACAACAATGGACAGGGGTTGATTTGACACCATGGGAAATGTATGATGACATTTCGTCATATCACTAACTACGCCCAATTGACAAAAATGTATAACATGCAACATAAAATATATAGGTAAATATGAAATACAAAAATATGTAGCTTTTCGTAGACTGTTCATAGTACCAATAAGAATCCAAGTACCTAATACACAAATATGTTATAAATTAAGTTCTGGCGAGAAGTTCATTTATCAAAAGGTAGAACTGCTGACCCAAAACGAAAATATATCTCTGGAAATAACCGAAAAACAAAAACAAATACAACGGAAACATCAAAAATTCATTCCAGTCAGATACACACATTTAAATGCAGGCAGAAACAGGAAGAGGAATGACTAATTGAATGAAGAATGAACCGAAGTACACCACCCCGAGTTAACCATGCATTAAAATTAATTGTAAACATTTTATTTAACAGCAGAACGATAAAATCGTCTGCGATATTCTGCAATTGCAGTATTGCGGTGCAAGCTAGTTATCTGCGTGGAAATGAAACTTACAAGGGAAGTAGAAACACAAAAAGAAGAAAAATAACGCAATTAAATAGGTAGGTACATGTGTGTACTGAATACAGAATAAGTGTTGCTTGTAATTTTATACAGTAATATTCTCAACGAAGCATTAAATTCGCTTTTTCACCGTTAAATCGTCAGAAAAATTTATCTAAATCCAATGATACGTATTCCAGTACAAATCCGGCGATAGTCAATCGGATTTCTTACCAAAAAATACTTAAAAGAGGGTAAACATTCACCCAAAGTACCTGCCACTAAAATGTTGGTTGCTAAACACTAGACTGAGAAAAACATAATTTGACTCACCCATTTAACGACGATTACAGAACAATCCAATGGAGTTTTGAACACATTTTCACACACGGAACTACAGATAATCGTTAAAGTTTAACACAGATGTAACACAATCGAACTCCTGTTTAGACTGCCATTTTAGCTTTTTTTTGATTTTTGACAGTTATTGTTCATTAAAAACCTCCTGGTGGCAGCTTTTATAACTACGACTAATAACGGCCCCTTTATTTTTGTTAGAAATTGAGCTTATTATAGGCAACCTACGATACTCTGCTTTGTATTTCGGGTTGCCTAACATACAACAAATTATTAATTTATGGATGCAGGTATTATTAGGATATTTTAAAAGGATGATTATCCAGTCAAAATAAATTAAATTTACCCAATATATCTACATCCAAAAGTTTCCGATATACAGTGTGTCAAAAATTTTGAAATTTTTAATATATTATTACTTTGTGATAAAACAACAATAATTATAGATTGTAATGGAATATTTTTGGTCTAATTATCCAGTACCTATGTTTAAATATTCACATCATCACCAGTGGCGTAGAAACTTTATGCCGCTCTTCTTTTATTTTTAATAAAAATCATACCCCACTGTCTTAATTATAAGAAATAGAAAATACTTTGAGTTTTGAATATTTTGAACAAATAGTTATTATTTGACATTTTCTTTAAAATGTGTATTTTAAATATCTTACATTGTGCCACAGAGTTTCTACCCCACTGGCGGTGATAATGAGAATATTTAAATATAGTGAATAATTAGAGCAAATATACAATGTGTCCCACTTTTCATGAAGCCACCCTGGTATCTCACCTGGTATCCGAATACTTTGAAACTTTGGTGGTGAATATATACCTAGTAACACAGCTTAAATAACAATCAGCTCACAGACTCGTATGAGCGGGAACGTCTCGCGCAGATCTTCGCGCATGCCGCCATTTTGGGATAAATCGCGGCAGGGACGTGTGGTTGTAAAATATGCCCTTATAGCCATACCGTCAACGACTGCGTTATTGGCGCACGAATGCTGCATTTTGTGGTTTGTTGATTTTCTTGTATTTTATACTGTTATGTTATTTTATTTTTAAACAATTTCAAGTAAAACAAATTTATATTTAGTATGACACTTTCTAAATTGGGGCAACTATTTTTAATCCGGTCGTGACTTGTATCCCTTCAGAGAGTGAGACAACAAGCTTCAAGGACAAATTTTCAGGTTTTAATACTTCAAAGGTGCCGCCGTAGAGTCTGTGAGCTGATTGTTATTTAAGCTGTGCCTATAAAGTGAGTCTTTAGACGTGGCCATATTATTTGATTATAGTCAGAATCGTCCGATTCTAAGATGGAGAAAGGGGTCAATTTTGCAAAAAAATATATCATCGATTTTTTTTAAGAACTAGTAAGATATTCTTAATCAGCACCTTTAGAAACACCCTTGTACAAGATTACATCGTTGTGGGTTCAAAGGTGTTTGAGATATAAACCGCCGAAAAAACAATTTTTTTCAACTTAAAATAATTTGTATCTGGAAAACGGGCTCTCAAATAAAAAAAATGTATTCTTTATTTTTTGTTCAGAATAATATATTGTACTGGTATGAAATGATTCTGCAACCAAATAATAATTTTTTTAATAAGGCAAAAATTCTAAATTTTTCTAATAAATAATCTTCAATAAAAACATAAGTAAGTCATGAAAACAGAAGTTATTGCAAGTGTCGATGTATTCTTGAATGTAAATAAGTTAATACGTCAATAATGTATGCACCAATGTATACTCGCGACAAGAATTCAGACGACTTACGTCATACGAGCAAATGAATAATTTATTATACTTTCATCAAAATATACATATAAGAAACTGCAACTGATAGTAATAAACCTATATACTACACTAAAAGTTTGCAGTATATGTTGCACAAAAATGCAAAAAATTATTATTTTCAACGCGACCAAATATCGAAAATTACGTCGACAATAAAAACAAATCGTGTAACGTCAGCCGTGACGTAAGACGTCTGAATTCTTGACGCGAGTATACAAATTAGTTTTTCGACGGTCCATATCTCAAACACCTTTGAACCCACAACAATGTAATCTTGTACAAGGGGGTTTCTAAATATGCTGACTAAGAATATCTTACTAGTTCTTTTCAGAAAAAATCGCTAATATTTTTTTTGAAAAATTGGCCCCCTTTGTCCAACTTAGAATCGGACGCCTCTGACTATAATCAAATATGGCTAGGTCTAAAGACTCATTTTATAGGGATATATTCACCACCAAAGTTTCAAAGTATTCTGATATCAGGTGAGCGAGATACCAGGATGGCTCCATGAAAAGTGGGACACATTGTATATCATTGCATCCTAGAACTATTGTTTTCTATCACGAAGTTTCCAAATAAAAAAAAATATATAATAAAAATTTGAAATCTTTTAGACCCTGTATGTCGGATGTAGATATTTTTGGATAAATCTCATTTATTTTGACTGTACTCTCACGGGTTTCCTACCCTGACTTTTTCTTTTACCAGAAAAACAAACAGTTAATTTTTACTGATATTTATTAACACTCTATACACTACCGAATACTAATTACAGCTCAACTAAGCACTATGTAGTCACTATCTCAATCGCTCTGAATTCTCCAAAATCCAAAGAATAACTCTAATTCAATACTTTAATTCAAGATTGACTGACTCGGCCGTTTATTCTTCTTTTATAGACCAAACGAATATTCCAGGTATTTTCTAGCATCTCTAGATCAATTTTTCGAACGATTCTCGTCGATTCTCCATTCCATATACGGCATTATTTTGTTTGTTTACCAGCACCGCGTAGGGGGCAATCTAGCGTTTTGCGCTATCACAGTCGTCGATTTGGGTGCGAGCGGAGCAAATACTGTGACAGTACAAATTACCTCATCCAAGAATCCCAGTAATGTCTAAGACATCCTATATAATTATTTCATATAGGTACAATCGTTTGCAATAATAATGATACTTTAAAACGAATTTTGCGATTTTTTTTTGAACAGCTGACGTATTTGTAATGAAATTTGCTTTCAACATTTAAAATTAGTAATTAGTTGTTTCACTCACCAATAGATATTTAGTGAAATTTCTACTTAGAACTTCCAGAAGCTCAAAAACTTTTATGAGAGAATGTCATTATTATTGCAAAAGCATGTACTTAAAAAGTGGGATTTTAAAATAAAAATAATATTTTATTGTATTTTTTTTATATAAATAATTACATTTGCTTTTTTTTAAATGTATTAATTCAACTATTGTTTACGGTATATCTTACAAAATTGTAATTTAAAGAAGTTAATTTACAAAATAAAATAGGTACTCTATATTAAATTCATTTATCAGTTACTCCGTTTGGGCCTCAGTTACTTCCTCTGTTGTATCAGAAGCATCTTCAGGAGCAACCGTTGTAGCTTCATCGGAAGGTGCAGTAGTAGTAGTAGTCACTGCATCAGTAGCTACAGTTGTTGGTGGCATAGTAGTAGTCACTGAAACAGCAGTCTCACACATTTGTTGTACAGGTTACGAAAAACTGGCACACACTTACTCCGTGGATGTTTTTTAAATACAAGAACCCACAAACAAGGATGAACCTGGCCCTGCTCATGCCTGTTCAACAGAATGGTTTCTTCCTAGGACAATACAATCATTATTATTCTTTTGCAAGTTTATACAGGTAGGTACATGATGTCTTTAAAATGAGCATTTAAAATTTCTACGCTAATAGTTGAAAATGACTAAATAAATAAATTAGATTAAACAATTTTATTTACCCCGGAAAGATATTATTGACCCCTAAGAGGAAATGTCCTTCAAATTTTAAATAAAATGTGCCATTGTAGCACTTGAATGTGTTTTTGGCACCTGTAACTCAAAAAGTAGTTGGAGGATGTGTCAATAATACTCTAAAATTTCTCATGTTATCAGATTTACTAACGAAGTTACGGGAGAAATTTCAATAAAATACTCTGGCAATCTATTCAAAATGATACAATTGATCTTAGAGACTTTTACCAAAGTTATTCTTATAAATATGTTCATATATATGAACTTTGCTATAACGAAGTTAAGAAACAATAGGTACTTTACAGTTATTAAAATTTACAGGGTGATTGGGGACGAACCCCAATATTCGAAAGAGGTGTTTCGGAGGCAAAGGTGAACAAAAAAGTCTAATAAACATATGGTCGAATATCAACAGTTACTGAGATAGCAATGAAAATATTTTATCAAGTGACATATGGCCGAATATCAATGAAAATATTTTGATTGCTATTTTTGCGAAAGGTGTTATTATTGAATATTTTATTTTGAGTAGGTCATTCATTCTAAACGAAACTCACATTAGTGATTACTAATTGTCACATCTATTTTGACGTTTGTGATTTAAACGCTTATTTTATAACTGCCGCATTTATTTTTACATCTGCCTTCATTTAGTCGGTATTGTACACACTTAATTTCGTAATGCGTGCCACATTTAGTCATCGAGAATATACTGATATTTTTATTTATGAATATCGACGTCGCTTCTCGAACAGAAGAGTGTAAGATAAATGTTTTATAGTGTTCAACAATGCACGTGAAACTGGAATGTTTCCCAGTTTGAGAATTACATCTGAGAGGCAAGCTCGTCCTGGTCTAGCAGTGGAAGTTGTAAATATGGTAGAACTTAGTCTGGGTGTACGTAGAAGACGCATTGCAACACGTCTCCAAATTAATAAAACTACGGCATGGAAAGTCATTCACAAAAATAGTTTAAATATTCAGCGCGTCCAGATAAGGATTTCTGTTTTGCACTTTTGCAGTTGGATAAACGCAAACCATACACTTTACAAATACAGTTTGTTCACAGATGAGGCTCAATTCTCTCGTAGTGGAATAAATAACTGTCACAATTAACATCGTTGGTCAGATGAAAAATAGATGGTCGTCTTACTGGAACTAGAATTTTTAGAAAATAATTTGACAGATGTAATGGACTGGTTCCTTTGGATATTAGGTAAAATATGTACTTATTGGTACCCTTACCCTTTTTTGTCGTGTTGCGATCAATCATCTTAACAATCGCTTGCCACAACGCTGGATTGGTCGAGGTGGTTTACAAAATTGGCCACTAAGGTCACCAGATTTGAATCCCCTTGATTACTGCATTTGAAGATGGCTTAAATCATTAATATATGCAACAAAAGTGAACAGAAGAGAGGCGTTATTCGATAGGATTGTCAATTGTACAGCACTCATAAGAAAAAATCACCGTGCACATCAAGGTGCTACCCATGCAATCCACAAACGAGTTGAGCATTGAGGCGGGCGGTGGTATTTTGAAAATTGAATTCATTCATTTCGGTTTTATAGATCTTTAATTGATATTATAATTTATAATACCTACAGAATAAACACTTTTCTCTACTGATGCATTACAATAATTAACTCAAGTAAAAATATTTTCATTGCTATCTCAGTAAGCGCTGATATTCGACCATATATTTATTAGAATTTTTTGTTTCCCTTTACCCCCCCTGAACGCCTCTTCCGAATATTGGGGGCAATCGTCATACAAAAAAAAAAACAATTAACAGATAAGGACGTCAGGGCTTTCCAACGTCCAAAGTTAAGGGTGTCGTTTTTAAACAATTTTCAACCAATTCATAGCTGTTTTTCTGACATGGATTTTAGAAAATTTAAGATAATTTGAAACAAGTTTTGTCCGGGGTATAAAATGGTTTGCAGGTCGTCAAATTATTTAGAAGAAAAAAATAATATTTTTACCAGTTACGTTTCTTCATTACATTTTCTATACTGCATTTTCTTTCTCTCTATTACGTCTGCAGACTAAGAAACTGTTCAGCACGATCAGAGACAACTTAAAAAGAGAGTTGTCTCTGGTAGCGATAGCGAGCGATCAGTTATCATGAGCAATATCGTGCTGAAGCATCGTGTCATAGTTCATTAAAAATATTTTATGATACATAAAATGCCCGCCAAAAACTGCTAAAATTTTACCATTCAGACAAATGTTCACTGAGTGATCAGTGAGCGACCAGTGTGCTGAACGCGACCAATAAAAACATGATTACACCTCACAGGATTCTCTTAAAAAATCATTAACACTTGAACTGATATAAATTATTAAGTATTTTTGACGAAATGCAGAATTTTCTAAAGATCTTTTAAAGACACTATATATTCTGATATGGATGAAATTTATTTGTGTTTTCTAAAGTTTTAATAAACCAAGAGTAGCCACTGGTTTTTAATAAACATGGCATCAAAGTTTTTAAAAACATGATACCTACTGTCACATACCGGGACGTACAAATAAACGATCCATTAGCGGCAATGCTGGAAGTACCAATACTACTTACACTAAATTCTAAGATGGTACCTACAACAACTAGATAGACCACTACACGTAACATGCTGTTAAAATATAGTAGCTTTCATCAACCAATTCACTAAAACAACTAAATCAAATTTAGACGAGCAAAGGAGTATAGGTCATTACTAAAATTCGATCATATCTATATTACCCAGATATCTGCTGAACCAAGGTAACATTTTCCATTACAAAATCCAATTATTTGTAAATTAGGGCATTTCGAACAATTTTATTGTAAATAACAATGGATCTATAACTGCGAGAATAATGTTTCCTCTGTGCAAATGCAACAAATCACATTAATGAGCTCTCGTTAGGGAATGATAAGCACTGAATCCTGTGCACTGAATCGTAATATCGTAAATAAATCTGTTTGATGGTCATCGCTGGTATTACGTGGAAATCAAAAGGTCTCACGGAAACCCACATAGCACACGGGACGTCAATTTTAAGTCCATTTTACGGCGTCGTTCGTTATGTTCAAGAGTCATCCAAAAGTATAACTCTGAGGGACGTCCTTAATATTACCTTCGTTGGACGTCCATTTTAGGTCGGGCCAATACCAATTATGGACGTTCGTGAGACGTCTAAGAGTATAGCTTTGAAGGAAGTCCTTAATATTACGTCCGCGTACGTCCATTTTGAGACCACAAAAATGGAATATCAAAGAAAATGTGTTTTGCCATGTGGGAACAGCACTTTAGGCAAAGAGATTTGTATAAAAAAACCTAGTGTAAGGCAAAAAATGAGAATACATTTCGTTTATTTCAATTAAAATTGAATTTGGCGGTAAAGTACAGAACTCTCTACTGTCTAGTTTCAAAAGTTAAAGGTGTCATTAGCTGGTAGTTAATCGTGTTGCTCTAGCTTTCTAGCAAAATGTATAATATTATACTTAATTTTTAACTAAACTTAATAATTATCTTGTGATCATTATTTTGTTATTGTGACTTGAAAATTGGAGGTACCTGCTCGTTTAAAGTAATATATCTGTTTCTGTAAGGTAAGTTTTACTGTCGCTAAACAGAAAATACAAAATTAATAAATATTATAAGCAAAGCGTAATATATATATTTTTTAAACATATGCCATATATATCCCATACAGTGCTTTCGAAAAGTAACAAATAAATTCATTATTTTTTAAATTGAGAAGTTTTCGAAAAAATCCCCTGGCACGTCGATTTTGGCACTTTTTGACATACGACTCACATTTGTGACGTCATTGTTGTTCGAGATATGACGTCATTGACAATTTTTTTAAATGGCAACCCCAAATTTTGACTATGCCACTTGAAAGAGCGTGTCATTCTACATACATATCAAGAAAAATTATGATGTTGCATAAAAAAAAATTCAATAAAATAATGTTTGAAGATTTTAAAATTTAATTTTCACAATACTGAAAATGATAATGATGATGTAAAAAATCGACTAAATTAAATGTTCAAATTGTGCAACATAACTTTCTCATAATTTTCAAAATTTAAAATTGTCGATGACGTCATATCTCAAACAACGATGACGTCACAAATATGGGTCGTAAGTGAAAAAGTGCCTTTTATAAAAACAAAATTGACGTGCCAGGAGATTTTTTCAAAAATAATGAATTTATTCGTTACTTTTCGAAAGCACTATATATTAACTATAATATTTGTTTTGCAGCTGCTGCAGAGAGGGGAGTCAAAAACACCATAAATTAACGGAGGTATAGCGATATGAAAGAATAAAAACATTTCATTATACATAGGTAGGACACTTTACATAAAATAATATATATTTAAGTTAAAAGAACCGTACTTATTTTTGTATAATATATTTTTTAAGTGAGCATATTTATTTATTTCTTATGGAAAATAATAAATAATTTTGAATATCTCAAAAACATCTTCTCTGGGACTCCCTGTACCCATATTTTATACGCATCTGATAGACAATAATAATGACACTTCTTAAAATGAATTTTGCGATTTCTATTGAACTGCTGACGTATTTGTAATAAAACTTACTTTTAACATTAGTTCTTAGTTGTTTCACTCACCAATAGAAATTTAATATATATTTCTACTCAGAACTTCCAGAAATTCTAAAACTGTTTTTGACATTGTACATCTTTAAAAGGTCCAAACGTACCTCCTAGGGACATTAGACAGACATCTAACGTTACTCATCCACTGGATGCCAGATAAGGGACAACTTTAGGACGACTCTGTGCTATTGTATAGATATATTTATTTCTTATGAAAAAATATAAATAATCCCATGTGGGACATCCATTATATGTATATTTTTCATGCATTAGAGACGTTCTTAGGACGTCCTTGAACGGTCCGAAATGTCCTTTTGAAGTCCATGGATGGACATTCCAGGGATATCAAATTTTGTGGGAAACGGATCTCCTACAGGCGTTCGTTGGACATCTAAATTTTTAAACTGACGTCCATTGGATGTGCTAATGTCCCTTAATGTACGTCTTCAGAACATCCTTAAGCCGTCTTTGTGTTATGTGGGAAACAAAGATGATGTGAAAATGGCTATTGCATAATATTATTCATTTTTAATGGAATGGATATAATTTTAAACATAAAGCAACGATTTATTTTTTCTATAATAGGTTTGTTCCTACACAGCATCAAACTAGCAGCAAACTGTCACGAGTTTGCGCAGTACGAATTTAACCGTTCCAACACAATCAATCCGGGAACTAGCTGTAAGATTTTTTATTCCAACACAAAAGTGGATGGTTTGGAAACTGTTTGCTGACAGTCAAATTGGTTTGACGATTATTAGGAAACCACTAATCAGCCGCATGCGCAGATAGATTCGAACCGCTAACAGAAGTCAACTTTTGGTAGGCGGTAATGAACGTAACTAAAGTTTTATGTAATAATGCTATTTGCAAAAGTTATTATAGTTGCACAATTAATTTTCAGATTTTTAAGTATGTAATTCTGTAGTTTTTCAAAATGAAGACTCTAGTAAAGAGGAGCAAGTTGGCAATTACAGCAGTACCTCGGATTCTAGTGATGATCAGATTTATCACTTCCTTATATATGAGAGACCGAAAAATGAAAATTACTTCGAACTATACCCCTAACGGTTACTGCTCGTACTATACGTGTCGTTCCAACAAAGGAATTAAAAACTGATTTCAATCTAGTACATGAATTGCACTTGCGCATTAAAACAGTGCTGTAAACTATCAGTCATTGCTATGTAGGAACAAACCTAATAATGCTGTGTGGACTGGCATATTACTAAATTTATTGTGTGTATGGTATTTGAAATAGGCAAACCAATTATGTCAATTATATCATATTTAACAGATTGTTCGTTTTTGTAAAATATAATAGTATTTGATTCTGTTCCGCCAATTACAAATCTATCTCAAAATACCTCAAGGCTTAAACCTGGGACCAGTTCCTCTTCTATTTTTTATCAGTGACTTGCCTGAAGTTATCAATTCAAAATATTTGCTAAACTATTATAACTTGATAGTATGTCGTTTGCAAATGGAGCCAAATTAATAAATTAGACTAACATACAAAAATATTGTGTGATTATGAAAATAAAAAAACTGGGTCTGCGTCGGATCAGACGGTGGAAGTTATATTTCTTTAAAAAAAAAAACTTCCTTTCAAAGCCTGAACGTACAAAAAAAAAAGTTCTTAAAAATTTGTTCTTCCTTTTGAGCGTGACGCGGTTTCTCGACCAACATCCCATCCCAATGTGCCTAACGGGCGCAAAGAAGTATAACGTCACGTCAAAAATATTTTTATTATATTTATTTAAAGAAAATATTTGGAGATCCTTGAATTTCAGATATAACCTAAAAAGCAGTTATTCTATAAATCCCAGTAGTAAGGTTTTAGTATTATTTTTTATATGCTCATATTAAGATTCCCTGGATATTGTTTTCGAAATTGTCTGCTCAGTTTGTAAAATTATTTAAAAGTACATATCGCGAATGTTCTGTTAAAACGGAAACTGTAACATTTTATCCCATATTCTTAATGACACACTGTATATTATACGCTTATACGTAAGAAGTAAATTTATGTTGGTGTCCACAACCAGTAATTCTCCACGCTGTATAGTGGGTTGTATAAAAAAGTTCTTAAAAATTTGTTCTTCCTTTTGAGCGTGACGCGGTTTCTCGACCAACATCCCATCCCAATCTGTCTAACGGGTGCAAAGAAGTCTAACTTCAATAAATTTTCATTGATTACCATTATTACAGATTTAGAGGTTATTATTGGCATTAAGTTTTCTTATAAATTACCTACACATTGTAAAACTTATGTCGTGAACTTGTGAAACATTAGATTTTATATTTCGAGAAATAATACAATGTGTTATTAAAATAAAAAGCAGTATGATATATGTATTTACATAGTTTCAAACAACCATATTTATATTGAAGATGGTTAACCCGTATGAGTAGTAGATGAATATGGTGTTATAAACAAAAGTCTAAATCTCATAAACTCCTTTTTATTTTATTTAGACAACCGGTTTCGTAGTAACCAAGACTACATCTTCAGGTCTACAAGGAATTTTAATAAAACAAGAGTTGTCAAGCTATCAAATAGCTATCAAATAGCTTGACAACTCTTGTTTTATTAAAATTCCTTGTAGACCTGAAGATGTAGTCTTGGTTACTACGAAACCGGTTGTCTAAATAAAATAAAAAAGGAGTTTATGAGATTTAGACTTTTGTTTATAACACCATATTAACCATATTTATAAAAAAAATAATAAATTAGTTTAATAAATGATATATTTCTCTGCTTCACATGATTTACGAAGATAAATCATCCTAAATATTAATTTTTAGTCTAAATTAAAAATTCTGCAATTTAACAGATCATGAGCATTTTGCAAAATTAATGAAAACCAACAGTTTGGAAAAATATTAATTAAGAACATCCATTGAGAACTGTGTTTTACGAAGTCCCATAAAAACATCAGCATTGTTTTATTACATGCAAAAATTTGTATAAATAGAGGAATCTACCAAAGGCAAATCATTCTAAACTTCATAATCTGTCTAAGAAGCATCTACAATCATCATGAAGTACTTCATAATTAGTTCCTTATTGGTCATTTATATGGTAAGTTAAAGTTTATTGTTATCTATTTTCTGCAATGGTATCATTAGAGATTTATTTGTGAATGGTTTGAATATTATATTATTATATTTTTTTAATTCAAATTCGTCATCTTGCTACCCAAATGTAGACAGTGTGTTTTCTAAATCCATGTCATAATTTCTATATAATGTGCCTTGAAACTGACGATTTTCGAGATAAAGGATGTAGAATTAAGAAGAATGAAGAAATATCCTCAAATATTTTGAGAAATATATTTTAAGGTATTAATAATATTGTGTGCAACTAACTACTCTGTGAACAAAAACCCCAACCAGCGTTGAATTACACCCACAATATCTACCCATATATTCCTTATTATTAGCTTTTGTAACATTTTTTACTGAATTAGAAAGGTATTTTAAGCTAATATAAATCAAATCTCCTACAATTCATTGATAGGAATTGTAGGAGATTTGATTTTCTAATTCAGTAAAAAATTTCGAGAAATGTTTGACTCAAAACTGGATTTCGAAAAATATTGAATTTTGCTCTATTTTTGTGTTTAATTTGTTCCAAGTCACAATCTGGTAGAATTGTTGCATATGCATATTAAAAATATTGTGTAAACGTCAAGCTATTTCCAGTAGTACCAAACTGTCTGGACAACCAATTCATTCATAAATATGACAAAGCTTGCAATTTTTTTGTATTAAACAAAGCATCATCACAAATAATTTTTCTACATGCATTCCTTTCATGAATCCAATCGCATTTCTATAAAATTTCATGTTACAGGCTGGGACTTGTGTCCGATCAGCGGCGGCGCAATCAGCTGGTTCTTCAGGGGGTGGATATGGTTCAGCTACTAACGATGGTAGCAGTCATGTTAGCGGTACGAATGAAAATGAGGGCTCAGGTACTGTGGGTGGCATCGGAAGGGTTCTAGGTAGATTGGGCTTGTCGTCTAGGTCATCCCAAACAGCTGATACGACTGGACACAACAGTGCTCAGGGCGGTGGTTCAGGCACTGCTAACACCAACCTATAAATACGAATATACTGTCAATTATTACCCCGTGCTATAAGGGAATCGAAATATGTCAATAATTTAATTGTTTAGTATGTTGAAATGCGCTTATTCTTTATATTTAGTCAAAGCTTACAGAGTATAAGTTGCTTCACTCGATCACGTGTGGTACTACCAATCTCCCCCATCTATCGTACTGGTACACATTGGTACGTAAATATAGACACATTGGATTGTGCGAGGAACATCGAGGAATCGCTTTTCAAAGGCTTCTCAAGACGCTCCCGAATAAAGAAACTTATATTTTGTAAACTTTGATTTAGTGTAGTGAAATATACAAAATTGATGCTTATTAAATTGATGAAAATAGTTTTAATAGTCTTTCTGTCTTTTATTGTAGGCAAATATTTATTAATTTAGCATACACATCCCGACAGCCTAAGCCAATTAATGGGTGGGGATTACATATGATATTAGTAAAACACGAAAAAACTGAAATACAGGGTCAATACGTTTCAACGGTTACTGATATAGCAATGAAAATATTCTTACCCAAGTTAATGCACGAGTAGAGAAAAGTGTTTATTCTGTAGGTATTATAAATTATAACATTGATTTAAGATCGAAATTCCGTGTTCACTTTTGATGCATATACTAGTGATTTAAATCATCCCCAAAGGCAGTAATGAAGGGGATTAAAATCTGATGACCTTGGTGGCCAATTTTGGAAACAGCCTCGGCTAATCCAGCGTTGTGGAAAGCGGTTGTTAAGATGATTGATCACAACACGACTAAAATGGACAGGGGCAACATCAAGCTAAAAGTACATGTTTTGCCAAATATCCAATGGAACATCGTCCAGTAGATCTGCCAAATTATTTTCTAAAAATTCTACATATCTAGCTCCAGTAAGGCGACTATCTAGCGCAACCGGGCCAAGTAATTGATTATTAATCACACCACACCACACGTTAATGCTGAACCGATGGTGAAAGTTACTTTCCACCGTGGTGTGCGGATTTTCATCTAACCAACGATGTTCATTGTGACAGTTATTTACTCCATCACGAGTGAATTGAGAAGGTGCTAATTAAAGTTAACGACACGTATTTTATACTCTATGTAGCAATTCATAAAGGGAAAAACATATTTGGTGGAAAATTGAAAAAAAAAAAATGATGAACCGTGATCGTGAACTGTGTTGTAAAAACTATTAACTATGTTGATAGATAAAATATTCATTATGGATTTAAATAAGGTGCATCGTTTGATCGAATTATAATTGGTTAAGCTCGAATGCCTACGCTATCCGTATTCTTTTCATTAAATTGCATAGTGTTTTTCTGTGTAGACACAATAGTGTATAACGTTTTTCGCATTTATCAAATAAAATTTAAAAAAATATTTTGATTGCTGAAATGGCGTTGTCTATCTAGCGTGTTTTGAATTTTGTTGGAAACCAAAAAAACAATTTGAAGTTTGACCAATTTTGTATTTTGTTGTCAAAACTGTGCTTATAATGGCTGAAAAAGACGATTCAAAGGTAGATTCGGACATTGAAGAATCGTATCAAATAGATTGTGGGTCATTAATTCCCGCAAAATCAAAGGTGAGGTATGAAAAAGTCTATGATGCTTTCAGGAAATAGTTGAATGAGAAGAAAGCGGAGATATCTGAAAACTTTGCTGGCTTATTTTTTTCAGAGGAATTTAAGATTGAAGTCTCCGGGAAGTTTATGGGCAGAGTACTCTATGCTTAAAAGTACGATCAACTTAAATAATGGTGTCGATATATCGCAATTTTAGAAGTTAGAAGCATTTCTAAAGAAGAAAAATATTGGACATCATGCGAAAAAATCAAAGGTATTTACCAGAGAAGAGATGAACAAATTCCTGCTGGAAGCCCCGATGAAACCTATATTATGATGAAAGCAGTGATGATAATGGGAGTCGCTGGGGCTCTTAAGCGTGATGAACTTATGAAGATGACAGTTGATGACATTACGGATGAAAGTTCAGGTGTCATTGTTAAAGTGCCTGATACCAAAACACATATTAGTCGAATTTTCACAATCACTGACAAGGCCAATAAAAAAGTCCCTTTTTGACGATTTTGCGAAAATATACAGGCTAAAGACCTAATGAGACCAACTCTCGTGGATTTTTCTACTCAGTTCGTCAAGGTAAATGTGTAAATCAACTTGTGGGTATAAATACATTGGGACAAATACCACAAAAAATTGCCGAATATTTAAAACTGCAAGATCCAAAATCCAATACTGGACATGTTTTTAGAAGGACGTCGGCGACTTTGATAGCAGTAGTAGTAGTAAAGTGCGGGCGGCCTTAGCCTGGCAAGTAGGCCACACGTGGGCCCGTTTTGCCTACCCTGGCATCCCATTACCCCTCCACTATTCGCCCTCGGCCTTCCTCGAACCTACCCGACGCCCTAATAAACGCCAGGATCCTGGTCCATGGTAGGCCCCTCATCTCTTCCCTTTGCAGCTCCTCGGTGCCAAAGATTCTATATCTTAGTCTTCCAAGAGCCGCACAGTATCCTAGAAAACATTCCGGACATAAGGGACTATCCTCTATGCCTATCAAATTCAAATGCCTTCTGAGTCTGCAGTGGCCTGTCAGGATCCCCACCATTTGGTTCAGGGACCTTCGACTAAGGCTCAGCAGCCACTTCGTCCTAGTTTTATTAGGTTTATTGAAGAAGTCATGGGCCTGTCTACATCCCCCGTTCCTTCTCCAATTCCCTCCTAGTGTTTGATAGGCCCATTAAGAGCACTATTCATACTACCTCGCGTAATTCCCAAAAAGGGTTCGACCTATTCCACCAGCGGACCTTGCGCTCTCCAACCGCCTTAATAGCAAATACTGGAGTTGATGTTATGGCACTTAAACGTCATGGGGGCTGGAGGTTATAGTGATAACATTAATGTATTATTTGACTAAGAAAATGTAATTTTAGGTCTTCTGGTGTCGCTGAAGGATATGTTGCAGAGTCTTTAACAAAGAAAATAGAGTTTGCTGATAAGATTTTACATACCAACAGCGGCAGTGACAATGAATTTGACTCCACTCCAGTGTTTGAAAACAGAACTACTGAAGTTTATTCTAATCCAAACATATCTAACTCAATAAGTAATACAGAAAATTCAATTACTGTAAAACCAATAGATAAAAACGAGGGAAAAACTATTACGTTTAAGAATTGTACAAATTATACCTTTAATTTTACAATAAATGAGCTCAGCATTTGTTGGTGAAAAGAATTACTGATTTTTACTTACCGCATTAATGCTGTTATGAACTCAAACACTATTATTTTTTTGATTTCTATGGAAACAAGCCACAGTGTTGTATATTCAACTTACAGAATGTGTCAATAATGACAGTAAGTGCATATTTCAGAACGATTGTGCGAAAATAACTTTGACCTTACTAACAATTTTTTAGTCTAATTTTTTCTTAGATTGTACAGGCTGTCCAAAAAATTTAGGGCAGATCTCACAAATATGATAATTCTATATATGCGATTCTTTTGTCTGTTATCGATAATTTGGATACGTTAATTGAAATAGCTCCAAACACCATCGCGTTTGCCTAAAAACTATCCTTTATTGAGAAATTATCAAGAAAAATCGGTTATCGTAAATATTAATAATAATGTATTTCGTTTAGGTTAGAAAAATGTCCTCGAATATGAAAGCAAAATAAAATAATTGCCACAACATATTCAAAAGTCTATAAATTACAGCAAGCGAGAGTTTATTCAATAATTATTATTAAACAAATTACCGGAACTTTGCTTCACACATGAATATTTTTTGTTACATCATTCCAGTTATTGTTCGATATATGTATAAGTATAGATGACACTTAGACGATATCCAGTTACCAGATTTCCAAATTTTCTTAGTCGCCATGAAATTTGCTTTAGCCTCTTTTGTATTTGTGGCTGTGTTCCTTGTAAGTTATACATACAAAGATAGTATTCTATATGTTAAGCATACATTTATTTTATATTTACTTAACTGTTACTTTATTCAGATATATTCATAGAAATCATAATTTTCATATTTTTTATTTCATAAGTTTAATATGTGACTGCTTTTTTAGGTTGGAGTATCTTCTTAATCAAATGGTACCCAACAGTTAGATGGCCAATTGAATAAACACTTTGAATTTTCGCTGACTATAAATGGTCAACCAATATCTGGTCAATTTGACGGTCAATTAGGAGGTCAGGTTCAAATCCCACAAAATTTAGGATAACAAAATAATTCATAAAAGAAATTAAAAATAAACTGTAAGAAAATACACTGAATTTTTTTTGCCCTCAGCTAATTTTTTAGCTATTTTAACTAAAAAAATTGGCAGCTAAAAATGTACTGTAACAGAGGTTACTTATTTGTTGCAGCATAACTACTTTATAAAAAAAAACACATTACTATATTACACTATATTATTGTTTAACTTTGCTATTGTGAAAAATACACGTTCTTCGCCACAGAAAACATATTGTATTTTCAAAAGTTAACTACTAGTGGTTGCAAAGTGCTTATAGGTACAATAAATATACCTACTGTCAAGGGTTTCCTACCCCGACTTTTTCTTTTACCAGAAAAACCAACAGTTAATTTTTACTGTTATTTATTAACACTGTACACTAATTACATCTCAACTAAACACTATTCAATTAATCACTATCTAAATCGCTCTGAATTCTAATTGATCTCTCCGAAATATACAAATAACAACTCTCTAATTCAAGACTGACTAACTCTACCGTTTATTCTTCTTTTATAGACCAAACGAATATTCCAGGTATTTTCTAGCATCTCTAGATCCATGTCTCGAACGGTTCTCGTTGATTATCAATTTTTCCAGTTGCGCCTCGATACACGGCATTATTTGTTTGTTTACCAGAATCGCGTAGGGGCGATCGGAGCAATCTCGCGTTTCGCGATACCACAGTCGTCGAATTGGGTGCGAGCGGGGCAAATTCTGTAACACTATTTAATTTTTAGATATTACTTTTGTAGGGTCTGTCAAAAACAAAATTGGGAGAAATACTGTCAGTGTCTGCCTGCAAAAGGGGCATCTTTCTGACGACCCCATTCCACAGACGACTCGTAACTTCTCCACATCCTACAGTACCAGTATTTTTGAGGCGAAGCATAGTTGTCGCAGCCACTTCTTTCTTCCTGGAGTTGACGGACAGAGCATGATCCTCACATCATTTTTCAATTACTCTTAGGACTGTTTGCATTCTTGGCAAAGAATCCTTTCAAACGTTCCACGAATTAGCATGGTAAGATCATCGGCATAAGCGATGGTATAGATGCCAATTTCCGAGTTGAGGTGGCACAAGAGAATGCCCAACAAAGAATTCCTTAAAAGCAGCTTTTTAAATTTCGCCCTGTATCTCAAAAACGAAGAGGTCTATAAAAATACTGATTGCATTTTAAGTTTCTAGAAAAAGTAGTATAATGTTGCGAAAACTGCATTCTTCAATCTCTTGTAGTTTCTGATATATCCTGCAATTACAACGAGGGAAAAGACTATATATTCTTGAAAATCAGAAAATTTGTACTATAATTGCTATAAAAATGTTTGCAGTTTCAGCAAAAACAAACCAAGCACAGTCTCCTGCGCATTTTTTCGACGGGTAATGTGTATTGATGAAATAAATAATGAAAATTACGTAATATTTTACTGATTTAAAATATCTACATTTCTCCTACTCCTTACATATTTACTGCTAAAAATAAATAATACAACAAATAAATATATTCTGAATGATTTTTGCTTTTGGAACCAAATTGACCAAGTTTATAAATAAACATTAGTTTGTTTTTGAAAAAAAAAATACTAGGCATGTGTATTTTATACTGCCAAAAAACATAAGTCATCCTATATGCACTTTGGATCTATTTTTAGAATTTTGCAATTTAACAGATCATGAGTATTTCGCAAAACTAATAAAAACCAGTCGATTGGAAAATGTTAATTAATAAATCTCTGGTCAAAACTGTGCTGTGTAAAAAATTGCGATCATCTTGCTGTATGCAAAAATTAGTATAAATAGAGGAACCAGACAAAAATAAATCATAAGTTGTTCGAAGAAGCATACACAATCACCATGAAATACTTCATAGTTTGTTCCTTATTGGTCATTTATATGGTAAGCAGAAGTTTCTGTTCATTATAGATTTACTTTTAAGGCATACAATAATTTCTGACAATATTTCTTTCTTTATTGGAATTCGTCGTAATGTCTAGATATACAGGGTGATTCAAAACTAATTATTAAAAAAATATGAATGCACAGGGGACTCTTATAAATGCAATTTTGTAAAAAAAAAGAAAAACATTAGAAAAGATATAAATACCATTTTATAACACCTATTTTATACAGCAAATTCAACTGCTTTTGCCGCTATTGTTATTAATTATGAATTTAATTAATTTGTGGTTTTAATTAATGAAATACCTGATGTTACAACAAAATTTTGGGCCCGTCTTACCCAGTTTCTACAAACTAACACAAATATTTCTGTTTCTTGTCAGTTTTGAACTCGTAAGTTATCGACAGCAAGTAAGATACGTCTGTGTAAATCATTATAGCAGGTATCCACTTCGGTGCGATACACTTCATTTTTTAAATATCCCCACAAAAAGAACTCCAAATGATTTAAAACCAGGAGATCGTAGCGGCCATGATACCGGCTCTCTTTGTCCAATCTCTTTGTATTGTCACAGAATTTGCCCCGCTCGCACCCAATTCGACGAAAGATTGGGAATCGACGAGAACGACGAGAATCGTTCGGTACATGGATGTAGAGATGCTAGAATATACCTGGAATATTCGTTGGGTCTATAAAAGAAGAATAAACGGCCGAGGTAGTCAGCATTGAATTAGAGTCTTGAATTGGAGTGTTTAGAGCGATTTAAAGAGCGATTAAAAGTGAAATAGTGTTTAGTTGAGTTGTAGCATTCAGTAGTGTACAGAGTAGTTAATAAAGATAAGTGATTAATTAACATATTGTTTTTCTGGCAATAGAAAAAGACGAGTTAGGAAATTCGTGACAGTATTAATGCTTGGACACGCTGTACATGGTGCGGATATAATCGAGCCTCCTGTATGATACGCCACACTGCTGCAATGTACCGTGGACGCTTTGGATCTCCAACTTTTCCACGATTTGGTTTCAAATTTCCCTCGCGTTGCACTGCACTTGCACTTACTGCACCAGACTTTTGTATCTAATGTGCTTCAAGCAAAATCTTTATGAAATTATTGGATATACATAAAAAAATATCCTATATATGCCTACTAAACCGAGAAGTTATTTACAAACTGTTTGAACGACCATCTCATTGTCATCACGATGACTAAGCTCGTAGATTTTTACCATTTAACAGAAAACTATCATAAATAGTTTTCCACATCTGGTGAATTTAAACGCATTTTTATGAATTTCCATGTTACAGGCTGGTACTTGTTTCCGTTCAGTGGCGGCGCAATCAACCGGCTCTGCAGGGGGTGGATTCGGTGCAGCCACCAACGATGGTAGCAGCCACAGTGGCGGTACTAACGAAAACGGCGGCTCAGGTGCTGTTGGAGGCGTTGGGAGAGTGCTGGGCTCATTGGGTATGTCGTCTAGGTCTACTGGGGCATCTGGGACCTACGGACACAATAATGCGCAGGGAGGTGGTTCGGGGGTTTCTGGCACCAACTACTAACCCTGCTCCAGTACGAATATTTCTAACTGTTCGTTACGCTTAACTATTAGCGAATCCAAATATTTCAACGAATTTTAATTGTTTAATATGTTAAATGCACTTATTCTTGTATATTTAGTGTTAATGTATGAAATAAACAAAATTCTTGCTTACAAAATATATTACAATTCAAAAACCTTTTTAGTACCCCTGAAAGTTTCTATAAGTTTAAAGTAACGTTTTTTTATACTGGTGTGACAAATTTAATATCGATTGTTCATTATGGTGTTTTATTTATTTATTTGATACAACTACCAAGACAAGCGGATACCCAATTACGTGGTAGAAACAAACAAAAAAGTAAAAGATGACATCATCAAAGGAATTACATGTAGGTATAAATCAACACAAATAAACAGAAAAAATAATAAATAAACAAGGGAAACTAATATTTTTATACATTTACACGTATACACAGTAACACCTACCCAGGCACAAATGAGTCAATCCACGTCCACAGAAAATGTCAAAGGAATGATGATAATTTGAATATATTATAGTAATCGGTGCAAATCGAAGAACACATGATTATGTAAAAAATCGACTAAATTAAATGTTCAAATTGTGCACCGTTGGCTGCCTGACAGTAGCCAAGATGATTAATAAATTCTTTTTGGACATTATCAATAACTTCAGGAGATATACGATGTATCTCGTGACGAATTCTTGCTTTTAAATGTTCTAAATTAACCGGTCTAGTAACGTATACTTCGCTTTTTTAAATATCCCCACAATCAAGGGGTGTCAAATCAGGCGATCTGGCTGGACATTCATCGGCCCCCTTCTCCCTATCCAACGATTCGGGAACAGCTCATCTAAATAAGCACGGACAGGTGTTGCATAATGGGGAGGTGCACAGTATTGTGAAAATTAAATTTTAAAGTCTTCAAACATTATTTTCTTGAAATTTTTGTTATGTAACACCATAATTTTTCATGATGTATGTATGTAGAATGACACGCTCTTTCATATGGCATGGCCAAAATTGGGGGTAAGAGCTTTCAAAATAAATATTACTCAGCCCCCAATGCCACTTAAATATTTTGGGGTGATGCTTACCCTTGTTCGGGGTTGAAAGTGGCGGAGTCAAAAATACTAGTTCCTGAAAATGGATCTGTTTCGTTTTCATGTGGCCACCCTATGTTTATTATTTAATAACAAATCAAAATAAACAGGAGGGTTTCGCAATTTCAGGTTCCGGTCGATGCCATCAATAAAAATTAGATACAATAGCAGGCCGAGAACCGATCCTTAAGGGACCCCAGAAATAGCCAGCAACGTAAACTCTCGCATGTTATAATGTGAATATTTCAATATCTATGCATAGAAGCTCTATGACTTTTTTTATATGAACATGGGCCCGATTCGGTTTTGTTTAAAAGTAACAAGTATTTTAATAAATATAATTTAATATTTCAATCAAAGTAGCCTGAGTTTTTAAAGTTCATATTTTATAATGTTCTCGCCTTTAGCAGAGAAAATAATAATATCTCTATCTCTCATTTTAATAACGAGGATTAGCAAAGAAAAAGGGGCGGTATATTATTACTATTAAGCATGCCGCATTTGGGTCCAGGAACGACTTACGTTGGTAGGCCCTAACTACCATTCAATGCAGGAATTAGGGAAACCTGGAGAACCTCATAAATTAAGGGGATGGTCAAACGCCGACCGGTACCAATTTCTCACATTCATACAAGACAACGTTCTTCCATCCTGCTATACACGCAGAGAAGGTGCTAATCCTCTCCACAAATACAGTTAATCTACGGTCTACCGGCCTACTGTTTTGATAGCAGAAATCACTTTAAAGTTATCGACACGTCTCTTAAACCCTATGTAGTAATTCATAAACAGAAAAAAACCGGTTTAGTGGAAAATTGAAAAAGAAATGACGAACCGTGACCGTGAACTGTGTTGTAAAAACTATTAACTATGTTGATTGATAAAATATTCAATATGAATTTAAATAAGGTGCATCATTTGATCGAATTATAATTGGTTAATCTCGAATGCCTACACTATCCCTGTTCTTCTTTTTATTAAATTGCATAGTATTTTTCTGTATAGACACAAACAACTTTGAATTTACTAACAATTGTTCAGTCTTATTTTTTCTCTGATTGTGGGCATTCTCTCGGATTTAGGCACCAATATGATAAGTCTATATAAGCGATGTTTTGTCTGTTATCGATAATTTGGATACATTAATTGAAGTAGCTCCAAATAGCATTGCGTTTGTCTAAAAACTATCCTTTATTATGTATTAATAATATTTTATTTCATTTAGGTTAGAAAAATGTCCTCGAATCTGAAAGGAAGTAAAATAAAATATTCAAAAGTCTATAAATTAAAGCAAGCGAGAATTTATTCAATAATTATTATTTAACAAATTGCCGGAACTTTGCTTCACACATGAATATTTTTTGTTATATCATTCCATTTATTGTTCGCAATACCTATATATAAGTATGGATGACACTTAGACGATATCCAGTTACCAGGTTTACTTTCAAAAATTTTTGGTCGCCATGAAATTCGCTTTAGCGTTTTTTATATTTGTTACTGTGTTCCTTGTAAGTTATACATACAAAGATAGTATTATATAAGTTAAGCATACATTTACTTTACTTTTGATTACTTTATTCAGATATATTCATAAAAATAACAATAAGTAATTTATAGAAATCATATTTTTCATATTTTTTATTTTAATTTAATATGTTACTGCTTTTTTAGGTTGGTGTATTTTCTCAATCAAATGGTACCCAACAGTTAGATGGCCAATTGAATAAACACTTTGAATTTTCGCTGACTATAAATGGTCAACCAATATCTGGTCAATTTGACGGTCAATTAGGAGGTCAGATTCAAATTCCACAAAATTTAGGATAACTTTAAATAATTCATAAAATAAATTAAAAATAAAGTATAAGAAAATACACTGATTTTTTTTTGGCTTACAGCTAATGTTTTAGCTATTTTAACTAAAAAAATTGGCAATGTAGGTGCCAGGGTGCCAGCTAAAAAATGTACTGTAACAGGAGCTGACTTAACTAATCCAGTTTATTTGTTGTAGCATAACTACTTACTATAAAAAAACACATTACTATATTACACTTGTTTAACTTTGCTAATGTGAAAAATAAACGTTTTTTGCCACAGAAAGTTTATTGTATTTTTAAAAGTTAACTACTAGTGACTGCATAGTGCTTATAGGTATAAATAAATATACCTGTTTAATTTTTAGATATTACTTTTGTAGACTTGGCAATAGAAAATAAGATTCTTGATATAATACAGCCCTTAACACAAAACCGTATTTTTATAAATGCTAAATTTACGTTTACTATCTTCAAAGTGACAATACAAAAGTGTTAGTTTTTTATACCAAGACTTGTTACCAAAATAAATTCTCTAATAAATTGAAATTTATATTGTTTTATTTCATATTTTGCATATTCACTGTCACTGGTCACAGTAGAATACAAGAAAATGTTTTTTTTTTAATTATTTTCATCATACGACTACAGAATAATTAACATATTTTTGAAATAAGCTATCTAAGAATTCTTACACAAGCAATAACATACACATCGTATATAATAAAAAGTACATAACTGCCCTTCTCTAATCACAATAAAAAATATAGTTGTATGACTATTAGTAAAATACCTATTCATGTACCATATTTGTATAATTATATAAAATTGCCAGGTCCAAAAATATTGAGACCAGATGCACTCCTAGCCAGCTTGTCAGCTACTTTATTGCTCTTGCACCAGTCGTGTCCATTTACCCAGCATACAAATATGCTGTTGATTGAGGCTACTACCAGTGCCTGATGGCATTCCCATGCTGATCTAGTTGTTATCTTATGATGACGTAAGAGTAGTGACTGTGTACTATCTGTGTAGATTCTAATGGTTTTGTCAGTTGTATATATACGGGCAATTTCTTTGACGGCAATGGTTATTCCTTTTAATTCCATTTGTACCACGATAGCATGCCTATCCATTGCCTACTGATATCGAATATGTAAGGATCTGGAATAAATCCCGCATCCTGCACCTTGCTTCATTTTTGATTCGTCTGTGAAGATGTTTACTACTCTACCGGGTAGGGTCTGTCAAAAACAAACTTAGCAAAAATACTGTCAATGTATGACTGCAAAAGAGGCATCTTCATGACGACCCCATTCCACAGGCGACTCCTAACTTCTGCAACCACGTCCTTGACAATCCTACCCTCTTCCAAGAACCCATCCAGTGGAAAAGAGAAACGAGAAACCTCGGAGTGACGAAGGACCAGCGACTTACTTGGAAAGCCCATATCACCGAGACGGTAGCGCGCGGAAAAATCACCAGGGCGAGGCTTTATCCCTTACTCAAGGGTGGTAACACCCTTAGTCTAAGGAATAAGCGCACGCTAATCAAGGTGGTGCTTCAAGCGCAGCTAACGTACGGCTCCGCGGCATGGAGCTACGCGGCAAAAGCCACATAAAAGACTACAGGCCGTGGAAAACATAGCCTTACACACAGCCGTCGCTGCGCCTTGGTATTTCAGAAACACAGACATAAAACGAGACCTATACTATACCGACCTAACACATACCATACACACACACGCACATAAAACCATTAACAAAGCCACAGACCACGACAACCCCCTGCTTAGGCAAGCCGTCGACTACGCCCCCGCCCCGACAGACAAACACAAACGTCCAAAACACCAATTCCTTGACCTTCCTTCCTGACAAAACACCAACCCCCCTCACCCCCGTTAATCTTTTCTGTTTCAGGACAAGAAGAAACCAAGACCAAGAAGACCACCAAGAAGAAGACGAGAACATAGACAACCCAAACTCAAACCCTATCCTTACCTAGCGCTCGCATCTCCCGAACCGTAACAGGCTCGGGAAGAAGAGCATCCTATGGCTACAAGCCACTCACAAAAACCCACTCCCAACAAAGACCACCCCCGGGGGTTTAGGACGGCCGGCGAAGAAAGAACCTAGAAGACACGAAGAGCGCCAGAAGAGGCCCCCCTGCCGGCGGGGGTCAGCCAGGGCAGGAGGAGGTTCCTCGAGCCGACCGGAGAAGGGAACCCACCTCTACGAGGCCGCCCAGGTCTACAGAGATGGTGAAGGATAAAGAGCGATAATACCGCTCGATCCTAATCCATACAAGGCCACCGTTCGCCAATAAAATAACGGCGGCCTAACTTCTCCAGGTGGCAGACATAGCATCACCTCCATTGCTATGGTAGGTACCATACGCATAGCTCCAGTAATGCTTAGGCAGGCAATCCTTTGTATGTACGGCTTTTTAGTCTTCTCTCCAAATAAAGATTCCATGTTAGCTTCGAATCAAGCGTGACTTTAAGGTATTTCACATCCAATTCGAAGCTTAGCGAAGTATTTGGGAGAGTTGGTGCGTTTGTGGGCTCCATTTTCATCTACCTCGTGAAGAGAACCATTTCTGTCTTCCTGGGATTGGCGGACAAAGCATGGTCCATGGTCCTCACATCATTTTTCAATGACTCTTAGGTATGCTTGAATTCTTTGGAAAGAATCCCTTACAATCGTCCACTAATCCGCATGGTAAGATCATCGGCATAAGCGATTGTATAGATGTCAGTTTCCGAGTTGGTTTTTAAATTTCGTCCTGTATCTCAAAAGCGAAGGGGTCTATGAAAATTCTGATTGCTGCATTTTAAGTTTCTCGAAAAAAAGTTCATTGTTGTGAAAACAGCATTCTTCTACCTCTTGTAGTTTCGATATACCCTGCAATTTCAACGAAATTGGAATCCCTATACATCCTTGAAAATCAGAAAATTTGTGCTACATCTGTTATAAAAATGTTTCCTGTTTCAGCTGAAACAAAGCCAGCACAGTCTCCTGCGCATTTTTTCTACTTGTAATGTGTATGGATGAAATAAATAATGAAAATTAAGTAATATTTTATTGATTTAAAATGTCTACAGTTCTCCTGCTCCTTACATGTTCACTGCTAAAAATAAATAATACAACAAATAAATATATTCTGAATGATTTTTGCTTTTGGAACCAAATTGACCAAGATTATAAATGAACATTAGTTTGTTTTTGAAAAAAAAGTAGGCATGTGTATTTTATATTGCCAAAAAAATAAGTCATCCTATATGCACTTTTGATATATTTTTAGAAATTTGCAATTTAACAGATCATGAATATTTCGCAAAACTAATAAAATCCAGTCGATTGGAAAATGTTAATTAAAAAATCTCTGGTCAAAACTGTGCTGTGTAAAAAATTGCGATCATCTTGCTGTATGCAAAAATTAGTATAAATAGAGAAACCTGACAAAAATAAATCATAAGTTGTTCGAAGAAGCATACACAATCACCATGAAATACTTCATAGTTTGTTCCTTATTGGTCATTTATATGGTAAGTAGAAGTTTCTGTTCATTATAGATTTACTTTTGAGGTATACAATTTCTGATAATATTACTTTCTTTATTCGATTTCGTCTTAATGTCTAGATATACAGGGTGATTCAAAACTAATTTTTTAAAAAATTGAAAGCACAGGGGACTCTTACAAATACAATTTTGTAAAAAAAAGAAATCTATAGAAAAGATATAAATAACATTTTATAACATCTATTATATCCAGCAAATTCAACTGCTTTTGCCGCTATTGTTATTAATTATGAATATAATTAATTTGTGGTTTTAATTAATGAAATACCTGATGTTACAATAAAATTTCGGGTCCGTCTTACCCAGTTTCTACAAACTAACACAAATATTTCTGTTTCTTGTCCGTTTTGAACTCGTAAGTTATTGACAGCAACTAAGATACGTCTGCGTCAAATATTATAGCAGGTATCCACTTCGGTGCGATACACTTCATTTTTTAAATATCCCCACAAAAATAACTCCAAATGATTTAAAACCAGGAGATCGTGGCGGCCATGGTACCGGCACGACTGTGGTATCGCGAAACGCTAGATTGCCCCAATCGCCCCTACGCGATTCCGGTAAACAAACAAATAATGCCGTATATCGAGGCTCGACTGGAAATATTGGGAATCGACGAGAATGACGAGAATCATTCGGTACATGGATCTAGAGATGCTAGAATATACCTGGAATATTCGTTGGGTCTATAAAAGAAGAATTAACGGCCGAGTTAGTCAGTCTTGTATTACAGTCTTGAATTGGAGTGTTTAGAGCGATTTAAAGAGCGATTAAAAGTGAAATAGTGTTTAGTTGAGTTGTAATTAGCATTCAGTAGTGTACAGAGTAGTTAATAAAGATAAGTGATTAATTAACGTATTGTTTTTCTGGCAATAGAAAAAGACGAGTTAGGAAATTCGTGACAGTATTAATGCTTGGACACGCTGTACATGGTACGGATATAATCGAGCCTCCTGTATGATACGCCACACTGCTGCAAAGTACCGTGGACGCTTTGGATCTCCAACTCTTTCACGATTAGGTTTCAAATTTCCCTCGCGTTGCACTGCACTTGCACTTACTGCACATCGCGGTAAAAGTAGTTGCATTTGGCACATGTTTACCGGGAAATCGTTCTGCTAAAGCATTTTCACATCGCCACAAATTAAGACGATATCCATCATCCCCGAGATGCAATTTTTGACACTTGAAAAACTAATGGCATCACAAAAACTTCAATACCTACAAAAAGAAATCAGATTTCAATATTCGGAATCGCTTGGCTAGAGACTTCAGTAGTCCCGCGATGTAAAGGTTAAAAATACTACAACTTTAATAATGTTTTACTCGGAAACTATAAGGATTTTACCAATTTTTTTTTACTTGAAAATTGGTAAATCTAGATTCTAGACCATTGGTTCAGACCAGACTTTTGAATCTAATGTGCTTCAAGCAAAATCTTTATGAAATAATTAGATATACATAGAAAAACATCCTATACATGCTTACTAAACCGAGAAGTTATTATTTCCAAACTGTTTGAACGACCATCTCATTGTCATCACGATAACTAAGCTCGTAGATTTTTACCATTTAACAGAAAACTATCATAAATAGTTTTCCACATCTGATGAATTTAAATGCATTTTTATGAATTTCCATGTTACAGGCTGGTACTTGTTTCCGTTCAGTGGCGGCGCAATCAACCGGCTCTGCAGGGGGTGGATTCGGTGCAGCCACCAACGATGGTAGCAGCCACAGTGGCGGTACTAACGAAAACGGCGGCTCAGGTGCTGTTGGAGGCGTTGGGAGGGTGCTGGGCTCATTGGGTATGTCGTCTAGGTCTACTGGGGCATCTGGGACCTACGGACACAATAATGCGCAGGGAGGTGGTTCGGGCGCTTCTGGCACCAACTACTAACCCTGCTCGAGTACGAATATTTCTAACTCTTCGTTACCGCTAACTATTAGGAAATCCAAATATATCAACGAATTTTTTGTTGTATAATATGTTAAAATGCACTTATTCTTGTATTCTTCTTATATTTAGTGTTAATGTATGAAATAAACAAAATTCTTGCTTACAAAATACATTACAATTCAAAAACCTTTTTAGGACCCCTGAAAGTTTCTATACGTTTATATACTCGCGACAAGAATTCAGACGACTTGCGTCATACGAACAAATGAATAATTCATTATATTTTCATCAAAATATTTACGAAATTGCAACTGAGAGTAATAAAACTAGATACTACGCTAAAAGTTTGCATTCTATATTGCACTAAATTGCAAAAATTGATAGTTTTTCACACGACTAAATGTCGAAAATTACGTTGACAATTGCGTAACGTCAGTCATGACGTAAGGCGTCTGAATTCTTGACGCGAGTATAGTGACGGTTTCTTATACTTGTGTGACATATTTAGTGTCAATTGTTCATTATGTTGTGTTTTATTTATTTATGTATTTGATACAATTACCAATATAGGCTGATAATCCAATTACATGTCAGAAACAATACAAACTAAAAAAAGTAAAAGGTGACATAATCAACAGAGTTACAAGTACAGGTATAAAGCAATGCAAATAAACAGAAATAATATTGAATAAACAAGGGAAAGCAATTTTTACATTTACACGTATATACAGTAGCATCTACCCAGGCACAAATGACTCAATCCATGTCGAAAATGCATGCTTCAATATTACGTACATTAGAACAAAAAATGTAAAAGAAATTCTGATAACAATGATAATTTTAACATATTACAGTAATCGGTGAAAATCGAAGAACATTTGTCATGGGTGTTTTTAAATAGAATAAATATATACAGAGTCATTCAAAACTAATAAAAGAATATCAATGTACAGGAGACTCTTAACATGTAATTTTGTAATAAAAAAATCAAAAAGGGCAGTTGAACAGCATTGGAAATTGGCGATCCACTGTAAAACCTGAGAAGGCAAAGCATGCAATCGGTGACCGGACAAAAAATTGAAAGAAATTATCAAGAACGAAAATAATTAACATTTTATAACAGCAAACTGAACAACTGCTTTTGCCGCTATTGTTATTAATTATTAATAGAATTAATTTGTGGTTTTAATTAATAAAATAGTTTGACATACCTGATGTTACAACAACAAAATTTTTGGCCTGTCTTGCCCAGTTTCTACAAACACAAATGTTTCTGCTTTTTGTTCGTTTAGAACTCGTAAGTTATTGGCAGCAGCTATGATACGTTTGCGTAAATCGTCAATAGTATCCACTTCAGTGCGATACACTTTATTTTTTTAATAGCCCCACAAAAAGAAATCCAAATGATTTAAAGTCAGAAGATCGCTGCGGCCATGGTACCGGTCCTCCTCGTCCAATCCCTTGATATTAATGCTTGGACCATCTCTTCCACGATTCGGTTGCACTCACTGCACACTGTTGTAAAAGTAGCTGCATTTGGCACATATTTACCGGGAAGTCGTTCTGCTAAAGCCTTTTCACTTCACTATAAATTAAAACGATATTAATAAATTGCGAGTTGCTATAATTAATAAGTAAGTCATTTTTGATATTTGAAAAACTGCGTCACAAAAAAGTTAATACGATAAATAATCGTATATTTGAAATCGCCTGGCTAGAGACTACAATAGCCCAGCGATGTAAAAGTTGAAACTACTAGAACTTAATTTTTTTAATTTTTACGATATTGACTCCTTTTTTCATGACACATTTATTACCTATTTTTTTTTTTAAATAAGTTCTGAGTCGCCCTGTATAACTGTTGACGCTACAATGACCGCACACGCAATGACAATCCAAAGAGATGACTTTGTTTAATAATCAAATTCCATAGAAAAAAATACTAACTATGCAAAAGTTTCCCTAATTTATAATCGCTCAAAATAATTTCCAAATTGTTCTTCAAACTAAAAGCGTTCATATTTGAGATATAGAAAAAACATTGTTTTACACACGATGATAAAATGTCATTATCGTCTCCCGAAATTCTCTCCTCTCTTTTCGATCGGCTATAAAATAACATTTTATCGTTTTGTTTAAAAAATAACTATTATAAAACAGTAAAATATTTGATAGCATCTGTCGAAATTTTGCTCGATACAAAAACTTTTCTCACAATGTAAAATAAACACATTTAACAATAACATTATAAATATGAATAAAATATGAAATAATGTTTTTCGTGCTTACTAAAATACGTTAATATTAAAGCTAACTTTATTAAACAATTAACCGCTAGTGCAAAAACGTGAGTACATAATTCGACCCGAAAATATGAGCGTGCTAAAATTTTTTGCCATCCGGAACTGATTACATTTTTATGTGGTAAAGAAGAAATTAATCTATCTAAATTTACTACCTGCTTTAATGAAACACTCTATAAATATATATCTTTCACTTTTGGCAGTGGGAACACGACAATTCAACCACAATAGATAAGATCTGACCTATTTCTGCATTTTTAGGATTGAGTAGTTAGTTTCACACAATATTATTAATATCTAAACATATATAACAACTAAAACGTATTAGATTATAGGTTAGATTGATTTACTTCTGCACATGTGCAACATAAATCACATAAAAAGTTCTGTAAAAATTTATAATAAATTGAGCAAAAGTAAATAGTTTCAATGTATTGTTTTATTAATGTACCTAATTTTACTACGTAACGCATAAACCTGATTCTTCCATAATATATTATGTCAATTAAAAATTTCCAGTAAGTAGGTATTATACCTATAAAAAGAGCATAACAAAATATGGAAATTTCCACCCATTTTTATCAATATATATAAAATTATATATTGTTAGAGAAGAGGTTTATTTAATAATAAATATATGTACATACGAGTATACTTCAAGAGAATTTGTAATTACCATTTACCCATCATTTTATTCACAATAAATATCATAAATATATCATTTTAAACATTAACATAATTTTACAATAGGCTTCTCCCTGACCTTCCGTTTCCTCTAGGACTGGAACCAGACCCGGAACTGGAACCGGAACCTCCTTGTTCTCTTGAATTTCCACCAGCTGAAGATCCACTAGGTCTATTTCCAGCTGGTCCACCTACTTCCTGACCAACACCTTGCCCGACATCCTGCCCAACGTTTTCATCCTCTCCTCCTAATCCTTCATCTTCTGGAGCAGCGGCTTGTCCTCCACCTCCAGCAGCTGCAGCAGAGGGTTCTTCAGAAGGTGCCTGCCCTTCCTGGCCTGATGCTGGTGCTTCTGGTAGAGCTGGGGAGGCTCCACCTTGTCCTGCTTCTGGAGATGGTGATGGCGATGGTTCTGCAGCTGGAGGTTGTGTTCCTGATTGACCTTGGGTTTGTCCGGGAGCCTGACCTTGGTCTTGGGGTGGGGTGGGTTCTCGTCCACTGTCTCTACCCTCTCCAAGTTGTGGTCGTCCTCCTCCTGACTGTCTTTGTGCTAGAGCACTGTTTGTAGTACCATTCTGAAAAAAGAAGTTAAATAGTTAGATTGTTTTAAGCCGATTTCTAAATGCTACTGAATATAAATTTAACTAAAAGAACGATATAAAATGTCAAGCAGTTTAGTACTAAACAGATAGACATCTGTGGTGGTTATTTGCTACATTATTATCGGTCAGTGGTCGCGCGGTTTAAGGCGTTAGTACTTGAATAGAGGTGACTAGACGGAGTTGGTTCGAGCCCAGCTGCCGGTGGGTATGGTAGGGTGGAATAATGTTAGCTTGGGTCAATGTGAGAGATTGATACCGGTTGATATTTGACTACCCCCCTAATTAATGAGGTTTTCCTCATTCCTGCACTGAATAGTGGTTAGGGCCTACCAACGTAAGTCGTTCCTGGGCGCAAATGCGGCCTGCTTAATAATAATATGCCGCACTTTCTCTCGCACAAGTCTACGAATTCTGGGCTAATCCTGTGGTTAGAATGAGGGGTAGAGATATTATTATTATTATTATTATAGCTCGCTCTATGTTGGAAATGGCCACTTTAGCCAATGGTTTCAACCACCCACAAAATTGCAAGAAAACACCCCACATAGGGTGGTTCAACCATTGCTACAAGTTTTCATCCCCATTTTCGTAATCAGCGCCCCAAAAAACATATAAGATGGCTAAATTTGCAAAACAACAAGTACAGTCAAAAAACACCCCTATTTAGGGGTGTTTTGTGCAATTTTGGGGGTGGTTCAACCATTGCTACAAGTTTTAACCCACATTTTCGTAATCAGCGTCCCAAAAAACATATAAAATGGCTAAATTTGCAAAACAATAAGTACAGTCGAAAAACACCGCTATTTAGGGGTGTTTTTTGAAATTTTAGGGATGTTCCAAGAGTTGCAGGTAACTTTAACCCCCATTTTCGTAATCAGCGCCCCAAAATACGTAGGGGACAAGTGGTCTCGTCAAGTCCGGCGTTTCCCGACCTTTTACCGCTGTTTTAAATGTACTACAGTACCATTTCCATCTGCAAGCCCATAATTATAAACCATATTCTCAGCATTTGTGTATGAAAAGCCATTATTAAAACTTAATATTTTTAAATAGTAAGCATAATTTGACATAACACGATATTAAATAAGATAACAGCTTCTTATTATTAATTTAAGTAACTGTATAAAAACACACTTGATCAAATAAATCAATTTTGTTGTTAATCGGTTTGGAATATAAAAAAGTGTAAAGAAACAAAAAGTGAAGATAATACAATAGCGCATACGATGACCTATTTTATTTGTAATATTGTACTGAGTGATATATATTTTTTTGACAAATAAATGATCGATGATATTCACACCTACGCCATTGGTAAATTTCTAAAGCTGGTTTTTTGTTCCATACCTACTGCCATACTAAATATGCACCGAATTTGGATAAATTATCTCAAGCGGTTTATAAATGGAAAACTAATTTTTGTTTTATTTTTGACACGCTGTAGTTGGACAACGGCTGTCCTAAGACCACATTTATTTTATACAGGGTGTCCGGAAATGATGAGCAAAAAATTCAGGGGATAATTCTAGACCTAAAATAAATGCTACCTCTTTCTATAACAGTTTTTTCATAAACTGATTATTAACGGAGTTACAGGGTGTTAAAGTTAAAATTTTATTTTCGATATTTGAAAATAACTTCTTAAGAAATCCAAATATTGCAATTGCGGGTTTTTGCGGACGAGAAAATGTTTCTTTTGACTGGCAGAACTTTTTTGCATCGTAATGTATCCATCTCACAATCGAAACAATCGATTCTCTTATCTGTTTTATATGAAAAAGGTATACCTTGCTGAAGTCGGTAGGCGTAACCATTTTTGAAATAATCCTATTTGAAATGCTCAGTGCACCGAGTAAAAACTGTTTTAGTTTCAGGTAAAGTGCCTTTTCTGCTGAATACAGCAAAGTGTTACTTGAAAAAGTTGTTCAGAATCGTAAATTATGGAGACGTGTAAAATTTCAAGAAGATCGGCGAGGTTTGATGAAACCATTTTTCAACAAAGCACAAAGACCTTATCAAGATCAGGCCGATTTTTTAAAAACTTTCCACATCTCCATAATTTACCGTTCTGAACAACTTTTTCAAGTAACATTTTGCTGTATTTTCAGTAGAAAAGACACTTTAACTGAAACGATAACATTTTTCAATCGGTGCACTGAATATTTCAAAAACGATTATTTCGAAAACTGTTACTCCTAACGACTGCAATAAGGTATACTATTTTCAGATATAACAGGTAGAAGAATCGATTGTTTCCATAGTCAGATGGATACACTAATCAGCAAAAAAGTTATGTCATTTAAAAGAAACATGATTTGTCATAAGTGACGTGAAAATTAGAAATATATTTGAATTTCTAGTCCGCAAAAAAACCCCGATTTACAATTTTTTTGTAAATATTTGGCTTAGTTATTTACAACTATCCAAAAAAAATTTAACTTTAACACCCTGTAACTCCGTTAATAATCAGTTTTGGAGAAAATGCTATAGATAGGGGTAGCAATTATTTTCGGTCTAGAATTATCCCCTGAATTTTTTGCTCATCATTTCCGGACACCCTGTATAACAACCTTTATTATTGTCCAAAGAATACACTTCTAGATTTTTTACTTCTACTTAAGAATCACCCTGTATCATATATTAGAAATATATTTTATTTTAGTATAGTTTTTGCTGGTATTAAATTATTTATTAACCATATTTTCCTATGTTATATATATCTCAGTCGATTCTTATCATAGGCGCCGAGTTTCCGTAGGAAAAAAGGGTTTTGCCCCATGTTTTTAAATATCTAGCTAAAATTCTGGACTAACTTTTTATTGTCTTTTAGGCCTCCCTGAGCACGTGGTTAAATTTTTGTACTTAGTCATAGTTAACCCTGTATAAACCAATAGGTTCTATATGAATATCTGTTTATTTAAAAAAATTTCTAAAACTCTCTTTTATCGTGAATAAACTGTACCTTAATTTCATTGGCAGAAATCAGTTAAATATTGACTAACCTGTAGATCAAATGAAGTCATAGAATATTTGTTACAACCAAAATAATAATATTTATTTATTGTCCTATAAGTTTTACAAAACATCACATTTCAAAGTTTTTTTTTTCAGATAGTGTCTAATGTAACCTTATAATTATTTGAGATATTGTAAATTCAGTTCAGTTCGAATGACTAAATAAAAATTCCTATTTTGATTTTATTTTGCTACGTACATACATTAAAAACACTAGGGTTTTTGATATCACACTAAAGGAGCATTAATTATGCGTAGGTTGTAACTACTTATCAACGATTCTATTAACCACACTGGATCAAATGGCAAAAAACTGTTGCTTACCAAAATCAGAGCAGATACACAGAGCACAAGAGCAATCTTCATTTTGATTTTTTAGCGAAGACAAACATTCACTGTTGAAAAACACCATGCCTTCAGGCTATTTAAGCTGTTCTTGAACAGCGAAAAATTGTAAATTTTACGGTGCAGTACAAATCGTTCGCATTGTTTAACATATTATTGTGCAATCTATTTATATTTAAATTCTGCGGACTCATCCTTCAGTTTAGTGGAAAAATTCGTAACCTGACTTCTCACATTGTTTTTTCCCAGAACATCCGTAAGTACAACAACCGTGAATAATTTTATTTACTGCAATTTTAGGATGGAAATTTTTGATTAGTGTAGTCTCATGCAGCGTAGCATAATCATCGATAAAGACGCGTTACAAGCAACATCAAGTTTTTTGTATTTATATAACTAACAGATGACTACAAAATAAAAAATATGAAAACTTAATTTTTAAAAATTTTCGAAATTATGGCGGATGCGCCAATGTTAGCATTAACAATTTACAGGTCTCAGTGGGCGGCCATAACGACGCATCACACCTCGCACCGCACTTAGCATTGTACAATCGTTTGCAATAATAATGACACTCTCTTAAAACAGTTTTTGAACTTCTGGAAGTTCTGAGTAGAAATTTCATTAAATCTTTATCGGTGAGTGAAACAACTAATAACTAATATTAAAAATGTGAAGTAGATTTCATTACAAATACATCGGAAGTTCTAAAGAAATCGCAAAATTCATTTTAATGAGTGTCATTATTATTGCAAACGGTAGTACCTACCATAGCATCCGTGTGCGAAGCAAATGTTACTATAGGGTTAAATGTACGTGGCCAGAACTGCGCACCGCCCTTCGCCTCGCACCAAGCCTGGCATCATAGCATCGCACCGCGAAATCGAGCTTAGTATTTTTCGAACTCTCGCCCATCGCACACAGTGTATGATGGATAAAGAAAAGTTAATAGCTACTGTTTTTATCAGAGAGGCGAAAAAGCAAAAATCACCATAATAGTGTACTTTTACGAAAATTATGGAAATCACCTAAAAAGGTGATGTAATTCACCAAACTGACTTCGCTTTTTATTTAAAGGATGTATTGTCTTCTTTCTTCTATTTTTAATAAAGTACCACTTTCTTATACTAGAGTTAAACAAGATATCATCTTCATCCGACAAAGATGAGGAAGAATAATTCATGTTGCTATGCTTCTTCAGTTAGTAGTTGCAACTAAATGCCAGGTGCGGTGCGTCACTATGGACTGTTGACGGCAATGCTATGTGCGAGGCAGAGACGATACTATAGTACAATGCTAAGGTGTGGTGCGCCGTTATGGACATACCCCTCAGGTATTACTGGCATCCTTAGAAAGGGTGATTGTACAGTTAAAATAAATGAGATTTACCTAAATATACCTATATCTAAAAGTTCATCGTTTCCGAGATACAGGATCAAGACAAATCAAAGATTTTGAAATTTTTATTAAATTTCCTACTTACTTGGAAACCCTTCGTGATAAAACAACAATAATTCTAGGTTGCAATGCGATACCGTATGTCTAATTATTTAGTATGTTTAAATATTCACAATGTCACTAATGGTATAGAAACGCTGTGCCATTCTTCTTTTATTTACAATAAAAATAGTACCACTGTCTTAATTACAAAAAAACGTAAGGTCCTTTAAGTTCCGATTATTTTGAACAAATGATTATTCTTTACAATTTTCTTTAAAATGCCTTGTATTCAATTAATTTTTTATTTAATACTTTGTGCATATTTATATCAAAAGCTGAAGGAAACGTGAAAATCCACTTTTAAAATTTTGCGCATGGTCATAATTTATCATTTTGAGTAACTTTTTCAAGTATGTAACATTTTGCTGTATTTTCAGCAGAAAAGGCGCTTTACTTGAAACCAAAACAATTTTTTCTCTATGCATCAAATATTTCAAATAGGATTCTCTAATGTAAATATTGCTACTAAATTCTAAAATTGCCAGTTGACCTGTTAACATATTACAAATTAGTAGGTAGTAAAAATAAACTTTCTTGATTAATACGGTGTTTTGATAAACGTTTACAAATGAGTAGCAAAAAATAAATGCACTGTACTTACTCGAGAAAAACAAGGCAGGTCAAAGAATTTCAGGTAAGGCTAGCGATGTAAATTTGTTACTGGGAGCGACCTAGGTCACGCATAACAACCTGGAAACTGAAGCATATATCAAAACTTCAAAGTTTAATCTTATTACATTAAGGTATAGGTACTTAAGAATTCTTTTTATAATTTAAAATGTCTTTCTAGCGGATATCCAGAAAATGTTGTAATATAATCGGGTATTTATAGGTTTAATATACATTTAATACACAATTACGTGTGTTATTTACAAAGCCAGATAAGAATTTTTAAAAAGGTTTTTTTTGAACGAAGAACAAGAACTTAAAAAAAACAAGTCCTATTTAGGTTGACGTACTCTTAAATATATATAATAAGTGAATCTATAATCTAGTAGATGTACATATAAATTAAAAAAAAATAAAGCAATCAAGTATTTATCGCCATTTATTATATCAAGTCGATATTTAACAAATATGATTTCATTTTCTTCCAAAACCTCCACTACCTCCCATACTCATACTAGAACTCATTTGGCCACTTCCTTGACCAGCTCCCATACCACCTGATTGACCACCTGGCTGACCACCTCCCATGCCACCTGATTGGGCTCCTCCCATACTACTTGATTGACTACCTCCCATACCACTTGATTGACCGCTTCCCATACCACCTGGCTGACCGCCTCCCATGCCACCTGATTGGCCGCCTCCCATGCCACCTGATTGGCCTCCTCCCATGCCACTTGATGGACCACCTCCCATACCACCTGATTGGCCGCCTCCCATACCACCTGATTGGCCTCCTCCCATACCACCTGTTTGACCACCTCCCATACCACCTCCCATTCCACCTGACTGACCTCCTCCCATGCCACCCGATTGACCACCTCCTTGACCGAAGCCTGGACCTTGAGCCTCGTTTTCAGCCTAAATTTATGGAATTATATCTCAGTTATTTTAGTTAGATAAACGTTTTAAGATATATTTAACGTTGATGTAGATGTACTTGCCAAGATAGCGACGATACAAAGAACTGCTAAAGCGATTTTCATTTTGAGGTAGATGGAGCTACTGTTTGCTTGACGACGAATGTGAATTTACTGATACTTTTACCAAAAATCACAGCTTTTAAATAGTTCTGGCAACACAGAAAAAATACATCTTACTTCCTCAATTTCAATACGAAATTTTAAATAAAAATAATAAATTAATACTACTACGTGAATTATACGGCTAATGTAATTACAAAATTAGGATAGTTGAATGGGCTATTATGTAAAGTGTACGGAAGCGATAAAAAAATTAGTACAAAAATTGTGACTGGACGGAAGTACTTATTATTTTTTTCGGTTCATGAACTTTTAAAATTAAAACATATTTTCCCTTAGATCCAATAATGAGAGATTCGTATTTCCATTGCAATTGCACTAGAAGACACAATATATCTGTATAAGATTTTTACGTATATTCACTTGGAAATATATGTTTGATGTGATTTCAGAAAGCTTCGGTATCAAGGCGGTTTGAGTTGTTGAAATTACAAAAAATACGTATTTCCTGAAAGGTCTCTAAATATATGATTGATATAAACTGATGAACTTTGAGTCATTGATTTATCTAATTATTATAAAAAAGAAACTACTGCTGTATCAAACTGAATTAATACAAACAATAAAATCAGACATGTAGATGTATATTGAGTTGACTTACAAATACGATATCCAGTGGCGGAGATTCGGAGATTAGGTTAGGAAGTTTAATTAGTGTTTTTAACATTCACTGCTATTTTGTTTTATCACAAAAACAGTCAGTAGAGATACATATTTTATTTTATTGTCGAATAAATTGAAAGTAACTACAAACTATTTGTTTTACGAGAAAACACAGGAATATTTAATTAAGAACATTATTTTAATACAACGTAGTTCTTAGTATTATTAGCGTAGAAATTATGTATTCTCTAAGGCCACAGTCTAAACAAAATTGTTTTGACATATTACATTATATTTAAAACAATTTTTAATAAAATATTATTTTTTTTCCTATAAAAAATAATTTTAGAACTAAATTTGATTAATAAATTAATTGCGTTAAGGACTTATTTTAAAATTGAAATATAATGAAATAGATGTTTGATTCGCAAATATTATTAAGAATTAAAAACTAGTGTTTTCGATTTCCAAAGCTATCGTACGTGCTGAAATATTGAAGCTCTTAGTTACGTCTCAAATTATAGAACGTAAAGAAAAACCCTTTCAATGATTCCAAATACATCAGAATACCTACATTTTGGGTAATTTCATAAAAAATTTAAAATCTCTCCGTGAAAATGTTCATGGCTTATGAACCTTTGCACATTGCTTGTTTGTAAATACCAACATATTTTATAAAATTCAGTATCGACAATCATTTGAATTTTAGCTATCTAGATAAATAATCAAATTGACTTAAATAATTTCTGCAAATGATAACTTATTAATTAAATATGTTAGTGAGACGTTGAGATACAGGGAAAGAAAACTATAATATCAAGATTAATACACTTATTCCAACGTTAGCTTAGTTTCACTATTTCTGAAGTATAAGTGATATTCTTGTTTATGTACTTGTAATACTTTATTGAAAGATTAATTTATTTGTATAATACGATTATATGTATATCTTCATTTAAGAATACAAATTACTTGAAAACAAGAAGACCACTATTAGTCTAAGAGCCAGTGGACGGCAACCTATAAGTAAATGATTATACCTGAAATTTTGCACAGTGAGTCTCTTATACCTATCACTCATGATGTGGGGACTCGCTAAGCCCGGCGAGGCCGACTCAAGAGTTACTCAGGTGCGAGAAGTATGAAAATGTAACCAACTTCGTTATTAAATTAACAAAGCTGCCGTTTGAAAATTTTAAAATATACAATTATTATTATATAAAAATAATAAAGGCAGACGATTACCGTGCTTCTAAGGTTATGGCAGACACTTGTGAAATTGGCAAAAATTATAAATTTCAAAAGTATTTGATTAAATCTGATTTTTGACGTTAAAAAACTGTCAGAAATGTCAAGCATTGTAATCGACATCACCAAATCTCAGAACCTGTGCCAGAAATAGAGGTTATTTGTTACTTATATTATTTTATTATAAAAAGATTCTAAATATAATAAATAATAAAAATAAATGCCTAATTTGTTAGATCTGAAATTTTAAAATTTTCAAACGGCATTTTTGTTAATTTAATAACGAAGTTGGTTAAATTTTCATACCTCTCGCACCTGAGTAACAGTTGGGTCGGCCTCGCCGGGCTTAGCGAGTCATCACCTCATGAGTGATAGGTATAAGAGACTCACTGTGCAAAATTTCAGGTATAATCATTTACTTATAGGTTGCCGGCCACTGGCTCTTAGACTATATACTTAATATGAGATAAAGTTGTTTGTTTAAAAAATGTTTTTTTTTATTTAGATAATGTGAATGTCTCAATAATTGTTATTCTCAAAATAAAGTAATGTTTTCTTTATTTGGAGTTATAAGTGACTGAAAGAGTTACTGCAAATATTTAAAATAATATAAAATAATTTTGTATAAAATAAATAATAACATTGCATTAAGAAAAAATAAAACTGAAGTACATAATTAATATTTCAGTATTCTTGTTATATTATATTTCTTTCTAGAGTACATACATACTACTCATTCAGTAGTGTTTAATTATTTATATAAGAATAATAAGGAAAGTAAGACTTAGGTATAGCAAACTGTCAAAGTCATCCATTAGCGGCACACCAGACATATACCGCTTTTGAACTTGTTAGCTCTCCTCCTCAGTATGTCACTGGAGATGAGGCAACCGACGACTTATCCAACAAAAGGGAACCTGAGTAGATGTGATGCACATGAAACTACATCTTTTGGCCGCATGCAGAAACCTGACAATTTGTAGCAAATAATAGGTACTACAAATGTATCTCTATAGATTTGGTAATAATCACCACAAGTGTTGTGTTAATATCATCTATAAATATTATCAGTTCGCACTATAGACGCATTTTAAATTTTACATTATGACATTTATTACGAAATAATAATTTTAAATCATGCAAATCTATAAACCTATAATTTAAGGAAGAATAACCTATTCTATAATTAATAATATTGTATTCATATTTTATCAAAATGTTATTCTTCAAGTAAAACTTAAATTTAGCGTCCTTTTAATAAAGAAAAGTGTTGAATTAAGTATAAGAATGTTTGAATGCCAAGAATATATTTGTTTCATATATATTTAATTGAAATATCTATAATTTAATGTAGTTTAATTTTTTCCGTGTTATTTTTTAAATATAGATTTCTAAAAATTGCTTTTCTTATCGCTGAAAATATTAAAAAGTATATTTTTCGTAGATAAGAAATTACAAGATACATAATTACACACGGATTTTACTGTTATATATATTTATTCATATTTGTTTTTTTACTGCTATAATAAATAGCTTTTATTTTCCACCACCAGTTCCCATTCCAGCCAGACCACCACTTCCACTTCCACTCATGCCAGCATTAAAACCAAAACTCAGTTGTCCTCCAGCAGAACCTCCTGCTTCACCTCCAGCTTGTCCTCCAGCAGAACCTCCTGCTTGACCTCCAGCTTGTCCTCCAGCTTGACCTTGCCCTTGACCACTGCCCTGACCTTGTCCTTGAGCAAGCGACTTGCTAGTCTGTAAATATTTAATTATCTTATGATATTTAATTTGTCAAAACAAAAAATATTTCACTTTCACTAGAATCTCCATTTATTCATATATAGCTTAATTTGATTTGACTGATTTTTCTCATAAAATTTGGAAAATGTAATCATAGTTATATGAAAAATGATATTAGGAAAAATAATTGCGATTTATTTATTTTCAAAAGTACACTTTTTTCAACATAATTTTATACATACCAAAAGGGCTACGACACACAGAACTGCTAAAACGAATTTCATTTTGTATCAGGAGTGTCTGTATATACACTGATATGTTTTTCAAAAAATTTCTACGTTTATATAGCTTGGTGCAGTTGCAAAAAACAATCATTTACTACTTCCGCAGTTTTGTTGTAAATTAAATAAAATATATACGAAATTATAGGTTTATCACATAAGTATTATAATTTTTCTGATGGTATATACAAATTTACAATTAAATAGCGATATTTTTATGAAATCGCAATTCCTAAAATGATGCACTGCAGTTAAACAACGAGCCCAAGTCATTACCTAGAAATTCATTTTAGAATAACTGGAAAAGGATATATAAACATATATACAGGTTTTTACTAAAGATATACCTACTATTCTATCAATAGAAGTAGCAAAAATCAAAAGATTTTAACTTATTTGAGTGTTACAAAAAAAAATTCAATTATTTTTTATTATGACAGTAGTAATGACAGAATTTTAATAATAATCCAAAATGCAATAATAGTAATAGCAAAGGACAAGTGTTCTTTTGAACTTTACCTTATTCAACTAAATTTTACAAGACATTTATTTATTCAAAACTTGTATTAGTCAGTTAGTGGTCGAATCCCGCGGCCGATAGACCGTATATCAGCTACATTCGTGGAGATGATTAACACCGTTTCTGAGGGTTGTTGCCTGAAGAATGTTGACTTGGGTCACTGTGAGAGATTGATACCGGTCGACGTTTGACCACCTCCCTATTTAATGAGGTTTTCCAGGTTTCCCTCATTCCTGCACTGAATGGTGATTAGGGCCTACCAACGTACGTCGTTCCTTGTCCCACACAAGTGTCCGATTTCTAGGCTAATCCTCGTGATTAAAATTAGGGGTAGAAATGTTATCATTATTATATTTCTTACAAGGTACTGTGAAATATAATAGGATGCTTACAAATATAACTCCATCCACTTGGAAGTGGAAATATTAAAAATATGCAAATAAAAAAATTATTTTAACGTATGCAAAACAGTAATCTTTTTTTATATGTAAACAGATTTCTTTGCATGACTTGATCCACACTGATACCTACACTATTGTCTTTCGGCATTTTACTAATAAATAAAATACAACTTCACTTTAAAAGCACGATCAAATAAAATCAGATCAGATTATTTGTCTATTTGGACTACCTCTCACATTATTTTTATATAAATAAATCTTTAAAATATTCTTTAGTTGAAGTTAGCCATACCAGCCAGTTAGAACAATTGTGGATCAGTATCAGCATCGCAGGTAAGAAAATTTGCTTGGGTACATTATATAGACCGCCTAAAATTAATTTTAACTCATGTTTGGATAATTTGGAAAATGTTATAGTTAGTTTGTTACCTGAATTTGATTACGTTGTTTTCGGTGGAGATTTTAATGTAGACTTTTTAAAAACTGATAGCTATAATTATACTTTATTTCATAATTTTTTAAATAGGTATAGTATGAAACAGGTTATTGCTGAACCCACGCGTGTTACAGCATCTTCTCAAACTCTTTTAGATTTACTTGTATTTTCTTGTGCTGATATTTCGGATTCTGTTGAAGTTCTTAAGGTAGAAAATATTTCTGATCATTCTTGGGTTAAATGTAACATTAAATTAAATAAATCTAAACCCCGAACTATATATAAAACATATAGAGACTTCCGTAATTTTGATTATAATTTATTTTTGCTTGATTTGCATAATATTTATTGGGATTTCATATACGAAGTCGAGGAAATTGATGATATGGTGAAGTATTTTAATGACAATGTTTTAAAATTATTTAATGTGCATGCCCCATTTAAGACTTCTAAGATAACTAAGCCTCCAGCCCCTTGGCTTACAGATAATCTGAAGCTTATGATGAATATGAGAGATAAGGCTTTGGCAAAGTACAAAAAGTTGAAAACTGAAGTAGCGCATAGGGAGTACAAGACTTTAAGAAATCTGGTCAATATGAGTGTTAAATCTGAGAAAAAAGCATATCTACAACAAACATTTAAATCTAATCCTAAACATTTTTGGCGTGCCTTAAAATACTTAAATGTTTGTTCTGAAAATCAATTTGATTATGCAACGGTTGCCGATATTGTTGATGCCAATAAATTTAGTGATCATTTTGTAAATAATTTACCCACTGCTAATGTTGTTGATCAGGAATTTATTGAGTCAGCTTATGTTAACACGTTATTCCCTAATATTTCTAACAAATTTAATTTTAACTCGGTAGAAGTGAAGGATGTTGAAAAATATTTACTTGCAATTAAATCGCATGCTGTTGGATCTGATGGATTGTCTATTAAGATGTTATTATATTTAACACCTTATTTAAGTAACCACATTACTTTTATCATTAATAAATGTCTATTGACAGGAGTATTTCCCAACGCGTGGAAACTTGCGTATGTCGTCCCTGTACCAAAATTGGTAGTCCCTCGGATGTGTCTCAGTTTAGACCTATTAGTATACTTCCTGTATTGTCTAAAGTGTTGGAGAGAATTGCACAGGATCAAATAAATAGGTTCATAAATAAAAATAATATTTTATCTGCTAGTCAATCTGGCTTTCGTTCTCATCATGGTACTGCTACTGCTTTGCTTAATGTAACCGATGATTTATTCCGCGCATATGATAGTAGCCTTAATACATGCTTAATCTTACTGGACTATAGCAAGGCGTTCGATACTTTAAATCATGCTACGTTAGTTACGAAACTGAAATATTTTGGATTCAATGATAAATGCTCTTAATTTTTTAACAATTATTTAAACATGAGGCAACAACGAGTTACATTTAATAACACTTTTTCCGACCCCATTTTTTTGAGCAAGGGTGTTCCTCAGGGCAGCATTTTGGGACCGTTGCTGTTTCTTTATATAGCTCTGATTTATGTTCGCATTTAACATTCTGTAAATCTCATCAGTATGCCGATGACACGCAAATTTATTATTCATTTCCTGTCAATGATATTGATTTGGCTGTTCGTAATATCAACTCCGATCTTAATATCATTAGCAAATTTTCTAATGCGCACGGTCTGATCCTTAATGAAAAAAAAACTCAAATTTTATTGTTCGGCCCTCAGCTGTTAATTATTCGTAACCATCCTTCATTTCAAATATTGCTGAATAATACTGTGCTGCAACCTATTGACAGTGGTGTAAATCTGGGCCTTTCTTTAGATGCAGATCTTAGATTTGGCACTCATGTATCTAATCTATTGAGAAGGTGTTATAGCAAATTAAAAATCTTATACTTATATAAAAATATTCTTAGTACTGAAGTTAAATTAAGACTTTGTGACTCCTTAATATTATCTATCCTTAGTTATTGTCTTGTAGTTTACTGGCCCGCATTGTTAGTGAAAGATAGAGAGCGTCTACAGAAAATTCAGAATTCTTGTATTCGATTTGTTTATAACATTAGAAAATTTGATCACATTTCAAATGCTTTTAGAAATTCTGGTTGGCTTAAACTACATGAGCGTTTTCAACTTCAATTAGGTACATTGGTTTATAATGTTTTTGATCATAAGTTACCTATATACCTTTATGATAAGCTTATTAAAGGTCGAGATGTACATGAACATAATACGCGTCATAGAGATCACCTAACTGTTCCCTGTCATACTTTAACGATGTTTCAACGTAGCTTTAGTTACAATGCTGTTAAAATTTTCAATGCTTTACCGAATAGCATCACTGGGGTTACTAGTTCTGTCACCTTTCGGAGAAAGTTTAAAACATTTCTTATTAATCAGAGAGATTGTTGACTGTATTTCTTAATTTGTTTTTTATATTCTTGCATATATGTATACTTATCTTATGTACAAGTTGTGGTTATGGTCACTTATTTTTTTTAAGGGTGGTTGTATAGGAGCAGCTTTGCTGGATACCGCCACCCGTAATTATCTACTATTTGTATTGTTCTGTAAATTGTAATATATTATTATTATTATTATTATTATTATTATTATTATAATTTACCGACACTAATAATATATTTGTTCGCACAATACCAGAATCAGGTTTCCAATCGTCAGGTGCATGCGCATTTCAACTAAAACATTGCATTTTTTACTGCATTGCAAAGGTATTTCTGCTAATATAAATCAATTTTCCTATAATTCCTATTAATGAAGTCATAAGTATGCATTTTGATACCAAATATAGGTATGCTAATGAACAATTCCACAGACAAAGCTGTATTATCTAAAATAAAAAAAATATATTCTCGCTAAATTTACTACACAAAGATACATACACGATTTAATGAATTCATAACATTTCTTATCGTCAAGCAATTGAATCGTTTCATGAAACATATGAAAAAAGTTTGAGAAAACTAATTCGAAAATTTGAAATAACTGGTGATGTAAAAAACATAAAAGGGTCAAACAAGAAACAAGATAACGATGATGCAGCTACAATATAAGTTTTTAATTCAGTAGAAGAAAACCCGAGACTGTCACTAAGGAAGAGATCTGAACAAATCGATGTTAGCAAGACTCATACAGCTTCCAAGCCAAAAGTAATTAACACTCTAGAAGTTGGTGACGATGCACATTGTTTGGAGTTCTGTTTAGAGATAGGATTGTCGGAGATAGACATTTTCATAAGACTATATTTTTTTCCAATGACAGCATTTTTTCTACCAATGGAGTGGTATCGTCGAAAAATTACCGTTTTTGGTCGCAAGAAAATCCTTGCTTTACAGTTACTTCGCGAAGTCAAAAGTTCAGAAAAGTAAATGTTTTGTGTGCGATTACTTTCAACCGAAGAATTGATCCATATTTGAAGCAAATTTAAATCAATATATGTACCTACATGGATATGTTGAACACGTTTTTCCAGCCAGATATGAAGAAGAAAATTTGGAATATAGGCTAAAACCGTATTTGCAACAATATGGATGTCCCGCTCATTCAGCAATTCTGGTCTGCAGTTGGCTTAACAGAAAATTTTGATAGAAGAGAATAGGAACATATGGTCCTATTTGTTGACCAGCAAGGTCTATTGACTTGTCGCCTCTTGATTATTTCTTTTGGGACTTCTTGACAGAAATAGTGTACAGCGAACCAATGCATCACAACATTGATCTCTTAAAAATCAGAATAATTGAAGCTACTGCCCAAGTAAATGAAAATGAATGAATGAATGAAAAGCAAAAAAATATTAGAATAATTTGAGAATTTGATCGAAGCATTAAATTATTAATATTTTTTTCACTTTTAATTGCACAAGAGGTTTATATTTTACTGAGTAAATTGGGGTTTTTTAATGAGGTTGACAATTTTTTGATTGTTTGAATCAAATTGCTAAAGGAAACGGTTTAGAATTTAAACACAAATTTACTCGATATCAATTCAAACATGGAGTGCAATTCGGCAGGACAATTTAAAGAATAATAAATTTAAAACATACAAATGCAAACTTTATTTATGAAAATAAAAATATTTTTCTTTGAGCGTACAATTATTAAACACGCAGATATTGAAATACATAGGACGAATATCTATGTCGTAATGGGTGCCACAACTAATCGTTTCTGTAATAGATGTTGAAGTTTGTTCTTTTTCCAAACGAATCGATTGAACAATGCTTAGATGATTTTTTTTATTAACTTGTAAGTATGGTTTTATTGATGATGAATTGCTGTGTCCTGTTATTTTTATTAGAGCTTGTTCTTCAATTACGCTTTTACTTAATTCGCTGACTACTGTCGATCGATTTGCAATTTTGACACGTTTGACATCTATACCAATGCGTTGTGCTGAGCATTTAGTCCATTTATAAATTTAAATAATTCCAATCGGCACATTTTTATGCCAACCTTTAAAATTGTTTTTCTTCCAAAAGGGATTTGGTGTAAGAAATACTCCAATACTGTCCAATGTTATAAAAGTGCTGCGTTTTTCCATCAACTTTTTAAATAAGCGTACTGGGCAAATATCTTCCTCTAAAATATTAGGCGTAATCCATTTGCTGTCACATAATTTAGTGTCACCGCCTTGTATCGTTTTCGAAAATAGAGGATTATACACGATACGTCCAGTTTCTTTTCCTTATTTTCAATTTCAGATACCAAATAAGTGGTTCTGCAGTAAGTTGCTTCTCCTCCGCGCCAAGCTAAGTCAAACGCCAAAATATGATATAATTTCTTTTGACGTCCTTCCGGTTTATTTTCGTCATCCTAATCTGGCAATTGCAAATATTTCACAATTATTAATAGCTGATACACTGGATTTTCTCTTTTCGGGTTCTGCTTGTAGGATTTTACGTTTAGCATTACGTGCAGCTCGTGATAAATCAAACCGTTTGTCGGTGAAACGATTAAATACAAATTGAATTCTTTATAATATTTACTTTGTAGCATTTTAGCGATGGTGTTTCAAATTGTTTTATCTACCGCTTCTTTACAGTCCTTTCCGTCACATTTTTGTATATTAAAAGTCCAATCTTGCAAATACCACATTCGATTTCTCAATGGAAGTATCTGGCTCTGAAGTATGTGTTTAAAAAAACATCAACCAACTTCAAGTTCTAGTATTCAAATCAATTAGCTATACTATTTGAAACAACGCATCAATAGAAATAATTCACAACGCAATCCATCCTTTTTCGTAACCCGTAAAAAAATTTGAGTAAAATGTCACTAAAAATGAGTAATGTTCAATCAGTTATCTGTTAGCTGAATAAATCTTTTAAGGGTCACACTGAACAATTTTTGAGTTGAATTTCTAAATTGTGTTATTCCAAACACAAAATTCAGTTACCTATATTATCAATCTATTTCGTTATTTTTTCACAATATGTAAACAATTGAAACAGTAATGAGTTACTTTATATAATTTTAGTGTTGTAACAAACTCAAAATAGTGATGATTTTTCATTATACTGTGTTGGTTCTTACAGTTTTTATGACCTATCGTGTACCTATTAAACGTGTTTAATTTTTCACGGATTGTAAATTATAAATATTTATAATAATTATTATTATTACTATTAATAACATTATGCAGTGGCGTAACAATATTTCCCGGGGCCCCCCCGCAATAATTGATAAGGGGCCCTTCTTACCGATACACTGTAAAGAAAGAGAAAAAAAGAACGAAAACCCACTTAATTTTGTATTTATCAATAAAATATTCAAAATAAAACATTTATTTCTATACATGTCAACAAGAAACAAACAAATAAAATATAAGTAGATACAAACTTAAGACTTCTTCCTATTGATATATTTAAATAAAAAACTTAAAAATTTTGTTTTCTACGTGCATTATAAAGCAGATAAGGTAAGTCCCTTTATACTTTCCATTAATTTTGTTATTCTTAGAGGGGGCCCCCTTGAATAGGGGCCCCCCGCAGATGGGATGCGGCGGGCCCTATTGTTACGCCACTGACATTATGACTCTTACAAATGAAATTATAATTAAATTAATAATACCAATAGATAACAATAAAATTATTATAAACAATTATGTCATAAAAATTACAGTATATAAAAGGAAAACCTGTTTAGTTGGTACGCAATATAGCTTTAATGGAATTGTGGAAGAAACCATAACAACAATAACAATAAAAATAATAATTATTGTTATTATTATATTTATTACTACTAATAACTACACACAATTTGAAACAAAGGTTTGCTATAACAAGTTGAATAAAATAAATAAATTATTATCTACAAATATAATCTCAACATTTTATGACGTAGTATGCTAAAATGTTTTATTTTATTGTATTATTAAACAAGGCAGTATTTCTAAATTTAACAAAATATGATAGATAGATAGATAGATAGAGTTTTTATTAGTCCACATGTTGAAAATTACAACAAAATACCCAAAGGGTGTAGGACTTGTCACAAAAAAATAATGTCATTTACAAAGACAATTAAAGAAATATAACTACGAAACTACAAAAAGAACAGAAACAGTATAAAAAAAGAATAAAATATAGCTAGGGGTACAAATGACAATTAAAGCAAATATAAAACATGAAAACTACAAAAAAAGTAATAGTGTAAAAACAAAAAATAATATATACATAATAGTACAAATACAAAAATATAAAACATGTAAAAAACACATTCAATGACATAGTGTGTCAAAGACTACATAAAGTTTTAGTAATTTTGTAATATTGAGAATTTTTCCAGTGGTCGGAGTAGCAAGAAAAACTTACAATTCATCATTAAAAAATTCATCCAAAGTATAGTATGCCTTCTGTTGCAGCAGGTCTCTAAAAAGTTGTTTAAAATGCTTTACATTCATGTCTCTTAGACGTGTGGGGACTTTATTATAAATCTTTATAATCATGTGATATACGTTTCTTTGTATGTAACTAAAATTTGCTTTTACAGCAGTTAGATCATTCTTTTTTCTTGTTTCATAATCATGGGCTCTGCTGTGTGATATAAAAAGAGAAGGATTTTCTTTTATAAATATAACATACTCATAAATATAGTTGGATATGAAAGTTAAAATTTTGTTCTGTTTAAAGGTGTCCCTACATGACTCCAAGCAGGATAGATTAAAAATGTTTCTCATACACCTCTTTTGTATAATGAAAATTCTCTCTGCCTCAGTACTAGCAGCCCAAAATATTATTCCATACCTTATATGGGAGTGGATATGTGCATGATAGGCAATGATAGCTGTTTCCTGGTTTACATTTGTTGCTATAACTTTAAGTGCATAACAGTATTTAGCCAACTTTTGTGCTGTTATATCAATGTGATATGTCCAATCAAGTCTATGGTCAATATTGATCCCTAAGAATTTAACCGAGTTTGCTGTTGTTAATGTTCTATTATCTCTGTGGAAAAATGTTTCTTTGTATGTTTTTTGATAACTGAATCTGATTAACTGAGTTTTGTCCACATTTAGTAAGAGATTGTTTGAAGAAAACCACGATTCAAGAAACTCCAGAGTGTCAAATACATCTCCATTAGATATTTCCGTTTCAGAACTTAGTATAATTGATGTATCGTCTGCAAATTGGATGGTGTTACTCAACAAGTTAGTTAGTTCGTTTGTATAAACTATATACAATAGTGGGCCCAAGATTGAACCTTGAGGAATCCCTTTATTTACAGTCATCATAGAAGATGTTAAAATCAGTCCATCTTGCGTTCGATAATAGACACACTGTTTCCGCTTATTCAAATATGACTGTATTAGACACATTGATGGTCCTCGAACACCATATTTTTTTATAAGCAATAGTTTATGGTCCACACTGTCAAAAGCTTTTGACAGGTCAAGACACATAGCAACAGTATCTCTTCTACGGTTTAAAGCTTGCAATATCATATATAGTGCCTGGTAAATGGCTCTGACTGTAGATTTTTTTTTCCGAAATCCATTTTGATTATCTGCAAGAATTTCTTCATTTTAAAAGAAGTTGATCATTGTATCATATATAATACCTTCAAACACTTTGCTGATGTTATTTAATAAGGCAACTGGCCTGTAATTTTTTATCTCCTTTCTGTTTCCTTTATTCTTGTATATAGGTTTTATCATGGTTATTTTTAAGTCTTCTGGAAAAGTAGCAGTGCTAAGAGTTAAATTTATAACATGAGTTAGAGGGCCTGAGATTTCTTGTGATACGTATTTTAGAAGGGCTATTGGAATGTTGTCATATCCAACGGATCTTTTATTTTTGAGGTTCATAATTTTATTGCATACTTCATTAACAGTTGCAGGAAACAAAAAAATACTCTTATTATTGTTTTTTTATTCTTGCTGGAATGATATTATAATCAATGTTCAAAGTTTGGCATGCATTAATGTAAAATTCATTGATTTTATTTAATATAGTGATGTTACTAGTACCATCATTTTCTTTCATGCTTGTCAAAAAACATTCGGTCTTATGTTGTTGTTGTATGGTTTAACAAACAGTAAATTTGGTGTCACAAAATACTTAGTGGTGTTATATGAAAAGTTCAAACGGCTAAATCAATAAGTAGTTGAGGATCAAATGAAATGGTAATCATGTAATGGCACACACAAAATTGGTTATCTGAAATAAGAAGCAAATCAATTTTTTTTTTGTATCAGATGAGACGGTCATTGTTACTTACCTATTTCTGCTACAACTTCATGACACAAATTTTCACTTTTCAATTTACACCATACTTTTTTATGCAAATTGTAATTTGAAAATGTATTTACAATTGCGGTCCATGGTTCATGTTCGGGTTAAAACGATACACTTATGACTTTGTTTCCCCCTTGCACTTACTAAACATTTAGAAATTTTATAAATTTACTCAAAATTCAATACCAAATTCATAAATGCGTTTAAACTCACTCAATGTTATTTTTTACTGTGTAGCAGCGGTACAGAAGCAAATCGCAGAGTTTAATTAAATGTATATTGGTTTTATTAAATTATAATTTGCATTTTTAGAACAATGTATATTTTATCAGCGACCGTTATAACCATTAGGCCCGCAGTTGACTCCACCACTAGCCCCTCCTGAAAATCCAAAAGCTGCGCTCCCGCTTCCTCCAGCATTTCCGGAACTATTGGCACCGCTATTCACGCTAGCAACTCCAGTAGCATTAAACCCAAATCCTAATTGCCCTTGACCACCGTATTGACGGAAACTGCTTCTACCATTTGACCCATTTCCACCCTGAAAGAGATAAAAACATGTGAAAAGAATGATTATTTGCTATATTCGGTCATCAAGTGAATTATTTTTGCATTTTTATATTGTTGTCTTGTATTGTAGCACTTTTTAAAATATCAGTTTTACTTACCAAAAGGATCACGATTAAAGTAACAGCAAAGGTAAATTTCATTGTTAGATATCTGTATGCCGAAAGAATAATATATATGTTTTCAAAAAACGCAGTCTTTAAATACTTATAAGTTCATATTACTGTGAAAAAAATTGTATTTACAATTGGGAAATTGCTTATTTCCTTAGGTTTTGTCAAAAGTGTTTACATTTTAGGCACATTATGATACTGCATTATAATTAAGTATACAAATTTATTATTTAATGATAACATTTGTATACAAAAATATTTATATTTGTTATGAAGGATGTTGAGGCTTTGACTGTAATAATTTGAGTTAATTACATCTGTTAATAAAATTTGCACGGACTAATTTGTAACATATGTTACAAACATATGTAATTACTCAAGCATATACAGGGTGTCTACTTCCTACCTTATCAGACTTTAAATAAAAAAATCGCTATACATTTTTATCGCACGACTTGGATCGCCATCTTAAACGCCGTGATTGGATTAGAAGGAGCGGTTTTCAATGCCATTTAAAACATAAAAATATTTGTTGCGTTATTTTGAATAAAGTTTTTACGAATATTTACAAAAAGAAAACTTTGAGAACGTGTAGAAGAAAGCACTTCAAATTTCACACATAGGGGTTTTGAGGGGTCCTGATTCAGATTAATACCACCTTATCAGATTTTAAATAAACAAATCGCTAAACGTACGCGGTCTAGAACTAACTACATCTATCGGCCGTTCGCTACTCCATGCCGGACTGAAAATGTCACAGACACGAAGCGTTCTACATGCAGTAGACACCATTGAAAGCTGTCGACCTTTATCGCGATCGGCGAGAAACGATATTTTGCAAACACGGAATTCCAGGAAACAACTACTCCGCGGGCTAATGCCCCGACCAGCATTGAATTACACCTGGAAAACCTAGGTGTAATTCAATGCTAGCCCGCAGAGTAGTTGTTTCCTGGAATTCCGTGTTTGCAAATCGCTAAACATTTTTATTGAATTTCTGAGGTATAAAAAAAATCATAGCAGGTCTTGAATCGCCATCTTAAGTGCCGTGGTAGGGTCAGAGGAAGCGGTTTTCAATGTCATTTAAGATTTTTTTTTATTATCTTGAAGAATAAAGTTTTTACGGATTTGTACCCAAATAAAAGTAGACACCCTTTAAATAAAAATATATTTATTCATGTATGTGTTTTGTGAGGGAACATATTTTATCCAAACTGAAAAAGTAGAACTATATTTCTTTTCAAATTTATCATGAAATAAAATATTGCAACTTTTTATTGTTTTCCATTTATTAATACTATTTGCTTAATAATTATATACAGTAGTAACAAATGTTTATTTTCCACTTGGCATACCACCTCCTCCCATTCCACCCATGCTTCCCATGCCTCCTCCACTTCCTCCCATGCCCATTTGCGCTCCTCCGGATCCTCCAGCTTGGCCACTTCCTTGACCACTAACTTGCCCATCGCCTTGACCACTGCCTTGACCAACGCTTTGACCTGATCCTTGGGCAAGTACTTTATTGCTGGCCTAAAATAAGTCCACATCTATCTATCTATCTATCTATCTATCTTGCTATTTACTCTAATAACAAGAAATATAGACAGCTCAAAGTATCTGTAATTACCGTCAGTATTACTTTTGCAATGTTACATATTTCAGTGTAGGTTATAAAATTGTTACAATGTATTTTAGTGTACTTTACTTACCAATAACGCTACAGTACAGAGAACTGCTACAACGAATTTCATTTTGATTAAAATGTTGTTACACAGAAAATGATAATATTTTTTTAAATTTTCACGGTATATATAACAAATTGTTACTACAAAAAAATCAATTTTTTACTTCCGCAATTTTGATGAGATTTAAATAAAATGCAAAATGTATGTTATTATATGATGCAAATAATTATATGCTAATTCCTAATAATAGCAAAAAGTGCATGATTGGTGATTAAACGTACTTATGAATGAATTACTAATTTATTTGTAAAAACGTAATATAAGCATATTTTAAAATATACAGGGTGAGTCAGTTTAAACTAGCAGCGCTCTAGGATTCGATAGAGAACCTTATTTTAAGTTAAGTATGTTACATGAACATATGTCGGAAAATGCTTCGTTTTTGAGATATGTCAAAAGGTGTCAAAGTTTAATACTCTTTTAAGTTTTTCCCACACAGCTCCTATAGCTTTGGATATAATTTATTCAAATTTTTATCATAGATTACCTATTATAGTCTACAAGTTCTGACATGCTTAAAAGATTTGAAAACGTACAGAGTGGTATTTTTGCGGGGGTCAGACCCCATTTTATTATCCAGAACTTTTTCGTGGTACACCACTGACTGTTATTTGTAAAACTTTTGTGTTTTGTATGTTTATCGTAATTGTAACCGTTGTCGAGTAATATGAAAAAGTATCTGAACGGAAGTTTATAAAAATATGTATTCATAAAAATATTCACAAAAAAAATATTTTTTACAGAAACTTCATCAATCTAAATTATTAAACGTACATACTTACCACAGAACTTTTGCCACTATTTATTATATATTTTTTTTGTAACGTTTCAAACCGTTTTAATAACTAAATAAAAAATCTCTCACTCTACAAATAACCCTAAATAATTTTAATTTTAAATTAAATTTTCTAAATGCAAACCATTTTGTTGAATATATAATCGACATCGCCTTTCAATAGACCCTCTTGCTGCAACGAAGTGATAAACTCTTGTCTTCACATGGAGCTCGAATCGCATGACCCCACGTGTCCTTGATATAACACCTATGGATTTTTTTGTGCGGGGCTTAAAGAAAAGATACTGTTCAAGACATTGAAGATCTTAGAAGACGTATAAGGCATGCCTGTAAAGACATATGAGTTCATCACTCTTAGTTGCAGCACGAAGATCTATTGAAAGGCGATCCCCGACAAAATATCACTCTGTACGTTTTCAATCTTTTAAACATGTCAGAACTTGCAGATTGGCATGGGTAATATATGATAAAAATTTGAATAAATTATCTAAAAAACTATAGGAGCTGTGTGAAAAAAAACTTAAAAAAGTATGAAATATTGCCACCCCTGTATCTCAAAAACAAATCATTTTCCGACATATGTTCATATAACTATAATTCACCTTAAAATAAGGTTGTCTATCGAATCCTAGAGTGCTGCTAGTATAAACTGACTCACCGTGTATTCATTGTTTGTAGTTGCAGAGGCGATTTGTTTTCAACGTATGGGCAGGAGTGTACGGGTATCGTTTGATTGGACCGTATTTTCTACCGAAAAACCGGAGTGGACCGCGTTACTTGCAATTTTTAATAGAATTATTTGATTTCATTGGATATTAACATTTTAAATTATTATTGGCTGAAGTTGAACTGAGCAAGAAAAAATGATATTCTAAAATAGTCAGTACAACCGTTTATTTGTGATGTCTAAAACCTAGGTAGGTAGGTACTAGAAAAATATTTCAACTTGGCAACATCAGGTCGACATCGAGTTTAACTGTGAACTGCAAACGACAAAGGATGTGAGCGGTCAGTAACCGTCTGAAAAGGGGATTTAAATAATGATTTGAAAATATTTTTTTGGCGTAAATATGCATTTAGATTTTTTAATCGCGTATTCGCATTATAACTCATTATTCCCTATCTCCTCTTAAAATTAATGACATTATGACTGACTTATCCTGTATTTTTTCAACAATTATATTGTGCTCTAAAACTCAGCCTTTGTTAATTTCTCCGAACTTCAGATATTTTCATAAATTATACATTTTTGCATAAATACTTACATACAGACAATTTAAATTAATTCTTAAAACTCTCATTCTGGACATGAGCAAACGTTTGTCTCTTTTATAAAGTAAAAACTACAGCCACGTGAAATCAGTTTTTCCAAAAGTTATGGAAATGTGTTATTGCGTTATTAAATGCCAATAATATTCTTCTAAAAAAGCAATCAACTCTACGTTGCGATTTGACAGAAGAGCCAAAAGTAGCTGTAAAGCTATGGTACTTAGCCTCATTTATTAAAAGTTACAGAATAGTTGTCCTGGTTTCAAGTTCTTTCATACTGCTTTTCATCTTTCTTGCTACAGTCATTATTTCCTTGGTCGTCCTCGTCTTTTTTCCTCCTTCCATAAGTATCTTTTTAACCTATCTTTCATCGAGCATTGCTGCGACATGACCCAACCATCTAGCTTACCTCTCGCCGTACTTGTTTTATGGCCTCCAAGATCGCCTGATCTGAACCCTCTAGATTTCTTTGTTTGGGGATATTTAAAGACATTAGTGTATGGTACTCCTGTAAATAGCCTGGAAGAACTGCAGCTACGGATTAATCAAAAGTGTCAAGAAATCCAAACCAAGGAGGGTGTTTTCGAAAGAGTTCGAATATCGTTGAGACGAAGATGTCGTGCCTGCTTGGAAATGAACGGAGGGCACTTTGAACATCTTCTGTAACTTTGTTTTTGTTTGTTAAAAGCTTCCTTTGTCGGTTTATTCCTAATAAAATAAAATGTTTGAAAACGTATAGTGCTCCATATCTCCGCAACCGTTACTTTGCGGACCCATGTGTATTAAGACTTTTTGCTTATACGTATATGGTTCATACCTCCTGAAATATTTTACACTTTTTTTTTAACACCCTGTACTTGGTTTTATTTTCATTAATTTTAGTCCATACTCCCTCGCTTTATTTTCCAGTAACTTGAATGTTCTTATGATCTCATTCTTGGATCTCGCCATCAGCTTCATGTTCTATCTGACTCCTTTTCCTTCTTTTTATTATTAAGTTTTTGTATAACACTTTTAAACATTGATGAAATTTATTTAATTGTTTATTGCTATTTAAACATAATAACTAATCGAATAACGTAACTAATAATTCGTATTAAAATAATAAAATTTGTCATTATTACATCTCCTTAATGCTGACATGCATCTAACTTATAGATAAGCAATCAGCAATTGTGTGAAAGCAAGAAGAATTTATTCTGATACATTTCCAAATCACTTGAATGCAAGGATATTAAAAATTGGAAATCTTTGCTTCTTGTTTTCTTGAGCATATATTTCCTTATCCGACAATTGTTTCCTCGTTGTTCTTAAACAATACTAATACTCCTGGATTGTCCAACTTGGCTTTCTCCTCGTTGGACAATTTTGCGTCCCATGCTTAAAACACACTCTTTCCGCAACTTGTTACATAAATAGCTATTATATAATTAAATTTAAAATTTAATTTAATTGTTCACTAAATTGATACTTATTTATTGTTATATATTTATTGTCTAAGGATTTTACATTTCAAATCAACGTTATTTATTTTCCACTGGGCATGCTACTACCCCCATACCTTCCATTCCGTCTCCGCTTCCCATGGAATCCATTCCTCCACTTCCTCCCATTTGCCCACTGCCGGAACCTCCCATTTGCCCTCCAGATTGTCCCTGTCCTTGACCTTGCCCACCTGGTCCTTGAGCAAGTACCTTATTTCCAGCCTAAAAATTACTAACTTATTACCAAAACTGAAAATTACTGACTGAAAATGTTACTACCACAACACCACAACAAATTTCACATTTATACATAAAGCGAACAAAATATATTAATAAATATAACATAATAAGATATGAGCTACATTTTTTCAAAAGTGTTACTTACCAGTAAAGCTACCACGAATAAAATAGCAACAGCAAATTTCATTTTGATTTCAGATTGTATCTAAGCTATGCTGATGACTTCTGATGACCATATCGAGGACTGCTGAGCGTATATACTGATCTAATTGTATTATATAGCAGCTATTTTAGTGCAATTTTGTTGCAATTTTTCTATAATTATATACATGTGTCATATAAGTACTTATGCCAAACGTTAGCAACATAATAACACTTGTTTAAAGAAATAGCCAAATCTTGTGACTTATTTTGAGCACCTCTAAAACTGTTTTAGATTAAAGGCTAATGAAAACAAAATTTATATCAGTATTTTTATTTCATAACTACAAAATCTATTATTGTTTATCTTCTACCAGCTCCACCACCAGCACCACCACCAGCTCCCGCTCCCATATCAGCCCCTACGTTGAATCCAAATCCAGCTCCCATACCAGCCTGTCCTCCAGCGCCACCTCCGGCTTGGCCGCCTCCTTGTCCTTGAGCTAACACTCCCTGGCCAACCTATAGAACGAACAGAAATAACGAAAATGAGAGGTTAATCAAAATCTTTATTAAAAAGACTAGGATAATTTATTTTTTCTCCAATTCTGCATTGTTTATGTTATTTACGCATAATAAACGCTTACATGAAATTAATTTATAATTAATCTCAAAATATCAATAGCTTAATATTCTTAATTATAGTTGCTTTCTTTAGCTCAAAATTTTGTGATTATGATTACAAAATCTGTAACAGGATTGGTCTATTTTATAAAGCAAACAACGTGAATGGCTAACGTAGAATTATGATCACAAAATCATTTTCGATAGAAAGCAGCTTATCATACAGTCATTCCCTATGGCGTGACTTTAAAGGTATATAGAGAACTAAGTGAGGTATATACGATATCAAAATTGCTATATATGTGTACCAAGTTTCCAGATATATTTTATAATAAATATAATCCCATCAAAGTATATATTGAGGAAAAAATATAAATTTTGCAAAAAAAATCAGGTTATTCTGTAGAAAATTTGCAGTTTATTTTATGTCGTGTTGTGAAAAAAGCTCCTGACATGAAAAATGTGCGACGTTGTCACAGATTCAAGACCTGAATGTGTGACAACGTTGGTCAGAGTCAAACAGGTTTTATTTGGTACAGTTTATCATTCAGAAAAATAAAGACACTCTGTATAAGTTAGTTGTGTATATACTTTTAACCTAAGGTCGTCTTGAATCTGTATACTTGAGTCTGTATACTGCACTGTATCTACTTTACCTTTATCTATCAGAAAGAATGGTTGATTTGGTATTTAAAAAGGAAACTGTAAAACACAATAAAACTGTCCATTTTAGATACTTATTACCTAGTTAAATATTTACAATTTTATCTAAAATTAAAACTAAACAAATTACGAACACTTACGAATATAAGGGCTGTAATGAAGAATAAAGTCAATATAAACTTCATTTTGATTCCAAATGAACACTGTAGTATAACATTGATTCCGCTCGTCATTTAAATATTCCTTCAACAAGAAAAAAACATCGGAAGTGTATCAGATAAGTTGTACATTTCCTTGATTTACATGTCAAATGCATGTTAACGCAGTTTTATCACAATAAATTAAAGTAATTAGTCCCACAATGATGCGTTGCTTATACCACCGTAAAATAATTGAGTGTGTACTTGCGTGGCATTGGCATATTTCCATTTCTTTTAATTTTTTTATTTTCGAGTCTACTATTGCCTTGAAAAGATTAACACAAATATTTATACTTGGACATAAATGTGTGTATTTAATAATGAAGATTATGTCAATAAATTATATGTATACTACTATACTAAACCAATCAAAGCCCTCCCTATAAATATTTATTGATTTATCAAAAGTCTCTGACCAATAGACGTCAAAGCATGAGAGTTAATAATGTGATACTTTACCTGTAACATACATGGAGTTCCACAAGGTACAGTATTGGGAGCTATTTTGTTCTCAACCTATATTAATGACTTATTTTCTTTATCTTTGTGCAAAGCGGAGATTATAGGTTTTGCCGATAACACTGCAGTGTATTTCAAAGCCAACACTTAGGAGGAAAGTAAACGCCGAAAAAGATCTAAGAACTGCTTCGATCATAAACTACTGACAATACACATTGATAAAACTTTCTGTTTACCGTTTAGCTGCTATGTGTCTGGTCTTCCTTCGATTACTGAGATACAAATCGAGGTTCATAAGTATCATGCCTAAAACAAGTTATTATTGACAGACACTTACAATGAGACAAAAAACTACAGACCATACTTTATAGATTTAAGTATTTGCGAAATATCTTATTTTGCAGCAGTTAAGCCATCTGTGTTTGGTATGGTGTTCAGTATCTCAAGTTCCTTCGAAATGATCTGCCTGGACTTCTATAAGTTGTGCCCTGAGCTGTCCGACTCTAGTTGTGGTTCTTGCACGATGGTGCCCCCTCTCATTTTTGACCAAATGTTGTGGAGTACCCTAATGAAGTTGAGGGAATTCGATGGATTGGACGAGGAGGACTGGTACCATGGCCGCCACGATTTCCTGACTTAAATCCTTTAGACTTTTTGTTGTAGGGATATTTAAAAAAGTGTATCGTACCGTTGTGGACACTAGTGATGATTTTAGCAAACGAACCATAGCTGTTACCAATAACTTACGAGTTCAAAATGGACAAGAACCAGAAACATTTGTGTTAGTTCGTAGAAACTGGGTGAGATGGACCCAAATGGGTTTACACGCCGGTAGACAAAATTTCGAACAGTTGTTAGAACATCAGATATGTCAAATTATTTTATTAATTTAAACCAAAAATTAATTTTAATAATTAATAATAACAATAGCGGCAAAAGCAGTCGAATTTGCTCATATAAAATAAGTGTTAATTTCTTTCGTGGGAAAATTCTTTTAATTGCATACTTTGCCTTGCGTAAGATCCGGTTTTACAGTGGACTAGTTTCCAGTATCGCGCAGAAGTATATTTTTAAATCGTTTTTGCCTGCCCTTTTTGATTTCCTTTTACAAAACTGTTTTTGTGTCAAAATTTTTTTGGAAAAGTTCTGAATCACTGTATAGGCAAACAAAGAAAACTTAAATTAAGAGAAATATAAAATCGATATATCCAATCAATTAAAAAACTAGATCTGTTAAAAAATACTTTATTTTACCATTTTTAACAGTCACCTTACAATTTTTTCTTCCCCATTCCTCCCATCATCCCTCTTGAACCCATTCCTATCAAATGTCCAATCCCAACTCTAGGTCCTCGAACTCCACCACCTATCATTTTCTCTCTCATAGCATCCCTGCCCATGCTTCCCAAACTACCAAAACCTCCATGTAGACCAGCGCCTCCGATGGAACCATGATGTCCCTCTCTTTTTTGGGCTAGAACGCTATTCCCAAACTGAACCTACGATGGAAAAAGTAAATATTTCTTTAGAAAAATCCCAAATTATTACATTCCTTAGTTATTAGCTTACTTTGTAGCCTTAATGTAGTGCAGAGGATATGTGTGAAGTATATTCTATATATATCTAGTATCTAGACATGCTTACAGTGCCATTACATCAATTATCAACTTTGTTTCCCTTTGACAGTTATGTGATTTAGACAAGATATGCTATATGTACTTAGATGGGAAAAAAATTCTAACATTTTTCAGCATTACCTCTCAAGAATGTAGATATTAATATGCATGCATAGTATATTTACGTAATTCTATATATCAAGCCTATTTAAGTCAGCTAAGTCGATATTATTCAAAGTGGGGTGGTTATTAATAAAATATTTTACATCGCGTCATCAGTGTTTATTTTATTCCAATCGAACCCACTGCTCGAATATAAAAACTTATATCGGCATGGCGTTATTTGGAATGCGACGTCGTAACATTTCACATAAATAAAGTAGCCGCTTTCTGTAAATCATGGAATGGGTCGTTGTCTTTATAAAATTTAATAATTTAACAGGTGTTAAATATGTATATACGACATTTCGAATTTATAGCATACTAGTTAAAAAAATAATAACTTGTACTTAGTTGTTCCCTTTCGCAGTTAAGTTGATAAAAATTACATAATAAAATAAATAGTATTTTGTATATTTGTAATAGTATTCTATCACCTCCTAAAATTATTGTAACGACTTGCAAGACACCCTGTATATTTGTATTCTTAATACTTTAAGTTGAACTATAGTTGCGGCAAGAATAGAGACGACTTACGTCACGGCTGACGTTCCGCAATTGTTTTTATTGTCTATATAATTTTCGATAGTTTGTAGCGTTAGAAACAATAATTTTTCGTAATTTAGTGTAACCATTTAGTGTAGTATATAGTTTTATTATTCTCAGTTGCATTTTCTTAAATATTTTGATGAAAATATACCTAAAAAATTATTAATTTGTTAGTATTACCAGGTGGTCTGTTCTGTGACCCATTACTTATGAAATATCCTGTAGAAATACGAAATATTTCCTGTTTATCCTTTTGCATGTTAGCAAAATCGCAAAAGCTGTTTTAAATTTATAACAAAAGAAACATTAAAAAATTAACGCTTCAGGATCTTCTACCGCACATCTGTATGAAGTAAGTTTATTTAAATTGACTTATTATAATTCAAAATACTTGTGCTAAAATTTATAATAACGTTTTAGATACATCCTGTATATGCAATACGTACAGGGTGTTTCAGTTTTAAATTAGCACACTTTAGGAAACGTTAGATCTTTGAATACGGTTAAAATAAGAAAAGTGCCACAAAACCGTAGCAGATACGAAAATATATTACAAATATTTTTCTGTTGAAAATTAATGGACGAGTCCAAAATCAAAACTGTCTTTGATTTTTTATAAAACCAAATTTATGTTTCTTTTAAAATAGAGACACTACCTATGTCTCCGTCACTGGCTTTTAAATCAGGTTGATACTTGTCCATTTTATGGCAACATATATCAGGAATATACAGGGTGTCCGGAAAGTACTGGGACCCAGCTTAAACATAGCTTCCTGTGATCAAATAGAACCGATTGAGACAAACTTAGCTTGGTTCAAAAGTGTCTCGTTTAGAAGTTACAGGGCTTCAAAGAAAAAACATTGTTTTCTTTTTATGGGCATAACTAAGAAACGCAACGTCCAATCATGTTCAAATTTAGTATAGTTATGTTTTAGATAAGTACAAGTACATTGTGAAGGAGTTAGTAGTGCCGTATATCGTAGAGGGCGCTCTTGGCAGTTTTTTTGCAATTAATTTTTATTGTAACTTTTTTGTTGGTCCTATTCTGATACGGTGAGATGTAACTGGTCTGCTACTCGATTTATATGTGAAACTACATATGAAGGAACAGCCAGTTCAATTGTCGGTCATCTCACCTATGGCATACTGATGAGGGCTAACAAGCCCGAAACCGGTCTATGTCTGGTGGAGTGGCCGACAAGGGTTCTTGGCTGTTTCACACAGATACTGCAGGTACAATTCAATGCCGGTCGGGGCATTAGCCCGCGGAATAGTTGTTTTCTGCAGTATCATTTATAAACCTATTCTGATACGTTTGACTGAAAATTATGTTAGAGAAATTAATTTTGCGTAGAACAGCTATACTTTTTCCATGTTGATAAAATGCACCGCTTTCGGTAAAAACGCGTTTTCCGCACATTAAAATAGAAATAAATTTACTTATTCGATCAAGTTACCTCTTGTCAACCTGACGTTGATACGCTTACATTAAATAAAATGTCATCAAAAGCCTGTCAGATTAATATTAATTGTTGTACTGAGTTAGTAATTATCGTTGTGTAGTTGTGTAAAGTGTAAATGTAATGTGTAAATAATTTCAAATTATTAGTATTATTTTGTCAAATTTTGAAAACATACCTCGACATAATCAGTTTTCCAACTCAGAAGCGGCAGATATGATTGCTGCTTATTGTCAAAATTAATTTAACGGAGGAGCTGCAGAAAGAAGGTACAGTTACATTGAACAGGTATAGCCTTTCTACGCAAAATTAATTTCTTCAAATAAAAAAGATACGATAAAAATGAGTAAGTAACAGAAAAACTGCCAAGAGCGCTCCCTATGATATGCAGCACTACTTACTCCTTCATAATGCTTGTACTTATCTAAAACATAACTGTACCAAATTTTAAAATGATTGGTTTCGTTATGCCCATAACAATAAAACAATTTTTTTAAGCCCTGTAACTACTAAATGAGGCACTTTTGGACTAAGCTAAGTTTGTCTCAATCGGTTCTATTTGATCACAGAAAGGTATGTTTAAGCTGGGTCCCGTTACTTTTCGGACACCCTGTATAAATCAAATATGTCTAAATTAGTTTTAGATGTTAAAATATTTATTTTTCTACGTTCATGCAAACAACAATACTTTATTGAACTATATTTAGTGGAAAAAGTGGTTCTTTATTGCACTCATCTGTCATTCTACTGCAGCGTTTTGTCATCATGACAAACATAAACCTTCAAATCGACGTCACATTTTTCTAGACTTAGTGTCATCTAAATAACATTTTTTGGTTTTTGCATGAACGTAGAAAAAATATTGTATGCAACTCGTACAAAAAGTGCTTATTGCACTCGACGTGTTGTCCTACTCGGCCTGATGGCCTCGTTGGACAATTTCACATCGCGTGCAATAAACACTTACTTTTTGCACTTGTTGCATAAATAACTATTTTCTGCTAACTTGAATATCTTGTAGTTTATGACAAACTGGCATTATTTTCGAAGGTCTATCGTTTTCTAAAGTTTGTCAATTTAAAACTTAAACACCCTGTATTTAAGGGACATTTAAAGAATATCACTTACCAAGACAAACGCTGCCAAATAGAGTAATGAAAAAAAATTCATTTTTATTTCTGGATTTCGGAGCGACTGACGTTCATCTAAAAAATCTTGAGATTTAAATACTTGTTGGTGTAAAAAAAATAGCGGAAACCCTACACGTGGTAGCTGTTTCTTAGTATTTGGGAAAATCTTAATATCCCATTGATGAAGAATGTCACAGATAATACAACATACAATTTTTTATGACAAATGTATATTTGAATGATTTCTAATGCAGTCATGGGCGTTGTTTTTCAATGTATCGTATTATACGTAAAATTTTAAATAGTTACGTTATTTTATTTAAATTGGGCATAATAAAAATCATACCAATCTAGTTGTAAATGTTCGTTTTAAGAAATATGCAGAAATCGTTTATTAAAAATTGATAATTTGATTTAGCAAGAGTATAATCAGCTGTACATATATTTTATCTATTATTAAAATCACAACATTGCAACAGTGTTATAAAAATCAGCATGAATACAAAATTATTTTAATAAAACATAAATTATGATGATTATATACTTCCTATTGTTTATTAAAAAAATATATCATAAATAAAATGCATTTTTCTTTAAAACTTAATGGTAATGATACCTTTACGGAATGAAAATGTTGTTAAAGTTTGTAATACTGTTTATGGCCATATTTACATTGGTAAGACTTAGATTACTTATTTAATTAATCAGTAATTAGTGAATTAATTAATTATAAAACACTAGAAACCAACTATAGGTTTGTACATTATGCAAGTATATTTGCAATATTTGGAAGGAAATATTTGTCCTTTGTATATTAATATAATAATGAAGTGGTAAGTAGTGGAATAGTTTAGCTTTTTAAAAGTAAAATAATGATGGCAATTTCTTAAGAAACGCTACTGTATTGATTTGAATTACGCTATTCAAATTTCTGAGTAAACTATTCCTGAAATTCGTATTTTAATTAGTCACAGTCATGGCGATTGAGAATAAATAATGTTTACACCTGTTCCGTTTTATTTCTATGATGCTGTTTTGACTGGATTGTATTTTTTAAGGTTGATTACAAATTAACCCATGAAGGATCATCCCATTATTAACGATGGAAAAGTTTAACTCTTTATACTATTTTCATCAGATCGTAAATTTAGTAGTATTTTAGTCCAAAATTGTGCTACAAAGCATTGCAACTAATAGTTTCAATCGATTTCAGAGGTAAATTTTAATGCCATGTTTCAACACTTTTTTGTTGGTAAAAGTGATATAGAACGGATGTATACAGCCCAAGTAATACAAGATATTTTATAGCGGTGGTTAAGAATGTTCCTGTAACCGATTTTTGGAACGTTAAAGTTGCAAGGTTTAGTCGCAACATCTTATTGGTATCACCACAGCAGCTAATAGCGTGAAATAGGCACATTTTTATAAAACAGTTTCTATATAAAATTTATATAATTGTCTTTTAAGAGTTCTATATAAAAACAAGTTATGTTTTATCAATAAGCTTACAGCATTGATACAACAAACTATACGATTCTAATAAAGCATGTCATGATAATGTCTTACAAAAACGTTATACAATTATTCTGCTTTATTTACAAGCCCATCACAACTATAAAGCTAATATTCGAGTTTCTTTAAATTTTACGACCAGTCTATTATAAGTATTTTTATTTTTTTTACTGTTTAAGAAAGGTATTTTAAGCTAATATGTATCAAATCTCCTACAATTCCTATCAATGAAGTCATATGCATGCTCTCTGATACCAAACATCTAGGTATGCTAATGAACACCCACAGACAAAACTCTATTCAATAATTATCTAAAAAATGTATTCTATTTACTAACCTGATATACTCTATATATGTAGTGGGAACTCACTCGAAATTCAACCACAATAGATGAGATCTGACCTATTTCTGCATTTTTAGGATTGCTTCATTAGGTGGCCTCCTTTAACTTGAGTCAAATATCTAACTATAAAGATGATTATACCATTATTATTATGTTGCTCCGGAATAATGAGGCTTTTAGTTAAATTAAATAAATAATCATAAATAATGTTGGACCTCTTTTATTTGATATATTTATTAACGATATTGCGGGGGATCTTAATATACAATATCTATTATACGCTGACGATGTAAAATTATGAGAGAATCTTCGATTAAATTTGGTATATGTGTATTTTGATAGGTGCTGAATAGCATGATAATATTATATTTTTGGTAAAAGAAGGCCTAATACCACTGGTTGGTAGAATATGACCTCCCTTTACCTACATGTACATTTGTGCCTCCAAATTAAACTAGTTTGATTTTCTTACCGGTTCAACCTACATAATGACAGCAAAATCCGATGGAACGTTTGCAAATTTCGAAAGTTTATAGCCTTCAGCTAACGTTACACTACGGATTCCGTAAACATTTCCAATGTTAAAATATATTCTTTTTTAGAGCCTTGCCCAGGGGCAGATTCCTTATATGCCGGGTGGTCAAGGCGGCCTTGGAGGAATGGGAGGACTAGGGGGACAAATGAATGTCGGATTTGGATTTAACGCTGGGGTTGGTGGTGGCCTTGCAGGCGATGCCGGTGCTGGTGAAGACGTTGCACAATAGCAGAACAGGTTTTACTAAATTGCTTTGAATTTATTGAAATGTATTTCAATGTAATAATAAACTATTTAAATGTATGCTGTTTTTAAACAATGTTTAGGAGAAACCTGTCGTCTTTGAACGAAGAATTAAAGATCAATATGGGTCTGCTTTTATTTAGTTTCTGAGATACAGTTTGTTAAAATTTTATTTGAAATAGATATAATTAAAATAAATTAAAGTCAAACGAAGAAATTACGACAACTTTTAATAATAATAATAGCTTTATTGCCAACAGAAAATCCATTTACAGGACGACAAAATTACAAAAAAGTAAATAATGGTAGAGTGTAATATACATACATACACACAAATTACTGAAAAGAAGAACAAATAAAGAAAAAAATACAAATGTAAACCTAACACTACAAAAAATAATGATAAAAAAAAGATGTAGAATACAGCAGATACGTACAGTTCAAATTGAAACAAGTTACATATGGTAGCAAACTAGTTCAGTACATCAGAATCTAAATGTTCCATGGCAATCAGAACTAGTTGTACTAGGTACAGTCAAACATGTATCGTAATCGGCATATCTCATTAAAATTGTTAGACAATTGTTAGTTAAATTGGGAATTTAAGTAGTATTATGCCTAGCATATAGTCTAGGGATATACAAATTTAGCTTATTAAACAATTCCGAATAGTTAATTTAGTTCCGTAATAATTTGTATAAAAAAATAAGAGAAGCCAATTTACGTATTAAATCCAAACTATCCAAACCAAATTCATTTACCAGCAATTTATACGATACACATATTGCAGGGAAAATCCCATTATTTTATATAATCCCATTATATATATACAATTTTAGAATGAATATAAGAAAAATATAGAAATTTTAATGCATTGATATTGGTAAATGATTTACAATTTCTAACAATGAAACCATACATCTTAGTAGCTTCAATCATTTTTAATGTTATATATTGATTAAAAGAAAACTTTCGATCAAATAGAATACCTAGGTCTTTAGTAGTATCACAACGAACAAGTACTGAGTTATTAATGGGATAATCATATAAATGTGTGTTTTCTATTGAAAGAAATAACTGTGCATTTTGCAGTATTTAGAAACAATTCATTGTTGTTCCATCAAGATTCTAAATGGTTCAAATCAGACTGTAGATTCTTGTATTTTGAGTCATCAGCAAAAAGGAGTTTGCGACATTTAAGAACCTCACATAAATCATTCACAAATAGGAGAAAAAGTAACGGACCAAGGTCCGATCCTTGCGGTACTATCAAAGTTGACAGGTATAATGGAGAAATAAAGCCATTATATGTCACAAATTGCTCTCTTTTATATAAATAAGAGGACAGAAATATTTGAGATGAAATACCAAAACTGAAATTACCCAATTTATTTAGTAGAACGCAGTCTAACGAAAACCTTAGCAATTACGTCAACCTGACCGTGCTTATCTAAGACCTCATATATAAAACAGGTAAATATTGACAAATTAGTTATAGGTAATTTATTATTTAAAAATTCATGTTGGAAGAGAGAAATCAGATTTCGTACAGAGAGGTAAATGCGATTATATAACACAACATTAGCAAAATTCGAAAAAACTTACTAACGTTTACTAACTAAACTAACTTTTACTTACTAACTTTTATTGCACATTTAACTCTCTGCGTAATTGTACCGTCAAAGAGTAAAAATACCAGTGACGTACTCCGACATTTATTTCTTACAATATTATTTTAGCGCCAACCTGTATGAACGCTCTTGGTGAAGCTGCCTACGCTTGTTTATATGTACTATCTGATATATTTTGCACACCTTGTAAGTTATCCTTGACGGTTTTTTGCATACTACCCATTTAAGTAAGTTATTGTTTCTTTATGAATGGGTTTCTCATAATCGTAGGTATTACGATACAATTGATAAATATTTGTATTTAAAATCAGAAACCTTCACACTAGTCACCTCCAAATTCTGTTAAGAATAGAAGCTTTTAATAGAATATTAAGTGATTGCCTGATGATTCACCCATGCTCTTTCATACCATTTTTAATTCCTTTTTTCTATCTCTTCACTGTTTTAGATCAACTATCTGATAATTGACAATACGAAATGATATCTTCCATATTCTTTAGTCATTTTGTTTTAGTTAATTAGATATTTTTATTAGGAGGGATAGTCAAATAATATAAAAAATAATAGACAGTGCAAATATGTAAAACAAATAAATAACTATGTATAGAAACAGTCTGAGACATTTTAAATATATATTTTTACTTAAAAATGCCTGATCAATGTCGAGACCCTAACAGAGAAAAATCTGTTAAAAGCAGGGAAAAACGAAAGTTTAACCTTTATTTTCTTGCTAAATAGCATAATGATGATCTGGTTGTTTCGTATTATTTAATTACTTACTAGATTAAAAAGAAAACTTCTATAAAAGCGGTTACACAGATTTCTGGCGCGGACCTGCTTCAGCCTGCTGTCACTATGCGTACGTGTCAATTTAGAAGCATATAAGCGGATGTAAAATTTACGTATTACCAGATTTAAGAAACAAATTTATACAATTTAAATACCTACACTTCGCTTAACTAAACTAAATTTTAATGAAAAAAACTTACATTTCTAATAGTAGAATCAGCAGAGTAACAGTTACGAGCAGCTATTTAGCTGTTTGCTTAAAATCATCATAATTTATTGGAATAAACAGTAATTTAGTCATTTTTAAGTTTTATTTCATAGTAACTACAATATTAGATATATTGTTCTCTATCCTGAAGCTGTTGTTGTGGTTGTCGCTGCAGTTGCTGAAAGTATAAATAAATTGAAGAAATTAGTATAAATCGTTTATAATTTTAACTAATAGTTATGTATATATCAAGGGAGTTAAGTAGACACTTAAGATAGTAGTCCGAGGCCTTAAACCAAGGACTATTACACGCTTAGGGTAATAGCACACGAGATGTATGCAAAACAGTCGGTATTTAGTACAGTTATAAATTTGCCATGCATCATATTATGTATTTATGGGAGTAAGTATCTCTATAACTAAAATCAAGTAATTTTTGTTGGAGCTGAATTGACAGTTACGACAGATGCCTAGCAATAATACTAACAAACGCGGTTTTTATGTACGCCATATTTAGTACGCGAGAAACCTCTACTAAAGTCATAGATTTTTTCATATATAATTGGTAAAATGTGGATTTCAATAGTGGTAGTAGTACAGAAGACATTCTGAGTATTATTCTCCTGAAATTTTTAAAGAGCCGGGAAAATGAAAAGAACTATAGAACAAAACTTATGACTATTTTGTTAAATAATGTTCTTTTAAAAAAGTGAAACACTACACTGAAAATGTGCTCCTAGCAAATTTTTTGAAAAAATGTGAGAATTGTAAGCCGTACATACTTTGTTGTATTAAACAGTTCTTTTACATCATAACAAATATTCAAGATTAATAACTTTCGTACAAAGCAAAAATGATGATTACAAACCGAAGAAGTCAAGAATATTGACTAGAGAATACTGACACTTTTCTGAGAGATGCCCCTGATGAAATATTTTTGATCAAGGTAAATTGTCATCTTCAAATGTTAAATAAAATGTACCTACAATACATTTTTAGTTAGGTGGCACTGATATTTGGCATATGTGGAGCTCATCGTAGAGAAGAGTTTTAAAACATAACAATCGATAATATTCACGATTTAGATAAAGCTTTGCTAGTAACTATAAAATAATCTAAGACTAAAATACAGTGCATATTTAGTATAATTGGTAATGAAAACAAGTCACCAACATATTTGGATATGTACAGAAGATATGAGTGCTTCATGATTCGAATACTGATACGATTTTTTTATATCTATTTTATAAAAATAATAAATGTTCCAAGCAAGTGGTTGGTAAAAATACGTTGGGTCAGATTCCGTACCAAATTATCAAACTCAAAGAAATATACGGGGCATTTTCAGCGTTCTTCGACCAATAAATGAAAATTTATACTTTTAACAGACAAAGAATTTTACATTTTTTTACAAATGTTATTACGTTGTTTTAGTAACAAAGAAAGATGAATGGGAGTTTTTGGGCAGATATTTATATGTCTTAAACTTATACTAAAATGGAATTATCTTGATTGTCTTCGCAGTAAAACATTATAATATGTAGAAGCTAATTTCTTACTCTGCCCTCCTTGGCCAAATCCAAAGCAGTTGGCAGTATGCTGATGTCCTTTTTCAATGCCAGAAGTATGTAGTAACACCTTTCCTTCGGCTTTCTCTAAAGCGGATAAACCATCAATTCCTCCCTGAGGGTACGCATTACCCAGCACCTAAAATTAAAAAAATCTTATTTAAAAATTAATTAAATAGATACCTGATACAACAATTAACTACTTATATCAATAATTTATGTGACTACACAGAAATAATTGAATGTCATTTTAGAGGGTTAATTAAATGCATGATTTTAAGACAAATAGTTCATATAAGTATAGGCCTATTTTTCCTTTGTTTTTGATATATAGAGTTTTGGAATAAAAAAGATTTATTGCCTTTTATTCGTATTCTCTACTGTCTTTCAGTAAAAAAAATACGAAGCAGTTAAGTATTAGTCTCAAATATTTTAATAAAAACTGTAAGAATAATAATAATATCTCCACCCCTCATTCTAATCACGACGGTTAGCCCACAAGTCGAAGACTTGTGCGGAAGAAGGGGCAGCAGGCCGCATTTGCGCTAAGGAACGAGTCCTAACCACCATTCAGTGCAGGAATGAGGAAAACCTCATTAATTAGGGGGGTGGTGAGACGTCCGGTATCAATCTCTCACATTGACCCATAAAGCTAACATTCTTCCACCTTACCATACCCGCAGAGAGGGTGTTAATCCTCCACGAATATAGGTGATATACCGGCTGTGGGGCTCGAACCCACACCGGTCTAGTCACATCGATTCAAGTACCGACGCTTTTTACAGCACGACCACTGACCCACCCAAGTGTGTGACTGTGTGTGTGTAAGTGTACTTTATTTCCATAATAGCGATTTAGGGACATACAGATTATTGTTCTTTATTTTATTTTATTGAAAAACAGTTAAAAATACGAATAAAGGTCAACACATTTTTTTTATTACAAAATGAGGCACTATTAAGAGAATAATTTTTGGTTTTGAAAGAAACAGTGGGATATCTTTTTTTATTCGAAATATCAGGATGGTATTAATTGTGGCGCCACTGATTAAAACTAAAAATTTGTTTCTTCCCAGTGTAAGATTAACCCCCTTAAATATTGACATTCAATTATGAAACATCTTGTATTCCTATTGTTTTACTTATTGTTGGTATAAAGAACGTATTGCGTTTCGGTAAATATCAATACTCACCAAAAATGATGCTAGAATAGCAAAAACCAAACAAGCTGTGAATTTCATATTCATATTTTGACTGTATGAATGTATAAATAAACTGTGGTGTATGAATTTTTTTGACTTTATATACTGGTTGTAACAATTGATACAATAAAATAATACAGACGAGTCGGAAACCGCATATTATCTTGTATTCGAAGGCTTCACCATTTTTGTTAATGTTTAGTATATTATAATGACTTTTTAGTGATGCAATAATAACTACTTGTATTCCTTCTCGCTCCTAAAACGTTATACATATGCAGATAATTAAATATTATATGCACGATGGGTTGGGTGGTGCATTTTGTAGATTATGGCAAATGCGCCCACATACGACGAAAATCGTGTTAATTTTGCAGTTTTTGGTTTATTCGTGTCGGGAAAGTCTCAAGTAGTGGAGTAAAATCGCTTCGCTATCTCCCTTATTTTGGTAGCTATAGCCAACGGAAACGTTTATCATCTTGTAGATGGATAATTTGGGCATTCGAAATGTACTTCTACAACTTCTTCCAATAGGGACGAACTTTTAAAATCGAGTTTTTGATGTTTTGGACGTTATTTGACAAATGTGCCAGCTAAGAATTTCCTGTTCTATAAAAATCGTAAGAAAGTTTCCAGAGCAAATCTTATAGAGCAATGTTTGTTCTAAGAACATTTTCAAAACGTTCTTACAACACTTATACCACAAAAAATGGGCACCGTTCTATAGAATTTTTTAGTTTTTTTAGCTATTCTGTAAGGTCTGCAGAAAATACTTATAGAATTGTTGAATAAACGTTCTCACATGTCTTAAAGAATTTTTATAACACAGTTGCAAAGCAGTCTCATAAAAATTATATAGTACTTCGTTATACAATTTTCGCTTAGTTGTATCTTTTAAAAACAACATGTTTCTGTATAGCACATGTTAGAAATTATATGGGTGGGCCAATAACATGGACCTAATCAGCCGGCATAGCAGTACTCACATCAATACGAATGGCTTAGTTGGTTTGTCCATCAGGGTACAATAAATACATTTTAATGCGGAAATAGTTTTATCGTGAAATATGTGGAACATAATGGTAATTTTTTGACGCGCCTTCAGTTAACTTTATATTCCCTATGATGCTGAAAATTTAATAAATATTTTGTTTTTCTTAATTGGTGAATTTAATATATTTTAATAATACATATTATTGATATCATTTCACTTATTTATATTGTATATATTTTTAATTAAGATTTTTTTCTTGCTTCACAATATGGCGACAGAAGAAAAGGCTTTGTCTTGCTCTTCCAATGGATTCTCAGTAATATGACATTTTTGCGTCGATTGCAATAATTATAGAGCAAACATGCTTCGTAAGCCACTACTATAACATAGCTATACCATTTAATATCTTCAGTGTTATCATATTTTATTGTGGTAATTTTAATTATTTCAATCTTATTTAACAAAGCTAATACAGTTCTTTAACTTCATCATCTAGAAGTGTAAATGAATAAGGTTTGGAATGGTCTATAAGGAAACTACTTTATATTAGTAATCAAATAAATCTTATCTATCGTAATGAAATTTTCTTTCTGCAAGTAGATAATTTCTACAAGTCACAACTATGTTATACAAATTTCCCCATTATACTTTGATCAAAATATTTCGTACTTTTACAGGCAGGTCTCGTCAGATATGGGAAACCTACTTATATAAATGACAGTTCTATATAGCGTTTTTTATGGATCAAAAAGGCTTTTGTTACTTATTTACTCTATAATGATTTTATAACAACTGTATTATTATTCTCTATAACTGCTTTAAAAAGCTTTTTGTTTTAAGTTCGATAGCAGCGTCCATATTTATAATTTGTTTTCCGCATCGGAATTGACAATAGTTCTATATTTAAACTATAAACGACATTACGGAATAATTTTATAAGAGTGTCACAGGAGATGGTATAATTCTATAAAGCACTATTTTGCATCGGTTTTACAGAAGTTTTATTCTATAAGCACCGTTGCTGTAAAATTGTGTCATTGTACACACTTATACGGCTACATTAGCAGTTATCTTATAAACGCTCTATAAATTATGCTCTAAGAACGTTTTTGCAACAATTTAATATTCTAGATACAACTATAAAATATTAACAGAATATAAAACTTCTATTACTCCAAATTTATAGAACTACTGTGCTAGCTGGGATGTTTTTCATAATATGTCCGCGTTTGTAAATCAACGGTTTTACCTATGTTCATAGTTTTTTCAGAACTTATATAAAAAACTATAACGCCTTTAATGGTTAAAGCCTTTTCGAGAAAATTAGTTCCAAAATTGCCACTAGCAAATTTGTGCTATAAAAACTTGCACTGTGCGCTGAGCTACATTAATTATTGAAAATTGATCTATAGTTGTATCAAGGCAAATGTAGTGAAAAGTATAAAAAAGTTTTCTTAAAAGCTTACTTCGCTAGATGTTACGGTTTTCAAGAAACTGAACTTTATATGAAGTTAAGCTTATATTTGCGGTGCAGAATATGTTTTTGGAAATAGGACAGTGCATTCATTCAACGGGTTACAAAAATCTGTATCTTCCATTAAAACAAAAATATATTTTTTGTGTATACTACCATTGTGTCTCGAATTATAGGCACCAAACTTTAAGGGGTGTTGCTACTTTTATTTTTTTTTTAATAATGATCTTAATTGTAAAAATAGATATTTGAAAATTGGCAAAAAAATCTTAAAAAAATTATTTAAGGCCCTATAATTGGGGGTTCGACACATTTCTCCCCTGCAAATATTTGTCAACGTACGCCTATGGTTTTCAACCCACGTTCATTTGATAGCACGTTTGATTTACAAACTTTTATTTGTCTTGACATTTTTTTGTACTGCTTCCTGATGGACAAACCAACTAAGCAATTCATAATGGTATGAGTACTCCTATGCAGATTGATTAGGTATATCTTTTGGTCCATCCATATTGTTTCTAACATGTGCGGTACAGAAACATTTTGTTTTTAAAAGATACAATTAAACGATTTTAAAGTTCCCTAAATAGACCACCATGCAACACAAAAATTGTATAACGAAACAATTAATTATATAAGAGTTCTTTATTTGTTCTATACCAGAATTCTAAGACAGCATTTTAGAACTACTATACAATTTTAATGAGATTGCTTTGTAACTGTGCTATAAAAATTCTTTAAGACCTGTGAGAACTTTTATTCAACAATTCTATAAGTATTTCCTGCAGACCTTACAGAACTGCTTAAGGAACTAAAAAGTTCTATAGAACTGTGCCCATTTTTATGTATAAGTGTTGTAACGTTTTGAAAATGTTCTTAAAACAAACATTGCTCTATAAAAATTTACTCTGGAAACGTTATTACGATTTTTATAGAACAGTAAAATGTTAGCTGAGCAGTTTTTTACCTAAATAGAGTTAAGATACTTCATGTTTGCAAAAATCTGCTACAAAATCCAGTAATTTGTTTTAATAATAATAATAATATCTCTACCCCTCATTCTAATCACGAGGATTAGCCCAGAAGTCGAAGACTTGTGCGGGAGAGGGGCATATTATTATTAAGCAGGCCGCATTTGCGCCCAGGAACGACTTACGTTGGTAGGCCCTAACCACCATTCAGTGCAGGAATGAGGGAAACCTGGAAAACCTCATTAATTAGGGGGGTAGTCAAATGTCAACCGGTATCAATCTCTCACATTGACCCAAGCCAACATTCTTCCACCCTACCATACCCGCAGAGAGGGCGCCAATCCCTCCACGAATATAGCTTATATACGGTCTACCGGCTGCAGGGGTCGAACCCACAGCGATCCAGTCACTTCGATTCAAGTACTAACGCCTTAAACCGCGCGACCACTGACCGATTTGTTTTAATCTTTACCATGAAAATAGAACAATACTGTATTGGATGCCTATTTTACTTCAAACATTTGTCTACAATTGCATGAACATGCCCAGTCGGTATGTAGGTACCCAGTTTTGTGAAAATGTAAAATATTTAGACACAAAAGCATTGTGTGAAGTATTGGAATGGTATCAATGCCGCATATTTTAATGTTTTAAAATAGTAGATAAAGAATATGTACATTTTTGCAAAGCAAATTAAATAAGTATATAGGTTCTATTAAAAGATAAGTTCTTACAGTCTCAATATCAAATGTCAACTTCTGATATTTATGGTCTGATGTGTATGTTTCCAAATATTAACATTGGTGTCGCCATACTACAGCACATTACAGAATTCTAGATTGAAATTTAGGTGATTCGACCACATACTTCTAGTACATACCCCGCACTTTGTATCTTTTCAATGTATGACCTTGGCCCCGAAAGTTATGGGAATTCAAGAGATTAACCAGAACTGTGGGGCATTTGCGCATGCTACATAATAGAGTGCAACTTTCAGAATGAAACTAGTAACTTATTCTTAATCATCCACATTAAAGTGCATTAAAGGGTTACCTGTTAACTATTGTGAGCTTACGGATAACTATGGCTGTTCTCTCGTTCATTTTTTAAAATTAAAATGAGAGACTTATAATCTCAGACAAGTTATTTTCATAAGTACTGGGAAATCTTTTAAGAACGATTGGTTGGAACAAAGGTTAGATAAAGTGTTCTATAATTATTTTTCGTACAACTCTCCCTTTCGAAATACTTGATGAAGAAATTTCGAATTGTTACAGTTGAAGACAGTTTAGATATTTGCGTACAGAATAAAACATATGAAATAATTTATTCAACTATTCATTTATTCAGAATTCGACTAAGTTTATGTGATTGTCACTTCCCTTCCATTATGATGAAGCAGCTGTGGTAGTTGTAGCTAAAATAAAATAAAAAAAATACAAAATTAGTAACAGTAAAATGCATAGCTACCTACTAACTAATAATACATAGAATATAACAAGTATAATAATAGAACAAACAAATTTGCTTGTCACCAAAATATAGATATTATATGAAAAATTATATTATATAAAAACAAAGAGATAATATTAATTTTACAATTAATCAAAATATAACGTTAAGTAGAAGAATGTTTTATTTCTAATACCTGCAGTAGTAGTCGTAGTCTGTGGTGGTGGTGGACCTCTGCGTCCATTACATCCAGCGACATTGCGCTTTTTCCTTAGTCCTGTGGTGCTATGAGAAGAAGAGGCCGAGTTGCTACTTGTTCCTTCTTCCCTTACCAACTCGTAATCTGAAGAACTCCTCCCCATGCCCAAACCCAGATTGAGACCTATCCCAGTGCCCATCTGGCTACCCCGTTCTCTCTGATTCCAGCGTTGTCCGGACATTTGTGGACTCCCAAGGACCAAATACTTAAAGAAATGAAAGAAACTGAAACTGCTCATTATTTCAATTTATTTGTTTGTTTATTCACACATATTATGGTCTAAAGGACCTGCAAGAGCATTCACATTATAATAAAAAGAAAAGAATAGATTAAAAATAAAACATTTTTTAATAAAAAGTAATATAAAAACACAAAAATACTAATACAAAATACTAATATACATATTTATGTATACAGGGTGTTAAAAAAAGAGTGTAAAATATTTCAGGAGGTAATAGTGTGAACCAAAATAAGCAGAAAAGTCTTAATAAACATGGGTCCGCAAAGTAACGGTTGCGGAGATATGGACCACTATTCGTTTTTCAAACATTTTATTTTATTAGGAGTAAACCGACAAAGGAAGCTTTTAACAAACAAAAAACAAAGTTACAGATGTTCAAAGTGCCCTCCGTCCATTTCCAAGCAGGCACGACATCTTCGTCTCAACGATATTCGAACTCTTTCGAAAACACCCTCCTTGGTTTGGATATCTTGACACTTTTGATTAATCCGTAGCTGGAGCTCTTCCAGGCTATTTACAGGAGTATCATACACTAATTTCTTCAAATATCCCCAAACAAAGAAATCTAGAGAGTTCAGATCAGGCGACCTTGGAGGCCATAAAACTGGTCCGGCCTGATCGTATAATTTTGGAGCATCTGAATATCTATATTTACAAAGTGATCTATGCGAATTACTAATTTTACTTTATAAATCCCTCATAAAGAAACCAAATCTAATATTCATGCCATTTTAAAAATCTATTATTTCTTTGAATGCCATTATGTAGGTAACAGGCATGCATATTCCCTGCTTAAATTCTTGTTGACAATTCGATTATTGTTTTTCAATTTTAATATGACATAAATATGATAATTAGTTTAATTATGATTGTTTTGAATTGATAACACTTGAAAATTTGAGGCTGGTATTTGTTTTATTATACAAACTATAATAACATAAACTTAACAAAATGATATAGAGATGCGTTCTCTTTAAAGGACTGTAATCTACTGTTCGTCTTTCAGTCGACACACTCGTCATGCCATCTATAGTTATAGTTAAAAGCAAAATAAATCCCTAACATACACCCGCCCTTGAAAGTACATACTTTCAACAGTAAATGCCACAAACTTTTAGCACTTTTAGTCACTCACTAACAGGTAGAGGGCAGATTTTTGAGAAGCTTCTTTTGAGATCCCCACTGGATGTGTGAATACTCGCAACCCTGGCTATACCGTCTGATCCGGGATGCAACGCCACAATACGCCCAAGTTTCCACCTTTGCGGAGACGAGTTATCGTCTTTGATGAGCACTAACGAACCACAGCGTAGACTGCCATAGCTTTTTTTCCAACGGGTACGCTGCTGCAATTCGCTGACATATTCCTTTTGCCAACGGACCCAGAAATCTCTTCGCAGTTTGCTTATTAATTGGAATCGACTTAATCTGTTGATGGGAACTTCACTGAAGTCAGGTTCAGGCAACATGGTACATGGTCTGCTTATGAGAAAGTGAGCCGGAGTGATGGGATGCAAGTCATTTGGATCGGTCGACATTGGAAACAGAGGTCTTGAGTTCAAGACTGCTTCAACCTGAATGAGCAGAGTATAAAACTCTTCGAACGTCAGACATATTTTGCCCAATACTCGTTTCAGATGTTGTTTGCTAGATTTGATACCTGCTTCCCACAGGCCACCGAAATGCGGGAATGAGGAGGAATAAATTTCCAATCTATATTTTCTAGTGATGCAAATTCGGTTATAGCGTTTTCATGTTTAACTAAAAACTTGCCTAAAATTTTTAATTCTGACGCAGCAGACACGAAATTCGTACCGTTGTCCGAAAAATTTGCGTTGGTCGGCCTCTCCGTGACACAAACCGCTTCAAAGCCAGAATAAAAGCGTCTTTACTTAGCTCAGTTACAAGTTCCAAGTGTACGGCTTTGGTAGCAAAGCATACGAATAGGCAGACATAACACTTGCTCTGCTTAGCTCCGCGTCCCTTTCTATCTTTAATCAAGAATGGTCCGGCGTAATCAACACCGCTTTTGTCAAATGGAGGACCCGGTATTAAACGTTCTTGTGGGAGTGGTCCCATCTTTGGTTGTACAGTTTGAGAGTTAAAGCGAAAGCAGGTCACACATTGACGTACTGTCTTCTTGGCTAGGTTACGACCCAAAATTGGCCAAAATTTTTCTCTTAAAGACGCTAAAATCAATTGAGGTCCCGCGTGGAGTAACCTAAGATGTTCACTTGTAAAAGAATTTTAGTTAAGTGATGTTTGGAGCACATTAGTATAGGATGCTTCTTTTGAAATGTAAATTTTGACCTTTGAATTCGCCCCCTACACGCATGACACCTTCGGAATCCACGAACGGACTCAAGCTTAATAGCCTGCTGTTATTACTAATCTCTTTTGATTTATCAGATTATTATATTCTATGGTAAATGATTGTTGCTGTGAGATTTTTATTAGACATTTAAATGCGTAATCAATTTCTTGCACTGAAAGTGGGCCATATTTGCGCAAGTTTTTGTTGTTTACAGTTGTTTCTAAACCTGATTAAATAAGCGACGACTCTTTTGAGCCTGTGAATATTTGAGAACCTTTGGAACGGGAATTCGCTTATTTCTCGCGACGAGAGGCACACGCCCTTACTCACTCTTATGTCTGGCAAATCTACGACCTTTAACTTTGAATTCGGCCAGTTTGCTTCACTTCTTGCTAGCCAATTAGGCTCGTGCCACCACATGCGTAATGCTTTCAATTGGCCAGGATTAACACCCCTAGTTAGCAAATCTGCTGGATTATCTTTGCTTGTTACATGACGCCATTCATATTGATTAGTGATTTCTTGTATTTCAACCGCTCTACTGCTTATAAAGGGTTTTAACGAGTTTGGCGTCATTTTTAACCATCCTAAAACAATGGTGGAGTCTGTCCAGTATATAATTTTGTGAAACTTTATTTCCCATGCTGACAAAACTTTTAGATAACCTTGCAACAATGAGAGCCCGCACAACTCCAAACGAGGTAAGGTCATTGTTTTCAATGGAGCGACCCTTGTTTTTGCACACAAAAGATGCACCGAAACGTCGCCTTGTTGATTTGTTGATCGAACATAAATGGCACCTCCATATGCACTTTCGGAGGCATCAAAAAAACCAATGAAGCTCGATATTTGACATGACGTTTAATTCTTAAATCGCATAGCTGAGGAAGTTGACTCCGAAACTTAGACCAACTTGTATGTAAATCCGCGGGCAATGATTCGTCCCACGTTGCTTTCAATAGCCACAGCTTTTGCAAAATAATTTTTGCTGTTATAATACACGGACTCAGTATGCCTAACGGGTCAAATACTTGCGAGATGTTAGACAAAATTGTGCGTTTTGTGACCGTTTGATTATCCGCGCAATCGCTTATAGTGTACGTTAAATTGTCCGTTTGACAATGCCAAATAAGGCCTAATGTTTTTGCGTTTTCGTTTGATCCGAGTTGTATACTTTTCAATGCGGAGTTATCACTCTGTATATGTTTTAGCACGTCTGGATTATTTGAATAAAATTTACGCAGTTCGAAACCGCCGGTTAACAATACATCAGATACTTCTTTGCATATTTGTGAGGCTTCATGAACTGTATCTGCTCCAGAGAGCAAATCGTCCACGTAAAAGTCACGCTTGATGATTTTTGCTATATTCGGTTTGCTTTTTCGATATCAAGAGCCAATTGATTAAGACACCGTATTGCCAAAAACGCGGCCGCGGCCATGCCATAGGTAACCGTGTTTAGCTCGTATGTTGCTAGATCGGAATCTGGGTTTTCCCGCCAAAATATTCGCTGCAGAGGTCGTTGAGATTTTTCGATCAGAACCTGGCGGTACATTTTAGCAATGTCGCCCGAAATAACATAAGCGTGTTTCCTAAAGCGTAACAAAATTGACAGAAGGTCTTGCTGAATTGTAGGACCGATCATTTGTAAGCTGTTTAATGAATATCCCGATGATGTCACAGCCGACGCGTCAAATACGATGCGCAATTTTGTCGTGAGACTGTCCTCTCGCAAGACACCTTGATGCGGTAAAAAACATGAAATAGAATCGCCACTCAAATCGCTACGATCGGTCACCTTTGACATGTGACCTAATTCTGCATATTCGGTCATGAACTGGACGTATTGTTCTCTTAATTCGTGATTTCCTTGCAACCTTTTTTCCAATGACATGAAACGTTTGATCGCTTGCGCGAATCACCTAATTTATTAATAGAATCCTTGAAAGGAATAGATACGATAAATCTACCGCTTGAATCTCGCTTTGTTGTCTTTTGAAAATAAACCTCGCATGCAGTTTCTTCCTCAGAGAAGGATTTATTCGCAGAAATTTCTTCGATTTCCCAGAAACGAGACAGCTGTTGTTGTATGTCAATATTTTCTGAAAAATTACACTGAATTTTCGTGGGCATTTGGATATTTACAGGGCCGGACACTATCCATCCTAACTTTGTTTTTTGTAGTACCGCTTTGTTAGTACCTGTGCAAATTTGACCAACGCATAACAAATTCCAGAATAAATCAGCTCCTATTAATAAATCTATTTGATTGGGCTCACAAAACAAAGGATCCGCTAATTTTATGTTTCCCGGAATGCCGAATTGTTTTGTATCTAATTTAATACTAGGAAGATTACCGGTAATGTTTTGCAAAACTAAACACCAAATATTTGCTGTATATGCACAATTTAGAGATTTTAATGTGACATAGCATTTTTATCTTTGAATACGCTTGATTTAAACCTGCTACCGCGCAGTCAACCTTAGTTGTTTCTAATTTTAATTTATTGCAAAGATCCGCTGTTATAAAGCTAGACATAGACCCTGAATCTAATAAAGCCCTAACTTTATGAGACTTTCCGTTATTATCATATATTTCGACGCATGCCGTGGACAGCAAAACTTGCCTCATTGATGAATAGGATGATAAAGAGACGTTGTGTGAAATCGTATCGCTTTCCTTTGAACCGCCCGGGTCCGCCGGCATCGCCGATACAGCTGGGACACCTGCTTGCGACTCGTTGGCTTTGGGTTTTTCGCGCTCAATGTGTAACAGCGTATTATGTTTAAGATTGCACTGCCTACAATTGCCAAAACGACATACTTTACTACTATGCCCAAACTTCAAACAATTTAGGCATAACTTAGCCTTTTGTGCCCTTTCATTCGTTCTAGAACTGGAAGATTTGTGAATTCGCTACATGAATAAATAAGATGATCTTGTTTACAATATGCGCACGTGGGCGTGCTAGAAACAAAGCCTCTAATGTTTGATGAATTTTGTTTTGGCTTTTTATCCACTTGTTCTGGCTTCTTTGCTTCGAGAGATTCTAAATATTCGGCACGCTCTTTTAAAAAGATTTTTAATTCGTCTAACGTAGGAGACGTTTTTGTTTTACGACTTTCCCATTTACGCGAGCTTGTTATGTCTATTTTTGTGATAACTAAATGAATAATTAACGCGTCCCAGTTTGTTGTCGATTGCTCTAATTTTTCTAAGTCCCGTAAGTGCCGCCAGACAGTATGTATTACACTCCGAATTTTTCTGAAGATTCCTTTTGAAGAGGCTCTAAATCGAACAATGCTTTGATATGTTTGTCTATTAAAAGACGCTTGTTGTCAAATCGCTCTACCACGGCCTGCCAAGCACCCTCGTAATTTGCTTCTGAGAATTCCTCGGACATTAAAAATTCTGCGGCTTTGCCTACCATCGAAGCCCTTAAATAATGGAATTTTGAATTGGCTTGACGCTTTCATTTTCATGAATTAAAGACCGAAATGTGTCACGGAACTCCAACCAATGAATATGTTCGCCATTAAATTTTGGGATATCTACCTGTGGCAATCTAATGCCATCTACTTCATAACGTTTTACGTTTTTGTTAGAAGAACTTTTTGATGAAACAGATTTTTCAGATTCGTCATCATCTGCGTACTTTTTGAGCAATTGTTTTGCTAGTGAAATTTGGTTATAGTAATTAGTTTCAAATACATCGCGCTCGGAAAATTGTTCCTCCATGGTTTCCGCCGCATTTTCTAAAATTGTTTGTATTTCATCGAAATCTGACAACAATGTTTCTGTGATTTTATTTAACCTTTCATTTAACTGAATAAGATCTAAATCGTCGGGATTTTCCCCTGTTTTAGCTTTGTCATTTAAAGATTTTATGTAATTAGTAAAATGAGTTAATTTTGATTTAAGGGAAGCCCTTTTTCTGACTAATGTTTGAAACTCCTCAGTCATTTTTGTAAAAATGAATTTACTATTTTTGAGTGATATGCAATAAACGATATTGAAATTGCGTGATATTAGGTATTACTATTACAAAATAGCCCTTCAGATTGCTACAGCCAAGTACTGTAAATGTTTTTAGGTAAGTAATGGAATGGACTCACTGTTCGTTGTGCTGATATAGTTGCCCTGTTGATTCGCTGCGAAACCTTGATGTTCCGGCGATCTTCACTGCAGCTGTTCCGCTCCAGTCTTTGTCTTTGATGCACTGTTTTCTTTGCAAATTGCAAACTTTGTTTTGATTTTGCCAATAATGTGGCTCGCTGGACCAAATTATGTTTTGAATTGATAACACTTGAAAATTTGAGGCTGGTATTTGTTTTATTATACAAACTATAATAACATAAACTTAACAAAATGATATAGAGATGCGTTCTCTTTAAAGGACTGTAATCTACTGTTCGTCTTTCAGTCGACACACTCGTCATGCCATCTATAGTTTTAAAAAGCAAAATAAATCCTAACAATGATAAAACAGCTGTTTAAACTAAACTGTTCTTGATACAGCTCACTCAGTTTTTATATGCCGTTGTTTGTTTGGTAAGCTTGTGGAAACATCATAAATATCTCTCTGGCAAATGTTTAGTAACAGCATTCGTTACCTGTGTAATACAGTTACTAACTGATTTTTGACAGTCCTAAATTAAAATTATCACCAATACATGTCTGATAACTACGTTATGTTGAAAATAATAATGTTGCAAATACTAGAACCAATTAGAAAGCAGTAATTTTACTGTTAGGTCTGCCGAAGGAACTGCCAATAATGGTCTTATTTCGTTATAAATTGCCGTATTGCTTTTACTAAATCTAAATACCTTTTTTTTATTTTTCGTCAGGCAAATCAAATGGATTACTTAAATCTGTTATCCTTTTTCGTTGGATTTAAATATTACAGCTTATATTCGATGTAGATTTATAAAACCGAGAATTAAAAGTAAATTTAATAAACCGTCCATTTTCACAATTCAAATAACACATAGGTACATACGTTAAACTACAGCGATATCTAATCACTTGTCTTTGAGAAACTCTATTGAAATTCTACATGTGTTACAAATAACATTGCTATTATTTTTTAACAGTTACAGGGTGATACATACTACAAACATGTGAGATGATGAAATATACATTTAACCTTGAAATAACGTAAATGTCATTATGACTAAAACGGGAAACATACTTGGGCTGATTAAAAGTGACATGTCATTAAAATTAAGATAAAACCCTTCTAATCACCGAATTCAGGATCTACTTACTATAGCAATAGCAAAAAAGCACAAAAATATTAACGACTTCATCTTGTGCAATAAAAATTACAAGTTCGTAAAATTTGTTCTTGCAGGTGTTTATATGCAATGGCGCCCATTTTCAAGAGAATAGGAAACGAAAAATTATCAAATTAGTTTCCGTAACATACCTACTAAATGAATAACACTTATTATGCGAGTATTAATTAAATCAATTCCACGTGCGCAAAATAGGAAGTGGCAACGACGACACCTGTGAAAAAATATCATGGTCTGATAGACAGAGCAATTTTATGAGTCACTGAAATTATTAACTATATTTTTTGAAGCGTCTGTCCAGTCAAATGAAAAGTTAACGCCAGTTAAATTGTATTAAATAATAAATTCAATTTTTTTCAACTGCATTTTGAACTGGCCTTCACCCATCTAAACAAATAATAAAAGTACGAATTAATTTTTTAATGTACGTTTTCACAGGCTTCTAAAATAGTTCGACTATACAGGAGGTTTTACCGAAAAAGAACAATGAAAGGTGTTTTGAACAAATTTTCGATATTTCATTGCATTTTTTAAATTAATTTTAAGGAATATTAAAAATGCCAGTTGCAATATCCAGTTCTGTGCATACACTATACAGGGTTTTCCGCATTAGATATGACACAAAGCAGATCCATGTAGGGGGTCGCAAATATTGCAATTTAACCAAACATAACTTTATACAAAGTTGCATAGGCGGAGTTACAAACTTTCAAAGTGGGGGCAAATATTTCGAAAAGAAAATAATTTAAATACTAAATAAATAAATAATATTAATTAAAGATATTTTTTACTCTTGTTAAATTTTAAGAAACTTTAAGGTTATCAAGAAAAAATGCATTAATTAAAACAAGATTTTAATAGTGATTATTAGGAAAATTCAAAAAGTCACTAGCACACCTGTTGTTTGGTAACAGAGAGCATACATATGACTTCAATGATATGAATTGTAGGAGATTTTATTTATATTAGCCTAAATTACCTTTCCAATACAGTAAAAAATGTTACAAAAGCTAATAATAAAGAATATATGGGTGGTGGTATGTGGGTGTAATTCAACGCTGGTCGGGGCTTTAGTCCGCAGAGTAGTTAGTTTCACACAATATTGTTAATACCTAAAAATTTATAAAAAAAACAAACAGTAGCAGGAATCAAATAATTTTATTAGTGTCAAATTTTAAAGCCGAAGTCTACTACTGACTTTTTGATTTCTTCTAATAAAACACTATTGAAATCTAATTTTAATTAATGCAATTTTTCTTGAAAACCTTACATTTTTTTTTAAATTTAACAAGAGTAAAAAAGTGAGTGAGTGAAATTGATTTCTTTTTAAATTCAATCAATGGAAAAAAGTTTGGTATAATATTAGGGTTGACTCATCCTCAATGAAGTGTTTCAATTTACTTGAACTCATAGTCAAAAAAGACCCATAATAGACGTAAATCAAGTACCAAATTTGGTGATTCCAAGTTAAACTAATTCAGACATATAAATATTTTTTTCCGATATTTGGGCCCACTTTGAAGACCTGTAAGTCCGCCTATGTTCAACATTGTATGTAGGTATGTTTAGCAAGATGATACAACTACATTAAAACTTTTAAATTTATCTCAGTGTTACTACCCAGCTAGCAAAGTAGTTCTATAAATTTAGAGTAATAGGAGTTTTATATTCTGTTAATATTTTATAGTTGTATTTAGAATACTAAATTATTGTGGCACATGAGACTATTTTGCCTTCAGAAATTGAATTGTTTTTTAAATTTGTTGCAAGAACGTTCTTAGAGCATAATTTATAGAGCACTTATAAGATAACTGCTAATGTAGCCCTATAAGTGACGGTGCTTATAGAATCAAATTACTGTAAAACCGATGCAAAATACTGCTTTATAGAATTATACCATCTCCTGTGACACTCTTATAAAATTATTCCGTATGTCGCTTATAGTTTAATTATAGAACTATTGTATAAGGCGTTGTTAAGTTAGAATTCTGCTGCGGAAAACAAATTACAAATATGGAAGCTGCTATCGAACTTAAAAGAAAAAGCTCTTTAAAGCAGTTGTAGAGAATAATAATACAGTTGTTATAAAATCATTATAGAGTAAATAAGTAACAAAAGCCTATTTGTTCCATAAAGAAACGCTATAGAACTATCATTTTTTTATATATGTAGGTTTCGACGAGACCTGCCTGTAATAGTACGAAATATTTTGATCAAAGTATAATGAAGAAATTTGTATAACACAGTGGTGACTTGTAAAAATTATTATCTGCTTGCAGAAAGAAAATTTCATTACGATAGATAAGATTTATTTGATTGCTAAGAGAAATTGATTTTCTTATAGAAACTTAGTAACATATTTAATTTAGACCATTCCAAACCTTAAACATTTTTACTTTTAGATGTTGAAGTTAAAGAATTTTAATAGATTTATTAAATAAGATTGAAATAAGTGAAATTACCACAATAAAATATGACAACACTGTGAATATTAAGTAGTTGCTTACGAAGCATATTTGCTCTATAATCATTGCAAGCGACACAAAAATGTCATATTAGTGAGACTCCATTGGAAGTACAAGGTGAAGCCTTTCTTTCTGTAGCCATATTGTGAAGAAGGAAAACAAAATCTTAATTAAAAATATGTACAATATAAATAGGTGAAATGATATCAATAATATGGATATACTTACTTTCTGACTATTTTATGTACAAACGGTTATTAAATTCATCAATTTAGAAAAAAAAAATTATTAAATTTCCAGCATCATAGGAAATATAAGGGCGCGTCAAAAAATTACAATTATGTACCACATATTTCATGATAAAACTTTTTCCGCATTAAAATGTACTGCTCCCTGATGGACAAACAAACTAAGCAATTCGTAATGATGTAAGTAACTACTCCTATGCAGGCTGATTAGGCCCATCTTATTGGTTCTTATTGGCCCGTCCATATTATTTCTAACATGTGCGATACAGAAACATTTTGTTTTTAAAAGATACAATTAAACGATTTTAAAGTTCTTTAAATGCAACACAAAAATTGTATAGCGAAGTGCTATAGAATTTTTATGAGATTGCTTTGTAACTGTGTTATAAAAATTCTTTAAGACTTCTATAATTATTTCCTGCAAGCTTTACAGAACCGCTTAAAGAACTAAAAGGTTCTATAGAACGGTGCCCATTTTTATGGTATAAGTGTTGTAAGAACGTTTTGAAAATGTTCTTAGAACAAACATTGCTCTATAAAATTTGCTCCGGAAACGTTCTTACAATGTTTACAGAACAAGAAATTGTTAGCTGGGTATTAACAAAAAAATATATTTCCACAATAAGACACTTGTGTTCAAAAACACTTTTATTGTATTAAAAACACATTTTCATAAGTTCATAATTTATATTTCATTAGTTTAAACTTCTTCATCACTTTCAACAGTAGTGGCTGCAAAAAAATAAAAATAATTTTGATAAAATTTATTGAGAAGTTCTGCAATTTACCAGATATATCATGTGCTTAATTAAAAATGTAAAATAGGTTTCGTATTGCAAATAAACAATATTTATTGATTAAATTTGTGTATCATAATTCATACTGGTTCATACTTCGGCTTCAGGTTCAGCAGTAGTTGTGGCTGCAAAAAAGAATATTTGAAATATATTAAAATTCGATTCTACGAGGGTAGATCAAATATAAACTGGAGTTTGTATTTAATGCATTTATCAGTAAAAGAAATTTTAATATGACATATATTTCTACAGAATCGTAATTTTCCATATTGCACCGGTCATCTTTAATCATATCACATACCACACGAATATTCGACTCATTGATGCTTGTCCGGGGTCGCGTACATGACTCTCGCTTTCTATTGAAAATCCACGTTTAAAGACTCTTCGCTTTTACAAAGTAGAAAAACCATGCTTATGAAGTTCTAGGTAAGTAACGGAGCCACTTAGAATTTTATTGGTTAAATAATTTAAATAATCCATTCATTCCTAATAGAAATAGTATAGAAATATTTATTATATAAAGGTTTGTTTTTCTTCTATACTTCAATAATTGTATAAAAGCACGGTTAAATTAAAAAATACTAAATTAATTGTCACAAATATTGTATCACTTGATATATAGGTATGTTTGCTCGTTAATTTGAATTTCCCGCCTAATTTTAAATATCCCGCCAGTCTAAACTTAGGTTAGGTCGCTACTGTCAAATTTCAAATCAGTTTGAATTTCCCGCCTAATTTTAAATATCCCGCCAATTTCAACTTAGGTTAGGTCACTACTGTCAAATTTCAAAATCAGTTTGAATTTCCCGCCTAATTTTAAATATCCCCGCCAGTTTGAACTTAGGTTAGGTCACTACTGTTAAATTTCAAATCAGTTTGAATTTCCCGCCACTCTCGTTAATTTGAATTTCCCGCCTAATTTTAAATCAGTTTGAATTTGCCGCCACTTATGATACAAAGGTCTGTGGTTCGATTCCCAGCGCTACCAGTTTTTTGTTTTCATATATATTTCTACTCAAAATCAAGTATTCTATCACCTCCTAAAATTATTGAACGACTTACAAGACACCCTGTATATATCAAAACATTATTCCACTTGCTTTACCTAGTGGGCGTGAAAATACAAATTCCGGTTTATATTTGATTGTTAAGTATACAATAAATGAAAATAATTTAAGTGCTTCGCCTTTCTTAAATCGAACAGAAAAATGCTGCGATAGGAGTTATGCATTTATAAATGTATTATGAGATTATCAGCGAAATTGTGTTTTTTTCTGTGATAAAAAGATTTAAAATCGCTTACGCGCCTGTCCGCCCTTGTTTCCTCCAAAACAATTTGCTCTATGGCGATGTCTTTCATTACTTCTATCCATCTCAAATCTAGACATCCTTGGCGGTTGGGGTATAACATTTGGAAATTTTGACATAATTGCTGATGGTTTGCAAACACTTTCATCCTAAAAAATTGAATACAATTATATCTATAGCGTTTTCTAAATCCATGTCATTATTTTAGGCTATAATTTCCAGGATCATTTTGGACCGAAAAAATTAAAACATCAAAAAGCTATTTATGTAACAAGTTACGAAAAGAGTGTGTTTTAAGCACGGGAAGTCTAGTGCTCAAAACACGTCGATTTAGCAACGAATTTTATACAAGATTTTTTGTGAAAGCTGTGAATTTCATATTTTTATGCTTTTATGTATATTTTTAAACATTTTGAAAAGTGGGCAGGCAATCTGTTTCTAAGGTAATGTTTAATGTCAAGATTTTTCCAAGTTCAAACATCGCGCATAACTGTATTTCCTACAAAGTTTTCGCCAAAAATGAATAATAATGATGATTCTTTGGATACTGAACAAGCTGCTGAAGCTGCGCTATCCACATTAGTGCCCAAAAAATGGAAATTTTTTTACAAAAACGTCTACAACAAACCTAAGCAAAAAAACATTGAGAATTTTACAGAAAAGGTATTACTAGCCTGCTCCTGTATCCAGTACGTTAAGGCCGTCAAAGTAGTAAAGAAGTAATAAAAGCGGTACGCTGTTAGCTGGAATCAATACAATTGTAGGTATGCCAAAAAAGACAGCGAAATTGATTGGACTCTCCAACGCCAATGAATACACTGGCCATTGCTTCCGGCGCAGCTCTGCAATAATGTTCGCAGATTCTGAAGCGGTCATGACACTTTTAAAGCCACATGGATGTTGGTGATCAAGTTCAGTTGCCGATTGTTGTGTTGAAAATTTTATTGAACAGAAGATCGAAATAGCAAAAATAAACATATAGATCAGAAAGATGCACCCAATTAGAAATTAAAATAAGTTCACGCAGAAGCAGTATTGCCACTACTAGCAATTTATTGATTCAGACTACTAATAATAATAATAATAATAATAATATCTCTACCCCTCATTCTAATCACAGGGATTAGCTCAGAAGTCGGAGACTTGTGCGGTGAGGGGGCGGCATATTATTATTAACCAGGCCGCATTTGCGCCCAGGAACGACTTACGTAGGTAGGCCCTAACCACTATTCAGTGCAGGAATGAGGAAAACCTGGAAAACCTCATTAATTAGGGGGGTGGTCAAATATCAACCGGCATCAATCTCTCACATTGACCCAAGCTAACATTATTCCACCCTACCATACCCACAGAGAGGGTGCCAATCCTCTCCACGAATATAGCTTATATACGGTCTACCGGCAGCTGGGCTCGAACCAACTCCGTCTAGTCACCTCGATTTAAGTACTAACGCCTTAAACCGCGCGACCACTGACCGATCCTAATACTTGCACTGATGTTAGAGAAGAAAATCTGGATGCCTCTAATATCCACTTTAACAATTTACATAATTGTACCTTTAACATTTATAATAAATAAATATTTTCATTGTTTTTAATCTCTCATTTTTACTCTTAGGCACTAGTGCCTGAACGAGTGTCATTTCGAAATTCTAACCAATATCAAAATTTCACCACTATAATTTGCATCTTATTTCAAATTTCAGACAGATACAACGAAAAAAGAATCGCTTTTATCTTGAAAATTGTTATACTGTGATTTTGTACTTGAAGCTAACAGCAGTACTCGTTATTAAGCAAACTTTATTATTTTTGGCATTCAACTTATAATAATATAAAAGAAAAAAATAGGAATGATTCGTCATGTATGTGAAGATGTACAATTTCTATATGAAACAAATAATTAAATGTAAGTACATATTGTGTAAATAAAAACAACTTCTGTTCTGTAAAATTTTAGCATTCTTACCATAACTGCTACAAATACTAATAAAACGAATATTAACAAAGAAGTCTTCATATTATTCAAAATATTTACCTACTAGTGAAAAATATCATTGTAGCAGTTATTTATACCTATTTTATTAAACTAAAAAAAAGGAAAACAAAACTTGATGATCACGACATATACATGTTCTAAAATATGACAAGCAGGTTACATTTCCTGATGATATAATTTTTCATTTCTAAAAATATTAATACTTGCTGTACTTGTCTTTCTATCGTTCCAGTTCCCGAAGTAAGTATTGTGGTTATAAAATATATTACAAAATAGCTATAGTTTGGTTTTGTCCATTTGTGTTTCAATTAGGTCTAGTCAATTTATCTTAATATAGTTAGACCAGTGCTGAAAGCCTTTGAAAATGGTAAAAAGTGATAAAAAAATAATGGTAGGATGACACCCATTGGAAAAGGAAGAGAATATAACAGAAATGAAAGGAAGGGGGTGAGTTTTTAAGGGTAAATAAACGGTTTATCTCGATTTCTGGCAAAACAAGTCCTATGGAAAAAAGTTAAATGGCAAAGTTGTCGGTGGGCTTTTTGTTCGCTGAAGTCTCTACTTTCTGATGATGTAAAAAATATAAATTACTATGGTAAATGATCTCAGAAAATGCAAAGAAACGATGCGACAAACTCGAATCCGAAAAATTGTTTTTAATCATTATGTACAATTTTGAGCTTTTTATATATTTTTAGATGTTAATAATATTGTGTGAAACTAGCTACTCTGTGGACAAAAGCCCCAACCAGCGTTGAATTACACCCACAATATCTAGATTTTGAGCTATTTATTAAAATTTACACTTTAATTACTCGAAAAACGTAAGATTCCATGTTACATTGATAAACAAAAAAATTGCAAGTCGAAATATACTACTATAATTAACAACCAAATAAGTTAATACCTAAAGTTAATATTTAATAAGACATCTACAACATTTTTTCGTTTCTTTGCATTTTCTGAGAACATTTACCATAGTAAAATATATTTTTTACGCCATCAGAATGCAGAGATTTCAACAAACAAAAAGTCCACCGACTTTTTTAAAAAAGCAGATATTTTGACGTGAGAATTTTCGATTGAAAATTAGGGTGCTTTTTCGATATTAAGTCAAAATAAAGTGAAAAAATAAATATTTTAAATCAAAAAAATTACAGGGTATTTCCAACGGGTTTTATCCTACTATTATTTGTTTTGGTTTCAATAATTATCGACCCTGGTCGTTTTGTATGCACGCACACCTTTTTACATGTAACTAGCACATGATGCAAGCAATAGGCTTGTTTCGTCAAATTTCTTTTAAGTATATATTCTTTTAGCGTTTCTGTGTACACGATACGCCCTTAAAATTTCATATGATTTACTTTTTGTTTTTTCCAGATATAAGAGGTTGAAATTGGTGCTAGTTTCAAAAACGGTGCGCTCGCTTTTGACGTCACTATACGCAACTCTAAACTAGGAGATCTACCGCTAACACACTAATATCTAATCAGATTAAATAATGCTATCTTGTTTTGTTGGTGTGTTGTAAATATTTTAGTATAATATTGTCACGGAATTTGCCCACTCACTCCCAAACCGACGACTGTGGCACCGCGAATTACCTAAGATTGCCCCGATCGCCCCTACGCCATTCTGGTAAACAAACAACATGCGTGAATCGAGGCGTTACTAGAAAATCGTGGAAACGACGAGAAGCGTTCCAGTCGTACTAGAAAATGGATCTAGAGATACTGGAATATACCTGGAATATTCGTTGGGTCTATAAAAGAAAAATAAACGGCCGAGTTAGTTAGTCTTGTATAAGTCTTGTATTACAGTCTGAATTAAAGTGTTTAGTTGGAGATATCAAAGTGATTTAGATAGCGATTAATTAAATAAGTGTTTAGTTGACCTGTAATTAGTAGTGTTCAGTAGTTAATAAAGAAGTAATTAATTAACGGAGTGTTTTTCTGGAAGTAAGAAAAAGACGGATTGGGAAATCCGTGACAATATGTTCAATTGAAGTTGAATTTAGTACGCTGATTCAGACAATCTACCAAAGTTGATCGCGCATAACGAATCGCGAATTTACGCATAGTCTGTAGCAAGCCTTACAGAAATGAAGAGAGTAAAGCACAAAGTTTTTAATATATAAATATTTTTTCTATTTCGTGTCATTCTTTTTTCTCGTGATATTTATGTTAGGATTTATAAAATGAAGACTTATGTGACCAATGTAGTAAAGTAAAAAATGTACAAGCACTAATAATAAAGAATATATGGGTATATATTGTGGATGTAATTCAACACTGGTCGAGGCTTTAGTTTGTAGAGTAATTAGTTTTACACAATATAGTTAATACCTAATTATAAATGTATATAAAAAATAAATTAGTAAAATTTAGTCTCGTGATTTAAATATTGTTATATACATTTTATATTATTATTTTATACCATGTATATTAGACATTATTAAATTATTTAATACCATTGTTGAAGATATTTGAAATGATGGATGTTCAGCTTAGATACAAAAAATTGCTTATGAACATATAAATAAACAGACAATTATAATGAAGGATATTTTTTAAAATTTATTTAATTGTTTCATTGTTGAAAACCTCCTTGCATTAATCATTTTCGTATAACTCTTAGTTGCAAACAAATTGTAAAATGCTAATATTAGAATCGTTTAATAAATATATGGTATAACTACACGGATTTATATTTAATTTCTGACTGTAGGCATATTATTTGGCATGTCATTAATTGTAATTACTCCACTAATATTAAAAAAATATTCAGCGTCCTTGACTGCCTTCATCATTATACACCATTCCTATATATTACAGTCATGCAATACATCTATATACCCAATGAAAATATTTTTTACTGTAAATAGGTTTATTAAGAAATCTTTCACTATTTTCTATAGCTGTCACCGTAGTAGGCTTTGCGACACATAATTACGGACCGCCCTGTAGATATGTATTATTATGCATGCAATGTGCAATATCTACCTACTTGACTTCCGTTCATTCAAATGCATGATAAAAATAATTAGATATATATTATAATTAGGTTGTCATCACATCATATGCAATTACATTTTTTTATTATTTGTTAGATGAAACTAAAATACCCTCTGTAACATTGTACATCAAAATGTATTAATAGGAAATATAGATTATGTTTTCTATATTACCTTAAAAAATTAATTCGATTGCATATTAATAAACAATTGCTACACTAGTGTTGAAAGTTTCCCAAAATTTTTGTTAGTGATTATACGAGTACATATAACTAAAATATTCTTAGGAAAACGGTCCAGTTCTACTGCAATAATAATAAGCATTTATTTTCATACTGCGATTCCAAATTTCAAATCAATAAAATTAGATGTTCTTCATTAAAATTCTTTAAAAGTAAAAATAGGTCTCCTATTTGCAGAATATGTCGGTGTTTTACGGTGTTCCGCAGGGTTCAATACTTAGCCTGCTTCTTTTTTATAATAGTGATTCGGAAAGTGCAAACATTTTATCTGGTCTAGAAAAAGAAAGAATGAAATATACTCTTGTGTTAGGACAAAAAACTTATTCAATATTATCAGACTTTGCAATTGTCTGTTTGCTTGCTTTTATTTTGTTCCCTCTTCTTCGTTATTAACATAAACAGAAATTGAAAACAATAGGAAAGATACAGCTCAGGAATGCAAGTGGAAGTGTACTCTCCAATTCCAAAAATATGCTTTATGCGTTACATTATTTTTCGTACTAAAACTGCAGCTATTGCATTGCACACATAAAATCTGTAAATGAGGTTTTTTTGCGGGCGAATTTGTTTCTAATTTTGACATCACTAGTAGAGGGCGCCACTTATGACTATTGAAACAATCGATTCTTGTTATATCTGAAAAAGGTATACTTTGTTGATTCATTAGGAGTAACAGTTTTCGAATTAATCCTATTTGAAATATTCAGTGCACCGATTGAAAACTGTTGTCGTTTCAGGTAAAGTGCCTTTTCTACTGAAAATACAGCAAAAATGTTGTTCAGAACGGTAAATTATGGAGACGTGCAAATTTTTTGTGTCGTTTCAGGTAAAGTGCCTTTTCTACTGAAAATACAGCAAAAATGTTGTTCAGAACGGTAAATTATGGAGACGTGCAATTTTTTTTGTATTTATTGTGTAATTTTAGCATAAACTGCAATTTAAAGAACATAAATGTACGCCTTACCTATATACACACAACGTCAAAAGTTTTGGTATATAAAATTATTCGATTAAACCTAGCGGTTTTTCTTAATGCGTGGTAAAAAAAGTACATGTACTTAGCGAACAAAAAAGATAATAAAAAATTGCAAACCATGAACCTTGACTTTATTACCAATGTTTTTACAAATCTGGTCAGTTTGGCAGTGTATTCAGCCAAGTGTTCCTTTGAATTTTTGTGCATTATAATGCCAGAACGTGGAATTTCTGCGTTTACCCGAGCAAGCATTGTTGGGCATTCCTAGATCATCTTTTGTAGGAATTGTACACAGATATGAAGAATTTGATACAGTGGAAAACAGACCACGTAGTGGACGTCCTCGAGTATCTAATGAAAAGGAGGATCGGTATTTGGTGCAATATGCCCGTAGACACTGCTCAGCTTCAGCTCTCGCCTCTCAGGGCCCACTTTCAAGGTAGGTTTTGCCGTGTTATATCGACACCTACTATTCGAAGAAGACTCTACAACGCAAATTTACGTGCTAGAAGGCTATTACGGGTCTCCACTCTACTTTCAAGACATCGTGCTGCCGGTCTCTGGTGGGTGTGAGAGCATAGAGATTGGCTTTTACGGTGGCCAGTGGCTGTGGGTATTACTTACAGATGACACTCGATAAAGAGCCTGGAGAGCACCAGGTCGTCAACAGCGACTTCATTTTCCCCGTGAAGTTGCTCCGTATGAAGGAGGTGCCGTAATGTTTTAGGGTGGAATAATGTTCAACCGCCGCACCCCATTAATTCGAATACCACAGAATATGACCAATCAAATTTATATCGAACAAGTTATTATGCCCATTATCTATCCCCTACGTAATGAATTAGGTGAAAAAATTGTGTTTATGGACGACAACGCTCGACCACATCGCACTCGAAGCAGGACATATCAATAGATTAGATTGGCCAGCCAACACTTGTTAGAACCATTCATAATCGTATTCCTCCACCTCAGACTGCACATGAGTTAGTCGTGAAGGCAGAAGAGGAATAATAATAATAATATCTCTACCCCTCATTCTAATCACGAGGATTAGCCCAGAAGTCGAGGACTTGTGCGGGAGGGGGGGCGGCATATTATTATTAAGCAGGCCGCATTTGCGCCCAGGAACGACTTACGTTGGTAGGCCCTAACCACCATTCAGTGCAGGAATGAGGGAAACCTGGAAAACCTCATTAATTAGGGGGGTAGTCAAATGTCAACCGGTGTCAATCTCTCACATTGGCCCAAGCCAACATTCTTCCACCCTACCATACCCGCAGAGAGGGTGCCAATCTCTCCACGAATATAGCTTATATACGGTCTACCGGCTGCGGGGGTCGAACCCACAGCGATCCAGTCACCTCGATTCAAGTACTGACGCCTTAAACCGCGCGACCACTGACCGATCCAAAATGGAACAATATTCCGCAAGAAATCATTAACCGCTTGATTATCTCAATGCACAGACGTGGCGATATGTCATTGGAATGTGGTGGAGGTCATACCGACTATCAGTCAAGTAGAGAACTTGCTTTGTTACTTCTTTTTGATTTAATAAATTTTGTCAAAAATGTCAGACATTTGCTGGTTTTTAATTTTCTAAGTACTCAACATATTCTTTTCACAACAAAAAAAAAAGATTCAGAAAACAATATACTTTTATAAATAATGAATTTGGTTTTTCTAACAAAAAGATTTCTTTAACAAGAATGAAGGGGGGGAGGGGTCCAAGACTTTTGACGTTGTGTGTATTTTACGACTAATTTATGTTTTAAATTAAAATATATGGACGTCTTCTTTATTTTATTCATCAATAAAGAAAATCCGAGCGCATCTGCAATTTAAAAAATTGGGAACACACTATGACTGTTAAAAATTACATCAATTCGCGACTGGCATGGTCATCATTGTTTGCAACTAAACAAATTTGATTTATATTGGCATTGTCCAACTATTGGGCGTATAATAAACTTTGCACTTCAATTTCTGCCAGTACATACGCGGATAAGTGAATAAATTGTGCGATTTCTTACCCAGTTTATTGTTAGATTCAGTAAAGCGAATACGTGTTTTAGTTCACGATGTCCCTGAAGGAAGCTGATCTGGGGGAAATCTACAAGAGCGACCCCAAACTGAAACCTGAGGATGTCGAAAATCTTCGAGACTGGGCCAACAAACAACCGCATTTACCGAAAATTACAGGTACGAGGTCATAATTATTTTTAAATTTTTTACTTAAATGAAAACATGTTTGACGAGAATATAGCAGTTGCTCATTCGAGATCTGGACAGTGATTATAATATTTCAGTTTGACAATTCTAATAATTTAAATTAAAAAATCGTTGAACTTCAACGTATACAGGGTGTTTTTAAACGAAGTAGCAAAAATGAGACCACAGATTCCTTAGGTGAAAAATTTAAATATTTACATAAAATTTGTAAACCAGGGGTTTTTGGGGGCGACAAATTCAAATTTGTTTCTAATTTTGACGTCACTAGTAGAGGGCGTCACTTATGACACATCATGTTTCTTATAAATGGCAGAACTTTTTTGATGCTTAGTGTATCCATCTGACTATTGAAACAATCGATTCTCCTACCTCCTGAAAAAGGTATACCTTGCTGAAGTCGTTAGGAGTAACAGTTTTCGAAATAATCCTATTTGAAATATACAGTGCACCGTTTGAAAACTGTTATCGTTTCAGGTAAAGTGTCTTTTCTAACCAGGGGTTTTTGGGGGCGACAAATTCAAATTTGTTTCTAATTTTGACGTCACTAGTAGAGGGCGTCACTTATGACACATCATGTTTCTTATAAATGGCAGAACTTTTTTGATGCTTAGTGTATCCATCTGACTATTGAAACAATCGATTCTCCTACCTCCTGAAAAAGGTATACCTTGCTGAAGTCGTTAGGAGTAACAGTTTTCGAAATAATCCTATTTGAAATATACAGTGCACCGTTTGAAAACTGTTATCGTTTCAGGTAAAGTGTCTTTCTAACCAGGGGTTTTGGGGCGACAAATTCAAATTTGTTTCTAATTTTGACGTCACTAGTAGAGGCGTCACTTATGACACATCATGTTTCTTATAAATGGCAGAACTTTTTGATGCTTAGTGTATCCATCTGACTATTGAAACAATCGATTCTCCTACCTCCTGAAAAAGGTATACCTTGCTGAAGTCGTTAGGAGTAACAGTTTTCGAAATAATCCTATTTGAAATATACAGTGCACCGTTTGAAAACTGTTATCGTTTCAGGTAAAGTGTCTTTTCTACTAAAAATACAGCAAAAATGTTGTTCAGAACGGTAAATTATGGAGACGTGCAAAATTTCAAAAAGATCGGCCTGCTTTGATAAAATGTTTGTGCTTTGTTGAATAATGGTGTCATCAAACCTCGCCTATCTTCTTGAAATTTTACACGTCTCCATAATTTATCATTCTCAACAACTTTTTCAAGTAACATTTTGATGCATTTTCAGCAGAAAAGGCACTTTACCTGAAACCAAAACAGTTTTTACTCGGTGCACTGAGCATTTCAAACAGGATTATTTAAAAAATGGTTACTTCTACCGACTTCAGCAAGGTATACCTTTTTCAAATAAAACAGGTAGGAGAATCGATAGTTTCAATAGTCAGATGGATACAGTAAGCTGCAAAAAAGTTCTGTCATTTAAAAGAAACATGGTGTGCCACAAGTGACGCCCTCTACTAGTGACGTCAAAATTAGAAACAAATTTGAATTTCTCGCCCGCAAAAACCCCTGTTTTAGAAATTTTATGTAAATATTTTAATTTTTTAAGAATTATTTATCTACAAATATCGAAAATAAAATTTTAACTTTGACACCCTGCATCTTTTTTGATTATGCGACTTGTTAGGTTAAATCGATTTATTTTTAGCTAAGGAATCTGTGGTCTCATTTTTGCTACTTCATTTAAAAACACCCTGTTATTTATAACTAATTTGATTTATACTCCATACATTTCATGAAATTACTTAATATGAACAAAAGTTGGATTACAACTTTTTCGTTATCCTAAAATAAATTTCATACACATAGGGTGTTTAAAATGCTTGTAACGATATTATGTTTGTAATCATTAAATGGATTCTATCAACGTCGGCGACCTCATTATGATTATGAAACAATAATTAATGATTATATAATATATAAAAACAAATAATTAGTTAAATATTACTAATAGCGGAAAGCACGTACCCAGATTTTGTTTTATTAAATAAAATTTAAAAATTTACTTTGACATGCAGCCATCAGACAAAGTATAAGTTATTATTTTTGTATTGCATGCATGGTTTTCTTTGGTAGGTAGTTTCCGTACAAAATAGAATTTAAAGGTATGTTAAAAGCGTCGTGTCCTTGAAATACTGTTTTCTATAACAACAAATAATTTTAAAAGTTTAATCACTGGATCATATAAGGCTTAGCAAATAAAAAAATGTTATCGCATGTGACCGGGGTAGTTTCAAAGATAACGACGTAAAACGAACAATGAATTACAAACGGCCGTCCAATTAATAAGATTTTAGGTACCGAAATCTACTAAAGTAGGTAGGTACCTACCTACTTTTTAAATGTAACAATATGTCAATATTCTTATAACATAAACAATAATTTTATTTGTGTTCTTACTTTTGCTCTACATATTTTTTCACATATAAATTATGTAAATACTTACTATACTAAAGAATTTTTTTATTTTTTGCAATGAAATTTACATTGTAAATTATTAATAAAATTAAGCTTCTACGAATATTCTTTGTTGATATGTAACGTAGAATTGCTATTTTAGTTTGATTACACACCCTGAACTATAAGTTATCTTCAAACACCGATAAGTATTTGCAATCTTTACTCGTCTAGCACTTTTAGTAATACGAAAATGCTGTTCAACGTTGAAATTAACTTCTTCAAAAAATACCGGTAAATTATTAAGCAAAAATTGTAAGTTCGTTATGGAACACCTTGTATATGGAATGACAGTGTCAAAGTTACCCCCCCCCCCCCCCCTATGGGTTGGGTTGGCTGGGTCATATAGGTAATGTGGTAATATCCCACTACAAACCTGCAAACAATCTATTCGCCAAGATTTGGCTGTCAGTGAACTAGATCTCCTACGGCAAACCTACATTAGGGTTCCCTGCAATTAAGTTCTAATTTTATTTTTGCCTTTTTTGTAACAAATATTGTTCATAACTTTGTTCACTGGAAATTTTGGGCCCAATTTCAAGAGGCCACAGAGCCCCCAAAAATGAAATTTTATGAAAACAAAAAAACGTGGGTCAAATAATTTCTCATGTCGATTATATACCCATTTTTTTCCTAGTATTTTTTAATCACCCTGAATGGATAACTTTAGTTAATAAGTGTACCAATTAGTTCAACAGGTGAGATATAAGCGGTTTGCTGCCTGCTCGGCCTAAGCGGTTCGACTTGCAGGAAGCGACCTACATTACAGCAGATACGTATTCGCAGACCTCTCGCCCTGGGTGACGAGCCATTAAATCTACAATAAATGATACTGCAGGAAACAAGTACTCCGCGGACTAATGCCCCGACCTGCATTGAATTCATCATTTATCATTTATAGTTCAGAAGGCGCTAACTTTTAAAAAATGAGAAAATATCTCATAACACTTTTAAGATTATCTAACAACTGACAATTTGAATAAGTTCTAGTTTGTAGAAATTTTTAAGAATTGGAAAAATTTGGTCTTATTTATTTTTTTGAATTTAACATTTTCTTTTAGTTTGTTTTTCTTAAACATTTTAAACCAAAACAACAAATTATAGATGTTACATTTGTTGCATTTTGTACCAAAAGTTACGTACACTCTGGCAACACTGCCAGAAACTTGACCTAGTTGCTATATTGTAAACAGTTGATGCAGAGTTGGCTTAAGTTTCACGTAGCAATGCTTGCTTGCTTGCTTGCAATGCGACCATAAGTTATACTTAATGAAAATTGTTTATTGACACATCCTTTCCCACTTATTTAAAAATCATTTATTTCAGAAACACTATATAAATATTATTTTTAGAGATGCAGGTGGTCTTGTTCCTTCAAAGCTGTTACTACAGTAACGAGTTGGCCAAAACGACTATGGACAATTACTTCACTGCAAAAACGTTGTGCCCCGAAATTTTTGGTAACAGAAACCCAGACGATCCTCAAGTAGAACAGGCGATGAATATAATGCAAGTATATAACCGAGGGGGTAACCACTCATGGAAATCTTGTCACAAATCTTGCGAAATCATGCGAAATCCCGAAAAATCATGCGAATTGAATGTTAGAAAACGTAAATGTTATCCATAAAAAAGTAACAATTCTGAGGTATGTAAAATAAAATACAATTGATTAAATTTTTCGAATTGCCATCCACCAACTTCTTGACAATGCGCAAGTCTGTGAAGAAATTGCACATTATGAATTATTTCTGGGGTAACTCTGCGTATTTCGTCCCGAATGCGATTTTGAAGTTCTTCTAAATTACGTGGTTTATTAATGTACACTTTTGACAATTCGAACATTTAATTTAAGTATAAAATTTAATCAATTGTATTTTATTTTACATACCTCAGGATTGTTACTTTTTTATGGATAAAATTTACGTTTTCTAACATTCAATCGTCATTTACTCGAAAACTTTCCTATGTAAGAGGACACAATTTTAGTACTGTCTGATAGAGAATTAAACGATCTTTCAGAATCAAGGAAAAAAATATGGTGTTGCCATTTAAAAAAAAATCGATGACATCATTACTCGAAAACAAATGACATTTGAAAATCGCATTTTACGCTAAAATATGTATTTTTTAAATTAAAAATCGACCGGTTCGAGGATTTTTCCCAAAAAATAATTGTTTCGTTTTTATTGAATTTATTCCATACTTTTGGCGCATACTGTATATATATTATATTATCGCTCACCGCCCGTAACTAGCTTTAAGCCCGCATGTCATTGAGGCTGCTCCAGCCAGGCTGGTCCGGCCCGTCCGGCCTAGGCTAGTGGCTGGAACAAGTGCAAAGGCCGCATTTCATTGAGGCTGGTCCAGCCAGGCTGGTCCTTGTCTACTGGTTGTACAGCGACGTAGATACTCACGTGGTATAAAAGCAGAAATCTAATTGGACTATATAGGATCCCGCATAGCTGGTCCCGCCCGCTTGAAAATGTAAATTATTACAAACATGGCTTGTGCCGCCTGAGCTCGAAAGCAAGCTCATCGTGTACCAGCCTGTGTGAGTGTATGACCATTTGCTATACTACATTTCAAATTCCAGCCGAGCTGCACTAGCCTGGCTGGACCAGCCTCAGTGAAATGCGGGCTTTAGAGCTAGAGTAGCTATTTCACACAATATTATTAATTATCTAACAAAAAATGTGTAAGAAATAGCCTGTATATCTATCTCTAAGATTTTCTTTTACAGAATGGTTTCGTTATTGCCCAAACAGACATCTCAAGGTTACTCAGTGATTTACTTCAAATTGATGAACTCCAATCCGGACCTCTACAATTTTCCATTACAAATTCGTTGCTTTGATATGTACACTTTGTTAACGCTGCATCAGAAAGGGCCTAAAGAGGGTATTATAATGCTTATTGATATGAAAGGTGTCGTATTTGGCCACTTATTGAAGCTGAGCGTCGTAGTTATGAAGAAATTTCTGTACTACTTACAGGTGATGTATATTCTTTATTCAAGAAGGCAGAATATTGTTCAAACAACTTAGGGAATTTGGTTCTCCAATCTCCAAATATCGAATAATTTCAGGAAAATATATAATTTATAAATTAAAAAATTATTTTCAGGAAGCAATGCCTATCAGACTGAAAAGTTTAGAGTTCTTTAATATTGTACCCTTTATGGACAAAATTCTTGCACTAATGAAGCCTTTCATGAAAAAGGAGCTTATTGATGCAGTAAGTATAAATGGAAAACCATTTCTGTTGTTTTTACACTATGTACTTATTATATAAAGTAACGAATAAATTCATTATTAGCTAAATAAACAATATTATTAAAAATTCTCAAAACAGGTCGATTTTTGATTTTAATTTAGTGTTTTTTCAATTAATAATTTTATATATAGGGTGACCTACCTTCGAATAATAACGTCATCATCGGTTTTTTTAAATAAAACACCCCATTTTTCCCCTTTTCGGATTTCCCTTGCTGAGCTCAAATGTTGCTGTTGCTTCATATTGGTACAGGGTGGACACCAATACCAAAATTACAAGTTATTTACAAATGAATAAACGTACTAAAAATTAAATGAAATTATGTATTGTTACAGGATGGGCAACAATACCAAAGGTGTTATGAATAGAAAGTTATACGTTACTGTATTTTTACAAAAGAAAATTTACAATGTGTGTGTGTGTGTGTTTTCTTTCTATGACACTGGTTCTAAACCAAATAGCCAGCCATTAGAAAATTTACAATAAATGTTCAAATTGTTCTCCATGACCGCTAGGCTATTACCTAACCGGGCATTACATTCGTCTCTGACATTTTGTAACACAGCATGTGTAATGTTCAGCATTTCTTGTCTGATTAGACTTTTTAGCTCACGGATATTGCCAGGTCTGTTCGTATAGACGTTAGATTTTAAATAACTCCATAAAAAGAAGTCTAATAGGCTAAGATCCGGTGATCTAACGGGCTATTCCACTGGTCTTATTCTTCCTATCCACCGACCTCGAAAAGCTCTGTTTGAAACTCACGCACAGCTACAGCGAAATGTGGCGGTATTTGAATATCAGGATAAAGCTGGGTCAAATCAGGAATTAATCTATTTTGTAAGAAATTCAGATATAATGCTCCTGTCAAATTTTCATCAAAAACATATAGAGCAACAATTTTATTTCTCACAATACCAGCCCACACATTGACCTTTAGTGGCCGTTGCATATGCCATTCTTGCGTTCAGTGTGGATTTTTCTAAGACCAATAACGGGTGTTTTGCCGATTAACATACGCGTTCAAATAAAACGTTAGCAATTAAATTGTTATTTCGATTATTTTGGTGCATCATATACACGCAGAATTCAGTTCTTCGGTCAACGCCGTCTTCAGCCAATTCATGGATGAGACGTAGGTACTTTATAAAGATGGTATTTTACCTTTTTAAAAATGTTCGATACTGAAGATTTTCTAATGTTCAAATCCCTAGATACTCCTCGCACTGTACAATGTGGATTTTCTACTGCCGACAAAATTACGTCTTCTTGACTAGTTTCATTAACTTTAGGTATAATAGTTTTTAAAATCAATAAAAAAAATGGCACAAAGTACCTACAAACATAAACGTGGTTGGAGTGTATTTTAATAGTTTATTAAAGTAGTAAATAATACACAATTTCATTTATCTTATAGTACGTTTATTCATTTGTAAATAACTTGTAATTTTGGTATTGTTGCCCACCCTGTACCAATTTGAAACAACTTGGAATCAGCTCAGTAAATCCGAAAATGGGGGGTTCTATTTAACAAAACCGGTGACGACGTCATTACTCGAAATAGATTACCCTGTATATTAAATTATTATTTAAAAAAAAAGTAAATGAAAATAAAAAATCGACCCGTTTCGGGAATTTTTAATAATATTGTTTATTTATCTAATAATAATTATATACGTTACTTTATGGACGTACTGTATACTGTATGTTGATCCATGAATCGTTTACATTTTTAAATTTACACTTTTAGCTCTTTGTAGTTATGCAACATACAATTATGTTTAAGCTGCAATGTGTTGCCTAATATCACTATATTTCAAATTTGAAAATAATTGCAGAAATGTTACTTTCAAGAAATAACTACATTACCTATATCTCACATATAACAACATGTATCAGTAACCAGACTTTTGTCCAGGGCCATAGTCAGCCAGCTTTATCAGCGGGGGTTAAGTGAAATCATGGGGGTACTCTTAAAACAAATGTTGCCTTGCGACCCTATCTACGGCCCCGCTTTTGTCTTTTATTATTGTAAAAAATATTAATATTTTCAGTTATATTTGCATGCAACTATAGACAGCCTGTATAGTCGCATTCCCCAGGATATACTACCTCAAGATTATGGTGGTTCCGCTGAATCCCTAGAAATTTTACATGGTTAGTTAAAATCTTTAAACTTATTTTATATTTATAACTAGGTACTCTAGGTTTAAATTAATATCTTGAAATTATAATCTAATAAGCTTTTTCAATTCATAATTTTTACTAACAAAATATTCATAAATGATTTATAAAAACGCCTTGAATTGTGCATATTTAATTAATGCTATTATTTTATGTTCCCAGAAAAATTTAAAGGTCTGTTGAACGATAACAAGGAATTGTTCAAATTTCAAGATTCACAAGTCGTTGATGAATCCAGAAGACCTGGAAAACCAAAGAATGCAGGAGATGTTTTTGGAGTAGAAGGGACTTTTAAAAAGCTGGAAGTTGACTAATGCATTATTTTTTACATACATTTTAAATCTAATGTTATGTATCTATATATTTATGTTGTTTGTTTGGTTGATTTTAAATAAATATATTACAAGTTATATGTTTTATTCCTGAATACACATTATATTTCTTGTTTGAATGCTAAGCGGTTAGAACACTTATTTAGTTATTTTAAATAAAAAAGTAATAATTTGCCTATGTTACGATTTTGATATTTCAAATCGGCCGCCAACTTTGAGGCATGTAAAGCTGGCTTTAGATAGCGACATCTTTCCTGATAGATATTTAAAATCTTTCATATGATTGGTGACTGTCATAATGTCGTCTGAATTTGACCAATTGAAAGTGTCATGCAAGTAATACCTATAAAAGCAATGTTTCGTATGGGCATACCTTAAGAGTTACTAGGCAGCATTCAAGGACAGAATGGTATTATCTAATAAATGCCATACGTTGGTTCTATATATTCTTGTTTTATTCGTTTTCCGAACAAATACGAATGAATTACGTATGTCGTAGTATTTGACACACTTATAAAGTCGTAAATGACAGTTACGCCATTGCGAAGAATTTGAATAAATAAAAACAACATATATGCGTTTATTACTGTAAAAAATTGTGTGTTAATTATTGGTTAATGGTTATATGTAACGTTAAATAGAATGCCTGCATCGATAGGCGTAAATTTGCGTGTCACAGGGCACTGCCGTCAAGGAGGAAGAAAATATATGGAAGACTTCTTTTCAGTAGCATATCAACAAACAGAGGATGAAAAAGACTTGGAATATGCATTTTTTGGTATATACGATGGTCACGGTGGTGCAGAAGCCGCAGCCTTTGCCAAAGAACATCTCATGGAAACAATTATAAAACATAAAAACTTTTGGTCCGACTATGACGAAGATGTGCTTCGTGCTATCAAAGACGGTTACATTGCTACACACTATGCTATGTGGAAAGAGCAAGGTATGGATTTGATATAATAAAAATAAGTTGGAAAGTATAAGAACATATTGCAGATACTTTTTTCAAGATTTATTGACACATATATTTCATTAATTAAGAATATTGTATTTGTACATTTCAAAGAATAAATCAAAATATGAATTTAAAGAAGAAACATTTTGTATTGTAAATCAAATGTTTATGGGTATGTTTAAAAAGTATAGGAAATTAATTACAAGACCGTATGTATTTTTTAGAAAAATGGCCTCGTACTGCCTCTGGCTTGCCTAGTACTGCTGGAACTACAGCCAGTGTTGCTTTTATTAGACGAGGAAAAATTTATATTGGACACGTCGGAGATTCAGGGATAATACTTGGTAAGGTTCATTAAAGAAATTATATAAATTAGCTGACACGAATGACATTTTTAGGTTATCAGGAACCGGGCACCTTGGAATGGAAAGCAAAGCCTCTTACTAGGGACCACAAGCCTGAGAATGTGGAGGAAATGTCTCGTATTGAACAATGTGGCGGAAAAGTCGTATCGAAATCAGGTATTTATTGATTTTATTATCATATAATAACAAGAGATAATGCCACAGTATGTCTAATGTTGTAATCAACAAACACCTGCAGAAAAAATATGTGTTATCTCTATGTGTGAAGTTATCTAACTTTGCTCTTTATGTAATAGTCATTGTCAGAAACATGAATAATTTCTGTGGCATTTTCAATAAAGATAACTTTGGATTAGTCGTAGTCAAATATAGCAAGTAACGTTTTCAGTAAATATTTCGAATTTTGTTGATATGAATAAAACGTGTCGTACAAAATAAATATTACTCTAATATCTTTTATCTTTTAAACTATTATTGTCTTTGTCTAAATAAGACTCACGTTTGTTGCTTTCTATGAAGTTTCTCCGTAAATATTGTACTTTTATAAGTTTTTTTCATATTGTTTGAATTTGCTTATTTTACGCATGAACTTTCTTAAATTTTATGCTTCAGTGGCATTATATCAAAGAAATTAACAGATATATGAAGAAATTTTGAAAGTGAAATGGATGTAAGTATATAAAAAGTATCTCTTGAAATATTTTTCTTCTACACAGGATGAATTTTAAGTACTTTTAACACGACATAGACCTCAAAGAAATAAGCAAATTCTTATAGCAATACTTTTTTCAAAATGTCAAAAATAACCAAAATATGGGCATATGAAGGTATTAAAATAAACAACAAACCTTTAATTATTATTCAGTATTGGTCTTTCTGCAAAGGATGTTGGAAATTGTCATCATTAGTTTCTTTCACTCAAATTTTTATTTGCCTTATTCATGGCTATACATGCTCTTAGAAGAGATTGTTTTCCTCAAATTATTTCCGTGGAATTTTCTATCCTTTCACACAACTGTGTCACTGTGTTAATTTCAATTGCAAACACTAAACTTTTCATATAACCTCACAAATAAAAAATCACATGGGTTTAAGTCGGGCAATCTCACAGGCCATCTTGTTGGTCCATCCAGACTTACACCCCTATTGAGAAATTGATCATTTAAAAAGTCTCACACTTTGCACAGTCGTGTAAGAATCACATGGATGTTCCAACATTTAAGAGCACATTCTGACCAATTATGGTGAAAAAAATGAAGCTAGTTTAAACCAGCCATGGGGTCTGACAGAAAAAAGTTCCAATAAGAATACCGTTAACAAGACGTGGCTCAAACATTTAAAGAAAATCTTTGTTAGAGATCAGCAAATAGTGTGGGTATTATCCATAGCCTATACGTGCGTATTTCGAAAATTATTTATCCCGTTACAAGTAAAAATTGATTCATCCATTAGTAGAATATGTATAAGTAAAATTTTCCTTGCAAACATTTCCCTGTAAAAACCACTTGGAAAAGAGTATTCTTTTGGGATGGCCTTGGGTAATTTATGATAATTTTACAGGTAATATTTCATTAAATTACAAATTAGCTCGTAATTTATGAAATTTAAATTTTACGATGTTTAAAAGTGTACTTATGTTCTACAAAACTAGTCCTGTAGTTGAATGATTAAAAATAATAATTTCATCACATAATATATATGTCGTAGTCATTGGGTGTAACTCGTCATTTCACGGAAAGCCTAGTCATTGGCTGTATTGCCGGCAAAGGCTGTAATGAAACGAATATTACTTTGATTGACTGAATTTTGCCGTCATTTCAGGGAATGCCTGTTTCATTCTCGTCAATCAGAGTAATAGGTTAAACGATTACACGTTACAGCGTTTGAACCTAACCTAACCTAACCAAAATAAAAATATTTTATTTACTTTGTATTTTGCACTTTTCGGCAGGTAGTATTACATTTCAAGAATATTCAGCAAATGACTAAACAAAAATCCGTCAAGCGCTGTAACAGGTAATCGATGAACCATTTACTTTGTTTGACGAAAATTAAACAGGCAATCCGTGAAATGACGTAAAATTTCAGTCAATCAAAGGAATATTCATTCCATTACAGCCTTTGCCGGCATTACAGCCAATGACTAGGCTTTCCGTGAAATGACGAATTACGCCCAATGACTACAACATATACATGTTCAATACAGATGTTGAATCAATATGGTTGTGGTACAAAAAATAAAAAAATAGATAATGAACATTAAATTTTTGGCATTTTTTCAGTGCTGATAATGTATTTGTGAGATTTACATTGAATTTATGATAAGTTTTATTCAGGAACGTAATTTGACTTTTTTTATTGATATTTCGGTTTTGAGATTTTGAAAAAAGCGTATGTGAAGAATTTGCTTAAGGTTGCTAAGCTCCTTGCAAGAAAACCCATTTTTTAAATTAAATATAATTACATAACAAGGTTGTTGTGACAGGTGTTCCACGGGTGGTATGGAACAGGCCCAAAATCGGCCACCAGGGCCCCGTCCGACGTTCCACCCCCATCGATGAAATCCCTTTCTTAGCTGTAGCCCGTAGTTTGGGCGACCTCTGGTCGTACAACTCCCAAATAAACCAGTTCATTGTCTCGCCGGATCCCGACTGTTCGGTACTGAAAATCGACACCAACGTCCACCGGTGTCTAATCTTCGGCACTGACGGTCTGTACAACATGCTGAGTCCGATGATGGCGGTGCACATCGTACAGCAGGCAGAACGGCACAATGAGAACGCCGCTCTCAGCGACTCTACTTACAAGACTTGGCTGAACCCCAGCAAGTTGCTAGTGGAGAGGGCTTTGGAGAGGTGGCACGCCACCAAGATGCGCGCTGATAACACTTCGGTGGTGACGTTGATGCTGGATCCCCCCGGGCCCCCACGGGCTCAGGTGCTAAAGGACAGGAAGAAGAATTTACCAGAGAGAGGTCAGTAGTACTAGTTTTTTGTATACAGGGTGATTCATTAAGAATGGGCAATCTCTGAACTGGAGATACTACACATCAAAATATGGCGATTGAGCCAAATATGTCTTATCCGAATGTTGCTGGTTTAAAAAATACAGGGTGTTCAATGCTAGAATTTTATTTTGAAATATTTCAATAACTTTGAAACCTGTCGGAGTATTAAAAAAAAGTGGCACAATTAGTTTTTTGGCACGGCAAATGAGAATTTTTAACTAATTTTGTAAGTTATTTATTATTATAAAATTTAAAAAAAAAATCATATTTAAAAAACAGGTTGTAACTTTCAAGGGGTCAGTTTTTTAGGGGTTGCACAGAATACTGAAGTAGTTTATTAGTGTTGTGTCTTGTTACCTTTTGAAACAAATTGTATCACATTAACGAAGTGGCAGAGAGCATAACCGCAATAGATAATTTTATAAAAACAGTTTGATCCTTTATGACTTTACTACAAGTTACATGGTTTTTTGACACACACTATACCCTACTGCCGAAAATTTGGAGAGTGATTCATCGCTAGCTTGATGCACACTACGGGGATATCACACTTCAACACTTAAGCATTGTCCTTATAGACACAAAATTAACGAATTTTGTAACTTCTGTTTTAATTATTTATGACGGGAAAATCTAAACTTTTGACAAATTTTGCAAAACAGTAAAACGGTACAAATATTATTGCTACTTACATTATTATGTGGTGTGTGTGTGTGAAGAAATTTATGTTAATGTTTGTTTTGAGCTTCTGACAAATTATCATGACAGTTTCGTGATGGAAAATGTTATAGTTGACAAAATTCGTTAAAAGTAGAGATTTTATCACTGTTAAGTATATTCCGCAAACATTCACAAATTTCGCATCCAAAAGGCTTTAGAATACATTGCACTATATATATACACACTATTCACTATTGGTTACTAGCACAGCCACTATAACGGTCACACATTAACACTTATTACATCATATCGTACCGCCTTCCAAATAACCATGTGTCCTGGTTTTGTCAAAATTTAATATAATTTTCCATTCAGATTCCAACCTTTTAATATTTATTGGAAATAGTTTCTTCACCATATCATTATTTTGTCTTTTTGTATCAGTATACTATTTTAAAATTCATTATACGGAAATTCACATACCATAATTCATATGTCACTCTTCTGTATGTATATTCAAAGTTTCAGCTTGCAAGATGTAGCAACCCAATTTTTTTATTGTCAAAAGCTCATTTTTAAAATACCATCCTCCTTCCACGAGTTTCCACTATTTTCCGTTTCACAGTTGTACATCTTTACCACTCTTTTTTGCACTATACATATAAGCCACTGATGTACATTCTTGTTAATGAACTACATATTTCAATATTACTTACACTCATATTTTGGCCTCGCGCCCTAAACCCTTCATACATGTCATCATGCGATATTCCTCAGTTGTTAAATTAGGGTGTTTACGATTTTGAGAATACAATGTAAAGCTTGAATTATTCTTCATTCTTAAGAACACAAAATCGCTAATAAACTAATTACATTCATAATTAAATTAGCGGAAAAATATACCCAAAATATTGCTCACCCGAAAGATATACCCGCCCATGATAGCGTTGGAGATGGAACAGGTGGGTCCGTTAATTCTTCACAACCAATAGAAATATAACGTTGGGTATAGCTTGTTCAAAATTGATTTTAATATTTATATCAAATTTAGACAGAATGAAGAGTATTATCTTTGACATTATAGTATAACTTTATCTTAAAAACAAACAAAATTATTTTGGGATTATATTTTTCTGTAGAATGACATTATAGTATAACTTTATCATAAAAATAAGCAAAATTATTTTGGGATGATATTTTTCTGTAGAATGGATAAAAAAACTTCATTTTAAGCCAGGTTTTTTATAACTGAAAAATTAGGAATAATTAATAAAAATCATTAAAATTGTAATCAATTAATGTTTTAACCAATTGCTTTTAACGTGATAAAACAAATGTGTATCAAACATGTGTCCTTTTTTTTTAAAAATAGAAAACATTTATTTGTAACGTCTTGTTTGCAAACCTTGTTTTATTACATTTTCAGGTCTAAGAATAATGACCCGATTCGATGGCAATAATCCTCAGGAAAACAACTCTGTCAATTGTGATAACCCACCGGTAGAAGAAACCAGCGGAGAACCTGCTCAAACTGTCCTGGAACACGTTCCAGAACCGATGCTTGCCGTGCCGGAACTTATGGAACCACCCCCAACTAACAACAACACCTCCAAAGAAGAGGACAAAACAGAGTGCTCCACGAGTACCCCGGAAAGCATCCCGGTTTCCTCAAGTGACCTTACCTCAAGCTTTCCTTTGAAGGAAAGAAATTTTTTACCAAAAACCAGAGAAAGTACCAGTTTCGACCCCAGAGAGCCTGCAACCAGGCCTAGTAGTAGCGTAGCGGATAACGGTAAAGAAAACTTGAAGGAGTCTCAGAACGCGGACGATAACATTCAGTGTAACGAGATCTCATCGAGTAATATCGAAGTCGACAGTACCTGTGATGACGAGGCGGTGGTGGATAGTACAAGCAAAACGAGCAAACGCAACCTGAGAAGTGCAAGAACGGACAACACCGAGATGCCAGCTAAAAGTAAATCGGAGAACGGGGGTAGTCTGAAGGTAATATTCAACTTTAGTTGTTTTCCTGCCGAATTGGACCTGAGAAACTATTTTATTCCGTAAAATTAATCCGGTGCTTTTGTTTTCTTACTTTATAGGCCACGAAGAAGAAATTAGAAGCTGACAAAAGTCCAATCCAGCCGAGAAAGAGCATGCGGATAGACCACAACCAGAGGAAAGCGGAAGAAAGTGTAGAAAAGGAAAGGAAAGCTTTCGAAGCCGAGGAAAAACTGAAAAGACTGGCGGAAAAGGCTGATCTCGCTAGAAAAACTACTACAAACATACCTCAGAAGCTAAGCCTTGCTCAAAAGATACTACGAAGTAAAAATATCAACCTGAAGAAGAAGCATTTAGTAAAGAAACCGATAACGAAGAAGAAAATACAGATGGTTCTGGAGACAATGAAAAGAACTACCTCGATGCACAAAGTGTCTGCGAGCAGTTCGCGGGAGGAAGTGACTGTGGTGAAAGAAACTAAGAGCATGGAGAAGAGAACGGGCAAAGTTTGTGATAAGGTCATAACAACCAAAGTGAGCCGTTTCCAGCGGCACACAAAGAAGAATATCTCGCAACGCCAAAGAAAAGTAAAAGTTCTACCTAAACAAGTCGGTAATGAAAATACCGACAAAATATCTAATGATAAAAACGAGAATAAAGATAGCAGTTTGAGCAAAGTTAAGGGTAAGGCAGCTGTGCAAAATAAGGTAATTCCAAAGAATTCGAAGATTACTAGTTCGAATTTAACGGACCAGGACCAGTCAAGGAGTTTAAGAAGTAGTACAAATAGGATAGAGGATACAAAAGGTAAGAATTTGTTTTTCAGTTCATCTTTTTACAACTATTACTTTCTTTAATTTTAAATTCTCTGTATCCACAATCTATAACGTAATAGCAAATTAAACTTGGATGTCATCCTGATTGTAAATTCATTGAAAACTGGCTTTTAGATTTTTAGGTAGTCTGATTACAATTTTGTTTTCGTTTTTTTTAACTAGTTTTATTACTACAAAAATATGCCTACATTGAAATTGAAAATATAAAACAAATTCTCTACTCATAGTTATCCAGAATTTGATAATTATCCATGTTTACTACACTCCACCTAATTTATCACAATATTATCGTCATCACTATCACTGCATTCTTATTATCACTGCTTAAAAGCATTTTAGCATGTTAACCTTTTCATTGTGAATAACTTTACTTAATTACTCTGTATTTCACGAAAAATATTAATTAAATACACAAGACACGCACTGTGAAAGTAATAAAATCATTTATACGTTAGTGCTGCAACTCTGAAAACAGACGTATAAGGCATTACTTAAGAAAAACCATTAGCTTAGTTTGGTCTCGTAAGACGCAATAGTATTCCTATTTCCACAAATATTACGTTTTCTTTTCACATGTACCTTGCCTTTGTTCTGAATATGTGCTCTGATATCAACATAACCACTTTATCGACCTAGCTGGCTGTAAATCCTTGGATATAGCTGAGTGACGCTGCTCCGTGCAGGTCATTGTGCCTACCGCCCTTGACATCTCTCTCTGCTTATGACGCAAGCTTCTTTTTTGCTTACGATACTGACAAATTAATTTTAGCATGTTGAGTGAAAATCATAGATTTTCATTTTCTTCATAAAATAACTTAAAGGAATAATTTATATCTTTCTCACAGTATATTAACTTGTGAAATTGTATACGCTTTTATGTACGTTTATGCATAATTTTTGGGATCATCGAATAAAGTAACTTCCTAAATACTTTAGTTGGTAGGATCGAACTAGCAGAAATTCATTTTTTAATCGTTTACTGTAAGATCAGTTAAGAAGTTAAGATTTGGATTAGTATTACTGCGTAGCGTACTATCTATCGAATTTTACTTTACCTATTGTTTAAAAAAAAGTATTGTTAAATTAGAAAAATCGTAAAGATTTAATTTACGTTAAAGAAAAAAATTGTTTATTTTAGAGATGATATGGCAACCTTGCTTTCAGCAGATCATATGGTTCATTAGGTTAGGTCGGTATCTGGTCAGTGGTCCTCAAAATGTGGGTACTTTTTTTTTAAACTAATATCCGCAAATATTTTAAGTTTAGGACTCACTAGACTGATCTATTTGACAAACTACGCTGTATTTAACACTGTTAAATAATTTTTTTTAGTTACGGCCCCATGTATGATTTATTTTCCCCTATGAATTTGATAAATAGTAGCATCATTTTTGCTTGTTTTAATTTTTCATTTGATTAACAACTTCCTTTTGGACTACATTTCATTATGTGGTTTTTCAACAAGCGTTCAAAAAATATTTAACGAATAAGCTTGCAGGTGCCTTTTGCTCATTAGTTATTTTTGTTAAAGAGAACGACTCGAACACATCAGTGAAAAAGCCTTTACAAATGAAACATATGCCAAAAATGAAGGAACCGGTCAAAATTAAAACTCTGCGGAAGAAAATCCAGCAGAAAACCGAAAGCCTACGGAGAAACATGCTGCGTTCTAAGAGTAAGCAATAAACTTTGTGACTTAGCAGTGTTGTAGAAAAAAGAAAAAATATTTTTATTGTATAGTTTTTATAGATTATATAAATATTTTCCAAAAAAAAAACTTTTAAAAGAAAAAACAAAGTGATTCTTTTTTGTAAATGAAGAGTGAACTGAATTTTATTTAAAAAAATATATATATAATATTTTTTTATACACCGAACAGTACCGTAGTTCTTTTGCATTGTATTTCCATTTCCGTTATCATATATTAAATGAATAATTTTAGTTTAAGATTGTAAGAAAGATAATTTCTTTAGTATTCGTAGTGAGATATACAGTATGTTTATTGATGCGATATTCTGTTTATAAACCGATCAGGAAGATTGGAATTCCTTATAAAGATGCTGTATATTTATCTTTAATTGATGGTACCTTGACAAATATTTTAGTGTTGTATTTTAAATATTGTAACTGCAAGATTTTATTTATTTCTTTGTAATTCCTATTGTTTTGGGTGGTGCATTTTGTACCACATTGGCTACATTTTACAATATTGCATTAGGTTTTTAAAGATTTCCAATGATCGGATTTATATTCCTATGATTTGTCATCTGTTACAAAAAATATTCATTGTGAGACGTTTGTTGGAAATCTTATTTGTGTGAAGTTTTATTATGAGTTGAATAGTGCACAATTTTAGTGTTAACTTTAAGTTTCTACGTTATAGCAAACATTTTGTGCCTTTGTTACCAAAATATTGAAAAATGTTACAACATATGTACACTTAGGCAAATGAAAATATATTTGTAAGAAATTTATTATTTTCTCAAAATACAGTTTACAGTTATATTGACACAATTTTTTTATTTCACCCTATTTTGCTACTTTAAACCGAGGGATAAACTGCTGAGGAATCGTGATGTACAAAATCCAGGCATTGCTGGGAATTACAAGGCATTACTGATATTAACTATCAGATTCCAAAATATGCAGTTCTGTGGTTTTAAGCCGGACACACTCCTTCAGATCTCAGGTGTTCCCCAAGTATCCATTCTTGGCCCTCTTTTATTTATTATTTTTATAAATGATATTGCTGCTAATTTTTAGGTACAATACCTTCTGTAAATATGCTGATGTAAAAATATTTTGCCATATTGAATCTGTTCTGGACTGAATGAATCTTCAGCGCAAACCTATTGTTACTTAATAATTGGTGCCAGGAGAATAATTTACCGCTCAATGATGATAAATGTAATGTTTTGTCTTTTCGTAGGAGAAAACAGTGTTGTTTTTTATTATTGAGTGTGTTAAGGATTTGGGTATCCTTTTCGATTTCCAAAGCGTATTAACAGCTTTTTAGCTGATGCATATAAAAACTTAGAATTTGTAGTTCATAACTCACGTGATTTTAAGCACTCTCTGACTATTATTTATAAATTTTGTAGGGTCAAAAATGGAATATGGTTCAGTTGTACGGAATCTCATTTATAACACATTAGTCTTATTCACACACTTTTTCAGTGTCGTCAGGTGTCCCCCAGAGATCTCACCTAGGACCTCTCTTGTTCAAGTTCTTCATTAATGATACTGTGTTTAAGATTATTAATGGCAGATGCAACAATCTTCAGTTTCTTTTGAAAATTAACTTACTTGTTCCATCACGTCAACATGACCAATACAAAATTTTATATGCTTTAAACTTATAGTGTTATATTAGAAGAGTTGTCATGAATTAATTAGTGGGCATTACTAGTACTAGTATTTAAAGGGCATAAATAGAGAATTAGTGGGTATTGCAGGTAAAAATCGACATTAGTGTACTAAATTTGGCCAGTGGTTTACCCTTCGCGTTAAACAGAAATACTGCAGACAATTTCACACATGCAACCTATTTTTAAATTTCGACCTTTCAAAAGGTCATTTAGTATTAAGTAATTACTAAATTTTAAAATATTTACTCTGTGAATCATTAACAGTTCATTATTCTTGTAACTATTTAAAGTAATTTAAATCATTAAATACTGTTTGTTGCAACATTAAAATTAAGCAAGCAAAAAATACACACCTCCAATTAAAAAATTATATTACTAATATTAAAACAAGTATAAAGGGTAAGTGTTGTAACCGTTTATTTTACAAAGTTTAAACTATGGATATCGACAATAATTTACTAATACCATACGCAATTAATGCATATCAAAAACGGACTGAAGGGCCAACTCGGGCTTGTCAAATCCAAGCTCTTCAGGAGTGCTTATTCCAAGTTCGGTGAGGGTTGGCTTGATTTCTTGAATGATGTATGGGTAAATATCTGTCCTGCCTCCGCACTTGTCTTTTACAGCTTCAAGGATCCTTACAGTTAATGCGTAATCATTTACTCTGCGGCATGCTTTCAGAGCAGCGATAAGGATTCTTGGTTCTGGGACCATATCGTGACCCCAAAGGTCGTTAACTCCTTGTCTAACTTCCCATCCGTCGATATCCTTTCGGTTGAAGTAGTTTTCGTAGCGGGAATCGAACTGTTCATCAGTTTCCGTACTTTCTTTTGACATAAATCTAGAAAAAATCTGTATTAAAGGCTTACTCTTATTACATATATTTATAAAATGAATATGTATTATCATTTATCTTCGCGATCAATGTTGAGTTTGCAAAGCCTAATTTACCTTGAAGAAGATGCCACATTTGGCTTGGCTGCTTTTAAAGCTGATCTAAAGATAGTTTGAGTTCGAACTGCCGTTGTTCTAAACATTTTTATGGATTTTAAATAAGAAATTCACTACAATTTAGCTTTTCCAAAAGGGAAAATGAGTTACGTAAATTTTTCCTAACCTCACTAATACTCTGGGTGGAGATGGTGAAGAGAGAAGTGGAATGAAAACGGAATAAACTAACAACTGTCAAAATGATAGTTGGTAACAGTGATGGGAAATTTTTCGAAGTGCATTAATCAAATAGTTAATTAAGTATGTGATATTAACTATTTTGAAATAAATCAACTGATAGATTTCAGTGTTTCTATTACTATATAATTTAAATTAGTTTAATCTTTTTATATAATTTTTTTTCAAAAATAAATTAATAATTGCCAACATGGCGAACATAAATGTTACCAACGTTAGATTTGGCGTCATTCAAAATATCTTTCGTTTTGAAATTATTTGTTAAATTAAAATAAATGTGCTAACCAAAGTATTATGAAACGGGCTAAAGGTGCAAGTAATAACACAATTTGGATAGGAAAATGAAGGTATGCAATTATATATTGTCCATTTTGATAGTTTTATTTTTCAATAGCACTAGAACTAATTGGAGGTTAACTCGATATTGTATTATTTTTTATAGAAATTTCGTTTATTTACTTACTTACCGTAAATGAAGTGTCTGAAACGTATGGATTTGAACTGTGTATTAATTTTATATCACAAGGAGCTTTTGTAAGAAGTTTTAGATAAAGGATAAACTAACCTCAAACTGAAAAAAAATAAAGTTTTTGTTTATTTTAATCATTTTATTAATAAATACCTAGACAAGAAAATTTCAATTAGAAACATTGTAAAAATATTTTTAATTATATAAATTTCCAAATATATTAAGTCACAATTGCTTTATTTTGCATTTTATTTGCTATAATGAATATAAATTGCATATAAGTAGATATAATTATCAAAATTGTAAAATAAATTAAAAAAACGTTATAGTAAATAATTCTGCTAAATTAAGATGTAAATTATTGGATAAACTTGATAAAAATTATGGCATCAGTTAAATATGAAAATTATGTCTTCATCAGTGCCATAACACTTTCTTGCTTGATCCAAAGATTCCAAAGACATCAAACATACATCTGAAAAATGAGATATTATAAGTACACTCATAAATGCACAATTTAAAAAAACACTTACGGTCTCCAAAAGACGGATTCCTGTAAAAGACTTTCCTCAAATGTATGTCATACCCACAAATTACTACATAGTGGCCCTGATAAGTAGATGGCCAAGGAATACATTTCCTTAATTCGCTAGAGATTTTATTAAATTTGCATATATCACAGCTAAGAACTCTGGCGTTCGTTAATACGATTACAGGTCCATTGACTAGATGAGCTAAGATATCTACTACTGTCACAGATTTTTTCTTCACGAATATTCCCACATTCGCAGCGTCTTTAAACCTAGTTTTTATGCGTTGTTCATCCTAAAAAGTAAATAATGAGCTTGCGACATTACAACTTAAAATAATAGAAAGCTTTACCTTTGTCAAAACATTGTTATAGAAGCTATTTCCTCTATATCCTTCATGAACTCCTAAGGTGATTGTATAAAATTCATGTTCTACGTCATACTTTTTTAATAGGTAACATAAATCTATAGTCCATGTGCTGTAATATCGAATGATAATGTAGGTACATACATATTATTGTTATACACTCACCGGCAAAAAAAAAAACAGCCACTAAAAACTAGCTCCAATTTTAAAGTTGGCTTTCTCGCGAACCGCTTATTATATTTTGATGATCTTTTTTTTGAAATTGTACATTGATTTCTCAGGAATGGATCATGTCGGAAATTTGTATTCGGAATTTAATTTGAGCAATAGAAAGATGAAGTTTTTTTTCCTGAAATTTGTATCACCCTGTGGGGTGCAGCAGCTACAGTCGCTGTTGCTAATTGGAGTCACACTGTAGCCTCATCTTTTGTGAACATTTTGTTTTTTTAATCATGACATTATCTCTGTTCTTATTGGAGATACACTGTTTTAAAACAAACGCCTCGGAAAAAACTCAATTGAAATTTAAAAAAAAAGATAAAAACAAATTTTAAGGAACTAATATCTAGTGTGGCCTCCTTGATTCAAAATGGCTTCATTCAATCGACGTGGCATCGATCAATATCAAATTCTTCCTGAAGTACAATTCACAGATCAACAACATCAGTCGCAGATAATGGCATTTTTTTTAATTTGACAACCGTTGACAAACTCTCAATTGTCATATTTCAAACAATCAATTCATTTCCGTCTATGCCGCTTTGATTATTTACACGTAGAAATTTCTGTGCAAAGCCTTTTTCCGATAAAAACAGAGATGTTGTGATTAAAAAAACAAAATGTTCACAAAAGATGAGGCTATGGTGTGACTCCAGTTAACAACAGCGACTGTAGCTGCTGCGCCTCACAGGGTGTTACCAATTTTGGGAAAAAAACTTCGTCTTTTTGTTGCGTCCCGTATATGCTCAAATTAAATTTCGAATAAAAATTTCCGACATAGCATCCGTTCCTGAGAAATCAATGTACAATTTAAAAAAAAGATCATCAAAATCAAATGAGCGGTTTGCGAGGAAGCCAACTTTAAAATGGGGGCTAGTTTTTGGTGGCCGGTATGTTTTCCGGTGAGTGTATGTAACAATAAGAAATGGTGGAATGTAAAAATAATTAATGAAAGGAAAACAAGTTGAAGTTATACCACAACAACTTTGGAATTAATATTTACGAAAAGAATTTTTTCTACAAAACTGTTAAAAGTGGGCTTTTTAATTGTCATTTTTGATGTTAAAAATGTCATTTTTGACTCGCGTGTTAAAAGTAAGTTACTTTTAACACTAGTGTTCTTAATATATCATAAATAGATCAATAAGTTATAATTTTTGATTGATCTATTTTTTTCTGGAATTTATTCATATTTAAAAAGTGATTCACCTTCTGTAGACATGTCACTGGAAACAGAATTCTTAGATTATCAAGATTACTTCTTTAATTTGAACTAATAAATATTTTCCCAGAATTTCTTAATTAATTGAACTAGGTATGTATAGCAAAAAAAAAATTTACTGCGCCCAAGGACATTTGTCAAATAGAACACTTAAACAACACATTTTTACTGATAATAGATTATTTTAATTTCTGAACATAATCATAAACAAAGAATGAGTCATTAGTAATTTGGAAGGAAATGGAAACTCCAAATAGATTATTTTATTAGCGTTATAGTCAAAATTTAGAAATATTTGTTCATTTTTTTAATTAGATTAGAAACACTTTAGATATTAATTTATCAATAATATGATACACTTTCATTTGCTATCATTTACTCGTCTTTAAATGTAATACCTTTTGTTGAAACCTTCGCTTTTACAAATGTGGGCAAAGTTTCTCAGAAATTCCTGTCTGTTCTTTCTCGACAAGACCATCAACACACAGGAGACTCCGCAGTCCCAATTGTATTTCTGCTTGTAATGCGACAGCTGTATGTGAATTTTTTCTGGCTGTCCTACAAAATAAATTATTTAACGGTTAGAAAAACTTTAAATCATTTTCCAATTAAATGGGAATAATTAAAGATAGTAAGGATTAAACTGCTTATGCAGCACCTAAATTCTTCAAATGTAAATTGACGTACCAGGTTTTAAGGCGATCTTTCTCCTCATCTTAGTTCACAGCGCACACAAAGCATGTCTTCGTAATTGATAAGATGTGGCTGTATTATCAAAATAATAGCAAATATCGATGTGATGTGCAATATTTGATAGACATCAGCACTTCTGAGGATGAAAATTTTTATTGATCAGTTTCTACATAAGAGATAAACCCTTTATCTCTCAGTATGACCCTCTTGATAAAAGCTAAGCGTATAATGATTAATTGCTGAGATAACACTTTGTTTCATGCTATTTACGTATGAACAAGAAAGCGTGTGTAAATGAGAGGTTATTATGCCACGATGCATTGGTTTGTGTTAACGAATGCACTGCAGTGCACTGTGACTGTTATCTTTTAAAAATAATGTATTAAGCTGGTAACAAAAAGTAAATATACTAATTAGGTCACTTAGAAAACAATTATTTAATATAGTAACAGTCTAGTTTTAAATTTATTTAATACTTGGTGTACAGATTCATATTCAATTTGTTGATTTATTTGTGTTAATTATAGTGATTATTCAATTTGTATTTTCAAGAAATAATATGTCGAACCAAAATTGCTAATATGGTGGTTATAACTTGAAGTTTGTTTATATTTTATATATTTCAAAAAATTTGGAGATACATGTAAATGAGCAAATTAAATAACTATTTTAGAATAGAACAAGATGACACACAGATTAATATTCAAGATTCAAGGTAATTATTGTTTTTTACAAATATTCATAATATACCTAGTCCGGGTTTTAGATTTCTAGGTAAACAACATTTGGTCGGTCAAGATCATCAAGTTGTTTTACTCTGCTGCAGTTTTTATATAAGAAAAAGCAGAGTAAAATTTAAAATTAAAATCCCAAAACAATCAATCAATAGAAATACACTGTTTTCAAAAAAAATAATTAATTTTAAAATTTTAATTTACCAAAAAGGAGAATTGTATTGAATTTAAACGAGCTTCATTTTTGTCTACAAACCTAAGTATGATTTATCACAATACTATTTAACTGAAGATTATTAATGGGGCTTTCGCTCTAGACCTCACCTGTTTGGGATACCCTCGACTAACATTTTTTAATCGTTCTTATATTGTTAGGTGCCTTATTATGAGCATGCTTTATCAATATTATTAACTTTTTTTAAGCAAATAATTTATAAACAATTTGCTTGTGCTCGTATATATTATCCAATATTATCTGTCTACCATTAAAAAATAAACATTTAAATTATAATTTAATTTTGCAAATCATAAAACATTTGTTATATTGAAAGACATGATAACCTTTAGGTTCATCGGAAAGTTATGTAACAATATGCTATTGCATGAGAATAATTAATGCATAATACATATCATAATAATTTTTAATTAATTAAGTTAAACAGAAGATAACAAGGTACTAAAAAATAACAATCATAAATTTGAAATGAAATAATTTGGATATGTGACCGTAGTTTTAAATTGTAGCTAGCGTTTTGGTGTTTACTATCAAACATTCATTGGTTTGTCAGTGCATCTTAGATTTAATGTCGATCTCTAGACGTAAATTATCAATGCTAATACAGAGAAGTTTGTAAAAATAACAAAATGTTTTTTAATGGTAGATGGATAATATTGGATATCTGACCGTAGTTTTTAATTAGGATCAACTTTACTTAATAACGATTGTCAATATTGTAAAAAATAAGGGTACTTTACTCTCGAGCAAAATTTACATTTTTCGACATACCTTGTATACGACTGCAAAAAATTGAAATCTGATTATTTCATTTTGGGATTAGGCCACGCAGAACTATTTATCAAGAATAAGTTCATAAAATCAATAGGTAATAAAAAAGTTCCCCATATGATGCCGATTTAATTGGACACACTGTATATATATATGAATTATTAATTTATATAAAAAGTTATAGTAGTCACGTAACTTTGTTATTTTACTACGTAATAATTTTTATAATTATACAGTAACATAGTAAATAGTAAATTTTACAATTCATATTGTATTAAAACACATTAGTATTGTTTCATAGTTGTTAATTTTAAAATAACCATGAAAAATGAGATAATTTAAATATTTTCAGAAATTACAATAAAATATAAATATTAAAAAAATATATGAGCAAATTTTGAATTATTCTGTGTATATTTATAATTGCCTATCTGTTGTGGAAAAGAGTGATATTTAACTTTTCTATTAAATATTTACAAAATGCTTAAATAATAAATCATTCTTGTGAATTACAAAGAAAATATTTGCATTGCTCTTACCTGAGAAGTGACTTACCATTGTATAAAACTTTATCCAGTGTGGGGCAGTCGGTCATGTCTTAAAATCAATTTAAAACCATAACTTATCAATTGAACACCATAGCAGAACATATTTTTTTTGCAACTGAAGTGGAATAACTACTTTATTGACTCGTAATAGTTGCGAAGTCTCATTGAAAAGACGGGCAACTCACTACTCAGTTGACCATGTAAACAGCAACGAATAAGGTTAACTATTAATGGCCTTGGAATATTAAACATTATTTATATAAATATCAAGTGGATTAAAATAACGAGACTATTTCTGTTATACTGGGTATTTTAAATTAAATTTAAACAAGATTTTTCTTATCTACCTGCACGAAACAAATAATAGATAAAAAGTGAGGAGTGAGGTTATAAATATAGGGTAGCAAAAGGTCAAATTTTATTTCATGCTACAAACAGTTGTAAAATGTGTATATTGTTCGTTCATGTCAACCCTAATCCCAAGGAAGGGGAGTACAGGGTAATTGTTGCTAACAACAGGGATGAATACTATCACAGGCCAGCTTTGGATGCTCAGTGGAGCGAAGAAAGCATTTTAGGAGGTATTGGAGGCATTTTTTTCTCAACTTTGTAATATTTCGAAATTATTTTTGTATTTCGAAGCAAATTCGTTTTTTATTTAAGTTTCTTCTAATTATTTAATTACACAATTTACAGTTCATGGTTTTGCTTTGAATACTGCAAACAGTGAAGTAATTTATAAAGAAACAACGGGTATTTAATAAGCGTGATAAACATTATTTGTCAAGGTTAATTCTCTAAAAATTGTGTAAAATAATTCCATTTTGTACACTTGAATTAATAATTAATGGAGATTAAATGATGGGTCAACGTCTCTGAACAGATGCGTTAGACTTGAATAAACAGATTGTATAGTTAAAAAATTAAAGATTTTCAATCTAAATTTTAAATTATGTAGAAAGAGAACAAAGTGTGTTTTTATATAGTTTATGCATTAAGTGTAGAAATTTAATTTCAATAAAGATATACATATAATAAGGTATATGCTGAAATAGAAAATGGTTTTAAATTTGTTGTTATTCAAGAAGGACACAAAAACATATAAATAAATGTGGTCATGTCAATGCAACACCTACTTATTTGAAATTTGGGTTTTCATTTTGATAACGTTTAAAATACGTTAATTTACCACATAAGTAGTCTTTTCATTAATTTTTAATTTTTACTTCAACTTTGATTGTAACTTTGCAAATTTTATCTGCAGATCTACAATACCAACTTATCTGTAGACAATTATTGATTAAAATTGCTTACCGAAAAATATTAATGAACGATAATAAAGCCTTCTCAAAAGTATTTGTAAAAAACCCTCTTTAAAATAATGTCTAATTATAAATTGTGAAATAGCTTCACCGGAAAAATGTCTAGATTTCAAGATAAGTGGTATTACATTAACACATCGATTAAATGCTTTTATTAGGCAAGGATATGGAGCCAGGCAGGGAGGGGGGCATGTGGTTTGGGTGTACCATCAAAGATTTAGCTAATGGTGAAGGAAAAAACTGCTGTATTGCAACTATGCTAAATAAAACAGGAGAGAAAATTGAACACGGTAGAGGAAAAATTGTCACGGATTATTTGAAAACAAAGGGCATGTGGTGTACCACCAAAGATTTAGATAATGATGAAGGAAAAAAGTGCTGTATTGCAACTCTGCTAAATATAACAGGAGAGAAAATTGAACACGGTAGAGGAAAAATTGTCAAGGATTATTTGAAAACAAATCTTAGTTTTGAAGAGTACGTTAAAACTTTAGAACAAAGTAATTTTAGTGGATTTAACTTCGTTGGAATAGAAATTAGGTAATTTTGTTTTTGATAAAATTCTTCCAAATCGGATACATTTTTTAATTGATATATTTTAGTAAAGATGACTGCCGGATCTGTCACTACAGCAATGCTCCAAAAATATTTTCTGTTTACTCAGGAAAGGAAACTTTAGGATTTGGGAACAGCCCAACGTATACTCCTCTCACTAAAGTAACAAAAGGCAGATACAAATTCGAAGAAATCATAAGTAAAGGTCTAAAAAATGAAGAATTGGTGGACGCATTATTGAACTTACTGAAAGATGAAACTAGGTAAGAAATTATAATACCATATTATTCTTTTCGCAAGTTCTTTTACCTTACCTTTTTAGACATTTGCCAGATGAGGAATTAGAAAAAAGAAACCCAGAAGCATATATTTTGTTAAGTTCAATATTTGTAAAAATTAAAGATCCAGGATACGGTACCAGGTCAGTAATTGGTTTTAATTTTTTTACTTTCAAGTAGATGGATAATATAAATATGAAGTTATAGTTCCTGAGTTAACATATATTCATTTAATTTAAATGGTACTGTGCAATTTTCTGCCATGGATCACACTAAAAAATTTTTAATTTTGATTTTTGTTTAGTGACAACTCACTTCTTTTTGCTAATAAGATGCGACATTATGTTAAGTAATAATTTGTTTGTTTTAGGGCCCATAGTATTCTTTTAATAGATTATAACTGGAATCTTCAGTTTGTAGAACACGCTTTAAAGCAGCCAATAGATATTGAAAATCCTGAGTGGAACATAAACAAGTTTCAGTCAAGTCTGTAACTTAGTATTTTTAATTTGTTGTATATATTTTGTTGATTTATTATTTATATGGTTCCTGTGAAATAAAAATATAATTTATAAATCTATATTTAGTTTTCCTTTTTTTGATTAAAATCTTTTTGTGCACACGTAATTTTTAATGTCTTGCTTCTTTTTTCCAGTACTAATTTTGAAATATCCGAATTTAATTACTTTTGGAGAGAAACTATACCAAACTCGTGGTAGAGCTATTTTGCTGTTCCTGATAGAAAATATCTGATTGATAATCTAGTAAAAAAAGTTATAAGTGGCCCATATCCATTCTTTCCTTTACCTTCTGCGGTGCACTAATATATATTACACTTGAATTTAATAATTTCCTGATACTCGGATTTAAGTTTTGAAAGATTTATTATTTGAAGATCGTCAGATCAGAAGTGGGACAGAAAATACACATGAATTCCTTGCGTAATTAAACTTCTTGTGTTTCATAATCTCGAATTGAAAACTATATTTAGTGGAATTTTATGTCTTATGAATTTAGAGACTGTATCAAGATTGCAGAAAATCAAGTAAGTATTTTGCCACTGTTGATAGAAAAGAGGATTGGAACCACATCTATTAAAAAAAGGTTATTGGAATTTCCATCCTTGTTTGTTTTATCTCCTGCTTTCATTAATAGATCTGTTCAAGCAAGGGTTACGGACTGGTTTCAAATTATTTGACCAGTTAAGTGTTTAAAGTAAATGTAATACAAGAAATAATTGGACGAATATTTCTGATAGTTTCAAACTAGCCCCTAACTGCTGACAAATCCTATCTATGCAATGCCTGCTTCTGAAAACTGTATTAGGATCGCAGAAGGTCAAGGAGGTATTTAGCCACTTTCGATAGAAAAAGATCTATTAGAATTTTATATGCTCTTGTTAGAACTGACAGACTGGTATAATATTTTGAACCACAACTATTAAAGAAGATAATTGGAACTCATGTCAATCGTGTGTTACATTTTGCCCTTCATTTATCTATAAACCTCTTGAATTTCTTGTATCCTAATTTAAACAAAATTTGATGCAACTTTGTGTTTGAGGCATTGGTTGTACAAGTCACTATCTTTGAAGCCTTTTATTGAAATGGTAAAACGTTGAGGAGGTATTTTAACACTGGATAAAAAAGACAGGCTGGTACATAAATATTTGGAACCACAGCTGTTAAAAAAGGTATAATTTGAACTCATATCCATCCTTGTTTGTTGTACCTCTTGTCGTTCACCTTGCTATAAAGCCTCTTGCATTTCTTATACCTTAATTGAGTTTTTGAAGAATATTTAATAAAATGTTATGCGTCTTGTGTGAAGACTTTTTACTAGAATGACAGAAGTTTGAAGAGATATTTTGCACTCATGATAGGAAAGAGAGACTGGTACAATATTTGGAACCACAATTATTGAAAAAGATATAATGAGAACTCAGATCCATTTGTTTTACCTTTTGGCATCTATAAGCCGCTTTTGATGGAAAAGAGAGACTTGTATATATATTTCGAATCACAACTATTAAAGATATAATGGGAACTCATATCCATCGTTTGTTTTACCTTTTGCCATTCATTTGTCTCTATAAGCCTCTTTTGAAGCCTTCGTGTTGGGATGAGAGGTTGAATTCGTATTTACGCTTCTGATAGAAAAGAGAAACTGTTCCATGTATTTGGAACCACAACCAGACATTATAAATAGACTAGATAATCACCGTCCATGTAGTTACTGGACGCGGTAAAAATGGATGCAGAAATTGATTAGTGTGGAAGCAGGCCACCAATGCTCTCCTAGCGCTGGTGTATCTCATTCGGTTTTTTGTTGTTACATCTGCCAGCGATTACGGGCCTATTCGGATTTCCCGGACGACCCTTCTCTATCTGCACCAGAGATTGTGTATCTCTGGTTAGTGCCCTGCCATCTCAGGCGAAGGTCTCGCTTGATCGCACTACAAGTCTGGTTTAAAGAATTATATACATTTCTGAATCCGGCATGCCACCGACCTCTACATAGAACTTGTGAAACTATTTTTACCGCATCCAGTAACTACATTTACGGTGATTATCTAGTGTATTTATAATCTCTGCCACAACTATTAAAAAAGATATAATTTGAAGTTATATCCATCCTTGTTTGTTTTCACGTTATTACATCTACATGTAAAGCCTCTTTTGAAGCCTTCGTATTGGGATAGCAGAAGGTTGAGTTTGTTTTTGAGTCGCCTAAATTCAAAACCCGACAAGTCCATTAAAACGAATTTTAGGAAAATCACAGGAACCCGCTGTAGCTTCAATTTTTTTATGTTATTAATAAACGAGACATTGTACTATTTTCTTTTGATATGTTAGAAACCAAAAATATACAAAAAAAAATCTATGGTCCCCCATTTGGTTGTTATTTTAGTTTAAATTTTGGACATGTCAGGATTTGCTTGTTACCATTGTGGACATGTCGGGTTTTGACATAAAATTATGGTTTTAAAAACGAAAAAACCACTGAATAGGTAGGTACCTAATCGTTTATTACAAAGAAAACATAAACATAATTAAATATCAAAATTTAAACTTTCTTTCTAATCAACTTGATTACTGAAACGAAATGAAAACAAGACCACGCCACCGCGTTTGTAAAACAGGTGATCTGTCTTGGCCTCCCATTGGCTGGCCTGGACATGTCGGACTTTGAAAACAAAACCTTTGTGAACATGTCGGTTTTTTGCATGTAAGCCTAATTTTCAAGACGAAATTCACCGTGTTATATGTCGGAATTTGCACTGAAGGAATATCGGAGAGTGTAGACCTCTGACTGACGAATAAAATGGCGTATAAAAGTCGAACTTGAAAAATATGTGACTTGTCGGGTTTTGAACTTAGACGACTGATTTATTCTTTTAACAGAAAAAAGAGACTGGTACATATATTATCTGGAACAACTATTAAAAAAGATATAATTGTAACTCAAATCCATGTTTATTTTACTTCGTGTCGTTCATCTAACAAAATATGTCTCGTGATTTAAAGATTTTGTATTAGAATGGCAGCTATTTTGCACTCTTGGCAGAAAAGAGATGTAATAGTTGGAACCACTTCTTTTAAAAATTATATAAAATTGGCACTTGTCTGTTTATCTTCTGCCTGTCAATATATGCTATTCAATGCCTCTTACATTTTGTGGACCAGAATTTAAATTTTTTTTAAGAATTTACAAATCATATATGCATATTAAAGCTGATTAGGGGAAGAGTACCGAAGAGTGGAGTATTTTGTTACTCTTAACCTTACTTTAACTTTTCGACGGGAATCCTTTCATTTAACTCGCCGCCTGTACGGGTGCCGCCAGTGCTTGCTGCTGATTTATCCTCATTCTCACGAATCAACAATGTATGTACGCTTATCTAACCGCTTCCGCTCCGGTATGGTTTTCGTGTTTGTTTTACAAAATATTGTTTTTATATGTTTTATGCTGAAAAAAATCAGGAACTGTATAAAACTTTTTACGTGCCATTACAATAAACAATTCAACTCACAGTACTCACTACCGCACCGCATAACATGCTCAACTATGGCGCGAAAAAGTCACACCAATCTCTCTCTCTGTCTTTCATGATCTTTGTGGCAATAACAAACACCTGTAATTGCTGATCAACACGTTGCCCGTCTCGAAGAGGTTCCTCAGCCGTTGCGTAAATATCCGTTTCCCGTATGTCGGACACGACCATTTTTTGCGGATATAACAGGTACCCGTCGCAAAAGGGTTAATACAAAAACAGAAAATGGTATAATTGAAACCATATAACTGGAACTTATTGATCTTTGTTTCTGCTGCCAATAGAGAAGGGGGAATTGGAACATTAAACAAGATAGAATATTTATTTATTTTATGCCTCTGGAATTTATTTCACCCTCTCACGATTTAAAAACTTGGTATCCGATTGCAAAAGGCTGAGTAGGTATTTTACTGCTGTTGGTAGAAAAGAGAGACCGTTTTGCCGCTCTTCAGAGAAATAATCAGTCCTTTTCTTTTAGCTCTTTGCTAAACTACTCTTTTTTTTTATTGTTTAAAAATTTTTCTATAAAATGCCAACGGAATAAATAATTGTATATTCAGAAAGCAAGTATTTTTATTTTGTGTAAACATACTTTAAAAATGTAGTAACAACTGAAATAATTAAAAGTTATTATGAAAATAAATTACCCAAAAATTTTACAAAATAGAAAGGGACTTTTAAGAATTCACAATATCCTTTTTTTCCATTAAACTAAATTTAAATAAATATATTCATTTCATAACTTAAAATATTAAGACACTTTACAGTACGTAAAGGAACTTTCAACAGAGTCAATTACCTATTTAAGATCTTTTTTTACAAAATATATAGACTTTGTGAAATAAAAAATAACCAAAGCAAAAAAATAACAAAAAAAATAACAACTATTTTACAAATCATTTTGAGTTAGAGTCAAGGCTTCGAATTACTAGGTCAGCTGGAATTCGGAAAGCAAAGAATAATTGTCAAAGCTGGAATTTGTCGAACAAATAAATTAATAATATATTAACGAATAATTACGATAAATATAAATTGTTTTAATAAATTATTAAACAGTAAATATTTTTTTATGATCAGTTAAATTATTAATAATGTTATAATTAATTACCAATATAAAAAATAATTAGATATAAAACTTGATCTACGTTTTATCGATTTTGCTTCAGCAAACTCCAGCTTTAAAGGTATCTTTAAAAAAAAACTGACACAGTCCATAAGCACTATTAATAGTGTCATCGAAAGCAAAATTTCCATGTTTCTCTCTTGCAGATATGAGCTACTTTCATAATATATCACAATTTTAATCGAAACATTAGATACAATAATTATATAATATACATAGTATGCTTCCCGAACAGTCTCACTTACTTTAAGGTTAAATATCGATAAAAAACCCGCAACGATAAAAATTTGGTAATAAATAAAGTGGTAAATTAAATGTTCCTATCATATAAAATCATGAAATAGCGTGATCCTCATCAAATAAATGCTAAGAAAATAAATAATGGGAGTATAATAGATACATGAAAATGAATAATATTTAAAAGCAACAAAAATCACTTTAAAATAAATGAGACGCAGGCGAAGGGAAAAGCCCTAAGTAACAAATATCAACCCAGCAATGAGAAAACAAAAGCCTTGATAATTTCCTAAACGTTAAATGAAACAACAATGTGTACTCGATAAACGATTTACATTTTGAAGAAAAGTACTTGTATATAAAATCTAGCGGTAACCTAGCTAGACCTGTCTAAATTTCAAAAATAACTATTTTAGCCATTATTAAAAAACTAAAAAATGACTTAGCTTCATTTTAAAATATTACAGCTATTATACATATACATGGGGACGGTTCTTAGAGTTGGCGCACCTTGAAACGCGCTTCAAGCTGTACAACAATAAGAAGGTCCGTTATATACCTAATTATTATTTCTTTAATAAATAAACATAGTTAAAGGGCTAGCTTTAACATTGATATCTATTTAATGCTCGAAATAAAGCTCAGCATGTTTCCGCCTGAAATTCTACAAGTTTAATAACCGACGTCCGTCATTTTTCTAACATTCCCAGGAACGATTTCAATTATATAACAAACTTCTAACAATAAAAAACCGAGACGATTCCTCACGACGGAAATCTTAGAAAGACGACTAGACGCAATCCTCCAACAGTACTACTTAAAATAATCGAAATGTAAACGAAGTAAACTTAAAAAAATCCAATTAGAATCTCCCGTGTTAAAACGTAGTTTTTTAAATAAATTACGACGATTCCGCAGAAACATACTGCATGAAAAAATAAAATCCCTATAGAGTATACATCAAAAACGTTTCTTAATTAGATATACTGCAAACGCTAAATTTCCACTGTATAATTCTTTCTCAAAATAGCATTAGCATTATATTTATAAGAAAAAAAGCATACACTCATTATTACATATACTTTTTTTTAAACTATTAATATATAGACACTTTTTACATATTTATATTTGTAAATTTTTACCAGAAAGATGAGATTTTCTTTTCTAAAAAAAATTAGTTCATGCTAAAAACCGTCAAAAAATAATTATTTATTCAATTGGTGGCGTTACATCCGGTTGTCCCAGAGCACAGAACCCAAAAAGCTACGAAGAAATAGCTAAATAATATTTATATTTAAACATATAAATTCACTATTACTTAAATTAGCCGGTTTTACTAAAGGTCCGATTTCTTTACGCTTATAGGATAACAGCAAGGCTAACGTCTTATCCCACAAAAAGGGATGAGAGTTAGCCCACATTAAAAAGACTCGGAACCCAAACACCCAATCATATATTAATTATAATCTAACGAGAAATTGTCTACTTTTATTTTCGCAACAAAATTTTCACTATACATAGTCGCAATACTTATTTGGCATGTAATCACAGTTACTAGATAAATATTTTTTTGTTTTTATTAAAATTTTGTTTTGATCTTTGCAGTTATATAATGTGAAGCGGTTGGACTTAAAAAGTGAATACAACGTCAAGGGGGGAAGATTATATTAAGTACACGTGCAAGGCAATTCAAGACGCGAGACTTTTCGGTTCCGTGCTCTACCGTGGAGACTGCACTACGTTTCCTTTAAAATATCGGAAGGTACTGTTTAAAAAAATAGTTATTTTTGACGATGTTCAACAGAGGTGCCTAAGTGAGTAAAACAATAAATAATATAATTCTGGCCCCAAAATGCATCTGACGTGCCATTTCGGGGCCCCGTTTGTTAACTATCCCTTAATATTGCTGATTCACAAAAAAATACACAGTCCACGTCTTGGAAAATTCGAGGTTTGGTTTTAATCATATTTTTCTCTAATTTGCTCCCAACATTACTTGCCTAACCGTCCATTCCTTATCTATTCTGAGTTAATACTTCACCCCTACTCTTCGTAAATACACTATATATTTATTGTTCCTTTTTTTTTAGTTTAATCCGTTTTTTGTACAAAATTTAAAGTTCCTCTTTTTGACTAGTATTATCAATAACACTTTTAACGTTTCAAGTACACTATCACTTATTTTCATTAAGACTCCTCTGAATAGTACTGTACTTTACCGTTAGATTGGTTAACTATCGCCTCCCAAGCTGCAAAACAAAAAACAATCACGTCAGTTGAAAAAAAAAGTCACAACTTCAAAATAATAACCTTCTCGGCTGTTATAGAATATCAATCCTCAGTTGTATAATTTTTTTTAAGTATACAGTTTCACAACTTTTTCTAACTATTGTTTAAAATTGCAGAAGATATACAGGGTGTCCGCATAAGAATCAATATAGAACAGGCGCTGATAAGGCTGCCTAAAATATTGTAGTTTAATCAAACTTATCTATGCAGGGTGCCTCTCTTTTTTATATCTCACCTTCTAATAGAGTATTAAAATAAAGAATAACAACTTTCGACTATAACTTCAGAATCCTTTAAGAAATCAAAATAATTTAGGAGCGAGGTAAATTCCACTTTAGAGCGATTGAGAGCATGGCAATTCTTTTAATCAGACGAGGCTCATCTTCAAAATTATGGATTTATTTTTGCATTTGAAGGATTTAATGCAAAAAATGGTGAAATCATATTTTAGAGTTACTCAGTTATAGCTGTTTAAAATTTTGTTTGTCATTCACAGCGTTATTAACTCAATCTCACAAAAATATGAACATATTGACTTATTCCACTAACCTAACGACACTTTTCTAACTTGGTGATCCTTTTTAAACAAATCTGATGCTCCTGTTTTATAGTTGTAAAGTTGACAATCTTTGACAAAAATGAGATTGAAATTATGACAGCATCAATAAAAAATAAACTAACATACCTAAGACAAAAGCTTCAAATTTTACACATTTAAAGACTTAAAATGGACAATTCACCTGGATGGATAAAGCGTTATTTTGCTATTCTACCCCACATTTTAACAAATATTTAATTATTTGCACATAGTTATAAATAAAACTGAACAATCTTATAAGCAGGACAACGTAAATTTATGTTATAACAATATTTACATCGTTAATTTAAAAAATATGTATTTTGAAACCTTTAAATATTCGCAGGTGACATGAGATAATATACCTATTATTTGTGAAGCTCTATATTATTCAGCTCTTAAATGTCTAAATTTATTTGTATTTATAGAAAACACTATTTCAAGAATATGACACTGTTAAAGGTGGGACAGGTAAAGAAAATTTGTTTTTTTATTGCAAGATTCATAAAAGCGTATTTTATAAAAGTATTTTTTTTATTACAATAATATTTTCTATTAAAAATGTCTCAATATCCTCAGTTAGAATTTTTCGTTTCATTCTGTATTCAGCCACTAAATTTTTGAAAATACCAAACTCCTAAAATAGATTTGAACTTTTTATATTTTATAATAGTTGGACTATTTCAATAGTATCTGGATTATTTTAATGTTAGGCTACATATTTAATTTTGATTATTTGAATAAATACTGAAGTAACTATACAAATACTAAAATATTAAATATCTAGCATGTCAATATATTTGTTTCAGAGGCTGCAGTATGAAAATGGAACCAACTGGGAAAAAATTCTTATAATCTTGTCTTCTAAATAGGGACTAATGAACCTATCGACACGGAGAAATTATACAGGGAAAAAATCCTGTTTAGGAAATTGGCCAAGATAAATTGAATAATTTTTAAGTTCTGACGCTAAAGAGTACAATTGCTGTGGTCACATAAAAGACATTCTGGAAAATATTGTTAAAAAGTTATCAAAAAAAAAAATAAAAAAACACTCATTTAATATCTGTTTCATACAGCATTTTTTGCTGTAAAAATTAGGAGAGGAGAGAGGGAAGAAAGCCTGAAAGATTAATAAGTGTCCACAATTTTGGTTTGGCTCAATTAAATTTGACAACCTCGGCCTTATTTAAGAAAGGAAGATTTGTTGATTAAAAGGAAATAACAGCCACGTCATACGATTCTCGTGATCCTTGCTAGAGGGCATTATTTTAGTCTAAGATCCGGCTGCAAAATTAGTACATTCATAATGTAGTTAACCGAGATTTAATTTTTATGTATTTTTATAAATGGAGGAACCCATTTCTCATGAGGTGCCAATTGAAAAGTGCCCACGATTATTATTAATTAAAATATTATTAATTGGCTTTTCGTGAAACATTTCGTTTACGTCCTATGGAAATAAAGCATATTCTACTTCACTGCAATGTATTTAAGGACTTTGAAAAGGCACAGTTGCCATTGATCACTAGCCGTAATCTCTCCGCAGCCAGGTGTAAACAGGTATAATTTTGTTAAATTTTTACGTTCATGGCGTATATTCATTGTGCCACATTAGAGCTAATTTTTTCTGTACGTGATGCAACATGTCTGCCTATATAAAAAAGCCGCAAATAGGAGTTGCCTGCCGTTAAAGATGCTAGATAATTAAAATAAAGTGACAGAGAGTGAGCGGCATAGCGTTACTTGTTTGTGTGAATTCTATGTGGTTAAATGCTACTGAGGCTAATTGTATTAAGTTTAGTGCAGATAATAATGGCTGGATGTTATCAGATGGTTCTCTCAAACCAACATGGTTTGAAGGAGATGCGACGCCTGTAGAGGTTGAGAGTGTCTTATTTAGTCCACTGAAATGTTACATTATTTTAGCCTTTGCGTGCATTTTTTAGAGGACGCAATTTTATTATTTAGATGTGAGGGGGGTGGGGGGTCAAAAACAGCTTAACTTGAAGTTTGTGGGGTCACAACTTGGGCCGCCATCTTGGAAAAGGGGGTTAAATTGTTTTTAGCATTTATCAGGTAAACTATTGGTCATACAAAATTTTAACTTTTCGTTGTAAATTCAAAAATAACAAAGATATTAAAGAAAAACAATCAAAATTTTTGGACAAATTATCTTGTGGACGCCATAATTTATTTATTTTTTTATTAAAAAAAAAACATCAGAGCATAACAATATCGAAATTTCTATAATAAAAAACATTATTATAAAAATAATTAAAAACTATGCCATATCAGTGATACAAATTTATACTTATCAGTAGGGAAAATTAGTGTTCACTTCACAGCGCTGTAAAACCCAAACTAATGAATATAATAAAAAAAAGTATATAATAAAAATTCTTCGTTGAAAATCACTCTACAAAAATGCTCTGATGTCATTTTTTTAAATAAAAAAATAAATAAATTATGGCGTCCAAAAGAAAATTTGTCCAAAAATTTTGATTGTTTTTCTTTAATATCTTTGTTATTTTTGAATTTACAACGAAAAGTTACTGGACTAAAATTATAGAGAATTCAATTTGCAATAAAAAATGTTTTTTTAAAAAAATTTGTATGACCAATAGTTTACCTGATAAATGCTAAAAACAATTTAACCCCCTTTTCCAAGATGGCGGCCCAAGTTGTGACCCCACAAACTTCAAGTTAAGCTTTTTTGACCCCCCCCCCCCAAACATCTAAACAATAAAATTGCGTCCTCTAAAAATGCACGCAAAAGCTAATAATGTAACATTTCAATGGACTAAATAAGACACTCAACCTCTACAGGCGTCTCTCCTTCAAACCATGTTGGTTTGAGAGAACCATCTGATAACATCCAACCATTATTCTCTGCACTAAACTTAATACAATTAGCCTCAGTAGCATTTAACCACATAGAATTCACACAAACAAGTAACGTTGCGCGCTCACTCTCTGTCACTTTATTTTAATTATCTAGCATATTTAACGGCAGGCAACTCCTATTTGCGGCTTTTTTTATATGGGCAGACATGTTGCATCACGTATAGAAAAAAATTAGCTCTAATGTGGCACGATTGAAATGAATATACGCCATGAACGTAAACATTTAACAAAATTATACCTGTTTACACCTGGCTGCGGAGAGATTACGGCTAAGTGATCAATGGCAACTGTGCCTTTTCAAAGTCCTTAAATACATTGCAGTGAAATAGAATATGCTTTATTTCCATAGGACGTAAACGAAATGTTTCACGAAAAGCCAATTAATAATATTTTAATTAATAATAATCGCGGGCATTTTTTAATTGGCACCTCATGAGAAATGGGTTCCTCCATTTATAAAATTACATAAAAATTAAATCTGCGTTAACTACATTATTAATGTACTAATTTTGCAGCCGGATCCCGTACTATTTCTACCTCATCAAAACAGAGTAAATTGCAAGATCGATATTTTATTTACAGCACTGCAACTTTTCTTCCAATAATAAAAATGCCCATAATTAATTTTAAATTCTGATTTATTAAAAAATTTACCTACTTTTTAGCGATACGACATTTACTGGTAGAAAAAAAGAATTAAAAAAATTATAGAAATTCTCTAATAAAAAATGTCAAAAATCTTTCAGTTTAAAATAATACGTTTAATTTTAATACTCTTAAGTTTAAGTAACAAACCCTGTATATGCTTCCTAATTTTTTTTTTTTTTTTCATAATATATCACATTAATAAATATTTCCATAAAAATAATTGATGAAAGACTCACCCGATCCTATAAAGTTGACAATCTTGTCATGATTATGCGACGACTGCGAAAACACCTCTGGCGCGATATACCTAGATATGAAATTCTCACATATGTCCTCGTTCAGCAGCTGTTCGTTCACGTCGAAACCGAACACAAGCCCGGGCACCTCCTTGTTGCCCACCCCGCTCAATATGACGACCGGAGGGGGCCCCTCGTCGTCCTCACTAATGGTTCGTTCACTACTATCACAGTTGACACTATTTATATTTATTTCGTTAGTAACCACGTTCTGGGTCGAGTTTATCACTGGCAGGGGAGCCGCGGGCGGTGCTAGGGCGACGGGTGGTGGGGGCACTTGTGGGGAGAGTGGCGACTGTATGGGGTTCGCGGGACGCTGGGACAACGGCTGGTTCTGCTGTTGTGTTTGGGCCAGTTGCGGCAGAGGTGGGGGGCGGTTCATAAAGTGCATCTTCTCGATGGTCTGGACGTCCGGTATGTCTGGGGGCATCATCTGGGCGTTGAACTGGATCGATTCCTTCTCGTTTGAATGGATTATCTGAGAAGAAAGATATTTATTGCTAATTAGGATAGTATTTTCTTTATATAGGGTTAAGTATGACTACATACAAAATATTTGAATTGAAAGGGGAAAATAAGAATTGACCAGGCTAAAAGACTTCGGTCAATGGCCTATTGGTTCTGCCAATAAAATTTAATAAATAATAATAAGAAGAATGAACAGAATCGTCCTTCAACAAAATTCCAAAATTATTTATAAGGCCAAAACATATTTTTTTCTAAACTATACCTTTATTTATCAACATGGCTACTCACCAGATACGAATTTAAATTTTGCTAATAATGTCCTGCTGTCAAAATTGTTGAACTATAGCTAAAAATGTATTTATTATGTTTCCTGACAAACACATTTTAAAGTTATGATATAACATCAGTGTTCCTTTTTCAATGTTGTTATAGTGTTTGTTCCATATAGATAGGTATTTTCTGTGGTATGTGCCCATATTTATTTTACTCACTTCGATAAAATAATTCCTTGCAGTAGCAAGAATTTGAAATTTAATGTAATAGCTGCTTGAATTGAACTCTAGTTTATTTCCATTGACTTTACAATTATCAATGCCGTGACCGTACAATTCGAAGCCATCTCATACGATGGTTATCCCATTTTTTTAACTAGAACCTAAAATTCCAACATAATTTTTGTATTAACTCTTAGGCCTCCCAGAGCATGTGGTTAAAATTTTTGGTTTTAGTTATAGTTAACCAAAAAAATATATGGAACAAATTCCTGGCAGTTCTTGAAAAATACAATATTAACAAAATTCCATAATCTCAAAAGTTCTAACATTTTTTTATAATATTTTCACTATAACTTTTTATCCAATTAAGGATTTTTTTAGTGGCGGGGGTCACTTATCAAAAATAACCAAAGTGACCATATATAAATGGCCTCATAAAAAAATTATCATCGAATATTTAAAGTGGTCAATTTTTCCACCTTTCAAGTCAATTCCATAACCTTTAATAATTGTTTAAGCAAAGGCCAACTCAATAAAAACAAAATATTTGATATTGAAAGAATAGTTAAAATAATACTAAACATTTTCGAGTAAATTACCACTTTCAAGGTACCAGTTATATGCCATCACTAGAATTTTTCAAAAATTTGATAAGATTTAACAGAAGGAGGCTATTTTCAAATGATATTAGCAGCATGCACAATGTACCTAAATGCTGATGGTCACCACAATAACCTTTATAACAAACAGGATTCTTTAATAATCAGTAATATGAGTTACTTAATTTTTTGGAAAAATACAAACAAAAAATATTTTTTTAGTAATGACGGCTGTTTCAAGTTCTTTAGGGTTTCAAAATTTTGACAAAAATTTGTGAATCTTAAAAATTAAAATTAGTAATTATTATTAAAGAACCTTATTTTTGTTATAAAGAACGATGTGGTCACCCGCATGCACTTAGATCTTGTTAAGTTTATCAAATTAAAAAAAGGCGTAGTTTAAAAAAAAAACAATTGTGAGATTATATTTTTTTCTTTTTGTTGAATTAACCCCTAAACTTATTGCAGCATTATAAAAAAAATTATTTTAACCTTGTAACATAAAAAATATACTTTATACAAAATTATGATTTAAAAATAAATATATTACTCACCGACAGATCATTCTGGATATCGTTCTGAACGATGCAGGTAGCAACACTTGCCACGGCAACGTTAACTTTTACGTTATTATTGTTACTGTTAGTACTAGTACCCTTGTTGACGTTCTTACTACAGCAGGAAACGTTTTTGACCTTATTATTAACCGTGGCATTGGTTTTATTGTTCGTTTTCTCCACGGACACTTGCACAGTCTTATGGTTATTGTTAGAGATAGCGGGAAAGCATTTTATATTGTGAACGTCGGGGGGTGGAATATTTTTCACGTTATTTATCACTGGGGTCACGACGATATTATGCTTGTCCACAAATAGGTTAGTTACAGTCTGTATCACTTTTACTTCAGGTTTGGGCTCCACCTCGACCTTAACGGTGGGCGATTTCTCCTTGTTTGGCACTTTCTCCGTTTTTTCCGGAGACACTTTCTTCTCCTTCAATTTTTCACTATTTTTAGCTATGTCCGCATAGGATATTGGCGCGTTAAGCCCGTCTATGGGAAGAGAATGTACAGAGTCCACGTCGGAGGAGTCGTTCGACTTCTCGCTGTGCGGAACGGAACAGGCCGATTTGCCGCGGAGGTCCGGGGAAGGCGCCCGGTTGGCATGTTTGGCATTGGACTCGGAAGTGGAATTCTGGCGTCGACCACCGCCGATGCTGTTATGGCGCTTCTTGCTCTTCTTCTTTGGTTTCGTCACCACCCAGTTTTCGGCCGCTTCTAAATTCTCGATGGAAGCATTGCTGTAGAGGCTCTGGATCGGTGGTGGCTAAATAAAACAACAATTTTGGAAATGGATAGTTTTTACACAAACACAACTCACCTCTACGTTGCCCCAGGACCTCCTCTCCTTTGGCCTGTCGTTCTGCCCTTTGCCTGGCCTCAGTACGACTTTACTTTCGCTGTCCTTTTCGCTACCGCTAGCGAAAGCAAACTCTTCCAGTTTAGCAGTCGGAATTTCTCCCAGGGAGTTGCTTTTCTTCAATTCGGACCTGCTCTCCTTGCCCTTGGAAGAGTGCGCCCTCTGTTTCTTACTCCTGTTGCCATCTTCAGCAGTGTGCTGCTTATGCAGCTGTTTGGATTTGTGAATGTTAGATTTTGTCTTGCCGGAAGAATCGTTCTCCTTATCGCCGCCGATGTACTGGATGAGCTTGTCGACGTCATGGATTATGTCGCTTCGATGACCGGCAACCTGTCGACAAGTAAAAATATATCAATTTAACTCTCAACATTGACGAAGGTACGTCACATGAATTGCAGTTGATGGAAAATGATAGTACTTACACTTTCTGCGGTGAGAACGACGACATTTTTGTCGGTCTGTATCTTCTTTTTCTTGGTTTTCGTTCCAGGATTTTGTTGTAAGGCATTGCCATTTTCATCAACTTTCTAAAATTAGGAAACATAATTGCATATAATTTGTCAATGTTAAAGCTTGAGCTCTATTTTTATATTATTTATTATTTAAGTTTGTATTTGATCAAAAATTTAATATGTTGTTTTGTAATAATTATCGGAAAGTATTAATAAAAACCAGTGCAATTATGTATAATTATAACCTATCAGTCAATTATAAAAATTTAAACCTGTGTAAAATATGTGAAAACTATTAAAGCCACATTTTACAAAGTCCAGAAGCTGCTGTTATAGAAGTTATACAATCTGAAATTATTAATTTAGAATATGAACAAAGATAATAATGACATACAGATTCTGTAGATTTGCTGCATCATGTCATGATTCACAGATAAACAGCAAAAATACATTAATGAATAATATCACAAATTAGACTAGCTAATTCAAATAAGCCAAAATACAAAATCGTGCATAGCGGCTTGCACATTTTATTATGTATTAAAGATGCAAATATTTGACCTCAGTAGACACGTAAATTTTTTCAGAATTAAGAAATTATAAATAAAACCCAGGAATAAATAAAATTTGATATATTCTATGATGAAAAATAAAATAAAAAAGTATACTGCAAATTTTTTTCAAATTACATCTGTATATTAGTAAAATTTCTATTTTTAAATTAATATTACATACCCATTTTTATTGATATGGGCTACACTATAAAACTATATAAAAAATACTTAAAATCTTTTAAATTTAAAAATCATTTCCTTTTATTAAAAAAAAATCGTTTTTCCATTTCATAATTAATTTTTCTCTTGCTTTTAGATGCAATTATAATAACACCAAAGACTATAGTCTAGTAAATGTAATGTAAAATACAAGCCAAGATAATTACACGTAACTATCATTGTGGCATAATATGCATATTAAATATAACTGAAATTTTGTTCTACTTAATACACCTTTCTAATAATTTCTATTACGGTCCTGACTGCCAATTATCTAAATTACGTGAGAAACACAATTTAAATAATTGAAGTACGGACAACTGAGTTTAATTGCCATTTTATGCCGAGATAATACCTTAAAAAATGAAAATATCTAACAAAATTTCACCTGTCACAAAAGCTTACCAGTATAGAAAAAGGCTTAATAATCCAAAACGGACATGCGCCATTTTGTTCTTTCTCAACTATCATCGAATAATACAAATGAAAAAACCTGAGTAGGTTCAAAACTGCTGGTAAGTACGTAAAACACAAAAACATATAAACCTACTAGCAAGACCACAGACCGGTGAAAAACTATGAAATGAAATATGTTTGCAATGACCTTTCAACTCTGAACACTAAAGTAGTACATATATGTTTATCATTAATAATAATTACCTTTGAGTTACAGCATGACGTATTCACAAATAGGTTGCATGTTTTTTTTCTTGCCTTATTCAAAACTACATTATTCTTAGTATGCAATATTGAAATGCACATTTTTTAAAAATAGCTTTTGGTCCAAGAAGAAATTATTACATAAATTACAGATATACATTTCTGACAGTTTCAAACAAGATCCTGACTGTTGAACAATCGTATTATTTGACATATCGACTTTTTTTAACGGAAATTTGAAGTTAGGATTTGAGATAGGAAACGATAGACTGATATACAGATAGAGATAGCTCATTTTTAGACATTAAGGGGGGGTTTTTCCAACTAACAAATACATTTATTTGTCAATTCAATATATGCCTGTCATGTACTTTTTATCAAACATTAAATATTATTTCAATTAAATAAATATCAGTTTGTCAAGTTCTTTGTTAATAAATACAACAAATGCTTAGTTTTCTTATTTAATTGCGATTAATAATTCTTTCTGCTTTCCTTGACACAACACCAAGGTATACTATACCGAGACGAAATTTCGTAAACAAATTATAAAATAACCATTAAAAAATAATACAAGTTCAAACTAGAATATGCATTTTAATGTAAAATATATAGGTTTGTCCTGGATATCTGCTTTTTTTAATTAAGTTGCAATTAACTTCAAATTTCATTTCATTTAAAAATTATTTTCCATTTTTCAGAAACAACAGCAGTTTCGTATCGAACCTGAATCGTTACTTCAATTCCTTTTAGTTCCAACATTTTTCTTCTTTCTATTTTCTATTTCAACATAAATAAAACGAACACATTAGACGACAGGAATGAATACATTATCTTGGCAACAAAGTGACGATTTGCACTTGCACATATTTCCATTCTACATTTGTATTAATTTAATTAAATTATTTATAATAAGCACAACGTACAAACGAGATGTACAGGATGTTTCTTTGAGTATACGCAGATAATCCAGGGGCATATATTCTATGGCTAAAATTTAGACAATTTTGTTAAGTATTGCATCCCGAGATTTAACAATTTTAATTTTTTTAACTACGAAATATTTTTATTATATTTGGTAAATAATTTGGTAGCTATAAAATAAAACAAATTTGCAACTTAATATTTTAAACAAAATTTATCTTTAGATGCTTCATTGCTTTATCTTCATCTGTTCTTTACACAATTTTTTGTATCTCTATTTCATTTACTGTTTAGCGACAAAATTAAGTTTCTTTGACAAAACTGTCTTAGTATGCTATAAATAACAAGATAAAACAAATAAATACCAACAAATGTCCCTGGACTTTCTGGACATGTTTAAGATGATAAAAGTTTACATTGTACAAAATAAAATTCAGAATTAGGTATAAAACAAATAAAACTAACCTTTTCTTCAGGATCCTTCTTGTAGGTTGGGATATAGACACTGTATTTGCTTCGTAGTACGTTTGATTGTAAACTCTGTAGGTCGTAAGGTTTCTTTTCGCTGGCACTGTCAAGGTCGAGTGGAATTTGATCGTCAACATTTGCCCCGGCTGGAAAAGTATATGCATTCACACACTCACACGCATTTAAAAAAATATATTTGTGTTTTATAGAGTATCGAGATATAATTTTTTTAATCAATTATGCAGTAAAAATGTAGAATAAATCTTACGTAATTTTTAGGAAGTTCATTTTATAGTATTGATGACGTAGATTCTGATATAAGTAGAATTTTTGAGGGAATGCAACTAAATTCCAATACTTTCTTGCGTTCTGATTAAACTGAATTTAGTAATATACCTACCTAAAGTGATACCAACTCAAAAAGTGCTCGAGATGTGAATTATCTTCTCCCATCATTTCAATAAAATCAATTTGCTATAATCTAACTTTTTAAAATTGACATTTTAGTTACATACATTCTAGAATAACTTTTTTAAATCACTTAGAATGCAACACAACAGTATCTTCAAAATAATTTCATATTCGCTGTCTTCTTCAAGAATATTACTTTTCTTTTCAATCAACCATAAGGAAAGATCGGCAATACGGTTGACGCATCTGTCAACTGTCAAATTTAAATGTTTTGCTCTTTTGCGTCATTATTCCATCACTCAACTGATTGTAACTGATTTTATCATATAAATCACATCATTTTAATTATATACGTTACAACATTTAAATCAGAACAAAAGAATAGTAATGGTGGTATTTTTACTGTTATTTTTCGTAGTTGTCTTTCCCAATTTGTTATGTAAAGCTACTTTGACATTTGAGTTACACTATTATCGGTGTAGGATATTGACAACCACTTTTTCCTATCCATAGACGTTCGGTACTGAATATGAATATTACATAAAACAAATGTTCCTGCGAAAGTTAAATATTAATTATGAGATTAGTGTTATTGAAATTTTATTGAAGCACACATTTTGCATCCATTCACCATACATTATTTGTAAATAACACACCCTTCTGCTTAAGAATGAATTTTCAACAGTCATTCAACTCTCAATCATTTGTAGATGGATCACAACAGACATTCTAGAATCCCGAGAAAGACAATTCTCGTTTAGAAGTTCAAAATTGAGTAGTATTTTTAATAAATGTGTACCATAAGCTACTAAAAGCCAAAATTATTCCTTTGAAGTGTCTTTCAAACTATTAACTGACCCTAACTTGGCCCAAAGCCCCCGATTTTCTATTCTTTTACCACAATGTGCATTTATTTATGTTTTCATACAAGTAGTGTGGTCAAGAACTATCTTCCTATCGTTATTATTGTTTATTATTATTATTTGGTAAGATATTTTTAAACACTCTAAAAAACAAATGTGTACCGAGTCAATAACAAATATTATTAATTCATGCCTACAATTTTTAAGCTTGCACTTTATTTTTTATTTCTATTATTGATTTGTAAATTACTTAATTGTAGGCTGTTCTTTTTATCCCCTAAAAAAATAAAACCAATTTTCGATATATGGATTTTGAATTTACTTAAAACTATCAAAGATCCAGATGTAATTCGAACATCACACATTTTTCATATTTATTTACCTTCATTATTTGCAAAATGATTAAAAATATTTACATAAAAACGATTAAAAAAATTAACGTAACGCGAGTTCTTTTTATATATAATTCAAAACATAGGCACTTACTTTTTGCTTTGGAACAAAAAAAATCTGATAAATTGAAAATACAAGGTTCAAGTATTACTAAATTCATAATTAAAATGCGAGTTAATCAAAATTTGAATTACATAATATTACATCATAACACTGCATCACGATTTATGACATTAACAACTGTACTTTGACAAAAAAAATTAAAACAAGAAATAAAAATATCTGTAACGACTTAATATTTGATGATGGGAGAATCCGTTTAGTCACTTACGTTATGGAGTGCGCATACTCACAGATCTGCAGCGTGGCCTTTGTGGTGAACTTGGTGGCCCCTGGCAGAACCATTTCGATAGGTGACGATTGTTCCTGATAATTCTCGGCCAGGGAGTCATGTTCTAGAAGGCTCTCGGATTCCATGTCGATGGCGGTGTACTCTTTGTTCTTCATGGCCTTGTTCCGCCTCGCCTCTTCCAGAAATTGATAATCTCGGGCTGGTGTGACACTCGAGTTGACATCGCAGGGCAAACTCCCTGCAAAAAAAGAAGATAGGACAGCTGTACAAATCATCCGCAACGTTCATTATCTTTACTTATTCATATCTTTATGTAACAGATAACACCTTTACTGTACAATTCTTATCTTGTATCAACAAATAAGGCTGATTAAGACTTGTATTCGCTTAGTGCTCCATGAAACAGAGCACCTGAGAAATATGGGTGTATTTCAAGTAGGTTATGTTGCTTTGTCAATTATTACATGTCACTATTTTCTCGTGAATACGTCAAATTGCTGTTAAAATAATTGAAAAACCGATCCGTGTTCTTCAAACAATGCACCGGGTTGCATAATTTGTTGCAAAAATAAAATATATGTAACCGATTTAGTGACATGACAACAAAAATCGATTTGGCAAAAACAGACGGGACGGGAATCACAAAAAAGACAACTCACATCGAAACGAATTTCCGGTTAAGGACTTCAGAGTTTCCATATTTGTTCGGGTCGTGATATTTTCCAGTAGAAGAAATTTTGTAACGTCGTTATTATTTCAGTGCTCCGCCTGTTATGCTGTGCAATCAACTTATCGAAATCGCAAAATCAGATACTTTTCACGCGAATTTCAAGTCGAAAGTATGATAACAACGAAGTTGGAGTGTTATTCGCCACTTCAAACACAACAAAAGCATTTTAAACTGTGGAAATCGCATGAGGCACCATAGAAACAACTTGGATTTGCAGACGATCATACAAAAAATTTGAGGTTATGTCTTGTGTCTGCTTTCCTTGCACAAAAACTGCCCGTTGCCTGCCTGCCACGATTAGGTTCGAAGCTGGCCTTGGGCCTTGGACATTTTCATTGTTCCAGGACAAAAGTAACACGTAAAATATTCGCAAAAAGAAAACAAAAACGTCCGGGCTATTTACATGGCGAATATACTATCGTTAGGTTGGCTATTCTTCTGTTCAATCTGTTCTAGAACATATGGCTGCTGGAGACTGGGGCTAGGGCTAAATAAGTAGGGCAAAATAGCAAAAGTACGCGACGATAAATTTAAATAGAAATTAGGAGACGGAAATTCGTAGGTAGGTATACCGGAAATAGCAGCGGTAAAACCAAATGTAGGATTGTATTACAGTGTTATTGTACTATGGATATATCTGATATTTACAAATACAAAATAATACATATCAAACAAAAGATACTACATTAAACACATAGGCGTACTTTTCAGGGCAGTCCACCAACCCATAATTTAGGAAATAATCAAGTCAGGTGTTGTAGACGTTAAAAATAAGCTAAATGAAAAATAAATTTAAAAAATGCAGTTTTCCTTCGAAGACTTACTTTTTACAGGGGTCGTGATATTTAAGTTATTTTTTGATAGTTACTCTGTACCTGTTATTTGAGTAATAACACATAACTACATTTTTTTTATATTTCATTTGTAATCATCGTCAAAGGACCGTCCCTAAAATCTTTTTTTTAAATATAGGTATATAGGTATATTATATATATTCAAAAAGCAATGAAAAAATCTATTGGATATTCAGGAGTGATTCTATAAAATTAATGCCACAAATCCTCTATAACATTTTTTCGAAAGCTCAGCAGTTACAGGACGTAAATTTTTTTTTATGAATTTCCTCTAAATAATTTTTTTGTGAGTACCGATTTTTTTCTAATTTTGTACACTTATCACTAGTGTTATTTTGTATCCACGTTCTGAATTTAACACAATGCCTCCAACGCCTAAACTTTCCTTTGTCTTCAAATAATGGCTTAGAATATTTTTGTTCGAACAATTTTACAAATCTAGATAGGATGTAATTAAACATCGTCAAAAAATCTTTAAAAAAGGTTCTCTTGTATCGCGTTAAAATTAGCCGTTTCCGTGAAAAACGACTTTAAATTTCACGTGCGTTAAATGAACAGCCGATTACTCGAATTCATTTTCAAAATTAAAGAAAATTGCATATGCGCTATTTCGGATCTGTGCTGTTCTCCAGTGCTCCTCTTATTGTACGTACTTCTGATATTAGAATTTAAGTCGATTGTCGATTATCATGATACGTAAAACGTGTAATTTTACGCACGGAATCATATTATTCAGAAACGATGATTATTACTTTAATCTACGAGTATTGCTCCTTCTGTTCGGCTAGTCTTTTATCAATCTGTTCTGTGCATTCGGAAGTTTTCGGCCACTTCTTTGGCACGTATACGTCTCTGTTTACGTTACGCAAAGACCCGTGAGCCCACGTACATCCGTATCACGTAAACGTGGAAAATTCTAATTCGAGCATGCGCGAGGTCAACATCTACGTACACGTTCACGTATCGCACACAACTAAGTTGTGGTGCTTAAACTCTCTATTTCCCTGTATTAACTTCCCGTAGACCCAAAACTCTGTAAGCAGTGGAAAATTAAATTGAGAATCGGAAAACTGATAACCAAACACATGAAAGTATGTAGCAACTTTTTCTTAGAGGATTTTATGCCAGGTCGTAATTACGACAAGATTATACAAGGTGTCTATGAAAGGTTGGGAAATCTCGGAGCTGGAGATACTGGTGACCAAAAAAAGTCGACTGAGCCAAATATGCCTTATCTGAATATAAAAAATATTGTAGAGCTTTGTGGCATTACTTGTGTGTAGAATCACTCCCCGAAATATTGACGCATCTTTTCCGGACACCCTGTATAACAAAAAAATTTAAAACTGTTCTACTTTAACTTTAAATTGAGAAAAAACTTTGTACGCACTTCTGGAGACCCCCTTGTACAGCCCATGTCCAACCCCTATCAAAAAATGTCTGGCTAGCAACAGGTAGACCGGCTATCAATCTGCCTTGAAACCGTCTATGACCATAAATAGTTGTGATGGTTATTATCTCTTTGGAATTTCCGAATAGTTTTTGTGTTTTGTGTTGGTATGTAGACGGATTGAAATCGATATTCCAGTAATTTTAACCTATCGAATTAAAACACGCCTGAAATTTGACTTGGCCTATTAACGGGGTGTGTTGTATGTTACACAGAACCATAAAAATATAATTTAGATATGATGGGAGGAGTGTGCGATTATGACCGAGTTTTTTTCAGTTATTGCGTCATCGACAACTTTAAAAAATATATTCTGGACAACCCAGTAGTCAGGGTTTTATGATGTTCCACTTTTCCACAATATTCAATGGCAGAATTAATTATTGTTAACAATACACTGAATGCTTAGATTTTAACGATAAAAAGCTGTTTACAGGCCTTTTAGGCCCAGAGTTACGTTATTCTCCTCCATTCTGTTCTTCGTCTTTCTTTTCCAATCCGTTACATTTTTCCGCTTAGATCTATTGCCACTGCCTCTCTTTATCGCTTTCTCGGCCTGCCTCTTTTTTTCTTGTAGTTTGGTTTATTCCCTACAATTTTTTTAACTGCCCTTTTATCTTCCATACGTTCTAGATGCCCTAGCCACTGCACTCTTCTGGCTTTTACAACTTCGTCTATTTTTGGTGCCTTGTACATTGCATAATATATTTCCTCATTATTTCTCATTACATAGCCTTCCTCCGTCTTCTTTCTCCCTAGAATTCTTCTTAAGATCTTCCTTTCCCACCTTAACAGGTTTTCTCTCAATTTCTTATTGTGGATCCAAGTTTCACTGTCATACAGCGCTGTCAGTCTCAAAATTGTTTTATACATTCTAAATTTTACTCCTCTGGACAAATTTTTTGATTTCATTAAGTGGTTGACTACTGCCGAACTTCTGTTTGCTTTTATTATTCTTCTATTAATTTATTGCTCCTCATCACAGTCAGTTGTTACCAGCGCCCTCAAATACACATATTCTTGAACTTTTTCAAACTCCATCTCTCCATGCTGCGTTCTCAATGTGAAATTGGTATCTCTTTCTGTTCTCCTATTCTCAAAAGCTTACTTTTCTCTTGATTTATCTGCAATCCCACTCTACGTTCCTCCTCCACAAGTTATCTCGTTACTTTCTCTAATTCCCTACTATCTTTAGCAATAATGGCCACGTCATCTGCATAACTTTGGTGACTTTTAAACAGTATGTGTCCTACTCTGTTCAACTGACTATCTCTTATAACCTTGTCTCAGTCCTGTGTCAATAGTAAAACCTTCCCAACATTCACCTTTTATCCGTATTTTGCTTTTAGTATTTTTTAAGGTCATTTTCAATAGCCTAATTAGTTTAGTTGGTATCCCAAATTGTTTCAATATTTTACTTAGTTTATTGACCGAATCATATACTTTCCTGAAGTCCACGAATAAGAATGGTTTTAATTCCATATTCATAACATGTAGTCAGCATTTCCTTCATCATGAATATTTGGTCCGTTGTTGACTTCCCATTTTTAAAACCTGCTTGATACTCCCCTATCTGTAGTTCTGCTATAGGTTCTATCCTCGGTTTTATTAACGTTGCCATGTTTTATATCCTATATCTAGCAATGATATACCCCTATAGTTTCTGCAGTTTGTTGCATCTTCCTTTTTTAAAACTGGTATAATCATGGCATCTCTCCAATCTTCAGGCATATATTCTCTTCTCCAAATGTTATCTTTAAAGCTTCTATAATTATGTCTATTTCCTTTTTTGTAGGTTCTTCTACTTCCACTTCCTCTTCCCTTACCAGTATCATCTCCTCCTGATCCTCTCCTTCTCTTTCGCTCTCTTCATTTAACAAATCTGCAAAATATTGGCTCCATCTTTTTCTCACTTCTGTTTCCTCTCCAATTAAATTGCCACTCTCATACCTCACATATTACTTCCTACTTTGTCTTTTTTCCCTTTTTTATCTTTGTGTTTTTTCACCGTGGTGAGTTAATAATAAAATATTACCCTTAATCGTAACCTTAGTCTTAATCTTAATCCTGATATTTTGACACTGATTATAAATATTTAGTCGTAATTTAACCTCAATTATGGTTTTACAAACCAAAAACAGCAGAAGGCATGTAGATGGAAATGGAGAACTTTTGCGCATACGTACTACTTATTAGTCTTAACGCGACTTATAATATTAGTCTTAGTCCTAAGAAATTAAAAGATAGGAACGTTCAAGGTCAGGTCTTAAGACTTCCTTAGGGCGAAGACTAAGTTACGATTTTTATAAACGTTATTTCTTAGGGAAATATTAAGACTAAGATAAGGTTAAGACTTTTTGTATAAACTCACCATATGCTGTGGGGTAAACCCGCGTTCCCACTGTGTGGACACCCGTCGACTTGATCGATCGACAGAAATGGTCAATCGCCTTGGCGATCGGGTTTCCATCGATTGTCGTTAAAATCAAAGACGGTCGATTTGTTGAACACGAACATTCAACATTGCGATACATCGGCAAATATCAGACGTTCTGAATGGACTCGCTTTCGGACATTCGACAAAAGTTTCTAAATCCATCGTTCCATCTATATTCAAGATTTAATATTCCCATGTTTGTTTTTAAATCTTCTATTAAATTATCTGTACTATACCGAGTCCGACTTTTAAAGCTGGGTCGAACCCAAAATCTTTTCTTTCGCGGTTTTTTATAATTATAATAATACAAAAATTTGTCTCCTCAGTGTGACGTGGCAAATTTTTTAATTTGTCGATCGAAGGTGTCGAACGACTCTCGACTCAGTTGATCGATAGGGTCGAAGCAATGAGGACGCAGCTTAAGGTAAATAGCAAAAAGGTACAATCATCGTCGGCTAAATCGCAGCAGTCGTACAAAGGCGATGCGATTTAGCAGACGATGGTTTAAGCAAGGAATTCGGAGTGGTTCCAAACTGTCAGAAATATTCGATCAGTTATGAATTTGTTTTCAGTAAACATCATGCAGCAAGAAGTTGGACGAACGTTTTTGACAGTTTGGAACAAATATTTTGAAACATGAAAGAAGACTGTGGAACGTGCTCAAAGAAAGTTTTTAAAATATTTGGTATTTAAGAACGATGGAGTTTATCCTGAGAAAGGCATTGATTACAATATTTTAACTAGCCGTTTTGATGTCACTAGTTTACAGAGACGAAGAATATGCATTTCTGCATCTTTTTGATTGTATTAAAGGAGGGAGGAGGTAAGGGTATAATCAAAGGACACAAGTTAGAAATCACCTATATTCGACTTTTTAACATGAACAAAATATGGAAAAAATGTTCATTTTTAGTTTTTATCAAAAAATAGTTTAATTTTTTTAACTCCAACATCTAAACCGGTTATAATTAAAACGAGTTCTTTATAAGGCAAACTTGCAACATTTTTATGGTCTTTCTTTGACACACACTAGGAATCACTGTGTATTTATTTCTAACAATGTAACAGAAATATTTTACTGGGGAAAATTTCAGTATCTCTTCATCTCTGATCCTCTAGAGATGACATTACAAATCCTTGAGTAATCCAACTTATGTTTTCTATTTCTTTTCATGTCATTAATGCTAGTATATCAACGTAAGCACTGCATAATATAAATCTGTACTTCTTCAAGCTACGATTGGTCGATTGGAACTGAATTCAGCTGTATAAATTTAATAGTGTATAAATAATCGTGTTTATACAATTCTAGTAGACGATGAAAACGTATTTTTATTTCATATTTATATTAAATAACTACACGATCTTAATATCAACTTCTATTTGTGAAATGTCAATTAAATTTTGGTTCAGGAATGTTCAACGTACATACAGAATGTTTATATAAAATGTACGGCAAGTAGTTAAATTTAGTTATACATACAAGTACAAGTAAAAAATCATTTTAGTGTCAAGATTTGTTCTTTTGTATATGGTATTATGGTGTAGCTTTGAAGTGTGTTCTCCAGAACACTTGTTTGAAATTATTATTAATTTTTTAAATTACATAAATAGCCGAATTAAAATTCGTTTCATAAACCACACTTAAACCCTTTCTATATGCCGCCACTCTGCCGTATCCGAACTCAGTTTATCAGTGCGTTAATCAGTATTGCATGTTGCTACCTTTTCAAACCAACTGGATTAAACTAACGGAGTGATGCAGAGCCTAATCGCAATGGAAAATAATTTTATAAATACAATGTGCTTTTCTATGGCTTTACGACATGTCATTTTATAGTTTCAGTGTCAATGACCTCTGATACTGGTTTTAAGTGAATATTTGCTGATATGCCAACAAGGTGGTAGATTCACAAAAAGCAAACTGCCAACATTAATTCGACGAAAAAGAATGGCTAAATATGCCACAGCTTGATTGTATTACATTTATTTTAGTTTTCGATTTACGAAAAGTGTTGCGGTAGGTAATTTTTTCTTTCATAACATATTACCTGATTGTATACCATTTTCAGAATTTCTGACATGGAGGAAACCTAAGGGGTTTATGGTCATGAAACGTTCAGACAATTCTTCGATAATGTATCACAAAGAGGTAATGAGAAACATGAAAAATGTAGGGAGTAGTGCATCTGTACTCTGTAGGTCCCCTCAAATATATTCCAGTGTCTATTAGAATATGGGGGAGGAGTGCATTTCCTGAAGAAAATAGGCCTACAGGGTCGAAAACTCTTACAGAACAACAAAATACAGTGGAACCTCTATAATCCGGACAATTAATTGTAAGGGGGTTGTCCAGACAAGTGATATGTCCGGATTACTGAATATAAGCTAAATCATAATTTTACGATACAAGTAAAATCCAAAATAATTCATGAAATACTTATTAAACAACACAAAAGTAATCCTTTATAAAAAAATAACAATAAAAGATATTTTTAAATTTTAAATAGAAAAACGTCAACCGTTTGTACATATTCTACTGTAATTAAAAACCTAAACAAACAAATGTAACTTACTTTGGAACCGTCTTAAAAAATCAGTAATATTAGTTTTTTTTTTTTGTTTTTTTGACTCAATATCTTTTTTTACAGCAATATTCTTCAGTTCGAAAAGTAACTAAAGTTGGTTGTCTGGTATATTGTTTTGTGATGCCCATTCGATGCAATTGTTGAAGGACTTTACCATGGGCGTATCTATGATTTTATCTTGGAGGGGTAATGGATACGCCCCTGGACTTTACAGCATCTTGGTGTTTAACTTTTGCCACAATTTGAACATCATCGTCGCTAGACGAAGAATCGCTATCTACATCATTTGTCTCGTCATTTGTTTGAACAACAATATCGTTGTCTGTTAGTAATATGTCAGTCTCACACCCACTCCCTGTGATTCATGCTTATAAATCTTCAATTGAAATATCCTCATTTAATTCATTCTGAAGTTCTTTTGATTTTATAATTTTCTTAGTTGCCAAAGAAATGTTCTCTTCTTCATCTTCTTCGTCTAAAGCCACCGCCTGGGTGGACATCAATAACTTCCATGACTTTTTTATTAGGTCTTGATGAACTTGGTAACATGTTTCTTGTAACGAAAAAACTACGTTTTTAAGATTAATGTTCTTCAAGGTTGTAGGAATGTCAGTCCGGGACGCTACAATTTTTTTAAGTAGGCCCTTTCCGTAAAACAGTTTTACAACTTGAATAACATGTTGATCCATGGGCTGTATTAATGGTGTACAGATTAGTGGTAGGTACATGACACAGATTTGATTGTCATCACTTTTAAGATCAACTGGGTGCCCTGGGGCATTGTCTAATAATAACAGAGCGGTGGTAAATTTAATTCTTTTAATTTTTATCTTACTGCTGGTACAAATTCCGTATGGAACCATTCACGAAATAAATCCTTTGTTATCCAAGCTTTTTTGTCCTTTGTAAGATACAAGAATAAAGGAATTCCCGAAAGCACTTGATGCAAATTATGCCGCGCTTGGCGAGCGTCCGGATTATGGAGGTTACACTGCACTGTTACTCTACTTTGAAAACGAACAGCGTTGTCATAATCGAAAACTAGTGCAAGTTTAAAATTGCCAAAAACTGAGCAAATATAGAAAATTTCGTGGTTCCTTGGATTTTTGACTATGTTGCGTTCGGCGCTCGACTTCGAAAACGTGGATTATTCATTGGGCCAATATCATAAACAACTCAATCGATTTTCAATCACAAAGGTCTATCGCAAGGACAAGTAGCTATTATCCTACTAATCTATAGTCAGATTTCAAAATAGTGGAGTGATTCATATTATAAATCCGTTCACAATTTATAGCAATCGACACAAAGATAAATACACACTGTCTGTATATTTTTCTATAAAATTGTATTGAATTGTATGTTCCACGTATCTGGCAGAGCATACACAGCTTCTGCTGCAGCAAATACGCATGCGCCACAACAGAATGCTCGATTTCTATTGGTTGGATCCACCTGTCCCATCTGCAGCGCTACCATGGGTGTGTGCGTGGGAAAATATCGAGCAAATAAATCTTTCCGCTAATTTAATTGTGATTGTAATTAATTTATTAGTGATTTTGTGTTTATGATCTTAAGAATGGAGAATTCAAGCTCTACAATCGTAAACGCTCTGTAATCTAACATGTGTGGAATATCGGAGGATAAACGAACTTGTATGAAGGAATTACGGCTCGGGACCAAAATATGAGTGTAATGTGTAAGCGACGCGGTTAAAATATGTAGTTTATTAACAAGGATGTCTGTGAGCAATGTGCATCGCACAATAAAGAACGATAAAGAAGAATATACAACTGCAAAACGGAAAATGGTGGAAACTCGCTTAAGGAATAAAATAGAGGTTGATTATATAAAATACGGGATGCGTGAAAAATTCATGGATGGTATTTTAAACATGAGTTTTCGACGATAAAAAAAATGAGGTTGCCATCTCACAAGATAATATACTTAGAATATCTAGAAAGGCGCTTTTGTCAATTAGGTGTTACATTAATTTCCCTTTTATAAAACGAAATCAAAATAGTATTACTGATAGAAAAGGACAAAGTAGTGAAATGGTGAGACAACTATTTAAGACAAATATTAAAAAGTCGAAATCTGAATCGAAGAATACGATGACAAAAGTGTGGCACAGTTTTGCAACATATGTAACCTGGTGATGTGGTTGTAATGGATAATGCAGTCGACGATAAATGTTAATGTGACAGTGCTAGTAATCAGTAGTTAACTTTTTAAAATAAACTATTAAATTGCTAGGTTCACTTAACAACTTATTTTTGATAGTTTTGTGTTCTTTGACCCCTTTTCAAGTGACACGCCTATGTAATCTTGTCCCTTGTAACCCTCGCCTCCCATACTCATCTAAGTGCTGTAAATGAACTACTCGCCTATTTTAGAACTCGGGTAGGTATAACTGAATATTAAATAATATCTTGATTTGACTTCATTCGTATTTCTTGCAAGATTTGTGCAATTAAAAAAAAATTTGGACGTAATGCATGTCCCAAAACACCACCATATTTTAAAATGTTTGGATCTTAAGTCCGGCTACCTAATAGTTACTTTACAGTGTTCAGCAATTTTTTAAACTGTGTAGGTATTTGGTGTTTGACAAGAAAGACACTTAAATGCGTTATATTACATGCAATTACTTTAATTGCTTTATCAAGTCCGGTCAATAGCATTTTGAAACGCATTTATACAGGGTGGTCACCTTTAGGACGCCCAGTAGGCTCAGTATATTATCTCGGAAACGGTAACATATACAGGGCGGTTTAAATTAGGAAAACGTTGCGAATCTTGCCTTCCACTTTTCTGAAAAGAAAGAGTTTGTGTAGTTCCTGAAATAACGGCTTACGATAGACCCTTGTGATTAAATAAATAAAAGAAGCATCAGATACGGTAGTTCTGATTTGAGTTTTTGCTGAGTCGTTATGATATTGGCACAATGAATAATCCAAGTTTTCGAAGTCGAGCGCCGAACGCAACATAGTCAAAAATCAGGAACCACGAAATTTTCTACATTTGCTCAGTTTTTGGCAATTTTAAACTTGCACTAGTTTTCGATTATGACAACGCTGTTCGTTTTCATTTATAAAGGGTGATCACCTTTAGGGCGCCCAGTAGGCTCAGTATATTATCTCGGAAACGGTAACATATACAGGGCGGTTTAAATTAGAAAAAAGTTGTGAATCTTGCCTTCCACTTTTCTGAAAAGAAAGAGTTTGTGTAGTTAAGAAACAACGGCTGAAAATTGGAAAAGTGCATTTTCTTATTCCTTATTGTTTCGTAACAGTTTAATTTGCAAATACAGTTTCCATGAGTAAAATTTTATGTAAAATGCTAACTCTATGATCAAGCTTTAGTTTCAAGCTACGTTTTAGAGGATCCTGCACACCCATTTTTTCTTACTTTTTTTTTACAGTGACCTTTTCTGATGGCTGGGTGGCTGAATTACAAAAAAGTTTGGAAAGTTCAAAAGCGCACAACTCACACAATATTTATTTTCTTCTCTTTTCATCCAGTCATATTTATTTAATGTTTCACTTGTTCTACAAATCATAATTCCGAACTTAATGACTAAAATCAACGACAAAACAAGTAAGAGACTGATAATCCCCTACTATGGGCATACTTATCTTTCTAGTGTTGTTTTTGGAAAGATCATTGTGGCTTCATTACTGATGTAAAATCAGCCACATCCACAAATCTAGATAGGAATGTAATCGATAAACTTGTGGTCAGATAAAATAATAGTCAAATTTCTTGAAATTATATTACCTTCAAATTTATTACAAAAATAGTATTACTCACTAATTAGGAACTAGGGGCTGTTGTAGGGGGTGAAATATGTTTTGACCGCGAATAATTTTTGTACAAATTACTGGAATTAAGAAAATTAAGTGATTTCATTTTCTGGTTTCATTTGTCGGCTCGTCACAAAAGGGAATAAAAATGAAAAAAATAAAAAATTCGTCAATATCATGAAAAAAAATAAATAAAAAGAAGATTCCACGTTTCATTCGTCAGCCCGTCAGAGGTGGTGAAAAGGGGATGAAAATAAAAACTCAGAAAATAATTTGAACTGTAACGATTTCCATCGAGAATGTTGGAATAAGATTAAGCGATTCCACTTACTAGTTTCATTTGTCAACCTGTCACAGATGGTAAAAAGGGAATAAAAATGAAAAAATAATCTTCGATCGAAAACAAAATTATAAAAAACGTGGGCTGCGCGTAGTTAATAAGAGAGTTTGCTCATAGGCAGGCCAGAAACTTGAATTTTATTTGAATTTTATTATATAAATTGTGATTTCAAGAAATAAATGTAATTTTATTTTTCCTTGTTTTTATTTTTTATTTGCTGTATTATGTATTTCTTTTTGATATTTGTAAGGGGGATTTAAACTATAGATAATGGTAACTTGGATTTTAAAAGAGTATCGCCATTTATTATTTTTACTCATAAGTTTGAGTCGCTGACCAATTATATTATACAAGGTTAACTATGACTAAGTACAAAAATTTTAACCACGCACTCAGGGAGGTTTAAAAGACAATAAAAAAATTATTTCGGAATTGTTTAAAAAATGTTAAATGTTAAAATGTTTAAAAAATGGGGCAAAACCCTCTTTTCCCTCGGAAAATCGCTGCCTATGAGAATCAATCATCGTTCGAGATGACTAGATATGTCAACTACTGTGCGGTCGTTTTTTGCAGCGTTGTCAAATGTAGAAAGGACAGGAATAAACATTTTTATTAATAATAATACCTAAGTACCTGATAGATTAGTTCCGGTTAGTTGTAGTTTGTAGTAGTTTGTATTCGTTCTTCGTTCCTTCGTTGCACACTGCCAAAACTATATTGTCACTCCTTGTAGATTCGTCATAATTATCCACTAATATAATATACACGACATAAAACGCTTTATTTAATTACTATAAAATGTTTAAAATTATTCACAAACTGTTCTAAAATAACATAACCTAGAATAAGGCATTGCTAATTGCTTAGTCTCCAAACATCAAAGACCACGGCAAAATTAGATGTATATAAGACTCTAAGAAACATTTTTACAGAACACTGTAAACATCTTGGGATGTTATAGTTTAAAATAGTACTAATTATTTTATGCAAACATCGTCGATTACTGTTAATACTGTTGCTATTTAATTCCCCAACAATATAAGTTTAAAAATTTATCGGCGTGAAGTGCACCTTACACTAGTGGCCTACAGATGGCGCTGCAAGTCAAAAAATATTGCATATCTACTGTACTGTAAATAGTTTGAAATAATTTGTCAGTACTTGCTTTTCGCAAATTTATTTTTTCACGTATTTTTTTTGTACCTACAAACATGTCGTATTCAAATGCCTAGATGACGGATAAGATGCGGATTTATGAGAGTGTGTGTGACAAGTGCTTGTGTGGCAGCATAATACCAAAGACGTTTTCCGAGTACACAAAATATTATGCTGAATCATTTTTGAACAACTGTTGTAATGCCTTGGCGGTAAACATATGGCAGTGTTTTTATGTATTTATGTACATTTGCGTGTATTTTTTTGTTATCCTTTGTGGTTTTTCTCGATGAAGGTAATCCACCTGATCATGACCGCCGGACCAAGTAGGTACCTCGCTTTAAGGCTTACGGTGAGCGCTCGATCTAGAGGGATATAGTTTTCGCTCAGTAACTCCTCAACGAAAAATGATAAAAAATATGCGGTTTTTTTAATTGACAAAATTCATTTAAAAAAAAAAATAATTTTACACTTTTTCAAAATTTCAAAACACAGCGTCGATGTAAAATAATATTTATAGTCTATTAAAAAAAACTGCATATTTTTATCATTAGCCGTTAAGGAGTTACTGAGCGAAAACTATGAGTTGGTTCCAACACAGCAAGAATCGATTCCGAACCGTCCAGAATTAGTCAGTCAGTTCAGTTGTTAATGTACTCTCGGCGAATGCGACGTAAAACGGTCTTGGTCAAACATTTCTCAGGGTTCTGAACCAGTTCTCGACGGTTGTTGGAACAGACCTTATATATCGTTTGATAGAGCGCTCACCGTAAGCCTTAAACAAAAAGAACGGTTCAGAGAAGGAGAGGTCTTCAGCAAGTATAAAAATCTTTGCAATGACATGTTTTAATTTAAACAAGTAAGTAAACAGAAAATTATATAACATTCTTAAAATCTCTCTCCAAATATCAATCCCGGAAATAAATATTAGTCCGGTGGATGCTGCTTTCCTGTGCTACAATATCGTGTTTCTCATTAAATAATTATAATAATCTACATTTTGCAAATATTTTTTTCAAAACTGATACACGTGTTAATGCGGAGACACGTGCGATAAATAAGGATTTAATATAGATTTGAAAAAAAAATTGTTTCGCTTTATAAATAAGCTTGGAAATTTTTTGATAGACGATTCCGTTAATTTTTATTTTTCTCTATCCCCTCTTAAAATATTTGTACTTAAGTCATAGTTAACTGTATACAAACAAGGCTCAAGGGCACCGACTAATAATTTCCAAGATACAACGTTTCTAGTGCTAGTAATTTCCAAGGAAATATAACAGACAGCTCTTTCGACTTACCGCCCTCTCTCTGCCTGGCGCTGACCGTCTTCCTCGTGCGGTGGAGGTGGTGGGACGTGTCGTACAACTCCTCCTTGGCGAGGTTGTCCAGGCTGCCGCCGTGCATCATATTTTCGGAGATGGAGCTGGGTTTCCGGCGGTGGCGGCCGTGCCTCCGCGCCGACGGGTTGCAGTGGCGCACCAGCTCGGAACCGCCGGCGCTGGCCGCCCTCGCGATCCGCTCCGTCTCCTCGGCTTCGATGAGGAGGTCCTGAAACAGAAAGTGGGACATGTAGCAGCCCTAGAACTTCTCACCGGTGTATACAGGGCCGCGCCAACCCGGGGGTGCAAGGGGTGCGTGGCACCCGGGCGCCACGATCCAGGGGCCGGCAAATGACCGTTGGTTAGTAGCAGACGTCAGTCAAGCTAAACTGCACACTCCCTGTTAAAATTTAAAATATATCTCTTTCCCGTTTTTACATTTTTTGTCAGTTAGATCAGATCCCTTACTATAAATAAGTCCTTTCTAAGTTGACTTGTTAAAGTGCGAGGTTGACTCGATGTCAACTTATTTTTGGTAATTGTATGTGCATTGCTTTGCATCCATTTCAAGTGGCACGCCTATAGAATCTTGTTCTCTGCAACCTTCACCTCTCGCACTGATCCATGTGCTGTGAATTAGTCACTCTCTATTTTCTACCTCGAGTAATTGACAAGATAAAAACTTAAATTTGGGAAATAACTTCATTTTTATAATCTAATCGGTACTTGAATCGAGGCGACTAGGTCGCTGTGGGTTCGACCCCGCAGCCGGTAGACTGTATATAAGCTATATTCGTGGAGAAATTGACACCCTCTCTGCGGATATGGTAGGGTGGAAGAATGTTGGCTTGGGTCAATGTGAGAGATTGATACCGGTTGACGTTTGACTACCCCCCTAATTAATGAGGTTTTCCAGGTTTCCCTCATTCCTGCACTGAATGGTGGTTAGGGCCTACCAACGTAAGTCGTTCCTGGGCGCAAATGCGGCCTGCTTAATAATAATATGCCGCCCCCTCTCCCGCACAAGTCTTCGACTTCTGGGCTAATCCTCGTGATTAGAATGAGGGGTACGTTATGTAGAATTTTAACAGTTTCTTAAAGACAAGGAATTAGGTGTCGCTATAATTTAACGGGGTTACTAATGATTGAAATATGAAATTATATTTTTTTAAATGCTTGTAATTTCTAAACAAGAACGAATCGGACTTACGTTCGTAATAGAATAAAATGTTTGACATTAACCCAGATACCAACTGCCAAAGTTTGTCATAGACTAACACCCTTTAAATCTAAAAAATCATCGTTTCTGAGATAAGGGTGTTAAAGATTTCGCATTTTTTATTTGAAAACCCTTCGCTATAAAACAACAACAATTCTAGGTTGTAATGGGATATCTTTGGTCTAATTATTCAGTAGGTACCTGTTTAAATATTCCCATTATCGCCAGTGGCGTAGAAACTCTGTGGCACTTTTCTTTTATTTATAATAAAAATAGAACGCCAGTCTTAATTGTATATAAATGTAAGTTATTTAAGTTTTGTATATTTTGAACAAATAATTACTCTTTGCAATTTTCTTTAAAATGCGTATTCAAGTAATTGTTCATTTAAAATATCTCTACATTTCGTAGTTCGTGCATATTTGTATCAAAAGCTGAAACTTGAAAATCCGCTCTTAAAATTTTGCACATCATTATAATCGGGGTATTTTCCTGGAATGGCTGATGTCTTTTCTGCGAAATAGAAATATGGTAGTCAAAATAGAAAATGCTACTACTGATTGTCAGCCAGTAGAGGCGGGCATACCTCAGGGGTCTGTGCTGGGACCACTAATATTTCTGCTTTTCATTAATGACCTCCCCAGCAATTTAAAAACTGATAGAACTTGTCTCTTTGCTGACGACACATCTTTAGTGGTATCAGCGCAGACTTATGAGGATCTCATTTTGATTTCTACAGATATAGCCAAGTGTTTTGTCGTATGGTGCAGCACAAATGGTCTTATAGTTCAATAAAACCCAAAGTATATACTTTCAGAATAATACTATATATAAAAATCTAAATATAACATTTCAAAATCATAATATCTCTTCAGTTGATACTGCAAAGTTTCTCGGAATTATTGTTGATAAAAAGTTGTCCTGGGCAGATCACATATATTACTTATGTAAAAAACTTATAAATCGATATCTGCAATCTCCCGCATCAGAGATTCTATGCTCCTGACGGCTGTCCTTAACGTATATTATAGTTTAGTATATAGCCACATGAGTTACAATGTTGTATTGTCTGGAAGTGCAACTGAAAGTAAGAGAATTTTCATAGTGCAGAAACGTATAATTCGGAAAATATTTAATATTCAGCAGAGAGAATCTTGTAAACCATTGTTTGTAAGACATGGAATTTTTACGTTTGTTTGCATATATATTTACAGGACTCTGCTATATATCAATAATAATTTGGAACATTTAACCAAAAATAAATTTTATCACAACTATCAAACTAGAAATTGTGACATGTTGTGCATTCCGGGGCACAAAACCAGGAGATTTGAGAAATCTCCTCTTTATATGGGTACAGAGCTTTATAATCACCTCCCACTTCGACTTAAAACTCTACATGAGGAAACGTTTAAAAAATCTATTAAAAAACGACTATTAGAAAAAGCATATTATGATGTGGATGAATATTTCTCTGACGAAATATAATAACTTGTATTGAGCGAGATTTTCTTTTTTTATTATTGTTCTGTTATTGTTTGTCAGTGCAAAACTGTTTTCTATAAGTGTAGTATTGTGTGTATATATATGTGCATTGTGACATGTCCTATACATTTATATGTCTCCAGGATCAATAAAGATTTATTATTACATATTTACCATTTTGAATAACTTATTCAAGTGTCTCTCTCCACAACATTTTACTAAGACGTATTTAGTTAGTTATACATATCTTCATTTTCTTTGTCCCAAAGATGTTGCCCCTACTCTACGACCCATTATTAATGGCCCACCCTGTATATCTCTGCATTTTGCGTCGTTGATACCTCGAACAAATATTGAAACGTCTCATAACTTTTATAACCAATGGCCTGCCTGCTATCAACAAGTATCTTAAATGGTACGTCTCTGAAGGGGGAAACAACAAAACGGTCCCTTTGACTCCACCGTAGGAATAACCCATCCCAGCACGGAAATGCGCCATTAAGAATTGCCTCGCAGCGATATCGATTTCCTAAATTAAGGACACTGCATTGAAACATGACAATAACTTGGCAGTTTATCATTTCGAGATTTAAGTCCTTACAACAAGTTAATCGTGAACCTTTGAATATGGTGATTATACTACGTTTTTGTGTAAGGATACTGTACGCATATAATACTGAATGCTATTATTCGAGTCATTATTATTTACCGCTACTTTTATATATAAAAAAATACACAATATTGTCACCTGTTACGGGTAATAAAGCGTATAATACATACAACGCACGAAGAATTTCTTAATAAAAATTAAAAAGCAAGTTTCAAATGGGGTGATTAGAAGGAAAATATACTGTTTTGTTCACGAATATTTATTGAACTATATTGAAAATTAACTTCAACTGTACCGGCAGTTTAACTAATACACACACCATCAAAAGTCTTGGAGTGTATATAAAATTATTCGATTAAACCTAGTGGTTTTTCTTAATGTGGTAAAAAAGTACATGTACTTAGGAAACAAAAAAGACAATAAAAAATTGCAGACCATGAACCTTTACTTTATTACCAATGTTTTTACAAATCTGGTCAGTTTGGCAGTGTATTCAGCCAAGTGTTCTTTTGAATTTTTGTACATTATAATGCCAGGACGTGAAATTTCTGCGTCTACCCGAGCAAGAATGACTGCTTTACATGATGCAGGACATTCTAATCATCAGATATCGAACATGTTGGGCATTCCTAGATCATCTGTTGTACGAATAGTACACAGATATGAAGAATTTGATACAGTGGAAAACAGACCACGTAGTGGACGTCCTCGAGTATCTAATGAAAGGGAGGATCGGTATTTGGTGCAATATGCCCGTAGACACCGCACATCTTCAGCTTCAGCTCTCAGGGCCCACTTTCAAGGTACGTTTCGCCGTGTTATATCGACACCTACTATTCGAAGACGACTCCACAACGCAAATTTACGTGCTAGAAGACCATTACGGGTTCCCACTCTACTTCCAAGGCATCGCGCTGCCCGTCTCCAGTGGGCGCGAGAGCATAGGGATTGGCTTTTACGCCAGTGGGGGTGGGTCTTATTTACAGACGAAACCAGAATAATTGGGCTGGTTACTGATGACAATCGACAAAGAGTCTGGAGAGAACCAGGTCGTCAACAGCGACTTCATTTTCCCCGTGAAGTTGCTCCGTATGAAGGGGGTACCGTAATGTTTTGGGGTGGAATAATGTTCAACCGCCGCACCCCATTAATTCGCATACCACAGAATATGACCAGTCAAATTTACATCGAACAAGTTATTACGTGCATTATCTACCCCCTACGTAATGAATTAGGTGAAAATTTTGTGCTTATGGACGACAACGCTCGACCACATCGCGCAAGAATGGTTCAAGAGACACTCGAAGCAGGACATATCAATAGATTAGATTGGCCAGCCAACTCTCCTGACATGAATCCTATTGAAAACATGTGGGATTTCGTTGCTAGAGCCATTCATAATAATATTCCTACACCTCAGACTGCAGATGAGTTAGTAGTGGCGGCAGAAGAGGAATGGAACAATATTCCGCAAGAGATCGTTAACCGCTTATCTCAATGCACAGACGTGTCAATATACTATTGGAACGTGGTGGAGGTCATACCGACTATTAGTCAAGTAGAGAACTTCCTTTGATACTTCTTTTTGATTTAATAAATTTTGTCAAAAATGTCACACATTTGCTGGTTTTTTATTTTATTTTCTAAGAACTCAGTTTATATATTTTTATAAATGGGTTTTTCTGCCAAAAAGAATTCTTTAACAAGAATGAGGGAGAGTCCGAGACTTTTGCCGTTGTGTGTAGCTTCTTAAATCATTTTGTATTTGACTTTAGATCTTTGATTATTGCAATATGATCATTAGACACCCATACCTATAAGACCAAGAGGGTCCTTCTAATCATTGATAGTGCACATAAATTCTGAATTTGGAGATCCAGGGGGCATTGCGATCGACACGTAGGTAATACCTCAGAATCTGTTGCAAAACAGGCACTGTTACAATCGGATATAGTGGAGCGCGGAGTTTAGCAGGACCATAATCAGTTTACGAATGAACATGTTAATATGGTCACAGAAAATATGTCGCAATAGTACTATTACCAAATAGTAAGGTTAAGTCGAGAATAAAATATCTACCTATATAAATTAAGATAAAATGTAAAAATTACCCGACAACCCTTGGGCTTGCTACAGACTATGCGTGTATACGCAATTCGTTATGCGCGATTCGTCAAATCTGAGAACTTCGTGGATAGTGTGTAGAGTCTTTTTCGTTAAAAATCCATTTATAAAAAACCCTACACACTATGCACGAATTCTATACAAATCGCACATCACCAATCGCGAATTCACGCATAGTCTGTAGCAAGCATAAGGTTTTCGTGGCATATTGGAAGTGGTTAAAACATATCATTACGTGATTTTCTAAGTTTTCTGTTACGTTCATCAACAACATCTACTGTTGACAATGGACAGTATGAGAAATTGTCGAGCTATGAACTATATATTAATATATTTGCTGGTAACTCCTGATATGTACCAGCAAATTTTTTTTAACACGCTTTACATTTTTTCTTTTATCGTACTTGACTAGGCGTATATTATTGGCATCGTATATATTTTTTTGTACGTCGTTCAGTATGTCAAATTGTTCATTTAGAGATAGTCCATGTGATTCCAACTTCCTTATTGCACTAAGAAACCATAGTGTCTATTAATGTAACGTATGTCATGGCGATTATTTTGGTCCTTCAGTAAGTCCTACAGTGCGTGTATGGCGCTGCTGTCATTAGGATTAAATCTACAAATGCCATTGAAATGTTTATCATAATACGCTACAGCTTGTAACCCCTATTAGTCTAAGAGCCAGTGGCCGGCAACCTATAAGTAAATGATTATACCTGAAATTTTGCACAGTGAGTCTCTTATACCTATCATTCATGATGTGGGACTCGCTAAGCCCGGCGAGGCCGACTCAAGAGTAACTCAGGTGCGAGAAGTATGAAAATGTAATCAACTTTGTTATTAAATTAACAAAGTTGCCGTTTGAAAATTTTAAAATATACAATTATTATTATATAAAAATAACAAAGGCAGACGATTACCGTGCTTCTAAGATCATGGCAGACACTTGTGGTATTTGATTAAATCTGATTTTTGACGTTAAAAAACTGTCAGAAATGTCAAGCATTGTAATCGACATCACCAAATCTCAGAACTTGTGCCAGAAATAGAGATTATTTGTTACTTATATCATTTTAATATAAAAAGCTGCTAAATATAATAAATAATAAAAATAAATGCCTAATTTGTCAGATCTGAAATTTTAAAATTTTCAAACAGCAGCTTTGTTAATTTAATAACAAAGTTGGTTAAATTTTCATACCTCTCGCACCTGAGTAACAGTTGGGTCGGCCTCGCCGGGCTTAGCGAGTCATCACCTCATGAATGATAGGTATAAGAGACTCACTGTGCAAAATTTCAGGTATAATCATTTACTTATAGGTTGCCGGCCACTGGCTCTTAGACTATATCTATAACTGGTTCGGGAGGCAGAGGTATACCTGGTGCCTTCCTAAAAACGTCCATTTTTGTAGGCGCCTTAATGATAACTTTTTCGACAGTCGATATAAAAGTGTTTACTAAAGGGAAACTTTCCCTTATTTTCTCATCTACTCGATTAAGTGCATGAGCAGCGCATGTGAAATCATTTTTGTATATTTTTTAAATTAAACCTGTCCTGCTTTTAACATGTAGGTACTTTATATCACTTAGCAATGCAAGAACTTTATCTGAAACATCTTGGTCGTGCCATATATACTGAAAACAGTCAATAACAACGTTTATAATGTAGTTTCGTGATTGGTTTTGTCCAGCATCTTAGAAGCCAGTAGGCGGCCGTCACTAGCAGTGTCACTTTTTAACACACCAATTAAAAAATTGATTATTGAACGCCTATAAACATCAGCAGCTTTTTCTATAATGGAATAAACGAAATTGCCTGCAATGTATTGATGCCACTACATTGTTTAAACCCTATCGACATATCTTCATCTGGACGAGGCATGGCTCTTCAAATGTCTTGTTACTTTATATTAATGCTTTAAAGTGATACAAAAATAAGTTCAAATAATTAGTATTTGTAAGGGTTGGGGGTGATTTTTTCAATAATTGCTTTGGATATATTTTTTAAGTCGAAAACTGTATAGGTACTTTTTTACACAAAAAAGGTATTCACCACTAGGTGCAATGGTTTTCCACAAAATTGAATGTTAATATTTTGCTGTACTTTCACTTTAGAAACATAAAAATTAAATTCTTCATTGCATGGCAATATCTGAAAAGGTAAAGGCAATGCTTTGATTTTCCATAAATCTGAATGCATATTAACAATACCCAATACACCGGCTTATTTTTTTTATTTAACTATAGTTTACTTAGACTCGTATGATCACACACATTGCTCAACATCACAATATAAAATGTAAACAAAACTATTGCCGATACGTTGTACAATAACTCTACCGTGCACTACGTCGTAATCGATGTTAAATATGCTTGCTCAGATGTTTTTAAAGACAATTCATACATTTTTATTGAAATCGCATGTTTATCCTTTCCCCACATTCCTTTATTTCTATCAATTTTACTTCACGAATATACTGAAAACATTTTTATATTTGTATAGGCATTAATTTTCAAAAGTAAATGAAAATCATTGCAAATATATCAATTTGTCGAAACTTTTACTTACATACTAGTACATATGAAGTCATAATAATCCACTGAATAAATTTTAGGTAGGTATATGATTTAAAATTTGTATTTTTGTTCATTTTTTTTTCTTTCAATAATAAACTAATTTGGATTTTTTGTATTAAACTTATTTTCTACATTAACACCCATGTTTGCTGATGTGATGCGACGAGGTTACAGGTTCCCGTCGACACGATCGCGTTGAAGTTACGCGACGAGGTTCTGTTACAAGTGTGTACGCGACTTTAGATTTGGTTGTGTCGATTGCAATGGTGACATTTCTGTCGACCTACCTCTTGTTTCTACATTGTATATTATATCTAATGAATACACCGAGAAAAAAAAACTAAAATTTGCTCAAATACTTCTCGACTAAAAGTTTCTCACGGTTATATATGTCGAACCGAAAAACTACTTCATTTAACCTTTTAAAACTGTCAATTCAATATTCCATTATTATTTCAGTTCGACGTAAAACAACAATTATTATGGAACTGTTCTATATAAACATCTTATTGTCAATTTAACGAAAAGGTTAAATTTTGTGTTTGTCTTGGTTTATAACATAAATCACTCTACTGTTTTGAAATCTGACTACAATAACCTCAAAACCGGTATATGTCTGGTGGGAAGCTGATAAATAACTTTGGCTGTTTGCTACAGGTTTTTCGGGTGTAATTAGACTTAACTTTAACATAAATTTTGTCTAATAATTCTTAAAATGTAACTTACTATTGGTGCCTACTACGATAAAATATTCTATATTGTTGAAAAGCTATTATCTCGAACTGCCAATTTCTGAGACTAATGCCAAGTATACCTTTTTTCCTGAAAACCAATGTAGGTTTAAGATTTTTTAATGAAAAACGTTAGGTCCAAAAAAGCGTATTCAGCCATACTAAATAAACAAGTTTTATGTTTTCAATAACAAGTTTTTTTTTTCATTTAGAAATTGAAACAACTAGATAATTTACAAAAATAAACTCAATGCCGCAAATGCTGAAAATGTCCTCCATTCACTATTTGGCATTCTCCAAGACGATAGTAAAAGCTGTCCACAGCATTCCGAATGACTTCAGCTGGTAAATTATGCATCTCCGCCCTAATCTTGTTCTTTAAATTCTCAATATTATCCGGTCTGTCCTGGTAGACTCTTTCTTTCAAATATCCCCAAAGAAAATAATCCAGGGGCGTTAAGTCGGGGGATCTTGGCGGCCATTCAACTGTATCCCGTCTACAAATCCAACGATTTGGAAACATTTCATCTAAGTATCTTCGAACATCAATACCAAAATGTGAGGGAGCGCCATCTTGTTGGAACCAAATTCTTTCATTCGGTATATCTGGATCAACTTCATGAGGAAAAATGAGCCTAAGATTCAGTTGTTGATGTTACCTGCCCATACATTAACTTTCTGTGGGTGCTGCGTATGCGATTCGCATGTCCAGTGTGGATTTTCCTGGGACCAAAAGCGATATTCGAAAAAAGTACGTCTTGTTGAAAACCAATATTGTCGTCACACCGTGACCTGTAAAACACCTTTATCACAGATCTAAAGGCCAAAATGTTTGGTGGGATATTTAAACACTCTGTATACCGCTTTTTTATCAAACCGCAATTGCCATCCCAACATGTAAATATACCGAAGCCAAAAATAGAATTCGTAAACGGAGTGAAATTGACAAAGGATAAAAATAGTCAAGTCATTACACTCTAATTGCCTGACGCACAAAAAATAATGTCTTGGCACACAGCTATCGGCTGTGACTGTACTTGATAGCAACTATTCACAGCACACGAAAAATTTCCGGTCATTACTTTTAATATCGAAACGAAACCGAAAGTATATGCCAAACGACCAATGCCGTCTGAAAAACAAGTCTCAAAAGAAATCTTCTCTGTTTGCCACAATTATCTAACTAGGATTGTACAAATTAAACTGAAACCAATCTAAAAGTTTTGATTATATCAATACCCTTTGATGTATTACACTTCTATCAAGAATATTGTACCGGTTTTGATCCCGAAGATCCTGCACGTTTACCTTTTCCTTTACAATTTTTTCTAATTGCAGGTACATACTTTTACAACCTATATTTATACAGGGTGTCTCGCAAGTCGTTACCATAATTTTAGGAGGTGATAGAATACTTGATTTTTAGTAGATTGAAACAGACATACCTATATACCAAGTGTTACAATATTTGTGATAATTATTTTTTTAATTTAACCGTGCTTTTCTACAGTTATTGAAGTGTAGAAAAAAAAACAACTTTTTTATGACAAATATTTCTATACTTTTTTTATTAGGAATGAATGTTTATTTAAGTGATATAACCAATAAAATCCAAAGTGGCTTCGTTATTTACCTAGAACTTCAAAACCTGGTTTTTCTATTTTGTAAAACTGAAGAGTCAAATTTAAACGTGGATTTTATTTAAACCTTTTGTGTGTAGGTTTATTCAAATATTATTAAAAACTTACCTAAGCAATGTTCTTTCAGTTCATAGGAAAATTTTCTTGTAAAACATTCTAAAAATTAGGGAAATTAATCTTAACACTTTTAAGTATGCAGGGAGCGCATTCGCCAAAACAGAGGACAGCCGTTTATTGTGTAATAAAAATGGTTTAAGAATTTAAATCCAAAAAAAATAACTATGTATTATTTGAGACGGAAGAACTCATATTAACTCTCCAGAAAAAATTGAATCTGTAAAGATGATAAAGTGTAATTTATTACCAGAAAAATCGAAGATACACCATGTAAAAAAAATTATGAATTACCAGTCTGAGAATTATGTCTTTTTCAGAAAATGTACTATTGGTATATTTTCTGTATTAAGCAAAAATATGAAATCTTCATTATGGTCAATACGAGGTGCGGCAATTAAGTTGCGGGAATTTGTCAATGAAAAAACAAGCAAATTAAATTTCGCCAAAATTACGCCGCCATGATGAGTTCCCTTGGGGTGCGACTTCATCTTGAGGAATAAAAAAAAATCGCAGGGGTAATATCGGGGCTATAACACAGCATAACGAAACTATGCTGTGGCTATAGGGTGGGTGCGGCAACGTTGGAATACCTTTTTCGCCAAAAACTCTGACACAATGAACGAGGAACGGGCTGGCGCGTTGACGTGAATCATCTACCGATTCACGCCCCTGCTTAAACCATTTTGCCCATTCAAACGCGTGTTTTCGACATGCACTCGTTTCCATACACCACCTGAAATTTGCAGCAGAGCTACAACACCGTCGAAATTGGAAAATATCTAAAATTAAAAGCATTCTTAAAACGGCAATCGGATGAATATCGTGTTAAAAAATCACGGGTTTTAGAAAATGAACAAATTATAAAATTTCTAATGGAGGCCCCTCCTGATGATACGTATTTAATACAAAGGTAATTAGAAACAAAATATTTTTGTAAACGAAACATATTGACTTATTATTTTGGGTGGCAATGATTTTTTTCCATATCTGGAGTGTGTCGACATGATGAATAACTTCAAATAAAAATTGGAGATATTGAAGACATGGAAAATAAATTGATGATCACTCTGCCAACTGCAAAAACAAAGAAAAAAGGATCCTTTATTGTAGACGAATATTTAGACATATCGAAAATATAGTACCGCAATGCATAAACAAATAGATAGTAACTGATATTTCTTAAATATTCAAATTGTAAAACCAATTCATAGGCTACATTTGGGAAAATGCCAAAACAAGTTGCTGCGTTTCTCAAATTGAAGGAGGCTCACGAATATAGTGGACATTTTTTCCGTAGAATTCAATTACACTATTAGTAAATTCAGGAGCTGATATCACAATTTTAAAAATGCATAGTGGATGGAAAACTACGATGTTGTCAGCAAAAAAATTTCCCTACTGCAAGTACATCAAGTGCTGGAAGCGATTTTTTAAATAATTCAACCACTTTGGAGGATTTAGTAGTTCATAAACCATTTACTAGTGAAAACGCTTCAACCTACACAGACGAAGTAAATGTTTCAAAACAAACAGGACAAGGGATATCCCTCACAGACTGTTTTAATTTCGCTATGAATGTTTACAATAAATAAAACTTAATTTAGGGACAGTAAAAATGATTCTAATGACTAGGCAGTAAATGTGGCACTTTAGTGCCTAACAGCTGTCACTAACGCCTTTAATGTCGATCGGGGAAAAAAATTATTTATTTTGATGTTTGCTATTACCGCACTCATTTCAGAAACACTCTATATATTACTTTCTACGTGTTTGAATAACTATTTTTAACATTATTTCTTTTTTGAAAATCACGCACCATGCCAAACTCCACCACATTTTTATTATTATTTGTAATGTGTGATATTTACTGATTCTTTTTTAATTTATGATTCATATTTCACAATACGTTTTTATTTATGGTTACCAAATCTAATATCGCACTGTATTGTACGTTAATTCCTTGAAATCGAGCGATATTTTTAAAAACTACGGGAAAAATGAAAACTTCAATAAAACATAAATTTGACCCATCCATTTTCGCTTATGCGTCTCGCGAAAAATTTCAAAACAAACTGAACAAGGGATATCCCTTACAAGCTGTTTTAATTTCGCTATAAATGTTTACAATAAATAAAATTACTTTCGTTACAGAACAAATTTTTAATTCTTAATTTAGCGGCAGTAAAAATGATTCTAATGCCTAGTAAACTATGTCTATTACCCTGGCAAGCCAACATCAGCGGCCGCCAAAAACAAGTACTGGCTATTTTGTTGTTAATTTGTACCACCAGTTTCAATTTTGTACCTTGTGCTGTTTTCGAGAAAAATGGTGGGTGCTAGAGTATTATTACGCTAGCGGCCCATCGAATTACTCCGTAACTAACGACGATAGCAAAGCAATTTTTGTACAATATTTTGCTGCTCGTCGAGTACTTTCTGCCAATGTATAATCTTTTTTTAAAAATATCAAAAATTGCCCATTCGACTAAGACAGTCAATTAAAAATTTGTTGCTGCTTTGCATTCGTCTAAAATGAAAAATAAAATACCATTGCCAAAAACAAGCGGTGGATATTTTGCTGCTAATTTGTACCATCAGTTTCAATTGTGTACCCTGTAGACATTCTATATTTGCATATAAGATTTTAGATTTTAAATATTCAAAGACAGAAAGAATACATTTGAAGGTTTGTTTACACACTCTATATAATTATTAAACAACTTTAATTAACTAAATTTGAAAACAATAGCTAATATATTTTTTTGAAAACCCTCGACGAGCAATAAAATATGGTCCAAAAATCGCTTCGTTATCGTTGTTAGTTGCGGAGCAATTCGATGGGCCGCTAGAATAATATTACTCTAGCACCCACCATTTTTCTCAAAAACGACACAAGGTACAAAATTGAAACTGGCGGTACAATTTAACAACAAAATAGTAACAAAATATCCACCACTTGTTTTTGGCGGCGGTATTTTATTTTTCATTTTAGACGAGCGCAGAGCAGCAACAAATTTTTAACTGACTGTCTGAGTCGAATGGACAATTTTTTATATATTTTAAAAAATTATACACTGGCAGAAAGTACTCGACGAGCAACAAAATATGGTACAAAAATCGCATTGCTACCATTGTTAATTGCGAAGTAATTCGATGGACCGCGTAATATTACGCTAGCGGCCACCATTTTTCTCGAAAATGGCACAAGGTACAAAATTGAAACTGGTGGTACAATTTAACAACAAAATAGAAACAAAATATCCACCACTTGTTTTTGGCGGCGGTATTTTATTTTTCATTTTAGACGAGCGCAGAGCAGCAACAAATTTTTAACTGACTGTCTGAGTCGAATGGACAATTTTTTATATATTTTAAAAAATTATACACTGGCAGAAAGTACTCGACGAGCAACAAAATATGGTACAAAAATCGCATTGCTATGATTGTTAATTGCGAAGTAATTCGATGGACCGCGTAATATTACGCTAGCGGCCACCATTTTTCTCGAAAATGGCACAAGGTACAAAATTGAAACTGGTGGTACAATTTAACAACAAAATAGAAACAAAATATCCACCACTTGTTTTTGGCGGCGGTATTTTATTTTTCATTTTAGACGAGCGCAAAGCAGTAACAAATTTTTAACTGACTGTCTGAGTCGAATGGACAATTTTTTATATATTTTAAAAAATTATACACTGGCAGAAAGTACTCGACGAGCAACAAAATATGGTACAAAAATCGCATTGCTATCATTGTTAATTGCGAAGTAATTCGATGGACCGCGTAATATTACGCTAGCGGCCACCATTTTTCTCGAAAATGGCACAAGGTACAAAATTGAAACTGGTGGTACAAATTAGCAACAAAATCAAAATATCCAGTACGTGTTTTTGGCGACCACTGATGTTAGCTTGCCAGGGTAATAGACTTTAGTAAACTACTTTCTACGTGTTTGCAGAACTATTTTTAACATTATTTCTTTTTTGAAAATCACACACCATGCCAAAATCCACATCTTTTTTATTTGTAATATGCGATATTCATATATTTTTTTTAAATTATGGTCCATATTAATAATAATAATAATATCTCTACCCCTCATTCTAATCACGAGGATTAGCCCAGAAGTCGAAGACTTGTGCGGGAGAGGGAGCGGCATATTATTATTAAGCAGGCCGCATTTGCGCCCAGGAACGACTTACGTTGGTAGGCCCTAACCACCATTCAGTGCAGGAATGAGGGAAACCTGGAAAACCTCATTAATTAGGGGGGTAGTCAAATGCCAACCGGTATCTCTCACACTGATCCAAATCAACATTCTTCCACCCTACCATACCCGCAGAGAGGATGCCAATCTCTCCACGAATATAGCTTATATACGGTCTACCGGCTGCAGGGGTCGAACCCACAGCGATCCAGTCACCTCAATTCAAGTACTGACGCCTTAAACCGCGCGACCACTGACCGATCCATATATCCATATTTCACAATACTTTGTTATTTCTGGTTACCAAATCTGATATCGCACTGTATTGACGTTAATTCTAACTTGAAATTAAGCGGTAGTTTTAAAAACTACAGAAAAAAACCGAAAACTTCCATGAGACATAAATTTGACCCATCTATTTTCGCTTATGCTTACCGTGAAAAGTTTGCTTTTTCCTTCTCTGTCCTTTGGGTTCTTGTAATTCATAGCCTCGTCCAAAAGCGCCTTGAGTTCGCCATCGTTTAGGTTTAGCACCGTCTGTAGCAAAAAAAAATGTATGTGAGGATAAAAGAAAAACGCAAATGTATTTGACTTAAAACATATTCGAAGAAAGGAAATCATCAATAGCGTGAATAATCTTAGGGTTGAGTAAATAACAGGAATGATATCTCATGTCAATTGCGAATATTCAAAAATATCTAAACGAATAAATAACGAGAAAAAATTATCTAACCAACAAATTTTTAGGTACAGAAATCTTTGAAAGTGCGTAGATAACTGTAGATATAAATATTGTTATAACATAAACTTACTTAGTACTTACTACATATAAAATTAATCACTTTTATTTATAAGTATGTGAAAATAATTACTAAAATGTGGAGTTAAAACGGTAAAATAATGTGTGTCTTAAAATAATATCTTATTATTTGAAGAAAATATAAAGAGAACCTAAACACAACACCTAGATTATTACTTTTGATTTCTTTTGTTCTGCATGTTTAATTTTTCGAGATTTAGGTACCAACATAACACAAAGATCCACGCGAGAAAACCGCGCCGATAAGCGCGAGTATGAAACCTGTTTCTAGTGTGTTTCTACCCTTAAGCATGCAGTCAAACATTCCAAACATATTTAGGTTCAAAAACAACATTAAGTCAGGTAAAAATCCCAACCCTTTTTCTTATAAAAGGGTGTAGTTTACAATATACGGACATGATTATCTTTTAAATCCTTTTTGGCGCCGCACAGTCTCATTCTATATTGAAAATATGGCATACAACTTTAAAAATGTCTAATAAGTTGGCTCAATTATTTGATATCGAATATGCCGTGGTTTTTTACAAGGAAATTAAAAAATACACTGTGTGATAATAAATGTATTAGAATAAGTTGTTATATCTATTTATTTATAAAATTCAGAATTATAATATCAGATTATAAAACCATATTTCTGGGAATCAGGCTTATTAACATTTTTTAATTAGTATTAATTTAAAATTTTCTTTATTATGGCTCTGAGATTGTATTACCTTATAAGTAAATTTAAGGGTAACTTCTCCGACAACTCTTGAATTTATAGAGACTAACTATTTATATGATAAAGAACATTGAAGTTCAAACCTTTTCTTCTGTTAACATATTGCATCCCACTACAGCATTCAAATGACAAAGAAAAATTTTCTAAAGATATTATTTATTTTTTAAAATTTTGTGGAAGTAGGTACTGCAAAATCACTAAATGGCCTTCATATTTTTTTAGTTCACAAAACAATCTACATACTACATACTAAAAAAAGTGCCGCATGATTTTTTTAAGATATACGGGCGGAGAATATCCACATATAAAAGTGTATATCTTTCTTCTGTTAATAAATTGTGCTAATAACTTTTCGGTTAGTGCCCTTTTCTAGTTTCCCTTTCAAGATATCTAAAAACGATTTGAATATTCTAGAGGCACTATTTTAAGATGCATTCAATGGCATAAAAATAAATGTAATAATATTTTTAGTTTTTGTGATATGACCACAACTTGTGTTTTATCTCAAAAATGGAAAAACGGCTCTAAATTAATTCCAACAACACAGAAGTCTCTTCAAGCGTACCTAATTTCTGCAAATTTTACTCTTACCTTGACATACTGAAAAAACAAAATATACTGCGCCTCAACTTATCACCGTTATCACTGTTCAGAAAGACACTGCTATCCAAATTTATTGGGCGCACCTAGTATAGCTTTTACGAGGACACTGGGTACCAAACCAATGCAACAAATTGCCTGTTCAACAGGAAGATAGAATTGGTAGGCATGGAGAAGTGCGTCGGTAGGAGAGAAACTTTAGGAGCCAAATAGTTAGAGAGCCGAGTATTATGTTTTCGATCGATGTCAATTGAGCCGTTGCAAGCATGCCATTGGCGTGAGCACGGCGTGGCCGTAATTTACGATCGACGCAAAGCAACCAATAACTTCCCGTAATATTCACAGCTGTATATAATCACATAGGTACTGTAAAGAGTATGTGATTATATGTAGAACTCTCGTTTTCACAATATAGTGAAATCTTCGCTGAAAAATTCCTTAAATATTATTATCTATTATTATTTACCGAAATATACGCTTGGGATATAATCTTGAATTTTTGTAATGTATTTTAATGACTGCTGGATTTAAACTAAAATAAAGAGATGCTTTGCTCAAGTTGGTGACGTCATTCCATAAAAAAAAATGAGAATCGTTATTTACACTGTCTTAAAGGACATAATAAATAATAAATGCATCCATAATTAAAATCCTGTATGCCTTGGTAGTTTGGAAAACTGATTTTTTCAGCAGAAAAGTGCTGTTTCTGTATGAGATACGACAAAATGTAATCAAGAAAAGTTTCTAAGGATAATATATGTACCCGACATAAATATCTTTATTTAATTACTTACTACAAACGTGCGCTCGCATAGTCGGTGATAAATTGGGGTTGAAAGTGTTTTCAAAAATTTTGTATTCGCCTTATAAATAAGTTGCAGGGTGATTTCGTTAATTCATATTTTTCTCTACCCCCTCTTAAAATATTTGTACTTAATCATAGCTAACCCTATATACTACAGATTGTGAACTATAAAGTTAACAAAAGATTGCCTTATATTAATTATGTGTTATTTAGATTGTTATTCCAAGAAATGCAATAATAAATGAATAAATAAATAATTTATAACTAAACAAGTTTAAACTATGAAATTTTAAACACTTGGAAGAATGTTTTCTGAAAAGTTTGTATTTTTAAAATGTGTCCCTTCTGAGATATTTCAGACTAAAAATATGCTATATCAGAAAAATCGCAATATTTGAAGACCCATTAAAAAAAAGGATATATGTACTTAACTCTAAGACCTGGGCTGACGGTAGCCGAGCGGCAAGGCGGCAACGAATAGTTGCTGTCAAGGAAGCACGAGCGGCCGGAAGTTGGTTCGAATACAACACGGAGCAGAATTTTTCTGTCCTACCCATGGATGTTTGTGATTGTAAAGGTGGAGGGTAGTGTAGGTAAAAAGGGCCAAATATGGCCTAATTACCAGTAAGCTCAGTACCTTTACCTTTAACTTTCACTCTAAGACCTAAATCTTTTTAGGAAAGTAGTAGGTATACTATAATAATAACTATACGCAGAAAATTCAAGGTAAGTCTTAGTTTTATCTTTAACATTTTTAATTTTAAAAAAGGTTTTTAGTTTGAAAACATTAACATTCATTTTTTTTGTTTACTTGCAGTTAAGTAGACCTAAATACATACTGGACTGGAAAATATTGTACATTTTGCTCTTTAATATGGTTTTTGTTTGAAGAGAATATCTTTAAAAACAAGAAAATACTGCGTATCACAAATCTCTTTAAATTCAAAATAGACTGATACGCCAATATAAAAAATCATCTAAAATATTAATAAATACCTGTTTCCATCTCTGAACATCATACAAACATACATAACAAAAAAACAAATACATTTTGTCAGTAACCATCATTGTTTTTTACTGTTTAAGAAAGGTATTTTAAGCTAATATGTATCAAATCTCCTACAATTCCTATCAATGAAGTCATATGTATGTTCTCTGATACCAAACATCTAGGTATGCTAATGAACATCCACAGACAAAACTCTATTCAATAATTATCTAAAAAATTTAATATATTTACTTTTAGATAATTATTGAATAGAGTTTTGTCTGTGGATGTTCATTAGCATACCTAGATGTTTGGTATCAGAGAACATACATATGACTTCATTGATAGGAATTGTAGGAGATTGATACATATTAGCTTAAAATACCTTTCTTAAACAGTAAAAAATGTTACAAAAGCTAATAATAAGGAATATATGGGTAGATATTGTGGGTGTAATTCAACGCAGGTTGGGGCTTTTGTCCACTGAGTAGTTAGTTTCACACAATATTGTTAATACCTGAAAATATATGAGAAAAAAAAAATTAACCATCATTGGTTGATATGAAATCCATATCATACCTTATTGTATTTTATACATACATACGTGCTAACACATCGATATGTGTATATGTTAAACTGAAATGCCAAGGAACCGAAATCGAAATGAAAATCGGGAAAGGGAGCGAGTTCGGCTCTGTTACGAGCCGCAACTCCCGGCCACCCATCATTAAATTTACACCAACGCTTTTTCGAGATACTGTGCTCAATGTGCTATGTGTCCTCCAATTCATCCCCAAGACTGTAAAACTACAGTAGCCCACAGTAGCGTTGTGGGGGTCTACTTTTTTGGTCCTTCGTGTACATTTAAACCAAATATTCCTCATTTTCTTGTGCTGGACACGCGACCCAACTGCCACTGATTGCCTTGTGCCCGTAAATTGGACGTCTCAGCCGGTCACGGGATGACGCACGACGATATGGTGGGCGAAAATAAATTGCCAGCTCACATTCCGGTCGTACCGGGTTGCCCAGAAAAATGTCATTTATTTTCGATGCAGTTATCTCGATTTAACCCTGTTGGCATTTATTTAAAAGTAGAAACAAATTTTATAACGAAGAGGTAGAAATTGCCCTCATGAAGTATTTAATTATGATCTCTCCTTTCTCATTTATTTTTTAATTGTTCTGCATACACAATCTAATCAACTGTGTTGTTTATTGCTGAAGGCTTGTTCTTAATTATAATATTTCTTAAGTTTTGTTCTGTTCTACCAATTATTCTTAAGAATAATCTCTTAAGGGCGCCGTATTCTCGAAATAGTGTTTTCTACAAATACAAATAATTTTAGACATTTAAGAACTGAATAAAATAGAGTTTAGCAAATAACGCGAATGTTAACTCATGCCACATACGAATATTCTAAAGTAACGAAATAAAATGAATATATAACGACAAAAAGAGGTCTAATCGACAAATTTTTAGGTACAGAAACATTACGAAATACATATTTTTTTTAAATTTAACTGTAGAGGTAAATATTGTTATAACATAAACTTACATAGTTCTGCATATAAGAACGTTCACATTTTTAAATAAGTAGGTATGTATGTGCAAATAATTGTTAAAATGTGGGGCGAGAATAGCAAAATAATGCATACATACAAATATCTTTTAAAAGTTATTATAATATTTGAGGGGAGCCTAAATAGTAAAAGTGGATAAACAAAACATCAATAATTTTATTTTTGATATTACTTTTGCTTTACGTGTTTAGTTTTATAGATTTCTGTAGCTAAAAAAACACCACAAATTTAATCATTTTACGGCGAGAAATATGGCGCCCTTAAGTTCTGTTCATTTTTCTTCCCTTAACTATATAAGAAGAAGACATTTAGATTATCGCACGCAGGAGGGAAATACCCTAGCTACGGCCCTGGTTATACGTGTCGCGCACATGATAATGAAACGCGAATAAAGGCGCCTACAGACACACGAACATTTCTTGAGATATGTACGCGCGTACAAGTACGCGCATACATATCCGTCGGTGTGTAGACAATAAGACAATATCTCTCTAAAATATCCGTCGAAGATGTATTCAGTCGCTGCTTGAATTTTTGTACGCGCGTACAAGTTGCACGTACATATCTCTTTGTGTGTAGCCAAAACGGACTTACGTATCGCGAATAATATCAGTGCGGTTCGTGGTGTCCACCCACATGTTAACTGTTATTAATTTAAATCATGGCTGATAGTACGAATTATTCGAAGGAATTTTTTACGAAATAGCATTGCAGATCTCCGGAATTATTTTACTTAGCGATTGAGGTGAGACGATACTAGAAAATCTCAAATCTTCATAATTCCTTCCACAGGGTAACTGATAATCTTTCATGTGGTAATATGGCAGACCGCACGTACTTGTACGCGCGTACATATCTCAAGAAATGTTCGTGTGTCTGTAGGCGCCTTAAGTATTGTCAGTATTTTGCCTCCAGATGATGCAGAATTTTGCGTGATTTCGCGCGATTTTTATGGATTTCGGAATGATTTCGCAAGATTTGTAACAAGATTTCCATGAGCGGTTCCCCCTCGGGATATACATACAATGTTCAACTTTTATTGTCGCGAATAAAAAACGTAAAAAAAATTAACAAACATTTGTAAATTTATAGGTACTGTTTATTACTCAATGGTTTAGTATAACACTCACATATGAATAATTATTTTGTAAGAAATAAACAGCTACATTAATTTAAAAAAATACATTGAAGTTTATTAAACTGTAAAATGCAGGATTAAATGACACTTGGTAAAAACGTTTACATAAAAATGTCTATTAACCTGGATGTGAACTTTCTATATCTATACGGTATATGCGTTGCATGATGAAAATCTTTTAAAATTTCGTCAGCTCCACAATACTTTTTTGTTCTCCTTTTGTCGTACAACAAACATTGTCCAATAGTCCAATAACAAATAGATATAATTGAGTGTTTCCGTATTTTCCAAATAGAGATAATAAAACTTTGTTTACATTATTTTTGTAATTATGTACTTAAGTTTACAATTTTCGAATCCTCTTTCATATACTAATATTATGGCTGTAACCAAAGTTTATAATGGGTTTTAAATGGGTTTGTCTCAAGTTTCAATGAACTGTTTCTGGTATTATTAAAGAACTATTTTATTCGTGGCTAAAAATTGCATGGGCGTGGTTAAACCTCATTTTATTCAACTATTGAACCATTTTGGTTATGAAACACAAACCAGTAATAATAACAATAGACAATATTGACATACCTATATGCTCGCCTATATGATAGATTAAATGTAGCAAATTGAAATAAATATAGGTAATTAATATTTTCTGAATTCGGTAGGTCCTTAAAGGTGTCATTAATGATTCTAATTAGATCAGAATTTTTCAATGGCTATATTTAAGATAAGAATCGATTAACAGTTGAAAACGTTTGTAGTTCATGTAGTTAAAAGAACTGCTACTTTTTTTAAAAAAATAGTGCTACTTTAAAAAAAGCATTTACTTCCATTTCAACTAATAGAACACTGGTGAAATTTATTTAAAATTTTATTTTGACGTTAGATATTAGCATCTAAATTTGAAAAACCTGCATGATTTCAAAATAGAGTAAAAAACATAATTTTTATTGGAGCTTCTACATTTGGCTTGCTAATAAAATGATTCAGATTACCCATACACATAGATTATATCAAAAATGTATTTACAATATATTTTAGAATATATACATTTTATACCTTCAAGTGCTTCAACTGATTTATATTAAATATTTATAATAAATTTCCATGTTAAATATTCTATAACCTGACATCACAATACGTTAATCATATTCTAGAGTAATAAAACGAATACGAATAAGTAGATTTTCTTCAGTTATAAAAATCATTCTCAATCAAACTCCAAAATTTGAGATATTCCATCTAATTCATATTCGTTATATAAGAACAGTTAATTAAATTAGGTAATGATAATTGATAACGGTATTTACATGGTTGCGAAATAATAAATTAATGAAATAAAAATCTCCGTTTCAAAATTACCACACGATACAGATTTAAGCATGGAATAAGTAGTTATTAAATCTGTTTTCTATTAGCAATTTGGTAATTCGATTATACTTTAAATTAGTTATATCTAATCAATAATTTAGAATGTGATGTGTTAAATTTTCATCGCTAGCTGTTGTTGTTTTACTTCGTATACTATTTTGAATAGGTATCACAACAGAAAAATGGTTAATAAATAAAAACCTTCATTTTCAAGGTAACTAATCACAACAAATGTGTCACTGTGGAATGAGTTTGCAATGACTAAAAAATATGGAAAGTTGTATAATTCTAAAATCTTTGACAAAGAGTTTAAAAATACTCAAATGATACAAAAAAAAAGCTAAATAACCAATGAACCTATGAAAACTCAATACCTCAAAACAACTACAAAAAGTAACGAAACTAAATGAAGATCTAGAAGATTTATATTTAATAACAGTGTCATTTAATAGAAAATAATCAAAATAAGACTTTTTACCACCAAGTCTGCAATTATTGAGTAGATATTTATAGTAACATGACATATCCAACTTACTTTTTCATCTTTATCCTTTTCCTTGATGTTTTCGGAAATGTTAGATTTCTCGCACTTGGCCTTTTCATTTTTATCAGGGGCCTTTGGAGTATTGTCGTCCTCATCCCTTGGAGATGGGGCCATTTTTTTAGATCCAATTAAAAATAGAGACAGTTTTATTGACACAGGCACTTATTTTAGAAAACACATTTCCATTTATCCTAGACACTTAACGCTTAACTATTTATAGAATACGGTCTTTATGTCCACTGTTTTGATTTATGTGAATAATATTTTCTGTCTAAAAACCACATTTTCGCAATCCGCCATGTTATATTTTATTAGACATTTGATTTGATATTTAAGAAAGTGACAGCGCCGGCAGCGCCATCATACATCTGCTCCTGAAATTTTGCAATTTTTGACAATTTCTACTCAAAATTTTTAAATTATGGATTATTTAAATGAAGATTAATGCTTCTATCTTGACGTTATACCAGTCCCAAGTGACAAATTGACTTTCTTGTACCTATTTTGTATAAACATCGCTATATTATACGGCACTAACCATCACTTATCATAATGTCATCAATTATATAGCTAATGCTAAATAGTAAATAGCATTTCTGCATTATACCTATATGTGCGTGCGTACATAATCTAAATAATTTATACTTGTGATACTGCGTTGTGTAAATATACTGCCTCCTGTAGTATAGGCAGCCAAATTAACATTTTTTAGCCATGCGCATGGATATACACATACAGGATGATTTGTTTATTTTGCAAGAACAGTCGATCTTTGAAATTATTTCCTGTGTATTTTACAACGCATGAGTAGAAATTTAACCTGTGAGAAATATATCAATAACATTTGTCCAGTCGTATTTGAAATACTCGATTACTCGATCGACGATATGACTGAGGAAAACATATTTATTTTTGTGCCAAACATTATAGGTATGTGCAATAATACAATATTATAATAAGTAGTGTTATAAAATTATAAACATTTCTAATTCCAGGCTATGCACGGATTTTCTTAGCCATTATTGCATTTTATTTTATGCCAACGAATTACATACTTGCGACAACATGTTACGTTGTCTCCGCATTGCTTGATGCATTCGATGGACATGCAGCAAGGTAATTTTTCTCAGTTACATACTAGCATATCAATTAATTATCATTGAGTGATGTTTTCAGATATTTCAATCAAAGCACCAAATTTGGGGCCATGCTCGATCAACTAACGGATAGATGTGGTACCCTTGGTCTTATAACCGTTTTAGCACATCTCTACCCAAAATACATGTTTTGGTTTATTCTATCCATGTGTATTGATATTTCCTGTCACTGGATCTATCTCCATGCGTAAGTTGTATTTAAAATACATTGTTTCAGGGAATTTATAATAAATGTTTTCCAGATCGGTCTTGCAAGGTAAAAGCAGCCATAAATTTATAGATATGTCCGAGAATCCAATCATGAGCGTTTATTACACCAATAAAACGGTTTTATTTATCATGTGTGCGGGAAATGAAGCGTTTTATGCCGCTCTATATTTACTCTATTTTACAGAGGGACCTATAGGTGAGATATTTTCATATAGTTCTAAGTAAGCAAATAAGTGTCAGTATTAAATATTTGTTTATTTTTCAGTTGTGGGGCTGTCTCTATTCCGAATAATCTTATATCTTTCCGCGCCAATTTGCATTGTGAAAACTTTAATATCGCTTCTACATTGTGTTGTGGCTTCCAAAAATTTAGCCATTATCGATAATAATGAAAGAAAAAAAATTTTGAAGAAAGCGAATTAAATTTACACGTAGTTTCTATTTCTTCCCCTTCCTCGTTGGGAGTAATAATTATCCTGGTGCATTTATGTGCGTACCACTAATATGTAATGGAATTATTAATAAGCTATTTTAATTTTTTTATAGCATTTGGTTAAAAATTAATTTAATCGTATATAAACTATTCAGTAGGAATTTATTTGTAGAATTCGCAGACTTTACAAGTTTATATGACTAATATTCATGGTAAAGTTGTATATCTCATTTGTATGGTATTTTATTTCGCTAAAATATAAAAAAAAATCTAGTCTATTGTTACAATTAATGTACCAAACTGTTGTATAAAATGGTGAATAAACGTTAGTACGATAAGTAAGCATAGCGAAACTTAATTTTAGCTGATATTAAGTTTTATTCAAAAGGCATTTTTCCTTATATTTTTAACCACGATAAATTTCAGTGGTAGATTATTTATTTATAGACGTAATCCTTTTTTATCTTAGATAAACTTACTTTTCTTTCATTTTGAGTTAGATTAAGAAATAATCTAATTTTTAAATTGTACTGAAGTTTGAAAATCAGGCTGTTGGAAAAGATATACATATACCAGGTGTCCCGTTAAGGTCGGCCAATGGCTGTATCTTGGAAAATATTCCTCCTACACTTTCCGAGAAAAAATGAACAAAAGTGACCCTGAGAAGTCTATTAAAATTATTTCCCACTTCCAAATTTTACTGCTAGATGGAAAATGACCAAACAGCTGTGAAACAAAACCAAGTTTGCTAAAATCAGTTAACATAGTCGGGAGTTTTCCAAATTTTACTGCAATACGATTATACTCTCTTCCTTCCTCTTTTTTAAGAGATAGAGCAAAATGTCAAACAACCTTTCAACATAACATACCTTAAATATTAATTTTATGGAAAAAATCTCACTTTTCGATTTGGATTTAAAACTTCACCATCTAGCAGTAAACTTTGAATGTAGAAAATAATTTTGATATACTTCTCGGGGTGACTTTTGTTTTCAATATTTCTTTCCGGAAGCTGTAGGACAAGCGGTTTCAAAGATACAGCTGCTAGCGGGACACCCGGTACTATCTTTACAAGCATAGTATGTTATCAATTCCTTGAATTTTATTAATATGAAAAGTTGCGTTTTCTTATGAATTTTATTGTTATTACTTCAAAGTTTAAAAATAAATGTGTAATAATAATTTATGTTTTCAATAATACCTTTGCTTATATATAATATAGTTAGTCAACCAGTCACACTAGGAGTTAAAATGTTAGATACACTTTTAAAATCCTGCCATCCTTATTTACACTATAGACTGGGATTTTAAAAAAGTATCGCCATCTATCATATTTACTCGTAAGTTTGACTAACTATATACAGGGTGATGGGGGGGAACCCCCAATATTCGGAAAGGGTGTTCAGCGGGCAAAAGTGAAGAAAGAAGCCTAATAAACATGGTTGAATATCAACGGTTACTGAGATAGCAATAAAAATATTTTTACCCGAGTTATTTATTGTAATGCATCAGTAGAGAAAAGTGATTATTCTGTAGGTATTATAAATTATAACATTGATTAAAGATCTAATAAACTGAAATTAATAAATTAAATTTTCAGATATACCACCATCCGCCTCGATGCATGTATCAGCTCGTTTGTGGATTGCACAGGTAGCTCATTGAAGTACATGGTGATTTTCTCTTATGAGTGCTGCACAATTGACAATCCGATCGAATAGTGCCTCTCTTGTTGCATATACTAATGATTTAGACCATTTCCAAAGGCAGTAATCAAGGGGATTCAAATCTGGTGACCTTGCTGGCCAATCCAGCGTTGTGGAAAGCGATTGTTAAGATGATTGATCACAACACGACTAAAATGGGCAGGGGCACCATCATGCTGAAAGCACTTATTCACCTAATATTCAATGGAACATCTTCCAGTAAATCAGTCAAATTATTTTCTAAAACTTCTACATATCTAGCTCCAGTAAGACGATCATCTAGCACAACTGGGCCAAATAATTGATTACTAACCACACCACAGGTTAATGCTGAACCGATGCTAAAAGTTACTTTCCACCGTGGTATGCGGATTTTCATCTGATGTTCATTGTGACAGTTATTTACTTCATCACGAGTGAATTGAGTCGCATCAGTGAACAAAATGTATTTCTAAAGTGTATGGTTTGCGTTTACCCAATTGCAAAAATGCAACCGTAAATCATTATCACCATCCTTCTGGACGCGCTGAATATGGAAAGGTTTTAAACCATTTTTGTGAATGAGTTGTCATGACGTAATTTAATTAATTTGGAGACAGGTTACAATGTGCCTTGTACTTACACACGGGCTACCATACTTAGAATTTCATCCACTATTAAACCAGGACCAGCTTGCCTCTCAGATGTAACTCTCACACTGTGAAACATTTCAGTTTCACATGCATTGTTGAAGACTGTCTGCAATACATTTCTATTTGACACTCTTCTGTTACGGAAGCGACGATTAGGATTGTTTCCTATTCAATAAACTACTTACTTACTTACAATACCGACTAAACAAACGCACATGTAAAAATAAATGCGACAGTTATAAAATAAGCGTTTTTGCAAAAATAGCAATAAAAATATGTTCATTATCTCAGTAACCGTTGATATTTGACGATATGTTTATTAGGCTTTTGTGTTTACTTTTGCCCCCTAAACACCACTTTCAAATATTGGGGGTTCCCCCCAATCACCCTATATATAAACAAGGATAATACTTAAAAAGTATCCGATTTTTTTTAGTATAGACACGTTTGTGCGAAATAATACAAAATATATAAACACATTTTATTCAAACACAATAATTGAAAGTGTACAATAAGATAAATATAGCAAATAAATAAAAAAAAAACAACTAGTTAATACATAGTCGATCCTCAATAAACTTGAAATATTAATAAAACGTAATAAGTATGAAAAAATATAGAAGTTGTATAATACATATCAAAATAAATTTAATATAAACTTTTTTAATTTTAAAAGTTTTTTGTGTTAAATCTAAAATTTGTATATTAATTTGAGGTTTGCCTATTACAATTTAAAAATAAAATACAAGTCAAAAGTTAGAAAATAAAATAGTCACAGTTAATTAATTTTTTCAATTTATGCCTCTAGAATAGAATGGTGATCTTCACTATTGATTTTTAGACCTTTCAGAGTAACCATTTTATCGTCTAATTTGAACGAATTAAGATAATTCATATAAAAAAAACATTTTGCAACAGTTAAATTCCTGTTTTTAAAGGTACAAAAAATACAAAAATATAAACCTTTTGTAAGTAAAACTGACATGGAAATAAGTTATTCCCTAACAACTTTAATAGGGACATTACCTTCAAAATTAAGATCCGTCTTTGAAGGGTACACTACTTTTAGATGTTCTTCATGATCCGTCGTTTTCACCTGCTGCACATCCAAGTCTTTCTCGAAAAGAAACACCATGTCCTTTAAAAGAGTGTCCAGTACGTTTTTACAGACATACTGCGATATTGAACTGGTCACTTCTATAAGTATTTTCGTTGTCCCAACTTCAATCTGCATGAGAATTTAATAAAAATAAAACCTATTGGTATTTATTTTACACCCTACCTTTGATATGTCGGAATTAGTGATTGGCGGGAATGATATGACTTCATTTTTTTCGTTAAGTAGACAGGGGTACTGTGGTTTTCCCTCGATAAGGTACAAGTACTTATGAATACCGCTGTAAGTGTTGCGTTTTTTCTCCTTTCGCAAATTGTTTGCCTCGGTCTGCAGTTTATTGAACAGTTCTGCACCAGTCATGGCCGTCGTTCTGTTCAACGGCTTTATTGTCAACTCGTTAGGGGGCAAGGTGGTATACGTCAAATTTCCACCTGACTGTAAAACAATTTTAATAGATTCATTATATGGGGAAAAAATTAATGACTTGAATATATGTACATACAATTTTATTAAAATCGTGTGTGGCGATTGTAGATGCATTTCTTTTATCGCAAATAGTGTCGTGTAACTTATTTTGCAGCTGTATGAATTTTTTAAAAGATTCTTCTGTGAACGACACATTATGCACTATGCAAGCAGCCAAATGTTCCCGTACATTTTTCACAGCATTCATGACAAGAACCTAAAATATTTATAAAAATAATATTGTGGGAAACTATTTAGTACAATATTCAAAATATATTTTGTACAAAATATACAAATTCTAATAAGCTCAATAAAATAATTTAATGCAATGATCTAACATATAATGTCTATATTTAGTGATAAATTCAAAAACTACATTAATTATGTTATCTAATATGTAGAGATAACAATACTATTTATAAGTGAATCCCATAGCATTTAAAAGGAATCCCGTATACTCAATTTAAATTAAATTTTTATTATTTTTTATATTAATAATAATAATAATAATAATATCTCTACCCCTCATTCTAATCACGAGGTACATTATAGGTACATATTAAGTAACAAAAAATTAATTTTACTGTTACCTCTAATTCTAGGTGAATTAATCATATGAAAGCAATAAAAAACTATATAAACACCTACCTTAAAATGTTCATCAACATATTTTACATTTATTGAATATTTGTAATCTGTACTTTCATTTTCGACTTCGTCGTTGGATTTATTTTTTCCTTTTTTACTCTTATTTTTCCCACTAGCAACTTGTGTGGTAACGGCTGATTTTGTGCAATGCTGTTTAACATAGTCCAAAACTTGCTTTGTCCTGCATTGATCAATAAGTTTAAGTAGCCGCCGATCAGTGATTGGATTCGACTTCAAATTCAGCTCTAAAATGGTGCATTTTGCGACATTTTTAATGGCATTAATGAACAATATTACAAACTGACAATAAACATTGAATTTTTTTGTTACATGGATACTAAAATGGGCTTAAAAATATTTAATAACAATCTAATTTTTACCTTTCAATTTATGGCAGTCGGATAATTCTCCAGGAATAACTTTGATTTTATTAGAACTTATATCAAAAATCTTCAGAGCTGGTAAAATACTTATTTTATTTGGGATTTCTTCAATTTCGTTACCATGAAGTTTTAGCTCTGACAAATTTGCGAGCTCTTCTGAACAAACTTCAGGAAAAGATTTTAATTTATTATTTGATAAATCCAATACACTTAACTTGGTATTTTTAGATAGGGTTGGAAAGTGTTCTAATTGGTTTCGACTTATATTTAAGGCTACCATTTGTAATAAATTTGCCAAAGTCTCTGGAAGAACCTTTATAGCGTTACCGGATAAATCCAAAGTCTTTAATTTTTCCAAATGACATAGGCTTTCATTAATTTCCTCTAACTTATTAGAGTGTAATACTAAAGTCTGTAAATTAGTTAGCTTAGCTATTTCATCCGGGATCGTCTTTAAAATGGTCTCGCTTATATTTAAAAAGTTCAGTCCGATTAAATCGAAAATTGATAAATCCAAACCGCCCTTTTCAATTCTTTCGCTAATTTTCTCACCCGTCAGGATTATTTCATGTCTATTTTCATTTTTAGCTTTTATAACTTCTGCCCACATTTTTAAAATTTTAGGTTAAATTCAACGGTCAACGGTATATAAATTTTCAACTAGAAGAAACATATTAAACTTGAATAAAACAATTTTCTTGTAATTTTGTGTACATACCTCCAATAATAAAAAAAAGTCGTAGTTATTAAATTCAACTATGTATGTGTACTTCCATATATTTTCTGTGTACTGAAATTTTTAAATAGATCCGACTCCTATATATCACATACGGTAGTTCAGGTTGTCTGTGGGTAGTTCTAATAGTCACAGAATATTAATGCCAAATGTTCTAAAGCATCGTCTGCTAAATCGCATCTCCCGTGTGACCAGTGCTTTATCGCAGGTGAACAATAATAGTGAACAATCTATTAATCTATTACAATAATAATGACACTCTTTAAAACGGATTTGGCTATTTGTTTTGAACTGCTTACGTATAGTAATAAAATATTATTGAATTTACTTGCAATTAGTTCTTAATTGTTTCCACTTGCAAGTGTGGAAACCACTTTCGACCGATATATCATACACTGCATGTAGTACGATAAATCCATGATAAACCGTTGCGTGTGAAGGGCGTTTTATATTGCAGAGCAGAGGTTACTATTTTGAAATATATATATTTTTTGAAAAGTACATTCGACCAGTGGCGTAGCCTCGGGGGGGGGGGTCAGAACCCCCCCCCCATGGGTTGGGTTGGTTGGGTCATATAGGTAGGGTGACCATATGTACTTTTTTATAAGGACAGCACTTTCTTTTCAAACACCTACTGATTTGATAGATTGATGATATACGCCTAAATGTACTTTTTTTAAAAAGAAACACAGAACTATGTATTTTTTTTTGTTTAAATAATGAATTCAAATAGGTGCTTCATGAAACTGTTTTGATCGCTTGAACGATTATTTTAGTTGTTTTCAAATATGAATACATTAGGCTGTGTTCTCATCAAACTCGACCGTCTGGCACTTCCGAAAAATCGCAGATGAAATCCATCCTCCAAACCTACCATAGACTTGCAGGGAAATGTTACAATCTCTGAAGGGTCAAAAACAAATTTGAAGGCAATCCTTAGTTTCTATAAAGTACGACTGTTACCAAATGATTCAGGGAGACAAGCTAGCACCACAGATAAATTTATCTGTGCTAGCACATCGAATGAAACTTAACTTTTGAATTCGTACATGTTAGTGTTTATTATCAAGTATAAAAAATAACAGTATATTTTTTATTGTAAACAAATACAACAGCCGAGAAACAAAAATTATTTTCATAAATTATACAGAGTGGTGACTTTAACTGATATAAATTCAATAAAACTAGGCCAACATTTTTTGAAGCATTTTAGGGATTTTAGGATGGTTTTCGTATTTTGGTTTTTATTGAATTTGTTCACCACACTGTATATTTTATAAAATTACTTGTTGTTTCTTTGATGTTGTATCCGCATATAACAAAATATACTTATACCTTTATTTTGTTTAATTAAAAACCGGCAATATTTGGACAAAAAAAAAGATCGTTCAAATTATGAAGGGTGATTTCCCTTAAATATTTTAGATTTACTATTTTTTTGCTCAAAAATTATGGTCATCCTACATATAGGTAATGTCTCACTACAGCCCTGCAATCACTCTATTCGCCAAGATTTAGCAACGCGGTCAGTGAACTAGATCTCCTACGGCAACCTTATATAGTACAGTGCCTTCATGAATGATTACAAGCCACGTGATCAGGGTCGAGATTCTCAAATCAATCGCAGAGCAATTCATATGCGAATATCCTTTTCCTCACTACGGCGATATTGAGAGAGACAAGAAATCTATTTGCATACGAGTTGTTCTTCGAGAATCACAGTCCTGGTCACGTGGCTTGTAATCATTTATGAAGGCACTGTATTAGGGTTCACCTGCAACTAAGTTCTAATTTTATTTTTGTCATTTTTGTAACAAATACTGTTCGTACCTGTTTATTATTTAGGTACATGTTTATGATGAGATTGCTTTTTTATTTACTTTTTATTGTTTCAATTTATTAAATATATATTTTTTTTATTAAAAAAATCTAGTTTGAAATACTCTGTTCACTGAACCCCCCCCTTGTCAAATTTCTGGCTACGCCACTGCGCTCGACTACAAAATTAATTTCGTGTTTGGCACCCTTGAAAATAGGGATATAGAAGTTATTTAATTAAGATTTAAGTTTTATTAAATAAGTATAATCAATAAACTAATTATCTGGAATAAATTAATATTCCGTAGGTCATAAATACCAATAATCATTAGAAATCACTTAAGTGCATAATAGGATTAGCATAGACGATAATGTTCTATTCTATGTTGGTTAGGGGTTACAGGATCAATAAATTTCGAACTATTATTTAATTTAATATTATTTTAATTTTATGATGGGACTATGGTGGTCTATAAATCATAAATTAAATAAATAATTTCTATATTCTTTCGGTAAGAGGTTATAGAGGATTAATAATTATCTGAACTATTTTAATTTAATATGATTACACTACTTTCACAGGCTGAGTTAGCTAGTGTGGATCATTTTCAACTTCTAATCGTGGATTTTGGAGTTGCTAAGTGATTTCCCTAGAGTTGTCTATGCGTGATATCAGTATAAATTTATCTGGTATAAGAATAATTTCATTAGTATACTCGTTCGACGTTGAAAGGTGCGACGTGTGAGACGGCGAACTATCTCTGTATAAACTGTGCTTTAAGTAAGTAGACATCCTTCTTTACTCGTAGTTCGTAGTGTTCGTAGTTCAAATGACGGAATAGCCAATGTGACAAAAATAAAAGACCTACATTTTTCATCTCAACAGTGTCCCTCTATCGGAGTAATTAGGAAGCATGGTAATTAAAAACTCCCTAACTTTTTAGTGTCTTTGCGATTCTTTTGTCACCAGAAATCAATGTTGGTAGCTCTAGTGCATTGTGGGTAGTCGAATGGCGTTTTAGCGTGATTTGCTTACTCGTTGTTCTCCCTTTTAAACAAAATAATGCCGCGAACTAAAAAAGTTGTAAGTCTAATATTGTGTCAGTGAATAGATAGAATACTTAGTTATTATAATTTGGTAAAACTTTCCTGCTTGAGACAGTTTGTGCATGACTGTGAATGAATGAAAAAAATGGTAATGTCATTTTTTCCTATAGGCTCTAGTCGCTAATGATCTGTTTATTTTTATATTTTTTGCAGTGAAAGTAACTTAATACTTCAGAAAATAGATAAATTTCGATTCTTAAGTTAATTTAGATTATTGATTTTGCACTTTTACAGCTTTTTTCTTTTTTTTTCCTGGGTACAGTGATGTTAAAAATTCATAACCAAAAAGTACAAAAAAACCACTGCTCCATTTCTGCTGTGGGACTTTGGCAAGGGTTGATATTAACGTTTTAGCTCGCATTTAAGCTTATACATCTTCTGCTACTAAATAAGGGCGTTGGTTTGCGCCATATTTGGCTTAGAATAAAAATTTTAGTCCTTGTTACCTATTCCCTGGCTTATGAATTTTTTATGCATCTTTATTGACTGTTAATAATAAATGATAGCTTCTTTTCGGTAACTTCGTGAAATCCTTTAATAATTATTCACTCGTGTAATATTTAACAGATAAAGAGCAATTTATTTTTCTTTTGCTTTGTAGATTATTAACACGATTATATTTGTATTACAGAAATAAGATTTACTGTTACTGTTTGTTGTTACTAGTCTAAAAAAATAATGGACGAAGAAGAAAATATGTCAGATAGTGATTTTGGAGAAGATGAAGACCCCGATAAAATTGAAGTGCCCGGTGAGTCACCTATTTTATCTTTTTTGTTTCATAAGTAAACGTATCTTGGTTTAATTAAAATTATATATATAATTTCACAGCGTCAATAGGTATGCAATAGAGGATGATGCAATCGTAACAATACATTATTAATCGTACATTTATGAAAATTATTTATTTATCAGGAGGGGGTAAAGATTTGGCTACGGCAGCTGCTATTATGGAGTCAAGAGAACAGAAATTCAAGCAGGAAGACGTAAAGCCCGAATTGAAAATGGGACATTTGCCGATGGGATATAATCCAAAAATGGGGGCTAACGTGCATCCTAGTACTTACGACATGATGAGGAATCCACCAAGTAAGTGAAATCGATATTACTTTGATTTGTGTAAACTTTTTTTATTATAATCGGTAAAGCTAACCAGGGTTAATAACCACATTTTGTGTTTGTTAAGTGTTTTTTAATTATTTTCCATTTCTTTTTTTTTTTTTTTTCAAATTTATATATGTAAATGTTCATTTAGCTTGTTTCAAGGAATAGATTAATTTTTTTAATTTATTCCTTTTGTTTGAAAATTAATCAACTTCAGTAATTTTTTTTTATTTATAAAGCTAATAATTTTCCAGTTAAAATACTGAAAAAAAGATCAAATCTTATAATAATGAAGATAAAAAAAAGGAAATTTTTATACGTCTTTTTCTGTATGTTCTGTTGTGTTGTGTTTTTGCAGTGGGTTCCCCGTACGGCATGGGTAGCGTGGCCGCCATGGCGAACATGCTCAGTACTCTTGGGGGACCCATGAATATGGGCTCCATGTTTCCGCCGCAACCGGCAGGCGGAGCAGGCTTCAACGCTGCACAATTTCTGCAGCAGAGTAAGTCTAAAGTTAGACGCTGTGAGTGATGTGATTTTTTAATTTTTCTGTCAGGTTTTGTAGGTAATAGTTTTATCTGTCTGTGTGTTTGCGTTGTGTATGTTGGATGCGTAAATTGTAGCAATATAGTTGTTGCCGAAACTATCTTTAATACAGCACAGCCGCTATTTCACTGATCTTTATTTTCCCATTAACTTTTATTATTATAGTTTCTCAAAATTTAAAACTTGTTATTTGTTAAATGATAATTAAAATTTAGAAATTCTTTTGAAAATGATTGTGATAATTTTATATTCAATAATAATTGTGATTATGTTGAATTAAAAAACAACTTTTTATAATGTATCAAACGGGATTTCCATTGATTCCAAAAATTTATAAATATATTTATGAGATATAACTATTTATATAATTGTCAGCAACTGTAATGAGCCATGAGCCACAGGGTGTTTACTAATGTACGGCTTATATAACTTGGAATAATTTATTTATCAAATATTAAATTCTTTTTCTTTTTAATACGAGAATATCTCCTGTCAAAATTATTACCTGCATGTGCATGGATCACTCATAGATGTCTCTGAATGCATTATTTACATATTGACTAAGCTTTGCTAGTAGAAAAGTTAAAGACTGACTTTTGCCCACAACTTTTGAAATCTATAGATCGTCAGGATCCGATGCGTGTTACAATCAGCGAATTAGTCATCACTATTATTTAATAAATTTACATTTAAAGTATCATTAGCATATTATAACAGTTTAAGTCTTTAGATCTAACGGTGCTCAATCGCAATGCCCGTTGGATTTTGATGGTCCACAAATGTCAAACTTTGTGGACAGTTTCAATGCTTCAAAATTTTTATTGTAATATTAACTATACAGTCCATCGAAAAAAAAAAGTTAATTCCCTGCATTGGTATAACTTTATTTTAAATTGCAAGTGGAATTAGTTTAAGTAAAAATTAATATAGCTATTCATTGTTTCTTTGTAATTGGAAACTTCAAAAATTTATACAATTATTATCGAAGTTATATAATATATTATTAATAACTTGAACGTTTTGTGAATATATTTATTACGGTATTTGCATTTTAAAATTTTGGGAATGGAATGTTAATTTGAATGAAAAGAAATTTCAGTCTTCAATCTGGTATAGTTTTGTAGATATTTAATGATTAGTAGGGGTAAAGTTTCTACTAATTATTTATTCATTAACATTTATTATCCATGCAAAATCGATAGTGATCATATTAAAGTAATATCAATTGAAATCTGTTAAAATTCGATGCTTTGATATCAGTTTTGTATGGTATACTTGCTTTACTTAGGTTGTAACGCCTGTTGGGGGAAGATTTGCACAAATCTATTTCTTTGACCCTTTGAAAATAATATGTAGATGTTTGTCCTTCATTCTGTTCTAGGAATAATTTATGTAAATAATTTTTATGTGCGCTATGAGGTAAATTAGCCATAAAAATAGTTTGTCACTTTCATATTTATTTTCATTTTTTTAATTAAAATATTCAATAAAATTTTGCAAGGAATATTTAAGCTAAATAGTGACTATTCATTTAACAGTTTACTAGCTACGATGCTTCTTAAGTAGGTGTTAAAAATTGAGGGACATAATTTATGATTAAAATTAAGGGAATATGGTTAAATAAACATTACTTTCTTGCTTTTTAGCTACAAGATGTCCAAAATTAGAATAAAGCGAATTTAACATATTTAATTATAGATAGCTTGAGATAATATTTATCAAGTTTTGTACATTTTTAATATGTTAGTAGATAAAAAATTAAAAAAAAATCAGTGCTTGTAAGTAGCCAGAGGCAGAATTGCGGCTATTACAAAAAAAAAATTGTCTGCCTATGCTCCATTGCATTCTCTTCCTTTGTATCCTTTAATGTTTAGCAACAAAATTAATATTCCTCACAAATGTATTGTTACGGAAGCTCACCTACCAACTTTATTGTCACTTTTGATTATACAAGAAATATCCTTCGAACAAATTTCTTCACTGTCAACGCTTTACTTTGACGTTTCTGTCACTCGTATGTGGCTCACATTTGGCTGTATAATATAAACTGACTGTGACGGCAAAACCGATCCGCTTATATAGGTTTTTAGAGTTCTCAAAGTTTCTGCGATCTCGAGATTGTGCCGGCAAATAGATAGAGTATAGCCTGGAATATTTCGGAAAACGTTAAACTATTAGTTTGTTAATTATGTTCCTGTTTGCGTTAGAATTTATAATTTTTGTAACACTTTATTTTGTTGTTTTCTGAAATATTCCAGGCTATGTTCTATTTGTATCTCGGCACGTTCTCGAGATCACAGAAACTTCGAGAATTCTAAAAACCTATATAAGCGGATCGGTTTTGCCATCACAGTCAGTATATATTGAGCAGCCAAGTGAGAGCCACATACGAGTGACAAATGTCAAAGTAAAGCGTTGACAGTGGAGATATTTGTTCGAAGGATATTTCTTGTATAATCAATAGTGACAATAAAGTTTGTTTGTCTACATGACGTGTTCCCACGCTAACCCAACATAGAGGTTACAGCATATTTTGTCTAAATTAGATATTGAAAATGGTCGATAATGACTATGTTTATTTAATTTTACTCATAATATGCCCCTGGATTTCCTACACATTCTTAAGAAACACCTTCTATAGTCCCGTCAGTATAATTGTTGTTTATATGGCCAAATATTGTGTGAATATTTTCTATAATCTAAATATTTATGCCCGTTTTCTTTCCTAGTGGAGATGGCAGCGTTCGGCATGAACAACCCCTACGCTAACCCTTTCCTTCAAAACCTATCCGCTATGTTGTATAACTCACAGGGCCCTTTGCCCCCTTGGGGCGGCCAGCTCAGCAACAAAGCCGTTCAGTCCCTGTGGATGCACCAGATGGACAACAAGCCTATGCACCACCACCAAGAAGAGGAAGAAGTGGACGACGAAGAGTTGGGCGTAGCGGAAACGTACGCCGATTATATGCCGTCGAAACTGAAACTGGGCAAGAAACATCCCGATCCCGTTGTAGAAACGGCGTCGCTGTCGTCGGTAGCCCCTGCCGATGTCTGGTATAAGCTTTCCGTACCAGAGGACACCATAAGGGGCGGGCATTTGTCCGCTTTGCAGTTGGAAAGTATAACGTACGCTTCACAAGCGCATGAACACATCTTGCCGGATGGATCAAGAGCTGGATTCTTGATAGGTAAGTCATGTTAACGTTTTTAAATGTAAATCTCTGAATGGATCTACAAATAAAATTTTAAAAAGAGTTGATTTAAAAGGTGCTTGTTTATTTTGTTTCCGATATTTTTGTCTATTTATAACGCTAAAACTAAAATAGCCCTGGTGATGTCATAACCAGTAATTTGCTAAACAGTAACGTCACAAAGTTAACTATACCCAATTTTCGAAAATCTAGAGACATATCTTTAGTTTCGGGACTGTCGCAACAGTTGAAGCATGGGGAGAGCGAAATTCTATAGACGCACTAGATTAGAAGATTTGTACGCCAATGTTAAAACATTAGATAATAAAAATGATAATAGTTCTTTCACAATTTAATGCTTTTATTTTGTATCGGTATGTTTAGAAGTACTTTAGAAGTTTTATCAAGAAAAGTTGAAAAAGATTTTAGCAACATTTTAATTATAAGTGTTTCCTGTAAAATGATGCCCTATTAGGCTACTCGATCAAAAGGTGGTGTTATTTTGCTAACTATTTGACACTTCTGTTATAAGGTGCGTTATTCATTACAATAACTGCTGGTTCTACATTCTACATATGATAAAGTAAATTCAAACCGTTTTTCAAATATATCACGGTTCATATCTTTATGGTAATCTCCTGTTTCATGTAGTTAAGAAATCAATATATATTTTATTATTGATCTTCATTTTTTTTTCAGAAAGTTCCTTTAATTATGTAAAAATAGCATCTAAAAATGCTTGTCTCTTAGAATGTTATCCTCATGCCAAACTTTTGATGCAGTATGGTCTTTGTTTACCCACGTTTCATCCATCCATCTTTTGTCAGATCCACGAAATTGTCTTAGTTTTTCTAAGTATTCTCTTCACCATACTACAGTTTCATCTTTTACAACAAATATGCTTTTACGATTTCGTTTCAGACACTGAAAATTTATGTCATGCATTGTTCTTCCAAGAACTGTATAATATAATAATAGATCTTAGATCTGTTTATTCAAAATAGGTTCTAATACACAACTTAACTTTAATATACATGTATCACTTACCCTACCCTAAAACTACATATAGTACAGAATTTTATAAACATTTATACTATTTATATTTAATAAAATTTCTTAATATAAACTAAAATGAATTCAGCCACTCTGCATTTTTTACCCCAAAAGGCATCTTATTAAATTCACTAATACTCTTGAAGAATAAAGCATTTGTAGTACTTTTATAATTAATTTTAGAAATATACAGATTACACAAAAACCATAGTAGTAATTCTGATCTGAAAAACTGATCACCAATTCAACATGTGCAATATATTCAATATTTGTGTAAGGCACTGTAAAAGCATTTTGCTGACAGTATAATTCTCATTGCATGATTTTGTAGCTTCTATAATTGATTTAGTTTAAGTTTAAACATATATAAAACTAACATAAAGTAATCAAAATATGGTTGAATAATACAGTAAAATACAGTAATTTTGATTTCAATTGTTAGTTGTCAGATAATTTAGGCATGTTCTCATCCTTAGCTGTTGCAGCTTGAAATAGAATGAATGATGTATTTTACATCATCATCAACTTCTATTGTTTCCTTCATCGTGCTTCCACGTTTTTCTTTGGATTTACTTCTACACTTTTTTTTATAGCAACTACTTTACTTACACTCGGAGATTTATTAGTTTTGCGTCTGAATTCCTCATATACGTTTTTTATCATTATTAGTCGTCCATCACTTTAGTTACGTCGTTTACCAACAGACCATTTATATCAATTACTAATAACACAATTTACACATACTAAAAACTGATTTTCCTAATGCAATAGCATAGATAGAAAACACATTGGACTTCAGAAATTGAGCCTTTACTGTATCCACAGGCGTATCGCTGTGCATAGAGAACGTTGCAGTATTAATAATGAGAGTTCATGCTATTAAAAAAATTGTTTTACATTTTATTCACTTTGTAGTAATAGTGCTTTTATATTATTAATGCATCACTCTAGATTTTCAAAGTAGGGGTATTTTTAGCAAAGAAACTAGTGTATTATTTTTAAGTCTCTTAAAACTGGAAGCGGGATTATTAAATATTATTTTAGGTGATGGTGCCGGTGTTGGAAAAGGCCGTACCATAGCCGGCATAATTTTCGAGAATTATCTTAAAGGCCGAAAGCGGGCTATTTGGGTGTCGGTCTCTAACGATCTCAAATACGATGCCGAACGTGACCTGAAAGACATCGGCGCCGGAAGGATTGACGTGCACCCACTCAACAAATTGAAGTATGCGAAAATATCGTCAGCCGTCAACAATAACGTCAAGAAGGGCGTCATCTTCAGCACCTACTCAGCGCTGATAGGGGAGAGCAATTCGGCAGGTGGCAAGTACAAGTCCAGACTGAAACAACTTTTGCAGTGGTGCGGGCAGGATTTTGACGGATTGATAGTCTTTGACGAGTGTCACAGAGCAAAGAATCTGTGTCCGGTCGGTTCGTCAAAACCAACGAAAACCGGTAAGTAAACGTTATATTTAATTATGGTCGGGGCTGCTACAGGTATAGAAAATGGGGAAGTGGAGTAATTTTTTTATGAATACTCAAATACACTTTTCAATAATTATAAACATATGCGTTGAAATAAGTTGGGCTAAATGCATATTTTGGTCCTAAAAGTACAGTCCTGAAATCTGGATCATCCTTTACTGGACACACTGTATGAATCTCGGTCGTAAACTCAATTACAACCCAAATACATAAATAACTATTATGTATTTTATTTTCTTTTAGGTCTTACGGTATTGGAATTGCAAAATAAGCTCCCGAAAGCTAGAGTAGTGTACGCCTCCGCTACCGGCGCTTCGGAACCTAGGAATATGGCTTACATGGTGAGGCTAGGCCTGTGGGGAGAAGGCACGCCTTTCCGAGAGTTTGCCGACTTTATATCGGCAGTGGAAAAGAGAGGCGTTGGCGCTATGGAGATTGTAGCGATGGATATGAAGCTAAGAGGTACATTTCTCCTTTAACAAAACAATTTTCATGTTATACATATTTTTTTTTTTTGTGGCAGGAATGTATATAGCAAGGCAGCTAAGTTTCCACGGCGTGGCGTTTAAAATCGAGGAAGTTCCGCTCTCCAAGGATTTTGAGAAGGTGTACGACGCCAGCGTTAAGTTGTGGGTAGAGGCCATGCAGAAATTCCACGAGGCGGCGGAATTGGTTGACGCGGAGAACCGCATGCGCAAAACCATGTGGGGACAGTTCTGGTCGTCGCATCAGAGGTTTTTCAAATACTTGTGCATAGCGGCAAAGGTGCCCCATGCGGTCGCGGTGGCCCACGAGGCTATAAAGATGGGTAAATGCGTCGTTATCGGTCTGCAGAGCACGGGAGAGGCTAGGACTCTCGAGCAACTGGAGAGGGATGACGGAGAGTTGACAGATTTTGTGTCTACGGCTAAAGGTAAGTGCAAACGTCTCCAAAGTGTCCACATTGTTCCTTTTTCTTGATAAGTTTGTACACATATACGATGTTTCAGTTTTAAATTGACTTAACTCTAGAAAACCATAGATCTTTGAAAAAATAATGCCACTTTACCGTAAACGTGGGGCGTGGAGTCTTTAATGCAAAAAAATAAAATAGAGATTCCTGGGAATATTTGGAATAAAAACGTAATATTATAATGTGCTATTATAGACTTTTTTGTTATTCATATTAAAACAGCAAAACAAACACAACCTAATGCAAATCCATAAATACAATAACGTAATATACCGATCTTTTTTTACACAATTTGATAATTTGAATATTTCTTCACATAACAAAAACCTCAATTGAAAAGCAAAAACAATTGAAATGCTTATTGAAAACCAGTTTGATATAAATTGAGTAGATTTTATAGATTACAATGGCCTATTGTTCAAAATGATGTTCAAGTCTACTTATCACACACTAAATCGGAACAGAGAGCATGACATCTGACTATAAATTGAATAAAAAAATGTATAGAAAAATATATGAGAATTTGAAAACTAAGCAAATTATAAAATTCTGTACATTTTCGCGATTTCAAACAATCTTTTCTTCGCAGGGGTCAAAGTTCCTCAATGTGAAGAAAATATTCACTGATCTCGTAGTCTCCACTGAACTCCACTCCCCATGTGCAGGACCAGTGTTAATTTTAAGTCGCATTTTATAATTTTTAATATTTAAATCTCATAATCGACTTATGATGACATTATTTTACTTCATTCGATGTCCGGAATCTAGGTTTTTAATATTCTGCGTTAAATGTGCCAAAGGTATATTTGGGCGGGTTCCATAAGGAAATATATTGAGTTAAATTTCCGAAAGTGCGACAATTTATAACTGAAATACCTCTATTATAACATACATCAAATACATTCAATGTAATTTTATTTAATGATGGCTAAACGACCGATTGCTAAAAAATATTTAGCTTTCTCGTCTTTTTATAGCTGTTCTTCTGTTTGATAGAAGTCCGGGAAGTATTAAAAAACACTCAAAAATTTCATGTGTCAAACTTTTCAGAAGTTAAGTATTCCAAATATGGGTGATATGAATGTTAGTGATGCCAAAACAGGTAAAAGTAGTTTCATCTGCCACACTTGTTAAAGCCATTGTACTCTTTGTGGAAAATCTTCGGATTGTAGTCCTAGGCTTCCTCAGAATACATTATACAACATAATGGTAAACATTCTCTTGATTTGCTATTGTACGAGTACTTGCCGAGGGGTTTTCTTCTACGGTGTGGTAATTTTCTGGGCCTTGTAAAATACAACAGGCTCATTCATGACCTACATCTTCACGTCTTGTAATTGTCCTATATCCCAGGTTTTTTTCTGCTGCACGAGCAAAATATTCTCTGTGATGATAAAACTTGGCTGGATAACACTGCTGCGCTGATCTGCTAAGGCTGAATCCATAAATTAGCAACATATGTATTTACCAGTTACAAATATTAGCCATCATCATTCACACAACACAAATCTTAAAATAATAGATTTGCAACTGATTAATACACGTTTTTTAACCTAATTTTGCATCGGAAGTCTGCGACCTTTCGTTCAAACAGCTCCTGCAAATAATTTCGTCATTATGTATTTTAACGAAAAAATAAATTACATAACTTCATAAGCTACCTCTAATTAAAGTTAAGCGTATTATCATGAAAACAGTTTGTATAGAAGGGACGGACAAAATTGTTCGTTTTAGATATTTTATGATAACTTTTAAATGTAACCGATCATCGATTTTGGTCACTTTTGTTATGTTTGGTAACTCACCGGTTAAACTAATTTTATTGCGTCTGTCTTTAGGTGTTTTTCAAACATTAGTGGAGAAACACTTTCCAGCACCCGATCGTAATAGGATACAGAGGTTGCTCGGTATAGAGAATCCTTCGAATTCAAAAAAGACCACAAACGGCAACGACGAAGGCAATAGTTCCTCAGGAAAACGAAAGCCGAGTAAGTTTCTGTTTATTTATTATTTACCAAGATTGTTTTTATGAATCGTTTCCTGACAGTGCGGCAAGCAGCGGTGAGAGCGGTGAAGAGAAACAAGTGGTCCACGTCGGACAGCGACAACGACTCAGTAAAAAGCGACGGCTCCAATTACGAGATGTCCGACATCGAGAGCGAGATTTCTGAAGAACATTCCGACTCGAACGCGAGCAGCGACTTCAATCCGTTCAATTCAGGCAGCGATTCCGATGACGATCCCTGGAGCCGGAAGAAGAAGGGCAAGAAACAGAAGAAAACGCCAAAGAAAAGGACCTCGACACAGGATAAGCTGTCGTTGCTGCTCAGCCGAAAAACCAGCAAAGGTATTGTCGGGAATCAGAAAAAACGACGGAATCTGTTAACGTTTCAATTTACAGCCAAGACTAATGGCGCCGGCGCAAACTTCAAGCCTACCGCTCCCCCGATGGACGCCATTGAACGTGCCTGTAGCATGAAGGAGGAGCTGCTGGCGGCGATAGAGAGGTTAGGGGAACGATTGCCTCCAAACACCTTGGATCAGCTGATAGACGAGTTGGGCGGGCCTGAAAACGTTGCTGAAATGACAGGTACACTAATTTAAGTTACTTCTGTTGCGATTACTTTATTTGTATATGAATTTCAGGTAGGAAAGGGCGAGTCGTGCAAACCGAAGACGGGGGGATCCAGTACGAGAGCCGATCGGAAACGGACGTTCCCCTGGAAACCCTGAATCTGACAGAGAAGCAACGTTTTATGGACGGGGAGAAGGACGTGGCTATAATTTCAGAGGCAGCCTCCAGCGGTATATCCTTGCAGAGCGACAGGAGGGTGAAGAATCAGAGGAGGAGGGTGCACATCACCCTGGAGCTTCCCTGGTCTGCCGACAGGGCAATCCAGCAGTTCGGCAGAACCCACAGGAGTAACCAGGTAAACGCTCCCGAGTACATATTCCTCATCTCTGACTTGGCCGGAGAAAGGAGATTTGCGTCCATCGTCGCTAAAAGGTGAGTGATTAGCTTGATATTTTTCATTCATTTTTAAACATCGTGAATATTATTTTATTTATATACACACCGCGTTTTACATTGCATGGAGCCGCCCTTGTAACTCACTTACTTCTTATTCAATTGTTCTGAAAGTTCATTCTCGTGGCTACCTTACTCCAGGATCTAATTTAATTGGCTGCAGTAATTCAATTGTTCTGAATTTTTGACAGGTTATGCAAACTTATAAAGTAACTATTTTGACACTGTGAGGTTAATCATTTAGTATAAATAATTTGCATGCATCACCATCTTTAGATGAGCTTTTAATGGAAACGGCTGCACTTAGAGACTTCAATAAGGTATACATTTTTTTAATAGAAAAGGTAGGGAAAAATGTTTTTCTCTTCCGAAATGACATACACCGTGGCACAAAAAAATTGAAGCGATTTAAAAGGATCCTAATGGCCGCTTGTGGCGCCCTCTTGGAGATACAGCCAAAATTTCATGATTTTAACCCAAAGTAGTTGAGAATTAGTAAAGAAAATGTAATAAATTTTTTTAAATTTGACATCCTGTATATCCCAAACGAAGCGTTTCCAGACCTAAGTTCATAGGAAATGTTTTGCTTAAAATTGGACGTAGACATCTCCATGTACATCTCGTTCTGAAACACCCTGTATGTTTAAAATTTCATTTAGTTATTAATTTAGCCTTTACTGATCTGAAGATGGGATACATATTGTAGATCCCGAAACTGGTCATCAATATTAATAAAAAATTATAATAGAGGATTACGAAGAATTTATTTGAACTTTTTTACCGACTACTTTAATATGATTTGATAAATTTGTACCAGTGATATATCCCTTTGTATATTTGACCTCTCTATATTCTCCAATCTTGTCAGGCTGGAGAGCTTGGGGGCGCTAACCCACGGCGATCGTCGAGCAACCGAGACCCGCGATCTCAGTCAATTTAACATTGACAACAAGTACGGGCGTTCGGCTCTGGAGGCCACCATGAAGGCTATCATGGGCTACGATCAGCCCGTGGTGCCTCCTCCCCGCGACTACAAAGGCGACTTCTTCAAGGACGTCGCCGCAGCGCTTGTCGGTGTGGGCTTGATTGTAAATAGCGAGAATATGCCAGGAATCCTGTCCCTAGACAAGGATTATAACAATATGTCAAAGTTCCTAAATCGTATCCTCGGGATGCCCGTTGAATTGCAAAATAGATTGTTTAGGTAAGAATCTGTGTACGGTTTTTATTGTAAAATCATGTTTTATGCGTTTTTCTATTTCGTTTTTAGGTATTTTACTGATACATTAGCTGCTATTATTACGTCAGCAAAGAGGTCTGGACGGTTTGATTTAGGTAGGTTTTATACATAATTCATAAACTCCCACATGGTCTTTTACGGTCAATTTGCACAGGTATCCTGGACTTGGGAGCTGGAGGCGAAGTGGTGAACCAAGTCCGTACGATGACGTTCCTAAGAAAACATGCCACGGGTACCGCACCCACGGAATTGCATACCGTTCACGTCGAAAGGGGCATGTCTTGGCCAGAGGCCCTGGAAAAGCTCTCTGATCTCGTGGGGGAAAACGAGGGCTTCTGGCTTTCCCACCAAGTTAGAAACGCAAAACACACCGCGATTCTTGCCGTTGCCGTGGAATCTAGCAATAATAAGACTAAGAAGGAGAGCAAAAAGGAACAGATGTTCTCAGTTTACCGTCCCAACACCGGACTGCAATTCAGGCAGGAAAGTTTGGCGGAGTTGGAGAAAAAGTACAAAAAGGTAAATGGCGCTCGCCAGATACGAAGGAGCAGATATAATCGATTTCTTCACAGGTGGAGTCTGCAGACGCGGAAGAGGCATGGATTCAGCAGTACGACGCTTCTGTAAACACTTGCTCTCACGCCTACTGGCGCGGTAACTGCCGAAATGTATCCATCGGACACGATTGCGAGGTCGGTTTGAGGAGACGTACGTATAACGTCGTATCGGGCTCAGTTCTGTCCGTGTGGAGTAGAGTAGAAGGCGTACTTGCTAGTAAAAATGGCTCGCAGAACAATAAAATGCAAGTCATCAGGCTGAGAACAAAGGAGGACTTAAAAATAGTCGGTAAGTAAGGAACGTCATTTCCTGAGATTAAATTTATCAAATTTATCTCGTATACGTGTACTGTTATGGATAATTTTTTTGAAAATGTACAAGGTGATTCAGTCATAATGTCATTAATTTTAACCACATATTCAGAAGGCCTAATAAAGACAGAAAATCGAAAAAAAAAAATTCTCGACTTTTCAAAAGATAAACAAATACCCTATAACAATCGGTATCACGACACTTCTGGTACGTTACAAATTTTCTGATGGCGCGTACGAGTATTGAAGCTAATAGAAGTTCAGCAGCGTTGCCAAGACCACATGCATTTTTAAGGTATTCATTAAAGGTTTTGTCAAGTTCTGAAAAAATTCATTCATTATGCTCTTGTAATGCAAGTTTTAAAGCTCCGCAAAATTTTATTTCAGTAAATAAATTTTGGATAAAACATTAAAAATATACCTATTTCTGTCACCTATTCATTATGTTTTTCAAACCAATCAAGTTGAGCTTGTACGTTGATATTCCCAAATAATGCAAATCGCATTTGATTATAAATATGAATCAGAATCAAATCATTACTCATGATCAGTAGGTACCGAATAACAGACGCACACGGAAAACATAGATGCAACTGTCTTTAAAATGTCTTGTATAAATTTTTCCACGGCTGTGTTCAGTAGAAGACAACCACTATCTTTTAATTTACCCAACTTGAATTGCATTTTTATTTAGGCAAATAGCAAATTTTATTAATAATAATTATAAACTACACTGGCGACACAAAAAATTCACCAACCTCTAGCACGCAAAAATGATGACTGATGGATGAAGAACCTGCAAACAATGTTTGACTTATCCCGCCGGTGTCGTACCATTAAACGGGAATTTGACCTGCCAACTTTTTAGCTGTGCTAAATGGGCCCATTACAGTCTATCTGATATTGGCACTGATTACTGCTGTTAGTTATTATAAAATTCTCATGATTTTTTTATGTCAAGGTAGGTCAAGATTCGGATTGCTGGATTGTTGAGCACGAGAGTTTTTTTTATTACTGTCTGTATTTAAATACAAAAAATATTTCAGTCTCTCTTAATAATTTAACCTTTAGTATTGGATTTTATTTCACTATTTATGTAATGATATGTGAATGGTTTATTTTGATTCGTTTGAGCTTTGTAGTTTCAATATTTAATATTTTTTATATTGAAACTTACTTAAAAAATAATTTATAGCATTAATTATATATTACATTAAGTAGGTACTATAGGAAAATATTTAAATTTGGCAACATCGCGTCAGGCCGACACCGAGTTGAATTGCCGCCAGCGGTCAGTGACAGTCTGAAAAGGGGGTTTAAATAATGGTTTGAAAATATATTTTTTTTAAATCGCATATTCGTATTATACAGTGCAGACTTGATAATTCGGACTAATTAAAACCAGCCTGATTCGGATTATCGAAAAATCCGGATTACTGCAACTCACGACTGATATGTAATAAAGTTCTATTTTAGGACTTATTTTTATTTATGGAACACAGCTTGTATAAAACGGAATATAAATTCATCTTAATTTCATAAAATAAACACTTAAACTTCAAAAAAAACAACATAAACACATAAATACGTATATTTGTACATTAAATCCGGATTACAGAATACACAGTGTTTGAAATAATGAGTCCGGATTACGAAGAATCCAATTATAGAGGATCCGGAATATCAAGTCTACACTGTACTAATTTTTCCCCATCTTTCAAAATTAATGACATTATGACAGGATCGCTCTGAAGAAATGTTAATAGTGGCCTTACTTTTCAGGCACGCTTATTCCCAAAAATTGTGTGGACGCTCTAATAGAGGCTCTGTCTTCTGACTCGGAGAAAACGGAAGAGAAGACCTTTTAGGCACCAGAGACTGGGCAGTTCCAGGAACCTGGGTTCCGACGTCGAAAAATTCCATTAGATCGTATAATAATTTATTTGTTTTTATAACCGGTACGATATTTTTAATATAAACTGGCGATTTTTCGAGTCGGAACCCAGAATGAGAAACAATACAGGGCAAAAATAGTATTTTACAGCACGGCACTAAAGATAGTGGAATTTAATCCAGTGACTTTCAATCGTGCTACATTGACTAAAATCTGTAGCTTAGGAAGAGAATTCCAAGTATTTTCTAAATTGAACGTGCCCGACACGTTCATTTATTTAAATGAAAAAAATCTGTGAAATAGTTATATTTAGGTATAATGTAATATTTATATGACAAATAGGTTTTATTATTTTATTTGTATCATTTTTTTTTTGTATAATTCTTCGTTAATGTAAAGATTCTGAGAGGAAAGACTTGGTCTTTTTTTTATCACATTATTTTAAACGAAAAGTGTATATTGTTGTGTTCACCGTCTAAAGTATATATAGTCTCGGATGTAACCCGTGTTTTATTTAAAAAAAAAAAACAACGCAAAACTTCCATATATTTTACTAAGAATAGGTTATTAAATTACTATACAATCACTTTTGTTAATTATCACATGTTAACGTGAGACTCTCTTTTACAATTTCGGTGTCAAGTGTTTATCTTTTGCTTCTGATTTTTCTAAAGCGGGACCGACGTTTTTCGTCAGAAACTCGATGTCCTGTTTGAACTGGTTCGAGCAGTTGAACTGCTGGGCGATTTCTTGGAGTCGTTCCATACCCATTTTCATTTTTTGGATTTGTTCCATCAAGGCGGTCATTTGGTCTTTTTCTGCAAACAGTTTTGATGTGATTTTCAAAAATTTACTTATTTTAACAAATTTTAAGAACAAAGTTTAGTTGCTGAAATAAAAAATTTTTAGATTTCAGATACTAATGTAAAAAAATTTTTGCACAAATGTAAAAAATGGGTTATGGTTTATTTCTCAAAATTTTGAAGTTATTTTATTAAATTAAATGTAAATTATTTAAATAAAATTTGATTAGTCAGAGGAGTAGTTAGAGGAGAGTTAGGCTGATTTTAGTTGTTAAAGAAAGTAAATATAGTGTGAAATTTTACTTGAGCCAAAATGTATCTTACTTTATTTTATTACTAATTCTTAGAAAAATGGTGAGGTATTACAAAAACCGGTTATACGCAAATCAGGGCAAAAGTAAGGTGCTAATTTTTTGTTGGTACCATGGATGTAAGAATTAAAAAGACGGAATGGAAATTAAAAAGTCGAAGGACGGGCAACATCTATCCTAATCGCTGGATATGATGTGCTGGCCTCCAAGCTTGGCCAGCTTGTAGTCCTGATTTAAACCTTTTATATTTTTATTTATGGTATCGCCTAAAGTTTCTTGTGCACAAAAAAACCTGTATTAGTTAAAAACACCTTAAGTAATCAGATAATTGAAGTTTTTGTAAGGTATCTGTGTTTCCCCAAAATTAGCGATTCTATGCTTTGGAAAAATACATCTTTGCTAAATACAGATTCATTAATAATAGGACAGAGCTAAATCTACTTGACACTTTTCATGTCGCCATAAGTTACCATTCTGAACACCAGTTTTACTTGGTACACTGAATATTTCAAACAGGATTATTACGGTTACTCCTAACGACTTCAACAAGGTAAGTAATACCTTTTCCATATAAAAAATGTAGGAGAATCGATTGTTTAGATACACTAAGCCACAAAAAAGTTCTGCTATTTAAAAGAGCATGATATACAATAAGTGGCGCCCTCTACTAGTGACGTCAAAATTAGCAAATTTTAATTTTTTGTCCCCCAAAGTTGATTTTAAAAAATTATTTACAAATATCAAATATAAAATTTTAACTTCACACCCTGTAGATTGAAAAGGAGCATATTTGGCTTAATCGCTTTATTTTGAAGTCAGAAGCCTGTCATTAAGCTCCGTCTCATTATTAATGAATCACCCTGTATATTAAATTAAAACATAATGGCGGTATTTTAAAAAAATATGAAGAAAAATGCTTCTGAAAGCTTATAACTTTTAAATTTGATGTAAATTGTGTGTTTTCAGACACCCTATATTCTATTTTACCTTTCTGATATGGTTTAACTTGCTTCAATGGAATATGGTCCCATAAATCGCGAATGCCGAATTCATCAAATTTTTCAGATTTTTTCACATCTTTGTCCTCTCTACCCAAAATTTCTTCATCGTTTGTAAAGGTGGTTCTCTCGAATCTCCCGACTGCCTCCTTGTATTCCTCAATCAGTTTCTCATCCTCCCGTCCAACAGGTACAATTTTTTTTTCGGTTGAGTCGCTGGTTACCATATCACCATGCTCAGTGGCAATTTTCAAGTTTTTAGATCCATCCTCAATCTGTTCTTTTATCGATTTTATATTCTCTCTCTGTTGGCCGTCGATTTCTAGGTCCATGTTCAGGTTATTGTCGGGGGTCGAGACTAGATATATCACTGTTTTTGATTTCTTATTAGAATACTCTCTGTCTGAATCGATTATATTCTGTATTAAGCTGAAGATGCTACGTAACATGATTTTTACAGATATAACATGGCCTGGAATTGAACAAGCAATTTATCGCGATTTTAACAGACTGCGTTGTTGCTTACCAAAAGTTTCAGCACGTGTAAATTTTTTACAAAAAAAATTATGAACAGTTAATTTATGGAATGTCAAATAAACACAGCACACTAAAATTAGCTTTTAACTCGATTTGTTTTGTCACTACGGTAATCATAATTACTGTTATAGATGAATTGTTGATGATATAGGTAAGTAGTAAGTATCTGTTTTAGGAAAACTTAAGGTTTAAAATACTAAATAATATATTAATTAAAAAAAAAAACAGAGAGTTATGTACACAATTTATTAATCACCACTTTCTTTCTTGCCTTCTGCTTCTTTTGCCCGTTTGATTTGCATTTCTCTTTGCTGCTGAAGAACTTTTCTAAATGTATTTTCCTCTTGCTCATCTTCCTCCATACCTAACAAATACATCAGTACATCAGTAATAATATAATTAAATTGAAATAGTTCACAATTACCTTCAAAAGGTGCTTCTTCGCCTTCAGAATCTGAACTGCTTTCATTAGCGGGATGCCTCAAGTATACATCAGATAATTCTCTACCTATTGGCACTTCAGTGAGTAAATTTGAGGGATTTTTCTTTTCCGCTTCGTCGGACTTCATATCTTCCGTCCTTTTTGCTGCAGCCTCGGCTCTTATTTTTTCCCATTCAACTCGATAGTCCCTAAAATATCAAAATTACAACAGAACCCACTGTTTTTAAGATTACCTTTCATATTCTTCAGCAGCTTCTTCCACAAGTTTATACAAATCGTCCACTCCTTGTCCTGTTGCTGCACTAACGCCACAAACTTTTAAATTTTGGTAAAACTCATCCAAAGCAAGGGCCATAGATCTCGTTAAATTACTTATATAACTTTCGTCTGTCTCCAAAGCTTCTTGAAAACTCTCGAAATCAGTCATCCAGTCCTTGGCGTAAGAATGATCCACTATATCAATCTTGTTCATAACCACAATAAATGGCAACCGAGTTTTGTATAAAATAGAACAAGCGTAAAGCATGTTAGACATGAAAGTGACTGGAGAGGTGCTTCTCACACAATCAACAACATATAGGATAACGGTAGGAAAAGACGAAGCTAAAGTTTCAGTTATTATTGACCCTGAAAATAAAATATACTAAATATATTATACTCGATATATAAGAATTTTATGTACCTACCTGAAACTGACCATGTGAAAACCTCAATTTGTCCGGGAGTATCCAAAACGCAGTGCTCATTTTGAGATTTTTCTATAAAAGTAATGACTTCTGGAAACTTTGTAGAAAATAAATTTAAAGATGTAACAATAGCCCCATTGGGGCCTAGTTTATATTGTTTCATTACTTCTTTGTAATTCACAGTGTCTCTAATATCTGAAACATTTTATTGTTACAATTTTTATATCTACGTACCTACTTGTTTTCTAAGGTACCTATATTAGCAAAATAAGGCAAGTTAATACAAGCAGGATCTAGATTAATTACATAAGGTTTCTTTTCTGAATTTGTTAGTCTTGTAACTAGAGAAGTCTTTCCACTGCCTGCCATTCCCAACACTATTAGACACACTGGTTTCTTTACGCCTCCTTCTGAGACACTTGCCGCAGCCATTGCTTCAGAATAAACTTCAATATCAATTTTAAGAATTACTAATTTGCTTTGTTAAAAAATATTAATTTAACTTCGCAAAATATTTAAATATGTAAACATAACCTAAATGTCTGCTCTCTTCTTCTTCTCATTTTTTGCCACAGTTTTGGCTTTGGCCAAATGCTGCCAACATTATTACGTTTACACTAGTCACCCAGCTGTACCAATACCACAATACACTAATAATTAAATTCAAAACACAAAATTGCATTTTCCTGAATAATTCATTTCTTTAGCTATCATTTCAGGTCAAATTAATTTTAAATACAATTTTAAAGTGATACCTTATCAAATTAATTCAGAAACAGTTTATCATGCAAATTGTTTGATATACAAAACACATAAAAGGTAAATAATTGTTCAAATTTAGTGTAAGTATCAATAAGCTGTACTAAAATTGCACATAAAATGAAAATATTGCTTTTATTCTTAGTTTATTGTAAGTAAAATTATGATAATAACAACTTGTATGTAATTTTCACATTTTATAGTTAGTGTTGATTCAATTCCGATAATTGAAACCGTAAATAAAATAGAGAGTAATACAAGGAATAGCAAATATGAGGTGGATACTACTAATTCCGATGTTACAGAAAATGTCCTAAATGAAGAAGCGAGTAGGTATCTGAAGTTCTAAAATATCATAAACTTGTTAAATATTTTATTTTCAGGAGCAGGAGTTATAGACACAATAAATCCTTTCAATAAAGAATCAAATCAAAAGACTCAAACACATAAAAATGGTATAACCATGATTTATAGGCATTAAAAATTACTGAAACGGTAAACTTTTAGATGATGGATCAAATAACAACCCGTTGGCACCTGTACAGAATTTTTTTGGCAATGTACCTCAATTATTCAACGGATCCAATCCATTTGGACAACTATTTTCGTCCCAGCCCGGAGGAAACTTTTTAGACAATATAAAAGTATTCTTTGTCGGAACGCAAGGAATGGTAATGCCCGCTAGTTCAATTCTAGGAGGTTTTCAAAATATATTTCAAAGTCTCGGAAACATGGGAAATTTTATGCAGAACTTACCTACACCCGTTCCATTAGGCAAATAAAAATACCTCAATTTTGAAATATAAAGGTAAAAACAGTCGTTTAGTTAACCAGTTTTTTAGGGAAAATATAAGAGATAAAACAATAGAATTTATTTTCTTGCGAGGTTTATTTTATTTTGTACAAACATTTTTTAAATAAAGCGGTGATTTATATTTGCCGAAATACAATAAATATTTGAATACTTAAAGCTAATAATATAACATATAATACCCGACAAAGACAAGGTTAATATTTGGTATAAATTAAAGACATAAATAGTCTAAAAAAATAAATATCTGTAAACAATTCGAGACGATAATAATATAGAAAAACAACGGAAACAATTACAAGCACCTATATTACATCTTTTAAATGATTATTTTACGAATATCGATATACAACTCTTTTAAAGAAAAATTACATTTGGTATTTAAATAATCTTTCCTTAATTCTTAAACTGGCTGGCTAATAATTTTTTTAATGACAAAGAATATAAACTGTAGTACATTTTAGGTACTTCATGATATTTTTTGGGTTAAAGGCGTATTTTTTGAGGTTTAAACTACTTTTAAAATGCCCTTATTAGTAGTTAATTGAATCTTCAGACTAACTACATTAGTTTAGGAAACAAAACAGCCCACAAAGTGGGCATTAATAAAGAAAATAAGTAACAAATTAACATTATATTGGCGGATCCTTACATATCTTTACCGCCATCTCAGATAACGGTTCTAACTCTTTCTGGCTGACTAGATCAAACTCAGTGACGAAATAGTAAAAATGCTTGTAACAGGTGTTCACGTGCGCCTCCTGAAACGAAAAAAGTGTGTTAATCAACATTGTTAACAATAACAGTAACACTTACCGCAGCAATAGCCACAATGTTGTGGAAATGGTGTATATAAACGTGAACAAATACCCTGTGTAGCCTCGCCAGTATCTTACTGCAATGGCTGGAGAAGTTCTTTGGGAAAGGTTTGTCGCTGGTACACGGAAACAGGTCCTGGTTATTTATTTGCATCTCGATCCAATCCATCAGGTGGCTAATATATTCTCTGGCTGGTAGCGGTGTTGGCTTTTTAAATTTATCCCCATCTGCCCATAAGTACTCGAATCGCGGCCCGCCAGACATTGTGGGGCAGGTTTGTTCAGTGCAGTACTCCGAAATTGTTCCATAAATCAAATTTATTCGGTTGAAAAAGTCCACAACTAAAAGTTACGTGGAAATAAGGACTTGTGAGTAAATTTATTGGCAAACTTACCATGGACGGCAGTCCAGTCGTTAATGTCCTCACCTTGTGGTAATTTCACAGCAGCTCTTAAATTTATTCCTGAATTTAGACTAGCTTGAGCTTGTTTATATAAACTATAACGAATTGTGCCGTGAGCAAATTTCTTTTTTGGCCTGAAAGTCTAAAATTAGAAAAGCGTTAATAATTGATTATCGCGTACTAATTACTAAGGGGCGTATTAGTATATACAATATTTTATGTAATTCCATAGGTCCTTACCTTTCCTTTTTGGAAAAAGTCGAGAAAATTGTTCAATGCCATTTTTTCTTATTTTAACAGAAAATAAAATTGTAAACAAAATCTGCGATAAGGTTAATGAAACGTCAAAAAAATCAAAGGCAAGAGCGCCATCTCGAAGCCATATCCAGAAGCAAAAGTGAGACCAGAGACACCTGTAAAAAAATTTGGCAAATTATGATTTAAAATGGCGTCATTGTGTTTGTGAATGAAGCGATTTTTCGCAAATAGAAGCCGCTTTGCAAAAATATTTGCAAAATTCAAAGATAAACAATAATGTGAATTAATTAGACATTGAAATACCATTTCTATTTTATTTAAGATGCTCCCGGAGCAGAAAAAAACGTAATAAGTTGTTTGTTTTAAAAACAACACAGGTGTTGATATTACAATGTTTTTGTTTTGTGTTTAAAAATGTAGTGAAATTAAACATAATGCCCAAAAATGGAGACCAAATTGTGTAGAATATGCGGGAAATTGGGACAGGACTTTATACACATTTTTAAAACAGAAGGGTTAAGAGACAAAATAGAAACATGTTTACCAATTATTGTAAGTATAAACATCACATTAATAGTAAATTCTGTGCTGTTTGCCGGCTTATTTTTTGCATATTTTTGTGTAATTAAATCATTTAAAATATCCCAGTTGTGTAGCAACCATAATTTTTTGGAAAGCTCTAATTAATATTTGTTTTTAGGTGTCCCCTTATTGCTTGCTACCAGATACAATATGCGGGGAATGTACAGAAAATGTAGACAGTTTTTACATTTTTATGAAAAAATCTCTTCAAAATATAATCATTTTGGAAACTCAGTATGATATTCAAGAATCTTGCCTAAAATCTAAACGAAAAAAAGAAAAAGGCTGTTACGTAGATTTTACATATAAGTCTAGTAATATAGGTGTTCAGACTGAAGATTATCTTGATGTTTTAGTTGGAAAAGATGCAGATTTGAAAGAATACAGTTTAAATTTTCCTCTAATAACAAAATTTCTAGACTCTACAAACCTGTTAAAACCAAAATCGAATACATGTTTAGTCGACTACGATATCGATTCAGATTCTAATATAGATGACAGCGAATCCAACACAGGCAAGGTTGTTCTAGGAGAAAAATTGGAGACGTTTAGCAGAATAACCAATTTTGTCGACTCATTTTTATCCCAAAAGAGTCATTTTACTGCAAAAAAGCATTACTTTGACGATGCCGAAAATGATTTGATCTCAGAAATATCTCAGCGGAAAAGCTTAAAGCGTAAATGTGATTTGATTGAAACGACTCGAACAAAAATATGCAAAATGGACAATTTTAACCGAAGAAAAACTAAACAGCCGAGAAGATTAGAGACGGTAGTTGCAGGAATCGGCAAAAATTTGTTTTTCAATTCAGAGATCTTTGCTACAACTCACCACAATGAGAACGAGAGCAGCTCTTTGAACGATTTAGAAAAAAACGATTCTCCGAATAGCGACAATGACAATCAACAGAATGTTTCTATTCAGGTGAGATTTTACAATTTTTTCGGTGATATAGGTATTAATTTTTTATTTTTCACTAGGGCGAAAAGTTATTGTCTTCTTTACCACAAAGTTGTTTACTGTGCGATACTCATTTTTCTGGACCAGCTGCTTTAGCCGCACATGTCTTTGAAACACACGGAATAGATTTGGCCGAAGTCGTATCCTCTGGGTCTGGAGAATCGTTCCCAGAAAAGAACAAAAAGAAAATACCAAATCTGGTCAAGATTTCGGATCTTAAGAGGAGCGATTCCATAGGTAAGTAAAAAAAATATTTATATAATTCCGATGCAGGTTTTTTATTTTTTATTTTTAATGTAATATAAGGATCTCAACAACATGAATGTAAATATTGTTTGTGAATGAAAAAAACAAGTATTCAAAATAAAATATTTCTTTGAGCTATAAAAATTAAATAAAGTAACTGAGGAAATTTTTACTTGGGAGCATATAAAATATATAATGTGTAACATTTCCATAAAGTATTTGTTTAGCTGACCAAATAATTAAAAAGACTTTTAGAAAAATATAAATAATATAAATTTCTAAGAAAATTATCACATACCTTGCCACAATATATCCTACGTATAAAGATAGTAAGAAGTAACATGTTTCAAGGAAAAATTTGCTCTAATATTTTGTATATTACGGTCCAGAAAATGGATACTTTATTTGTTTTATGTTGACGGTTATGCAAATATGATGGCTGCATTGCAATATGAAATTAACTAACTTGCTGTCGTTTTAAATGTCATTAAAGAATGTGACTAATCACAGTAAACAAATGAACAGACCTAAACGGACCTAAATGTAATAACGGAACCGGTACTGTTACGGTTCAGTAAGAAAAGTACCATTTCGGTTTCGGTTCGGTTACGGTCCAAAGGGTTCTTATCGGTTTTCCCTTGTGACGTAATATAATTACAATTATAGTGAAATTCCTCTGATCGCTTTTGATTTTTTTCCATTTAAATATGCGTATATGAAATTCTACTAGCAAAACTTAAGTACAATAATTTATTAAGTTACTCCACGAGTATGGCAATGAAATATTTTAGATGTACTATATATATATATATATAATATATATATATATATATATATAAAATCATTTTGGGAAGGCGAAGTGGGCAATAAATCATTGGTGAGACGACATGTATACATTTATTTCATTTCAATACCTACTTGTGACAAAGTAGAATTTGCCGACAGCTACCAACAGTAAAATGGCATTTGCATTTGCGCTTTGTGCCATTTGCGTGATTGAATACAGAACACGGCCTTACCACTTACCAACCACCACCAACCACTTCAAACCCACGGATTTATAAATAATAAAGACTTTAACCATTTGTCAGGAGATAAATCCATAGAAACACAACAACAACGGAAGCTTAAAAAATACTGAAATTAATCCAAAAAACCGTTTTAATTTTTTTCCGGTTCGGGTTCAACACTTGGAATAAACTAAAACATAACACTTGGAATAAACTAAAACATAACATATGTGTTCAGTTTCGGTTCCGGTCCACAAAAAATTACGGTTTTGGTCCGGTTTTCTATCCAAAAACGGTACGGTCCGGGTCCCTGCAAATGAGCTTTGCGCTACAATACAACCAACGTAAATTGGCAAAAAAACCAGGTTTTAGTGATTCTGGACGTTTTAGGGCGGCCATGAATTAGCGGTCGCCGGCAATATGACACTGGCACAATCTATATTTTTTCTAGGTTTATGATTCAAAACTTTTATGTTTTGTGATTCAAAACAATGCAACCAACAACACAGCATAGGTTTATATCGACTGACAAGTGCTATGTGCGTGTAACCCCGTGTCACGGAGGAAGTGTCAAAACAATACTAGAATAAAGAAACCCACGATCGTACATAAAAGAAGATAATATTGATTGCCATAAGAATATTTATCTGAAGAACATTAGGTTCTCGGTGGTGGCGGACCGAAGACTGAACGGTTGCGTTGACACTGTTGACAGTGTAATTTCAGTTTTCCGTTTTTAGTGTAAGTTTTAGTTTTAAACGTGCTATTCATTAAATAATGGATGGTTGCGATATATTGGGACATGTGTAGTTTTCCACAATTTTCTTTAAACGTACGTGGAGATATTTTCTAGAGTTGAGAGCAATGCAGTGGAGTGACCGTTATTGGACAAAATTTTATAAATTAAAAACTGCCAAGAGTGTATTTGAAGTTTTCTGTTAGTATTTCTTTCAATCAATTTTCTTAAAATAAATGGGCAATTTTATTAACTGCATCTACGCCAAGTGTGTATTTTGTGGAGAGTAATTCTTACGGACCTGTAATGAGTGAAAATGAAGTTTTGGCAGTTTGGAACGAAGGAACGAAAAACGAATGCAAAATACTGTAGATAACCGGATTAACTGTTATCTATCAGATACTTAGGTATTATTATTAATAAAAATGTTTATTTTTGTTGTTTCTACATTCGGCAACGTTGTGAGAAACGACCGCATGATACAAACACGGAATTCCAGGAAACAACTACTCTGCGGGCTACTGCCTCGACCAGCATTGAATTACACCTGGAAAACCTATAGCAACAGCTAGGGTCATTCGTCAGAAGCCCACCAGACATATACCGGTTTCGAGCTTATTAGCTCTCATCAGTATGCCATAGGTAAGGTATCCGACGAATAATCCTAGCTGTTTAGTCTGTCTAACCCGACAGAAGGGACCATGAGTACGCGGTGTAGAACTAACTACATCTATCGGCCATTCGCTACTCCATGCCGGACTGAAAATGTCACAGACACGAAGCATTCTACATGCAGTAGACACCATTGAAAGCTGTCGACCTTTATCGCGATCGGCGAGAAACGATATTTTGCAAACACGGAAATCCAGGAAACAACTACTCTGTGGGCTACTGCCCTGACCAGCATTGAATTACACCTGGAAAACCTATAGCAACAGCTAGGGTCATTTGTCAGAAGCCCACCAGACATATACCGGTTTCGAGCTTATTAGCTCTCATAAGTATGCAATAGGTAAGGTATCCGACGAATAATTCCTAGCTGTTTAGTCTGTCTAACCCGACAGAAGGGACCATGAGTACGCGGTGTAGAACTAACTACATCTATCGGCCATTCGCTACTCCGTGCCGGACTGAAAATGTCACAGACACAAAGCGTTCTACATGCAGTAAACACCATTGAAAGCTGTCGACCTTTATCGCGATCGGCGAGAAACGATATTTTGCAAACACGGCCGATAGATGTAGTTAGTTCTACACCGCGGACCGCATGGTAGTTGACATAACAACATATCAAATTTTTCTGAATGAGAAAATATTTTGTAAGCAGAAAAGGTGTACGTTCGATGTAGCCATCTTGAACAATGACTGTCGACATAGGCACCAACTTTCCGTAGGAAAAGAGGGTTTTGCCCCATTTTTGTAACATCGAGCTAGAATTCTGAAATAAATTTTTTATTGTCTTTTAGGCCTCCCTGAGCACGTGGTTAAAATTTTTGTACTTAGTCATAGTTAACCCTGTATACAGAGTGTGACATGTTAGAGAAAAAATAAATTACAGATTTCTGAGAATATTTGGAATAAAAAAGTATGGCATGACCTTACCGACATCTCACAATTATTTTTTATTGTTTTATCAGAGCCAGACTACAATCAATAAAAACTAGTTGCAAAAGGTTGGCAAGGTTTAAAACAAGTGTTTTAATTTCAGCAAGCGAACTTTTTATTTATCAATTCCTTATACTGATATATTCAATATTCCCTGGTTCATATAATTGGCGACAACTGTACTATGAATTCTCTATAGATCTTAGTGACTTAAAAATATTTTTATGTATATAATTTATCTCACATTTAATATTAATATATGTTTTATTTTTCTATTATCTACATATTAAGTTTTTTTTTTTAATATTTCTTTGTGTTGTACTTTTATTTTTTCTTTTATTGTTTTGTATGACCCTATTCCATAATTGGGTACTACTTATTGAAGAAATAAATAAAAATTTCTTTGCAGATGACAACCAGTTACCAGACCAGCAGCCCGAAGACCCGCCTATGCTTCTTCCGAGCTTTGTGTGTCCCAATTGTCCCGCCGTTTTCACAACCAAACCCGACCTAATGATGCACCTAAGAGTTAAGCACGCCCAACAAGCGGCACACCTCTGTGGTTTGTGCTTGCAGCAGTGCAACACGTACATGAACCTTAAGAGCCACCTCCAGGTGTGCTCGCAGCAGCACCCCGTCAACACTAGATACATTTGTCAGGTATGCCAGTACGGAGACGACAACTTTAAATGGCTCGAGAATCACATTCTGGTGCACGACTTTCTTCTCGAAGCTTGTAAGAAGCAATCGAAGATGTTTGACCCCGCCGATTACATCGACGCTAACGAGAGCTTCGAAAACGGAGCTCCCTCGCCGGGTTCTAAAAGCCTGGCTTGCAGCGAATGTGGTTTGAATGATTTCGAGTCATTTAAAGAGTTTAGTTCACACAGGCGCAGCCAGCACTCGATTTTCCACTGCGATCTCTGTAATAAGTTCTACGGGCGGAATTCTCACCTTTGGAAACACGTAAACAGGCTCCATAAGGGACATCCTAGCATCACTTGTCAGTTGTGTTACAAGACTTCCGCTTCTAAGTACCACCTCGCGCAGCATTTCAACAAAATACATTTAACCAAAGGTACGAAGCAGAAAACGGAGAGTTTGCAGTCAGAAAAGGAGGACTTCATGGCGCAAAAGTTCCAGGGCTTTGACTTCCAGTCTGTTAAGCAGAGCTTCATGAGGCAAGAGATTTTAGAACGGGAACGGAAAAATAGCTTAAGCGAAGTCGAGGATAATTCTAACCAGTTGTCAGACCAGGACGATGATTTGATTTTAGAAGGGAAAGGGGAATCGTTGATTATCAAAGAAGAAATTGCTGCTCCGAAGGAGATCGATTCGTCGCACAATCTGTACACCAACATTATTACAAATTACACTCCTCCACTCAACGAAGGCGATCATAAGTGCCCAAAGTGTTCCAAGGCGTTCCACAAGAAGGTGCTGCTGAAGAAGCACAAGAAAAACTGCAGGCCCAAGTTGCAGAAGGACTTGCTGACGCGGTGTAAAACCTGCGCAAGGATATTCAAAGACCGCCAGAGTCTCACAAAGCACTTGGTGAACTACCATTCGGAGTACATCTGCGAAATCTGCAACGAGAAGGTTCAGAGCAAGTGCGAGATTGTCTCTCATATAAGATTCCAACATCCCGGCTGTCATTTGTTCTGTAAGGTGTGCAGCAACATCCTGCGGAGTAAGGAGGACCTCCAGGTACACTTACGGGACCACATGGACTCGTACGTGTGTCAGTTTTGCGCAGATTCGTTACCCAGCAAGATAAAACTCAAGATGCACATCCTCAGCCTGCACCGCAAAATTCTCAGTCTCTCCTGCGGGATTTGCTTGAAACTGTTCGAGACCCAACACATACTGAAAGACCACGTAACTTTAATCCACAAAGACCAACTTACTCCGCTCACGTCTTGCCCAGTATGCGGTAAAAATTACGGATCAAAATGGAAGACATACGACCACCTGAATAAGTCTCACGGAAGGATCTTCAAGGCCTGCAAGACTTGTCTTGAGGTGTTTGATAACGACGCTCAACTGCAGGCACATTGCGACGTTACTACGCATGGTGGACAGGGAGTCAGTGGTATTGCCACTACTGCGGTCAGGAACAGTATTATGGCGCATATTACCACTGCGATCAATGAAGTTGCTTTGATTCTGATTAGATACCACATATTATTTGGGGCTTGCTCTGCGAGTCTTTTGGCAATAACGGAAGAAAACATTTATTGATTCAATATTCCAAAAATGTAAGGCGTACTTAATGTTTTCTATTTTCCAATACAAAAATGGATGCTCATCAGTCGGTGATTGGCTGGTGAACATTTAAGTATTCGTATTTTGATAGTGGATTATCATTTTTAGGGATGATTCTAAAATTTAGAAACTTATGAAAAAAATTTAAATAAGGTTGCTGTCTGTAAGATTTTAAAAATGATTTGCATGTCCATTTCCAACTGAATAGCAAATATTTTCTAATTCCTCCTTTACAAAAAAAAGATTACGGTGTTTATAAATTTTGAAAAATCGAATGTTTTAGTATCAGATAAAATTTAAAATAGATTTACAGGGTGGAAGAAAAATATTACCAGGCTTCAGAGGATGATAGTATTGTTCAAAATAAAAGCAAAAGTGCTTAAAAGGTGAACAAAATTTATTTATTTTTAGTAACATTAGTTGATCAGCTTTTTTAATTTTATATTTTTCTCATAATTATTTATGATGGTTAAGCATGATTTTATCAGTTAAACACATCGAAAACTCACTTAAGCAACCACAAACTGCTTAAGTTTAGAAACAAATTTGAATTACTTTCACCCCAAAACCTCAGTCTCCAGAATAATATGCAAATATTTGATTTTTTAAAAGTTATTTTAAATTCGAAAATAAATTTTAATTTTGACACATATCTTTTTAACTTTTGACTAAAGTAAAGTTATTCTATACATTACATTTTATTGTTGGAAATTCTCTCTTACTCTATGTTGCATAGTAGTTTTGAGACACTCCTGTATATTATAAATATTTAATACAAGTATATCGAACAACATTTACTATGGTGTGTTAAATAAAGAGATCTTTATTTTACCTAAAAAATTTACAATTAGCCGTTAAAAATGCTGCCGTTTTTACTTGAATACAAATTTTTATGTAAATCAACCTTATAATTACTATCCTTCTCAATCTCATCATCATTTGACATAATCATCACTATGACATAATGCTATATTTAAAAAGAAAACACTACTGTTCCTAAATAATAAATTTTGTCCACCATTATGAATGTATGGAACCCGAAGATATTAAAGTCGAGGACGATTATTGCGAGCTGCACAATAACTGTCTCAATGAGAATGAAATCGAATCGGCCGTCGGTAGTATTCTTTAGATATGTATATAACTCGTTTTTTAAGTTATTTAATCTTTGATTCTGATTAGATGCCATATTATTTGGGGCTGCTCTGCGGTGCTTTTGGCAATAACGGAAGAAAACATTTATTGATTCAATAATATCCAAAAATGTAAGACGTACTTAATATTTTTCTATTTTTCCAATACAAAAATGGATGCTCATCAGTGGTGGCTGGTGAACATTTAAGTGTTATGTTGCATATTAGTTTTGAGACACCCTGTATATTATAATATTTAATACAAGGATTGTGCTGAATTGTGCTAGTTGTCCTGAACATTGTGCCGTTTAAAAAAATTCGATGTCTGCCTCGGTTCTCCAGAAAAACCGGAAATTTAGGCGTGAACTAGCCCCTCATTATTCTCGAAAATTGAAAAACGGGATTGTGCTAAATTGTGCTACTTGTCCTGAACATTGTGTCGTTTAATGAAATTCGATATCTACCCCCGTTCTCTGGAAAATCCGGAAAAACTGGAAATTTAGGCATGAACTTCGCCCTCCATTTCTTTCGAAAATTAAAAAACGGGACTGTGCTGAATTGTGCTACTTGCCCTGAACATTGTGCCGTTTAAAGAAATTCGATATCGATCTCCGTTGTCCGGAAAAACCGGAAATTTTGTCACGACGTTACTGCACCTCCCATTTTGCCTGAAAATTAAAAAGCGCGATTGTGCTGAATTGTGGTAATTGTGTCGAACGCTGTGTCGTTTAAAGAAATTTGATATCTGCCTCCGTTCTCCGGAGGTGCAGTAAGTTTTTGTCAAAATTTCCAGTATTTCAGGAGAACGGAGGCAGATATCAAATTTTTTTAAACGGCACAATGTTCAGAACAACTAGCACAATATAGCACATTAAAAAAATACGAATTTTGCGAAGTGGGGGGCTACGTGAAAAACACAATTTTTTCATTTTCTAGGAAAATGGCTATTATTTTTCTTTAAAATTTTACGGCACAATGTAGCATAAATCGGACACAATTCAGTACAACTTTTATTTTTTTAGTTTATCAAAAAATGGGGAGCTAAGTTTACGCACATAAGCAAATATGTATATTTTGTAAAATCTGTTTGAAATTTTCCTGTTCCGAAAGTTTTCGATGTGGGTCTTGAAAATTTTCCATCCAAAACAATTTTTGTCAGTTGCCACCGATGCTTATTTCTTGATCTTGCAATTCTAGCGACAAAATTCAATCAATTCTTATAACTAATAGTAACAAAAGTTCACATAAACATAGATCCACAATGAGATGTAACTGGTCTGCTACTTCCTGCTCGGCCTAAGCGGCTCGACTTGCAGAAAGCGACCTACAATATCGTAGGTACTTAACCGCAGACCTCTCGCCCCAGGCGATGCGCCATTAAATAGATCCACAATGGCTTACTTTTTGAGGTACAGGGTGATAAAATTTTACTGAATTTTCTAGTACATATTCGTATTTATTCCACACAATTTTTTAAAATAATCCATTCAAATTCGGTCTTTTCAACACTTTTTGGAGCACTGATAGAATGTATGAATTATTTTTGTGATAATCCACATGGTGATTCTTTGTTTTTAATGGTATTCTGCAAAATGTGCTTGTAACATAAACACACGTTTTATTGGTCAGTTGATTAGCTTTTAAAAAACTAATATTGTAAGTATTGTTTAAATCTATTGAGAATAACTAAAAAACATTTAAGATTAAAATTTCATCACTGTGTGTCTCAAAAATAATGTGTTTGAAGACCTATGATTACATGAACTTGTTCTTTTTTTTTAATTAAAGAATCTCCATGGAATTCTGCCGGTAGTAGAAAATTGTCAGTATATTCCTTGCGAAATTTCAGAATTCATTTGCTTTAATTTAAATACAGAGAATATTTAAGATCTTTTGCATAGATTATTGCCAAAAACATCCATAGTGTTAACCCAACCATTATAAATTTGTGATGTGATGCCATAGCTGTATATGTTAATTAAATTTATTTTTGTAAATATTTTTTTGTAGTATCTACATTTATTATAAATTGAAGACTGGTTTTTTCACTTAATATGATCTGATTTGAAAGCTCCTGTAGAATGTAGTATATATTTAAGCTATTTTTTTATATTTATTTTTTTCACTTATTTACTTAGTAAGCGTAAACTTAATACATTCCTTTCTTATACTCAGTACTATTAAAATTGTACATGTATATAAATAAGACGGTAATAAATATTTTCTAAATTAAAATTTGTTTTAATTTCAAATATTTTGAATATGTATATTAAACTAGTCGTCATCTTTGCTTACCAGATATAAAAGGTATTTTTAAATTACTTCTAATACCTACACAAAATGCATGCTAATTTCAGGTATTTGAAATAATTTGGCTCTTGCACATGCCAATTTACAAAATATACATACAGGGTGAGAAAAATGTAATTGAATTTTAAATTAAGAGCCTGTAATGTTTGCACAAAAATTATAAATTGAAATTATCTTCAAATATATAAATCAGTCGATTATATGATTTTAATCAGTGGATTATAATTACATTGCTAGGTACTGCTTTTTTTTCACCACTGCGCAACTCAAGGTCAAATTTCCGGAGAAATGTTCAATCAAGGATCAAGTCGTCGTTTGTCATCATGGTCAGCTGGCTTCAGAGAACGATGCACTGAAATGTAATTTTATATTATCGTATATTTCAGTGGAACGATGTCGTCTAGGTTTGTGGATGTCGTATTTGTGCGTCCAGAAGTTGCGTTATTTTTCAGCCAATAAAATCGTCTGCTAAATCGCATCGCCTTAGCACGGCAGCTGCGATTTTGCAGATGACGATAAGTTGAAATGAATCATAATAATCATATTCCATCTCTTCGGTGCTGAATTCAGTTGAAGTTTAAAAATTCCCACTTTAACCATCCGGTGAAGCGATAGTTTTACATAGCACAATAACCAATAAAAACAAAAATGGCTTTATAAAATCTTTGCTTTACGGAAATTAAACAGGTAGTGGGGATGTTGCCAGTAATACACGTTCTCTGAAGAAGGGTTTATTCTGATCTGTATTTTCGAACTTCTATGCCATTTTTTCCCAAATAGCATTGACCATCGTCTGTTAAATCCACGGATTTGTTAAATCGCAGCAATTGTGATCGCTGCTGCGATTTAACCGACGATGATTTAGCAGGCAACACACTATAATAAAACGACTTCGCCCTTATTGGGTAATTTTGAAAATTATGATTTATGCAAGTTCGATTAGATTAGATCGTATGATTTATAATACTTATCAATATTTTTATTAATGTTTATTATTTGTTATTTCCGATAAAAGTCCGGTAACATCGCCAAAAGCTGTTTCTTGGTTCACCCTGTAAAAACATTTTTGTGACACGTGAGTGAAATGTTTGGTCGATTGTAGAGAATTGTCAAAGAATTCAAGATGGCGGAAGCCAACTTGATGTTCTAGAGATCGCAAAAAGTTTTTATTTTATAATATTTTTCTTTTAATTTTATAAACTAAATTTATATCAAAATTTGCAATTAGTCTGTTTGTTTGTGTGAGTATAAGTGCATTGTGATATTATTTGTAACCAAGGAAGAAAAATCTAACTCGCTAAGAAGAACTCCTTTATACATTTTTTTTTATATATTTTACTAAGATAGTTTACTTAAAGTTTTATTAAGTATTTATATTTACATTGCATATATATTGCAAACGCTAGTCGTTTTGTGGTGTATTTTATTTTAAAGGAAAATTATTTTTACAAAAAACCATATGATTTTTGGAAAAATCTGTCGGGATCTGTTACAGACCTATTGAATTGATTATATTTATTAATATTAACACATAATGGAGGCTATGCAATATGAATTGGCTCGAAATATGACCTTGCTTTTCTTCTTCGAACGTCTCCTGGACAAGGGAGAACCTAGAACGTTACACGATTTGAGCTGCCAGTTTGGATCTAAAGGTTTCACGAAAGAAATGAGACAAATAGCAGGGGGAAGTCAAAGTGGCTTAAAAAAGTTCTTGACGCAGTACCCTGCTCTCTTCTCTATGGAAGGAGAATATGTGACGATAAACACTTTTCAGCACAGCGATAATAAGGATTGTTCGGGTGAGTTGGTATTTGAAACGTTTTCTATTATTGAATGTCTGTATTTTTATAAAAGGAGTAATTGACGTATTTACTAGGACTTTTGGAAGTGTAAAACAGATGAAAGATAGACTTTTTAAAAAAAATATATTGATTTCAAAATTATTTAGATGCACATAATTATAATATAACTAATTGGTAAATACCATTAATACAATTAGTATATCATGTGCGTAGTAGAAGACTTTGATAATTCCTAAAAGTAGATACACGTCATTAAGAATTTTATTATAATTTATTTTGATAACGAGCAATTACATTTATTTTGGTACAATTTGATATAAGCACATATGTAAATTAACTCACATATTACGTTTATATTAATGCTGCTATGACATAAATAATTTGCCTAGTAAAACTAAGACAATAGCTATTAACAAGGCATATAATTTCACTAAAGCAATTTAAAATCTAATAAAGCCAGTTGGCAATGGGTATGGTCCTTATTATTTGGAAATTTAATAAACAAAGTAATTGTTTGATGATAAAATTTTAATTATAGCCACTATAAAATGTATGCAGTACGTTAAATAAATTTGAGTAGGTGCAAAAATGCATTGTTATTGCATTTTAATAATAATTAAGAATCATGCATAAATTGAAATATTTAAATAGCTCGTGTGATAGTCTATTCTCTTAGCATTCTAAATATTGTGATTTCCTATTTTTATAATGAGATATGCATTTTTAATCTAGATTCTCACTTGATTAAGTAATCTGCTAAATCCACTGGGAGTGCTGTATAAATGTTCCAATTGATTTATGACAATTTTTTAATATTTTGTTCTGCTCTGTAAAAAAAGTATATCTACACAATAATCAATCTCTTGAACCCCTCTTTTGATGTTAGGAACAAGTGTGTTAAATAACATATATTGTTACCTACTTAGTGATAATTAACAAGATAAATATAAACGTGTTAGGGAAATTAAAGCAGATTAGTACACTTTAAGATTTACTTTTATTATCCTACGCATAATGACATTTATTAGATGCATACATTTTCTTTACTATGTGTAACTTTATGAACAGTTTATGTTTGCTTCAGTGTATTGCTCATGCCTATTTTGAATTAAATAAATATTACCAGGTAGTCTAAAAAAATGTGTTGACTAGTCAAGTGTGAAGCATAAATTAATTTAGTTAAAAATGGATTTCTGAATTTATGTTTTTTTTTATGTGGTATATATTGGATTTTCAACAAAATTTGTAGCTGTATAGGTATCTGGTTTAAATGTTTCAACTGAAGAATTAGTAATTATGAAAAGAATTTTAATTAAATTATAATTAGTCCGCATTACACCAATTTATTTTTTTTATATAGAAATGAATTATGTATTTAGCGTCTCATACATTTTTTATTATGAAACTGCATTAAATACTTATCAATGTATTAATTTTAATTAACTAACAATGAAAAGTGATAATATATATTTTTCTTGCAATAAATTATCTGGTGATATTTCCAAACATTTACTGTTTTACTCACAATTTGTATACATAATGTATATTAAATTTTTAAGGTGACATATATTCTTTAAATATCCTGTTTTAAATTCAGTACACATTTTCTATACCGTTCAATAATGTAATAATAGATGAGTCTCTCACCATTGATGACATTTATATTACAGGGTGGACAAATTCAGGCTATATTATTTTCCTTATTATTATTATTATTATTTTTTTATGAAGTAACAGCATTAAATACAGGATGTTATTGATAATATTGCTAAACTTCACCGACATTGTATCGATGAAAATAATTGAGGTTTGTTATATAACAATTTTTTATTCCAAGCTTAATAAGGAAGTTACAGGGTATTACAATTTTTTGTTCTGACAATTACTTCATAAAATGTCGTTCTAATTGTTCATGACAATAAATAGTGTGTAGGGTTATTATTTAATTAGTATGTTTATTGCTTTAAAATGCTAATAACGTTAAGTGTGATTAACAACCTTAATTATCTCAAGATCTGTCCATGGTACAAACACTACCAGAACTTTTTTTTTGTTAAAAATTAATCGGAAATTCTAAAATATCTTGAAATTTTAGGTGTCAGTGGCGTACTTTAAAAAAATATATATACACTGCCCACTCAGTAACTATGCCACTTGAGTATATTTTTAATTCGTAAATGCATAAATAAATAGTTCATGTTGGGAAAAATGTCACCGTCCATATATTGTCAAATAATCTTTTCCTGTACTTAAGTTATAGATAAAAAAATATATATAAAATTGTAACAACCTGTAACTCCCTTGTTATGCTTTGCTTAAAATATTGTTATATAATTTCATCGTTTGGCCAAACTTATCGTTAACACCCTCTATAGAAAAGATGGGTTTATTCACGTTTGTCAAACATCACAACTATTACTTTAGCAACTTTGTGTTGCTTTTAGGTTTTAGGAACTTTGCCATCATTAAAAATGTAATAAGCATAATAATAAATATGGATGTTGGTAGTACCAACTCTTTCTTGTCTTTACTAAAATTAGTTTCTAGTTATAATATAATTCATAATAAACCTTAATATTTTCTTACATTGACAACTCAACTGACAATATTATTCCCGTCAAATATAAATATAGAACATTAAAATCATGGCCATGGTAGAACACAAATTAATTTTTACATTTTCCAACTTTAAAAATTATTTTTGAAGTTGTACATTTGCAAATATTACTGTAAATGTACAAATGCAACTGAAAATTTATAACTGTAAATGTACAAATGTCACTGTAAATTGGCAAATACAGCTACAAATTTACAAAATGTTGTGTTATTGATTTGTATTTATAAAATATAGTATTGCAAGTATTATTTTTACTTGGTAGGTGGCAAAGACTACAACACCCAGGCTGTGGAATACTTCTCCGAAAAACTCGCCCAATATGGCGAAGGTACTGAAGTACCAATCCGCAGTCTTCTAGGTCACAGATCTCAAGCAAGTCCAGAAGTTCGCCATGTCTCAGGTCAACACTTTCACGAATTCAGAGAGTTCCTTCTTAAACATCCCGAGACTTTTACCGTTGACGATGAGAAAGAAACTGTGATTCTCGCAAATTTCAACGCCGTGAAGAGCCATTGCCCTCCAGAGCTGCACTTCCAACCAGATGTTAAGATAGATCCCCAAGAGACTCAGACACTACTAGATTTTTTGGCTCAGTGTATTGAGGTTAGCAGTTATTTTGTATAGACGTAGTGACATATTTAAATCTTTTTTTTTTGTAGGTCAAAGGCCCGATCCTAGTAGAACAACTATTTCAGATAGTGAGTTGCAACTTACCAGAAAGCATGTGGACGAACCTCTTTAACACTCCGACGCACCTGACTAGTTTCCTACGATTGTTCTCCGACAGCTTCCACATACAGTCAAACCTAGTGACGCTCTTACAAGCTCCGAAAATAAACCAAAAACATATCTCTGCTCAGGTATCGCTTATCAGAGAAAACAAGAAAAACAACGAGGAGTTAAAAAATGCCAGGAACCTAGCTAACGACAATAAAAATGAAATAATCGAGAAGGTGAGTTTGAAAGCGGAGAAGGCTCCTTCTCCGCCTTTGGAAAACAAACCGGAGAAAGTGGCGCAGCTATCTCCTAGGTCTATCAGCGACAGGTTGAAACAGCCGAAGTTGCAACAGAAGTTATCGGAGGCGCAAGCAAAATCGCTCAGCCCCGAACCACCCCTGTCACCGGTTTCCCCAGCACCCGTTAGTCTGAACCCTCAAACCGACGACAGGAGTAAAGGAGTTAATTTTAGATTAGGAAAATTAAATAAACAAGTCTCAGAGTCTGCAGAAGATCCCGTCATTCCACAGAGCCCTCAGTTGCCTCAAACCGAACCCCCACGACCCTCAAACAAACAGGCTTCTAACTACAACCAGTCCTTAAAACAAAGAATAAATAACCTCGTTCTGAAAACTCTGCAAGAAAACACCGGCCGTGAACGACAGACCTTACTGAACCACCAGACGCACAGCGATTCGTGGAAGGCGAAATTATTCCAAAACACCAGGGTGATATGCAGCGTAAGAGAGTGCCAAATGGTCATCGATGATATCATGAGCAAGGCTGCGCCGAAGAACGATCAGGCATGGCCGTTTTCCACCGATAAAGTAGTGGTCGGATTCGATTGCGAAGGCATCAATCTTGGTATAAAAGGCCAGCTTACGTTGATGCAAATCGCATCTATGAGTGGATTTTCCTACGTTTTCGATCTGATTTCTTGCCCGCAAATGATAGATAATGGTTTAAGGAGGCTGCTGGAAAGCCCAGACGTGGTCAAGGTAAGTTCGACACGTCTCGTCCTGCTTTTCGTAACGTCGATCTCTTTCAGATAATGCACGATTGTCGAAACGATTCCGTTAACCTCTACAATCAGTTCAACATCACTCTACAAACGGTATTCGACACGCAAGCGGCACACGCCGTTCTCACTTATCAGGAAACCAGCAGACCCGTGTATAAAGCGAAAAGTGTAGCTTTGAATGCTCTTTGCGAATGCTACGGTGCTCCCATCAACCCCATGAAGGACCAGCTTAAGAATATCTACAGGCGAGACCAGAAATATTGGTCACGAAGGCCTCTAACGAGAGAAATGATATTGTATGCTTCTGCAGACGTATTGAGTTTAGTCAACGAGAAAATTTATTTCCCTATGACTAAGGCCATCAGGGAGGATAACAGGGGGCTTATGCTGGAACTCTGTGAAGAACAGGTAGGCTTACAATTTGCTGGGTCAATTATTTAATAAAAAGTTCTTTTTAAAATAAATGAAAAGTCAGGTAAAGGTTGTAAATTTAAAAATCTACTTATATTTATGAAAGTGTAGTTATAAATAAATAGAAAAATGCAATTGTAAATTTACAAATGCAACAAAATTCTTAATGTAGTTAAAATGTTATAAGTGCAATGATAAAGTTACAAAGGCAACTACAAATGTATAATGCAAGTGTATAATTGTAATTTTGACAGCGTCATTGCAAATTTATAAGTGAGACTGTGGATAGAATTCAAATGAACACGCTAATTCACTAATGGATCTGTAAATTTACAAATGCAACTAAATTTCTTAATGCAATTATAAGGTTACAAGTGCAATGATAAATTTACAAGTATGGTTGCAAACTTTACAAATGCAACTACAAATGTACAAATGAAACTGTAAATTTACAAAGTAATTTTCTTAATGTTACAAATCTAGTTCCAGTTTCAAATGCAATTGTAAATAGAACTATGAATTTACAAATGCAACTACAAGTGTACAATGTAAGTGTAAAATTGTTCAATTTGAAAGTGTCACTGTAAATGTATGTGCTGTTGTGAATAGGATCTATGAAAATACTAATTCACTAATAGAACTGTAAATTTACAAATGCAACTAAATGTCTTAATGAGATTATAAAGTTACAAGTCCAGTTGCAGTTTCAAATGCAACTGCAAATTTATAAGTACAACTGCAAATAAAACTATTTACAAATGCAATTTTGAATTTACAAATGCACTTATTTGCAGATTGTGTATATTTATAAATGCAACTGCATATTTCAATTATTTTGTTAGTGATGTTTGCTTTAGAACTTGAAAAATGTTAAATGTTGTTTTTAGATATTCATGCATATAAACCCAGATACGGTGAAACTGAAAAAGAGGCAAAGAAAAACTGAAACGGAAGTAGCAGAGTTGCGAGTAAAATTGGCACAAGCCACTAAAAGCGTTGTACTGAGTAATAGAGAGGTTAGATTATTAAGGTAAGCAAATTTATAGAAATTATTGGAAGGTACAGGAAATCTTTGCAAGTTTTGTTGTAAATATGTAATTGTTGCATAGACTTGTAATTTTACATATCCCAAAATTGCATCGTAAAAACAAAAAGTACATTCCTCAAAATTTCATTTTTATAACTAAATACCTTCACATTTGTCAACTACATTCATAGTTTTCATTGTAAAGTTACATTTTCTTATTTCTATGTTGTAAATTTACATATTTCTCCACAACATATGGTAATTTCATTTTAGGTATATCGAACTGACTGAGGAGGAAAAGGAAAAACTCAAATCTTCCGCCAAGGTGGCTAAGAAACTAGAAAAATTAGAAAGCCTGGGCCAAGACAGGGACGGGGACAGTTCCGACGACGACGGTGAGAACGAACAGGACTACCCCAGCCTGGAAAGCGACATGACGTCGCCACGCAATTCCGAGCCCACCAGCCTGACAGAATCCATGCAACTAGTCGATTCAATACTCAACGATAACAAAATAGACCGTCTGGTGAAGATCGACAAGTTGGAATCCATCTTGAGCGCCGCGGCATTACTACAAACCGAATCCGATCCTAGTAGATGCAACTGCAATTGCCACAGTAACAAATTGAACAACGGGTACAGGCAACAGGATCGCGTCATGTCTCCTACTAACGAGTATGTTAGCAGCGTGAAAGACAACGAACCGGGCTTTGCCAAAGAGAACCACACCAACGTGGCTACCCAGACGCTCAGCACGGGCGATATCGTCGTCACGAAAATATATTTCACTGAGTGAGAGAGTTGAGGTTAGTTTTTTTTGGGGAAAATCTTAGGTACCGATCTAATCAGTACCGGTACACTGTATTCTAAAGAAAGTAGCTGTAGACGAAGACTAATGCTCAATAACCTGATTTTTTTTTAGTAGGAATTTTGTTATATGATTAAAAAAATGGCCTTAAGAGAAAGAACTATTAAACTAATTGTTGTACATAGTAATTAGATGCAATAATTTATAATTTAATGTTATTTAATAGCCGTTATTTCGTCATGGTTAATATTAGATGACGGGCCTAAAGTACTTAAGGATTAGCAAGATATAAAGGTAGGGTAGAGTGTTTAGACTTTTGATATGAGATATAGGGATATTACCTGTAGTTTTGCGGAAATGGCCGAACGGGAGAAACAAGAATAGTTATTGTTAGGAGGAACGGCAGGTTTTTTTTTAAGGTAAGTCGAATAAAATAAAATTCCAAGAGTAATTTTTAACAAGATGTTTATGACAGCAGATTGCAGCCGGAACGGGTTTATTTTTCATCGGGCAGCTATCTTATATATTGTGGTTTTTAGGCTTTCACGGCCAGTGCTGTAATTTGATACATGGTGATTTTCCGGGTTGTTATGCCGTGACTTTGGTAAGCTGCCAGAAACAGAGTTAAAATGCACATCCCTAGCATTAGCCGGGATTCTTTTACCTGCCCTGGTTGTTCTCGGGCTAGGCTCTGTGGGGACAGACCCGCTATCGGTGTCTCTGGGTCTGTCCATATATTGATTTCGGTTCCTACTGTTGGTATTATGACTCCTACGGTCGGAACCGTTACTCAGGTAATGGTGGTCCTACGAGGCGTTCCGTAGCCGCCGCTGTAACTGGTTGCATCCCATGCTTCCAAACGTTTCGCCGCACTTCACTGTCGGCATCTTCAGTGGTGACTCTGCAAAAGCTCAGTCGCGGCGAAGCTTAGCCCGAGAACAACCAGGGCAGGTAAGAGAATCCCGGCTAATGCTAGGGATGTGCATTTTAACTCTGTTTCTGGCAGCTACCAGTTACCGAGGTCACGACATAACAACCCGGAAAATCACCATGTATCATCTTATATATTATTTTTTGCGTTGAGCATAGATTTAATTGTTAGCGCGACAAAAATTATTCGATGCGTTTGGAATCGACGGAAACGAAACAATTTGCAACTCTTTACAACCTATTTTACATCGGCTGCAATTTTTCTATAGTTACCTCGTTTTATTGGTTAAATTATTCAATGTAAAGGTATTGGGATAATAACAACTATTAAATAATACGATCCAGTAGAATAAATAGTGAATTTGTCATTATAAATAAAAGTTTAACGACAGGTGGATTTTCGTCACAGAATGATTGTAAGCAGTTGTCGTTTTATATTTATTGAAATGACGGAGATTATTGTCACTGACGTATTAATTTCAGTCAATTATTTATTAACAAATTATTTGTTGTTATTGTAGAAGGCATAACTCTAGAATAGAATAATATATTTTTACCATTTGTAACTGAATAAAAATATTAAACTTACAAACAAAAAATACGATGAAATATTTTGGGGAATAATCTTTGTATCGGAAAATTAATTTTTTTACCAAAGAATTCCTTTTTCGTAATTGAGAAAACCTTTATCAGAATTCGGGTCAGGTTTAGCATTTATTTATTTTTTTAAATAAAATTATGTATTATTAAAAGCCATGAACTGTTGATGCGTAGCTAAAAATTATTTCTCATGGTATTAGGTAATCGGTGCTATAATTCTTTTTTTTATATATTAGAGCAAAAAAATATTAATTTTTGCTGCCATATACGTAACGATTATAATTGCAATGATTGTTTTAATTATTTAAATTATTTTGAAGGTGATAACCAATATAGCTGTAATTGATGTACGTTTAGCCTGCATTCGTTTTGTTTACGGACCAAAATCTCGCGATATGTGTAGATGTCTTTATGTTGTTTGTTAAACTCTTATAGCCCGTAGACTATATTAGGTCTTTTTATCTTAAATATTTTAAGATTGTTAAGACTATTTATAAAATGATTTTATATTACTTGAGCAATATTTATGTATTATCTAACATACATTATGTTTGCTGGTAAAGGTTTTTTAAAATAAAATCAAATAAACACAGTCAACGGCTTTACTTTCTCTTACCTTTCTTAATATCTGTACCTGAAAATCAAAAGGTAAGTGGAATGTGTTAGTGGTGACAAAACATTTCTGTATAAAGCGTGAAGTTCGCAGTTTTTGATGTAAATTATTAATGGCGGGGAAGTAACAACTTTTAGCAAATTTCATAAAACGGTAATATCATATTAGCTTAGATTTTAGCTTTTGATAATCTACTATGACACTCGATGATAGTTTTACGATGAAAATAATAGAAAATATTACAAGCAAGCAAAATTTGCTAAAAGTTGAGACATTAAATAATTCGTGCAAATATTCACAAATTTTACGTCAATGAGTACGAGGCGTATGTAATCATAGGTTTTTTGTTTTTCTGTCATTTTATATGTACTTTATTTATTTTGTATTTAGTAATAGTTCTAAAATACTTCAAGAGTTCAAGCACCGTCGCCCAAATCGCTTCACCTTTGTAATACACGGCGGCTGCTGCGATTTAGCAGATGTTGCTTCAAGTGTTCCATTTCAGACACTGTCATATTAACCATGAAGATAAATAATCAGCATAAACAATAGAATTCAATTTGATACATGGTGATTTTCCGGGTTGTTATGCCGTGACCTCGGTAACTGGTATGCCAGAAAATATGCAACGTTCAACTGTATTTTTATTTTGAATGTTTAAGAAACAGCTGGGTTTAGATATAATAGAGTATGCTACATGTTTTCAATAAAAAATTGCTTATCGTTTCAAAAAATGCAATAATGGATAGTGTACCATTTGAAATAAGGAGTCGATGTCTACTTCTGGTATTTCCGGAACTAGTCAAAAGTGATAATAAATATTTTCTTTAATACACCCTGTAATTATGTGTACCACTTGGTTCTTTGCATTCTTGTTTTTTGTCCGTTCAGTATTGCTTATAATTTTAGAGGTTCATTTTGTTTTAAGAAAATATTTCTCTACTTGATTTTTTTAAATTTTAGTACTTTTCTAGATAATTTGATGTCTCTTACCTGCTATGGTGTGGTTTTACGAGACACAGTGTTATTTGAAAAGCTGAACTTCTATTGTCCTATAATTCGAGATAATTTTAAACGTAAAATGAAAATTTATTTGACATGGTAAAACAAATAATGTAAACAAAATTATTATTATCTTTAAACACCTAGGTTTAAATTATAATTTTATCAAATGATGATGTCCCATAATAGAGATTTATTAGAGAATTTGTTAATAGTGTCGTGCTTCAAAAAATAAGGCAAAGCAGGCAAAGGAATAGTTTGAATTTATTATTTAGAAAAATACTAGGCTTGTTTGCAAAACAGTTGGAAAGAGAGACGTACACGCATTGCTTTTATAATACCTACATAAGGTTGAAAATGCTTTGATTTAGATGCAGTGCCCATGCTTCTGACGATTGGAACTGATTTTGGTGTACTACCAACAAAGCTACTAAAACTGAAAGAAATTAATTTTCAACTACTTGTACCTAAAAAAGTATGGCTTGTGAAAAAAATACTAGCCAAAATTATTTTTCATCAATCTATCAAATTTTCCATATTCTAGTGATATGTGTAAAAAAAAACAAATTTTCATCCTTATACAACTTTAATGTTTTTAAAATATAGTATAAAGTTACAAATATTATACAATTTTTTATAATTAAACTCTAAATATTAAATGAGAGAAATAATGGTGACATGGCTTCAATCAATTTACAATGCAATTTAATTTAATAACAATGTAGTTGGATTTACATAGAATATAAATAGTTTGATTATAAATAAAATGAATATTATATCAGTCCAGATTAACCCTTGATAACAGCAATAGGTCGTAATTTAATACACTTCTTCGAGATTCCGGCAGCGTGGCATGTATCGACTACATCGGTAACATTTTTGTAAGATTCTGGGGCCTCCTCCATCACTAATTTAGGTGAAGCTACACGTATGGAAATTCCCATATATTCCAGTTTCCTTAAAACGTCCGTGTAATCTAAGTTGCGCCTAGATTTGGCTCTGGATAGAGCCCTACCGGCTCCATGACAGGTGGATCCAAATGTTTCTAGCATACCCTGTTCTGTCCCCGTTAAAACGTAACTGCAAGTACCCATTGTACCACCAATTAATACGGGTTGTCCCGTAAGTTGATAATCCACGGGAATAAGAGGATGATGAGGTGGAAATGCCCTAGTAGAACCCTTTCTGTGAACTAAGAGGGTTTTTGGTTTACCGTCTACGATGTGTTCTTCGACTTTGGCTATGTTGTGGGAGACGTCGTATATCACGTGCATGTCTAGGTCGTCCGGTGTCATATGGAATTGTTTGGCGAAAGCCTGTCTGCTTAAAAATGTCATCGAGCTTCTGTTCACCCAGGCAAAGTTTGCGGCAGCTGCCATTGATTTTAAATAGTCCTGTCCTTCAACAGAATTTATCCTCGCACAGGCTAACTGCCTGTCGTTTGTTTCAATGTTGTCTCGTTTCATGGCTTTCTCCATTTGAACTAAAGCATCTGTGGCTACTTGGTGGCCAAATCCTCTACTTCCCGAATGGATCATAACGCACACCTGTCCTTTTTCCTCTATACCCATTTTACAAGCAGCCCACTTATCGTAAATCTCTTCCACTATTTGAATTTCAGCGTAATGGTTGCCAGCTCCCAATGTTCCTAACTGAGGTAATCCTCTCTTTTTTGCCCTCATACTAACTTTTGCTGGATCGGCATTTAGCATTCTACCGTATTCTTCACAGTGCTCTTTATCTTCTGCCCAAATGTAGCCTTCTCGAAGGGACCAGTCCATACCCATTTCTAAAGCTTCTTCTAAATCTTTCGCGTTCATTGGAATAATTCCTTTTGACCCTACTCCAACTGGTATGTGATCAAATAAACTTTGAGCTAGCTGTTCCTTAATTGGCAGAACGTCTTGTTCAAAAAGATTAGTTCTCAATAATCTCACTCCACAGTTAATGTCAAATCCAACACCTCCGGGTGACACTATAGAATTGGGATCATTAATGTCGAATGCGGCCATATTTCCGATAGCAAAGCCATATCCTGAATGAACATCAGGTAAACCGACAGATTTACCAACAATACCTGGCAAGGCAGCTACATTCGCTATTTGTTTGACACCTGGAAGGAAACCACCAACCATACCGGGCCTGCAGGCGTTTCTCAGTTCATCTAACATTAATTTTTCTAACTTTTGGTTAACGTAGAAAATACCTTCCACATTCATGTTGGGTTGAAAGCCTTTTTTTATTTTCCAAGAGTATGGGGATAATTTTTCTAAGTACTGAAGTTCTTCTTGATATTGTCGGACAACCATTCTGGAGTTTACTATCACAGATTACAAAGACTTATTATTTTATATTTTTCGAGCGACCACAAAATATAAAAACAAGCGGCTTTACAAGTCACTTCAAAATCAAAAATTAAGGTTATCTGCTTCTTCTTCTATAACAATTGAAGATAAAATCATACATTGCAAAGAATGGTATTCTGTAGTCAATGATCAATGACTATGAATTATAAAGAAATGGCCTACTCTATTGACTAAAATCCTAACAATGTCCTAACTAATCTAATCTTACTAATGACGATTTTGATGTGCCACAGCCCACGGATTTCTTAAATTAAACTAAGTTTAATTCAAGAAATTTGTGGCCACAGCACGAGCACACTGCTATAACGCAAAGTTCGATGCGAATGCTATTAAACTTTGCCCAAAATATTTCGAGCGTGTAACCATTGTTTATAAGTCAATGGTGTAACTAAATCGAATAAGCATCAGTTTTAGTTTGATTGAGTTACTTTTGTTTTGTTTAGTTCTATGAATTTTATCAAATTTTGCGTTCAGTGGTTCTGATGGTTTTCTGATTTCTGGTGTGCTGTGGGTTCTGGGTTCTGCTGTTCTGTGTAATTCTGTATTAATCAGTGTATTGTGCATATTATCTAGGTTATTGTGCTATATCAAAAAATTTTAATTTTTATTTATTTTTATGTAATTTATTTCGTAAAAGTAACGCACTGTTATTTATCAGTTATTACCATTAACAGTGTTATGTATATGACTATTCTAGCTTTTATTTACTTGATTTAAAAATACATATAAGTAAATAGGGCAGAAAAATGGAAATAGAGAGTATAACGATTAAATCTGAACAATTAGATGAAGAATATTGCAATATTATTGAAGAAAAAATTAATATAAAAGAAGAAGACTTGCAGTCCACAAATGAAACACCTTATAAATGTGGCATTTGTGGCCACCGAACAACTACAGACACTCTCCTTAAGGTGCACATGAAAATGCATTTAGTTAAACGAGTACACCAGTGCAATATTTGTAAGAAAACTTTTAGTTTTGTTACTGAATTAAACAGTCATATCTTGACTCACACAGAAGAAAAAAATAGTTACCAATGTGAAGTGTGCGGTAGAGACTGCTTTACCGAGGAAGATTTACATAAACATTATCGAGTTCATACAAAGGAAAAACCCTTCAAGTGTAAATTGTGCTTTAGATCTTTTTCAGACGATTCCTATTTAAGGATCCACGAAAGGACACATCATGGAGAGGATTATTTTAGAAATATCATGAAGAAGAACGGTACTTTTGTCGATCCAGATTTAGTAAAAAATGTTATAGAAGAAAATAATACACCAAAAGGTAACTAGAACTAAATTGTTTCTATAGTTCATAAGATTACAAAATTGAGAAAATATTTTAAATAATTATTCTTACGTTATTTTGTGAATTTGCGTTTTTGAAAGTTTGATGAACCCACAAATATCACATTATTTTTTTTTTTTGTTAGTTTCAGTGAGTGTTCAGAGACCAGTGGTGGCCAAGGTAAATATATTACTATATAAATTATAAATTCAGCACTAAAAAATGTTTTCTTTAAAGCGAAGATTCAAGAATAATCCAAATTTGCCCCTGAACAATGAAGAGAAACTGATGTTACTCCAGTTTGTGGAAGAATTGGGATTAAATAAAAAGTATTTAAAGTTAGAACAGATTAAAAACTACTTGAAAAATGGCTGGACGAAAATGGTGGGAATGTTTGCAGAACGTGATTATGATAGAAACGCGGAAAAATTGGCCAGAACATACTTTCATCTGAAGAATCAAGCCAAGACACACATCGAGAGGTTCTACAAGTACAATAAACTGCCGGAACCACACGAAATCGATTATATGTTTGTTAAACTATGTACCAGCGACTTTGATATACCTGGAATTGATCTTCAACAAGTTCTCGAAAACGTAAGTTAAACTTTATAATCAAAAATATATTAGTACAAACAATAAAAATGCCAAGTTATTTATTTTTAGAGTAAAAAGTTCTGCACTGATGAGTCACTTGAAGTAAAACGCGATTGCGTTTTGTTATCTTCTGAAGATGAGAAAGACGATACACTTTCAGTTAGTAGGTTAGTTTAAATAAAATTATTTTTATTTCTTCTGAACATTATTTTTATAGATATGCTTTATTGTACAAACGTTTTATATTTGAATAGGATTACTGAAGTGTCTGAAGAAGGATCGGATAAACCTGAAACGTCTGGCTCTTCTAACAAAAGGAATTTTGAGGGTGAAGATGGGCCTCCCTGTAAAATGAAAAAAATCGAAATTGATGAAATTTCGAGTAACGAAATTAATAAATTACAGGTGAAATTCCTTATGGAAGAAGAGAAACGGAGAGACCACATATATAGGCTGGAGATGCGGCAAAAGGAACAGCTATTTGAAATGGACAGAAAACACAGGGAAGAGATTTACAAAAAGGAACTAGAAATTAAGAATTTAGAGTTAATGCTGCTTCGACAGAAAGTGCAAAATTGTGATTCGTCAAGCAGAGACTCGATTTAAATAAATACAGATTTAAATTTTTTGTGTTATATTTTTATGTTTTAACGTTTCTGTAATTGTTATGAATAGAGTTGGGTGAGTTTGGAGGCAAAAGCAAATAAGACAGATGAAATCGGGAGAGTTGGTTTACAGTTTATTAAATTGATCTACGTGTACGTATAAGCAACACAAAAAATATTGTTTAAAAATACGAAATTATAAAATAATTTTTTATTCTGATAAAAATGCATTTAAATGAAAAACAAATTCTTGTAAGACAATCTTGTTGGTTGTACAGGGTATCCGGAAATTCCACACAGAAAATTTAGGGGGTGATACTACTCGAAAAAATAATGTGTTAAGTTCATGTCACATTTTCTCGAAAAGTCAATATTAACGTAGGTACATAACCTCAGTTATTTTTTTTAATTTGTTTTTTAGCTATACTCACGACAAGAATTCAGACGACTTACGTCATACGAACAAATGAATAATTCATTATATTTTCATGAAAATATTTAAGAAACTGCAACTGATAAAACTATATGATACTACACTAAAAGTTTGCATTATATAATGTACTAAATTGCAAAAACTGATTGTTTTTAACGCGACCAAATATCGAAAATTACGTTGACAATAAAGACAAATGTGTAACATCAGCTGTGACGTAAGATGTCTGAATTCTTAAAGCGAGTATATAACTTTTTTAATACTAGAACAATTTTTTTCAAAATAAGGGCATACAAGGCACGTGCTAGGTGGATAAATGACCATAAGTTTGTTGTCCCTAATTTTATTAAAATTTGAATGGCATTCCTTTATAGAATAAAAGTTTATTTAAAAAATTGATACTCTTGTTTGAAGTCAAAATAACCAAGTTTGGACATACTGATGAATCTCATTTATTTTACGATTAAGCAAAGTATACTTTGAAAACAATTGAATGATAGCTGTTATATTGCTTTGACGGTAATTTCAAACCTTATTCCTACAATTCAATTTAGCATACAATCTTAAAAACATAAAATATTATGTATTTTCCTTGAAGGCACAAATTTGAAAATATAGAAAAATATTGAAATTATTTGCACATCGACGTAAACACATTTTCCTAAATCTGTTTGGCCTAGTTTAGAACCATGTCATGTGTCCAAATAGTCCGAGGTCTAGTTGTAAAAAATATATTATTTTGTTTGCTCCATTAAATGTTTTATATTACATGAGAGGAAAATATTGTATAGCTTTAAGAAGGAAACAGTATGCGGTTGCAGTCTAGGCATATTTCGGACCATGTTAGTGATGAATCTTCTAATGATTGTTTGCACTAGTAGGTCGAGAGTTAGACTGACTCGCGTCTCGATCTCGCCGAAAACTTTTTTTGGAGAATTTCAACCAGTAGCGTCAAATAAGAGTTAATAAAAATACATCTTACACATAAGATATTTTGACACCTAAATAATATGGTAGAACAAGTCGATAGCGCATAGAGAACGACTTATGCAACTGATTTTGTAAAAGGTCGTGATCCACTGGGCACATAACGGTCCGTGATGCGCCTGGACTGTGACCGCCTATTGCAAAGACGCCTTTAGTATTATAAATAATAATGGGTTTTGTTATCCAATAATAAATTTTTTTCTACTAACAGTATTGGTCGAATATATACTTTTTTGTATGTATAGTGCTGCTTTTTATAGTAAAACAATTTATGTTACAATCATATGTAGAAGAATCGATGTTAATTAAATATATCTAGAAAATAAAATGTTACTTTTTTATCCTGTACTTTCATCTCTTTTTTGACTTCATTATGGACATACTTGAGTATTATTTTTAAGAAAATGTTTTGCAAAAATGAACTCATTTTCATTAACTAGTACATTTATTTTTTAGATTTTAAATGTGAAATTTGCCAGAAATACTTCTCTAACGAAGAATTCTTAAAACTCCACATCGAAAACCATTTGAATCAAGAAATGGGACATGATATTTTTGGCCTGAACGATCCTCTGGCCCCCACAATTCTACCGACTGATATCAGTGATAAATACTTGGAGAATTGCAGAACAACCGTACCTGTAGAGAAACCTGATTCGTCCAGTCTCGAATGCGAATACACTGACAAAAACGGCAAGAAGTGTTCCAGGAGGTTTGGAGAGAAAGAAGCGTATGATATCCACTTCAAGACCCATGGAAATACGAATAGGAAGCAAAAGTTTGCGGATGATTCGGAGCTTTCGGCACACATGCTAAGCACGCACGGCAGTTGCAATCCGGATAAACTAAGTTTGTTTGTACTCTCTCAATTACATCATACTTTCATGTATTATTTTTAGATTTGGATGACAATATGATCCGTTGCAAGGAAATAGTAAAAGGCAAGGAGAAAACCGTATTCAGGTGCACGATCTGCGCAAAACATTTTCCCGTTCCGAGCAAATTAAGGTCTCACTTGCGCACACATACCGGTGAAAAGCCGTTTAAGTGTGACATTTGTAATAAGTCTTTTGGGACTGCCGGCAGCCTGAAAGATCACAGTTACCTTCACACCGACAAAAAGCCCTTCAATTGTACCATTTGCGAGAAGGGATTTACGAAAAATAGCGCACTAGGTAAGTAGAATTATAGGATACTCTAAAAAGTTACGTCATTTTCCAAGACAATATTTCAAAATTAATTTAAACAGTATATTGTATTATATGAACAAGTAATTTAGATTGGTGCTCATATTTATACGGACCTTTAGAAATACGTGGTTAATATTTTTATTTGTTACTCACTTGTTAATCATCAAAACATAGTATTAATCAAGAAAGTTTATTTTTACAAGCTACGTAAGCTCACCACATCACTACTAATAATTATGGCATTACCTGCACAGTATTTTGACTTTGTATTTATGACCCACAAATGTTACAAAAACTCAAAAATACAAGAAACAAACGCCAGCTTACTTCACCAGTACCGTAACCTGCACCTGTATTCATGGAAACAAACCACACTAAACGACTTGTAACACCACATCAACAATATCGCGTTTTCGGCTACGTAGTTTTGTTTACATTTTATGGCAATTTATAAATATTATTTTGAAAAAAATATATTTTTTGGCACACATTTATAAAATTTATCGTTTCTTGGGATTACGTGAATGTCAATTTCTTCTTTCCCGCGAATGAAAAAAAGTCGAGAAACCTTAATAAAGATCTATCGTTTTCTCTTATTGTTGTCCATCTAGGGATGTTATGATGTTTCGCTATTTTTAGAGGACCACATTCGGTCTCACACCGGAGAAAGGCCGTACGAATGTAACATTTGCAAGAAGAGATATACGACGATAGTAATCCTCAATCAACATCTGCTGGCCCATGCCAAGGAGAAGCCCTTTAAATGTGACGTGTGTAACAAGAGTTTCATTTACTTGTGCAATTTGAAGTACCACATGGTTACGCATACAGGTAGTAAACCCTTCGCCTGCAACTTGTGCGACAAAAGTTACAGCATAAAGAACGCATTGAAAATCCACATGATGGACCACAGAGGTAGGGCAATATTTCTTGTTTTTTTTTGATATTTTGCCTCATTAAATTACAAAATTGCAAATATATAAATTTTTTATTTTTTCAACAAATGCTTGTGTGACAATCAGTTGGTTTAAAGCATATCATTTTTGTTATAAATCCAATGCGCTTTTTTGGTTAAAGCTATCAAATGTGAGAATATATTTTTTATTTATTAACTTCATTCAGAATTTGTAAGTAATACTTTGTTTAAAAAAATAATTGCAGCTTGCACTGGTTTTATGTTTTTTTTTAAATGTTTCCAGATTTGCAAATTAGTCAGACATCAGAATTATATTTGTTAAGAAGTCTTAGAAAAATCAAGAAAAAAGAAGAGAATAATACAAAAAGAAAAATAAATGAAAGAACGTTATGACACATCATCAAATAGATATTACTGGAGAACCATAAGTTATTTAAAGATTCATGTAATTTGAAGCAGTGAAAACAATATTTATGTAGCAAGGCACTTTTAAATATTCAGTTATGTCATTAATGAAATTTACAAATAGTAAGGGTCCAAATACGAGGCCTTGAGATACTCCAGAAGTTGTATTTATTCATTTTGAAATTAAACCATGACGTTTAACATATCGTGTTTGGGCAAAACCTTGCTTTACAGCAGTCTATTTTTAAATAAATATATTTTTAATTTTGCAATTTGCAATGAGGTAAAACACCCAAAGGAAATACAGGAAACTTTTATTTTTTTTAGGAGAGAAACCTTATAAATGCCGGTTCTGCGACAAACAGTTCACCGCAGGCAACAGTCTCAAGAAACATGAACGGGTCCATACGGGAGAAAAACCGTATATTTGCCCCGTATGTAAAAAAGGTTTCAGTCAGTCTAGCTCGTTGAGTCGGCATTTGGATTCCCATAAAGGCGAGAAACCGTACAGGTGTACGGAATGTAAGAAGGGCTTTACTTCGGCCAGTTATTTGAAGGTAAGTTGTTTTAATGTTAAATTTAATCATCATGTACGTTTCCAAATGCCATTTTGTATATAAAGTAATAACAGACGACCGACGAAGACCAAGGACAGGGGCTAGGGCTACAACTAGAGCTAGGACTATGGCTAGGGTTATTGCTAGGGCTAGGGTTAGAGCTAAGCGTTTATTAATTATGCCCATGACAAAACAATGTTTTTTCTTTGAAGCCCTGTAACTTCTAAACGAGGCACTTTTGAACTATGCTAAGTTTATCTAAATCAGTTCTATTTGATCACAGGAATCTATGTTTAAACTGGGTCCCATTACTTTCCGGACACCCTGTATATCTAATTCATAAGAAGAATTGCTATAAAGCAAATTTTTACTGTTAGTTTTTGAAAGAAAATGATTAACATCTTTATTTTATAGATTCACCTAAAAATACATCAAGGAGAATCACCGTACCAGTGTAAAGAATGCAATGAAAAATTCATGGTAATACAGAAATACAGGAGTCACTTAAAACAACACAAAAAAGAAAAAAAAGACGGAAGTGTGAAGTCTAAAAGAGGGAAAACGGAGGAAAATGAGGAGTTTGCAGTAAAGTCAGAAATTGATGAAGATATAAAAATTAAGACAGAATTAGATGAGAATTAAACAAGTACTTCATTGTTTACCAGTTCCTAGTTCGTTTTTAAGGTGTATATTATGCTTTATATATTATATAATGTAATATTGTTTTTTATTTTAAAAGCTAGTATATACACTAACATTCGTTTTGTAAGTTACTTTATTGAAATTGTTCCAATTGTATATTGTATTTAAACGTAGATAATAAATTAAACAACTTGATAAGAAAACCACTGCATTTCTTATTACATTCCATTCGTTGATTGAAATATTCTATATTTCAGTCAACGTTCCATTGCATTTGTAGAAATCTTTCCTGATTCAATACGTTGATTGAAAATTTCAGTCAACGTTCAATATATTCAAAATATAAAAAGTAAATACTGGCATCTGTTGTCAACTGTTTAAAGTAAAATACTGTTAGCAGTGTTCTGTTCACGATAATTGGTTTAAAGATTTCTGTTCTGATTGTCACATTACAGATTTCTATTATTTTTTGCCTTTGTACAGAACTCTGTAATGTTTCAACCATCAATAGTCCACGGTTTATTTAAGATACAGTAGATGGCGCGTAGAATATTGTTTCCATGTAGTTACTGGACGCGGTAAAAATGGATGCAGAAATTGATTAGTGTGGAAGCAGGCCACCAATGCTCTCCTAGCGCTGGTGTATCTCATTCGGTTTCCTAGATAAATCAATTTCGGTTTTTTGTTGTTACATCTTAGTCTAGTCGAGAAGTGAGTTTCCTGCCAATAATAGTTAGACTAAATTTAAAAATATGGGGTTTGGTTTATCGGATTCAGAATTAAATTCTGAGAATAGGGAATTTTTGAATTTTTTTGCCATTAAAAATTTCAATTATTATTAACAAAAAACGAAGAGAAAAGAAGATGGTCTCCGTTTTTGTGCAATAACTATGGCACTATTATAGTTAGCGCCAATATTAAAAAAGATCCTACAAGAGGAGAAACTTTCACAAAAAAGTCCGATTCCGGAGTTGTAGCTCCATTATTTATAATTTTAATTTTACGTTGAAAATAGGGTTCCGCGCGGCCGTTGTGGCGCCGTCGCGTCGTCACCGAGCAAAGTGGACGTAAGCGCCACAACGGCCGCGCGGAACCCTATTTTCAACGTAAAATTAAAATTATAAATAATGGAGCTACAACCCGGGAATCGACTTTTTTGTGAAATTTTCTCCTTTTAGGATCTTTTAATATTGGCGCTATCTTTAATAGTTCCATAGTTATTGCAAAAACGGAGACCATCTTTTTTCTCTTCGTTTTTTGTTAATAATAATTGAAATTTTTAATGGCAAAAATTCAAAATTCCCTATTCTCAGAATTTAATTCTGAACTGATAAACCAAACCCCATATTTTTAAATTTAGTCTAACTATTATTGGCAGGAAACTCACTTCTCGACTAGACTATCTGCTAGCGATTACGGGCCTATTCGGATTTCCCGGACGACCCTTTTCTACCTGCACCAGAGATTGTGTATTTATAATCTCTGGGTAGTGCCCTGCCATCTCAGGCGAAGGTCCCGCTTGAGCGCACTTCAAGAATTATATAAATTTCTGAATTCGGCATGCCACCGACCTCTACATGGAACTTATGAAACTATTTTTACCGCGTCCAGTAACTACATTTACGGTGATTATCTAGTTAAACTCTGCTCGAACTAAGCTATTTTGAGTTTTGACTTAGTGAGTTTTGACACCACAAACCTAGAAAAAATATAGACAGCGTCGGTTCATGATATAGGTCACGTGACAGGTGCCGCGTTTTCTAGGAACCTAAGGTCCAGAAAATTGATATTTTATTTGCTTTATGTTAGCGGTTGTGCAAATATGATGGCTGCATTGCAATATGAAATTATTGAAATTAACTACCTTGCTGTCATTTTAAATGTCATTGAAGAATGTGACATGACTGACCAATCACAGTAAACAAATGAGATTCACGCTACAGTACAACCAATGTAAATTGGCATAAAAACCAAGTTTTAGTGATTCTGGACCTTTTAGGGCAGCCATGAATTAGCGGTCGCCGGCAATATGACACTGGCACAGTCTATATTTTTTCTAGGTTTGTGTTTGACACAAGCCCACGATATATAGCGTGCGCAGACGGCTAAACTCGTTCTTTATCTATCTTTTTCTATGTATCTTATCCGCCGCCATTTTGGTTTCTTTCAACAGGAATCAATAGCCGGAGCATCGTCTGCTAAATCGCAGCGGCCGAGCTTTTTCTCGTCTGTTCCTTTGCCCGGTTCCAGTGACTCACCGCGCGTGACAGCACTCTACAGCACATATGTCATAGTTGTCAACTATGCAGAATTCTAGATTGAAATTCAGGCGATTCTGCTAAATCACGTCGCCTGATGGTGTGCGTTTCAATATTTCACCGAACCTGCAACCAACTACGTTTCGATATTTGGTTAAAGTCCGTTAAGACTTTGAGACTTTTTTTCTCATAATTTTGAGATCTATTCCCAAAATTTTTAGTTCTTTTTTTCAAAATTTTGAGATTCTTAAAATAAATTAATTTTCACATGTGGTGCTAATACAAAGTCGTAGAATTAATTGTATTAATTATTTTTTCTACGTTCATGTAAAAAACAAAACTTTATTGAACTATATTTAGTGGAAAAAGTGGTTCTTTATTGCACTAGTGCAATAAAATGTTTATTGCATTCATCTGTCACTCTACAATAACCTTTTTCTACGTTCATGCAAAAAACAATACTTTATTGAACTATATTTAGTGGAAAAAGTGGTTCTTTATTGCTCTAGAGTAATAAAATGTTTATTGCACTCATCTGTCATTCTACTGCAGCGTTTTGTCATCATGACAAACATAAACCTTCAAATCGACGTCACATTTTTCTAGACTTAGTGTCATCTAAATAACATTTTTGGTTTATGCATGAACGTAGAAAAAATATTGTATGCAACTCGTACAAAAAGTGCTTATTGCACTCGACGTGTTGTAATAAACACTTACTTTTTACCCTTGTTGCATAAATAACTATTTGTCATCACGACAAACAGAAACGTTCAAATCGATGTCACATTTTCCTAGACTTAGTGTCATCTAAATAACATTTTTTGGTTTTTGCATGAACGTAGAAAAAATATTGTATGCAACTCGTACAAAAAGTGCTTATTGCACTCGACGTGTTGTTCTACTCGGCCTGACGGCCTCGTTGGACAATTTCACGTCGCGTGCAATAAACAGTTACTTTTTGTACTTGTTGCATACATAACTATATAAAATAAAGTTACATAATATATTTGTTTATTAATTTGTAATTAGTGCAGATACTAATTTTATCATTCTTATGTTACATAGAACATCTCTATAATAGCAATAATAATAATTAATGGGTCTTACGTGATCGTTTAACAATAATATTAGAAGAAAAGTCCTGCGTGGGTGGCTCACCTTCAATGCACAAGGCAATTTTCCCACAAATTTAAATGAACGTAACGAATGTTTCTTTATTTATAATTTATTTCGTTCGACATAGAAACTGGAACAGAAACTCAAACTATACAGGATGTCCAGGAAAGTGTGGAAAATCTCAGGTGCAGATACAACATGAAAAAATAAGATTATAAGTTTATAAAAATTTTTTCTACAGGTGTTTAAAGCAAACATAAGTTTGATTTTTCTCCACAATATATTTTTTTTGGCTTTGTTACAATTTGTAACAGCAAAATTACTAAAGACATCTATTTGAATCATGGCAACTTGATTAATTACAGAAAGAATTATTAAAATTGGGTGTTAATAAAACTTTAATAATCCTGTTAAACCGTTACATTTATCGACTTGAATAAAGAGTACATAATTTGTTCTAATATTGTTTCTCTTTTCAATAATGTTAACATTTTTGTAATGTCTATCAAGAAAAAAAAGTTATGAATAAAACTAATTCTGAGTTTTAGGTCAAGTGCCCTCTAGCGGCGCATAATAAAACGTTTCTTTGACTGATTCAATAGAGTGTGATCTACTTAGTGGGCGTGCCAAATGAGAGAATAATCGAACTTGAATTAAATAAATTATTTAAAAAAATGAACTGACAAGCTCTAACTTGCAAACAATTGACAATTCGAAAAAAAATTTCATGACATACTGCTATTATTTTAATCCGTAGAATCACCTCCCGGAGTTTCCTGACGGACTTTCAGAACACCCTGTATGGGTGTTAGGTAAACATGCGGCAAAAATTCAAGGGGTTATTTCTTGGCCTATTCTAAGAATATTTTGTTCTATGATGATTTCTGAAAAACGCCTTTGTTTCGAAGATACAGGGTGAACAAAATTTCCTCCAGCCAGTATACGCCATACTTTTATTTACATTAAAGATTTCAACAAATATCAAATATAGTTGTCGCAAAATTTGTTCACCCTGTATCTTCGAAACAAAGGGGTTTTTCAGAAATCATCATAGGACAAGATATTCTTAGAATAGGCCAAGCAATAACCCCTTGAATTTTTGCCGCATGTTTACCTAACACCCTGTATACATATACTAAGTGTGTTTGATCACCCAGTACCCAGCACCCATACAAAGTGTAAACTTTTCGCGAATTTCGCAAAACAGGAATATTATCGCTATTTTCATCATTATGTGGGGTTAGTAAATTTAACCTGAGCTTCTTACAATCTACCATGACAATCAATGAAAGTTTTATGATGAAAATTATAGAAAATATTCCAGCTGGCAAAATGCGCTGAAAGTTGAGATTTTTTCCGCTATTAAATAATTTACGGCTTAAAACGAAATCGTATTTGAAAATAAAGGATGGTTAAGGTAAGTAATGCAAAAATAAATCGTAATAATCTATATAAAAAGTATATTGACTAACTAGCGACAATTTCAATAACCAGCGCAACGGTTCTGTGTATAAAACAACTTGAAGCCCATTCCAGTTACCGCAGAATCAGTTCGAACGGGTATAACGATTGGTCCAGCTCCTGTATCTGGAAAATAAAAATTCTCATTATCCTCCTTGAAACAAACAATTCTATTTGCTCATCTTGCTTCTAAAGAGGGTGATTTAGACATATTGTTATTAATTTAACCATGTATTCGGAAGGCCTATTAAAAACAGAAACTCGAAAACAATTTTTTACGTAACCTTGTAAAAGGGAAGCAAATCAACCCATAACTTCCAGCACACCCAGTAACACAGGCTTCCTGGTATATTTAAGCGTTGAAACAGGCCGACAACGCGTTAGTTTGGAAGCAATGTCGTATTATACTAATTTTTCTCTATTTTCCCTTAAAATTAATGACATTTTGACTCAATCACCCTATACAGGGTGTACTAAAATTAATGGGACATAGAGCAAGAGTAGATTCTTTACATCAAAATAATGCGATTAAGCCAAACTTATCATTGTTCATTTGTGGCTAATAAAAAAGTTACAGGGCGTTAAAGTTCAAATTTTGAATTCGAAATTCTTAAAATTCTTAGAAAGTTTTCAAAGGATTCTTTTGAAAATTTGGATTAGGGAGTTTTGCTGTATACGCTAGAGGGCGCTACGAAATGTACTCTTGGTTATAACTTTTATTGTTTTGCATGGCCTTCCTAAAATATGTTGAAGTAATTGAAGTAGATAACTGTAAAAATACACAAATAAATCAATATTGTTATTTAATCAATTTGGAATACAAAAAAAGTGTAAAGAAACAAAAGGTGAAGATAATACAATGCCGCATATGATCTATTTTTTTGTAATATTATACAGGGTATATTTTTTTGACAAATAATTATCGATAATATTTTTTTAATTTTTGACACGCTGTAGCTGAACAATGACTGTCTTAAGAACTCTGGCCTCTACTTAAGAAACACCCTGTATATATATTTTTTAAAATCATATAATAACTCGACGCTCCTGGTACATTCGAGTGTTTAAAGCTGAAAAACTCACAAAATCATTTACACAAAACATTTTTGAATTGTATAATTTTATAATCCAATTCGATTTTTTTTACGTATTCCCGCTTTCAATTAACACGTGAAATCTGAAGACCCTGTCATGTCTCCAAGTTGATCGAGTCTCAGTGATAATTCAAAAACTACCCTTCTACCAACGTTGCTCTCTTACCCGTAACATCAGCGTTCATCGTGAAATCATCGTTGACGCTTCCGTCGTTGAATTTATCACCACACAGTCTGGTACCGTCGATCACGATGTAGTCATCAGGACAGTTGAATATATCCGCACCGGCTTGTCCTGGTACGACGATCATGTTTCCCGCTAAAAAGACATGATTAAAGTCGAAGTTTTCAATAATTGCACCAAAGCTTACAGTCATCTACATTGGTGAATTGAAACGGATATTCTACACTATTCACCACGTTTCTGTACGTGATTGAACAGTATCCTTCTTCCCTTCTGATGCAGATCGCATAGTTCAAGTTATTCTGAAAATAAAAGGTGTTGTAAAACGCCACCAATAGTTAGAACTTCGCGTCGGTCGACAAGGGTTGAATTAAGCAATAGTTAAACTCTTTGAAAATATGTTTAAAGCGCATTTTCTATTTTTTTATTCGAATAAATTTTTGTTCCTACATGTCTTCTTATAAAGATACATTGTGCTGATTTTACTACACAAGAAGTTGCTGATATCGTTTATCTATATGATTTTTGTAATGGAAATGGCCTGGCTCCGGAAGAGGATATCACCGTAGATTTTCTAATAGAAAAACCAAACCAAGTATTTGCCATTTTTCGAAAATTGAGTGAGATTGGAATTTCAAAAGCTGGAGAATTACGAAGACAAAATGTTGCACATCGTGAGGAAGCTGTAATTGGTGCAGTTTTAGACAATCCTACTACAAGTAGGTACGCGTCGAGTTTCTATGCAGTATAAGATTTTCACACAAAATTTTGTTCCAGAAACTGTACGTATAAAGTATTACACTCTTATCACTATACAGACATTCAAGATCTTCATCCTGGAGATGCAGAGCAACGTTTACGTTTTTATCAGGCTTATTAGAAGAATAATTCATAATCCCTTCGTCCTTTGTTTCGTCTGTTTTATGGACAGATGAAGCCATTTTCGAAACTTGCTTCATTATTCATTGAACAACCCACATGTTGAGATAAGTAGAAGATTCCAGCACCGATTTTCTATCAATATTTGGCAAGGAATCTTCATTGCTCATTTTTTGGAGTTGCAAGAACTTAGTAATCATATGGACGCAAATAGTACAGGAACTTTTTCGAAAACCATTTGTATGACTTTACCATAAGACATTCCGTTGAATATTAGACAACAAATGTACTTCCAACAAGATGGTGCACCTCCTCACAAAGGCTTTGTGACAGAGTGGCTGAATAATAATTTTCATGATATATGGATTGGTCGGTTATGTCCTGTGAAGTGGCCTCCAAGAAGTCCCGATTTAAATCCGCTAGAATATATTTTTATGGGGGTTTTGATAGCAACGGATTTATAACGAAATAATTAACACTAGAGAACAGTTGCAAGAACAAATTACGACTGCATTGTTACAAAAATGACAAAAATAAAATTAGAACTTAGTTGCAGGCAGGGTTGCCACCTTTTGAATTTTAAGATACGGGACACATTATTTTTTAATTATATCAGTTGAAGAGGGGAGGGAGGTTAGCGCCGCAGGCGAAAATTTTGAAATTTTCAAGGTCAAATTGCTTTCAATAAGTCTAATCGCGTAGGGGCGATCGGGGCAATCTAGCGTTTCGCGATACCACAGTCGTCGAATTGGGTGCGAGCGGGGCAAATTCTGTGACAATATTTTTTTTAGTAGTACAGAATCTTTTATAATTTTTGGTAAAAGTTTGAGCCCACAATCTAACGAATTGTAAGATTGACTATGCTTAACGCAGTGGTAGATTTGCCCAAGCTCTGCTGAAGTAACATCGATAGTTTCTTGAATATTTTCTCTGTTTGCAAAAAATTTTGTTAAAACTTGAGAAGATTTCGACATTTTCGTGTCTTCTATGCTCTATTGTATTAGAGTGCTGTTTGACATCACTAAGACCACCGTGACTAATTGAAAAATCCTTTTTGCATAGTAGACATCTTGCAGAAAAATTGTTTGAACCCTTTATTAGCCAAATATACTCAGTCTGTCACGTTGGTCGATAGCTGCAGAGGCTCTTTGCTTTTTTTGGTGGCGAGATGGTCCTTTTCCGAGGTCTCCATTGTCCCTATCTTTGTCGTGTTTTTCTAAATATTTATACATATCCTTTAATTTTAGGATCTAAATATTTATACATATCCTTTTAAATGATTTAATGCAGATAAACCCTAATGTAAGGTTGCTGTAGGAGATCTAGTTCACTGACCGCGTTGCTAAATCTTAGCGAATAGAGTGATTGCAGGTTTGTAGTGAGACATTACCTATATGACCCAACCAACCCAACCCATGGGGGGGTTCTGACCCTCAAAACCCCCCCGTGGCTACGCCTTTGCTTGCATCATTATTCATTGAACAACCCACATGTTGAGATAAGTAGAAGATTCCAGCACCGATTTTCTATCAATATTTGGCAAGGAATCTTCATTGCTCATTTTTTGGAGTTGCAAGAACTTAATAATCATATGGACGCAAATAGTACAGGAACTTTTTCGAAAACCATTTGTATGACTTTACCATAAGACATTCCGTTGAATATTAGACAACAAATGTACTTCCAACAAGATGGTGCGCCTTCTTACAAAGGCTAATTTGTGTGTATTTGTTCCCTATTGTTAATAAACATAAACAGTAGATATAGATTCTCGATGTTAATTTTTTGTTTTAGCACTAACTAACTAACATGCATTGTCCATTAAATAAAGACGCATTCCATTTTCCCACCTTAAATTTTCATCATTTTTTAAACGTTCCCGACAGTTTGTGTCCCGGGATATTGACCCATTAGATCTGTGGTTAATTCCACCCTGTTTTGAACATGTACAATCGTTTTCAATAATAATGACTCTCTTTAAAATGAATTTTGCGATTTATTTTGAACTGCTGACGTATTTGTCATGTATTTGTAATAGAGATTTAATGAAATTTCTACTCAGCACTTCCAGCAGTTTAAAAACTGTTTTGAGTGAGTGTCATTATTATTGCAAAAGCATGTACTTACGAAATAGCCAGGAGTGCTTCTGGAAAGCATAGTCGCTTGATCGTAGTTAAATGAGGATATAACTCCTGTAACTCCAGTATAATACTGCAGACAGTTGCTGGATGGTTCCAAACAAGGGTCGTCAAACTGGCATATTTTTATTTTAAATCGCTTTCTGGCACCAGAAGCAGACAGTACAGACAATCGTAAAGGACCTGACAGTGACGACACGTCGACGTAAACTAAAAATACAAAAGTACAGCAAAAAGTGAGAAATCAAATGCGTTTCGTTTTACCATGCTGACCCGTGTTGTATCCACAGATATCAGGAACCTGATCGTTGGTGTTTTGGCCTGATATTACCAATCTCTCGTCCGTACAAGTACCATTAGTTGGTCCTGTCAACTAAAGTACGAATTTACTACAGTTTTTTTACTACGTCGTCGAAATACGTACCTCCAGGTCCTCGAAATCTATCCTCATCTTCGAAACGTTGTCGTTCAGCTTACTGACACTAAAGGTGCAAGAGTAAACGCCGTCTTCAGTCTGCCTTCCCCAGCTGTTTGCGATAAAATCCCACGGCAGCCTGGGATCTGGAGTATTAGATGGACTCGTGGGGGATTCAGTGGGGGCTTCAGTGGTAGGAGCCACGGTGCTACCATCTGAAGGGTAGTAATCGGGATAGTTGGGGCTCTGGAAGTAGGTGCAGTTTTGGCTTCCGCTTCCGCCACATGTGCCTATAACTAAAAGAAACAATATGATATAAAACTGTCATATTTAAATACAGAGTATTCTCAAAACCGTAAACGCTCTAATTTAACAAGTGAGGAATTTAAGGCACTAGGTCAAAATATGAGTATAAGTGATGTTAAAATATGTAGTTCATTAATATGAATGTACGTGAGTAGCATATACATGTATAGTGCAAAAAAGAGTGGTTAAGAAGTACAACTGCAAAACGGAAAATAGTGGAAACTCACGGAAAGATGTTATTTTAAAAATGAGTTTTCAACAATGGGTGCTTTATTTAACAAGATGAAACTTTGCCTAGAATATATACAAGGGTTCTTTTGCGATATAATTTGTTAATGCACAATTAAAAAATAGTGCAATTTTTGTTATATGTTAAATTAAACTATAGAGAATAATAAATAAAAATGTTAATTCCTAGAAATGTCGTTCGAACATTATTTAGTGGTTGTAAAGAAAATTTAAGTGTAGATCATACTCGTATATGTTTACCTTCTCAACTGTCAAAAAATGTCCATTTAATTATTACCTAAAAATTCAGAAATAGTTCAGATTTCATCTATTGTGGTTGAATTTTCGAGTTCCCACTGTCAAAAGTGAAAGTTAGATATTTATAGAGTGTTTTCATTAAACCAGGTTAGTAAATTTAGATTAATTTCTTTATATATTTATTGAATAGAGCTTTGTCTGTGGAATTGCTCGCATGAAAATATCACACCTCTACTGTGAAAATATCACACCCCTACTTTAAAACCACTAAGATGCCTTTATTTTGACTCGTTACCATGGCAACCAAAAAAACTTCAGGAAATTTTTTCGAGGCGAGGCGATAATTAAGTGAAATTTTTTTTACAGTTTAGAAGACACATTGGCATCTTGTCTATATGCGAAATATGGTGGATATACCTACATATGAATTTCTTCGAAATTGCGTGTTTTTACGTATAAAAAATATATTTCTATCACCTTTAGTGACCTGAAGCCAAAGCCAAAGAACGATATATTGAAATATTTCCCATCTCAGTTTTAGCATCTAATTTATTTAACGAAATATGGTGAATGTACTTGCAAAATTCAACAAATTGTTTCCATATGCTTGCTTTTGATTTTCTCATAGACCTTATAAATCATGGACCGTCCCTAGAAAGAGAGGTCCGCTGTCTTGATGTGTACAAGAAGGATGAAGCTAGTCCGGGCAAAAACAGATGTTCTATGACAGAAAAATATATAAGCATAACCCGACAAAACTTTTGCTGTCAATATTGTTAATGATTTGTGTGCCTTTTGTGTTTTAGTTGTGTTTAGTGTGTATATTAGCAATCGTTTTTAAAGACCCATAAACTATGGTGGAGTCGGTCTGTCACACGTCTGTCATACGTCTGTCATACGTCTGTCATTTACTGTTTTTGTTTTTTTCGGCCAATGATCTGTGGGTTGTTGCTCGGACTAGCTCTATCTCTGTCGCACACATCTGAGCATCAACGATTTGTATAGGCAGAAAACGTTTAAATAAAAATGACAAATCAACATATGTCAACAATAACATAACTCGAGTCAAAATAATTTAAAATGTCAGGTTTGATCTATACTTGTGATGTGAAATTACAAAATATTCGTGACCTCAAAAAAATTTCCGGAAATAATTTAATATCTTGTGATATTATAAATGAAAACAATCAAAATGAATCGGATATCTTACCTTTAAGTTCTAACTTCAACAATAGATTTCGAACAAATTGAATCTCCTTAATATTAGCAAATGTGTGAATTTCAATATAAATATTAATATAAACAGTTAATTGGAATATTAGAAAACAATGATATGGTAAAAAATATACTTATTATGAATTCAGTTCAAAGACATCCTGTATAATTATACTTACAAACGCAGCAGACTCCGTATCCATTGGCGCAGTCACCCAAGGCGGAGCCACCCTCACTGGTGCATTGAGAAGCGGTATAACAAACCCCTTGATACACACCATCTGTGTTATTCGCTGTACACTGGGTATTATTGAATTGAACTACAGTGAATAAACTGAAGATCTTATTTATCTTATTGATGGCTTTGTTCTTCAAGTTCTTCAAAGTGTTGACGTTCAAAAGCTTCTTCGCTTTCTGCTCCTGCTCGAAGCTTGATGATGTGCTGACTTGCTGGTCCGAAATGGTGTTGTTATACTTCTTCTCGTATAGTTTTCCCAGATACCTCTGCAACAATTGGTTTATTCTGCCTTTTGTTGTAGTGGAGTTGCTGGCATTTTTTATTTGTAACTCCTCGTATCTATTTTCGTAAGTAGAAGCAGAAGTGGTAGTCGCTCTTGGGATTTTTTGTACGTAGGAGTTTGTTTGCTTATATTTAGACGTTTTAAACACCGGTCTTTTATTTCTCTTGTACTTGTCTTCTTCATCATGTTCGTTTGCTACTAGTTTCTGACTTTGTACAAACACATACCTGTTTTTTTCATTAAGATCTTCGTTTGCGAAACTGCCATAACTTGATTCCAGTTCTTGACTCTTATCTAATATTGATTCTGTGTTGGGATAGTGAAAATCAATTCGGTCCAAATTTGCAGAGTCTTCTAACTGCACAGGCGATATTTTTTCTGGTCTAGGAAAGTTTCTAGACACGCTTATGTCATGTAGAATATCAGGCAATCGCTGGAATCTTCTGTGGTTTGGTCTTCTGGGAATTCCATAGTAAGAGTTCATCACTTCTTTGAAATCGTCGTGATTAGTGTAGATGTCTAAATACCTCTCAGATCTAGGATTTGTGTCTCTCGTCACTGGATGTAAGCCATCTAGGTGGACTAGGGTAAAATCGTCACTGTATACACTAACATTGATTAGTAGTAGAAGAAAGATTTGATAACACATCTTTGCTTTCAGTTGCTTCGTGCAATTCTATCAAAGGTTAGACGTGAACTGGGATGACTCGCAGGTGTAAAAAGGTTAGTCGTTGTAGACGAGTTATGGAGGTTATTAGAGCTTAAAATTGTCGTGTACGCTCTAGATGATAGTAAATGGGTAATATTGCAGTATTATAAAATATAATTTATCAGAAAAGTACGAATTATTGAAACAATTTAGATGTTCTTAATCTTTTTGTTTTAAAATTTTTCTTAAATTAAGGAAAATTACTATATGCTATACAGGTTGTCACCTAACGAATGTTACATACTTCAAAAGTATAATCTAGAACCCAAATGGTGTCAAGAAAAATACAGTGTTAAAGTTTCTTTTTTATTTCTTGTTTTCTCCATAACTCAGAACCCAGCTAGCCAATTTGAGCAAAATCTGTTGTCGCTTAGTTTTTCTTCATGAAGATTATGTTCCTATTTGGTTAAATCATACAGAACGTTCATTTTACTACAACCCTTTGCGAATATTTTTCTGTAACTTTTTTGTATCTTTAAATTTGTACACGCAGCTATCAGAAATAGGTAGAGAACTTTATTCTGCTCAAAAAATGTATACCTATCAAAAGTCGAAATTAAGTTCGGTTATGAAAATACTACAGAAAATATTTATCACACATACCCCATATTTTTTGGAAATAACTAAGTATCCATAATAAACGTAATAAATAACATAATTAACTCTATTCTCTATCTATTTCTGACAGTTGCGTGTAAAAATTTAAACGTACCAAAAAATTACAGAAGAATATTCACAAAGGGTTGTAGTAAAATGAACACCCTGTATAATGTAACCTAATAGCAACATAATCACTGCATACTTTATGAAGAAAAACTAAGCAACAACAAATTTTGCTCAAATCCTGTAACTGGGTTCTGAGTTAGGCAGAAAACAAGAAATAAAAAAAGAAACTTTAATACCCTGTAACTTTTTTGGAACAATTTTTGCTTAAGGCAGTTTGGTTAGTACTTGAATCGATATGGCTAGTCCGTTGGGGTTCAAATCCCGCGGCCAATAGACCGAAGATCAGTCATACTTTCAGAGAGAATTGGTGTGAGTATGGTAGAGTCCAAGAATGTGATAGATTGATACCGGTCGACGTTAAACCATCCCCCTAATTAATGGGGTTTTCCAGGTTTCTCTCATTCCTGCACTGAATGGTAGTTAGGGCCTACCAACGTAAGTCGTTCCTGGGCAAAAATGCAACCTGCTCATTAATAATATACCGCCCCCTCTCCACCGCCCAAATTTCCGACTTCTGAGCTAATCCTCGTGATTAAAATGAGAGGTGAAGATATTATTATTATCCTTTCTTACTTGAAAAGGATCCCATTTTAGATTTTCATCATATATATTTCTAGTTTATAGCTACAATTTTCTTATACAGTATTTTTTCTGAAATTAGAAATAAGAAAGTTAAGGTGAAGTGAAAAAGAATATCTAGTATTTAATTATAATAGAAAGGATCATATAAATAATAAATGTCAAAGACATTTTATTATAATTATATATAATTGAATAAATTGCTCGCGATATTAAACAAATAATACGTTTTTTATGCTCCATTTAATGGAATATTCTAATCCCACACAAAATGGGTTGTGCGTGACAGACGATTTAAACAATTGAATATACAGGGTGTTCCATAATTATTGCGACAAATTGATAGGGGTCGTAGAGGGCATGAAAATAAGCAATTTTACCTTATACCTGTCCGGAAATATGTAATTTAGCCGCTACAGCGCAGGTGCCCCCTGAGTCATTAGCTTGCTGTGTTTACTTTTTTGTTGGCCTAAAGTCGCCACACCGATTCAGTTCAATGGCTGGCTATCATAACAAAAAAAAAAACAAAAAAGACACACACACACACAGATTCAGTTAGTTTCAGTGACTGGTGTGCAAAACGTAAATAGCATTAATTTTGTGGTACAATGGAGCATTATTCGTATACGGAACTTGCTGACATGCATATGATTTACGGAGAGGCTGGTGGTAATGGGAGAAGAGCCGCGCGATTGTATATTGAACGGTTTCCAGAACGTCATCATCCTCATCATAGCATTTTTGCTAGAATCCTTGACTATAAAGGCTAGAATTCATGGACGTATTCGTGTCAGTGGCAACGTCAGATATTCCGGGGGGGCAGGGCGGCCCTTCGTCATGCGGACAGTAGAGTTTGAGGAAGATGTTCTGCACCATGTAGAGGTCAATCCGTCCACAACCGTGCGTGCCATTCCATTGCACATGATATGGGAGCGACACGAAGTACTGTTTGGCGGGTTCTCCGGGATCAACTACACCCGTACCGCCTGTTACAAGTCCAAGCCATGGGTCTGGAGGACAATCTGCCGCGTCGCCCTTTTTGTCGTTGGTGGTTGCAGCAGAAGTTGAGACAACCACACTTTGGTCGCTACGTTTTGTTTCCTGACGAGGCCTGTTTTACCAGGGATGGTTATTCTAATAGCCGTAATTTCACATTTGGAATGAAAATAACCCCCATGTCATAACCCTCCGTAGAGACCAACATCAGTTTGTAATTTGGGCAGGCATTGTGGGCGAGCAGATCATCGGGCCATATTTGCTCCCACCACATTTGAATGGACACGTTTATGCTCAATTCCTGCAGCATGTGCTTCCAGAACTATTAGAGGATGTGCCACTGGACATAAGAGCTAACATGTGGTTTCAACACGATGGCGCCCCAGCCCACCTTGCTTTGACAGTGCGGCACTATTTGAATGAAATATTTCCTAACAGGTGGATAGGCCGAGGTGGCCCTGTGCATTGGCCTGCGCGGTCACCCGACTTAACCCCCTTGAATTATTTTCTCTAAAAGTTTTAGTTTATGAAACTCCTGTTCCACACAGGTTCAGGATATACCGAGGATATTCCATAGAGTTCGCCAATCAATGAAGATTCGTGCCCAGCTGTACACTCAGCAACGTGGAGGACATTTTGGGCAATTACTCTAAGCTATTTCAATAAACTGGTACTTTTTTAATTTTTTCTTTTTTTTTTGTTTAGCGGCCAAACGGTATATTTCCGGACAGGGGTTTATAAGGCAAAATTGCTTATTTTCATGCCCTCTACAGCCCCTATCATTTTGTCGCAATAATTATGTGACACCCTGTATATAAACATGCTAATGCACGTTGAAATCCTAATGTACAACGTAGTTTTACAGCGTAAAGTAAAGGTCAATGTAGTCATAGTAACTTTTTCATTTTCCTATGTTCATACAGTAGGCGTTGTGTGTATGGAAAAAACAGACAGTAAATAAATGCTTTTGTACGTCGCAAAGTTCAACGTTTAATGAAAAATACCATTACAAAATGTTAGTAGTCACATATACAGGCTGTCTTAAGGTGACGGTCCATTACAATATTTTAGACAGTACCTACTGCGATGTCCATTTTGAAAATGTAAGCTTTGGATTTTCGGGGTTGCTCGTTTTAAATAAAATAATGCCATTTTTTGTAGCACTCCCGGTTATCCGGAAGTCGCTTATTTTAAATAGAACACAAAATTAGGCGTAAAATCCAAATATGCAAAAATATACAAAGTGTTCCCTTTAAAATAAGCAAGTAGATGGCGACTTCCGGTATAACCGAAATAAAATTAAAAAAATATATATTGGACAAATTTAATTTTGAACAGACAATATGTTGATAATATGTCTAAATAGAAATTAAAAGCACTCACATATTCCAAGGATATCTATATTTAATATATCAGAATTTTATTTTTAATTAATATTTAGCTAGATTATCGTTATTTTAGATAAATATTGATACAAAGAACATACAAGATTCTATTTGATATTATAAGAAACATTATTTGAATTAGATTTAAAATAAAGTATTAAAGCTAATAACAAAATGGTTGTGAATAAGATACCCTGGGTATAATTTGTTGTTGATCCAGTCCACACAGCAGTTGTTTCCCACAGTATCGATCTTGTTATATATGCAACCAAAAACGTTTAGACCATGCACACATATGAACATCCGACATTTATGCATGCGTACTTTTTGGCGCCTTGCGTATTCTTTGGCAATTACTAAGGTAATTCGTCCATATGTTGGATGAGCAGTCCTTACTACGCCTCTGTGTCATGCCGTCCTTACTTGAAGACTAGAAATGTCTTTATTTGGTGGAAATTGTTAACATATTTAAATTTAATCATCTGCACGCATGTAACAAAATAAAGACACAGCAACGTATGCCACCATACTTGTTGCTCTCATTTTATAGAGATGACAACTGAATTTTTAATTCATTAGTCTTTAAAATTCATTTAACTTTTTGTATAACACGTCATTGCAACAATAAATCAGAATACTGCAATAAGACCAGTTGTTAAAAAAGTGTTATTGATAAAACTTGTCAGATTGATTGGGTAGACAGCGAATATGATGACATACATCTAATTTATGGACAAGCACTCGGCAATTGTGTTTATTATTCTGATACATTTCCAAATCAACGTTTACCGCACCGAAGAACTTTTGAAAGAGTTGATCGTAGCTTACGAGAAGAAGGTAAAAAGTCAATTGAATTAAAAAATGTCTATAAGTAGCTAATCTTCGGCTAATCCATTATAAAAAGTTTTCCCCGCATCGTGATGAAGAAGGACCTCCAAGAACAGCAAGAAACCTTCAGTTAGAGGAGTAAATTCTGGATGAGATTGCTGGAAATCCTTCTAACAGTGTAAGAAAGCTGTCGGTCCAAGCTCATGTCTCCGCCGATTATCCTGTAATAGTCAATCACAAATTGGATATTATAACTATTTAGGCAAAATCCAAAATTTACTGTATTGTTTTGTTCACGGACGAAGCCGGTTTCACCTGAGACGGAGTAATAAATAGCCATAATTTGCATATCTGACATGAAGAAAATGTCCATTCAATGGTACAGACAAAGAACCAACAAAGGTTCCAGGTTAACATATGAGTGGGGATTATTGTGAATCATCTCATTGGACTGGTTTTTTTTTGAGACAGATTAAATGGTGGCATGTATTTGCAATTATTGCAAAAAAACTTAAACGGTTTATTAGAAAATGTGCCCTTAGAAATTAGGAATCAGATGTGGTTTATACATGACCGTGCACCGCATGTCAGCATTAATGAGGTGTCATAATAATGACAAATTTAATTATTTCAATACTAATTATTACACACACCATTTGAAACTGAATCGTGAAAGATATGGAGGTCCAGGACTTCCAGAACGTATTACAGCATTGTGGTATATCATACACGAGGCTCAATTATATTCGTACTATGTACAGCGTGTCTAAGCATTAATACCAAGAAATTGGACAAGGAGGATCATGGCCGATACGATCGCCTAACTTTAAATCATTTGGACTTCTTTTTGTGGAGATATTTAAAAAATGAAATGTCTCGCACCGAAATGGACATTGACAGTTTACAGAAACGTGAAAAAGAGAACCACTTTCTCTATTCTAAGCATTCTCAAAGTTTGCCCTTTAAACTGGTTAAAGAGAAACGATCTCATAAAGTTTTAAAGGTAAACTCCGACCCATAATCTTCCCACACAATTATATCAATAATTCAAGATACCGTAGCCCAGTTTAAATCTATTTATAGCTCGGTTCTCTGTTGACGTTTTACTGGTTCAATTATACCTTATTAAAAATCTGTAGGTTTTGGGAATAAGGACATATGTCTACTTCAGTGTCGTGGCAGAGTTCAAGTTTCTTCGTAGTTATTAAGGGCTTGTGGACTGAGTTCAGAAATATGTTCTACATGTTGGTCGCATATACATAAATATGAGTATAATTACTATAATTATAGGTATTCTAATACCTATAATGCTAATGAACTGAAGCCAGTTATACAAAATATGTAGCAAGTTATTTACAATGAGACTATAAAGATATGCTTATGTATATAAAGTAAAAGTAAAAAAAATAAGTAAAGTTTAAGCTATTACACAAGGTGTTTTTTAAGTAGGAGTTAAAAATCTAGGCGGGTATTCTGTGTCAAAAAATCAGGGCATTTTGTTATATAAATTTGGGGTCTTAGGACAGCCATTGTACAGCTACAACGTGTCAAAAATAAAAAAAAAATCAGATTTTAATTTTAAACCACTTAAGATAATCAAACCAAATTCGGTGTGCATATTTAGTATGTTAGTAGGTACGAAACAAAAAATTACCAGCCTCAGAAACTTACCAGTGGGTATAATCGATAATTATTAGCCAATAAAATATATATAATATTACTAATAATATAGGTCATCATATGCACCACTGTACTATCTTCACTTTTTGTATCTTTACATTTTTTTGTATTCCAGACCGATTAACAACAAAATAGATTTATTTCATCAAGCGCGTCTAATTCATTAAAAAAATAAATTATTTGCTTGATAATTGACAAAAAAAATAAAAATAAAAAAGAGTAGTTTTCTAACTACCCTTATTTATAACCGATTTTGATGAAACTTGTGATATGATTATTACCAACAATTTTTATTTCATTAAGTATATCTTAATCAGGAAGAAAATTAATATAATAAAATATACCCTTTGGAGAGCCATTTCTCAAAAAATTGGGAATAAATTTTTGTAAAAGCCTTTTAAATTCCGAGAAAAAAATTATTGAAGTTCTAGTAGTTTCAACCTTTACATCGCTGGTCTACTGTAGTTTCATGTAGTGCAAACGCTGGCGTGACATGGGAAATTTGCAACCGAATCGTGGAAGAGATGGAGGTCCAGAACCATGTACAGCGTGTTCAAGCAATACAGGGTATTAGACGAGAAGGACCGATACCATGGCTGCCACGATCTCCTGACTTTAAATCATTTGGACTTCTTTTTGTGGGGATATTTAAAAAATGAAGTATATTGCACCGAAGTGGACACAATTGATGATTTATGCAAACGTATCAATGCTTCTGCTAATAATTTACAAGTTCAAAATAGACAAGAAGCAGAAACATTTTTATTAGTTTGTAGAAACTGAGTAAGACGGGTCCAAATTTTTTTTGTAGGATCAGGTATGTCAAACTATTTTACTAATTAAAATAGGTGTTATAAAATGTAATGTATTTCTTTCCTTGGAAATTTCTTTCAATTTTTGTCTGATCGCTTATTAGGTATACAGCTTATCAGGTTTTACAGTGACCAGCTTCCAGTGCCGTACGGAAGTGTATTTTTAAATAACTTGTAAACTGTTCTTTTTTTATTTTATTTTTACAAAATTGTATTTTCTTTAGTTTTATTGGGTTTTTTGCCACACCTCTGAAATAATAATAAAGATTAATTAAATAAGCCCTTGCGCCAAACGGAACAGTCAAGGGTTATTTTTGAAACTAAGTTTGCCTAACCAAAAAATATCACACTGAAAAAAGCAGATAAGTAAAAAATAACAAAAATCACATCACTATCGCGCACTTCCGTATTATTGACGTTTCGAAAAACTATCTGTTTTCGTTCTCAAAATCGTAGTAAAATTTGTAAACGTATGTCAAGGTTGACAGTTTAATTTTTTTTTTTTTCACCACTTACGATTTAAATTGCAGCGTAAAATTATTAAAAACATCCTCTTTGGTCGGCCCAGTTGTTAATATAGTGCGACGAAATTTGGTTAGGCAAATTTAGTTTCAAAAATAACCCTTGACTGTTCCGTTTGGCGCAAGGGCTTATTTAATTAATTTTTATTATATTTTCAGAGGTGTGGCAAAAAACCCAATAAAACTAAAGAAAAACTAAAATTATGCCACAAATAAATAGCTTCAGACAATAAAATTGTATTTGTCAGATTCATACATTAATTTATTTTTAGATAAGTTCAGAATCACCCTGTATAGGAACTTTTTTTGGCTTTAATTTTACCGTATTAAGGGTTGTACCAACTTTTCCAATCACCCCGTATACTAGTTCTCTGGTAATACTACGAAATAATAAACGTAAAAAACGCTAATACTTAATCCTCGTAGTACTCGATAATAATTTAATTGGTCAGCCTGCAATCCTTTTATAAATATACAATTAAATAATCTAACTGCATTTTTAGATTTCTCTTTTCACCACGATTTAAATTGCAGCGTAAAATTATTAAAAACATCCTCTTTGGTCGGCCCAGTTGTTAATATAATAGTCATAAATGTACTAAAAAGAAAGTTGACACCGTAAAAATGAGTGCGACGAAATTTGCGAATAATTTCGTGGTAGTAGTAGAACTCTAGAATTTGACGGATTTAGTTCCGCCAAAAACGCCTCTTCTGTGTTAGTTTGCAGTAACATTTGTTCCTGACCATGTAACTTGTGCTAGTTACGCCTTAGAGGTTCAGCAGAGGATGAAAATGTAAAATTAGCGAAAATAAATTAGAGGAATTATAATAATGAAAACAAATTATATGCTACAGTAATATTCGCAGAATGGTCATGCAACAAAGAAATAGTGCGTTCTTGTAATATTCTCATAAATAATTCAATTTGTATGACGTTTATACAATAAATATGTCAAACTTGAATATTTGATGCTACCTACAAATGATTTTGTAGATTATTGAAATATTTACTAACGCGTGTAAAATAAAATCGTTACTTTTCATTCGTTAACCTCTGAACTTTTGCCACACATTAGTAGCAATTATATGATAGAATAATCAATAGGCACACACTGAGTTTACTATAGGAATGTAGAAAATTATTTAAATAATTTTATTTGAAAATTCGAAAATTTGGCGAATGCGCTGGGTTTCCCATTAAATTATTATTTTGTTGAAATTTTAGAAATGATACAAATTTTCAATTGGATTCTCTTAACTAATTTAATTTAATATATATTTAGGTTCAATTACGTAATTTCAATATTTAATTAGTTATAAAAAATCAGATACCTACGTACATTTTAAACAATTCATAAAATATAAATAGTGAACGATTGGAAAATGCGTCTTTATCAAAAACGTTTGTTTTTAATGCGTACAACATAAGGTGATCTAAAATTGACAGTACTCAATATGTCGAATTTAAGTAAAACATATATGAACCATTGTATACACAGTATGAAACCACAGACAAGAAATAATACACTGATAAAAATTATTAGCGATATTAGCGATTATTGTTATTTATTACCTATAGGTCAATAGTGTGAAATTACTACTAAGTAAGTAACCATGGCCGTCTTCATCTGATACAAAAAAATGGTTGAATTACTTATTTCAGAAAACCTATCTTGTGTGTGTCAATACATGATTACCATTTTATTTGATCCTCAACTACTTAGCTATAAAATTTTGGAAAATAGATCAAACCTGGGCATTATCGATTTAAACAGTTTATTCAATAAGGAACCGTTTGAACTCAATCAGTCATACAACACCACTGAGTATTTTGACACCAAGGCACATATTTTGTTAAATTTAGAAAGAATAATAATAACAATTTTTAATAAAATAAAACATGTTTGCATACTGCGTCATGTTATTATCTACAAATATAATTTCAACCTTTATTTTATATAACTTGTTATAGCAGTTTTGTTTTGTTGTTTTATTACGGTTGCGCCCACAATGTGTACCAGGTTTTCTTTGTATAGACTGTATTTTTATAACATAATTATTTATAAGAATTTTATTATTACCTATATCTATTATTATTATTGATTTAATAGTCATGGTAATAATAATTATTATTATAAATATTTATAAAATAATAATTTACAATCCGTAAAAAATTAAACACGTTTAATAGATACCAATATCTAATTTTAATAAAAACTGCGTAAGAACCAACACAATATAATGAAAAATATATTTTGAGTTTGTTACAACACTAAAGTTACTATATAAAGTAACTCATTACTGACTTAAATAGTATACATTTTGTGAAAAAATAATGAAATGGATTGAGAATGTAACTCAATTTTGTTCAGTGTTACCCTTAAAAGATTTATTTAGCTAACGAATAACTGACTGACCATTACTTAATGAATTGTGTTATTATTTCAACACGATCAGCTGTGGACTCGTTTTGACAATTATTTGTGTTGATTTTGGGTGAAATTTTACTCAATTTTTTATATATTTAAAAAAAAAATCATGTAATTTTACATGAAAAATATAATTAATGTTAATGTTATTCACAGATTCCTGTAATACAGTATGGATTTGGTATTCTTTACATTGATATATGATGTGAATAAAGTCTAAATTTACAATAATTTTTATTACTGTACTAGAATATGTGTAAGTACACAACAAGAAATCGCCTTGCACACTACTATTTTGGAAGTAGTAAAATAATGTGCCGTAAAATTGTACAAGTGTAAAAATATTTACAAACATTTTAAAGGGTAAATTCTAGAATTGTATTTGATCAAATTTTCGCCTACATAAGTAATTTACCAAATCGAGCATAAAATTTCTATTCTCTTCCCAACTATAACCGCCGCAGTATGTACGATGCACAACTATTTTGATCTATGTTTAAGGTTAATAACACCAGGCCATGGATTGCAATGTTGTACCTAGCACATTATAGTATGTTACAGTTTGAAGGATTTTTAGGAAACTTCTATTGTTTACTTCTTTAATACTGATACAAAGAACAATTTGTTTTAAAGAAACTTTTGCATAACCTTAATTGTATTTTAGTTTGTAACTTCGTAACACAGTTTTGTAAATTATTGTTGTTCAATTTTTATTTTTGAAATATTTTTTTGAGTTTATTTTTGTTGCTTTTAGTCAGATATACAAGCCTTATTTAAACCAATGATGTCTAAAATAAAAATATATGTATAGCAAACATTGAAAACAAGAAAAAAACGTAATGCGACAGTTCTCTCATCTTCCTGTTCCAGAGATGCTAGTGGCTGATGAAAAAAACAAATAAAAAATTCATTCGGAGGTTTCAAACAGAACCACTTAAGGTTGCCTTGAGCCAAAAATATTATTTTTGGAACTTTTGAAAATGTCTGTTATGACGTTATGAAATATATTTTTCCCAGAAATATACCAATATCATTTTATATTAGGAAATACAGTTTTTCTGATAAACGAATTTAATATAGCCTTTCGTTTAAATGTTACAAGCAGAAATGTCAAAACGCGCTTATTTGAAATATCTGGAGCAAATCTCCATGGAAAACAATAGACAGCTTAACTGTTGAAGGCTTATCGACTATTATAATAATAATATAATAATATCTCTACCCCTTATTCTAATCATGAGGATTAGCCCAGAAGTCGAAGACTTGCTCGAGAGAGGGGGCGGCATATTATTATTAAGCAACCGCTTTTGCGCCCAGAAATACTTACGTTGGTAGGCCCTAACCACCATTCAGTGCAGGTATGAGGGAAACCTGAAAAACCTCATTAATTAGAAGGTAGTCAAATGTCAACCGGTATCAATCTCTCACATTGACCCAAGCTAACATTCTTCCACCTTACCATACCGCAGAGAGAGCGCCAATCTCTCCACAAATATAGCTTATATACGGTCTACCGGCTGCGGGGATCGAACCCACAGCGATCTAGTCACCTCGATTCAAGTATTGACGTCTTAAACCGTGCGGCCACTGACCGATCCTATTATTACATTTACATTATGTTTGTTATAATATTATATTATAAATTTAGAACCATAAAATGACAACAATAGTTACTAAAAATTAATATAATTACACAAATAACATGCAAACAAAAATTTTAACATATCAACTATAAATTATTTTCTATGCGACTCCCTTCTTCAAATAAATACATATCCATATTATCGGAATTCTCTTTGAGTGAATTTTTTTAAAATATCTATATGGAGAAATGTCTTGACATACAATTATATTTTTCTATTTCAAATGGTCAATATTTTGCGAGAGGGTTTTATAAACATTGTTTTTGAGAAGTCCCCATAAACAAAAATCTAAAGATGTCAGGTCTGGAGACTGACCCTAGTCATTTTATGGGACCATTAATTCCTATTCAACTATCATGGTATATTTCATCTAAATGATTACAATGTGTCCAGTAGCAGCTCTTTGGTTCTATGATTCGTCAATTTATCGATAACTTATTGTTCACGGAGGTTTTCTTTGTTTGTTAAACCATATTGAATCGCACAGAACACTCAAAATTGACTGTAGTTAACAACAGTTCTCGACAGATGAACAAATCTCGGGCCCAAAAAACCCCTACTGTAAAACACGGTGTAACATAACGGAACGTCAAACATGAAGGCCTTTATTTCTTGTCCGACTTTAAAAACATTTTGCCCTATAGATATTTTCTATTAGGGCCTTTGTTTTCAAGATACAGGGTGTTAAACTTGTAGATCTAATACGCATTTCGCCATTAAGGTTGCGCCTCTATCTATAATTTCTCACTCAACGGTCATGGCTAATTCGATTATGTTTGAGATATTTAAAATAAGCGCGTTTTACATTTCTGCTTGTAGCTTTAAGCGAATGAAGATACCAAAAAGTATATTAATGAAAGTTTATCAGACACACTCTTTCTTAATATGGAATGAAACAGGTTTGTTTCTGGGGAAAACTCATGACGTCATAACAGCACTTCCAAAATTAGTTCTATTTGAAACCCCAGCTAAATTTTTATTCGAGGTTTTATATTAGCTAATAGTGGTCCCGGGACATCGAGTCGCACACGCCTTGTCCAAGTGCAATCTTTCTTTGTTTATATTGATACAAAGTAAATTATTTATTTTTCATATTTATAGTTTCTGTCATATCTTTTCTTTAAAAATATTAAGAAACCAACAGAAAAGGTGCATTCAGAACTACAATTATCATTAAACTAAGTCCTCAGGATTAATAGCTATGACGATTGTTTAATGTTTCTTTTCAACAAAGGTAAAAAAATAATAACCTCATAAATACTACAAAGTTTCTGATTATTCCTTGTGATTAGGTAGATAGAGAGAGAGGGCAGACAAAGTGGCGTTAAACCGCCATTATCATCTATCTGTCGGAAATATATAGGTTAAAATTGATTTTTTATGTGTATATTATCGTTTCTATGGCATTTCTCTATAAAATATTAAGGGTATTCTTCGTCGATAAGGATCTGATGGATATGTCAAAAGCGGACAGTTGGCCGGTTTGAAACAATGGGACAACATGCCAACTTGATAAATGTGTTTCGAAAAAACTTCTCGTAGCTTAACCAAAGTTTACTTATTAATAATAATCAGAATAATTTATTTCAAACGTAGCGAATAGTATATAGTGTGTAGTGTAGTTTTTGTCGTCGACGTGTTCTTCAAGTTCTTCTTGATGACTTTATTCAAATTGAAGCTCTCCAGAGATACGAAGATGGAAAGCAACCAGAGGGATATAAATTCTCTCTTTATAGAATCAGAATTGACCCCAAAATCTAACGGTGAGTTGTGATTTTTTTTATAAGTTTCAAATTGTTGGTAAAATTCAATAATTCACTTAAACATTTTATAATTAATCATTATTTCAGTTAGCTCACTTTTTTATTTGTTTAATTCCAATTTCCACGTTTGCATAAACGGTGGATAAAGCTAACCAATGTAAAATGCTGTGATGATACTAGATTTCTAACAAGACAAATTATTAATAGTTGAATCGAAAACTGCCACTTGGGAAAATCACAGCAGGTTTAAGATTAACTATTTCGAGCAAGATTTGGAATCAAGTAATATACCTAACTCTAAACTACGGAACAATGTTACACCTATACAAGAATATATTTATTATTTTCAATTATTCAAAGTTGTAGCTAGTTCGAATAAAATTAAACGCTAATTACAACTCACAACTGCCATTAAAATAATAACCTGACATGCAGCTATAGAAATACTCATGTATGGGTTTTATCACAAAATCTACGTGCAGTGCATGTTGAACAGAATTAGGTCGCTCATATTTTATATAAATAAAGTGCTGTGAAAGAGTTTAGTGGCTTGAAAAGGGTGCAGGATAATTTTTTGAGTAATAGGTAGTAAGGTCATAATATGATCTGTATAATAAAAGAAAAAAAGCGATGCGTCTTTACGTAATATATCCAGGAGAAATGTATTGAACTGGAGAAGTAAGATACGAAAATTAAGTAGCATGCCCCTTGATTTCAAGATTAGTTAGGTATAACTTTTGGTTTAAAACTTTAATAAAGAATTAAATTTTTGTTCTACAATTGAGTAATTTTGACTGAATATCCAATAAAATACAATAAATATCGGGTTGATCGATATGCATATGATCACCGCCTTTTTGATAAAAAATATTTACATGAAGTAAATAAAAGGATGTGTTGCAAAATCTTCAACAGGATTTTATTTCTACACTCGGGCGCATACCTACACCTTAAAAATTTCATCTTTTTTATCTTTTGCCCATTTTTGATATCTTTTGACTTCGTATTGCATCATTGGAAATGTTTCCTTGATATTTTTTATTCTACAGTTTAATTTTGCAAACTATTTAAATTTGTAAAACTATAACGCACATAATAAAAAATGAGTACCCTGTATATAAAATAAAAAAAGTACTAATAGTTTTACAAGTTTCAAAAAAATCACAAATATCAGATCTTACCAAAGTACAAAAATCATGAAGAAAAGCAATTCATAACACTTCAAAGCAAACTACCAGATCTACAGGATGTCCCAATTATTGTTTTCCTTCACAAAGATATAAACCAATTGCTACTTTATATTTTGAAAATTGTCAAAGAACATTAAAGTCATAAAACTGATGTTGTGTAATGCTTAGTTAGCCATGCATTTTTATATAATAATACAAAACTGGTTCATAAATTCTACCTTAATTATACTTAAAGAAAAATGTATACGAAATAAACAGTTTAAACAATTAGGTAACTTATATAATAATAGTAGATACTTTGTATGCTATATCTAGAAAATTGTTAACAACATAAAATATTGAAGAACTGGAAACCAAAATTCATATTGCCGCATATCCCTATAATATAATGATTATATTTAAAATTTTCATCAGAGGAAGAATTTAAATTTTTACTGTTTAAGAAAGGTATTTTAAGCTAATATGTATCAAATCTCCTACAATTCCTATCAATGAAGTCATATGCATGCTCTCTGATACCAAACATCTAGGTATGCTAATGAACACTCACAGACAAAACTCTATTCAATAATTATCTAAAAATGTATTCTATTTACTAACCTGATATACTCTATATATGAAGTGAGAACTCGAAATTCAACCACAATAGATGAGATCTGATCTATTTCTGCATTTTTTGGATTGCTTCATCAGGTGGCCTCCTTTAACTTGAGTCAAATATCTAACTATAAAAATTATTATACCAATAAATTAAAATTATTTGAAATTAAATGTCAAAATAAAATTAAATAATGTCGACAGCGTCAAACTGATTAACTGTCAAGTACAATAACGACCTACTAAAATAAATAAGTAGTTAGTTTCACACAATATTGTTAATACCTGAAAATATATGAAAAAGAAGAATTTAAATCTAAATATTTTTTAACAGTTTTTTTATTATTTTGTCGAATAATTTTCTGCTTGTTAATTATTTTTATTTTTGTCATCAGATGAAACATTTAAACTTTGTAAATATTTTTTTAATATCTTTTAAATATTTTCAGCCGTTTTTTTTAAAATAATATTGTAGATCACTTTACTTCTTATTAATTACTTTTTTATGTTTGTTTTTGTTTATTTTCAAATGTTATTCAATTAAAGATAATTATAAATTACTTAATTGGCTAATATAATTATCTTGTTAAAATCATTTTTTGAATTATTAAAAATATTCAGAATTATTAAAGTGAATTCATTCATGAATCAATTTTGTATAATTGTATAAAAATGCATGGCCAACTATGCGCCAAGCAACATCAGTTTTATTAATTAAACGTTTTTTTACAATTTCCAAAATATAAAGTAACCACTGTTTATGTCACTATGAAAAATTGTATGGTTAGGTCATTTTTTAAAATAGATACCTTGTAGATAAATTAGAAGTACGCCACTGAGTCTGTCAGAAACGACTTTCAGCATGCCGATATATCAGCTAATCAGTTTTTTTAAATTTCGCCCTGTATCCCAAAAACGAAGAGATCTATGAATGTTCTGATTGCGATATCTTGGACACTACATCAGGACACCCTGTACGTTTATTTTGTTATTCATTGCTACAAAGTAACACCCGTAGTTCCATTTTGCTGGTATTTAACAAGGTACATTTAGGGTCCTCTAGGCGGGCGAGCAACGAAAGTACGTGCAGCTTAAACGTACCCCTCAGCGTACGTTTCGAGAGAGAACCCACTCCTCAGGTGAACAGCACCGTCATCGTTAGCCCGGGGGATATGAGCCGATCTCATTCGCTGCACAACATCACGCGATACTCTAGGTCCTCTCTGCTCCAAGAGCAAGACTCCAATTTGAATGGGATCGAGGAAAGTCCCAAAAGCAACGGACGGAGGACTTACAGGAGAGGATCACTGCCATTTGAAAAGGTAATTTTATATACGGGAATCGTGAAAAGTTCACAAAGATACAAGGTGTTTCTTAAGTAGCGGTAAACGATCCAGGAGTGTATTCTTGGGTCAGAAATAAGGGTTTTTTGTTATATAAATCTGCAGTCTTAGGACAGTCATTGTCAAAAATAGTCAGCAATTGTTAGCTACAGCGTGTCAAAAATTAATTATTTTAATTTCTGAAATAACAAATTACCAGCAGCTTTAGGAACTTTCCAGTGGTACCACCGATTATTATTTGGCAGAGAAAAATATCACTTTTATAATATTACAAATCAAATAGGTCATCATATGCGCCATTGTATTAATTTCACTTTTTGTTTCTTTATCCTTTTTTGTATTAATAATGGTTGATGCATATTCACATGCTGAAATGGCCAATATGATCTACATTTATGGCCTTGCAGATGGAAATGGTACTGAGGCTAGGCGAATTTATATGGAAAGGTTTCCAAATCATCCAACTTCAAATCCAAGAATGTTCAGAAATGTTTATAGACGTCTTTCGGAGTCAGGTTCATTTCAGAAAGGTCCAATTCCTGGAAGACCTTTGAATGTTAGAACGCCTGAGTTATAAGAAGCTATTCTACACGAAGTTTGAAAAGATCCAAATACTAGTACCAGGAATATCGCTGCAAATCTGAATATGAATCATAAATTAGTTTGGTCAACAGTTATACCCGTATCACATACAAAAGGTTCAAGGCTTACTGCCGCGAGACTATCCTGCTCTGAAACTGAACATAATGTTGACTTTACCGCTGCCATGTCGTTTACCACGAAGTTAATTTTTCCAGAGATTCTATAATGAACTTCCACAATAAATACTGTCACGGATTTCCCAATCCGACTTTTTCTTTCAGCAGAAAAACAAACAGTTAATTATTACTGATATTTATTAACACTCTGTACACTACCGAATACTAATTATAACTCAACTAAACACTATTTCACTTTGAAACTCCAGGAAATTTCCAACTAAATACTCCAATTCAAGACTGACTGACTCGGCCGTTTATTCTTCTTTTATAGACCAAACGAATATTCCAGGTATTTTCTAGCAGCTCTAGATCCATGTCTCGAACGATTCTCGTTGATTCTCAATTTTCTAGTCGTGCCTCGATACACGGCATTATTTTGTTTTGTAATCAAGCGTTTTGTAATTGTAAAGGAACAAAAAATGAAGATAATACAATGTCGCATATGATGAGCTATTTTATTTATAATGTTGTACTGTACAGGGTGATATATATATTTTTGGCAATAATGATCGATGATATCCACCGTCGCTGGTAAGTTTCTAAAGCTGGTAATTTTTTGTTACATGCGTACTGCCATACTAAACCGAATTTGATTAAATTATCTCAAGCTTTCACACGCTGTAGCTGGACAATGGCTGTCCTATGACCCCCCATTTATATAACAAAAAACAGTTATTTTTGGCCACATAATATGCCTTTGGATTTTTGACCCCTACTTAAGAAGGACCCTGTATACAGGGTATACGGAATATGTGTATTGTACTGAATATGTGAAAAACTCACACACCTACAATGTCAGGTGTTTCTACATAATAATCACAAGCACCCTGAAATATACTTGACCGTGAATGGTTTTCCTAGAGGTTCACTCACAACACAATACAGTTTGAAATAGTTATAATAAATATTCAAAATCCGTTGCTTATAATCCAGAATATTAAAAATCTAAGCTAAACTAAAAAAGCAAATGAAGTAAAATATTATAGGCCATCACAGATCGAAACTGATTATTACGATTTTATAAAAAATTGCAAAAAATGACAAAATTATTATCAGCACGTGTCGCCCTCGCACCGCGCACTGCGACCTGTAGAGTGGAATGTAGTAGATACTACGAGATCAATGTTGCCAGATGAATATTTTCTTCAAATTGTAGAAGTTTGACATAAAATTTGACTCCTGTGAAGAGATTTTGTTAAAGAACTAAATTATGAAGAATTTTATGATTTATTTAGTTATTTAAGTTTTCTTTCATGGACACTGGATTTCAAAACAATATCTTACAAATTTAATTTGTTAATGGAGTTTGCAGAACTAAATCTGCTATTTCATTTTGTTTGAAGGAATGGGACACTCTGCCTTCGGTGTCGTATCTCTTTCCTTCTCACAAAATAAAATGTCACTTTTAGCACTTAGTCCAAAAGTCGAAGACTTGTGCGGGAGAGGGAACGGCATATTATTATTATTAAGCAGGCCGAATTTGCACCCAGAAACGACTTACGTTGGTAGGCCCTAACCACCATTCAGTGCAGGAATGAGGGAAACCTGGAAAACCTCATTAATTAGGGGGGTAGTCAAACGTCAACCGGTATCAGTCTCTCACATTGACTCAAGCCAACATTCTTCCACCCTACCATACCCGCAGAGAAGGTACCAATCCTATCCACGAATATGGCTTATATTCGGTCTGGCGGCTGTGGGGGTCGAACCCACAGCGATCCAGTCACCTCGATTCAAGTACTGACGCCTTAAACCGTGCGACCACTGACCGATACAACACAATATTATGAATAACTATTTCTTTTTCAAATTAAGATTATCTTTAAAATTTTATACTTCGTCAGAATTAGATCACTCCCCATCAAGAATATTTCAGTTAAAGGGTAATCCAATGCACATGCTATTTTATAATTAAATAAAAGATCTCTCCCTCTCTATTTTTCCGAAGACTGACACGAAGATCTAAAAATACTCCATCCTTACAAATTCGCTGACCGGTTTATGTTTATATATAAAAATCCAATTTTCTCTTTCCCTTCTTCCATTAAAATAAGCACAAGTTCGTAGATCCCTATTTCCTGTGTAGGCGCCTTTGTTTGTATTATTGACAACTGAATGAAGCCCCTTGCGTAAAAACTACAACCTTGACGTCACAGGTATGGATTATTGGACGTGTTTTACGTAATTGATGAAAATTGAATGATCCACGTGCTATGTCGTGTCACATCATGTTCCACAGTATTTTGTCTCCGAATATCACGCAAATTGATATCTTGAAGGGAAATCGACAATAAATTTTGAACAAGTGTAAAATGTTATCATGATTTTTCTTCGGTAAATATCTTTAAAATTGGCATTTTACTAACTCTCGTGGCTACCGCAATCGTCTTAAACCAGTTTTTTTGATTTTCCGCAATGCGAACTAGTATTTTCTCTTCGTAGTCAAGGGTAATAAATTTCATCATATTTCTCATTTCCAAATTTAAAAAGCTATTGTCTCGGCATAATTAGATGTATTTTTAAATAATTGATTTTTTATAATTTTGACATATAAAATAACATCTTCTCCATAGCGAATAAGCCTTCAAATTCTTCTTACATTCAAAATATGCCAATAGTACCTACTTTCTCATTGAGTGTCTTACTTCCTTCTGTTCAGGCCATTTCTCAAATTTTTCATATAAGTCATTTTGGATTTTTCAGGAATCAGTGAAGATACGGCATTTTTTGCCGCTTCTTCGATATCGCTTGGTATATCGTCGGAACATGAATGTAAATCACATATTTTTCCTAATAAATGGTAATAGTAATAGAAAATTTATATTTAAATTATACTTGTAAATGATTGAAATTGGAAACTCGTATTTCTCATTTTTTGTCAAAATTAGAAAATATATTGTGCGATATTGCGCTTCGCTCGTCCTGGAAACTTACATAAAATCATACTTTTCATAACTGATTACATAAATAGCTATTATTGAACTATATTTAGTAGAAAAATGGGTCTTTATTGCACTCATCTGTCATTCTACAACAGCGTTTTGTGATCATGACAAATATAAACGTTCAATTATATATTTTTAGGTATTAATATATTAATAATATTGTGTGAAACTAATTACTCTGTGGACTAAAGCCCCGACCAGCGTTGAATTACACCCACAATATCTATCCATATATTATTTATTATTAGTTTTTAAAATATTTTTTACTGCATTAGAAAGGTATTTTAAGCTAATATAAATCAAATCTCCTACAATTCCTATCAATGAAGTCATATGTATGCTCTCTGATACCAAACATCTAGGTATGCTAATGAACAATTCCACAGACAAAGCTCTATTCAAAAATTAATCTAGCTAAATTTACTAACCTGGTTTAATGAAAACACTCTATAAATATCTAACTTCATTTTTGAAACAGTGGGAACTCGAAAATTCAACCACAATAGATGAGATCTGACCTATTTCTGCAATTTTAGGATTGCTTCTTCAGGTTAATAGGGCAAGCGGTTAAGTTGAGTCAAAGACTACTACTTCACTATAAAAATTATTATATAAATTAAAATTATTTAAAATTAAATATCGACAATGTCAAAAGTAATTTTGGCCTGTCAATGAATTTGAAATTAAATATGAGAAGCACCTACTTAAATAATGTAATCTTTATGTAATCGTTTTTTATATATTAAAAATATTGTGTATCATATGACTTCATTGATAGGAATTGTAGGATATTTGATTTATATTAACTTAAAATACATTTCTAATACAATAATAAACGTTCAAGTCGACATTATATTTAGCCTATTCTCTGTGAAATTGTATTGCGTTTTAAGCAATTGCATATTTTATATTATTCTCAATCATATTTATTATATTCTGGATTACGAAATTACTAGAAAATGCAATTTATTAACAGTTAAATTAGTTTCCTTTGAATATCAACTGAATTACAAAATATTTGTTGGTTTTTGCATTAACGTTTGAAAAAATATTGTATGCAACTCGTACAAAAGGTGTTTGTTACACTTGAAGAGGCAATTTCACGTCGCCTGCAATAAACACATTTTTGCACTTGCTGCATAAATAACTATTTAATAGCGTATTTGTATCATACTTATGTTTCCCTATCTCCTAAAATTAATGGCACGATGACTGAATCACCCTATATATGCAAATATTCTAGATGTTGATAGTTTAAATGGTCTTTTTCTACGTTCATGCAAAAAACAAAACTTTATTGAACCATATTTAGTGAAAAAAGTGATTCTTTATTGCACAAGTGCAATAAAATGTCTATTGCATTCATCTGTCATTCTACTACAGCGTTTTGTCATCATGACAAACATAAACGCTGTCATATTTTCCTACACTTAGTGTCATCTAAATAAAACATTTTTTGGTTTTTGCATGAACGTAGAAAAAATATTGTATGCAACTCGTACAAGAAGTGCTTATTGCACTCGACGTGTTGTCTTACTCGGCCTGACGGCCTAGTTGGACAATTTCACGTCGCGTGCAATAAACACTTACTTTTTGTACTTGTTGGATAAATAACTATTAACTAATGTAATAAATTTGGCTGACTAGTCAAATTGGCAGGTTAAAAATGCAATACTGACGCTTTTTTGAAATTGCATGGATATTGCATAATATATGATTAAAGTTAAATTAAAACAGACACCTATCATTTTCTAGCCGAAGTTGAACAATTTCTCAACTCTCAAAGACGCTTTTGGCCCACAGCTCGATGACGATTCCCAGGTGACACTACCTGGGACGCCTCTACCTTCTCTTGTCCAGGATAATGCCCAAGAGTTCACGGATATGTCTGCTCCTGTCACTCCTGAAAAGGAAGAGGTAATTTTTAACTTCTCTCAAGTCTACAGTTCTATAACTAATGCTACAACATCTTTTACAGATGTAGAATAATTTCGAGTTCAAATGAAGACGTTTCTTATTTAATGATTTTTTTATACAGGTGTTGGATCCGGAAAGTTTGTACTTCCGCGATGGTAGGAGAAAAATTGATATGGTTCTAGTTTACGAAGAGGAAGAACTGGGAGTGATGACAGAGGCAGAAGCAAAAAGGAGAGACAGGAGAAAAGTTTTTCAGGTAATAGTCAATATCAAGTAATAATAAATAAATAAAGTCTAAATATACTAAGTGATAAAAAAGGTAAACTCCCATTCAATATTATTTTAATTTGATAATGTTTTGCATGATTACTTCTCTCGGCGAAAGTAAAAAATGATTAAATTTTTAATTTTATCTGTTAAGTTTTCATAGGTCGCATTTTGATAACGTAGGACTGTGGTACATAAGGATCTGTTAGTCCGTCTAGAAATTTCTCTCACCGATAAACCTGCTTCGAGCACCCATCAATCTACTCCCTCTCAAACTCATTAAGCTGATGGGAAATCTGCCCAAATCTACGTACTCTAGGCAAAATCACCTATAAAAAATGTCGTTTGCAACTAAGCTTCACAACAATTGCAACACGAATGGGAGAAGAAATTTATCAAAATGAAATGATGGAATAGAATAGATTTTTTTTCATACTAGAGACAAAAGACATTTGTATAGTACAAGTCAAAATAAAAACCTTGAGACGAGACAATCTTTAAGTAAATATAAACAAAAAAATAATCAAACAAAATAATCGTTACATATTGCAATAATTAAAAATTAAAAACGCACCATACATTTCATTTGAATACTGACTTATCTATTTTTCTTAACCCATAAGGTTCCGCTCGTATCAAACATTGGGCATCTTCAGACGCTGAGCCGCTGAGTAAGAATTCAGCTAAATGCGTGCATTTGATTGGTCCGGATTTCTCAGCGGCTCAGTGGCTGACCTCGTCTGAATACGTCCATTCTCTTGCATATTTCTGAATACAGGTTAATGTACGAGTATGACTACTTTTAATCTTAGAGCAGAGGCAAAGGGTTGTAGAAACAGAGGCACTTATAATAATAACAGCTTTTCTCAAGAACTGCTGTGCTATGCACCGGATAAGAAAGATCGTCTCTATACCTGGTCTCATACTCTTGATTCTGAATGTTGTCTGCGAATTTTGATTTTTGCTTGAACACAAAAGTAATATATTTATACACAAAAAGAGCTGGAGCTGTTGTTAATTTAATTTTCTGAAATGTCCTCTACAAGATTCAAAATCGTAAATTAGCCTTAACTCTTACAACTCTCTTTTGTGCCATGAATATCTCAATACGTGAAAAATTTTGGGTATGTTTCTGGAAAAAAATATAATATAAATGGAGTTAACCTCATTCCATTTAACAACACGTGTCCGAAATTTTATTTAAATTTTTTGTATCCTCGTCCTCCAGTAGGCCCATACCATCAATTTTGAGACACTCTGCACTTATAATTCGTTTTTTCAAAAGGAAAATCTTGTGAAGGAAGGCTTAGAACTAGAACTAGAACATAAGGACATCTCCTTTGACGGAAAAACTTGGTTTCTGAAAATCCACTTGCCTTGGAAAACCAAAACGAGATACGCTGCCGTTATGGGTATGAAACTACCCATAAAAAGGTTCATAACAATTTCCGTCAAAGCTTGGGTACGTCGATGACGGATACCTTTAGTATTTTTACCGTCAAACGTTTTCAGGACGACCAAAAAGACAAAGGCAAGGACGAAACTTTGTGGGCAAAATGGAAAAAGAAGTGGAATGAATTTTTTGAATACAACCATGATTTGATACCCCAGGAGCCTTCGTTTTACGATGCCACTGAGGGAGCGGATAGGGAAGAACAGTATGTAACACAATCTCGACAGCTTACACTTCTTGTAAGGAAAGAATAACTACAAAATTTACTATTTTCAGATTTGTTGTCAAAGACAGGGTGACAAGCTATTCAAGTGCTCAGAGAAGTCTTATAGTTATGCAAATTCTTCTAAGGGTAAAATTTGACGACACTGATAAAGTGAGTATAGTTTGATACAGTAAAATTTCATAACGGAAATTATATATAAATACAAACAAAGGCTCCTCATAAAATGATATCGAACTATTTTCTCTTCCAAAGTATGATTTAAAGCTTTCCGACACTTAAATATTAAAAAATTCATATTTAGCTTATTTTAGGTTGGAATTAGGAGGCTTCTAAATGATTATACGTATATTGCTTGCTTTCCTCTACATGAAGGCAGATGGGACAAGGAATCTAGTGATGGACAAATATTAGATAGAAGGGTGAGCTTATTCATATCTTTTTTGTCTAATCTAGCCGAATTAGCAAGGTGATCAAATAATGACATCATAGTATACTCAAACAATATTGCAAATAGCATTACTGTTCAATAAAACAAATCTGGAAAGGGTTAGGTTTTTGTAAGTCAACAGCGGTTGGTGATTATATTTTGATAATTGGATCTATACTGTTATTTAGAGAAATATATTTATGTTCTCTGATGATCTCAAAATTTGCTAAATAAAAAAGTGAGGGAGAATAGCTTTGCCTAAGATCTCGAGGGGTTGTATATACATGGTCAAAAGTGTCTAAGACTGATTGAAGATTGAAGCCCTCCTATTGCGTTTCGGTGATAACGAGAATTGCAAAACCAGAATTGAATTAGACCTAAAAATACCTATAGTAGTGATGTCAATATTGTAACTGTTCGTTACTTTTTATCCGTATTTTATAGTATATTACACTATTAGGTAGGTAAATGGAGAGATTTTTCATTTTCCGAAATTGTGTTAGTCACTTAACAACGTAGTGTATAACGTTTTTCGCACAATCACATTTATCAAAAATTATTTTGATTGCTGAAATAACGTGGCCTATCTAGCGTGTTTTGAACTTATTTTGTTGGAAAGCAAAAAACAATTTGAAGTTTGAACAATTTTGTGTTTTGTTGTCAAAACTGTGCTTATAATGGCTGATAAAGACGATTCAGAGGTAGATTTGGACATTGAAGAATCGTATCAAATAGATTGTGGGTCATTAATTCCTACAAAATCAAAGGTGAGATATGAAAAAGTCTATGATGCCTGCAGGAAATGGTTGAATGAAAAAGAAGCGGAGATATCTGAAAAAACTTTGCTGGCTTATTTTGTTCAGATAAATTTAAGATTGAAGTCTCCGGGAAGCTTATGGGCAGAATTTGCTTAAAAGTACGATCAACTTAAATAATGCTGTCGATATATCGCAATTTAAGAAGTTAGTAGCATTTCTAAAGAAGAAAAATATTGGACATCATGCAAAAATCAAAGGCATTTACCAGAGAAAAGATAAAAATTCCTGCTGGAAGCCCCCGATGAAACCTATATTATGATAAAAGCAGTGATGATAATGGTAGCCGCTGGGGAACTTATGAAGATGACAATTGATGACATTACGGATGAAGGTTCAGTTGTCATTGTTAAAGTGCCTGATACCAAAACACATATTAGCCGAATTTTCACAATCACTGAAAAGGCCAATGAAAAAGTCCTTTTTTGACGATTTTGCGAAAATATACAGGATTAAGACCTAAGGAGACTAACGCTCGTCGATTTTTCTACTCAGTTCGTCAGGGAAAATGTGTAAATCAACTTGTTGGTATAAATACATTGGGACAAATACCACACAAAATTGCCGAATATTTAAAACTGAAAGATCCAAAATCCTATACTGGACATGCTTTTAGAAGAACGTCGGCGACTTTGTTAGAAAATACTGGAGTGGATGTTATGGCACTCAAACGTCAAGGGGGCTGGAGGTTTTAGTGATAACATTAATGTATTATTTGACTAATAGAAAATGTAATTTTAGGTCTTCTGGTGTCACTGTAGGATATGTTCCAGAGTCTTTAACAAAGAATATAGAGTTTGCTGATAAGATTTTACATACCAACAGCGGCAGTGATAATGAATTTGACTCCATTCCAGTGTTTGAAGACAGAACTACTGAAGTTTATTCTAATCCTAACATATCTAACTCAATAAGTAATACATAAAAACGAGGGAAAAATTATTACGTTTAAGAATTGTACAATTGTGCCTTTAATTTTGGCGATAAATGAGCCCAGCATTTATTGGTGAAAAGAATTACTGATTTTTACTTACCGCATTAATGCTGTTATGAACTCAAACACTATTATTTTTTTTATTTCTATAGAAATAAGCCACAGTGTTGTATATTCAACTTACAGAATGTGACAACAATGACAGTAAGTGTATATTTCAGAACGATTGTGCGAAAAAGTATTTATTTTTAGGACGAAACAAAAATAAATAGATCTGCTTTCAGCATTGTAAAAATTAAATATAAAATAAACATAAAGAATAAGTTGATATCTTTTGATACATAGTGATTTTCCGGGTTGTTATGCCGTGACCTCGGTAACTAGTCGGTGCAGAAACAATTAAAATGCAGATCCGTAGCATTAGCCGGGATTCTTCTACCTGCTCTGGTTGTTCTCGGGCTAGGCTCTGTGGGGACAGACCCGCTATCGGTGTCTCTGGGCCCGCCCAAATATTGATTCCGGTTCCTATTTAGATACTTCATTGTCAATAATTACCATTTTAATTTTTACCTTAATTTGCCTTAGTTGATGAAGATTATCGAATAAATTATGATATTTATTTGATACGTTTTTGCTAATCATACGCAGCAAAAAAATCCTTATGACACTTAAAGCTCCTAATATAAATTAACATTTCAGTTACTATATTTAGAATGGGCTAGACCAGGGAAATGGATGAAGAGACAACCACTGAACATAGTAAGGAAATATTTCGGAGATAAAATAGCCCTGTACTTCTGCTGGTTAGGTTTTTACACCAAGATGTTGTTCGCTCCTGCCATAGTAGGAACGCTTTGTTTCCTATACGGCATTTTCACGATAGATGGTGATGACAATATACCAACGTAAGAAGCTACCTTTACAGTTGCATACTTTTACAGTAATGTTTATGTTCTAGTAAAGAAATATGTGATCCGAATGGACCAGGCAACATAACGCTTTGCCCTTTGTGTGACAAGGCCTGTAAATATCAAAAACTGATAGATAGCTGCAAATTCGCCAGGCTGACGTATTTGTTCGACAACCCAGCAACAGTGTTTTTCGCAATATTCATGAGTTTGTGGGGTACGTGAAATGTATGTCATTCAAATATTCTACATGATGTAAATGATACTGCAGGAAACAACTACTCCGCGGACTAATGCCCCGACCGGCATTGAGTTACTCCTGCAGTATCTGTGTGAACAGCCAAGAACCCTTGTCGGACACACCACCAGACATAGACCGGTTTCGGACTTGTTAGCCCTCATCAGTATGCCATAGGTGAGATGACCGACAATTGAACTGGCTGCTCCTTCATATGTATGTTTACATATTAACTGAGTGCAGGCGAGATATAAGTGGTCTGCTTACTTCCTGCTTGTCTGGTGGTGTGTCCGACAAGGGTTCTTGGCTGTTCACACAGAATCGTATTACGAATAAATGTAACGTTATAAGAAACGATCATCATTTACCCATCTTGAACAGTTTCTTTAGTTTTAATTTTATTTTGTAGTTTTATTACAAACTGTCAAATTTTAAAGACAAAGCCTACTCCCGATTTATTTATTCCTTCTAATAAACGCTATGAAAATCTTGTTTTAATGAATGCATTTTTTTCTAAAAAAAAACACATGTTATAGCTACGGTTTTCCTAGAACTGTGGAGAAGGAAACAAAGTGTAATCCAATGGGAATGGGATTTACAGGCGACAGAACAGGATGAGGAACCTAGACCAGGTTGTGCGGTTATTTTAGTAGATTTGCTAAAGAAACAACTAATTTTTGGCATTTCAGAGTTCGAAACGAGCATCAAAACATTTAGAACGAATCCAGTAACGAGAGAAAAGGAACCATACCTGCCAACGTGGTCCAAAGTCTTTAGATTATTCGCCACTGGATCTGCAGTATTTTTTATGGTACACTTTCAGACGTATTATCAGAACTATTCAAAATGGTTTAATTATTTATTTTTTTTAGTTATTCGTCGTGTTATGTGCCGTCCTAGGTACAATAATCTACAGACTGTCTCTCGTCTCGGTGATATACGGGAGTAAATCCTTTTTCCTGAAGAAACATGCCAAAATTGTGACCTCTGTCTCGGCAGCAGTCATCAATTTAATAATCATCATGTGTCTTACTAGGGTAAGAAACAGAGCAAACATTTCTGAAAATTGTATTTTTAAAATATTTGAAAATATTAGGACAACATTCCGGCCTGTTTTAAAGGAAGCCAGCTAAACAAATAAGATGGCCTTCTTTACAACAGGTCGGGATGTTAATACTTTTAGTTACAATTGGCGCAGTACATTATTTTTATTGTATCCGAATATAAACAAATTAGTAATTGTTGCATTTTGTTTTCAGTATTACCATAGGTTAGCGATATACTTAACGAATTTAGAGAGCCCTAGAACTCAAACTGAATACGAGGACTCTTATACTTTTAAGATATTTTTATTCGAATTTATGAACTTTTACTCTTCTTTAATATACATAGCGTTTTTTAAGGTACGGTATTTTTGATAACACAATATTATGTACGGATAAATAATGTTCTTTTTTTGTAGGGTAGATTTTTTGACTACCCAGGTGATACGATTAGTAGGAAATCGGAGTTCTTTAGAGTTAAAGGCGATGTATGTGACCCCGCTGGTTGCCTCAGTGAACTGTGCATTCAGCTGTCTATTATAATGATAGGCAAACAAATTGTCAATAATTTTCTAGAATTGTTCAATCCGTAAGTAAAGCTTAAATGTTTAAAATATTAAATCAAACGTATGGGTATCTATCTTTATACAGGGTGTTAAAAAAAGAGTGTAAAATATTTCAGGAGGTAATAGTATGAACCAAAATAAGCAGAAAAGTCTTAATAAACATGGGTCCGCAAAGTAACGGTTGCGGAGATATGGATCACTATTCGTTTTTCAAACATTTTATTTTATTAGGAATAAACCGACAAAGGAAGCTTTTAACAAACAAAAAACAAAGTTACAGAAGATGTGCAAAGTGCCCTCCGTCCATTTCCAAGCAGGCACGACATCTTCGTCTCAACGATATTCGAACTCTTTCGAAAACACACTCCTTGGTTTGGATTTCTTGACACTTTTGATTAATCCGTAGCTGCAGCTCTTCCAGGCTATTTACAGGAGTACCATACACTAATGTCTTCAAATATCCCCAAACAAAGAAATCTAGAGGGTTCAGATCAGGCGATCTTGGAGGCCATAAAACAGGTCCGGCCCTTCCTACCCATCCATGTGGAAAAGTTTGGCGTAAATGCTCTCTAACGGCCATGGAAAAATCAGCTGGAGCACCATCATGCTGGAACCACATTTGTTGCCTCTGATTCAAAGGAATGTCTTCCAAAAACTCATACAGTGTGTTCTGCAGAAAGTTGAGGTAAGCAGCGCCTGTTAATCGGTTTGGTAAAACAACAGGACCTAGAAACCAGTCACCTACAATACCCATCCAAATGTTTAATGAATGTTTTATGTTTTTCAGCCACTTTTTTTTATTTTGCAAAAACGTTGTGTATTTTCTTATAATAGTTGGTTGATGTTTATGAAATAAACAGTACGTGTTTGACAATTGTTCTCAGTGCACAAGTCTTTTGCTATGGCTGGTTTGTTTGTTAAAAGCTTCCTTGGTCGGTTTATTCCTAATAAAATAAAATGTTTGAAAAACGAATAGTGGTCCATATCTCCGCAACCATTACTTTGCGGACCCATGTTTATTGAGACTTTTCTGCTTATTTCGGTTCATACTATTACCTCCTAAAATATTTTACACTCTTTTTTTAACACCCTGTATATTCTGCCGCCCATAAACAAATTTCGAATATATATTTTTATTTAAGTGCCTTCTATAATTGGTGGAGGTGGCGAACACATAGATCGAACACAAAAGATTTGAACAGAAAACATACTAGGTGGGAGGAGGACTACCATTTGCAGGATCCTGGCCGGCTCGCACTCTTTGATGAATATTTAGAGATGAGTATGTTTAAACTGCATGTGTATGAACAAAAACAAGTTTCCAATCTGAAGTGGTTATTTCATTACAAATCGTAAACAGCTTAAGTTGGATTTGTTTTATTGTCCACAGCTGTAAAAACGTACCGTTAAAAAATTATAATATGTTCCTGCAATGCAGGGTGTTGGGAATATGAAAGCTAGTACTAAAAGCTCTTCTGTATTTGATCAAAAGCAACAAGAAACCTTTTTCTACAAATACCAGTAGAAGTAGGTATAGTTTTTAACTCATGTTGTCACTATCTAAAATGTAATTTTAAGGCGTTGGAGGTAAAAATATATTACTTTTTGCACTGGTGTTAAAAGTATTCTTTCTTACCTTCTTTCTTACGCATTTTATAAACATTCTTGAATGATTAGTGTCCACTGGACGAAGAGCTATGTACTTTCTATAATGGATCAATATGATAACGTGCGACAACACTGTCATCTATTGTTAACCCAAATTAGATTGAAATAGTTGTGCATCATACATACTTTGTATTGTATCTAGTGGGTTTAGTTTTGTGTACCTACTGTTGATGTTTGTGAACATCCATAAACAAAAATTTGGTAATCATGAGCTGCATGACATGTTAATTTGCGACGATAAACACATAACTATTTTAAATTGTATTCGATGTTGTGAGAAAACCCCTAAGATAACCATTCATGGCAAATATGTTTACGTCTACTTGCGATCATTATTTAGAAACAGCTGAAATTGTACGTGTGTGTCACATATTCAAAATCTATTTTCTGTCATAATTCTATTACCGTTAGTTAGAGAAGAAAAATGTTAGTCAATTATGTTTTGTTTGGTACAATTTATCATACAGAAAAATAAAGCCCTCATATTTCGGATACCCTGTAGAGGGTAAACTGAAAGCTTATCTATACAGGGTGTTTCAGGAGGAGACCTGAGGTACATACTTAAGTATGTTATTCTACGTTCAATTTTAAGAAAAAAATTCCTATTTATTTATTTATTTATTAAACAACAACCCTAACAGGCATTACTGCCTAATTACAAGAGTTGGGACTACTAACAATAACAACTCAACTAGTACATACAATCGTGACAATTCAGAAGAATATAATAAGTACAATTAACATAATATACTTAACATAATATAAGCCAGTCAGTTCACGCATTGAAGTAAAGTAATTTAGTTAGCAAGAAAAAAATGCTTAGATATTGTCTTTTTAAACTTATTTGGCATATAGGAGAAATCCAGATCGAGAAGGTAATAATATTGATTTATCAGTTTGAGCATCTTTAAAAATGGTGAGGTATTTGGCAACAAAGGCAAGGAGAAAACTGTTACATAACGAGTAAATCTAAAAGGTGAATAAAAGGGCAATAGATTCACAAGTTTCTTAGAATCTACAAGATTATTAAGCATAGCATTTAGATTCCTCCTATCGTACAAGCTGTGAATCTCAAAGTCATTTCTCAAATGTGCCGTTCTGATGGTTTGATAATCGGGATACTCATTATGCGTACGAAAATAAATATATCGCAGAAATTTATTCTGTACTTTATCAACGCCCATCGTATTCCAGTTTAGGTCTCACTAAACTAAAGTACAGTTTTTTAAAGACCACAATATTATTAAAATTCATACTCTGTCTAATAATAAACCCCAATAATTTAAAAGCTTCGGCGGTAATTCTAACAATATATGACTTATAATTTAATTTGGAATCGTAACTTATCCCAAGATCAGTAATTTCGTTAACTTGCCTCAAGGTCTCCCCGTGCACAGTGTAGTCAAAATTAATAGTATTTACATTTCTCGTCAGGTTCATGACAGAACATTTACTAATGTTTAACATTAAATTATTATTGACCGTCCATGTATACAAATTATCAACATCACTCTGTAATAAATGGCACTCTGACAGATCTTGAATTGTCTTATATATCTTCAAGTCATCTGCAAAAGTTGACAATTACAAGACAAATAACTAGGCAAATCATTAATAAACATGATAAACAATAAAGGTCCCAGATTGGAACCTTGAGGTATACCTGATATCGCTGTAAACTTATCGGACATTTTATTATTAAATTTAACGGCACAAAGATGCGCAGATAGGTAAGACTTAAAAAATATTAGCGCACTGTTAGTAAAACCGAATTGATGTAGCTTACACAATAACACGTCATGATCCACCTTATCAAACGCTTTTTTAAAATCCGTGTATACCACATCCACCTGGAGTCCACTTTGAAAAGCTGTATTGACATTAGTATTGAATTCCAACATATTTGTATTAATCGATCTGTTGGGAAGAAACCTCAGTGATATTAAGCTTAACTTGATTAAAAATTCTAGCATGAATAATGTTTTCAAATATTTTAACTGGGGCACACAGCACAGATATAGAACGATAATTTTCAATGGAACTTTTATCCCCACTCTTGAAGATCGGAGTAATAATTGCTTTCTTCCACAAATCCGGGAATATACACTTACGCAAGGACAAATTCATAATATAAAGTAATGGTTTCTGCAACCACTCAGAGCACGCCTTGACCAAATAAGGGGGTATACCGTCAATCCCTGAAGCACGCTTAGGTTTTAACTTCTTAGTGGCATTAATGAATTCACTTTTAGTTATGGGTGTTATGAACTTATGACAGGAAAAGCTTCGTTTAGGATATACAGGATGTTAAAATTTAGAAAAATAATTACTTTTTCTTTAATAACTCTCGACTACTTTGAGTTAAATTCATGAAATTTTATATTGAGAGGTTTGAGAGGTTGTGACGAGAAATTCAAATTTTATGCACAATTAGCTATATCTCTAAGAGGGTGCCACAAACGACCATGAGATTTTTACGGAAACGGCTGCAATGTAATTATTATTTTTTTAAATTTGATATCCTGTATATCCTAAACGAGGCGTTTCCAGATCTAAGTTCATAGGAAATTTTTTGCTTAAAATTGAACGTAGAATAACATACTGTCACGGATTTCCCAACTAACTTTTTCTTACTTCCAGAAAAACAATCCGTTAATTAATCATTTATCTTTATTAACTACTCAGTGTACTACTGAACACTAATTACAACTCAACTAAACAGTTATTTAATTAATCGTTATCTAAATTACTTTGATCTCTCCAACTAAACTCTTCAATTCAGACTGTAATACAAGACTAACTAACTCGGCCGTTTATTCTTCTTTTATAGACCCAACGAACATTCCAGGTATATTCTAGCATTTCTAGATCCATATCCCGAACGACTCGAACGCTTCTCTTCTATTCTCCAGTTCTCCAGTTACGCCTCGATACCCCGGCATTTTTGTGTGTTTACCAGAATCGCGTAGGGGCGACTGGGGCAATTTCACGTTTCGCGATACCGCAGTCGTCGATTTGGGTGTGAGTGGGTCAAATTCCGTGACAATACTGAAGTATGTACATCTCCTCCTGAAACGCCCTGTATAGTCTATATTATTTATTTACATTAGCTACTGTGGAATTGTTTCAAAAATATGATTTGAAGGTGTACTCTTGCCACTTTGTCAGTTTTTTGTTGAGTATTTTCGGACTCATGGTCACAGAACACTTTTTGCTTAAAATTTTCCATTACTGTTTTCAGTTTAACACCATTTCTTACACACTCCCTGTAAAATAATGTGTATTTTTTAAATCAATGTATTATTTTCTTCTAGTTCTCCAGTATGGTTTTGTTACGTTATTTGTAGCTGCTTTTCCTCTAGCGCCACTTTGCGCTCTGCTTAACAATATCGCCGAAATCAGATTGGACGCTTACAAAATGGTGACCCAGGCACGAAGGCCTTTGGCTGAGAGGGTGGAGGATATCGGTGCATGGTACGGCATCTTAAGAGCGATCACCTACGCTGCTGTTGTATCAAATGTTGGTAATTTTTTTCAAATATCAACATTCCGGCCTGTTTTAAAGACATCCTTCAGAAATAATACGATGACCTCCTTTACAGCAGGCCGAGAAGTTATTATACAGGGTGTAAACATTAAGCAACATAGAGCAAGAATAGATTACTGAAAAAAAAAGCGATGTAACCAAACTTATCTTGACCACAAATTGATGGTTAAAAAGATACAGTGTGTTAAAATTTTATTTTCCATATTTGTAAATAACTTCTTAAAAAATTCAAATATTTTTATACATTTTGGATAAAATTTGTTTTTTATTTTGATGTCATTAGTAGAGGGCGCCACTTATGTCACATCATTTTCTTTTATGCCTGCTACAGACTATGCGTGAATTTGCGATTCGCGATTTGTATGGAATTCGTGCATAGTGTGTAGGATCTTGTTCGATAAAAATCCATTCATAAAAACCCTAGACGCGATGCACGAATTCCATACGAATCACGCATCGCACATCGCGAATTCACGCATAGTCTGTAGCGGGCCTTAAATGGCACAACTTTTTTGCAGCTTAGAGTATACTATTCTTTCTTTTTATGTGAAAAAACCCTAAATCTATAATATAAACTTTAATTTTTGCTCCATCTAGAAGCAGAACTTTGACGTCTACACGAAATATTAATGACTCACAAAGCCCTATAACATTTTTTTGAAAATTTAAAATTACTGGGGTCAAAAAAATGGTTTTTATAAATTTCTTCTAATAACTTTTTGTGAGGCTACCGATTTTTTCTAATTTTATGCACGTAAGTGTTCTCTTGTACTTACGTTCTTAATTTGATGCATATCATCCAACGCCAAAGGCCTAAACTTTTCTTGCCTTTCAAGTAATGACTTAGAACTTTTTTGTTTGAACATTTTTATAAATTTAGATTGAACGTAATTAAAGATCATCAAAAAATCTTTACTTACGATCCGTTTGTTATATCATGTTATAGTCGCGTCAAATTAGCATTTCACTTACAACTTTTTGCGGAGAAGTCCGATTGAGATGCGGTTTTCTGCAAAATGTTCAGGGAATTATTTATAACAAAAGGTATATCTAACCTCTGTACGCTCGCAACTTTTTAATTGTTTATTTAACAAATGACCCATTTTTGTTGAACATATGGCAAATGTCACACACGATTCAACGAAAATGTCTGGAAAATGTTCTCTCGGGGGTTGTCAAGGTCCCTCTTTATCACTTTGGTGTTAGCTTTATTATTTATTACTAAATTGTTGTAACTGGGCTAATTAACAAATTAATTAATAAGCCAGAAATCCTGGAAAAAATTCCGGTTCTCTAGTGATTTCGGGGTGGAGTTTCCGCAAAAAGTTGACTATTTTCACATTTTTCATGCTAATTTGACGCGACTATTAATATTAGCCGTTTTCAAGAACAACGACTTTAAACATCCGTTAAATGAACAGCTGCTTGACTTCAACTAATTTTGAAAATTAACAAGAACGTGAATACAAAGGAACACTAGTGATACATATATAAAATTGTTGTGCTGCGCGACATTAATTTTTCGTATAGAATCAATTCTACTTATTAAATTTAGTTAATTTACTGTATAATAAAAGCTTTAGTACTTATTCTTTATTACATCAGCCAACTTTACATCTAGCACCATTTCTGTGAAGGTATGTCTGGCCTGTTTCAAAAACATCTTTAAAAAAATATGATAGCCTCCTTTACAACAGGGTCAAGATTAAAAAAATAGTGTAAATGCTTAAAATTTTGAATTAATTTATTTTAACTTTAATACTTTTTAGTTAATTTGCTGTATAATAAAAGATTTAGTACTTATTCTTTATTAAATCAGCCAACATAAATTGAACATTATAAAAATATTATAGTTACATTCCGGCCTGTTTTAAAGAAATTCTTCAAAAAATATAATGACTCCCTTCACAACAGGCCGATAAGTTATTAATGTTTTCTGCACTTTTCATATTTCTGTAATTTTAACTGTTTAATTTTACAATATCTTTTAAGGGCTTTGTGATTGCCTATACCAGTGACTTCATTCCCCGAATGGTGTACCAATTTAAATACTCCCTCACCGAAGACCTGACTGGTTACATAGATGCATCACTATCAGGTAATTTTTAGCTATTTTAACTTTATAACGCTCACTATTTTGCTTTCTCTAGTGTTCAATACATCCCATTACAGAGATGATATGAGAGGAGATGATGAAAATCCACCGGATACCTGCCAGTACAGAGGTAATGTTAAATTGATATTTACATAGAATACAATGAAACATAAATATTTTCAGGGTATAGAAATGGACCCAACGAAACAGATCCGTATGGACTGAGTCCTCAATACTGGCACGTGTTCGCAGCCAGATTGGCTTTTGTTGTTTGTTTCGAGGTAACTGACGGTTGTACGTTGTAGAATAACTAACTTTTACTTATATTTTCAGCATGTGGTCTTTGCTTTGGTAGGGATTATGCAATACGTCATACCGGACGTTCCGTCAGAGGTAAATAAAACATTTAGATACAATTTTAACTCTTAACATACAGGGTGTTAAAAAAAGAGTGTAAAATATTTCAGGAGGTAATAGTATGAACCAAAATAAGCAGAAAAGTCTTAATAAACATGGGTCCGCAAAGTAACGGTTGCGGAGATATGGACCACTATTCGTTTTTCAAGCATTTTATTTTATTAGAAATAAACCGACAAAGGAAGCTTTTAACAAACAAAAAACAAAGTTACAGAAGATGTTCAAAGTGCCCTCTGTCCATTTCCAAGCAGGCACGACATCTTCGTCTCAACGATATTCGAACTCTTTCGAAAACACCCTCCTTGTTTTGGATTTCTTGACACTTTTGATTAATCCGTAGCTGCAGCTCTTCCAGGCTATTTACAGGAGTACCATACACTAATGTCTTCAAATATCCCCAAACAAAGAAATCTAGAGGGTTCAGATCAGGCGACATTAGAGGCCATAAAGCAGGTCCGGCCCTTCCTACCCATCTATGTGGAAAAGTTTGGTGTAAATGCTCTCTAACGGCCATGGAAAAATGAGCTGGAGCACCATCATGCTGGAACCACATTTGTTGCCTCTGATTCAAATGAATGTCTTCCAAAAACTCATACAGTGTGTTCTGCAGAAAGTTGAGGTAAGCAGCGCCTGTTAATTGGTTTGGTAAAACAACAGAACCTAGAAACCTGTTACCTACAATACCCATCCAGATGTTTAATGAAAAACGTGCCTGATGTCAAGATTCTATTAGAGCATGAGGATTTTCGTCGGCCGAAATATGCGTATTGTGAAAATTAAACACTCCATTTCTTGTGAACCTGGCCTCATCAGTAAAAAGAATGTTTGCAAAAACGAGGGTCTTCAGCATCATGACGTAGAAACCAGCGGCAAAAGACCAAACATGTTTGATGATCATTTATTGGATTGAGGGACCTGTACTCGTTGCACATGGTATGAATAAAGCAGTTGCTCGTGAAGGATTCTCCAAACAAGAGGACCAGTAATTCCTACCTCGGCTGATATTTTCCGCACACTCGTACCTGGATTCTGCTCTACCAGTGCTGGAATTTCTTCTTCTGCTCTAGAAGTGGATACCGACCTTGGTCTTCCGAATAAATGGCACTGTTTGCCCAAGGAACCGGTATCACGCAATCTTTGTTGAATTCTTCCACACATGCGTTGTGAAGGAATCTGGCGATTTGGATAAGCGTCAACATAAGGACGTTGCGCTTCGGTGGCGTTCTCATTAGCACGACCATACATGAAATGTCTGTTAATTCTGCGTTACCGTAACCAGTCATAGCGAAAGAAAACTTGTGCACTGAGAACAACTGTCAAATACTTACTGTTTATTTGACTAAACATCAACCAAAGAAAATACACAACGTTTTTGCAAAACAAAAAAAGGGGCTAAGAAACATAAAACATTCCATATCTCCGCAACCATTACTTTGCAGACCCATGTTTATTGAGACTTTTCTGCTTATTTTGGTTCATACTATTACTTCCTAAAATATTTTACACTCTTTTTTTAACACCCTGTACCTGGGTGATTCCTAACATATACGCATACATATATTTAACTGCGTTTTCTAGACCCCAAAATAAAAGGAAAAATTTTATAAACATGTATCGCTACTCCATGCCGTACTAAAAAGGCAAGAAGGATTCTAAATCGCCGTAGAAACCATTGGAACCTAGTGACCTCTATCGCGAAACAACGATGTTGCAAACTCGGAATTGAATTACACCTGACATGTCTCTAGCAATAGCTAAAGTCATTCATAGACGACTCACCAGACCGGTTTCGAGCTTATTAGCTCTCATCAGTATGCCATAGGTGAGGTGACCGACGAACAACTTTAACTGTTTTAAGGCAATGTAGAATGCGATGTAGAACGGTTCTTGTATGTAGATTTTTAGTCTGGCATGGAGTAGCAAATGGCCACTAGAGGTAGCTAGAAGGTCTGTTTATTGCTTTATTCACCTTATTAATATTATTCTCAGCTGAAAACCCAGATGCAGAGGGAAGCTCTATTAGCTAAAGAAGCAAAATATGAACATGGCCTGAAGAAAAGCGAGTATGACTATGAGGAATTATTGAATGCTTTCAGAGAAAGTAATAACACTTCTAGAAGCGATGGAAGAATAGGTAAACAAAATTCATTATATAAAACTATCGTAGACTGAAATTAGCGTTGTGTACGTAAATTATTTGTATATTTTTAAATTCCAGTGTTAGTTATATCTTTAAACTTTGCAGGTGTAAGAGGATCCTGGGCAAGAAGACTGAGTAGAATTTCTGACGGTTTAGACGCTCACGTAGAAGTGGTGAGCAGGAAAAAGAACTCTATATCTGCCACAGTATGGGAATCCTCTTAGAACAAAATTTTACAGATATTTATCACAACTTTGTTAACGTTTTTTTTATTCCATTTAAGAATAAATGTTAGTTTTGCAATTCTGAAATTTAATAAAAAATTTATTGTAAATAATACGCACGAATTTCAATTCCAATTTCCATTGATTGACTACATTGTTATTAAAGTATAAAATTATGTAATTCTTTGAAAATTATCTATTTAAAAATGTCCGTGTGTTTTTTCTAATTCAAAAGTTTAATAAAAAGTTGTATGTTTACTAAATAATATGCTATAACATTAGATAATCAAAAAACTTACTTTAAATGAAATTCGTTCATAATTATATGAAGCATCCAGCCGAAGATATCACTTATAAAATGTAGTACGCCACTGCTGCGCACGCTTTAAAGACAATCTACTTCTCTCACTCTCTGCTTCCCTCGCCGGTACGCTGTTCCAGTTTATTTCTTTTAAAGGATTCTCCATGGGATCTTGGGGTTGTCTAATACTATTTTAATATTGGTAGGTATCAATCTGGCGCCACACAATGTATCAAACACCGTCCAATGTTGACCACGTTGAAATTTGTAGTACCATGTGGTTGTACAGCATGAAAAGAGCAGTTTGCTAAATACTAGTGTATAGATTTTAAATCTAACATAGTATCTGTATCGTGTGCCGCCGGCTTTAAGGGTGGGCTCTTCATATAATTATGATCGAACTTCTCTTGAGGTAAGTTCATTTGATCGTCTATGTATATTTCGCACCCAGTCCTCGGCATCACTTGTAATATGTAGTTGTTTAAAATGTTTTAAATTTAAATATAGATGCCTGTGAATAAAGTAAACAATTCCACTCTTCTGTCTGCTCTGCTGCTCTGATTATAGAATCTGTGAAATGAGAAGGTAATAGTGGTCTGTTGTAAAAACTTTGCTGATGTTAATGATTTTTCAGCAGCTGCTTTTCTAATCATTTTTAATGACAGGCCTTGTCAGTTAGGTACATATGTACAGACATGCAATGTCGAATGATTCAGACCAGTATTCGTGCCTGACAACTACATTAGCACAATTAGTTTTGATGATAAGACTGACTGATGAGACCCACAAGAATTGGTAGTGTCATATTTTCTAGGAATTCTTCAAGTTCTTCGTGTAGTCATATTTGGGAGTAGAAGGTCCACAGGGCCAAGTAAATCAAGTTCTTGAATCTCTACAGTTGGTACAGAAACTTTAGGTATACAACACTCAACTTACATCGTTCAGCATTATCTTGGCTTCTACATGGAAAGGTAGGTGAAGATCTAGGAATAACTGTCATTTGTAGACTCAGTCTACTAGGCCGTCTGGAATGTCAGAATCCAGGGGGTATACCGGTATTGCCATTGACAACATCGCCAAAAGCAAAATCTTTCTTTGATCTGGTTATCTGGTACTGAAGTTTATACAGGTTGAGTCAAGCTTAAATAGTCGAATTTCGGGAATAGATTTTTTATAAAATTTAAAGAAAAAGTTGTAAATATAACATACCTTTACAAAGGTATGCAGGGTGATCATGTTGAAGGAAAAAATTACAACCAGCTACCGCAAACAGTATTTGTAATATTTAACAATGATTCTACTTTGACACTAAGCAGTAGTCGTTTTAAAGCCAGCCTGTTTCTTACCCTGCTCAGAGGCGTACCAAATATTTTTCTCAAAGGGTGTTGTAGACCCCATCTACACCACTGGTTATAATTTGATTACGGTTTTTAGTTCATGAGATAATCCACCTAAAGTAATAAGTTCCTATAAAACTTAAGGAAAATAACTTGTCATTTTCAAGTAACCTGATAATTTTTTTTTTGAGATGATAGGTAAGTTGTATTTACATTTCGTCACCTTAATACAGAACTAATCTATGTTCATTTTTATCAAAACTTGATTTTATATTCTAACTAAATGGAACATAAACTCGATTTTTGATAAAAATTAACATTGGACATTGAGGTAACGATTTTTTCTAATTTCACAAGGAGTCTAATCAATAAGTTTCACTATTTAAACTTGACTCCACCTCGATAACCAGTATTACTAAGTAATATTAATTGATGAATATATGTACGTATTCCAGGAATTTATATTTCCACTTTAGCGAACCCAACTATTTGGTATTTTGTTTCTATAAATAGTTCCAAATTTTTCGTTACATAAACGGAAATAACACACTACACCTACTACATGTAATAGTAAGTAGTGAATTAAACAGGAAAATAATTGGATTATTTACGATTCCATTTAATTTCTAGCTAATGCCTTTTAATAGTATTGTAATCGATTATACTGGGCTGATGCAATATTGCTTTCAATAGAGTAATTAATTCTTATTACAGACATATGCCAAAGTTGTTTAATGCCATACTAGCTTAATAAAATAATTATCGAAATTGTAAATTTATGTAGTCGTTGTGCAAATTATTTACAAAAGAAAATGAAACGCCAAGAAAGCAAGCATATCTTTTCATTCGAGTTCGATATAGAAATTAAGGCATCAAGTGTCGCTAGAACCAGTTGTGTCGTTAACGGAAAAATGCAATTGGAAGTATAATACAAAAATTGTTTCATTTTGACTTAAAGATCGTTTTAGCGTTTTAGTTCAAAATGAAATTGCTTCTGACGAATGTTACCATCATTTTTGAGGTTCATTTCCTACAATTAGTTGTCTTAAAAATTTAAGAAGACAAGAAGTACGTCAAAGACTGATTTTGCAGCATAACGCTCGCAGTTAGACTTCTACATTACAAAAGTGACTATCAGGAGGTTGTTCCTAGTTATTCCACATCCGTCTCCGTCTTTTTCGCTCTCTATCGAAGTACCTTGGGGGAATCTCTTTTAATGGCGTAGATGCAATTGTAAATAATAAAACAGAATATCTATTTTAAATAGTTAATGTATTGTATTCATTAAAAAGAAATACATTTTAAAATACTTATGAACCAAACCAATATTATTGTTACGATTACGCAAAATAAGTTGTAAGCAGCGTGAAGCAGGTTTCTCGGTGAGAAAAACTTCTAAAACTAGGATTCTTACGTTCAGATTAAGCAATATAATATATTTGGAAATGGTTTTCGGAATAATTTCAAAAGTATCTATCCATACAACCTGGTTAGAACGCTCTGTGTTCTGGATTTCTTTTAGTACCGTTATAATAACAACAGAACCGCTGTCATCTACGTCATTAATTGTCATACAAGTAAGTTCTTCTCTACGGCAGGCACTGTATGTTCTATATGTAACAACAAACTTTGAAATATGCATCATCAGGTGCCACCACTTTACTATTTGATTATAAGCAACTGAACTGAAATATATTTGCTTAAAATTTAATTCCTCGATCTATTGAAACTAACTATAACATTCTGGGAGTCTCCATCATGTGAGAATTTCATAGTCAAGTTTGTTTATTGAATTAAAATCGATCGAACAAACAAAAGAGCGTGACTTTCGGCGTTATCTACAACAAAGCTGAATAGGTATGTTAGTGTGGAAAATTCTTTATACAACAGGATACAACAAAGCGAAAACTTGCGTGCAATTATCGTAGTTAGTGTGATATTATTTAATCAGATACCACGTCTAATTCGGTAAAGAGTAGAAATCCGGACTTAATTGTTTAGATGTGGCTATAAAATGTTTTTTGGGTATTTGTCCAGTCTCAGTTTGATGTTAGCTGATGCTAGAAGATATTACAAGTGTCAATTATGCAAGCAGTTTCTGTTTCTCTAGTAATTTTTCAAACCCTAATGGTAAGTAAGAAAGTCTGTCTGTAACATTCATAACATCAGGTTTAAAGCAAGATATTGCTATGTTGTATGTTGTGCTGCTACGAACGTTATACATTTTTTACTTTTGGCAATCATTTTTGCAATACTAAATACTTGTTTTTTTGTTAATATATATACATGATGTCCCTGCTTCTTCGTTCATAACTTTAACAAACAGCTGAGTATGATTAGATAAGGGCTTTTCCTGTATTTTTCTCAAATATATTGTGATACAGAATACAAAATATTTTTTTCCTTTAACATCTACCAAAATAGTTCACTTTAAGCTAGTAGCTACTTAAATCTTATTGTTTTTCATACATTTTACTTATGTTAGACCTACTGCAGTGGTCAGGCGAGACCTCCAAACTGGGACCAAAGATTTGGACCAAGACCTAACTTTTTCGAACAAGAGTCTCGCAACAATAACGGCAACGATCGAAGAAACTTTTTTGGAAACAACTTTCGTCCTGGCGATATGTTTCCTCAAATAAATCCTCCAGGAGAAACCAATGGACGCCGTCCCGTGGAAATACCACCTCCAACAGGTCAAGCAGAACCAAACGGAGGAGTTCCACTAGAAATGCCGTCTCCAGCGGGTTCTAATCCTAATCAAGTAGATCAAATGGGAGGTGTAGGACCTGAAACTAGAGACCAAGATCAAGTATTTCCACAGTTACCACCTCAAGCAGTCCCAAATCCAGGACAAATAAGACCAATTGGAGGAATAGGACCTAGCTCTGGTCAAGATGAAACTCTCCCCTTTCAACCATCCCCTGAACAAGACCCAATGGGACCAGGAATGGAAGATCCATTCAGAGTAGGTGAGAAAGAAATGGCGGCACCCCAACAACCTCCAATTGGAGGCGGGTCTCCAACTCCAACTATTCCACAACTACCAGTAGATCGGGACAGGGGAATAGGACAACCTCCAAATCCTGGAGAAACAGAACTAATGAATCCTCAACTGCCACCAATGGCACGAATTCCAAATCCAGTAGGGCAAGGCGATGAAATAGATCAAAGAGGTTTACGACCACTTGGGAATGAGGGTACTATTGCAACTGGAAGGCCAAGTCAGATTCCATTAATTCCAGAGCAACAACCAAGTCCAAGTCAACCTCCTCTTCCACCAGAAGTTAAGCCAGATGGTATGGGAGGCTCACAGTTACCATCAATGTCTCAGAATCCAGGTGGATTCATACCTGAACAAGACATGACTCAACCACGCCAGTTTGGAGGTCAAGACATGTTGAGAGATCCTGGAAGACAAGGTGCTGAATTAAGAAGACAACGAGGATCTATAGGCGCGAGAAGCGTTGGTGGGAACCCTAGTGGATTTGGAGCTCCACCAAGTCGACAAGGCAATATGAATAACAGCCCGTCTAGATATCAAACTTCAAAATAATAGGCAATTCATCATTTTGTATTTTTTACTCAAATGACATACATGAACTGATACATTATTATATAAGAATTATGTCTTTTAAATCAAGGTTAAATAAAATTCCAACACGTTATTTTGTATATTTTATTCCAGTTCCAATCGGCAATGTCATATAAAGGATTAAAAACATCTGACAAACTGTTTTCAACTTTTTACTCGTGAAGATCTCTTAAGATCGCTTTCAGAAGGAGCTATCAAGGTGATAGAGGTAAATAAGCTTTTAGAATAAAATATAACCCTAATGAAATACTGTAACATCAGTGCAATATACTATCACAACAAAGATCACGAGATTTGAAAGTAATATTTTTTAATAATAATAATTTGTTGAAAAAGATACAAAATAGTCGGAAACTTGGTCCAGGAAATAATACTGATACATACTTAAATTAATATATTAACTAAATCAACACTGAGATAACATAAAAATAAGAAATTTGATTCCTTTTAAAAATTGAAATAAAAAGACAATATATCAATTCATTAAAACTACCCTGTTGTTTCTTTATATGTTTATCTTCTAGTCATCTGCTTGATCTTATTGTATTACGCCTAGAAATCAGAAAGACTGCCTATGTGCTAAGATATACATATAAATTAAAGAAAATAAATAAAAAATAAATTAAAATCCGATTAGGTCAATCACTTTTCAAGCCCACTTCCCACAGAACCCACTAAATCGGTGATGAACTTCTTCAGAACTTCATCCCTCTTGTTAACAGCTCTCAGCACCTCGTCATGAGTTGGTTCTCTGTCGTCGTCATAAGAGCAAACGCATATGTTGGTTATCAGACTAAAACCGAATACAGTCATCCCAGAATGTCTTGCCACCAAAACCTCTGGAACGGTCGACATTCCCACTGCATCCGCCCCCACTGTCTTCAGGAGATTTACCTCGGCGATGGTCTCATAGGTCGGACCTCCAATCATAGCGTACACACCTTCGTGTACGTGAGGTGTCAGACCCATCTTTTGCATGATTTCATTAGCTTTGCTTAATATAGTTCTATCGTAAGTCTTGTTCATGGAAGGAAACCTGGGACCAAATCTGGCATCGTTGGGACCTCTCAGGGGATTTTTCCCTGAAAATCCAAAGAAGTTGATGTGGTCCTTGAATAACATGATGTCCCCTGTCTTGTAACTGGAATTCACAGCACCTGCCGTGTTCGTGACGAAGAGTACTTTGACTCCTACAAGAGCTAGAACTCGGATTGGTATCGTACATTCCTCTAAGCTGTAGCCTTCATAGTAGTGGAATCTGCCCTGCATGCAGACGACTTTGGTGTTGGAGAGGGTGCCAAAAACCAGTCTGCCGTTGTGGCCCTCTACCGTAGATACTGGGAAATTGGGAATGTCTTTGTAGTCCAGCTGTATGGGGTCCTGGAGAATATCTGCTATGGAACCTGGAATATCATGTTCAGTAAGGATGGGTCTTGTTTAATTAATACAACACTAGAGGGAAGCACAAGCTAAAAGTGCGTACATTTAATCGAATAGGCTACAGCAAGTCAAGCTTGTTAGGTGAAATGCTTAAAGGGGGTTAAAAGAATAAAGAGATAAGTCGACAGATGTGAATTGCAATATACAAGAATGTAAGAAAAGAAAGACAAAACGAAGTAAAGTTAAGGTTTCAAGGTAGTTCAGGTACTGAAGACATAAAAATAGGTTTTCGCTACAAAAGGTCAACAAAAGTTTCAATTTGCTTGATTTGTATAGGTTGGTGTCTTAATTAATATTTCGAGTTTGCGACCATCTTAGAAAAATGGACCTAAAAACCAGCACCACCTAGGCCAAAAATAGTAGCAATTACAAAAATTATAGAACATGAAATTTTGTATAGTAGGGAATATTTTTCAATTAGATGAATACTTGCTACATTTTTTCAAGAAATTCCGGTGAATACCGATTACTTATATGTGTGTACTACCGCATTTTCAGCACCACCATGAGGTAGAATGAGAGGCGCGTTTCTTTCATGCGGTATTCCCAGTAGGTGTAATCCATGATTCGTTATTTACTGGTACTACTTTTCTTTCCTCCGCTTTCAACTTTCCTCCTGTGCAGCAAATTTCGCACGGTCAGGTCTTAATTTTGGTCATCTTTCTCTTCTCTAGAGTCCACGAAAATATCTACGCTGGTTTGGCAGCATGTGCAGATAACAAAACACTTCAAACTTGTTTTCCTACATCCACAGGCTTGACCATACCTCTTATTGTATGAAATGAATTTCAAGACTGCTTCGGATGCTCAATCTTGCTTTTTTCCCAACCCCATTGCTCTGAACGTCTTCTCTGTAACGAAGAGGAAATTCAGTTTTGCTGCATTACGCCCTGCAAGAGAATTACACAGCAACATTGCCTTAGGACCTTCACCAAGCCACAAAGTTCAGACTTGGAATAATACACGAGAGTCTAGAGCAATGGTGTTGGGAAAGAAGCAAGATTGGGTTTATTCCAGTGACAACAACAAAGGATCTGGTACCCGAAGCTCCCCTGAAATTCATTTCAGGCAAAAATAAGTGTGGTTGAGCTTGAGGGTGTAAGAAAATAAGTATTCTGTTATCTACAATAGAGATGCGTGTGAAAATAGTGCAGATATTTTTGCGGGCTCTGGAGAAGAAGACTAGACGACGACGTGAATGAAGAGTTGACTGTTCGAAATTTGTTGCACACGAGGTCGAAGAAGACAACGAAGATAAAAATTTGGAAGTAGAGGAAAGAAATCTACCAAATTAGAACTCTCCTTGACTTTTTGTAAGTCAGAACCTGTCCATTACCTGGACTATATATCATTTATTCTTTTGACACCAGTTTACAGATGTAGCACTTACCTAATCCTGATCCAAAAACGATCAGTATATGGGGTGTATAAGGTACGACTTTCTGTATAAATTTAACCGTCTTGGAAAGGTCTGCATGGTGAATCCTATAAGAGATTGAATTGAATTATTGTAAAAGAATACAGGGTGCGTTAACAAAACATATGCTAACTTCCACAAACATGTCAGTGGTATACATAAAATTTACTTAGCCTAGGGAAAACAGGTCCGGCTGGCCATTCAATTTAAGTACGTTAAGATAATATTTTATTAATGAAATTAAAAAATAGTCGTTACTGTGAGCATATTTTATAGTGATCAATAAATTTTACTTTTTTTAATAATTGTAAAATTAACAAAAATATATCAATTTGTATTTTCAGTTCTACCTTTATTTAAAAAAAACATAAAAAAATATAAAATACTTTCCAATAATGCATTCATTTAAAATTTTCGACAAGGGGTTGAAATTAGAAGGGGTTAAAATTAGAAATATGAACTTTATGTCAAAGAATGACAGGATGAAAAATTGATTTGTTTTGCGTTTTATTAAATTTGAACGTTATAGAGATTATTACGTTTTCACTGACTCATCTTATATGTATATCTTATATATGTATGGTATATTCGTACATTGGTCATGGTCATTTAAAAAAAAAAACAAGAATAATAACAACAATTTTTTTGAAATGTACGGAAAACCGAGTAATATCTCATTCGATGACGTGAAATTTTACGTTTAAATTTCAATATAAGTATTACTTGGCGTGTCAATTTTTTTTTCATATTCGTTAGTAAAAGTATGTATACAGGGTGGTATGTTTCTCATGGCTCACCATTGCCATCTTGGAAACCGTAAAATATACAGGTGCCTCAAATTAGAAAAAGTTGCGGCTTTTGATGACCATTAAACGAAACAGATCCAAGTTGCTGCTGCCGTTGTTAAAATATTGCCCAGCTAACAATTTCTTGTTCTGTAAAAATTGTAAGAACGTTTCCAGAGCAAATTTTATAGAGCAATGTTTGTTCTAACAACATTTTCAAAACGTTCTTACAACACTTATACCATAAAAATGGGCCCCGTTCTATAGAACCTTTTAGTTCTTTAAGTGGTTCTGTAAAGCTTGCAGGAAATAATTATAGAAGTTTTAAAGAATTTTTATAACACAGTTACAAAGCAATCTCATAAAAATTCTATAGCACTTCGCTATACAATTTTTGTGTTGCATGGTGTTATATTTAAAGAACTTTAAAATCGTTTAATTGCATCTTTTAAAAACAAAATGTTTCTGTATCGCACATGTTAGAAATAATATGGACGAGCCAATAAGAACCAATAAGATGGGCCTAATCAGCCTGCATAGGAGTACTTACTTACATTATTACGAATTGCTTAGTTTGTTTGTCCATCAGCAGTACATTTTAATGCGGAGAAAGTTTTATCGTGAAATATGTGGTACATAATGGTAATTTTTTGACGCGCCCTCAGTTAACCTTATATCTCCTATGATGCTGGAAATGTAATAATTTTTTTTTTTTCTAAATTGATGAATTTAACAACCAACTGTACATAAAATAGTCAGAAAGTAAGTATATCCATATTATTGATATCATTTCACCTATTTATATTGTACATATTTTTTAATTAAGATTTTTTTTCCTTCTTCACAATATGGCGGCAGAAAGAAAGGCTTCATCTTGTACTTCCAATGGATTCTCACTAATATGACATTTTTGTGTCGATTGCAATGATTATAGAGCAAATATGCTTCGTAAGCAACTACATAGTATTCACAGTGTTGTCATATTTTATTGTGGTAATTTCACTTATTTCAATCTTATTTAATAAATCTATTAAAATTCTTTAACTTCAACATATAAAAGTGAAAATTTTTAAGGTTTGGAATGGTCTAAATTAAATGTATTACTAAATTTCTATAAAAATCAATTTCTCTTAGCAATCAAATAAATCTTATCTATCGTAATGAAATTTTCTTTCTGCAAGCAGATAATAATTTTTACAAGTCACGACTATGTTATACAAATTTCCCCATTATACCTTGATCAAAATATTTCGTACTATTACAGACAGGTCTCGTCAGATGGGGCTATGGGAAACCTACATATATAAAAAATGATAGTTCTATAGCGTTTCTTTATGGAACAAAAAGGCTTTTGTCACTTATTTACTCTATAATGATTTTATAACAACTGTATTATTATTCTCTACAACTGCTTTAAAGAACTTTTTCTCTTAAGTTCGATAGCAGCTTCCATATTTGTAATTTGTTTTCCGCAGCAGAATTGTAACTTAACAACGCCTTATACAATAGTTCTATAATTAAACTATAAGCGACATTACGGAATAATTTTATAAGAGTGTCACAGGAGATGGTATAATTCTATAAAGCAGTATTTTGCATCGGTTTTACAGTAATTTGATTCTATAAGCACCGTTGCTGTAAAATTGTGTTATTGTACACACTTATAGGGCTACATTAGCAGTTATCTTATAAGTGCTCTATAAATTATGCTCTAAGAACGTTCTTGCAACAAAATTAAAAAACAATTCAGTTTCTGAAGGCAAAATAGTCTCATGTGCCACACTAATGCAACAATTTAGTATTCTAAATACAACTATAAAACTCCTATTACTCTAAATTTATAGAACTACTTTGCTAGCTGGGTGTTAAAAACTGAAAATAACGATTTCAGGAAATGCCATTGAGCTGAAATTTGGTAGAGAAGGATGAGAATATACGAGAACAATACAATAATTTAAATAAAAAATTTAGGTGTTCTTGACGAAATATATAGTTCAATACTTAACGAAACAAAATACAAAAATATTTTACAAATCCTACATAAATACTTCAAAGTGACGTCCATTTTCACGCACACAGAGATCAGTTCTTATTACAGGGTGTCCCGAAATGAATGCAACATAGAGCATGAGTAGATCTCTAAGGATAAAACAATGCGATGTTGCCACATGTACCTCAGTTAAAAGTTGGTGGTTAAAAAGATACAGCGTGTCAGTTAACATTTTATTCTCGATATTTTGTAAACAACTTTTAAAAAAATCCAAATATTTGTATAAATTTTGGAGATCGGGGATTATGGGGGCGAAAAATTTAAAAGTATTTCTTATTTTGACGTCACTAGTAGACGGCGCCACTTATGGCACATAATGCTTCTTTTAAATGACAGAACTTTTTTGCGGCTCGGTGTATCCATCTGACTATTGAAACAGTCGATTCTGCTACCTTTTTTTTATCTGAAAAAGGTATACCTTTACCGTTTTTGAAATAATCCTATTTGAAATATTCAGTGCACCGGGTAGAAACTGTTCTGGTTTCAGATACAAAACCATTTCCGCTGAAAATACAGCAAAATGTTACTTTGAAAAAGTTGTTCAGAATGGTAAATTATGACGACGTGAAAAATTATAAGATCGGCCTGCTTTGGTTAAATCTTTGTGCTTTAGGCTATTCAAATAAAATAGTATTGTCACATATTAACGTGTTTATAATTTTATTCTTTCTCCGTTACTATCAAGATCCAATAGGGAGCCCATAAGAAAAAACAGCAATTGAATGTTACATAACTGAAACTAATAGCCGTAAAAATTTCTTTTCGACGAAATTCCTGCTCTTTCTATAGTATAGTTTACGGTTTCTGAGATACCAATGTAGGCCATGAAAAACGGACCACCTTGTATAGTTTGCGTATAGGAACGTTAAAATATGCATGAAAAATAGTGATCACTACATAAAAATCATAAATTTCCATCGGTATTAAACACAGATGTTCCTTTATGAAAATAAATAGATTGAAAATTCAACAGTCTTTGAAAATATGGATGGGCATATGATAACAGCTAGAACAGGATTAACAAACATTTTCAAATTAAAATTTAGAACGGGAAAGTACCGTTCCCAACTTATCAGTTAAAAATACCTTTTAGTATACAAATTTATAGACGATAAAAGTGTAATAACAAACATTTTTTGAAGATATTACTTTCTCAAAGGAATTGATGGTAAGTTGACTAAATATACAGATAAATTCATCATTCAAAGTGCTGTTACATTTGAAAGATAAATCTAATTTCAGTATGTCAATGTCAGTCTATACTCAATACGTATATGAAAGTTAAATTGTAATAACAGACATCAATGAAAATTTAACTATTCTTTAGTACCTGTAACTGTTAACCGATAATTATAACTAAACGGGTCTTGGCTCCCCAGTAAATTTGCAGACAGAACCGCCCCTCCCCCTAGCATATTATTTTGGGTATCTACATCACAAATGTGAGAGTTTTTAAAATACCAAAGAGAATAGTGAGAAATATAGCTTCCGTAAATAAATAATACTCATGTAGAAATTTTTTCCCACTTATCTGATTTAAGTGAAATTCGGAACACAAACACTCCTTATGATCTTACATAAGTCTCTTAAGTTTGAACTACCCCTCTTAGAAGTGTATTCTGCATGCTACCCCCCTCTTACTTTATTTCAAAACTACGAAAAAAAAATATTTTAATAAAACATCTACACACCACTTTGACCTGATCAATTTCGAAATTTTTTCGTCTCTTGTTTTTTTCACGTTTGCTCTTGTTTCTGAAATATTCAAAGAAAATGGTGACAGTGTAGCGCACGAGTCGCGTAAATTTCATTTAACATTATAGCAACCCATGAAACCAAAACTTTTTTTTGTATTAGTACATGATAAGGACAATAAATATTATTATTATTATCGTTTTGTGTACAGACGAGAAGCTGCTAAAGATTTTGTATTTATTCACCATAAATTAAAACGACATTCATCAGCTCCGAGATGCTATACAAGACACTTGAAAAACTAATGTAAACACTGTCGCAGAAACGTTAATCGGATTTCAGTATTCCGATTACTCTACAGTTTAAAGCATCCCACCGATGTAAGGGTTGAAAATGGTAACTTCAATATTTTTTTCTCGAAAACTATAAGGATTTTTCAAAATTTTTAACGATATTGACTACATTTTCATGATCAAACTATTCCCAAATTTTTTCGGATAAGTTGGTCCTATATAGGCACTTTATAGGTCACCAACGTTTGCCCCAAAAAATTTTCAAGTTTAGGCGTAACAAATTCCTTCTAATTTATCAATAGATACGTGCACAGTTTATATTTGACATAAACGAAAGGTCAATTTGTATAATTTATTGATCAATTAATCTATTTTTGGATATAAAATAACTACGGCAAGTATTGATGACTAGGACTTAAGGTAGAGCTTTTTTCCAAATACTCAGACGAAACCGTTAATATCAACTTCAATGGCAGATGTTCGTATTGTTCGAGCATCTGCATCCCCTAAACCTTGTTGGTTACACCCAGGCAGACTGTAAAGGGTTTTGAAACCTGTCTTTTAAACAAACGTAGTAAGATTAGTACGACGCAGTATTTTGTTTCAGTTAAAAAATAATTACTAATAATTGTTATTTGTGGAATATTTTTCTTCGGAAATAAATGATAATCGTCGTATATTGTGGACAATTCTATTTATAAATGCAGAAAATAGAATATGACATAACAAGAAATGCCAGTTCAATTCAAAATTAAAAAAGTAGTATTACGACAATAAGAGTGTCGAGAGTAAGTATAAATAAAGTTGAATACTTATTAATATTACTCCCTGCTTTTTAATTCGTTGTTAGCTAATAAACAGGTTTTAATATTTAAAAGTAATTTAAAAAATTGCTTATTTAGAGATAATTAGGCCCATATTTGATTCTTTGTAATGTTTTTGATATAGGAACACGTTGTATACATTTGATGACAAAATAAGCGTATATTTTGATCTATTTAGTCTTTTAATTTTTCGAAGAATAGAACAGTTTAACGTTTCAATGAACAATTTAACGAAATATTGTAGGCATTATCTTCAATAAGCCATACATTTTTTACCGGATTATAATATTAAGATTTATAGTCTTAAACTAACTAAAATTATTGAAATTAAATAAAATAAATTTTGAAGAACTAGTTATTTGGTTTAATATTATACAGGGTGTTGTACAAGCTCTATGACATATTTTGGCAGACAAACATTTTTTCTTATAAGAACATAGGTCCGATTGGTTTCTGTTTTAAAAATGTAATTTTGATATTTCAATGAACATAGCCTGATAAATGACGCCCAGATATGTTCATTATCAACATTATTTATGCCGGATTTATGATGGAAATTATTAGCTAGCAGTTCATTTATTAAAAAGAGATTTGTCACAGTTGGCGCACATCTTATACAGGGTACGGCACTGGAATGTGACACATTTTAACGCGCCACTGCCTGACACGTGAATGGGTGGGGGAGTTCTGTTTATGACAGTTGTGTTTGTCATTATATGCAGTTTAATAGCTATGGAGAATTGGCCGGTAAATCAACGCGTGTTCGCCGTGACGGCTTACATTGAAACGAAGTCTGTTATTACGGTCCAAAGACGATTTCGGGCTGAGTTTAATATCCCAAGACGTGGTCGCATTCCATCGCGGAACACTATTTTGCAATGGTTTAAGAAGTGGAAAGCGCATGGAACTGTCTGTGATAGGTTTGCTGGTTCTTCCCGTTCTGTGCGAACGCCTGAAAATATTCGAAGAGTTGAAGAAGCAGTAACAGCCAGTCCAACACGATCATCGAATAAACATGCAAACGCTTTAAACCTATCAGATCGTACAGTGCGCCGTATTTTGCATGATGATCTTAAGTTTCATCCTTATAAAATACAGATTGTGCATCAATTATCCCCACAAGATGCACCTAACAGACTTGCATTTTGCAGGAATTCGTAAGATTGTTGGGCGAAAGAGCAGATCTGATGGATAATTTAATTATGTCGGATGAAGCTCATTTTTCTTTATCGGGTTTTGTTAATAAACAAAACTTTCGATATTGGTGTGCAGAACAACCAATGCAGTTGCATGGTTTGGTGCGGTATTGCAACCTTTGGGATTATTGGACCGTATTTTTTTGAAGAGAACAATCGAACTGTAACCGTTACCTCGGAGCGATATTTGCAAATGCTACAAACATTTCTTACTGCCGAATTACGTAGATTGAGAGTTGAAGATCAGGAAATATGGTTTCAACAGGATGGGGCAACTAGTCATACCGCCAGAATAGTTATGGAGTTTTAAGGAATAAGTTTCCTGGGAGATTAATTTCCCGAAATGGAGACCTTGCCTGGCCAGCACGTTCTCCTGACTTAACGGCTCCAGATTGTTTCTTATGGGCGTACTTAAAGTCTAAAGTGTATCTAAACAAGCCTCGCACACTGGATGAGCTAAAGAACAATATAACTGACGACATAAGAAGAATTAATGGAAGACTTCGAGGCGCAGTTATGAACTACGTCCGAGAAAATATTGAAATATGTATAGAGTTTAATGGTGGACATTTAAAATCTGTAATTTTTAAAAAATAATAAACTGTTAAAAACTGCATTCAATGAATATTATTTTTCAGATTTTTTGCTTCTTTTACAACAACATTTCTAATCACTACAGTGTAGCGAAAAACGTCATATTCCACTGCCGGACCCTGTATAACGACAATTTTTTCATGGATATGGCATAGCCGTGAGCAAATAATTGCTTAGAAGTTCATTTATAACGCTAATTATGGCAGTGCGCAGTATCCAGATACAGCAATCAATTTGAGAAATAAATATTTACACCCCAGTTACTAGATACCTAATCACAGGGAAAGTCTGTTAGAAAAAAATTGAACCATTACTAATGTATGTAGGTAACGATCTATGTGATATTATTGCATCCGAATATAACTTAACTTTTACCTTTTACTAATCTGTGTTACTTAATTTGTTTCTTAGAATGATCAAATGTGCTCTGTGATGATCAATGACCGGTTACTCACGCTTGTTTTAAATTACCATTGTTACCAAAATTGATTTAAAACAGAAAGGCAAAGGGTCACTTAGGTTGGCAACTACTGCGTACGATTTGAAATAATCCGCATTAACACAAAATAGTGCACCGCACACATAATTGCATACAATGACAATACATAGTTAGATAATACGTGCAGGCTTAATTTATTGTCTTACCCGCAATGCGACGTCTGGCTCAAAATATGTTTTACTTCTACCTTGCCGTTCTGTTCCGGATCGACGTCCATTTTCACGATTTGCAGACACACCGGCTTGCAGGTTGTAATTCTTTCTACGTGACGTTTGGAGGTGCAATAACTGAATTTAGTGTTGCGCATCGACTGGCGCAAGCGTGGCGAGGAATTTCGGCCAGTTGCAGGTACGCTGACAGGACGTCCTCGTATCGTACCCTTGTTAATCAATGCCCGATGACGAAGCTGTTGTTACAGCAATTCCAAGATAATGCCTAACTTTTTATGTGGGTTTCATTACTCGTTTACCGTTAGCAATTTTAAAAAAGCGCGCGCGTCATTTATCAAGCGGGCATAGCTGAAAAAATTGTATACTCAAACATTTAGATAAGATTTTTACAGACGGGTGCTAGATGGCGCCACAGTGCGACATCTAGGGGTCACTTGCTACAACTAAGTGAACGGTAACTGCGCTTCTGAAGTGTCGAACATTCTCCTACTTTCCTCTGTACGGAATTTACATCCTGATGATGAGATGGCGCTAGCCATTGCGGCAACATTGAAATAATAGTTATTTATGCAACAAGTACAAAAAGTTGCATACAATACTTTTTCTACGTTCATGTAAAAACCAAAAAATGTTTTTTTTAGATGACACTAAGTCTAGGAAAATATGACGTCTATTTGAACGTTTATGTTTGTCATGATAACAAACCGCTGTAGTAGAATGACAGATGAATGCAATAAACATTTTATTGGACTAGTGCAATAAAGAACCACTATTTCCACTAAATATAGTTCAATAAAGTTTTGTTTTTTGCATGAACATAGAAAAAAATATTAAGAGGTTAAGGAATCGGTTGACCCGGGATTCATTTCTTGCCCATTTATTTAGGATCCAGTTTTTGCCTGTAGTTGAGCTGAGAACTGATGATGATAAAATAAATGCCTTGAAACTGTTAAATTGAGTGTGCGGGGACCTTAGAACTAGGCTAAGATAATTTTATTTAAAAGGTACTTACCTGCTGATATGCCTAATACCCTTTTCTGACTTTCTCAATGCCAATTTTACTACAGATTCCATCCAGGGCTGAGGTAATGAATGGTTTCAGAAATAGTCGTAGAATAAATGACATTAATATCACGACTATGACAGGTCAAACGAAAAATATTATTGGGATTATATTTGTCAAAAAGGAGATTAAGAAAAGGTTCTCCGTTGATTGATTGAAGTTCACGCGATAATCTGCTAACGGGCTGTTTTCATAGAATGAATATTTTGGAGTACCATCAAAGAAAGGGCGAATTAAATAATAAACAGTGAAGATATACGTACATTGAAAACGTGGAAATCTATTGTAGAAGACTTACGCCTTTAAAATATTCCAAAAATGCAGTATTCATATGTTGGCTCTTCTGATTATTTAGGAAACACATTTAATATGTAGCAGGTACATTTCTATATAACTATCATCTAATTTTTGGGGGGCTAAAGTTTTGTGTTTTTGGAAAAACAACTTCCGTAGTCTTTGGACCGACCAAAAGTCAATTCTTAAGTAATGGTAAACCAAATCGCTGAAATACTCATTATTGGGCTGACGAAAATCCGCATAGATTAAATGAATTCCAAAATCAAGGATATTTTGGCATAAATGTGTGGTGCAGCATAGTTGGATGACATTTAGTAGGTCCTTATTTTTTTAAACAAATTGTCATAGGTGAAAATTTTCTACAGTTCAGAGAACTTGCAGATTTGTTGGATAATAAATAGTCTATTACAATGTAGATCAGATTAGGGGTCAGATGGTGCACTTAGTTCTGTAATTGTAAAAAATTATTTGAACCAGCAGTTTCCAAATCGTTGGATAGAACCTAATGGTCCAACACAGCGGCCAGGGCCGCGCCAACCCGGGGTGCAAGGGGTGCGTGGCACCCGGGCGCCACGATCCAGGGGCGGCAAATGACCGTTGGTTAGTAGCAGACGTCAGATAAGCTAAACTGCACACTCCTGTTAAAAGACAATATTTTCTTATGAAAGTGAGGATGAAACCATTCAATGCCCTGAGAGATATTTTAAAATAAATTTTTATTACACAATTTTGGATATAGCCTTAAACAAAATTGAGGAGCGCATTGAACAGCTAAAAATCACAAAGATTTTTAAATGATCTTTATTTATTCGGTCTAAGTAAGGATATAAAATGAAATATTGCATGGACTTGCAAACTAAGCTTTCAGATCCAACAGAACCAATGGACATTAATGCCATAGACATGTTTAACGAAGTTGAAAACCTTGTGGTATATATTTACTCAGAAACGACCCCCCTAGCAGTTTTAGAATATTTATTCCAAAATGACTTAATAAATGTATTCCCCAACGTGTCCATAGCTTTGAGAATATTATTAACCATACCTGTAGCGAGAGATCTTTCTCAAAATTAAAGATAATAAAAAATTACCTGCGTTCTAGTATGACATAAGATAGACTTTCTCATTTAGCTACAATAAGCATCGAAAGTCAAATTTCAAAAAACTTAGATATACCTCCACTTGGTTGAGGAATTTGCAAAAAGGAAGGCCCGAAAAATTATTTTGTGAATGACAAGATACCTATTATTACAATAGTTAGTACAATACTGAGATCTGAGCATCATTTTATGTGTTTTTGTTATTTTTACACATGTATTTTATATATTTAGTTTTGTGTTACTTATAAAGACTAAGTTCCTATTCTTAGCTCTTGTTTTTTTTAATATTGGTTGTTTTCTGTTAATTGTTGAAGAAAAATACATATGTTTTTATTATTATTAATGTATATTTCCATATTTATTTTATTACCCCATTATTTGATGATTAACCTAGCATGCTGCTAGAGCGTCAGCAAAGGTTCCACACCCCGGCGGCAGCTACCCTTGGCGCGGCCCTGACAGCGGCTACTCAGATCACCGGACTTAACTCCTCTAGATTATTTTCTGTGGGAAGCGTTCAGATAATATCGGCCACTTGCAACAAAATATAAGATTTGCTTGTAAGACATTGCCAGCAGATGTAATACAAAGAGTCACAAAAGGCAATATTTTTTTTGTTTGTAATTATTCTTAAGGATATGTTTGTTCTTTGTTTTTGTTACACTGTCACTATTACTAAATATTATTCAATCAATTAAATACATAGGTATATCTGTAATGCACTAATTTATTTATTTTTCTTATATCTTCTTTTGGATATAACTATCGAGTGCAAATGAAAACTTTATAAAAGTTTTATTTTTATTAGAATGCAATGCATTTTTTAATGAACCACAGACATAAAATAAATAACGACGCTTACCGTCGCTCGTTGTTAACCTCACAAATTAGAGATGTATATATCAAGTCTTGTTGAAATAATTAGTGCCAAAAAAACTTCAAACGTTTCTTCGATCTTCTCCTCATACATTTTTGATAGAGATGTTAGCCCATGCAAAACATTTTCTACAAACTACTCGTATTTACGTAGACTTCCTTAATTTTTATTTTTTTAAATTCCATATAAATATGCCTCTTAAATAACATTGAGTTAATATTTTACCGCTGCCGAATGATAAATGCGATATGAAAAAAATAACTTATTGGTGCTTGGCAATCATTCAAAAACCTTGAGTTCCCAGACAAGACCACCGATCTGTGTTTATTTTATGAGCAAAGTGGGCAGAGATCGGGCCAAAGATGCGGTCCGAACGTAATCAATTGCAAATAGATGTAAATAAAAGTCCAACTTAATTGACATCCCTATAATGAACACTTTGAAATATAAATATAAACCTACTCATATTTACGCACGCTGGCTTGCCTTGCTTGTCGATACACTGTGTTAATTGCTACGTAATAGATATCTTTCTATAAATTTCTAAAATCCACAATTGATCTACAATGCTATTATAATAAATTATTATTACCTTTCATATGACTAGTAAAACAATCCGATAGCTGAAGAATGTCAGTTTTTTCTTTGTGTTAAATTTAATTTAAACAACAAATAAATTAGTCAGTAAATCTGAATTTTAAAGTAAATACCAAGACAAGACCAAGGCAATACCAAGACAAGATCGAGATAAGACCAAGACAAGACCAAGATAAGACCAAGACAAAACCAAGATAAGACCAAAACAAGACCAAGGCAATACCAAGACAATACCAAGACAAGACCAAGACCAGACCAAAACAAGAGCAAGACAAGACTTGAGGGTTGGAATTGCACGACAAGACAAGATTTAAAAAAAGTTATTGCTACGGCAAGAAGTCTTGCAAATATAAGAATATTGGATTTCTATTGTAGGCATATAATTTATTTACAGGACATCCAGCACATAAAATTAATTTTTAAATCAAGGTGTCGCAAGAATCACACAAGAGTCTGAAATAGCGGGGGAAGAAATTTGCGAGACTCGCAAGGCAAGACAAGATATGATCTTGCAAGATCGAGCAAGAACAAGTCTTTAAAGAAAACTTGTCTTGTTTTGCAAGACAAGGAATGATTATTTTAAACTTTGCAAGATTTTTTATCTCAGTCAACGCTAGTGCTAACTGCACGTGGCAAATTTGAAACAGAAATGTAAAGGCATTTTGGAATTATCGTATCTGAGTAAGAAGACATTTGCAACCCCATATTTATTGCAACTTTTTGTCTTAACGTTTTTATTTATTTTCTATCCTAGAAGTGTTGTTTTTTTCATTTACAAATGAATATGCTACCGCGGGTGCTGAATCTACCTCTGGATTTTAGGCCAGGTGGATAATCCCACGGACCATACTTGACATCCCGAAGACTCTCAACAAATACTGAAAGAAGGAACGTGATTAAGAAAGTTACAATTAGTAAAATGATGAAATAAAATCTTCAAAATATCAGAACATTATATGGATAAATAAAAATTTCCTTAGAAGTGTGAACGCAAAAATATATTTTGTGATATATCTACCGATCTAAATTATTGTTTTTCATGCTTACGTTGTTCTAATATATCACATTCTTTCCAACTATTTGGCAAGTAAGATTAATAGCCAAAACTATAGTTATTTTTATAAATTTATTAGTTATTAAAGGTTATAGTAAAATGAACCCCAATATGATTTAATCACCTTGTAACTTTTTTGCGACATTTTAAGGTTCAGCAAGTTTGGTTAAATTGACATTATTTGGGTTGTAGATTATAACCTTGAAGTGTGTAACATTCATTAGGTGACACACTGTATACTTCATTAAGATTGATGTATCCTCTCAGTAGGTCTATACTATCAAGTTTGAGACACCTTGTACATTAGTTTGTAATTTTGTAACGTAATTTTGTATTTTTATTACGTTTTTAATTATTTGTGCATGGTATGCATTTTTGAAATGCATTGGCAGAAAATCTATTCGTTTGGGACACTTCTTTCATAAGAATTGTATATTGCTTTTGGCCAGATATATGTATAAGCATAAAATACACCCTGTATATTGAATATTAAATAAAACTCAGCAACACAATTCGCTGACATCATTTTAATGCATCGTCCGGGGTACATTTGATACAAAAATACATGCTAACAAATACAAAAATAAATACAAGATACACAGCATTGTATGTAGTCGGCATACAACTGCTGTAATACTAATTCACTTAGCGGGGTTGACTTTCAGCAGTTCGCACAACTTTTCGTACACTTTCGAGAAGATTTTCGTGTAGCCGCTGTTGGTAAGGTGGAGGTAGTCGTGCATGATGTGGTGCGATATCGTCTGGTCGTTGCCTACAATGTGCTCGTCTATGACGACGATGTGCACGTTTTCCGTGGTCTCGTCCGCGTTCACTTCGTCGCAGAATTTGTCCACGAGGAAGGTGTTGACGTGGTCGTTCCGCTCCCGGTAGGGGTTGGGGTACTGACCTCTGGGCAAAAGCGTCTGAAACGTCAAATGAACATGGTTAAGAGAAATGTTTTGAAAAAACGTGAGACAGTTATTAATTATACAGAGTGTTCCTAAATAAGTGTGGCAACGGAAAACCGTAAATTTCTCTTGAAAAAAGAAACATTTTTTCCCTTTCCCATTTTTCTCTCCGGGCTTTCGTTTTTGAGATACACGGTGTCAAAACTTTAATTTTTTTTAGTTTTTTTTCCAATATCTTAGGAACCGTTTGAACTACAGGACTGAGCTTTTGTAAACACACCACTATTAATAGGTACTTTTTCGCACCCTGCTCGAATTCATTGGACGTGCCAGTGGTAGAAATTTTAAGATATCGGAAGGGTTTTTCCATAACTCCCATAACTTTTACGCACGACGACTTTTGACACCAAATTCTGAAGCGCCCATTAATTTTACACAAAAATAGTTGTATTGGTTCATTGCTCTAATGTCAACCGTTTTCAATAAAAATGACTTTCTATGAACAAAAACAAACATCCGATGGACTAGTTTTTTCAAACGCGTAGCGGATATGACATCAATTCACGTATAGCACCTGCAATTTGATATTCTCTAACTGCTAGCCGTTTTCAAAACAGTTACCATTTGATAGCCCTTTGCTTGTCGTTTTTACGGCGCCGGCGTGTTGACACCTCTATTCTCTACTGTCCAGATAATTATTCCGTAAGCAAACGAAGTGCCACAAACGACAAGTTTAATATTGAGGTTATTTGATAAAAAATCATTACCTTATAAACTTATTAATGTGAAAAATATAAAGTTAAAATGGAAATTGAGGACATGTTATTGATAAATTTGATAGAGGAGATCGAAAATGACGAAAATATGTGTCAGCGATATAATGCTAGTGATCCATTCGATTTATCCGATTTCAGTTTCATAAAATTATTCAGGTTGTATTCTTAATTTCCCATTATTTAGTTTGTAAACACGCCATTGGCATACAGTGTGGTTAACCAGTACATTATTTTATCTTGTATCTCGTTAGTGTTATTTTTTGTGTATTATCATAGACCTTATAAATCATGGACTGGCCCTAGAAAGAGAGGTCCGGTGTCCTGATGTGTACAAGAGGGATGAAGCTAGTCCGGGCAAAAACAGATGTTCTATGACAGAAAAATATATAAACATAACCTGACAAAACCTTTCCTGTTAATATTGTTAATGATTTGTGTGCCTTTTGTGATTTAGTTGTGTTTAGTGTGTTTATTAGCAATAGTTTTTAAAGACTCATAAACTTATGGTGGAGTTGTCACCGTAAATGTCATACGTCTGTCATTTACGGTTTTTGTTTTTTTTCGGCCAATGATCTGTGGGTTTTTGCCCGGACTAGCTCTATCTCTGTCGCACACATCTGAGCATCAACGATTTGTATAGGCAGAAAACGGTTTTGGGCGCGTCCATGATTTATAAGGTCTATGATTTTTATGGATGTTATTGTCATGTTTTACAAGGGACTGTAAAATTAACCAGAACCACATATCACCAAATAATTCTTCATATTAGTTCATATCCAGAATTCAATTTCATTTCAATTCAATCAGCTAAATCTTTATTGCTCCGCCATTGCTAGAAGGCATAAAACAAATATGGCGCTGACCAAAAGTAATAATCAAATCGCTCATCTTGATAAACATTCCAGCCATCATAATATAAAATTTCATCAGTGAATTATGTGCAGTGACAACCAGGATTTTAACCTTATAAAGTAAAAAGTAGCTAGTAGTATGCGTCATTTCCAATATGTGCTAGTCGAAAACATGAAAACGAAGTTGTCTAGCTACAGAATACCATAATAGTGAGTAAGTCGTTTTGTTATACGAGTTAAAACACTAAACGTATCAACAACGATACTCGAATGCTAAATTAGAGAATACCCGTCCTGGGTTCTTTTTCGAGAAAATAACAATGACGAAAACTGCATTTATACATTTCTGTCACTTGGACAGCCCAGTGATGCTCAAAAGCGGTAAGAGATAAAGACATGCGGTTTTTGCCATTGTTATCTCTTTGAAAAAAGATCCCTTAAATGGATGTTCAGTTTATTTGAGGAATCAAATACCACCCCAATACCAACAATCTAATCCTGGTTGGACCACTGCCCTGTGTTATATTACAAATTTTTTTCAGAAAAGGAAATACATGCAGCTTATTATGACAATATTCCTCATCTAACAGCACTAATCTTTAATAATGGAAGAATTTAAATTGCCAACACCTACGTGTTTATCTTTTCTTTAGCAATCAATTCTAATACGATGTAATTATGTGTGAAGTAGACCGCAACTGCAAAGGACGGCTATACATTTTCATTCTAATGCCCGCTACAGACTATGCGTGAATTCGCGATTCGCGATACGCAATGCGTGCATAGTGTGTATGGACTTATTCGTTAAAAATCTAATTATGAGCCACGAGTTCGCTATATATTATGAATATATTCACGATTCGCAATGCGAAATGCATAGTGCATAGTGTGTAGGTACTTATTCGTTACAAATCAATTCGCGCACAACGTGGTTTGCTTGTTTGTAGCGATTCGCCCGCAGAGGCGGTAAAATTGACGAATATCAAAGGCCGCGCATTAATACGAATCGTTCTATTCATGGAGATTCGCATTGATGCGTGCTAATTTGCGAATTCGCGTTGAGGCGCGCTAGTTCATGTGGAGGATACCGTTTTTCTTGTGCGGCTCTCGTTGGCTCTCGGTAGCTCCCGCCGGCTCTTGGTTCTGTGCTCTCTAGTTCTGGCCACAAACCTAGAAAAAATATAGACAGCGTCGGTTTATGATATATGTCATGTGACAGGTGCCGCGTTTTCTAGGGACCTAAGGTCCAGAAAATTGATATTTTATTTGCTTTATGTTGGCGGTTGTGCAAATATGATGGCTGCATTGCAATATAAAATTAACTTGCTGTCATTTTAAATGTCATTAAAGAATGTGACCAATCACAGTAAACAAATGAGATTCACGCTACAATATAACCAACGTAAATTGGCATAAAAACCTAGCTTTACCGATTCTGGACCTTTTAGGGCAGCCATGAATTAGCGGCCGCCGGCAATATGACACTGGCACAGTCTATATTTTTTCAAGGTTTGTGTTCTTGGCGCTCTCTTTAATTTTTAGCAGATCGCAGATAGCTTTAGCCACGCTTTAGCTGTAATCTGTATGTTTACATTGCTGTTTGGCGCGCTAACCTCTCTTTGGTATCTACACAATTCCACTTTTCGTGATTTTTTCTCTATTTTGGAGAATTTCACCCTCAAATTTAGTCAAATTGTTTTCTAATTTTTATTTTACAGATAGAAGTCTGTTTACTTTTTGGCACGCGCTTCGAAGCTATTTTCTCTACAATTTTCTGGATTAATTTTGTTTCAGGTTGTGAGTGCATTTTTCTTCCAGCTTTTTAATAATTTTTAAATGGATAACACGTAAGTTTAAGTTCAGCCGATTTTTGACCTAGGTTCCTGTAAAATTAACATTAACATTTTAGTTCTAAACAATTAACTTGACAGGAACAGAAAATTGAAATCAGGTTGCAATTTTTGTTGTTATTTTTTTAAAGTGGCAATAACGACTGACATGGACTAGTGTTGATCGAGGCAAGATTTTTTAAACATTTCAAATATTTACGGAGTTATTAATTTAAAAAAAATACCTACATTTTGAGGACCGCTGTACATTGTTTGAAAGATTATCACAAATTGTTCCCTTAAATTATTTTATGAAAAATAACAAAAAGCTATGATTTTCACATAACATCTTAGAGTTAATTTTCGCCACATAACCTCAAACAACATGTCAGTGGTAACCATTTCGTACTTTGTAGTTTCGTAGTGGGTGAAACAGATTTTAAAAATAAACACAAAACATGGAATAACAAAATAACTAGCTAGATGTATGCGTTCAATATTGAGAGAAGGCAAAGTAAAATATTTAAAAGCAGAGTCAACTGCATGCAAAAAAGAAATTGGTGTCGGAGGAACAGGTAACAGGTAGGCGTCACGAGCAGTAGGTGATATATCCCGCATCACCCCCATGCTCTCGACGAAGAGGTTATGTTGATACCGGTGCACTAGTAGGGCAAAGGAATAAGCTGTGGCAAAGGCAAGTTACAAATTATGTAATATTTGAGGAGAGGCATTTGATATTTTCAATACACGTAAATTGAAAGTTAATATGAGATATGATTGCATCTGCTGAAACCGAACTAAGCTAATAGTTTCTTTAAGCATTGCATTGCTTGATGCATCTGTTTTAAGAGTTGCGGCACTAACGTATAAAACGTATTTCAGTCGGTCTTATTATTTTCACGGGCAGTGTTTTTCTCTTAAGTGTCTTGTGTATTTAATTAATATTTGTTTCGTGAAATACAGTGTGATTAAATAAAATATGGCGCATTATTCAATCAGTGAAAATGTTGACATGCTAAAAGCATATTTGTTCAGTAGTAATAAACAGTGATATGATAGTGGATATGGTAGTGAATGGTTTATATTTTCAATTTATTGGTGAGGAATAGGAATGGCAAAGGAGAGGAGATGGCCATTAATATTTTCATAAATAAACATATTTCAATCATTCTTGACATACTATATTAAAAACTCTAGCTAACTTTGATGAAACCTATTCGAAGACATTAGTGTAACACTTGCAACACCCACCACGACTCTTATGTATGTATGTAATTGTGTGGAGGTGCAGCGGAAATTGCTTTCCAGTGCAGCACTTAGGCCCTTGGGCCCTTTGTACATCCTCCAAACTAAGAGAGTTCTTCTTTCAAACCATCCAATTAATATGGATGGCTCGGTGGCAAAGTCTCTTACATATTATATGTGTGATAGTATGGGTCCGAGTTACAGAGATTTTTTTGTTGCTCTGTCCTCATTACCATTAATCGGGGGGTTTCTGCCCTGCCACACGTGCGTGCGCCTGCGGAGCATGTTCAGTGTCCAGACCCCGGGCGGACTGCCACAGTCTCGGCCCAGGTTTGGTCTCCCATCCAAACTCAGCCCGCGTCCACGCTTCCTTAACCGGAAAGATCGATCTCCCAACCAAGCAACCGCACCGGCGGAACATGGTGAGCGGCCAGACCCCAGACCTCGGGCGGACTACAGTCTCAGCCCAAGTCTGGTCACCCATCCAAATTCCGGCCTGCGTCTACGTTGCTTACCTTGAAAAATCGATCTCCCAGCCGGTCAACTCGGGCCAGACGACGACTCTTAAAAATATTAGTATCGGAATCGGATCAGCGGTCCTCAACAAGTTTTCGATTGAAAAATCACGAAATTTATTTAAAATATTGCTTTTATACCTGATTTTTTTTTGTAAAAAAAACCTATTAATTGTGTTCTACACAGTGAACTGTCTGCTGGTTGAAATATTTGTACTTATTTAAGGTTCACCCTGTATTTATGATTATTACTTACTGGTACAACAATAAAAACATTTCCCAGTCTGTGCTTGATTTCTTTGATGATCTCCACTATCCCTTCGAATATTTCGTGTGGTGTACAATCGGTGATATTATTCGTGCCTACGAATAACACAACAGCCTTTATTCTTGTATTAAAGTCCAATTCTCCATTCTGAATCCTCCACAACACATTTTCAACCCTAAAAGGACACTTTAACTGAAGAAACAAATTAAAACATTTAAGCCTAATCTTATTTGTCGGTTGTTTGCCTTATACCAAGACTCACCTGTCACCTCCTATTCCGAAATTTATACAATGTAGAGAGCTAATTTTTTCAGTCCATAGAGTGCTAAACTGTAGCTGTTGAATTATAGAATCTCCAATGAAGAGTACTTCAGGTTCGCTAGATTTTGCTTGTTGAACGTATCTGTTATGCTAAAAATTTAGAATTCTTATATATACGTATATAGGATGTTCCACATAAGAACCGACACAGAGCACGTGCATGTAGGGGGTCCCAAAATACTGCAATTTAATCAAACATACCTATATACAAAGTTGCACTCAGGCGGAGTTACAGGCCTTCAAATTGGGGCTAAATATTTCGAAAAAAATTAATACCTATCACTGAATTGCTTGTGTGTCCACGGTTGGAGTTGACAAGAGAAGAAAGCCTTTTATTTTTGACTTTATCGAAAAATGTCACTCTTTATACAAAGTTCTGCTTATTAAAAAAATTAGATTCCCATAGAAATGTCTTAGATTAGATATACAGGGTACTCATAAATTAAAAAAAAACGAAAAATTAAAAAAAAATACCTTTATTTATTATTTTAGGCAAAATTTCTGTAAAACAAATCTGTTTATAACCTCAAATACAGTCCTATTACAAATTTTAAAATCAAAATTTCAATTTTGACTTTTACTCTTTTACCGCTAACTTGATAAATTTTTCGTACACTTTACGAATAGTTTGTGGCTCATTCAACTCATTTATTGCTTCGTGTGTGCGCTATTTTAATATTTCTCTATCATGTGGCAGATCATTTGAATAAACCTTTTGTTTTAGGGCACCCAAAAAAAAGTCTAAAGGTGTAAGGTCAGGTGATTTAGCAGGACAATGGTTAGCAGATCATTTTGGTGAGAGGAGAGATTTGGCCTAGTCCTGACCTCACACCCCTTGACTTTTTCCTTTGGTGTGTCCTAAAACAGAAGATTTATTAAAATGATGTGCCACATGATAGGGAAATATTAAAAGAGCACATACGCGAAGGAATACATGGATTGAATGAGCCGCAAACTATTCGTAAAATCTACGAAATATTTATTAAGTAAGCGGAAAAATGTGTTGAGATGGGTGTAAAAGTTACAATTTAAATTTTGATTTTAAAATTTTTATTATGACTCTATTTGAAGTTATAAACAGATTTGTTATATACATATTTTGCGTAAAATAATAAATAATGATACTTCTCTCTAAGTATTTTCGTGTCTTTTTAATTTATGATCACTCTGTATATCTGATCTAAGACGTTTCTATGGCGGTCTCATTTCTTCGAGAAGCAAAACTTTTTTTAAAGAGTGACATTTTTCGATAAAGTCAAAAACAAAAGACTCTCCTCTTGTCAACTCCATGCGTGGACACACTGTGGGTATGTTTTGTTAATTTTTAATATTCTGGGAGCCCCTTCTTTATGCACCTGCTCTGTGTCGATTCTTATGCAGAATGGAGTGAAATAAACAGAATATTTGGTCCTACTGTAAAGGAATTTTCCAACAATTTTTTCGATAGCCTGCTCTATCACCAGACCGTAATAAATTTGTCTTCTTTTTTGTAGATATAAGTGAAGCTACTTAAATTAGGTATTTGTAGTTGTTTACAATATTATAGAAACAAGTATACCGAATCTGATGTTGAAAATCGGAATAGTGTTTATTCCTAACATTGCTATTGTTGAAAGAATTTGAAAACGCTGTAAAATTTAATAACCCATTTAGTACTAAATTCCGTTGAAGTATATTAATACACACGCCAGGCTAGTGTGGTATATTTCAAATATATCCAAGTTCATATACATACTTCATTTACATGCAGCTACTGCAAATGAATAAAGTGATAAGTATTTTCTGTTAAAACTGTACATCTATACAATATAGTCATTTAGAAGTTACAACCTGTTGAAAAACTTCCATCTTAGTCGCAGAAATGATACGCGTGGGACAGCGTATGTCAGTCTTAGTGATTTTATTCGTTAGTCTCAATTTGGAATGTTGTAAGGGATTTGTTGTTTTTATTAAAGAAATATGTTTTGATAATAAATATTTATTTTCAAGTTTTAGTGTAATGCTTAAAAATACCTATATCATTTACAGCAAATAAAGAGTAAAAATGTAATCGAAAATTCAACCACAACAGATGAGTTCCCACTGTCAAAAGTGAAGTTAGATATTTATAGAGTGTTTTTATTAAACCAGGTTAGTAAATTTAGATAGATTAATTTCTTTAGATAATTATTGAATAGAGCTTTTTCGGTGGAATTGTTCATTAGCATATCTAGATGTTTGGTATCAGAGGGCATACATATGACTTCATTGATAGGAATTATAGGAGATTTGATTTATATTAGCTTAAAATACCTTTCTAATACAGTAAAAAATACTATTGGCATATTTTGAAGGTAAGAAGAATTTAAAGGCTTCAACGCTATGGACGCAGTACTCCATGTTGAGAACTGAACTGTCTTTCAAAAAAGGTATAGAGATTAAAATATACAATAGTTTAATAGCATTTTTGAAAAGGTAGTCCGATGGATACCACACTAAGAAATCAAACGTTTTTTCAAAAGTAAATATTGCGAAGTTTTTGACGTCATGACAATAATTTTTTAATGGCTAAGGCAGCTAATAATTGCTCTATTTAGTTGTCAGTTTACTAATTCGCATTTTTTGCTTTATGTTGTGTTGGTGGTGGGAATAACCGGTGCATGTCGGAAGTCAGAATTAACATTTTTAGGCGTTGAAGATGTTACAGATGAGACGCATTTTCGAGTAATAATTCCAAATACAAAAAACTATAGTAATTCGTGAATTTGTAATCACCCCAAGAGACATAGAAGGACTAAACTTCGTTGACATTATCAGAAAGTATAGAAACCTACACCCGGAAAATATTAAACACAAGAAATTCTTTGTTAGATATAAAAATGGTAAATGTGATGTACAACCAGTAGGAATTAATACTATTGGTCAGTTACCAAAGATGATTGCTCAAATGATTGATTTGCCGAATTGTGCATTATTCACGGGGCACTGTTTCAGAAGATCTTCGGCCACTTTAGTTTCAGATTCTGGGGCCAATATTTTAAAAATAAAACAACACGGCGGCTGGAAGTCAAATTCTGTTGCAGAAGGATATGTTGAAAAGAGAAAAAATAACACTACAAAAATGTATCATTAGTACACTTATCAAGTAAGAGAAAAAAAACCTACATTATATTAGAAGAAATAGTGTATAAATTTGTAAAAAAAATTCATAATATGCTTTTTGAAAATACCTATAGCAGGTAATATTAAAAATTTCCACATTAGAAAAATTCGTATTAAAAAATTTACACAATCTATTATAGTCTGCTTGGAAATGAAGGAGAGTAATACAACCCCGAGATTTGTGTGGTAATATTTCGTTTCAGGTAATTATCGGGTAACACTAATGCTAATGGGTGCAGGTAATGGGTGTACATTAGTATATTTTACTGGATACATCAAGGGCAGGGGTCAGTGTATTGGGACAGATTAATCCAGTCTTAGAGCTGAATATACGAAGACGTGCTAGTGCAGTAGAGTAAAATTCGACTTGTGTTTAGTGACTAGTGTGCCAGTGGATATAATATTGTTTGGGTAAAATGTCGAGCTTATCAGATTACGTACCTGCTAAACGCGTGAAAAGATGTGCGCTGTCTCAGAATGAGAAGATTATTATATTAAATGTATTTAATTTATTGAAAAAAGAAATACCAACGCTAAACAAAATTTTATGTGAACTTTCAGAGGACAACGATTTGCCAAAAATCAGTAGAAGCAAATTATGGGCCATCTTGCGAGAGTTGAATTTTTGCTGGGAAAAGCAGAACAGGAAGTCAGTTCTTACCGATAAAGATGAAATTATTTGTTGGCGAAGATAAAGATTAAGATCAATTAGAAAATTCCGTGACGAAGGGAGGAATATTTATTATCTAGACGAAACTTGGGCCAATGAGGGATATACTGTAACAAAAGTATGGCAAGATAAAAATGTAAAAAGTTTTCGAGAAGCATTTTTGGATGGACTTTCAACAGGGTTCAAGGCACCTTCAGGTAAAGGGCGAAGATTAATAGTGACACATATAGGTAGTGCCAGTGGTTTTGTAGATGGCGGTTTACTTTTATTTGAATCTAAAAATATAGGTGACTATCACGAAGACATGAACGCAGATGTTTTCGAAGAGTATTTTACACATATGTTGGATCTTATTCCTTCGAGGTCTGTAATTGTCATGGATAATGCCAGTTCCCATTCAAGGCAGACCGAGCGGACGCCTACGACTGCTTGGAGAAAAGCCGATATAATTCAATGGTTATCCGGAAAAAACATTTCTTTTAAAACAAATGTGGTGAAAAAGGAACTTTGGACACTTGTCAATCTTAATAAAGATCAGAAAAATATGTTATCGATGAAATGGCAACAAATCGCCAAATAACGGTACTACGGTTACCACCTTATCACTGTGAACTTAACCCAATTGAATTAATCTGGGCGCAGGTAAAAGGAGATGTAGCGCGAAATAATACGACGTTTAAATTAAGTGACGTGAAAATTTTCTTAAAAAATTCCTTGGAACGAGTAACTGCAGATAACTGGCAAAGATGTATACATCATATACAAAAAGAAGAGGAGAAAATGTGGGAACTCGATAATTTAATTGACGTTATTATCAATCTAGGAGACGAAGATAATTCATCAGAATATTTAGACGATGAATTTTAATATATATACTTTTTTTATTTTCTTTATTGTAAATTTATACAACACTACCTTTACTCACCATAATTTGAATTTTCAAAATACATATATTTTTGTGTGGAATAAAAATCTATTAATTAAATTTAAATAAATATTTTGATAATAATATTGAATAATTTTATTTGAATTACTAAAAACCTTCTGATGCACTCTAAAATTACAGGGAGGCACATAAAAATTAATATTAGATAAAAGTAAGGGCGAATCTACATAGCTATGGAGTACTTTATATACGTGATGTATCTACATCACGTCACTCAATTCTCATCGATTCTAGAAAGAAATTACATTAAATTCCTTTTTGATGACTGCTATAGGATTAATATTATATGCTCCATTGACTTTATAATCTAAGAATTCAAGAAACTTGTTTTGAACTGATTCAATTCTAGAAATGTAAATGTTATACTGAGGGGACCAAATTTCAGACGAAAAACTTAATAATAGTTCCCTTGTTTCTGAAAGAGATTCCAGCAGTACAACGGCCTGTACGTTGTACCATGAAAATATGTTTCAGACAAAATTATGATTTTATTATTATTGATAGTTTTCTACCGTAGTATATTTCACTCTTTCAATACAATATTACGTATATCTAAACCCACAACAGTCGTATATGTTTTATAAACTGTGGAATTGCATTACGTTTTTTCGTCGTCTGTTTTTTTTTTGTTATATCATTATAAACAGATAAATTCATTGTAATTACAGAGAAAATAATAAATAACTGTTAATACTCTAAACATTTTTTAAATTTGTTCCAGAAACATATAACAGTCGCAGAAAACATGGGGACACGTAAACGACTGAACTAAATAACAACAACATCCTCAACACCTTTCTCATGGGTCGTAATAATCGACACAATGACATTTAGTTCCTTAATTACCACTTACTTCGCTTATTGCCGTAGACAATTTGCGGACTTGCGTCCATGAATTTTGTCGAATTATGTATATCCCAGAATTATTCTAGACTTCACATTTTCTGTATTACCTTCGACGTCGTTTGAAGTGGATAACTTGAGATAATTGTGATTAGAAAAATGAAGTGTAATCAGATGTTTTGCACCTAGTAGATTAAGTGTCGTTTTAACTATTCTCAGGTTTAAAGTGCCACTTTTAATATGACAAAAATAAAGTTTCTAAAATATTTTCTACAGTGGTTTAATCATTATTTTAATGTACTTAATGTAAATTGCCATACTTAACTTCTAGCGTTACACTTACCGAAACTGTTCTTCTACTTTGTGATTAAAGTGCCACTTTAATCATAATTGCAATGTTATAAAATGTTCCTTTTAATCTATCGCGTATAAATTTACTGTTATGAAATATGTTTTGCACTGTATGTGGACTTTGTGCTATGAACTTGTAAATGTCAGTTTTAATTCATACAAGTTCAGTGATACAGTCATATATCTGTTTTTACAAAATATGTTTACATTTTAGGTATTGAGAGTGCTATTTTAATCCATATGGATTAAACTCATCGTCTTTTTTACGACATGCACTAAGTAAATTAAAAAATCCGTTTTTGTCTTTAGTTTCAGAAGGTGTCGTTTTTAATAATAGCTGGAATATTTTGCACTTTAGATACTTAAAGTGTTGTTTTAATAATTATTATAAATTATCAATTTCAATCTCTATGAGTTAAATTTACCTTTATTAAACAGTGTTTGTAATTTGTGAATTTCAAGTGCTGTTTTAACCATTATTATAACGCTATAAAGTGCTACTTCTAATCCGTATAGGGTAAATTTTCCTTTATGAGACAGTTCTTGCACTTAGCAAATTTAAAGTGCTGTTTTGGTCAGTATTAAAACGCTGTAAAGTGCTACTTCTAATATGAGGTAAATTTCCATTACAAACAGTTTTTGCACTTTGTGTTGTAAAGTGCTATTTTGATCATTTACTTAACGATATCAAGTGTTACTTACTGGGTAAATTTACCTTTATGAGTCGTGGCACTTTGCGAATTTAATGTGTTCGTTTAATCACTATTATAAGGCTATAAAATGTGTAATTATTAATGGGTAGATTTACCTTTATGAGACAGTTAAAAATCCGTAAAGTGCTAATTTAATAATTATTATAAGGTCATAAAATGTCACTTCTAATTCTAAGTCGGTAAATTCATCTTTATGAAACAGTTATTTTGGATCGGTTAGTGGTCGCGCGGTATAAGGCGTCAGTACTTGAATCGAGGTGACTAAATCGCTGTGGGTTCGACCCCCGCAGCCGGTAGACCGTATATAAGCTATATTTGCGGAGAGGATTGGCACCCTCTCTGCGGGTATGGTAGGGTGGAAGAATGTTGGTTTGGATCAATGTGAGAGATTTTTACCGGTTGACTTTTGACTACCCCCCTAATTAATGACGTTTTCCGGGTTTTCCCCATTCCTACACAGAGTGGTGGTTAGGGCCCAACGTAAGTCGTTCCTGGGCGCAAATGCGGCCTGCTAATAATATGCCGCCCCCTCTCTCGCACAAGTCTTCGCCTTCTGGGCTAACCTCGTGATTAGAATGAGGGGTAGAGACATTATTATTGAACTTTACAGATTTAAAGTACTTTTTCATTATTATAATGCAGTAAAGTATCATCTAATTCTTAGTGGGTAAATTTTTCTGTTTGAAACAGTTACGGATTTAAAGTGCTCTTTTATCCATTATTACAAATGTCACTTCTAAACCTTATGTGGTGTATTTGTCTTTATGAAACAGTTCTAGCAATTGGTTGCGGATTTAAAGTCATGTTTTGATCATTGTTATAATACAGTCAAGTGTCATTTTGAGAAAAAATATTTCTACCATTTTAGTGGGTGAAGTTATTATGCGGTAAAACTAAAGTTACCCCCTAAGAAATAATTCTTGGAGAATAACTTTAGATTTATAACACATTTATTGCACTTTATAAGTTTAAAGTGCTATTTTGATATTAATTATAATTAATTCAACTGAAATGTATCATTTTTTTTACCTAATGTTTAATTTACCTTTGTCAAGATAAGTTAATGCATTTCTTGTTTTAGGAAGTGTCACTTTCAATAACAGAGGGATTAAACTCTGTATTTCAAATTGTATATTTACTTCAAGTATTCCCCCTCAACTGGCCTCGTTTATTTTACCTGTTTCTTCAGTTCTTGGAATTGAACATAACAGAAGACTTTACGTAAATATTATTTACGAGTTCACTAAAGCGTAAAACTTCACGGTTCAAGTATGGAATGATTTCAACTAGAATAACTTTTATTAGAAAATAGCAGGAAAATTACGAACTGCTTTAAAATCGTACTTAAAGAAAAATAGTATGATGTATACCAATTCATAATAGTTATTTATTGTAGTTGTGTTTTAAGCAGCATTTTATCCACACAAGAATTTTTAATATTCTAAAAGCACGAATAGACCAGGGTCGATAATTTTTGAAACAAAAAAAAATAATAATAGTAGGATGAAACTTATTGGAAAAGGAAGAGAAAACCACAAACATGAAAAGAAAAACAATTTACGGGCGATCTGAGGTCGGGAAGTGGAAGGGGGTGAGTTTTTAAGGGTAAAAAAAACGATTTATCTTGATTTATGGCAAAACTACAAGTCCTATGGAAAAAAGTTAAATGGCAAAGTTGTAGGTAATAAAAAGATCTACAACTTTTTTCACATAACCTCAAAATTTATGTGAAAAATTCAAATAACCAAGTTTTTGGTTTTTATTCTTTTACAAGAAAAAAAAATTTACGAAATTTGGTGAAAAGTTACCTTTTTATGTCCCAAATTTTAATAAATTGTACATAATGTATAAACAAAAATTTTCGGATTCGAATTTGTTACATCGCTTCTTTGCATTTTCTGAGAACATTTACCATAGTAATGTATATTTTTTTTACACCATCAGAAAGTAGAGATTTCAGCGAACAAAAACCCCACCGACTTTTTTTTAAAAAAGCAGATATTTTGACATGAGAATTTTCGATTGAAAATTAGGGTGCTTCTTCGATATTAAGTCAAAATAAGGTGAAAAAATAAATATTTTAAATCAAAAAAATTACAGTGTGTTTGGGACATAAAAAGGTAACTTTTCACCAAATTTCGTGATTTTTTTTTTTATAAAAGATAAAAATAAATTTTGAATGAATGAATTTTTCACACAAATTTTGAGGTTATGTGAAAAAAGTGTAAATACGAAAGTTGTAGATCTTTTTATTACCTACAATCTTGCCATTTAACCTTTTTCCATGGGACTTGTAGTTTTGCCGGAAATCAAAATAAACCGTTTTTACTCTTAAAAACTCACCCCCTTCCACTGCCCGACCTCAGATCGCCCATAAATTATTTTTCCTTTCATTTTTATTGTATTCTCTTCCTTTTCCAATGGGTTTCATCCTACTATTATTTTTTTTCACTTTTTACCATTTTCAAAGGCTTCAGCACTGGTCTAATCAACATTTTATCTATAATCACATCATGTCAGAATTATTGGAATTTAATAAAACAATATTCGCACGACTTGATAATTTCTTAGTCCTCAATGGAACGTGGAAGGTTTTATTACACATACTGGTTGCTATGGTACGTTGTTTATTATCAGCGGTTTAATAAACCGTTCTATCAATAGACAAGTCTGTGGTTCTATCTGAATTTGGTAAAAATGCAAGAACGTAATTGTGTTCCTGTGGCTGTTTTCGAAGAAGCTCAAGAAACAATTTTCCATTTATTGCCAGCGAAATCCAGAGAACATTACGAATGGAGGGAAAAACGGAGAGTAATGACAATAATTGAAATCATGCTATTGTATTTTTTAAATTTGAAGAAAAACTATGCAATTTCGTCTATGTGGTCGAAGTATTCAATGTTCAATGAAAGCTACTATAAAAGTCTAACAAAAATATATACATTGGAAAATATAACAAGATTACTGCTTATATGAAGAGTGAATCGAATGGATATAAAGTAATATGGAAATCGCACATATTGAAGAATTTTTTACTGGGGCTTAAATAAAGAATATTTAATTATTAAGGCACCTAACCTTTTACATGTTGTTAGGCATATAGTGAACTTTGAATTATTTTAGGTTGCACTAATAATGGGGGTTTCTGGTGTCTGTCGCTGCTGCGAATAGACATTTGAAAATTATTGACGTACAGGACGTGGGCATTTTAAGAGAATTTAGAATTATAGAAGAAGGATTTTCCGTTGCTGTAGAAATATGCAGAAACTATATTTCTCCGCGCATAATTCGCTTAACATAAGGCATATTCTTTTTAAGATGGATCAATAAAAAATGTACTTTTCAGCCTATTGACATCAACACATTGGATACCTTCAATAGCTGGTTCATTCCTGAATATGGCAAATCCAGCACCATATAGGTACTGGCCATTGTATGATGCGCAGTTCAACCACTTTATTGACCAATAAAGGTGCTGATCTTACAACCATTAAACGGCATGGTGGATGGAAGAGCACAAATTTCGGCAGATGTTATGCGTTCCAAAAATGATGGCAACAATGCTACAAGGGCCGTTATTAATGGAAAAGAAGTAAAATGTGATAAAACAAAAAACGAAATGTCTGTTACTATAAATGTAAATGTTAATAAGTAAACAAATTAAATTTAATTTATTATAGGTAGATTTGTTACTTTTTTCATTATTCCACTAGTCGAAAGTATCACTTCAGACGGTTCACATGTGTGGATAAAAGTCCGATTATAAGGTGATTGGGAATAAAAGTACTTTATTATATTTTAAAATACACTTTTAATTTGGCACATTTTTAAGAACTGTAGATATTTAGTTTATTTACTCTTATTCCATCTAAACTGAATCTAGAAGACACAAGAATATTTGCAATACATTTCAAATCGTCATTAGAAAAATGATAGTTAATATTTTAAATATATCGTAAGATCAAGAAAATGCTTGATAAGAATTTTTTGATAAGTACTTGGTTTATATATTTTCCATTCGTTTCATTTTTGTTTTAAGTAAAAGTAATTTCAAGACATAGCTACTACCGTCAATTTCTCATTTGTGGAAAGAATTAGAGTTGGCATTTTTACGAAATAGAAAAGGTCAACTGTCGGGTTAATTTTACCTACCTAGTTTTATTTTTAACATATTAAATTGGTCTGGAAAACAACATACAGTGACTAAACGATCGTCACCCGATTTTAGAAACAGGCCGTAAATTCAACGTTCTGGTCTTTGATCTGAATGAAATAGTATGTTGAATATGTGATTACTTTTTCATTTTGAAAACGAATGATCAATTAGGGATATGTGGATATAATGAAACCAATAACAAGATGTGTTCTTACGTAGTGAAATGTTGAACAATTGTATACTCCAAACTAGTGGTAAAAATGAAAGGGCATGTAGAGGAAGTCAAAATCATGTCAGTATCTCATATTATTCTTTTTCCTATCTGGCTTCCTTAGGAATATACAGTCATAATTTAGAAATTTGTGTGATAGCAGTAAATATTAGCAATACAACTTTAATTTAGAATTTGAAATGCTTCATTATACAGGTACGGTCAAAATTAAGTTTTAGAATTTATACAATTTTGACGGTTTCGCCAAATTTGATATTTTGACGTCCCTTATCAATTTGCTGCAAAAAAGCTATACGCTGTTTTATTTGATATCTTTTACCATTTTCATGATAAACCCATATTTAGTGATGTATGTAATAATAATTTATTAATAATGAAGTCAGTTTTTTAGGCAAAAAAAAAATAACGAATAATATTAAGGAACGTTTTCAATATCGCAGTTTGATTCTCTTATCAATTTGCTGCAAAAAACTATATGTTGTTTTATTCGATATCTTTTACCATTTTCAAGATAAACGCATATTTAATGAAGCAGATAATAATAATGTAGGTATTTATAATGAAGTAAGTATTTGAAGATAAAACAAATTATTAATAATATCAAAGAACATTTTCAATGTGAGCACCTCGAGTTTCTATACATTTTCTAATCGTATATTAAACAAGTTTAGAAAAGTAAAAAAGTTTATCGGTCAGTGGTCGCGCGGTTTAAGGCGTCAGTACTTGAATCGAGGTGACTAGATCGGAGTTGGTTCGCGCCCAGCTGCCGGTAGACCGTATATAAGCTATATTCGTGGAGTGGATTGGCACCCTCTCTGCGGGTATGGTAGGGTGGAATAATGTTAGCTTGGGTCAATGTGAGAGATTGATACCGATTGATATTTGACTACCCCCCTAATTAATGAGGTTTTCCAGGTTTCCCTCATTCCTGCACTGAATAGTGGTTAGGGCCTACCGACGTAAGTCGTTCCTGGGCGCAAATGCGGCCTGCTTAATAATAATATGCCGCCCCCTCCCGCACAAGTCTCCGACTTCTGGGCTAATCCCTGTGATTAGAATGAGAGATAGAGATATTATTATTATTATAAAGCAAAGTATTGCTTAGCGATATCTCTGAGTTTAGTAAAACTTTCCTTACGAGATATTTATTTACTATTGAAATTTTTGTTATGTAACACCATAATTTTTCATGTGTGTAGAATAACACGCCCTTTCACATGGCATGGTCAAAATTGGGGGTTGCTATTTAAAAAAATTGTCGATGATGTCATATCTCGAACAACGATGACGGCACAAATGTGGGTCGTATGCCAAAAAGGTGCCTTTTTTAAAAACAAAATCGACGTGCCAATGCCAGGGGATTTTTTCGAAAACTTCTCAATTTCAAAAATAATAAATTTATTCGTTACTTTTCGAAAGCACTGTATAACTTCACTAAAAACAATAATAGAAATTCTAAAATCAAACATAAAACATACATATGACATTAACTTAACACTTAATGTTGAAACCAAAACGAAAAACGAAAAATAAATTTCAGTTTTGGCATTTTGGGCCAACAAATTTAGCTTTGTCGCTTTTACACGATCCTGCGTATTCTTCGTGAACGTATTTTAGACAAATAATACACAGTCGCATGTCTGGAACTTTGTCCTGCTGACATGTGGTTTTATTAAGCACACCTAACCTAAATTATAAAAATTGTATTATAGACCATCTACAAAACTAGGGATGTCCATATACAGATTGTCCCAAAATTAGCCTGCCAAAAATTAACTGTGGATTCTACGATCTTCTACAAAATAAGAAAAAAAAGTTCTATAAACATAGCTTGTCAAACGCCCCCTGACGGAGCTATAGCCCATTAAAAGGAGACTCCAAAATTTCATTTTCTTAAAATATTTTCAAAGCGGATCGAAATAAAGTAATCAAATTTAAAATTGATAATCACATTTTGTGACATACCACAAAAATATTAGATATGATATGCAAGCGGTCAAACTGTCTCTAGTAGGCTTTGAAAAGTTATCTGCCAGTTTATTTGACACATATTACATATGTTTTTAAAAATTTTTGAAATATTAATAGGCTGTGAAGTGTAAGTGTAGTGTTGGTGGTATATGTGCCAGGGGCTACAGAGATATTGAAGAGAGGGGGTAGTGTAGCAGTTAGACGAACGGTCAGTTTGAGCCGAGCTAGGCACTGATATGTATTATTTTGTCAGTATTTTCTTTTTTGTATGTAACTGTGACGTTCTTGATGTAATAAAAGTTATTATATAGTAGCATCCAGTTTCTTTCTGAAAAGTGTAGTATAGGAACTGTCCAACAGCCTACAGATCAAGTGCCATTGCAGCGGGGACCTACGAGTTAAATCACAGCAAGGTTTAACGCATTACATTTGGCGTCCAACGGGGCCCGTTTTAGCAAGCAGGGACTAAAAGGCGTTGGCAGTGGTGAAAACACACGTTAGTAATCTAATATAAAGGACGTGAGGTTGACATTCTTCAATGTGAGTACCTTTTCATTTTATTCCATTTCTGCGAGGACGAGATAAGGAATCTCATTCTCTATTACTGGGAGCGAAGCCGAACTAACTGGCATCGGCAATCGGCACACCTGGGCACCGGCTACGCTGCTCTTGGGCGAGTGTTGTTTAATTTGACATTCCAATTCCGGAACGAGTTCTATATTTTGTACAATTTGTAGTTCTAAAGTAACATTGCACAAGGAAAACTTTTAATAGTTGTATTTCTGTTGTTTAATAACCATAGTTTTGTTGTTTAATAACCATTTATATTACTTAATGTTAATAATTAGTTAAGAATCGGGAAACGATTTAATATGGCAAACAAAAAAGAAAACAAACGACAAAAAGAGACAGTGGTAGAGGATGACGGGGAACCTGAAGCAAGGGCAGATAAATTAGAGGCACTTGTTTTCAGATTAGTAGATGGTTTGAGTGAAATGCAGTTAGGTATAAATAAATTAGCGGAATGTATGAAAAGTAGTATGGAAAGAGAAAATAAGGAAATAGGAAAGGACCCTATTAAAAATATAAATATCGAGTCACGACAATATATATCAGTATGGCGGGAACTAGGGGGTTTAAACTTAACTTTTAGCCCTAATGGTAGTTTGCACCCAATGGTATTTTTGAAAAAGTTGAGTAGTTTATTTTATGACGCTGGAATTCCAGAATCGGCTAAAGTTGGTTTAGCGATTAATTGTTTAAGGGGGTCTGCCGCGGACTGGGCGTCTCATAAAGAAAAATCCTTTAATAATATTCAGGCATTTGAAACATTATTTAAGGCTAGGTACTGGGAGCCTGATCAAGAAAGGAGTTATATAATGAAATAAAATATGGAAAATTTTCTTCGGGAAATCGTGGAGACTATGTATTAAAAATTGCAAGTAAAGCGGCATTTTTACCGAACCTTTGAAAGAAGAGGATCTAGTACGGGTGATAACATCGCATTTTCCTAGTGAAATTAGACAGGGTGTAATTTTATCGGGGTGTATAACGATAGAACAATTAGAAATGTTTGTAAGGCAATTAGATGCAGCACAAGATGATAGAGAGACAAGGAGAATAGATAGAGGTTATCAAGGAAATAATAGAAACAGGGAAGTAGGTGAAAATAGAAACAGGGAAGTAGGTGAAAATAGAAGCAGGGACGTAGCCGAAAATAGAGGTCGCGAAATTAGATATATAACAGCATTTAATGACGATAGCGAGAATTTATTGAGTGAGGGTGAGGATATAGAAATAAACGAAGAGAAGTTTTTGTCTCCTATAATGACAGTTAAAGTAAATAATAAAATTACCGATGTACTTTTAGATTCGGGTAGTCAGTTGTCGGCAGTATCGGAAGATTTTGTAAATCAATTACGGCAAGAAGATTTAAATATACCAACTTTACCGGTGAGTAAGATGTATGTATCAATGACAATAGGGTCGAAAGTTAATAAAATTAAAGAGCAGGTGTTATTACCATTTGAATTAGGAAACAAAGTAATAGAAATATCATGTGTAGTTATACCGAAATTGAATGTTGATGTAATATTAGGTTGTGACTGGATGAGACCTGCGGGTGTGAAACTAGATTTTCATAAAATGGCGGTGTATATTCGTAAATATGACATCGAAATGATGTTTAGATTTGAAATTTGCGATGAAAAGAAAGTAGCAATAAATTTTTTAAGTCAGGATAATCTTATGAAGCGACATGAGTATTCGGATTTTGAGATTAAACAAGTGGCTGATTCTGCTGAAATGTTTAGTATCGAAGAAAAAACTAGGTTAAATAGCCTCTTAGGGGATTTTAAAGATATTTTTTCAGAAACACCGGGATTGATAAATTGTTACGAACATGAGATACGCATGCGCGACAAGACACCATTTTTTAAACGACCATATCCTATTCCATTTGCATATAAAAATGATGCGCAAAAACTCATGCAAGAAATGATTAAATGGAAAATCGTAGAACCGGCACAAAGCGAATATATTTCTCCGTTAGTAACTGTTGTCAAAAAAGACAAATCTTTACGACTGTGTTTGGATGCACGTTTTCTCAATAAACAAATGGAAAAAGACCACGTATTGCCACCTAACCCAGACGAACTGTTATCCAAATTTCATAAAGGTCAATATTTAAGTACGTTAGATATGACGTCATCATATTGGCAAATTCCTATCCAGGTAGATGATCGGAAGTATACGGGTTTCCTTTACGAAAATAAGACGTATGTTTTTTGTGTTCTTCCTTTTGGGCTATCTACCTCGGTAGCGAGCTTTATTAAAGGTTTAGATAAGGTGTTAGGGCCGGAAGTTGAAGATTATGCACTATCTTACGTGGACGATCTATTAATATTTTCTAGTTCGGCAGAAGAGCATTTAAATCAATTACGTATAATATTAGAAAAGTTTAGAAAAGCAAATTTAACAATAAAATTACGTAAGTCCGTATTTGCCAGGCGTGAGGTAAAATTCCTTGGGCATATTATTTCGTCAAACGGGGTTGCAATAGATGCATCGCGAATGCGAATTATTAAAGAATTCCCACGTCCAAGGAACATACGAGAGTTGCGTGGATTCCTCGGTTTCGTGAACTATGAGAGGAGGTTTTGTGAAAATTTTTCAGAATTGACAGTACCCCTATTGAAGTTACTTAAAAAAAATTCTCGATGGGTGTGGGGCAAAACGGAGCAAGATGCTTTTGATCAAATTAAACACGCGTTTCTACAGGCAACTGTAGTAAGCCATCCCGATTTTGAAAAAACATTCTATGTTCAAGCCGATAGCTCTGGATTTGCCTTAGGAGCATGTCTTTACCAGTTGGATAATAATGAAAATGAGTGTTGTATTGTCGCCTATATGAGTCGTACGTTACGTGGTAGCGAACTGTCTTACACTGTTACAGAAAAAGAAGCTTTAAGCATAGTTGTGGCTTTGCGTCAGTGGCGTATGTTGATATTAGGAAGGGAATTAGTCGTTGTAACTGATCACAAAAGTTTGTCGTTTCTTATGTGTTCAAGATTGCGTACTGCACGTTTATCAAGGTGGGTGATGTATTTGCAAGAGTTTAATTTTTCTATTATACATCGTTCAGGAAAAGATAATGTGACGGCCGATTTTCTGTCTAGAATTCCTCAAAGTTATGAAACTTCAGTGGGTGTAGAGACTAGTATGAAAATGTTAATGTTGCAATCAAGTAAAGAATTTAAGTTAGTAAGAGAAAACCTAAAATGATACAGGGTGACCAAAATAATGACAAATGGATTTCTAGTAAAATAGAGGCTTTGATTAGTGGCGACAGAAAAATACAAGAATGGTATAAATTACATAATGGAATTTTATTTAAAAAGGGGGATTTTAATTCACCAGAATATAAGTTATGTGTACCGAAAGTTCAGGTAAAAGATTTAGTTATTCAACAACATGCGGATGTTGGTCATTTTGGTGCAAATAAAGTCTTTTGCACATGCGAAAAACATTCTTTTGGCCACGAATGTACCGTAATATTCGACAACTATTTGCTGCTTGCCCTCTTTGTCAGTGTACTAAAATTTCGAAAACTTCTTGTGGGCTAATGCATTCAATAATTGCAAATCGTCCGGGAGAATTAGTATCAATTGATATCATGGGACCTTTGCCACCTTCTCGTGCTGGTGCAACTCAGCTTTTAGTTTTAGTAGATGTATTTTCGAAGTATTGCACATTATATGCTTTAAAAAAAGCAACGGCCAGAACCATCGTTAATAAGCTAACTAAACATTATTTTATTGAAGTACAAATACCAAGGGCTATATTAAGTGATAATGGCACCCAGTTTCGATCAAAGGTGTGGTCAGAAGTGCTAACAGAAAATAAAATATTAATTAGGCATACCTCCACTTATTTCCCAGAAGGAAATCGTACAGAGAGGGTGAATAGAGAAATTGGACGACTTCTCAGATCTATGTGTCATGATAAACATACCAAATGGGCTTGTATGATTAAGGATGTAGAACATTGTCTAAATAATATCATTCATTCCGTTACGGGGTATACTCCCATTTATTTGCAAAAGGGTATTGTTGGTGAAAACAATATTAATAAAATAATTTCCTTTCCGGCATCAGAGTCGCCAGATATACCTAGGGAAGTTATTTGGGAACTAGCGTATGATAAGCTTAGGTCTAAGGCCCAGCACAGAAAAAATAAACATGATGGGTTGATAAAACCCGTTTCATTTAAAGTAGGGGATGCTGTATTGGTTAGGTGTCACCCGCTATCCTCTGCAGAAAATAAACTCATTAAAAAATTCTTTTTGTTATATGTAGGTCCTTATTGGGTCTATAAAATAGTTGGTCCTAATTCATATGCTCTCAAAGATTGTAATGATATAGATAAAGGCATTCATAATATCATCAATCTAAAACAGTTTAAATCTTTTCCCGATCAGTTATAAAAAAAAAAAATTATATTGTATAGCAAACTCAGAATAATTAAGTTTCACTTTTGTAATAAATTTTCATTTATGTTTGTTAAATTACAATTTATTAAGGGGGTAATGTGAAGTGTAAGTGTAGTGTTGGTGGTATATGTGCCAGGGGCTACAGAGATATTGAAGAGAGGGGTAGTGTAGCAGTTAGACGAACGGTCAGTTTGAGCCGAGCTAGGCACTGATATGTATTATTTTGTCAGTATTTTCTTTTTTGTATGTAACTGTGACGTTCTTGATGTAATAAAAGTTATTATATAGTAGCATCCAGTTTCTTTCTGAAAAGTGTAGTATAGGAACTGTCCAACAGCCTACCGATCAAGTGCCATTGCAGCGGGACCTACAAGTTAAATCACAGCAAGGTTTAACGCATTACAAGGCTATATTAAAATTTAAAAATTTACAAATAATTACATTACTGATATGCATTTTAAAAGTATTTTAATAAGTTAAAACGCTTGAATAACACCTTTAATACAGTATGCGCCAAAAGTATGGAATAAATTCAATAAAAACGAAACAATTATTTTTTGGGAAAAATCCTCAAACAGGTCAATTTTTAATTTAAAAAATACATATTTTAGCGTAAAATGCGATTTTCAAATGTCATTTGTTTTCGAGTAAAGACGTCATCGATTTTTTTTTTAAATGGCAACACAATATTTTTTTCCTTGATTCTGAAAGATCGTTTAATTCTCTATCAGACAGTACTAAAATTTTGCCCTCTTACATAGGAAAGTTTTCGAGTAAATGACGATTGAATGTTAGAAAACGTAAATTTTATCCATAAAAAGTAACAATTCTGAGGTATGTAAAATAAAATACAATTGATTAAATTTTATACTTAAATTAAATGTTCGAATTGCCATCCACCAACTGCTTGACAATGCGCAAGTCTGTGAAGAAATTCTTCTTGCACATTATGAATGATTTCTGGGGTAAATCTGCGTATTTCGTCCCGAATGCGATTTTGAAGTTCTTCTAAATTACGTGGTTTATTAATGTACACTTTTGACAATTCGAACATTTAATTTAAGTATAAAATTTAATCACGCTGACGCTGCAGCATTACCATCGCAAAAGCCATAAATCAATATCATATAGAATAGAATAGAATAGAATAGAATAGAATAGAATAGAATAGAATAGAATAGAATAGAATAGAATAGAATAGAATAGAGTTTATTAAGTGTAAATTATACAGCGAGTACAAAAGAATACATGACTAAAAATACAGTTAATGATTAAAATTCACATCACAATAAAACAAAAGTTTATTAAAACACTTAAACGGTGAGAGTTCATCTTGACAGACGATTTTCAACTTCACCGTGTCGGCTGAAAATTGTTCCAAACTAATATCGTCCTTCACTCACCCGACAATGTGGGGCAAGTAGTGACTAAATAATGGTATGCTAACTATTGATAAACATTGACAGGACAGAACTTTACAACAACGAATATAGTGATTCACGTTTGACATACCTTTTAAATCGAGTGATCGTCATATCAAGGCAATCATCAGGCAGTGCATTTATTATCTTACAAGCAATATATGAGAAACTCGACTGAAATAATGTTGTTGAATGTGTAGGAATGTCTAAACCCATTCTATGCCTTGTCAGACGATCATGTACCTCATATCTATACCTTAACCTACTGTACAAATATTCAGGCATTTTGTCTATAACAATTTTAAATACAAAACACATTAAATGAACTTTCTGCCTTTCATCCATTCTCAACCATTTTACTTCCCTTATGTAATGACTTGTGGGCTCTCTTCTTGGCAATTGCAAACAATATCTTATTCCGGCATTTTGTACTCTTTGGATTCTTTGCTTTGCTCTTCCAGTAAGACATGGTTGATATACACAATCACAGTAATTAAATAATGATAACATCATAGAGTCCACAAACAACAGTTTAACATTTTTAGGTAAAATATTCTTATACTGATACAGAGATTTAAGTCTTAAGAATGCAGATTTAATTTTGCTTTGTATATGAAGTTCAAAGCTTAAATTTTCATCTATAATTAGACCAAGATTTTTACACTAGTATTATATTCTAAAGTTTCCCCTCTAATTTTGATATTGTGATTTAGTTTTATGTTATCCAAACAGTTTTTAGAACCAAAAGCAATTAATTGTGATTTAGATGGATTCACTTGAAGACCAATATTGGTTATGTAAGTCACCAGGTCATTAACTTCTTTATTTACAATTTCAACTGCCACTTCGGTTTCATCATATGGAAAACTCAGGAAAAGTTGGAAATCATCGGCATACATATATAATTTACAATTTTGTAGTATCTCAGGAGCATCCGCGGTAAAGACATTGAATAACAGAGGCCCTAAAATAGACCCTTGGGGTACACCGCACTCGACAGTATAAGGTTCTGAAAATAAATTAACATTTTGTTGTTGAATTCTAGTTATAACATTCCTTTTATTTAAGTAATTGGAGAACCAAATTAGACTATTTTCTCTGACCCCATTAGACTGCAATTTTGCTAATAACAATTCAAAGTTCACAGAATCAAATGCCTTTGACATGTCCATTAGAATTAAAATAGATGTCCTGTCATATCAACTAACTCTTGTCCCGTAAACTCTTCCATTTTTTTCTCATCTTATCTTAATAATTTTTCTCTATCTTAACTTATAAATATTCCTCATCCGATGCTTTTTTTCAAAAATTCTCCAGTATCTTTGCCTTCTTTGGTTTATAATTCCTTGAACAGTTCGGGAAATCGGAATTTGCTATACAATTTGTTAAAAAGTCAAAGATGAAAAAGTTACACACGCAAAATACCAAGGGCTCATTCAGTGGCTCACATCAGTACCAGGGCAAGGGCAATTGCTCATCAAAATTTAGCTGTGTACGAGTATACCAAATTTCATTGATTTATCACAACGCGATTGAGAGATATTGCAAAAAATGATTTCCATTCCTCCCTCTTCAATGGGTCCCTGTGCCCTTAGAAAGCATTTCCGGACCCATGTTCATATGAACTTTTTTACTTAGTTTTGATCATAGAATCGGCCTGTTCAGGGTTGGCAGCTAATTATGAGACACCCTGTATAGTGCTCGTGGATATACCTTATTATTAAATCAAAGTTGTGAGAGCCAGATTGATTTTGTTGTTGACGAACGGCTTGTTATAGATGAGTCAGTTCTGTTTACTATCCCCTAAGTGTAACTATTAATTTTTATTAAAAACTTCCTCAGCAAAAACCGCTCCGGTGTACTCACCGACATAAGCAATTTCGCATGCAATTTAAGTGACGACGATAAACATATAATCGGCATTGTTTTGAAACGCATATTATTGTGCAAGATGTTCAAATCAACACATAAACAAAACGTAATTTTTAAAAACTTCTATCATTCCATGTTAAATTTTATTTAAAAGTAGACGGACGGTGAACGAAACCGTTGTTTTTGCTTTTCTACTACCTAGACAGCATGTGTTTGCGGCTATCCGGTTGCAGGCTTACGTCTAATGTTACGGTGGACCTTGAAAGACAAAAGTAAGTTGACCTGGTTTTCCGTTCAGCGTCGAGTTGGATAGTTGAGAAGACCAGAACGGAAATAACTTGGCATTGAATGATTAATATTAATAATAATAATTTCACAAGTTTAGGTGCATCAAATTACAGATAGCCAGAGAGATTTTCCTAGATTTTCCATAAATTAACTGGTCATGGTTACTATAAATTGTTCCATTTTTGTTTATGTACGCAAATATCAAACAAACACTAGGTACAAAAAACCGAGAGGCTACTAGCCACCATTACTTATAATAATTCGAGGTTAGCAGCAGCAGATAATGGATGAAATGTTGTCATACGTTTCAGTACAGTTACAGTTTTAGGGATTTCTTGCGAAGCCTCTATTGTCTACTTCATTAATACTGATAAAAAAACCAAATTACGTTACAGATGCTTTTACTTAACCTTAGTGAATTAGTTTGTAATTTCGTAAAAAAGTTTTGCATGTTATTGCGGTTGTTTTTTATGTGTGAAATGTATTTGTAGTACTATTAGTTTTAGACACTTTTTGTATAAAAATTTCTTGCTTCTTTTAGGGCCGGTATTATAAAGCTCAGGTTGAACCTCCGGTTGTCCAACCGTAGGTTGAATTTGAACCGGCGGTTGAAAAACATTCTGTATTATAAAACTATTTCATGTCACGGTTCGTCAACCCGACGTTGAGATGTATTTCTGAATGTTGGCTATGCTGTCAGCTCAATTTTAGCCAATGAAATATCAGAATATTTTCCCGCCAATTTTCGCAGATAACCTGTCTTTTATTTTGACATTTTGCAAATTATAATTATTGACAGTGACATTAATCTTGGTGACATTCTTATATTACTATTTTTTAATAATATATATTATATATTACTATATTAATATCTTACTAATAAAGAGTAATAGAGTTATTTATTGTGATACAGACTGCCCCCGTCTAGTAGATGTAATTATTAACTACAGAAATATTATAAAGTGTATGAAAATGTTATTTTATGAACTTGCTTTCGCAATGATATTTGGGACAAAACTGCAGATACTTATAATTTTATGTATGTCGTAATTAATATATACAGTTAGATGGACAAAAGAGAAATACATTTTATTTAGTTCCACAATTTTAGCTTGTGTAAGTACGGAGAATGATGAAATAAAAAATAAAAATATTTTTCTTCATATTTCTTTGATATAATTTAATTGTAACTTCTACAGATCAATTCTGAACATTACAAATTAAACTCATTTTCTGAAGGTTTAATAAATATAAAATAAATTATTTTCTAAAATTAATAACATTATAGATTAGAATGCGTTAATAGAGTATCATTTTTAAGTAACTATTAACCAGTAAAGATAAATTTAAAGCAAATATATTAAATATAGTTGCTCTGTTTTAGTTTATACGGGTTTACACACACTTTTATTTATGTAGATATTTGTAGTTTCAAAATAATTTCAACCGACAGTTGAAATTTAACCTGTACTATAACCATCGGTTGAGTGAAACGCTGCACTTTGTGAACGTTGCTAAACCGACACATCAACCTTCAGTTGACGTTTATAATACTCAAACTGCGGTTTGACCGGAGCTTGAAACTCAACCTCCGGTCAACCGGACATTATAATACCGGCCCTTAGTCAGATATACAAGCCTCTTTAGCCTGTCAATGAATTTTAAATTAAATATGAGAAATACCTACTTAAATAATGTTTACCCTTTATGTACTCGTTTTTTATATATTTTATATAATATTGTGTGAAACTAACTATTCTGTGGACGAAAGCCCCAACCAGCGTTAAATTGTACCCACAATATCTATCCATTAAGTAGATATTTGTTATATTTAATTTAAAATTCATTAATTGACAGGCTAAAATCACTTTTGACATTGTCGATATTTAATTTAAAATAATTTTAATTTATATAATAATTTTTATAGTTAGATATTTGACTCAACTTAAAAGAGGCCACCTGAAGAAGCAATCCTAAAAATGCAGAAATAGGTCAGATCTCATCTATTCTGGTTGAATTTTCGAGTTCCCACTGTTTCAAAAGTAAAGTTAGATATTTATAGTGTTTTCATTAAACCAGGTTAGCAAATTTAGCTAGATTAATTTCTTTAGATAATTATTGAATAGAGGTCTGTCTGTGGAATTGTTCATTAGCATACCTAGATGTTTGGTATCAGAGAGCATACATATGACTTCATTGATAGGAATTGTAGGAGATTTGATCTATATTAGCTTAAAATATCTTTCTAATACAGTAAAAAACATATTATAATATATCTAATATCTTGAGCAGTGACTGAATGATGTTAGAAGCACTGAAGATGCCATCTGTTAGGTATGGCGAAACGTCTGCATCGACCATGTCAAACCAACCCAGAAATTGTACATCATTCAATTGGCACCAGTTGTGAAAACCTAAACCTACGAATTACAGTAAATAATAACCTGTTTTGATTTTTTAAATTATTACTTCTTTTTTTACGTTTTTGAATCTCAGCATTAAATAATGATCATTTTTTTAGAATTCTTGTAAATTAAACGCATGTATTAAGGATGTTACAATGTCATAAAAAATGCATGCTGCATGCATAATTAATATCAGTAGCTGTTTCACTTTACATAGGTCAATCTCTACACCTATTGAAAAGTTGGTTAACAATTTGTTTTATGATGTACCACGAAATGATCGTAAATTAAAACAAATTGAAAATAAACGAAGTATATTTTACGGTTCGGAAAATAGAATGATAAAAATAAAAACCGAAAATATTCATTATGCATATAATTTTTTACTGATATTGTTCAATTAGTAAAAAAAAGATTACTAAAGGCTATATATTAAATATAGAATTTTTTCATAGTTTTATAACATTCCTGGTTTATTACTCCGTTATCCTTTAAGTGAACATGCAAATACCATTAGGGAAATAATGGTTATCATGACTTGGAAACTAAAATACAGTTCCTAACAAAATGACATCACATATACCTACCCTGATTTCACACATCTTTACGAGATTTTTTATTACACTATTTCTCTGGCGTTACAAAGTTACCACTTGTAAATATTACATACAAAGTCAATAACCCATAGTTTTGTATATTTGTATTTTGTTTCCAGTTCTGTTTGTTCAAAAGACATGTTATCATGGCCATAAAGATAATTAAAACCAAAATTTATGCCTGAAAAATAAAACTATTACTGTCGACTGGTCAGTCATAAAAATAATTTCGTTGTTGATTGATATGAATTATGATTACGATAATTCTTGGCAAACATTACAAATTATATACTTCTTGCAAATTATATATAAATTATATGGTATACAGGGTGGTCCATTGTTGATGGCTCACCATTGGCATCTCGGAAACTGTATGATGACCATTAAAATAAATCAAACAGATACAAGATATCTGCTGCCGCTGCTGAAATATTGTAAAAAAGCTGAAAACAGCGAAAATACAATCTAGCGCCATTATTTACCAACAGAAAAAGCTGAAATTTGGTACAGAACGATAAGAATATACGATAAATCGATTGTCGTTGATGGAAAATTTCTACAGCTGCTAGTTTCCGGAACGCAACATTAAATTGTTTTTTTTTATGGACGCCATATTGGATCTTAGCAGTAACAGATGTAGAATAAAATTAGGAATACGTCAATATGTACCACTACTATTTTGTTTGAAAAACAACTCTTAAAATTAAAAAAAATACAAAAATTTAAATAAAAAATCTAGTTTTTATATATTTTTAGGTATTAATAAAATTGTGTGAAACTAACTACTCTGTGGACTAAATTGTTCATTAGCATACCTAGATGTTTGATATCAGAGAACATACATATGACTTCATTGATAGGAATTGTATGAGATTTGATTTATATTAGCTTAATACAGTAAAAAAATCTAGATATTCTTGACGAAAAACAAAATTCAGTACTTAAGCAGACAAAATAGACAAATATTCTACAAATTCTAAAAAATCCCATTTTTAAAGGTAGATGTGATTATAAGCGCTATTTTTAACCATTTTCTGGCCTTTAAACAGAATTAATTTTTTTACGAACATTCCTCTCCCTTCTTCGTAAATGTTTAAATGGAAATCTATTCTACGAATTTCTGCAACGAGACATCTTTGATGCGATTGAAGACATCGCTTTGTTAGAATCATCACTTCGATATTTACAGTTGGCGGGTGCATCTATGCAAGGACAAGGCTGGTGGTTACTGTCCACCAATATCACCAGATCTTACTCCAGCCTAATGAGGTATACATACAATTATATGTCCAGATTAAAGCAACATGAAGTTATGTCAGTAGGCAGGACCATATAAGTTTTGATAATTATTACAGAAAACGAATAGGAAAATGCATAGAACTTGAAGGTGGTAATATAGATATTTCAACGTTACGTTTACGTCTGTTTTAACAGTTAACAATGTGGCTCATGTACAATTAGATGCTACATATTAAGTGAGGATTACATCATTACTATTTACCATTGATATTTTGTTAAGAATTATTTTACGTTTTGTTATAATAAATCAAATTATATAGATCGTGAGCATAATATGTTTGCTAACCACATCTAGAAGAGTCATACAAACAAAGTTACATACATCGAACAATTACGTCAAGTTTTACAAGAATAGTCCAGGTCAGTTTTGAACATACTGTTTATGATATCTTATTCGGAATTAAATTTTGCTAAAACCAAATAGATTTACATCACGTAAATAAATAACTCTTGACTAAAGAATTATTAATTCTATAGTCAAGTAGTTGAAAACAAAGTTTAGTGCCGCTTTGCTAGAAAATATTTCTGCAGTTTTTCATTGAGCAGCGAGATTTTCACACATAATAAGCTCGTTCTGCCACAAGGTCGTCCCAAGCTGTGAGGGGGGAAAGATTAAAAGTTAGTAGAGTAGTTATTTAATTTACTTAAATGAAACCTTAAAGAGAAAATAACTGACCATTAGCGTATGCAGCATGGACTTTTTATCTGCATGAAGGACTGCAATTAGCTGAATTAAATAAAGAAAATCCTGAAATTGCAACTGTACAATAATTGTAGGTAGCTTGTAAATTGCTTGCTAGCAAATGGCGTAATATTTACTTAACATCGGCAAGTACGAGGGTGGATCAAATATAAATCGGAGTCTATATGGCGGAAATTCCAGTATTTTCCAATGAATTTCTTTTAGTTTTTCTTGGGTCAAAGCAGCTATGTATGGCTGAGCATTGTCTTGAAGATACAACGGCAGGCACATTGCTTCTTTTTTGCCGGAAGGTCAGTTTTGCTTGATCAAGGAGTTGGAAGTGGTTAGTATGCAGTGTTTACTGTGCGTTTCTGATAAATGAAATCAATGAGCAGTATGCAATCTCAAAAAATCAGTGATAAAAATAAAGGGCGTGAACTTAGCCCCCCAATTTTTGAAAAAATTAAAAACAGCTTGTACTGAATTGTACCGGATTTGTGCTACATTGTGCTGTAAAGGTTAAAAGAAAAATGATGATCATTTTCCTAGAAAACGGAAAAATCGTATTCTTCTTTAATGTACTTTATTGTGTTAGTTGTTCCGAACATTATCCCGTTTAAAGAAATTTGATAACTGCGTAAGTTCTTTGGGAAAAGCGAGAAAATCGGAATTTGCTAGTCCCCTATTTTGCCAAAATCCATTTCTTTCGATGTGCTGAATTGTGCTGTAGTTCCGAACATTATGCCGATTATGAAAATTTCATATCTTCCTCCGTTCTTCGGAAAATTTAAAAAACCGAACATTTTCTGGTCCCCCACAGAAATTTCATTTTTTTAATATGAGGTGTGCCGTTTAAACAAATTTTATATCTACCTCCGTTTTCCGGAAAAACCGAAAATTTAGGCGGAAACTTGGCCCCCCGTTTTTCCCAAAATTAATAAACCAGGTTGTGCTGAATTATACCAGTTGTTCTGAACATTGTGTCATTTAAAGAACCTTGATATCTGCCACCGTTCTCAAAAAAATTAAGAAATTTTGACGTGACCTTACTCAGCCCCCACCCTTTGCCCAGAAATTAAAAAAGTTTGTGCTGAATTGTGCTAGTGTTTCGAAAGTTGTGGCGTTTAAAGAAATTTAATATCTACATCCGTTTTCCGAAAAAAAGGAAATTTAGGCGTGAACTTAGTCCCCCCATTTTTTCCCAAAATTAAAAAACCAAGTTATGCTGGAATTGTGCTGTTCTGAACATTGTTCCGTTTAAAAAAATGATTTCTGCCACCGTTCTTCAAAAAATTAAGAAATTTTGACGTGACCTTACTCAGCCCCCACCCTTTGCCCAGAAATTAAAAGTTTGTGCTGAATTGTGCTAGTGTTTCGAAAGTTGTGGCGTTTAAAGAAATTTAATATCTACATCCGTTTTCCGAAAAAAAGGAAATTTAGGCGTGAACTTAGTCCCCCCATTTTTTCCCAAAATTAAAAAACCAAGTTATGCTGAATTGTGCTAGCTGTTCTGAACATTGTTCCGTTTAAAAAAAATTGATTTCTGTCACTGTTCTTCATAAAAGTTCGCAAATTTTGACGTGGCCTTACTGAGTAAGCCCCCCCTTTGCCTAGAAATTTAAAAACTGTTGTGCTGAATTGTGCTAGTTGTTTCGAACGTTGTACCGTTTAAAAAAATTTAATATCTACATCCGTTTTTTGAAAAAAAAACCGGAAATTTAGGCGTAATCTTAGCCCCCATTTTCTCTAAAAATTAAAACACCGGGTTCTGCTGAATTGTGCTAGCTGTTCTCAACATTGTGCAGTTTAATAAAATTTGATATCTGCCACCGTTCTCCAAAAAATTCGGCAATTTTGACGTGGCCTTACTGAGTAAGCCCCCCCCTTTGCCTTGAAATTTAAAAACTGTTGTGCTGAATTGTGCTAGTTGCTTCGAACGTTGTGCCGTTTAAAAAAATTTGATATCTATATCCGCTTTCCGAAAAAAAAAACACCGGAAATTTAGGCGTGAACCCACTTTTTCTAAAAATTAAAAAACTGGGTTGTGCTGAATTGTGCTACTCAGATAAAGAAAAAGAAATCGAAAATTTCTCGTAATAATTTTCATGGTTCTTGCACGATGGTGATCCCTCTCATTTTTGACAAAATGTTTTGGAGTACCTTAATACAATTCAAAGGTACGATGGATTGGCCGGCACGATTTCCTGACTTAAATCCTTTGAACTTCTTTCTGTGGGGATATTTAAAAAAGTATATCGTACCGAAGTACTAGAGACCATTTACGCAAACGTATCATTTATTCGGATTATCTTTTATCAACCGATCAGGTAATTAATTCCACCCGATGCTGCTAATACAATTGGAAAATGCAATATTTTGGGTAGCCAATCTCTACCCTGTCTATCCCTACGCTTCGTCACTGAACTGTTCGTCTTATTTTAGGGTCTAAAAAACGCAACTACTTTTAGAAGCATTTCATGTAAAAATTCAAATAGTTTTAATAACGCTGCTGTGATACAGACTTGATAGATGAATTCTGATCATACATCTGGCCACGTGCACTTTATTATTGAAGAAATAAATATGCACAGCTTGTTATTCAGGCACTAGTCGCAGTCAATTTAGCGTCATAGACATTATTTATTAATCTTTCTTATCAAATTGAAATAACAATCTCTCTTGCAAATGACCACGTAGAACCTGACATGTTTACAACGGTTTGATGAAGTTAAAATTTGTAGATGTAGGTTTGTTACATGTTTGTTTTCGTTTACATAATAAGCACGGTAAACACAGTACGTAAAAATGGTAGTCATTTTTGATTCATCGTTATTACTATTATTAAATTTCGTTTGTAAGTAATAAAGCATAATTTCTTGAAGTATGATTTGAAAGTACTAATGGTACTTTTAGAATTATACATAACTATACAACTTTAACACTGAAATTTGGATGTGGCTGAAGACAGAATCGGGACCAAAAAGAAACGGAATATTACAGTGGACCAGACACGCTATAAGCAGGAACTAAAAAAATATGAAGACCGTAGGTATTTCGTTCTCTTGCGGTCATTTAGCGTACACACATAGTAAAACATTACAAAACAATTATGTTACATAAAAATATATTACAGGGTGAAAGTGGATTATGTGTTAATGTGTTGAAAAATTAAAAAATTCCAGAAATCTAGAGACGGATTTCTATACTTTACTTTGTCGCTTTCATGTAACGGCAGATGGACCATGGACCGTTTTCCAACCGTGTATGTTGTTTCTAATGCCTATTGATATTTTTTGGCAAAATATCAGACTGTATCAAACTCACTTATAGATTTTCTGAATTTTATAATTTTTCAACACCCCCGCAACCCCCTACACCCCTGCATATTTTCGTTTCTGTAATATATGTTGTTTCTAATGCCTATTGCTATTTTTTGGCAAAATATCAGACTGTATCAAACTCACTTATAGATTTTCCGTATTTTATAATTTTTCAACACCCTCGCAACCCCCTTACTCCCCAGCATATTTTCGTTTCTGTAATATATGTTGTTTCCAATGCTTGTTAATATGTTTAGTCAAAATTTCAGACTGTATCAAATTCTCCTCTAGATTTCATGATTTTTTAAATTTTTCAACACTTTCACAATGCCGTAATCACCTTTCACCCTGTAATATATTTTTATGTAATATAATTGTTTTGTAATGGTTTACTATGTTTACGCTAAACGACCGCAAAATAAAGGAATATCTACCGTCTTCATATTTTTTTAGTTGCTGCTTATAGCGTGTCTGGTCCACTGTAATATTCCGGTTTTCATTTCTGATTCCGATTCTGTCTTCAGCCACATGAAGTTTAGTTGAAAAGATGAAATTTGCTACCATAATATGAATGCAACTGAATTGTTAAATATATTGTAAATGCTTGTGGTTTTCGATTTCAAAGAACCCCCCTTCCCTTCTTAGAATTTGTTTCCAGTTGTATAACAAACAAATAACAATTTTCTATAATTATCAAATTCAATAAACCACAACGTATCTTATATTACCTCATAAAATATGGTAAATATGAGTAATTTGAATAAGTATGCGTCCAGCAGCAATACATCAAAAAAGAAATTAAATACATAGTAATATGAAAATAATAAGTAGTTACTTAGTATTTTGTACTCAGTAAAAACAAAGTTTGCAGAATAACTACAGGGTACAGTCATGGCATCTAGGAAACCGTAAAATATAGAGTAGCCAAATTTGAAAAATTTTACGCCTTTTGTCGGTCATCTATGTCTGGTGGTGTGGCCGACAAGAGTTCTTGGCTGTTCACACAGATACTGCATGTGTAATTCAATGCCGGTCGGGGCATTACTCCGCGGAGTAGTTGTTTTCTGCAGTACTATTTATAGATTTAATGGCGCGTCCCCCGGGGCTAGAGACCTCCGTACCTGCTGTAATGTAGCAAGAAGTAGCAGATCTCTTATATCTCACCAGGTATGTACTAATTTATAAAAAAATGTTATTTAGTTAATTTAAGTTTACGTGTTGCCTCTATCTTCAAACGAATTGCAGGTATGTCTAAAAATGAGATGTCCCTACACTAAATTTACACTTTACTCTTTTTTGTTTTCGTAAAGTCATAATCTTTACAATACAGTCGAGTGGTACAAAACAAGATATGACATGTAAACTAAAAAATAACCGTAGATATTCTCTATTGTTAATTATATGTCAAAAGGACATTTTAAATGAAAGCAAAATTACGTAAAATGAATATTTTGCAGGTGTCAAGCTTGAGATTGAGATTTATTGAATCCCATAAATATGCCCCAACCGAACAATGTTATACCCGTACTAGAATTTGTGCTTTACACAGTTCAATAAAGATAGATATACTCGCGACAAGAATTCAGACGACTTACGTCATAGGAACAAATAAATAATTCATTATATTTTCATCAAAATATTTAAGAAGCTGCAATTGATAGTACTAAAACTATATACTACACTAAAAGTTTGCATTATATATTGCACTAAATTGCAAAAATGATTGCATTTAATGCGACCTTATATCGTAAATTACCTTGACAATAAAAACAAATGTGTAACGTCTGCTATGACGTAAGACGTCTGAATTCTCGACGCGAGTATATAGAAACTAAATAAAAATAATAAATGAAAACATTCGTAAATGACAGAAAACTATTTAGCAGTAACAGAAACATATTTGGGTTTATACAGGGTATCCCAACGAAAATTTGCCCCCCCCCCTCATTTTGAAAAAACACAAGTTTCATCCATTTAAAATGACGCTGGTTCAAGAGTTACATGAAGATGACTTTGATCGCCGTAACCAATTTTGCGAATACTTTAGTGAACAACTTCTACTGAATCCAAATCTTCTCTACAATACATGTTTCTCCGACGAATGCACATTTATGTTGAATGAGTGAATAGACACAATTGTCGTTATTGGAGTGATACTAATCCGCATTTAATCAGGGAATTTCATACTCAGACACCTGAAAAATTTAATGTCTAGTATGATTGGAAAGTACAATTGATCCTAGGATAATAGAGCTTTTAGAAAGTGACGACAATTTACTAGAAAATGAAATAACCTTCCAACAAGATGGTGCGCCCCGCACTATGCTGCTGCTGTGCGACAATTTTTGGATGACCATTTCCCGGGGCATTGGATTGGCAGAAGAGGTCACGTCGAATGGCCACCAAGATCTCCGGATCTGTCCCCTTTGGACTTTTTTCTGTGGGGTCATTTAAAAATCACGAGTGTACGCCACTCAGCCGGAAACATTGCAAGTGCTACGTCAGAGAATTGTAGAAGAATGCCGATTAATAACTGCGGATATCTTTAATAATGTTCGAACAGAATTTGAAAACAGACTGTATTATTGTTTGGAAGTTAACGGATGTCATTTTCAGCAACTCATCAAATAAATCTGATTTATTATTTGCTTCAGCTTTTTATTTCATTTTGACTTTTTGTAAACTGATAGACACATCAATAACAATTAGGTAATGCGGTCATGTGTAGTAGATGAAAAACTTATTAGTGGTGGGCATTTGTGTAGAAATTACTACGCGTTAAGTTGGCTTGTCATCTTTTCGTTTGTAACCAATAATTCTGTCAAATCTCAACCGATTTCTAAAAACGGTACGTCACTGTATTCGCAATGAAAAGGGCTTTAAAATGATGTGCCACAAGTGGGGTAGTTGCATTTGAAATTTTTAAGTTGGGGTTGCTAGACGTTAGGGGGATGAACATATCGAGTTGGCTTGACTGTCAAAAAAGCTCCCACAAAGAACAAAAATCGTTGTACCTAATATCTAACAGTTGTATGTTTCACTCTTTTTCCTTTTCTTGCCAAATTATAGTAGGTACTTAAAGAAAATTAGAAACCATTTGGCGTGCAACCGTTCTAAAAGACATCGAAGGCAGTGGCTTAGCAATTCTATAACACTATTTTACTACAGTATACATAAAAAATGTTATCTAAACTAGTAGTTTATATAAATTTCGAGATCAAACAAATATATTTATTATTGTCTTTATCTCTGTAATAAATGTCATGCATTAGATTAGTGACATCAACTTTGTCTTAAATAAAAATATGTTTATTTTGAAAAAAAAAAATATATATGTTGACGGAGTCACCTAATTACCTAACTTTCGATATGCAGAAAAATGTATACAATTTGTTTTTAGTTTAATTGAAATTAAAATATGTGACAAATGAGTTAAAACTTTTTCTGGTAAAGTTTAATGTTAAATAGCTTAAAGTAATCTAGTAATAACTGGGCTACTTTTTGCAGTGAAAAATAAAACAAAAACCAAATTATTAAGATCTAAAAAGACGTGGTGCCACAAAAACAACAAATTCAATCAAAACATCGAAGCGCGGCTTCAAAATATAGACTCAACTGTTGGAAAATTCGTGTGTTTCTCGAAAACAGATAAAGAAATCGTACTTACCATCGATTTCCACCTGCCATCCCCCACAGTATCGTCTGCCGGTTCAGGAATCACACAGGGGTTCATGACTGAACGGGCGACAAGTAAACAAAACGAGCCGACGGAAAACAATCGACGAAACCTGCCGCGATAAGCTCGGCCAACTAATGACGTTACAACTTCCTGCCTCCTGCTATATCACTCCTGCTGCCGTCCCCTCGGTGCGGTCGAATAGGATTCATTCATAACATCTACGATTTGTTAAGTAGACAAGCAATAAGTTGTGCGTTTGAAAAAATAAGAAACTATGACAGTTGTTGATGACAGTTTGTGTTTACATGTAGCAGTAAAACATCGAAGTTCGATGAGAGAACAAGAGATGGCGCGGTACTTCTGTAGGTGAACGCAGCAGGAAAATAGTTGCGTTAAATCGCTCATAGATGGCCCTCGTACTTCAAGTAGCTATAAATAGTTATAACGCTTTTATAAACACTGCTATAAATAAAAATTATGAGAGTTGTTGTGAATTTAGTTTGGATTGATTATTTGATATGTCTACAACAGCTGTTTGGCAGTAAGACCAGAGATGGAGCAGTACATAATGAGTTGAGTTTGACAGTAGAAAGTTGTAGCAGGAAAGTAGTAGTTTGACGACGGTACCGAAGATAGCGCGGCAATAATTACCTCATATTTGGATGCAGGAAACTGTTGCAGGAAAATAGTTACCTACTAAGTAGGTCCAGAGATGGCTCTTTCACTAGGTAGCAACTTTTACTTCTCAAAATCTTTTTACTTAGATGTATTAAATAATTTGTGTAATGTTTTCAGTTATAATTAGAGTGTCGAAACACGAAAAGCATTGGATTCTTCAAATAATTGTTATTGAAGTTTTTTATTTGTTGTTCACTTGTTTGTACTTATAAGAAGAAAAATTTAAAATGAGCACCAATATTTGGTGTGCAACGTATTCTTTAAACAAATAAGAAGGAGATTTTCCCGTTTTTCTTAAATATCTGTCTATCTCCGAAAGTATTAATTTTAGGAAAAAAATATAGAACAAAAAAATTTCTAATTAAGTTCTGCACTTAGTGTAAATTTGAATAACGCACGAGATTCCACTTGATCCAAACCATCTAGATTTTTTCTGATGCGACACATGAGATGTAGCGTCGTGCTCACTCGTTCATGTAATTATAGCTTAGAAACTATTATCGAAATTAAAAAACCTATACAAACATATTTTATGCAGAATTTAGTGAAGAATATTCTTGTATGCTATATTTTTTTTCCTAAAATTGATACTTTGGAAAGTACGAAAAATGCTAAAGCCTCCCTCAGTGATTTAAACAGTATGTTCCACATCGAATTTTGATGCACATTTTCAATTTTATTCTTCTTAATAAAAATAATAATAAATGGTTTATTGTGCACACATAATGAAATACAAAAACTTAAACTAAACAATGGTGGCAGTAGTATAGGTACACAAAAGGAGGAGGTTAGCCAAAGCTGTCTTACACCTCTCCTAAAATTTTAAATGCTAATAAATTATGCGTTTCGCATATAAACATTGAGGAAAGAATAGCAAAAACAAAATAATAACTAATAAAATAATAACAGATAAAATAATTTCTAACAATAATCATAACATACCAGATGAAAATATGAACATCTCAAAATATTCCAAAATATTCCACAGCAATAGTAACATTTTTATATATAACTGATATACCTTATTTAAACAAGTCTCTCTAGTAGCTCCAATTTTAACTTTTTTTTGTAGGATGATAAAGTAACAGACAAGTCTGTGTTAATTTGGTTAAGGTAAAATGGCACTAAATAGGAGAAGCATCCCTGGAAATGTGTTGTGGTATGCTGTGGAATATGAAACTTATTGTTTCTTATATTGACACTGTGAACGTCAGACCTTCGAGATATAATATCATAAAGATACAGTGGCTCCTTAGTATTTAACAATTTATACAAGAATATACTATACAGATACTGAACTCTAAGTTTAATATTTAATTCGTTTATCTTAATAAGATAAGGAGTTATATGACTTCTTGGAGGAATATTAAACACAAATCTCATGCAGGCATTTTGAATCCGTTGTAATTTTTGTTGACAATTTTATGCGTTAAAAATTATAGTATACAGCACAGCAATATTCAATATGGGGATGGCGTGAAAAAAGCCATAGAAAAAAGAAAAGTAGGAATTTTACCGTCAATAGAATTTCTAACTCCTGGACTATTAATGTTATTTTATTTTAAATACATAAATATTATTATAATGGTTTTCTTTATTTAAAACGTATTTTTTTTATATTTTGAAATTTAAGAATTATGCCTTTTTTAAAAGAAAACAAATTAAACGAATTAAAACTCTTGTCAGACGTATGTTTATCAATATTTTTTATCTCTGTTGAACTGAAACCCAGGTTACATACAAAATTTTACTGATATTAGAAAAATATAGCACTTTTTATATGGTTAGATTGTATAAGTTTTGATTAAATGAAATCCATATTTTTTTAAATAACCAGCAAATTATTCATGTTCGAAAGTACTTTCCATTTTTTCATTAGAATAATTACCTGCGATAACTGCCGTTCTTCTGAAATAAAATAGTTATTTATGTACGAGTTGCATACAATAGTTTTTCTACGTTCATGCAAAAAACAATACTTTATTGAACTATATTTAGTGGTTCTTTATTGCACTCATCTGTCATTCTACTGCAGCGTTTTGTCATCATGACAAACATAAACCTTCAAATCGACGTCACATTTTTCTAGACTTAGTGTCATCTAAAGAACATTTTTTGGTTTTTGCATGAACGTAGAAAAAATATTGTATGCAACTCGTACAAAAAGTGCTTATTGCACTTGTTGCATAAATAACTATTTTCTACGTTCACGCAAAAACCAAAAAATGTTATTTAGATGACACTAAGTCTAGGAAAATGTGACGTCGATTTGAACGTTTATGTTTGTCATGATGACAAAACGCTATTGTAGAGTGACAGATGAATGCAATAAACACTTTATTGCACTAGTGCAATAAAGAACCACTTTTTCCACTAAATATAGTTCAATAAAGTTTTGTTTTTTGCATGAACGTAGAAAAAGAAAATTAATTTTAAATGGCTGAATTCAGAAATAGAAAAAATTTTTATAATCTCCCATCAACGATGCAAAATTTGCTATCTCATGTCGATCATTCGGTTGAATTTACAATTCTTTAGATATCACCATCATATCTATAAAATCATTTAAAGCACGAGTATATCTAAAACGGTATTTATTGTCTTTGTAATGTAATGTCGCTATTTGTTTATTATTTAAATGTTATTGTTTTATTTTAGGATTACTAGAATACTAGATATAACCATTGGGTTAGAAAGGGTGAAATATGATTGGCCATTAGGCTAGACTTTTTTAAAGAATTTGCCACGTTTTACTATAATTTTTAACTAATAGTAATTAATAGTTTTTAACTTTCTTTTACTGTAAAATGAATTGGGTGACAGTGTTGTTTATTTTTCTACTTGATTATTCCAAAATTATAAAATAGCCGAATCATCTTTGATATTATGCTGATTATTTTTGACCTTTCAAATTATAAATAATACGTTTCACTATATCAATAGTACCTATTTAATTACTAAAATATTTATACATGTTACACAATTTTCTCTCACCCGTAAATTACAAGTTATCTACTTATAATAAGCAAAAGTTATCCAAGTTTCGATTCAGTAGTATACATATCAATAAAAGCTGCAACATGGTGTTGTCCATGGATCGTTGGGTTGGTAAAGTAGCCATAGTCACCGGTGCTAGTTCCGGTATCGGAGCTGCTGTTGCAGAGGCGTTGGTTGAGCAAGGGCTTAAGGTAGGTGAATATTATACAATTCATTGAGGGAAAAGTTCGCTACGACAATCTGAATTATGATAGAGATTTCTCTTATTAGTGTTACAGCAATTAATAATCAAAATAAAAATTATTTGCTTCTTTCCTTCCTTATACAGGGTGAACCTTAAATAAGTACAAATATTTTAACTGCTGGTGTAGTTCGTCATATAGATCAGTCTAGTGAAAGCCATTTTTAAAAATTTCTAATATTTACGGAGATATTAATTTGTTAAAAAAATACCCACATTTTGAGGACCGCTATCTTAACCAACCTAATGAACCATACGATTTGTTGCGAGGTTGCCATATCTTCTCTAATATAAATATTACGTTTTCCTTAACGTAATAGTAAAGTAATACGGTTAATTCTATTTTAAAAATATTTATTTGAAGCATAAGTACAGTAAAGTTGGGTATGATACGCAGCATTATTAACATACATTTTAACTGCTCAACTGACCTTACTATAAACGATTAAAAATGAATTTCTGCAAGTTAAATACTACCGTAAAGTATTTAGGAAGATATTACGTGATATTACTATGTCCAATGTTTTAAACTTATACATAAACGTGCACACAAGCTTACCTGTTTGTTAAAAAATTAACTATTTAATCAGTAATCCACATTTCACAAGTTAAATGCCATTGTACACTGTTAGAAAGAGACACAAGACACAATTTCCTTAAGTTATTTCATGAATAATAACGAAAAACTATGATTTTCACACAACATATTAAATTTAAAAGTTTCTTCACGCAGACATTTGTGTAACACTGGCAACACTGTGAACTACACGTTCAATCTGAAGCGCTATGACTCATAAATGTATGAAAGTCAGCGGTCCTCAACAAGTTTTCTACAGAAAAAATACGAAAATTATTTAAAATTTCACTTTCTTATTTCTGATTTTCTTGTAAAAAACTATTAATTATGTGTTCTACACAGTGAACTATACTGCTGGTTAAAATATTTGTACTTATTTAAGATTCACCCTGTATAATAAATAGCTATATTATATCAGTAATATAATAATAATTAAAAGGCTGTGGTGTTCTGTATCGCTTATTTAAAGTAAACAAAATATAAAAAAGATTATAAAATCATTACAGGAGGTACTAACACATACTGTGCGTACAATTAACTATAAATGTTTGTTTTATATTAAAAAAAATAAATAAAAGCAAAAGCGACTGTGGTTATTCTAATGTGAAGTTGGCCCCCAATGTTTGATTTTTGTTAAACTATTTGTAGTTCTGGCTTGTATATGAATAGTTTTGGATGGAAAAATAGTGGCGATATTGTATATTCGAATAATTCTACTATTTCATGCAAATCGCATCGGTATAGCTGCTTTAATTTCGGAAATCCGAATTTAATTTTTTTCAAAGATTATGAAAAAGGAGTTCTGATGAAAATAAGAACATTTCTGCACTGTGCATCAATAGTTCTATGATTTTATGCAAATTGCATAGGTGCTCTAATTTCGGAGATATCGATGTAATTAAGAGCATTTTTCTAAATTTTCAAAAAGAGATTTCAGGCGAAAATAGCAACAGTTCTGCATTGTACACCAATAGTTCTACTATTCCGTGCAAATCGCATCGACCTAGGTGCTCTAGTTCTGAAGGTATTGAATGTAATTAAATTAATAAGAGCATTTTTCTAAATTTTGAGAACATGCGTTCTGGCAAAAATAAGAACAGTTCAGCATTGTGCATTGTTCTACTATTCGATGCAAATCAGGTCGATTTAGGTGCTCTTCCGGAGATATCATATTAATTAAGAAGAGCATTTTTCGAAATTTTTAAAACGGAACGGTAGAACTATTGGTGCACAATGCAGAACTGTTCTTATTTTCGCCAGAATTCCCGTTTTCAAAATTTAAAAAATTGCTCTTATTAATTAAACTTCCTTCGGGCTAAAGCCCTCTGGCCGTCCTGTGCGCAGCATGACTACCGCTGCGTAGTGTCTTTTACTTAATTGCCATTACTGCGCGCGGCTCTACGCCTGTGAATAATAAAATGTAAACGTGACTTTAGCTGAACTCTCTATGGTGGGGAAAATCTGGCTCTCTATAATTTAGAAGAGTGGTTGGCGTATTTAGGTCATTTTTAGTATTTTTTCGAGTTTGGTATTTTTTTTTCAACATCCTGTATTTTAAATATTAAATTGGGTGGTCTTTATGTGATGCTAAAAGTTTCATCAATAATTTTTTTTTAATTCCATGACTAAAGGGTTTTTAGAGAATGGTTCGTTATTTTTAAACACTGTATTTGCTCCGTTAGTTAGTGTCATAATAGATCCTTGATAGAATTTTCATCAAAACAATTTTTTAATTCCCTTAATTTTGAGTTTTTTTAACGGTAACATTTTTTTCAACACTTACTGTATAGGAAACAGTCTTTCGCACGCTCGACAACCGTTCCGAAGCAAAAAACCGAAAATTTCCTCGAATTTAGATTTTTTTGTCAATTTTTATTAACACTATCAAGCCTTTTTGAATCTCCCTATAAATTGAAGCGACACGGCAATGAAATGACTACCTCTCTATTGTCTAACTTATTTTTACCACGTTTTCACTCGTATTTATGCAAAGTTCAATGTAAAAACGACCACAAATCCCAGCGCTCGGGTACAGTAAACTTTCTATAGACTTTTAAATTTACAGTTTTTGATCTTTGCCGGGCTCCAGTCGACCCATTTTTCCAAATTTCCTACGTTCTATGCCGAGATGTCACCGCCGGAGCATACGTTTGACGTTTCGGTCATTTTGGTCGGCGGTGCGCCTCGTAGTTGACTGAAACGTAAGCAATTTTCGTTATAAAATTGAATTTTAAACCCAGACCTAAGGCTGCTGGATATTTTAGAACGTTCAAATTTAAAGTTTATATATAATTTTTGACAAAAACATTCATGAAGTGTAGTAAAAAAAAATAAAAAATTTATTATAAAAAAAGTTGGTCTGTGCGGGAATCAAACCACCGTCCTCTGGACTGATAAATCTAAATGCTACCAATCGAGCTACTACAACCTTTGCACATGTTGTTATATTATTTCAGCGTCTATATTACCACATAATAATATGTAAACAAAAATATTTAAAGATACCAATTCAGATTTTGGGCTATAAAATCGTCACCAAAGGACTCTGATATATCTCAACACAATAACAACTTCTCGTAGCTGGAAGGGCCCGAAAATTGTTCTAAAACATATAATCTGTTTTAATTCATTTTGTCGTTTCGTTTGACGTTTGTAGAATTTCTTCAAAAGGGCGTAAACAACAACAATTTGACGTTTATGCGTACAAAACGCATTTGTCGAATGTCTAGAAAGGGGCGTAACCTACTCGCTCTATCCTCGTTCCACTCGAAAAATTGTCATCTTCTATAAAGCGGCGTAACCGACTCAACTATCCTCGTTCCACATCAAAAAATCCTCCATTTTTGGCCGAGGAGCCTCGGGAAAATGGAAATTTAGCTAGGAAAACGCGAAAAAATGGGCATCAAAATACGCCGTAGGCAATCTAGAAAGAAGGCATAGCGTTTAGCCGTTCGGCACCGCACGGCTCGCAAAAAAGCCTTTGTGGCGGTAAAATGGGCAATTTTCGAGTCAAGTGTGCGAGCGAGAGTTATCTACAGCTTTTAATATATAAGGATTCGGTATCTACGTAACTAGAGTACCTAGATCGACCTGGTTTGTATGGAATAGTAGAACTATTGGTGCACCATGCATTTACATTAGAATTCCTTTTTTCAAAATCTTTGAAAAATCCTTGTGTTACTTAAATGTGATAACTCCGAAATTAAAGCACCTAGATCAATGCGATTATGGAATAGTATAATTATTCAAATTTCAAATACAATACAAAATCGGCGCTATTTTCACAAAAACACATATTTTTGCAAATTATTTTACATAACAACTACATGTTGTTTTTAAACCTGTTATAATACAGAACTATAACTAAAAATTACATTACTGTAAAACTATTGAAATACATCCCAAAACAAGTAAAAAACGTGATAAAATTCATACATTGCGGTTGCGTCAAGTTGGACCCCTATATTAAAAAAAAATCACCATATGTAATAGAAACTACTGCTTAAATTTACAAAGCAACTGAGAACTATTCATATACAAGCCAGCATCACAAACATTTTTTCAAAAATCGAAGATTGGGGGATCAACTTCACACGCGCATGAGATTGAACCATCTCAAGTAAATGAATACTTTTGTCTTTGTTTTAATAACATTTAATAACTTGTCAACATGGATTTGTTCAAGGCCGCTCTACGGTTACGAATCTTTGCTGTATTACTCAGTATATTTCAAACTTTGTGGATGCTAACGTACAGGTCGATGTTGCCTATACAGATTTTTCAAAGGCGTTTGATAGGCTAGATCACGGTATGCTCATTGGTAAGCTAAATCAGTTCGGTATGTCATCAACTTTACTGAAATTTTTCAGCTCTTATTTACATGGAAGAAAACAGTATGTAGAGTTGAGTGGACGGAAATCCGTGGAAATTTCTGCAACTTCTGGGGTTCCTCAAGGCTCCATACTAGGTCCCCTCTTATTATATTTATTAATGATATTATTGCTAACTTGGATGTACGCTGTTTGCTGTTTGCAGATGATATGAAACTTTATTGGAAAATAGAATCTACAACTGATTGCTTGAAAGTTCAGAGTAGCTTAAATAAAGTCCATAGATGGTGTCTTAACAACAAACTTCCGCTGAATATAGATAAGTGTCATATTGTTTCCTATCATCGAAGAGATCATGCCTTTGAGTTCGATTATAAACTGGATGGATCAAGTCTTACTCGTCCTGAATACTTTTGCGATCTGGGCGTAACCTTTGATCATAAATTAACATTTGCAGAGCATGTCAAAAAAGTGGTATCTTCGGCTTCTAAAAATTTAGGTTTTGTAATAAGAAATTTGCGAGGCTTCACCAATCAGCATGTTTTGCTTTCTCTTTTTAACTCTTTTATAAAGTCTAAACTTGAATATGGTAGTTTAGTTTGGTATCCAGGTGATAACATCTACAACAAGTGTATTGAAAATGTACAGAGATTTTTGAAATTTCTCTCTTATAAGCTGGATGGCAACTACCCTCCCATGGGTGTATCAGAATGATCTTCTCAGAAGATTCTCCCTACCTAGTTTGGTTTTTCGTCGTAGGCAGCAATCTGTGTTATTTTTATATAAAATTATTAACAACAAATATGACTGTCCCGAGATTTTGTCACATCTGAACATTCTTGTGCCCAGAATTGAAGCAAGGTCTAACGCAACATTTTACCTTCCCATCCCGCGTACGAATTTATTAAAATTTTCGCCAATTTTTATTATGTGCACCAACTATAATAACCTGCAGAATGGCATTGATATATTTGCTTGTACTGAAAATGATATTAGACGAGTGTTTTCTTAACATTGTATAGATTAACTAACTTTACTGCTTTACCCTATTTTTATTATTTTTTTTTTGTTTGCTTTACTGTATATTGCTATATATGTTGTTATCCATTTCTAACTTAATATAACTTAACTGTTTTGTTTTCTCAACCTGTAATTGGCCTTCGGGCTGTTGGTTGTAGTACCAAATAATAGTGATGGGCAAAACGGTTACCCGCGTGTAACGTTACAGGCGGCGCCGCTCCAGAAAAATACCGTTACAAAATTCCGTTACTTTGTAACGATCTTGGCAGACTAATCTGAGAATATACTTAATAGTGTAAAACATACCTAGAACAGATTGGAATTGGGACTACTTATTTACAAGCAGTCTTTTTCCATTTTTAATAAAAATATAAAATTTTATTTATGTTGTAGTGTAATTATTTTTTATAATATATATCAAATATTTATTATTAATTAAATTTAAGTTTCCCAATATCAGTGTGACTGTGACAGTGTATACGTGTGTCTCACCATTCACTTATACAACCGTGTCATTTTTATTTATTTTTCATGTTAATTTTTTTAGTCAATGACGGAATATTTTTTGAAAAATTTTTCTGTATTATCAATCTTGACCCACCGATTACAGCAAATTGAATAACGAAATTTTAAAATGTCATTAAGAAAAAAACTTTTACGAATTTAGCTTATGTACAAAATTTTAAAAATAATTATTTAGTTTTCATTGCTGTAAAGACTGCAACTGAAATATTTAATTAATTTGCATCTTTGCTTTTTTATATATTTATTTTAACAGTTAATATAATTAAAATGCTTGGGTAACATTTAAAATTGTTTGACCATACGTTACAACCACTGAAATATACGTCATCATAATATAAAATTACATTTCAGTGGTTACAACGCATCTGAGTTCTGTAACCATTAGCCCACAGTATACTATTTAATTATAGTCCGCTAGTCTAGCAGTAGTGGTACGTGGGACCGGGCTAGTTTCTAGTCTCATGATCGCTGATCGCTCCCATCCAGTCCACCATTGTAGTATCGGTCCGGGGATCCGCTTTCCGCACTCCGCAGTTGCGCGGAGTTGCAAAGTAACCAGTTACTTCTCGCATTAGTAACGAGTCTTGCCGTTACAACAAAATACCGTTACAAAATCCCGGTACACAAATACCGACCCATCACTACCAAATAAATAAATAAATAAATAAATAATAATAGTAACGTTTCTAAAAAATTGAGAACTGATAATAATTGTTTGAGAGTATCAAAATTTAGGTCACATAAATGAGAAATTTGATCAAAATTAATTGACATGGTGTATATAGGGGATTTCGTAAAGACATTTGTTCTAGCATTACGACAGTAAAACATGCAATCATCACAAGATTCTGGTCTAGGTACACGTAAGTTGGACGTTTTTAAAATTTCTGGTGAATCAATGAGATTATAAATTATTATAAACAATAAAAATATACTTGTGACAACTCTCCTCAACTGCAACGATTTAATATCGAATCTCTGCAATAGAAGGCTATGATCAAATCCTGTAGCAGGGTAATGATTATCAATGCCATGAATTTTAAAAAGCGACGTTGAACACCTTCAAGATGGTTAATATTAACTTGATAACACGGGTACCATATAGGGCTAGCATATTATTCTAATTTGGAACGGACTAAGGAGAATTATAAACGTTTCAGAGCACTAATATTGTTAAACGATGTAGAGGTACGGACAATAAAGCCCAAAGTTTTAAAGGCGGTAATATATATTCTATTAATTAATTAGTATCAAATACCCCTAAGTCTTTAATATTACTGCTGTGTGAATCTAGATTATAATCAAATGAAATTAGAGAAAGCATGTTTTTTTACACCATATCTGTATTGTATTCAAAAGTTCTTGCAATGCTTGACAATCATCATAACAGTTAATGTTACGAGAAAGCTTTAGATCATCTGCGATAAATGGTGATTACACTGCAAAGTTGACAATAAATCATTTATATAAAGAATAAAGAGGAGTGGTCCCAAGTTAGACTCATGAGGTACCCCTGAAGGACCTATAAAAGTATTAGAACGGTATCCATTATATGACACATACAACTCAACACGCTCAAGATAAGATTTTGTAAGTAGCAAAGAATCATCAAATCCAAATGATTTCAATTTCTGTAACAATGTAGAGTGATTTACCTTGTCAAAAGCCTTCTCAAAATCTATATATATAACAACTACTTGGCCTTTACTGTCAATATGGTCTGAAACAAACAGCGTAAATTCAACTCAATTAGTTACAGTAGAATGACGTGCAACGAACCCATGTTGATTAGAAGAAATGCAGGTACTGACATTGTTGTAGATATATGAATATAATGACATTTCAAAAACCTTAGCAGTGTTTGACAAAATGGCTTGGTCGATAGTGCTTAATGTTAGAAGGGTTACCACTTTTCAAATCATGACAAACTCTTATCACCTTACTAATCATCTATGTAAATATACGCCAGAAATATATTTTTACATTACACAGGGTGTCGAGAAACTAGTTATGAAAAATCATAGGGCGGTCGAACCAAAATAATGTCAGTATATAAAGGGCTTTTGAGTAAGAACGCCTAAGGATAGTGTATATACAATACCATATACCCATAACTTAATAGAAACATACACGAATGTTTACATATACTTAATGGCAAATGTACAAATCCATAAAAATAGACAGCCTCAAATAAAAACAAAAAAGGTTAAAGCGACATAAACTAACAACACGGTGCAGTATGTAAAAACAATATAGTTAATTGGTAACAGGGTTACTAACACATGTATGCAGCAGCTTCAGAGAACAATCATTTATATCACAACCATCACAATAATACAACTTTCGCTATTTAAATTAAAATTAGACATGCTTCATCATGACAATCCTCTCCACAATATAGCTGATCTACGGTCTACAAGCTGACAAACACAATTCAAGTATTGAGGCCTTAAGCCGATTCATATATAATAACAGTTTAGATAGAGGCAATAAATTCTACCGTTTAACTCATTCGGATTAATTTGCCCACACAGGTTGTTGGTCTAGCCCGAAGAAAAGACCGCGTCGAAACGTTAGCCGAGAAACTTATCAACAAGAAGGGCAAACTCTACTCTGTCAAAACAGACTTAAGTAAAGAAGAAGACATCCTCAACGCCTTCAAATGGGTGAAAGAAAATCTGGGCCCAGTTCACATCCTCGTGAACAACGCGGGTATTTTGAAACATACAAATCTGGTGGATGGAGATAGCGCAGCTTGGAAGGAAACATTCGATGTCAACGTCCTCGGTCTGTCCATAGCCACAAGAGAAGCCATCAGGGATATGAGGGCCAACAATGTCGACGGACATATAATCCATATCAACAGTATTGTAGGACATACGGTTATTCCATTTGATGGTTCGAACGTTTACCCTGCCACCAAGTTCGCTGTAACAGCTTTAGCAGAGACTCTGAGGCTTGAGCTTCAAAATCTGAAGTCAAAAATCAAAATTACGGTAACTATTATGTTGTTTAGGTAGGTACATGGTGTCTCAAGTTCGATAGTATGGTGTTAATACACGTGGTGTTAAATGTGATGAGGTGAGCTCCATTTCTAATCGAAATCTTTCTAAATTTTTAATCTTTGAAATTTGACAGAAACTACTAATGACGTCATCAGAAAAATATCCTGTTAAAAAGCTCTCTTTTTTCTAATAAACTTTTATTAGAGATATTTTTCTGTATTACTTCCCAATTTAAAGTTATAAGCAATATCGTCCTAAAAAGTCTAAAAATAAATACAACATATACCTAAATCATATTAGTGGTGGAAAGGTCAAGTAGTCGTTGGAAAATAATTGAATGTTGTTTAAATTGCATATATGTCACAAAATACTTCTCATTACTCAATATGGACGGCAAACGTATAATTTTTGTGCTTACAAAATGTTTTTCATTCAGAAAAAGTTGTATAATTTTTTAATAGCTGTCAAGTCTTGTGCTGGTCTTATCTTGTCTTGGTCTTGCAAGACCATAGAAAGACCAAGAAAAAGTAAAACAAGATTGCAACATGATTCTTTATAATATCATTTTTTAACATCTTGCGTAGGGTGAATAATAAAAGTAACGAAACGAACATTTGAAGAACAACACAACATATTTATCTGTCTGCTTTTGGCTATGCGTAATGGTTCTGTTTATTTTTAGAGTGTAAGCCCTGGACCTGTCGATACTGAGATGATACCGGAATACGCAAGAGACAATTTAGTAAAACTCATTGAGCAGAAGCAATTTATTGAGCCTGACAATATTGCAGACGCAGTTCTGTACGTGTTGTCGACTCCACCTCATGTACAGGTACTTTTTTTGTTTCAATTAATTATACAGGGTGTCCTGATTTATGACTGTATTGACCATCAATAAAGTAGGCGAATACAGTTCAAATAATTCCAAAACACGCTATATTAAAAAACTATAATAAATTCTTTTCTTGCTACGATTATTTTCAAAAAACAGTTGTTTAATACCTACAGTAGTATGTTTAGAATTTGCAATATGAGAAAGTACTACGATTTTGAAATATAATTAGGATCTATTTAATGAAGAATATTTGAACTTTATTGGCCACATACATCTTTAAATCGGGAGGCCTAGCAGATATGTTAAGGCGTATAGGGTCATTGTAAAATGTAATGTAACAATTTTATCTATATTGGTTGTTATGGCTAACTGGTCGCTATCAATAATACACTGACAATAATTATTTAATATGACATAGCGGATTGTTGGTTATTTATTGCCTACATCAATAGTGTGAAGGTCTATCTTAGCAGCTGACCGTACCGGCTGATTGGAAGAATAGCCCATTCATAAGCAACGCCGACTATTATGGACATCGTCCTCCCTCCCCGTGATGTTTAACTATTGAATATTACCATTGTTTATATAGTTTCACCTAGTTGTACAACCGAAAAATATTGCTATATCTGTATTGTGCTGCCCTCTATCTAAAAAAATGCACAACAATCTTATGAATGATCTGGACAAGGAAAGACTATACAAATGTCTCTGTCTTGCCTTGAAATATCTGTAAATGTGCAAAGCAGCAACACAGAGAACATATAAAATTTAAATTTATATTATACAAATTATGTTATGAGCATAAAATATTAAAAGGAAAAAATGTCATTATGTTATTTTTAGCAGATACAGATATTCTGCAGTAATATTAAAATAAACTGTAACTTGTATATAGGTATTTAAAAAATGTAACAAAAACAATCAGCAATTTTTTTTCAGGATATATGTATCTTTATATATTGTACAGGTATTTTCTATTATAACCGTTTCAAAATATTTCTTTTATCAGATATGATCACAGTAAATTTTTTTTAGAATTTGGCGATGATCTTAAAATTTATATAATTATACCTATTTTAGATAAAAGGTTCATTTATCAAAGCATATAAAACTCATTATAATAATTGTCTACCATGAAATAAAAAATAATTTCTTTATTTCTACACGATTACAAGATATGAAAAAAGGTAGGGATCTTAATGAGCGAAGATAAAAAGTATTAATTAAAATACTCACATTTATTGAATACAATATTATAAATTTTACAAATACTTTACTCATGCTGCAAAATTTGCAGTTTTTGTACTTTCTGATTCTTTGGTAATGTGCCTTAAGGTCGCCGTATTTCTCGGCGTAAAATGTTCAAATTTGTGGTGTTTTTTAGGTCTGAAATTAATCTCGAAAAATAAAATACGTAGAGCAAAAGTAATATGAAAAATAAAATTATTGATGTTTTGTCTGTACACTTTTACTATTTAAACTCTCCTCAAATAATACAACAACTTTTAAAATGCATTTGTATGACACATTATTTCGCTATTCTAACCCCACATTTTAACAATTATTTTCACATACTTATAAACAAAAGAGAACAATCTTATATGCAGAACTGTGTAAGCTTATGTTATAAGTTATAACAATGTTTACATCTATAGTTGAATTTAAAACACGTATATTTCAGTACCTAAAAATTTGTTGGATATATAGGTAGGTAAGTACATCGCTTTCTGACGTTATTGATTTTACTTCGGTACCTGAATATTCGCAGGTGGCATGAGATAACATTCTTGTTATTTATTAGACTCTATGTTATTCAGTTCTTAAATGTCTAAAATTACTTGTACTTTTAGAAAACACTATTTCAAGAATACGGCGCCCTTAACATTTGACGATATTTGTTTACATTCTTTATACAGCAAAGTTCTAATTAATAAGTCGAATATAAATTCCCTATGGCAACAACAATCCTTTGGACACATATACCATTCATTTAATTTCTTTACAACAATTCTAATTTTAATTTTTAAAAAACCATAAATATTTCTTCGAGAAGAATTTTTTTTAATAGATTTTGTGAACTGAGTCAAGCATATCTTAGTAAATGTTTTTTGTAGTTCACTATGTTTCTTTAAGGCACATGGGTCGTTAATATTATAATTTTTATAAAATAATAAAATGTCTGCATTTTCGACCAACCCACTATAACTAAGAAAACCAGTTTGTTTTTACTATTTTCAATTTCGATCGATAACTATACTCTAGCGAATTCGATACACGGTAATAAGCATGTCTCTTTTCTGCATAAAGAACAGTCAATTAATGTTAGAAAGAGAAAAGAAATACGGTATATACGTAGCATAAAATATAATGCAAAACAGTAATATAGTAAATGCGTAAGAATTTCATGAATGACTACACTTCACTGAAACTGCCCTCTGGATTTCACTAAAACGAACTAATCGTCGTTGTTTAACTAGGTGAAACTATATAAACAATGATATTACTCAGGTGTGTTTATAATAGTGTCAAATAATACATCAGAATGTAATGTTACAACTATAAACGTCAATAGTTTTGGACCTGTATATAAAATGATTCGATTAAACCTAGCGGTTTTTCTTGTTGTGGTAAAATAGTACATGTACTTAGGGAATAAAGACCATGCAGACCTACTATCTGGCCAGTTTGGCAATGTATTCAGCCAAGTGTTCCTTTGAATTTTTGTACATTATAATGCCAGGACGTGAAATTTTTGCGTTTACCCGAGCAAGAATGACTGCTCTACATGATGCAAGACAATCTAATCATCAGATATCGAACATGTTGAGCATTGTTAGATCATCTGTTGTACGAATAGCACACAGATATGACCTATACAGTGGAAAACAAACCACGTAGTGGACATCCGCGAGTATCTAATGAAAGGGAAGATCGGTATTTGGTGCAATATGCCCGTAGACACCGCACATCTTCAGCTTCAGCTCTCAGGGCCCACGTTCAAGGTACGTTTCGCCATGTTATATCGAAACCTACTATTCGAAGACGACTCCACGACGCAAATTTACGTGCTACAAGACCATTACGGGTCTCCAATCTACTTCCAAGGCATCGTGATGCCCGTATCCAGTGAGCGCGAGAGCATAGGGGTTGGCTTTTACGCCAATGGCGGTGTGTATTATTTACAGACGAAACCAGAATTGGGCTAATTACAATGACAAAGAGTCTGGAGAGAACTAGGTCGTCAACAGCGACTTCATTTTTCCCGTGAAGTGCTCCGTATGAAGGGGGTACCGTAATGTTTTGGGGTGGAATAATGTTCAACCGCCGCACCCTATTAATTCGCATACAACAGAATATGACCAGTAAATTACGTGAAAATTTTGTGTTTATGGGCGGTAATGCTCGATCACATCGCGCACCCTTCAAGAGACACTCGAAGCAGGACATATCAATAGATTAGATTGGCCAGCCAACTCTCCTGACATGAATCCTATTGAAAACATGTGGGATTTCGTTGCTAGAGCCATTCATAATCATATTCCTCCACCTCAGACTGCAGATGAGTTAGTCGTGGCGGCAGAAGAGGAATGGAATAATATTCCGCTAGAGATCATTACCCAACAAACAATTAAAGTTAAAATTACGTTAACTTGACCTCTGAATTGGTCAGAAACTTTTCATGACCAATTCCATATAAGGGAAGTTTACCTATATTCGTTGGCATTTTTCCTTATGTGGGAAAAATAACTAAAGTAATATGGAAGTTAATAATTGGTCGGCAAGAATTTTATTCCAATAAGATAATTGGACCTAAAAGAAATACGGACCAATTTTATGTTAAAATTTCGAAATATAAAAGACATTATTACCAAAATATACCCTAATTATGCCCTTTATATGACATATTTTATATATTCTAATAGCGAACAGGGATAGGAAGAAAAAGAAAGACTACCTATGTCAGGCTACTAAGCTACAAGTAGAGTAGGAGTTAGTATATTTATAGATATTTAGATTTTAATATAATAAAGTCTGTATTTTTGGTTTCCATTCATCAAATTGTACAACCCAGGAAATTTTTTCGTATAATGTCATGACCAAACTTTCATAAAAATAACGCGCCTTATAAATATACATTTTTACTATTGCTTTTTAATAATATTACTATACTGAAAAATAACCTAAAATAAAAACTGAATGTACTTCGTGATAAAATGTGTTTAATAATCATTCGTCATAAGTGTATTAACTAATATTTATCTGTATTAACATAATTTTAATGAGTAATCAATTAGAAATAATGAACAAAACATTTAGTGTTTATTACAACATGGCCGCTCAAACAAAATCAACTTTGAAGTCAATTTGTCTGTAAGTTTTAACCTATAGGGCAGATTGCCTATGACAATGTTGACGTCAAATGAAAATATTAACTTTGTTGTTGAAATTTACTCCAATTGACGATATTTTATGGTAATTTATTACCAATTAAATTATTACTAGGTGGATTTATTGGTGATTGAAAATTCAAATTAAAGCCAATAATATTATGTATGTGTAATAACAAAAACAAAATAAATATTTTCTAACGGAATTCAATTCGAATTTGAATTCACGTGCACTACTCAATTCATCTGACACGATAACAGTGATAAGAATACTTATACCTATATGAAGTGTTTATCGATATATTTATCATTAGATTGATTTAATATACGGTGTTGGCTTAAATTCGTTTTTTACAACTCTCTAATATTGTGTAGGGCTTAGTTTTCACTGCAGATTGCCAAAACACAAAACAATTTCTACGCGCTATTACATGAAGATATGTCGGAATACATATAACAAGAAAGAAGCTTGTCCCCTAAAAGACCTTTATAAGACACACTTACGTCGAAGTATTATTAACAAGTAAATTTGTACCATAATATAGAACAATATTTCTATTAGGTTAATTGAAATGGTCAAATATTCTTAGAAGTTATCAACAAAGTTGAAAATAAGATTATATTGTAATAAAAATAGAACTTAACCAATTGAAGGATTTAATAGGGCAAAATAACTAGTTATTACCTTATTTTTAACCACTAGTTGAAGACAAAATAAGTTTTACAATTTCGTAATAAATATGTAAATATTTACCTATTGTGTTAATTTAAAAATTCCTTGGATATTAAAGACAGATTTCTAAGCGAAACATAAAATAGGTAAACAATATGTAATTTCGAACTGTATAAATTGACATATATTTCATTTTACTTGGAAGGCATTATATTACTCTTAGTTAACAAATTTTTGACTAAAATTTTGGTATTATAAGATTTTGTAACATTGAAGACTATTTTTATGGAGGAAAGTAGTAAATTTTGATCAATTCAGGATTATTTTTCTTGTTTAGTAGTCTATTAGGCTTAAATGTTAGTTGGGTAATCGCTTGATTATCTCAATGTCAATATGCTATTGGAAGGTGGTAGAGGTCATACCGACTATTAGTCGAATATAGAACTTGCTTTGTTACTTATTTTTGATTTAATAAATTTTGTAAAAAATGTTACATATTTGCTGGTTTTTAATTTTCTAAGTACATACTCAGTTTATCGAATATATTCCTTTAACAATACAAAGGTTCATAAAACAATATACTTTTATAAATGTATTTCGTTTTTCTATTGTGTATATTGGTATGTACGTTATTAAATTTTGTTTGAAAATTCATAATATATTATGTAAATACACATGTACCATGTACCTGTGAATATGGTTTTTTTTGCACTTTAGTGCGCATGATATACAATTTTACTTCTTCTTTACGTATTTTTAAAAAAAATATGTCATTTGGCATGAAATATGTAATTCTACTGTACTGTACCTGGAGTTTCTTGTAGTACAGTATGTACTTGGTATTTTTTAGAGTAAATGCGTTGTGTGAACAACATGTAAATTTACGACCATTTTTGTCAGTGTAGAATTGATGTGCACATCCATAGCCTGGACTGGAATTCTACCCTTGTTCCACCCCCATAGAGCCTAGCCCGAAGACAACAAGGGCAAACTATACCTGCTAATGTTACAGATGTTCACAATAATTATGTTACTTTTAACGACATTGATAGACATAACAACCCGGAAAACCATTATAGAACAAAATTAATGACAACTACTTTTTTTTGCAGATTCAAGAACTCACAGTAAGGTCAGTGAACGAGTCTTTCATAGATGAAGCGCAGGCTGCAGAATAATTTCCAAATTTATGTATTATTTTATTATAAGAAATAATATATAAGTACTTCACATATGTTTACTATTATGTATCCAATTCATTTCATTTGCCGATAAATGAAATTTATTTCGGAAAATATAAAAACAAAAGGACGTTCTTTGTAAGAAAAACTTATGTTATGTATACAATATACATACTCGTATAGGTGAAAATATATTCTCAAAAATTAGAAAATAATAATCGTGCTGCTCACTTTTGGGAACATTTAAATACATTATTGTGATACAAGGCAAGTCACATTTTTTTTGCTGTTGTAACTTTTAAAATCGAATTTAAAAAAATATTACATATTACTGTGCAATACAAAATGATGGCAAAAGATAGAACAATAAATGTCTGCTTATTTTTAAATATTTAAGTTCCTTTCTTTGTTACACTAGGTGAACTATGAAGTACTAATTCAGTACTATCAGTATCAACTGAAAGATATCTGCTATATGCAATACGCATAGCTACCTACTTTAGAAAATATGAAGTATCTATTACACTGAGAAAAACCCTCAAGGAAACTATGTTGCTAAAACATAATTACCGTAAATATATTTTTTTTATCTGGTGTAGGTTAAATATTATCCAGGTAAAATAACATTTCTACACATGTATACCACTGATAAGCGACATCACTTGTGGCCAGTAAAATATTTTATTGAATTTTAAAATTCACTTCCAGGAAGTCATTGGTTTGCTTCTAATTATTTTGCTGTGTTGGTAAATTTGAATAAAGGCGAAATGTGTCAAAGGACCGTGAATCAGTTTAATTCGACGCCATTTTGTGTGGTTATGGTGTTGTACTTCTGGGTGGTATAGTTTTAATGTTTTTGATATTTTTTATAACTAAATATTACTGCATCAGCGGAATTCAATTTTAAGCGCTTATATGAAGGTCCATCCATCAATTCATCCAAGAATGGTTATGACCGTTCCATGTATAGGTATGACCTGTTTTGATTTCTTTTTTGTTATTTAATTTTCGAGTGTATTTCTAATCAAGTTCCTGCGTTTTTTAATTATTTATGGATTTTCTGTTTATACAAGTAAGTATATACTATTTTGTATGTTTTTATTTGCCTGTTTTGTTTTGTCTCTAAAAATAATAGTAATAAAAATGTATTTGACGGCATAGCATTCATCCTAGTTATTAGTTCTAAATAAGTTTGCACTTCAGTTTTAGTTTTTAACGTGTTATAAAACACGTTAAGAGGTTTGTCAAATAATTCAAAATATTCATTAAAGAGTTTAATTATAGCGATAACTTCTGATTATAAAACGTATTTTAAATTTGTTAGTTTCACAACTCATAGTTCAATCTACAATATGTAATTTTATTTTTATACCTCTATTGTAAAATAAACCGCTATAATGATTGTATCTTTGTTGCAGATATGCCTTTATCTTGTAATTTGTATAAATAAGTATGCACAAAATTGTTAAAAGAAATTCCTGGATTATCAACTATTAATGTAGTAGATCATGTTGTCAATAAAAAATGCATATTCTTCTAGTTTTCAAAAAATATATAACTAGGAAAAAAATGTCATCTTGGCATGTCATCTGGTGTATACAAATATGTATATAACCTTTGATGTAGGGTTCACTTGTTCTTAATGTATCAGAAATACATTTATAGTTAAAGTTATAGTAACTATTACAATCCTGTCATCTATTTTTTACAATTTTTTTGCTGATACGGCATTAAAAAATACATACAACCCTTAACTTTCACCCTTCTATGACAAACCCCTATTTTTTAATAGCCATTTTAGTAATTTAATCATTTTTAACTTTATAACTGGTCGATTATCACTAGATTAGTTATCCCCGCCAGGCGTCTACCGGTGTCACTTCTCATCACAAACCTAGAAAAAATATAGACAGCGTCGGTTCATGATATATGTCACGTGACAGGTGCGTTATGTAGGCGGTTGTGCAAATATGATGGCTGCATTGCAATATGAAATTAACTAACTTGATGTCATTTTAAATGTCATTAAAGAATGTGACATGAATGTGACCAATCACAGTAAACAAATGAGATTTACGCTACAATACAACCAACGTAAATTGGCATAAAAACCAAGTTTTAATGATTCTTCTGACCTTTTAGGGCAGCCATGAATTAGCGTCGCCGGCAATATGACACTGACACAGTCTATATTTTTTCTAGGTTTGTGCTTTTCACCCAGTAAACAGCACGGAGTAGGTATGAGAACGAAGCCGACTACCAAAATATTTACTATAAATAATTCATATGGCAAAACAACGTTTGTCGGGTCACCTAGTACTTTATAATAATGTAACTCAGATTGAGAGATTTGGGAGCATTTTTAAAGAAGTAATTATATCCTTGTACGTATGATGTTTTAACATTATCATATAAAAAAGTTTTAACATTAAAAATGTGAAACATAATGACGCAGCATATATTGAGCGCATCATTTTAAACTATTAAACCTCTAGAGAATGACAATTAAACACAAGAGAACATAGCTCATTGGAGAAAATAGGAGAGTGCATAAGTTAAGTTATGTACATACGTGTCCTATTACTGAAAGCTAATAATCATAAATAAAATTGTAAACAGTGGTAAATTTTAAGTAAAAAACATCACATCTCATTATCAAGCAGTAATCTAGGACCGATATATCTTGATTCTCGTGACTATTTCGTCTACAAAATATAAGATATATGTGCCCACAAGTAGCTGAATCATTGTATTAATACATAATAAGACGTAATCTTAGGTAATAAGGTTATATTTAACCAATAATATACAATGTTCTCCCTCCTGGAAATTTTAAGATATTATATAAATAGATAATGAGAAATTGACGAGCAATTAATCCAAGTATTTCAGAAAAAAAAATATTGCGAAATGGTGCTGTCTATGGATCGTTGGGTGGGTAAAGTGGCCGTGGTCACCGGTGCTAGTTCCGGTATTGGAGCTGCTATCGCAGAGGCCTTGGTAAAACACGGATTAAAAGTAAGTGATTACATTGCTTTTACCTGAAAGTATAAAATAAATAAGGTTATTTTGAAAATTAAAGCGTACATTAGTTATCAAATTTTCTGTCGATCAAAAAAATGTGCTTTTAACTGGACATACTTTCGTTGTTTATTCATCTTTATAGTCGGCTGTCATAATGCTGCCATTATGAATATCAAAATTGTTCATAATCTGCCATTCTCTAGCACCCGTGCTGTAATTCATATAATAGTCGTGAATTCCACTTTAACCTTTAAGGGCCGGTATTATATAATGTCCCGTTGACTGGAGGTTGAGTTTCAACTTCCGGTCAAAACGCAGTTTGAGTATTATAAACATCAACTGAAGGTAGAAGTGTCGGTTTAGCAACGTTTCAGTCAACCGATGGTTCAGGTTTAATTTCAACTGTCGGTTGAAATTATTTTTAAACTGCAAATATCTACTTAAATAAAAGTGTAAACTAGTATAAACAATAACAGAGCAACTATATTAATATATTTGCTTTAAATTTATCTTTACTAGTTAATAGCTATTTAACGCATTCTAATCTATAATGTTATAATTTTAGAAAATAATTTATTTTATATTTTTTAAACCTTCAGAAAATGAGTTTCATTTGTAATGTTCAGAACTGATCTGTATAAGTTACAATTAAATTATATCAAAGAAAAATGAAGACATATTTTTATTTTTTATTTCATCATTCTCCGTACTTACACAAGCTAAAATTGTGGAATTAAATAAAATGTATTTGTCTTTTGTCCATCTAACTGTATATATTAATTATAACATACCGTAACATACATAAAATTGTAAGTATCTGCAGTTTTGTCCCAAATATCATTGTGAAAGCCACACAAGTCCACAAAATAACATTTTCTTACACTTTATAATATTTATGTAGTTAATAATTACATCTACTAGACGCATGCAGTCTGTATCAGAATAAATAACTCTATTACTCTTTATAGTAATATAAGAATGTCACCAGGATTAATGTCAATAATTATAATTTGCAAAACGTCAAAATAAAAGACATGTTATCTGCGAAAATTGGCGGGAAAATATTCTGATATTTCATTGGCTAAAATTGAGCTGACAGCATAGCCAACATTCAGAAATACATCTCAACGTCGGGTTAACGAACCGTGACATGAAATAGTTTTATAATACAGAATTTTTTTCAACCGTTGGTTCAAATTCAACCTACGGTTGGACAACCGGAGGTTCAACCTGAGCTTTATCATACCCCTAAATTAAATTACCTGGGTATTGAAATTCGATATTGATATTAAATTATTAAACTTCCTCTATCTTATTTCATCGGTCAGTGGTCGCGCGGTTCAAGGCGTCAGTGCTTGAATCGAGGTGACTAGATCGCTGTGGGTTTGACCCCCGCAGCCGGTAGACCGTATATAAGCTATATTCGTGGCGAGGATTGGCACCCTCTCTACGGGTATGGTAGGGTGGAAGAATGTTGGCTTGGGTCAATGTGAGTATTAATGACGTTTTCCAGGTTTCCCCCATTCCTGCACTGAATGGTGTTTAAGTTAGGTTAGGTTAGGGCATTTCAGCTAACAATTTAACTACAGAATGATAGTATCTTACTAATAACGTTGTTAGACAAACAATTCCTTTTATTAATTTCGATTATTTCGCTACAGGTTGCTGGATTAGCACGTAGGAAGGAACGAGTTGAGGCATTGGCTAGCAAGCTCTCCAACAGCAAAGGTAAACTTTACGCTGTCAAAGCTGACCTAAGTAAAGAGGAAGACATCCTAAATGCCTTCAAATGGGTGAAAGAAAAGCTGGGCCCAGTTCACATTCTGGTGAACAACGCGGGAATTATGAAAAATACAAGTCTAGCAGATGGAGGCATCTACATTTGGAAGCAAACACTTGGCGTTAACGTTCTCGGTCTGTCCATAGCCACAAGAGAAGCCATCAAAGATATGAGAGCTAACAACGTAGATGGGCACATAATCCACATTAACAGTGTATTAGGACATATAGTACTTCCCTTTGCAGGAGCAAACGTCTATCCTGCTAGCAAATATGCAGTAACAGCTCTAGCAGAAACACTGAGACTAGAACTTCTAAATATGAAGTCAAAAATCAAAATTACGGTAATTGTATTTCAATTTAACTTCAAAAGTGCGAATATCAATTTTATTACTTTCACCTGTGACTCGAAAATAATTGAGGTAAATTAAATAGTGGATACCTGAGACGATAATGTTTCATGTAAAAAAAACAATAATTTTAGTATATTCTAAAAAGTTACAGCCCATTGAAAGTGGGTGTTGGAATCAAGTTTCCATGGACTATTTTAAAACTGGTTCAATTTTTGCAGGGATGCATTTGTGTTAAAAAGTCGTTTTCCAGACATATTTCGCTCGTTGCTATTTCACAATACCGGGATGAAAATCTTATTCTGATAAACGTTATTAGAATTTTTACGTACTTAAAAACTTTGACGAAAAATTATTAGCTCTGTTCAAAACAAAGCTTTTCTGTATCTACACAAGTTCCGAAATGTCTTCTAGCTCTCCAAACAATACTTTTTGTAGCGGATTCTTGTCATTTTAGTTGTCAGCCGTTATTACCAGTTTATTCAATTGCTGTTTGTGAGAGCGTTTTGAAATTGACACATTTTGAAATTGATTAGAATTTTGAAATGATACTCTTTTAGGCGTCAAAAAATGACACTTTTCGGCACTAAAAATGAAACATTAAAACCAATGAAAATATTTATTTATTATATATAGGTACAGCTTCTCTTCCCTAACAGCAATGCAAGTACTACTTAGTAATCGAAATGAAGAAATTGCTAGTAGTGGCTTCTGTGTGAGCTTCTTTTAATTTCTTATTTGGTGTATTTTTTGGATCTACAATTCTTTTTGCTATTTCGTTTTTCTGTTCAATGGAATATTCGATATAACCCTCGGCAACTGAACTCGATCGCTAACCTCCATGTCACTTTAAAAGTGTCATGTCCGCTCCAGAATCTATTAATATTGTTGTAGAGCTGCGCAGAAAGCAATGGCCAGTGTATTCATTGGCATTATAGAGCCCAAGGAATTCGGCACTTCGATCTCTTTTGGCATACCTGAAAATTGTATTGATTTCAACATGGCATTTATTATTTCGATATCAAGAAAAATCGCTGATGTGTCGTATTGAGTGGACGAAGTATTGCGTAATTAAGAAGTATATCTAAAAAATTGATACCATCTATTGATCCTTCAGTAATCGTAAACATTCTTAGAACATAACAGGAATTCTTTATCCTCGACTTGTTTCATAAAGCGTTCTATTTTCAACTTCGTAAATATTTTTGATATAATTGTCTGATATCCGAAAGTTTTCCTTTTTAAAAATGCAATTAGGTTTGTAAATTTGCTAATATCTACGGTTTTGGTAAATCATGGTGCGGAGCATCGAATATTTACTTCACAAAGTTGACGGCCTTAACGTACTGGATAGCTTCAGGAAATAGGCTAGTAATACCTTTTCTGTAAAATTTTCAACATGTTTTTCTTTGGCCCAAGTTTCAAAGTTTTCTTATAAATTTTTCGATTGTTCAGGTACTAGCGCGGATAGCGCAGCTTCAGCAGCTTGTTCAATATCCAAAGACTCGTCATTATCATCCATTTTTGGCGATTTTTTTTATACTGTTATAAATTTCAAAATAGTCATTTAAACTTGATTCCAGCACTTACTTTTAAAGAGGATACCAAAATTAGTTTTGTTACATTTTCCTCAACTATTTTCGAAACGCTCTGTATATTTACTGTTTTATTTATGAAACTTTGCTAAAATATGTAGGCGATATCAGTCTACTGAATTGGTATAATTCATATAAAAACTGGTGTGGATATGATATCAACAAGGAATAAAAGGAATTAAACAAAAAAATAATAAATAAATAAAATAAAATATATATATTTTTCAAGAATGTTTCACTACATTTCTTAACAATCTCAATTATAGAGCATTAGTCCAGGAGCTGTGGATACTGGGTTGGTTCCAGATTTCATAAGGAAGAAGTTCCCGAAAATTATAGAGGAAAAGCAAATTCTTGATCCTGAAAATATTGCTGACGCAGTTGTCTACGCATTGTCGACTCCACCTCACGTTCAGGTAATTATCTGTTATCTGTATAAGGTGTTTCGAAAATATGAGCAAAAAATGTATTGAGTGATTCTACTTATAAAGACATTGAAACAAGTGTTTGACATTTGTTTTTGAAAATTCAAAATGTGAATGTTAAATCTCTTGTATAAATAAATAGCCAACATTTATTAGTACAATTAGTAAATAATAAATTAGATATGTATACTAGAAACTAGTAATAACTTTAAATGAATTTGTTTGTGTGTTATCTTTTTTATATTATCCTATGTATTTTTTAGAGAACTGCAAATAAAAAAAGTTGTGTGATAAATTTTGTAACCATCAGTGTTTTAGGGTTTTGATGTTCCTTTTGTGTAGATACTGTTCGTTACCAACAATAAGAGTCCAAATTTGAAAATGATCGCAGAACTGAAAAAAAATCGTCAGCTTTAATTTAAAAAAATGCTACGTGGTTATCCAAGTCAGTTAATATTGAGTTTAAGAAGTGTAATAGGAACTTGTGCTATTACTTTTATCGAATCACAAAACACTGTGTCCATAATTTGATAACACTCTGTATGCCTACAATTACCGTGTTAATTTACTTACATTCATCTCTTTTTTGTTACAGATTCAAGAACTAACGGTAAGGTCGGTTGATGAGTCCTTTCACAGCGACATTCAAAATGCCGATCTATAATTTAAAAATGTTTATTATATTTAATGTAATTATTTAATTAATAAATATATATTTATATAAATTTTTATTATAATTTATCCTAATATCTTGTGTCAAGTAAAACAGTAATTTTTTACTGTATTAGAAAGGTATTTTAAGCTAATATAAATCAAATCTCCTACAATTCCTATCAATGAAGTCATATGTATGTTCTCTGATACCAAACATCTAGGTATGCTAATGAACAATTCCACAGACAAAGCTCTATTCAATAATTATCTAAAGAAATAATTAATCTATATAAATTTACTAACCTGCTTTAATGAAACACTCTATAAATATCTAACTTCACTTTTTGGCAGTGGGAACACGACAATTCAACCACAATAGATGAGATCTGACCTATTTCTGCATTTTTAGGATTGCTTCTTCAGGTGGCCTCCTTTAACTTGAATCAAATATCTAACTATAAAAATTATTATAAAAATTAAAATTATTTGAAGTTAAATATCGGCAATGACAAAAAGTGACAGAATGTCAATGAATTAAATATGACAATACCTACTTGGGGGCTTTTTTCCACTGAGTAGTTAATTTCACACAATATTATTAATACCTAAAAATATATAAAAACTTTTACAAAAAAGGTGAACATTATTCAAGTAGGTATTGTCATATTTAATTCATTGACAGACTGTCACTTTTTGTCATTGCCGATATTTAAGTATAGTCGTGACACCCTGTATACTTCATATTTCTTATGGTGACAAAACGCTTAATCTTAAGTAAAAATAAAAATCTCAACGATTATGATTTGTTTTATTAACTCCTAAAAGTTTAAGGCTCATACTGCAATTTTCCATATTTTTCTACTTTCTATAAAATGTTTCGATTTGAGTCGTCCCTTACGAGAGAAGGGTTCTAAAAAAATGAAAAAATTTAGGTTTTTATTTTTTTTTCTTAAAAATTGTTAAAAAATCTCAAAATATGCATTATTTTGCTTGCATATTCCACACCCGAGAATATGTACGTATGTGGTTTTATTTATTAAAAGGAAACACGTGTCTGCATAAAAATACTAAGAGGGGGAAATTTTGTAAATTGATTGTTCTATTTACTGTAATTTTTTCATATCGAGAAAAGTTTAGAATAAAAAGTTCTAATTAAAAAAAAACAACAGAGGTTGGTGGTTGCCACCCTTGCAGATATTTGGTAAAAATAAAAATCGTATTCAACAATGTCACTTAAGTAACTAAATGTATTCACCGATTTTCAGATTTATAAATTTAACCGTTTATGAGAAAAAAAAAATGAAAACCAAAATTTTTAAAATTTTTTAGAAACCCCTATCTCGCAAGGGAGAGCTCAAATCGAAAATTTTTATAGAAAGTACCCCCCCTAAAATGACCTAAGGAACACACCCTCCGAAGGAACGCACATCATTATGGGACACCCTGTATAAAAATTTACATATTATTAAACGATATTGAATAAAAATTATTAGTTATTGATCGAAAATAGTTTTATTATTAAATACATACATGTGCCTGTTTCAAATCATTAATTATAGATGAAAATGAGTAATCATTGGTCACTAAAATTTTTCAATACAGCCATGATGTTTCCCCACCTAAGTCACCCAGTCTCCGGAAAACCGGCAGCCTTTGTGTAAAATTTACTCTTTGTCGCCTCTATCCCTCCCCACCTATTTGATCAATACTGATTTCTTTTACACAGAATAACTTTCCGTAAGAAAGGGTAAAAGAATGTTACCTTAGGTCAATGTGAGAGGTTGATACCGGTTGATATTTGACTACCCCCCTAATTAATGAGGTTTTCCAGGTTTTCCTCATTCCTGTACTGAATAGTGGTTAGGGCCTACCAACGTAAGTCGTTCCTGGACGCAAATGCGGCCTGCTTAATAATAATATGTCGCTCCCTCTCCCGCACAAGTCTCCGACTTTTGGGCTAATCCCTGTGATTAGAATGAGGGGTAGAGATATTATTATTACTATTATTATTATAAGTTTTATTTATTATAATGTTTTATTTGAAAAAACTTAAATAACGCCTTAAAAAATTATAAAATCAAAATATTTTTTAAGTGTACAAAAACTGTGTTTTTTGTATTAATTAAAAAAAAGAAAAAAAAAAAGAAACTCACTGCTATTTTTGTTTAACATAAATTACAGACAAATGCATGGCTTTTACATTTTTGTCACCTGAATAAAATTTTGTGCCAAATTGAAATTGTCATTCTTTGCAGTATTCTAGAATTTACCATCAATTGAACATACATTTTGACGTTATTTATCATAGACAGATATTTTTTCCGCGAATTTCTTAAAATAAAAACAACAGTACAGTGATGGATGACTTACAACTTTTTTAATCTGTCTGATGTGATTTATTCCTACCTTGATTTTCATTATCTATTTCACAATTATATAATTAACCTATAAAACAGAGTAAGGCTATGACTAAATTGTTATCTCAAGAAGAGTATATTAAGTACCTGTTAATGTATTTTAAAGTGTCGAAGAAAACTCATTTTATTTAATCTGTTTGAAACTATGTATTATCGGCTTAATGTGACAATATAAAAATCTTAAAACTGAATATCTTGGAAAGTGTAATTGTTTTATCATATCGAGATCCTTATCTCATAAGTCTAAATTACAATAACAATGCTAAGTGAGCGAAAAATAAAAAACGAAAACTATACATTAATTTCTTACATGTTGCTTGGTTGTAGCAAATATTTTGTAAAATGATTGAAAAACCAATGAGAGAAATCTTTATTTTAGATAAAATTGTTGTTCTCAATGTAGGCTTTATATTTTCATTTGAGATTTTTTTTTTAATTCATATCTAATATAGCAATTACCCAAATATATCAGTTAAATTAAATAATTAAAAATTAAGTGCAGGTGATGTGTAACTGGTCTGCTACTTCCTGCTCGGCCTAAGCGGCTCGACTTGCAGAAAGCGACCTAATGGCGCATCGCCCGGGGCGAGAGGTCTGCGGTTAAGTACCTGCGATATTGTAGGTCGCTTTCTGCAAGTCGAGCCGCTTAGGCCGAGCAGGAAGTAGCAGACCAGTTACATCTCACCTGCACTCGATTTATATGTGAAACTAGATATGAAGGAACAGCCAATTCAATTGTCGGTCATCTCACCTATGGCATACTGATGAGGGCTAACAAGCCCGAAACCGGTCTATGTCTGATGGAGTGGCCGACAAGAGTTCTTGGCTGTTTCACACAGATACAGATACTGCAGGTATAATTCAATGCCGGTCGGGGCATTAGCCCGCGGAGTAGTTGTTTCCTGCAGTATCATTTATAGAATTAAAAATTAATTAAGGCAGTAAATTTATATATACGATTTATACAAAGTGTCACTAACTGGTAGGCAAGTAAAACAATGTAATAGGTTCGTATACACTGAACAAAAAATAATCATTTCTTAGATTGTGGGTATTTCCATAAACGAGTATATCAGCAACGATCAAGTGTAACGCCGAAAATTACATTTTTGTATTAATACTTCGGAAACAGCTGATTTTTTGGGACATTACAAAAAAGTTACAAAATTCCATGTACAATATAAATATCTATTCAAATACGTGTTCTACTAAAAAAAATAAAACTTTGTTCTGCCCTCCAAAAACAAATCACCCTGTATAAGTCAAATTATTTTTAATTGCCGTATAACGTAATTTTTTGCCTCCTCGCCCAAACCTATTTAGAATTTTTTTTCTCAATTATATTTTAGCGATAAATCAATTTTGTCACAGCGTCAACTAATCCTTATATTATTTCAATTATCTTATTTATCAATTAATACAATGAATCTTCTTAAAATTTTGCACGTTTGCATAATTTACCATTCTGAACAACTTTTTCAAGTAACATTTTGCTGTATTTTCAGCAGAGAAGGCACTTTACCTGAAACCGAAACAGTTTTTACTCGGTGCACTGAGCAAAAAATGGTTACTCCTACCGACTTCAGCAAAGTATACCTTTTTCAAATAAAACAGGTGGGAGAATCGATTGTTTCGATAGTCAGATGGATACATTAAGATGAAAACTGCCATTTAAAAGAAACATGGTGTGCCACAAGTGGCGCCCTCTACTAGTGACGTCAAAATTAGAAACATATTTGAATTTCTCGTCCGCAAAAACCCCCGATTTAAAAATTTTATGTAAATTATTGGATTTCTTAAGAAGTTATTTACAAATATCGAAAATAAAATTATAACTTTAACACCCTGTAACTCCGTTAATAATCAGTTTTGGAAAAAATGTTATAGAAAGATTTATTTATTTTCGGTCTAAAATTATCTCCTGAATTTTCTACTCATCATTTCCGGACACCCTGTATATAAACTCAATGATTAAAACAACGTACTGTTTTAAACATTGATATTATGACAATATAATGATCAAGCTTGTTCTTTCAAAACTGATAGAGGTTTTTATTACCCAATTAAAACGTTTATTGGATATATGTAAAATTCGTTCCTTTAATCAATACTTTTACAATGGCTAATGAAAAAATATTTATTGATATAATACATTGATTCAACGAACACAGTTATAAACTAATCAACAATATACGTTATTTAACAAAGAGAATCATTTATTTAATAAACATTTGTCCAATAAACGGCATTAATTAGTAATATAAACCATATTTTTTTCAGTGTAGTGTACTCCTTTTTTTTGTTAGATAAAGATCGCAATAGGGGATAAGTTTCTACTATTTTAAACCACTTATTAGTCTCAGAAAGAATGTATCAGGTTATCTATATAAATCTATCATAATATATCAGTTCATCTATATGACATCAGCTTGAATAATTTGCGATGTGACTAATATTGACAGTCTATAATGCAAAGTCATTCCTATACCACATCAGTGCACGTATTTTTCTACTACCGTCATGTACTAAATCATATAAATAGACACAAAATAGTAGTTTTTATTGAGTATTAAATTTCAATTAAACGCTTCAGAATGGTGCTCTCTATGGATCGTTGGGTTGGCAAAGTTGCCATAGTGACTGGTGCCAGTTCTGGTATAGGAGCTGCCATTGCAGAATCGTTGGTGAAGCAAGGACTTAAGGTAAGTCGATAGATCCGTCTAGTAAACATTATTTTACATTTTACAACCAATTTTATTCCTTCACAAGGATATTTTCTTCTAACTAAATAAATATATGTACAGGGTGTCCACAAACAACCCCTAAAAATACAGGGGTTAATTCTACATAAGAAAATATATATTTTTTTATATAAACGCAGATCTGGACACGCTTTTACTACAATTTGAACTATACAATTAAGTCTACTTTCAATGTGACGCTCAGGCAAATACTCCAAATTGTGAATTTTGTAGTCATGATACCCTCATCATGATTTGATTTGATTTGAATACTGTAACAGTACTGTACTGTAAAATATTAACATTGCTTTTTATCCTTTCGTTAATTTGATTCTTCCGAACAGAAAATGTTCAATCTTGTAAAGCTTCTATGATCAGGAATGGGGCGCTTTGGATACCTTTCTCGATACAACTCTACAGCTCTTTTTGATTTTTTTTGTGATTCGCCGTAAATTACCAACATATAAACTTTTTCTGAATGAGAAAATATTGTGTAAGCACAAAAGTTATACGTTTGACGTTCGTATTGAGTAATGACAAATATTTTGTGACATTTATGCAGTTTAAACAACGAACATTCAATTATTTTCTAACGACAACCTGATCCTTCCACCAATGCGACTTTTAGGTGGCATTTCTTTTAAGACTCTTTAAGACGATATTGCTTATAACTTTTAAAGGAGAACACAGAAATTTTTAACATGAAAGACATTTGGGTACGTTTACTGGAAAAATATAATTGATGTCGTCATTGACCACTACTTTCAAATTTGAAAGATGAGACTCGTCTCCGACATTTTATAGAAAACCTAGGTATTTTATGAAATGACTGACGATTTTAGGAAATGTATGAAATCTATTTAAATTTTAATATTTGTGTATACTTTACCTAGTTACCTATTTTATAGAATGCCTAGGAATTCTATAGAATGCCAATGTAATATTAGAAAAGGTGAAAAATCAAAGACATAAAGCGATAAATTTAACTTTTATTCGGAATAAAGAAATATTTTGCATAAGAAACTTAACGAACATTGAACATGTATTTTTTAAAAGTAAATGGGAATAGATTTTTATATTTATTTTTTACAATGTGGACTTGAGTGGCATTTACTAGAACAAAATGATTTCTTATTAACACATAAGCATTTCTTCGTTTCACAGTTCTTTTTGCAACTGCATTTGACAAATCCTTGACCCGTTCCGGTAGACTGCAAAGTTGCAACTGAACGTAGTGTAATTTCATTATCAGGAACATCTTTAATGTTCGAAAATTCTTTTTGGCAAACTGTAAACTACACTTCTTTGTTTCACAGTTCTTTTTGCAACTGCATTTGACAAATCCTTGACCCGTTCCAGTAGACTGCAAAGATGCAACTGAACGTAGTGTAATTTCATTATCAGGAACATCTTTAATGTTCAAAAATTCTTTTTGGCAAACTGTAAACTACACTTCTTTGTTTCACAGTTGTTTTTGCAACTGCATTTGACAAATCCTTGACCCGTTCCGGTAGACTGCAAAGTTGCAACTGGACGTAGTGTAATTTCATTATCAGGAACATCTTTAATGTTCAAAAATTCTTTTTGGCGAACTGTAAACTGAGATCTAGAATAAAGCGACTTAACAACACCTTGCTTAGTGCCGACCTGGTATAGTCCATCGTCTGTGATATTCATGACAATAGCTAGAATATTTCGAGCATCACCACGTTCTCTATCAACTTCTGGCACTGGAATTTTTACCGTTTTACCAACAGATACCGAGGGAAATTTTTTGTCACTATGTTTCAACATTTTACCGCTTGCTGTCTCAAGTTTTCCACTGCAGAATGCCGATTTTCGGTTGCCACTATATTCCTAGAACATAAAGGACATAATACTGAAGACAGTTTCTGATACATCACATAAGGAATGAATAGTTTGTTCGCATCCTTTGCGTGACTGACTTTCATTTGTCCCTTTGAAACATGCACAACATAAACTAGTTGATGGCTTGTTAGTTATATCCTCTGCAACTGAAGATTGATCACGTGTCTCATGTGTTTTAGACGTTTCAGCTTGAGGTTCTCTTTGTAAATTACCTTGATTAATGTTATTTTTAATAACTCTCTCCAAATCTTCTTCACTTTCAAGATGTTGTGCAACTTGGTTTGGCAATGTTATGCCTACTTTTACCTTACAACCAAAAAAAGCCTCATAAGGCGTTCGCTTTATTCCAGAATGAAAAACTTTATTTTTCATGAGTTGTACAAATCTTAAACCTTCACTCCAATGTTCATTATTATTACCTTGCATCCATGTAGTCAGCACGTTTTCGATATTTTGGTTCGCCCTCTCAACACGACCTCGGCTCTGAGAGTGCCTTGGCTTGCCATGCACAATGGTCAACGAAGGCCAGTATTCTTTCAAATTATAAATAATTTGATTCGCAAATTCTCTACCATAATCGGATAGGAGTATAGAAGGTGCACCAATTAGAGTAAAAATGTTTATTAAGACGTAAGCTACTTCTTCTGCCCTTTTAGAATTTAGCCCGCTCGATACAACAAATTTAGTTAAGTGGTCTTGATAAACCAATATAAATTTATATTCTCCATCTGGTTGAGATTGATAATCAATCAAGTCTACGTGACAATGGGAATTAAACTTCGAAGAAATAATAGGCTTGGCAACAACACCTTTTTATTTGGTGACATGGTTCACAAAGATGAATGTACAGCTCTATATTATATCGGGTTACATTTTTGTATCTATTTCACAATTCTGAATCATGCGGTCTCTTCCTCCATGACCGATAGTAATGTGACCCTCATGTAAAACATCAAATAGTTCACTGTCAGGGACATAGTAAAGTATGTTGCTCCCAGATTCTTTAACAGGAAATATAAGTTTGGTTTTCTGATCAATAGTGAGAATATCATAGCGTTTCAATAACCAATAATCTCGTGGAACTTTTTGTTGTCGATTCTGCATTATTAACATCATTAATTAGCACTGTATACTGCTCATCATCAATATAAACACAGTTCTTTGCATTTGAATTTCTTTTAGCACGTGTCGGTAACATCCTACCCTAGTACGACCCCCACTATCATGTAACATATTACTGTGTTTATTTCATACATTGCCGATTGTGCAATAGGTATTCCATAAAATGCCTAGGAAATCTACATTAAATCATTTATTTCATAAAATACCTGATGATTTTAGGATTTATATACAATGCCTAGGAATTCTATACAATGTCGAATTACATACTTTGCCTGTAACAGATACATAATTTTTTCCTTTATGCTCGCCTTGTACAGTTGTTGTATTTAAAGTGGTATTTAAATTTAGCGCTACATTTACATTTTCTTCAAAATAGGTTGTTGGACTGGCACGTAGGAAAGATCGTTTGGAGGCCTTAGCAGAAAAACTTAGCCATGCAAAAGGTAAACTCTACGCCGTCAAAACAGACCTGACCAATGAAGGAGACATCATAAACGCTTTCAAATGGGTGAAGGAAAAGCTGGGCCCAGTTCACATTCTCGTCAACAACGCGGGCATCTCTCAACCGACAACGCTTGTGGATGGAGACACCAAAATTTGGAAAAACATCTTTGACGTCAACGTCATCGGTTTGTCCATAGCTACGAGAGAAGCCATAAGGGACATGAGAGCAAATAACGTAGACGGACACATAATACACATCAATAGCACCGTAGGACACCAAGTCCCTCCTATTATGGGGTTGAATGTCTATCCAGCTAGTAAATTCGCAGTGACAGCCTTGACAGAGACTTTGAGGCTGGAGCTGCTCAATTTGAAGTCGAAGATAAAAATTACGGTAAATATGTACATACGTCTAAATTTCAAACCAATGATTGAATAACGGTAGATTTATCAAATGAAGTTTGATTGATAAAACGAAGTAAATTTCGAAGTAGTTTTTAAAAAATTTCGACATAATTAAATCCACTCAATTCGTAATTATGTATTAAATGAGTTAAATGAAGCTCAAATGGAACATTTCAAATAGAAAATACTACAAACTCTTGAAAAATTTAATAAGAAATTTACTAAAGAAGAAAATATTTTTTTTTGTTAAAAATATGTTTTCCTGATGAATGGTAAATAAAGAACCCGAAACGTCTGTAAAATGTTTTCTTGTGTTCCACAATTTGACCAATATTCCTAGTAAATAACGTATTGAGTTATTAGATAAGGTCAGGAAGGTACTAGATATATAATAATTATCATCAAGCCTATATCTCATTTTTTGTCATAATATTCCAATTATAGAAAATAACAGAAGTATTAAAAAAGATAAAAAATGGCACAAAAACTGATAATATACGATTTGAATTACAAATTACGAAATTATTTTTTGTTTGTCTACAGTTTTGTAATTAAAATTGCTTTTGGAAAAATAATGCTTTGCTGTTTTTAATCTCATTATTACAAATGATATAATTATACAGGGCGACCGGCATTGCAGGGACCAAACATTATCAGGTGCTAGAACTTTTTAAAAATAAGTTAATATGGATCGAGAATTGCTGGGTTTCCGAAATTCAGGGTAACGAAAAATTGGAAAAAAGGAATTAATGTTTTAATTAATGACCCTAACTGTAAAGATAAAAATTTGAAAACTGGCACAAATATTTTTTACTATATGCTACTTATACAGTATGCGCCAAAAGTATGGAATAAATTCAATAAAAACGAAACAATTATTATTTGGGAAAAATCCTCGAACAGGTCGATTTTCAATTTAAAAAATACATATTTTAGCGTAAAATGCGATTTTCAAATGTCATTTGGAAGGAAAAAAATATGGTGGTGCCATTTAAAAAAAAATCGATGACGTCATTACTAAAAAACAAATGACATTTGAAAACGCATTTTACGCTAAAATATGTATTTTTTAAATTAAAAATCGACCTGTTCGAGGATTTTTCCCAAAAAATAATTGTTTCGTTTTTATTGAATTTATTCCATACTTTTGGCGCATACTGTATATTAATTTTGTAAACTTCAATATTCCAGAAATGAAGGCTTCAAATACTAACCTTTTAGAAATAAAATATCCAAATTTGGTGCAAGAAAGCGATCCTTCATTTTTAACATGTATATTAGTACTTTACCTGTATATTACTATTATTATTATTATAGATTTCTAAGTGTACAATATCATGGTTTTACTTCAATTGAAATCATTTTTTATATATGAGGTACCTCAGGGTTCAATTATTGGCCCTCTACTGTTTAATATGTTCGTTAATGATATCTGTGACAGTCTTCGAGCCAATGTTCTTTTATATGCGGATGATTTCAAACTGTATACATCTGTTTTATCTACAGATGATTGTATTTTACTTCAAAATGATTTAATTGTAGTTAATGATACCTTCGAAGCAGGTTGCCTTTGAATATTTCTAAATGTTTCATTATGACTTACATAAAGATATTTAATTCTGTTACTTACATGTATAACATTGGTTCTGAGACTGTCGCCCGTTGCACTGAATTTAAAGATGTGGGAGTTACTTTAGACGCTAAAGTAACCTTTGGTCCTCATATATGTATTGCAAATAAATATCTTGGTTTCATTATAAGAAATGCTAAACACCTCAGAGAGGTGTCTCCAATGTATATTATTTGTAATTCTATACGTGTTACTCATTATCAACATCTGGAAACAGTTCAGAGGAGAGTTCTTAAACATTTATCTTTCAGACAATGTTTACTCTGCCAGAGGCGTTCCTCAGTATGACCTATTGAGTAGATTCAACTTAAATGATCTGACATGTTGACGCACTTACCACTTACTTTTCATTGTTATTTTTGTTTAAGTTGCTTAATAGTTACAATGATTTTTCTGATATTCTTAGTCATACAGCATTTAATATACGTTCATTATATTCTCGCTCCTATATATTATTATATTTATCAAAGCCATATATCAATGTTATGAAACATTCGCCAACTTATTCCATGTGCCTAATTCATAGTTAGTAGCAGGCACTTATTGATTTGTTTAATACTGATTTGTGTTTTAGGTCATTGATTGTATGTTTCTGTAATTTTATTTCTTTGTAGTTATGCCCTATAATTGGAATTGTCTGCAGGGCAGTGTATTTTTTAAATAAATTAATACATAAATAACTTGTAACAGCATAGTGGCTAATTTTTAATTATCTTTTTTTTTTCATAAATCATATTTCTACATTTTTAGAGTGTGAGTCCTGGACCAGTCGACACCGAGTTAATACCAGACGGAATAAGAAAAATGGTCGAAGGATTTATTAAAGAAAAGCAAATTATCGAAGCCGACAATATTGCCGACGCCGTAGTCTATGCACTGTCAACGCCTCCCCACGTACAGGTAACAGTTTTAAATTTTATTTTTAACTACTATTAGCAACATACAGGGTATCTGGTAAGTATATGGCATACTCTCGGAAGTGTATAGGGGAGGTCAAAACAACTCCAATTTGTCATAAAAAAATTCTAAAGTGCCTCTTAACGGAGATACAGAGACCCTAAGGGGTACCCAGCGATTTATCTTTTCGGCTAACTTTTAAGCCGGCGTGCATAATTTAATAAAATAATAAGCAGGTCATAAAGGCTCATAAAACCATACTACAGTAGATGTTTTACACTGTCAGAAAAGTCAAGAACGGACTTGCCACCACACTCGTGGGGCCAAACATTTGACAGTTGTCGTTTTATAAATATACCTAGCTAAAATAAAATAAATTGTGATTTGATTTTTTCCAAGTGTTTCTATTACTAGTGCCCTTGTAGATTTATGTTTCAAATATGATGCAAATACTCCAATCCAAACTTTGGTCCACGGCCCACAACTTTTTTGTTCTCACCGCTTTATAATTTTGAACAGCACCATGTTAAAAATTATTTAAAAGTCTATCAATTATTGCGATACAATAAAATGAACCGTTTCTGAGAAAAACGACTTCAAATATTTTCATGTGTTAACGCTGTTTTAAACAGATATTCACAAATTCAACTCATCAATACAAAATTTATTCACTAACTACATTATTAAGTAACATAGGAAAGACTTGGAAAAAAATCAAATCACAAATAAAAAATTATCTAAGAAAAACTAAAAAAAAAATATTCTTTTGTTATAGGACTTTGTGACCCTAATTTTTTGTGAGGAATTACCTCCTGAAGTTTTGACGCATAATTTCCGGACGCCCTGTATATCATATAATATTAGTCGATACATTCAAAATCATTAAATAAATTTGTCTGTTAGACATTAATTTCCAATTTTACTTATTGTACCTATATATAACGCTAATAGACCGCGATTTTTATTTAACCTGCTCTTCTAAAAAACCTCTATAGTGGGGTACAGAAACGTCAAATCAAATTATTTTAAGTAAAATTCACAGCACAGTCATCTCACGTTATATTTAATATTATAGTTCCAAGCAACAACTTCAACTGAACTTTTAACTGTTATTTCTTTTTTTCAGATTCAAGAACTCACCGTGAGTGCCGTATCTGAATTCGATACCTCAAAACTAGTTCTCAGTCCACCATAATTATTTTTCAATTACTATTTAATATGTATTTATAATTAATTATTTAATAAAACCTTTTCGCAAATGTTCTTAATGCTTTCTTGTTTTTTAATGATAATACTACTTACATAAAAAAACACCAACATATTTCCTGTGCAATTGGTCATTTATTACACAAAAAACAGTTTAAACTACGCACGTTTCGGAATTTTAACCATCTTCAAAGTTTAAAACATTTCTTAAAAAATTGTTACATAACTATAGTAGCAACATATAGAAACAATTACATCTAAAACAAATGGACAGAAAATAGTAAGAAAAAGACCACAATATTAGAAAATTACGTCAAATTTAAATAATAACTTACAGAAAGCCTAATTAAGTTAGAACATAAGTTTTTATATATTTTTAGGTATTAATAATATTGTGTGAAACTAACTACTCTGTGGACAAAAGCCCCAACCAGCGTTAAATTATACCCACAATATCTACCCATATATTCCTTATTATTAGACTTTGTAACATTTTTTACTGTATTTGAAAGGTATTTTAAGCTAATATAAAAAACTTCATTGATAGGGATTGTAGGAGATTTGATTTATATTAGCTTAAAATACCTCTCTAATACAGTAAAAAATTAGAACATAAGATTACTTTGCAATTAGAATAGAAATAATGTCATTGGTTGACGCAACATAAGCAAGCAAATGGAAAAAGCAAAAATGACACAAAAAATAAGTAATTTTTTTAGATAATTAAAAATGTCCTGTAAACTGCCAATTCTCTTCCTGTTGTATATATATAGAGGGTGTCTACTTTTATTTGTGTACAAATCCGTAAAAACTTTATTCTTCAAGATAATCAAACACATTCTGTTTAATTTTAATTGACATCGAAAACCGCTTTCTCTGACCCTACCACGGTATATGAGATGGCGATCCAAGACCTGCTATGATTTTTTTTATACCCCCGAAATTCAATAAAAACGTTTAGCGATTTTTTTATTTAAAATCTGATACGGTGGTGTTAATCAGGACCCCTCAAAACCCCTATGTGTGAAATTTGAACAAAAACTATACATACGAGGGTTTGTTTAGGCCTGTATTTAAAATATAACCGGAAAATTGTATATATAGTTGCCTATACCGCCACCTAGCCGCGTAAAGGCGTTCATGCGCGATAGGAAATCCAAACCAATCAGTACTGAAGTCAGTTAAGCCTAGTATTTTTGATAGTAGTAACCATAGTCGAATATTATAAAAAATATCATATATCACTTGTGTAGTGCATATAAATCTAGTAGTGTACGGAACCTTTTTCCCATCCAATACCAATTCCCACAAGGTTTCGTAAGCCTGACTGCACTACGAGAAAGGTGAGTGATTTATCTTTTTTTTTCTCTTAATTTGGTTAGAGACTTACCTAAAAATTTCCAATTATTTTTTCGTTACAAATTCAGTTCATTCAAATTCGAAATACAACAGGGTTTTCTTCCACACGGTCTTAAAGTTTTCTATTTGTAAAAATTCGTAAGAACTTTATTTTTCAAAATAACGCAACAAATATTTTTTTGATTTAAATGTCATCGAAAACCGCTACTTCTAATCCTATTACGGCGTTTAAGATGGCGATCTAAGGCTTGCTATGATTATTTTTATACCCCTCTAAATCAATAAAAACATTTAGCAATTTTTTTATTTAAAATCTGATAAGGTGGTGTTAATCAGGACCCCTCAAAACTCATATGTGTGAAATTTGAACAAAAACTATTTGTAAAAACTTTATTTTCTAAAATAAGGTAATAAATATTTTTATTTTTTAAATGGCATCGAAAACCGCTCCCTCTAATCCTATCCAGCGTTTAAGATGGCGATCTAAGGCCTGCTATGATTATTTTTATACTCCTCGAATTGCCCACATTGTATTTAATGTGATACATTTTTCAAAACATTAGCTATTCCATTTTTTTTCTAAAGTAGGTTGCTGCATTAGCTCGAAGACTGGATCGCCTTGAAGCTTTAGCCCAAAAACTTTCCAACAAAAAAGGCAAACTACCCAGTCAAAACCGATATATCCAAAGAAGAAAATATTATAAACGCTTTCAAATGGGTCGAACATAACCTGGATCCATGTTCTCGTCAACAATGCTGGAGTAGGTGGACTCACAAATCTTATAGACGGAGAAGCGTTTATCGGATATCAGATTCGCCATAAATTAACATACTATTACTATAAATTGTTCCATTCGGTCAGTGGTCGCGCAGTTTAAGGCGTCCACATAGATGGGTAGGAAGGGCCGGACCTGTTTTATGGCCTCCAAGATCGCCTGATCTGAACCCTCTATATTTCTTGGTTTGGGGATATTTGAAGACATTAGTGTATGGTACTCCTGTAAATAGCCTGGAAGAGCTGCAGCTACGGATTAATCAAAAGTGTCAAGAAATCCAAACCAAGGAGGGTGTTTTTGAAAGAGTTCGAATATCGTTGAGACGAAGATGTCGTGCCTGCTTGGAAATGGACGGAGGGCACTTTGAACATCTTCTGTAACTTTATTTTTTGTTTGTTAAAAGCTTTGTCGGTTTATTCCTAATAAAATAAAATGTTTGAAAAACGAATAGTGGTCCATATCTCCGCAACCGTTACTTTGCGGACCCATGTTTATTAAGACTTTTCTGCTTATTTTGGTTCATACTATTACCTCCTGAAATATTTTACAATCTTTTTTTAACACCCTGTATATCTGTAGCCATCTCCTATTCTTTTTTGACTTGCTCAATTAGCACTTTTGTTTAGTTTTTCATGTTTTCTTTGTTCTCTTTTTTCTGTAATAAAAACCTAGCTATAAGGTTTATAATTCTCAATATAAAGCAGGATTCTTGCTATATGAAGAAATGTCTTTTCGTTTTTGCAATAAAGGAATTGAATTGAATTGAATTCAACCAGGGAAATATTGTTTATGAGGTAACTGACTTGACATTTTTTTATCTGTTGTATATTAATGTAAGAGTCGCTTGAAGGGGTTCAATTTAGGGATGCAATGTTTACGCTGCATTTTAGAATTCAAAATTGACGCAATAATTCAAAGACTGATTTTTTTCCGTTTGACTATGACTTGTTCCTTGACGTGTATGAATTAAAAATATATTAAAATCTCTTATCATGCTGTTAAGTATTAGTAAGCTATTATGACGTAATAATATAGATATTATTAGGATATAAATAGGTAGAACAGATATTTCGCTCAGATTCGATCAGTAGTTCAAATACAAAATTACGATGGTGCTGTCTATGGATCGATGGGTCGGTAAAGTGGCTGTAGTCACCGGTGCCAGCTCTGGTATTGGAGCTGCTATTGCCGAAGCATTGGTGGCGGAGGGAGTTAAAGTAAGTATTTCTCCAGTGACGGAGATCGGATAATATATACCATTTTTACAAGCCTGTCTCCATTTGAAATGTTTCACACTGTAGATGTTTGGCAGGCATTTTCATTCGTTTAGTTTTGGAATAGATCGGTCTACCTAGAATATGTGGTTTATACATTTTATGATCGGGTAATGAAGAGTGATTTTTGTGTCGTGCGAAGAAAGCTATTATCTATTATAAACAATTAAAATAAAATCTTGGTAAATTACAATGTGTCCAAGTAGGAAAATAATTCATTTTTATATTTTATTTCTGATTGTGCCTTTGAAATCATCACGTCGATTAAGTTTTGTATCTAAGTGAGTATTATATTTGTTTGTTGTTATAGTTATTTTTACTGTTCATTTTTAAGTGAAATAATAAAATTGCATTTTTGAAATATTTGCGTATTTGCATATTCTCAATATTTTGACTAAAATCTGTGCACATTTATGCGCATATTTTTAATCCACGTGCATATTTGGGTATTTCTAATAATATATATTTATTAAAATTGCAGCATTATTAAGTTTGAAAAATATAATGTCAATATCATATTAAATTTGTAAAGCTATAATATCAAAAGCATATACGATTTCAGTAAAACTAGGAAAAACCTCTGTTTGTATAAGTTAATATATTATACAGTATGCGCCAAAAGTATGGAATAGATTCAATAAAAACGAAACAATTATTTTTTGGGAAAAATCCTCGAACAGGTCGATTTTTAATTTAAAAAATACATATTTTAGCGTAAAATGCGATTTTCAAATGTCATTTGTTTTTGAGTAATGACGTCATCGATTTTTTTTAAATGGCAACACCATATTTTTTTCCTTGATTCTGAAAGATCGTTTAATTCTCTATCAGACAGTACTAAAATTTTGCCCTCTTACATAGGAAAGTTTTCGAGTACCTAAATGACGATTGAATGTTAGAAAACGTAAATTTTATCCATAAAAAAGTAACAATTCTGAGGTATGTAAAATAAAATACAATTGATTAAATTTTATACTTAAATTAAATGTTCGAATTGCCATCCACCAACTTCTTGACAATGCGCAAGTCTGTGAAGAAATTCTTCTTGCACATTATGAATGATTTCTGGGGTAACTCTGCGTATTTCGTCCCGAATGCGATTTTGAAGTTCTTCTAAATTACGTGGTTTATTAATGTACACAATGTTTTGGTGGATGGCAATTCGAACATTTAATTTAAGTATAAAATTTAATCAATTGTATTTTATTTTACATACCTCAGAATTGTGTTTTCTAACATTCAATCGTCATTTACTCGAAAACTTTCCTATGTAAGAGGGCAACATTTTAGTACTGTCTGATAGAAAATTAAACGATCTTTCAGAATCAAGGAAAAAAATATGGTTGCCATTTAAAAACAAATCGATGACGTCATTACTCGAAACAAATGACATTTGAAAATCGCATTTTAAAAATATGTATTTTTAAATTAAAATCGACCTGTTCGAGGATTTTTCCCAAAAATAATTGTTTCGTTTTATTGAATTTATTGCATACTTTTGGCGCATACTGTATAATTTAATGGAATAATTATTTATTATTTCAATCAACGTTCGCACGTGTATACATACTACAACATTATGCTTATAATATCTATATACGATCTCCATTTTGGGATAACGCAGTACATACACGTTTAGAAAAGTTAATTTGTCATTTGTGATATTATTAAATGTTACGGTGTTAAATAGACATTGGCATTAAATAAAGTTGCAAAATAGACTCGTACATCTCACCGGGTAAATGAGAGAAGTATAGCATTATGCTGTTCTGTACGAATACATACAGCTTCTAGTAAAATATATTTCACCGTACCAAAAATGAAAAGAAAAATGTAGTGGAGAGCGTTGAAGCGCGACGAACGGAAAACATTAAGCTCGCCAGCATTACAACATTATTTGTTTTTGAAGACCATTTTAATGTAAGCTTAATTGGAAATACATAAGTAAGGATGTTTAGCTTTATCGAAAAAAATTAAATGTAAAGTTGTTAAGAATCAATTAAACTTTTCTATTCAGCTACCAGAATGTATACAGGGCGTTTAAAAAATCAGTGGTACCATTTACGAAATGAAGAATGTTAGTTGAGGCATTTATGAAATCTTGCAATCAGTCTTCACTACATTAAATTACCTATTTAGTTCTGAAAGAATAATAAATAAGGATATTTTAAAAAAGTTTAAAGAGAAATGAAATGATTGTAAATAACAATGAAAAATGTATACATTAATTTTAAAAATGTAGTTCATTACTTTTATTTATTACTTTTCAAATTAAAACAAGTAGTTTAATGTGAAATTAGAAGGTATAATTTTATAAATATCTCAAGTAAAACCCTCTATCTGGACGTAACCAACAGCATTGTCGCCGTAATTTTCACGAGAGGATCTATATTGTAAACAAAGAAATAAGTTACGTTTAACAATATCGTAAGTTCACCACATCACCGCTAATAATTATGGTAATGTTAAAAACGGAAAATAGACACCTGCTTGATGTGACTCCCCGTATTTCTGCACTAATGAAGTTGGGATTCGCATGAAATTCATAAGCATAAAATTAAATAAATCCACTCGTGGCAAATTGTCCAATTATGCTTATACAAAACCCGCTTACGTCATTGTTGAATTTGCACAGCATTACCTACACAGTATTGTATATTATTTTTAATGTCTTCAATTTAATGAGTTTTTGACTGTCAACTATAAATTGTTGTCACCACAGCCTACTTGAAGACATAACAGAGCCGTAATTAAGAAGTGAGTAGAAACTTAAACTGAATCACGTCAAACGCAATGCTACGAAAACTAAAATCTAGAATAACCTAATAATAAATAGTTTACACTAAATACTAAAATGTCGAAAATTAATTTACTAAAAGATAAAATCATAAGACTGATTGATTAATTCTTCGTACACCTTTTACTTATAGCTTGTATTATAAAAATGTATTTCTTTCATTTTTATAAATTTATCGTTCAAAGTCGAATGTTGTAAAGTGGTAGCACAGCTACACCATATAATAAAATACTTCACATGCCTACTTCTCAATGTTCGACTGTTTCATGCCTCTGAACTGACCGATCCTTGATCCACATTGTCTATGTGTTTAAAGTAATGCAATACATTTTTCAAAACATTAACTACTTTTTTATAAACAGGTTGCTGCACTAGCTCGTAGACTCGATCGCCTTGAGGCTTTAGCTCAAAAACTTTCCAATAAGAAAGGCAAACTCTACCCCGTCAAAACAGATATATCCAAAGAAGAAGATATTATAAACGCCTTCAAATGGATCAAAGAGAACCTAGGCCCGGTCCACATTCTCGTCAACAATGCTGGAGTATCTGGAAGAACAGATCTTATAGATGGAAACACTGAAGTTTGGCGAAACATTTTCAATGTCAACGTCCTCGGTCTATCTATAGCTACAAGGGAAGCAGTAAGGGATATGAGAGCAAACAACGTAGATGGTCATATAATCCACATCAACAGTGTGATAGGGCATCAGGTAATCAACCTACCTGGGGTGAACGTATATCCTGCCAGCAAATTCGCAGTAAGAGCCTTAGCAGAAACTCTAAGACTGGAACTTCTCAACATGAAATCAAAAATTAAAATCTCGGTAAGCATTTGCACCTTACTTTTATAACAATAGTTACTTAAAATGCAGAAATAGTTACATATAATTTATGATAGATGTTGCTCACACGTAACTATCGAGGTGGTCGATAGTCGATAGTGGTCGATTAGTAGATGAAGTATAGTCAGTTATATATAATGGCGAACGGGCGAAATACGCAAAATAGTAGGTCTCTCAATCCAGTGGCAGTGAATTTAGTTCATTGTGGACCTAGACTCAATAAACTTTTAATTTTAAAAACAATGTGGATATCTTTTAAATAAAGCATAAATCTAATGCAATCTTTATTATTTCATCAATTAATGTTCACTTAATTATTACCCCTTCTTATATTCGCAAGACTTCTTGTCACAGCAATATTTCTTGTATCATCTCATAAGACTTTAGTTTTTATATCTCGTCTTGTCTTGCAATTTGAGCTGTCAAGTCTTTTCTTGGCCTTGTCTGTTCTTGGAAGACAAAAACAAGACCAAGATCAACACTACTAAAATTTCTGAAGTTTAAAGAAACAAATTCGACAAACTCTTATTAACCCCAGCTATTTTTACTTATAGAACATCAGTCCAGGAGCTGTGGATACAGAAATGATTCCAGACGCTGCTAAGGTAGCACTTCAAAAGTACGCTGATGATAAACCTATCCTCGAACCTGACAATATTGCTGATGCGGTGGTTTATGCGTTGTCAACGCCACCCCACGTACAGGTAACAAATAATTTCAAGTTAAACCATTATTTTCTAAAATACAGGGTTAAAAGAAATGTAATCTGTCATATGTGGCGCCCTCTACTAGTGACGTCAAAATTAGAAACAAATTTGAATTTCTCGCTCGCAAACACCCCTGATTTACAAATTTTATGTAAATATTTGAATTTTTTAAGAAGTTTTCTACATACAGGGTGAACCTTAAATAAGTACAAATATTTTAACTGCTGGTGTAGTTCGTCATATAGATCGGTCCAGTGAAAGCCATTTTTAAAAATTTCTAATATTTACGGAGATATTAATTTTTTTTAAAAATACCCACATTTTGAGAACCGCTGCGTAACCAAGCTAATGAACCATATGATTTGTTGCGAGGTTACCATATCTTCTCTAATATAAATATTACGTTTCCCTTAACGTAATAGTAAAATAATACGGTTAATTCTATTTTAAAAATACTTGTTTGAAGCATAAGTACAGTAAAGTTGGGTATGTAGTATGATACGCAGCAATATTAACATACATTTTAACTGCTTAACTGACCTTACTATAAACGATTAAAAATGAATTTCCGCAAGTTAAATACTACCGTAAAGTATTTAGAAAGATATTACGTGATATTACTATGTCCAATCTTCAAAAATTATACATAAACGTGCACACAAGCTTACCTGTTTGTTAACAAATTAACTATTTAATGAGTAATCCACATTTCACAAGTTAAATGCCATTGTACACTGTTAGAAAGAGACACAGGACACAATTTCCTTTAGTAATTTTATGAATAATAACGAAAAACTATGATTTTCACACAACATATTAAATTTAAAAGTTTGTTCAAGCAAAGACATTTGTGTAACACTGGCAACACTGTGAACTACACATTCAATCTGAAGCGCTATGACTCATAAATGTATGAAAGTCAGCGGTCTTCAACAAGTTTTCTACAGAAAAATTACAAAATTTATTTAAAATTTCACTTTTTTATTTCTGATTTTTTTGTAAAACAACTATTAATTATGTGTTCTATACAGTGAACTATACTGCTGGTTAAAATATTTGTACTTATTTAAGGTTCACCCTGTATATCGAAAATAAATGTTTAACTTTGACACCCTGTATCTTTTTTATTATGCGACTTGGGATATAGGTATGTTAGGTGAAACCGATTTATTTTCACCGAAGGAATCTGTGTTCTCATTTTTGCTACTTCATTCAAAAACACAAATTTTTCCAGCTATTTTGTATTTTTAACTAAGAAAACTACGTTGATAATTTCAAGTATTATTTTCTCCTTTCAGATTCAACAACTTACCGTCAGAACCGTCACAGAGGGTTTTAGTAAATTGGCAACAAAAAGTATATAAATGCAATTATTATTTAATTATGACGAGTTGTTCAATAAATGTGTTCTCCAATTTATGTGTTTATAATTTCTTTCTTTTTTTATAAATTCAACCTCTTTCGACTTATAGTTGCAAATCCCAAATGAGAGTGGGCAAACTACCACCAAATGGAGAAAAATGAAAATATGCCGTACTTTTGTGCCTTGTGCAAATTAGACTGAGGGCGGTTGAAGGGTGGTGAGGTCGTCATCATCCACTAACGAATGATTTTAAAGAAAATGTGAATTTATATATTTGTCTCATTTTTAATGACCAATATTTAAAATCATACATAGGAGTCGCCACTTTGCGAGCGGCACTATATAGGTACTTCTTAAATGTAATTTTCCGCGTAAAAAACGATGCCCAGGGTGCCAAAAATGAGCGGAACATCCTAAAAAAAAACAAAAAAAACTACTTTTTCAGGTGCTCTGGACAGTTCTCGATGATTTTGTCGGCGATCTTGTTAGTACACCGTGTTAGGTGTGTGCTAAACGAGTTAGCACTGTTTACAATCCCTAGGGCGAGGGTGGGAGTGATCAAACTACCACCGAATGGGGAATAAATGTAAAATACCGTTTTTTCCTGTTTCGTGCAAATAAGACTGAGGGCGGTTTGTTGGTGGTGAAGTTTTTTATTGTTTCCCCTTCAGGGGTAATTTGTCCAGACCCAGCCTAGACCTAGGGGTTGCAAACTACCCCTTTAGCACACACCTCAACAAGATTGGCAAAAATACTGTCGAGAACTGTCTATAGCCCTATTTCCATGAAACCGTCCCTTTCAGAGGCATTTTTTTGGCTTTTGGAGGGTGTTCCGCTAATTTTTGATATCCCGGACCTTACGCATCGTGTTCTACGCGAAAAGTTACAATTAGGGAGTACATATTACTGCTTGCAAAGTGGCCACCCTCTCCGTATTTTAACTGTACTATAGAGGTTATTCTGAGTTTTACCTTGACAAGATATTCATCATCTGCAGCAGTTTCTAAAAATGTTATCACCGCGTTCCGTGTTAAGAATTTTGGACTTTTTTGGTTTGTAATCGCTAGCTGATTGTCTTAGGAAAATTAAAAGTTTGCTTGTATCTACAAACAAAAGTTCAATTGTTATTTTAAACAGCTGCTCAGTTCATCCTTAACTTTAAATATCGATATTTTTATTCACCAGTACTCTTAAGCAATGAATAATAACAAAAAACTTGAAGACTGCATTTTTTTATTGTTTAGAAAAATATACCAACTATACATTTTCAGAGAGATCCTTGATGTTCTTTACGTTCTTCCAGTTTTGAAATTATTTCCTTTTCATAGGTCAATCGAGCAATCGAGTTTTTGGTGGTAATAACTCTGATGCCTCATCTCGAATATCAGATGATAATCTCGTTTTCGGATATTTTGTCCTCAACAACCACACAAAACGGCACCAAAGAAGAAATAAATGTTGACCATTACAATGACAACCCAAAAGAGTGACTGTTTAATAATTAAATTCCATAGAAACCAATACTAGCTCTGCAAAAGTTTTCGTAATTTAAAATAGCTTGAAATAATTATTTCTAAATTTTTCTCATCATACTAAACGCGTCCATATTTGGGTTATAGAAAAAATATTATCTTGCAAAAAGCCCGAAACTAAATCTAATTTCGGTAGACGAAACATTTTTTTGTCTTGTATGTAAAATAACTATTAACTATTAACTTTTGCAATATGTAAATTTTTCAACTATAACAATTTTAAATAGAAAATGAAAAGACCTTTCAATTGCCACAAGCCCCTACTTCTTATTTAAAATTTAGGATTTACAACAGTCGCTTGAAGAAGGTTGAATTTAGGAATGCAACTCTTACGTTGCAGAATGTCATTTCATAATCCAAAATTGACGTGTCTTGGGATTTTTTTTATAAATGTACGTAGTAATTAAATTACTGAATTTATTCCAAATGGTTGTTTCACTCTGTATCTGAATAAGAGTACCTATAGCAAAACTGCTTATCACTCTGTTCAGTGCAATTGAAGCAATTCTGACGCAACACTGTCCCACTCCCAATAGTATTATTAGGATATAAATAGACAGTGTAGATATGTCCGCTCAGTTTTGATCAGTAGTTCACATAAAAAATTGCGATGGTGCTCTCCATGGATCGATGGGTCGGTAAAGTGGCCGTAGTCACCGGTGCCAGTTCTGGTATTGGAGCTGCTATTGCCGAAGCATTGGTGGCAGAGGGACTTAAAGTAAGTATGTTTGATTTTTGTTTACATTAAATTCTTTGATAATGAGGCATGAGACCCATACCGTTACTTAGAGAATAATAATTTATATGACCATAAATTGAACCTATGATAAAAAATTGGGTCAGCTCAGGAAGTCCTTGAAGTCTGGAAAGGGGTTGGAAAATATTTTTATCCTTAATTAACTGTTAAATATAAAGGTTGTTTCTTTATTTTTCAAAATATAAAATTTTTATTAAAATTGCAGCATTATTATGTTTGAAAAATATAATTTTAGTATATTAAATTTGAAATGGTGTAACTTCCAAGAAATTATAACTAAAAGAAAACTAAAACACCTCTGTTCGTTCTCAGTTAATTATGAAAACACAAAGTTTGAAAAAGTCTTCTTTTTCCAGAACAAGAGGAGGATATTTTGCTTCGTGTAACAGAAAATTCTGAAACAAGTTTCCGACGAATGTCTGCAGCTATAGTGGTACCTGAATCATCTATTTATAGATTATTTCATAATGAAAAACTGTACCCGTATCACGTTAGCCCAGTGCAGAATTTACTACCTGCATATTTTTCAGATAGGGAACAATTTCGTCTTCGATTCTTAGACTGGCACAATGATGATCCACACTTTTTAAGCAAGGTACTGTTTACAGACCAAGCCACATTTACCTACTTTTTTTAATCCTGTCTTGTTACAATTTGTCTGTCAAGTCTTGCTCGTCTTACAAGACAAAACAGAGACCAAGAAAAAGCGAGACAAGATTGTCAACACTAATTGGCAGCTCTTTTCAAGATTTTAGGGGAAGTGTTCCTATTTCATTTTTTTAATACGCTATTTTTTTATTAGAATAGATCTCTTAAAACATCACTCACAATTCTGAAATGGAAAGTAATTAAAGTAAATTTAAAAATTATGCTTTCAATAATACTACAGTTTCAATTTAAAGTAATTGATAAGTGCAAAATACTAACATTTTCTACTTATTTTTATCTTTCCAGTGTTATCAGTTTGATGTATTTTTTTGCCATGTAATACGGATTATATCTAACTACCATTAGACCTCAGTCTACTTGGAGACAGGACATAGTCGGTCTTCAGACAATGAGTAGAAACGTAAATTGGGCTACAAAATGCCATTAAAACTAGATATAGAATCTGGAATAATAATATTTTAGGTGCTTTTCAAATAGTTTTATGAAAATAGGTCATATGTTATGTTCAAATTTTGCTTTAAATATTTCTCCTGTTTTAACAGTACTACATTTTTTTAAATATTGATATGAAGACAACATTCTATTAAACGGACGATGCTTCCTTTAATAGCAAATACAAGGTGGCCCCTGAACTTGACTTTGCTCAGATAATTATAATACTATTTTTACCTCTGGTTCTAATCACCAGGATTAGCCCAGAAGTCGGAGACTTGTGCAGGAGAAAGGGCGGCATATTATTATTTAGTATGCCGTATTTGCACCCGGGAATGATATACGTTGGTAAGCCCCAATCACCATTCAGTGCAAGAATGAAGAAAACTTCAATAATTAGAGAGATAGTCAAACGGCGACCGGTATCAATGTCTCACATTGTTTCAAGCCAACGTTCTTCCATATTACCAAACAAACAGAAACATTGATTCAAGTACTGACGCTTTAAACCGTTTGATCGCCGATCGATCAAGTTGCTTATATTCTTTCGAAATTTCGGGTCTACTTCCATATTGAACGCCTCTCCTATAGCTTTAACGTTAATTTTTTTCCAAACTACCGAGGTGTAAACAAAGTTAAAATATGTCGATAGCAGAACTCCTTCCTTTAATTTGTAGTACATTTATTCAACTTATAATTTTGGTATTGTTGCCCACCCTATGCTAATTTGAAGTAACTTGTGATACATATTTGGAATCAGCCAGGGAAATCCGGAAGCGGACAAAGAAATTGGGTGTTCCATTTTAAAAAACCGGTGATGACGTCATTACTCGAAGGTATATTACGCTGTATATTAAATTATTATTTGAAAAAACAGTAAATTAAATTAAAAAATCGACCTGCTTCGGGAATTTTTAATAATATTGTTTATTTAGCTAATAATTAATTTATGCGTTACTTTATGGACGCACTGTATATTTGACTAGCACTTCTTCAATAATTGTGAATTACATCCAAATTTACTTAAATATGACGGTTGCACAACAAATTATTATTATTTCTTTTTTTTTTGTCGAACTACTTACATTGACAAATAAACTTGGTGTCTTTCTTTTATTTCTGTTATAGCGGCATAAGAAAATTCAGTTCAAACATATACTCCTCTTGTACATTACTTCATCAGGTACCATTTAATTTTTTTATTTTCAATTAGGTGGCTGGTCTTGCACGAAGAAAAGACCGACTGGAAGAACTGGCCCAAAAGCTTTCTAACAAAAAAGGTCAGCTCTACCCAATAAAAACAGACATAAGCAAGGAAGGGGACATTCTGCAGGCCTTCAAATGGATCAAAGAAAATCTGGGTCCAGTTCACATTCTCGTCAACAATGCTGGTATCTTAGGCGAAACAACTCTTACGGATGGAGACACCGAAATTTGGAGAAACATCCTGAATGTCAATGTTCTCGGTCTGACCATAGCTACGAGGGAGGCTATAAGGGATATGAGAGCGAACAACATAGATGGTCACATAATCCACATCAACAGTATTGCTGGGCACTATATACTAAATTTACCTAACCTAAATATGTATCCTGCTAGCAAATTTGCAGTTACAGCTCTAGCAGAAACTCTGAGGCTGGAACTTCTCAATATGAAGTCAAAAATCAAAATTACGGTAATGATAACCATTTTTTAATGCAATACAGAACTGAAATTAATTTCTCTGGTACAGTTTTTTATGTTATTTTAAGCGGTAGTAACATTTTACATACTTAAACATCAACTATTTGTTGTCGCAATAAATTTCCACAATTTCCACAGAATGTAGGTATACAGGGTCAAAAATGACTAAGTAAAAAGATTTTAACCACGTGCCCAGGGAGGTCTAAAATACAATAAAAAAATTATTTCGGAAGTCTATGTCGATGTTTAAAAAAATGGGGCAAAACGGAACAGAAATAGCGCCTATGACAAAAAATTATCATCCGAAATGGCTAGATATGTCAACTACCGTGCGGTCGTTTTTTGCAGTGTTGTCAACGACAAAAATAAACTTTTTTATTAATAATGGTAATGCGTAAGTACCTGATAGATAACATCCGGTTAGCTGCAGTATTTTGTAACCGTTTTTTCGTTGCACACTGTCAAAATTACATTTTCACTCCTTGCAGAATCGTCATAATTATCCACTAACACATCCGACATAATATACTTTATTTAATTACTATAAAACGTTTAAAATTAGTCATTAAATGTCCTAAAATACCATAACCTAGAATAGTGCATTGCTAGTTGCTTACTCTCCAAACCTCAGAGAACCTGCGAAGCTTAGTTATATCTAAGGGTCTATAAATATTTTTACAGAACACTGTAAACATCTTATTACTAATTATTTTATGCAAACATCGTCGATACTGTTAATATTGTTGCGCTTATTAGTATTAACAGAATTTAATTCCCCAACAACACAAGGAGTTTAAAAATTTATCACCGAGAAGTGCACCTTACATTAGTGGCCTACAGATGGCGTTTGCAGATGTCAAAAAATATTTCATACGGCTCCGGTACTCTGATTAGTTTGAAATACTTTTTCAGTATGCTTTTCGCAAATTTAATTGTTCTTGTATTATTTAGTGTATTTACAAACATGTCGTATTCATATGCCTAGATGACGGAAGGTATATATTATTGTGTAGCAGCGTAATATAGATTTTTCCGAGTACACAAAATATTATGCGGAATACTTTTAGAACCACATTGAACAACTGTTATAGTACCTTGGCGGTAAACGTGTGGCAGTGTTTTTATGTATTTGTGTATATTTGCGTGTATTTTTTTGTTATCCTTTGTGATTTTTCCCGATGTAAGTAATCGACCTGATCAAGACCGCCGGACTAAGTAGGTACCTCGCTTTGAACAAAAAGACCGGTCGAGGGAAGGAGAGGTCCACAGCAAGTACAAAATTCTATGCAATGGCAGATTAATTTAAATAAGTAAGAAAACAGAAAATGATGCAGGTGCTGCCTCCCTGTACTACCATATCGTGTTTCTTATTAAATCATTAAATAATAATCTATTTTATAAATATTTTTTTTTTTCAAAGCGGCGTAAACTGATACACGTGTCAACGTGATAACCTGTCACAACCTTTGACCTTTGACTATGGTGGAATATATTCCTCGCGGCTGATTTAATATAGTTTTGAAAACAAATTTCTTTGGCTTTTTAAATAAATTTGGAAATTTTTTGATTTCCGCTAATTCTTATTTTTCCCTATCCTCTCTTTAAATATTAATAATAATAATAATAATAATTTTATTTCAGGAGACGGTACACAGTAACCGTATTGAAAAAGTCACAAAAGTACAATTAAACAAATAAGGAGTAATACTTATACTAATAAAGAGTAAAGTACAGTCATATAGAGTGTAAAATAACAATTAACAAATAAGATGAACAAAAGAGAAGAAACAAAATACAATACCATCTACAATGATAAAAAAAAGAAAAATATCACAAAAATAAATCATCAACAGAATAAAAGCATTTTTCAAGTAAATACAGTTTCAAACTATTCTTAAAACATGCAACAGTGGCAGAGTTCTTAACATGATGTGGAAGTTTGTTAAAAAATTTTAACCCATATACAGGGTGAGTCAGTCATAATGTCATTAATTTTAAGAGGAGATAGGGAATAATGAGTATAATGCGAATACGTGATTAAAAAAAAATCTAAATGCATATTTACGCCGAAAAAAAATATTTTCAAATCATTATTTAAACCCCCTTTTCAGACTGTCACTGACCGGTCACAGCCTTGGTCGGTTACAGCTGACAGTTCAACTCGACATCGACCTGATGCAATGTTGTCAAGTTGTAATATATTTCTATATAGTACCTACCCAACTAGGTTTTAGACAACACAAATAAACGGTTGTACTGACTATTTAAGAAAATAATTTTTTATAGCTCAGTTCAACTTAAGCCAATAATAATTTAAAATGTTAATAACCCAATAAAATCAAATAATAATAATCAAATAATTCTATTAAAAATTGCAAGTGACCGCGTTACTTGCAATTGCACTTGCACTCAGGTTTTCCGTAGAAAATACGGCCCAATCAAACGATACCCGTACACTCGCGTGTCGATTTTCTCTGAGCAAATGTAGCTGTTATGACTGCAACAAAACTCCAACGTGTCTAATAATAAACTGAGTAATAAACCATTACGTACATTACATAAAAAACCTATACCCAATGGGTAAATTATTGAGAAGCTGAAAAGTGTTTCGTGTTTAAATACTAAGTACTTAATAAAAAAACCATCGTGTTGTCGACAGAAAACTGTCCAAGATATTTTTAATCTAGATACATGAATGAATTTTCCTTAAATATTGATTTATTTGTTAATAAAAACAAATGTAGATAATAAATAAATGTTTTCGAATGTTAGGTTATTACAGTTTAATAATTTTGATATTACGTTTTCACTGCGTTTTACAAATAAATATGAATTTTTAGTATTACTCGTAAGTACAATTAACCGCACACATAACCAGATGTACAATTTGTAGTTTACGTACATCTAGCCTAGAAATGTTATTGTTTTTTAAGTAGTATGATACTAACCTGTTTACAGCCCACCTTTCAAGTAAAACTTTATTTATTCGTCCATAGCACTTTATTAATAAAATTCAGTCGCATTTCGTAAACATTCTCCGTATAACACTACCATTTCCACATATTCGGAATTTGTAAAATTATGCGTTGTGAATTTACGCCAAATACGTGAGGTTAGACCGAAATAAACAAACTACTGCTTACTGCTTGTATTCTCTCCACCCCCCCTCCAATGTGTGGCATGATCTACAAATATGAAAGAAATGCAAAATGCAGAGTGCTAAATGGAGGTAAATTTGAATAACACGCTGATGTGAGAGACGATATGATGTAGGTAAATGTGTCATCCAGGGTTAAGACGGCAAGTCTGTGCATTAGAATTTCGTCTGTTGCGCCATCAAAAAGTTTGTAGCGTACCAGGAGCGTCGTGTTACTGATTTTTATAGGGTGATTTGTTTATTTTTTTAAAGGTCGAGTAAAAAATTTATTTTTTCGATTTTCTGCCTTTATTAGGCCTCCCGAATACGTGGTTAAAATTAATGACATTATGACTGACTCACCCTGTATATTGGGAGACTTAAAAGTAGCGTTTATTCTACTATATGGTATGTAAAAATCATCTCTGTGCCTCGTATTCATATTATGAACATCTCTGTGTCTACAAAATTTATCGGTGTTATTAAAAACATACACTGCTAGTTCAAACAAAAATAACGAAGGCAAAGTCAAAATTTTAAATTTTCCAAATAAGGGTTTACAACTACAAACCTTTCTTACCCCTGCCATACAACGTATAATACGCTTCTGAGCAAGAAAGACATCATGCCAACCGGTAGACAGACCCCACAGACACAAACCGTACCTAAGTCTACTCTCCACCTGAGCATAATAGAGCATAAGCAATTGCGTATCATGCAACACGTGACGGACATTCCTAAACATATAATAAAGTGAGTTCAATTTTGAAACAATGTACTCGCAGTGTTGTTTCCAAGAAACGTGTTTATCTATAAATAGACCCAAAAATTTGACTTTGTCAGGCGATGACAACAGAGAGTTGTTGATATTTAAATTTAAACACTCCTTTTGAGGATTATGAAACCTCAAATAAGAGGTCTTGCCGGCATTAAGATATAACAAATTCCGATTAAACCATGCAGTTAAACTACTAAGTGTTTCATTGCATTTGCTCTCTAGTACACTATCGGATTTGTTAGTAATTACGATTGAGGTATCGTCTGCATACAGTGTAAAGTGCGCGTTTGGAGATGTCTTATGTAAGTCATAGTTAACGCTGTATAATATACAAATTATCGGCCAGTGTTACTAGGTACAAAACGCTAATTAAGCAATATTAATTATGTCAATGTAACTATTATTATCATTTGATGATGTTAAACATAATATTAGAATATACAGGATGATCAGAATACAGGGCGTCCTGAAACTAAAACGAATACAGCAAATTTTATGGACGGTTTCATATCGATTTCACATAAACCATTTTATTCAAAATAGCCCTTTGATATTATTTTTATTTCAATTGTTCAGATCGCTATTTATCTAGAAGAAGGATCAAACTTAGGTAATGTGAGTTTCTTATTAAAAAATTCAAAAGTGTAAAATACAAAAAGTTAGACATATTTTTACATCGATAGTACAGTATAACTAGCGCCCCTAGTCGTGACCTCAATACTGTTTGCATATTCGTAATTCCCACCTCAAAAAATAAGTCTACAAATTTCGAAAACATTTTTTTCAACTTTAACACCCTCTAGTATGCACAAATTTATTAAATATTTGTTTATCTAATGTGCTAATGTATTTAGAACCTACATAAATTTATTTTTAGAGTCTCAGTCCTGGCCCGGTGGAAACGGAAATGGTACCAGAACTCTTAATTCAGATGATACGAAAAAGTGAACACAAATCAATCATTGAGGCAGAAAATATCGCAGACGGGGTAATATATGCATTGTCAACGCCTCCACATGTACAGGTAAAGTCTAATTTTGACACAGTAATTTTTTAATAACTTTTTGGAAATCCTCTAGTAACATTTGCTAAATACATGTTTTAATAAATAGGTTCTTCTAACTTGCAAACCAATTTATATATTTTTTTTCAGATCCAAGAACTTACCATCAGGGCAGTTATAGAAACCTTCTAACGTTAAGTGTATTAGATACCTAATAGAACTATTAACTATAACTTTAGATAAGAAGAGTATAAATATGAAAATAGGCAAAATATTATCATATACCATAGCACTCGACATTATCCTGCCCAATTATCCAATATCTGTTATGATGAGAGACATAGAAACACAGATAAAAGTGTAAATAATCAAATATTATTTAAAAACTATATTAATTATAATAACTTAAGGTTCCAACTTCAAAATGAATCATGGGCATGTGTTCATGAGCAGACAAGTATTGATCAGGCCGCAACCAATTTAATCAGTACAATAATTGATTACATTGATAAAAATAATTTTCAAAAAGTTGGAAACATGAAAAATATTTGTGAAAAGCGATGGATTACTTCTGGTTTATTAAGATCTGTAAATAAAAAAAACGAACCTTACTTCCCCTTAAGTCCCTTATATGTACAACTATAATTTGTTAAATATTTTGTTAGAAAACTTGGTTTTTGTTCATTCGACTGAAATATATATTTTTAATAAAAATATAATATATTTTATTATTATTGTAACGCCATAATTCTGAAAATACCTGACTGGTAAGTTAAGGAATAGACTTGAAAAATTAAATTAATGCAGGCATAGCAGTCACATAGGCAAGACAAAAAGAAAACTCCTTATTTCTTTTCAAGCTTTCGAAGTCTTTAGCTTCTTCATCAAGAAACTACAAAAACGTACAACAATTATCAAAATGTAAAAGGTAAAGAAACTTATGAAAAAGATTGAGATTCATAAAAATGCAATGGAATCATCCATCAAAACAGAAAAAATCAAAAAAACATTAGCACAATATCACAATTTCTTACATCACATGTAATATAATAAAAATGTCAATGTTTTTTTGAACATTGAAGTAAAGAAGAAGACATCCTCAATGCCTTCAAATAGATCAAGGAAAATCTGGCCCAATTCATATTATGGTCAACAGTGCTGGTATTTTTAAAGAAACCAGTCTTTTGATAGAGACAGTGACATTTGGAAACACATCAACGTTCTCGGTTTGTCTGTAACCACAACAGAGGCCGTAAGGGACATGAGGGCAAACAACGTAGATGGTCACATAATACACATCGGTAGTATTGCTGGGCATCAAGTACGTAACATACCTAATACAAATATATATCCTGCTAGCAAATTAGAAGTTTAAAGTTCTAGCAGTTAGAACCTTGGCAAATACGTTGAGGCTGGAACTTCTCAACTTAAAATCGTAAATTAAAATTGTAAGTACAATTTTTGAAATCCAAAAGATGCACGGAAAAATATTTTAAAAATATACAAAGTTATTAATTAATAATTGTACATATGCTAATTGAATAATCCTGGGCTGAAAATATGAAGAATTGTGTAATGCGCCCGTCGCAATACCCCCATTGTATCTAGGATGTATTAGTTTTTAGTTAGTTGATAGGTAGTGGGTTGACTTGAGTGCGCGAGTGAGAGGGAAAGAGCGGAGGGGAGAAAAGGAACGAGACGCGAAGCGCAAGCGGGAGTTGGAGCCGAAAAGGAAAAGGAAAGGAGGTCCAACGCTCAGCTGAGACATTTAGGAGAAAATAAAGTAAAGTAAAAGTCATCCCACTGCGAGTAGAAGCCGCAAGGGTAATAGGGAAGTGAAGTGGAGTATAACTGTCCACAGACCACCGGGTTGTGTATTTCTGGGGTTCTCGCCTCACATTCACCGGATCCCATACCCCGAGGCCAACCGCTGGGGAGATTGGCGGCTGTGTGTGTAGGCGCTGGAATAAAGACAGGTAAATAACAAAAACTCTGCCCTCCCGTCTCGATACCTCTACATTCTCTACGCAGAACCATATCGGTTTTCTAGTGCGGGACGCGTAGATACTTTGTACGCTGCACGCCGTCTGCGTCAACTGCTCAGACCTATATATACGTATATACATGTGTTGTTTTGTTGTCCAATGTAACTTTTAGGTGTAATATAATATCAGATAGTCAGTCACACATTTCATTCACCTGTACCCACCCACCCTGATAAATAAGTGATCTCAAGTAAAAGCATAGGGTATCACATTTGGCGCCCAACGTGGGGCTAGATAGAGGTTCTTTGTTTGACTTTTATTCATGGCCGTGGCCAGGTGGAACTGATGTGTGGCTGCTTGTTATGTTAGGAATTAATATTTAGCATTGAATATTTTTCGAGCTTAACTAAATAACATAAATTTGTCGTTATGGATTTGAACAAAAATACAGATTCAGAGGCGGTTCAAAACTTCGATGAAGTTGTAGATGAAACACCTTTGTCAGAAATTGCTAGATTAAATGATACATTAGCTTCGCTAGCCGGACTAATGCAGAATATTAATTCAATTTAAATCTCAATCGAGAGATAATGAAAAAAATTGACAATAAAATAAGTGTACCAGGTATGTTACCTGAAAGTGCTACTACTACCAGTAGTAATGTAAACATGTCTGATAAAGTAGGTAAACAAAATATACCGGGTGCCTCTCAACAAAATCTACAGAGTGTGTCGGGAAAGTCTGACAGAGCTTACATTTCGGCATGGAAAGACTTGGGGGGCAACAATCTGCACTTCTCACCGGGTGGTACTGTTCATCCAGTGACATTTATAAAAAAATTAAAAATTCTCTTTGAGGATGCCGAAGTACCTCAAAACAAAAGAGTAAATTTAGCAATAAATGCGTTGAAAGGTTCGTCACAAAATTGGGCTCAAACGAAGGAGGATACGTTCCGGTCTTTTGACGTTTTTGAGAGGAAATTTTAGATCGTTACTGGGGCACTTCACAGGAACGCGAACTCTATCAAAAAATTAAGTTTGGCGTGTACCAAGCTGGTTCAAAGGCAGATTATTTCTTAAAACTGTTAGCCGAATCAAAATATTTATCTATGCAAATTTCGGAGGCAGAAATAGTAAAAATGGTTGTGTCTCATTTTAATACGGAAATTAAAAAGGGTGTTGTCTGTGCCGGACTTATTAATGCGGATGAAGTCGAGGCATACCTTCGCGAGGTAGATGAACTATCAGTGGGAGAAGCTACTAGAACTAATACAGCTTCACAAGATAATAGGTCAGATCGTAATCCGGACCGCAATTGGCGTTATAATCGGAATACGGGAAATTCGGAGAGACCACCGCGTCGAGGGAATCAAATCAGGTCAGAGAGGAGGCTAGTCGCGGGCCAAACGAGAGAGACGATAGAGCCGCGGTAGCAGTACTTCTAGATAATTATGAGGGTCTTTTAGAGGAAGAACCCCAAGAGGTAAAACAGTTAGCTGTTGCACCAACTATTGAAATTAATGTAGAATCGGTTGCAGTTAGGGCCCTTGTGGACTCGGGGAGTCAATTAACTTGCATTTCACGAAATTTCTTTAACAAATTAAAACAAATTAACACGCATTTACCAATATTGCCAGCTTCCTGTTCAACTCTGATTGGAGCGTTAGGTGATAAGAGTCAAAAGGTACGAGAGCAAGTGTATTTACAGTTTAGTATAAACAACTTGTCGTTTGATTATACATGTATTATTGTACCTAAATTAGTACGCGATATAATACTGGGATGTGACTGGATGCAGGATTTTTCAGTCAATATAAATTTCAAAAATCAACAGATTTCGGGATGTTTCCAAGGTTGCACCGAAATAATAAATTTTATAGCAGAACCTACCTTGTTAACTCCGGTTATAGTTAGTGAGTTATGCGCTGAAGAAGAGGGAGTTCAAACTCTGACGACGTTAGAGCATAATTATTCTCAGGAGGAAATTTTAGAGGTCGCATCGTGTGCTGAAAGTTTCGATGATAATCATAAAAATAAACTCGGGGAATTACTGATACAATATGAACATGTATTCTCTAATAAGTCGGGTAGGACTGACATCTATATTCATGAAATTATACTACATGATTACACACCATTTAATATCAAATCTTATCCGGTGCCATTAGTTTATCGCGAGGAGGTTAAACGTCAGTTAAATGAAATGAAACGGTGGGGCATAATAGAAGAAGCTAGTACTGAATACGTAAGTCCTTTAGTCGTGGTTGCAAAAAAGGATAAATCGGTACGCGTGTGCATTGATGCACGGTACTTAAACAGCCGCATGGTGAAAGATCATGTGACTCCGCCGAACCCGAACGAGTTACTACATGAATTTATTAGCAATCAGGTACTGAGTGTCATGGACTTGACTGCCAGCTACTGGCAGATCCCAATTAAAACAGAGCATCAGAAATATGCCGGGTTTGCCTTTGAAGGTAAAACGTACGTGTTTAAGGTTCTCCCGTTTGGGTTTGCTACATCAGTCGGTAGTTTCATTGTCGGTCTGAGTAAAATTCTAGGGCCAGGTGTGGATAAATTCGTCATACCTTATGTAGACGACATAGTTATACACTCGGAAAATCCCGACGTGCATTTAGATCATTTGAAAGTCATTCTTGAAAGGTTCAGTAGAGCTAATATTACGGTGAAACTAAAAAAATCACGGTTTGCATGCCAATCTATTAAATTTTTGGGTCATATAATAACGTCGTTAGGAATAGAGATGGATCCTGAGCGGGTGGAGGCTATACAGTGCCTACCACCTCCAAGGAGTTTAAAGCAACTTCGGTCGTTCCTAGGTCTTGTCAATTATGACCGTCGGTTCTGTGAGCGATTTTCAGAGTTAACTCTACCTCTTACGCGATTGTTGAAAAAGGGACAATCTTGGAAGTGGGGTAGAAGAGCAAGTAGCTTTTCAAAAAGTTAAAGAAGCGTTTTTGAGGATAACGGTACTTACCCATCCGGATCCCAAACTTAGATTTTTATACAAACAGATGCGTCGGGTTTTGCAGTGGGGCATGCCTGTTTCAAAAAGAAAATGTAACTGGCAACAGGAATGTGATTGCATATTATAGCCGCTCGTTATTACCGGCCGAAATCCGGTATAGTACAACCGAGAAAGAGGCGTTGGCTATCGTAGCAGCGCTTCGACAATGGAGAGTTTTGTAATCGGTCGACCACTTACTATCGTGAGCGATCATAAAGCTTTATCTTTTATTAGGAATTGTAGATTACTAAATGCGAGACTCACTCGATGGATCTTATATCTCCAGGAATTTGATTTCCAAATCGAATATTGCAAAGGCAGCGAGAATGTAGTGGCCGATACTTTGTCGAGGTATCCGTGTCAATTATATCAGTCTAATGCCGACACTCCAGAACTACCTGCGGTAGAGATAAATTCTCTAACTATAGACCGTAGTATTCGGGAAAAGTTTAAAAAAATAGCTAGTTTTCAAGACTCCGATGAGTTTTGCTCAAAAGTCAAAACCGAATTAGCATCAGTTGATGGGTTGCCGAACATAAAAAAATGGTATGAGTTGTACCAAAATAAGGTTTTTCGAAAAGGGTCAGTGGAAAGTCCGGGTCATAAAATTGTGTTACCTAAATCAATGATAATCGAGGTGGTCAATCAGGAACACTTTGATAACGGTCATTTCGGTGGGAAAAAGTGTTGGTTATCGCTACGAAGACATTATTATTTTCGGAAAATGCGAGAAGTAATTCGTAAGATAGTGGGGGGTTGTGAAATTTGCCAAAAGGCAAAGGTATCACCGCGATCTATAACAGAGATGCATTCCGTGTTAGTAGATGGGCCTAATCAGCTGGCTTGTTTAGATCTTATGGGTCCACTTCCGATATCTAGGGGAGGTGTAACTCAGTTACTCGTGGTTGTTGACTCGTTTAGTAAATATGTCGGCCTGTATGCCTAAAGCGTGCGACCGCTAAGGCTATATTGCGAGTATTAGAAAATAAGCATTTTGTCAAGGTCGGTCGTCCGTTGGCTATATTAACAGATAATGGGACTCAATTTAGAAGTCACCAATGGGTAAATACTCTTCAAGAATGGGGATCACCATTCGTCACACGTCAACATATTATCCACAAGGAAACATGACAGAGAGGGTGAATCGCGAAATTGGGCGATTAATTCGAACCTTCTGTCATGCTCAACATACAAAATGGTCTATTTTCCTTAAAGATATTGAAAAATACCTAAATGGTGCGATTCATGAAAGTACTGGATTTATGCCTAGCGAAATTCATTTCGGAGATGGTCGTGAAAATATGATTAAAAATTACGTAAATTTTCCCAATGGCACTATCCCAAAGGACCAGAACCGTATCATCCTTCTGGCCCGGGAAAATTTAAAAGCAAAGGCCTTAAAAAGGCAAAAACGTCATAACAATAACAAGGTTCTAATTACTTTTCAACCGGGGGATCGAGTTTTGTTGCGTACCCACAGTCTTTCCTCTGCTGAAAATCGGGAGATTAAAAAGTTCTTCTTGCTATTTGCAGGGCCGTATGTAGTTGAGTCTCAGCAGGGAGCTAACTCATATAACATAATTGATGAAGTGTCTGGGGTTTCTTTGGGGGTGCACCATGGTACCCATCTAAAGAAATTTAGACCTCCAATAGATACCATATAAGCGCCTTACGACATAAAATGACAACAGCTTGCAATGTTCATTTAATAGGGGTAATATGTAATGCGCCCGTCATATACCCCATTGTATCTAGGATGTATTAGTTTTTAGTTAGTTGATAGGTAGTGGGTTGACTTGAGTGCGCGAGTGAGAGGGGAAAGAGCGGAGGGGAGAAAAGGAACGAGACGCGAAGCGCAAGCGGGAGTTGGAGCCGAAAAGGAAAAGGAAAGGAGGTCCAACGCTCAGCTGAGACATTTAGGAGAAAATAAAGTAAAGTAAAAAAAATCCCACTGCGAGTAGAAGCCGCAAGGGTAATAGGGAAGTGAAGTGGAGTATAACTGTCCACAGACCACCGGGTTGTGTATTTCTGGGGTTCTCGCCTCACATTCACCGGATCCCATACCCCGAGGCCAACCGCTGGGGAGATTGGCGGCTGTGTGTGTAGGCGCTGGAATAAAGACAGGTAAATAACAAAAACTCTGCCCTCCCGTCTCGATACCTCTACATTCTCTACGCAGAACCATATCGGTTTTCTAGTGCGGGACGCGTAGATACTTTGTACGCTGCACGCCGTCTGCGTCAACTGCTCAGACCTATATATACGTATATACATGTGTTGTTTTGTTGTCCAATGTAACTTTTAGGTGTAATATAATATCAGATAGTCAGTCACACATTTCATTCACCTGTACCCACCCACCCTGATAAATAAGTGATCTCAAGTAAAAGCATAGGGTATCACAATTGACAGGGTGTTTTATTTAAAAAATTTAAATAATTTTTACCCATTACTCTAACTCTGTTTGATATACGAGGTGTGGCAATTAAGTTTGTGGAACATCAGTGGAGTATAGAGTATTAGAGTGGCGAAGAACCACTACAAAAAAGCTAATGCGCCTCATTCAGAATCTCATTAGGTGATGTGGAAGAACGGAATTCTCATTTTTGAATCTTGTTTTGAACATAGAAAAGAATGATATATATAGCACTTTTTCACTTCAACACACCTCCACGCATGCATGCCTCCATAATCGGTCACTGAACACGCTCTTTTTGATAAAAAGTTGCAGAACCGCTAAAGAATAACAGAAATAAACAATAATTGAATTTACATTTTTTTAAACACAACCAGTACACTCGACACAGCTAAAAAGTTGGCAGTTCTAATTCTTGTTTATTACGTTCCCGGCGAAATAAGTCGAAAATCGTTCGGGTTCGATTTTCTATGCAGGCGAGCCCGCCGTCGACTGCATCTGGAACAGATGCATGCAGCTAGACTTATCCATCAGTCATTATTTTCGTGAGGTTGGTGAATTTTGTGTGTTTGTGCCGCCATTATAGTTTATAGCATTTATAACATTTATAGTTTATTAATAAAATTTGCTATTTGCCAAATAAAAATGCAATTCTAAAGATCTACTGATCATGAGTAATTGATTTGATTCTGATTCATGTTCATAATCAAATGCGATTTGCATTATTGCATATTTGCATATTTGGGAATATTGACGTACGAGCTCAATTTGATTCTGCTCTCAAGAACATAACAAAAGGTTTTATTTAAAATTATTTATTGTATAAAAGTTGACAGAGCTTTTGAACTTCCGTTGGGCTTGATGAATGAATTTTACGTCAGAACTTGACAAAACGTTTAATGAATACCCTAAAAATGCAACAATTTCAACCTATTTCAGGACTCTAAATTTTAATTTATTCTTATTCTGTAGATACCTGCTTTTGCAAAACTTTGTTTAAAACTGGCATATATTTCTGGTATTTACGAATTCAAATGTTTTCAGAAATATTTTTTTCATCAATCAATACTTATCTGTACGGAAATGTTTACTTTTTAGTTTTTATAAATATAAATTTACCTGTAATTTCTGTAAACTCACTAAAATAAAAATATTTTATTATATATTTTTTTTCACTATTCGTCATTATTTGTCTTCAACTATAATTTCCCAAGTTTATGCGTATAGGTAATGGGTTAGTTTATTATTTGTTCTTGTCCAAGTCAAAATGGTATACGGTATATTATAATTATAAGGGTGTTAAAAAAAAGAGAAAAATATTTCAGGAGGTAATAGTATGAACCAAAATAAGCAGAAAAGTCCGCATGGGTCCGCAAAGTAACGGTTGCGGAGATATGGACCACTATTCGTTTTTCAAACATTTTATTTTATTAGGAATAAACCGACAAAGGAAGCTTTTAACAAACAAAAAACAAAGTTACAGAAGATGTTCAAAGTGCCCTCCGTCCATTTCCAAGCAAGCACGACATTTTCGTCTCAACGATATTCGAACTCTTTCGAAAACACCCTCCTTGGTTTGGATTTCTTGACACTTTTGATTAATCCGTAGCTGCAGCTCTTCCAGGCTATTTACAGGAGTACCATACACTAATGTCTTTAAATATCTCCAAACAAAGAAATCTAGAGGGTTCAGATCAGGCGATCTTGGATGCCATAAAACAGGTCCGGCCCTTCCTACTCATCTCTGTGGAAAAGTTTGGTGTAAATGCTCTCTAACAGCCATGGAAAAATGAGCTGGAGCACCATCATGCTGGAACCACATTTGTTGTCTCTGATTCAAAGAAATGTCTTTCAAAAACTCATACAGTGTGTTCTGCAGAAAGTTGAGGTAAGCAGCGCCTGTTAATCGGTTTGGTAAAATAACAGCACCTAGAAACCTGTCACCTTCAATACCCATCCAAATGTTTAATGAAAAACGTGCCTGATGTTCAGATTCTTCATGAGGATTTTCGTCGGTCCAAATATGCGTATTGTGAAAATTAAACACTCCACTTTTTGTGAACCCGGCCTCATCAGTAAAAAGAATGTTTGATAGAAAACGAGGGTCTTCAGCATCATGAGGCGTCATGACGTAGAAACCAGCGGCAAAAAACCAAACGTGCTTGATGATCATTTATTGGATTTAAGGCCTGTACTCGTTGCACATGGTATGAATAAAGCAGTTGCTCGTGATGGATGCTCCAAACAAAAGGACCACTAATTCCTACCTCGGCTGATATTCTCCGCACACTCGTACCTGGATTCTGCTCTACCAGTGCTAGAATTTCTTCTTCTGCTCTAGGAGTGGATACCGACCTCGGTCTTCCGAATAAATGGCACTGTTTGCTCAAGGAACCGGTATCACGCAATCTTTGGTGAATTCTTCCAAACATGCGTTGTGAAGGAATCTGGCGATTTGGATCAGCGTCAACATAAAGATATCGCGCTTCGGTGGCGTTCCTATTAGCACGACCATACATGAAATGCATGTGTGTTAATTCTGCGTTAGAGTAAGCAGCCTTAGTGAAAGAAAACTTGTGCACTGAGAACAACTGTCAAATACGTACTGTTTATTTTACTAAACATCAACCAACTGTTATAAGAAAATACACAACGTTTTTGCAAAATAAAAAAGGGGCTAAAAAAGATTCCATATCTCCACAACCGTTACTTTGTTTATTCAGAGTTTTCTGCTTATTTTCGTTCATACTATTACCTTCTTAAATATTTTACACTCTTTTTTTAACACCCTGTATGTATAATTTCTGCAATTATGAAATATGAAAATAAATGTGCCTCAAGTGATGTTTAATATTTTTTATTATTATCTCTTTTTACATAGTTACTAACAAATGATATCTTAAAACAATTAGGACTAATATAAACAAAACATGTACAGTAATTTAGTAGTAAAATGATTTAATCTAGTAGGAACATAATCACTGCATAGTTCATGAAGAGAAACTAAGCAAAAGTAAATTTTGATCAAAGCGGTTAACTGGATTCTGAATTAAGAAGAAAACAAGAACTAAAAAAAAAATTAAGAGTATTTCGGTTCTAGATCATACTCTTAAGTGGCATTCCAAACGATGCCACTGAAATCGTCTTGATCTTATTGCATATAGATTTTGCAACGCCCAAATATATAATGCCCCCAGATAATTCCGAAATATGAAGATAAATATACCTACCCCAAACGATTTTTGATATTTCGATTATTATCTGATATTACATGATTATTAACAAATACCAGATAATATCTATTAAAACAATCAGGACTGATATAAATAAAACATGCACAGTCATTTAGTTTTGAACCATTCACACATCTGAGCTGATAAGAAGACATCGCTTGGAAAATAACGTTATATTAATGACACTTTTCTCAACGGGTCGCAGGTCTGGCACGAAGAAAGGACCGACTAGATGCGTTGGCCCAAAAACTTTCCAACGAGAAAGGTAAACTCTACCCCATCAAAATTGACATAAGTAAAGAAGAAGACATCCCCAACGCCTTCAAATGGATCAAGGAAAACCTGGGCCCCGTTCACGTTCTCGTGAACAACGCTGGTATTTATCAAAGTACCAGTCTTATTGATGGAGACAGTGACATGTGGAAGAACACCTTTAACGTAAATGTCCTCGGTTTGTCCATAGCCACGAGAGAAGCCATAAGGGACATGAAGGCAAATAACGTAGATGGCCATATAATACACATTAATAGTGTTGCTGGACACCAAGTACCTACCATTCCCTTGAATGTGTATGCTGCTAGCAAATTTGCTGTGAGAGCCTTGGCAGAGACCGTGAGACTGGAACTGCTCAACATTAAATCAAGAATTAAAATTACTGCAAGTATCATGACAATCATTAAAAATCCAATATATTTTTATTGCAAAGTAGTAAAAGTAATAGTTTTTTACTGTTTAAGAAAGGTATTTTAAGCTAATATGTATCAAATCTCCTACAATTCCTATCATGAGTAGTTAGTTTCACACAATATTGTTAATACCTGAAAATATATGAGAAAAAAAAGTAATAGTATTATATAATAATGTTATAGCTATATAACATAAATAAAAATTAATAATGTGTCTGGCGACTCCGCAGCTGAGTACACTGCTGTACCCGTTTAGGGATCGACAAAATTAGATGGTCGATGTCTGCTTGTGGCACCCCGTTCTATGCAAGTTCACTTCATGGATCAACTGTGGAGGATGACGCAAAGTAATCAGTCTCTTCCCCATCATATCGCACACATGGTCGATGGAGTTTAAATCAGGCGAACGGGGTGGCCAACGTACAACATTAACTCCAGCTTCTTGGAGAAAGCCCAAGACGAGCAATATGGAGACGTACGTTGTCTTGCTGAAAAGGCTATGTAGATAAGGGAGTAAAGTGGTTTGTAGTAAATCATCAACACAACGTGCAGCTGTCATACTGCCTAGAATAAACAAAAGTGGTGATCGACTTCCGTAGGCAGTAACCCCCCAAACCATAACTCCAACAGTCCTGTGTACATGTCTCTCAACAGCAAACTCACGACATTCTCCACGGGCGGCGGCATCTTACCCTTCTACGGCCATCACGCATACCTAGACAGAATCGCAATTCGTCGCTGAACACGACATTATGCCATTCTGCCACCCAATGTTGACGTTCTCTACACCAATTGCAACGTTGATGATGGTGGTCCGTAGTCAAAAGAAGCACTAATCGCGGACGGTACGAAAAAAGTCCAAAAGCTCTAATGCGGAGATATAGTGCTAGTTGCTTGAAACGCCTATCTTGACGCACTGTGGTATGCCAGTTGGTCTTCTTCGTGTTCCTCTACCTTCTTCTGTTCACACACGATACACAATACCGTCATGGCAGTACAATTCACACGGCGCCGGCAGCCAATTTCGGGATAGGACAAACTATCGAAGATAAAATGTGGATATTGTTATCAAGACATGCTTTGATTATAGCCATTCTGTTGAAAAAAAAAATGTTACAGAAATTCTTCCTTCTGGGTGTAACACTTCTAATCTCACTGAGTATATATTTCAGAACATCAGCCCTGGACTGACGAATACCGAAATCGTACCTGATTTTATAATAGAAAAAGTTAAAAAATCCGGGGGGAGAATGATTGAACCTGAGAATATTGCAGATAGAGTTATTTTTGCTTTATCAACACCTCCGCATGTGCAAGTAAGTAAAAAGTTATAATCCAGAAAGGCAATAAACAAAAATGTGGAGTACTTTCAGTATGAAAAATGTCAAAGTATAATAAAAGGGTACAATATAAACTTAGCTATTGTTCAAGTATATTAATTGTTTTTAAATTTTTACAAGCGACTTAAAAATATAAATATTTAGGAGTATGGAACGGGTTTGATTTTGATAATGTTCCTTGAAATTATGAAACATCTAAATTCAAACTATTTCTTGATCATCACTGTTGTTACGACATTAAAATAGACATTTCTCTTTCCTTCTTTTCAGATTCAAGAGTTGTCCATAAGAGGGGTGGACGAATCCTCGGAATAGATATTAGTAACGGAATTAAAATACTAGTTCATTATAATTAATAATTAAATATACTCGTATGTATATATTCCTCACTATAACTCAAGTTTCATTGTACCTAAAACATGATTAATCGAGAATAGTGATACCAATTCCTATCCCTAAAGACGTATTTTTTCCATTGAATTTAAAAAGAATGATGATAACCCGCGCAGAATTTAATTTAAAACACTTTTTTTACTCTTGCTAAACTTTAAGAAACTTTAAGGTTTTCAAGAAAAAATGCATTAATTAAAACAAGATTTTAATAGTGTTTACTAGGAGAAATAAAAAAGTCAGTAGAAGGCTTTGGTTTTAAAATTTGACAGTTAGTAATAATAGTTATTTATTGTATGTGTTTAAAGTAGCATTTTATCCACGCAAGAATTTTTAAACGCGAGAACGTAGTTCGAGCGTTTAACATTCTTAAGACAATCCGGAACATTTTCCAAGGAACAGGTTGAAAGATTTATAAAAAAATAAAAGTACTTATTCCAAAAAGTTGTCTTGATTGTTGGTATATTTGAAGCCTGTAGGAGAGAAGAATTAATTTATTTACGTACAGAGAACATTGAAGATGCTAAGTTGTAAATTAAAGTGACTATTCACAATGCTAAAACTAATGTCTCTAAATTATTTAAAATAGCAGAGGGAGATATAGAAAGAGTATTTTTTTTGGAATTATACAAGTCTACATTCGTCTACATCCATCTACCTTTGATCTTGACATAACAAATTTATTACAGTGACGAGTAATTCTATGATGCACACTCGTAGCACGGACTAGTCTATCACATAAATAGTAAGGTTGTGCACAAGTGACAATCTTATAGATTAATGTTGCCAGATGAAGAATATATCTTTCTTCTAGCTTTAGCCATTTAGATGAAACAAAAAGTGGTGAAACATGATCATACTTACGTACACCATAATAGAACTTAAGACAAGTATTCTGTAATTTCTGGAGGCTATTTTTATCTTTAACACTAAGTGAAGGCCAGTACAAAATATCGCAGTATGCTAGAGTTGAGAGAATTAACGTGTCAGTAAATAAGTAATCTTTATGCATTAGAGCATTTTTAGCTTATAATAACATTTGTGTAATAAGTGTGACATGTGTCTCATATCTTAGTCGAGAATCAACATATACTCCTAAATTTTTTACAAATGTAGAATTTAGGTCAACTCCATTTATTTTTATTCTGAAAAAAGTATTGTTATGCAATTCATGACTGCCAAATATTATCAACTGGGATTTTATTTCATTTAACCGTGATATTTTGATATCTCAGCAATTTTATTTAAATCTTCATTGACATTATTAGCAGCTATATGTATGTCGGTTAAGGAAAATCAGTAATAAATTTACATATCATCTGCATACTGATGGGAATTGCAAAACGAAAAAAACTTTGAAAAGTCTGCAGTATATATAGCAAAGAGCAATGGTCCCAAAATACTTCCTTGGGGTTCACCTCTATTTAATATGACATAGTCAGAAAAAAAATTACCAAAACTTACTCTTTGCTTACGTCCATCAAGGTAGCTGGCAAACAATTTTAACACATTATCACCTAGCCCGAAATATTTAAAGTTTTAAAAGAATAATTCTATGATTTAAGGTATCAAAAGCCTTACTATAACCCAGAAGTATCAAGCATGTATTTAATTTACTGTCAGAAGCTCTAATTATATCATCCGTTATATGCAACAAGACTGTTGACGTGCTGTGAAATGAACGAAAACCCGATTGTGTAGACGGTATAACTTTATTACTATAGAAACATTCATTTAATTGTATATACACAACCTTTTCCAGTATCTTTGATACAGTATATAGGCAATATACTAATTGGGCAAAACTGATTTGTTAGAGTGGGGTTATTTACTTTAGGTACAGGCATATTATTCGCATCTTTCCACAATGATGGAAATGTAGCTGATAAGAGGCAGCTATTCACGATATGTGTGATGTAGGTAGTTAGAAAGGGTGTAACCAATAGAATCATCTTGAGACTTATGCCACAGAATAAAGGAACTACCAGAAGCGAAGGAGAGAGCTGCCGCCAAAATACAATTTTAGTGCGCATGTGTGGCGCAGCCATTTTACAAGTGGTTTATTAATCAACCTCGCTTTGCTTTTTTGTTTATGTGTGTCGCTGTGTCGGTTTGGTGTGTTTTGGAAGGTGATAGATTCTTTTAATTTATAGTTATGTAAAATAGGTATTGTATAAATATATATATATATTTCATGAACCATATTTGTATTTTCTTTAAGACCATCTCCGTTATTATTCTGTAAACATTGAAAAATAAATTACTTTTATTCAAAATTAAAACTTTAGGTGTCTTGAAACTAGTTTCAAAATAACTCCCATAATATTGATCTCATTTGAGTCTTACACCAGTGTTCTTAGAATCTAGTGTCCAGGGTGCCTTAAATCATATTTTTTGATACAAGAAAACTAAGGTTTAAAACGTAAAGTGAACAAAATAAATGGAGGGAAAAATTATTTTTTTTAATTTATGTACACTTTGTTTCTGAAAATAATTAAGAATAACTTTGTAAATTTGGAACTAGGAAAGAGCAAAAGATATAAGGGAAGTCGGATGGTTGCTGCGTGCTTTGCGGAATGATTAAGTTTACCTGCATCTAGCGTGGCCCATCAAGTACTCATACCTGAAATCTATTAATTACTTGAAATGAAAATAGCTTCCATAATTGAAACAAAGGAAATATTAGTGATTATACTATTTAAAACATCTATTGCAGTATCAAATTTTCTGTATGGCAAATGTATCTGAAAAACACGTTAAATAAAATATATAATTTTCACAACAATAAAAAATAAACAGGAATAAATGCAATTTATAAATGTATTTTATATTTTTTAATAATTTTATACATAGTAGGTATTTTATACTGCTTAAAGCTTCAATATGACTATATAAATATAGTGTCAACTTGTTTCTTAGTGTAGACTGTAGATATTATATACAACTTTCTCTCAGTGTAGTAAGTATTAGATACGTCAAATTTCAAATTCAAGGTTAAATTTTTGTGACCATCCAAGATCAAAGGCGCCGCCTTAGCTTTCGCTTCTGGTAGTTCCTTTATTCTGTGCTTATGCCATATCATAAAATGTGAAAATATCAAGCACTTTGAACAACCAATGGCGGAGATATGGGAAGTTCGTATCTTTAATTTAGGAAAACAAGTTATATCGCTCTATATAATCCACAATATTTCCTAAATAATATTAAGTGGCACATCGCGATTTCCCCCACTATAAGATTTACACTTATTTATAAAGACAAACGAATTTAAAAATCATTTAGTTATCATCAACATTATCAGTAACAGCACAGATAAATTAGCTATATATCTGTGGTAACACTTCAAAATGGTGCTTTCCATGGATCGTTGGGTAGGCAAGGTGGCCGTGGTCACTGGCGCTAGTTCTGGTATAGGGGCGTCTGTTGCAGAGGCATTGGTAGCACAAGGTCTTAAGGTAAGTAGATTATATTGGCGTAATTACAAAATTGGTTAATAAAGATATCATAAAAAAACAGGAAGAACTCTTCAGTAGGTGCTAATATTTCTTCTAAATAATTCAAACAGTTTCACATTTAGTAATAGTTTATTAATTCTTTTTGTCCATTGTACCATTTGAATTTCAATTTTGTACCATTTGAAAAATAGTATTATATTCCCCACGAAATTCCTCTCATTTTGAATTGGGTGTAGCCTAACAAATATTACATGCTTCAAGGGTATAATCTAGAGTCCAAATGGTGTCGATTTAACTAAACTTACTTAAACGAAAAATGTCCCAAAAAGTTACAGGGTGCTAAAGTTTCGTTTTTATTTATTGTTTTCTGCTTAACACAGAAACCATTTAATCGATTTGAGCAAAATTTGTTGCTGCTTAGTTTCTCTTCATGAAGTATGCAGTGATTATCTTCCTATTAGGATACAGGGCGTTCATTGTACTACAACCCTTTGTGAATATTCTTTTATTTTATTTTACACAAAAAATGTATACCTATCAAAAGTTAAAATTATGCTGGGTTATGAAGATATTACAGAAAATATTTATTAACACATACCCCATACTGGGAGTTAAGCAGAAAACAAGAAATAAAAAAAGAAACTTTAGCACCCTGTAACATTCGTTAGGTACCACCTTGTATAATGCCTGTAATTCTGAAAAACGAAGATAAATTTACCTATCTCAAACGATTTTTGATATTTTGATTATTATCTGGTATTACATGATTATTAACGAATACCAGATACCTATTAAAACATTTAGGACTGAGATAAACGAAACATGCACAGTCATTCTATTTTTAAGCATTCAAATGTCTGAGCTGATAAGAAGACGTGACTTGGAAAATACCGTTATTTTTCTCAACAGGTCGCAGGTCTGGCACGAAGAAAGGATCGACTAGATGCATTGGCCCAAAAGCTTTCCAACAAGAAAGGCAAGCTCTACCCCGTCAAAACTGACATAAGTAAAGAAGAAGACATCCTCAACGCCTTCAAATGGATCAAGGAAAATCTGGGCCCCGTTCATATTCTCGTGAACAACGCAGGTATTTATCAAAACACCAGCCTTGTTGATGGAGACAGTGACATGTGGAGGAACACCTTTAACGTCAATGTCCTCGGTTTGTCCATAGCCACGAGAGAAGCCATAAAGGACATGAAAGCAAATAACGTAGATGGTCACATAATACACATCAATAGTGGTGCGGGACACCAAGTGCCTCCCTTTCCCATGAATGTGTATGCTGCTAGCAAATTTGCTGTAAGGGCTTTGGCGGAGACTTTGAGACTGGAACTTCTTAACTTGAAATCGAAAATTAAAATTACTGTAAGTATGATTGAAATTATTACAAGTCTAAAATTTTTTTGTTGCAAGATAGTAACAACTCGACCTAAATTTATAAAAATTACAGAAGCTATTTTTACAGTAACATAAATATTATTTTTGTGAAAACGTTTTGAAATTGACAAATTTTGATATTAATTAAAATTTCGAAATTAAATTCTTTTAGGCACTAGTGGCAACTGAACTTCGCCAACCTCCATGTCGTTTTAAAAGTGTCATGCCCGCTCCAGAATCTGCCAACATGCAGAGCTGTGCCTAAAGCAATGACCAGTGTAATCATAGGCGTTTTAGAGTTTTTGCATACCTCCAATTGTATTCATTCCACCTGGAAGGGCACAGCATTTATTATTTCCATATGTCAAGAAAAATCGCTGATGTGTCGTTATTGAGTGGACCAAGTTTTGCGTACTTACGAAATATATCTAAAAAATTGATACCATCTATTGATTCCTCAGTACTCGCAAACATTGTTGGAACATGAGTTTTTATGTTCGGGATTTTGACACTAGTAAATGACTGATATCTTTTATGGCATCTATTGTCAAAAATATGATTTCTTCCCTCCTACATGCCCCAAATACTCCAACAATTAAAACAACTTTAGCTAACTGGAATTTTTTATCCTCGGTTTGTTTCATAAAGCTTTGTATTTTCAGCTCCGTAAATGTTCTTGCTTTCCTTGGCTGGTACCCGAAAGCTTTCCTTTTTAAAAATGCAATTAGGTTTGTAAATTTGCTAATACCTACGTTTTTTCATCAGGTAAATCATGGTGAGGAGCATGGAATATTTACTCCACAAAGTTACGGCCTTAACGTATTGGATAGCTTCAGGAAATAGGCTACTAATACCTTTTCTGTAACACTCTCAGTATGTTTTTCATTAACAAGATTTCAATGTTGTTGTAGGAGTTCTCATAAAAAATTTTCGACTTTTCGGACACTAACGTGGATAGCACAGCTTCAGCAGCTTATTTCAATATCCAAAGAATCGTCATTATCACTCATTTTTAGAGATTTTTTTCGCAAAACTTTGTAGGAAATACAGCGACGCGCGATGTTTGAACTTGACAGAACCTTGAGCTTAAACAATACATAAACAATGCCTTAGAAGCAGATCACAAACCTAGAAAAAATATAGACCGTGCCAGTGTCATATTGCCGGCGACCGCTAATTCATGGCTGCCCTAAAAGGTCCAGAATCACTAAAACTTGGTTTCGTCTAGGTTTGTGAAGCAGATTGTCTGCCCACTTTTCAAAATGTTTAAAAATGCAGATAAAAGCATACTCGTATATCAAATTATCTGCTTTCACAAAAAAATCTTGTATGAAATTCGTTGTGAAATCGATGTGTTTTAAACACTCGACGCGTTATCCGTTTGCGTCCCTTGTTTAAAACATGTTCTCTTCGCACCTTGTTACATAAATAGCTATTTGTTAATTATAGAACCTCAGTCCTGGACTGACGGACACCGAAATTGTACCCGATTTTTTAAAAGAAAAAGTTCAGCAAACTGGGGGGAAGCAAATGATTGAACCTGACAATATTGCCGATGGAGTTATTTATGTCTTATCGACACCTCCACATGTACAAGTAAGTAAAAAAAAAATAATTCAAAAACGCCGTTAAAAATATACAGGGTGATTCTTAACCTTACGTAAATTTAACAACGTTTTCTAGACCTCAAAATAAGACGAAAAGTCTACATAAAGATGTATTTTAAACGTTTCATTTTCGTTACAAGATGTAAAAGGTTAGTTCTGGTTGATGGTTTTTAATTAGTAATTAGTTTTAAGTAGAGATACATTAATGACACAATCCCATAATTTTTTATGTTCTTTTTCAGAAGTTTAAACAGTTTGTGCAGGGATGGGTACCTACTCCTTTAATTATATCGAAAGGCGGTTGAATCGCCCTGTATATTATGAAACAATTCTTCCTGTATGTCAAATTTCAAAATGTTACAAAACAGTATAATATAAAGATACTTCACTAGAGTCTTTTTACATTTTTTTATAATTCTGCAATCTATCTCAAATCGTTTGAAAACTATTTCGTCTCTCTTATACAGGGTGCAATAAAAAATAACGTACAAGCTTCCGGAACTAATTGTATTACGTTTTTCCTAAAATGTTTTCTTTAGGAGATACAGAACGTTAAAGTTTCTAGAAAGAAAGTAATATTTTCCAGTTATTTTCAAAATGGTTCTTAAAAATAATTACAAAGTTTGGTCCACTAAACATATTAAATGATATATTTAAAGTTTTCAGTTGCGAAAGTAACGAAAGTTTAGATCTGTTGAAGTACAATTTTTAAAAACTGCTTTTAAAAAATGTTAGTGTTTATCTGTTGGAGTCAAATAAACGTCATTTGTTTGTTGTTTTTTCTTGTTGATGCACCGTATAAGAATTATACTATATATACTTTCTGACGTAGTGGATATCAGATTTAACATAAGGAATTGCGAACAATTGAGAGAACTGTTTTAATATTAATTACTTTTATTTTTGAAATCATAATATATTTTATAACAAGTGTTGGAAATATAGGTATATTTGTTTGCAAGTTTTAATAACCTGTATACTGAAAAAAATACAAGACAAACTATAATTATTTAGAGATTTTCTGTACCTACTGAAGTTTGTCCATCGATATTTGATACTTCATATATGTACTAACTACACTATACTATAACACATCTAATGATAATATAAATTGTATCACTATTTTCGTGACAATAAAACTGATTTTTATCGTTTTTTGTTTTCAGATTCAAGAGCTCTTCATAAAAGGTGTGGATGAAACTTTTTTGAAATAGATACAAATAACGCAATTAAAATATTACTTCATTATAATTAATAATTGAATAAATGTATGTACATATTCAACTCAAGTTTTATTCTATCTAAAATATTTTGACATTTTTCGACATAGTTTGATACTATGTAACAATTAATAACACGCATTTCTGACCTTAAAAACGTTTCTGTGAGCTAAAGGCAGACACCATTTAATTTTAACCACCTTCATAAAAGGCATGACAATAACTAGTGAGACTCATGCAGTAAAGTGGGTATATCAGTTCTGTAATACACAATATTTCATAAATAATAAGTGACATCCTTGAATATACATGCTTTATTCAATTGTTGCTCCTTTTCATTCTACAGGGTGTTAAAATTTAAAAAATGTTTTCCATTTTTTGCTATATTTTAAGAACTTATGGACCGATTGTTTTGAAAAATTGTAATCTTATGTTTTTTGAGGTGGCAAATACGAATATGCGAACAGTGTTGAGGACACGAGTCTCCTACTCGTGTCCTCAACACGCCCCCTGCGCTAGTTATACTGTATTGTTGATGTAAACATTCGTTAACTTTTTGTATTTTAGACTTGAATATTTTAATAAGAAACAGAACTACCTACAATTCTAAATAGAAAAGATGTACCTGTTACAAATCGATAAACTCAACCGATTTCAAAAAACAGACGATTTAATTTTTTTTGGACGAACACTACAGCAACGGAAATTTTTTTATGCATATCTTAACAAATTATTAATCATAAAATATTTTTGAAGTGACTACCAGCAATTCACTTTCTTTTGCCTCTTATTTCTCATAATTTTAACATCATATCTGATCATTGTGATATAAACTTTTCTTCTATTAAATCTATAAATAGAGCTATACATTTTTTGTAATTACATATACTTTGTTTTGTTTTTCTGTTTATATAACGTTTACTGTTAGTAATTAAGTCATTTTCGTTAATGTATTTATTATATTGTAGGAATGCGTGCATATTAATTGTTTTTTTGTCTATATATTTTTTATTACTTGTGCATTACTTTTGTGTTAATTTTTGTCCTGTAAATGAATATTTTTTCTGTTGGGCAAATAAACATATTTGATTTGATTTATTTAAATTTTGTTTGACGTTGAATAAAGTTCTATGTTACATAACTATTTATATTAACCTATTCTCGAATCTGCTCCCACAGTTGTTCTTGACTTTTAATAATATTGTCAACTAAAGACTTAATATAGCCCCAAAAGTAAAAATCCAACGGGTTTAAATCAGGGCTACGTGCAGACCAAGAAACTTCGCTGCAGCGTCCAATTCAACGGTGCGGAAAAACTATTAAGATATTCTCTTACTCGTCGGGGGTAATGTGCAATTGCACCATCATGCAAAAACTAGAAATTCTGCCGTAAATTTAAGGGAATATCTTCAAGATGCAGTGGCAACTTATTAATTAGAAAATTTAAATAATTGTTTTCGTTAAGTGGACGTGATAGTATAAACGACCCCTGATAAGGTGGAGTTTAATCACAAGGCACTAGATGAATCAAGTGTTGAGCCATGGAATTATGTCAAAAGGTTTTCGATGTCATTTAAAACAAAAAAATATTTGTTCCGTTATTTTGGAAAATAAAGTTTTTACAAATTTTTATAAAAATAAAACGGGTTCTAAGATGATAACACTACCTTATCAGATTTTAAATAAAATATCGCTAAACGTTTTTATTGAATTTGAGGGGTATAAAAATAATTATAGCAGGCCTTGGATCGCCATCTTAAACGCCGTGATAGGATTAGAAGTAACGGTTTTCGAAAACATTTAAAGCAAACAAATATTTGTGTTAGGTGTTAATTTGGTTTGTTTCTGTTTGATTGTTTATGTAAATCCTACTTCATATAACTTGTCAGGGGTGTTTCTACTCATACAGCGCGTGAACCATTGAACGTAACTGATTATGATTTGTTGCCATGCAACCAATACTATATAACTATATATCAATAACCAAAACACTTACTAAGCTTAGGTCAGGATAGAATTGCCCCCACTAGCATGCAGCTCTTGCAACAAGCTCAGAACCTTTCAACAAATAAGAGAGAAACACATGAGTACCCAAGCATACATTCTCTAAACATCAACATATACTACTTAGATCAACTAGTAAATATATTCTCTCTCAGACTGCAGCTGGATATGAACAACATAACAATGTACACTGACCAGACCACCTCTGCAGAGATAGGTCTTAAACCAGAACCAGGCCGCGTCACACGCAACTAGCGGCCCCCGAGATATCCCCCGTTCATCGCAGCTAACGCACGGACTGTATCACCGCAGGCAGCTAATAGCCCTAGGATACCCCATACCTCAAAATACCGTGTCATACGCACGTATAAAGGTACGTTTATATCTACAGACATCCAGCGTGTCAGACACGTGCGGTGTCAGACAAAATAATATTATTCTATACAATATGTATTAACGTATTTATATCTATCGTAACACGGTCGCGCAGACACCGACAGACACGGGTCGTGGCCGGTCAATATTCTCGGAAAGAATATTTTGTCTGCGCGGTTCATGTCTGTACGTGTCTGTGGCTACTTACCGGGCAGTGTAAATAGAGTATCGAGACCGTACAGACGTATTTTGTATCTAGTAACTGCCAGTGAGAGCGGCCGCGTCCGACACCGACGACAGTGTCTGTCGATGTCTGACACGGTACACTTCACGTTAGATGTAAATAAATGGTGTCTGTCGGTGTCTGCCACGATACTTGTCTGAAACGCACCGTGTCAGACTGCGCCTTGGTATTTCAGAAACACAGACATAAAACGAGACCTAGACTACACCGACCTAACACATACCATACACACACACACGCACAAAAAACCATTAACAAAGCCACAGACCACGACAACTCCCTGCTTAAGCAAGCCGTCGCCTACACCTCCGCCCCGACAGACAAACACAAACGTCCAAAACACCAATTCCTTGACCTTCCTCCCTGACAAAACTCTATTTACACTGCCCGGTAACTGGTAAGTAGCCACCACAGACACGTACAGACATGAACCGCGCAGACAAAATATTCTTTCCGAGAATACTGGCCGGCCACGACCCGTGTCTGTCGGTGTCTGCGCGACCGTGTTACGATAGATACCCATTGTATATAATATTATTTTGTCTGACACCGCACGTGTCTGACACGCTGGATGTCTGTAGATATAAACGGACCTTTAGAGGTGTATCTTTTTGTATTTAACTACTCATGATTTACCATTCAACTACAGTCGTATAGTAGATCCAGAATAATATTATAACATATAATATTTATAAAGTGTTGACACTGACGCAAATGCAAATGTGGCCTGCTTAATAATAATATGCCGCCCTCTCCCGCACAAGTCTCCGACTTCTGGGCTAATCCTGTGATTAGAATGAGGGTAGAGATATTATTATTATTATTATTATTATTATTATTATTATTATTATTATTATTATTATTATATTAAAGTTATTTTAATATTTAACTCTGCGTTATTCTTCCACATAAACCTAATACAATTAACTGTTATTATAAAATGCAAAAACACTGACTGTCATATTTGTTTCATGGCCTACTACGACAGATTAAAATTTGTTTGAATTCCAGTTGCTTAAAGAATTTTAATTTTTTTATTGGCAAACCGTGTGTCAAACGAAAAAAGTAAGGAGCCGTTTTTTGTTGTAAATTGAACAAGGATTCTAGAAATAGTTTTTGTTTTTAATAAAACATTGGCGTACCATTTTTTTCATTTAAATTTCCCGAAGATCTGTCCGTACGTACGCCACTGGTGGAAGAAAAATAATATTTTTTACGTATACATATGTATCTAGATTACCTATTCAAAGGTCCCAAGTTTCATTTAAATATCTAAAGTAGTTTTAAAAATATTAATAAATTTAGAAGATTTGATAACATTTTTGACACCCTGTATCTTTGTATTTTTTCGAATATAATTTATAATACAAACTGATATTATTTTGTGGTTCTCTGTCTGCCTCTAAAGTTTCCGCTTTCGAAAGTGGACCATGCTGTATATAAAATAACTATTTACCATTAACTTTTGCAATATGTAAATTTTTAAACTATAGTAATTTTAAATAGAAAATGCAAAGACGTTTATTCAATTGGCCCAAGCCCCTACTTCTTATTTAAGATTTAAGATTTACAATAGTCGCTTGAAGAATATTGAATTTAGAAATTAAATTTTTAAGTTGCAGGATGTCATTTCATAATCCAAAATTGGCGTGCCTTGGGATTTTTTTTATAAATGTACGTAGTAATTTAATTACTGAATTTATTCCAAATGGTTGTTTCACTCTGCATCTGAATTAAGAGTACCTATAACAAAACTGCTTATCACTCTGTTCAGTGCAATTGAAGCAATTCTGACGCAACACTGTCCCACTCCCATTAGTATTATTAGGATATAAATAGACAGTGTAGATATGTTCTCTCAGTTTTGATCAGTAGTTCAAATAAAAAATTACAATGGTGCTGTCTATGGATCGATGGGTCGGTAAAGTGGCCGTGGTCACCGGTGCCAGTTCTGGTATTGGAGCTGCTATTGCCGAAGCATTGGTGGCAGAGGGACTTAAAGTAAGTATGTTTAATTATTGTTTACATTCAATTTTTGATAATGAGGCATGAGACCCATAGTGTTATTTAGAGAATGGTTTATATGACCATAAATTGAACCTATGATAAAAAATTGGGTCAGCTCAGGAAGTCCTTGAAGTCTGGAAAGGGGTTGGAAAATATTGTTTTCCTGAATTAACTGATAAAGGTTATTTCTTTATTTTTCAAAATATATTTTTTTTATAATCGCAGCATTATTACGTTTGAAAAATATAATTTTAGTAGCATATTAGATAAATTTGAAAAGGTGTAACTTCAAAGAAATTATAACTAAAAGAAAACTAAAACACCTCTGTTCTCTATGGCTACAAGCCACTCACAAAAACCCACTCCCAACAAAGACCACCCCGGGGGGGGGGGGGGGGGCCGGCGAAGAAAGAACCTAGAAGACACGAAGAGCGCCAGAAGAGGCCCCCCTGCCGGCGGGGGTCAGCCAGGGCCGGAGGAGGTTCCTCTCGAGCCGACAGCATCGGCCGCAACAGCAGTCGAGGCTGACCGGAGAAGGGAACCCACCTCTACGAGGCCGCCCAGGTCTACAGAGATGGTGAAGGATAAAGAGCGATAATACCGCTCGATCCTAATCCATACAAGGCCACCGTTCGCCAATAAAATAACGGCTCTGTTCTCTCTCAGTTAATTATGAAAACACAAAATTTGAACAAGTCTTCTTTTGTCTTGTAAAACAAGGAGCTTCTTCATAGTTTTGTTCTTGTTCTATCTTGCAAGTTTATGTCTTGTCTTGCGAAAGTCTCTTAAATTTCTAGTCTCGCAAATTTACAACACTTTTTTATGATTCTTGCGACTCTTGCAAATAAATGAGAAACAGGGAACTTTATTACGAATTTGGGAACAGTGGTTATTACTCTCGGTCGGCTACGGTTCCTCTCGGAGCTTACACGTGACTATAAATATGGTGGACCGTCGACAGTGGTCGATTGGTAGATATTATAAAGTATAGAAACACCGGCTTTACATAATAAGTCATAAATAATGGTCGAAATGGGTAAAACAGAATCGGAGATCTTTCAGCCAAATGGCAGTATGTAGTTATGCAGGTATTTAGAGAGTCACAAATCACAAATTATTTTTAAATCTTTATGACCGGTTAGGAGATACTGGATTGTTTTGTTCTAAAAGACCAGATGTTGGCCGTCCAACAAATGTTACTCCAGAACAAGAAGAGGATATTTTGCTTCGTGTAACAGAAAATTCTGAAATAAGTTTACGACCAATGCCTGCGGCGTGCGGTACCTAAAGCATCTATTCATAGATTATTTCATAATGAAAAACTGTACCTGTATCACGTTAGCTCAGTGCAGAACTTACTACCTGCAGATTTTTCAGATAGGGAACAATTTTGTTTTCGATTCTTAGACCGGCACAATGATGATCCACACTTTGTAAGTAAGGTGCTGTTTACAGACCAAGCCACATTTACTTGTAGGTAAAAAAGTGTTAAGAGAACGTCATTTCCAACATGAATTTAAGATAAACAAAAGTTTACAGTGACCCTATTAATACACGGGATGAGCTGTGGCAAGCAATTTTAAATGCTAAGAATTTATTTAGAAATGAAGAAACACTATTTAATATTAGACAATCATTTATCAAACGAATAAGATTGTGTATTAATGTAAAAGGGGATCATATTGAGAATTTAATGTAGCTACCTGAATATAATTAAATTATTATTAATAATAATCTTCAGTGTTTTACGTAAGTAACTACAAACTTATTTATTTTATTTTATTGCCATCTATCCAATAGAATAACATGAAATAAATCGAAAACGGTTAAATTTATCGACATAAAACAAGGATACCTTATTTGTGAAAAATTGATAGAAGAACAATATTTTTCTATTAAAACTTTCGTACACACACTGATAAAAAAGTTTTAATCAGTTTTTATCGACCAAGAGTTCATTTCGTAACGCCCTCTAGTGTCTACAGCAAAATTAAGTACGGATTCGTTTTTATTGTCCCCCGCCAAAAAATCCCCTAATCCGAATTTTCAAAAGAATCCTTAGAAAACTTTCTAAGAATTTTAAGAATTTCGAATTCAAAATTTGCTATTTAACGCCCTGTAACTTTTTTATTAGCCACAAATGGACCAAAGTAAGTTTGGCTTAATCGCATTATTTTGATGTATGAAATCTACTCTTGCTCTGTCCCATTAATTTCGGGACACCCTGTATATCACTTCACGAAAACAAAAACATTCTTCATTAAAATTTTTACTTGTCTTTATAATGCAGTTGGAATGAAGAATAAAAAAGTTTGACAGCAACCATCATAATTAAAAGCGATAGGACTTTTGAGTAATAGTGACAGTTATTCTTAATATGCTTATGCTGCAGCAAAAAAAATTAATACAATATATTGGGAAAGGAAAAACTTGTTACCGTCACATTATCAGATTTCCATAAAACATTTCCCAATGTCAATATTTCAATTGCGACTTGTTGCTCATACACATTAAAACAACGGCATTAAATAAGAATTATTTAATTGAATGATGAGTAAAATGGAATTTATTCTTGGACGATTTTTTTTATTTACCAATTTTCTGAGCACCCTGTACATGCAACATGAAAGTTCTTCATGCCAACCACATTTTAAAGACAAGCTTTATAATCAAAAATACCTTTTCTCGTATGTTTCAACTGTCCGTGTTTCTATCAGAATGGGCCAATTCATGCACAAATTGAAATTATAATATAAATTTAAATTCTAAGCAACTTTTCTTAATAACATATTTTTGTATTGTTAAAAACAAAGCCAGTTTATTCTTGAACGATTTTTATATTTACCGATTTTTAAAAATTTTAATCAAGAATGCCTTTTCTCCGTAAAATGAAAAATAAAAATATTTTCCTCTTTTTTTCCTCTAACAGTGGGCATTCTGTATATTTCATTTAAAGGACTTTCTGCATATACAATATTTTCAAAATCAAAGTTTTTTGAGTTCTGCTGAACCGAACTAATTATAAATTCACTACTACTTGACTAAAAGAGATCCGACTCTGTTTCGTCTATTTCGTCCATTATTTAATTTTTCCGTAAAATGAAAAATAAAAATATTTTCCCTCTAACCGTGGACATACTGTATATCTACAATAGAAATACAATATCTGCTCTTGTTCACTTAAATATTATCCCTCCGTATATTTGCAAGACTTCTTGCCATAACAATATTTCATGTCTTATTTCGTAAGACTTTTTTTTAAATCTTGTCTTGTTACAATTTGTCTGTCAAGTCTTGATCGTCTTACGAGACAAAACAGAGACCAAGAAAAAGCGAGACAAGATTATCAACACTAATTGGCAGCCCGTTTTAAGATTTTAGGTGTTCCTATTTGATTTTTTTAATACATTAATTTTTTTTATTAGAATAGATCTCTTAAAACATCACGTATAATTCTGAAATGGAAAGTAATTAAAGTAAATTTAAAAATTATGCTTTCAATAATACTTCACTATCAATTTAAAATAATTGATAAGTGTAAAATGGTGACTAACACTTTCTATTTATTTTTATCTTTCAAGTGTTATCAGTTTGATGTATTTTTTTGCCATGCAATACGGATTATACCTAATTATCAGTAGAACTCTGTCTACTTGGAGACAGAACAGAGTCGGTCTTCAGACAATGAGTAGAAACGCAAATTTGGCTACAAAATGTCATCAAAACTAGATCTAGAATCTGGAAAAATAATATTTTAGGTGCTTTTCAAATAGTTTTATGTAAATAGGTCATATGTTATGTTCAATTTTGCTTTCAATATTTTTCCTGTTTTAACAGTACTACATATTTTTAAATATTGATATGAAGACAACATTCTATTAAACGGACGATGCTTCCTTTAATAGCAAATACAAGGTGGCCCCTGAAGTTCACTTTGCTCAGATAATTATAATACTATTTTTACCTCTGGTTCTAATCACCAAGATTAGCCCAGAAGTCGGAGACTTGTGCAGGAGAAAGGGCGACATATTATTATTAAGCATGCCGTATTTGTACCCGGGAATGATTTACGTTGGTAAGCCCCAATCACCATTCAGTGCAGGAATTATGAAAACTTCAATAATTAGAGAATAGTCAAACGGCGACCGGTATCAATGTCTCACATTGTTCCAAGTCAACGTTCTTCCATATTACCAAACAAACAGAAACATCGATTCAAGTACTGACGCTTTAAACCGTTTGACCACCGATCGATCAAGTTGCTTATATTCTCGAAATTTCGGGTCTACTTCCATATTGAATGCCTCTTCTATAGCTTTAACGTTAAATTTTTGAGATTGTTTTGTAACCAAGTTTAAATAAAGAAAACATTTGTTCTAGTATTTAGAAAAATATTCGTTTTATGATATCCACTACATTTTGTTTACGGATTTTTCAGTTGTATTTGACAATGGTCGCACTACAGGTTTAGCAATTATTGTTTCTAGAAAATTAAAATACAAATGAAGAAAATAAAGAATACTTTTTTGTGTAGAATGAAACACCGCTTCAAATAGTTCTTCACTTACAACATCTATAAAAAATAAAATCAAAAAACTTTGACAGATCAATTATTCGTAGAATAGTTATAACAGCTACACCACATACTAACCTAAATACTCTAGGAAATACACCTTAAGTTTGCTTGTTTTTACATTATCTCTGAACCGAACTGAACTGGGCAATCGTTGGTCCTCCTTGTTTACACATTTAATGCAATACATTATACTTTTCAAAACATTAACATTCCTATTTTTTCTGAAACAGGTTGCTGCACTAGCTCGAAGACTGGATCGCCTTGAAGCTTTAGCCCAAAAGGTGTCCAACAAGAAAGGCAAACTCTACCCGGTCAAAACTGATATATCCAAAGAAGAAGATATTCTAAACGCTTTCAAATGGATCAAAGAGAATCTAGGTCCGGTCCACATTCTCGTCAACAATGCTGGAGTAGGTGGAGCCACAAATCTTATAGATGGAGACACTGAAATTTGGAAAAACATTTTCAATGTCAACGTTCTCGGTCTATCTATAGCTACAAGGGAAGCAATAAGGGATATGAGAGCAAACAACGTAGATGGCCACATAATCCACATCAACAGTGTCGGAGGGCATCAAGTGCCCGACATTCCATATTTGAATGTATACCCTGCCAGCAAATTCGCAGTCAGGGCTCTAGCAGAAACTTTAAGACTGGAGCTTCTCAACATGAAATCGAAAATAAAAATTTCGGTAATTATTCGCACCTTAATTTAAATTTAATATTTCATTTGAAATAGTAACACTTGGTTAAAATGCCGAAATAATTTTCATAAAATTTATAGTAGCAGAGATCTTAGAAGCAAAGAGACATTTTACCTATTAGAAGTAGAGATATATTATTTTTAATTTTATATCATTATCAATAACTGACTAGCCATCAACAGTGTGTTCTTTAAGTTCTTTTACAAACTTTGCCAGATGGTAGCTGAGTTAATGTCAAACATTTTTTCTAATATGAACATAGGTTCGATTCGTTTTTGTGAGAGGTTACAAGCATTTAAAAAATTCATACTTCAATCAGTAGCCTGACAAATAAAAATGATGGTTGCTATAACAATAATTATTGTGTATTTAAAGTTTAAATATTAGTTTACCTTTATTAACCAAATTAGCAAATCTTAAGTATATAAAAATTCTTCAAAATGTCCACCCTCGGCTCGAATGCAAGCCTCACTTGGCGATCTAAAGATTTCGTCACTCGACGGATGAGATTTGGATCATTTCTAATATGGTTAGCTGCATTCTCAATTCTTTCCAGTGTCTGCTGACAGGTAGTGATTTAAACCTGGTAGACAAGCTGCATCAGATGTTCCTATAAATAAAAGTCCAACGGATTTAGATGTAGGGGACGCGGTGGCCATACTATTGGCCTCGTTGACCTATCCCTTTATTCGGGATATTATCATTTAACTACTTGTCTCTCCCTATATGGTGGTGCACCATCGTTCTGATACCTACATCACCAATAAAATGAAAAAGCTGCTCTCCAAGACAGTTCTACTTAGATCTGCCTTTAAACGATCATTTAAACTATGTACAGGCAGTCAATCATTGTTGAAAATGCTACTACAAACGTTGACACTGACACGTTGCTGAAATCGTCTTATCAAATTGCATGCGGATACCGCCCAGATACGAGGTGTGACAATTAAGTTCCGGCAATTTGTCAATGAAAAAACGAGCAAATTTTACCAAAATTTTATTATTTACCTTCACAATAATCTTCCTCTAACTCTACACAGCGATTCCAACGTTGCTCCCACGATTGGAAGCACCATTGGTAATCCTCCGCAGTTAACCCGTTCAGCACCACGGTTAACGCTTCTTTGACCTCCTGTACGCCGCCATGATAAGTTCCCCTGAGGTACGACTGCATCTTGGAGAATAAAAAAAATCGCAGGGGGCAATGATTTGACTGACTTTGTTTACGGATCTAGGCGTCATACTCAAATATCCAGGTCTCATCTCCAGTGACTACCCGACTCATCCAGTCTCTACCGTCGTTCCGAATGCGGGACAACAAATCCTCGCAGATCGATTTTCGCATGTCTTTCTGTTCACGGGTGAGAACTTTTGGCACTATCTAAAAAAGTTACTTCCAAAAAATACACATAAAACACGAACCAAACGTTCTATCGACTTCAACCTTGGACTGAAACTAAAAGGAAGGCCCCCCTCTCTAGAAAAACGTTGACGGATGATGTAGTGTTGCCAATTTCCGAGTTGTAACTAAATTCCCGGAACTTAATTGCCACACCTCGTATATTCATTATGCGGTCTCTAGTAAAACACGCTTCATCAGATCACATGACAAGCGAAATGAATCTATCATTTTGTGCATTTTATTGAAGTAACCAGCTACAAAATTCTGATCGTTGAGGAGCATCTCCAGCATGTAACGCTTGCACATTTTGGCGATAAAACGGATGTAACATTTCTCTGTTCAATTTCAATACACACCATACAAAATTCGATGATAAATAAAGATTATCTGCTACTTTACGCTGAGCACTAATTGAAGAGTTGCAAATACGGAATTCCAGGAAACAACTACTCTGCGGGCTAATGCCCCGACCAGCATTGAATTACACCTGGAACACCTATAGCAACAGCTAGAGTCATTCGTCAGACGCCCACCAGACATATACCGGTTTCGAGCTTATTAGCTCTCATCAGTATGCCATAGGTGAGGCCGATAGATGTAGTTAGTTCTACACCGCGTACTCATGGTCCCTTCTGTCGGGTTAGACAGACGAAAGCAGCTAGGATTATTCGTCGGATACCTCACCTATGGCATACTGATGAGAGCTAATAAGCTCGAAACCGGTATATGTCTGGTGGGCGTCTGACGAATGACTCTAGCTGTTGCTATAGGTTTTCCAGGTGTAATTCAATGCTGGTCGGGGCATTAGCCCGCAGAGTAGTTGTTTCCTGGAATTCCGTGTTTGCAAAATATCGTTTCTCGCCGATCGCGATAAAGGTCGACAGCTTTCAATGGTGTCTACTGCATGTAGAACGCTTCGTGTCTGTGACATTTTCAGTCCGGCATGAAGTAGCGAACGGCCGATAGATGTAGTTAGTTCTACACCGCGTACTAATTGAAGAGTTGTCAATGGCAGTATCTATTATAACTCCTTCATCTTGTACTTTCACTTCAGTAGGACGAATGATCTTTTTTGGGGTGGAGTAAGGTTCTTCTCGATGTCGAAATGAAACACACTACACATAAACACACACTAAAGACTATGTGAGCAGGTTTATGTCTATTAGAGTATCTTCGTTGATATTCTCGAGCTGTTCGTCTGGCGTTCCCATCAGAATACCCATATACAGATACAATATCTGCATATTCTTCAGTTATAAACAAATGCATTTTTTATTCAGCAGTTTAATAATTAAAAACAAGAATAATTATTTTTGCAGTAACCATCATTTTTATCTATCAGACTACTTTGACTGAAATATGAAATTATAGTTTTTGATAAAACAAATCGGATCTATGTTGATATTAATCCAGCCATCATCTGACAAAGTTTGTCACAGAACTTGTAGAACACCCTATATATATAGCATTAGAGTAATATCGTTTATATTCAGACTTGAAGCATTGAATGAAGAAATAGTATTCTTCACTCAATGATACTTCACTTTTAGTGAGATATCTCTTTCGGTTTTCAAGATGTTGGGCTAAGTAGTTTTGAATGGAACAGCTAACATCGACAAACATTTAGAAAAATGGCGTTTAAAGTATAAAAGTATTAGATGATTTATATCGAAATATGGCTTGTAAAACCCAATTTTAAAGTCTCTGTAGGTAACAGTTTGTTAGCGTTTGTTAGTTATTCTGTTTGCGAACATAAATATATGAGGTGGAAATACGATAACATCTTACTATTTTCCCTTATAGAACATCAGTCCAGGAGCTGTAGATACGGAAATGTTATCAGGCTTCGCCAAGATCGCACTCGTACAAAAGTACATTGATGAAAAACGAATCCTTGAACCTGACAATATTGCTGATGCGGTGGTTTATGCATTGTCAACGCCACCCCACGTACAGGTAACAAATATTTTTAAGTTAAACCATTATTTTCTGTCTTTTTAACTACGTTCGGATTGTCATTACAAGCTATTCCGTAACTAAACCCTTATTCCTTCAATTTACAAAGAGGCGTTAATTTAATAACTATACAAATATTTTCTCCTTTCAGATTCAGGAACTTACCGTCAGATCTGTCATAGAGGATTTTAGTGAATTGATAGCAAAGAGTACGTAATGTAATCATTACTTAATTTCGTTTTTGTAAATTGTTCCCCAATTTATGTGTGCTTTGAGTTTACTTGATTTTAAAATAAAAGTTAAATGCAAATAAAATATTTTTTTTTACTTTCTTGTAAAGGTTTTTAGGCTAATTTTAAATTCAATTTTCCTACAACTGCTAGCAATGAAGGCACTACATTCACACGACTGAATTAAATAAATGTCTAATAATAAAAAATAAATTGAATTCGGTAAATATAAAGGGTGTCTACTTTTATATGTGTATAAATCCGTAAAATTTTTATTTTTCAAGATAATACATTTTTTTTATCTTAAATTACTTCGAAAACCTCTGATCCTACCACGGTATTTAAGATGGCGATCCAAGACCTGCTATGATTTTTTTATACCCCCAAAATTCAATAAAAACGTTGAGCGATTTTTTTATTTAAAATCTGATAAGGTGGTGTTACTCAGGTCACCTCAGAACCCGTATGTGTTAAATTTAAACAAAAACTATACAGTATTTTCTTCTACACATCCTTTATTTTTATAAAACTTTATTTTCCAAAATAACTCAACAAATATTTTTATGTTTTAAACGACAAAAATTAACATTCTTATTAGTAATAATACCCGATAGAAAGGTAGGCAACAATTAATCTAGTTAGCTCACCATTTTTCATTCGTTTTTCCTTATTTTGTTACAAGCTGGCTAAACTACAACATTTTCAATCATTATAACCACTCACTACCGATAAAACACACTTCCTGTAGGTACCGTTAGATAAAATACCTATTTATTATAACAAAATCGACCGAAAGGAATAAATAATAGAAAAATTTTAATGTACCCGCCATAACCCAGAAAACCAAACTGGCGAACTATATTGTGGGAAAGTCTCTGCACTCAACACAAATTTCTTTATTTAATAAGAATAAAACGTTTAAAAATTAAAAAAGGCACTAAAAATTGAAGAAGAACACAAAACTCAAACGTAAACACAGGAATTAAATTATGACTTGACTGGAAATTTTACGGTCTGGTTGCTAGTTGCCTACGTTACCCATTCTGATTCTGTGGCGGACAAGTCGCATGGGCGGCGTTAAATAAGGATTTAATAGAATTTTGAAAATTTTTAATATTATAATTATATACAGTAAACCGAACGTAGTAACGCGAAGTAGAAGTAAGAAGCTCTGAAGATGCTAAATGAGATTTACCGAAACGTTGTCAAACAAATGGTTCTTTTGAAGACCATGCAGATTCATCGCAGAAAGGAACCCGAATGTTCAAATTTTTGTTACGTTGCCCTAATTTGTTATAGGTTACAAATTCAAATTCTTTCAGGGATTGGGGTTAAAGCCAAAATTATTTGTTTAGTGAAGTTTGAATATAAATTATTTTGTCTTATCAACCAGACAACTTTTATTACATATAAAATCATTTATCATTGTCTGATAGATTGGGCGATAATAATACGATATATTATCACAGTGATCTATACAGCACTTTGAATTTACACATTTAATACGAAAATACCACTTTAGATTTTACAAGATTAATTATAAAAGTAATTGTAACAATCTACATATTATATTTATAGATCTCTGTTCGGAGATTATACCATTTGATAAGCAGACCATGACTAACCATTTCTGTTCGTAGACATTAACGATATTCAATTATTTTCAGTGTGATGTGATAAGTGTTAATAAAATTTAAAAAATCGGAAGCTTTTATTACTTTGTCTTTATTCTGATTTTGTTGGTTGGTGATTTAGATTCATTCTTGGATTGGAGTTGAAAACAAACTTTTGCAAAATTAGCTTAAGTGATTATTTTAGTGTCAAATACAAATCTGAATAATTTTCAATTTTTGACTATTTCCAAGAGGGCCTGCGAAACTTATAATTTGAAAGTATATAATAAACACGCTAGATTATATAGTAAAAAAGTATAAAGCAAATAATATATTTTGTGAAAATTAAATTTTAAAATTTACAAACATTATTTTCTTGAAATATTTGTTTTGTAACACCATAATTTTTCATGATATACAGGGTGGGCCATTTTAATCAGTACAGTCGAATATCTCGAGATTCGTGAGTGTTACGAAAAAATGACTCAGACAAAAGTTGCTCAAACATCTGGGGGCCAACTAGCTGTGCATTCAGATCTGACTTTGACATTGATTTTGAAGGTTATTTGAAGGTCAAAATCAAATTTTTAAATAGAAACCCATATTTTTGAAGCCGGATTCGAAAAGAACAAGAAATCTTACGTCTGAAGCCACTTTAACTTTAACATCATTCTGGATCATGTTCAAAGCCCAATTGGAAAATTCAATCCGCATTTGCATGTGGATTGGTTTTAATTCTTGGAGCAGTTATGTGGTACACATGATACCTAAGAGTCCTAAGAATTCTCAATGGCGTTCTTCGTTTTCATGATGTTATCCAGTTAACTACCTGGCTTAGATTATGGGAAGTTAGCCTAAATGCGATTTCAAGTTACGTAGCTACAGGATTGACTGCAGCCTTCCCGGTATTTCACCTTGTAATTGCGATCTAAAACTAACAAGCAAAATTTTTTTTAAAGTGGCTTCAGACGTAAGATTTCTTGTTCTTTTCGAATCCGGCTTCAAAAATATGGGTTTCTATTTAAAAATTTGATTTTGACCTTCAAATAACCTTCAAAATCAATGTCAAAGTCAGATCTGAATGCACAGCTAGTTGGCCCCCAGATGTTTGAGCAACTTTTGTCTGAGTCATTTTTTCGTAACACTCACGAATCTCGAGATATTCGACTGTACTGATTAAAATGGCCCACCCTGTATGTATGTAGAATGACACGCTCTTTCAAATGGCATGGTCAAAATTGTCGATGACGTCATATCTCGAACAACGATGACGTCACAAATGTGGGTCGTATGTCAAAAGGTGCCTTTTTTAAAAACAAAATCTACGTGCCAGGGGATTTTTTCGAAAATTTCTCAATTTCAAAAATAATGAATTTGTTCGTTACTTTTCGAAAACACTGTATAATATACAATGTAATTCGTTCCCATCCTTAATGACGTATAATTAGTTTGCTGTATTGCTACAATCGGTAGAATTTAATTTCAATTTATACCACTTCAATACAAGGCAATTCGCACGACAAATATTCACGCAGTAAAGTAGCTGTATCATTCATGTAATTACACAATATTTTCTACCGATTGTTTTTAAATGAGAACACAGATTCCTTTGGTGAAAATAAATCGATTTAACATATCAAAGTTAAAATTGTATTTTCGATATTTGTAGATAACTTCTTAGAAAATCCAAACATTTTCATAATATTTCAAAATCAGGGGTTTTTGCAAATTTGTTTCTAATTTTGACGTCACTAGTAGAGAGCGCCACTTATTGCATATCATGTTTCTTTTAAATGGCAGAGTTTTCTTGCTATCCAGTGTATCCATCTGACTATTGAAACAATTATATTGCTTCGATAGTCAGATGGATACACTAAGCTGCAAAAAAGTTCTGCCATTTAAAAGAAACATGGTGTGCCACAAGTGACGCCCTCTACTAGTGACGTCAAAATTAGAAAAAAAATTGAATTTCTCGCCCCAAAAAATCCTCGATTTACAAATTTTATGTAAATATTTGGATTTCTTAAGTTATTTACAAATATCGAAAATACAATTTTAACTTTGACACCCTGTATCTTTTTTATTATGCGACTTGGGATATACTGTAAGTGACAGGTCATATTTCCCCCACTGCATGATATACACCTATTTATAAAGGTGGATAAATTGCAAAATCATTTAGTTATTATCAGCCTTATCAGTAACAGTGCAAAATGGTGCTTTCCATGGATCGTTGGGTAGGCAAGGTGGCCGTGGTCACTGGTGCTAGTTCTGGTATAGGGGCGGCAGTTGCCGAGGCGTTGGTAGCAAAAGGTCTTAAGGTAAGTGGTTTAAACCGGGTGTAACAAAAAAGCGGGTCAATCCATTAGCTGCGTATATACAGGATAATTCTTAACATATACGCATAAATTTACCTACGTTTTCAATCTCAAAATAAGATCCACTCCATAAGACACATGTATCCTAAAACGTTTCATTTTCGACGTACAGGATGTGAAAGGCTAGTTGTTCATGATGGTTTTTAATTAGTACTTTCCAAACACGTTGAGATAAGACGAATGTTATGCTAATTTTGAAAATCTAAAAAGAAATCAATATAGTTTGTCCAGGGGCAGGTAAAACAACGGCAATAGTGCTTCAAAAATACGCAAACCTTGTTGTGTATACAGTGTGATTCAGTCATAATGTCATTAATATTAAGAGAATATAGGGAAAAATGCGTAAAATACCAATAACGTAATAACGTGACTAAAAAAAAATTTAAATGCATATTTACATGGAAAAAATATTTTTAAACCATTATTTAAACCCCCTTTGCAGACTGTCACTGACCGCTGGCGACAGTTCAACTTGGTGTCAGCTTGATGCGACGTTGTCAAATTTAAATATTTTCTTATAGCTTACTTATTGTAATATGTAATTAATGTCATAAATTATTTTTATAACGTATGCAATTAACATGATAATAAGTTTCAACATAAAAAATATTTATTATTGAAATTACAAAACTCCAAAGAATCAAAATAAACCATTCACATTTCATTATATAAATAGCAAAATAAGATTCAATACTCACTAGGTTTAATTATTAACAGAGGCTGAAACGTATTTTGTATTTAAATACAGGCAGTAATAAAAAACCGTCGTGCTGTCATAAAAAAACAGTCGAAGATATATCTATTCAGTGATAAACAATCCGGCCATCCGAGTCTTGACCTACCGTAACCTTGCTTTTAATGTCTACTCAATGGCAAGCGCTGCAGAGTTTCAGAATAAACAATAATTTACATTTTTATAAACACAATCGGTACACTCAGCACAGCTAAAAAGTTGGCAGTTCAAATTCTTGTTTAATACGTTACCGGCGAAATAAGTCAAACATCGTTCGGATCCGTTTTCCTATGCTGGCGAGCCAGCCGTCGACTGCATCTAGAACAGATGCATGCGGCCCGACTTCTCTCATCCATCCATCAGTCATTATTTTTGTGAGGTTGGTGAATTTTGTGTGTATGTGTCGCCAGTGTAGTTTATAATTATCAATAAAATTTGCTATTTGCCTAAAGAAAAATGCAAATCAAGTTGAGCGAACTGAAGTAGTGAAAGACCGCGGTTATCTTCTACTAAACAGAGCCGTGCAAAAATTTATAAAAGGCATTGTAATAGACATTTGCGTCTGTGTTTTTCCTGTACGTCTGTTATTCGGTACCTACTGATCAGTAATAATGGATGCGATTCTGATTCGTATTCGTAATCAAATGCGATTTGCATTATTTCGGAATATGGACTTGATTCTGCTTTCAAAAACATAACGAAAGGGTATAAAATAGGTCTGTTTTTAATGTTTTATCCAATATAAAATTTTGCGAAGCTTTTGATTTTGCATTGGGCATAATGATTTAATTTTACGTCAGAACTTGACAATACGTTTGAAGAATATCTTAAAAATGCAAGAATTTTTGAAGATACTTCAAAGAATATACATTTTAGACTGCAAACAAGAAGTTTGTCATTAGAAAAAAAAATCTATCACGTCAGTACCGACAACAGTATGCTGTTATTGTATGTATCTGATCCTGACTGGCAACGCTGCTGGACTTCTATATAGCTTTGCACGTGTCATCAGAAAATGTGTACCATACTTGGAGCGTTCTGTTACCGATTGTTATGGGGTGATTTGTTTATATTTTGAAAGGTCAAGTAAACATTTTTTGATTTCGATTTTCTGTTTTTATTAGATTTTCCAAATACGTGATTAAAATTAATGACATTATGACTGAATCGCTCTGTATATTATTTGATAATTTCATAGCAAAAACGAAAACTGTAATAATATTTACATAAAAAAGGTATTCTAGTTGAAATGCTTTAGGTAATGGTTTATTGTTTGTTATTGTCCAAATCTAAATGGTATCATATAATTCCTGTAATTATGAAATACCAAGATAAATGTGTTTCAAGTGATATTTGATATTTTTTATTATTATCTCTCATTACATAATGATTAACAGATAAAATCTATTAAAACAATTAGGACTGATATAAACAAGACATGCACAGCCATTTAGTTTGGAACTATTCAAATATCTGACCTGATAAGAAGACGGAAAATACCGTTATATTCATGAAACCTTTCTCAACAGGTTGCAGGTCTGGCACGAAGAAAGGATCGACTGGATGCGTTGGCCCAAAAACTTTCCAACGAGAAAGGCAAGCTCTATCCCGTCAAAACTGACATAAGTAAAGAAGAAGACATTCTCAACGCCTTCAAATGGATCAAGGAAAATCTGGGTCCCGTTCACGTTCTCGTGAACAACGCTGGTATTTATCAAAACACCAGCCTTATTGATGGAGACAGTGACATGTGGAGGAACACCTTTAACGTAAATGTCCTCGGTTTGTCCATAGCCACGAGAGAAGCCATAAGGGACATGAAGGCAAATAGCGTAGATGGCCATATAATACACATCAATAGTGTTGCTGGACACCATGTACCTACCATGCCTATGAATGTGTATGCTGCTAGCAAATTTGCTGTGAGAGCCCTGGCAGAGACTTTGAGACTGGAACTGCTCAACATGAAATCAAAAATTAAAATTACTGTAAGTATGATGGAAATCATTAAAAGTCCAAAATATTGCAAAGTAGTATACTCAGTGACATTAGAAGTGTTACACCTGGAAGGAAGAATTTCTGGAACTTATTTTTTTTTTCAACAGAATGACTATAATGAAAGCAACGATATCCACATTTAATCTTTTATAGCTTTTGCAATAATGGACATCACTACAGACCATTTTAGTTATTCCGCATCCGTCTGTTTGTGCTGAAGGTAACAAAATGCCTCGAGTTCGAAGACAACAAAATTATCACCATGTTAGCAATTTTGACAGGGGTATAATTGTTGGCTGTCGAGATACTGGTTTGTCCTATCGCGAAATTGGCCGCCGTGTGAATTGTACTGCCATGACGGTATTGCGTGTGTGTCGTGTGTGGACTGAAGAAGGTAGAGGAACACGAAGAAGACCAACTGGTCAACCGAGGCGTGCCACAGAGCGTCAAGATAGACGTTTCAGGCAATTAGCTCTACGAGACCGTTTTGCTACTACGCGCCAAATCGCTGATCAATGGTTTGAAGAAGAAAGAAAGCCAGTTACGATGCGAACATCATATCGCTGCATTAGAGCCTTTGGACTTTTTTCGTACCGTCCTCGATTAGAGCTTGCTTTGACTGCGTCCCACCGTCATAAACGTTGGAACTGGTGCAGAGAACGTCAACACTGGGTGGCAGAATGGCATAATGTCGTGTTCAGCAACGAATCGCGATTCTGTAAGCAAGGTGCCGCAGAGGAGAACGTCGTGATGTTGAATTTGCTGCTGAGAGGCATGTACACAAGACTGTTGGTACGGTAGTCTATCACCACTTTTGTTTATTCGAGGCAGTATGACAGCTGCACGTTATGTGGATGATATCCTACAAACCACTTTATTTCCTTATCTAAATGGCCGACCGAACGTCCTTTTTCAGCAAGACAACGCACGTCCCCATATTGCTCGTTGGACCTTCTCCAAGAAACTGGCATTAATGTTTTACCTTGGACACCCGGTTCGCCAGATTTAAGGCCCATCGAACATGTGTGGGATACGATGGGGAGGAGAATGACCACTTTGCGGCATCCTTCACAGACTCTGGCACAGTTGATCCATGAAGTTCAATTTGCATGGAACGAGGTGCCACAAACAGACATCGACCATCTAATTTGTATTTAGCTACGGAGTCGCGAGACTCATTATTATTTTTTTTAGGTATTGTAGCAATAAAATTTCTTGCAAATGTTACCGTTTCACTGTTGATGTTAGTATACCATATTGCCAAAAAAAATCCAGAAATTATTCCTTCTACACTTCTAATGTCACTGAGTTACAGTGGCGTAACGTGGACTAATCTAGACGTGGGCGAAGTCACATCAGCGAGGCCCTTTTCTTCCACCATTAGATGCTGAATGAACTGAATATTGTGACATATAATAGCTACATGCAAGATCACAAGGTGCATCAATTTTGGTTCAAATATTTTTGTACAATCGGGAGATATTAAAAATATTTAAATTTTACATACATTTTTTAAATGCTGTATCTTAAAACAAAAGGCGATCGGATATTAGTGTATATAACTTTTTTTATTATTTCTTCGTCCTCTATCGCGTTATACTATGCATTGTAGTTTTTTTAATGTCACCCTGTATATTTTCAAGAAAAGAATAGTGAAAAATCAGAAAGTTTGTTTACAAAATTATTCATTTATGATGAAATTAGTTAAAGTAGTGAAGTCTGGATGATCTGAAAATTTCATAATTATGGGGCGTTTAAATGCTAAAAATAAATATTTTTTTGTAACCTCTTCAATACCGAAAAATACGCCAATAATAGAGGACACGCATCAGGGTGTGCAAATTAATTATAGTACGTGTGGTAAAGCTTATTTTTAGTAAGGTCTTTTAGGGTGCTATTCGAACTATTTAGAGTTCATGGCGTTCGGTTTTAAATCACCCCCAAGAGGGCCTCGCGCGAGGCCCCTTTAAGTGCGAGGCCGTGGGCGAGGGGCCGCTTCGCCCACGCTTAGCTACGCCACTGACTGAGTATATATTTCAGAACATCAGCCCTGGACTGACGGGGACCGAAATGGTACCTGATTTTATAAAAGAAAAAGTTAAAAAATCTGGGGGGAAGCAAATTATTGAACCTGACAATATTGCAGATGGAGTTATTTATGCTTTATCAACACCTCCGCATGTACAAGTAAGCAAAAAGTTATCATTCAGAAACGCATTTAAACAAAAATGTGAAGTACTTTCAGTATAAAGAATTTCAAAGTATAATAAAAAAGTATAATATAAACTTAGCTATTGTTCAAGTATATTTATTCTTTTCTTTAAATTTCTACAAGCCACTTGAAAATATAAATATTTAGGAGTTTGAAACGGGTTTGATTTTGATAATGTTCCTCGAAACTACAAAACATCTAAAATCAAACTATTTCTTTCTATCACTGTTGTCGAGACATTAAAATAGACTTTTCTCTTTCTTTCTTTTCAGATTCAAGAGCTGTCAATAAGAGGGGTGGATGAATCCTTTTTGGAGTAGATATTAACAACGCAATTAAAATATTACTTCATCATAATTAAGAATTTAATAAATGTACATATTCCACACTATACCTCAAGTTTTAGTGTACCTAAAACATTATTATGTGAGAATAATGACACCAATTCCTATCCTTAAACACGTATAATCAGATTGGTGTAGTCATGAAGGAGCGCATAGATTTGTCTATACAGGGTGTTCTTTCTACAAGTTCTATGACAAACTCTGCCAGAAGATAACTAGATTAATTTCAAACATTTATTCTTACAAATTTCAGAAGAACCCGTCTGAATAAAAGCTGAGGTCATCTTAAAATATTTAAGCCTTTGTTACAGTACACTCAATTCAAACCGAAAAATATATATATTTTGACATTACCCATACTAACTAGCAAAACATTTTTTCAAGTACTAATAATATTTTCATGGCATTGATGGTTATCATTCGATCAGATTCAAGAATTTGCTATAAATGCAGTGGACAGATCTTTTTGTATTAAACGCTAAATAAACATATAATTTATATTATTTATAATCATTTTTCAGGGCAATAAATTGTTACACTATTATATCTGATATTTTTTGATATTTAGTATACTAAGAAGAAGGTATGTAATATTCCGGAGAAATTTATTCTAGCGTTAATTACACAACATCCATGCTATAATTTGTCTCAATGAAAATATGGATATTAGTAAATATATCACTGTTACTGATTTCTTCAAAAAGGAAGTCAGGTATAGACCCAGACAATCCAGAACATTTTCCAAGGAACAGGTTGAAAGGTTTATCAAAGAGGCAGATGATGAAAAGTACTTATTTCAAAAAGTTGTCTTGTTTGTTGGTATATTTGAAGCCTGTAAGAGAGACGAATTAATTTATTTACGTACAGAGAACATTGAAGATGCTAAGTCGTTAATTAAAGTGACTATTCCCAATGCTAAAACTAATGTCCCTAAATTATTTACAATAGCAGAGGGAGATATAGAAGAAGTAATTTTTTTGGAAATATGCACGTCTACATTCATCTAAATTTGATCACAACCGATTTTTTATCACGCACAGGAATTAAAAATGTACTACACAAGCAGTGGGTATAAATAACATAGGTTTAATTCCTAAAAAGATTGTCGAATTTCTTAGATTACCCAATGTTACTGAGTATACTGGGCACTGCTTTAGACGATGTTCTGCAATCTTCCTTGCAGATGCAGGAGCCAGCATATCGATGCTCAAGAGACACGGAGGATGGCGTTTGGCTTCTGTGGCAGAATGGTACATAGAAAATTCCATAGAAAATAAGCAGGGATAGCAATGAAAGTTCTCAGGGAGACAGGAAATACCACTTTTATTCCAAAAACTCAGTGCACCAGCAGCACCTGGATGCAGGTGTTATCTTCTTCCAATATTGAAGTTATACAAAGTGAAGAAAAATATGTTAACCTAATGTCCAATTATTCGATTTGAAAGAATAAATAATTCAGTTATTTTATTTTACTTTTACGTAAAAAAGATTGTTTTGAGCACATGTGCCTAAAAGACTGTCATTTTGATACTGAAATAACAATCGAAATGTCATTATTATGCAACGAATTTACGAAAAAGTTATATCACATCTTAACCTCCCCTAGTATGTAATATGTGTAATCTGATTGATCGTTGCGCTGCTGAAATGTTAGATTTTTTACGTTAAAACGGCGTGAATTACAACTAACTGATCTGCTACTTAGAGATTGATTCTAAAGATTTCCCTGTCTCCTTCCACCACATATAAAAATAACCATTTAGATTGTGATCATAAAGTGGCAGCATTATTCTCGTAAACACATAATATCTTTCTAAATATAAACAGTAATATGTAGACAAGCAATATCCCTACTCCACATAATCAAACAGACCTCGAGTATTATATAGTTTACAGTTCTGTCTAGTTACAGTGACAAATTAGTTACGAGTAGTTTGTGGCTAGTATCGCACAGTAACAGTCAAAATGGTGCTCTCCATGGATCGTTGGGTAGGCAAAGTAGCTGTGGTGACCGGTGCTAGTTCTGGCATTGGGCAAGCTATTGCAGTGGCGTTGGTTGAGCAGGGGCTTAAGGTAAGTTATTATATCGGCATAATTATAAAATTCCGTGTTTCGAAAATAGATATTCGTAAAAAGCAGGAACATGTAGTGTCTTAAATCTTTATTATGTGCTAATACTTCTTCTAAGTATACAGTTTAAATCAGTGGACTTAATAATAAGCGAAGCGGAAGAATAAATAATATTTCACGGCGAATTTAATACTTTACATTTAAAAATAATATAGTAAACCCATTTACTTTTTAAATATAAGATCTGTTCGAATCTTTTTGAAGCTTTTACCAAATCTGTAAGTCTCGCTTCTATTCTTAAGTCATGCAAATATGTTTTAAGTCTTTTTAGTAATAATATATACAATGTGCCCCGTTTTTTAGGTTCACCTATGTAAATGTAAGAATCCATTGTACATTTTTTATTGGGTGCCAACGTTCGACAGTTTGTTTTCAGTTTCATGGCAATCTTTGACTTTGACTTTATAATTTTTAGTTGTCTGATTTTTCGAAGGTTGGCACCCCTATAAAAAACAAACAGTAGACATTTTTCAATCAAATTTGGTATATGTGTATTTTTATGAGTGCTGAATAGCTTGATAATTTATTTATTTATTTAATATTATTCTTTTGATAAAACATGCCCTATACCACTTTCTGGGAAAACGACCCATTTAAAAAATCATAGTAGGCCAGGCTTTCGTCACATCAATAAAATGATTAGTAGAACATAGCCTCCCTTCAAGGTACTAATTATAAAAAAAATTGGATTGCGGAAATTCCACAGCCTTCTCACATTTCTAGAGGTGTTAATCTGAAAAACGGGACACACTGTATGATTTTTTACTGTATTATAAAGGTATTTTAAGCTAATATAAATCAAATCTACAATTCCTATCAATGAAGTCATATGTATGTTCTCTGATACCAAACATCTAGGTATGCTAATGAACAATTCCACAGACAAAGCTCTATTCAATAATTATCTAAAGAAAATAATTTATATAAATTTACTAACCTCTATAAATATCTAACTTCACTTTTTGGCAGTGGGAACACGACAAATTCAACCACAATAGATGAGATCTGACCTATTTCTACATTTTTAGGATTGCTTCTTCAGGTGGCCTCCTTTGAATTGAATCAAATATCTAACTATAAAAATTATTATAAAAATTAAAATTATTTGAAGTTAAATATCGACAATGACAAAAAGTGACAGTGTCAATGAATTAAATATGACAATACCTACTTGAATATTGTTCACCTTTTTTGTAAAAGTTTTTATATAATTTTAGGTATTAATAATATTGTGTGAAACTAACTACTCAGTGAACAAAAGCCCCAACCTGCGTTGAATTACACCCACAATATCTACCCATATATTCCTTATTCTTATTCCTATTGTGGTTGAATTTGTCGTGTTCCCACTGCCAAAAAGTGAAGTTAGATATTTATAGAGGCTAGTAAATTTATATAAATTATTTTCTTTAGATAATTATTGAATAGAGCTTTGTCTGTGGAATTGTTCATTAGCATACCTAGATGTTTGGTATCAGAGAACATACATATGACTTCATTGATAGGAATTGTAGGATATTTGATTTATATTAGCTTAAAATACCTTTATAATACAGTAAAAAATGTTACAAAAGCTAATAATAAGGAATATATGGGTAGATATTGTGGGTGTAATTCAACGCAGGTTGGGGCTTTTGTCCACTTAGTAGTTAGTTTCACACAATATTATTAATACCTAAAATTATATAAACACTGTATGATTTCATTAATAAGTTGTGCAGGAAAATTGACATATTAGCTTTACAATAGAATATCAAAATAATTAACAATAATTTGACGTCCTCGTTGTCTTCTCAGCTACCGTAAATTTAAACAAATTATTTATAATATTATTACTCATACAGTTTCACCTTCAGTAATGTAATGTATAATTTATTTGATTTCGCCCAAGAAAAATGGTATCATATATATTTGTATAAGTGTGAAGATCAATATCTCAAGTAATGTGTTATATTCGAATTATTAATTATCACATTACATTGTCAATAAATAACAGACGATATCTACTATGATTGAGATAACCAAAACATGCACAGTCATTTCATTGTGAAACATTAAAATATGGGTGTTGATAATATGATAACACGACGTTGCTTGGAAAACAGTGTTATACAGGGTGCCTCTAAAAAATATAGACAAAGCCACATATTCCTGCACTGAAGATATGACTTATGTAAATTTACCGCAATTATCATTAGCTTTTTTATGCTTATAACTATAATGGAAATTTCACTTACAATTTGTTAAATTTGAATGTAATTGAACAGATAATACATGTAAAAATTATGTGCATTTTTACCATGAAAATTACGTATACTCGTACATAATATGAACATTTAATTCTAATTCTTTGTAAAATTAGAATGTAGTTGAAGTAATACATTTCATGCATGAAAAAATTATACATATATTTTTACCATGGAAGTACCTACCTATATGCTACGAGTATATGTAGGTATACTTTAATTTCAACTGCACTACAATATCTATATTCGTGATTGTATATACAAGCCGACCATTATTGAATCGGGATGCTGGTAGGACCATGCGTTGGATTGTGTTTACTATAACTATCCCTGTAAAAATACATAATGTTGCCCATTTTTATTAAATTTACAAAACATTACAAATTTGGTGCTAAAATTACACAGTGAAATAACTATTACAATATATTTTGTGGATAACAGAACTGCATGTTTTAGGTATTATTTTAATCAATGTTGTAAATTTTTCTAATATTTGTAACATTGCATGAGATATACTTTGAAATTTTACCGACATTTTTTTAAATCTCTTAAAATATGAGATCAAAATATGGTAAGATGATTCAAAACATCTTAGTGTAAAATTTTATAGTTTCCAAGATACAGGGCGTTGAAATGATATTATAGTTTTTCTCAATAACTTCATTATTAATGGTAATACATAAAACTTGGAAAATGGGTGTTTTCTGGAATTTCTCGAAGTTGATGCAACATATAAACCCACAGTACTTTACATGCATTTAAATTTACTTTAAGTATATCAAATAAACTTGTTCTTCTTTTTCGTCCCATTTTCACCACTTTTTTGCAATTTTTTTATTGATTTTGAGCCGTCGACTTCTACGTTCCTGTCGTTGTTGGCCCATTGGCCAATTTTTGTATTATTGTTAGCTCGTTGACCTTTTAACACTTTCCAAAATCTTAGAACTAGTTTGGACTAGTCCTAAGTCTGGATAAAATGTGAAAGAAGACATGACAAGTTTATGAAATGGAAAATTTAAATCCATATGTCTCAAAAATGGTAAAGACATTTACCAAGCGCACCTTTATTTATGAAAAAACGACGGAAAATAAAAATGTTTGTCTAAAAATCCAATACTTCAGAGCACGAAAAAGTAATGACAATTTAAATGCACGTAATGTACTGTAACTTTACCGTACCTTTATCATTTACATCAAATTTGGGACAAGATTTCAATATTTCATGTCAGAAAATTCCAACCCTATACCAAGCTTTATGTATTTACTACAATTATTAATAATGAAGTTACTAGAGATAATTTAAAACAAGATTGTAATTTTAAGGGCGGCGTTTTGTACGTAAATTTTCAACGATTTTTATAGCTGTTTGTTGAGACAGTCTAAAGAAAATCTGAATAAGTTGAAAAGAATATCTCTTCACTGTGTCAATTATACAAGTTTTCTCCACGTTGTACAACAGTTTCCAGGCGGACAAGTCATTTCGAATAAGAAAAAAGCATAATTTTTATGTTTCATCATAAAACCTCCTGAATTTTGCGTGTCAACTGCACATTGACAAAATTGTATACGATATTATAAACATTATCACAAGAATTCATTTAAAAAACTAGTAACACTTGAATTGATGTAAATTGTTTTCATTTTTCACGGTATATAGACCACAGTGATAAGATACAGATCCTCGTGTTTCATGTTCTCTAGCGCATTTTCCGCCAAAAGTTAATCAGCCTTATTCATAGAAATCTACTTAGTATAATACTAACAGCCTATTATCTAGTAGCTACTAAGAAGCTATTAAGCGGTTCGTATTCATAGTTGAAATTGTACTAGCTACTTGTTAATTGCGTTCTCAACGACAGAAATATTTGGCAACGCAGCATATTTACGAAGTCTGTGGCGTGTTTGACCTACTTGAAATATTTTTTATGTATTTTAACCTCACTTTCAGTTGACATGACGTGCCTTATTTTAATTTTAAATACATAATCGAACTTGCTATTATTTGTACAATTTTAACTTGTCATTATCGAATTGGTAATTATTTACATTAGCGTAAAACCGAGCGTAAAACTCTTAAATCTTAACAAAAAAATTCCTACCCCCCTCTATAACCTCTATTTATACACTACATTAGGTTGAAATTGCATTGTACATCTCTTCCTTCTTTATTTCATGATGACGTCACACTGTTGTCAAAATATATAGGAGTTATTTTTACTGTTTAAGAAAGGTATTTTAAGCTAATATGTATCAAATCTCCTACAATTCCTATCAATGAAGTCATATGTATGTTCTCTGATACCAAACATCTAGGTATGCTAATGAACATCCACAGACAAAACTCTATTCAATAATTATCTAAAAAATTTAATATATTTACTAACCTCTGGAGTGGGAACTCGAAATTCAACCACAATAATTGAGATCTCACTTATTTCTGCGTTTTATTAGGATCACTTCATCAGGTGGCCTCCTTTAACTTGAGTCAAATATCTAACTATAAAGATGATTATACCAATAAATTAAAATTATTTGAAATTGAATGTCAAAATGAAATATCGACAACGTCAAACTGATTAACTGTCAATGAATATCATAACAAACTACTAAAATAAATAAAAATTAATAAATAATTTTACCTTTTATGCATAGTTTTTTTTTATATATTTTCAGTTATTAACAATATTGTGTGAAACTAACTACTCAGTGGACAAAAGCCCCAACCTGCGTTGAATTACACCCACAATATCTACCCATATATTCCTTATTATTAGCTTTTGTAACATTTTTTACTGTTTAAGAAAGGTATTTTAAGCTAATATGTATCAAATCTCCTACATATTTTAACTTGTCATTATCGAATTGGTAATTATTTACATTAGCGTAAAACCGAGCGTAAAACTCTTAAATCTTAACCAAAAATTCCTACCCCCTCTATAACCTCTATTTATACACTACATTAGGTTGAAATTGCATTATACATCTCTGCCCCTCTGCCTTCTTCATATCATGATGACGTCACACTGTTGTCAAAATATATAGGAGTTATTTTTACTGTTTAAGAAAGGTATTTTAAGCTAATATGTATCAAATCTCCTACAATTCCTATCAATGAAGTCATATGTATGTTCTCTGATACCAAACATCTAGGTATGCTAATGAACATCCACAGACAAAACTCTATTCAATAATTATCTAAAAAATTTAATATATTTACTAACCTCTGGAGTGGGAACTCGAAATTCAACCACAATAATTGAGATCTCACTTATTTCTGCGTTTTATTAGGATGGCTTCATCAGGTGGCCTCCTTTAACTTGAGTCAAATATCTAACTATAAAGATGATTATACCTACCAATAAATTAAAATTATTTGAAATTGAATGTCAAAATGAAATATCGACAACGTCAAACTGATTAACTGTCAATGAATATCATAACAACCTACTAAAATAAATAAAAATTAATAAAAATTTTACCTTTTATGTATAGTTTTTTTATATTTTCAGTTATTAACAATATTGTGTGAAACTAACTACTCAGTGGACAAAAGCCCCAACCTGCGTTGAATTACACCCACAATAATATCTACCCATATATTCGTTATTATTAGCTTTTTGTAACATTTTTTACTGTTTAAGAAAGGTATTTTAAGCTAATATGTATCAAATCTCCTACAATTCCTATATGTATCAAATCTCCTACATATTAGCTTAAAATACCTTTCTTAAACAGTAAAAAATGTTACAAAAGCTAATAATAAGGAATATATGGGTAGATATTGTGGGTGTAATTCAACGCAGGTTGGGGCTTAGTTTCACACAATATTGTTAATACCTGAAAATATATGGGAAAAAAAAATATAGGAGTTATATTGCAATTTCAACCTAATGTAATGTATATATAGATTCGTGATCAGCACCCTCGAAAATAGGGGGGTGGGAATTTTTTTTGTTAAGATTGGAGAGTTTTACGCTAATGTAAATAATTACCAAACTTCGAATGCAGAAAATAAGGGTTATGTTTATCGTATAATCATCGTATAGGACTAATAGGTTGCTAATTTCGTTTATGAATGCAAATTTCTTAGTAAGGTCTTAATAGGATCTTAGTAGACAGTATTACCGTCTATGAATAAGGCTGATTATATTTTAGTTCCAAGCTAATATATCTTTAGATACTATTCTGTGTTCTTGAAACGCTAGCCTTAATATCCTGTTTCTTGCAAACTATCAAATTTTGAACTGAGGTAACTTTACAGATCTTTAAATTTTATCCCAGGAATATATGCTAGCATTTTGTCTAGACCTATTAGAGACAACCTGTATTCATGAAACTTTCTTCAACAGGTGGCAGCTCTGGCACGAAGAAAGGATCGACTAGATGCGTTGGCTCAAAAGCTTTCTAACAAGAAAGGCAAACTCTACCCCATCAAAACTGATGTAAGTAAAGAAGAAGACATCCTGAACGCCTTTAAATGGATCAAGGAAAATCTGGGGCCAATTCACATTATGATCAATAACGCTGGTATATATAAAAATACCAGTCTTGTTGATGGAGACAGTGAGATCTGGAGGAACACCCTTAACGTCAATGTTCTCGGTTTGTCTATAACCACAAGAGAAGCCATAAGGGACATGAAGGCAAATAACGTAGACGGCCACATAATACACATAAATAGTCTTGCTGGGCATGAAATACCTAACATGCCTAATGCAAATATATATCCTGCTAGCAAATTTGCAGTTACAGCCTTGGCAGAGACACTGAGACTGGAACTGCTCAACTTAAAATCGAAAATTAAAATTACTGTAAGTATGATTTTTAAGATCCAAAAGATGCATGGAAAAAGTGTTAAAAATGTATATGTTACAAGTAAAATGTACTTGGTTAGCTTGTAAACTAGCTGGGCTATTGCACAAAGTAACGGTTCAGCCGTTGGTTATTTTGAAAACGCTTTCTGCAATATTAACGGATAACATTCGCAATACTTTTAATTCTAAGCCAGACTCTGTTGATATGGACGTTCCTCAAGGCCCAGTTATTGGCCCCGCACTTTTTCTCCTATACATAAATTCATTGGAGCATGCGACAGTTAGTAATTTTTATGCTGACGATTTGTCCTTGATAATTTCAAATAAATCCACAAAAGATCTGACTGTTAATCTAGACAATACAGTGTATTCTGTTTCTAAGTGGTTCAGTTACAATATTTTATATTTGACTACTTACAAAACTAAATTAATTAGATTTCACAACAGGCAAAATAAATGTCTGTTTCGACAAATATTATGACTGTATTATGAGCAGTGGTGAGAAAAGGTGTGTAAAATTTTTAGGAATCACTCTTGATGATATACTGAACTGGAAAATGCACTGTAATAATCTTGTTTCCTCATTAAGTTCAGTAAATTATCTAATTAAATCTATGAAAGAAATATTCCATGAAAAACAGTTGCTAAATTTATATTATGCTTTTGTAGAATATAGATTGCATTACTGAATATGTTTTTGGAGTGACTGTCTCTTCTCATTCTGTTTTTGTTATGCAAAAAAATCTTGGTTTTAAAATTTCTCCGGGTTCTTTTCCGCGATGAATCTGCATGGTCCTCAAAAGAACCATTTGTTTGACAACGTTTCGGTAAAATCTCATTTACCATCTTCAGGTCTTCTTACTTCTGCTTCGCGTTACTACGTTCGTCTTACTGAATAAGGAGTCTTTAATATTAAGTAAGGGTATTGATTCAATTAATCTAGACAATGTTATAACATAAATATGCCTTTTGTAAAGTATTCTGTAACAGCTAAATCGCCAGGTTATTTAGGCCAGGTTATTTAGGCTTAAATATATAACAACTTACCAAGTGAGCTTAAGACTGATCAGATTAGGATATTTCAGTCATAAACTGAAATGTGTACGTTATATTTAATTTTCTGAAATCCATGATGCATAATGAAAATTGTTTTTTTATATCCTCTGTAACCACATTGAAGAAACGTACCTATTTAGAAAAACATCCTGTACTTCACTTTCTACGACAAACACAGATGTAGACGCAAATCGTAGAAATCGATAAAACGACATTGCTAAAGTTAATTGCAAATATATATTACAATATTGTAATATTTACAATGCATTTTTCCGTGTATGTATTTCTTAGCCAAAGATCATGTGAATTGAAAAAGACACATCAATCTCTAAAGCAAATATCTTTATTTTTAGAACGTTAGCCCTGGACTGACAGATACTGAAATTGTACCCGATTTTTTTAAGGAGAAAATTCGAGAAAATGGGGGACTAATGATTAATTCAGAAGATATTGCCGATGGAGTTATTTATGCCTTGTCGACACCTCCTCATGTGCAAGTAAGTAAATAATGGTTATCGAGAAACCCTTCTACAGAGTAATTTAAAAATAAAACAGTTATCCCGGTATAATAAAACGTATAATACAGGGTGGCCAGATGAAAACGAAACAGAGCCATTTTCAGGAACTGCGTCAAGATTGTAGAAAAACGCTCAGAGCCGTCGATTTTAGATTAAAGCGGGATATTCTTTGCTGGTATTTTTGATCCGTCACTTTCACCCCAGAGCAAGGATAAGCATCACCCCAAAATATTTAAATGGCATTAGGGGTTGAGTAATATTTATTTTGAAAGCTCTTACAATTCTCTTTACAACAGACTTTACATTTTATAATTCCGCCCAATATTTAATAAGAATTTTGATTTTAAAGTTGAAACTTATGTACAAACAATTAGTAACGCTAAAAATGTCACTCATTCGAGTTAAGTACGCCAATGGTTTAAATTTAGTATTTCTTGCGTAACATTGGTTTTTGGCGATTTGTTATCATTTTCGAAAAAAAATACCGAACGTAAACAATCGAATAGCATACAAACCATTTTGAAGAATAAATTCCATTCATACAAAACACATTTATTCCAGGATCTTCATGAGAATGATTATGACCGCTGTTTGCAATTTTGCGAAACAATGAGTGAGCGAGCAGGGAACGATCCACAGTTCCTTTTTAACATCTGTCTGATGAATGCAGATTTTTCTTGAACAGAATTATGATGAAGATCATTTTATTTTCCAACAGGGCGGTGCTCCTCCGCATTATGCGTTAATTGTCCGTCAGTATTTAGACCGTTTTCCACAGAATTGGATTGGGAGAAGATGCAGCATTGAGTGACCTCCATGATCACCGGATTTATCGTCCCTTGGGGTAATAAAAAAGTAAAATCTATAAAACACAGCCAGCGTCGCTGCAAGATTTGCGTCAAAGAATCGTCGACAAATGCCGTAGAATTACTCGGAAATGCTTCAGAATGTACGCAAACGTTTCGAATAAAATCTTTATTCTTGTATGGAAGCGGGCGGTCATCAGTTTGAACATTTAATCAACTTAGTAGTAAGTAAGCAACTAAACACAATTTAAATTTTAAAGTATAATTTTTTTCAAAGTATTGGGCGGGATTATAAATTTTAAAGTTGGTTGTAAAGAGAATTGCAAGAGCTTTCAAAATAAACATTACTCAACCCCCAATGCCATTGAAATATTTTGGCGTGATGCTTACCCTTGCTTGGGAGTGAAAGTGGCAGAGGCAAAAATGCCAGCAGAGAATATCCCCCTTTAATCTAAAATCAACGGGTCTGAGCGTTTTTCTACAATCTTGACACAGTTCTTAAAATGGCTCTGTTTCGTTTACATCTGGCCACCCTGTATAATGATGATTTGCTTTTGCCCAAGTCTCTTTTAATCTTCTGGGTTTCAGTTCATTAAAATCCATTTGAAAAAAAAATACGATTCTACGTGTTCTCGTCCTGCGTATTTGCAAAGCATTTTTTTTCATTAAGTATATCACTATTTTCCTGACACTAAAACTGACTTATTTTTTTTTCAGATTCAAGAGCTTACAATAAGAGGAGTGGATGAATCTTTTATGAAATAAATACTAACAATACTACAAAAATACATTCTACACCTGAACTCATATTTTATTCTATCTAATACATTATTACATTTTTCAACATTGTATAAGATATTTAGGTTTCTAGAACTTCCGATTTTTCAGACGTTATATTGTAGAAAGAACACAAAAACCGCTTATAATAAATAAAGAAAATAAACTCATACTTATGTTGGACTACCCCAAACTCCCAAACTCCTTGAATACCGAATTTCATATAAATTCCTTAAAAGGGAAAAGATTTTTCCTACGAAAATTAAATAAACAAATGTTTTTGAATAATGTTTAAGAAGAAGTTTAAGAATGTGTTATATCTAAATTCATTTGTTTGACTGAATACATTCAGTATAACTTAATAGATAAATATACGTTTATTTTCCAAAAAATCTAAATTTATTTTTCTACTGCCATTTTGTGGTTTAGCAATTTCGAAAATTGTAACTATAATATAGAGGGTGTTTCATAAATACCAGACAATATTGCTAAAGCTAATAAAATATTGAAAAATAAGTGAAGTTTGTTTAATAAACATCCTAGAGGCATTCATTTTTGGGATGGCCTGTATGTAAGATATGTTTAGAAAACCTGATTTTGGATGTAATTTTTTTAAAACAACAATTTGCCTCGAAAATAAAAAGTTTTAGGAAAATTTATTAAGAGTAATAAAATATTTTAATTATAATTTTACACTACGATTTTGGAAGTTGTCCATGGGCGTGCGACAGAATAAATAGGGAAGGCAAAGTACTCCCTCCCCCCAGTTTCTACGTTTGTTTTTGAGGCGTCGATTGCAACAATTTCCTTGAGAATTTAGTTAACCAGAAAGAGTATCTTTAATAAATTTCAAACTTATATGTGAAAAAAGTTATTGCGAAAAATCATTTTTAAACGTTCAACTTGAACATCCTGCATCTTTTAAGGTAAGTATTTTTGTAGTTAAGTAGGATGGGTTAAATCATTATATTTTGTTGTCGAAAATAGGTATGCAGTTAATAAGATGACCTGATATTTTTGTTATAACCTGTATATTTCTATGTTTATACCTGGAAATCCGGTAATAAGGACCCGAAAAAAAAAGTAACGTAACTTTTTGTCCCTTACGCTTTGTACTTTCGATTGGTATTAAATTTGTTTCGTAAGCAAGCATTTGCATACAGGGTGATTCAGTTTTTAATGAACAAACTAAATAGAACTTTAAATAATAATTGCAGTTTATTATATAATAGTTATAATTTTGGGGCTTTATAAGGAAGATACAGGGTGTTAAAGTTTGAAGGAAAAAATTGATTTTTTGGTATAATTACTACAGTAATGGAGATATTTAAGCCATACTTGGTACACAGTATAGTTAGTTAAGGTGTCATAAATGTGAAAATATCAAGCATTTTGAACAACCACTGGAGGAGATATGGGCAGTTCGTATCCTTAATTTAGGAAAAAAAGTTGTATCGCCCTGTATGATGTTAAAGTTTATGACATTTTTAAATGTGTATTTTAATTTCTAACAAAAACCCTAACTATTATAAATGTTTAAACTTCTTGTGTAGTTGTGTAATTAAATTCTGTTAATACTAATAATAGCAACAATATTGACAGTTATCGACGCTGTTTGCACACAAAAATTAGTAATATTTTAAACTATAACATCCCAAGATGTTTACAGTGTTCTGTAAAAAGGACCCTTAGATTATAACTAACTTTGCATGTTCTGCATGGTTTGGAGCATGAAGAGTATGCAACTAGCAATGCAGTATTCATAACCTAGAACTTAACTGTTACTTTAAATCAGCTACGTGACTAATTTTAAACGTGTTATAGTAATTAAATAAAGTATTTTATGTCGGATATGTTAGTGGATAATTATGATAAATCTGCAAGGAGTGAACATGTAGTTTTGGCAGTGTGCAGCGAAAGAACGAACAACGAATACAAAATACTACGGTTAACCGGAGTAGCTGTTATCTATCAAGTTGACAATGTTGAAAGAAACGACCGCATGGTAGTTGACATATGTAGCCATGTCGGACGATGATTGATTTTCATAAGCGCCGACTTTCCGTATGAAAAGAGGGTTTTGCCCTATATTTTAAACATCGAGCTAGAATTGCGAAATAAATTTTTTATTGTCTTTTAGACTTACCTGATCACGTGGTTCAAATTTTTGTACTTAGTCATAGTTAACCCTGCATAATAAATAAACTGTCATTACTTTTCAAAGTTCTACTTACCTTCAAAGTTTGTTCATTAAAAACTGAAGCACCCTGTATATTTTTACATATTATGTTTGATAAAAAATATTTTTCATCTGGTAAGCAGATGGGCGAAGGACGAGCATAGTTCGGATCTTGTACTATATTGACGTATAATCAGTTTGCTGTATTTGTAAGGTCGGTAGAATTTAGCTTCAGTTTATACCACCCTAATAACAGGTTATTTTCCGTAATTTGCATAACAAATAGCCGGTGAGATTCACGCAGTAAAGTAGCTGTATCATTCCTGAAATTGCACAATATTTTCCTAAGTTATAGTAAGTGGCACATCGCAATTTCCCCCACTATAAGATTTACACTTATTTATAAAGATAAACGAATTTAAGAATCATTTAGTTATCCTCACCATCACCAGTAACAGTTCGAAATGGTGCTTTCCATGGATCGCTGGATAGGCAAGGTGGCCGTGGTCACTGGCGCTAGTGCTGGTATAGGGGAAGCTATTGCAGAGGCGTTGGTAGCACAAGGTCTTAAGGTAAGTAGATTATTTTGGCGTAATTACAAAATTGGTTAATAATGATATCATAAAAAACAGGAAGAACTCTTCAGTAGGTGCTAATATTTCTTCTAAATAATTCATACAGTTTCACATTTAGTAATAGTTTACTAATGGTTTTTGTCTCTTGTATTATTTGAATTTCAATTTTGTACCATTCGAAAAATAGTATTATATTTCCCACGAAATTCCTCTCATTTTTAGTTGGGTGTCGCCTAGCAAATATTACATACTTCAAGGGTATAATCTAGAGTCCAAATGGTGTCGATTTAACTAAACTTACTTAAACAAAAAATGTCGCAAAAAGTTACAGGGTGTTAAAGTTTGGTTTTTTATTTATTCTTTTCTGCTCAACTCAGAAACCATTTAATCGACTTGAGCAAAATTTGTTGTTGCTTAGTTTCTCTTCATGAAGTATGCAGTGATTATCTTCCTATTAGGATAAATCATAAAGGGCGTTCATTTTACTACAACCCTTTGTGAATATTCTTATGTAATTCTTTTGTGCATTTCAATTTTTACAAGCCACTCTCAGAAATAGGTAGAGAATTTTATTTTTCACAAAAAATGTATACCTATCAAAAGTTAAAATTATGCTGGGTTATGAAGATTTTACAGAAAATATTTATAAACACACACCCCATACTGGGTTCTGAGTTGAGCAAAAAAACCAGAAATAAAAAAGAAACTTTAACACCCTGTAACATTTTTCGCGATAATGTATGTAACATTCGTTAGGTGGCACCTTGTATAATGCCTGTAGGTAATTCTGCAATACGAAGATACATTTACCTACCTCAAACGATTTTTGATATATTGATTATTATCTGGTATTACATGATTATTAACGAATACCAGATACATATTAAAACATTTAAGACTGAGATAAACGAAAAATGCACAGTCATTCTATTTCGAAACATTCAAATATCTGAGCTGATAAGAAGACGTGACTTGGAAAATATCGTCATTTTTCTCAACAGGTCGCAGGTCTGGCACGAAGAAAGGACCGACTAGAAGCATTGGCCCAAAAGCTTTCCAACAAGAAAGGCAAGTTCTACCCCGTCAAAACTGACATAAGTAAAGAAGAAGACATCCTCAACGCCTTCAAATGGATCAAGGAAAATCTGGGTCCCGTTCACGTTCTCGTGAACAACGCTGGTATTTTTCAAAACACCAGTCTTATTGATGGAGACAGTGACATGTGGAGAAACACCTTTAACGTAAATGTCCTCGGTTTGTCCATAGCGACGAGAGAAGCCATAAGGGACATGAAGGCAAATAGCGTAGATGGCCATATAATACACATCAATGGTATTACTGGCCATCAAGTACCTCCCATTCCCATGAATGTGTATGCTGCTAGCAAATTTGCTGTAAGGGCTTTGGCAGAGACTTTGAGACTGGAACTTCTTAACTTGAAATCGAAAATTAAAATTACTGTAAGTATGATTGAAATCATTACAAGTCCAAAATTTTTTTGTTGCAAGATAGTAACAACTCGACCCAAATTTATAAAAATTACAGAAGCTATTTTTACAGTAACATAAATAATATTTTTGTGAAACCGTTTTGAAATTGACAAATTTTGATATTTATTTTGATTATTCATTGATAGAATTTCGGAATGAAATATTTTTAGGCACTAGTGCCAACTGAACTTGATCGCCAACCTCCATGTCACTTTAAAAGTGTCATGCCCGCTCCAGAATCTGCCAACATTGTTGCAGAGCTGTGTCTAAAGCAACGACTAATGTGCGACTAATGTAATCCTAGGCGTTTTGGTTTTTGCATACCTCCAATTGTATTGATTTCACCTGGCAGGGCACAACATTTATTATTTCGATGTCAAGAAAAATCACTGATGTGTCGTTATTGAGTAGACCACATTTTGCGTACTTATGAAATATATCTAAAATATTGATACCATCTATTGATTCCTCAGTACTCGCAAACATTGTTGGAACATGAGTTTTTGTGTTCGGGATTTTGACACTAGTACATGACTGACATTTTTTATGTCATCTATTGTCAAAAATGTGATTTCGTCCCTCCTACATGCTCCAAATACTTCAACGATTAAAACAACTTTAGCTAGATATCCGAAACCTTTCCTTTTTAAAAATGTAATTAGGTTTGTAAATTTGCTAATACCTACGTTTTTCATCAGGTAAATCATGGTGGGGAGCATCGAATATTTACTCCACAAAGTTGCCGGCTTTAACTTATTGGATAGCTTCAGGAAATAGGCTACTAATACCTTTTCTGTAACACTCTCAATATGTTTTTCATTAGCCCAGGTTCCAAAGTTGTTGTAAAAGTTCTCGTATAAATTTTTCGATTTTTCCGACACTAACTATAGTGTAACATACCCGGGTTCGTTCAACATTGTTGAAAGAGGAAGTATTTGGCCAATAATCGAGAAGATTTACCTACGTTGTGTTTATTTATATTATTTATTAACTTACCTCGAATGTGCTACATATTTACGAAATTAGGTAGATTTGAGTAGTTTTAAATAAAACAAAACAAATTACTAAATACACCTCGTTTATTAGGTTTCTGTCATAGCCTACCTAACCACCTGCCCAAGGATGGTACAGTGGTATACAATCCTTGATCAGTGCCGTACTCAGCCTTGAATTCACGAGGAAAAGAGCACGACAGAGAAAACCCCGATCACAATTCAAAGAATCGCTGTCGCTATTGCAATGGTAATAATAATGATAACAATAATAAAAATGTATCTGTACTTCAGTACTTGAATACACGGTAATGTAATCATAATTCTTCATACAAAACCAAAGAGTGTTTCGGTTAGTTAGCCGACTTGCGTCAGAAGGTACTGAGGTCCCATACGGGAGGCTACCCAGTTAGTAGTTGAGGGTTGAACAAACATCTCAAATCATATCTCATGCCTCATATGTTTTTAACGGATGTTTGTCCAGTCACGGGAGAAAATATTAATAGAATCACCAAGGCTCTTACAAACATCTGACAAGCAAACCGCTAATTCAAGTAATAAAGTAGTAGTCATAAATGATTAATAATAACTTATAAGACCATTTACAACAGCATAACTTCGACTCAAACTAAAGTTATACATATAATTTCAACACTAAATCAACAAGTACTGTTTTACCTCCAAATTATAATAAAATATAATGAAACTGTAATAAGATATCGAACAGACAATAAAATAATAAAAGGAACACAATTACATTCAATCTTTAAATACAATATACATAAACAAGTTACTGACCTGTAAAATTAGAACAGATGCACTACTTATCACCATTCACTGTCGCCCAGTCAATCTGCCGCAGTCTTAAAACCCAACTAACTAGTAACTACCCGTTGAATCCCGCCCCGCGTTCCTGTGTTTATTATTGCTTCGTCCCTCTAGTTAATGCGTTAATATTCTATATAGAGTGATATTCATTCAGCGGTACAGATATGACAAAATAATATTTAACTAAGTGGACTCCCACATAACGTAAATAGCGCAGCTTATTTCAATATCCAAAGACTCATTATTATCACTTATTTTTAGAGATTTTTTTCGCAAAACTTTGTAGGAAATACGGCGACGCGCGATGTTTGAACTTGACAGAACCTTGACACTAAACAATGCATAAACAATGCCTTAGAAGCAGATTGTCTGCCCACTATTCAAAATGTTTAAAAATGCATATAAAAGCATAATAATATCAAATTATCCGTTTTCACAGAAAAATCTTGTTAAAATTCGTTGTGAAATCGATGTGCTTTAAACACTCGACGCAATATCCGTTTGCGTCCCTTGTTTAAAACATATTCTTTTCGCAACTTGTTACTTAAATAGCTATTTGTTAATTTTAGAACCTCAGTCCTGGACTGACGGACACCGAAGTTGTACCCGATTTTGTAAAAGAGAAAGTTCAAAAAACTGGGGGGAAGCAATTGATTGAATCTGACAATACTGCCGATGGAGTTATTTATGCCTTATCGACACCTCCACATGTACAAGTAAGTAAAACATTTTAATTCAGAAACGCCGCTAAAAAATATACATGGTGATTCTTAGCCTATACACGTAAATTTAACAGCGTTTTCTAGACCTCAAAATAAGACGAGCAGTCTATATAAAGATGTATTTTAAACGTGTCGTTTTCGATTCAGGGTGTAAAAGTATTTCCCAAACACGTAGAGATAAATTAATGACACAATACCATAATTTGTTATGCTCTTTTTCAGAAGTTTAAATAGTTTGTGCAGGGATGGGTACCTACTCTTTTAATTATATCGAAACTTGGTTGAATCGCCCTGTATATAATGAAACAATTCTTCCAGTATGTCAAATTTAAAAATATTACAAAACAGTATAATATAAAGATACTTCATTGGAGTATTTTTTACATTTTTTTTTTATTATTCTGCAATCTATCCCAAATCGTTTGAAAACTATTTTGTCTCTCTTATACGAGTACAAGGTGCAATAAAAATTAACGTACAAGCTTACGGAACTAATTGTAATACGTTTTCTTTAGGAAATACAGGGCGTTAAAGTTTCTAGAAAGAAAATTGTATTTTCCAGTTATTTTCAAAATAGTTCTTGAAAATTGGTGCGGCTTCACCGCAAATTATTCTCAAATTTATCATTTCTTAAAAATATAATAAAACTTCATTTGTTACAACAACGTAATTTAAATTAACTTAATTTCCAATATTCCAATATGGTTTTTTCGCGTTTGTTTTTTGTTGGAAAAGGTTTTGTGTTTCTACGTATATAGAAGTAGACAGACACTCAGAATACGGTCGGCGAAAGTTGTGAACGTGCCGTGTCGTGTGCCGATCCTGAAGGGCCCTTCCTTCGTTTGGCTACAAAAGGACAGTTAGGTAAGCCTTTTCCAAATCCGTTAAAGTTGTGCTTGATTTTTAATTTACCAGAACTCATACAGTCTACTACATTTGTCTGACCATAGCGTCACATATTGATCCTTCTAGTCCGGATTTAAACATTTCTTTATTGTTGTTGTAACAAATTATATATTAATTTCATTATTAAATAATAATATTCATATTTCAAACTAATATAATTTCTATAAGTTAATTTCTATTCATACAAATTTTATCTTACAGTTTTTGCCGCCTGCCACATTCCTTTACTATCTTTTATTTCAATTATACAGGGTGGCTAGTGTGCATTTCGGTTTCTTGTATTATACATTTCAACTCGTCAAAACAGAAGTTGTACATCCATTCCGTTGCAATTATTGCATTTTTGTTTATTTATTATAAATAAATATTCCATTTCAATATGGCTAATAAAATCAAGCAAACGCGTGCTTTACGTGAACTCTCTGTAGATCAAATTAATGAATTATACGATTTAGCACAAAGAGCTGAAGATGATAGCAATTCTCTTTCTTCATTTAAAATTAGATACAATGATATTGATAGGATCTACGATGAGTTTGAACGTCATCACGCATCTGTAATTACTGCTTTATCCGTTACTGAGGGTGCCGATTTGATTCCAGATAAGGAAATTAGAAAAACTTTTATGGATATTTACTATTCAATTAAGACATCTTTTCATAATTTGGTTGAAAATAGTCAATCAAGTACCTCGTTGAGTACTCGTTCTTATTCAAATATTAAGCTGCCAAAAATCACATTGCCTGTGTTCGACGGGAATTATAAAGATTGGCCGAATTTTATTGATTTATACTCATCTCTCATCCATAATAATGACAGTCTCTCTAATATAGAAAAGTTTCAGTATTTACTTTCGGCTTTAAAACGTGAACCTCTGAGTTTAATAAAATCCATACAGTTATCTAATGATAATTATATAATTGCGTATAATATGTTAACTGATCGTTACCAAAATAAAAGAATTCTTGCAAATGCCTGTTGGCAAGAGATATTTAATGCTCTAAATTAAATTCCGAATCTCCTCAAGCTCTTAGAAAATTATTAAATATTTTTCAAGAAAATTTGGCAGCACTTAAAGTTTTGAATTTACCTGTAGATAGTTGGGATTTTATATTATTTCAATTGTTAATACAAAAATTAGATTCGGCCTCAGTTAAACGTTTTGAATTACAAGAAAAGTGCAATGATATTCCGTCTTACAAAACCTTATACGACTTTTTATTGAAACAGTGTACAGCTCTTGAATCCATGACTTTATCCTCTCAAAAATGCACCACAAATTCTAATTATTTCTCTTCTCAAAAGTCAACGATGCCTCGTAATAAACCTAGCTCTTCATTTTTGATTAGTAATAAAGAGTCTAACTTTTCCAATCCTGTTTGTACTTTTTGTGGCTCTTCTCATTCTCTCTTAAAATGTCCAACATTTATTTCCAAATCTCCACAAGAGAGATTTCAAATTGCAAAAGTAAAAAAAAATTGGTGCAGAAACTGCCTCCATTCTACACATAGTGATAATAATTGTCGTACAAATTATTCTAGTCGCGTTTGTAAATCTAGACATCATACATTGTTACACTTTCCTCGTGAAAAATCTTCTTCCTTAGACTCTCAAATATTGTCTTCTAACTTACCTGACTCAAATTCAATAAATCAACCTACTTCTGCTAGTGCCTCTACTTCTCACTCTGAACCAATAAATTCACTTACGAGTCTCATTCCTTCCAATAATACTACTAATATACTCTCAACGGCTATTGTTGAAATTTTAGATTCTCGAGGATTTTACCAAAAGGTTCGTGTTCTCCTAGATGGAGGAAGTCAAGCAAATTTTATTTCACATACTTGTGTCAATCGACTTGGGTTGAATACAAGAAAAATATCTCACGCTATTTTCGGTCTAGGACAAATGTCCTCATCTGCTTCTAATTCAGTTGAATGTCAAATTCGACCTCGTGGTCAAAGTTCTCCCGTATTTAACATTGATGCTTTAGTAATACCCAAAATTTGTTTCGATATGCCAACTGTCCCTATTCCTGTGGAAAAGTGAAAAATCTTCACAATATATATTTAGCAGATCCGACTTTCAATATTCCTGGTAATATCGATTTGCTTCTGGGTGTTGATGTATTTTCCCAAATATTGGAAGATGGACGCATCATCGGTGATCTTCATGAACCATCAGCTTTCAAGACCATTTTCGGTTGGATTATTATGGGGAAAGTAAAATGTTCTACTGTCAATTCGGTTTTTCCTTTTTACGTCTACTGAATTTTTATTGGATGCTACTTTAAAAAAATTTTGGGAACTTGAGGAAATACCTCAAATAATAACCTCATCTCCAGAAGATTCACTATGTGAACAAAATTTTATTTCAAACTATTCTCGTGATATATCTGGTAGATATACAGTGGCTTTGCCATTCAAAAATTCAGATCCTTTATTTGTTGATTCATATTCTATTGCACTTCGTCGATTTTATTCATTGGAACGTCGATTACTTCGTGATCCTTCCTTATACACTGCATATTCCGAATTTATGAAAGACTATTTAAATAGTAACCACATGGAAAAGGTTGTTAGTCTTCCTGAAAATCCATACAAAATATACTACATTCCTCATCATTGCGTTCTTAAGCCTGAGAGTGCAACAACTAAACTAAGAGTAGTCTTCGACGCCTCTTGTAAAACTTCAGATAATATTTCCCTAAATGACTGTTTGTTTATTGGTCCAAAGCTACAAAAGATATAGTGTCTATTCTTCTTAAGTTTAGATTTCATAATATCGTTTTTACAGCCGATATAAAACAAATGTACCGACAAATTTTAATACGACAGGATCATAGAGACTATCAAAGAATTATCTGGAGGTTTTCTCCTTCCGAATAACTGCAACAGTTTCGTTTGAAAACTGTGACTTATGGTGTATCTTCCTCTCCTTACTTAGCACTTCGTACTTTGGTTCAACTCGCGAATGACGAAATCCAAAATTTTCCTCTAGCTGCTAAAGCACTCGCTTCTGACATTTATATGGATGATATTGTTACAGGCTCTGACACTATTGCAAATGCAAAGCTTCTTCAACAGGAACTTATTACTCTACTACAAAGAGGTCAATTCGAATTAAGAAAATGGAGTAGCAATCACAGCAGCCTTTTATCTGATATTCCCGCTTCTTATCATGCTCAACAGTCATTATCTTTTGACGATGATATATCTGTAGTGAAAATTTTAGGTTTAAAATGGTTTCCTACCCATGATTATTTTCTTATTCTGTTTCTCCAATCGACAGGGCTTGTACTAAAAGAACCATACTTTCTGATATAGCTAAGGTATTTGATCCTCTAGGGTTCCTAACTCCATTAACATTTTTGCAAAATGTCTGATGCAGCATTTATGGACCTTAGGTTTAAACTGGGATGAAACTCCTCCCAGCACTGTTGTTAATAGTTGGCTTAGATATCAAGCAGAATTATCTTCTTTAGAATCTCTTCAAATTCCTCGTTGTATAGTCCCAAAATATTTTCAAAATTGCGAGCTACATGGATTCGCTGATAGTTCGGAAAAGGGCTATGCAGCCGTTATATATTTCTTATTCTCATGTTCTGATGAAACTCCTCATGTTTCTTTTATTTACGCAAAGTCTAAGGTAGCCCCTTTGAAAAAACTTTCTATACCGCGGTTAGAGCTTTGTGCAGCAGTATTGCTTTCCGATATGATTTCATTTATTCTTAATATTTATTCTGAACAATTATGTTTTCAACATATTTATGCCTGGTCCGATTCCACAATAGCATTGTCTTGGATAAAATCACCCCCACATCGCTGGAAAACTTTTATTGCAAACCGTGTAAGTCGTATCCAATCTAAAGTTTCTCCCAATTTTTGGAATCATATTAGTTCAAAAGATAATCCAGCAGATATTGCTTCCCGAGGTCTTTATCCAGAAGAACTGGTTAATAATGTTCAATGGTGGGCGGGGCCGAAATGGCTAAAGTCCTCAAAAGCCACTTGGCCAGTTTTTTCTCATGTAGATGATCCAGTTTCTTTGGAGGAAGAAAAAAGAGTTGTTCTTTCTGCTTTCGTTTCCCTTGACGCTTTGGATTTACTACTAGAAAAATTTTCTTCTCTCCCAAAAATCAAACGTATTGTTGCCCACTGCCTCCGTTTTATAAAAAATGTCCGATCACCCGCTTCTAAAGTATTTGGTCCCCTAACTATTCATGAGATGCATAATGCCTTACTTTTGTTAATAAAACGTGTTCAACATGTATCCTTTTCGATGACATTGATAAGCTTGAAAAGGGTCATCTTCTTAGTAAATCTCTCCGAAAAATTAATCCCTTTATTGATAAAGAAGGTATTATCAGAGTAGGTGGTCGACTGCGTCATTCTTCGTTATCATATGACCAAAAGCATCCTGCACTTCTTCCTCGAACTCATCGTCTCACAGAACTTTTAATCGAAGAGCTGCATAAAACTTACCTTCACCCTGGTCCGCAAACTCTTCAGTTTCTTTTATCCCAGCAGGTCTGGATTTTATCTGCCAGGCGTGCTATTCGTCATTGTTTATCTAAATGTCTCCAGTGTTTTAGAACAAATCCACGTTCTCTTCAACCCATAATGGGTAACCTGCCTCCAACTCGTGTAAATCAAATTAAACCATTTCAGTGTGTAGGCGTTGATTATGGCGGTCCATTCTTCATAACATTGGGCAAATCTCGTGGTGTAAAATCACAAAAGGCCTACTTATGTTTATTTGTGTGCTTTGCAACAAAAGCACTTCATTTGGAAGTTGCCTCGGATTTATCCATAGAATGTTTCCTTGCTGCGTTACGACGTTTGATTGCCCGTCGAGGTCGTTGCACTCAAATATTTTCCGATTGTGGAACAAACTTTATTGGAGCCCAGAAAGAACTCTCAAAATATATGCAACTTGCCACAGAACAGGAAGGAATTCAATGGTCCTTTAATCCGCCTTCCGCACCTCACTTTGGAGGACTTTGGGAGTCCGGTATTAAAAGTGTCAAGTCTCATTTGATTAGAGTCATAGGGGAACAAATCTTAACCTATGAAGAGCTTTACACTGTTCTAACGCAGATAGAAGCTGTTTTAAACTCGAGACCACTGTGTCCCATGAGTTCGGATCCCAATGATCTCTCGGTATTAACTCCAGGTCATTTTTTGACATTAGAGCCTTTAACTGCGTTACCAGATCCAGATACCTCTCATTTACCTCTTAACCGTCTAAATCGTTGGCAACTTTTGCAACGCATGCATTCTGATTTTTGGCGACGTTGGCATTCAGAGTACTTACATACGCTGCAACAGCGTAAGAAATGGCATAAATCGGCGGCTTCAGTTCAACCGGGTACTGTAGTACTTATTAAAACAGAAAATGCTCCTCCTTTACAATGGACGTTAGGACGAGTAGAAAAACTCCACCCTGGCACTGATGGAATAGCTCGAGTAGCTACAGTTAAAACTAAAAAAGGTATAATACAAAGACCTTTAGTAAAACTTTGTCCTCTTCCTCAACAATAAATTATCCTCCTAATACATATACATATATTATTTTTTTTGCTATATTAATTTTCTTTTCATTCAATTTAAATTTATTATTAAATTATAAGTAGGCATATATTTTTTTTATTATATTTTGGTGGGCGGTTATGGTGCGGCTTCACCGCAAATTATTCTCAAATTTATCATTTCTTAAAAAATATAATAAAACTTCATTTGTTACAACAACGTAATTTAAATTAACTTCATTTCCAATATTCCAATATGGTTTTTTCGCGTTTGTTTTTTGTTGGAAAAGGTTTTGTGTTTCTACGTATATAGAAGTAGACAGACACTCAGAATACGGTCGGCGAAAGTTGTGAACGTGCCGTGTCGTGTGCCGATCCTGAAGGGCCCTTCCTTCGTTTGGCTACAAAAGGACAGTTAGGTAAGCCTTTTCCAAATCCGTTAAAGTTGTGCTTGATTTTTAATTTACCAGAACTCATACAGTCTACTACATTTGTCTGACCATAGCGTCACAAAAATAATTACAAAATTCGGTACACTAAACATATTAGATGAAATATTTAAAGTTTTCAGTTGTGTAAGTAACCAAAATTTAGATCTATTGAAGTGCAAATTTAAAAATTCTTACGCCACTGATTTTTAAAAATCTTGGCAATATATTTTTTTTTGCAAACTTTAACAACCTGTATAGTGACAAAACTACAGGACAAACTATAATTATTTTGAGATTTTCTGTACTGAAGTTTGTCCAATGATATTTGATACACCCTATATGTCTACCATTACTAAACTAACTACTCTAGACTATAAAACATCTTGTCACGGATTTCCTCTTACTGCCAGAAAAGCAATCCGTTAATTAATCACTTATTAACTACTCCGTACACTACTGGATATGTAACCGCGAATGTCGCGTATCCGGCGTCGTGACAACACTTCCCACATCTTCTGATCCTGTGCCTGCTTCCGGTATTTCTTCCCTTATCGAATTCTGGACTCTTTCCTCCGTCCCGGTAGATCCCTCAGCCTTCGGAAATCCCCTGAAAACCTCTTCCAGTGATACCGTGTCGGATGGCGATTCGATCCTGGGCACTAACTTATTAGTAGGCATCGCTAGAGCTCGCGCTAACGATCGCTGATCTGCATACATGATGCAGGTTATTTACTGGGTATTTTACTCTATGTCACCCAGTATAGTCTTGGTAGGATTATTATCAATTGATGCCTGTCCTTCACAGGAATGAGACAACACAACTAAGATGACACTTTTTATTTTCGTAAACTGTCAATTACTGTCACTTCTGAAACAAAAAATATCAGGTGACTTCACCGCAGATTTTCTTTTCAGAAAATCCGAATCGGTGACAGTACTAATTACAACTCAACTAAACACTATTTACTTAATCACTATCTAAATCGCTTTGATCTCTCCAACTAAACACTCCAATTCAAGACTGTAATACAAGACTAACTAACTCGGCCGTTTATTCTTCTTTTATAGACCCAACGAATATTCCAGGTATATTCTAGCATCTCTAGATCCATTTTCTCGAACGCTTCTCGTTGATTCCCCATTTTTCCAGTCACGCCCTGATACACAGCATTTTGTTTGTTTACCAGAATCGCGTAGGGGCGATCGGGGCAATCTAGCGTTTTGCGATACCACAGTCGTCGAATTGGGTGCGAGTGGGGCAAATTCCGTGACACTGCCCCCTCCTTAGGTCCGATCGTCCCGATCGGATACACCTCTATACGGGGACAGACGCTCCAGATGGACGACCTTCATCTTACTCCTGGGAGTCCTCTGTATCCGGTAGACAACGTCATTGGTTCTTTTAATGACGGTATAGGGGCCCTCCCAACGGTTCTGTAGTTTAGGCGACACCAGGTCACCTTGTTGGAATCCGACTGTATTGGCCCTGACGTCGTTCTAGTGTGGCGTTGAAGCGTTCCACCATACCATCTGACTGGGGATGCAGTGGGGTGGTCCTGGTTTTCCGAATTCCCATAAGCTCGCAGACTTTTCGGAACACACCTGATTAGAAATTTCTGCCCTGATCTGAATGTAGTTCCATGGGTACACCAAATCTGCAGAACAGGTTGTCGACTAGCGCTTCTGCTACGGTTGTGGTCTCTTGATTGGTAAGGGGGTATACTTCCGGCCATTTGCTGAGGTAATCCATGGCTACTAGCAGATATCGATTCCCACTTTGGGTTTTCGGAAAGGGGCCAGCGATATCAATGGCAATCAGGGCCACGCCAAGGGTACCTGCCGCCGGGGTGCGGAATCTTTGCTGCCGCCTAGCAGCATTCTAGGTTAACCCAAGATTCAAACCTAAGAGTTTTTCATCAGGTGCATACACAGCAACCGGAAAAATTAAATGTATGGGCTGGAATTTTCGGTGATGGGCTGGTGGGTCCATTTTTCTACCTGGTAATTTGACTGGCCAAATGTGTTTGCAATTACTGGAAGACGCTATTGACCCTGCATTGACTGATATTATTGAAAATGTTCCAGAGTATGATATGGATCATTTGATTTTTCAACAGGACGGTGCTCCTTAGCATTATGCGTTAATTGTCCGTCAGTATTTGGACCAACGTTTTCCACGGAATTGGATTGGAAGAAGAGGTAGCGTTGAGTGGCCTCCACGATCATCGGATTTATCGCACCTTGTTTTTTTGCAGGGATATGTAAAAAGTAAAATCTATAAAACACAGCCAGCGGCGCTGCAAGATTTGCGTCAATAAATCTTCGACGAATGCCGTCGAATCACTCCGGAAATGCTTCAAAATCAACTAAACATAATTTAAATTTTAAAATGTACATTTTTTTCAAAGTATTGGGCGGAATTATAAAATTTAAAGTCTGTTGTAAGGATAATTGTAAGGGCTTTCAAAATAAATATTACTCAACTCCCAATGCCATTTAAATATTTTGGAGTGATGCTTACTCTTGCTTGGGGGTGAAAGTGGCGGAGTCAAAAATACCTGCAAAAAATGTCCCCCTTTAATCTAAAATCGACGGGTCTGAGCGTTTTTCTACAATCTTGACGCAGTACCTGAAAATGGCTCTTTCGTTTTCATTTGGCCGCCCTGTATAATGATGATTCGCTTTTGTCCAAATCTTTTTTAATCTCCTGGGTTTCAGTTTATTAAAATCCATTTGAAGAAAAATAAGATTCTATGTGTTCTCGTTCTTCGTATTATTTGCAGAGCATTTTTTTTTTTCATTATATCACTATTTTCCTGACACCAAAACTGACTTACTTTTTTTTCAGATTCAACAGCTTACAATAAGAGGAGTGGATGAATCTTTTTTGAAATAAATACTAACAATACAGAAATACATTCTACTCGTACACCTTAAACTCATATTTTATTCTATGTAATACACTATTACATTTCTCGACATTGTATAAGATATTTAGGGTTTCTAGACCTTCCGATTTTTGAGACGTTATATTGTAGAAAGAAAACAAAAACCGCTAACAATAAATAAAGAAAATAAACTCATATTTATGTTGGACTACCCCAAACTCCCAAACTCCTTGAATACCCAATTTCATAAAAATTCCTTAAAAGGGAAAAGATTTTTCCTAAGAAAATTACATAAACAAATGTTATTCAATAATGCTTAAGCTAGTAAGAATGTGTTATATCTAAATTCATTTGTTTGACTGAATACGTTCAGTATAACTTACTAGATATATATACGTTTTTTTTCCAAAAAATCTAAATTTATTTTTGTACTGTCATTTGGTGGTTTACCAATTTCGAAAATTGTAACTATAATATAGAGGGTGTTTCATAAAGACCAGACAATATTGCTGAAGCTGATAAAATATTGAAAAATAGGTGAAGTTTGTTTAATAAACATCTTAGAGACATTCATTTTTGGGATGCTCTGTATGTAAGATATATTTAGAAAACCTAATTTTGGATGTAATTTTTTTAAAATAGCAATTTGCCTCGAAAATAAAAAGTTTTAGGAAAATTTATCAAGAGTAATAAAATATTTTAATTATAATTTTATACTACAATTTTGGAAGTTGTCCATGGGCGTGCGATAGAATAAATAGGGAAGGCAAAGTACTCCCTCTCCCCAGTTTCTACGTTTGTTTTTGAGGCGTCGATTGCAACAATTTCCTTGAGAATTTAGTTAACCAGAAAGAGTATCTTTAATAAATTTCAAACTTATGTATGTGAAAAAAGTAATTGTGAAAAATTTTTAAAAGTTCAATTTGAACATCCTGCATCTTTTAAGGTAAGTATTTTTGTAGTTAAGTAGGATGGGTTAAATCATTATATTTTGTTGTCGAAAATAGGTATGCAGTTAATAAGATGACCTGATATTTTTGTTATAACCTGTATATTTCTATGTTTATACCTGGAAATCCGGTAATAAGGACCCGAAAAAAAAAGTAACGTAACTTTTTGTCCCTTACGCTTTGTACTTTCGATTGGTATTAAATTTGTTTCGTAAGCAAGCATTTGCATACAGGGTGATTCAGTTTTTAATGAACAAACTTCGAGGGTAAGTAGGACTTTAAAAAATAATGGCAGTTTATTATATAATAGTTATAATTTTGGGGCTTTATAAGGAAGATACAGGGTGTTAAAGTTTGAAGAAAAAATTGGATTTTTTGGTATAATTACTAAAGTAATGGAGATATTTAAGCCATACTTGGTACACAGTGTAGTTAGTTGAGGTGTTATAAATGTGAAAATATCAAGCATTTAGAACAACCAGTGGAGAATATATGGGCAGTTTGTATCCTTAATTTAGGAAAAAAAGTTGTATCGCCCTGTATGATGTTAAAGTTTATGACATTTTTAAATGTGTATTTTAATTTCTAACAAAAACCCTATAACTATTATAAATGTTTAAACTTCTTGTGTAGTTGTGTAATTAAATTCTGTTAATACTAATAATAGTAAGAATATTGACAGTAATCGACGATGTTTGCATACAAAAATTAGTAATATTTTAAACTATAACATCCCAAGATGTTTACAGTGTTCTGTAAAAATGACCCTTAGAGTATAACTAACTTCGCATGTTCTGCATGGTTTGGAGCATGGAGAGTACTTTAAATCAGTTAAGTGATTGATTTTAAACGTGTTATAGTAATTAAATAAAGTATTTTATGTCGGATATGTTAGTGGATAATTATGATGAATCTGCAAGGAGTGAAACTGTAGATTTGGCAGTGTGCAACGAAAGAACGAAGAACGAATACAAAATACTGCAGCTAACCGGATTAGCTGTTATCTATCAAGTACTTAGACATTATTATTATTAATAAAAATGTTTATATTCGTCGTTTCTACACTTGTTGAAAAAAACGATCGCATGGTAGTAGCCATGTCGGACGATGATTGATTGTCATAGGCGCCGACTTTCCGTAGGAAAATAGGGTTTTGCCGCATTTTTTAAACATCGAGCTTTAATTCCGAAATAATTTTTTTATTGTCTTTTAGACTTCCCTGAGCACGTCGTTAAAATTTTTGTACTTAGTCATAGTTTACCCTGTATAATAAACTGCCATTACTTTTCAAAGTTCTACTTACCTTCGAAGTTTGTTCATTAAAAACTGAAGCACTCTGTATATTTTTACATATTATTGATAAAAAATATTTTTAATCTGGTAAGCAAATGGGCGAAGGACGAGCATAGTTCGGATCTTGTACTATATTGACGTATAATCAGATTGCTGTATTTGTAAGGTCGGTAGAATTTACGAAAATTCTATTGAACAGAAAAACGAAATAACAAAAAGAATCATAGGTCAGAAAGATACACCAAATAAGAAATTAAAAAAAGTTCACGCCGAAGCTAGCAGTAATTTACTAATCTGGTTTAATGGAAACACTCTATATATATTAACCTCTGGAGTGGGAACTCGAAATTCAACCACAATAGATGAGATCTGACCTATTTCTGCATTTTTAGGATTGCTTCATCAGGTGACCTTCTTTAACTTGAGTCAAATATCTAACTATAAAAATTATTATACCAATGAATTAAAATTATTTGAAATTAAATGTCGACAATGTCAAAATGAAATTAAATGTTAGTAAAAGATAGAGTAAATTCTTTAGATAATTATTGAATAGAGCTTTGTCTGTGGAATTGTTCATTAGCATACCTAGATGTTTGGTATCAGAGAACATACATATGACTTCATTGATAGGAATTGTAGGAGATTTGATATATATTAGCTTAAAATACCTTTCTTAAACAGTAAAAAAACATTTTTGTGAAAAACAATTGCTGAAACTGTTATCAGATCCTTATTTACATATTACCATCTCTATACTTATTAAAAATGTATCTACCCATATTCAAAAATATTTAGAAATGTTGAAAAATATTTTTTTTATGCAAAAATATGTTTTACCAGTAAACACGAAGAACAATACACATAACGCTAGTTAAAGTAGGATAATCAAAAAGTAACATAACAAATCAAAAAATAAAATATTTAATAAAACCAAAAAACTAAAATATAAAATCACAAAAAAATAGAAATGGAAGAAAATAAAAATTAATCTACATAAAAAAATTTCATGAAAAAAAAATAATTTAATTATCGGTATGTCCTAATTTTATATATTTTTCAAATTTTGAGAAAACGTTTTATACAATGGAAAAATGGACATAGTGAGTTTCAGCTTAAATCTGCCATATTTCATTCGCTTGTTATGCATTAGATAACACACTGCATATGCTGCATTTTCCAAATATCGTCATAGTTTGTTCTTGGATTTAGTAGATTTCTCTCTCAATTTTTTCCCCAAAATATTCGAAATAGAATACGTAAAATAATAATTGCAAAATGTCGCGATATCCAATTATTTTTTAATAATGATAACATAAGCTGAGATAATAATTTAGACTCATCTATGAGTGAACAATATATGTACAAAAAAATATATCGATTTATTATCTTGTGATTTGACCAAATATTTAAGTTGCGCCTTGTATAAGTAAATAATAGAAATATAAAAATAACTTTTATCAATATTGTGGTAGATATGAGCGTGATCTAACAACGAGTGCTGCATCGAGTACTGAAAATTAGCTGTGTCATCTCGAACACCGGCAACAAATAAACATTAATTTCTAACATAATATTACGCAATAGCAACATGAGAAAATGATCCCCTCTTCCCTAAGTTTCGGCACGTACATTGTTATAAAGCAAGAGCAAATATTTTCTGGTTAGTCACATTTGTACTTGGAATAGTCTACAGTTCTACAATGGTGCTGTCTATGGATCGATGGGTTGGCAAAGTGGCCGTGGTCACTGGAGCCAGTTCCGGTATCGGAGCTGCTATAGCAGAGGCGTTGGTCCAGCATGGGCTTAAGGTAAGTAGGTATATTAAATAGCTACAGGATGTCTCAAACTCTAGTGTCTTTTTCTGAATGAGAAAACATTTTGTAAGCACAGAAGTACGTTTGACGTTCGTATTGAGTAATGACAAGTATTTTGTGACATTTATGCACTTTAAACAACGCACTTTCAATTATTTGCCAACGAATACTTGATCCTTCCACCGCTACTGTGATTTTTTGAGACTCTTTAAGACGATATTACTTGTAAAAGGGAAGTAATACAGAAAATTTTTCTAATTAAAGTTTATTAGAAAAAAGAGAGCTTTTTAACAGAAAAAATATTTGAGTATGTTTCTGAAAAAAATATAATAAATCTAAATAAATATGAAAGAACTCCTAAATACAAATTTATAAATGCAGTAGCAGCTGTCTTGATAAAGCATTATTAACATTATTATTATACCTAATGCTTACCAAAAATAGCATAATAAATTTTACAGATAACACTGAAGTATGTACCATGATAGTAACTTCACTTATAAAATGATTTAATAACACTTTGTGGGGAACATACTTATTATATTGATCTCGGAATTTTTTTAAAAGAAATTTGAGATATTTTGTTCCCGAAGTAGCGGCTAAAAACTGAAAAATATATTTTTTCTGTTTCCATTTTTAACTTTGCTGTTTCTAAAGTAAATGTTATAAAATTTAGTAAGAGCCAAAGAATCCGAATATATCTATGTATATACTATAACACATGTGTATATGTATTTTTTCTTATATATACAGGGTGTCCCAAAATAGAAGGCCATACCATTAACCACATATTCTTTGGACAAAAATAATGCGACTTTCCTTATGCCATTTTTTATTTGGGTGTACCTGTTTCAATATACAGGGTGTTAAAGTTACGTTAAATATATATATATATTTTGAAAAAAATCAATTTACCTCCTCAAGAAAATAATTAACCAGCTCTACTTTACTTTACGTAAGACAATTCATAAAAATTTCGATAACTAAGTAAAATAAGGTTACAGTACTAATTTTAATTGGTTTTAAAGATTATGATTTGGAATAATAACAATTTGTTATTTAGATAGTACATAACATTTTAAATAAACTTATCAAATTAATTGTAATTTTTCAACTTAATTTTCACTATCTAAATCACAAATTATCAAGTGGACCTAAACATTTTTTTCCAGCTGTAATAAACAATAAGTTATATAGTACTTCTCTAAAATTTACCATGAAATAATAAATATCAACAAAAATAAATAACAAATTAAAGTCGTATAGAAATATTATACTTATACAGAAATCAACTTCGCACAATTCGTGTAAAAGTGAAATAAAATGGCATCTACAAGTTTTATGTAAAAAAATAATTAGGTTTAAAAATTCTATTTCATTTTGACATTGTTATTTTTTATTGTTAATATTTGTTATTTCATGGTAACTTGATTTTTAGTGTAGCCCTAATTTCTAAATTAGAAAGTGAAAACGATTTTTTCCTCTGTTTGGTGATATCAAAATCAAATGTGGCGGTCATAAGAAAATCAAAAGTTTTCTATGAAGATCGATGCTTACCAATGGAAAAAGTTTTCCACCTCCATTGGTAAGCATTGGTAAAATATAAGTTTTAAGCCGCTATTTCAGAATCTTCACAAAATATCTCGTATTTCTTTTCAGAAAATTAAAGGCATAAAAATGCACAAGTTTTTCCTAATTTAAGCTACCCTGTATACAGTGTGTCCCCGGACAGGTGAAACGACTCTTGGAAATGACAAAAAAATTTTTATTCAAACTTTTATTTTTTGGGGTTCTGCTTCTGAAATGATTTTTTTTATTAATGATAAAAAAGCTTGAAAATAAAATTCTTTGATTTGAGATATAAAAGAAAATGTGAGAGAACATTTTTTAATGCGGCATACGGACCTAGTTTTCGAAATCAAGATACTTTTCTGGAGAACTTTTTGACGTATCTCTTACTGAAAAGCCACTGTTTCAGAAAAATAAAAAAAAAATTTAAATCATAGTTGGCCGATGAGTTTAAAATGGCATAGGGGTCTAGCTATTGATTCTAAACAACTGTAACATTTTTTGCGACAATGTATGTAACATTCGTTAGGTGGCACCTTGTATAATGCCTGTAGGTAATTCTGAAATACGAAGATAAATATACCTACCTAAAACGATTTTTGATAATTTTATTATTATCTGGTATTACATGATTATTAACGAATACCAGATACCTATTAAAACATTTAGGACTTAGATAAACGAAACACGCACAGTCATTCTATTTTGAAGCATTCAAATATCTGAGCTGATAAGAAGACGTAACTTGGAAAATACCGTTATTTTTCTCAACAGGTCGCAGGTCTGGCACGAAGAAAGGACCGACTAGAAGCATTGGCCCAAAAGCTTTCCAACAAGAAAGGCAAGCTTTACCCCGTCAAAACTGACATAAGTAAAGAAGAAGACATCCTTAACGCCTTCAAATGGATCAAGCAAAATCTGGGTCCCGTTCACGTTCTCGTGAACAACGCTGGTATTTGTCCAAATACCAGTCTTATTGATGGAGACAGTGACATATGGAGGAACATCTTTGACGTAAATGTCCTCGGTTTGTCCATAGCCACGAGAGAAGCCATAAGGGACATGAAGGCAAATAGCGTAGATGGCCATATAATACACATCAATAGTGTTACTGGACAGCAAGTACCTCCCGTTCCCTTGAATGTGTATCCTGCTAGCAAATTTGCTGTAAGGGCTTTGGCAGAGACTTTGAGACTGGAACTTCTTAACTTGAAATCGAAAATTAAAATTACTGTAAGTATGATGGAAATCATTACAAGTCCAAAATTTTTTCGTTGCAAGATAGTAACAAAAATTACAGAAGCTATTTGAACAGTAACATTAATATTATTTTCGTGAGAGCGTTTAGAAAATTAACAAATTTTGATATTTATTAGAATTTCGAAATGAAATTCTTTTAGGCACTAGTGCCTAAAAGTAATAATGACACATTAAAAACAATGAAAATATTTATTTATTATAAATTTTAAAGGTACAATTTGTAAATGTTAAAGTGAATACTTGAAGCATCCAACTTCTCTTCTCTAATAGTAATGCAAGTACTCATAGTCGGAATTAATAAATTGTTAATAGTGGTAATACTGCTAGCTTCGGCGTGAACTTCTTTTAATTTCTTATTTGGTGTATCTTTCTGACCTATCATTCTTTTTGTTATTTCGTTTTTCCGTTCAATGGAATTTTCGATGTAACCCTCGGCAACTCAGCTTGATCGCCAACCTCCATATCGCTTTAAAAGTGTCATATCCGCTCCAGGATCTCCCAACATTGTTGCAGAGCTGTGCCTAAAGCAGTGAGCAGTGTATTCATTGGCGTTTTAGAGTGTTTGCATACCTCCAACTATATTGATTCCAACTGGTAGGGCACAGCATTTATTATTTCGATATGTCAAGAAAAATCGATGATGTGTCGTTACCGGGTGAACCAAGTTTTGTGTACTTACGATATACATATATCTAAGAAATTGATACCATCTATTGATATCTCAATAATCGTAAACATTCTTGGAACACGAGTTTTTGTACTGTATTAGAAAAGTAAGCTAATATAAATCAAATTTCCTACAATTCCTATCAATAAAGTCATATGTATGCTGATACACATCTAGATATGCCAATGAACAATTCCACAAACAAATTTATTTTCAATAATTACCTAAAATAAAAATTAATCTAGCTAAATTTACTAATCTGGTTTAATGAAAACACTGTATAAATATTTAAGTTCACATTTGAAACTGTGGGAACTCGAAAATTCAACCACAATAGATGAGCTCTGACCTATTTCTGCATTTTTAGGATTGCTTCTCCAGGTGGCCTCCTTTAAGTTGAGTCAAATATCTAACTATAAAAATTATTATACCAATAAATTAAAATTATTTGAAATTAAATATCGACAATGTCAAAAGTGGTTTTAACCTGTCAATGAATTTTAAATTAAACATGACAAATAATGTTTACCCTTTATGTAATCGTTTTTTATTTATTTTTAAGTATTAACAATATTGTGTGAAACTAACTACTCTGCGGACTAAAGCCCGACCAGCGTTGGATTACACCCACAATATCTACCCCTATATTCTTTATTAGCGTTTCTAATATTTTTTAATGTATTAGAAAGGTATTTCAAGTTAATATAAATCAAGTCTCCTACAATTCCTATCAACTTAAAGGAGGCCACCTGAAGAAGCAATCCTAAAAATGTAGAAATAGGTCAGATCTCATCTATTGTGGTTGAATTTTCGAGTTCCCACAGTTTCAAAAGTGAACTTAGATATTTATAGAGTGTTTTCATTAAACCTGGTTAGTAAATTAAGCTAGTTTAATTTTTTTTAGATAATTATTGAATAGAGCTTGGTCTGTGGAATTGTTCATTAGCATACCTAGATGTTTGGTATCAGAGAGCATATATATGACTTCATTGATAGGAATTGTAGGAGATTTGATATATATTAGCTTAAAATACCTTTCTAATACAGTAAAAAATGTTACAAAAGCTAATAATAAAGAATATATGGGTAGATATTGTGGGTGTAATTCAACACTCGTCGGGGCTTTAGTCCGCAGAGTAGTTAGTTTGACACAATATTGTTAATACCTAAAAATATATAAAAAATGAGTTTTTGTGTTCGGGATTTTGACACTAGCAAATGACTGACAATCTTTTATGGCATCTATTGTCAAAAACGTGCTTTCTTCCCTCCTATATGCTCCAAATACTCCAACGATTTAAACAACTTTAGCTAACAGGAATTCTTTATCCTCGGCTTGTTTCATAAACTCCGTAAATATTTTTGATTACTTTGGCTGATATCCGAAAGCTTTCCTTTTTAAAAATGTAATTAGGTTTGTAAATTTGCTAATACCTACGTTTTTCATCAGGTAAATCATGGTGGGGAGCATCAAATATTTACTCCACAAAGTTGACGGCCTTAACGTATTGGATAGCTTCAGGAAATAGGCTACTAATACCTTTTCTGTAACACTCTCAATATGTTTTTCATTAGCCCAGGTTTCAAAGTTGTTGTAAAAGTTCGCGTATAAATTTTTCGATTTTTCGGACACTAACGTGGATAGCGCAGCTTCAGCAGCTTATTTCAATATCCAAAGACTCGTCATTATCACTCATTTTTAGAGATTTTTTTCGCACAACTTTGTAGGAAATACGGCGACGCGCGATGTTTGAACTTGACAGAACCTTGACGTTAAACAATGTCTTAGAAGCAGATTGCCTGCCCACTATTCAAAATGTTTAAAAATGCATATAAAAACAATATCAAATTATCCGCTTTCACAGAAAAATCTTGTATGAAATTCGTTGTGAAATCGATGTGTTTAAAACACTCGACGCATTATCCGTTTGCGTCCCTTGTTTAAAACATGTTCTTTTCGCAACTTGTTACATAAATAGCTATTTGTTAATTTTAGAACCTCAGTCCTGGACTGACGGACACCGAAATTGTACCCGATTTTATAAAAGAAAGAGTTCAGAAAACTGGGGGGAAGCAAATGATTGAACCTGACAATATTGCCGATGGAGTTATTTATGCCTTATCGACACCTCCACATGTACAAGTAAGTAAAACATTTTAATTCAGAAACGCCGTCTAAAAAATATACAGGGTGATTCTTAACATCTACACGTAAAGCGTTCTCTAGACCTCAAAATAAGAAGAAAAGTCTATATAAGATGTATTTTAAACATTTTGGTTTAAACAGTTTGTACAGGGATGGGTCCAAACTTGGTTGAATCGCCTTGTATATAATAAAACCATTCTTCCAGTATGTCAAATTTAAAAATGTTACAAAACAGTATAATATAAAGATACTTCATTAGAGTCTTTTTTACATTTTTTTAATAATTCTGCAATTTATTCCAAATCGTTTGAAAACTATTTTGTGTCTCTTATACAGGGTGCAATAAAAATTAACGTACAAGCTTCCAGAACTAATTGTAATACGTTTTCCCTAAAATGTTTTCTTTAGGAGATACAGAGCGTTACAGTTTCTAGAAATAACATAATATTTTCCAGTTATTTTCAAAATGGTTCTTGAAAATATTTACAAAATTTGGTACACTAAACGTATTAGATGATATATTTAAAGTTTTAGTTGCGTATGTAACGAAAATTAAGATCTGTTGAACTGCAATTTTTAAAAATTCTTACACCACTGCTTAAAGAAATTAGTGTTTATCTGTTGGAGTCAAAAAAAACGTCATTTGTTTGTTGTTTTTTCTTGTTGATGCACCGTTTTAGAATTATACTATATATACTTTCTGACGTAGTGGATATCAGATTTAATATAAGAAACAATTGAGAGAACTATTTTAATGTCAATTAATTTTATTTTTAAAATCATAGTATAATTTATAACAAGTGCTGGAAATATATTTTTTTGGAAACTTAAACAACCTGTATACTGAAAAAAATACAGGACGAACTATAATTTTCTGCACTGAAGTTTGTCCATTGATATTTGACCCACTCCCTCCTCCCCCTCTATTTGACCCCTCTATATGTATAGCATCATTAAACAAACTACACTAGACTATAAAACATCTAATGATAATATATTTAATTGTACCACTATTTTCGTGGCAATAAAACTGATTTTTATCGTTTTTTGTTTTCAGATTCAAGAGCTCATAATAAGAGGAGTGGATGAATCTTTTTCGAAATAGATGCAAATAACGCAATTAAAATATTACTTCATTATAATTAATAATTGAATAAATGTATGTACATACTCAAGTCAAGTTTTATTATATCTAAAATATTTTTACATTTTTACACAGTTTCAGTCCTCCTCAGAATACCGTATCCAACCAGAACCCAGAGTTGAATATCCTGCGTTCTGAACCTCGACCATCAGTTTCAGTCCTCAGCACACCGTATCCAGGATTTAATGTTGTCCTCCCTGCGGTTCCTCTATACAACATATGTGAATAAAGAGCTCAAGTCATCCTTACAACCTTACACCTGTCATGTTCCAACACCTAGTAACTCGAGACGGACCTGACGAGCGCAGCATTAGTTTCCGACTCATGCCTGTGTTTGCAGTCAAAGTAATCCGTAACAGAACCAGGTTTCCCGTTATGACTTTTGGTCCAGGAATGAGTTTCTGTTCCTGCTGGTAGTCCTCTGCTACTGTAATCATTCGATTACGACTTGCTGCCACACCTACAAGTTGCATTTCCTCCTGTATTTAGACGTTCCGTAAGGGCAACTCTCCTCCGACAGCCAAAGGATCAATCAGTTAAACTTTATTGTTATTCTCCTCTCGCAAGAGCTACTACACCAGGGTGGTCCACAACCTGCCCATTGATAGAGACATTTGGGTTTTGTTTATCGACCAACCTTTCAAATTCAATCTTCACCGTCCTTGTTTAGGGAACGCTCTTGGTTAATTCAGTAATTGATGAGGCAGAAGAAGTTCCTTCTCCTCATGTCCCTGCCATTTCTGCTACTGCTACAAGGATGTAAACTCCTCCGGCTCTGACTGTGTCTCCGCTCATGGTTCCGACTACGCCGTCTGGAGTGACCACTTCGACACTCTGAGCTACCATTCCGACGCTGTCGGCTGCATTCTCTACCAGCCAATTCACCGTCGTTGCTGGAATCTTCCGACCTCGCTGTGCCTCGCCTTGCCAAAGCTCTATCTTCTTCCGGCGAAATACTTCGCTCGTGCATCCTATGATACCCCTTCACGTCACGTCACTGGTGATACTGTCCTTTTTCAAAAGTTAATTTTTTTTCTTCACAAAAAGCACTTTTGAACACAAAAAGCTCATAGATCCCATCCCACTTCTGATGTTAGAAAGTTGAAATAAAACGAATTTTAAAAGACAAATTACAAGCCGTATATTAGGTACTTCAAATTGGACAATAATTAAACTAACAATACTTACTCCGTTAGGATCTATATGTCGAGTGGCGCGACCGGGTCCCGTGCCCTGATCGCTGATGCCGCTATTCCTGCCTGCTAGGCGCTATTGGATTTCCCCCTTCGACTCTAGTCCCGGCTCTCAAGGTACCACCAAGTTAGAGTTCCAGCATCCGTCATCATTTCTAACAATGTGTTGAATAATTTACATAAAATTACTTTAATAATAATTTATAATAGTCGTATACTTATGTAGACTTATTCTTGATTAAAGCTTAAATTCTTAGGTGCATATACCTACACGTACCTTTAAAACTAAACAACATACTGATGTATTAAGTAGCTATGTACAATAGTTTGCAATAGTAAAGACACTCATTGAAATGAATTTTGAACTGCTGACGTATTCATAATGAAATCTACATTAAATTTTTAACATTAGTTATTGGTCGAGATTGGTTGTTTTACTGAAATTTCTGCTCAGAACTTCTAGAAGTTCAAAAGCTGTTTTGAGAGAGTATCATTATTATTGCTTAAGCATGTATATATCTACCTTATTAGCATTTTTCATATCGAGTTTATATATACTCGCGATAAGAATTCAGACGACTTACGTCATACGAACAAATGAATAATTCATTATATTTTCATCAAAATATTTAAGAAACTGCAACTGATAGTCATAAAACAATATACTACACTAAAAGTTTGCATTATGTATTGCACTAAATTGCGACCAAATATCGAAAATTACGTTGACAATAAAAACAAATGTGTAACGTCAACCGTGACGTAAGACGTCTGAATTCTTGACGCGAGTATATTGCTTAATTTTTGATTTTACAATGTGACCCAATACAAGCAGCCAAACTAAATTCTAATAAAGCTACTGAAATTAGTATCCAATTTAAGAATAATAAGAATTATAAACTAAACATCTACTTAATTAGGTTTATAGTTATTGTGAAATTAGGGTTTTATTTTAGTTGCACACTGGCAAATTAATTTTTTATTTTGAACATAAGTACTAGATACCTAAATAAATAAGGCTCTTTTTTAGAAATCAAAAAATTCCAATTTATTATTCTATGGATTTTATAAGAAAGTGCAATTGTTTTCTTTATTTGTTTTTTCGTAACACAGTTTTGCATTTCATTGCAGCTGTATTTTTATTTTTGAAGAATAAGTATTTGTTGAAAAACTATTTGTTACAATTTTTTCATAAGAGTTTTTTGTTGCTTTTGGTCAGATATACAGAGTGTCTCAGGTATTACTGGCATCCTTGGAAGGGATAATTGTACAGTCAAAATAAATGAGTTTGCTTCAAATAGTTGCGTAGCAATTTTATTTTAAATAAAGTAATAGTGTCACGGAGTTTCTACGCCAGTGGTAATTGTGAATATTTATACATACTGAATAACTAGATTAAATATCTCATTACAACCTAGAACTATTGCTGTTTTATCACAAAAGGGTTCCAAGTAAATAATACATACAGTGTGTCCACGGATGGAGTTGACAAGAGGAGAAAGTCTTTTGGTTTTGACTTTATTGAAAAATGTCACTCTTTATAGAAAGTTCTACTCTTCGAAAAAATGAGACTATCATAGAAACGTCTTAGATCAAATATACAGGGTGCTCATAAATTAGAAAAACATGAAAATACTCAAGATAGAAATACAATTATTTATTATTTTACACAACATTTTTATAAAACAAATCTGTTTATAATCCGAAATAGAGTCCTAATACAAATTTTAAAATAAAAATTTCAATTTTGACTTTTACTCTACACACTACGAATAGTTTGTTATTTCTTCTCTTATGTGCTATTTTAATATCATGTGGCAGATCATTTGAATAAACCTTTTGTTTTAGGAAAAAAGTCAAGGGGCGTAAGGTCAGGTGGTCTAGCAAGATAATGGGCCAAATCTTCCTATCCACCTTACACCATGGTCTGAGCAAAGCTGTAAAATGAGCAGGACAGCAGTCCTGTTGCCAAAACAGGTTATTGCGTACTTCTGCCTCTCAAGTATTTAAAAATGGTAAACCAAATGTTTCCAAAATGTTTTGGCAACAGGACGGCTGTCCTGCTTAGAGGAAGATTTGGCCCAATCTTATCCTTACACCCCTTGCCTTGTTTCTCCAAAGTGCCCTAAAACAAAACATTTATTCAAACGGTTTGCCACATGATAGGGAGGTATTAAAGGAGCACATACGCTAAGGAATACATGAACTGAATGAGCCGCTAACTATTCCAAAAATTTATTAAGGAAAAATGTGTTCAGGTGGGAGGTAGAGGTAGAGTAAATGTTAAAATTAAAATTTTGATTTTAAAATTTGTATTGGGACTATATTTGAAAATAATAAATAATGGTATTTTTCTCTTGAGTATTTTCTTGTTTTCTTAATTTATGAGCACCCTGTATATCTGATCTAAGACGCTTCTATGGGAATCTCATTTTTTCGAGAAGCAGAACTTTTATAAATGGGGCATTTTTCGATAAAGTCAAAAGCAAAAGAGTTTCTCCTCCTGTCAACTCCATCCGTGGACACACTGTATAATAAAATACAATGTCAGTACAATGACCCCTTCCAAGTATGCCACTAATACCTGAGATATCCTGTATAAGCTCTTAAAATTACGGCACTCGTATTGCGGACACTCTGTATAGACAGCATTGTCGTCAATACGTAAAAGCGATACGGATTTATGTTATTTAATTGGTACAATTAGCTTTTTTTATAATAATTGTTATTAAATAATTTCAAAGATACAAGGACAACTGTTGATAAATATAGCAGCAAGCCAAAACAACACATTTCGTAGCCATTCCTGAAAATTATTGCCACTGAAGTTATCATTATTTCTGTTTATGTGACATAACTTAAACAAACAAATAGCATGAAGTGAAAACAACACATTTAGTAGGCATTCCTGAAAACTATTGCCACGGAGGTTATCTATTATTTGTATTTATATGACTTGTAAGGGCAAAAATTTCTATGCTGCTAGATTTATCTTGATTATTTATCTATTTATTATTATTTTGATGTTAAATGTCAGAAAATGTAAACTAATATTAATTATAGAAGTTTTTACTTGTCAGGAAATGTAAACAAAGCTTATTTAATTAATATTATTAAATACCAAATACATTGATCTTAATGTTAACTCAAGTACTGGATGATAGATTACTCTCTGATGGAGTGAGACGACACACCTGTAATGAAAGAGAAAAATGAGTGAGCAATCGGTTCAGAAGTTTGTCAGTATTTATAGTATTATTATATAATATAAACATTTTATTTTACGACATCATTCACTAACTCTGGTCTTCTGGTATGTTGAGGATAAAAAGGCAGAATTTCGCTTAGTATCCACCAAAAGTATTTAAAGTAAAATACACACTAGTAGAGAGCAATGAAAGGCACTAGGGGCAGAAACACGCGAAGTACCTGCTCAAAAGAACTACTAGAAATTGCTATATAGGGACACAGTCTATATACAGTCCGGCGTCTTCACGTCGGCTCCTTTGCGCCGTTATTTTATTGGCGAACGGTGGCCTTGTATGGATTAGGATCGAGCGGTATTATCGCTCTTTATTCTTCACCATCTCTGTAGACCTGGGCGGCCTCGTAGGAACCTCCTCCTACCCTGGCTGACCCCGCCGGCAGGGGGCCTCTTCTGGCGCTCTTTGTGTCTTCTAGGTTCTTTCTTCGCCGGCCGTCCTAAACCCCCGGGGGTGGTCTTTGTTGGGAGTGGGTTTTTGTGAGTGGCTTGTAGCCATAGGATGCTCTTCTTCCCGAGCCTGTTACGGTTCAGGAGATGCGAGCGCTAGGTAAGGATAGGGTTTGGGTTGTCTATGTTCTCGTCTTCTTCGTGGTGGTCTTCTTGGTCTTGGTTTCTTCTTGTCCGGAAACAGAAAAGATTAGCGGGGAGGGTTGGTGTTTTGTCAGGAGGAAGGTCAAGGAATTGGTGTTTTGGACGTTTGTGTTTGTCTGTCGGGGCGGGGGCGTAGTCGACGGCTTGCCTAAGCAGGGGGTTGTCGTGGTCTGTGGCTTTGTTAATGGTTTTTTGTGTGTGTGTGTGTGTATGGTATGTGTTAGGTCGGTGTAGTCTAGGTCTCGTTTTATGTCTGTGTTTCTGAAATACCAAGGCGCAGCGACGGCTGTGCGTAAGGCTATGTTTTCCACGGCCTGTAGTCTTTTTATGTGGCTTTTTGCCGCGTAGCTCCATGCAGCGGAGCCATACATTAGCTGCGCTTGAAGCACCATCTTGATTAGCGTGTGCTTATTCCTTAGACTAAGGGTGTTACCACCCTTTTGATGTGGAGGTCCCAGATTTCGTTTTTAGACGACTGCGCATTTAGCCGCGCACAGTCGCGCGCTCGAGGGGCACGGTGATTGGTCAAGAAATAGAATTTGTCCCACTTTGTCGTGTACATATGAATTTCATTGGTGTTCATTGCGCATTTAGCCGCGCTTTAGGAACCCTCTGGAACCTTCACTCGACGAACTGTATAATAAACTGTGATAGGGACTTGATAAGCACTAGGAGCAGAATCACGCAAAGTAATCTGTCGTCCACTAATATAGAATACTGTGGGGAAGAACACGCAACAGTATTCAAATTGAAATGACAGTTCAAAGTGTATTTAATGCGAAGAGGAAAATGCATTTAATATTTAATAAACAGTTAAAACAAAAGCAAATATAATAAGGTAATAACATACGTAATACCGACAAGAATACACAAATGAGTGAAACAGATTGCTCAGTGATTAAAAACTCACCTTGGTAATGATCTAAGCTAACTACACAAAACACCTTCACGCACAGGGATTCACTTCTTTAATAATTTTTACATTCAAAACGATCCAGCATGGTGAATTTGTTTATATTATCTTAAAAGAGTCAAGTGTTCTCCGCTCGTTATCTTAATCCAAACATTGGACGACCAGCCAAAGACAGCTGTAGTAGAGTTCTGTGCGTAGGCATCTTAAGTTAAAACTATTTATTACGTCTAGCAAATACATAAAAATATATCTTATTATCTTACATGACATAAACAAGTTTTATAGGTACGAACTATTCATAGAATAATATCATATATTTTTATGTATTGAGTTAATAAAAAATATATTATAATTATATAATTTTATTTTTTGTTTATTTCATGTACGAAATATAGTACATACAAAAGATATTTGAAATTTTAGCAAATCTTGTATTAATTTTTTAAATTGAGATAAAGTATGCACCAAAGTATTCTAATTAATTACCATTTTCCACGATCAATGCAAAGAGGACAAATTCAAGTATGTGAATGTTACCCCGTCATCACGATATGCTTTCTAACAACTCTGATACATATAAGATAGGTTAGATATAGCGCTATAAGTAAACGCAATTTTAAATCAAATCTGTTGAGATATGTTTACATATACCTACAGGGAGGAACACACCAATTTGGTCGTGCATTTTTAAATATAAATATTGAAATAAATATGAAATGTACTCGAGTGTTAATTATTGATCGAATGAATAATTACTTTGATAAATGATTTATTACATTAAATACAAAAGTTGGCTAGTTTTAATATTTTATGTGAATTAAGCTTGGATTTCTTTTTTCAGGTATAAAGTTAATGTGATAATTTATGCGTAAAGTTTTTACAAACAGAAAATGGGATCATCTCTTTTTGCTTAAAATCTAAAAATATTTTTTATACACGGTGTTTCCTAATTGCTTGAAGAAAATTTAGGGGCCTATTATGTTGTTAAAATTCAGGTACTGTTGTTAAATAAGCATAGTGCCCCATTTGGCTGATAAAAAAGCCATTTAATATTCATAACCTTTAAATTTTTACGTTACGTAAAGTACCACCTTATATAATCACTAAAACAAAATTGGTTTTCATTTCATTCTCATTATTTTTTGCGAAGCAAATTCTGCAATTTACATCAGTGCCTTAAAAACACTTTTTACACAAATATCATACAATATCGTTTCTACAAACAGCATTAAAAAGAATTGATCCGGGTAGAAATAAGTTAAGTTTTAAATAGCATCGTAGGCACTATATCAAATTTTCGAAGTGGGCACTTGCTAATGATATATAGTAACCATGGTGGCAACCATTGTTGTATTCATCATTTTCATTGTCACTTTTAAACGTTGTCTTTTTGTCGTTAAAAAGTATAAAGAAAATATGGAAAAGAACAATCCATTTAAAGAAATCGATGAAGCGACCAACCGAGCTACTTTGAACTTATTACCAAGAAAATCCCGAATTCAATATGAAATTGCATACAATAAGTTTGTGAAGTGGTATGAAGAAAAAGGCGTTCCTGAAAAATATACTGAAAATGTATGTAAGCTTTGGAAAACTTCATCTCTATGGTCTAATTATTCTATGATTAAAGCTATATGTTACGAATAAATAGCGACGTAATCAGCAAGCATTTTAGGCTCATTGCGTTTCTGAAGCGTCAAGGAGAAGGTTATCAACCCAAAAAATCAAAGTTCTCGACCAGAGACCAAATTGAACAGTTTTTAAAGTTTACACCGGATGACGAGTATCTTATAATGAAAGTAGCTACAATTGTGTGAATATTTGGTGCCTGTCGTAGAGAGGAGCTTTGCCAGTTAACTCTCGACAACTTGGAAATTGTGGGCACTTCCAGTTCAATATTGGTTAAGATATCGGATACCAAAACCAAAGTTCCATGAAATTTCACTATCGCTGAAAAATTTTATTTGGATATTTACCGGAGATACATGGCTCTTCATCCAGCAAATGTGGGACATTGGAGGCTTTTCCTAAAGTACGTGAAAGGCAAGTGTACGAAAAACCCTGTGGGAATAAATAGGTTTGGAAAATTTCCCGCTGTTATTGCTAAGTTTCTGCAACTTCCAAATTCTAACCTCTATACCGGACATTGTTTTTGACGTTCGTCGGCAAGCTTACTAGCAGATAGTGGAGCAAATTTAACGACAAATGAAGCGACATGGGGAATGGAAATCTTCAATGGTCGCCGAGGGATACATCGAAGATTCGTTGGAAAGTAAAAATTCGATTGCCCGAACACTGCTTTCCGTGCCATCAATATCAGCGGATTCTGCTCAAACGTCAACTAGGAATGCGGTCGTTTCAGTTGATAGTGGCAGAATTATGGAAGGATTTAATTTTTCAAATTGCGTGAATTGTAATATAAGTATTCATGTTAATAAAGAAAATACAAATTAAATGTATTGCAAATTTACTGTCACCATTCGACATTCACTTTAAGGCACTAGTGCTTTTAAAGTGATCATTTTAAGGCACTGGTGCCTTAAAACAATATTTTTAATGCTACAAGGGAGTGTTAAAAATGGCAATCTTAACATGTTTGTAGAGAGGCGGTGGAAATTTAAGGGAGAAAAATGTAACGACTTGGAAAATACAGATGAAGAACATAACGAAGTGGAGGAAAATAACGCAGCTCTGGGCCTAAAATGCCTTTAAACAGCTATATACAGGGTGTCCGGAAAAGACGTGTACAACGGAAGACCACAGACTCCTGGGTTCAAAATAAGCCGATTTAGCCCAATTTACTTATTTCCAAAATTGCTTCGTTTAGCCGCTAGAGAGCGCCAAAGTTTGCGAAAAATTTTTGTTTATTCCGAATATCTCGAAAACGACTTGATCGATTTTAACCATTTTAGGCCACGCAGTTATAAGTCTAACCGACACTTATTGACCTTATTTAGAAACTTTTTCAGTCATTAGAAATATAAGAAAAATGATGTATCATGCAAATATAAGCACATATTTTTAACCTCCTGTACAATTTCTCTCAGTTTCTTTTTGTTAGTAGCGGACTTTATTTAGAAACTTTTTTATACTTTCAGAATTTTGATTAGATGAGTAGTTTAGGCAGAAAAAATATCTTTGTCTGTCAACAATATCAGCATTCGTTCTGCAACAATGAAGTACCAGAAGTTGGCTCTGTTATTTTAAGTGTCAGTTGTGTGTCAAATCTAATCAGCTACTGAAATTAGTCTCTCGGTGTATTCTTCTTGCTCAATTACTTAGTTACTTTAGATCTTACTTTATTTGTTGTCGTTATTGTTGTGTTTGTTTATTTTCTCATTTTCATTATTTCATCATGGATACGTATACATATTCCGAACAAGTAGATATGCTTTTGGTTTATGGATTTTGTCAAGGTAACGGCCGCAAAGTGTTAGGGTCTACATGGACAGATTCCCTCATCGACGAGTGCCAAATCATCAAACTTTTGCCAACATCGAAAGACGACTTCGCGAATTTGGTTCCTTCCACTAAATGAATGCGCTCCAGGGCGTCAACGTACTACGAAAACTATAGAGGTGGAGGAACAAATCCTAGATAAGATAGAAGAAAACCCAAAAATTAGTGCAAGACGCATTGGACATGAAATAGGGATACCAAAACCATAGTTCATGATGTTTTGAAGGAGCAATTACTACATCCGTACCACATTCAATCGGTACATGAATTGCTACCCATTGACCCCGAAAAACGTTTAGTATTTTGTAATTTTATACAAGATCAAAGAGCCCATGATATCAACTTCAGCAAAAACATTTTATTTACAGATGAAGCATGTTTCACTAGGTCAGGCATCATTAATAACCACAACAAACACGTTTATGCTGATGAAAATCCACACTGTACTGAAATAAGACATTTTCAACATGAATTCAGAGTAAACGTGTGGGCGGGAATTATCGACAACTTTATTATTGGCCCGGTTGTGCTTCCACATCGATTGAATGGGGTCAACTATTTAAATTTTTACAGCAAGTATTATTTGTTGGACGATTTGCCGTTATTACTTTGTCGTAACATGTGGTTTATGCACGATGGTGCACCCCTCATTTTACAATACCAGTTCGTCAATATTTACATAATCTTTATCCTAAAAGGTGGATCGGAAGAGGAACCGATGCTCCTATAAAATGGACAACTCGAGCACCAGACTTAACACCTTGAGATTTTTTTTTGTGGGGTGCAGTAAAAACTAAAGTATATGCCTCTGCAGTTAATAATGAAGAGGAATTGTTTAGGCGAATCCAAGACGCAGTTAATATTTTACGAGGTAATGCAGGAATCATGGAGAGGCTGCACTACAACTTCGTAAAACGGATTACTTGTTGCATAAGAGAAAACGGTGGTCACTTTGAGCATTTATTGTAAAGTGATCATAAGTCTTTTTGTTATATTTTATTATCTTGTATTTATTAAATAAAATATAAATGAGAGTTTTGGAATTTTCGTTATTTGTTGCAGAACGAATGCTGATATTGTTGACATATGAAAATATTTTTCTGCCTAAACTACTCATCTATTCAAAATTCTGTGAGTATAAAAAAGTTTCTAAATAAAGTCAGCTACTAACAAAAAAACTGAGAGTAATTGTACAGGGGTTAAAAAATATGTGCTTATATTTGCATGATACATGATTTTCTTACATTTCTAATAACTGCAAAAGATTCTAAATAACGTCAAAAGTGTCAGTTAGACTTATAACTGCGTAGCCCAAAATGGTTAAAATCGATCAAGTCGTTTTCGAGATATTCGGAATAAACAAAAATTTTCTCAAACTTTGGCGCTCTCTAGCGGCTAAACGAAGCAATTTTGGAAATAAGTAAATTGGGCTAAATCGGCTTAATTTGAACCCAGGAGTCTGTGGTCTTCCGTTGTACACGTCTTTTCCGGACACCCTGTATATAACTTGTGTGTTATAGTGTAACCAAAATTCAACAAAATACATAGAAATGTCCTTGTAGATTTCATCCTTCTCCACGACGATTTGTTTATTTAACATAATGAAATCGGGCTCGTGGCAAACTGCAGAGGGCGGATATAATTTTGAACATTTTTACTGTGACTGTAATAGGTGAGATATTTATAATTTTTTATATTAATATTTCTTTAGGATATTTTTTGTATTACTCTTGTTATCAGAATAAGGAGGCGTATACTAAAACCTCACTTTCAAAATTACCTTGTATATAATTTATATTCAAGGTTAAATTCTTAAAAATAGACAAGTATGTTCGATTATAAATTGTACAGCGACCATCTGGTATATTGTTAAATACCCAATTGTATTGAATCGCGACCTTGGATCTTTCGTTGTAAGGCACTCTTCGTTTGCCTCTTAACAGATCTTTATCCCAGTGATAATTTGAAGCATCTGTAAATATATATAATAAAAAGATACGATATGCTTAAAAGTTATTACAAGGTTTCTGTCGACGCTTACAGAACATTGTGTAACATAAAAATAAGAACGGAATAAACGGAAGAGTAGATACTCACATAACGATTATTTTCAGTGAAGCATAAGAGCAACAACAAAGAACATAATGGTGCTGTCTATGAACCGTTGGGTTGGTAAAGTGGCCATAGTCACTGGTGCCAGTTCCGGTATCGGAGCTGCTGTTGCAGAGGCATTGGTGGAGCATGGACTTATTGTAAGTAAATGATACATTTTATTTAAAAATGAACAGCAGTACTTATGTATAATTAACGCTCTCTATGTCATAAATCTACCATATTTATCATGTTAGTTAGAATATACAGGGTGTCCCAAAATTAGCCCAAAAATTACCAATGGATTCTACGATCAAAAATAAGAAAAAATAGTTATCCGTAACCGCCCCCTAACGGAGCTATTGTTCTTTAAATAGAGTTAGTGATTTATTATTTTTAAACATTTTATAATAATCAAATAAAGGAATTTATGTCGAGTCCAGATATTTCCGTATAATAGGATTCACCCTATGATATGTGATGTTTGTTTTTATAGAGTCGAAGACAAATCCAACAGAGCTACGGCAATCGTGCAAGATTTTATAATTAAAGAATGCTGCGGGTGCATTCCGAATTTTCTATTAGTAGTATTAATTCTCGATTTTCTTGTAACTGTACTGGGACTGTGTATTCTGTTAGTGGGTAATTCTGATGGGCCTGTAATTAGTGAAAATATAGTTTTGGCAATTTCCAACAAAAGAACGAATGCAAATTACTCCACCTAATCGGATTAACTGTTATCTATCAGATAAAAATCAGGTAAAATGTGTATTTTTGTAATTTCTGCATTTGACAACGCTGTAAAAAACGACCGCATGGTAGTTAACAGTTAAGGTAGTTAAGCCATCTCGGACAATGCTTATCAGAGGTGCCGATTTTCCGGGGGAGAAAGAGGGGTTTGCCTCATTTTTTTAACATCGAGCTAGAATTCAGGAATATTTCTTTGTTACTGTCTGTAATACCTCCTTGAACATGTGGTTAAAAGTTTTGGACTTAGTAATTGTTAACCTTATATAAAACGTTTCTTTATAAAATTTACGCTTTAACATGAAATTTGGCATTTAAACCAATTTCTTTCATTCTAGGTGGCTGCTTTGGCACGAAGAAAAGATCGTCTGGATGCATTGGAGAAGAAACTTTCCAACAAGAAAGGCAAACTCTATCCCGTCAAAGCAGACGTAACTAAAGAAGAAGACATTATAAACGCTTTCAAATGGGTCAAAGAGAATTTAGGTCCAATCCACATTCTCATCAACAATGCTGGAGTTATAGGAACGACATCTCTTGCAGATGGAGACACTGAAATTTGGAAAAACATTTTCAACGTCAACGTTCTTGGCCTGTGTATAGCTACAAGGGAAGCAGTACGAGATATGAGAGCAAACAATGTAGATGGACACATAGTTCACATTAATAGTATCGCAGGTCATCAAATAACCAAGTCTCCAAACCCCAACGTTTATCCTGCTAGCAAATATGCGGTAACGGCCTTAGCCGAAACTTTGAGACTGGAGCTTCTCAATTTGAAGTCAAAGATAAAAATTACGGTAATTACATTTTACGATTTTGAGTTACCTGTTGCTTATACAGGGTGTTCAGGAAACTCCGGAAGGTAATTCTACGGATTGAAATAATAATAATGGCATTTATTTCCAACAGGTAAGAAACCCAGTTACGGGAAATACAAAGAAAGAAATTACAATTCCATACAACTTATACTTACTACACCTAATCATGACAAACTCACAAGGCTGTAAAAATATATATAAAATATCCACATTACTCGTTATTGTAAACAATGTTTTTATTGTGTTTAATGACGCAAAATTGAAGTCACAGTAGTTACAAATATTATTAAAAGTAGCTCATGCGTTATATACAGAGTGTCCGGAAATGAAGAGCAAAAATTCTAGACCAACAATAAATGCTACCTCTTTCTATAACATTTTTTCCAAAACTGATTATTAACGGAGTTACAGAATGTTAAAGTTAAAATTTTATTTTCGATATTTGTAAATAACTTCTTAAGAAATCCAAATATTTACATAAAATTTGCAAATCGAGGATTTTTGCGAACGAGAAATTCAGATATGTTTCTAATTTTGACGTCACTAGTAGAGGGCGACACTTATGGCACATCATGTCTCTTTTAAATGACAGAACTTTTTGCTGTTAATTGTTCCATCTGAATATGGAAACAATCGATTCTCCTACCTGTTGTATCTGAAAAAGGTATACCTTGTTGAAGTCGTTAAAAGTAACAGGTTTCGAAATAATCTTATTTGAAATATTCAGTGCACCGATTGAAAACTGTTATCGTTTCAGATAAAGTGCCTTTTCTACTGAAAATACAGCAAAATGTTGTTCAGAATGGTAAATTATAGAGACGTGCAAAATTTCTATAAATCTTGACTTTGTGCTTTGTTGAAAAATGGTTTCATCAAACCTCGCCGATCTTCTTGAAATTTTGCACTTCTTCGTAATTTACCATTCGGAACAACTTTTTCAAGTAATATTTTGCTGTATTTTCAGCAGAAAAGGCACTTTACCTGAAACCAAAACAGTTTTTACTCGGTGCACTGAGCATTTCAAATAGGATTATTTCAAAAATGGTTACGCCTACCGACTTCAGCAAGGGTTTCAAATAAAACAGGTAGGAGAATCGATTGTTTCGATAGTCAGATGGATACATTAAGATGCAAAAAAGTTCTGCCATTTAAAAGAAACATGGTAGCGGCCTCTACTGGTAACGTCAAAATTAGAAACATATTTGAATTTCTCGTCCGCAACAATCCCCGATTTACATATTTTATGTACATATTTGGATTTCTTAAGGAGTTATTTACAAATATTGAAAATAAAATTTTAAATTTAACACCCTGTAACTCCGTTAATAATCAGTTTTGGAAAAAATGTTATAGAAAGAGATAGCTTTTATTTTCGGTATAGAATTATCCCCTGAATTTTGTGCTCATCATTTCCGGACACCCTGTATAGGCGCTGTAAGTAAAATATTAGTTCTAGGCCTATTACAACAAAAAATTTGATTATATTTTAAATCAGCACGCTATACAAAAAATGTTATCTTACACACATTATGGTGTAACAAATTATATAAAAATGAAATAACTGACCATATTCGTCGTTCATGAAGAGAAGTATTATTAAATCTGTGTAATAATATATGATTATTAATTCCCCTGGCAGGATAAATGTCATCTTCCTTTAAAGAAAGGCATTTCAAAAAACGCCTCTGAACAGATTCTATATTGTCAATGTGGCACTAAATAAATAATTTGGTTTCCAAATTATTCCTCAAGCTCACTCCTAAGTAATGTATAATATAACATTTTAAAAGTATTGACATTTTTAAAATATTTACAGTTTCCTAATATAAAACCTAAAGCCTTATTGGCTTTACTAACTATATTGTTAACATGAACAACAAATGTAAAGTAGAATTCAAGAAGATGCCTAAATCCTTTACACAATCACTATACACACTATAAAAAAATATATCTTTTTTCCTACTAAATGATACTACATAATATTTGTTCATGTTTAAAGTTAAATGATTTGTTTGACACCATTTGTTAACTTTGTTAGCTTGAATTTGTAAATAAACACAATCTTCCTCATTCTCAATAATTGTATAAATTTTTAAATCATCTGCAAAAATAAGATTAAAGCAAGATATAGTATCAAGCAAATCGTTAATAAATAAAAGGAACAACAAGGGTCCTAAATTCAAACCCTGCGGAACGCCAGATACAATTCTAAATTTTGATGAACAAAATCCTTCACACTTTACAGACAGCAGTTTGTCTCTCAGATAAATATTATTTTAGAAAAATAACGAAATTATTTGACAGGCCAACACTGTGAAGCTTAGTAAGTAATACAGGGTGAACCTTAAATAAGTACAAATATTTTAACCAGCAGTATAGCTCACTGTGTAGAACACATAATTAATAGTTGTTTTACAAAAAAATCATAAATAAAAAAGTGAAGTTGTTTTTTTAGTCTGGTAATAGGTCAATTTCAGTAGAAAAACCAATTTTTTATAAATTGCTAACGTTTCGGCTTATATTTAAGTCATCTTCAGGGCTCTAGAAATGTAAATGTGTTACATAACTAATATAAAATTACAATAAATTAAAACAAAACACATTGAAAATTACACATTAAAATTACAATTTTTAAGGTAATATTAGAGCAAGCTAAGTTAAAAATTGTAATTTTAATGTGTAATTTTAAATGTGTTTTGTTTTAATTTATTGTAATTTTATATTAGTTATGTAACACATTTACATTTCTAGAGCCCTGAAGATGACTTAAATATAAGCCGAAACGTTGGCAATTTATAAAAAATTGTTTTTTCTACTGAAATTGACCAATAGGTAATAACCAGACTAAAAAAACAACACCAGTAATTTATGAAAGGTCACTAGATGCAACATAAAGAAGTGAAATTTTAAATAAATTTTGTAATTTTTCTGTAGAAAACTTGTTGAGGACCGCTGACTTTCATACATTTATGAGTCGTAGCGCTACACAAATGTCTTTGCTTGAACAAACTTTTAAATTTAATATGTTGTGTGAAAATCATAGTTTTTCGTTATTATTCATAAAATAACTTCAGGAAATTGTGTCTTGTGTCTCTTTCTAACAGTGTACAATGGCATTTAACTTGTGAAATGTGGATTCCTGATTAAATAGTTAATTTTTTAACAAACAGGTAAGCTTGTGTGCACGTTTATGTATAATTTTTGAAGATTGGACTAATATCACGTAATATCTTCCTAAATACTTTACGGTAGTCAGTTAAGCAGTTAAAATGTATGTTAATATTGCTGCGTATCATACTACATACCCAACTTTACTGTACTTATGCTTCAAACAAGTATTTTTAAAATAGAATTAACCGTATTACTTTACTATTACGTAATATTTATATTAGAGAAGATATGGCAACCTCGCAACAAATCATATGGTTCATTAGCTTGGTTAAGCAGCGGTCCTCAAAATGTGGGTATTTAAAAAAAATAATATCTCCGTAAATATTAGAAATTTTTAAAAATGGCTTTCACTGGACTGATCTATATGACGAACTACACCAGCAGTTAAAATATTTGTACTTATTTAAGGTTCACCCTGTATATTATGATCAACCTGGTCAAATGCTTTGCTAAAATCTATATATAGGACACCGATCTGTCCCTTATGATCAATATTCTCACAAATGTTTGATACACATGAGCATGACAGCTTCATTAATTACAGAAAATATTATCAAAAATTTGATGTTTAATAAAACTTTAATAGCGATTTCTTCCTAAACGGTTACAAGTATCGGCTTGAATAAAGTGTACATAATAAACATAATAAAAAAATTGACCTCTGACAAGCTATAACTTGCAAACAATTGACAATTCCTAGAATCACCTTCCGGAGTGTCCTGATGAGCTTTCAGAACACTGAAATATAGTATAGTTTGTAAGTTACAACCTAACAGTGTTTTTAAAGGGGGAATATTTATTTTCAGAGCCTCAGTCCCGGTCCTGTGGACACAGAAATTTTTCCTGGTGGGCTAAGGGAAAAACTTATTAAATTTATTGAAGATAAGCAATTTATTGAAGCTGAAAATATTGCGGATGGCGTCGTGTACGTTTTATCGACCCCTCCACATGTACAGGTAAAAAATATGTATTTCTTTTTCATTTATTTAAGGTTATTAAGATTTAATATAAGTTTCTGTAATCATTATTTTATTCTGAAAGAGGCTAATTTAATGTTTCGAAAGTTAATTGCAATTTCCATTTCAGATTCAAGAACTCACTATAAGGTCAGTCGACGAATCCTTTAGAGATGAATTGGTTAAAAGCAGTAATTAATTTATTTTATTGTTTATTGTTGTTTATTAATAAATATATCTTATAAATTTGATCTATCTTTGCATTACTTTTATGTCTAGACTGGTACAGTACAAACAAGTAATCAAAATTATCAGTTATGTTAACGAAATAATAAATCTGATAAAAACCTACAATCGTAAAATACAAGTAGAAAGTACTATTTGACAAATTCTTTATAACTTCAATTACCACTGTTGATAACATTTTGTCATTCTGATAGTACCTATACAGGGTGAGTCAGTCATAATGCCATTAATTTTAATAGGAGATAGGGAATAATGAGTATAATGCAAATATGCGTTTAAAAAAATCTAAATGCATATTTACGCCGAAAAAAAATATTTTCAAATCATTATTTAAACCCCCTTTTCAGACTGTCACTGACCGCTCACAGCCTTGGTTGTTTACAGCTCACAGTTCAACTCGATGTCGACCTGATGCAATGTTGCCAAGTTGAAATATTTTCTAGTACCTACCTACCTAGGTTTTAGACATCACAAATAAACGGTTGTACTGACTATTTTAAAATCTCTTTTTCTCTTGCTCAGTTTAACTTCAGCCAATAATAATTTAAAATGTTAATATCCAATGAAATTAAATAATAATAATAAAATAATTCTATTAAAAATTGCAAGTAACGCGGTCCACTCAGGTTTTCCGGTAGAAAATACGGTCCAATCAAACGATACCCGTACACTCCTGCTCATACGTTGACAACAAATCGCCTCTGAAAGCTAAACCGACAAGTAGCGTGTGGATTTTCCTCTGAGCAAATGTTATGACTGCAAACAAATTATCTAAGTTAGATTAAAATCACAAAACTCCAACGTATCTAATAATAAACCGAATAATAAACCATTTACGTACATTACATAAAAAACCTATACCCAATAGGTAAATTATTAAGAGAAGCTGAAAAGTGTTTCGTGTTTAAATACTAAGTAATAAAAAACCATAGTGTTGTCATCCTAAGTCTCGAGATGTGCATGTTAATTATGTTACTGGCAGTGACTAGTTACCTAGGTCACGGCATCACAACCCGGAAAACCACTATAGATCAAATCATTTATGTTATCGGGTCGGTCAGTGGTCGCGCGGTTTAAGGCGTCAGTACTTGAATCGAGGTGATTGGATCGCTGTGGGTTCGACCCCTGCAGCCGGTAGACCGTATATAAGCTATATTCGTGGAGAGATTGGCACCCTCTCTGCGGGTATGGTAGGGTGGAAGAATGTTGACTTGGGTCAATGTGGGAGATTGATACCGGTTGACATTTGACTACTCCCCTATTTAATGAGGTTTTCCAGGTTTCCCTCATTCCTGCACTGAATGGTGGTTAGGGCCTACCAACGTAAGTCGTTCCTGGGCGCAAATGCGGCCTGCTTAATAATAATCTGCCGCCCCCTCTCCCGCACAAGTCTTCGACTTCTGGGCTAATCCTCGTGATTAGAATGAGGGGTAGAGATATTATTATTATTATATTATTATAGAGATATTATATTATTATTTTTTCCAGTAAACACCTTCCGAAGCTCCGACACATTCGGAGATGTTCTGAAGAGTCAAGCAATGACCACTCTCCACTCCGTGGAGTCAGTAATCATTGCGCCCGTAAATCGTGTGTTCTGAGCAGACGTAGCGAACCAAGGACGATTGCCTTCTGCATTCTGCCGGCTAAGATCTCTGCCGAATTTCGACAAGCCGGTATGATCTTTAAGTCAGAAAGCAACGTATGTCTCATTCCACCCAGGATGCCTATAATTAGCACCACAATCTTAACAGAGTGGTCTGGATACAGCCTGCGGAGCTCGGAGAGAAGATCTCGATACTTCCTCCGTTTTTCCTCCTCTTTTAGGACGATGTTGTTCTCTGCGGGAGCCGAGAACTCAATCACAAACATCGTCCTAAGCTGGTGGTCGAGGAGGAGTACATCAGGCTTATTGGCTTGAATTTGCCTGAGGGTGGGGAATGAATGGTTATTATTTATTATTATTATTATTATTTTTTTTTTTTTTTTCCCAGTAAACACCTTCCGAGGCTCCGACACACTCGGAGATGTTCTGGAGTCAAGCAATGACCACTCTCCACTCCGTGGAGTCAGTAATCATTGCGCCCGTAAATCGTGTGTTCTGAGCAGACGTAGCGAACCAAGGACGATTGCCTTCTGCATTCTGCCGGCTAAGATCTCTGCCGAATTTCGACAAGCCGGTATGATCTTTAACTCAGAAAGCAACGTATGTCTCATTCCACCCAGGACGCCTATAATTAGCACCACAATCTTAACAGAGTGGTCTGGATACAGCCTGCGGAGCTCGGAGAGAAGATCTCGATACTTCCTCCGTTTTTCCTCCTCTTTTAAGACGATGTTGTTCTGTGCGGGAGCCGAGAACTCAATCACAAACATCGTCCTAAGCTGATGGTCGAGGAGGACTACATCAGGCTTATTGGCTTGAATTTGCCTGAGGGTGGGGAATGAATAGTTCCAATAAATTCGGCACTTCTCATTCCCCACAACGGATTCTATATCCCCGGAGCATAAGGCAGCACTGGCGTCTCGTCTATCTCATACGAGTGTCGTAAATGATAATACAACACCCGTAAGGCTGAATTATGTCTTCGGATATACGCTGTGTGCATATACTGGACAGGCAGACAGGAGATGCATAAGCGTCTCCGGCGCTTGGCGGCAGGCCCTGCAGCTGGTATCAGGAACCTCGATACCCAAGACACGACTACGATAGACGAGTGTGTTAATTACACCATCTTGGCAAGCCATTATGAATCCCTCGGTCTCAGAGTTCAGCCCCGCTGACCTCAAAAAGCAAAGGTCAGCCTTTCAGATAAGCCAAGCCCCTCTAGATGACGGTAGAAGAGACCATGCATTGGCTTATCCTTATGTAGCTGCAGAAGATGACGCGTTTCTGCAGCTTTAATTAGTTTTATCTGAGCAGGGTCCGACTCGGTGACAGAGTCTGGATTTTCCCGTTCAGTATCGAACACGAGACCAAGTTCATCGGCTGCTCTTCTCGCTGCCTTATACACAAACGCTCCTATCCCTGCTGCTTCATGGTCTTGGACCATGCAGAGAAGAGGATCCGAGCTCCTGATGACTTTGCAGGCCTCCTCCAAAACCACTCTGCCCTGGAGACACTCCAAACTCAAGAGTCCACGGCCTCCCCGATTTCTTGGGAAGTATAGCCGTGGAACGGACGATCTTGGATGCAAACTCCGATGGAGATGCATCATTTTACGAGTCCCTACATCGAGTTGCCTCAGCTCTTCTTGTGTCCATTTCACTACTCCAAAGGAGTAGAGAAGGATCGGAACGGCAAGCATATTTGTGGCACTCACCTTGTTCTTACCCGACAGCTCCGAAGACCAGATCTGTCGGAGGCGGTGCCGATACCTGCCGCGGAGAGCGTTTTTTACCGTTGCCACCTCATGAGTGCCCCGCTGTGGGACACCCAAATAGGTGTACGACTCTCCGGCATCTAGATAGTGAAAGATGCTTCCGTCTATGAGCTGGGCGTCCTCTCCGTATGGACCGCATCGTCCTCTCTTGAGATGAACCAGTGCACATTTGTCCAGCCCGAACTCCATCCCAACCGCCTGCGTGTACTCATGTACCACTCTGAGGGACTGATTTAAATCCCTCTCTCCGGAGGCGTAGAGTTTAAGGTCATCCATATAGAACAAATGGGTGACCTTATGCCTTCGGTCTCCTGGGGTACCGCAGTTGTAACCCAGGGTACGACGAAGTACAACGGATAATGGCAGCAGTGAGATGCAAAACAAGAGGGACTCAGGAATCTCCTGGAACACTCCCCTCCTGAACAAAACCGGCTCTGTCTGGACCCTTGCATTAGCCGATGTTATGGTAAAGCGGGTCCTCCAGAGCGGCATGAGTTGTTCAATACATCTCACTATGGGGTCGGCCACCGCAAGACATTGGAGCAAGTGGACTATTAGCTCATGGGATGTCATATCAAATGCCTTGCGGTAATCTATCCAGGCCATTGAGAGGTTTCGCTTGTACTGCACGGAGTCCTGCGTAATACATCTGTCGATGAGCAGGTTCTCCTTACAGCCAGCTACACCCCTCTTGGACCCTCGCTGCTCGTATATCCGTTGATAAACGGGGTTCACTGCGTGGAGCACACATTATTATTATTTTTATTATTATTAATATTATTATTATTATTTTTTTTTTTTTTTTTTTTTTTTTCCAGTAAACACCTTCCGAGGCTCCGACACACTCGGAGATGTTCTGGAGAGTCAAGCAATGACCACTCTCCACGCCGTGGAGTCAGTAATCATTGCGCCCGTAAATCGTGTGTTCTGAGCAGACGTAGCGAACCAAGGACGATTGCCTTCTGCATTCTGCCGGCTAAGATCTCTGCCGAATTTCGACAAGCCGGTATGATCTTTAAGTCAGAAAGCAACGTATGTCTCATTCCACCCAGGACGCCTATAATTAGCACCACAATCTTAACAGAGTGGTCTGGATACAGCCTGCGGAGCTCGGAGAGAAGATCTCGATATTTCCTCCGTTTTTCCTCCTCTTTTAGGACAATGTTTTTCACCGCGGGAGCCGAGAACTCAATCACAAACATCGTCCTAAGCTGGTGGTCCAGGAGGACTACATCAGGCTTATTGGCTTGGATTTGCCTGAGGGTGGGGAATGAATAGTTCCAATAAATTCGGCACTTCTCATTCCCACTACGGATTCTATATCCCCGGAGCATAAGGCAGCACTGGCGTCTCGTCTATCTCATACGAGTGTCGTAAATGATAATACAACACCCGTAAGGCTGAATCGTGTCTTTGGATATACGCTGTGGCCGCATATACCGGACAGGCCGACAGGAGATGCATAAGCGTCTCCGGCGCCTGGCGGCAGGCCCTGCAGCTGGTATCAGGAACCTCGATACCCAAGACACGACTACGATAGACGAGTGTGTTAATTACACCATCTTGGCAAGCCATTATGAATCCCTCGGTCTCAGAGTTCAGCCCGCTGACCTCAAAAGCAAAGGTCAGCCTTTCAGATAAGCCAAGCCCCTCTAGATGACGGTAGAAGAGACCATGCATTGGCTTATCCTTATGTAGCTGCAGAAGATGACGCGTTTCTGCAGCTTTAATTAGGAGCTTTTAACTGAGCAGGATCCGACTCGGTGACAGAGTCTGGATTTCCCCGCCAGTATCGAACACGAGACCAAGTTCATCGGCTGCTCTTCTCGCTGCCTTATACACAAACGCTCCTATCCCTGCTGCTTCATGGTCTTGGACCATGCAGAGAAGGGATCCGAGCTCCTGATGACTTTGCAGGCCTCCTCCAAAACCACTCTGCCCTGGAGACACTCCAAACTCAAGAGTCCACGGCCTCCCGATTTCTTGGGAAGTATAGCCGCGGAACGGACGATCTTGGATGCAAACTCCGATGGAGATGCATCATTTTTTGGGTCCCTACATCGAGTTGTCTCAGCTCTTCTTGTGTCCAAAAGAGTAGAGAAGAATCGGAACGGCAAGCATATATGTGGCACTCACCTTGTTCTTACCCGACAGCTCCGAAGATCCACATCTGTCACAGGCGGTGCCGATACCTGCCGCGGAGAGCGTTTTTCACCGTAGCCACCTCATGAGTGCCCCGCTGTGGCACACCCAAATAGGTGTACGACTCTCCGGCATCTAGATAGTGAAAGATGCTTCCGTCTATGAGCTGGGCGTCCTCTCCGTATGGACCGCATCGTCCTCTCTTGAGATGAACCAGTGCACATTTGTCCAGCCCGAACTCCATCCCAACCGCCTGCGTGTACTCATGTACCACTCTGAGGGACTGATTTAAATCCCTCTCTCATTTATTATTATTATTATTATTATTATTGTTATTATTATTATTATTATTATTATTATTATTATTATTATTATTATTATTATTATTATTATTATTATTATTATTATTATTATTATTATTATTATTATTATTATTATTATTATTATTATTATTATTATTATTATTATTATTATTATTATTATTATTATTATTATTATTATTATTATTATTATTATTATTATTATTATTATTATTATTATTATTATTATTATTATTATTATTATTATTATTATTATTATTATTATTATTATTATTATTATTATTATTATTATTATTATTATTATTATTATTATTATTATTATTATTATTATTATTATTATTATTATTATTATTATTATTATTATTATTATTATTATTATTATTATTATTATTATTATTATTATTATTATTATTATTATTATTATTATTATTATTATTATTATTATTATTATTATTATTATTATTATTATTATTATTATTATTATTATTATTATTATTATTATTATTATTATTATTATTATTATTATTATTATTATTATTATTATTATTATTATTATTATTATTATTATTATTATTATTATTATTATTATTATTATTATTATTATTATTATTATTATTATTATTATTATTATTATTATTATTATTATTATTATTATTATTATTATTATTATTATTATTATTATTATTATTATTATTATTATTATTATTATTATTATTATTATTATTATTATTATTATTATTATTATTATTATTATTATTATTATTATTATTATTATTATTATTATTATTATTATTATTATTATTATTATTATTATTATTATTATTATTATTATTATTATTATTATTATTATTATTATTATTATTATTATTATTATTATTATTATTATTATTATTATTATTATTATTATTATTATTATTATTATTATTATTATTATTATTATTATTATTATTATTATTATTATTATTATTATTATTATTATTATTATTATTATTATTATTATTATTATTATTATTATTATTATTATTATTATTATTATTATTATTATTATTATTATTATTATTATTATTATTGTTGTTATTATTATTATTATTGTTATCATTAATAAAAATATCTTACAAATTTGGTCTATGTTTACAACACCTTTATCCCTATATTTCAATTCATAAGCACGAAAACTGTTAATAAAAGTTATATAAATCATCTCTTATGTTAACGATTTAGTAAATAAAAATCGATAAAGGTAAACTTCAGTTTTTGTAGTCGTTGCAATTTTTAAAGCGCTGATTGATAGTGATTTTCAACAGCAGATCAACATACTACAGCTGTATAGCTTGAACAGAGTGTAAAGGTAAGTGAACTTTCCAGAATTGTATAAAAAATTAAAGAGAAATAGTAATTAGATGAAAAAAATTACGATTTTATTATACAGATACAGATGAATCATTAGTATTTACGAAAAACAAAAATGTACATACTGTTTTAAATATGTACAGGGAGTACAGCATTTGAGGGTGAGTTGGGATCTCGGAAGCTATAAGATACGAAACTGTGGCAAAAGTCGAAAATTTGTCATCAGCTGTCGTTTGAAACAGAAGGAATTTCGCATATTTCTTTCAGATATCCGATCGAATATATAAAAATTAGTTTTGCCCTTTATGTTACCGTTCTTTCAAAAGCATTTAAATATATTTTTTTGTTTGATATCAATAATTCTGTGTGAAACTAACTACTCTGTAGACTAATGCCCACCAGTATTGATTCATATCTACAACATTTTACTCATATACAGGATGTTTCAGGAGGAGATGTAGGTACATACTTCAGTATATAATTCTACGTTAAAATTTAAAAAATTCTCGACTACTTTGAGTTAAATTCATGAAATTTTGTATGCGGGGGTTTCTTGGGACGTGAAAATCAAATTTTATGCACAGTTGACTGTATCTCTAATAGGGCACCATTAAGATTCTTTTAAACCGCTTCAACTTTTTTGTGCCAATGTGTATGTCATTTTGGAATAGAAAAACATTTCCCCCTACCTTTTCTACTTAACAAATGTACAGTTTATTGAAGTCTCTAGGAGCAGCCGTTTTCGTTACAAAACTCATCTTCAGATGGTGATGCATGGAAATTATGTATTACAGTGCTACCTTACTTTTATCTAAAAAAACAAGGCATAACACTTTAAAGACTAAGAACTACTAGTTTTTAATCAAAACAGCCTGAATTTTCTGTAAAATTTATAAAAATAAAATCTCTAAACAAAATGTACAAAACTTGACAATAACTTTCTATTCACTCTAATACATAATTTGCATGCATCATCATCTTTACATGAGTTTTTAAAGGCTTCTCCTAGATACTTCAATAAGGTGTACATTTTTTAAGTGGAAAAAGTAGAGAAAAATGTTTTTCTATTACAAATTGACATACACCGTGACACATAAAAGTTGAAGCTATTTAAAAGATCTTAATGGTCGCTCTTGGAGATACAACCAATTATTTTTCTTAAAATTTGACATCCTGTATATTCTGATCGAACCGTTTCCAATCCTAAGTTCATACAAAATTTTTTGCTTCAAATTGAACGTAGAATAACATATTGAAATATGTACATCTTCTCCTGAAACACCCTGTATTTTTAGTTGAATTTAAAATTAATTTCTTTTTAAGAAACAAAATACCAAGAGCATCAAAATAGAACAATTATGGCGTGGTTTATAACCAAACACTACCATTAATGTTTTGTTTATGCTAGTTACAAAAAGCGCAACTACAATAATAAAAATACTTCTATTGTACTTAGAAAATTCTCACCAAACATGGCATAAACAATTCTTAGAGTGAAACAAATATTATAATATTAGTGGAAATTATTTTTATAATTTAGATAAAATATGTACAAAATAATAATATACTATACCCATTTTACAAATTTGTACAAATTATTATAGATTAAATCTATATTCACAAAACGAGGTAAATAATGCATAGTCATTGCGATATGCTTATTAACAAATCTGATAGCGCTTTAGATAAAAGGAATTTTAATCTGCTGAGTGCTATGTACATATACAGGGTGGAACAACAAATTCATTATGCTAAATTTTTTAAATGTCTAAAATTATAAATAAACTAAAGGAGCATGTTTGTAAATAAACTATTTTATGGCATTTTTTTCGAAGCCGCAAATTGAATCATCTCCTTTTGCTCGAAATTTAATAAGTATAGAAGAAATAAATTAGAAGCATTTTTCACGTAATGATTATGATTTGACATTATGATTAGAATGTCATAATGACTTACGTTATCCCACATGTGCTTTTTTAAATTTATTAACGCACTCGATGCGATAATGACACTGTATATTAAATTAGACTCCAATTAGATATTTATTAAATAAAAAATATATTATGTCAGATGTCGAGCGAATATTTTCAGGTTCCCAGAGAATATTCTAGCTTTCGTCTGCGCGGACACCAATATAAACTAAAAAAGGAATCATTCAAAACACGGGCTAGACAGTATTTTCTTAGTAACAGGAACTTTGAGTTTTGGAATAATCTGCCTCATGATGTATTAAATGCTTAATTATTTTAAAAATAATATTGACAATTATATGATCGTTTTTGGCTAGATTGGCTTTTTGATTGTATTTTGTGCATTTGTCTTTTTGTTACTATTTGCAAGTTTCAGTGTTTATTTGTCATTTTGCTACTGTCTGTTTTACTTTCATAGGGGTTCGTTTCTTCTTTTCAGCGACAGAATTAGACTTCCAGTCACCATGACTTTTTATACTCAAAAGATCTGCCTCACAATCAGCTAAAAGGGAAGTTGAAAATCACCAAGAACAGAATCCAGTATACGCAATTGCATTAGGCAGTTTAAGAAATCTTTCAATTAGTTTTAACACACTGTTAATAGTATATGTACCAATAGACTGATTGGTACTTTTACTAGCTTTTATATCGAAGAAAGAAGCGAATATGATCACAGTTTTCAGGTCTTAATTTGACGTACTTTCTTCTCAATATCTGATGGCAAATCATCGTTTGAACTAATATATAAAATACACTTTCAAAATAATGTTTATACTCGTTGCTACGGTAACTTCTTCTTGATAGACGATTTTCAGATTATGTCGCACTAGAATATAAACTATATATAATAATAATACTAATTATTATTATTATTAATAACCTTCACAGTTGTGGATTAAACGTTGCAGGCAATACGTGAGATACTACATTATTATCGCACTTATGTGATTATACGACTAAGCCTACGGCCTAAACCCACTTATTGCATTCCTAAATAACTATTATAGCTATTTTATTAAAAAGGTCAATAAGCGAAATTATTTTTAAAAACAAATAGAATGTTTCCAGACAATTCTTGTGATATTTATTACTACAACATTTTTAATCAAAACAATTGTCGAATAAGATAAGTTCATTTAAATCCAGCTGATTTTATGTTAGGAATCTGTAATTGCTGAATAGCTACTGAGTTCTGGGGCACTCAATATATTGGCACGATTTTTGAATACTGATGTAATAATATTATTTACTTTCAAAATTCGGTGTTTGAAAATATGCATGCATGTTGTTTCGAATACAAATTATAGAACGACCACCCAGTATACCGCTAAATATCTAAATTTATTGACTAGTGACCCTGAATTTTTCGATGCCAAGCAGTGTTCATGTAGTATCTAACAGAAACAGATCTTTATCCTAGTGATAATTGGAAGCATTTGTAAGTATATAATATAAAGATATACTTAAAAATTATAAAACAACAAGCCTGTAGACGATTACGAAACGTTGTGTAACATAAAAAAATAAGTACATATAAGCGGAAGAGCGGTATTTAACTATCATTTTCGTTCAGTGAAGTGTAAGCGCAACAATAAAAAATACAATGGTGCTTTCTATGGATCGATGGGTTGGCAAAGTGGCCATAGTCACTGGTGCCAGTTCTGGTATAGGAGCTGCTATAGCCGAAGCTTTAGTAGAGCAAGGCCTTATTGTAAGTAAATTATCTCTCATTTTGGGAAAATAAATACATTTTTTTACTTAAATTAATTGATTACCTGTTTAGTCAGTGTGCATCGTAAAAGAAAATGTGGATGTTTAAGATTATAACATTGAGGACACCGTATTCTTGAAATAGTGTTTTCTGCAAATGCAAGTAATTTTAGACATTTAAGAACTGAATAATATAGAGCTTAGTAAATAATAGGAATGTTATTTTATGTCACCTGTGAATATTCAAAGGTACCGAAGTAAAATGAATATATAATGACAGAGAGCGGTTTAATCAAGAAAATTTTAGGTATAGAAATCTTTGAAAATATGTATTTTTTAAAATTTATCTGTAGATGTAAATATTTTTATAGCATAACTTACATAATTCTACATATAAAATTGTTGCCTTTTGTTTATTAGTAAGTGAAAATAATTGTTAAAATGTGAGGTTAGAATAGCAAAATAACGTGTTTTACAAATGTCTTTTAAAAGTTTTTATTTTACGGAAAATTTAAATAGTAACAATGAATAAACAAAAACATCAAGAATATTATTTTTGATATTATTTTTTTCTATGTGTTCTCGAGATTTCTGTACCTAAAAGCAGCACTAATTTGATCATTTTACGGCTAAAAATATGGTTACCTTAAAGCTACAAAATTCAGAAAATAAAGTAATACTGAAAATACTAAGATAAGCTTCAATTTATAAAGTTTTATTTGTTAATGCTGCTTTTCCATTTCAATGATTTTCTTCTACTCCAGAAGCAACAAATGTTTATGTAAAAACCTGCCAGGAACTATTGAATACTGCATAAATTAATTATCATTAGCATACATGCATTGAAAAAACGAATTTGTAAAATTGATAAAAAGATTTGCCTTATTAAAAAAATTATTATTTTGTTGTAGAATCATTTCATACCAGTACAATACATTATTCTGAACAAAAAATAAAGAACACATTTTTTTCATTTGAGAGGCCGTTTTACAGATACAAATTATTTTAAGTTGAAAAAAATTGTTTTTCGGCGGCTCATATCTCAAACACCTTTGAACCCACAACGATATAACCTTGTACAAAGGGGATTCTAAAGGTACTGGTTAAGTTCAGTTCTTTTAAAAAAATCGCTAATACTTTTTTTTTAAATTGACTCCTTTCTCCATCTTAGAATCGGACGCCTCTGACTATAATCAAATATGGCTACGTCTAAAGACTCACTATAGGTATCACCAAAGTTTCAAAGTTTTTTAAATAGAGGAGACGCTATTATATCTCTATATTATTATAGAGTAAACGACACACTGATAAAATGATACATTTATATTTATCATATAAAATTAAATGACTTTTTCTAAAAATACATAACATTCTTAAAAACTTTATCGGGTGCTGGCAATACTGCGATTGGTCTATAATTATTGACTTCTGACTTCCTCAGGTTTATGAACTGGGGTACTAAGAACATTTTCCATCTGATGGGAAATGTAGAATTATTTAAGGCCATTTATTGTAAACCAAAAAACCCAACACTATCATTTTTTAGAGTCATACTATCAAAACTTTCTCAATTATTGAGAAATTTCAGAATAAAATTTAAACCTTCAACACTCTGTATTTCTTAAACCAGCATCATTCGTATAAGGCATGATGATCTCAAACACAATATTTTGGTGTCTAGAATCTCCAGCTTAGTATTGACCCATTCTTTCTGGCTCACTCTGTATATATTACTTTGAAACATTTACACTTTAACTGTTTCTGATTTAAATAATTTTTCTCTCTTCTAGGTGGCTGGTTTAGCACGAAGGAAAGACCGTCTTGATGCGTTAGCTAAGAAGCTTTCCAACAAGAAAGGCAAACTCTACTCCGTCAAAACAGACATAAGTAAAGAAGAAGACATTATAAATGCTTTCAAATGGGTAAAAGAAAACTTGGGACCGATCCACATTCTCATCAACAATGCTGGTGTTCTAGGATCGTCAAGTCTTGCAGATGGAGACATTGAGCTTTGGAAAAACATTCTAAACGTTAACGTTCTTGGCTTATCTATAGCTACAAGAGAAGCTATAAGGGACATGAGAGCAAATAACGTAGATGGTCACATAATCCACATCAATAGTGTCGCAGGACATCAAGTAACCAACTTTCCAAACGTTAATATGTATCCCGCCAGCAAATATGCAGTAACAGCTCTGGCGGAAACATTGAGACTGGAGCTTCTTAATTTGAAGTCCAAGATAAAAATTACGGTATGTACATATTACGGGTAGTCAAATGTCAACCGGTATCAATCTCTCACATTGACCCAAGCTAACATTCTTCCACTCTACCATACCCGCAGAGAGGGTGTCAAACTCTCCACGAATATAGCTTATATACAATCTACCGGTTGCGGGGGTCGAACCCACAGCGATCTAGTCACCTCGATTCAAGTACTGACGCCTTAAACGGCGCGACCACTGACCGATCCGAACATTATGATACTATTTTGCAGAATTAAATATATTTCAAATAACTGATTTACTGTTATGCGAAATTCGCTAAAAATTTACATTTTGTCAATTCCCATTAAATACTTCAAACCAGAAACTAAAAATTCGCGAATTTCTCGCTCCTGCGGACAAAGCTATAACAATGTTCTCGACATTTTTGGCCACCTTTGACAGTATGAATGAAAGAAATGAAAATGTGAAGAAATCGAGATTGTTTCATTTTACGACATTATGCTCATACATAAATTAATTTAAATATCGGTACATCAAGCTGGCTTTAAGATATATTAATAGTATACCTATTTAGTACGCGGTGTAGAACTAACTACATCTATCGGCCGTTCGCTACTCCATGCCGGACTGAAAACGTCACAGGCACGAAGCGTTCTACATGCAGTAGACACCATTGAAAGCTGTCGACCTTTATCGCGATCGGCGAGAAACGATATTTTGCAAACACGGTATTCCAGGATACAACTACTCTGCGGGCTAATGCCCCGACCAGCATTGAATTACACCTGGAAAACCTATAGCAACAGCTAGAGTCATTCAGTCATTAGCCCGCAGAGTAGTTGTTTCCTGGAATTCCGTGTTTGCAAAATATCGTTTCTCGCCGATCGCGATAAAGGTCGACAGCTTTCAATGGTGTCTACTGCATGTAGAACGCTTCGTGCCTGTGACGTTTTCAGTCCGGCATGGAGTAGCGAACGGCCGATAGATGTAGTTAGTTCTACACCGCGTACTCATGGTCCCTTCTGTCGGGTTAGACAGACGAAAGCAGCTAGGATTATTCGTCGGATACCTCACCTATGGCATACTGATGAGAGCTAATAAGCTCGAAACCGGTATATGTCTGGTGGGCGTCTGACGAATGACTCTAGCTGTTGCTATAGGTTTTCCAGGAGTAATTCAATGCTGGTCGGGGCATTAGCCCGCAGAGTAGTTGTTTCCTGGAATTCCGTGTTTGCAGTATACCTATTATTCAACGAGCGTATAATGATGGGTATTATTCACGAGGTGAAGTTTACGGCCACGAGCCGTAGGCGAGTGGCCTAAATCACCGAGTGGATAATAGCCATTATACGCGAGTAGAATACTATACTTTATCCACGACTACTAAATATTACATTACATTTTTAGTTCGTTTTTTAACGCAATTTAACACAAAATATCAAAACACTTAGAAATCTATGCACACAAACAATAATGTTGACAGGTTTGAGTCAAATTTGTTTTGTTTTAAAAGCTACTTAGATTTATGAAATGTTTCGAAAAACATGGTATGTTAAGAAACAGTTATACGACACGCACGAACTTAGCCGCTGATGGCTCAATGTAGATGCTCCTACCCTTCCAACCGCCGGTCCCGGGTTCGAATCTGGTCTAGGAAAATTCACTTTTTTATTTTGTTTTTTATATGTACAGCACTGAATTGAAAATATTTAGTGGTTTACACGATAAAATTATAAAAACCGATTGTATGTAGCAGAACAATATAATATTATAGCTAAATGAAGGAAGCATCTGACAGTAGTGATTGATGACTCATTAATCACTGCCGTGATTAATGGATATTATTAAGGTCGAGGAAACAGATGTATAATGGGTACATTATACATTAGTCGTGGATAAAGTATATTTAAACAAGTACAGTTTTATAGTGTTTCTAAAGATAATTATTTATTTTTAGAGCCTCAGTCCTGGGCCGGTGGACACGGAAATCTTCCCTGAAGGCTTAAAAGAGAAACTTGCAAAACCTATTGAAAACAAGCAAGTCATTGAAGCTGAAAATATTGCAGATGGCGTCGTGTACGTTTTATCGACTCCTCCCCATGTACAGGTAAGAAACTGTAAATTGTGCATAAATTTTACTTAACTAGAATTTAGAAAACATGCGAAAATATTTAGTTCCCTGAAAATACAACTCTACGTCAATTTAATGTTAAAGATTTTAATTGCCATTCCTTTTTCAGGTTCAAGAACTCACTATACGGTCAGTCGATGAATCCTTTAGAGATGAACTGAATAATTAACTTATTTTATTGTTTGTTTCATTATTTATTATTGTTTTATTAATAAAGATTTCTTACAAATTTGGTACATCTCTGCAATAATTTTATTTTTACACTGGTACAGTACATACAAAAATGTAATCTAAATCATCAACTACAAAAACATAGTTAGCAAATGTCGAATCTGTCAAAATGTTTGTTGATTTTTGTTTTATGTCAAGAACAACTAGTTTTTTTTTATTTAAATGATTGTATTCTTTAAATTTTATGGGAATATTTTTCAAATAGAATAATATTGTTAAATAGTAACGTGATCGTAATTTTAGTCTACATTCTGTTACTGTCAAGATCTAACATGGAGTCCATAATAAAAAAAAAATTGAATGTTGCATAATCCAAATTAGTGAATCTGCTTGGTTTATCTTAGTGGCCCAACTTTTTATTGTATATACAGAGTTAAATAACTATGACTAAGTACAAATATTTTAAGAGGGGATAGAGAAAATTAAGAATAAACGGGATCACCTAATTCCAAAATAATTTATAAAGCGAACATTTTTTTTCAAAATTATATTAAATCCCTATTTAACGCCGCCTATGCGACTTGTCCAGCACACGTTTACAGAATGAGAGTAGGTAACGTAGGAAACTAGCAACACGACTGTAAAATTTCCAGTCATGTTATAATTTAATTCCTATGTTTACCATGTGTTTACGTTGTAGTTTTGTGTTGTTCTTCAGTTTTCAGTGCCTTTTTTAAACGTTACATAGTTATTAAATACAGAAACTTGTGTTGGGTGCAGATACTTTCCCACAATATAGTTCGCCGGTTTGGCTTTCTAGGTTATGGGACAAGACTGCCGCGGGTACATTAAAAGTTTTCTATTATCTATTCTTTTCGTTCGATTTTGTTATAATAAATAGGTATTTTATCTAGCTGTACCTACGGGAAGTGTGTTTTATCGGTAGTGAGTGGTTATAATGAATGAAAATGTTGTAGTTTTGCCAGTTTGTAACGAAATAATGAAAAACGAATGCAAAATAGTGGAGCTAACTGGATTAACTGTTACCTACCTATCTATCAGGTATTATTACTAATAAGAATGTTAATTTTTGTTGTTTCTGCATTTAGAAGTGCTCCAAAAAATCGACCGCATAAGCTTATCTGTGGATGTAATCCATCTCAGTCGATACTAATCATAGGCGTCGACTTCCCGTAGGAAAAGAGGGTTTTGTCCCATTTTTCAAATATCGAGCTAAAATTCTGGAACATTTTTTTTTATTGTCTTTTAGGCCTGAGCACCGGTTTAAAATTTTTGTACTTAGTCATAGTTAACCCTGTATAAACTAAAATAAACAAAAGCTGCAAGTTTTTATTATATTACACATTTAAATATTTTCAATTACAAAGTATAAATGTCGTTATACTTCATTTGTATCTTCAAAATACTTTGGTCTGAAAATTTCTTACAGAATCGAACATCCCACGAGTATTATTTACCAAAAATTATTCCTCGCTCATGAATATTTTTAGAAGATCATCCCGATCTGCAGGTGAGGCAAATTCTGAAAATATTCATGACCTCGAATAAATTTCCAGAAATCATTTAAGTACTGGGGATATAAGTGAAAATTTGTTGGAATATAATTTTCTATAAAATGGCGAATACGCCGGGGTTGATAAAATGGTATTAATTAAAAAAAGTTATAATTGAATAGAACATAGAAGTTAACAAAATTATGCATCATTAGAGATACATATTTATATAATTATTTTAGAAAATATTAGGAACGGCTAAAGAATTGAGATTTTATCTCGTTTCGTTACACAAAACAAATTTATTTTTTCATGTGACTATATTGTACCCTGTTGCTAGATGTTATTTAATATTTTTAGTAAGGGTATAACTATTAAAATAATAATTGCGTACTGAAATAGCATAGTTAAGGAATTTTTTCATATGCAATTCTATTTATTAGGGTGTAACCCTTGGACCTGTAGATATGGAAATCGTACCAGCCTCTATAAAGAGCAAATATGAAAGATATATCGATGAAAAGCAAATAATCGAACCTGAAAATATTGCTGATGATATTGTCTACGCTTTACCGACACCTCCTCATGTACAGGTAACCATCTGCAATTTTTAATCCTTCTAGTTATAAAAAAAAATCTGGACGTAGGTGTCTAAATCATTTCGTAAACTTGAGATATTTATTTAAATAATTTTTGGTTGTAGTTAGCCCAACATTATTTACCGGTGTTCATTTGGCAGGTAAAGTTGGCAGGTTAAAATTACGGAAACACTCGAAGTAATTGGCCATTGGCGTGCGCACACAGGAAAAGTCCGGATATCTGCAAAATACCAAATTTATACAAATAAGTTACTATATCTGTGGTTTAAACGGTCAAATATTCGACAACAAAATTAACATATATTAAGAAAACCAAAAGTATTGTACATATTGAACACTTATCCCGAGTGCATTTACTAACAAAACACAAGCACCTGAAATAGTACATAACTATTTTAACTAAGGTAAATATAAATACAAAAGATTTACTAGTAGCCCGAGTGAAATATAAAAATTATCTTGTTATCTTCTTGCCGCGTCAAATACCATGATATATTAATCTCGAATTTAGCATGCAATCTTTCTAATAAAGTTCGCAATAATCTAACATAAGTAAATCCTTTTACTCTAGGTATGAAGTTACTTTCATGTCTCTCCACAAAGAGATATCATTTTGAAATTTGATGTGAGGTCACCTTAACAATTCAGAATTTCCACAGCACCAATATAAATCCCTTCGCAGGGGTCTAAGGTAAATAAATGGTGAAATACTTTTATGTCCTAGAACGCCAAAGTGTTTTGCATTGTGGAACAGAAAACAAATAAATATCCAAATAATTGTAATTTTTTCGAAATTTATGTATGATTTTATTAATTAAATAATATATATTGTAAGGAATATAACATTTCAGTACAAAACAGTAAATTAAAATAGATTGCAACTTTTTCTATATAAGGTGCAGTGGGGTAAAAGCAATGTAGTTTTTGAATAGTTCAACTTTGTTGATTTGCTATAAAAAGAGTTTGGAAAGTTAAAAGCTTAAAATTTTTTTCTAAATACAGTAGCAAATTGTGAACATCCTCCTACTTGCACTAGATCAAAAAGTTAATGTGGGAAAAAAAAATTGTATTTTTTAAAAGAGTGTTGGTATATTACATTTGCCCCATAAATTGGGGCAAATGTAACATTGGTCTGCAAGAATGCATTCATTCACATATTAATATATACCGGGGCAAAAGTGATAAATATATAGTATTCTAAAAAATATGGAGTTGGATTCGTTAAAAAATTCAGAAAACCAAAAAAGATATGAACTTTTTTATTAAGGGGCACGCTGAAATATATATAACATCACATTCAAAATAAAATAAAAGAATTGGATGCAATCTATTAAAATATAAAAATATATTCTGTATGATACAAGCTTTTAGAACTTACACATATTTGACAAAAATCTTAAAGAACTCAACGAAAATAGAATCTTATTATGAAGCTTACTTAAGTACATATTAATATATAGAAAACAATAAAGAAGTTCTACTCAAGTTTATAGCCTTCAAATGTAATGTGGAAAGTTAATATTCCTCTGCGTTCTACTGTGGGCTGAGGAAGAATTCTTACAATATCATCTGTTTGTACAACATCGATGTCATCCTGGTTAGGCCAATAAAATTTGTCGTTACTATATTTTAAAAATTTTATCACCCAACCATCATCTTCTTTATCCAGTATTTCTCCCACAAAGTACTTTGAGTATTTTTGGTGCTGTATTTAACTAACACATACTTTCCAATGCCAATTTCAGTTTCACACTCAGTTTCATACTCATGTTCTTCCACTTCGTGGTCTACTATGTCCTGAAGGTTTTCTTCATCAGACTCGTCATATATTATTATATTTTCATCAATATCGTCATCACTACTATCTGATTTTTCTTTGCGTTACCTCCTTTTACTAGTACTCTATTCAAAGTAGGTTTTTCCTGTAGGCGCCTCAAAACTTCTGCAGTTGTCAAAACTTCTGATCCTAGGCACACCTAGTCCGTCTTTGTTTTTCAGGATTAGGATTTTGACGAACTGTTGACAGCAGTAAGTCCTCAAAACTCTTTGTCACATTAAAGGATGAGCTACATGATGCTTCCAGTTGCATTTCTACATTTTTATTGACAGTTTTTGATTCAGTAGGCACTGATAGATTTCTGTTTTCTGAAGTGCTCGATTCAGGGAGTGGATTTTCACTGTCTGCAGTAATATGTGGCTCAAGTGAAGAGTTTTGTATATTTAGCCATCTCTGGTATGAATCTTGAGGAAATGCCGTTTCAGGGATAATATTGTTATTAAAGGGCATTATTCCAGCTTTTGAATCCATTCATAATAACTTGGGGATTTATTGCTTTCCAAGTTTCGCCTAAAAACACAGAAAATATTTTTTGGTAATTTTTGCCCAATATGTTTTCTCTGCCACGTAATAAGTTTTTCGTCCCATTTTAACTTAAAGGTCTAAAGACCGCTAAGTCAAGCGGTTGTAAAGGTGTGACGAATGTGGTGGTAACTTTATAATCGTAATGTTTGCGTTAATTGCTGCTTCAATTATATCTACATTAATATGGGTGCTGTGTCCGTCAAAAATGATTAAAGCTGGTGTTCTGCAACCTACAACTGGAATAATCACCTTTATAAAATAATTTTTAAAGACTTCAGTCTCCATCCATCCTTTCTGTGTAGCAGCGTATACCGTTCCTGGGTGAGAGTCATCTGGGGCAACCCACTGATTCCACAGATGACGTCCTTTGTATATTATTAATGGAGGAGCCTTTTCTCCATTAGCATTACACATTGCAAGAATGGTCACATTTTCTTTACCAGGAGTACTGATTGTTCTGGAAGTTGGTTGTCCTATTTCACCCAACACTTTGCTTTTCTAGGATCCAAGGACAAACTAGTCTCGTCTAAGTTCCAAATGTGTGATGGTTTTGGTGCAAGTCAAGTTCATCCATTTTTGTTTTAAGCAGATCAAAATATCCAAATATTATAAAAGGATCCATTGCTTTTCGACGCGAGTATTCTACATTTTGTGGAGTTTTTAGACTCAGTCGATGTCGTTGTTTAAAATTGAGGAACCAATCCTCTCCAGGCACACCATTATTAAAACTACTTTTTATTTGATTTTCGTTCACATACCTTCCCACAAGTTCTAAAATCTCTTTTCTTGATAAGCCAAAACCCCATTTATTCAAACATTTAATACCATTTGCCAGTTTTGTCTCTTGTTCCAAAGGAATAGTGATCGGACGACCTTTACGTTTACTGATTTTCCCTCTAGTTCCTTTTACTCGTGAGTAAAGTGTTGGGTACGGAATTTCATAACGTTTAGAAGCAGCGTATATACTACTTCTCCCAAGCTTAACAACATCTATTGCTAAATTCAAATTCTCTTGAGCATATTTTGAGCATTTATTTTTCTTAATATAATGGCGTACCATGTTTAAGTCATTTAAGCTACAACAAGGAAAAGGAATAAATATGGGGTAAATGTAACACATATGTTACTATTACCCCAACAAAATGTTGCATTAACCCCTAGTACTCAATTTTCGGGGTAAATGTAACATAGCAATAAAAAATCCACTAAGCTAAAACTTTAGCAAAAGTATCATTGGAGTGTGTAAATAAAGCCTATTGACATCATTTTTCAACTTACCAGGTTTCTGTGATCACAATTTTCACTCTATATTCCACATTAAAATGACAGCACTATACTCGTCTGACAATTAGAACACACTCTAACCACAAATATCACTGCCAACTAATACTAAGCCGGTAATGTAGGTGGCTTTAATAATTTATATATTAAATAGACTATTGAGCTTCCAGTTTGTCAGATGTCGCTATTTTTATTGTTTCAATGATTTTTTCTTGTGCATTCTTACATTTGCCCCGTTATTGCATTTACCCCACAGCACCTTATTTAAAAAAAAAGAACTTGTTTAGTTGAACTTGTAGATACAACATTAATATCAGCAGTAATAGGGAAAATATGTACACATAAATGATGGTAATTATGAATTAAAGAGTTATTAAATATTATAGCAGGTGCTGGAATTATCCACCATTTGCTTCTATGCACAAAGCCGTGCATCGTAGAAAGGATTGCCGTGCTCTAAACAAGACTTCAATATCTTGTCTAACCATAGCCGAGTTTGTACTGGTGTCGCGTAAACTGTGCCCCAAAAATAGAAATCTAAAATGTTTAAGTCGGGTGATCTGGCAGCCTAATTTACAAGTGCATCCTGCCCACGACCAATCCATCGTCCAGCAAAGTCAGTTCGAATCTACACTTACTTTTTCAGTTTTAGCATAGTCAAGTTAATTTTTATTCACCCTGTAGATTCATGGTGGCCGCAATTTATATTAGATGTGTAGTTGATTTTTTATATATAATTTATATTAAATGTGTATGTTAGTTATTATTTGTAAATAGTTTTATACAAGTTTTTATAACAAAAAATAGTGTAGGCCACGTTTTTTCGGTTTCATACTTTTGTGGAATGTTGGATTTTTAAAATTTATTTCTATATTCTGTTAGCCTCTTTAACTGCATGACATATTATTTATTTATAATTAATGTAACATTTTATGACATATACGTTGGTATTTGATAGTTTTTTGACAACTCTTGTTTTATTAAAATGTAAGTATTTATTTTTGTTTAATATTAATTATATCTTACCAATTTTTTAAATTTGTATTTGTAAGTCATATAATAGGTTGTTTGTTTATATTGTAGTCCTTGGAGACCTGAAGATGTAGTCATCGTACTACGAAACCGGTAGTCAAAATAAATTAAAGGAGTTTATGAGGACCTTTGTTTATAACACCCTATTCATCTACTACTCATACGGGTTAACCATCTTCAATATAATTATTGTGATTGTAAAGCTTTCACGGCCTATTCTATTATTTATTTAATCTATTGTGTTTTTCGAGTTGATATGCAGCGACCTTGTGCTACTGTTCGCTGGGATTCTCTAACCTGCCCTTAATGGCCAACTTAATCGCGGCAAAATTTTTGCGAAGACACTACTAAAGATGCCGATAGTGAAGATCAGCCTAACGTTTGTAAGCATGGAATGTAACAGCAGAAAACAGAGCTTAACACGAAAACAACGAAGGCAGGTGAAAAGATTTTAGGTAAGGCTCGAGATGTGCATGTTAATTTTGTTACTGGCAGCGACTAGTGACCTAGGTCCGGGTTGTTAAAACCACTATAGATCAAATCATTTATGTTATTGTCATCATTAATAAAAATATCTTACAAATTTGGTCTATGTTTACAATACCTTTATCCCTATATTTTAATTCATAAGCTCGAAAAATGTTAAAAAAAAGTTATAAAAATCATCTATGTTAACGATTTAGTAAATAAGGATCGATAATACTATAAAAGTAAACTTCAGTTTTTGTAGTCGTTGCAATGTTTAAAGCGCTGATTGATAGTGATTTCCAACAGCAGACCAACATACTACAGCTGTATAGCTTGAGCAGAGTGTAAAGGTAAGTGAACTTTTCATAATTGTATAAAAAAAATAAAGAGAAATAGTAATAAGATGAAAAAATTACGATTTTATTGTATTTATACAGATAAATCATTAGTAATTACGAGAACAAAAATGCACATACTGTTTTAAATATGTACAGGGAGTACAGCATTTGAGGGTGAGTTGGTATCTCGGAAGCTATAAGATACGAAACTGTAGTAAAAGTCGAAAATTTGTCACCAGCTGTCGTTTAAAACCGAAGGAATTTCCCATATTTCTGGAGATATCCGATCAAATCTATAATTTAAAAATTGGTTTTCCCTTTATGCTACCGTTCTTTTAAAAGCATAAATAAACTAAGGAGTACTAACCACTGACAAAATAAATAAATTAATTAATAATTAAATAATTATTTCAACAAACCTTATTAAAAGAATGTTTGCAAATAAATATTTTATGATATCAGCTTTATATAATTAAAGTTGGTAATTTTTTTCCGAGATATACATGAGTTTGGTTATACTTTTTCGAATCAGCAAATAGAATCATCTCGTTTAGCTCGAATTTTAATAAGTATAAGAGAAATAAATTAGTAGCATTTTTCACGTAATGACTATGATTTGACATTGTTTCGAATGTCATAATGACTTACATGCCACATGTGCATTTTTTGAATTTATTAGCGCACTCAAGGCGATAATGCCATTGTAAATTAAATTAGATTCAAATTAGACATTTCTTAAATAAAAATTATATTATGTCAGATGTTGAGCGAATATTTTCAGGTTCCAAGAGAATATTCTAGCTTTCGTCTGCGCGGACACCAATATAAACTGAAAAAGGAATCATTTAAGACACGGGCCAGACAGGAACTTTGACTATTGGAACAATCTGAACCATGATGTATGCTCAATCAATTAATTCTTTTAAAAATGATATTATCAATTACATGATCGCTTTTGGCGAGATTGGCTTCTCGAATGTATTTTGTGCATTTGTCTTTTTGTTACTATTTGTAAATTTCAGTGTTTATTTGTCATTTTGCAACTGTTTGTCAGTTCTTACACCGATTAATTGTAAATATAAATTAATTTAATTGTATGTACTTACATGTCACAGGCATATAATTTTGGCATACATATTATAGAACGACCACCCAGTATCCCGATAAATATCTGAATTTATTGACTAGTGACCCTGAATTTTTCGATGCCAAGCAGTGTTCATGTACCATCTAACAGATCTTTATCCTAGTGATAATTGGAAGCATTTGAAGTAATAATATAAAGATATACTTAAAAATTATAAAACAACAAGCCTGTAGACGATTACGAGACGTTGTGTAACATAAAAGTAAGTACATATAAGCGCAAGAGTAAGTATTTAACTATCATTTTCGTTCAGTAAAGTGTAAGAGCAACAACAAAAAATACAATGGTGCTTTCTATGGATCGATGGGTTGGCAAAGTGGCCATAGTGACTGGTGCCAGTGCTGGTATAGGAGCTGCTATAGCTGAAGCTTTAGTGGAACAAGGCCTTATTGTAAGTAAATTATTATGTTGGGAAAATAAATACATTTTTTACTGAAATTAATTGATTACCTATTTAGTCAGTATGCATCGTAAAAGAAAATGTGGATGTTTAAGAATATAACATTAAGGGCACCGTATTCTTGAAATAGTGTTTTCTGCTAATGCAAGTAATTTTAGACATTTAAGAAGTGAATAATATAGAGCTTAGTAAATAATAGGAATGTTATCTCATGCCACCTGTGCATATTCATAGGTACCGAAGGAAAATGAATATATAATGACAGAAAGCGGTATAATCAAGAAAATTTTAGGTACAGAAATCTTTGAAAATACAGTATTTTTTTAAATTTAACTGTAGATGTAAATATTTTTATAGCATAAACTTACATAATTCTACATATAATATTGTTGCCTTTTGTTTATTAGTAAGTTAAAATAATTGTTAAAATGTGAGTTTAGAATAGCAAAATAATGTTTTTTACAAATGTTTTTTAAAAGTTGTTATATTACGGAAAATTTAAATAGTATACTCGCGACAAGAATTCAGACGACTTACGTCATACGAACAAATGACTTTTTCATTATATTTTCATCAAAATATTGAAGAAACTGCAACTGATAGTAATAAAACTATATACTACACAAAAAGTTTGCATTATATATTGCACAAAATTGCAAAAAATGATCGTTTTTAATGCGACCAAATATCGAAAATTACGTTGACAATAAAAACAAATGTGTAACGTCAGCCTTGACGTAAGACGTCCTCTTGACGCGAGTATAACAATGAATTATCAAAAGCATCAAGAATATTATTTTTGATATTATTTTTTTCTACGCGTTTTCGAGATTTCTGTACCTAAAAGCAGCAGTAATTTGATCATTTTACGGCTAGAAATACGGTTATGGTTAGAGCTAGAAAATTCAGAAAATAAAGTAGGTAATACTGAAAATACTAAGATAAGCTTCAATTTATAAAAATTTAGGTTTTATTTGTTTATGCTGCTTTTCAATTTCAATGATTTTCTTCTAGTCCGGAAGCAACAAATATTTATGTAAAAACCTGCCAGGAACTGTTGAATATAGAATAAATTAATTATCATTAGCACGCATGCATTGGAAAAAAAACGAATTTGTAAAATTACGTTGACATTGATAAGAAAGATATATATCTGTATTTTTTTATAATTAATTTAAAACGTTTTTTAAATGGAGGAGACGCTATTATATCTGTTTTATTCCAAGTTATGATAGAGTAAACGATACACTGATAAAAATGATTGTAAATTTACACGTTGTTCACACCATACATTAAAGGAAAAATACCAAATTTATACTGTATTACAAAAATCTCCATGTTAATACGGTACATTTACATTTATCATGTAAAATTAAATGACTTTTTCAAAATATGCATAAGAACATTCTTAAAAACTTTATCGGGTGCTGGAAATACTGCGATTGGTCTATAATTATTGATTTCTGACTTGTCTTCAGGTTTATGAACTGGGGTACTAAGAACATTTTCCATCTGATGGGAAATGTAGAATTATTTAAGGCCATTTATTGTAAACCAAAAAACCCAACACTATCATTTTTTAGAGTCATACTATCAAAACTTTCTCAATTATTGAGATCATTCGTATAAGGCATCTCATCATCTCATCTCAAACAGTCAAACACAATATTTTGGTGTATTGAATCTCCAGCTTAGTATTGACCCATTCTTTCTGGCTCACTCTGTATATATTTATTTGAAACATTTACACTTTAACTGTTTCTGATTTAAATCATTTTTTTTCTCTTCCAGGTGGCTGGTTTAGCACGAAGGAAAGACCGTCTGGATGCGTTAGCTAAGAAGCTTTCCAACAAGAAAGGCAAACTCTACTCCGTCAAAACAGACATAAGTAAAGAAGAAGACATTATAAATGCTTTCAAATGGGTCAAAGAAAACTTGGGACCGATCCACATTCTCATCAACAATGCTGGAGTTCTAGGATCGACAAATCTTGTAGATGGAGACATTGAGACTTGGAAAAACATTCTAAACGTCAACGTTCTTGGCTTATCTATTGCTACAAGGGAAGCAGTAAGAGATATGAGAGCAAACAATGTAGATGGCCATATAATCCACATCAACAGTGTCGCAGGACATGTAGTGACCGACTTTCCAAACGCTAGTATTTATCCTGCCAGCAAATATGCAGTAACAGCTCTGGCGGAAACTTTGAGATTGGAGCTTCTTAATTTGAAGTCTAAGATAAAAATTACGGTATGTATATATTACGTTTATTCCAACTGCAGCAAAAATTGATTCCGAATCTTCCAGAACTATTCAGTAAGTATAGTTGTTAATATACTTTGCGACGTAAGACGGAAATGGTTAAACATTTCTGGCTGTTCTAAACCAATTGTCAACGGCGGGTGGAACAAACCTTTTCTAATACAAAATTATCCCCCAACTATGTAATAATAGTTATTTATATTTAATTTCTATTTACGCACATGGTATACAAGGTGTTTCTTAAGTAGAAAGAATAAGGGTTTTTTGTTATACAGGGTGTCCGGAAAGTAATGGGACCCAACTTAAACATAGATTCCTGTGATCAAATAGAACCGATTTAGACAAACTTAGCTTAATCCAAGTGCCTCGTTTAGAAGATACAAGGCTTTGAAGAAAAAAAATTGTTTTCTTGTTATGGGCATAATTAAGAAATGAAACGTTCAATCATGTTGAAATTTGGTAGAGTTATGTTTTAGATAAGTTCATGCATTGTAAAGGAGTAAATAGTGCCGCATATCATAGAGGGCGCTCTCGGCAGTTTTCTTGTAATTCATTTTTATCTTATCTTTTTTTGTTGGTCCTATTCTGATACGCTTGATTGAAAATTGAGATGAAAAAATTAATTTTGCGTAGAAAAGCTATACTTAACTGCTTAAGGTGCGTTCTCATGATTCGATTTTAGTTGATCAACTTTAGTGGATCAACTAAAATCGCTTAAGTTTTTGGTTCACATCTTTCAAGCGAAAATTGAAGGAAATAGTTGATTAAAAATGGCGCCAACTGTAGTTGTACGTGAAGATGTAAAAGTTATAACTAGTTTACTGATTGATGAATTGAGAAAACTTATATTGCGATCGAATAAGCAGCATAAAAACGCTGCTTTTGGATACGCAATTGGATTAATTGGATTTAATTTGATGAGCTATTTCTTTGTGTTGAAATCATCAACTCTCTTAAACCAAAATAGATTTGGTTTATAAACATCGTCAGTGCTTGATCCACTTTTTTTAGATTTAAGAATGTTAATTCTTTTTTGTACATAGTTCTTATAGTTTTGATTTTATTTTTCACATCAGCTGTTGTAATACCTATTTCCATTTCCCGTACGATAACATTTAATGCATTTTCTCTCGCTTCCTTATTTTTATAACTTCAGTCTATGATTCCAAAAACAGTCATGGCTATGGTATAGTTCTATAAACTTGCACATAGTACCTTCTGACCAGTTTAAACTCATATTACGATATTTTTTTGCACTTATTAATAGTACAAACTGCAGAATGCAACAAAATCGAATGATTCAAGTCGACTGACAAATATTCGCACGCTTCAAACGCGTTTCAACTCGTCCGAAAATTAATGATGACTCATAAGTTGACCGATAAAATTTGAAAGGATCAATCTTTTGTGTAATTAACAAAAGTTGACCGAATAAAATTGAAACATATGTTCTCACATCTACCGTGAGAATGCGCCTTTACACTGTACATACAACACAACAATTACAACATAAGTGTACCAAATTTCAACATGATTGGACGTTTCATTTCTTAATTATAACAAGAAAATATTTTTTTTTTTTTTTTTTGAAGCCCTGTAACTTCTAAACAAGGCACTTTTGGACTGAGCTAAGTTTGTCTAAATCGGTTTTATGTGGTCACAGGAAGGTATCTTTAAGGCTTACGGTCAGCGCTCTATCAAACGATATATAACATCTGTTCCAACAACCGTCGAGAACTGTTCAGTGCCGTGAGAAATGTTTGACCAACACCGTCTTACGTCGCATTCGCCGAGAGTACATGAACAACTAAACTGACTGGTTAATTCTGGACGGTTCGGAATCGATTCCTGCTGTGTTGGAACAAACCCATAGTTTTCGCTCAGTAACTCCTTAACGGATAATGATAAAAATATGCGGTTTTTTTTAATAGACTTCAAATATTATTTTACGTCGGCGCTGTGTTTTGAAATTTTGAAAAAGTGTAAAATAAATTTTTTTTAAATGAATTTTGCATATTTTCAAAATTTCAAAACACAGCGCCGACGTAAAATAGTATTTGTAGTCTATTAAAAAACCGCATATTTTTATCATTTTTCGTTGAGGAGTTACTGAGCGAAAACTATATCCCTTTGGATCGAGCGCTCACCGTAAGCCTTAAGCTGGGTCTCATTACTTTCCGAACACCCTGTATAGATGTGGTGTCTAACGACAGGACATTGTCCAGCTACAGCATGTAAAAAATTAAAAAAAAAACAAGATTCTAATTTTTAATTTGTAAACCGTTTAAGATAATTTAACCAAATTCGGTGTGCATATTTAGTATGACAGTAGATATGAAACAAAAAATTATCAGCTTCAGAAACTTACCAGTGACGAAGTTGTGGGTATCATTATTTGTCAAAAATGTCGCCCTGTATAATATTACAAATACAATGTATCATAATATGCGCCATTGTATTGTCTTCACTTTTTGTTTCTTTACACTGTTTTGCATTCCTAGCAGATTAACAACAAAATTGATTTATTTGATCAAATGCAAGTGCATAGTTACTTAAATTACCTAAACATATCTTATGGAGGCCATGCAAACCAATAGTAATAAGAAACCGTCATCTTATTGATTATTGTGTATTGTTAAATGAATCTTATTTTCTAAAAAGATTAAATTTTAATAATGGCTTCCCAGCTAACAATTTCTTGTTCTGTAAAAATTGTAAGAACGTTTCCAGAGCAAATTTTATAGAGCAATGTTTGTTTTAAGAACATTTTCAAAACGTTCTTACAACACTTATACCATAAAAATGGGCACCGTTCTATAGAAACTTTTAGTTCTTTAAGCGGTTCTGTAAAGCTTGCAGGAAATAATTATAGAAGAATTTTTATAACACAGTTACAAAGCAATCTCATAAAAATTCTATAGCACTTCGCTATACAATTTTTGTGTTGCATGGTGTTATATTTAAAGAACTTTAAAATCGTTTAATTGTATCTTTTAAAAACAAAATGATTATGTATCGCACATGTTAGAAATAATATGGACGGGCCAATAAGAACCAATAAGATGGGCCTAATCAGCCTGCATAGGAGTACTTACATTATTACGAATTGCTTAGTTTGTTTGTCCATCAGGGAGCAGTACATTTTAATGCGGAAAAAGTTTTATCGTGAAATATGTGGTACATAATGGTAATTGTTTGACGCGTCCTCAGTTAACCTTACATTTTCTGATGCTGGAAATTTAATAAAATTTTTTTTTTTCTAAATTGATTAATGTGTCAACCAACTGTACATAAAATAGTCAGAAAGTAAGTATATCCATATTATTGATATCATTTCACCTATTTATATTTTACATATTTTTAATTAAGATTTTTTTTCCTTCTTCACAATATGGCGACAGAAAGAAAGGCTTCATCTTGTACTTCCAATGGATTCTCACTAATATGACATTTTTGTGTCGAGTGCAATGATTATAGAGCAAATATGCTTCGTAAGCAACTACTTAGTATTCACAGTGCTGTCATATTTTATTGTGGTAATTTCACTTATTTCAATCTTATTTAATAAATATATTGTCACGGAATTTGCCCCACTCACTCCCAAACCGACGACTGTGGCACCGCGAATTGCCTGAGATTGCCCCGATCGCCCCTATGCGATTCTGGTAAACAAACAACATGCCGTGATCGAGATCGTTACTAGAAAATCGTGGAAACGACGAGAAGCGTTCCAGTCGTACAAGAAAAGGAATCTAGAGATACTGGAATATATCTGGAATATTCGTTGGGTCTATAAAAGAAGAATAAACGGCCGAGTTAGTTAGTCTTGTATAAGTCTTGTATAAGTCTTGTGTTACAGTCTGAATTAAAGTGTTTAGTTGGAGATATCAAAGTGATTTAGATAGCGATTAATTAAATAAGTGTTTAGTTGACCTGTAATTAGTAGTGTTCAGTAGTTAATAAAGAAGTAATTAATTAACGGATTGTTTTTCTGGAAGTAAGAGAAAAGACGGATTGGGAAATCCGTGACAATATTAAAATTCTTTAACTTCAACATCTAAAAGTGAAAATGTTTAAGGTTTGGAATGGTCTAAATTAAATATGTTACTAAATTTCTATAAGAAAATCAATTTCTATTAGCAATCAAAAAATCTTATCTATCGTAATGAAATTTTCTTTCTGCAAGCAGATAATAATTTTTACGAGTCACGACTATGTTATACAAATTTCCCCATTGTACTTTGATCAAAATATTTCGTACTATTACAGGCAGGTCTCGTCAGATGGGGCTATGGGAAACCTACATATATAAAAAATGATAGTTCTATAGCGTTTCTTTATGGAACAAAAAGGCTTTTGTTACTTATTTACTCTATAATGATTTCTACAACTGCTTTAAAGAGCTTTTTCTCTTAAGTTCGATAGCAGCTTCCATATTTGTAATTTGTTTTCCGCAGCAGAATTGTAACTTAACAACGCCTTATACAATAGTTCTATAATTAAACTATAAACGACATTACGGAATAATTTTATAAGAGTGTCGCACCGTTGCTGTAAAATTGTGTTATTGTACAAACTTATAGGGCTACATTAGCAGTTATAACTGCTCTATAAATTATGCTCTAAGAACGTTCTTTCAACAAATTTAAAAAACAATTCAGTTTCTGAAGGCAAAATAGTCTCATGTGCCACATTAATGCAACAATTTAGTATTCTAAATACAACTATAAAATATTAACAGAATATAAAACTCCTATTACTCTAAATTTATAGAACTACTTTGCTAGCTGGGTTATGCATATTCAAGTGCTGAAATGGCCAATATGGTATGCCTTGCCGATGGAAATGGTACTGAGGTTAGCCGAATTTATATTTCCAAATTATCCAAATCCAAGAAAGTGTTTCAACGTCTTTCGGAGTCAGGCTCATTTCAGAAAGGTCGAATTTCTGGAAGACCTTTGAATGATAGAATACCTCAGTTGGAAGTAGCTATTCTACACGGAATTAAAGAAGACCCAAATGCTAATACCAGGAAAATTGCTGCAATTCTTAATGAGAATCATAAATTAATTTGGCCCTGAAGTTAACAGATCGCTTGAGAAATTGTCCCGGGTCCGGTTCCAAAAAATCACCATTTTGACCTCTAAATGACCTTGAAATCTCGTTTTCCTGACGTGATGGGGCAAAACTGATCCCGGAATCGGATTCAGGATGCCAAAATACCTAGGAATACCATGGTCCGGTCAAATAGTCCAGACTTTTTTTTTATTTTGTAAACTTGTGTCATTAGAAGTTCAAGACAAACTTATATAGGTACCGCATTATGATAAAATTTTGCAGAATTAAATATATTTCAAATAACTGATTTACTGTTCTGCAAAATTCGCTAAAAATTCCCATTAAATACTTCAAACCAGAAACGAACTGACGGTCATACATCAATTAATTTAAATATCGGTACATTAAGCTGGCTTTAAGATATAATACAGTATATTTAAATAAGTTACAATTTTATAGTGTTTCTAAAGATAAATTATTTATTTTTAGAGCCTCAGTCCTGGGCCCGTGGACACGGAAGTCTTCCCTGAAGCCTTAAAAGAGATACTTGCAAAAGCTATTGAAAGCAAGCAAGTCATTGAAGCTGAAAATATTGCAGATGGCGTCGTGTACGTTTTATCGACTCCTCCCCATGTACAGGTAAGAAACTGTAAATTGTGTATAAATTTTACTTAACTAGAATTTAGAAAACATGCGAAAATATTTAGTTCTCTGAAAATACAACGCTACGTCAATTTAATGTTAAAGATATTAATTGCAATTCCTTTTTCAGGTTCAAGAACTCACTATACGGTCAGTCGATGAATCCTTTAGAGATGAACTGAATAATTAACTTATTTTATTGTTTGTTTCATTATTTATTATTGATTCATTAATAAAGATTTCTTACAAATTTGGTATATCTTTGCAATAATTTTATTTTTACACTGGTACAGTAACATACAAAAAAGTAATCTAAATCATCCACTACAAAAACAAAGTTAGTAAATGTTGAATCTCTCAAAATGTTTGTTTATTTTTGTTTTATGTCAATAGCAACCAGATTTTTTATTTGAATGATTGTATTCTTTAAATTTTATGGGTATATTTTTCAGATAGAATAACATTATTACATAGTAACGTGATCGTAATTTTATTCTACATTCTGTTACTGTCAAGATTCAATATGGAGTCCATAATAAAAAAAATTGAATGTTGCATAACCAAAATTAGTGGACGTAGAAATTTTCTTTCGACGAAAATCGATTCTTATCCCTCTGTACCAAATTTCAGCTGTTTCTTTTGAAATTTTCTAAAATCGCTTTTTACAGTTTTTTTTACAATATTTAAGCAACTGCAGCAGATTTTATAAATGATACTGCAGGAAACAACTACTCCGCGGGCTAATGCCCCGACCGGCATTGAATTATACCTGCAGTATCTGTGTGAAACAGTGACGGAGTCAAGAATACCAGCAAAGAATGTTGACGGGTCTGAGCGTTTTTCTACAATCTTGATGCAGTTAATGAAAATGGCTCTGTTTTGTTTTCACTTGACCGCCCTACTAAATTCAACGAATCAACATTTCTATCGTGATTCGAGGGATTGGAAACAACACTGCAAGCTTTATTCTCAATATCTCAAGACAAATTATCGCTTGAACTCAAATTTACACATTCACAGTAATTACGAGAAATAATTCAGCGCCAGCTATGGTTATGCTTGTTACTACGGTAACTTCTTAATAGACGATTTTCACACTAGAATATAAACTATAAACAGGATATTCTGAAAAACACTAGCATTAAGATAGATCTGATAGATTTTCGAAAAATATTACAATTTGTTCCTATGAACCATGGGCGTATCTTTTTCCGTTTTTAAGATACAGGGCGCTGAAAATAATTTTTTAGAATGTACTGAAATTTTATTATGTGGGGTTTCTGGGGATGTAAAATGCTCTGGAGTTATTAATTTTTTGCTATATTCTACAGGCCATTCACTGCAGTACATAGTGCGCAGCAGCTGGTATCCCAAATTGTTGTATTCGTGAAAACGGAGGACATTTTGAAAACTTATTCTGATTTTAGTTTCCTTAAATTTTAATTTTCTGTTAATTGTAATTAGTTATTCTTGTTGTCTCTCTTTTTTCAATTGTATTCTTTAGTATGTGTTAAACTTTTTCAGAAATAAACTAACCCTTACTTTATATCATTACCATTAAAAGAATAACTTTGGTGTCAAAGCCTACTTGAAATAAAGAACACAATTTCGGACACTGGCTGCTTGACTTTGGCGCACTAATTTTAGCACTTCTTATAAGAGCACCTTTTGTGTTTAGAATAAAATTTCCCATAACAACAAGTGACAAAAGGGGCAAAAAGATTAACCTCAAAAAAGTTAGAAAATAAAATATTCTCGCGGAGTTCAACAGTGAACGCCCTGTAAAATATAGCCAAAAATTAATAACTCTAGAGCATTTACCATCTCCAGAAATCCTACATAACAAAATTTCAGTTCATTTGGTCCAATTTTGTGAAAGATAGGACGGAAACTAGATTCTAACAGCCGGATTCATGCAACGGGCGTAGCGTTAGTCGGACTAACCAGTTTTGCGCCCGTGTAAAGCGCGTTAATTGGACTAACCAGCCTTGCACCATTCACGAAACATGCGTTGCTAGGTAGCGAAACATGCGTTGCTAGGTAGGCTGTTTATTTACGTCCATATTTGCGCCAAAAGTTAGACCCAGTATTGTACCTGTCTAAGAATCGCGTAACTTTGGCCTCTAGTTCCTTGCGTTTCCCATTGTATATTTAGTATTTATATTCAAAAACAGTAGTTTTCAGTGCTACGGATTAGTTAACATATCATAAAGTAAGTATTATACATAGTAGTGAATAGGAGTATGCCTTTTATTTAAATTGGTGCAACAGATGCGTAAATTTTGCGCGTAACCTCCGCTAGTCTGACTAACGTTACGTCTTGTTGATGAATCCGTATGTAAAAAATTATATTCCTGTATCTTGAAAACGGAAAAAGATATGTCTATGATTCATAGGAACAAATTGTTATATTTTTTGAAAATTTATCAGATACTATAGAAACTTCGCATGTGTAGGGTTATATTCCACTTATTGCATGCGTAGTTAACTATTATAGACTCAGTTATTTTACTAAAAAGGTCTATAAGCAAAATTATTTTTCAAAACGAATAGAAAGTTTCCAGACGTTTCTTGTGATATTTATTACTACAACTTTTTTAATCAAAACAATTGTTGAATAAGGTAAGTTCATTTAAATCCAGCTGCTTTTATGTTAGTAATCTATAATTGCTGTATAACTACTGAGTTCTGCGACACTCAATACATTGGCACGATTTTTGAACACTGCTGTAATAATATTATTTATTTTTAAAATTCGATGTTTGAAAATACAAATTATAGAACGACCACCCACCGCTAAATATCTAATTTTATTGACTAGCGACCCTGACTTTTTCGATGCCACGCTGTGTTCATTTAGCATCTAACAGATATTTATCCTAGTGATAAGATGTAGCTACTTATGAATTATAACAACAAATTTCCTGTGGACGATTAAGACACGTTATGTAACATAACAATAAGTGTATATATAAGGGAGAGAGTACGTATTTAACGACTAGTTTCATTAAGTCAAGTGTATGAGCAACAACAAAAAATACGATGGTGCTTTCTATGGATCGATGGGTTGGCAAAGTGGCCATAGTGACTGGTGCCAGTTCTGGTATAGGAGCTGCTATAGCTGAAGCTTTAGTGGAACAAGGCCTTATTGTAAGTAAATCTTTTATTTTGAGAAAATAAATATATTTTTTACTTGATATTTAAGAACCGAATAATATAAAGCTTAGCAAATAACAGGAATGTTATCTCATGCCATCTGCGAATATTGAAGGGTACCGAAGTCAAACGAATATATAACGATAGAAAGCGGTTTAACCAAGAAACTTTTAGGTACAGAAATCTTTGAAAATATATATTTTTCAAAATTTTAATGTATATGTAAATCTCGTTATAAACTTAAACCTTATTTAGTATTACATATAAGATTGTTCACTTTTGTTTATAAGAATGTGAATATAATTGTTTAAATGTTAGGTTAGAATAGCAAAATAATGTGTGTCTTACAATCACTTTTTAGATAGATACACACAACGTCAAAAGTCTTGGACCCACTGTATATAAAATGATTCGATTAAACTTAGTGATTTTTCTTAACGTGGTAAAAAAGTACATGTACTTAGGGAACAAAAAAGACAAGTGGACGTCCTCGAGTATCTAATGAAATAGAGGATCGGTATTTAATAATAATAATAATAATAATAATAATAATAACCTTTATTATTCCAACAGGAAAACCCAATTACAGGAATAAGTAATAAACAAAACTAAGTGGTAATAAGAAACTAAAAATAAATACATATAATATATACTAATAAAGAGACAAAATCATATAACACACATATAAGTTACGCTAAGTGAGAAACACAATGACACAGAGACTTTAAACTGCCATTAAAAATATCACAATCCTTAGCAATTTTATTATACAAATTACACATTAAGTAAATAGGAGATTTAGCTAGTATATTAGTTCTAGGGGAATCACAGTAAAACAAACTTTGTTGCCTCGTATAACCACGTCGTATACGAAGTAAATATTACTCAATAGTACGGTACAATCAACTCTGTTGTTTAAAAGATTAAACAGAAAGCGAATAAGAGATACGTTACGACGGAAATCCAATGACTCTAATCCGAAACGATTCAATAGGTTAGTGTGATTATAACCCTGAAGTGGATAAACGCCATCTTGTCGAAATGCAAGAAGTTTTAAAAATCTTCTTTGAACTGATTCTAGCCGGTGCTGATGCGTATTATAAATCGGGTACCATATTATGGAACCGTATTCGAGTTTAGACCTGATCAGGGAACAATATAAAGTTTTCAACGTGACCACATTTTTAAAATCTCTACAATTGCGGTATATAAAACCATAAGTCCGGAAAGCACCAGATACAATAATATTAATATGTTCAATAAAAGTAAATTTACTGTCAAAGGTAATTCTTAAATCTTTATATATTTGGTGCAATATGCCCGTAGACACCGCACATCTTCAGTTACAGCTCTCAAGGCCCACTTTCAAGGTACGTTTGGCTGTATTATATCAACACCTACTATTCGAAGACGACTTCACAACGCAAATTTACTTGCTAGAAAACCATAACGGGTCCCCACTCTACTTTCAAGGCATCGAGCTGTCGGTCTCCAGTTGGCGCGACAGCATAGGATTTGGCTTTTACAGACGAAACTAGAATTGGTCTAGTTACTGATGACAATCGACAAATAGTCTGGAGAGAACCAGGTCGTCAATAGTGACTTCATTTTTTCCGTGAAGTTGCTCCGTATGAAGGGGGTACCGTAATGTTTTGGGGAATAATGTTCAACCGCCGCACCCCATTAATTCGCATACCACACAATATAACCAGTTAAATTTACATCGAACAAGTTATTACGCCCATTATCTACCCCCTACGTAATGGTAAAAAAATTGTGTTTATGGACGACAACGCTCGACCACATCGCTCAAGAAGGGTTCAAGAAACACTCGAAGCAGGTCATATCAATAGATTAGATTAGCCAGCCAACTCTCCTGACATCAATCCTATTGAAAACATGTGGGATTTCGTTGCTAGAGCCATTCATAACCATATTCCTCCACCTCAGACTGCAGATGAGTTAGTCGTGGCGGCAGAAGAGGAACGAGAGGAACTGAACAATATTCCGCAAGAGATCGTTAACTGCTTGACTTCTTTTTTATTTAATAAATTTTGTCAAAAATGTCACACATTTGCCGGTTTTTAATTTTTTAAGTACTCAGTTTATCGAACATATTCTTTTCACAAAAGAAGGTTCAGAAAACAATATACTTTTATAAATGTATTTGGTTTTTCTGACAAAAAGATTTCTTTAACAAGAATGAGGGAGGGGGGGGTCAAGACTTTTGACGTTGTAGTAACAATGAATAAACAAGACATCAAGAATGTTATTTTTGATTACTTTTGTTCTACGTGTTTTCAAGATTTCTGTACCTAAGTAGCATATTTTGTATTAATCGAATCAAAGATGCAGTATGCAATTCTTGGTTAGGGAGGTGTCCTTGACACGCATCTAAAAAAATTAGAGGTATTGCATAAACTATTTCTAAAAATTATTTATAAAAGAATTATACATACCCTTCAGATACTCTTTTTTCGGAAAGTAAAGTAATGGATATTCGACAGTTATACTTTCTATACATAGTAATTTATATTTATGAAAATAAAAATACACTCAAACTGATTGACCACAACTATGATACGCGAACTAAAACAAAGGAATCAGTTAGAACACAAATTACTAAGAGACTATTGGTCAATGTTCGTATTCATATTTAGCAGCAAGAATTTACAATTTTCTCTATCAAAAAAAAACATAGGTTTGTTTAAAAAGAAATTTAAGAGATTTATTTTAGAAAATGATACATTAGTTGTTCATAACGTTTTGGATCCTAAATCTAATTGAAACCGGTAGAAATTGATAATATTATAAATTAATATACACCTTAATAACAATAATAAAATAACGGTGTGGTGTATCCAGGTATTGAAATGTTTTCCTTATCTCCTTTTCTCGTTTACAACCTTCTAATTGGTTAGAGTATAATACATGTAAGTTGTAGACTATATCTAATAGTAAAATTAAGTGTTCATTCATATTCGGTAGGCAGTACTGATCCGGTAAATTAATAACTTTGTAACAAAAGAATAGCATAACCAGGCGCGATTTCGATCTTTATTTTTTTCTATGTATAAATTAATGTAAAACAAGTGAAAGAATAAACTACTACTACTACTATTACTACAAGAATAAAATTTAAACCTTGAACACACTGTATTTCTTAAACCACCGACATTCGTATAATGTATGATGAGCTCAAACACAATATTTTGGTGTCTAGTATCCCCAGCTCAGTGTTGACCAATTCTTTTTGGCTCACCCTGTAAATTTCTTTCAAAAATTGACACTTTAACTGTTTCTGATTTCAATAATTTTTGTCTTCTAGGTGGCTGGCTTGGCGCGAAGGAAAGACCGTTTGGATGAGTTGGCGAAGAAGCTTTCCAACAAGAAAGGCAAACTCTACCCGGTCAAAACCGATATGTCCAAAGAAGAAGACATTATAAATGCTTTCAAATGGGTCAAAGAAAACTTGGGACCGATCCACATTCTCATCAACAATGCTGGTGTTCTAGGATCGACAAATCTTGTAGATGGAGACATTGAGACTTGGAAAAACATTCTAAACGTCAACGTTCTTGGCTTATCTATTGCTACAAGGGAAGCAGTACGAGATATGAGAGCAAACAACGTAGATGGTCACATAATTCACATTAATAGTATAGCAGGACATCAAGTGCCCAACTTTCCAAACCTAAGTATTTATGCTGCCAGCAAATTCGCAGTAAAGGCCCTGGCGGAAACTTTGAGGCTGGAACTTATGAATTTGAAGTCCAAGATAAAAATTACGGTATGTATGGCTGGGCCAGACGAACATAATATATGAATTAAAACATCAACGCGCATTCATCTACCTCGCGCATCAGCATGTCAGTGTATTGGTCACAAACGTTGATTCATGTTTTAACACATCAGTTCGCAGTAAACAACACACACAATATTCATAAAACAATGGCGGAAGAATTGCATTTCATTGCAGTGGTGTGCGCGTTTATTGTGACACGAAATAAACAAGAAAAAACAAAAAAAGGCTGTAGTAAATGGTCTGCAACAAATTGCATTAAAGGATAGTACCATAATGTCGGTAACATATTGTCACGGATTTCCCAATCCGTCTTTTCTCTTACTTCCAGAAAAATAATCCGTTAATTAATTACTTCTTTATTAACTACTGAACACTACTAATTACAGGTCAACTAAACACTTATTTAATTAATCGCTATCTAAATCACTTTGATATCTCCAACTAAACACTTCACTTCAGACTGTAATACAAGACTTATACAAGACTTATACAAGACTAACTAACTCGGCCGTTTATTCTTCTTTTATAGACCCAACGAATATTCCAGATATATTCCAGTATCTCTAGATCCCTTTTCTCGTACGACTGGAACGCTTCTCGTCGATTCTCGATTTTTACAGGCCGATCTCGATCACGGCATGTTGTTTGTTTACCAGAATGGCGTAGGGGCGATCGGGGCAATCTTAGGCAATTCGCGGTGCTACAGTCGTCGGTTTGGGAGTGAGTGGGGCAAATTCCGTGACACTGCCCCCTCCTTAGGACCGATCGTCCCGATCGGCTACACCTCTATACGGGGACAGACGCTCCAGATGGACGACCTTCATCTTACTCCTGGGAGTCCTCTGTATCCGGTAGACGACATCATTGATTCTTTTAATGACGGTGTAGGGGCCCTCCCAACGGTTCTGTAGTTTAGGCGATCTTCCTTTCTTCCGCGTGGGGTTGTATAGCCACACCAGGTCACCTTGTTGGAATCCGACTGTATTGGCCCGGACGTCGTATCGAGTCTTCATGCGATCGCTCTCTAGTCGCATTCGAGATCTGACTTGATCGTGTACGGCTGCTAGTCTTCGTTCTAGCTCATGGGTATAAGTGTCTGGCTCTGTGGGCTGTTCCGCAGGACGACCAAATACCAAATCTGCGGGAAGGCGAAGCTCTCTTCCAAAGATGATCCTTGCGGGAGTCTTCCCAGTAGTTTCATGGACAGCTGAGCGGTAAGCTAACAGGAAGAGTGGAATGAGCTTGTCCCAGTCTGTTTGGTTCTCGTTCACAAACATCCTCAGATTGGTTTCTAGTGTGGCGTTGAAGCGTTCCACCATACCATCTGACTGGGGATGCAGTGGGGTGGTCCTGGTTTTCCGGATTCCCATAAGCTCGCAGACCTTTCGGAACACACCTGATTCGAAATTTCTGCCCTGATCTGAATGTAGTTCCATGGGCACACCAAATCTGCAGAACAGGTTGTTGACTAGGGCTTCTGCTACGGTCGTGGTCTCTTGATTGGGAAGAGGGTATACTTCCGGCCATTTGCTGAAGTAGTCCATGGCTACTAGCAGATATCGGTTGCCACTTTGGGTTTTCGGAAATGGGCCAGCGATATCAATGGCAATCCTCTCAAACGGTGCTCCTACGATGTACTGGCGCATTTTGCCTCTGGAACGGGTCTTCGGTCCCTTGCTGGCTGCACATACGTCACATTTTCGGCACCAATCTTCTACATCCGTCCTACAGCTCAACCAGTAGAAACGCTCCTAATCTTCTGTAGAGTCCTATTGATACCGAAATGTCCACCCCAGTACCTCCATGTACTTCCTGCAGCACTTCCTTGACCCGGGACCTCAGGAGGAGTACTTGTTTCTTGACCTCCGTTCCGTCATTGTTCTCCCATGCTCTTTTTAGGACACCGTCTTCCAACACCAGAGAATTCCATTGAGCCCAATAACTCTTTAATGCTGGGCTTTTACTACTGACTTCAGCCCAAGACGGTCGCTTGTTGGCTTCTTTCCAGTCCAGTAAAGGTTTGATGTCACAGTCAGCTTGCTGGTCTTCCCGAATCGCCGCTGAACTCCAATTGTCTTCAGTTTGGGCTACTACTATCTTGCAAGGAACAAATGATATGTCCTCTTTTCTTTCGAGACTACTACAGTGTTTGTTGTTGTTGGTAGGACAAGGTCTAGACAGGGCGTCTGAGTTTCCATGTTCCTTGCCTGCCTGGGAGTCGCGCCATTGCCAATCCGCGATTGGCGCCCTACACTGTCCCTTTAGATGACCCGTCCGCCCACAGTTCCAACATTGAAGTGGGCGATCTCTTCGGTTATCAGGTTGTCCTTTCTTTGGCCTAGTACTCGGGCTGAATTTATCAATGGCCCCCTTCAGTGTTTTGATTATCTCTCTATTTGCCATCCTATTGCTATTATCACGGATGGTCCGTACTTTAACATATTCCTTGGGGGCTGCCGCTTGGGAGTCGCGCCTTTGCTGATCTGCGACTGGGGCCCTACACTGTCTCTTCTGATGTCCCATCTGCCCACAGTTCCAGCATTGAACAAGGCGATCCCTTCGACTTTCAGATTGTTCTTTCTTTGTCCTAGTAGTTGGGCTGAACTTATCAATAATCTCCTTCAGCGTCTTTATTATGTCTTCATTTGCCATATTATCGCAGTTATTGTTGATGGCCTGCACTTTAACATGTCTACCGGATGCCATCTTTGCTGCCTCGAATTCCAGTGCATGTGAAAGAGCGTCATTCAACGTTTTAGGTCTAGCGAGTCGTAGTACCTGCTGAGTATCGCAATCTCTTAGGCCGTCGATAAAAACTTGAATGGAGAACTGATCTACAAATTCTGACGGGGCTGTTGGATATGCCAATCGAACCAGTCGAGCAACGTCTGTCTCAAAATGTTGTAAATTCTCTCCACTCTGCTGGTGACGATTTTTCAATTGCGCCTGGTACACTTGCTGCAGGTGCTTATCCCCATATCTCATTTCCATATGCTGTTTCAGAAGGTCATAGTTACTCTGCTGCCCAGCAGGAACTCCTTGTAAGACGTCAAGAGCTTCCCCCCGTAGAGCAACTATCAGAGCAGTAGCTTTCTCACAATCAGACCATTCGTTTGCGGCAGCTGCTGCTTCAAACTGACGTAGATAGACATTCCATGAGACCTTGCCGTCGAATTCAGGAGGCTTCGTTTTCTGAGTTCGGATAACAGATCCTTCTGATTTGATTACGCCCTCCTTTCTTATTTTGTCCAGTTTATGTCGAAGCTCTTCACAGGTTCCTCTAACCATGTTTATTTCTTCGTCGATTTCTTTTCTTTGTTCTAACAGTTTCTCCTCTACTGTATTTTCTAATTTTCTAACTTCGCCTGCATTTCGGTTGTCTGAGCTCTCATTTCCTGTTGTATTATCTGCATTTGATCTTCTAATTTCTTTTCTAACTTCTCTTGCATTATTTGGGTCTGATCTTCAATTTTATGCCCTTGTTCTTCGAATTTTTCTTGCATTGTCTTCGTCTGGTCTTCCATTTTATGCCCTTGTTCTTCTAATTTATTTTGCATTGTTTGTCCCTGTTCTTCTAATTTATTTTGCATTGTTTGTCCCTGTTCTTCTAATTTCTCTTGCATCGTCTTCGTCTGGTCTTTCATTTCCTGTTGCATTGCCTGCATCATTTCTAACAGTTTCGCCAGTTGTGCATCCATATTGACTTGGCTTCTAGTTACAGGCATTCACTCTATTTGGAAAGTTCTAGAATGTCCACGAATGTGTTTGTAAATGTCACCGTTGACTTCCTTATAATAAAACGAGTGCAGTGATATGCCACACTTGGGTCTTTGTCTCACTTTGATAGAAAGTTCTAGAATGTTCGAGAATGTCTTTCGGAAATACCACCGTTCACTTCCTTGAGTCACGACGAGTGCGGCGATATGTCACACTTGGGTCTTTGTCTCACTCCCGTACAAAGTTCTAGAATGTTCGAGAATGTCCTTCGCAAATACCACCGTTCACTTCCTTGAGTCACGACGAGTGCTGTGATATGTCACACTTGGGTCTTTGTCTCACTCGCGTACAAAGTTCTAGAATGTTCGAGAATGTCCTTCGCAAATAGCACCGTTCACTTCCTTAAGTGACGACGAGTGCGGTGATGTGTCACACTTGGGTCTTTGTCTCACTCCCGTACAAAGTTCTAGAATGTTCGAGAATGTCCTTCGTAAATACCACCGTTCACTTCCTTGAGTCACGACGAGTGCGGTGATATGCCACACTTGGGTCTTTGTCCCACTCCCGTATAAAGTTCTAGAATGTTCGAGAATGTCCTTCGCAAATACCACCGTTCACTTCCTTGAGTCACGACGAGTGCGGTGATATGCCACACTTGGGTCTTTGTCTCACTCCCGTACAAAGTTCTAGAATGTTCGAGAATGTCCTTCGCAAATACCACCGTTCACTTCCTTGAGTCACGACGAGTGCGGTGATATCACACACTTGGGTCTTTGTCTCACTCCCGTACAAAGTTCTAGAATGTTCGAGAATGTATTTCGCAAATACCACCGTTCACTTCCTTTCGACAAGACGAGTGCGGTGATATATCACACTTGGGTCTTTATTCCACCCACGCACAGGGTTCCAGAAAGTTCTTCCAACTTCCACTTAAACCCACTTACGCACAGGGTTCCAGAAAGCTCTTCCAACTTCCACTGAAACCCACTTCCGACACCAAATTTGTCACGGATTTCCCAATCCGTCTTTTCTCTTACTTCCAGAAAAATAATCCGTTAATTAATTACTTCTTTATTAACTACTGAACACTACTAATTACAGGTCAACTAAACACTTATTTAATTAATCGCTATCTAAATCACTTTGATATCTCCAACTAAACACTTTAATTCAGACTGTAATACAAGACAAGACTTATACAAGACTAACTAACTCGGCCGTTTATTCTTCTTTTATAGACCCAAAGAATATTCCAGATATATTCCAGTATCTCTAGATCCCTTTTCTCGTACGACTGGAACGCTTCTCGTCTATTCTCTATTTTTCCAGGCCGATCTCGATCACGGCATGTTGTTTGTTTACCAGAATGGCGTAGGGGCGATCGGGGCAATCTTAGGCAATTCGCGGTGCTACAGTCGTCGGTTTGGGAGTGAGTGGGGCAAATTCCGTGACAATACATTATGTCGTCTGCTTCAGCACCAGATCTTTTCGAGTCTTTAACTTTTTTTAAATTTCTTTTAAGTCCAAAACGCAAACTGTAAATTTTTTGTATGACTGTATTTTTGGTCGCTTCAGGTTGTACAACTTTTAACTTTTCAAGTAAAATCTGATAAGCTGTATTTTTCTTATTTTTGTCGAGGTAGTCCTTTGACTTAGTTTTCCATAAACAAGGATGGGTTCGATATAAGTCAATAAAATGTCTTAAAAAATCTCGTGTTAAATTTCGTAAATCCGACATTTTCACTGTAAATAAAACTATAATTTTAAAGGCCATATACTAATATTTACTAATCAAATAATAATTATTATTATTAATTTAAATAATTATAACTACCTTCTACGTCACTGAAGAACACCGTGACAATAACGTTGTTATTTGACACACACAGTCGAGCATCAACTTACATTCAACAGCGCACGGAAACGGACATGTTTTCTGGAAAACCAGGTTGATAAGTAAGACGCACTTCCTCAGCGCGCAACCATGTACGTGACGTTATTATGTCCACTGACAGACGTTGTTGTTTGCGCGTAGATGAATGCGCGTTGATGTTTGCATACATATACGTTCGTCTGTGATCGGCTTATAGTCTTATCATCGATATAAAAGAGCGACATAAGAAACTGCCAAGTGCCATAAAAAACTTCATAGGGTTCCGCGTCCAGCTGGTCAGAAGTAGACAGGACTCTATTTGCTTTAGATACCAGTTTCGTCAATAATAATTTAAATTAAAATACAGGGTTAACTATGACTAAGTACAAATATTTTAAGAGGTGATAGAGAAAATTCAGAATTAACGGAATTATCTATCAAAAAAATTCCAAACTTATTTATAAAGCAAAATCTATTTTTTTTTTCGAAATTATATTAAATCCTTATTTAACGCCGTCTATGCGCACGTTTACAGAGTCAGAGTAAGCAACCAGCAGGCTGTCATGTCATAATTCAATTCCTGTGTTTACGTTGTAGTTTTGTGTTCTTCTTCAGTTTTTAGTGCCTTACTTGAATTGTAAACGTTGTATTGTTATTAAATAAAGGAATATGTATCGGGTACAGATATTTTCCCACAATATAGTTCGCCGGTTTGTTTTTCTAGGTTATGGGACAAGATTGCCGCGATTGCATTAAAAGTTTTCTATTATCTATTAGTACCTACCCATTCCTTTTCTTATACTAAATAGGCATTTTATCTAGCTGTACCTACGGGAAGTGTGTTTTATCGGTAGTGAGTGGTTATAATGAACGAAAATGTTGTAGTTTTACCAGTTCGTAACGAAATAATGAAAAACGAATGCAAAATACTGGAACTAACTGGATTAACTGTTGCATATCTATCAGGTATTATTACTAATAAGAATGTTAATTTTTGTCGTTTCTAACGCTGCAAAAAGACGACCACATAGTAGGTGATATTGTTGACAGATGTCTTTATCTATGGATCTAAGCAATTTCAGTCGACGCTTATCATAGGCGCCGACTTTTCGTGGGAAAAACAGTTTTGCGCCATTTTTTAAATGTCGAGCTAAAATTCTGGAATATTTTTTTATTGTCTTTTAGGCCTCCTTGAGCACGTGGTTAAAATGTTTGTACTAGTTATAGTTAGAAATGTGGTTATATAGTAGCAGTACACATTTACTTGCATAATACAGGGTGTACCTAAGTTATTTATTTAATAACGCTGGTCTCATAGCAACCACAGAAGACCTGATAAAGTTATTATTGTTCATGAAAGAAGCACCATACAATTTTAATAATATAGAATAAATAGCTTTGTTCGCTATTATAGTAAAATTATAATTGATCAATGTACAAATTATGCGTTTAACTTGACAGTAATGTAAATTTAATGCCTTGGCTGCTTTAATATATGGCTGCGCATCGTCCATGAAATACCAGCCGTGGCATTAAATCTTTTACTTTACTGCTACTGTTAAACAAATAATGATATATTTCAGAACCTCAGCCCTGGACCGGTGGACACGGAAATCTTCGGAGATTTAAGAAAGATACTTGCAAAACCTATTGAAAGCAAGCAAGTCATTGAAGCAGAAAATATTGCAGATGGCGTCGTGTACGTTTTATCGACTCCTCCCCATGTACAGGTAAGAAACTGTAAATAGTGTATAAATGATTCAATTTGTCCTGTTTAGGTACAGAAATCTCGAAAAATAAAACACGTAGGATGTTTAGGCCTGTAGTTAAAATATAACAGAATAATTGTATATATACAACGTGTGCCGAAATTAATGGGACACAGAGCAAGAGTAGATTGCTTACATCAAAATAATGCCAAGCCAAACTTACCTTGGTCCATTTGTGGCTAATAAAAAAGTTACAGGGCGTTAAATTTCAAATTTTGAATTCAAAATTCTTAAAATTCTTAGAAAGTTTTCAAACGATTCTTTTTTAACAATTTGGATTAGGTGGTTTTCTGGGACAAGAAAAACGAATCCGTACTTAATTTTGCTATAGGCGCTAGATGGCGCTACGAAACGTACTCTTGGTTGGCAAAACTGGTTATAACTTTTTTATTAGTGTGTGTATGAAAGTTTTAATAGAGATATATTGTTTTCCTATGTATTTGTTCACAAATAAAGTATACTTGTTTTATGTCGATAAATTTAAGCGTTTTCGATTTATTTCTTGTTTTTCTATTGGATGCAATAAAATAAAATAAAATAAAAGTTTGTAGTTACTTACGTAAAAAACCAAAAATTATTTTTAATAATAATTTAATTACATTCAGGTGGCTACATTAAATTCTCAATATGACCCCCGTTTACATTAATACACAATCTTGTTCGTGTCATAAAAAAATAATTGTTTAATATTAAATAGTGCTTCTTCATTTCTTAATAAATTCCTAGCATTTAAAATTGCTTGCCACAGCTCATCCCGTATATTAACAGGGTCACTGTAAACTTTTATTTTCAAAATACCTCTATTTCAAGAATACAGCGCCCTTAAATAGAATTTAGAAAATATGCTCTCTCTACTCTAAACTCAAATTTAATGAAGATTTTAATTGCAACTTCTTTTTCAGGTTCAAGAACTCACTATACGATCAGTCGATGAATCCTTTGTAACTGAACTGAATAATTAATTTATTTTATTGTTTGTTTCATTGTTTATTGTTGTTTTATTAATAAATATATCTTACAAATTTGGTCTATCTTTGTAATGATTTTATCTCGACACTGGTACAGTACAAACAAGTAATCAAAATTATCAGTTATGTTAACGAAGTAGTAAATCTGATAAAACCTACACTCGTAAAATACAAGTAGAAATCACTTTTTGACCAACTAATACTTATAACTTCAAAGACGATTGCTGGTAATAGTTTATCATTCTGTTAGTATACCATAAAATACACTAGAAAATCAAAACAGTACATTCAGTAAAAAAAATGTAACTAAGTTAACATTTTTTACTGTTTAAGAAAGGTATTTATTTAATATTATTCTTTTGATAAAACGACCCATTTAAAAAATCATAGTAGGCCAGGCTTTCGTCACATCAATAAAATGATTAGTAGAACATAGCCTCCCTTCAAGGTACTAATTATAAAAAAAATTGGATTGCGGAAATTCCACAGCCTTCTCACATTTCTAGAGGTGTTAATCTGAAAAACGGGACACACTGTATGATTTTTTACTGTATTAGCAAGGTATTTTAAGCTAATATATATCAAATCTCCTACAATTCCTATCAATGAAGTCATATGTATGTTCTCTGATACCAAACATCTAGGTATGCTAATGAACAATTCCACAGACAAAGCTCTATTCAATAATTATTTAAAGAAATTAATCTATCTCAATTTACTAACCTGGTTTAATGGAAACACTCTATATATATTAACCTCTGGAGTGGGAACTCGAAATTCAGCCACAATAGATGAGATCTGACCTATTTCTGCATTTTTAAAATACCTTTCTTAAACAGTAAAAAATGTTACAAAAGCTAATAATAAAGAATATATGGGTAGATATTGTGGGTGTAATTCAACGCTGGTTGGGGCGCTAGCCCACAGAGTAGTTAGTTTCACACAATATTGTTAATACCTGAAAATATATGAAAAAACTATACATAAAAGGTATTTTTTTTTTATTTTAGTAGGTCGTTATGATGTTTAAATTCATTGACAGTTAATCAGTTTGACATTGTCGACATTTAATTTCAAATAATTTTAATTTATTGGTATAATAATTTTTATAGTTAGATATTTGACTCAATTTAAAGGAGGCCACCTGATGAAGCAATCCTAAAAATGCAGAAATAGGTCAGATCTCATCTATTGTGGTTGAATTTCGAGTTCCCACTCCAGAGGTTAATATATATAGAGTGTTTCCATTAAACCAGGTTAGTAAATTTAGATAGATTAATTTCTTTAGATAATTATTGAATAGAGCTTTGTCTGTGGAATTTTTCATTAGCATACCTAGATGTTTGGTATCAGAGAACATACATATGACTTCATTGATAGGAATTGTAGGAGATTTGATATATATTAGCTTAAAATACCTTTCTTAAACAGTAAAAAATGTTACAAAAGCTAATAATAAAGAATATATGGGTAGATATTGTGGGTGTAATTCAACGCTGGTTGGGGCGCTAGCCCACAGAGTAGTTAGTTTCACACAATATTGTTAATACCTGAAAATATATGAAATAAGTTAACATTGTTTCGAAGACGACAATTTTTCTACTCTCATATTTTATAACGCTCACAAAAGAAATACTATCAGATATTTTAGCTTAAACGTTATTTATGGTACTGTCTATGGATCGATGGGTCGGCAGAGTAAAATGAAATTTTCAAAATTCAATTTTTTTCGCTTTATAAATAAGTTTGGAATTTTTTTGAAGGGTGATTCCATTAATTCTTAATTTTCTCTATCTCCTCTTAAAATATTTGTACTTAGTCATAGTTAACCCTAAGTACTTACAAGTCTCTTTGATCGAACTTCAATTTAATGTTAAATGTTCTCCATTTGAACACAGTGAATGAGAGGTAACTGAACACAACAACGCTACACGACCAACATGGGATAGTGACGTGTGTTGGAGTTATGCTCAACCAGTCAAGACTAGGGATATAGAACACAGAGGGGTGTTAAGTTTGCACAAAATGGTGGATTTTCAACACATCACTGGTAAATATTACACAAATTCGGTATATTTTATTATAATTTTAACACATTTTGTGTAAAACGTATAGACATTAGTTTTTGGCGTTAAATATACATAAATATTTACACAGGTCAAGGTTTAGAAGAAACAAAAAAGCTATAGTGTGTAAAACTAATTAATACGAAAGTTTTACACATCCTAAATTACACACTGGAAAATTTCACTTACACATCAACTTTTTTACAGTGTATGGGTTATACTGGATCTTGATAGTAAAATATGTAGAATAAAATTACGAACATATACTCGCGTCAAGAATTCAGACGTCTTACGTCACGGCTGACGTTACACATTTGTTTTTATTGTCAACGTCATTTTCGATATTTGGTCGCGTTAAAAAGAATCACTTTTTATAATTTAGTGCAATATATAATGCAAACTTTTAGTGTAGTATATAGTTTTATTACTATCAGTTGCAGTTTCTTAAATATTTTGATGAAAATATAATGAATTATTCATTTGTTCATATGACGTAAGTCGTCTGAATTCTTGTCGCGAGTATATTAACAATAGGTATGTGTTACAGTACTATTTGAAGAATAACCCACAAATTTAAAAAAATACAATAATTTAAATAAGAAATCTCGTCCTTCTTGACGGACTATACGAGTATAAGTCTGAAAGCTAGTTGGCTTCTGGTTTTACTACACGGAAAAAATATTGACGGTACTTAATATATTTTAATTATTGTTTATTCTTGAGTTTCTGATGGTCTATATGTCAACTAAAACAAACATAATCAGTAAGTTATTATATTCTACATGTAATTATTTTCAATACAATGCCTAATTGTAGCACGTGCTCCCTATTTCTACATTTAAATTAATAGATAATTAGGTGTGAAATTTTCTTATCGAATATCACTCGAACTTAAATTAATAACCGGAAAATTTTCGTCGTTCATGAATATTTTTATCTCTTAATTATCTCTCCTATGACTCGTGATAATATTAAAAATATTGATGACTTGGCGACGAAAAAAATTCCGGAAATAATTTAAGCATTAGGGATAATATTATTATGAGTGAAAATTTAGGGAATATAATTTTCTATAGAATGGCGAATGCGCCAATGTTGACCATGTGCTGATGAAATTGTTGATAATTTTATAAAATGTAATAATTAAATAATTTTATATATGGTACATAGAAGTTAAAGAGATTATGCATCACATATTTATATGATTGTTTTATAAAGTATTTACAATTGCTAAAGAAATGAGATTATATCTCATATTGTTACACAAGACTAATTTATTTATTCATGTGACTATACTACACTCTATTTCTAGATGTTATTTAATGTTTTTAGTAAAGGTATAACTATGAAAATAATAATTGCGTACTCAAGTAGCATAGTTAGGTATTTTTTTTTTATAAGCCCTGTAGCCTAAGACGTATATTAATTTATCAATTTCTCTTATATACCCTATACAATTTCCCTGCAATTGCAGACTGTCTTGGAAACTACAAGAGATAGAAAGATGCTGTTTTCGCATCATCATCGCAACATTTGACTAATTTTTCAAAAAAAACTTAATATGATGTATTTAGAACTTTTATAGACCTCTTTGTTTTGGGAGATACAGGGTGAAATTTAAAAAACTACTTTTAGAAGTATCTCAGAGAAGCTAGGCTAGAGATTTCGGAATAGTGAAAATCAATTTTCTGTTTCAGAACCAACTGTAAGAGCTGTGGAGGAATCCTTTAAACATGAAAAATAAATCCAAATTATTAATAGTTCAGAAAAATCTGCAAACTGACAGAAATAAAAGGATGCTATCTATTTATCGACTATTTTTTAATGTAACATGAAAGAAGACATCGAATTTACTACTAAACACATTACAAGAACTGCACATTACTAATACAACCATTTTTCACATCCTTCCCCATTTTTAAATATCCACAACAGATTCAGAAAGTGCGAACATTTCTTCTGGCTTACAATATGAAATAAACTCTTGTGTTCAGATAGTCAGAGAGAAAGAGACACGTACAACGTTTCCAGATAGGAATTGTATGTTTGATGCTTTTATTTTGTTCGCTCCATATTTGTTATTTACATAAACAGCTTTCTACAAATACAAGTAATATTAGACATTTAAGAACTGAATAATATAGACTTCAGTAATTAACAGAAATGTTATCTCATGCCCTCTGCGAATATTCAAAGGTACCGAAGTAAAACGAATATATAACGACAGAAAGCGGTCTAACCAACAAATTTTTAAGTACAGAAATCTTTCACAATACGTTTTTTGTTGTTTCGACCTTTCATTTTTTATATTCCGATAAAATTTTCTGGTATATTTTTTTGTATAATAATTATTCTCTAAAATCCGCATGTGGTTATCTACCAAACCTCTCTTCTTTTTTCTGCATGTATTCTTTGCTAATCTTTTAACCTGTATATATTTTTCTTTAGTTTCATTTGTATTGTTTTTTAATACTTCCATTCTGGCTTTTTCTCTTTTTACTATTACGTCCTTGCATTCCTTATCAAACCATGATTTTATTTTTATATACTTGTCCTTGGCTAAAAGTTGTGCACTTTTTACCATCAGAGTTTTAAATTTATACCACTTTTCATCTATATCATTATAATCTTGATACTCTATAATTTCTCCCTCTCTTAATTGTTCTACAGAATATCTGTTTCGTAATTGTTTAAGTTTACTGTGCACATTTTACTAGTGGCAAGTTCCGTAGGCTCCGCTGAAGATGGTAACAATTTATTTGCGATTGAAATTTTATTTTGTAAAGAATCTTCTACCATTTCATTATTTTCTATTGCCAAATCGATTTCGTTTTAAGTAATAAAAATTCACGTTGTTGCCAATTTAAATTTGGTTCCTATTACGTGCTTAATGTTTTTGCTTTTACCGATTTTTATAAACTTGATAAACACTTAACAGGTACTTTTGTTAAAAAACTGCACATTTCATCAGAAAAAAATAATGCAATTGAATTGCATAAAAATATACAGGCTGTTCCAATTAAAAAAATATATGTCATATTTTAAAAGAAACCCCCTGTAGACAAGTTACAACTACGCCATTAAACTCGTAAAAGAGTCTATCAGAAGGAATTTTCATCACTCCAATATCTCAGTTATTCGCTGAGATACGTAAATTACGCCATGTATCACAAAAACATGTGTCAGGAGTTTACCTTATTCAGTTACATTTTTTTGTAATTCCGATATTTTAATTCATTTAATGAAATATTTCAGTTCAAGTGTATACACAACATTACATCACAAAATGGATGTTCAGTTGCAAGCCACTACGGTGTCTTTGATGATAGACTATGACTTAATCTGTCTCTTGGATCTTATTTCTGTTTTTTGATAATCGATTATTTGAATACAAGATTAAAATATAGATATAATGATTATGTGTGCCTGCCGCCTACATGCGATACCTTATCTTTAATATGTATTTCAAAAAAACATTGAAATTATACAATTTTATGTGATAAATATAAAATACAGGGTGATTTAGGTACACTTATCTTAACAGATGGTTATATTTAAGGGCACATTTAGCAAGCAAGGCAGATTATTTTGCAAACAATTTACATAAATAGTATTATTATTATTATTATAGAAAAATTAAATCATACGTATTGTTAAATATTCTATTCAGTGTAACGAGAGATCCTTTGTTTTTGAACGATCTGTCAAAGTTTGACAGGCATTGTGCTAAATCAACTGACTTAGAATTTACCTTAGATTCGATATCTGTAATATTAGTTTAAAAAAAGATAGGTGCCCTCATTTCCAGGAAAAGTAAAAATACCAAATAAATGTCGATAACTTAAAAGAAGGTTATTTTGAAAATAAAAATCTACCTGTATTTTCCCAAAGACATTCTACCAACCGTTTAGTCAAGGGTGGAGGGGCAGGATTTTATCGCCGCACTGTATATTCGGATACTTAGAAGGAATTCCTATATTTAATTTGAGTAAATTAAATCACTGTAAGTTTGACTAAGGTAAGTCCGGGACAGTGATTTAATTTACTCAAATTAAAAATACGAATTACTTCTAAGTATCCGAATATACAGTGCGGCAATAAAATCTTGCCCCTCCACCCTTGACTGGTTAGCGGTTGGTAGGATGTCTTTGGTAAAATACAGGTAGATTTTTATTTTCAAAATAACCTTCTTTTAAGTTATCGACATTTATTTGGCATTTTTGCTTTTCCCGGAAATGAGGTCATCTATCTTTTTCTAAACTAATATTACAGATATCGAATCTAAGGTAAATTTTAAGTCAGTTGATTTGGCACAATGCCTGTCAAACTTTGACAGATCGTTCAAAAACAAAGAAAAATCTCTCGTTACACTGAATAGAATATTTAACAATGCGTATGATTTAATTTTTCTATAATAATAATAATACTATTTATGTCAATTGTTTGCAAAATAATCTGCCTTGCTTGCTAAATGTGCCCTTAAATATAATCATCTGTTAAGATAAGTGTAAATCACCCTGTATTTTATATTTATCACATAAAATTGTATAATTTCAATGTTATTTTTTAATACATATTAAAGATAAGGTATCGCATGTAGACAGCAGGCACATTTAATCATTATATCTATATTTTAATCTTGTATTCAAATAATCGATTATCAAAAAACAGAAATAAGATTCAAGAGACAGATTAAGTCATAGTCCAGTGACTTGCAACTGAACATCCATTTTGTGATGTAATGTTGTGTATACACTTGCACTGAAATATTTCATTAAATGAATTAAAATATCGGAATTACAAAAAAATGTAACTGAATAAGGCAAACTCCTGACACATGTTTTTGATATACAGGGCGATATTTACGTATCTCAGCGAATAACTGAGATATCGGAGTGATGAAAGTTGCTTCTGATAGACTCTTTTACGAGTTTAATGGCGTAGTTGTAACTTGTCCACAGGGGGTTTCTTTTAAAATATGACATATAATTTTTTAATAGGAACAGCATGTATATTTTTATGCACTTCAATTGCATTATTTTTTTTTTCTGCTAAAATGTGCAGTTTTTAACGAAAGTACCTGTTAAGTGTTTATCAAGCTTTAAAAACCGATAAAAGCAAAAAAATTAAGCCCGTGACAGGAAACAAATTTAAATTGGAAACAACGTGAATTTTCATTACTTAAAACGAAATCGATTTGGCAATAGAAAATAATGAAATAGTAGACGATTCTATACAAAATACAATTTCAATTGCAAATAAATTGTTACCATCTTTAGTAGAGACTACGGAACTTGCCAATAATAAAATGAGCACAGTAAACTTACAATTACGAACAGATATTCTGTAGAAAAATTAAGAGAGGAAGAAATTAGGAAAGAGTTTCAGAGACTAATTAACATAAATATAGAGTATCAAGATTATAGTGATATAGATGAAAAGTAGTATAAATTTGAAACTCTGATGGTAAAAAGTGCACAACTTTTAGCATCAGTATTAACAATATTATGTGAAATTAACTACTCTGCGGAGTAAGGCCCCGACCAGCGTTCAATTACACCCACAATATCTACCAATATATTCTTTATTATTAGCTTTTATAACATTTTTTTACTGTATTAGAAAGGTATTTTAAGCTAATATGAATCAAATCTCCTACAATTTTTGTCAATGTATGCTCTCTGATACCAAACATCTAGGTATGCTAATGAACAATTCCACAGACAAACCTCTATTCAGTAATTATCTAAAAAATAATTTAGCTAAATTTACTAACCTGGTTTAATGAAAACACTATAAATATCTAAGTTTACTTTTGAAGCTGTGGGAACACAAAATACTCTCCCTGATTTAATTGATTTATCATTGCAACTTAGATTAAAGTCTTTGGTTTATGCCTCATTTTAGTGCTATTGTTAGAGACTTTTTGTATTTTAAGTTTCCAAATAAATGGTTAGGACGAAAAATTAGCCATCACTATCGCCAAACCTCGACAAATGTGATTATGTTCTTTAGAAAACGTTGCAGAATTTTATGCCATACCATCATCATTTATTAGACAGGGTAAATTTAAATTTTCAGCAAAGTGCCCATTTTGAAAAATTTCTTTAGTTTTTTTATTTGTATTTTATTTTATAGTTTTTTTATAATTGTCAAATTATAAAGACAAAGCTTACTACTGCCATTTTGATTTCTTTTAATAAACACAATTAAAATCTTGTTTTAATTAATGCATTTGTTTGAAAACCTTAAAAGTTTTTTAAAAATTAACGAGTTAAGAAGTGTTTTAAATTAAATTCTGCGGGGGATCGAATCATTATTTTTAAATTCGATCAATGAACAAAAAGTTTGCTATAATTTTAAAGGTGACTCGCCCTCACACACCATGTACTGTTTCAATTTACTTTAACTCATAGTCAAAGAAGACCAATAATAAACCTAAATCATGTACTAAATTTAGTTATTCCAAGTTAACGTAATTCGGAAATATTTTTTTTTCGAAATATTTGGCCCCATATTAAAGACCTGTAACTCCGTCTGTGTGCAACTTTGTATATAGGTATGTTTAGTTAAATTGTAATATATTGGAAGCCCCTATGCACCGGCTTTGTGTCGAATTTTATCCGGAACGCCCTGTATAATTGAGATGAAAACAAAACAAAATTAAAACACTACCTACTGTTTCTGCAATACTCAAGACTCATTTGATCAAAATTGACGATGTGGTATAAGAAAAACTCAACAACAAAAACATTTACACAAGCGATCTCTATCTTTTGAATTGTTATAAACTCAAGAAAAAGTTATCTAGAAAAAATTCTTGAAAGGAAAAGTTCCTTCAGTATTCGTAAAAAAAATTGGTATGCTTCTGAGAAATATATATTTCTCAAAACTCATTTCTTCAGTTAAATCGATCACCCTGTACTTCCCTGGCATCTGATAAAATAATACAGATTGTTACGCCAGTCTCACCCAAAATTAAGGTCACCTCACGAGATTTGCCAGGGAGATATGGCCATTCCGTTAATTCCTAGAAAAAATACGTAAACGAGACTATTTTAAGGTTAGGAAAAACTTCAAATATAACATTTTACTTATATATGAGTATATTTAATTTGAGTCAAACAGCTGATAGGGAAAACTAAAATACGGATTGATCAAGTAACATCTCAAAACTACTTCACTCACCTTAATTTAGTTTACACACGGTATTCCAGTAAAAAAACAATAAAATTTAAAGTCATTATAGCGCAGATGTGGATGTATAACTGACCATGTTATGGTATGCTATCTCTCCTAGTATAGCCATCTTTCCCGAACTTACCCTACATATTTTAGAATCACCAATACAAATAAAAATTTACATATTTAAATATAGTTTGGTTGCGTTTAATTCCTTACTCTATTTCAAGGGGATACGAAATAACTGTATGCCTGTGATAGAAATGAAATTAAGAAGAGTCAGTGGCGTAAAACAATTAGAACAATATTTTAACACGTCTATTTTCTTATGTCGCGCTAGTTTATCAAGTACTCTATTTAAATCGATTTAATGTTTTCGATGACGTCATATATCGAACAACGATGACGTCACAAATATGGGTCGTATGTCAAAAAGTGCCTTTTTTAAAACAAAATCGACGTGCCAGGGGATTTTTTCGAAAACTTCTTAATTTCAAAAATAATGAATTTATTCGTTACTTTTCGAAAGCACTGTATTTTATTTCCCGTTGTGAAAACTTACATAAATTGTAAATTTTGCGTTTTGTCTGTATCAGATATTATATCTCTACAGACGAGCATAAAACTGCTGTATCATTCTACAATAAATTATATCCTGAAATTACAGACAAGTAGAGATAACTTTCCCACTCCTAGACGAATCAACTGTATAAGTAGCCGAGTAATTACTGCTTTTTTCAGTACTTTTTTCAGAATCACAATTAAAAGTCATAATGGTGTTGTCCATGGATCGATGGGTTGGCAAGGTGGCCATAGTCACCGGTGCCAGTTCTGGCATCGGAGCTGCTATTGCAGAGGCGTTGGTAGAGCAGGGGCTTAAGGTAACAAATTTTAATGAATTCATAATGTTTTTTTATTTACAGGTTTACGTTAAGTATGAATATGACACATTTTAACAAATAAACTTTATTGATTAAAAACATATTTTTAGCCAGACCTTTACTGATAACAAATTTATGTTGATATTTATAAAGAGTGATCTGCATAAGAACCTACACCGAGCAGGTGCATGCCAAAATGTTGCAATTTAACCAAACATACGAGTACCTATATACACAGTTATACCTACATTTACTCTTTGCCGATAATTGAAATTTACCTTGATCACTTTCCATGTCACAAGATTTGAAGTTGCTTCTCAACAAACAACCGAACCTTCATTACCTTAGCAATAATAAACTTTGTAGTGTAACATACCCGGGGCCAATAATCGAGAAGATTTACCTACGTTGTATTTATTTATATTATTTATTAACTTACCTCGAATGTGCTACATATTTACGAAATTAAGGAGATTTGAGTAGTTTTAAATAAAATAAAACAAATTACTAAATTTGGGAAAAGAGGACGACAGAGAAAACCCCGATCACAATTCAAAGAATCGCTGTCGCTATTGCAATGGTAATAATAATGATAACAATAATAAAAATGTACCTGTACTTCGGTACTTGAATACACGGTAATATAATCATAATTCTACATACAAAACTGAAGAGTGTTTTGGTTAGTTAGCCGACTTGCGTCAGAAGGTACTGAGGTCCCATACGGGAGGCTATCCAGCTAGTAGTTGAGGGGTTGAACAAACATCTCAAATCATATCTCATGCCTCATATGTTTTTAACAGATGTTTGTCCAGTCACGGGAGAAAATATTAATAGAATCACCAAGGCTCTTACAAACATCTAATGCAAGTAATAAACTAGTAGTCATAGATGATTAATAATATCTTACAATACCATTTACAACAGCATAACTTCAACTCAAACTAAAGTTATACATATAATTTCAACAATAAATCAACAAGCACTGTTTTACCTCCAAATTAAAATAAAATATAATGAAACTGTAATAAGATATTGAACAGACAATAAAATAATAAAAGCAACACAATGACATTCAATCTTTAAATACAATATACAAAAACAAGTTACTGACCTGTAAAATTAGAACAGATGCACTACTTATCACCATTCACTGTCTTCCAGCCAACCTGCCGAAGTCTTAAAACCCAACTAACTACCCGCCGAATCTCGCTCAGCGTTCCCGTGCTTATTATTTCTTCGTCTACAGTTTCCCCTCTAGCTAATGCGTATATAATAATAATAATTTAATAATTTACAATTTATTGCCCAACAGATTACAATCCAATAATAGGACAAATATAGTAACATTAAGAAAGTGTATAATCCTATGCTAACTTAACTAAATATTATAATATTCTATACAGGGTGTTATTCATTCAGCAGTACAGATATAACAAAATAATATTTAACTAAGTGGATTCCTACAACTTCATAGACAATTGGATTTCAAAATGATGTTTTATAAATTCAATATCGTCATAAATGCGTTGTCTGGGACTTCTAATGCTATTTGTAGAAAAAATAGTGCTAAATAGTGTTGAAAGAGATGGAATCACAAAATAAAATTTCACTTTTGTCATAAATAACTATTCAATGCAAATTTGAGTAGTAAAAATAATCATTATTTTATAGTATCTTCCTCTATCTTAAACGCATCTTCTGGTTCTAGGTCGCAGGACTCGCACGTAGAAAAGATCGCTTGGACGCATTAGCAAAAAAACTGTCTGGCAAGAAAGGTAAGCTCTACCCCATCAAAACAGACATTACAAAGGAAAAAGACATCATAAGCGCTTTCAAATGGATCAAAGAGAACTTGGGACCGATATATATCCTAGTGAACAACGCTGGTACCACTGGAGAGTCAAGTCTTTACGACGGAGACACTGAAGTTTGGAGGAACACAATCAACGTCAACGTTCTCGGTTTGTCCATAGCTACGAGAGAAGCCATAAGGGACATGAGAGCGAATAATGTAGACGGACACATAATACACATTAATAGTACATTGGGGCATCGAGTACACAATTTTCCCAACATGAATGTTTACTCTTCTACCAAGTTTGCCGTAACAGCCTTAACTGAGACTCTGAGATTGGAGCTGCTCAACTTGAAGTCAAAAATTAAAATCACGGTAATTGTATAGTCTTTACTAAAATAAGTTGATTTACATATAGACATCCTTAGGAAAAAAATGTTAATATTAAAAAAAATACTACTCAAAAATTAAAAAAAAAATAATTTATCCATTATTATGGGCAAGTAAATATTTTTTCTACGGGCATATATCTAAAAACACTGAAAATATTAATTTTGACACTAAAAAATAAGCTAATATACACGAAAATTCGTTAAACTAAAAAGTAAATACACGGAAGCCAAAATTTAAATCAAAATTTTGTGTATCAGTTGATTTGAATAATTAGAATAAGGTAATAGATAATTACAGGGTGTCTGGAATATAAGTTCCGATACTAAAGGGGCTTGAATATCTGACCAAAAAAACAAAAAAAAATATTTTTTATGCTTGTGTTACAAAATTACAAATGAAGGTATAAGTAAGGTTAAGTAAAAGCTCCTGTAACGTAATTTATTTTTTGTATCTTTTATTTTGAATCTGGACAAAATGCTCTTGCTACGAGACGTTTGTACGGTAAATGCTTTTCGCAAGCCACATAATTCATTTTAAACACTTGTAACTATTTATAACTTTTTATTCTATGTTGTGAAAAAAATTCTGAGAAAACCATAGCATATTTAGGTGTATTTCGGGGTCGGTCAGTGGTCGCGCGGTTTAAGGCGTCAGTACTTGAATCGAGGTGACTAGATCGCTGTGGGTTCGACCCCTGCGGCCGGTAGACCGTATATAAGCTATATTCGTGGAGAGGATTGGCACCCTCTCTGCGGGTATGGTAGGGTGGAAGAATGTTAGCTTGGGTCAATGTGAGAGATTGATACCGGTTGACATTTGACTGCCCCCCTAATTAATGAGGTTTTCCAGGTTTCCCTCATTGCTGCGCTGAATAGTGGTTAGGGCCTACCAACGTAAGTCGTTCCTGGGCGCAAATGCGAACTGATTAATAATAATATGCCACCCCTCTCCCGCACAAGTCTCCAACTTTTGGGCTAATCCCTGTGATTAGAATGAGGGGAGATATTATTATTATTTATTATTATGTACAAACACTTGACAATTCTACATGGAGAGCGACATATTCAAGATCTGTTTGCTTTCATAATTCTGTTACCGGTCATAGAAAAAAAAGTTAAATAAATTATGTATTATTTGGTACAATTTATCATACAGAAAAACAAATGCACTCGTATTCCGAACACCGTTTATAAGTACTGTAAAACAGACAAGAACATTTTCACTCTGCTACTACAAACGACCTTTACTGAAATCTAGAGTTGATCATACATATTTATAAAATAATTGATCTAATTTTTAAAATTATCTTTAAAAATCAACCTTCTTTTAGAGCATTAGTCCCGGTCCTGTGGATACGGAGATTTTGCCGGACTTCATGACAAAAAGCGAGGGTTTTAAGAAGCAACTTGAAGAAAAGCAGATAATAGAACCCGAAAATATTGCCGACGCCGTTGTATATGCCTTGTCGACTCCACCTCATGTCCAGGTAATAAGCATTAGGATTGCATCATTTGAACAGAAGTTGATTATATTTGTTTGCGGTTATACTTTAACAAGCGTTGAAAAAAACGCGGTACCTTATTGATTGAGATTATAAGCAGAGTATTTATTTGAAAAATTATTCTACTAGAAGTATTTATAAAGTATTAGTATTCAAACATAATTAAACATTAAATTTAAATTAAGAGGGTCATTATCATTATATTTACGTTTTTTCCAGATTCAAGAACTTACGGTGAGATCAGTGGACGAAACCCTTTTTCTAGGTACCTAATGCAAATTTACCGAAAATATTATGATAATATATACGATGTAGAACAATAACAATATAATATTTATAATACTTTACTGTTTTATTTCATATGAAGTTTGATATGCTGCTAAACATAATTTAATGGATTGTTTATTCAGGGCGTCCAGAAACTCCGCGAAGCAAATTCATGACGTGATAATGTGTAGGGCCCAAACGTACGACGCGAGCGACTACTTGATGGGGGGGTGTCTAAACGTAGACCTATTATTTATTTCTTTATTTTTTTTTATACAAAACTCAACTCCTGCTAACCCTGTGGCATTTAACTCGTCAGTAGTTGGGAGCTTAAAAGCTTTGTGAGTCCCACCACGGCTTCGCAAATGCGTGGATTTAGTTCAAGAAAACTATTCTAGGCAAAACTATCCTTATTAAATAAGTAAATCCCAATAATAAAAATAAAATAATATATTACGACTAAGTGCAGTTAACACTCAAAAAAATGGTTTAAACACACACAAAACAATACGTTTATAAAGCACAGCCCTTGAATCTCCTCAAATATTGCATATATCCTACTCAGTTTACATTTTAGATAACAACAAATCGAGCGTATCTCTGATACCTAAGTAAATGTTCAGCAACACAAAACAGCCATACAGGGCTCTCAAATTAGGCTTCACTTACTACAGTAAAATACTATGCCAAGCTAAAACTAGGCGAAACTCATAAAATACCAAATTATCCTATATGTAACAAAACTAACCACTATTTTAACATAAAACGCTCCCCAGCGTTACCAATATTAACTTAACATGTCCAGAGATTCACTCCAGTTTGAACTAGGGCCAACCGATATATTCCTTTTACTTCGAAAAGTTATTATTATTCAAATACTCCCGACACCGTTATTAGCAAGGTTCGGTAAATTTGCAAAATAAAACTGTAAAGTGACCAAAAAAACATTCACTGATTCACGCCTGCTTTTTCGTCTATTTTTATAAATATTCTGTACCCAAAATTCTCACTATTCCTTTAGTACCTACTTCACATAAAATAAAAGAATAATCAAAAACCAAAATTTTCTTTCAAAGTCTAACTAAAGGACTTATTATCACACAAACCTCTTAACCGCGAGAAACTTTAGCCCAAATTAAATTTTAAAATCTTCAAACATTATTTTCTTGAAATTTGTATTATGTAACACCATAATTTTTCACGATGTATGTATGTAGAATGACACGCTCTTTCAAATGGCATGGTCAAAATTGGGGGTTCCTATTTTAAAAAAAATGGTCGATGACATCATATCTCGAACAACGATGACGTCATAAATATGGGTCGTATGCCAGAGTGCCTTTTTTTAAACAAAATCGATGTGCCAGGGGATTTTTTCGAAAACTTCTCAATTTCAAAAATAATTAATTTATTCGCTACTTTTCGAAAGCATTGTATATCTTGCTACACTAACGTAGCAAATAAATTTATTTTAAAGTGAATGGCTCGGATGGAGACCACACACTTGCATTATTACTCATAAAATTATAACTAAAACTGGTTAATAATGACAAACTGTACTTAGTGTTAATACTCTAACACTTATCTGCGCGACTACAGCTCGGTGAATCCACCCTGGTGTGATTACTGGGGCGAAACTCGAATTCAGTAGAGTTGGAGGGTCGGCAGTAAAGTTTCTGAACGATTCCTGGCCCTCAATAACTGCACTACCCTGACCAGGACTCTAGAACACGGCCTCCAATAACTGCAAGGCAGCAGAGTTCTGCTCTTAGATAGTAGAATGGAAAATATAAAATACCAAGCTAAAAGCCTTGGATGTAGGGCGGCTTTTGCAGTGGCCTCTTTGAGGATATTCTGCTAGCTTCAGATGGCGAAATATAACCAACTTCGACAATCGTAGATTATCAACAACACCTGTTTAATCACGATTAGCTTGTGACACGACGAATCCCAAAGCCTGGTAAATATTCCAAAACCAAAACACCTGTTCACAAAGATTTCTCGCCATGACACATCTCCAAAAGAAGAGTCGAAAAATCACAAAAAAAAAACAACATTGGAGCGCAACCGTTCCGGATGTCTCGTGAACTGCTGGAGTCAATTCATGACTAACTTGAGAAAACAACGGATGCCCTACACTTACACAGTAAATTATCATCAGTAAATCAACTATAAATTACTTTAACATTTTCTCCCCCATGTCAGGTGTAATAGCCAAAACGAATAAAGAGCCGTATAAAAGTCAAAAATAAATAATAAATTAACGCCGTCTTACGACCTACGTCGTCCTTTAGCCATCAATGACTGTCAGAGGGCCGAACAGGACAGTAGCGGCCTAACGTACAACATTAATAAATCATTAAATAACAATGTAAGCATAACACATGTCTGAATAGAACGTAAATATAATAGGTGTACCCAAAACACAATTGCTACATATGTCTCCTCCTACATATGTAATTATTGTAGAAAATGGAATAACAGTTCTATCAAAATTTGGATTTCTCATCGCGAAGCGGAATACAGACTTGACCGCGCTCCTCCCAATTTCTAGGCAAATCTCACCCAAAAAGGACACTAACAATACACCGTTAGATATACAACCATATATACCCAGGAATAATGATGTTCAATGATTAGAAGAAATTCTATGTTAAGTACATAACTAGCAATAGTAAGCCTTTATTAAATATGATAATAATTTGTAAATACTTGTTTTGAATATTAACGATGTTTTTCTACTTGGGGGCATTGATGATTTATAGTAAAATTAACTTTATTTGACATTATACCATACCGCTTAGAAGAAACCAATAATCTTAATAATGTATTGTTTTCCGTTAATATAATCTTGTCTTCTTGTCCACCTCAATACATCTTTATATCTAACATAGTACCAGTCTTAGATGTGAGCTTCAGAGAAATGTTAAAATGTAAAAATCTAACCTAATCGGGCAATTTACCCAAAGGCTCATAAGTACTAATAAGTGACAACAGCAGACTACTAAAGAGTAAAATGCAGTACTCTCAGGCAAGCCACAAAATAATTACCTAATAAAAGCGGCTAAATTTTTGTTAATTAAGCTATAGGCAACATGAACAGTATCTTACGAGTTAACCAAGAAACTACTTGGCAATAATAAAAGAAACTATAAACAATAATTGTACCAACCTAATGAGTAGCAAGCGAATAACTACAAGCAAAATAAAATAAAGCAACTACTTGTTAGGTGAGGTGTCTGTCTGTTTGTCTCTGTTTGGTTGTTTATATAAATCCTACTCATACAGGGCGTGAACCATTGAACATAACTGACTGTGACTTGTCTTGCAACTAATACTATATAACTATGTATAAACAATAACCAAAAACACTTACTGAGCTTAGTTTAGGATAGAGTTGCCGTCGGAATCGCCCACTGGCATACAGCTCTTGCAACAAGCTCAGAACCTTTCTACAAATAAGAAAGAAACACATGAGTACCCAAGCATACCTTCACATTCTCTAAACATCGACATGTAGTACTTAGATCAACTAGTAAATATATTCTCTCTCAGACTGCAGCTGGATATCAACAATACAACAATGTACACTGATCAGACAAACTCTGCATAGATAGTTCATAGCAAGACTAGGTCTTAAACCAGAACCAGACTGCGTCACACGCAGCTAGCGGCCCCCGAGATATCCCCCGCTCACCGCAGCTAACGGACGGACTGTATCACAGCAGCTAACAGTCCTAGGATACTCCATACCTCAAAATACCGTGTCACACGCAGCTAACGGCCAATAAATAAACAAAGCAATAATAGGCCGGCCTCGTCAGTAGTACACTATGATTCATAATCTCAAATTATTAATTAATCAACTACTAACTTAGCCAATAAACAAATGTTAAGCATGCCAAGTACTCTGTGATGTAACTCACTTAATAATCAACACAACACAGGTTGCTAAAACAATTGTCTAGTCCACTATTTAATAATTTAATTATTATAAACACACTTTCATTCTCGAACTGTCTTAAAGAAATAAAGTCATTCTCCACTGTAAAAAGTATTTAGGGTCCGACTAAACACTTAAAGCAACGTCCCTATTCATTTTTACCAATGTTTATTTTAACATGATCCCTACTCAAGTCAGGTGGGTGAAATTTTCTCGCTTCGTAACTATGTACTTCTAACATACTTATGCATTACATACCAGGAAAGCCACATGTTTTAATAATAAAAGGCTTATCTGTTGGGTCACGCAGCTCTAGTGGCAGGTGATTAGCAAGCGAGTACTCCAGGTGTCGAAGATGCAGATAGAAGTTCTAAAATCTCAAGGGCTTGAAAGGTCCTTCATAGACTAGGAGACTCCCCTATGTTCTTAACCTACGTTAGCAGCGAGGTCAAATGGTGAGGAAATCAAAGTAAACAATGGTGATAATACGTCGTAGACGATATAACGATGAGAGCAACGACATTAACAAGTTATTACTTAATGCAAAGCATTACCTTAGTTGTAAGGCGGCCTTGTGGTGAAATAGTGCTTAAGAGGTCAAATTTGTAGGCACAAATCCAACCAGCACTGGTTGACACTAGGATTCCCAAAACTATAAACAAAATTTGCCCAGAAGATACAGCTAAATCCGTAAAAGCGATATTTTCTCGTGTATCGAGCACACACTGCGGATTAGACCTTCCCAAGCAAGTTCTAAGAAAAAAAAGAAAGAAAAAGAGAACAGCAAAGGGTCCGTTTGGCGGTAAAAAGTTAGAGAGACCAATGAAATGTCAGATTAATGATTGGATGGAAAACATACAAGACAAACCATAATATTAAATGTATATTGACTATTATTTTAGGCATATTATTTTCAATATAGGCTCCTGATCAATTTAAACAACTTTTATACCTAACTAAGCTAATAAGCATAAGCAAATTCACGGTTGAAATTTGCGGTTAGGTTAGGAAGTTCCAATTCACTGCAGTTCAGCAAGTATCACTTAGTTATAAACATTTACTTGTTTGAAATTCAAAATTTAAATATTTAATAAAATAAACCCGTAACATCCTACATATAGTATCTATGTATTTGTGACACGAATTCCAATTATTAATAATTTTAAAATTCAATGTAAATTGATCAACATAATTTCTTTGATTCTATTTAAAAAACATTTTTTCAGATTCAAGAACTTACCGTCCGGTCCGTTGATGAGAGCTTTATATATGGCAATTAAAATACTAATTGAACTTAATAATTTACTTAGCTTATTTGTAATGTTTTATCCTATTCTGTATCTTTTTTTCACTTGTCCAAATAACATGTAATCGTATATAATAATCTTTATCTTAAAGATATGTCTTTGTACTTTATATTAGAAGATAAAAATTGCAAGAAAAATAATTAAATAACTTCCGGTTTTCCCGGAAATGATGATATCGAATCCTAGGTAAATTCTGAATCAGATGATATAGCAATGATCCTTCAAACACGAACGAAAAACGTCTCATTACACTGAATAAAATATTTAACAATACGTAAGATCTAATAACAAGTGCAAACACAGATTTTATTGTTGTCAGGAGGTTCAGTGAGGATATTTGGAACATTTATTTCATTAAATTAGTATTATTATTGGTATTAAAGAAAAATTAAATCGCACGTACTGTTAAATTTTGTGTTGTTGTGCTGTTTTATACGACTGCCTTGCAAAAGAGGGTTTTGCACACGGAAAACACGCTCTGAAAACGATATTTTGCACACGGTTATGTCATCTTTGCACACGCGTCTCCAGATTGTGATTGTTGTTTGATGTTGTCACCCAAATTATGCAATGTTTCAAGTTGGCTGAGTTTAAATTAAAACTTGATTTTTGTGGTCTCTGTTTGCAGTCGTATAAAAAGTATCGTAAAAAACTCGTTTGAAAACCTCTTTGCACACGAGCGAGACATATTGGTGGACCGAGCCGAAGGCGAGGTCCACAAGTCGAGCGTCGTTTTCAAACCTTGTTGTTTAATATACTATTATACGACTGCCTTGCAAAAGGGGGTTTTGCACACGGAAAACACGCTCTGAAAACGGTATTTTGCACACGCCGTGTGCTAAACATTTTGCACACGGTTATGTCATCTTTGCACACGCGTCTCCAGATTGTGATTTTTGTTTGATGTTGTCACCCAAATTATGCAATGTTTCAAGTTGGCTGAGTTTCATAGCCGTCACGGCTCCTTTATTTTGTTGATTAGATACTTCAAAAATTGTTGAATTCCCGAAGTTTGAGTGTGAAAATGTGTGATATTGAAGAGATTTTACAGAAAGCAAGCGAAATATGTTCGGAACTGCTGCCCACAAAATCCAGAAGCAGGTATGAAGCTGAGTTAAGCCGATTTATGGACTGGCGACTAGCCAAAAATGTCCAAACTTTCTCAGAAAACGCAGTAATGGTGTATTTTGAAGAACTATCTAAGAAATATAAATCTTCGACGTTATGGACGATTTCTTCGATGCTCAAGTCATCGTTAAGTGCCAATCACAACATAGATCTTGGAAACTATAAAAAGTTGCAAGCGCTAATCAAACGAATATCCGAAAGCTACGTCCCAAAGAAGTCCCAAATCCTCACAGAAGATGATTTTTGCCGGTTTTTGACGAAAACATCAGACGACTTACTTATCAAGGTTGTGGTGGCAGTTGGACTATCTGGGGCATCTCGAAGGGAGGAATTATGTTATCTCAAAATAGAAGACACCAAAGATTTCGGCAGTGCTATGGTGATTAAACTGAACAATACAAAAACAAAGATACCAAGGTGTTTTACAATTATTACAGGAAACCTTTACACTATCTTAAAAAAGTACTGTGCTCTTCGTCCTCCTAACCTGAAGACAGGCAGGTTTTTTTTAAACTATCAAAACGGAAAATGTTCAAGCCAAAACGTTGGCATCAACAAAATTGGAAACATGGCTAGGGAAATCGCCAAGTTTTTGATGCTAGAGAATCCAGAAAGTTACACGGGACATTGTTTTAGGCGCTCATCGGCCACAATTTTAGTCAATTCTGGCTCAGATCTGCTTGCCCTCAAACGCCATGGAGGGTGGAAATCCAGTACAGTTGCCGAAGGCTACGTTGATGACTGTTTGAGAAATAAAATGGAAGTTTCGAAAAAGATAGAGTCTTCAGTGTCTTCTGCTGCCACAGAACCAGAACAACGATCGTCTAATGGAATACAACAAGAAAACAATGACCGCACGCTGAAAAACTGCACTAAAACCACGGCGCAAAAAATATTCTCTATTACCGAAAACAAGGTGCACAATAATACTGATTTTCCCAACGTAACCTTGAAGGAATGTTCAAATGTTACCATAAATATTAAATATTATCTTTTGTTAATGCGTTAGCAATTTTCTTAATATAAACGAGTTGAATTAAAAGTTGTATTTAATTTATTTTGTTAATGCGTTGGCAATTTTAGTAATAAAAACGATTTAAATTAAAATTTGATTTTCTCTCTTTGCAGTCGTATAAAAACTATCGTAATAAACTCGACTTGTAAATGTCTCGCTCGTGTGCAAAGAGTCGTTTTCAAACCTTGTTGTTTAATATACTATTATTCAGTTTAACAATGTCAACGTTTAACATACATTGTGCCCTAATCATCTGACTCAGAATTCACCTTAAATTCGATATCTGTAACAAAAATATTGTGTTCCATTTGAAATAAGAGAGGTGACGTCATTTTCGGGAAAACCGGAAGTGTCACATAAATGTTGATAACTTAAAAGGAGGATATTTGTAAAATAAAAATCGACATTTCTTCCCAAAGACATCCTACCAACCGTTTACCAGTTTCAAGGGGAGGCGTACCTTCAAAATAATGTTTATAATATGTTCTGAATCACCCAGTATAATTTTAAAATACCTTGTTCAATTTATTTCAATATTATGTCAACCACTGAAAATTTATTGATATAGGTCGGAACTTGAGCTGAAGTATTATTGATAAGAGAACATAAATCTAGTGGCTATTATTTATAGACAACTGATTTAAAAATATGACTTGGCATAATTTTACGCTATAAGGACAATTAGATATTGACTATATATGGTAAAATTTGATTCGCAAAATATATTTATTGGGGGGACTGATAACAATATTTGATATCCACTTTGATACATTGTCTACGATAAAATCTAAAATTACCACAGGTGCTTCAATGATAAATAATTGCCGAATCATTGTTAATGTATATCTACTACCTAATAAATATACGGGGTCAGATCAAATGCGAAATGATATTATTTCCTCTAAATTTAAGCAAACAATAGAGCAGAAAACAACTGTCAGGAATTTAAAGTAAACACTGCAAATGAGGAAAAACTGATATACCAGGCCGGACCTGTTTTATGGCATCCAAGATCGCCTATTTGAAGACATTAGTGTATGGTACTCCTGTAAATAGCCTGGAAGAGCTGCAGCTACGAATTAATCAAAAGTGTCAAGAAATCCAAACCAAGGAGGGTGTTTTCGAAAGAGTTCGAATATCGTTGAGACGAAGATGTCGTACCTGCTTGGAAATGGACGGAGGGCACTTTGAACATATTCTGTAACTTTGTTTTTTGTTTGTTAAAAGCTTCCTTTGTCGGTTTATTCCTAATAAAATAAAATGTTTGAAAAACGAATAGTGGTCCATATCTCCGCAACCGTTACTTTGCGGACACATGTTTATTAAGACTTTTCTGCTTATTTTGGTTCATACTATTACCTCCTGAAATATTTTACACTCTTTTTTTAACACCCTGTATAATAAAAAAGTATCTTAATTCTTCATATACTGTACATGTTAACGTATTAACTGTATATTAACGAATTAATCAGGCGTTATTAGTTTCGAAATTTCTAGTTATGCCACTGAAACTACACCAAATAGTAATGAAATAACATAGAAAAGGATAAAATTCATTAATATACAGTCCACTTTTGAAATTATTCAAACCAAATTTGAATAATAAATCAAAGTAGGTAAGGACTATATATCATTGTAGTCATGGATACTTTGTGAAACATTAGTCGCTATATTGCTAATTGAGTTTATTTGTGTTGTTTGTGGTTCAATTTGCTGAGTCTATAAAAATGGAATCTAATGAAGATTTAGGTGTACTCGAGAAGATAATGGAGTGTACGAAAGAGCTCTCTTTGAATCTTCTCCATTAATATTAAGCTGTATTCAGAAGATGCATTGATGGTGTACCTATTTCTAAAACTCAAGCAAATAAAATGAAGCTGTCAACGCTTTGGTCACAATATTCAATGTTGCGGTCAAAAAATCGTATTTATAAAGGTTGATTGCTTTTTGAATATTGCACCTGGTAATTTATATTTGATTTGATTTATAGTTTACCTGATAAATGCTAAAAACAATTTAACCCCCTTTTTCCAAGATGGCGGCCGAAGTTGGAGGGTTGCGACCCCACAAACTTCAAGTTAAGCTTTTTTTGATCCCCCCCCCCCTCACATCTAAACAATAAAACTACGCCCTCTAAAAAATGCAACCCCAAATGTAACTTTTCAATGGACTCTAGGGAAAATTAGTGTCACTTCACAGCGCTGTAAAGCCCAAACTAATGAATATAATAAAAAAAGTATATAATAAAAATTCTTCGTTGAAAACCGCTCTATAACAATGCTCTGATGTCATTTTTTCCTAAATAAAAAAATAAATAAATTATGGCGTCCAAAAGAAAATTTGTCCAAAAATTTTGATGGTTTTTCTTTAATATCTTTGTTATTTTTGATTTTACAACAAAAAGTTACTGGACTAAAATTGTAGAGGATCCAATTTGCAATAAAAAATGTTGTTTCAAAATTTTTGTATGACCAATAGTTTACCTGATAAATGCTCAAAACAATTTAACCCCCTTTTTCAAGATGGCGGCCAAACCTCGAGGGTTATGACCCCACAAACTTGAAGTTAAGCTTTTTTTGACTCCCCCCTCACATCCAAACAATAAAATTGCGTCCTCTAAAAAATGCAACCCCAAATGTAACTTTTCAATGAACTATACAGTCTGCTACCCTTTCAGTTGACGGCGGCGGTGACCTCACTTGTCTTAAAAGATATGGAAGATGGAGACCGAGCAATGTGGCGGAAGGCTACATTGAAGACTAAATATTGTTGAATAAACTTTTACAAATTAAAAATTGATTAATACTTATAATCTAAGGATTAAAAGTGAATACTTTTGTTGCTAAGACATCATTTTTTCCCAGCAAGGAAAATGTCAACTTTAGAGACGCCTGACAGTCAAAAGATGTCATAGTTTTGTGACAGTTGAACAAAAAAGGTTTCATATTGATTGGGCAGATATTTTGCTTCCACAAACAGCCTTAAAATTTTCTCAGGTGGAAATGCTATGCAACACTTTTGGCTATGTATACCCAACACCTGATTTTTAAACATTCATTATTTTGTGATTCTTATACATATACATTTTTCGTTTGTAGTAAATTCAAGCAGAAAGTTATATAGTTACAATACGTTACAATTTTTGAAACACTGCTTTCTTTGCATGAATGATGGTGTTATGTACCCCTCTTTGACATGGCACCATCGAATATCTCATAATGAGATTTTCGATGATGCTATGTGAAAGATGGGTACATAAAACCTTCATTAGTGCGAAGAGAGCAGTGTTTGAAAAATTGTACCATAACACCTTTAGCCACTCGTGTTTGTAATTATCTTTAGTATGATTGACATTATATTTAATTTTTATATTACACACACACAATGTAACGGATAGTCTAAAAGATATACAAGATCAAGTGTGTAATCCAGACTAAATAATAAAAAAAACATTACGCGCGAGGATTATTCTGGCTATCCTAATTGACCAAATGCATCGCATACATTCAATCCGCCAATACTTCACTTGTCGCCTACGGTAGACAAATGAAAAGTTGTCTTATGTACAGGGATATAATCCACAATATGAGTTGCTTACGCGGTGGCGATTTGCTATGCAGTCGCCTGCCACTGGCCACGGAAAAGACAGATTTGGAAATTTCTACTCAGCTATTATTTAGCGTCGTGTTACTTCGTCGGTCTTTAATGTATATTTAATTTATTCGAATTATCTTTTATGAGCCAAGGTAATTAATTCGATCCGATGCTGCTTTTTTGGCTACTAATACAATAATTAGAAAATACGATACATTATTTTTGGTGATAATGTCTACCTTGTTAACCCGTATACTTTGCCACTGTTGATGGCGCTGATAGTTGTCTAAGATCTGATTCCTACAGAAAATGTTGTTCAGAAATGACAGTTTTGCAAAAAAAAAACTGTAATATTACGGATTTTTACTGTAACATGTAGTGTGACATTTAGGTTCAACCTGCTTGTATAATTGCAATTCCTTAGCTTCCAACTTGGAGCTGAAATACTAAGAATTCCGTCTATAAAATCGTTTGTAGTTGTCTGTGGTTGTGTGCACGTGTATTTCATTTGTAGTTCCTAAAAATTTAGCATTGACACGCCATAAATATTTCAAGTTGTCTTTTGTAATTTTGTATTTTGTTTCTAACGTAGTTGATGAAATGGCCCAAAATCGTCTGGAGTTGTTTGTAGTACCGTTAATTTCCCATTTTATTTGATTCGACCTCGTATTCGAAATGATAAGTTTCCCACTCCGGTGAATTTGAAATAAATAAATACATTGATTGCACAAATCAGTTTTCAGAGTGATCAAAACTTCAAATAAAAATTCACTATGGTGCTCTCTATGGACCGTTGGATAGGCAAAGTGGCCGTAGTCACTGGAGCTAGTGTTGGTATTGGAGCCGCCATTGCTGAAGCGTTGGTGGAGCAAGGCCTTATAGTAAGTAATATATTTTGAAAATACAGTATGTACAATTTATTGCAATAATAATGGCACTCTTTTAAAACGAATTTGGCGATTTATTTCAAAGTGATGACGAATTTGATGATATATAAGTGGTCTGCTACTTCCTGCTCGGCCTAAGTGGCTCGACTTGCAGGAAGCGACCTACATTACAGCAGGTACTTAAACGCAGACCTCTCGCCTTGGGCGACGAGCCATTAAATCTATAAATGATACTGCAGGAAACAACTACTACCTAAAATTGACAAAGTTACTACGAAAAAACAATGTTAAAAGTTGAACTTCAACAACCTGTATCTTTTAAGGGAGACATTTTTGGATATACATAGATAAGTAGAGTTAAATCTTCATATTTTGTTGCCAAAAATATGCAATTAACGGGACGACTTGTTCTTTTGTTACACCCTGTGTAAATGAATGTGTTCTTGATTAGAGACATTACTTTTTTTGTGTGTATCACAACGTGTATCAAGGTCGAAAAGGCACATAAAACAACTTCTAAATATTAATTCATACAACATATTTTAAGATCATTAATAAAAAACATAGATTTTTATCTATTCCAAAAATATATCTTTATGTCAGATCAAAGATACTTAATATGATATTTTCAATTTACACTGTGGTAACAAGTGTTTTTTTTGGCAGGTAGTGGGACTAGCTCGAAGAAAAGACAAAATAGAAGCGTTAGCAAAGAAACTCTCCAATAAGAAAGGCAAACTCTACGCAGTTCAGACAGACATAACCAAAGAACAAGACATTATAAACGCTTTCAAATGGGTAAAAGAAAACCTAGGCCCGGTTCATATTCTCATCAACAACGCAGGATTTTTGAAACAGAACAGTCTTGTAGATGGAGACACTGAAATTTGGAGGAACACAATCAACGTCAACGTTCTCGGTTTGTCCATAGCTACGAGAGAAGCCATAAGGGACATGAGAGCAAATAAAGTAGACGGACACATAATACATATCAACAGCGATGTGGGGCACAAAGTGCCAAGTTTTCCCCTCTTTAATTTGTACCCTCCCAGCAAATTCGCAGTAACGGCTCTGGCGGAAACTCTGAGATTGGAGCTCCTCAATCTGAAGTTGAAGATAAAAATTACGGTAAATATTTCTAAATAATTGTCACTGTTTTGAGGTCACGAATATTTGGAAAATTATAATTTTCTTAAAATATTCGTGACCGAAAAAAAATTTCCAGAAAATGTCACATCCCAAGTATAAATCAAACCTGACATTTTAAATTAATTAGTCTCGGCCAAGGTATTGTTCTTGTCCACATATGTTGATTTGCTATTTTTAATCTATCGTCCATTGGCAATTTTAGGTCACTAAAGGTGGTAGAAATATATTTTTTACAAGTAACACGACGCAATTTGAAAGAAATTCATATGCAGGTCTATCCTCCATATTTCGTTTATAGATAAGATGCCAATGTGTAGATCATATTATGTTTATCTTCTGTCAAAAAATTTCCACTTAATTATCGTCTCGCCACGAAAAAATTTCCAAAAAATGTTCTGGTTGCCATGGTAACGAGTCAAAATAAAGGCATCTTATTGGTTTTAAAGTAGAGGTGTGAAATTTCCATCAAAATTTTGCTTATGTCTGGCGTTTTACAGAGAACCGCATCCAACCCCTTGTAATTTCTCTACAAGACTTCTCTTTTTAAATATGACCAAAATGTACAATTTTTAAATGGAACATCCTGTATGCAATTCTATTGTATTACATTTATTTTTTTCATAATGATGCTGCAACAGTTGCTACTTTATATTCCGGAAGTTGTCAAAAGAAAAAACGATAAATTAATAAAACTCATGTATTTGAATTGCGCAAAAATATACAGGATGTTCCATTTAAAAAAATATATGTTTGAGTCATATTTTAAAAGAGGTACCCTGTAGAGGAATTACAAACACGCCACTGAATTTTCCTGAAATCAAAATAGGATAATTTAGACTGACTTCTATATACGAAATTCAATACCTACTAAGGTACAATCCATCGAAATGTAGTACCTTTACTAATGTGTTGATTTAAACAGGCTGAGAAGTACATTTTTGATTTATTTATGTATGAAAGAATCTGTCTTGTGTTAAGCGAATTGGGCGCAGAGAAATATATTTTCATATTTCAACAGCATTCACGCAAAATCCTTCTTCTATAATTGTAAATTTTCTTAAAATGCTCGTCTTGGTCTTCCTATACGTCAGTAATTTTCGAATTTGTCATTCGCAGCATCGACAGTAAAGAGATATTACCTTAATCATTAGATATTCTTTATCGGAAACCCCAGTCAAAAATTCTTTAATATGTGGTCGTTCCATTACTGCAGCTTTTTTTGCTTTGTATCCTCTCGACTCACTCTTCAAATAAGCAGTAAACTTGTTATATTTTCCAATATCTAATATATTTTTAGACTTTTATAGTAGCCATCAACATCGAATACTTCGATCGCACAGATGAAATTGCATATTTTCTCTTCAAATTTAAAAAATACGATAGCGTACCGGTCATAAACAGCGTACCACAGCATTTAGTAGGTATTATAACAAAACCTACCACGTGTTTCATTGAGTACTAAGAAATATCAAGTCGTGCGAATATTATTTTATTAAATTCCAATAATTTTGACTCGACAAATATTATTGTGATGTGATTATGGATAAAACGTTGTATTGTATTCGTGTTTTAATTACGTATTATAACAAATAAACTGCTGCTTAAAACACTTATACAATAAATAACTATAAATCAGGTAAAACTGCCTTAGTTGCGATTTTTGTTTGCCGCAAATCTTTGTTTATGCAAAGCGAGTCATACACCCCCAACGGTACTTGATAGAACTTTTAAAAACAAATGGGGTGCTTCATATGAACTTTTCTTCAAAAATTCTTTGTTTTAGACACAAGGTGTTAAGGCTAAAAAAATAATATATTATTTATTTTTGGTACATACGGAACTATTCAAAAGATGTTTGGTACACAGGTACTGCATAATAATTGCCTATCGAATTTGTTGTGAAACAACAAATATCAAAAAATGTTAAGAGACATTTTTCGCTTCAGCTTAAAAGCTTTATCGAAAAATGTTATTTTTACTAGATAAAAGGACGTAATGTCATCACTCAGTGGAAAGTCGTTTAGTGGAATCTTTACAACGTTGGAGCTATTAAAAGCGATCAGGCGTCATTTGTCTGTCGTACTTTACTTTAAAATATTATTCAAATCACTTAAGTTTAAAAAAAATTAATCTAGAAAGTGTTCTGTCAAATAATATAAGAGACAGCATGCAATGCCTCACAACAATTTTCTATTTCATTTTACTTTTTCTTTATTTCTTCATCAAAAGTTTATATATTTTATAACATTACTGAAAAACAACATATTTTTCAGAGCATCAGTCCAGGACCCACAGATACGGATATGTTACCTGATTTTATGACGTCGGATAAAACTTACTACGAAGAAAAGAAAATAATCGAAACAGAAAACATCGCTGATGCAGTTGTGTACGCTTTGTCTACCCCTCCTCATGTGCAGGTACTTTTTTTAGTTCATATATATCTACATTTAATGCTTGCTACAGACTGCGTGAATTCGCGATTCGCGATGCGCAATGTGTGGTTTGTATGGAATTCGTGCATCGTGTGTAGGGTTTTTATGAATGGATTTTTAACGAACAAGATCCTATACACTATTCGCGAATTTCTCGCATATCACGAATCGCGCCCAACCAATCAATAATACACGCATAGTCTGCTGCAAGCCTAACAGAAAATACTATTAAAAAAATCGTAGTTTTTGCCATCTTCCACACAAGAAACGCATAGATAGCTATTTTTTAACTACATATCTAGAAACGAATTGTCACGGGTTTCCCAACCTGACTTTTTCTATTGTCAGAAAAACAAGCAGTTAATTTTTACTGATATCTATTAACACTCTGTACACTACGGAATACTAATTACAACTCAACTAAACACTATTTAATTAATCACTATCTGAATTGTTCTGAATTCTAATTGATCTCTCCGAATTATCCAAATAACAACTCTCTAATTCAAGACAGTAATTTAAAACTGACTTATTTATTTATTCTTCTTATTAGACCAAACGAATATTTCAGGTATTTTCTAGCATCTCTAGATCCATTTCTCGAAAGATTCTCGTTGATTCTCAATATTCCAGTCGCGCCTCGATACACGGCATTATTTTGTTTGTTTACCAGTATCGCGGAGGGCGATCGGGGCGATCTAGCGTTTTGCGCTACCACAGCCGTCGAATTGGGTGCGAGCGGGGCAAATTCTGTGACAATATACATATAGGTACTGCGTGACCAAGAAAGATAAACACCTATATATGTTCATTAGATTTTAATAATTTTTGGGACACAGGTGCAGGGCTACTTACTTGTTGAATGGTTACATTTTCAGCAAGATCAGATAACTTACTGCAAAAATTGGTTCAATAGTGTGTTGAGAACCCACGATTCCTAATGCACTCATTGATACGCCTGGATTCGAATCTAGTAAGATTGTCGATAAGTTCTTGGATTATCTCATTCCAAGCTATCTGAACTTCATAAGAATTGCAAAAGTCTGTGAGGTGTGTTGTAAATGCAGCAGTCTAGGCTAATTAAGTCCTAGACCTGTTCAATAGGTGACATATCCAGCGATCTTAGTGGCCAGGTTGATATGAGGTTGATCTATAAAGCTATTGTTTGTCTGGCAATATGAGGTCTAACATTGTATTACTGGAAAAGGGCTTCAATCTACGTACTCTAGGCATAATCAGCTCTAAAAAAATGTCGTTTGCAATAGGCTTCACAACACTTGCAACCCAAATGTAAGCAGACATTTTTAAAATAGCTACATTATCACAGTACGACTTATGCAAACTCCAAAAAAACTTAACAGAGAAACTTGAAAATGTAATAATTTTTTACTTTCACCGAGAGAAGTAAGCATGCAAAAATTATCAAAATAAAACATTTAATTGGTGTTTCCCTTTCTTTTGTCATGTAGTATATTTATAAAACTATTGGTACAAGGCCAATGACACGCACAACAGTTTGTGCCGTTTCGGAAAATTTATGGGGATCACATACACAGCGGTTCTTATATCTAGCAGCCCTTGGTTGATATCATTGGTCAATACTTTTTCAAAAAGTTAGGCAGCGAGCGGAAACTACAAAAACCACTCTGTGGGTCATCCCTTTAATCAATTAATTAATTTATCTTGTCTTCTTAAAATTTGTTAATTAAAACATTGATTTATTAAATTTATTTAAAAAATCTCTCTTTTTCAGATTCAAGAACTCACGGTGACACCAGTAAATCATAAATTGTAATAATTATTACTTGCTTTTGAAATGAATAAATGTGTTTATTATTTGTATTTATATGGTTCTGTGTCTCTATTTCCCGTACTGATAATACACACAACGTCAAAAATCTTGGCCCCCCCCCTCATTCACGTTAAAGAAATCTTTCTGTCAGAAAAACCAAATAAATTTATAAATAGTTATTTATGCAACAAGTACAATAAGCACATTTTGTACGAGTTGCATACAATATTTTTTCTACTTTCATGCAAAACGAAACAATGATATTTAGATGACACTAAGTCTAGGAAAATGTGACGTCGATTTGAAAGTTTATGCTTGTCATGATGACAAAACGCTGTAGTAGAATGACAGATGAATGCAATAGACATTTTATTGCACTAGTGCAATAAAGAACCACTTTTCCACTAAATACAGTTCAATAAAGTTTTGTTTTTTGCATGAACGTAGAAAAAGTATATTGTTTTCTGATTTTTTTTTGTGAATAGATAATGTTCGATAAACTGAATACTTAGAAAATTAAAAATCAGCAAATGTGTGAAAGTAACAAAGCAAGTTCTCTACTAGACTAATGGTCGGTATGACCTACACCACGTTCCAATAACATATTGATACGTCTGTGCAATGTGCATTGAGCATAATCAAGCAACAATCTCTTGCGGAATATTGTTCGGTTCCTCTCGTTCCTCTTCTGCCGCCACGACTAACTCATCTGCAGTATGAGGTGGGGGAAATGATTATGAATGGCTCTAGCAACGAAATACCACATGTTTTGATTCATATGGAATCGGTCAGTGGTCGCGCGGTTTAAGGCGTTAGTACTTGAATCGAGGTGACTAGACGGAGTTGGTTCGAGCCCAGCTGCCGGTAGACCGTATATAAGCTATATTCGTTGGCACCCTCTCTGTGGGTATGGTAGGGTGGAATAATGTTAGCTTGGGTCAATGTGAGAGATTGATGCCGGTTGATATTTGACCACCCCCCTAATTAATGAGGTTTTCCAGGTTTTCCTCATTCCTGCACTGAATAGTGGTTAGGGCCTACCAACGTAAGTCGTTCCTGGGCGCAAATGCGGCCTGCTTAATAATAATATGCCGCCCCCTCTCCCGCACAAGTCTCCGACTTCTGGGCTAATCCCTGTGATTAGAATGAGGGGTAGAGATATTATTATTATTATTATTATTATTATTATTATTATTATTATATCACGAGAGTTGGCTGGTCAATCTAATCTATTGATATGTTCTGCTTCAAGTGTCTCTTGAACCCTTCTTGTCCGATGTGGTCGAGCGTTGTCGTCCACAAATACCAAATTTTCACCTAATTCATTATGTAGGGGGTAGATAATGGGCGTAATGACTTGTTCGATGTAAATTTGAATATTCTGTGGTGTGATAATTAATGGGATGCGGCGGTTGAACATTATTCTACCCCAAGATGTTAAGGCATCCCCTCCATACGGAGCAACTTCACGGAGAAAATAAAGTTGCTGTTGACGACCTGGTTCTCTCCAGACTCTTTGTCGATTGTCATCAGTAACCAGCCCAATTCTGGTTTCGTCTGTAAATAAGACCCACCACCACTGGTGTAAAAGCCAACCCCTATGCTCTCGTGTCCACTGGAGACGGGCAGCACGATGCCTTGGAAGTAGAGTGGGGACCTGTAATGGTCTTCTAACACGTAAATTTGCGTTGTGGAGTTGTCTTTGAATAGTAGATGTCGATATAACACGGCGAAACCTACCTTGAAAGTGAGTCCTGAGAGCTGAAGCTGAAGCTGTGCGGTGTTTACGGGCATATTGCACCAAATACCGATCTTCCCTTTCATTAGATACTCGAGGACATGGTCTGTTTCCCACTGTATCAAATTCTTCATATCTGTGTACTATTCGTACAACAGATGATCTTAGAATGTCCAACTTCTTTGATATCTGATGATTAGAATGTAAAGCAGTAAGTTTTGCTCTGGTAAACGCAGAAATTTCACGTTCTGGCATTATAATGTACAAAAATTTAAAAAAAAACAGTTGGCTGAATACACTGTCAAACTTATCAAATTTGTAAAAACATTGATAATAAAGTAAAGGTTCATGGTCTGCAATTTTTTATTGTCTTTTTTGTTCCCTAAGTACATGCACTTTTTTACCTCATTAAAACAAACCTCTTGGTTTAATCGAAGTTTTTGTTCCAATTTATGAGCAATAGGATCTAGGTCCAGTTCTGTGGGACTCAACTCATTATAAATTCATTGCCACTCGACTACGATTACATTACATCCAAAAATCCGACACGCACAACGTTTCACTGAGAGATTGATACTGGCAATTGGAAAGCGGAAGCGAGTGCGACCTTGACACATGCCGGTAAATAAACAAGGTGAGGTTCGTCAACACTGGCCGTTATTTTGAAAATGATATTTGTTTTTAATTAGGAATATTTAAATATTACGATTTTTAATCGACGGACCTGAGTACGGACCTGAGATGTGCGAACGACATACTATCTTTACTTATTACTAACGAAAAACCTATTTGTTTTCTAAAATTTTCGACATTATCCTCACTAAAATTTCTTAACAATTCGTTATTTACATGTTGAATTTCTGTGGTGATGTCAAAAGTAATTATCTGATAACAATGATCCGATATGTATGACTCATACGCGTCTGATGTTGCATAATTACAATCAACAAAAATATTATCTATGCATGTACTACTATGATCAGTTATTCGTGTCGGTGTATTTATAGTTCGAATAATATTATATTTTAGGAAAATGTTCTGCAGTGTTTGGGTTTGTTTATTGTCTGTTAATAGATCTGCATTGAAATCTCCGCAAATTATATGTTTATGTTCGGGTTTATATATATTTTCCATCATACCTGATAATTTGTCCATGAATGCTTCAAAGTTTCCTTTAGGAGATCTATACAAACAACAAACGGTTATAATTTTTATTAAAAGACAGATTCTTCTGTCTCATAATGCACACACCACCCTTTTCCATCCTTTGTATTTCGTTATTTTGATGATGTTCCGAGAGACACAACACATTTACACAGTGTTTGTCGACCAAGTCCTCTAAAACGTCTTGTTTTTTTTTAAAAAAAGTCCTTCACTGAGGTTGAGGAGTACTACTACGAAGCCGAAAGGTTTCTTACAGTTCTGTTTAAAAAATCCTCTCTAGTAGAACAATTTCGGATATCCCCATTCATTGTTTCTTTCTGCCTATGGATCTATGGGTTAGCAAAGTGGCTATAGTCACTGGTGCAAAATCCGGTACTGGGGCTGCTATTGCAGAAGTATTGCTGGGACTAAGGTTTAAGTTAAGTAAATCATCAGTAAAAGTCAAATTAAGCCAGATGCATTATTGGTATGCTACGTGTCATTACCTAACCTCACGTAAAAATAAATATAAATAATAATATAAAGATAAAGTAACTATTTTCTGAAAATTTTTCATAAAAATTACAAATATTAGCCTTGATTTAATCAACATTTTTGTAAAAAACAATTGCTGAAACTGTTATCAGATCCTTATTTACATATTACCATCTCTATACTTCTTACAAATGTATCTACGCATATTCAAAATTATTTAGAAATGTTAAAAAATATTTTTTTATGCAAACATGTGTATTACCAGTAAACGCGAAGAACAATACACATAACGCTAGTTAAAGTAGGATAATCAAAAAGTAACATAACAAATCAAAAAATTAAAAATTTAATAAAACCAAAAAAATAAAATACAAGATCACTAAAAAAATAGAGAGATAAAATACAAATAAATCTACATAACAAATTTTCATGAAAAAAATATTTTAATTATTGGTATGTCGTAATTTTATATTTTTCAAATTTTGAAAAAACGTTTTATAAATGAAAAATGGACTTAATGAGTTCCAGCTTAAATCTGTCATTTTTGATTCGCTTGTTATGCATTAGATACGTAGTAACACATTGTATAATGCTGCATTTTCCAAATATCATCATAGTTTGCTGTTGGATTTAGTAGATTTCCCTCTCATTTGTTTTTAGTAATGATAACATAAGCTGAGATAATAATTTACAAATCATCTATGACTGAACAATATATTTACAAAAAAATATATCGATTTATTATCTTGTGCCATTTCTAACAAGAAAAATAGCGGTGTCATCTCGAATACCCGCAACAAATAAACATTATTTTCTAACATAATATAACGATTTAGCAACATGAAAAAATTATCCCCGCTTCCATAAGTTTCGGCGCGTACACTGTTATAAAACCAGAGCAAATATTTTCTGTTTAGTCACATTTCGTACTAGGTGAATAGTCTACAGTTCTACAATGGTGTTGTCTATGGATCGATGGGTTGGCAAAGTGGCCGTGGTCACTGGAGCCAGTTCGGGTATCGGGGCTGCTATTGCAGAGGCGTTGGTCGAGAATGGGCTTAAGGTAAGTAGGAATATTAAATAGGTACAGAGTGTCTTAAACATCTTTTTCTGAATGAGAAAACATTTTGTAAGCACAGAAGTTATAAGTACGTTTGACGTTCGTATTGAGTAATGACAAGTATTTTGTGACATTTATGCACTTTAAACAACGAACATTCAATTATTTTCCAACGACTACTTGATCCTTCCACCGCTATTGTGATTTTTTGAGACTCTTTAAGACGATATTACTTATAAACGAGAACTACGAGAAGTAATACACAAAAATGTATCTAATAAAAGTTTATCAGAAAAGAGAGAGCTTTTTAACACGAAAACTATTTGGGTATATTTCTGGAAAAATTATAATTGATGACGTCATTAGTCGTTTCTGTAAAATCTTAAAGATAATACTTTCGATTGAAAATGAAGATGAAGTGTCCCAAATTTTATTCAAATGTTTTGTATCTTCACAGTAGACCCATACTATCAAGTTCGAGACACCCCGTACCAATTTTTTTCTATACTGTGTATTAAAAATTAATAAACATAGCTTTTAACAAGCTTATTTTTGCCTCATTCGAAATTTCAATCAAAATAAAAACTATTTATAATAAATCCTACAAATATAATAAATATAAAAACTCCTAAATACAAATTTATAAATACAGTTGCAGCTGTCTTGATAAAGCATTATTTTCAAATTTATTATTATACCTAATGCTCGCTAAAAACAGCATAATACATTTTTTATACGACTGCCTTGCAAAAGGGGGTTTTACACACAGAAAACACGCTCTGAAAACGGTATTTTGCCCACGCCGTGTGCTAAACATTTTGCACACGGGTCTCCAGATTGTGATTTTTGTTTGATGTTGTAACCTAAATTATGCAATGTTTCAAGTTGGCTGAGTTTAAATTAAAATTTGATTTTTGTGGTCTCTGTTTGCAGTCGTATAAAAAGTATCGTAAAAAACTCGTTTGAAAACCTCTTTGCACACGAGCGAGACATTGACCGACCTTGTTGTTTAATATACTATTACAGATGACACTGAAGTATGTACTGTGATAATAACTTCACTTATAAAATGATTAAATAATACTTTGTGGGGAACATATTTATTATATTGACTTAAACAGGGTGGTCATTTTTACAACACCCAGTACAGGGATTTCGCGTTCTCGATATATATATTTGAAAAAAAATCAATTTACCTTCTCAAAAAAATAATTTACCAGCTCTATTTTACTTGTTTTAACTGGAAATACTACTGTAATAAACGTAATGTAAGACAATTCATAAAAATCTGAATAACTAAGTAAAATAGGGCTAGAGTACTCATTTTAATAGGTTTTAAAGATTATGATTTGGAATAATAACAATTTGTTATTTAGAGAGTACATAACATTTTAAATAAACTTAATTGTTATTATTCATCTTAATTTTCAATTCACAAATTATCAAGTGGACTTAAACATTTCTTACCAGCTCTAACAAACAATAAGTTACATAGAACTTCTCTAAAATTTACCATGAAATAATAAATATCAACAAAAATAAATGATGCAAATTAAAGTCGTATAGAAATATTATACTTATACAGAAATCAACTTCGCACAGTTATTTTTTTGCACTTTAAAATAGTAACATATTTTTCTCGACACGAAAAAAATGGTATCTACAAGTTTTATGTAAAAAAATAATTAGGTATAAAAATTCTATTTCATTTTGACATTGTTATTGAAGTCGCCTTTTTTTATCTGCTCGGTGATATCAAAATCAAATGTGGCGGTCACAAGAAAATCAAAAATTTTCTATGAAAACCAATGCTTACCAATGGAAAAAGTTTTCCACCTCCATTGGCAAGCATTGGTAAAATAGAAGTTTTCAGCTGCTATTTCAGAAGCTACACAAAATATCTCGTATTTTTTTTCAGAAAATCGAAAGGCATAAAAATGCACAAGTTTTTCCTAATTTAAGCTACCTTCTATATTATAATAATGACCACTCTGTATATTGATACATATATATTATTAAAATAAAAACAGTTCATCTACCTCCTGTCTTCAAAAGAGATGTGGTACTATTAATCTTAAGAAACGTTGAGAAGATTTATATTTGTATCTAAATTGGATAAATTTATTGTCTTAAACCAAGTAGAATTTGAATTTATTTGGCCAAATATGAATAACCAATGTGTGAATATAGATGTATGTATTAGTTGCTAATAAATTTTCGTTACTGTTACTTGAAAAATAATTTATTGTCATATATTTTGCAATATCTAAAACATGCATTCTATCAAGAATTCAGATCGAATAATCCTGGATGGAAGAAAAATCTATAAACAATTTAATAAAATCAAATAATCTTTTTCCTATAATTTAAATAATATACATTTTTTATATTTTACTACTTCATATTTAAAAACAAAGGACTTGGTACCTGTAATAAAAACTGAAAAGGCAACTAGTTTTTCAGAATAAAATTGTAATTTATATTTATTTCTACAGGTTGCAGCATTGGCACGAAGAAAAGAGCGTTTGGAAGCTTTGGCCCAAAAGCTGTCCGGTAAAAAAGGTAAACTGTACCCCATTAAAACTGACGTAAGCAAAGAAGAAGACATTGTAAACGCTTTCAAGTGGATTAAGGAAAACCTGGGACCAGTACACATTCTCATCAACAATGCAGGTATCAGTGGCCCAACAAATCTAACAGATGGAGACACTGAAATTTGGAAAAGCATCGTCAGCGTCAACGTCCTCGGTTTGTCCATAGCTACGAGGGAAGCCATAAGGGACATGAGGGCAAACAACGTAGACGGACACATAATACACATCAATAGCGTCTTGGGGCATCAAGTTAGCGGTTTGCCAGGGTTGAACATATATCCTGCCACGAAGTTTGCGGTGACGGCCTTAGCAGAAACTTTGAGACTGGAACTTCTTAATTTGAAGTCAAAAATTAAGATTACGGTAATATTACTGTCCTATATGTATATTTAAAATGATACGAATGAGACAGTTGCTACGCCACTTTGGTCCTTCAGGTTGCAGAGACCTCCACTACCCGTCTGTTTGTCTCAAGCGCTAGCGTGCAAGCATCTTTGTGTAAGGGTGGATTAAAGTAAAATAACGAATCAAAATCGAACAATAAGTCCCTGCAGCTATTAAATGTTTAAACATATCTTGCAACAGCAATTTAAATTTCCTTAAGACATAAATAGGTGGGGATCATTTATATAGATACGATAAAAATTCTAGCTGATATTTTACTGCTATTGCCATACCTGCTTAATTTCTTTGTGAAGTCGATAACAGAAATATAAATACTTCTCATGGAAGTGTAGTTTAGGCAAGTTTGACCATATTTCTGGCACAAGAGGGTTCAAATTATATTGTTGACCATATTGTTGTTAGGAATTGTAATGAGAGAGTCTCAATTAGTCTTATGTATACCAACAATAATTTTATACCATATTGGCATTAACAAATGGTGAGATGAAATGAATGTAATAGAATAAAATATACATATATAAGTGTTCTGAAATGTCAGTAATAAGCCTAGAAATAAAAAATTGTAAGATATTCAGAATTCGATATTTGCCGTTCTATTACCGTACAAGTTTACAAGCCGTAGTTAAAACTTTTTGCATCTGTTGCATAAACAATTTGCTTCAGGAAAGTCATCTAAAATTTAATAAAGGGTAGGTAACTATTTATACTTTTTTGAAAAGTACTGAGAGTATAGAAAAGGACTACATTTATAAACTTCAAATAAAATACTTATTGATTACTACTCATTTTCATCTTCAAAATTGAAATAAATCCTGACAACAGATCAATTAGTCAAAAAAGTAAAAATCTGTCTTTCTATTCATCTACAAAATAAAAATATAGGGCATTTATACAAAAGTTGTAAAATGAAATATGTTATATGAAACAAAGGATAAAATAAAAGAACTAGAAAGTTTTCTTGAAAATACAAATTTAGTTGAATATAAACTATTCACCTGCCAGTTGCGTCAATTAAGAGAATTAGTCGATTTTATTTATGTTCAGGTTACTGAATGTTTTAAATATAGGCAGAAAATACTTTTAATTATTTTAAAAATTATGGTCTTTGTATTGTAAATTATGCTTGCCAAATTTAGCAACAATATACTTTATCAGTAACTATAATAATAATTAATTGTTACATGATGTGCATAAATATTTTATATATTTTTAGGTTAATTACAATATTATATATCTCATTAGGACAAGAAGGTTTTATAAATATAGAAGGCTAAACATATGATATAGATTCATACTGTACCGTGGCTTGTAATTTAGAACATTCATTTATAAAATGACTATACTGTTTAGTACCATTTCCTTATTTTTTTCTTCGGTATTTATATGACACAATATAATTCTGTGTTTTCATCTTTGGAGCTTGTAATTTTTTTTACTAAATTCCATACTCTTTTACTTTTATTTTTTGAATAAAATGGGTATTTGACATTTTCTTAGCTTCGAAAATAACATTTTTAACACTTGGCAGTAATTTTTATAGAAATCCTCCCTTCCTTTCCGTCTAGTTGTTTGTACAAAACTCGTTATATCCTATTCGATCTTAATTAGATTCTTAATTAGATTCTTAACTTTATATACAAATATTTTGCATGAAATATTTACATCAGAACAGGAAGAATCGTCGTTCCAGTTTAATAATTTCAGTTCACATTTGAAGCAATGCATATGCTACACCAGATTATTTTTTTTATTTTTCAGAGCATCAGTCCTGGGCCTGTTGACACCGAACTATTTCCAGATAATTTCAGGAAACTGGACCAATTTAAAACATATATGAAAGAGAAAATGATAATCGAACCTGAGAACATCGCCGATGCTATTATTTATGCCCTATCGACCCCTCCCCACGTACAGGTAACAATGTTCTTTAAATTTTAATATCCTAATATTGTTGAATTGGAATGAATAATATAAAAATAGTGTTTTAAATCTCAGTTAAGTTCTTGGGTCTTTCGGCATAAATGAGCTATACCGAATTACCACATAGACAATATATTTTTTTGGAATTTTGGACGTGATACAATGCGTTATGCGAGTCCATATTCTCAAATTATTTTAAAGGTTTTAGAGGCGTCAGAAACATATAATTTTTTTTAGATCACACTAAAATTACAAAATTATTCAGAAAATGTAATAATAATGCTAAATGATCCTGCGGACTACGTTCTAAACGTTAATCTCAAAATGTTTATTATATTTTTCCAGATTCAAGAGTTGACAGTACGATCCGTTATTGAACCCTTTTAGGAAATTTTGGAAATAAATAGTTGTACGATACATTTCCAGGCATCTTTTGTATTAAAGTACATAATATATTCTGTTCTGTGTATGTTCTTTTATGTAAATGTTCCAGACAGGCATTAAAGTTTTTAACAATTATATTACATTGTTTTCGTTTCGTTTTTCCATACAGAATCTCCGGAATATAAGTGCCGTAGTTTTTAGGGCTTGTACAGGGTGTTTTTAAGTGAAGTAGCGGCCTGCTTTGATAAAATGTTTGTGAAAAATGGTTGCATCAAACCTCGCCGATCTTCTTGAAATTTTGCACGTTTCCATAATTTACCATTCTGAATAACATTTTGCTGTATTTTCAGCAGAAAAGGCACTTTGCCTGAAACGATAACAGTTTTCAATTGGTGCACTGAATGTTTCAAATAGGATTATTTCGAAAACTGTTACTCCTAACAAGATATATCTTTTACAGATATAACAGGTGGGAGAATCATTGTTTAAATATATATAATATAATATATAATAAAGTCTGATACCACAAATAATGTGTTACTTAATATTCCTGTAGTTTCTGAGCAAGATGTTTATACTGCACTGAAAAATATAAAAATAAATTAACAACTGGCCCTGATGGAATTCCTGCTTTTTTATTGAAAGATTGTGCACCTATATTTGCTTTGCCACTGAGCATTATTTTTAATTTATCATTTAATTCTGCAACTTTTCCGCAAATTTGGACTAAGTCAAAAATATGCCCGATTTCAAAAAGGAGACAAAATGAATATTGAAAATTACAGACCTATAGTTATTCTTTGTAATTTTGGAAAATTGTTTGAAATGATTATTTACAATATTCTCTGTTTCCATGCTAAATCACTTATTTCATTCTCACAACACGGTTTTATTTCTGGTCGATCTACAACAACTAACCTTATAACTGTCACACAATTTATCGCTAATACTATGGATAAAGGTGGTCAAACTGACATTATATATACGGATTTATCTAAAGCCTTTGATAGGCTTGATCATGGGCTATTGTTACATAAATTATCCAACTTTGGATGTACACTGAATTTTCTTAAATTTTTTCATTCGTATTTAAGTAATAGAACTCTAAACGTTCAGTACCGCAATTATAAATCAATTGACATATTAGCGACATCAGGGGTTCCACAGGGATCGGTACTTGGTCCCCTTTATTTATAATATTCATGAACGACATATTTAATAGTATTCAGACACATGCCCTCTTATATGCTGATGATCTCAAACTCTTTACATCTGTTGATTCTGTTCAGGACTGTTACTATTTACAGCAAGAACTGTTAAAAATTAACTCCTGGTGCCAAAATAACAAACTACCATTAAATTTATCGAAGTGTAACGTCATGAGTTTTACTAAAAAAATTGTTCCTATTCAATATAACTATATAGTGGATAATACTTCATTAAACAGATGTACTCAGCTCAAGGATCTAGGCGTCATTTTTGATACAAAATTGTCTTTTGTTCCGCATATTGAGCAGGTAATGTCTAATGCTTACAAATGTTTGGGTTTTGTTATAAGAAATTCACGTCACTTTACGGAGGTGTCTACCCTTAATTTACTTTTTAACTCGTTTGTCAGACCAAAATTGGAATATGGTAGTATTATCTGGGATCCCAACTATGAGGTTCATATAAACAGTTTGGAAAACATTCAGAGGAAATATGTTAAATATCTTAGTTTTAGACTTGATGGTACTTATCCACCTCGCGGGATTCCGCAATCAGAGCTATTAAGTAGATTTAACTTTAGGGAATTAGCCACACGACGCACTTATTTTTCAGTTTTATTTTTACATAAAGTATTGTCTGCTGTCATTGACTCTCCAGATATTTTGAGTAACTTTAATTTCAATATCCCTTGTTTTCAAACTCGTTCCCATACACTTTTTATTTGCCTACTGCAAGAACTAACGCGCTTAAATATTCTCCTATTTATAGAATGTGCACGGAGTATCTGAATTATCAAGCACACTTTGACATTTTTAGCTGTTCCACTGCTACTATAAAGCAATGTATATTAAAGTAAGTTTACACTGAATTGTCATTATGATTCCTTTGTTTTTTTTCTTAATTTTAATTTTCTTTGTTTATTGTTGTTTTTATTTTAATGTGTTTTCAAATTTAATTACTTATCTATTGTTATTTTTATACCAATTTTTGTTATATGTATGTAGTCTTTTAATGTTTTGTCTTATTTTATCTTTTTCTCTTAAATGTTATGTTTGTTCCTGCCCTGTAATTGGATTTCTGTCTGGGCAGCAGTACTTCTAAATAAATAAATAAATAAATAAATAAATAAATAAATAGTTAGATGGATGCACTAAGCAGCAAAAAAGTTTCATCTTTTAAAAGAAACATGGTGTGCCATAAGTGGCGCTCTCTACTAGTGCCGTCAAATTAGAAACAAATTTGAATATCTCGCCCGCAAAAACCCCTGATTTACAAATTTTATGTAAATATTTGGATTTTTTATGAAGTTATCTACAAAAACAACCTGTATCTTTTTTATTATGCGACTTCATTTTCATCTACTATATTTAATCATAAAATCTCCTGAATTTTACAAGTCAACTGCAGATTGAGAAAATTATATACGACATTGTAAACATTATCACATCCCGCAGAATTTTTTTAAAAACCTATTGACACTTGAATTTATGTAAATTATCAAGTATTTTTCACGGTGTATAGAACACAGGGATAAGGTACAAATTCAGGGTATTTCATATTTTCTAGCACATTTTCCCTTCAAAAGTTAAAGGAAATGATTCAATTTTAGTATTATATTTTAGTACTACGCTAATAAGAACATCCACTTACTTGGTGTATTTTTTTGTGCATATTTAAATACGATTACTTATCCTTGAAACGCCAGCCTTAAGTTAAATCGACCTAAGGAATATGTGGTCTCATTTTTTGCTACTTCATTTAAAATACCCTGTATATCTGACCAGAAGCAACAAAAAAACTTTTATGAAAAAAATGTCTAAAACGAACAGCTTCTTACATTTCAAAAATAAAAATACCACTGCAATAATATACAAAAATATGTTTTGAAATTACAAACTAAGGTACAATTAAGGTCAAGTAATAGCCCCCTGCATACGGAGCAACTTCACGTCCCAGTCGACGACCTGGTTCTCTCCAGTCTCTTTATGGATTGCCATCAGTAACCAGCTCAATTCTGGTTTCGTCTGTAAATAAGACCCACCGCTACTGGCGTAAAAGTCAACCCCTATACTCTCGTGCCCAATGGAGACGGGCAGCACGATGCCTTGGAAGTAGAGTGGGGACCCGTAATGGTCTTCTAGCACGTAAATTTGCGTTGTGGAGTCGTCTTCTAATAGTAGGTGTCGATATAACACGACGAAACGTACCTTCAACTGGGCCCTGAGAGCTGAAGCTGAAGATGTGCGGTGTTTACGGGTATATTGCACCAAATACCTACTATATACTATATACTAATACTACGTGGTCTGTTTTCCACTGTATCAAATTTTTCATATCTGTGTACTATTCGTACAACAGATGATCTAGGAATGCCCAACATGTTCGATATCTGATGATTAGAGTGTCCTGCATCATGTAAAGCAGTCATTCTTGCTCGGATAAACGCAGAAATTTCACGTTTTGTCATTATAATGTACAAAAATTCAAAGAAACACTTGGCTGAATACACTATCAAACTGACCAGATTTGTAAAAACATTGGTAATAGAGTAAATGTTCATGGTCTGCAATTTTTTAGTGTCTTTTTTGTTCCCTAAGTGCATCTACTTTTTTGCCACATTAAGAAAAATCTCTAGGTTTAATCGAATCATTTTATATACAGGGGTCCAAGACTTTTGACGATGTGTGTATTAAGAAAGCCAAGTTGAGCTTTATCCTCATAGACGCGAAATTCTCGGATTCAGCTCTTAACGAATTTCGCAAAGTAGTATACTGTTGACATAATACTAGCTTATTTCGTTATGATTTAAAATTTAAATGATGTAACTTATATAATTAAAGTTATTTGATTTATCTGATAACATCAATTGCAATCAGTTGAGTGGTGAGAGAGCAATGCAAATATTTCATTTATTACTCATTTATAAGCGTCAATTTATCAAAAGGCCGTATTAATTTTACAACCTACTATCTTGTAACAATTTTACAGGTTAATTAACAATTTTACAAAGTAATAACATTACATTATTTGTATCATATATGTTAAAATTTTGTGGTACAACTGTTATTCCGGTAGTACAAAATTTGGACGATGAAATAGTTGAAATGGAACCATTTATTGGTGCAGAGACTGCTAAAGTAGGAGACAAGAGAGGAGTTCACCATAACGACAACAACCATAAATCCCAAATATTGATTCGCGAAATTCACGAACCGCTAGATGGCGCTGTAAAATTTAACATCAATAATTTGTTTAAATTGGTAAAGATTATAAAGCATTGGATCGCCAATGATGTTGTGTTTTACGATGTAATTATTTGGCGTACAGTGTGGTTAATCAGTACATTATTTTATCTTGTATCTCGTTAGTGTTATTTTTGTGTATTTTTGTGGGTGTTATTATTGGAACATGTCATGTTTTATAAGGAACTGTAAAATTAACCAGCATATAGCACCAAATAATTCCAGAATTCAATTTCATTTCAATTCACAATCAGCTAAATCTTTATTGCTCCGCCATTGCTAGGAGACATAAAACAAATATGGCGCTGACCACGAGTAATCCATTTGCGCAGTTTAACGAGCATTCCAGTCATCATAATATAAAATTTAATTTCAGTGATTCCTAGTATGCTCGTAACCTTTCAGATTCAGATATAATAGCTCGGTTCGCATACAGATATTTTGGACTAGGTACTTGGAGGATCGTGTGCGATCTCTGAAAGAAGGTGAGAACTTTTTAGGTGGACACATAATTTTCTGTGGAATAGAACGTGAGCAGCCCCATGTTGTCAAAAGACTGTGTTTACAGTCTCTGCTTTAGTTCAGCCACCCCATAAAATATCTACTTTATTAAGTGGAGTAAATTGGCAGTGTAATACAGATTTAAAAATATACTTAAATAATTCACAACATAACCTTGTTGAAATTACCTAACATAAAATTCTCTAGAAAAGTGTTTGCTACATTCTGTCATGTATTTTCTTATCTACGGGAAACTTATGCAAGGAAATATCAAAAATATAGTAAGAAGAGCACTGGAGAATAGCACAGATGTTCCGATGTGCAAATAATCTTCACATTTTTGTACACTTTTTATATACAAATATCATACGATTTGCAATAAAGTTGGATTGTTGTTCTCCCACACACGATTTATTACAAATCGTTTTATGCACATTCTGCATTTTTATTCATTCAAGATAGAACTATACTATTTTCAACCTATTCTGGCACAGAAAGAATGAGAGAAAAATATTTAAAGACATGCAAAAGTTCACGCCCGTATTATGCAAGTAATTTGTTGTTTATCCCTACAGCAGTTCCGAAATCTATCAACAGATGTCGGCCACTTCGTGACTTTTGGTTAGAATATTGACCTTTTTTGGAAAATAACGCTTTTCCTTCGCTTGACATGTGCAGTTCATTTTAGAAATCTATAGTCGCATTTTACCATATAATTTTGATTCTTTTTCTTGGTCTTGTCTTAGTTTTAAAAAAGTTTTGCGGGACAAGACAAGAAATAAGAGGGCTTGTAAATATAGGAAGGGGTATTTAAGTGATTAATATTTATTTATCTATTTATTTATTGGTACATCCTAACAGGTCTGACGACCTAATTACAAGGATATAAAAATACAATATATTTAATTATTGCTAAAATATAAGAAAGAGTATTCCCAATAGGAGCAAGCTACTAAATAACAAAAAAATAGAAACGAATTGGTAATAACTAAGAGGTATTAATTAGCCAGGGACAATAAATGTGTAGAGACAATTCTATTAAATTTATTGATCGGTAAGATCTACTCCAAATCAATTAAGGAATCAGCACTGTTGTGTAGACGAAGCATAGCTACGATAGGGGATTGGGCGGTGGTTAATTTTATTGGTACCTTAAGTTTTAATGGGCACCTAGTTTATCGTGCAGGTACATTAAATGGTACAAGTGCTAAAATAGTTGGCGTGTTAATTAGACTAATCAACATTTTATACAAAAACATTAGTATTGCTATTTGACGCCTTATGTCCAAAGATATAATATTAAATTCAGATCCTAGGTGTGCTGCTCTAACATATTGATAATTAGGACTAATATAACATTTTTGGCAATACAAATATCTAATTTATTCTGAATCTTTTCAAGGGTGTTCAATTAAATTTGTGTTTATAAGTGCCACATGATCGACGCAAATTCAAATTTAGATCTAACAAAATAAATGTATAGTACAAAGTGGTAATTGTCTTAATGTTGGTAAAATCAGATGTTTGTCTTATGATAAACCCTAACAAACGATTAGCTGATGCTGCAATATTATTTATATGTTCTGAAAAAGAGAAACGAGACTTATACGCAACTCCTAAATCTTTAACATTATTAGTCCTCTTTAAATATTCATCATTCATTTTGTAGACATACACAATGGGATCTCTCTTTCGGGTGATTGTTATTACAAAGCACTTTTTTATATTAAATTTCAATTTGTAATCACAACTCCATTTGTGAATATTATCTATATCCATCTGAAGCTCCACACAATCATTGTCCGTTTCAATTTTTTAAAACATTTTAAAGTCATCAGCAAAAAGTAAACATTTTGAAAATTTCACAACCGAGGGCAAGTCATTAATAAATAATAAAAATAATAAGGACCCAAGTTTGATCTTTGTGGAACTCCACAATTTGCAAGATATTTCCCAGAAGTATTCTCATTATGCCTAATCACAAAACACCGATTTTGCTAATAACTTTTTAGGAGTAAAATCATGTTTGTAGATAATCCAAATTGATTCAACTTTTGTAATAACAAATCATGATCTTGGAGGCCATAAAACAGGTCTGGCCTGATCTGAACCCTCTAGATTTCTTTGTTTGGGGATATTTGAAGACATTAGTGTATGGTACTCCTGTAAATAGCCTGGAAGAGCTGCAGCTACGGATTAATCAAAAGTGTCAAGAAATTCAAACCAAGGAGGGTGTTTTCGAAAGAGTTCGAATGTCGTTGAGACGAAGATGTCGTGCCTGCTTGGAAATAGACGGAGGGCACGTTGAACATCTTCTGTAACTTTGTTTTTTGTTTGTTAAAAGCTTCCTTTGTCGGTTTATTCCTAATAAAATAAAATGTTTGAAAAACGAATAGTGGTCCATATCTCCGCAACCGTTACTTTGCGGACCCATGTTTATTAAGACTTTTCTGCTTATTTTAGTTCATACTATTACCTCCTGAAATATTTTACACTCTTTTTTTAACACCCTGTATATAAATATTTATTATTATTTGATGAACCCCCTCTCATTTTCTTCACGTAATTCCAAAATACATACAACATTAGTGATTAAATTTTGTTCAATATTCTTTAAATAATTTTTATGGGCCGTCTTTGTTAAATTTTTTAGTTTTCTTCTAATTTCAATATGTTTACTATTCTGATACCTACTTTGAAAGATTTCTTCTTTTTCTGTATATATTTTTTTTGGATTAAATATAAATTTTTTGAGATTTTTTAAATCTTGCTCATACAATAGCCGTCTGTCAGTACATTGCCGTGGTTTCAGTTGTGCCGAAATAGAGGCGACTTCAGGAGTACCTCAAGGTTCCGTACTTGGTCCCCCTGAAAAAATATCTATTAAGGAGTGTTCCTACTGGCCATAGTACTGCCTATGGATCTACGGGTTAGCAAAGTGACTATAGTCACTGGTACAAGATCCGGTAATGGGGCTGTTATTGCAGAAGTATTGCTGGCACTAAGGATTAAGTTAAGTAAATCATCAGTAAAAGTTAAATTAAGTCAAATACATTATTGGTAAACCACGTGTCATTACGTAACCTCACGTAAAAGTAAATATAAATAATAATATAATATAAAGATAAAGGTGTAACAAAAATAACTATTTTCTGAAAATTTTTTCACAAAAATGATAAACATTAGCCTTGATTTAATCAACATTTTTGTGAAAAACAATTGCTGAAACTGTTATCAGATCCTTATTCACATATTACAATCTCTATACTTTTTAAAAATGTATCGACCCATATTCAAAATTATTTAGAAATGTTGAAAAATATTTTTCATGCAAACATGTGTTTACCAGTATACACGAAGAACAATACACATAACGTTTGTTAAAGTAGGATAATCAAAAAGTAACATAACAAATTAAAAAATAAAATATTTAATAAAACCAAAAATTAAATACAAAATCACTTTAAAAAAATAGAAAGAAAAGAAAATAAAAATAAATCTACATAAAAAACTCAAGAAAAAATACAAATTTTAAATTTTGAAAAAACGTTTTATAAATGAAAAAAATGGACTTAGTGAGTTCCAGCTTAAATCTGCCATTTTTCATTCGCTTGTTATGCATTAGATCCGTAGTAACACACTGTATATGCTGCATTTTCCAAATATCGTCATAGTTTGTTGATGGATTTAGTAGATTTCTCTCTCAATTTTTTTTCCCAAAATATTCGAAATAGAATAAGTAAAATAATAATTGCAAAATGTCGCGATATCCAATTATTTTTTAATAATTATAACATAAGCAAAGATACTAATTTATAAGTCGCAAAAAAATATAAAAATAACTGTTATCAATATTGTGGTAGATATGAGCGTGATCTAACAACGAGTGCTGCATCGAGTACCGAAAAATAGCTGTGTCATCTTGAACACCCGCAACAAATAACCATAAATTTCTATCATAATAACGCAATATCAACATGAGAAAATGATCCCCTCTTCCCTAAGTTTCGGCACTGTTATAAAGCAATAGCAAAAAATTTCCGTTTAGTCACATTTCGTACTTGGAACAGTCTACAGTTCTACAATGGTGCTATCTATGGATCGATGGGTTGGCAAAGTGGCCGTGGTCACTGGAGCCAGTTCCGGTATCGGAGCTGCTATTGCAGAGGCGTTGGTCGAGCATGGGCTTAAGGTATGTAGGTATATTAAATAGCTACAGGATATCTCAAACTCTAGTGTCTTTTTCTGAATGAGAAAACATTTTGTAAGCACAGAAGTTATAAGTACGTTTGACGTTCGTATTGAGTAATGACAAGTATTTTGTGACATTTATGCACTTTAAACATCGAACATTCAATTATTTTGCAACGACTACTTGATCCTTCCACCGCTACTGTGATTTTTTGAGACTATTTAAGACGATATTACTTGTAAAAGGGAAGTAATACAGGAAAAATATTCTAATAAAAGTTTATTAGAAGAAAAAAGAGCTTTTTAACAGAAAAAATATTTGGGTATGTTTCTGAAAAAAATATAATAAATCTCTAAGTTAATATTTTCGATTGAAAATAGAGCTTACCTCACCCCATTCAACACCACATGTTCAAAATTTTATTTAAATATTTTGTATCTTCACAGTAGGCCCATACTATCAATTTTGAGACACTCCGTACCATATTTTTATTCTATACCGTATATTAAAAAATAATAAACACAGTTTTTAACAACTTATGTTTTGCCTCATTTGAAATTAAATCAAAAAAACTATTTATAATAAATACCTTGAATAAATAAATGAAAGAACTCCTAAATACAAATTTATGAATACAGTAGCAGCTGTCTTGATAAAGTATTATCTTCAAAATTATTATTACACCTAATGCTTCCTAAAAATAACATAATAAATTTTACAGATGACACTGAACTACTCGTATGTACTATGATAGTAACTTCACTTATAAAATGAGTTTATAACACTTTGTGGGAAACATACTTATTATATTGATCTCGGAATCGCATTTTTATACCTTCCAATTTTTTGGAAAGAAATTTGAGATATTTTGTTCCTAAAATAGCGGCTAAAAACTGAAAAATATATTTTTTCTGTTTCCATTTATAACTTTTCTGTTTCTAAAGTAAATGTTATAAAAGTAAAAGCCAAAAAGGCCGAATATATCTATGTATATATAACACGTGTATATGTATTTTTTCTTATATGTATATACAGGGTGTCCCAAAATAGAAGGCCATACCATTAACCACATATTCTTTGGACAAAAATAATCCGACTTTACTTATGCCATTTTTTATTTGAGTGTACCTGTTTCAATATACAGGGTGTGTAAATTACATTTTAAAAAAATTTGAGTTTTCATTTTTTGGGGTTCAACACTGCTTCTGAAATTATTTTTTTATTAATAATAAAAAAGCTTGAAAATAAAATACTTTGATTTGAGATATAAAAGAAAATGTGAGAGAACATTTATAAATACGGACCTAGATTTCGATATCAAGCTACTTTTCTGGAAAACTTGTTGACGTATCTCTTGCTAAAAAGCCACTATTTCAGAAAAAATGGAAAAAAAAATTGAAAAACATAGGTGGCCGATGAGTTTAATATGGCATAACTTTCTGTCGTATCTCTTTCTAAAAAGCCACTATCATGAAAAAAATTTAAAAATCATAGTTGGCCGAGAATTTTCAAATTTGGTATAGGGGCTTAGATGACGATTCTAAACAACTTTTCTTAATAACTTTTTGTTGTGTTTTTCATAAGGCACTTTACTCTACAGAAAAATAGGTTTTTGAACATTCCCAACGCATACTTGAATTTTCAAAATTTTTTTTTGTCTTTTACAAAAGTCGTTTCCCCCAAAAATAATAATAATAGATTTCTGCACTAGGCGTCGTAATAATGACCACTCTGTATATTGATACATCTACCTTTTTAAAATAAAAACAGTTCATCCACCGCTTGTCTTCAAAAGAGATGTGATACTATTAACCTTAAGAAACATTGAGAAGATCTATATTTGTATCTAAATTGGATAAATTATCGTCTTAAACCAAGCAGAATTTTAATTTATTTGGCCAAATATAATATGAATAACTTCGATTTGTGAATGATCTAAAAATAATTTATTGTCACACATTTTGCAATATCTAAAACATCCATTCTATCAAGAATTCAGATCGAATGATACTGGATGAAAGAAAAATCTATAAACATTTGAATAAAATCAAATAATATTTTTCTTATAATTTAAATAATATACATTTGTTATATTTTACTAGCCCATATTTAAAAACAAAGGACTTGGTACCTGTGACAAAAACTGAAAAGGCAACTAGTTTTTCAGATAAAAATTGTAATTTTTAATATATATTTTTAGGTATTAATGATATTGTGTGAAACTAACTACCCTGTGGGCTAAAGCCCCAACCAACATACGATAGGAATTGTAGGAGATTTGATTTATATTAGCTTAAAATACCTTTCTAATACAGTAAAAAAAATGTAATATACAGTATGCGCCAAAAGTATGGAATAAATTCAATAAAAACGAAACAATTATTTTTTGGGAAAAATCCTCGATGGCAACACCATATTTTTTTTCTTAATTCTGAAAGATCGTTTAATTCTCTATCAGACAGTACTAAAATTTTGCCCTCTTACATAGGAAAGTTTTTGATAAAATTTTATCCATAAAAAAGTAACAATTCTGAGGTATGTAAAATAAAATACAATTGATTAAATTTTATACTTAAATTAAATGTTCGAATTGCCATCCACCAACTTCTTGACAATGCGCAAGTCTGTGAAAAAATTCTTCTTGCACATTATGAATGATTTCTGGGGTAACTCTGCGTATTTCATCCCGAATGCGATTTTAAAGTTCTTCTAAATTACTTGGTTATTAATGTACACTTGTATCCCCATAAAAAATAGTCAAGAGGTGTAAGATCTGGCGATCTTGCAGGCCATTCTATCGGTCCACGTCTGCCGATCCACCTCCCAGGAAAACAGTTCTCGTACAGGGCGCGCATAGTGCGGAGGTACACCGTCTTGCTGAAACCATATGGTATCGTCAGGAATGTCAGGGTCATTATCGTTAGGAAAAATTACTGCAAGGGCTGGAACAAGGTCATTTTCTAGAAACTCTAAATATCTTTGTCCTGTAAGGGTTCCTTCAAAGAAGAAAGGCCCTACTATTCCAGCCCACACATTTAATTTCTGAGGGTGTTGGGTATGTGTCATTCAATGAGGATTTTCCCGACTCCAATATCTGCAAGTTTGACGGTTTACTGTACCATTCAGACAAAATGTGGCCTCATCTGAAAAAAGTATTTGCCGGTGTAAATTTCTATTTCCTTGACATAAATCCATTAGAATTTCGCAAAAGTGTAAACGGCGATCGGGATCATATTCATTGAGTTCCTGAACAAGTTGAATTTTGTAGGGATGATATTTTTCCTTCCTCAAGATACGTAGCACTGTGCTCTGACTAGTGTCATTGTTTAATGCAATCAATCGTGAAGAATTATGAGGATTATCCACCATACTTATCAAAATGTTCTGTTTCTGATTTTCATTAATGCTTGGTTGTCCAGGTTTTGGAATATTTACAACATTGCCAGTTTCTCTAAATTTAGACTCTACCTTACTGACTGTTGATTGGCTGATAGGGCGATCTGGATATTTTTCATTAAATAAATCGCAAACTTCCTGCTGAGTTCTAGTCATATTCCCGCATCCGATAAGAATTAAAATTTCAATTCTTTGAGTAACAGTTAAATGTGCCATAATACTTTAAATTGAATAATAATTTCTATGTCGCTTACAATACCTATTAGAAAGTTGGTGTGACAATGACACTTTGCAAAGATTTTCACCTACGTGATCCATAAAAGAACTATGGAATTCGAAAAACTAAACTTGATAACGTTTTTGCTTTATTTTAATTGATTTACGTTTTGTAACATTTAATCGTCATTTACTTGAAAACTTTCCTATGTAAGAGGGCAAAATTTTAGTACTGTCTGATAGAGAATTAAACGATCTTTCAGAATCAAGGAAAAAAATATGGTGTTGCCATTTTAAAAAAATCAATGACGTCATTACTCGAAAACAAATGACATTTGAAAATCGCATTTTACGTTAAAATATATAATTTTTAAATTAAAAATCGACCTGGTCGAGGATTTTTCCCAAAAAATAATTGTTTCGTTTTTATTGAATTTATTCCATATTTTTGGCGCATACTGTATATTTATTTCTACAGGTTGCAGCATTGGCTCGAAGAAAAGAGCGTTTGGAAGCTTTGGCCCAAAAGCTGTCCGGTAAAAAAGGTAAACTGTACCCCATTAAAACTGACGTAAGCAAAGAAGAAGACATTCTAAACGCTTTCAAATGGATCAAGGAAAACCTGGGACCAGTACACATTCTCATCAACAATGCAGGTATCGGTGGACCAACAAGTCTAGTAGATGGAGACAGTGAAATTTGGAAAAGCATCGTCAGCGTCAACGTCCTCGGTTTGTCCATAGCTACGAGGGAAGCCATAAGGGACATGAGGGCAAACAACGTAGACGGACACATAATACACATCAATAGCATCGTGGGGCATCAAGTTAGCGGTTTTCCAGGGTTGAACATATATCCTGCCACCAAGTTTGCGGTGACGGCCTTAGCAGAAACTTTGAGACTGGAACTTCTTAATTTGAAGTCAAAAATTAAGATTACGGTAATATTACTGTCCTATATGTATATTTAAACCATAGCAACCAATTTTCAAATAAAATAAAAAATGATATGAAAGAGACAGTTGCTACGCCACTGCTTTGGTCCTCATGTCAAAGGTGGTGGAAACATAATTTCAATTAATTGTTCTTAAAAAAATATTTAAAAAGTATGCACAATTTTCTTAGGGTATTATTTTGTAGAAAAGCTTTAAAATTAATTTATTCAACGGCAACAGTTATAAAATGGTGTAATTATTTTTCAGCAGTTATGTTTATCAGTTACACAACAAAGATAGACCAGCAGAATCGTAAGAATCAAAATAATAAGTCGCAATTCGCGCATCTATTTCAGATTACAGACACCTCCACTACCTGTCAGTTTGTCTCAAATGCTGGTGTGCAAGATCTTTGTGTAGGGGTGGATTAAAGTAAAATAAATCAAAATCGAAGAATACGTCCCTGCAGCTATTAAATGTTTAAACATATCTTGCAACAGCAATTTAAATTTCCTCAAGACATAAATAGGTGGATCATTTATACAGATACGATAAAAATTATAGCTGATATTTTACTGCTATTGCCATACCTGCTTAATTTTTTTGTGAAGTCGATAACATAAATACTTCTCATGGAAGTGTAGTTTAGGCAATTTTGATCATATTTCTGGCACAAGAGGGTTCAAATTATATTGTTGACCATATTGTTGTTAGGCATTATAATGAGAGAGTCTCAATTAGTCTTATGTATGGTCATGTGGAAATATTTAAACTGTATATATTTATCCCAACAATAATTTTATACCATATTGGCATTAACAAAAGGTGAGATGAAATTAATGTAATAGAATAAAATATACAAGTGTTTTGAAACGTCAGTAATAAGGCTAGAGATAAAAAATTCGATATTTACCGTTCTATTACCGAACAAGTTTACAAACCGTGGTCAAAACTTTTTGCATGTGTTGCATAAACAATTTACTTCAGGAAAGTCATCTAAAATTTAATAAAGGGTAGGTAATTATTTATTTTTCGAAAAGTACTAAGAGTAGAGAAAAGGACCACATTTATAAACTTCAAATAAAATACTTAGTGATTACTACCCATTTTCATCTTCAAAATTGAAATAAATCCTGAATTTTGAACATTGAATGGTATTAGGATATGATGAATCAAATATTATTGTACTATCGTCAACATACTGTATTACATACCCACTTGTTCTTAACGGTAAATCATTGGTATAGATAATGCATAGAATAGGTCCTAATATTGATCCTTGAGGTACATACATATTTATATTATTGATATACTGTGATAGACACAATCAAATGTTTTAGACAGATCTAAAGAGACAGCTACAGCTGTGTGTTTACTACTCATGGCATCTAAAATGTATGACAAAGCTTGATAGACTGCTCTAATAATTGATTTCTTTTCCTAAAACCATTTTGAGTATCCACCAACAAATTGTGGTTTTCAAGAAAATTCATTAATCGGTTGTAGGTATATAATTTTTTCAAATATTTAACTGATATTTGAAAGTAAGACTATAGCTCTATAGTTGGAGACATCGTTTTTACAACCTTCTTTAAAAATGGCTTTTACATAAGATGTTTTTAGATTATTACGAAAAATACCATTCTTTAGAGATAAATTATTTATATGGGACAGTGGATATGAAATTTCAGTACTTACAAATTTCAGCAATATAACGGAAATTTCAACATCACCTACAGAATTTTTATTTTTAGAATCATTACAACATTATACAGGGTTAACTATGACAAATATTTTAGGAGGGGATAGGGCAAAATAAGAATTAACGGAATATCCCTTAAAAAAAATTCCAAACGTATTCATAAAGCCAAAAACAGTCGCTCATCAGTCAGTATGTGGTCAGTATCGCTGTCATGTCATAATTGAATTCCTGTGTTTACGTTGTAATTTTGTGTTCTTCTTCAGTTTTTAGTGCCTTATTTTAATTTTTAAACGTTTTATAGTTATTAAATAAAGACATTTGTGTTGGGTGCAGATACTTTCCCACAATATAGTTCGCCGGTTTGGTTTTCTAGGTTATGGGACAAGACTGCCGCGTGCCGCGGTTACATTAAAACTATTATCTATTATCTACTCCTTTCGTTCGATTTTGTTATAATAAATGCCTATTTTATCTAATTGTACCTACGGGAAGTATCTTTTATCGGTAGTGAGTGGCTGTAATGAGCGAATATGTAGTTCTACCAGTTTATAACGAAATAATGGAAAACGAATGCAAAATACTGGAGCTAAGTGGATTAACTGTTACCTATCTATCAGGTATTATTACTAATAAGAATGTTAATTTTCGTTTGTACATTTAGAAATGCTGCGAAAAAGCGACGATGTTAGTAGATATTGTTGACAGATCTAAATTTTATCTATGGATCTAAGCCATCTCAGTCGGTTCTTATCATAGGCGCCGACTTTCCGTAGGAAAAAAGGATTTTGCCCCATTCTGGAATAATTTTTTTATTTTTTAGGCCTCCCTGAGCACGTGGTAAAATTTTTTGTCCTTAGTCATAGTTAACCCTGTATATCTCACTAGGACAAGAAGGTTTTAAAAAAATAGAAGGCTGGACATATGATATAGGTTCATATTGTACCGTTCCTTGTAATTTAGGACATTTATTTATAAAATGACTAATTATACTGTTTAGTACCATATCCTTGTTTTTTTCTTCAGGAGGTATATGACAATATAATTATTATGTGTTTTCATCTTTGAAGCCTGTACATTTTTTTAATAAATGCAGTACTGCTTTACTTTTATTTTTTGCATTTTTAATAAAATGGGTATTTGACATTTTCTTAGCTTTTAAAATAACATTTTTTAAAACTTTGCAGTAATTTTTATAGAAATCTTTCGATATTATTCTGTCTAGTTCTTATTTCTACAGAACTCGTTTTATCCTACTTGATGTTAATTAAATTCTTAACTTTATATACAAATATTTCACAAGAAATATTTATATCAGAACAGGAAAAACGTTGTTTCAGTTTAATAATTGCATTTCACATTTGACTCAATGCACATCAGATTATTTATTTTTTATTTTTCAGAGCCTCAGTCCTGGGCCTGTTGACACCGAAATATTGCCTGATAATTTCAGAAAACTGGAACAATTTAATAAATATATAGAAGAGAAAATGATAATCGAACCTGAGAACATCGCGGATGCTGCTATTTATGCCCTATCGACCCCTCCCCATGTACAGGTAATGTTCTTTAAATTTTCATATCTTAATATCGTTGAATTGGAATGAATAATATAAAAATAGTGTTTTAAATCTCAGTTAAGTTCTTGGGTCAAATTTCGACATAAATATGAGCTTTACCGAATTACCACATATACAATGTATTTGTTTTCAATTATAAATTTTGGAATTTTGAACGTGAAGCAATGGTTTATGCGATTCCATATTCTCAAATTATTTTAAAGGTTTTAGAGGCGTCAGAAACATTTAATTATTTTTAGATCGTACTAAATTACAAAATTATTCAGAAAACGTGATAATAATGCTAAATCACCGCATTAAGTAATAATATTTTATTATATTTATTTTATGAAATAAGATTTGTTAGACGGCGAGGGATTTCCGTTACGCCACGAGTGCAAATAAAAAAAACTAAATAAATGCGATATGATTTTATTTTTGGTCATTGATGCAGAAGCCAATTCTCTAACCGCGGCACAATCTACCCTGCGGACTACGTTCTAAACGTTAACCTCAAAATGTTTATTATATTTTTCCAGATTCAAGAGTTGACAGTACGATCCGTTATTGAACCGACCGTTTAGGACATTTTGGAAAGAAAGAGTTGTACGATACAACTCCAGGCATCTTTTGTACTAAAATACAGAGTACCTACATAAGATATGTTCTTTATGTAAATGTTCCAGACAAGCATTAAAGTTTTCAACAATTATTTTACGTTGTTTTCGTTTTACTTATATACAAAATGTACGGAATATAAGTGCCGTAATTTTAAGAGGCTATACAGGGTGTTTTTAAATGAAGTAGCGGCCTGCTTTGATAAAATGTTTGTGCTTTGTTGAAAAATGGTTTCATCGAACCTCGCCGATCTTCTTGAAATTTTGCATGTTTCCATAATTTACCATTCTGAATAACTCTTTCAAGTAACATTTTGCTGTATTTTCAGCAGAAAAAGCATTTTACCTGAAACGATACCAGTTTTCAATCGGTGCACTGAATATTTCAAATAGGATTATTTCGAAAACTGTTACTCCTAACGACTTCAACAAGGTATACCTTTTTCAGATATAACAGGTAGGAGAATCGATTGTTTCAATAGTCAGATGGATCCACTAAGCAGCAAAAAGTCCGTCATTTAAAAGAAACATAATGTGCCATAAGTGGCGCCCCCTACTAGAGCTGTCAAAATTAAGAACAAATTTTAATTTCTCGCCCGCAAAAACCCCTGATTTACAAGTTTTATGTCAATAGTTGGATTTTTTTATGAAGTTACCTACAAATATCTAAAATAAAATTTTAACTTTGACACCCTGTATCTTTTTTATTATGCGACTTGGAATATGGGTATGTTAATTTAAATCGATTTATTTTCACCTAAGGAATCTGTGGTGTCATTTTTTGCTACTTCATTTAAAAACACCGTGTATATCTGATCAAAAGCAACAAAAAAACTCTTATGAAAAAAATGTCTAAAACGAACAGTTTGTCTACAATCACATTTCAAATATAAAAATACAACCGCAATAAAATGCAAAAATATGTTATGAAATTACAAACTAAGATACAATTAAGGTCAAGTAAGACCTCCTATAACGTAATTTGTACGTAATTTATTTTTTGAATCAGTATTAAAGGAGTGAACAATAGAAGTTTCCAATAAACTCGTTCGACAAAGTTGGAATGTGTCAGACTGCTGCTAATAACCTAAAAATACGCACAACTTCAAAAGTCTTGAAAATCCAAATAGTTTTATAAAAGTATACTGTCTTCTGAATGTTTTTTTTTTTTGTGAAAAGAATAATATGTTCGATAAACTGAGTACTTAGAAAATTAAAAACCAGCAAATGTATGACATTTTTGACAAAATTTATTAAAAAGAAATAACAAAGTAAGTTCTCTACTTGACTAATAGTGGGTATGACCTCCACCACGTTCCAATAGCATATTGATAACGTCTGTGCATTGAGATAATCAAGCAATTGTTCCATTCCTCTTCTGCATCCACGACTAACTCTTCTGCATTTTGAGGTGGAGGAATGTGATTATGAATGGCTCTAGCAACGAAATTCCACGTTTTCAATAGGATTCATGTCACGAGAGTTGGCTGGTCAATCTAATCTATTGATATGTCCTGCTTCGAGTGTCTCTTGAACCCTTCTTACGCGATGTGGTTGAGCGTTGGCGTCCATAAAAACAAAATTTTCATCTAATTAATTACGTAACGGGTAGATAAATGAGCGTAATAACTTGTTCGATGTCAATTTGAATTCTGTGGTATGAGAATTAATGGAGTGCGGCGGTTGAACATTATTCCAACCCATTGCAACATTACGGTACCCCCTTCATACGGAGCAACTTCACGGGAAAAATGAAGTAGCAGTTGACGATCTGGTTCTCTCCAGACTCTTTATTGATTGTCATCAGTAACCAGCCCAATTCTGGTTTCGTCAGTAAATAAAACCCACCGCCACTGGCGTAAAAGCCAATCCCTATGCTCTCGCGCCCACTGAAGACGGGCAGCACGATGTCTTGGAAGTGAAGTGGGGAACCGTAATACTCTTCTAACACGTACATTTGCGTTGTGGAGTCGTTTTTGAATAGTAGGTGGCGATATAACACGGCGAAACATACCTCGAAAGTGGGCCATGAGAGCTGAAGCTGAAGATGTGTAGTGTTTACGGGCATATTGCACCAAATACCGATTTTCCCTTTCATTAGATACTCGAGGATATCCACTACGTGGCCTGTTTTCCACTGTATCAATTTCTTCATATCTGTGTATTATTCGTATAACATATGATCTAGGAATGCCCAAGATATTTGATATCTGACAATTAGAATGTCCTGCATCATGTAAAGCAGTCATTCTTGCTCGAGTAAACACAGAAATTTCATGTCCTGGCTATAATGTACAAAAATTCAAAGGAACACTTGGCTGAATACACTGCCAAACTGATCAGATTTGTAAAAACATTGGTAATATAGTAAAGGATGTCCCTAAGTACATGTACTTTTTTACCACATTAAGAAAAACTACTAGGTTTAATCGAATCATTTTATATACAGGCTTTTTGTGTGTGTGTGTGTGTGTGTGTGTGTGTGTGTGTGTGTGTGTGTGTGTGTGTGTGTGTGTGTGTGTAGTATTAGTCACGTATTGTAGTGCGGTTTATTGTTCTATTTCTAGTATTAGTACTTCTGAGTATACATAAATAAAAATGGAAAAACTTATAGTAACCATAACATGACATGTTAATTTATGACGAATCTAGGATAAACTCTGGCTACGAGATGTTTGTATGGTAAACACTTCTTGCAAGCAACAAGTAATCTTGAACAATTTGTAACTATTATTCTGTGTTTTGTTCTAAGCAAAACATTCACAGTAAGTACATATGTTTAGGTGTGCGATTTGTAATTATTATGTGCACATTGCCAAGGTCGTAAACATAAAGCAAGAGGAACCGGGGGTCGTGGAGGAACCACAGAGCGTTAAAATTGTCGACTTTCAGCTCTCAGAGACCGATTTAGAAACAACCGGAGACTATTGCAAATCTGTGGTGTGAAAAACATCGGTCGATATGAGTACAGTATGTCGACGAATACGAAGTTTTGATCTCTTGAATTGTTGTCCACATTGAGTGCCTATCACTCGTCAACATCGAGCTAACGCTTACAATGGTGTAGAGAGACGATTTAGTGGGTTCAGCAAAGGAATCAGGTGATCTTTATTGGTGAATCCCGTTTCTGGCTGGCGATCCATGATGATTGTGGAAGGGTAAGAAGGCGAGGTGGTTCAAAATTTGATAGAGACCGACATGTCCATTACACAGTAAGCGTTATGGTATGTGGTACTATAGCGTATGGTAGCAGATCACTACTAGTTTTCATTAGAGGCAACATTACAGCACAACGCTACATCCAGGAAGTGGTGAAGCCATATGTCATTCCATATATTCACATCATCTAAAACTCCATTTTCCACCAAGATAATACTAGACCTCATGTTGCCAGACAAACAATAGTGTCAATATCGCCGGATCTGTTACCTATTGAACATGTCTGGGACATGACTGGCCGCAGACTGCTGCATTTACAACACCCTCCATAAACTTTAACAGTTATTACCCAAGAAGTTCAGATAGCTTAGAATGAGATACCCCAAGAACTTACCGACAACCTTATTAGATCCGAGCCCACATGTAGCAATAAGTATATTATGAGCAGTGGGTTCTAAACACACTATGTGGCTCTATCAAAAATTTCTTTGTCACGTAGTTGATAACACTAGATCAAACTTTGATGAATTTTACATCATATAATAAGGCATGTGTTCAGCAACGTTTCCCTTTGAAGAAAATAGCTTGAGATGTCTCTGAAGAAAATTTATTAAATTTAACTGTCGACATATTCACATGACACAAGATTTGAAATTTTAACTACTACGACTATTGTAAACAAAACTGTTATGTTATGTCTTAGTTTTTTTTAGATAAGTAGCAAAACACTACCTATATCATAGTAAATAATTGCTAAAAGGTCATGAATAATAGTAATCACAACATGCATGCATGAAATAAAATATATTTACAAGGTTTTCCTCAATTATTTCATGCAACTCGAAATAGGTGAATAATATCTTGTATGCCTATTTGTAAAAGCATTTCTTTAGTTTATGATATTTGTTTAAATGAATTGCTAAAATATTATAAATTTACGTGTACCTACAAATAAAATACTTTTCTTTCTCGAGAAAATTGAATATATCTCAGCTTTACCATTATAATTATAGTAGAAAGAAATAGTTATAAATCCCAGTTTGTATCTTTATTAGCGTGTGATCTAGCGACAAAGTGATATACTATATACAGCAAAACAGCAGAGTCATATTTATGACAAACAACAAATTGATATAATTAGGGAACATAACGTAATATTAGATAATTGTCCCCACTTCCATACGTTCCACGTTCTGTAGTATTATACATATAGAAGCGAGGTAAACGTTTAATCATTTGTGCTACTCTTAAGTTTCTGTCTACAATGGTGTTATCTATGGAACGATGGGACGGCAAAGTGGCCGTGGTCACTGGAGCTAGTTCCGGTATTGGAGCTGCCATTGCAGAGGCCTTGGTAGAGCATGGGCTTAAGGTAAGTGTATAAAATTAAGAAGTACAAATTTATAAATTTAATTGTAGCTTTAATAAAGTATAACCTTGATATCGTTGCAGTTGATAACAAAATCTATAAATAATACATTGCGTCAGTCTACTGCAGATCATAGAAGTGCTATAGCTATCATGTTTGATAGAGTAGATTAAAAATCTTAGGTCTGTATTCTTGTTTTATAACTTAATTTATAGTAAAAAATAAAAATATGGCTTCCAAGGTCAAAAATAACAATTACCACACAACTGATGTAGCATTTTATAGAATACTGGAAACGAAGTGTTTTTTTATTTGATCCATAAGTAAGATGTTTTGCTATTTATCCGGGCTGGACAAATACTGCTTTCTGCTCTAGTGGCATTCAATTCACCATGATATCGTCTTCCTTTACTTACAGTTGTTAATAGGTTGAGAATCCGTCAATTGATTTTCGGTTAGCATATGGTTAATATTCGTCATATTCAATATTGCTTAGAAAGCGCTTGAAATTTTGTCTTCATGCCTTCAAGTCAAACCGTGTATACTATACAGTGCATCCATAAAGTAACGCGTAAATTCAATATTAGCTAAATAAACAATATTATTAAAAATTCCCGAAACAGGTCGATTTAAATTTACTGTTTTTTCAAATAATACCGGTTTCCTAAATGGAACACCCCATTTCCGAATTTCCCTTGCTGAATTGATTCCAAAATTGGATCACACGTTGCTTGAAATTGCTACAGTACCTATACTAAATTCAGATACAATGCTCCTGTCAAATTTTCATTAAAAAAAATCAACAATTGTATTTCACACAATACCAGCCCACACATTGACATTTTGTGGTCGTTGCGAATGGTATTCTTACATCTAATGTGGGTTTTCTTGAGACCATTAACAGGTAATTTGCCGATTAACATTTCCGTTCAAATAAAACGTTGCCTCGTAAAATAAAACGTTAGCAATGAAATTGTTATTTCGATTATTTTGGTGCATTCAGTTCTTCGGTCTACGTCGTCTTCAGTCAATTCATGGCTGAGACGGAAGATCACTAATAAACGTGTTTGGGGTGTGTTTTAATAGTTTATCAAAGTAGTTGTAATAAAAATACATAATTTCATTTAATTTTTAGTACATGTATTCATGTTGCCCACCCTGTACCAATTTGAGGCAACTTGTGATACATTTTTGGAGTCAGCTCAGCAAGGAAAATCCGAAAATGAAGAACAAAATGGAGTGTTCTATTTAAAAAATTCGGTGATGACGTCATTACTCGAAGGTAGATCACCCTGTATATTAAATTATTATTTGGAAAAACAGTAAGTCAAAATCAAAAATCGACCTGTTTTGGGAATTTTTAATAATATTGCTTATTTAGCTAATAATGAATTTATGCATTACTTTATGGACGTACATCTTTCAGATATTTCGTATATGAATTTTCGTCTACGAAAAAAAATTCTCTAATCATAAGGCTCCAGTTGTAATTGGTTTATTAGGTGCACATGAGAATAGATTTTTTAACCAATGATTTACCCATTTAAAATCTTTGCGCTTTATCTTTAGTTTTTTATACATCAAAACAACTGTCACTCCTATTAAAGCAAGTTCATATTCCGGGATCATGTAACAACTACGTTAATATGAAAGTGAACAAAACTTAGCGATTAAAAAGAAATGTGTTTGCCGAAATCGAGAGTACAGGTGTAGCCTTCTAGTTTAACGGTAGGAAGGTTGACCCTCATGTCAAGGTTGAACAGAAAAAAAGCATATTTATGTTTGTTATCTGATGCCGCAGTTGTATTGTATAATATACAGGGTGGCCAAATGAAAACGAAACGGAGCCATTTTCAGGAACTGCGTCAAGATTGTAGAAACACGCTCAGACCCGTCGATTTTAGATTAAAGAGGGACTTTGCTGGTATTTTGATTCAGCCACTTTCACCCCCAAGCAAGGGTAAGCATCACCCCAAAATATTTAAATGGCATTGGGGGCTGAGTAATACTTATTTTGAAAGCTCTTACAACTCTGTTTACAACAGACTTTAAATTTTATAATTTCGCCCAGTATGCCACAGGTAAGATGACCGGCAATTGAACTGGCTGTTCTTTCATATGTATCTCACCTATAGCATACTGATGAGGGCTAACAAACCCTAAACCGATCTATGTCTAGTGGTGTGGCTGACAAAAGTTCTCGGCTGTTCACACAGATACTGCAAGTGTAATTCAATAACGGTCGGGGCACTAGTCCGCGGAGTAGTTGTTACCTGCAGTATCATTTATAGATTTAAAGTATTTACTCCAATTTTGTAATATTTCGTTTCTTTCGTAGGTTGCAGCATTAGCGCGAAGAAAGGACCGTTTGGAGGCTTTGGCCCAAAAGCTTTCTAGTAAAAAGGGAAAACTGTACCCCATTAAAACTGACGTAAGCAAAGAAGAAGACATTCTAAACGCTTTCAAGTGGATCAAGGAAAACCTGGGACCAGTACACATTCTCGTCAACAATGCAGGTATCAGTGGACCAACAAATCTAACAGATGGAGACACTGAAATTTGGAAAAGCATCGTCAGCGTCAACGTCCTCGGTTTGTCCATAGCTACGAGGGAAGCCATAAGGGACATGAGGGCAAACAACGTAGACGGACACATAATACACATCAATAGCGTCCTGGGGCATCAAGTTAGCAGTTTTCCAGGATTGAACATATATCCTGCCACCAAGTTTGCGGTGACGGCCTTAGCAGAAACTTTGAGACTGGAACTTCTTAATTTGAAGTCAAAAATTAAGATTACGGTAATATTACTGTCCTATATGTATATTTAAACCATAGCAACCCATTTTCAAATAAAAAATGATCAAAAAAATGATACGAAAGAGACAGTTGCTACGCCACTGCTTTTGTTCTCATGCCGAAGCTAGTGGATACAAAATTTCAATTAATTGTTCTTAAAAAAATATTTAAAAAGTATACATAATTTTCTTAGGATATTATTTTGTAGAAAAGCTTTAAAATTAATTTATTCAGCGGCAGCAGTTATAAAATGGTGTAATTATTTTTCAGCAGTTATGTTACACAACACAGATAGATCAGCAGAATCGCTAGAGTCAAAATAATAAGTCGCAATTCGCGCATCCATTTCAAATTACAGAGACCTCCACTACCTGTCAGTTTGTCTCAAACGCTGGTGTGCAAGCGTCTTTGTGTAGGGGTGGAATAAAGTAAAATAACGAATGAAAATCGAAAAATAAGTCCCTGTAGCTATTAAATGTTTAAACATATCTTGCAACAGCAATTTAAATTTCCTTAAGACATAAATAGGTGGGTCGTTTATATGGCTGATATTTTACTGCTATTGCCGTACCTGCTTAATTTATTTGTAAAGTCGATAACATAGAAATATAAATACTTCCACTCATGGAAGTGGAGTTTAGGCAATTTTGACCATATTTCTGGCACAAGAGGGTTCAAATTATGTAGTTGACCATATTGTTGTTAGGAATTGTAATGAGAGAGTCTCAATTAGTCTTATGTATATCAACAATAATTTTATACCATATTGGCATTAACAAAAGGTGAGATGAAATGAATGTAATAGAATAAAATATACAAGTGTGTAAATTATTTACTGATTTCGGTTCATTATCTGTATTTATAAATGGTAGTTTGTGATTGTTTCCTCTAGAAGACATCATCATCTGCGTTTTACCTTTATTCAACTGTAAATCCAATAAAGCAAAATTGAATGGTATTAGGATACGGTGAATCAAATAATATTGTACTATCGTCAGAATACTGTACTACATACTCACTAGATCTTAATGGTAAATCGTTGGTATAGATAATGTATATCAAAGGTGCTAATATTGATCCTTGAGGTACACCGTTTTGTATTAGCATCTTTTCTGATTTTATTAATTTTCCCAACTCATCCCCCTCTGCGGCGCATTGCATGCGATTGCGAGGATGATGTTATAAAATTTTTTGCTACACCTCTAATGCCATGTTCTAATATTTATATTAATAATATACTGTGATCGACACAATCAAATGCTTTAGACAGATCTAACAAGACAGTTGTGTTTACTATTCATGGCATCTAAAATTTTTGACAAAGCTTGATAGACTGCTCTAATAGTCGATTTCTAAAACCATTTTGAGTATCCACCAACAAATTGTTTTTTCAAGAAAATTCATTAATCTATATATATATTTATATTTTCAAATATTTTACTGATGAAAGTAAGGCTATAGGTCTATAGTAAGAAACGTCGTTTTTACAACCTTCTTTAAAAATGGCTTTTACATAAGATGTTTTTAGATTATTACGAAAAATACCATTCTTTAGAGATAAATTTATAATGTGGGGCAGAGGATATGAAATTTCAGTACTTACAAATTTCAGCAATTTAACGGGAATTTTACGGGACCTCATCACCTACAGAATTTGTATTTTTCAGACTAATTACAATATTATATATCTCATTAGGACAAGAAGGTTTTATAAATCTAGAAGGCATATGTGCATATGATATAGATTTACCGTTGCTTGTAATTTAGGAGGTTGATTTATAAAATTACTATTTATACTGTTTAGTACCATTTCCTTGCTTTTTCTTCGGGATTTATGACATAGTATAATTCTGTGTTTTCATCTTTGGGGCTTGTAAATTTTTTTTACTAAATTCCATACTCTTTTACTTTTATTTTTTGAATAAAATGGGTATTTAACATTTTCTTAGCTTCGAAAATAACATTTTTAACACTTGGCAGTAATTTTTATAGAAATCCTCCCTTCCTTTCCGTCTAGTTGTTTGTACAAAACTCATTTTATCCTATTCGATCTTAATTAGATTCTTAACTTTATATACAAATATTTTACATGAAATATTTACATCAGAACAGGAAAAATCGTCGTTCCAGTTTAATAATTTCAGTTCACATTTGAAGCAATGCATATGCTACACCAGATTATTTTTTTTATTTTTCAGAGCATCAGTCCTGGGCCTGTTGACACCGAACTATTTCCAGATAATTTCAGGAAACTGGAACAATTTAAAACGTATATGGAAGAGAAAATGATAATCGAACCTGAGAACATCGCCGATGCCACGATTTATGCCCTATCGACTCCTCCCCACGTGCAGGTAACAATGTTCTTTAAATTCTAATATCCTAATATCGTTGAACTGGGACGAATAATATAAAAATAGTGTTTTAAATCTCAGTTAAGTTCTTGAGTCAAATTTCGATTACCACATAGGCAATGTATTTTTTTGGAATTTTGGACGTGATACAATGGTTTATGCCAGTCCATATTCTCAAATTATTTTAAAGGCGTCAGAAACATATAATTTTTTTTAGATCACATTAAAATTATTCCCTAACCTTGGCACAATCTATCTTGCGGGCTATGTTGTACGTTGTAAACGTTAATCTCAAAATGTTTATTATATTTTTCCAGATTCAAGAGTTGACAGTACGATCCGTTATTGAACCCACCTTTTAGGAAATCTTGAAAAGAAATAGTTGTACGATACAATTCCAGGCATCTTTTGTACTAAAATACATAATATATGTTCCTTTATGTAAATTTTACATTAAAGTTTTCAACAATTATTTTACGTTGTTTTCGTTTTACTTCTACACAGAATGTCCGAAATATAAGTGCCGTAATTTTAAGGGCTTATACAGAGTGTTTTTAAATGAAGTAGCGGCCTGCTTTGATAAAATGTTTGTGCTTTGTTGAAAAATGGTTTCATCGAACCTCGCCGATCTTCTTGAAATTGGGCATGTTTCCATAATTTACCATTCTGAATAACTTTTTCAAGTAACATTTTGCTGTATTTTCAGCAGAAAAGGCACAGCAACATTTCCCTTTGAAGAAAATAGCTTGAGATGTCTTTGAAGAAAATTTAATAGATTTAACTGTCCACAAAAATATTCACATGACACAGGATTCGAAATTTTAACTACTACGACTATTGTAAACAAAACTATTATGTTATGTCTTAGTTTGTTTTAGATAAGTAGCAAAACACTACCTATATCATAGTAAATAATTGCTAAAAGGTCATGAATAATAGTAATCACAGCATGCATGCATGAAATAAAATATATTTACAAGGTTTTCCTCAATTATTTCATGCAACTCGAAATAGGTAAATAATATCTTGTGTGCCTATTTGTAAAAGCATTTCTTTAATTTATGATATTTGTTTAAATGAATGGCTAAAATATTATAAATTTACGTGTACCTACAAATAAAATACTTTTCTTTCACTTGAGAAAGTTGAATATATCTTTGCTTTACCATTATCATTATAGTAGAGAGAAATATTTATAAATCCCAGTTTTTATCTTTATTAGCGTGTTATATACAGGAAAATAGCAGTCATATTTATGACAAGCAACAAATTGATATAATTTGGGAACATAACGTAATATAAGATAATAATTATCCCCACTTCCATACGTTCCGCCTTTTGTAGTGTTATACATATAGAAGCGAGGTAAACGTTTAACCATTTGTGCTACTCTTAAGTTTTTGTCTACAATGGTATTATCTATGGAACGATGGGTCGGCAAAGTGGCCGTGGTCACTGGAGCTAGTTCCGGTATTGGAGCTGCCATTGCAGAGGCCTTGGTAGAGCATGGGCTTAAGGTAGGTGTATAAAATTGAGAAGCACGAATTTGTAAATTTAATTGTAGCTTTAATAAAGTATAACCTTGATATCGTTGTAGTTGATAACAAAATCTATAAATACAACAAATTGTCGTCTGCCTATTACAGACCATAGAAGTGCTATAGCTATCTTGTTTGATAGAGTACCTAGATTAAAGCCGGTAACGTACGGTGAGCTATAATATATATCTGATATATTACAAAAATATCGCTTGTGATTAAAATGCATAGAACGCTACGCATTGGCGCTATACTATACAGTGCTTTCGAAGAGTAACGAACAAATTCATTATTTTCAAAATTGAGAAATTTTCGAAAAAATCCCCTGGCACGTCGATTTTGTTTTAAAAAAAGGCACTTTTTGACAAACGACCCATATTTGTGACGTCATGGTTGTTCGAGATATGATGTCATCGACAATTATTTTAAGTAGCAACTCCCAATTTTGACTATGCCATTTGAAAGAGCGTGTCATTCTACATACAAATCATGAAAAATTATGGTGTTACATAACAAAAATTTCAAGGAAATAATGTTTGAAGATTTTATAATTTGATTTTCACAATACTGAAAATGATAATGATTATGTAAAAAATCGACTAAATTAAATGTTCAAATTGTGCACCGTTGGCTGCCTGACAGTAGCCAAGACAATTAATAAATTCTTTTTGGACATTATCAATAACTTCAGGAGGTATACGATATATCTCGTGACGAATTCTTGCTTTTAAATCTTCTAAATTAACCGGTCTAGTAATGTATACTTTGCTTTTGAAGTATTGCCACTAGAAATAATCTAGGGGTGTCAAATCAGGCGATCTGGCTGGCCACTCAATCGGCCCCCGTCTCCCTATCCAACGATTCGGGAACACCTCATCTAAATAAGCACGGACAAGTGTTGCATAATGGGGAGGTGTAGCATCTTGTTGAAAGAAAATGTCATTTCTTGGAAGATCATGTCCCTCTATATCTGGATATAAAGTTATTAGTTCAGGGATGAGGTCGTCTCGAAGAAAATCTAAATATCTTGCACCAGTTAGGTTGACGTCAAAGGAATAGGGACCCAGAATCCTTCCGTCGACTATGCCGCACCACACATTTACTTTCTGGGGACTTTGAGTGTAATACTCCATCATCCATCGATTCTCGACAGCCCAATAATGGCAGTTTTGTCTATTGACATGGCCGTTCAAAACAAACGTAGCCTTGTCAGAAAAAAATACGATTTTTACGAAATTATTATCATTATTGCATAGCTCTTGCATTTGCTCGCATAATTGATTTCACCGATCAAAGTCGTCTTCAGATAGCTCAAGAACAAGGCATACCTTATAAGGATGATACTTTGCTTTTTTCGTAATTTTTTTAACTGTGGACGCTGCCTTATTGAAATCAGAAGCCAATTGGTGAAGTGTTGAGTGATGATTTTCTTGTATTGCCAACAAAACATTAAGCTCATCATCTACTAATTTTGACGGTCGACCAGATTTAGGAAGATCACGAACATGTCCAGTTATTTAGACTCAATATTACTTACCATGCTTAGGCTAATGGGATATCGATCAGGATGAGTTTCATTGAACAATTCAACCACTTCTTTTTGGGTGCGCATCCAAATCCGATCATGCAAAAAAATTTCAATTCGTTCTCGTTCAGATAATTCTTTTAATTTATTTTTTTTTATAAAATGACAAAGTTAGTACTCAATAAACACTTCAAACGCTTTTGCTTTTGCCAAACACAAGATAAGAACTAAAGAAATAACTCAAAAAACAAAAAAACTATTTAATAAAGTACGATTTCAAGTATTTATCTGACAGCAATAAAAACATTCTCGGTCGCTAAGGCTACTGTCCATATTTTTTGACGATGCGTATGTAGAATGATTCGTTCTTGTAAATGGCATGGTCAATTTCATATCTCGAACAACAGTGACATCACAAATGTGTTTCGTATATCATAAGGTTCCTTTTTTAAAAACAAAATCGACGTGCCAGGGGATTCTTTTCGAAAAATCGAAAGCTCTGTATATTTATATCTATGCGGTTTACTTGTCCGTAGGAATATAAATCTCATTGCGAAGATATACATATATTATCGCTCGCCGTCCATTACCGACTTAAAAATCTTAGGTCTGTATTCTTATTTTATAAGACTTAATTTATAGTAAAAAATAAAAATATGGCTTCCAAGGTCAAAAATAACAATTACCACACCACACAATTCACCATGATATCTTCTCTCTTTACTTACAGTTGTTAATAGGTTGAGGATCCGTCAAACGATTTTCGGGTAACATATGGTTGATATTCGCCATATTCAATATTACTTAGGAAGCGCTTGAAATTTTGTCTTCAAGCCTTCAAGTCGAACCGTGTATACTATATACAGTGCATCCATAAAGTAACGCGTAAATTCAATATTAGCTAACTAATAATTCAAATAATACCGATTTCTTAAATGAAACACCCCATTTCCGAATTTCCCTTGCTGAATTGGTTCCAAAACAAGTTGTTTGAAATTGCTACAGTATACTTAATTCAGATACAATGCTCCTATCAAATTTTCATTAAAGAAATATGAATCAACAATAATTGTATTTCATACAATACCAGCCCACACATTGACATTTTGTGGACGTTGCGTATGGTATCCTTACATCTAATGTGGATTTTCTTGAGACCAATAACAGGTATTTTGCCGATTAACATTTCCGTTCAAATAAAACTTTGCCTTGGAAAATAAAACGTTAGTAATAAATTGTTATTTCGATTATTCTGGTGCATCGTATAATTGCAAAATTCAGTTCTTCGGTCCTCGTCGTCTTCAGCCAATTCATGGCTGAGACGTAAGATCACTAATAAACGTGTTTGGGGTGTTTTTTAATAGTTTATCAAAGTAGTTGTAATAACAATACATAATTTCATTTAATTTTTAGTACATTTATTCATTTGTAAATAACTTGTAATTTTGGTATTGTTGCCCACCCTGTACCAATTTGAAGCAACTTGTGATACATTTTTGGAATCAACTCAGCAAGAGAAATCCGAAAATGAAGAAAAAAAATGGGGTGTTCCATTTAAAAAAATCGGTGATCACCTTGTATATTAAATTATTATTTGAAAAAAACAGTAAATCAAAATCAAAAATCGACCTGTTCGGGAATTTTTAATAATATTGTTTATTTAGTTAATAATGAATTTATGCATTACTTTATGGACGCACATCTTTCAGAAATTTCGAATATGAATTTTCGTCTACGAAAAAAAAATCTCTAATCACAAGGCTCCAGTAGTAATTGGTATATTAGGTGCACATGAGAATAGATTTTGTAACCAATGTTTTACCCATTTAAAATGTTTGCGCTGTATCTTTAGTTTTTTATACTACAAAACAACTGTCACTCCTATTAAAGCAAGTTCATATTCCGGGACCATGTAACACTAACTACGTTAATATGAAAGTAAACTAAACTCAGCGATTAAAAAGCAATGTGTTTGCCGAAATCGAGAGTACAGGCACAGCTTAAATAACAATCAGCTCACAGACTCTACGGCGGCACCTTTGAAGTATTAAAACGTGAAAATTTGTCCTTGAAGCTTGTTCTCTCTCTGTCTTTTGGGATACAAGTCAGGACCGGATTAAAAATAGTTGCCCAATTTAGAAAGTGTTATAACTGCACTGTGTACCTACTTGAATTTCAAAATATTTTTTGTTTTTGTTTTACTAAAATATAGATATAGGAAATGTTACCTAAATTTGGGAGCTTGATTAATATAAATACCACACCTACGTGGTTCCATTATTAACATAAAATGTACAATTACTTTTCAAAGTACGTATAGGTAATTTATTAACATTACGTTGCTAATGACTAAAAGAAAACAAAACAAAAGTGAAACTTATTAAATTAAAATTTGAAACAAAATGTTTTCATTGTGTTCAACTTTCTGCCGTACTCTATATAATACCTGGATTATTTTCCAAGACATTAGTTTGGCATAAAACCATATCCTGAAGAATGTTTATGTTAAGGGTGACTAGCATGGGCAGGGAATAGGTATGATCTGAAAAATATTTAGAACTTCCCTCAAGTGAAGGAAATAATGTAGGAACTGCATTTTTATTCAACCGATTGGGAAAATGATTCGTAAACATACTGGGTTCAAAATGATCCTCACACACCCGACTACTGTTATCCACACACGGCACAAACATGTCCTCCCCTTCTTTCACTCATCATGATAAATAACAATAAACACAAAGTAACACAAATAGAACACAAGACGGCCCTGGTCCTATTTGAAAGGTTGTATCCCAATATGGCGGCATGCGCGAAGATCTGCGCGAGACGTTCCCGGTCATAGGAGTCTGTGAGCTGATTGTTATTTAAGCTGTGGTACAGGTGTAGCCTTCCAGTTTAACGGTAGCCCTCTGGCAAGCCGGCTTATGTATGGTCATGTCAAGGTTGAACAGAAAAAAAGCATCTTTATGTTTGTTATTTGATGCCGCAGTTGTTTTGTATGATATATAGGGTGGCCAAATGAAAACTAAACAGAGCCATTTTCAAGATTGTAGAAAAACGCTCAGACCCGTCGATTTTAGATTAAAGAGGGACATTCTTTACTGGTGTTTTTGATTGAGCCATTTTCACCCCCAAGCAAGGGTAAGCATCACCCCAAAATATTTAAATGGCATTGGGGGTTGACTAATATTTATTTTGAAAGCTCTTACAACTCTGTTTACAACAGACTTTAAATTTTATAATTTCGCCCAATACTTAATAAGAATTTTGATTTGAGGCTAACCCCATATCTACGGTCCTGCACATTAAAATACTAAATAATGTGGGTATTACTGTATTAGTTATTGTGGAGCTATTTTAATAAGTCCTATAACTCGAACACATAGAATTTTAGAACCAAGTTTGCTTATTTCTGCAATTTTTTGATTTTTCGTTCGAAAATATGACAGGATTAACTATGACTAAGCACAAATCAAAAGGGGATAGAAAAAAATAACAATTAACGGAATCACCTTTGAAAAAATTTCCAAATTTATTTATAAATAGAAAAAAAATTGTTTTCGAAACTTATTTGTCGACGACTAAGGCAACCCGTTCGCCGCAAGGTTATTTATTTAACACGTTTGACGTTTGGAGAGTACGGCAACCAGCAACACAACTACACCTGACGGAATAGTAAATGATAAAATTCGTTTCTATTCATAATTCGTTTGAAGTTTTCTATTATCGATTAGTATTCCATTTATTCGATTTTATTAGAATAAATTAGCACTTTATTTAACTGTAGGTATAGTATGAACCTGTAATGAGTGAAAATGTAGTTTTAACAGTTTCGAACGAAAAAGGAATGCCAAATACTACAGCTAACCAGATTAACTGTAACCTATCAAGTATCATTATTAATAAAAATGTTCATTTTTGTCGCTTCTACAATTCGCAACGTTATAAAAAAAACCATCTTATGGTTGTTGACAGATCTAAGTCATCTCAGATGATGGATGTCATAGGCGTCGATTTTCTGGAGGGATATAGGATTTTACCCCATTTTTATACAGCTAGAATACATATCATAAATATTTATTTTGATAATGTTATATATTTTTTCTACTTTCTATATTGCAATAATGTCTTTGTATGTACAGTTATGCATTATTATTTTTTTTTTGTTTTTAAACATACAATTAACAATATGGGCTTCAAGTATGGTCCTCGCTGCCCCGGCCACTAATTCAAATATTACTAATAGATTCTAAGGTAAACGTTTTTCCACTCCCTCCTTTAAAGTTTCATCATGTCGGTCATCTCACTTATGGCATACTGATGAGGGCTAACAAGCCCTAAACCGATCTATGCCTGGTGGTGTGGCTGACAAAATAAGTTCTTGGCTGTTCACAAAGATACTGCAAGTGTAATTCAATAACGGTCGGGCCTCGGGGCATTAGTCAGCAGAGTAGTTGTTACCTGCAGTATCATTTATAGATTTTAAGTATTTACTTCAATTTTGTAATATTTTGTTTCTTTCGCAGGTTGCAGCATTAGCGCGAAGAAAGGACCGTTTGGAGGCTTTGGCCCAAAAGCTCTCTAGTAAAAAGGGAAAACTGTACCCCATTAAAACTGACGTAAGCAAAGAAGAAGACATTCTAAACGCTTTCAAGTGGATCAAGGAAAATCTAGGCCCAGTACACATTCTCGTCAACAACGCTGGCGTTGGTAGTGGTCACGCTACTCTCACAGACGCAGATTCCGAAATTTGGAGGAACATCCTCAATGTTAACGTTCTAGGTCTGTGCATAGCTACGAGAGAAGCCATAAGGGACATGAAGGCCAACAACGTGGACGGACACATAATACACATCAACAGTGTTTTAGGGCATCAAGTCTATAATTATCCAGGGTTGAACGTATATCCTGCCAGCAAGTTCGCAGTTACGGCCTTAGCAGAGACTTTGAGACTAGAACTTCTCAATTTGAAATCAAAAATAAAGATTACGGTAATATTAGACACTATTTTAATTGTAATATCATCACCCCTCTTTCGAATATGCAGTGCGGCGATAAAGTTTTGCCCCCTCTTCCCTGAAACTGGTAAACGGTTGGTGGGTCTTTGAGAAAAATAACCTGCTTTTAAGTTATTAACATTTATGAGGTATTTTTGTTTTACCCGGAAATTACGCCCCTTCTCATATTTTAAATTGAACACTAATATTTTGCTTACAGATATCGAATATAAAGTAAATTCTGAGTCAGGTGATATGGCATAATGCCTGTCAAACTTTGACAGATTGTTCAAAAACGAAGAGAAACCTCTCATTAGACTGAATAAAATATTTAACAATATGTATGATTTAATAACAACTGCAAAAACAGAGTTTATTATTGTAAGGAGGTTGAGGGAGCACATTTCGAACATTTACTCTATTAAATTAATATTATCATTGTTATTAAAAACAAATTAAATCATACGTATTGTTAAATATTTTATTAGTTCAACGAGAGGTTTTTCTTCTTCTGACTCAGGATACAGGTTTCGATTGACTGCTTTAAAGCACTCTCAGAGTATTTCTGTCCTTTTTTATTCTTTACAATAGAAAAGGATAGCTAATGAGAGCATATCAGAGCAGTCATCCGAAACCAATATTAGATTCCATATCTGTATGAGAGGTAACGTCATTTCTGGGGAAACCGGAAGTACCAAATAAATGTTGATAACTTAAAAGGAGGTTATTTTGAAAATAAAAATCGATCTGTTTTTTCCCAAAGAGTAGAGCAACGTATAATTTTTAAATGTCCGTAGAAAATAGATGTTATAACCTCATTTATTTATTTCACAAAAAATAATGCTCGTATTAAGTACACTAAATAAATTGGATACATACAGAATTGTATTAATCAATAATTATGGTGTCAGATTCAATTTAAAGGTTACTTCGCTTTACCTTATGTGGGCGGAGTATTGATTCACATTCATATAGCCCTGTGTTGCCAATATGAAAAAATATTCCCTAAATGAATAGGTAATTATTCCTAAACTAACTTATTCAAGTACTTGCTTTGAAAGTATTAAGTTATATTCTGAAAATATGCTCAATCTGCATACATTTATTTAAAGAATCATTTACTTCATTTTTGAAATTTATGTTGTCCATTTTCAGTACAGAATTGTATTAATCAATAATTATGGTGTCAGATTCAATTTAAAGGGTTTGCATTTCTGACGATCAAATTCAAACTGCGCCTGAGCACATCCGTAAATTAATCCTGAACTAGTTCGGAATCGCTACCGCGAACAGGGCTAATAACTCACCGAAATATTTGGCAACACAGCTGGGCTATCGGTAATATAAAATAGTTTTTGATGTCTGTCTACCAATCTGCACGGTGTTTACTAAAGAATGGGCCATATTTTAAGGTTAGTTTCTTTGAACAAAAATAATGTGGTTAAGTACATTTATTTTATTTTATTTTTAACCTCATTATTTATGTTGTCCATTTTGTACAAGATTTTTCTGTATGAAACACACGAGTATCTGATTGATTTTTGTGTTAAATTGTACAGGTTGTTCTGAGTGCCTGTGCCACTGTATTTCTTCTTTCAGATTTTTTTAGGGAGGGACATGATTTGTTATTTTAAAACAGCATTCTATTAGGTGAGATGTAACTGGTCTGCTACTTTCTGCTCGGCCTAAGCGGCTCGACTTGCAGAAAGCGACCTACAATATCGTAGGTACTTAAGGGCGATGCGCCATTAAATCTGTAAAGGATACTGCAGGAAACAACTACTCCGCGGACTAATGCCCCGACCGGAATTGAATTACTCCTCTCATCTATGGCATACTGATGAGGGCTAACAAGCCCGAAACCGGTCTATGTCTGGTGGAGTGGCCGACAAGGGTTCTTGGCTGTTTCACACAGATACTGCAGGTATAATTCGCGGAGTAGTTGTTTGAAAATGATTTGTATCATTTATAGAAGCATTCTATTAGTTTTAAAAAAAGTTGTACTTGTTACATGTCGCTAAAATGCACTATTTTAGAGAAAACTGCATTTAAAGTTTGAGATGTAAATGTATGATAACTCTACAATCTCATGTATTCATTAAACAGTGAGCTATATATACTTTAAAGCTAGCCTCCTTAGACGAGAATAAAGCAATTTAAATCAACTTATATAGTACAACTTTCCTTCCTTAAAAAGTTATAGACCAGAAGAAGTATTTAGAAAAAAAACCTTCTCAGACCTATAACTTCTTAAGGAAGAAAAGTTGTACTAAGGTAAGTTAACCTAAATCACCTTTCTTTACATGCAGTTTTCTCTAAAATGGTAGAAGTATAAAAAATAATAAAATGTTGTTTCAAAATAACTAATCATTTCTCAAAAATGTCCCTTCTAAAAAAATCTGAAAGAAGAAATACAGTGGCAAAGGCGTTAGGAGCTCCCTGTACATTTAATACAAAAATCAATCAGATACTCGTGTGTATCATACAAAAAAACCTACTTGTACAAAATGTGAAAACAATTACCCAAGAAGTAATGAAATTAGCGTAAATAATGAAATAAAAAAACTACATTCTCGGACTTCTAACTTCTTATACGAGGGTACTAAGGTAAGTTGATTTAAATTGCTTTATTTTTGTCCTAGGCAGCTAACCTTAACGTATGGCCTATTCATTAGTAAACACCCTGTATATAAAAAGAACAATACCGTATGATCTATTAAGACATCTTTTCTTATAAATTGTTTAGAATATAAAAAATATAGCGGATTTGTCAGTGTCAAAACTTCAGGACGTTCTTTGACTCTTACTATTTTAAACTAAAATCTTTAATTTGATTTATGTAGATGAGACTTAGATTAATCATATAATTAATTATACGCAAAATGTTGACTAAATCCGAATACTAATTTATCAATAATAATTATGGATCACAAAATTTTGACGACACTGAATATTTTGAAAATTGCTTAATGTCTAATATTATTTGAATGAATGAGATAAGAGACACCTCATTCGAATGCTTTTATTATTTTTTTTTCAAATTTAAATTAAACTGATTAGACAATTAATTAGAATGTAAATTAATTATAAAGTATATAACTATTACTTCATTAAGGAAATGTGAACGGGTTTTTTATTTTATATAATTAAATTTTGTATAACTTACGGAACAGAGATTTAAATATTTTACACCAATGATTTTTTGGATTAATTATATATGTGTCTTAAAGTACATTCAATGAGATAAATTATAAATGTATTAAATTATAAGTATATTTTAAAAATAATTACTCAGAAATATTTCTTATAAATATGAGTGGAGATCAATGATTTTGTTTACTGTATTAGAAGGGTATTTTAAGCTAATATAAATCAAATCTCCTACAATTACTATCAATGCAGTCCTATGTATGCTCTCTACTAAACATCTAGGTATGCTAATGAACAATTCCACAGACAAAGTTCTATTCAATAATCATCTAAAGAAATTAATTTATCTAAATTTACTAACCTGGTTTAATGGAAACTCTATAAATATCTAATTTCACTTTTGACAGTGGGAACTCGAAAATTCAACCACAATAGATGAGATCTGACCTATGTCTGCATTTTTAGGATTGCTTTTTCAAGTGATCTCCTTTAAGTTGAGTCAAATATCTAACTATAAAAATTATTATATAAATTAAAATTATTTGAAATTGAATACAATGACAAAAGGATTTTGTTTAATTTCCAAAACACTCAGTGGCGTCGAAATTTTGTAGTTCTTAGTAGTAGTGCCTCCCAATATCTCTACCACTGGTCGGCAGATTCGTATACCAGTTTAATTTTGTTTTTCTTTGTTTAGTCATATACTAGCCCCAGTTTCATCAATCTGTCATCAAGTCAGACATCTTCAGAGATATTTGGGTAAATGTGATATTTTTTTGTAAATTTCAGTTCCTTCTGTCCCGAAAACTCATTGCTCATTGAAGCTTTAAAAAACATTCTGTATATAATCTAATTAATGCTCTTATAACGAAAGTATCCAAAAATAACAGTTAAAATGTTTTTCAAATAAATTTATTTACTATCAGAACTACTAAAGTAACTCGAACAGTTTTCAATTTTTATATCACTCATGAAACTTTGTTATTTAGGTCAGACGACTGTATTTTTTTCATGCTTTTAAAATTTTCAGAGTCTCAGTCCTGGACCTGTCGACACGGAAATAGTACCAGAGAAATATAGGAACACTGAGCAATTTAAAAAGTATATCGAAGAAAAAATGTTCATCGAACCTGAGAACATAGCCGATGCTACTGTCTATGCCCTGTCCACTCCTCCTCATGTGCAGGTAACAGTTATTTGAAAATTTCAACATTTCACAGTGTTCTATATTGCTTAAGGGCGTTTTATAGTTAGTAAATTACAAATTTTAAGCTCCATACTTGCCGTAATGAGCCTATTTTTGTCAAGTAACTTTAGAATTAAAGTTCACATGTGCAAAGTTATCCACTTTTATGTAAAAGAATTACGTTTATAAAAAATGTTTTTTGACCAGATCAAAATAACCACCTTTCCACCCCTGTCTGCTATCACCACAAAACATTTTTTCCTACAAAATTTTTCCAAAAAAATTGTAGCATATAGCTTTAGATTCCATTTCAATAAAAAAAAATCTGCTACTTTCTATTTGTGTAGGTCTTGCCGTGCTATAATTCCGATATATTCTAAATATTCGCTTACAGTAAAGGATATTTTTTTCTTTGTTTTTGTAGTTGGTAAAATGATCAGATATCTATTTCCAATATTTTCAATATCTTAATATATATATACATATATTATTTGAAGTAATTCATCACATCCACACGCCCCAGATATGGCAAAAATTATTGCCAGCTAAAATAACAATAGTCAGTACTCTTCGTTTACGAAAATATTTTGGTTATGATTATCTTTGAACCTAAATATGTATCATCAGGGGCCTCCATTATAATTTTTTTAATTTGTTATATTTTTTTAAAAACGCGTGATTTATTAGCAGGCATCCGATTGTCGTTCCAAAAATGCTTTTAATTTTAGATACTTTCCAATATCGATGTTGCTGTAGACATTCAAAGTAACTCTGAGCATCGCATATATTGACCATACTTTTGCATACTATAGCGATTACTGTGTACCTAAGTTATTTACGAATTATTATTATTAATGAAAGAAGTATCATACAATTTTAATAATATAAAATAAATAGCTCTGTTTCCTCTGATAAAATTAAAATTGAAAAAATTATGTATTTAACTTGACAGTAAAGTAGATTCAATGCCTTGGCTGCTGTAATAGACGATCTATTAAATATTCCTTTTCTATTAAATATCAACCGAGACATTAAATCTTGTACTTTACTACCTAATTAAATAAATAACTATTAATCTTACTGTTTTCTTTTTCAGATTCAAGAATTAACCGTACGATCCGTTATCGAAGCTAGTTGAAAAACGTAGTTTAGAAAAGTATTTGATTTATTATAAATAATTTTTAGTGAAATATACGAATACTTTACGTTGTTTTTTTACATTTTCATGATATGTACAGGTTCTTTTTTTACTGTATTAGAAAGGTATTTTAAGCTAATATATATCAAATCTCCTACAATTCCTGTCAATGAAGTCATATGTATACTCTCGGATACCAAACATCTAGGTATGCTAATGAAAACATGAAAGTCTAACATTCTCAAAATGGCACTGCAGTCAATGACATTATGCATTATTTTATGTATACAAATTAAATAAGCCTTTTTACGTTGATCTTCCAAAGTTTCAAGAGCAAGCAAGAGCTTTTCAATATTTTTAATTGAGGGAATCCAACAGAAGGATACTCTCAGCTTTAAAACTAATATATTTTAAGAATTTACGCTGAACATATTGGAAATCATTCACATGTACAACATAATTAAGACACCAAACAATTGATGCATATTGCACTAAAATTTTAAAAATGTTAGAAATTTCGTTTACTATTCCTTATAAAGAAACCAAGAGATCTATAAATTCTTGCAGTTACATAATGTAGATGGATGTTAAAAAACAAGTTTCTGTCAATAACATGTAGACCTGTAATGCAAAGATAAGACCTTACGATTTAATAAGTTGTGAGAGAAATCATAATAATTTTCTAATTTATTCAAGAGTATTGTGTGATCAATTTTTTCAAATGTCTTTGTCAGATCAGTGTTAATCACGCCAGCTTGAAATCCGTCATCAATGGCATTGGCTAAAAACTCTAATACAGAAAAGATTTGTAACAGTAGACCTACCATCTCAAAAAACCGTGTTGCGCCTCTATAACAGGGTGTCTCAGGTATTACTGGCATCCTTGGGAGGAGCGATTGTACAGTCAAAATAAATGAGATTTACCCAAATACCTATACCTATATCTAAAAATTCATCGTTTGGGAGATATAGGGTGTCAAAGATATTGAAATTTGTATTTTATTTTTTATTTACTTGGAAACTCTTTCTGATAAAATAATAATACTTCTAGGTTGTAATAAGATACCTTAGGTCTAGTTATTCAGTATGTTTAAATATTCCCAATGTCACCAGTGGCGTAGAAACTATGTACCACTCATCTTTATTTACAAAAAAATGGTACAAAACTGTCTAATTATAAAAAAATGTAAGATAGTTTAAGTTTCGATTATTTTGAACAAATAATTATTCTTTGTATTTTTCTTTAAATAAATAGTATGTGCATTGTATTCAAGTAATTGTTCATTTAAATGTCTCTGAATTTCATAGTTTGTGCATATTTGTATCAAAAGCTGAAGGAAACTTGAAAATCAACTCTTAAAATTTTCCACATGGTCATAATTTTCTATCGAATATAAATTTTTTAATTTGACACTGTATCTTTTTCATCAACTTTTGACTAAAGTAAGTTTAGCTATATCGCATTATTTTGTCATCAGGAATGTATGCCTTATGATGCATTAATTTCCGGACACCCTGTATTACTGAAGCATAATAGGTCTCACCACGCACAAACTACGACGCATTTTAGGGAAAATTTTAAAAAACAATTATTTGTTCAAAATAATCAAGATTTATAGTATCTTACGTTTTTTATAATTAAAACAATGGCGTGTCATTTTTATTTTAAATTAGAGAAGAATGCCACAGAATTTCTACGCCACTGGTGATAATTGGATTATTTAAACATACTGAATAATTAGACGAAAAATATCTTTTTTTACTGTATTAGAAAGGTATTTTAAGCTAATATAAATCAAATCTCCTACAATTCCTATCAATGAAGTCATATGTATGATCTCTGATACCAAACATCTAGCTATGCTAATGAACAATTCCACAGACAAAGCTCTATTCAATAATTATCTAAAGAAAATAATATATATAAATTTACTAACCTGCTTTAATGAAACAGTCTATAAATATCTAACTTCCCTTTTTAACAGTGAGAACACGACAATTCTACCACAATAGATGAGATCTGACCGATTTCTGCATTTTTAGGATTGCTTCTTCAGGTGGCCTCCTTTGAATTGAATTAAATATCTAACTATAAAAATTATTATAAAAATTAAAATTATTTGAAGTTAAATATCGACAATGACAAAAAGTGACAGACTGTCAATGCATTAAATATGACAATACCTACTTGAATAATGTTCACCTTTTTTGTGAAAGTTTTTATATATTTTTAGGTATTAATAATATTGTGTGAAACTAACTACTCAGTGGACAAAAGCCCCAACCTGCGTTGAATTACACCCACAATATCTACCTAGATGTTTGGTATCAGAGAACATACATATGACTTCATTGATAGGAATTGTAGGAAATTTGATTTATATTAGCTTAAAATACCTTTCTAATACAGTAAAAAATGTTACAAAAGCTAATAATAAGGAATATATGGGTAGATATTGTGGGTGTAATTCAACGCAGGTTGGGGCTTTTGTCCACTGAGTAGTTAGTTTCACACAATATTATTAATACCTAAAAATATATAAAGATATCTTATTTCAAACTAGAACTATTGCTGTTTTATCACGAAAGGTTTTGAAGTAAATAAAAAATATAATAAAAATTTCGACATTTTTGACACTCTATATCTTGGTGAACGGTGAACTTTTAGATATCGGTATATTTGGCTAAATCTCATTTATTTTTACTATACAATCACCCCTTCCAAGGATGCCAGTAATAGCTGAGACACCCTGTGTAGAAATTATACAGGAATAATTCGATTCCTGGGCTGGCGAGCGACAAAATCTTATAGATTCTGTTCGGTTCGGTTCCTTGAGACAATCATGTAGTACATCCAATAAAATGTTGGCAGGCAACAGCCTTAATGAATTGATCGTAATTTAAAACGCTTTATCTTGATATATTACTTTATCATGTTTGATCCAAGTGTCGTCTGATATATAAAAAAATTATCTGTTTATTTAGCAGTTGCCGCCGCTGATGATAGCCAAAATAATAATAATAGGCTAGACACGTATTGTGGTGTATGTAGTTGTCCTCCCACCTTAACTAAAATTATATAATGTGCGACTGGTGAATTCAGTTCGGATTAGTATTGTTTCGGTCACCTTCTGCATCATACAGCGACATTATGGTGCTGTCTATGGACCGTTGGGTCGGCAAAGTGGCCATAGTCACCGGTGCTAGTTCGGGTATTGGGGCAGCAGTCGCAGAGAGTTTGGTGAAACAGGGGCTTCAGGTAAGGATATTATAGTACAAGGTGTCTCAAACTTGATAGTAATAAACATTTATTACAGAAATTATTCTGTATTACTTAAGTTTTATTTAAATTGTTTATATCCTCACAGTAGGTCCAGACAAGGATCCGAAGTAAGGTCCTTCACCCATCTGCTTGCCGGATGAAAAGTATTTTTTATCAAACATAATATGTAAACAAATATATCGCAAATAATAATAATAATAATATATATATAGCCTTTATTGACAATACATACTTCAGTACATTTATGTCATAATACAATAATTCATTGGAAAAGAAAAATATAGTTACCAGTTTAAATATGGCAATCAAAAAGTAAAATAATAAATAAATTTGTAAAATAAAACAAACAACAGAATTTATGACACGACAAACAAATAAATAATAATATTTATGTCAATACAATAATTCATTAAAAAACAAAAATATATATCACCACCAGTATATGTCACCAGTTTAAAACTGGCAGTCAAGAAATAAAATAATAAATAAATTTGTATAATAGAACACAAACAACAGAATTCATGACAAACAGCAAACATATAAATAATACTTATGTGACTTGAAAATACTCATCTATACTATAAAAACAGTGATTAATAAAAAAATGTTTAGCCAACCTATAAAAGGAGTTGTAAGTCATTACTTTCACATCAATATGGCTGTGATAATTTATAAATTTATTGTATAGATTGAGATCAATTTTATTAAGTTGAGTCATCCTAAGTCTAGAAAATGTAGGTACAAGATTCCACCGCCGCCTGGTATTATAATTATGCCTATTATCATGTGAAGATAGGTTATTCACATTTTTATGTATAATAAGTAGGCTTTCCAATATAAATATACCAGGCATGGGTAAAATCTTGTACTTCTTAAAGAGTGGTCTGCAATGCGTTCCATATGGAGCAGAGTCTATAATTCTGACTGCTGCCATCTGCAAATGAAAAATTTTTAGTGCTGTCGATGCATTGCCCCAAAGTACAATGGCATACGACAGCACGCTGTGCATTAAGGCAAAGTAGATGATTCTCATGGCATTGTTATCTAAGCATGTTCTCAGCTGACGCATAACGAAAATCTGTGTAGAAAGTTTTGCAGAGAGAGTGTTAATATGCGCCTTCCAACTCAGACTAGTATCGAGACACACACCGAGCAAGCGCACTGGCTCCGATTTATCCACCCAGCGATCAGAACTAAACATTATATTTTTAGTTTTCGACTCATTAAGTTTCAGTTTATTTGTATCAAACCATATTTTAGCCCTATCAAGACCTTCCTGAATCAAAGCCGGATCACTTTTGGTGAACAGCGTTGTATCATCTGCAAAAAGTACGCAATTGATATTACCTAATGATGAAGGAAGGTCATTGATATACAACAGAAACAGTAAAGGTCCCAAGACAGATCCTTGTGGGACACCAGAGGATATATCCTTCAAATCAGACACGTTTCCATTGAAACTAACAAACTGAGACCGATTAAATAGGTATGATCGAAATAAATTTTTGACAATCCCACGTATGCCATAATGTTCTAATTTCAAAAGAAGAATCTCTGTATTAACGCAATCAAACGCTTTTGTCAAGTCACAGAGTACTGCGTGAGTAGGTACTCCTTCCTCTAAACCCTCAACTATATTGTTCAATAACTCTAATAATGCCTTGACTGTAGAGACACCTCTACGAAAACCAAACTGTGACATAGAAATTATGTTTCTGGTATCCAAATAAACAGTAAGTCTGTCCTTGATTATAATTTCAAAATTTTTGAGATGATCGGTACAATTGCAATCGGTCTGTAATTGTCCGGTAAATCTACATCTCCTTTCTTAAATATGGGAATGATTTTACTTATTTTCAAGTCTTTGGGCCAAAAACCTTCTATAAGACATTTGTTAAAAAGAACTGAAAGGGGCATAGCAATATGATCAACGGAAGCCTTAATAACATGACTATTGAGTTCGTAAAAATCCAAACAACTAGAGTTTTTTAGTTTTAAGATCGCTTCCCTAACGTCAGATTATAAAATATGCGTCATATAAAAAGAATTGGTTGGGATAGACACATTGGTTAAGAAATTATTGGGAAATACATTAGATGTGCAAATTGTGTTAACAATAGCTTCAGATACAGAGGTAAAAAAAATGTTAAAATCCAAAGGGGATAGTACAGAAGTAACAGAATTAGAAGCAGGAGAGATTTCACGATTGACTATGCTCCAAATAGTTTTACTCCTGTTGTCAGAGGATAGAATGGAATTTGCATAATAATTAGATTTGGCTTCTTTGAGTGACCGTTTGTAACGTTTACGAAGTGTAGTATAATATAACCAATCATTTTGGGACTTAGATATGTCAAATCTACATTTACTTTTATGTAATTCCGACCTCATTTCACGAAGATTATCTGAATACCAGTTCCTACCGATATTACTATTTTTAACTTTTTTATAGGGAAAACACATATCAATAATAAATATAATAATAATAATAATAATAATAATAATAATAATAATAATAATAATAATAATAATAATAATAATTTTTTTAATGTTTGAATTGTCAAGGGATTTAAATTTATTTGGTAATAAATTGAATAGACATTTCGTATTTACTTGAATTATTTTTCGGAATACACAACAAATCACTATATTGCGTGTTGAATAGTTATGAACATGAGCATTTTTAACTAAAGAAGAAATAGTTTCATTGATATACATATAATAGTGTTTTATAAGTATAAATACAGGGTAGTGTCAGTATTTTATTGTCAATGAATACTTTCTTACACGACTCCCGGTAATTAATTCCAAATATATTACTAAGTATCCGTTTTTGGGTTACGAAGCTTTTCCCACTCCTAACAGCACTACCCCACCAAATTACATTGTAGGATAGGTGGCTACAGACTAAGCTGTAATAAATGTTTAATAATGCACATAAAAGCATAGCTTTTCTTATTTGAGATATGGCATACAGTGATTTGTTGAGTGTTTTATTGAGAATATCGATATGTATAGACCAATTCAATTGGTAATCAAGATAGACACCCAAGAACTTGGTATTATCACTAGATTCAAGAACAGAATTATTAATATTAAGGTGTAGTTTGACCTGCGGATTATACCAAGATCGAAAATAAACTATAGTTTTATCAACATTTAAAATAAGTGCGTTAGCTTCACACCAGTTAACAAAAGATCGTATAAAACCTTGACAAACCACTACGAATTCCTCAGGGGTCCGCGCCGACACCACAAGAGACGTGTCATCAGCAAACATCGTAAGATGAGATGCGTTAATAAAGCTCGGTAAGTCGTTGACAAATAACAAAAAATTGATGGCCCCAGTACCGATCCCTGAGGAATTCCAATATCCATATTACGGCAATGCATAGTTCTGTCAGATAGATAAGAACTAACCAATTCAAAAATACTCCTCTAAATCCAATACTATATAACTTATCTTTGGTAAAGGAGATACGAAGACTGGCGAATGCTCTTGACAAATAAAATAAAAAGACCAGCTACATGCTTACCACTATCAAGCAAACTGTACATACTCTCAGTGAAATTGCAAGCTGCTGACTGAATAGATCTACCCCGTCTAAAACCGTGTTGGCAATTTGTCATAATTTTATATTTATTAGATAATAAAATCAAACATTCTGTTAAAGACTGTCCTTTCAAATACTTTAGAGAAAACACTTAACATTGATATAGGTCTATAATTTGCTATATCTTCAGGATCATTTAGAAAAAAAAGGTAATACTATGACTTTTTTAAGAGCACTGGAAAAACGGCAACTGATTATGGATAAATTAATAAATAAAAAAATGTGCCGGACTATATGAGTTGACATTGTTTTAATTAACTTGACAGACAAACAATCAATACCAGTATTATTTTTATTTTTTAAATTATTAATAATGTTCAGAACCTCATCTGAATCTACGGGGTAAAACAAAAATGTAATATTAATGATTTTCGAAGATGTGCAAGCCATAGACCCCAATTTGCCAAAATGAGCAAGCAGTATTTTTCAGTGATAGTGGCACAATAGTCTATAGAGAAATATTCTTTTTCAAGTTTTTTCTACCAGTTTCTTTATTTACAAGATTCCACACAGTTTTATTTTTGTTGGTAGAGCTGTCAATCAGTCTGCTGTGAAATGCTAATTTATATCTTCGTAACAATGCATTATGATTGGCTTTAGCTTCCTTATAAATAATCTGAGAGTTGCTGCTACCCTCTTGTCGGCACAGCCAATATAATTTTTTACAAACTGGAATGTTTAATTTCAGAACTGACCCATTTAGCTTGAGTTCTGCCATTATTACGTAAATAATAGTGTTTTACAGGACAATTAAGGTCCAATACATACTGTATGATGTTTATAAAATTATTAAAGCTGAGATCAACGTTAATTTTAGATATAAATGAGACTAAATTAATGATGTTGTGATCAGAAACATCTCTAAATTGCTGATGAATTGGTGGGTAATAAATTGATTTCAATTGGTTAAATTGAATACGATACTCCAAGTTACAAACCCTGTGATCGCTAATATGTGCCTCGTAGACATTTGATACCAACTGATTATTATCTATATTTGTCAAAATATAATCTACTTTGCTGACACTAGTTCAGACAGTTAGTCACAATTCTAGTGGAGGCAAAAGAAGTAACTCTCAGATTATAACTTAAGAGATTATCATCAAATGCCACAAAGAAAAATATCAGGAGACTGGACACATAGATCTAACGCGAAACAAAGGTTTTTCAAAAACAAATTAAAGTCACCTTTAGGAGGACGATAAACACTTAATATTGTTATTTTCCTACCCCAAGCACCAATTTAACAGCACTATACTCGAAGTGCATTTCAACGCAAAAACTATGCCAACAGAATATGCTTCACAGCTCACTTAACATATATTGATGTTCCTCCATGTCTCGGGATGAACGTCAAAAACTGGTAATTAGGTTGTACTCCGGAATTTTCATAAAGGATATCTCATCTTGTCGACACCAATGTTCAGCAACGCTCACCACAACTGGACCTTCTTCACTAAGTAGCATTTCCAATCTTTCTATTTTGTTACTAATTGATTGTACATTCAAATGAATAATTTTGAATGCTATATTGTATTCAGAAGTATTATTGTAGCAACTGTTTGGAGTAGTTATTGTTAAGCCATATCCAGACTTGACCTCTTTCTTTGAAAAAAATTACGAATACAAGCGTTGGTGGGCCACAGTGATGCATAAATATCAGAATTACGAGAAACTAGAGCTGTACAAGTCGCTTAGGGAAAATTTTTACGCAGGACTACCAGTAGATCATCAGCCGATGTACTCGACTATAAATTGTAGACATGAAGAGACATGAAGTGCAACAGTTTTTTCGACACCTTTATTGAGTTTTTGTAATTTTTTTGTGAGTAACTTGCTGCCAATTCTGTTCCACAAAATTAGTATCATTTTCATGAGTAACGACATTACTAGATGCAGCAATATACTTTTCAGCATCTTTAATGGCTTTACTAACTTCTTGAGCAGTAATTTTATTATCGTTATTATTATTTGTTTGGGCTATCTCAGCTGTAGTGGATCTCGGGGTTTTGTCGGTCATATGTTTACTTTTTTTACTCAAGGATTCACCCGTTTTTGTAATTGTAGGTTTTTCTTCAGCAATTTTAAATTAGTTGAGCTGTTCATTTAGCCATTTTATTTTATCTCGCAATTCAAAGATTAAACAATCTGTTTGTCTTAATATATATTTAAAAATATGTATGTCTACCTTATTATCCGATGCTGAGGCTAACTTCTCCATGGCATCGAAGAAATACTTATCAGATATATATGCTGTTATTGTTTGAGGCCACTACCAGTACTTGATGGCATTCCCATCTTGATATAGTTGTTATTTTATAATTACGTCAGATCAGTAGTAATTGTATATTATATGTAAAGGCGCTGATTGTTTTGCCCGTTGTATGCCTGCGGACAATTTATTTGATGGCTATACATCTGATATAATACCAAGTATGTTTGAGATGAAGCCTGGTTGTCGGGGCTACTTTTTTTAGATGAATATTCAAAGGTGGCAGACACAGCATTACCATTGCTATCATGGGTGTTGTTCGCATAGCTCTAGTTATTCTCAGGCAGGCAATTCTTTGTACCTGGCAACCAGACGACAGCTCCATAGGCTAATATTGGTCTTATAGTGGCAGTGTATATCTACATGAACACCTTTAGTTTCATTCCCCAAGTTTTACCAACAATCCTGCGGCACTGCTCATAGGATATGTACGCCTTTTTTAGTTTCCTCTCCAAATGAAGATTCCATGTTAGCTTTGCATCAAGTGTGACTCCAAGGTATTTCACATCCAATGCAAAGCTTAACCTAATATTTTGGAAAGTTGGTGCCTTTATTAGCCTCATTTTAATATTCCTTGAGAAGAGATCCATTTCTTTTTGGGGTTGATGGACAGAGCATGGTAGTCACACCACTTTTCAATGGTTCTTAGATTACATACTTACTTAATTCCATACGACATGTATCAAATTGATAAATAGAATTCGTGGCGAGGTTTAGATATTGGCTATATTAAGGATGTTCTCTGTTTTGTGTTGCTGTTCGGATTTTGTAGACTTGAGAAATATGGGCATTTGATAAACAAGGTTATTGGTATCACAAAATGTGTAGTCCTAAGTCACAGTTGTAGTTCTAAATATCGCATAAGACGTAACCCAGTTGATTTGGTGGCATAACTTTTCACCAACTCAAAAAAGATAACTTTTACGTGACTATCATTATCAAATTCATTATTTTGCTACATCATCAGAACCTTTAACAATTTTAATTTTCAGGTGGCCGCTCTTGCGAGGAGAGAGGACCGTCTAGTGGAGCTCGCGGAGAAATTGTCCGGCCAAAAGGGTAAACTCTTTCCTGTTAAAACCGACATCTCCAACGAGGAAGAAATCCTACGCGCTTTCAAATGGATAAAGGAAAACCTAGGGCCCATTCACATCCTCATCAACAATGCCGGTATTGGCCTTCCGAATAGTACTGCCACGGATGGAGACACTGAGGTATGGAAAAAGATCTACGCAGTAAATGTCTTCGGACTGTCCATTGCTACCAGGGAAGCCGTCAGAGATATGAAGGCGAACAACGTGGACGGTCATATAATTCACGTCAACAGCGTGCTGGGTCACAAGGTCATCCTTTTACCAGGATCGGGTTTATACAGTTCAAGCAAGTTTGCAGTCACCGCTTTAGCAGAGATTCTGAGACTGGAGTTGGGCGATCAGAAGTCGAAAATAAAGATTACGGTAATATACAGGGTGTTATAAATTAGTAGGTCAGGTTGTTAACCACATATTTTGGGCTAAAATTATGGGATTTTTAATTTCGGAGCTACATTTTCAAAATACGGGGTGTTAAAATAAAAATTGTAAAAAAAATTTTATTGATAGCTCCGGTGATTTGTTTGAAATTTGGCACATACTTTTATCTTAAGTTCGACACACCTTCTCTGTAATTTTGGTCAAAGGGCGGAATTCATAGTCTGCAGTTCATTTAATTGTGCTTTTCACTTTAGGTGTACTTAAATAAGATGTCCTTCAATATTTTGTTTCATTACCTAAACTTAATAGAAATTTATTAAAGTTCGGTACGTAACAATTAGTAAGTTGTCACCCTGCATTTTTCTGTTGTAAACTGCAAAGCTAATATGGAATAAGTAGACACTTAATCTTAAGTGTAATCTATGAATTACACCTTAAAATAGCAAAGCATGAACATAGAATATTTTTTTTGAGTACAGAATATACAGGGTGTCTCATAATTAGCTGCCAACCCCGAACAGGCCAATTATATGATCAAAACTAAGTAAAAAAGTTCATATGAACATGGGTCCGGAAATGCTTCCTAAGGGCACAGGGATCCATTGAAAAGGGAGGAATGGAAATCTTTTTGAAATTTCGCACGTCTCCACAATTTACCATTCTGAACAACTTTTTCAAGTAACATTTTGCTATATTTTCAGCAGAAAAGGCACTTTACCTAAAACCAAAACAGTTTTTACTCGGTGCACTGAGCATTTCAAATAGGATTATTTCAAAAATGGTTACTCCTACCGACTTCAACAATGTATACCTTTTTCAAATAAAACAGGTAGGAGAATCGATTGTTTCGATAGTCAGATGGATACACTAAGCTGCAAAATAGTAACACACGCAAAATACCAAGGGACCCCCCGTACCCACCCCAATGGACCTTGTGGAAATAAATGGATTAGTCCATCAAATTGCTCATCAAAATTCAGCTGTGTATACCAAATTTCATTCATTTATCACAACGCGATTGAGAGATATTGCAAAAAAATGATTTCCATTCCTCCCTCTTCAATGGGTCCCTGTGCTCTTAGGAAGCATTTCCGGACCCATGTTCATATAAACTTTTTTACTTAGTTTTGATCATAAAATCGGCCTGTTCAGGGTTGGCAGCTCGTAACTCAGTCACAGATTCTGTTGGTGACTTTTGGCTAATTAGTAACTTAACACACTGCATTTATGTTACAATAAAGATACGAAAATGAAAAGTTATTTATTTGAACATAAATGTCTTCTTCCTGTTTCTAAAACAATTCAATATATTGCAGTGAATTTCGGGAATTTGATTTGTTTTCAGTTATTTGTCAAAACAGTTAAACAAAATTGTTTTTTAGAGCGTTAGCCCTGGACTAGTAGACACTGAAATATTAGAACTGGCAAAGTTCGCAGGGTCTCCTTTGTATAAGGCAGTAAAAGAGCAGAAGCAGATCCTGGATTCTGAGGACATAGCCGACGGCATCATCTATGTTCTTTCTACACCGCCTCATGTCCAGGTAATGTTTTCCAACGCATCTATTTCTGCGACCCCAAATAACTAACTGTAATCACATATAGATCTACATGAATGTTACTTACAACATAGATACCAGTATCCCATTTTTTATTTAAAAATTCATGTTTTTGAGTATAAATAGGTCTGTACTTAGATATTCTACCTAAAACTTAGTTCTAATACACTGCTCCACAAAAATTAAGGAAGTTCATAAATCTTGATTTTCTTTTAAATATTGACACCTTTTGTTGTTTACTTTTTTATACGAGTGGCTTTTTCGTTCCTCCTTCGAAAGCATTTTCAGTTTTTGGGTGACTTTAATACAAAATTCAAATTCTTAAAACAATTACAAAAAAAAAATTAATACAGGGTATGTCTTCCTCGCAGTTCCTGAAGTGTATGTAAGGATGGTTATGCAAATCTAAGGCTCTTTGTAGTTGATCCCATTCGTGATCAATTGGATTGGACAACAATTCTCGCAAGTTGGGTCGCGCATTATCGTCGAGAAACAAAAAACTTGGCCCAATTGCAGCATGAAACAAAGGAATGACATTGTTGATGACTTGCTCGAAGTAGATCTGTGCATTCATGTTTCCATCAAGCACCAACAACTGTGTACGCCCATTAAAACAAATGCCTCCCCAAACAGCAACTGTACCAAATCTGAATGGATGATGTGGGGTTGTTAGATTAGAAATAACAAGTCCACGGTTTGTAACACGTTAAATATATTAATAAAGATATAACAACTGGGAAAGAATGTTCCACCAATACAGAAGTCTGGACGGATGTTCAGCGGAAGACGAGCGACAAGTAACTGCCGTGGTTTTCACCGGACCTCTCGAGGAAGGTCTCGGGCCGCTGGTTAATCTCTGACCATCTGTTTATTTTATCATAAATGGGCTCAGGTCAGAGGGTACATTTATGGTTTTATTGTCATTGATTTGTTTGTTGCTTTAGTTCAAATGTCGTAAATTGTAATTGTAGGGATCACAAATGTAGGTCTGTGACCGGTGTCGGTGACCGCTACAGATGAACTTCCTGGATGGCTCTACGATTTCTGGGTATCATAGGAAATTTCCATACGCAAACACGCCGACTATCCGAAACCCGTCCATATCTCGACTTATCTGTGAAGAATACAGACTTCCATTGACCATTCCAATTCACGTGTTCGTTAGCCCATTGCAACCGAAGTCGCATATGATTTTGTGTCAATGGAACCCTTCTCAAAAGTCCGTGAACGTAGATTGATTTATTGATCTCGCAGTCTTCTAAAATTGTTTCAATTGAAACCGCAACACCAGAAGCGTTTAAAAGTCACTGTTGCATGATCCGACAAGTACTCAGACGCTCTCTACGAATGGATACTGTTAGAAACCGGTCTTGTGTAGGGGTAGTAGATCTTGGGCGTCCACTCCTCGGCCTTTCAATGAGATTTCCTGTTTCTCTATATCGATGCACAAACCTTAAAATTACGCCTTCACTGACCTGAAAGAAGTTAGCAACTTCTCTCTGAGGGCGTCCCGCCTCTATCATTCCAATGGCTCTATTGACTTCAGTTGCACTCAGTTTACGTCTAGGCATTATTGCAAAACAAAATTTTTAGGTCTTGAATAAGAATTGTCCATATAAACTCGAAACAACGACTGATCCAAGAACTAGCCGAAAACTGAAAAAGTCACTCAATGGTGAGCAAAAAAACCACTCAGATAAGAAATAAATATTTAATTTATTATCTAGAACCATTTGGACAACAAAAACGTCAACCTTTGAAATAAATCTCGATATTTGTGACCTTCCTTAACTTTTGTGGAGCAGTTTATTTCAAAGCATCTGTGTGTGTGATGTTTATGAATATTTAAGTCCTAAGTTGGCCTATGCTCGGGCCTCGGGCGTCAATTACCGTAAAGCACTAAATATTCACTCTCCTTTAAGGTCCCCGTATTTTTCACCGCAAGATTATTAAATTTGTGGTGTTTTTTAGGTACAGAAATCTCGAAATATAAAACACATAGAGCAAAAGTAATTTCAAAAATTAAATTATTGATGTGTTTATCCAGTTTCACTATGACACAGATTATTTTTCTATTCTAACCTTTCATTTTAAGAATTATTTGCACATACTTATAGACAAAAGGAAACAATCTTATGTGCAGAACTATGTAAGTTTATGTTACAATAATATTCACATCTACAGTTGAATTTAAAAAAATACTTATTTTGAAAGATTTCTATACTTAAATTTGTTGGCTAAACCGCTTTCTGTTCTATTCGTTTTACTACATTATCTTTGAAGATTCACAGGTGGCATGAGATAACATTCTATTTATTTGATAAACTCTTTATTATTCAGTGATTAGATATCTAAAACTCTCTACTTGTATTTGTAGAAAACATTATTTAAAGAATACCCTTAACTAACGCTATTTTTATTGAAAGAAAATATCAAACAATTTTGTGTATTACATTTTATGAAAAAAGATAAAGAACCAGAAACAATAGATTATAGCTTAATTATACTAATATAATTAGGAATTACTTTTTTATGTTTGCATTACCATTAACTGAATTACAGAAATATTAGGAAAGAATTTGTTCTATCCGTTTTCTACTTGACTTTCAAACCTACTTTTTATAACTTCAGTAACAGTAATATTTTTGGAAAATTCTGTGGAAGATCCAGAGCACCTACCTGTTGAAGGCATATTAGTGCCAATATTTTTGTGCTATTTCTACTTTGTTGGACACTGATTTTTCAATATAGCCTTGGCGCTTAATATGAGTCATATCTACTCCAGCGTCGGCTAATAAAGTAGCCGAAGAACGCATAAAACAACGCCCGATATATTTCCTTTGGGTTTTGTAATTTAAGATAGCTTGCTATTTTGTACGAAATTTGACCCAACATATTTATCCCAACCACTTCCTTATGTTCTGTACATATTCAAATATATTAGTGATTTGTTTTCATTACCAATTATAATAGAGAGTCGCTGTATTTTAGTATTGGGTTTTTTACAGTTACTAGCAAATTTTTATCGAAATCCTGAATATCATCTATTATTATGTTACATAACTCTCCTCTACAACAAGCTCCACATATGCCAAAAATCAATGCCATCTAATTAAAAATATAATGTAGGTACATTTTATCAATTATTATATATGAAGAAACCAGAGAGTTTTTGCGTACTGAATATAGTGTACACGAAAACTGCGTTTGTTGATATTATTGTTAGGCATCCATCACAGCTGTCAATTCGGCTCCAAGAAAAATTACTTTATTTTAGACACTTATTTCCACAAATACATAATCGCATGTAAAGCAAATTTATAAGTGTTACTGGCCGTGTATAAAGTTTTATTAAATATCTTGTGTCATAATGCGTTTAATACCCTAAGTGTGTAATAGTGTACGCTACGGGTCTTAAACGTCTGCTTAATGCCCTTAATATATAAATAACTATTACAATACACTACAGTTACACGAGCACACAATTAAAGAGCGGTTAAATTTTATTGTAAATTTGAGGATTTATTAACTTATTTTTGCTTCGTCAGGTGAAAAATTAGCCAACCTTGGGACAATTAGATACAATAAGATAATTATATTTGTACGTTACCTGGTAATTTGCATGGACCACTTAAAGTCCATTTTGCTCAAAAACGGTGCATTTTATTGAAGTCGAAGAAGAGCCTATTTAATGCCAAAAGCATTAGATTTTGAGTTTCTGTAATCGAAATAATGTTAAATTAAAAACGGAAAATATTACACTTTATTATCATTTAGGTTATACTTGTGAAAAGACTGTTTAAGCTAATATTAGTAAAATTCACAAAAAATATTCGTCTATAAAAGGTAAATCCGGGATATAGATAGAACAAACCAAATGATAAGTGCGAGGTAGTAAATTTTAAAGAATGGAGTTTAAACTGTAATTCTTTTCAGATTCAAGAACTTACCATCAGGCCAGTGGGTGAGCCATTTTAAAGTACCGAAAGTGTTCCATCTTGACGAGACAACTGTAAAGAACATGACATTTCTACACTTATATTATCATCGTTATTATTAACAAATATAACTTGTACCAATGAAATATTTACTTTTCTTTATAACCAATATGATATGATTTTATGCATAATTAATAATTATAAATACAAAAAATATATACAGTTTATGTAGGAAAAATATTATACAGAGTTAACCATGACTAAGTACAAAAATTTTAATCACGTGCTCAGGGAGGTCTAAAAGACAATACAAATATTATTCCAGGATTTTAGCTCGATATTTAAAAATGGCAAACCTGAGATGGTTTAGTTCCACAGATAAAGTTTACATCTGCCAACAATGTCAACTACCATGCGGTTGTTTTTTTGCATCGTTTCTAATTGCAAAAACGACAAAAATAACATTCTTGTTAGTAATAATACCTGTTAGATAGGTAACAGATATTTTGATATATAGTCATTTTTCGGGTTGTTATGCTGTGGCCTCGGTAACTGGTCGCTGCCAGAAACAGCCGAGATTCTATTACCTGCCCTGGTTGTTCTGAGGCTAGGCTCTGTGGGGACAGACCACCTATCGGTGTCTCTGGGCCCGCTCATATATTGATTTCGGTTTCTGTTGTTGGTATTACGACTACTACGGTCGGAACCGTTCCTCGGACAATAGTGCTCCTCCCAGGCGTTCCGCAGCCGCCATTGTAACTGGTCTGATCCCATGCTGGAAGTCGTTCTTCAGTGATGACTCCAAAAGCTTCGCCGCGACTCAATCATTTAGAAGTAAATGTATGATACGGCATCATCGGTACTGAACAGTTACCTAAATTTCCTACAAGAAGGACTTCCTGCACTTCTGGAGATTGTGCCTTTGCAGCTGAAAAACATATGATTTCAGCACGACAGAACTCCACCCCACAAGGAGTGTGCAGCAATATTTAGATAATAATTTCCTAAAATATTGATTGGGATTAGCAAGCCTATTCAGTGACCCGCAAAGTCATCAGATCTAACACCCCTCGATTTTTTACGGGCGGTTTTAAAAACAAAATTTACAAAGGCACCTTTCCGAGATACTAATCATTTGAATGAAAATACCACAAACGCTTATAATGCGTTAAACGGCGAAATGTTAATAAACGCAGCCCATAAAGAAGTCAAACGGAGACTAGATACATCTTGAAATAAAAGGAGTATGTATGTAGTATGAGGGCGTTTGCCTCATTTTTTAAGTTTAGTTATTGTTATCATCACCTTTTGTTTTAACTGTATTAAAGAATTATCGAATTTAATCCTTTTATTTATTTTTAATAACATTTATGCCCTAAACAAAGAATATTCAATTATTTTCGAATGACTACTTACTTGATCCCTCTACCGCTAATGTGATTTTTAGGTGGTATTTATTTTGAGACGCCTTAGGACAAATTTGGGTACGTTTCTGAAAAAATTATAATTGAGGAGGTCATTAGTCATTTCTGTCAAATCCCAAAGATAATACTTTTGATTGAAAATGGAGCACTCATCCCATTTAACACCACACCAAATCTTATTATATCCTCACAGTAAGCCCATATTATCAAGTTTGATATATTTATTAAATAAATATGTATTCAATAAAAGTTACGCAAACATTATTATTTTCAGGAAATGCAGAGTTAACCATGACTAAGTACAAAAATTTTAATCACGTGCTCAGGGAGGTCTAAAAGACAATACAAAATGTATTTCGGAATTCTAGCTCAATGCAAAATGGAGCAAAACCCTATTTTCCTACTGAAAGTCAGCGCCTATGACAATTAATCATCGTCCGACATGGCCAGATATGTCAACTACCGTGCGGTCATTTTTTGCAGAGTGTCAAGTGTAGAAACGACGAAAATAAACATTTTTATTAATAATAATAATGCCTAAGTACTTGATAGATAACAGTTAATCCAGTTAGCTGCAGTATTTTGTATTCGTTCTTCGTTCTTTTGTTGCACACTGCCAAAATTACATTTTCACTCCTTGCAGATTAGTCATAATTATCCACTAACATATCCGACATAAAATACTTTATTTAATTACTGTAAAACGTTTAAAGTTAATCATTAAAATAACATGACCTAAAATACTGCATTGCTAGTTGCATACTCTCCAAACCTCAAAGAACATGCAAAGCTTAGTTATATTCTAAGGGTCTAAGAAACATTTTCACAGAACACTGTAAATATCTTGGGGAGTTTAAAATATTACTAATTATTTTATGCAAACATCGTCGATTACTGTGAATATTGTTGCTATTATTAGTATTAATTGAATTTAACTCCCCAACAATACATGAAGTTTAAAAATGTATCGTCGTGAAATGTACCTTGCATTAGTGGCCTACAGATGGCGTTTGCACATGTCAAAACATATTTCATACGATTACGGTACTCTGATTAGTTTGAAATAATTTTTCAGTACTTGCTTTTCGCAAATTTATTTTTTCGTGTATTTACAAACATGTATTCAAATGCCTAGATGACGGATAAGGTGCTGATTTATAGGAGTGCAACAAGTGCATATTATCGTGTGGCAGCGTAATACTAAAGACGTTTTCCGAATACACAAAATACTATGCTGAATAATTTTTTAATCACATCGAACATCTGTTTTAATGCCTTGGCGGTAAACTTGTCGCAGTATTTTGATGTATTTGTGTGTATTTTTTTGTTATCCTTTGTGGTTTTCTCGAGTAATCGACCTGGTCATGACCGCCGGACCAAGTAGATAAGTACCTCGTATTAAACAAAAAAACGGTCAAGGGAAGGAGAGGTCCACAGCAGGTACAAAAATCTTTGCAATGGCAGATTTTAATTTAAGCAAGTAAGAAAACAGAAAATAATACAACACTCGTAAAATCTCTCCAAATATCAATCCTGGAAATAAATATTTGTAAGGTAGGTGCTGCCTCTTTGTGCTACCATATTGTGTTTCTCATTAAATCATTAAATAATAATCTACATTTTGTAAATAATTTTTTCTTTCAAAGCGGCGTAAACTGATAACCTGGCAACGCTGTGATCTGTCACTACGTTTGACACCGGAAATTGCGGATCTTTACAGAGAAAGTAGAAATTGCCGCTTTATCCCAGGGGAGGTACGAAGTATAAGTGGCGCGGCGACGTGCATTGGTCTAGCATTCCCCACTACTACGGTAATCGGTTCCGTATCGCCAACGCCAATTTGCCATTGCAAATCTAACTGTCCGGTCAACTGATGCCAGTGTTGCCAGGTCTCATGCTTTTGCATGAGATCTCATGCATTCCGAGGAAATCTCATGCTCTCATATTTTGATTACAAAATCTCATGCTTTTAATAGACACAAAAAGAAATAATAAAATTATTAAAATTACTCTTTGAAATCTACCAAAACAAAGACCTAACGAGAAATAAAGGCAAAATCGAGGGCAAAATTGAATAGATACAGGTAGGTATCTACAATATTTGGGTACTTGAAATGTCCTTTATTGTAGACTGCTCTCTTAATAATTAGCAATGAATACATAAACGGGTATGACAGTCTACGGATATGTGGTGTGTGTGTGCTGTATCCACGCTGTATTGCAGTGATTCTTAACTCTATTCCGTAAGGGTACCTACATTTTCTGGAAACAACAGATTTTACGACCCGTGAGTCACCCTGCGTCACGTCAACTGCACCTCAAGGTTCGCCCGGCCTAACAATAAAATAAATTAGAAAGGTTACGTGGTTAATAACTTTTAAGTAAGTACCTGTAAGTACCTACTTACAATGTAATATTATGATAAAATAGCAGAACATAATGCTTTTTAATGAAATAAAAATGGCATTACAAAAGTAATTAAAAATTAAGCTGTGTCAAGAGGTGTTTTTTGATAAATTAAGCCATCTCATGCTTTTTTCTCCAAACCTCATGCTTCTTTGAAATTATTCTCATGCACTGAATGTTTCCCACCTGGCAACACTGCCTAATGCAAAGACGCTGTGGTAGAAGTATTCATGTAGCATGACACAAATACACCCAAGCGGCAAAACACAATTCACCATCAAGAACCTCACTTTACAAATCTGTACACAAAATATAAATTAAATAACTTGACTTGCACAACACGAAAGTATTAGTGTTGTGGAGAATAATAAAACACCAGTTTTAAATAATCTAATTATTGAATGATGTACGCACAATTTTGTACTTAACTTGTTGAATAACAAATACAAGAAAAGCGTACAATTGGCATATAACAACTCAATAAATATTTTTAAAAGCGTAGTGTTTAGAATTAGGAAAGACAATATTCGTAAAGCTTTTATGCACAAAAATGTCTACATAGTACATGCAGAAATTCTGTCATACTATAAACAATGTCATTTATCACAATGCACATTGTTTATTTCATCCTAAGTCTTCTTATCTGTTGCAGGAATGTATATCGTGCTGAATTTATTATCCATTTTCCTTGAAAGTCCGAGAAATGAAGGCAATGCACAGTGGGAGAGGTATAAATAATTGCTCTCTTAATCATACAACTGCAAGTCGATTCTGAAACGTAGTGCAGTATTCGTATCATTCCTTTTTAAACATAAAATTAAGGTGCTTTAACAATTATGGTGCTTTCGATGGACCGATGGGTTGGCAAGGTGGCGATAGTTACGGGTGCTAGTGCTGGTATAGGTGCAGCGATATGCAAGAACCTCGTAGAAAATGGATTGCAGGTTAGATATTATTATTTATATCCAAGCCGTCATTTTAAAACCTTTTGGAATGCAGTTGTGCTGACTGTGCACTGAACTATATTATAATAAAAAATAAATTAAATAACGCAGGATATTAGTTTAAAAATTATTTCAAATTGCTTGCACAGGATCATTTTTAAAAACGGTCAAAATTCATTGAAGAAAGTATATTCAAATTAAGGCAAAACGTCCTAATGCTTCCTTAACGAGATACAGGGTGTTAAAGTTTCTTTAAAATTTAACATTATCTTCGATAATTTCAAAACGCCTTAACATATTTATTTCAGATTGAGAGCGGGGTGAGGAGTTATGTTTATTATTCTAACGGAAGCATACTTGTGGTCGTTCTTTGTACTATTGTGGTATATTTTATGACCGAACATATTTTCGATGTAGAATCACCCCTTAAATATTTGCATATCATTAAGGAATATCCTGTATAACTTATTTATGCCCTAGAGACATTGTGTCTGATTAAATACAATCTAATAGCGAACAGGGATAAAAAGAGTGAGACTATAAGTCAGTCTACAAATATACAAGTAGAGTAGGAGTAGATATACAGGGTGTTAAAAAAAGAGTGTAAAATATTTCAGGAGGTAATAGTATGAACCAAAATAAGCAGAAAAGTCTTAATAAACATGGGTCCGCAAAGTAACGGTTGCGGAGATATGGACCACTATTTTATTTTATTAGGAATAAACCGACAAAGGAAGCTTTTAACAAACAAAAAACAAAGTTACAGAAGATGTTCAAAGTGCCCTCCGTCCATTTCCAAGCAGGCACGACATCTTCGTCTCAACGATATTAGAACTCTTTCGAAAACACCCTCCTTGGTTTGGATTTCTTGACACTTTTGATTAATTCGTAGCTGCAGCTCTTCCAGGCTATTTACAGGAGTACCATACACTAATGTCTTCAAATATCCCCAAACAAAGAAATCTAGAGGGTTCAGATCAGGCGATCTTGGAGGCCATAAAACAGGTCCGGCCTGTAACATCTCTATGGAAGCAGATAAACATTTTAAACTGCCATGCTTGACATACTTTTAATACATTTGCTATTTTGGGAACAAAAATAGAGATTTTTCAAAACGTCAAAAAATACGGAAGTGCCCAATAGTGATGTGATTTTTGTTATTTTTTACTTATCTTTCTTTTTAGTGTGAGATTTTTTGGTTAGGCAAATTTAGTTACTAAACTAAAATAACCCTCGACTGATCCGTTTGACGCAAGGGCTTATTTAATTAATCTTTTTCAGAAGTGTGGCAAAAACCCAATGTAACTAAAGAAAAATATTTTGATGTTCTTATTGTACCACACATAAATCTCATTTTCTCTGTTCGTACTTTTGGAATTATACGGTTAACATATAAAACCCAACATGTCTATCATTTTGAATAGGGCAATCTTAAGACATATTTCCACATAATTATAAATTTGGGCAGGGCCCCACAATTCTTCTCAAGACTTATACAAGGTCTTAAACTTCAATAAACATCACATCTCACAGTGACTGACGACCTTGTCCTAATATCTACCATACGACATCAATGAAAGTCAATGTCAGAAATGAGTCAAGGTTATAGACGGTAATTAAGAAATAACGAATTAATTTACAAATATTCTTTGAACAAAAGAAACTTTCGCGATTTAAAAAAGTCTCACTTTTTTTTTCTTGTTATTAAAAATGTATTTCGCATTCTGTACACAGTCTAATTAAAATTCAGGTCGAGATGACGTTCGGTTATTTCCATGGTTATTAAACAATATGCATATGTATGATTAAAACTGAATTAAGTGTAACGTTTTTTATATTATGACTAAGTATGCAAAGTATTATCTACTTATTATAATATAAATATGTAACTATTTTCTTATGGTTGAGAGCTATCATAAAGTCAACGTGGATTGAAAGATTGAAGTTAGAATATCTCGAAAACTGGACGGTTTATCGAAATGAAAGAAGTATATCTTACTTAAGGTCGTCGTATTTCACACTGTAAAAATAAAATTTGTGGTGTTTTTTAGGTACAGAATTCTCGAAAATTAAAACCCTTAGAGCAAAAGTAAAATTATTGATGTTTTGTATCCACTTTCACTATTTAAATTCTCCTCAAATAATATAATAAACTTTTAAAATGCATTTGTATGGCACACATTATTGTATCTACTATTTTAACAGTTATTTTCACATACTTATTGTTATAGCAATATTTACATATACAGTAGAATTACAAAATATACGTATTTTGAAAGATTTCTGTATCTAAACATTTGTTGGTTGGCTTTCTGTCATTCTATATTCGTTTTACTTCGCTATCTTTGAATTTTCGCAGGTGGCATGAGATAACATTCTTGTTATTTTCTAAACTCTATATTATTCAGTTCTTCAATGTCTAAAATGATTTGTATTTGTAGAAAACACTATTTCAAGAATACGGTGCCCTTAAAAATGATTGGGGATGTGTTAAAAAGAAATGCAATAAACGTATTATTTCAATGATGTGTTATACAAAAACTTTTTCTTTCGAAAACGGTCAATTTTATCGAAACAAATGCAGAGTACCTTTTTTAAAGAGGAATGACCAAAGTATTTAAAAATTCAGTTTTCACCTCTATAAAATGACACCTGTCAAAATGTTGGCCCGTTCCTGACTTCCCTGACAGTGTAAAGCATCTACTGTAGTATGGGTTTATGAGCCTTTATGGCCTACATAAAATATTAAAATTTTATTAAATTATACAGGTCGGTTTAAAAGTTAGAGCCGAACAGGTAAATCGCTGGGTACCCCGTTAAGAGGCACTTTAGGAAAAAAATATGACAAACTAGTGTTATTTTGACCTCCCCTATACACTCACGAAAGTATGCCATATACTTAGCGGACACCCTGTATTGTCACAAACAAACACAAACGCAATAAGTACCTGACTCGCTTATCAAATTGTTATTATTCATAATTATACTTAATTATCTCATGCCTAACACTAACACGTGATATCAGGCGTTTATCTTTTTACATCCTTCAACAATTCAGTACAAGCCATACAAATATTGACTTAATTTACCTATTGTAAAAGAAGATGAAGAAGATCCTGCCTTAGAGATTATATTTAAATGTGGTTTGGAACATTATGATCAGTTAAATTATCCTCTAATGTATGATTTCAGGCTAACAAGGTTAGCAAATGGTGTCAAACAAACCGACATCAACAAATCTAATCATTTAGTAGGAAAAAAGACATATTTTTTATGACTATACAATTAGTGATATTACAGTTTCAAGAAGTGATTGTGTAAAGGATTTAGGCATCTTCTTTGATTCGAATTTTACATTTGTTGAGCTTGTTAACAACATAGTTAGTAATGCCAATAAGGCTTTAGGTTTTATGTAAACTGTACTTCTTACTCATGTTTCTACTTTTTTCTTATTTGCATTTTATATAGCACGATATACACTAGAAACTGACATATTATGTAAACAAACCATCGCGCGACGGATGGAAATAATGCCGCTGTATTGATACTCCTTGACTATTCTAAAGCCTTTGATTTGGTCAATCATACATTGCTATTGTCAAAATTGGGATATTATGGCTTGGATGTAAATAGTTTGAACTTTTTTAAATCATACTTGGCAAATCGTACACAGAAAGTCAGAACAGAAAGCGGTCTTTCTAATGCAGGATCTGTCAGTTCGGGTGTCCCTCAGGGGTCTATTCTTGGGCCGCTATTATTTATCATTTATACAATGGATTTGAAAGACCAAATCTCTCATTCAAGTATACAGTGTTACGCCATGATACTCAAATTACTCATTCTTTTAATCCATCAGATATGTTGCAAGCCAGTAGGAACATAAATGAAGATCTTCATTCACTTAGTGTGTACAGCAGAAACCACCATCTTAAATTAAATGCAGATAAGTCTGCCGCACTATTGTTCTGTTCCTCTAATCGTTACGAATGTATTGCATCCAATTTGAATTTAATGCTGAATGGCACTCGTCTCGTATTTACTCAAACGGCAAGGAATTTGGGGGTGACTTTTGAAAACTTAATTTTTCAGCTCACGTCAGTTCATTATTACAAAAATCGTACGTTCGACTTAAACTTCTTTTTGCTAGTAAACATATTCTTAATTTTAAGACTAGTAAAAAATTATGTGAATCTGTTATTTTGCCGGTATTTTACTACTGTGTATCGATGTATTTTCCCTTCTTAGATTGTCACAATAAGTCGCGGCTTTAGAGGGTGCAGAACACGTGTTGTAGATTTATATTCAATATGAAAAAATATGATCATGTTACTGATAAGCTCAAGCAACTCAAATAGCTCAAGTTTGAGGAGAGCTGCAAACTGGAACTGTTGTCTTTTACACATAAGTTACTCACAACCTCCTCTCCCTCTTATTTAAAAAACAAATTAATAGCTCGTAGTGAAGTTCATGACGTAAATACACGCAATGCCGGCAGTCTTTCCATGCCTAGACATTATACAGCTAGGTTTCAGAAAACTTTTACTTTTAATGCTATTCAACAGTATAATTTTCTGGAAGAACGTTTTAAGTTATGTTCAGCTGCGGCCTTCAGCAGGAATCTTAAAAAAGCACTTATAAATAATCTAGGTTAGTAGCTCGTGTTCGTTGGTTATTATATCTATAATGTTTATATGTGTGTTTGTCATCTGTTGTTGTCAGTGCTTACTTTTTTTTTGTCTTCGCTTTTATTACTATATTTATCTTTCATACATATACACTACTTGTTTGTACTCTATCCTTTTTTTTACTTTTATCGTATGTTTATTACTTTGTATGTTTGATGTAATATGTATAGGGTTTAAGTGGAAGAGTAGCCCAGGGCTATAACTTCGCCCTTGTATTCCCTTTTACAATAAAGACGTATTATTATTATTATTATTATTATTATTATTATTATTATTATTATTATTATTATTATTATTATTATTATTATTATTATTATTATTATTATTATTATTATTATTAACTATATATATATATATATATATATATAAACATCTTGATTTACAGTCACACTACAGTTTCGGGCCCGACTTCCTTCATATAAGTTTTTTATTATTATTAGGTCGTTTACCAACAGACAGCTTACTAGAACTAGCATTTTGATCCATTTTTAATTATTGTTTTGGTTCAAAACTTTACAGTTGTATTAATTTATTTTTTAATGTAATATAGCTACAGCAAACTTCAATTGGATAGAACCTTTATCATATCCACAATCGTATTGCTGTGCATAGAGAGCATTATTAATACTAAATAATGTTTCAGCTCTCATTGTGTACGCTTTATAGTAATAGTGCTTTTATATTGTTTATAAATCACTCTCTAGCTTTTCGAAGATTTTAGGTATAGTGTGTGTTTGTCAGACTGTATTTCTTTAAACATGTTTCAATTTTTAGGTGGTAGGCATAGCTAGAAGAAAAGAGCAGATAGAAGAACTCTCCCAGAAACTCCTCGGAAAACCAGGAAAACTTCACGCGGTCAGAGCAGACCTCACCAAAGAACAGGACATCCTGGATGCTTTCAAATGGGTGAAGGACAACCTAGGACCCATCCACATCCTTGTTAACAACGCTGGCGTGGTCCAGTTTGGTAGCCTATCAGAAGGAAACACAGAGTCCTGGAAGCAAGTCCTGGATTTGAACGTGCTTGGACTTTGCATAGCCACGAGGGAAGCTATCAAGAATATGAAGGAAAACAACGTCGACGGACATATAATTCATATAAACAGCATAGCTGGGCACAAGGTACCTAATATCCCCAGTTTTAGTATCTATCCAGCTTCGAAATTTGCTGTGACAGCCCTAACAGAATCTCTAAGATTAGAACTTAACACCATGGACTCCAAAATCAAAATTACGGTAAGTTCACAAGTTTTTTTACTCTTAAATATATTATCAATCTCTAGGAAGAGGACGATGAATTTAATATAGTATTTTTATATACGGCCGGGCATTAATTGCACTAAATATGGCATACCTACATGAAAATCAAGTTAAAGGAAATATTTTTGGAAGACAAATAGTTAAACCCCTGATCTATGCGAAAATGCTTACATACAGGGTGGTCACAATTTAATGTGACTTTCAAGTAATTCAAACATATAAAACTTTTTTTTTCAAATGGAAAACCCTAATTATTTTTTAATTTGTATTTCTTCGTTACTAAAGATATGTAGCCTCTGTGTTTGTGTAGAAGGAGATATTTTTTAAGCATTATTCAGTCTGAAGGCTTTTCCTAAAATTAGATGCTCCAGTGGCGGAGACACAAGGTATTAGTGACATATTTTTCAAAATAAAGTAGTACACCACTGACTGCTTTGTCATAACTATCATGATATTTTCGAATCATTTTGCTCTACAAATTACGAGTTATGGTTTTTGGAAATGACTAGTGTTCCAGTAAACAGGAAAATGCTCATTTTTGGTATTTTAGAGAAAACTTAAAAATGTAACTGAAATGAGATTTTTTTATATGAATTACAATATTTTTCCACCCTGATTTTTTTCGTCCTTAGTAATTTACACCCTGTATATTGCAATTGAAACGTTATAAAACCTTGTTGCAGAAAGCAATCTACAAAACTACATTTAGCACTTAAAAATGGAACAGGTGTACATTAGCACATTTTTTTAACTCAATAGAATGGTAAATTGTTAAATTATAAATAATATAATTTTTTTCTAGAGCATTAGCCCAGGTGCTACAGAAACAGAATTTTTAGAAACCAGCAACGTGGATCCAAACGATGCCCAACTTTTAAAAGCCTTTAAGACCGTTTTGAAAACTGAAGATGTAGCAGATGCAGTTGTTTACGTTTTGTCAACCCCACCCCACGTACAGGTAATTTTTTTTTTCGTGGATTTAGTAAGAATTTGGAATAAATAAATAAATAAATTACCTAAACATTCATTGCAAAATACTAAAATTATTATTTGAGCCCTATCTTTTTCCCAAATTTTAATTTTTGAAAAGTTACTACAACTTTAACGGCGTTTTCTACTGAATTAACCCTTAAATAAAAATATGAGTATTTTTTAATATAGTTAAAGTTGGCTCCAAATCCGCTGGGAAAAAATGAAAAATAAATTAAAAAAAAACTAAATATTATTACGCGTGTCACTTGGTAAAACTGCTGTATGAATCAAGTTCAAACTATTTTTCAACCACATACTAAATTCTATTAAAATTAATTTGTGATTCAAGAGCTATGTGCAAAAAAGAACATTTTGGGCGCACAAAAGTAAAAATTCGGTAAACAAAAAAATAGACTTAAAATAATTTCTCAAGTTGTTTATATACTTATTTTTTCCATTTTTCTGAAATTAAATTTAAAATAATAAACAATTATCACTAGTCTATTAATGTTTATTTTCCAATAAAAGGAATACAAACTAATGTCTGCTATAAATAGTTTGTCGTCAATAATGTGAAATCAATTATAGCTATTTATATTAAGTAAGTGCATACATAATTTTAAGGCTTTATTGAACGAGTTTTTTTATGTCCGAGCGACCCTGAGAACTAGGCTGATAAAAAGGCACCTTATTATACAGGGTGATTCAGTTTTTAATGAACAAACTTCAAGGCTAAGTAGAACTTTGAAAAAATGATAGTTTATTATACAGTGTGGAAGAAAAGTATGGAATAAATTCATTATTTCTAAACCAACGAAGTTTCATGAAATTTCCTCGAACCCGTCGATTTTGCTTTTTAAAAAGACTCGTTTTTCTATACCAACGCATTTCCGACGTTCATTTGTTTTCGCGTGATGACGTCTTCGGATTTTGAATAGAACCCCTATATTTTTTCAACGGATTCTTGTAGAGCTATAACTTGCTGAATTCAAAAATGTATGTTATTTACCGAAAGGAACAGTGAAATAACTGAAAAAAGTCAAATTTACTATGTAACAGATACGAAAAAAATGTAAGATAGGGTTAGAAATTAAAATACACTTTTAAAAATGTCATAAACCGCCTTTATCAATAGTCACCACAAAACAAATTTCATGAAAATATCTAAAGCGGTTTCAAAAATATTAATTTTCCTTTCTTTTTCTAAAATTTACAATGCAAAAAAACATTAGGTATTTATTGTAAATGTTAATAAAGATATTATAATAGTAACCATACCCAGTACCATAAAAGGACCCTAGTTTAAAACGTTCCTTTATGCCATCAGACTATACAATACAGACAAATTTAGAGTGAAATTAAGCTCAATATTAATAATTCATTTTTTGTGTTATAATCAACAGCAATTTGAACTTTAAAAATATTTACTAACAGTTTTTCTATTTCCCTAGGTGCACGAACTGACCATCAAACCAGTAAATGAAGAGTTTTAACAATACTGCTGTAATACTTAGAAATATATACTAATACCTTATTTTATATGCAACATATTTTGGTTTAATAAATCAAATATTTATAATTTTGTTGTTACGTCTTATTTACCTCACCTCCAAATGCCACATCTGATTAAATTAAACCTGTACAAGATTATTGGTTATAGTTATTTGGGATAAACGTCTCAATGTATGTCATAAACTTTAATGAGTTGAAGCGCAATAGTGTGTTTTTGGTTTGTCGTTCTTAATTTTGAGAATATATAGAACATGAAAAAATAATAGTTGTCTTTGTTATAACATTTTATTCTATGACACTCCGCTCTCCTGAAGCAAGGCGTCCAACTAAAAAAAAAATATATTTTTCTTTCAAACTAGTAAAATGAAATTTAGGGGGTTTAAGGGTGAAGAAGACTTCATACCGAAGCCCCTGGCTTTATTTTTTTCTGTATTAGAAAGGTGTTTTAACCTAATATAAATCAAATCTCCTACAATTCCTATCAATGAAGTCATATGTATGCTCTCTGATACCAAACATCTAGGTATGCTAATGAACAATTCCATAGACAAAGCTCTATTCAATAATTATATAAAGAAATTAATCTATCTAAATTTACTAACCTGGTTTAATGAAAACACTCTATAAATATCTAACTTCACTTTTGACAGTGGGAACTCGAAACTTCAACCACAATAGACGAGATCTGGCCTATTTCTGAATTTTCCTTCGGATCCTTCGGCAAAACTGGTGCCATGTCGTTTTAGTGTTGTAATATCTCCACCGTTGGCAACTAAGATATTTGCCGAGATCCTTCTAATGCTATGGCTGGATATTCATGTGGATTTGGCAAATTTAAAAACAACATCGTTGAGACGTTTCAAATTTTATATATGCCCATTGCAACACGATGACAATGACCATGTTGACTATATCTAATGAAAAACCTATCAAAAGTTATGTCTTTTGGTCAAACACTTACATATTTTCTGTATATATTCAAATAAAAATATCAAATTGTAGTAAATGAACGATGTTTTTAGCGTTAGTGTAGATAGTAATAAAACAATTGGCTTTTTCCACTATACGTATTGCCTTATAGACGGAGAGCTGGCTACGAAAATCGGGAATGATAAGGTGCAGTGAATATTTGTATCTTAAAACACTCCTTAGTAGATGACTAGCCCATAGCGCTGCAGCCAGAAGTTGCTCCCGGAGCTGAAAGCGTGGGCGGGCGGTGAGACACGTTTTAATGAAAATAAAATGATTGAGTGCAGCCCTGAAATGTGGTGTAGTTATAGTTTTTAACTGTAGAAATCACGTAAAATTATTGTCAGAAGTCTAGGTCGGGGCTTAAACGTTGCCAGAAGTCGATAAAGTTGTAAAACAATTGTTTAAATGTTAATGACAAGGTGCACTTCTGGCGAATTCGTTTTCGTATTATTTATTGCTTAAACAACCTGGATAACAATTGCCAGAAGGCAAAATGGTGGCGAAGTATATGAAAAATTATAATAATGTCATAAGTTGGTAACCTGGATAGAAATTATTTAAAATTAAAATAATAAGGTGCAGTTCTGCCAATGTTTTTTTTTATTATTTATACTACTAGTTAACTAGGTACATATGCAATGGTAGAAGGCTAAAGTGAGGGAGGTGCATATATATAATCGCGGTCTCTTTTAATTTTCTTTTTGTTGCGATATCCTTCTTCTCTAAAATTTTTGAAGCGATTATTATGTTGAACGGAGATAAGTGTGTGTCAAATTGTTCAGTAAACATTGATCATTGTTGGCTACAGTTGTATCAAGAAGTCAATAATAATAAAATAAAAATCATTTAACATCTCTATGGAAGCAGATAAACAAATTTTAAACTGTCAAACTTGACATACGTTTAATACTTTTTCGCACAATCGGTCTGAAATATGCACTTACTGTCATTGTTGACACAATCTGTAAGTTGAATATACAACACTGTGGCTTGTCTCCATAGAAATAAAAAAAATAATAGTGTTGTTTAAGTTTATAACAGCATTAGTGCGGTAAGTAAAAATCAGTAATTCTTCTAACTTCTTAAATTGCGATATATCGGCTCCATTATTTAAGTTGATCGTACTTTTAAGCATAGAGTACTTTGCCCATAAGCTTCCCATAAACTTCAATCTTAAATTTCTCTGAACAAAATAAGCCAGCAAGTTTTTTCAGATATTTCCGCTTTCTTCTCATTCAACCAATTCCTAAAGGCATCATAGATTTTTTCATACCTCACCTTTGATTTTGCGGGAATTAATAACCCACAACCTATTTGATACGATTCTTCAATATCCGAATCTACTTCTGAATCGTCTTTATCAGCCATTATAAGCACAGTTTTGACAACAAAACACAAAATTTTTCAAACTTCAAATTGTTTTTTTGGTTTCCAACAAAATAAATTCAAAAACGCTAGATAGGCCACGCCATTTCAGCAATCAAAATATTTTTTTTTTATTATTTTATTTGATAAATACGATTGTGCGAAAAACGTTACCCACTATACGGTTGGTTAGTGGGGTATAACAGAATCGAGGAAAAGTGTGAAAATCTAGATGTTTCATTTTCCGAGAGTGTAATAGTGTAATATGCTATTACTACTACTTTGAGAACGAAAACAGAGTTTTAGAAACGTCAAAAATACGGACGTGCGCGAGAGTGATGTGATTTTTGTTATTTTTTACTTATCTGATTTTTTCAGTGTGAGATTTTTTGGTTAGGTAAACTTAGTTTCAAAAATAACCCTTGACTGATCCGTTTGGCGCAAGGGTTTATTTAATTAATCTTTATCTTTTCAAAAGTGTGGCAAAAAAACAATAAAACTAAAGAAAAACTAAAATTATGCCACAAATAAATAGCTTCAGACAAAATCTTAAAATTATAAAGAAAAATAAATATTTCTTTGGTACAAGTTATATTTGTTTAATAATAACGATGATAATATAAGTGTGGAAATGTCATGTTCTTTACAGTTGTCTCGTCAAGATGGAACACTTTCGGTACTTTAAAATGGTTCACCCACTGGCTTGATGGTAAGTTCTTGAATCTGGAAATAATTACAGTTTAAATTTAATGGCATTTTTTCCGTTCTTTAAAATTTACTACCTCGCTATCTTTTGGTTTGTTCTATCTATATCCTAAATTTACCTTTTATAGACGAATATTTTTCTGAATTTTACTAATATTAGCTTAAACAGTCTTTTCACAAGTCTACCTAAATGATAATATTAGAGTGTAATGTTTTCAGGTTTCTTCATATACAATAATTGATAAAATGTACCTGCATTATATTTTTAATTAGGTGGCACTGATTTTTGGCATATGTGGAGCTTGTTTAGAGGAGAGTTTTGTAACATAACAATAGATGACATTCAGGATTTAGATAAAAATTTGCTAGTAACTGTAAAAAAATCCAATACTAAAATACAGCAGTATAATTGGTAATGAAAACAAGTCACAGAACATAAGAGTGGTTGGGAAAATATGTTGGGTCAAATTTCGTACAAAACTATCTTAAATTACAAAACCCAAAAGAATATATCGGGCATTGTTTTATGCGTTCTTCGGCTACTTTATTAGCCGACGCTGGAGTAGATATGACTCATATTAAGCGCCAAGGCTATATTGAAAAATCAGTGTCCAACAAAGTAGAAATAGCAAAAAAATATTGGCACTAATATGCCTTCAACAAGTAGGTGCTCTGGATCTTCCGCAGGATTTTCCAAAAATATTACTGTTACTGAAATTACAAAAAGTAGTCGTGAAAGTCAAGTAGAAAACAAATAGAACCAATTCTTTCCTAATATTTCTATAATTCAGTTAGTTGTATTGTAAACATAAAAAAGTAATTCCTAATTATATTAGTATAATTAAGCTATAATCTATTGTTTGTAGTTCTTTATGTTTCATAAAATGTAGTAGGTACACAAAATTGTTTGATATTTTCTTTCAATAAAAATAGCGTAAGTTAGTTAAGGGTATTCTTTAAATAATGTTTTCTACGAATACAAGTAGATAGTTTTAGATATCTAATCACTGAATCATATAAAGTTTATCAAATAAATAGAATGTTATCTCATGTCACCTGCGAATATACAAAGAGGTTTAATACCTTCAATGCCAGTGGCGGAAAAATCCGTCGGGCTCGCTACCAGTCTGGTGCCGCTGACGGAATTTTCCGTCACCTCTCTGGTGTCATTTATAGTTGGGTTATTTACGTCGGCACTGCATTTACCTAACGGTGATTTACATAGGCACTATGAAAAGGTTTTATGACATAGATTTTTGCTTACGGTTTATGATTTTTGCTTGTTTTTTCTTTTTAATTAAATTAGTAAATAAAGTTATATATTAACCCTGAAAAAATCAGGATGTATGTATGTATTCTTTGCACTATATGAGATCTAACAAGAGTACCTTTTTTGTGTAGAAAACTATGAAATTTCATAATTTGACCTCAAAATAAGAAAATACCTTAGGCCCCCTCAGCATGTGACGCCTCTGAGCAAATATTTTAAGTTGTAAGAACAGAAAATTTTGTAGCATGCGAAATGTATGCTACACACTAAATTTCCTGATTTTATTTCGAATCGTTCGAAAGATATTCTGGAAAAACCATCTTCAAGATTCCCCTTTTGGGAGGTTTTAGCCCCCTTGTGAAGCATTTTTCGGGTCATGTTTATAGGAACATTTTGACTTATTTTCACATGTATAATACATGGCAGAAATATTGCGCGCTACTTCGGGACATCTTGTATATGATCCTCACAGTTAGTTAATTGAGGCCGCAGAAATGGATGCTTGGGAAAACATTACCTGGACATGAGGCGGTGTAGAGAGAGCATAGATGATGCCGTCGGCTATATCCTCAGAATCCAGGATCTGCTTCTGCTCTTTTACTGCCTTATACAAAGAAGACCCTGTGAAATTTCCCACTTCTAATATTTCAGTGTCTACTAGTCCAGGGCTGACGCTCTAAAAAAACAATAGAGGTTGTTTAACTGTTTCGACAAATAACTGATAACAAATCAAATTCCCGAAATTCCCTGCAATATTTTGAATTGTTTCAGAAACAGAAAGAAGACATTTATGTTCAAATAAATAACTTTTCATTTTCGTATCTTTAATGTAAAATAAATACAGTGTGTTCAGTTACTAATTAGCCGAACATCATCTGTATAGCGAATTGGAGAAATTTCTTGGTCATGGAATCAAAACATGGCAGCTTGTTAACTAGACGGTGTGAAAATTCTTAAATCCTAATAATAATGCTTTACATTTTTGTTCGACTGTAATAAGATTTTGGATCCTCTCTTACAAAATATAGTGTTGTATTAATGACACACAGAAAATACGTGTAAAAGTATCTCTACAGGAAAATAATATAAAACATATTTTTGGTATAATCAGCATCAATCAATTTGGAGCTATGATGCAAAATTTGATGATATCGTACTAATTTACTTAATTAAAAATCAGTTATGAAAGAGTTGAACTTTCAGCCAGTTTCATTGATGTGACTTTTATCGTTCACTGATGACAAAAAAAATCACATTCCCTGTATATTTTTCAACATTCCTTAAGATTTTGCGAAACCTAACAACTTTTATTAACCATATCCTATACCTATATTCAATACTTTTGTATATATTATTTAAGTTTAGGTAATGGAACAAAATATTGAAGGACATCTTATTTAAGTATACCTAAAGTGAAAAGTCACAATTAAATGAACTGCTGACTATGAATTCCGGCTTTAGGCCAAAATGACAGAGTAGGTGTGTCGAACTTAAGATAAAAATATGTTCCAAATTTCAAACAAATCACCAGAGCTATCAATAAAAATTTTGTTTAAATATTTATTTTAACACCCCGTATTTTGAAAATGTAGCTCGGAAATGAAAAATCGCATAATTTTAGCTCAAAATATGTGGTTAACAACCTGACCTACTAATTTGTAACACCCAGTATATTACCGTAATCTTTATTTTCGACTTCTGATCGCCCAACTCCAGTCTCAGAATCTCTGCTAAAGCGGTAACTGCAAACTTGCTTGAAGTGTATAAACCCGTTGCTGGTAAAAGGATGACCTTGTGACCCAGCACGCTGTTGATGTGTATTATGTGACCGTCCACGTTGTTCGCCTTCATATCTCTGACGGCTTCTCTGGTGGCAATGGACAGTCCGAGGACATTTACTGCGAAGATCATTTTCCATGCCTCAGTGTCTCCATCCGTGGCAGTACTATTCTCAAAGTCAATACCGGCATTGTTGATGAGGATGTGGATGGGTCCTAGGTTTTCCTTTATCCATTTGAAAGCGCGTAGGATTTCTTCTTCGTTGGAAATGTCGGTTTTAACAGGAAAGAGTTTACCCTTTTGGCCTGACAACTTCTCCGCGAGCTCCACTAGACGGTCCTCTCTCCTCGCAAGAGCGGCCACCTGAAAATTGAAGTTGTTAAAGGTTCTGATGATGTAGAAAAATAAGGAATTTGATAATGATGGTCACGTAAAGATTATCTTTTTTGCGTTGGTGGAAAATTATACTACCAAATCGAATGGGTTACATCTTATGCGATATTTAGAACTACAACTGTGATTTAGGACTACACATTTCGTGATATCAATAACCTTGTTTATCAAATGCCCATATTTTTCAAGTCTACAAAATCCGAACGGCAACACAAAACAGAGAACACCTTTAACAACGCCAATATCTAAATCTCGCCACGAATTCTATTTATCAATTTGATACATGTTGTACCGAATGAAGTGAGTATGTAATCTAAGAACCATTGAAAAGTGGTGTGACGACCACGCTCTGTCCATCAACCCCAAAAAGAAGCGGATCTCTTCTCGACGAATATTAAAATGAGGCCAATAAAGGCACCAACTTTCCAGAACAATACGTTAAGCTTTGCATTGGATGTGAAATACCTTGGAGTCACACTTGATGCAAAGCTAACATGGACTATTCATTTGGAGAGGAGACTAAAATAGGCGTACATATCCTATGAGCAGTGCCGCAGGATTGTTGGAGAATGAAACTAAAGGTGTTCATGTGTATATACACTGCCACTATAAGACCAATATTAGCCTATGGAGTTGTCGTCTGGTTGCCAGGTACAAAGGATTGCCTGCCTGAGAATAACTGGAGCTATGCGAACAACACCCACCATAGCAATGGTAATGCTGTGTCTGCCACCTTTGAATATTCATATAAAAAAGTAGCCGCGACAACCAGGCTTCATCTCAAGAATACTGGTATTATATCAGATGTAGGATGCGGAGAAGTTATGACTCACCTGTGGAATGGGGTCGGCAGAAGGATGCCCCGTCTGTAGCTAGACATTGACAGTATTTCTCCCAAGTTTGCGTTTAACAGACCCTACTGTACTTATCAGGAATGAGGAGACCTCCAGTTAGAATGTAATCAACATCTTAAATCAACGGTTCAAAAAGGAAGGAAGGTGCAGCATGTGGGATATATTCCAGATCCTTACATATCCAATATCAGTGGACAATAGATATGCATGCTACGATGGCAGCATGAAATTAGCGGGTATAAACATAGCCACCAAATAAGTTGTAATGGGCATACAATGGGCAAAACCATCAGAGTCTTCACATATAATATACAATCACTACTGATCTGACGTAATCATAAAATAACAACTATATCAGAATGGGAATGAAACCAGGACCAGGTACTGGTAGTGGCCTCAACCAATAACAGCATATATGTATACCGGGTAAAGGTACACGAGCGATGCACTGGCAATAAACTTGGTGACAAACTCGCTAAACGTTTGGACTTGGAGGTCTATTCTTGACTTTCGAAAAGTAATCTGTATGCGAATTGCATGGTTCTGTCTCTCTTAATTACCGTTGTAAGATAAGAGTATCTAATTCGCATATGTATTGCTCTGCGGACATTCGAGAATAGACCCTCTTGGACTCTTCAGGATGTTTCCGTTGTCAGCTTTTGTTGAATTGGTATTAAATTTGTTTGGTAAGCAAATGAGCGTAATATTAAAAAACGAAATTAATTACACTACTTTTAATATATATTAAATGAAGGGTAGTCATGAACATATTTCATTAGGCAACCTATTTGCGATATACTCATTTACATATTATGTTTGATAAAAAATACTTTTCATCCGGTAAGCAGATGGGTGAAGGACGACCTTACTTCGGATCTTGTGAAGGATGTCACTTAGTTGCAACAAGAAGGTCTATTGAAAGGCCATTATGTATTCAACAAAATGGTTCGCATTTTGATAATTTAATTTGAAATTAAAATTATTTAGGGTTATTTGTAAAGTTGCTTTGGCTTATTATTTGTCCTTAATTTTTGATTTAGTTTTTGAAACGGTTTGAAACTTTACAAAAAAAATAAAAATAAATATGTGGCTTGGCTTATTATTTGTTCTTAATTTTTTATTTAGTTTTTAAAACGGTTTGAAACGTTACAAAAAAATAAATAAATAAATAGTGGCAAAAGTTCTGTTGTAAGTATGTATCGTTTAATAATTTAGATTGATCAAGTTTCTATAAAAAATATTTTTTTTGTGAATATATTTATGAATACAATTTTTTTTTATAAAACTTCCGTTCAGATACTTTTTCATATTACTCGACAACGGTTACAATTACGATAAACAAGCGAAATACAAAATAGTTTCTACATTTAACGTGGAACACAAAATGTTTACAAATAACAGTCAGTGGCGTACCACAAAAAAGTTTTGGACGATAAAATGGGGCCTGATCCCCGAAAAAAAATCACCCTGTACGTTTTAAAATCTTTTAAGCATGTCAGAACTTATAGACTATCATAGGTAATCTATGATAAAAATTTAAATAAATTATCTCAAAAACTATAGAAGCTGTGTGGAAAAAACTAAAAAAAGTATGAAACTTTGACACCCTGGGTCTCAAAAACGAAGCGTTTTCCGACATATGTTCATATAGTCTAAGAGCCAGTGGCCGGCAACCTATAAGTAAATGATTATACCTGAAATTATGCACAGTGAGTCTCTTATATCTATCACTCATGAGGTGACGACTCGCTAAGCCCGGCGAGGCCGACCCAACTGTTACTCAGGTGCACAGTATACTAAGCAATCAGTACGGAATCTTAGATAATTTATGAATGAAATACGTCTGGCAGTTTTCAAATACCCCCACTCTAGAAAAAGTCGCCAAGAATATGGCGGATTTCACAGAACATACGAAAAATAGCTAATAATTTGGCGTAAACATAACCAAAGTTGTTTCGTAGTTATAATACTTTGCATTAATACTTAATTAACTGTTATAATCCAGTGTAGTTTCATATAAATTGAAGTATTGATTGAGAAATTATAGTAATAACTGTCAGTCGCCAACAACATGGCGGTTTTTTGGAAGACGCGGGAAAGCTGAGTTTCCCTACTGATTGCTTAGTATACTGTGCTCAGGTGAGAGAGGTATGAAAATTTAACCAACTTCGTTATTAAATTAATAAAGCTGCCGTTTGAAAATTTTAAATTTTCAGATCTAACAAATTAGGCATTGATTTTTATTATTTATTATATTTAGCACCTTTTTATATTAAAATAATATAAGTAACAAATAACCTCTATTTCTGGCACAGGTTCTGAGATTTGGTGATGTCGATTACAATGCTTGACATTTCTGACGGTTTTTTAACGTCAAACATCAGATTTAATCAAATACTTTTTAAATTTATAATTTTTGCTAATTTCACAAGTGTCTGCCATAATCTTAGAAGCACGGTAATCGTCTGCCTTTGTTATTTTTATATAATAATAATTGTATATTTTAAAATTTTCAAACCGCAGCTTTGTTAATTAAATAACGAAGTTGGTTACATTTTCATACTTCTCGCACCTGAGTAACTCTTGAGTCGGCCTCGCCGGGCTTAGCGAGTCCCCACATTATGAATGATAGGTATAAGAGACTCACTGTGCAAAATTTCAGGTATAATCATTTACTTATAGGTTGCCGGCCACTGGCTCTCATGCCCGTTTGCACCGAAGTTAATAAGCATTACTTAAAAATAAGATATGCTTAAGTAAGCTGTTCCTATTGCACCATACGTTAAGATCTTCTTAAGTATGAAAACAGATGCTTAAATTTAAGCCTATGTTTGACAGTGACTTATGAAATTCTTTAATTCAAGCAGAGTTGGAATGTGCGCAAAACAAGCATAAAAATTTATAAAATGCGGAAAAGGCATATATAGTGGTCAATGGTAATGAGTGTAGTATTATAGTAGTAAAAAAAGTATAATGGATATTAGATTTGAATGATATATTTGATAATTTGAAAATTTTGGTAATTATTATAGATTTTGCATTTATCAAATAATTATACGAGACCTGATAATTTCTATACAATTGACGAATTGAATGAAAATGATTTGGCAACCAATACTAACCACAGAGAAAATAAAATAAATTGTTATTATTCAGTTTGTCTCTGATATTGGTTTTGATCAACATCAATCACAACCATACCTATATTACAAATGACAACATAATGACAACAACAAAAATACACACCATAGATATGACATTATACCGAAATCTAACCTTATTTACACGTAACAAACTGAAGAAAAATGAAAAAACCTAAAATACCTAACATAAATTAATGAAAGTTACTAGATTTGTGCGTTGTTGCCAATACAATGACATACTTTGCTAAGTATGGTTTATAATATGTCGGTGCAATACTCTAAAAAAATAAGCATAACTTAACTTTAAGAACAACTTTATTAAGTTGTTCTTAGTAAAATGTCGGTGCAATTAGACTAATATAAGATACTTAACTTAAAATAAGGTTCTCTATCGAATCCTAGAGTGCTGCTAGTATAAACGGACGAGATAAACTATATTTTCAATCGAAAGTATTGTCTTTGGGATTTGACCGTAACGACTAATGACGTCATCAATTATATTTTTTCCACAAACATACTTAAATTTAGTTTCTATTAAAAATTTCTCTTTTTTCTAATAAGCTCTTATTAGAGAATCTTTTCTGTATTCCTTTCCTTTTAAATGTTATAAAAAGCCATATCGTCCTAAAGAGACAAAAGAAATGCCACCTAAAAGTCACATTAGCGGTGGAAGGATCAAGTCGTTAGAAAATAATTGAATGTTCGTTGTTTAAAGCGCATAAATGTCATTAAGAATAAATAAAAAAATACAGTTAAAACAGAAAGTGATGATAACAATAACTAAACTTAATAAATGCCCGCATACTTACATACACATTACATTCTATTCTCTATATGACCTCTCATTTCAAGACACATCCAATCTTCGCCTGACTTGAACTGCGTTTTTTAACATTTCGCCGTTTAACTCATTACAAGTGTTTGTGACTTTTTCTTTAAAATGTTTAATATTTCGCAAAGTTTTTTTGTAAACCTTATTTTTTAAAACCCTTCATTAAAAAACGAGAGGTGTTAGATCTAGTGACTTTCCGAGCGACTGAATAGGTTCATTATTCCCAATCAATTTTTCACTTCTTTTCAAAGTGTTACCTAAATATTGCTGCACAATCCTGGGCTTGTGGGGTGGAACTCCGTCGTGCTGAAACCATTGGTTTCTCCATAACTACAAAGGCACATTCTCCAAAAGTACAGGAAGTTCTTCTTGTAGGAAATTTCGGTAATTCACCGAACGCTGTTCATTATATGTTTATAAACATAAGGCCCAACTAAATGCCTACCGATGATATCGCACCATATATTTACTCCAAAATGGCCTTGGCTTTGGACTGGATTGACAGTATGGGGATTTACAATGGACTAGTAGTATTCGTTGCGTCAACAAAATGCAACTTGTTTTCAATATCCACAAAACGTGACTTACTATCCTATAATTATAAACTCAAAGATTTTGTTCTAACTAGGCCGGAGACGTTTTGTGATTTGGGCGTTTACTTTGATAGAAAATTATCCTTCATACCTCATATTAATTACATAATTTCTAGATCATATAAAAATCTTGGATTTATAATATGAAATTCGAAAAACTTGATGAATTATGATGCAATGAAGTTACTATATTTTGCTTTTGTCCGTTCTAATTAAGAATATGCTTCCATCATTATACCCCCCGCACTATAGAATTCAAATTGACAGTCTTGAACGTCGCTTTCTGAAATTCGTCGCTTATAAAACAGATGGTGCTTATCCTGCTATTGGTTTCCCTCATAGTGAACTCCTTTTACGATTTTCAATTAAGTCTTTAAATGATCGTCGCAATGTTTCCTACCTCGTTTTCCTTCACAAGCTAGTGCATAACACAGTTGACTGCAGTCAAATTTTGCAATTGCTCCATTTTCATGCAAATAGACCGGTATCACGTCAATCAAAGCTGTTTTGCCTTGCCACACCTAGAACAAATATTAGACTGTTCTCCCCACTTTACAATATGTGTAAGTGGTACAATGAAACTCATAATTTTACGGACATTTTCAGCTGCAATATTAGTGACATTAAAAATACTATTTATAGTTAATTTTTTGCCCTCGATATACAGACTGTCTGTAAAAGGTCTTTACAAAAACATACCACATATTCCTTAGACCAAAATAAGTCGATTTAAGTAAAATTACCTTAGTACAAAGTTGCCTCGTTTGGGCTCCAGAGGGCCTTAAAGTTACAATTTTTAAATCGTTTTTCCCATATAAATTTAAAACGGCATATGCGATTTTGCTGAAATTTGGTATATTGGTAGAGTTTTATGTGGCCAAAAAAATGGTGTTAAATTTTTGTCCGATATTAATCCATAGGCGTAGAACTTGATTTTTTTTAATAATTGCACCTTTAAAAATTCTACGGCAATGGAAGAAAAGGAGTTTGAGTATGAAATTTAGATTGCTCAACTCATTTACTTTAAAAAAGGTACTCTTGATAAGACTCGATTACTCTCATGGTTTTGACGAAATTTGCATTTTAGAACATAAACAATAATTATTAAAATACAAACTTTGAGTAAATCGAGTGTTATCAAGGGTACTTTTTTGTAGTAAATGAGTACCCAATCCAAACTTCATACTCAAACCCCTTTTCTGCCATTGGCGTAGAATTTTTAAAGGTGCAATTATTTAAAAAATCAAGTTCTACGCCTATGTATTATTATCGGACAAAATTTTATACCATGAAAAACATAAAAATGTACTTTTTTCATATCTTCTTCAACACCTCTAATTTTTTTATTATTATTTTATTAATTTTATTAATTTGATAACACTCGATTTACTCAAAGTTTGTATTTTAATAATTATTGTTTATGTTCTAAAATGCAAATTTCGTCAAAACCATGAGAGTAATCGAGTCTTATCAAGAGTACCTTTTTTAAAGTAAATGAGTTGAGCAATCTAAATTTCATACTCAAACTCCTTTTCTTCCATTGCCGTAGAATTTTTAAAGGTGCAATTATTAAAAAAAATCAAGTTCTACGCCTATGGATTAATATCGGACAAAAATTTAACACCATTTTTTTGGCCACATAAAACTCTACCAATATACCAAATTTCAGCAAAATCGCATATGCCGTTTTAAATTTATATGGGAAAAACGATTTAAAAATTGTAACTTCAAGGCCCTCTGGAGCCCAAACGAAGCAACTTTGTACTAAGGTAATTTTACTTAAATCGACTTATTTTGGTCTAAGGAATATGTGGTATGTTTTTGTAAAGACCTTTTACAGACACCCTGTATATTCTAATATATTTATGATAGATTAAGATTTAACATAATTTTTTATGTTTATGTTTTTGGTTTTTAGTATATTATAGTATGAATATTCGGTTATAATGTTTGTGTTGTATTCCTATTCTGTAATTGGGTTTTTCCTGTAGAATAGTGTAATAAAGAAAAAAATATATCCACACATATGAACCGTCTAAAGTCATACTTTATCCACCAGTGGAATTAAGTAACTTTATTTCACTAGTGGAATAATGAAAAAAGTTTAAATCTACAATAAATCAAATTGAATGTATTTACTTATTAACATTTATAGTAATAGAAAAAAAAAGAAATGAAATACTGTAACAGTCCAACTATATTAACATTGTTTCTTACCCTTCGGTCAATTATTTGAACTTCTGAGCAGAAAATGCTTCATTGCTTCGCATGATCGCCTCCAATCCTGTAAAGGTACTATGATCAGGAATGAGGCGCTCTGAATACCTTTCTGGATATAACTCTACAGCTCTTCCTGAATTTTTTTTTGACTAGCCGTAAATTAGCAACATATCAACTTTTTCTGGATGAGAAATTATTTTGAAAGCACAAAAGTTGTATGTTTGACGTTTGTATTGAGTAATGACAAGTATTTTGTGAGTTTTATGCAATTTAAACAACGAACATTCAATTATCAACGAATATATAAAGAATAGAATGTAATATGTATGTAGGTTGAGGGCGTTTGCCTCATGTTTAAAGTTAGTTATTGTTATCATCACCTTTTGTTTTAAATGTATTAAAGAATTATTGAGTTTAATAATCCTTTTATTTATTCTTAATGGCATTTTTCTACGTTCATGCAAAAAACAAAACTTTATTGATTTATATTTAGTGGAAAAAGTGGTTCTTTATTGCACTAGTACAATAAAATGTTTATTGCGTTCATCTGTCATTCTACTACAGCGTTTTGGAATCATGACAAACATAAACGTTCAAATCGACGTCATATTTGTATGCAACTCGTACAAAAAGTGCTTATTGCACTCGACGTGTTGTCCTACTCGGCCGGACAGCCTCGTTGGACAATTTGACGTCGCGTGCAATAAACACTTACTTTTTGTACTTGTTGCATAAATAACTATTATGCACTTTAAACAGCGAACATTCAAATATTTTCCAACGACTACTTGATCCTTTCACCGCTAATGTGACTTTAGGGCGATATTGCTTATTACTTTTAAACGGGAAGTAATACAAAATAACTTCTGTAATAAAAGTTTATTAGAAAAATGAAATTTTTAACAGAAAAAATGTTTCTGGAAAAATACAATTGATGACGTCATTAGTCGTTTCTGTCAAATCCGAAAGAATTTTTTTTTCCATTGAAAATGGAGCTTATCTCATCTCATTTAACACCACGACACGTGTTCCAAGTTTTATTTATTTATTTTTTTTTGTATTCTCACAATAGGCCCGAGTTTGAGACACCTTGTACTATATATCTTTACCTGAAGACCCTGTTTCACCAAACTCTCTGCGACTGCTGCCCCAATACCCGAACTAGCACCGGTGACTATGGCCACTTTGCCGACCCAACGGTCCATAGACAGCACCATAATCTCGCTGTATGATGCAGAAGGTGACCGAAACAACACTAATCCGAATTGAATTCACCAGTCGCATATGTTATAATTTTAGTTAAGGTGGGAGGACAACTTCATAGATCAACAACACGTGTATAGTTTTTTTTTTTTTGGCTATCACTAGCGATGGCAACTGCTAAATAAACAGATAATTTTTGTATATCTCAGAACACACTTGAATTAAAGATGATAAAGTAATAAGCCATATTTCACGATGAACACGTATTAAGTTAAGATCAATAAGTTAAGGTCATTGCCTCACAACATTTTGTTGTATGTACTACATGATTGTCTCAAGAATGTTGTTCAGCCGTCGAAAAATGTGAAAGCCGAACAGAATCGATAAGATTTTGTCGCTCGTCAGCCCAGGAATCGAATTATTCCTGTATAATTTTTACACAGGGTGTCTTAACTATTACTGGCATCCTTGGAAGGGGTGATTGCACAGTCAAAATAAATGAGATTTAGCCAAATATCCAATTCCAGTTACAGGATGTCAAAAATTTCTAAATTGTTATTATATTTTTTATTTACTTGGAAACCATTCGCAATAAAACAACAATAGTTTTAGATTGTAATGAGATATCTTAAGTCTAATTATTTAGTATGTTTAAATATTCCCATTATCACCAGTGGCGTAGACATCCTCGCTTTCGTTGGTCGCTCTTCACCATTTTCACTCACTGCTGACTTTGTTTACGAGTCTCGGGGTCATACCCGTACTCAAATATCCAGGTCTCATCTCCAGTGACTACCCGACTCATCCAGTTTCTATCGTCGCTCAGAATGCGGGACAACAAATCCTCGCAGATCGATTTTCTGTTCACGGGTGAGAACTTATGGCACCATCTTTACGCAAATCTTTCGCATATTTATATTTTTGTGTAACGTCATGCGAACGATTTCTTTGTTGACGTTTAACTCGTCAGACAACGCACAAATGCTTAGGCGCCGGTCAACATTCGCGTCAGTAATAGGGATGACGGGAGCTCCTTAGTTAGTTAATTTCATATTGCAATGCAGCCATCATATTTGCACAACCGCCAACATAAAGCAAATGAAATATCAATTTTCTGGACCTTAGATCCCTAGAAAACGCAGCACCTGTCACGTGACCTATATCGTGAACCGACGCTGTCTATATTTTTTCTAGATTTCTGGTGAGAAGTGACACCGGTAGACGCTTGGCGGGGATAACTGATCTAGTGATAATAATATCGATCAGTTATCGACCAGGGTTAAAAATGATTAAATTACTAAAATGGCTTTTAAAAATAGGGGTTTGTCATAGAAGGGTGAAAATTAAGGGTTGTATGTATTTTTTAATGCCACATCATAAAAAAATAAAAATAAAAACTTTTGTCCAATAAATAAAAAAAATGTTTGGGGTGGACCACCATAATAATGGTGGTCCTAAGGAATAACTTAGAGGTATGAAAAATAGATTACGACCGATTCTCAGACCTACCGAATATACATATAAAATTTCATACAAATCGGTCAAGCCGTTTCCGAGGAGTATGGCGTCTAACACTGTGACACAAGAATTTTATATATTAGATAAAGTTGTAGCAAAAATAACTATTGTCTGAAAATTTTTTCATAGAAATGACAAACATTAGCCTTGATTTAATCAACATTTGTGTGAAAAACAATTGCTGAAACTGTTATCAGATAATAAAATAAAAAAATAAAAAAAAATAAAATTCTAAATCACTAAAAAGAAATAGAGAGAAGAAAATAAAAATAAATCTACATAAAAAATTTTCATGAACAAAAAATTAATTATCGGTATGTCATAATTTTATATATTCTTCAAATTTTGAATAAACGTTTTATAAATGAAAAAATGGACTCAGTGAGTTCCAGCTTAAATCTGTCATTTTTCATTTGCTTGTTATGCATTAGATACGTAGTAACACACTGTATATACTACATTTTCCAAATATCGTCATAGTTTGTTGTTGGATTTAGTAGATTTCTCTCTCAATTTTTTTTCCCAAAATATTCGAAATAGAATAGGTAAAATAATAATTGCAAAATGTCGCGATATCTAATTATTTTTTAATAATTATAACCTGAGATAATAATTTAGAAGTCACATCATCTATGAACAATGATGAACAATATATTTACAAAATAATAGTTGCGCCTTGTCTAAGTCAATATAGAATTATAGACTAAAAAAAACTTTTATCAATATTGTGACAGCGTGATCTAACAACGAGTGCTGCATCGAGTACCGAAAAATAGCTGTGTCATCTCGAACAACCGCAACAAATAAACATTAATTTCTAAGATAGTATAACGCAATAGCAAAATGAGAAAGAAAATGGTCCCTTCTTTCATAAGTTTCGGCACGTGCACAGTTATAGCAAATATTTTCTGTTAGTTACATTTCGTACTTGAAATAGTCTACAGTTCTACAATACAATACAATACAATACAATACAATATAATACAATTGTTGCATATCACTTATCTTAAACCGCATATCTAGCCCTTGTCTTACAGCTGAATATGTGTGAAGTGGTTCCGTACCCTCTTGTCCCATTTTAGGGCAGGGTACTCTAGTATAAGCTTAATATTTTTGTAAATTCAGTCTTTAAGTAGGTCTCAACAAGTATGTATATATAGATAGTCGTAGACAGTTATTAATACAAAACATATTAAATCGGACAAGTAACCATAAACATTTGTATGCAAGTTCATTTCAATAACTCAGTGCAACAGTGCTTTTTATTATGGATATGGCTAGTGACAACTAGTCCGAAACGAGGTAAATACACAGGAGTATCAGCCCCAAAAACAATACAATACAATAAAATAAAAGTTATTTTTTTAAATCTCTGGAGTAGGCAACATTTTTTTTAATTACTATCACTTTCACACCATGTTTTGGCTGTTGAATATTTTTTTCGCAATATCAGGGGTGGCCATTAGGGTGGTTATTATCATTAAACTGACGTTCTCCACCTAAACCACTGTAAGATATATTTTTTTATACATTTGCTAGACGTATTAAATAGTTTTAACTTTTAAAAGATGTCTACGCACAGAGGTCTACAGCTGTCTTTGGCTGGGTCCGTGTTCAATGTTTGGGTTAAGACAACGAGCGGAGAACACTTGACTCTTTTAAGATAATATAAACAAATCGACTAAGCTGGACCGTTTTGAATGTAAAAATTATTAAAGAAGTTAATCCCTGTGCGTGAAGGTGTTTTTAAGTGTAGTTAGCTGATCTCCTCACAAAAGGTGAGTTTTTAATCACTTAGCAATCTGTTTCACTTTGTGTATTCTTGTCGGTACTGCGTATATTATTACCTGATATTATTTGCTATTGTTTTAACTGTTTATTGAATATAAAATGCATCATTTTCTGGTTCGCATTAAATACACTTTGAACTCAGATTTGGCTGCCATTTCAATTTGAATACTGTTGCGTGTTCTGCCCCTCAGTATTCGCTATTAGTGGACGACAGAATACTTTGCGTGATTCTGCCCCTAGTGCTTATCACTTCCCTATATAGCAATTTCTAGTAGTTCTTTTGAGCAGGTACTTTGCGTGATTCTGCCCCTAGTGTCCTTCCTGTCCTAATGGACAGTTTTACACTGTATAAGAAATGGTCAATACATAAGAAATGCTTTTTTAACTAAGCTTTGTTTACATTTCCTGACATTTAAAGTAAAAACTTCTATAATTAATATTAGTTTACATTTTCTGACATTTAACATCAAAATAATAATAAATAGATAAATAATCAAGATAAATCTAGCAACATAGAAATTTTAGCCTTACACCACAATTTAAATCAAATAATGTCAAGACACGTTTTTTGTTAAATACTAAATGGCTATTCAAAAAATTGTATTAAAAAACTAGAAGGTCAGTGTCGTACATAATTTTTTTATAACCCACTTTAGGCAAAAATAGCCTAAAAAAATAAAATTTTAACTCCCTGTAATTCAATAACTTATAAAGACCCATAAAAAACTTTATATAAACATTCCTTCAGAACATTACTTGAAGAATCACTCTGTATACGTATTTTAAATGTGGGCATATAATATATTACTATCCTAGATAAAGCATGAAACAATGTCGCTAGTCGCTACTAATCTACTTTACTATTATAAACAAACATAAACACAATAAGTATCTGGCTCGCTTATCAAATTGTTATCACCCCATTATCCACAATTATACTTAACTAGCTGACCCGGCGAACTTCGTATCGCCTAATAGCCAATGAATGTCGTGTTAACTTTTAGCTAAACTCAATTTAGGATTATATTAACGTAATAAAATGAATTCAAAAAATTTATGATGGTCAATACTTTATTAGGATAATATACAGGGTAACCGTATTGTATGGCCTAATTTAAGGGGTCTTTTCTATATTCTTTTTCGATTTGAGCTCTCCCTGCAGAGATATTCGCGCTGGTGGGGTGAACCTAAAATTCGGTTTTCATTTTTTTTTCAAAAACGGCTTAACTAAAAATTTTGAAATTTGGTACGTGTGTTCTACTGATGGAACTACGTTTTAGCAATCAATTTTTATTTGCACCCTTCACTTCGAAGTGGTTGAAACAAACAACCCTTCCTGATGTTTTGGTCAGAACTTTTTTCTAGATGGCTATGGATCAACATTCAAAAATACAAAAAGTTTTGAAATTTTTTTTATCGGATTTTTTATTTGCCCTATCAAATTCCATAAAATATTGTTTTAACATTCAAATCGGACAAGTAATTCTTGAGCAAGAAAATGTTTTTAGTTTTTCATGAAAACCCCCATAACTCCCATAAAAATTCTTTTTGAGACACAACCTTATGGGAAATTTAAACTTACTTTATTGCTGACGTCTACAGTCCTAAAGTTGAAGTAAATTTGTCAGCGGGCAGCTCATGCATCATATACTTATCCTGCTAAGACCATTCAAGACATGATTACCTAAAAATCAAAATAAAAAGACAAAAAACGCGTTAAGCTTTAGCTGTTAATATACAGATTCGGAAATTGCGGATCTTTACAGAGAAAGTAGAAATTGCCGCTTCGTTCCACGGAAGGTACGAACTTTAAGAGGGGCGGCGACGTGCATTGGTCTAGCAATCCCCACTACTACGGTAATCGGTTCCGTATCGCCAACGCCAATTTGCCATTGGAAATCTAACTGTTCGGTCAACTGATGCCAGTGTTGTCAGATCTCATACTCTCATATTTTCATTACAAAATCTCATGCTTTTTAATAGACACAAAACGAAATAATAAAATTATTAAAATTACTGTTTGAAATCTACCAAAACAAAGACCTAACGAGAAATAAAGGCAAAATCGAGGGCAAAATTGAATAAATAGAGGTAGGTACAGCTACAATATTTGGGTACTTGAAATGTCTTTTATTGTAGACTGCTCTCTTAATAATTAGCAATGAATACATAAACGGGTATGACAGTCGACGGATATGCGGTGTGTGTGCTGTATTCACGCTGTGTTGCAGTGATTCTTAACTCTATTCCGTAAGGGTACCTACATTTTCTGGAAACAACAGATTTTACGACCCGTGAGTCACCCTGCGTCACGTCAACTGCGCCTCAACGTTCGCCCGGCCTAACAATAAAATAAATTAGAAAGGTTACGTGGTTAATAACTTTTAAGTAAGTACCTGTAACTAATTACTTACAATGTAATATTATGATAAAATAGCATAACATAATGCTTTTTAATGAAATAAAAATGGCATTACAAAAGTAATTAAAAATTAAGCTGTGTCAAGAGGTGTTTTTTGATAAATTAAGCCATCCATGCTTTTTTCTCCAAACCTCATGCTTCTTTGAAATTATTCTCATGCACTGAATTTTTTCCACCTGGCAACATTGCTTGATGCAAACACGCTGTGGTCGAAGTATGCGTGTAGCATGACACAAATACACGCAAGCGGCAAAATACAATTCACCATCAAGATCCTCACTTTCCAAATCTGTATGTAATTACGCTTAATAATGTTAGTGTACAGTGACTGATTTCGAGATTAACTGCTCGTCCATTTCATTTAATCAAATAAAGCAGTTTTAATCAACCACCCTCTGAGAGCTCTTTGCCGGGCAACACCCCTCTTGACTCTCTAAATACAAAAATATGCTACCTAAACGGCGCAACGGAGCGGCTTTTATTTTATATTAACGCGAACCTATTCATTTGATACATCAAAAAGTTAAATAATTTCATTAAATTTCTTTATTTACTTCGCCCCAGAGCACCCCGTAATTCCTCTATCTTCAAAATAAATCTAATAAAACGCCGTTTATGAAGACTGCAATCGGGGCCTACGCACCGCAGCAGGCCGCAGCGCGTTTTACGGCGTCCTTGATTTCCCCACATACTTCTACTATACAGTGGTTTCAAAAAGTAACGAATGAATTCATTATTTTTTAAATTGAGAGGTGTTCGAAAAAATCCCCTGACAGGTGGATTTTGTTTTTAAAAAAGGCACTTTCTGACATACGACCCATATTTGTGGGTTAATGTGGATAAATGTTGACGTAATCTCAGTATAAACAAAATCTACTTTCCACGTTTCATAAAAATTGACCTATATTCAGGATGTAACTTTATAATACGAAAAAATCCGAAAGGAAGAGTTGTTCGAAAAATAGTTTTAGAACACTTATTTAGCCCTATCTTTGTTTCAACCAACCGTTCTTAAAATATCTCCCGGTACTTCTGGGACAGTATTTATGAAAAATAACTTGTCTGAGATCATGGGTCTTTCATTTTAATTATAAAAATTGAACGAGAATAGCCACAGTAATCCGCAAGCTCACAATAAGTTAACAGATAACCCTTTAATGTGTCTAGGATCGTGATAAATTAGTTACTAGTTTGAACCTGGAAGTTGCACTTTATTATAGAGCATGCGCAAATGCCAGTTCTGGTTAATCACTTGTATTTCTCTAACTTTCGGGGCCAAGGTCATACATTAAAAATATACAAAGTGCGCGGTATATCGTAGAAGTATGTGGATTTCTCTCGGTCAATCCTCAAGAAGTTATATCATTTCTTCACTTAACGGTACAGGAACGGTGCCGCGCGGATCATTCACACTAAAGCTAAACTAATTGTGAAATCTTATTTTAACGAAATAAGTGCAAATCTAAGCAGATAAAATGACTAACTTGGTAACTATATGTTGCATTAAGGAACTACATGATAAGCAAAAAATATACAGGATGAGTCAATAATAATGGTACATAGCTTAAGGGCAGATTGTTACAGGATGTTGAAAAAAATGTTTTCGATTTTCTGCTATATTTTAAGAACGTATGGACTGATTGGTTTGAAAATTAACTTGTAGTCTTATGTTTTTTGAGGTGGCAATTACGAATATGCAAACAGTGTTGACATCACGACTAGGGGGCGCTAGTTATACTGTCATAGTAAAAATATGTATAACTTTTCTTACTCAGCGGGGATAATGTGCAGCTCTCTGATACCAAACATCTAGGTATGCTAATGAACACCCACAGACAAAACTCTATTCAATAATTATCTAAAAAATGTATTCTATTTACTAACCTGATATACTTTATATATGGAGTGGGAACTCGAAATTCAACCACAATAGATGAGATTTGATCTATTTCTGCATATATGAAAAAACTATACATAAAAGGTACATTTTTATTTATTTTAGTAGGTCGTTATGATACTTGATAGTTAATCAGTTTGACGCTGTCGACATTATTTAATTTCATTTTGACATTTAATTTCAAATAATTTTAATTTATTGGTATAATAATTTTTATAGTTAGATATTTGACTCAAGTTAAAGGAAGCCACCTGATGAAGCAATCCAAAAAATGCAGAAATAGATCAGATCTCATCTATTGTGGTTGAATTTCGAGTTCCCACTCCATATATAGAGTATATCAGGTTAGTAAATAGAATACATTTTTTAGATAATTATTGAATAGAGTTTTGTCTGTGGGTGTTCATTAGCATACCTAGATGTTTGGTATCAGAGAGCATGCATATTATGACTTCATTGATAGGAATTGTAGGAGATTTGATACATATTAGCTTAAAATACCTTTCTTAAACAGTACGACAGCCAACGACCCACGCGTGCGATTCTATTAGATTCTGCGCTGGCATTATAAGCTATGTTTAAGAATTATAATTTATTGGCGACGACGATAACCTCCAAGAACTTCTTCGGGCATGACCTTGAAAGCATCATAGCTATCGCTCCTCTAGTGCTAGCTCTGGATGGACAGGTTACCAAATTGATCCAGAATCCTCCTTCCACAATTACCAAATTGCATTATAGCTCACGCAGATAGTAAATTAGGTATTTCTAATTTCTTTTAAGCTTTAGATTTTCAATGATTAATCTATTTGGTTTATTTTACTATTGTCTATTTACTGTACCACGAATAATCTTTAAGTTGTAGAACGGCCCTTTTGAAACGTTTCCGGCCTGATCTCGTCCTCGTAGGCTCCAGACAACAAGAAGGTAGAGGACGTGTCAGTGAAACTTAATAAAATCACAGTGTGCTTAGGGCGGATGAATAGAAGTAACCCTAGTAACCTGATACTCGAACAATCGACAGTCAGTCAAGGGTGGCTTGATTTTACAATCCCCAATTAGAAGGCGTACGTCGGACGATTACGGCCCATGCCATGTGAGTAATCTGGGGATAATATTATTACTCGGGCGGTATGTCTGGTGACTGTATCGGGCAAATAAGGCCCTTTATTACTTAATTATCGGCCTATTTCATGCAAAAACACAATTAGGAAGGACTCTATTATCACCCATTTATTTTTGTAGGGCCTAGAATGGAACGATTGACGAGCAAGAATAAATATTTTCCGAAAATAGACGCTGGGGGCGTATTAATTGTTGGTGATTGTTATACGTTGAGGAAGGCTTCGAAAAATTTAATATCAGGGATAAGGATTCTATTAAGGATGTAATTAAGCTTAAATTGACGTACCGGGTGGATAGGCAGGGCTAAGCTTCTTTTGGGCACCGTGAATAAATTTTACATAGTCATCAATATTTTCTTTTTTTTCTTTAGTTTTATTGGGTTTTTGCCACATTTCTGAAAAAAATAAAGATTAATTAAATAAGCCCTTGCGCCAAATGGATCAGTCAAGGGTTATTTTTGAAACTAAGTTTGCCTAACCAAAAAATCTCACACTGAAAAAAGCAGATAAGTAAGAAATAACAAAAATCACATCACTATCGAGCACTTCTGTATTTTTGACGAAAAACTTTCTGATTTTGTTCTCAAAATAGTAGTAAAAATATTAAACATATGTCAAGTTTGACAGTTTAAAATTTGTTTATCTGCTTCTTCTTGATACAACTGTAGCCAACAATGATCAATGTTTACTGAACAGTTTGACACACACTTATCTCCTTTCAACAAAATAATCGCGGTCTCTTTTAAATTTCTTTTTGTTGTGTTATCTTCCTTCTCTAAAATTTTTGCCAAACCCCATTGAATCAAATGATCGTTTTCCCAAGCGTGTTCGCAAATTTTGGATATTTCAAATTTCCGTATTTTTATTTAATTTTTATGTTCCTCAACTCTAACATTTATAGGCCGAGACGTTTCTCCAAATGTTTATTGCATTCACGAGGTATACTGTAGATGCATTTTTTTTAATTTTGTATATCATATCTATTGGTGTGAGTTTGTTTTCTATAAACACTTGTTTCTACAGAATTTTCGTGATAGTGATGTGATTTTTGTTAATATTTACTTATCTGCTTTTTTCAGTGTGAGATTTCTTCGTTAGGCAAACTTAGTTTCAAAAATAACCCTTGACTGATCCGTTTGGCGCAAGGGCTTATTTAATTAATCTTTATTTTTTTCAGAAGTGTGGCAAAAACCCAATAATACTAAAGAAAAACTAAAATTATACCACAAATAAATAGCTTCAGAAAACATTTTCTTTATTATTAATTCGCTATTTTTAAATTTTATAACCCCTTTCATCTTTTATGTCATTTAGCACTATGTGACTGAAATATTTGTTATCATTATCTTGTATTGTCATGCATACAGTGATTCACAACTTATTCAAAAAAAAAATTGAATAAATGCGTCATGAAAAGTGGAATCAATGTAGACCGATTTTAGTATTAACTTTTTTGCGATAGTGTTTGTTTTTCAGTTGATGGATATCGTTTTAATTTATGGTGAAGTAGAAGAAAATGTTTTAGCAGCTTCTCGTCTGTATGCAAAATGATTTCCCGCTAGATAAGTGCCAAAGGCAGCTACTGTTACCGCGGTAGTCCATCGCGGACGTTGCCAACTAATGGTGGAAGAGATGGAGGTCCAGGGCTTCCATGGCGTGTTGCAGTAGCTGATGAACACATTTTAGAGATTGTTGAAGAAAATTCTCCAATAACTATCATGCCAATCGCTCAAAAACTAAAAGGAATATCCCAATCAACAGTGTGGTGTATCATACACGAGGCTCAATTATATCGATACTGCATACAGCGTGTCCAAGCACTTTTAAGCCATCATGTCAGTCAATGCATTGTTCCGAAAATCTTTGTCATTTTACTCAATTTGTGTCAGACGCCTTGAATGCAAGACAGCAAGTTGATGTAATATATGCTGACATTTCTAAGGTGTTGATCAAATTAATTATAGTATTTTAATTATCAAACTTGAATCTTATCGGTTAGAGTTACATCTTATTCATATATTTAAATCATACTTGTTGCATAGGTTCCAATATGTTGAGATTATGAGACATAAATCAGAGTTGCATATAGTTAAAAGTGGTGTTGCGCAGGGTAGTAACTTGGGGCTGTTGTTGTTCTTATTATTTTTTAATGATATCGTCTGAAGTGTTCTAAACTACTCCATGCAGATGACTTAAAAATCTTTAATGTAACTGTATGAGTGCATGTTACTTCAAAATGATCTTGAGGCAATGCAAGAGTGGTGTTTTAATAATATGCTGAATATAAACGTTAGTAAATGTAAACAAATGACATACACTAGAAAGTTAACATTACTTTCATTCGATTATCGTATAAACCAGTGGCAGTTCGTCGTAAGAATCAACTTAAGCCGGGCCTCATTGTAAAATTTGGCTCACACACTGTATATTTTAATACCCCATAATTTCCAATTACCTATTACATTTATCAAAAATCACTATAACGGAATAAAATAGTTATTGCTTTAATTGTAGCCCTCGTAAGTTATATTTTGACATTTAATTTCAAATAATTTTAATTTATTGGTATAATAATTTTTATAGTTAGATATTTGACTCAAGTTAAAGGAGGCCACCTGATGAAGCAATCCAAAAAAATGCAGAAATAGATCAGATCTCATCTATTGTGGTTGAATTTCGAGTTTCCACTTCATATATATAGAGTATATCAGGTTAGTAAATAGAATACATTTTTTAGATAATTATTGAATAGAGTTTTGTCTGTGGGTGTTCATTAGCATACCTAGATGTTTGGTATCAGAGAGCATGCATATGACTTCATTGATAGGAATTGTAGGAGATTTGATACATATTAGCTTAAAATACCTTTCTTAAACAGTAAAAAAATGTTACAAAAGCTAATAATAAAGAATATATGAGTAGATATTGTGGGTGTAATTCAACGCAGGTTGGGGCTTTTGTCCACTGAGTAGTTAGTTTCACACAATATTGTTAATACCTGAAAATATATGAAAAAACTATACAAAAAAGGTACATTTTTATTTATTTTAGTAGGTCGTTATGATACTTGACAGTTAATCAGTTTGACGCTGTCGACATTATTTAATTTCATTTTGACATTTAATTTCAAATAATATTAATTTATTGGTATAATAATTTTTATAGTTAGATATTTGACTCAAGTTAAAGGAGGCCACCTGATGAAACAATCCAAAAAAATGCAGAAATAGATCAGATCTCATCTATTGTGGTTGAATTTCGAGTTCCCACTTCATATATAGAGTATATCAGGTTAGTAAATAGAATACATTTTTTAGATAATTATTGAAGAGAGTTTTGTCTGTGGGTGTTCATTAGCATACCTAGATGTTTGGTATCAGAGAGCATGCATATGACTTCATTGATAGGAATTGTAGGAGAATTGATACATATTAGCTTAAAATACCTTTCTTAAACAGTAAAAAAATTGACCAAGATATACAACGAAATTTTAGCGTGCTCAGATTTACTTTTCCAAATTGTTCGAGTTAAACACTTAAATGTAAACTACTGCTCTAAACAAATTAAAATCGCTAATCAAAGAATTTCTGAATTAAGAGACGAAGAAATATTTAAAAATATTTTTAATAATTACCAAATTAGGAGTAAAATGGGGTAAAAGTTGCGATAAAAGTTGCGACAAATTAGAAATAATTTCGAGCTATAAAATGCTATACTACGAAATTATAGATTGCATTTTCCTTCAACTAAGTACTCATTTTGGAAATTTACAAAATTTAAATTTCCTTAATTGGTTTAGTAGATTCCTCAAAAATTCCGATTGTGCAAAAAAATATGTAAAATTGTTTAAATATTTACTACCAATTATATCCAAACGTTTTTGACAAAAAGTTGGAAAAACGACTCTATATTTTGTACAGAGACGAACAATTTCGTAATTTAGAAGTTCAAAAAACGGTAAAAATATACAAGGAATTTGAAATGGTATTTTCGGAAGCATACAAATTATTCTGCTTAGTTTTAATAATTCCTGCAACACGTGCTTCAATATTATAAAGACATAAATAAATTTGCAAATTTAAAAGACAGTTGAGTAGATCTGTTTTATATAAAGTGAGTGTTTAAAAATATTTTGTTAAAAATGGAGGCAAACGAAAACGATAATTTGGCAACTTTGTTTTATATGTGGGAATAGATAAGTAGGCTGACTACTTTGAAACTTTGTTTTTAGGACTTTTCATATTTTTTAGTGTTCTTGACTGAATTAGGAACATTTTTTTTAATTATTGGATAAATATATTTTTTCTATTGCAAATAAAATTCTTAAATTTTTATTTATGATTATAATAGTGATGTTGGCTAAGATTATCCATAATAAAAAACGATAAACACATCAAGGAATATTAATTACTTCAGAGGTAACTTGAAAATTTATTTATATTTATTATTTGAAAATGGGTTGGGCCTCACTTCTAACAGCTACCACGAGCCGCCACTGGTATAAATGGTATTGAGATTCCAAAAGTTAGTTTCATTAAATACCTTGGAATGACATTTGATCTTAAATTATCGTTTCGACATCATTTTGATGTGGTATACAAAAATGCTTTGAAAATGATTTGTAATCAGAAATTCAAAGATTTTCATAAAATCGCAACGATAAAAACTTTAAATAATACTTATGTTTGTAGTAAGATGGAGTATGCCAGCATGGCGTGGGCGCCTTTTTATAACGTACAATCGATTGCAATAATAATGACACTCTTTAAAATGAATTTTGCAATTTCTTTTGAACTGCTGACGTATTTGTAATAAAATCTACTTTCACTCAGCAATAGACATTTAATGAAATTTCTATTCAAAACTTCCAGAAGTTCAAAAACTGTTTTGAGGGAGTGTCATTACTATTGCAAAAGCATGTACATGTTTAGTCTTTTGACACAATTCAGCACAAATTTTGCAGGTTTTTAATTATTAAACAGCTTGGATATTACCCCAACAGAATTACATCCTACTCCGATTTGTTACATATTATACCACAAATATTGATAATTTTCAAAAACGTTGAATGATTGATCGGATAATTTATTTACATATAATTATTAATAATGTTATAGATGATATAAGGTTTTTGTCAATGGTTTCATTTCATATACCTCGGTATTCGGTGAGAAAAATAACGTCACATTTGCTTATAACAGATCAAGTACAAATCAACATTTTTCTTGACCATTTATTTCGATTTGTAGGCATTACAATCATATACAATATTTTATTGATATTTTTTATTGTATAGAAAATCTACTTAGGAACACTTTAAATATGGCATTAATTTTAACATATAGATGACCTTTTCTTTATTTGGCATTTTTATATTAATATTTTTAATAGTTCTTAGTTTTAGTATTTTTATTACTTTTATCAATCAATTATATCATTTTTTATTATTTTTATTTATTTGCTCAACTCTAATCATTGTTTTTTATTCTCTTAGAGTTTTACTAAAAACAGTTTTTAATATTGTAATTTATATCCTTTATATGGGCGTTTTTTTATTACTAAATTGCTATTTTCAAGGTTTTTTTTGGCGTTACCAAATCGAATGGATGAGTTTCAGTATCACGAGTTGCATCGAAATGATGCTGCTTAGACTTCTGGCCACCACGATCTATGGACCCCTTGGATTTTGTTTTATGGGGATAAGTCAATAAATGTGTACCGCAATAGAAGGTTTTGCCAAACGCGAAAGTGTTTACACTCATCTGTAAATTTACATTTGACAAAATTGTTATATGACATGTGCCTTGTTTTTCAATTTTCCATTATTTTGCAAATCAAAGTGGACAAATTTCAAACTTTTCTGTTGTTTACCCAATTGTAATTGTAGTTTATATTAATTCAGAAATATAGAAAATTTGCATTCGAATATTTCAGAGACTACTCTGATTTCAATTTTGAAAATTTAGGGTTTGGGGGTTGGGAGTGATCTCTCAAAATATTGCCATACCTTTTGCTTATCTTAAATGGAGCACCCTGTATATTTTTGCATATTTGGTTCTACGCGAAGTTTTAGGAGAACTTTTATCACGCTTCCCTATATCTAGGTATCTCTAATGGTCCAGATATTTCGATTCTATCAAAAAAGGTTGCAATTCGATGGCTTAATTCAAATAGCCCATTTTTTCGTCGTGCAAGCTGAAGTATCGGTATTTGAAACATAAGATAAAGATAGGGGGATGCCTATCTTTTGTTACAGATATTTTAAAAGCTCTTTAATTTTACAAAGGGTAATAAAAATGTTTTGTCGAATTTGTTTAACTTTCAACCGCTAAAACTTCTAAATAAAACTTAAAAACAAAACTACCAAGCAAATGACGATTTATGATATATTGGTTTTCATATTATTATTTTTTAATTCCTATCATTGTCTAGTTGGTACTTAGTTTTCTAATTTATGTTTGTCCTTTTTCTTATTTCTTTATTATTATTTTTTTATTTGTATGCCGTATATTTAAATGAGAAATACAAACATTATCATTATTAAAAATTGAATGAAACAAATATACTTTTGTTGATAATTGTTTATTGTCATATAGGTATTTACTAGCTAAGGATATTATTAAATCAAAATTATTTATTTTCCACTTGGCATGCCACCTCCTCCCATTCCTCCCATGCTTCCCATGCCTCCTCCACTTCCTCCCATACCCATTTGTCCTCCCCCTGATCCTCCAGCTTGACCTTGGCCGCTGCCTTGACTGCTGCCTTGACCGCTGCCTTGGCCACCACCTTGACCACCATCTTGACCACTGCTTTGGCCTGGTCCTTGAGCAAGCGCCTTATTGTTGGCCTAAAAATAGTTTTATGTTTTGCATTTGACTAATTTCGACATTTAAGTACTTTGAAAATAAGAAACTTATCTGTAATAACCGTTAATATAAACTTTTACAATGTTACGTGTCAGTGTATGTTGTAATATTATAAAATTAATTATTCTTAGCGTACTTTACTTACCAATAACGCTACGATCCACAGAACTGCTACAACAAATTTCATTTTGATTCAAATATCTCTGCACACCAACTGATACCATTTTGTAAATTTTCATGATATATATAGCAAACTAATGCAGCAAAAAATCAATTGCATACTTCCGCAAAATTTAATGAAATTTAAATACAATGTAAATGTATATTATTATACCGAGCAAATATATAGGTTTATTAAATAATTATGGTATATGACAATTTTTTTCTAATAATAACAAAAAGTGTATGATTACAGATTAAAGATTTTTATGGATTACTAACTTAATGTATAGTCCACTTTATAAAGTTTTCGTTCGTTGCTTGACATATCCGCTGAATATTCTCTATTGTTGCTACATAACTCTTTTCTACGACAAGCTCCACATATGACAAAAATCAGTTCTATCTAATTGAAAAAATAATGTAGGTCTATTTTATTTTACATCCTGATCATTAAAAATATTTCATCGGGGGCATCTCTGAGAAAAGTGCCAATTTTCTCTCTAATCCATATTGTTCATTTCTTCGGTTTGTAACCATAATTTTTTCCTTTTTAAGAATGTTATTCATCTTGAATAATCGATGTTATGAAGTACCGTTGCCTTTAACGTGGAATAATACGTTTACACGTTTTTCTAAAAAATATGCTATGAACATATTTTCAGTGTAGTGTTTCACATTTTTAAAGGAACTCCACTTAACGAAATTCTCATAAGTTTTGTTGTAAAGTTTTTTTGATTTCCCGGCAACAAGCTTCCTTTTGCTTCCTCCGCTGTTTAAAAAATTTCAGGAGGCGTACTCGGTATGTCTTCTGTTCTACTATCACTATTGAAATTCATATTTTACCCATTATATATGAAAAAAATTATCACTTTGGTAGAAGTCTTTCGCATACTAAATATGGTATACTTCATAACCGAATTTGTTGATATTAAGGTTAGGCATCTGTCAGAACTATCAATTCGGCTCCAACAAAAATTACTTGATTTTAGTTATAGAGAGTTTCCACAAGTACATAATATGATGGATAGCAAATAAGTGTTCTAAATATCTTACGTGTATAAAGTTTTGTATAAATTTTATGCGTCATAATGCGTTCAATACCTTAACCATGTAATAGCCCTCGGATTAAACGCCTACTTAACGCTCTTGATATATAAATAACTAATAAAACTATCACATTTATCATTAAATAAAATGTCGAATTCCAGGGTCTATAATAATTATTTCATATAGATAATATTTATTTTTCCCAACTTGAATCTTAATAAATCCAATTCATGTATCTTCATGTACAGAGTGATTAAAAAAGTGGCATTAAAAAAGTGAATCTACAGCTAACAATATCACGTTTTGCATGAAAATAACCTTAGTAAAATGTTCACCCCTAAGTCTCTTCAAAGTTTCTAAGAAATGTCGAGTAATTAGGGATGTAATTTGCAATCCAAAAAATGTATAATATTTTAAACAAATTTTCTACTAATACATGTGCACCTTCTCAACAATTTTTCGAAAATTTCCGGAATTCAACCTCAGACTTTTTTAGTTGTAGAAAGAAGACTTCGAGATGGATGGATGTGAATACCTGCAGCTATGGACACCTGCAGGGGAGCAGACATTTTCAATATATTATTGAGAAGTTACACATGTAATAGTAGAAAATGTGACCATTATACCTTTTTTGGTCTTCAAATTACAGCCGTTATTCCAAACTTTTCTTCGAACTTTGATGGGCTGTATCTCCTAAGGGATGAACATTTTACTATGGTAATTTTTTTACAAAACGTGTTCTTTTTTGCTGTAGATTCACCATTGGTGCTAGTTCTTTTCAAAACACCCTACATATAATAACATAAATTGCAATCAAAACATTTATTTTCACAATGTTTCCGTATTAGTATCTGTTACTTTTGATCCTTGTCTACTTAGGTCTCTTTTTATTATCCATTTTTGTATGTATGTTTGTAAGATTTATATATACATGAGAAATATAATCATTATCAATATTTTATATTAATTGAAACAAATGTACTTTTGTTAATAATTTTTTATTGTCATATATTTACTAGCTAAGGAATTTATATTATTAGATCAAATTTATTTATTTTCCACTTGGCATGCCACCTCCTCCCATTGCCCCCATGCTTCCCATGCCTCCTCCACTTCCTCCCATACCCATTTGTCCTCCCCCTGATCCTCCAGCTTGACCTTGACCGCTGCCCTGACTGCTGCCTTGACCGCTGCCTTGGCCACCAGCTTGACCACCACTTTGACCACCACCTTGACCACCACCTTGACCACTGCTTTGACCTGGTCCTTGGGCAAGCGCCTTATTGTTGGCCTAAAAATAGTTGTATGTTTTATTCATAATTTGTTTTGCATTCGTCTAATTACCATGGCAGAATTATACAATATTAAAAATCAAATTAATAAATACCTGACATTTAAGTACATTAAAAACAAGAAACTTATCTATAATAACCGTCAATACTTTTACTATGGTACGAGTTTCAGTGAATGTTGTAATATTATCAAATTAATTATTCTTAGCGTACTTTACTTACCAATAACGCTACGATCCACAGAACTGCTACAACAAATTTCATTTTGATTCAAATATCTCTGCACACCAACTGATACCATTTTGAAAATTTTCATGATATATATAGCAAACTTATGCAGCAAAAAATCAATTGCATACTTCCGCAAAATTTAACGAGATTTAAATACAATGTAAATGTATATTATTATACCGAGCAAATATATAGGTTTATTAAATAATTATGGTATATGACAATTTTTTTCTAATAATAACAAAAAGTGTATGATTATAGATTAAAGATTTTTATGGATTACTAACTTAATGTATAGCTCCACTTTATAAAGTTTTCGTTCGTTGCTTGACATATCCGCTGAATATTCTCTATTGTTGCTACATAACTCTTCTCTACGACAAGCTCCACATATGACAAAAACCAGTTCTATCTAATTGAAAAAATAATGTAGGTCTATTTTATTTTATATTTGAAGATAACATCCTGATCATTAAAAATATTTCATCGGGGGAATCTCTCAGAAAAGTGCCAATTTTCTCTCTAATCCATATTGCTTATTTCTTCGGTTTGTAACCATAATTTTTTCCTTTATAAAAATGTTATTCATCTTGAATAATTGCTAATGTCGATGTTATGAAGTACCGTTGTCTTTAACATGGAATAATACGTCTACACGTTTTTCTAAATAATATGCTATGAACATATTTTCAGTGTAGTGTTTCACATTCCATTTAACTCCATTTAACGAATTTCTCATAAGTTTTGTTGTAAAGTGTTTTTGATTTTCTCGGCAATAAGCTTCCTTTTGCTTCATCCGCTGTTTTGAAAATTTCAGAAGGCGTACTCGGTATGTCTTGTTCTACTATCACTATTGAAATCCATATCACATATATATGAAAAAATATGTCGCATTGCTAGAGGTTTCTCGCATACTAAATATGGTGTACTTCAAAACCGGATTTGTTGATATTATTGTTAGGCATCCGTCAGAACTATCAATTCGGCTCCAACAAAAATTACTTGATTTTAGCTATAGAGTTATTTCCATAAATACATAATATAATAGCAAATTTATAAGTGTGCTAAATAGGTACGTGTATATAAAGTTTTGTATAAACCTCATGCGTCATAACGCGTTCAATACCTTAACCATATAATAGCCCTCGGATTAAGGGCGCCGCATTCTTGAAATAGTATTTTCTACAAATACAAGTAAATTTAGACATCTAGGAACTGAAGAATATAGAGTTTAGCAAATAACAAGAATGTTATCTTATGCCATCTGCGAATATTCAAAAGTACCGAAGAAAAATCAATACATAACGTCAGAAAGCGATCTATCCAACAAACATTTAGGTCCTGAAATCTTTCAAAATACGTGTTTTTTTAAATTTAACTATAGGTGTAAACATTGTAATACCATAGACTTACATAGTTCTGCATATAAGATTATTCACTTTTGTTTATAAGTATGAGAAAATAATTATTAAAATGTGGGGTTAGAATAGCGAAATAATGTGTGTCGTACAAATGCATTTTAAAAGTTATTATATTATTTGAGGAGAGTTTAAATAGTAAAAGTGTATAAACAAAACATCAATAATTTTATTTTTGATATTACTTTTGTTCTACTTCAGTGTCTATTTCAGTACCTAAGAAACACCATAAATTTGGTTATTTTGAAATGAGAAATATGGCGATCTTAAGTCTTGGGCTATTATAATCACGCCATGGATTTTAAACGCGTACCTACTTAACGCTCTTGATATATAAATAACTAATAAAACTATCATATTCATCATTAAATAAACTATCGAATTCCACGGTCTAAAATAATTTCATATACAGGGCGATTTTAAAAAAAGTAGCAAAAATGAGACTACGAATTCCTTAAGTGAAAATAAATCGATTTAACCTAATCAAAATAAAATTTTTACTTTGCCACCCTGTATCTTTTTTATTATGCGACTTGGGATATAGGTATGTTAAATCGATTTATTTTCACAAAAGGAATTCAAAAAATGTATAATAGTTAAATTTTAGACAAATTTTCTACAAATACATATGCAACTTCTCGACAATATTTCGAAAATTTCTCAAATGGGTTGAACTTCAGACTTTCTTAACAGTAGAAAGAAGACTTCGAGAGGGAAGGATGTGAATACTTGCAGGAGACCAGAAATTTTCAATATATTGTTGAAAAGTTGCATATGTATTAGTAAAAAATTTGGCTATTATTCCTTCTTTGCTTTTCAAATTACAGCGGTTATTCCACATTTCTCCTAAGGGATGAACATTTTACTAAGGCGACTTTTTTCCAAACCGTGTTTTTTTAGCTCTAGATTCACCATTTGTGCCTAGTTCTTTTCAAAACTTCCCACATATAATAACACAAATTGCAATCAAAACATTTATTTTCACAATGTTACCATATTAGTATTTCTTACTTTTGATATTTGTTTACTTAGTCCTCTTTTTATTACTACCATTTTCGTATTTATTTCTATTTAAATGAGAAATATAATCATTATCGATATTTTATATTAATTGAAACAAATATAATTTTGTTAATAATTTTTTATTGGAATATATTTACTATCTAAGGAATTGTTACTATCAAATTAAAACTACTTATTTTCCACTAGGCATGCCACCTCCACCCATTCCACCCATGCTTCCTCCACTTCCACCCATGCCCATTTGACCTCCCCCCATGCCTCCTCCACTTCCTCCCATGCCCATTTGACCTCCCCCAGATCCTCCAGCTTGACCACTGCCTTGACCACCGCTTTGGCCACTGCTTTGGCCACTGCTTTGGTCTGGTCCTTGGGCAAGTGCCTTATTGATGACCTAAAAATAGATTTATACAATATCTATATATTTCAGTTATCATTACCTACGTAAAACAATATTGCCTCTCGCAAAATAACATGACGAAATTACTTAGAGATCAAGTTGATCAATACCTACAATTTGCTCTAAAAACTAAGGTTAAATATCTTAATTAGTCGTCAATATTAACGTTTACAATGTTACATGTTTTAGTATACGTTGTAATATTAATATTATCAAATTCATTATTCTTAGTATACTTACCAATAAAGCTACAGTACAGAGAACTGCTACAACAAATTTCATTTTGACTAAAATGTTGTTGCACACACTGATACCATTTGTTAAAATATGCATGGTATATATAGTAAACTTTAGCTACAAAAAACCAATTTTTTCCACAAATTTGATTCTATTTATATAATAATATAACTTATGATATAATATGTAGAACTAACATATAATTATGTGAATTTATCGAATAATTGTACGATATTTCCTAACAACATAAAAAATATAATTGTTGAGTAAACATAGGTACTCATAAATTACTAACATTTTTTCAAACTTTGAATGAGCTGTTATATATTGCTTTACAAATTGATGTCATTTTAGGAAATGACGTCATCATTGGAAGAATAAAATTACTACTGGAATAAATTATCGTCTCTTTCCAAGGCCTAAATCATTTGGTGTTATACATATTTTAATATTGCTTTTCCAAATTTGAACCTAATAAAACAATATGAGAAATGGTTTCTAAAATTAAGATCGAAGATACAAAAAATATTGAGTGATTCAATAAATTCAGGAACAAAATATTACTTGACGAAAATCCATTAAAATACTGAACAATTTCTGTAGAAGGGGTCCATATAAACTATTTTAAGTTCAGTATACTGTTTTAATGTTCTAACTTTTTTCAGTCATCCTCAGGGAACAACATTTGCAGCTAAAATCATATAACCTCATTAAAACTGTATCATTCAAATTATACTATAAATTATAGTGCCTATTTTGTCTAAAATTTTGGAAGCTATTATTAAAGAAAAATTAATTTGTTATCTTGAGTCTAAGCAGCTGTTGTCGGTTGCTCAATATGGTTTTCGTAGCAACAGATCCACAATAAATGCTATTACTGATTTTCTGGATGTTGTAGTTGACGGTTTGGATAGGGGTTGTTCATCTCAGGCAGTAATGTGTGATCTGACGAAAGCTTTTGACTGCGTGTCAGGTGAGATTCTATTGCAAAAACTTGAGTATTATGGTATAAGGTCAAAGGAGTTGAGTCTGTTTACCTCTTACCTTACGAATAGGATGCAGTACGTCAGTTGCGATGGAATTAACTCCGCGCTTACTTTAGTAACCAATGGAGTGCCCCAAGGATCTATATTAGGACCTATCCTATTTTTAATTTATATTAATGATCTTCCCTACGCGGTTGACGATCACTGTTCGCGGATGACACAAACATTTTGTCAGCAGGTGGCTCCCAAATGCATGACGGAATGGTGCAGGCTCGTAACTGGTTCTCGGCGAACAGGCTTAAGTTAAATGATGATAAAACTCAATATATTTCCTTCAGTGCCGATAAATGGGCCATAGATTCATCTCCCGCGAAATTACTGGGCTTAACATTCGATACGCACCTCAGATAGAAGCCACATGTAGACCGGCTGTGTAATAGACTCTCTTCACAACTATTTTTACTACGCCAATTGAAACATTGTATAACTTCGAATGTCCTTAGAACGATTTATTATTCTTTGATTGACAGTCATATAAATTATGGGGTTACACTCTGGGGTAACTCTACGAAAGCCTGTAGAGTCTTCAGTTTACAGAAAATGGCTATACGCATAATCAGTAATATCCCTCCTGGCACTCATTGTCAAATACTATTTAAAAGTTTAAAAATTCTTCCACTACCATGTATTTTTATCCTGCAGACTTTGTTGCACATCCACCGCAATAAGAACTCTTTTCGTCTCCATAGTGACATCCATACATACAATACGAGACATGCAAAAGATTTTGTGCTATTACCTGCTAAGATCAAAACTACAAAAGTTAATAAGCCGGACTCTACAATGCTTTAAATAACCGATTTGTCAACAACGATCTAAACAATATGAGAGGTTTGTCAAAAACTATCTGTTAGAACACTGTTTTTACAGTATTTCCGATTTTCTTAAAGATTGTTCTTCTATTGTGACTTAATAAATACGTTTGTATATAAATGGTCAATAAACAGTATGAGTATGAGTATGAGTATGAGTATGAGTATGAGTATGAGTATGAATATGAGTATATCTATTGGGAAAATACTATCCCTCGTAAACTCAAGAACTACATTTTTTATCCAGGTATTGTTTAGAGTGTATTCACGAATTACTGCTCAAAGAATAACTTTTTTATTTCTAATTTGACGAATTGAAATTCTTTGCATGATCGGATTTGGAGACAGGATGCGTACCCAAAAAGAAGTAGTTGAATTGTTCAATGAAACTCATCCTCATCGACATCCCATTACCCAAAGCATAGTAAGCAATATTGAGTCTAAAAACCGTAACTTTGGATATGTTCGTGATCTTCCTAAATCTGGTCGACCGTCAAAATCAGTAGATGATGAGCTTGATGTTTTGTTGGCAATGCAAGAAAATAATCATTCAACACTTAACCAATTGGCTTCTGATTTCAATATGGCAGCGCCCACAGTTCACAAAATTATGAAAAAAGCAAAGTATCATTCTTATAAGGTATGCCTTGTTCATGAGCTATCTGAAGACGACTTTGGTCGGAGAAATCAATTCTGCGAGCAAATGTAAGAGCTATGCAATAATGATAATAATTTCGTAAAAAACGTATTTTTTCTGACGAGGCTACGTTTGTTTTGAACGGCCATGTCAATAGGCAAAACTGCCATTATTGTGCTGCCGAGAATCCCCGATGGATGATGGAGTATCACACTCAAAGTCCCCAGAAATTAAATGTGTGGTGTGGCATAGTCGACGGAAGAATTCTGGGTCCCTATTCCTTTGACGTCAACTTAACTAGTGCAAGATATTTGGATTGTTTTCTAAACGACCTCATTCCTGAACTAATAACTTTATATCCAGATATAGAGGGACATGATCTTCCAAGAAATTACATTTTCTTTCAACAAGATGGTGCACCTCCCCATTATGCAACACCTGTCCGTGCTTATTTAGATGAGCTGTTCCCGAATCATTGGATAGGGAGAAGGGGGCCGATTGAGTGGCCAGCCAGATCGCCTGATTTGACACCCCTAGATTATTTCTTGTGGGGATACTTAAAAAGCAAAGTATACGTCACTAGACCGGTTAATTTAAAAGATTTAAAAGCAAGAATTCGTTAGGAGATACATCGTATAGCTCCTGAAGTTATTGGTAATAGCAAAAAAAGAATTTATTAATCGTCTTAGCTACTGTCAGGCAGCCAACAGTGCACAATTTGAACATTTAATTTAGTTGATTTTTTACATAATCATTATCATTTTCAGTATTGTGAAAATTCAATTTTCATAAAGTATGTATGTAGAATGACATGCTCTTTCAAATGGCATGGTCAATCAACGATGACGTGACAAATATGGGTCATATGCCAAAAAGTGTCTTTTTTAAACAAAATCGACGTGTCAGGGGATTTTATCGAAAAGTTCTCAATTTCAAAAATAATGAATTTATTTGTTACTTTTCGAAAGCACTGTATAGTAAATAACTATTTTGATGCCATATGTTTTTGGTAAACATGACGTCAACGTTTTCATATTTCAAAAGATCCGAATCTAAATCTTTCTATAAAACTACTATCTGCATTTTTATTTTTATGAAGAATACCTATTTCTCATTTCATCAATGAGGTAGACTGCTTTCAATAAACAGGTATAATAACATAACGTTATTTTTCCAATGAATAATACTGTCGTATTCTAATTATACAAGTCTAATCCCTCAATGGAAGGCGAGGGCAGCTCATAATGAGGAACTTCCGGTCGCGTTACTTATATTAGCACCTTTATCTTTTGTTTTGCTTTCTTTGTGCGGCGAGAGTCTCTGAGGGTGCTCAGGACGATAAGGTCGAGATGCGGGGACGTCGGAAACGGGGCTCTTCATATAAGTGACATCTTTTAGTTTTTACATGTAAATTGCAAGGGGAGAAGAAGAGGCACGCCGTTTTTAAAGCCGCCCTTCGTCGTTGCACCACTCGAAAGTGCCTTATTAGGGCCAAATAGGGTAAAGGAGGGGTGGAACGCTAATTGATTTTTAAACTGCGTTTGGAAGACCAAAATGATTGACTATGAGGATGGTACAGAAAAAACAGACATTTTTGTCTTCTACGATTCTAAAGGATGTATAGATGAGACACACTTTTTCATTTACTGAAAAACAAACTAAAACTAGATAGTTTTAAATCTAAACTTGGTGTGCACGGTAGTTTATTGAGATGTACGAAGTAATTTCTTATCTTTTAAATTGTGCAAAATGACTGTTAGTGGTCACAGATTCTTCCGCTAAGTCAGATGTGGTCTAAACGTAATTTTTGTCTTCAAGATATAAAAATACCAAATTAAAAGCAGAACAATTTAAAACCCCTGTTGTATGGAAAATAGCTAGCTCTATCAAAGACGTCACTAGCAAAGTTTTTTAACAGTCGAAGTGTTTCCTTTCAAACATTTTTTTTAGGTTACAAAGTGCTCTAGTACTGATACTGACAAAATCATAGAAATAAGCTATTTAACATAAACTGATATTAGGTATTTTTGCGTGCGTCCAAACATTTATTATACAGGGTGTCTGTGAAAGGTTGGAAAATCTCGGAGCTGGAGATACTACTGACCAAAAAAAGTCGATTGAGCCAAATATGCCTTATCCGAATGTTGCTGGTTTAAAAAATACAGGGCGTTCAATGCTAGAATTTTATTTTGAAATATCTCAATAACTTTGAAACCTGTCGGAGTATTAAAAAAAAATTGGCACAATTATGTTTTTTGGCACGGCAAAAGAATTTTTAACTAATTTTGATGTCACTAGTAGAGGGCCCCACTTATGGAACAGCATGATTCTTTTAAATGCAGAACTTTTTTGCTGTTTAGTCTATCCATCTGGCTATTGAAACAATCGATTATCCTACCTGTTATATCTGACAAAGGTATACCTTGTTGAATTCGTTAGGGGTAACCATTTTTGAAATAATCGTATTTGAAATATTCAGTGCAGCGATTGAAAGCTGTTATCGTTTCAGGTAGTGCCTTTTCTACTGAAAATGCAGCAAAATGTTACTTGAAAAAGTTGTTCAGTACAGTAAACTATGCAGACGTGCGAAATTTCAAAAAGACTATGTTCTTGTTTTCGATGGTGCCATGACAAATGTCAAAGGAAATTCGTTCCATTGTTCTCGGTGTCAAGCAAAAAGAAAAAAGAGATTAATTTTTTATTAAATTAGAAAATATTACCTGCGTCATATTAAGAACTTAATATTAAAATTAAACAAATACCATTTTTGCAACACAGTTTATGTAAAAAAGAAATTTTTGAGAGTCATGTGAATCTAACAGTAAAAAAAGTTATGTTACATTTTGTATTATGTGATATTTTTTATCATAAACGAACATAGTATTAAATATATTAAAAAATAAAAAGTTGTGTCACATTAGGATACTTTCTCTCCATCCTGCGTATACAAACGCTTATAACAAACAATATGGAAACTTTATTTCATCAGTAATTTTTTTAACATATAAAATCCAATATACTAATCATACTACAACGCCTCTTAAACCTATTAAAAAAGATACCTCTTGCGTTGCGCATGTTTTCATTTAAATACCGATACCTAAGCTACAATAATAAAATTAATCCTGTACACTATAAATAAAAATGTATGTAATTCTAAAAACACAACAAATTACGTTAAAAATACTGTTTCACACAAATACACACTTAAAAATCCTCGTTGGGGGTTGAATCGTAAAATCTTCTCGTATAGGCTGCTGGAGACTTATCACAAGGGTTGCAAAATCCGAACCACCGTTTTTGATAAGCAAATACGAGAAACAACAGCACTGGTATGGCTATCAAAACACCTGGAAGAAGAAATTGTTTATACAATCATGTTACAATATTCCCAAGATCATCTTTGATGACCAAAATTATTGGGAACAAAATAAGTGTTACATTTGTATGGTAACAACGTAATATCTTTTTACAGAGAATGATGACCGTTTACAAAGTCAAAGCATATAGGGTGTAACTTTGAAGGAGAGGGGTCAATTTTTCTTATGGCATCACTAAGTACTTGTACTCGATTTGTAATTTATTTTTTCAATTGCAAAGGGTACAATTGATATTTAATGATGATGATATTTAAATTCATTAACAGATTAATCACTTTTGACATTGTCAATATTTAATTTCAAATAATTTTAATTTATTGGTATAATAATTTTTATAGTTAGATATTTGACTCACCTTAAAGGAGGCCACCTGTTGAAGTAATCCTTAAAGTGCAGAAATAGGTGAGATCTCATCTTTTGTGGTTGAATTTTCGAGTTCTCACATTTTCAAGAGTGAACTTAGATATTTATAGAGTGTTTTCATTAAACCAGGTTAGTAAATTTAGCTAGATTAATTCTTTTAGATCTTTTAGATAATTATTGAATATAGCTTTGTCTGTGCAATTGTTCATTAGCATACCTAGATGTTTGGTATCAGAGAGCATACATATGACTTCATTGATAGGAAATGTAGAAGATCTAATACAGTAAAAAATGTTACAAAAGCTGTTATAAAGAATATATGGGTAGATATTGTGGGTGTAATTCAATGATGGTTGGGACTTTAGTCCACAGAGTAGTTAGTTTCACACAATATTGTTAATACCTAAAAATATATATAAAAAAAAGAAAATAAAAATTATCATCAAGGTAGGAGCGTGAATAGAGCGACTTCAAAAATTGGCAGAAAAAAATGTGGTGATTGGGGTAACAAATGTGTTGGTTTACATGACTCAAATATCTATCAGATTCATTGTGCATCTGTACCTTAGGTAAAGGTGAGGGTGATATTTGCTTTATAATAATAAAATTCTCTGCCTTTCTTTTATATTATGAAATCTGACAGCATTGTATGCCGCAGTTCCCAAGTGTATATGCGCTCGCGGCTATTATTAGCTTGTGTAACATTTTTGCTGTATTAGAAAGGTATTTTAAGCTAATATAAATCTAATCTCCTTCGGGGCTTTAGTCCACAGAGTAGTTAGGTTCACACAATATTGTTAATACCTCGATATTTAATTTCAAATAATTTTAATTTATTGGTATAATAATTTTTATAGTTAGATATTTGACTCAACTTAAAGGAGGCCACTTGAAGAAGCAGTAGTAAATTTAGCTAGATTAATTTTTTTAGATAATTATGAATACAGCTTTGTCTGCGGAATTGTTCATTAGCGTACCTAGATGTTTGGTATCAGAGAGCATACATATGACTTAATTGATAAGAATTGTAGATTTGATTTATATTACCTTATAATACTTTACTAATACAGTAAATAATAAATATTTGATATTAATAATTTCACGTTTTTATTTTTCGACGCCCAGGGCACAAAAGTTTTTCATACTTAGCAACCGATGACCTATCATATTAAATATGCTTTCGTAGGCGGGAGAATAAAAATGAATTATCCATTTATTCGTACGACGTAAGTCGTCTGAATTCTTGCCGCAACTATATCTTTTGTATAAATATGCCCCTAATCAAAATCACACCCTGTATATTCAACACAAGTTACAGAATTATAAAGTAACTTCACCTGCTAATATGCCTACAAGCATCATAGCGTCGTTTTCAGGCCTAGCACCATATACGTCTAAACATCTCATGGTGCTCTTCTTTTCGTACAGTTCATAAAATGAAAATTTCGCCATCTCAATCGGAGCGGCACATCTACAACAAAAGAGTTTCTTAATGAACAAAATCACACGTTAAGAGAAATCAAGAAAGAAATTGATCAAATATTATCACTTACTGGACTTGTTTGGCATTTTCTTCGTCTATTTTCAGATATATGGGTATCAGATCTTCAATTAACCACTGATTCTCACACTCGCAAGTCCATGGATTCGCCCTGATGTCCAGCTCCGTCAAACCGTCCCATCTTGCTATGATGTCGCTGTCCAGATAAGCCAGTTTGTTGTTGTTGATATGAAGCTGAAAGGTAGCAGTCAAAAGTTTATTGCTTTAGAAGATACGAAAGTCTGAAGGTCACAATCTCGTATACAACTTATTTAAAAATACGTATGAATGCGAGTGAAAAAAATAATTCACTTGTGGATAGCCTTCAGCCAACAAAGGTTATTGGGAAGAAAGAAGGGAGACCAAGTGTTTTGTAATCAAAGATAATTAAATGAAAACTAATAGTTAGTTATGTATCTAGGTTATATCGAGGCGTTTAAGGTTCCGGTAACATAAACGCATTAGGTTTTAGCCGAGGGTTTTTACATGTTCAGGGTGTTAATAATTATTTATATATCAAGCATGTTAATTAGGCGTATAAGACCCGCAACGCGAAGATAATAGCCCGAGGTTTAAACTGAGGGTCGTTGAATGCTTAGAGTAGTAAACGCATTATGATACATGAGATTTATACAAACTTTATACTCGGCCGGTGTTTGGAACACTTGTAAATTTTCTATATATTGTATTATGTATTTGTGGAAATAACCGTCTCCATAACTATAATCGAACTATAGCTAGGATTACCCATCAGATACCTCACCTACGGTATATGTGTAGTGGACTACTGACGAGTGACTCTAGCTGTTGCTCTAGGTTTTCCAGGTGTATTTCAATGCTGGTCGGGGCATTAGCCCGCAAAGTAGTTGTTTCCTGGAATCTCTTATTTGCAAAATATCGGCATGAAGTAGCGAATGGCCGATAGATGTAGTTAGTTCTACACCGCGTACACATCATTAGTTAAAGGAGAGTAAATATTTAGTACATCACGGTAACTACAACAATTAAGGCCCGAAGGCGTTAAGGTGACACTTCTCGTCCGAAAAATGTTACTACTAAAACTAATTGTTAATTGTTGATATACCTTTTTGATTGGTGGCCATATGGCGCCTCCTGTATGATTCCTAATCAAAGCCATCGCCAGGGGGTCTATGTGCGACAAAGCGATGTTGTCGCTCATGTGCAACTCCTCCAGATTGACCAAACCGCTTAGGGAATGCTTCATCACGTGGCTTAAATGTTGGTTGCGACAAAGATGCAGTACTTTCACCGTGGGCATTTCAGGGAAACCACTGAAATAATAATACAGAAAAATCCTTGTCGTGAAGTTCGAAATAATACAGAAAAACATCCTAATAATATGTTCTTTCTCCTGTAGTTCATACTTACTTTTCTTCTGTCAAATTGTCAAAGTTGGTGTTGTTCAGATACAAAGAGTTTAGTTTGTGGACTTGCTGAAGAGTTGCAGGCAGTTTGCTGATAGGATTTCCTGATAAATCTAGCACTTCTAAGTACTTGGGGGTGTGGAGCATGCTGTCTGGAAGGGTGCTGATTTGTGTATACTGGAGGTACAACTCCTAAAACAGAAATGATAATGATATTTAGTGTTTTTTTCCTTTACAATGTAGCTATAGAGGCAATATTGTTAGAGATTTTTATCCCCTTGAATTATCAAGCAAACAATGTTATTTTTAATGAATTATACGTTTTTAAAGACAAAAAATTATCTACTTTTTTTATTCTGCATAGTTTAGACAGAAATAATTATTTCTTAAATGGTTCAAAACAGTAATGTTTTCACATAGTAGGCATATGTCATGGTGACGGTTTCATTGTAATGATTGCCACTTTTACATGCTATCATTTAAATTCTGTTTCTTTATTTTCTTAGTGATCGTTGCGCTTGACTTTGCATTTCTATCGATGTTTTTACAACCATGAACCATCATGCTTTTACTAACCGTAAATATGCCGATATGCATTTTATTTATGGTTTCTGTAATGGAGTATCGGTAATGTTTTCCTTATAGAACACAATCTTGTGCAAGATTGTTTAGGGAAATTCATGCAACAGTGATGGAATCAGGGGCCCTAACTCCAAGATATCATGAATGTGGCCTTCCAAGGAGGTGTAGGCATGATTTAGACAAAGTAATTTTAATATTTTTTTAAAGTAATTCTACTGCAAGTGTAAGAAGACCATCTGCTCGCTTTAGCGTAAACATTACTTATATAATAATAATATATCTATCCTTCATTCTAATAACGAGGATTAGCCCAGAAGTCAAAGAGGGGCGGCATATTATTATTAAGCAGGCCGCATTTGCGTCCAGGAACGACTTACGTTGATAGGCCCTAACCACCATTCAGTGCAGGAATGAGGGAAACCTGGAAAACCTCATTAATTAGAGGGGTAGTCAAATGTCAACCGGTATCAATCTCTCACATTGACCCAAGCCAACATTCTTCCACCCTACCGTACCCACAGAGAGGGTGCCAATCTCTCCACGAATATAGCTTAACGGTCTACCGGCTGCGGGGGTCGCACCCACAGCGATCTAGTCACCTCGATTCAAGTACTGACGCCTTAAACCGCGCGACCACTGACCGATCCAATATATAGCAGTTGTTTAAGAAAATTGATTCTTACAAAGGGTTCATGGTATGCTTCTAGAAAATCATACCGCCTGCCTTTGTTTTTGTCGTACAATTCTTGGTCGCCAAAAATATAATTACACATTCGTTCCAAATATTTTATTTACCGATGAGGCTTGTTTTACACGGGATGGTCTTATCAATTTGAACAATTTACATACGTGGTGTGATGAAAATCTCCATGTCATTTTTGAAACTCGTCATCAACGCAGATTTTCAATGAATCTTTGGGTCGGCATTGTTGGCACTCACCTTCTGGGAACATTCTTTCTACCGAATCGATTGGGAGGTGTTGAATATCTAAACTTTTAGAAAAATGGTATTCCAGACCTGCTAGACGATATTTATCTTGAACTATGAGCAAACATATTTTTTTACAAGATGGAGCTCCTCCACATTTTCTCGACAAGTGCGGATTTTTTTAAATCGATCATTCCTGGGAAAATAGATTGGTCGTGGAAATGACGCGCTTAACCATGGCCACCTCATTCGTATGATTTTATTTATGGGCGACGTAAAAAGAGTGGTATATGTTACGATTGCTACGCCTATGACTACAAAAGAAGAGTTGCAGCAACGTATTGGTGAAACTTTCGATGCCATACTAATTCAACATTAAATTTTTCAGCGTTTTCGATTCAACTTCTGTTGTCCAGGATGGACAATTTTAGTCTTTGTTCCGCACTCAGAATTACATTTTTGTATGTTTTTTATGCATTCTATGATTCAAAGTTGTGTCCAAAAATTCAAAATAAAAATGTAGTCTCTTTACTTTTTTGCTTTCTTATGTTAATTAGGAACTTTATAAGTACGTCCATTGGTCCCTCGCACCAGCGAGGCCCTTTTCTTCCACCATTGGATGCTGAATGAACTGAATATTGTGACACATAATAGCCACATGCAAGGTCACAGTGTGCATCAATTGAAAAGATACTTGTGTGTGTGAAGGTCTGTTTAATTCATTCTGTTTTAACTTAATAATTCTGTGGTAATTAACTACAGTGAAATTTTAAATCCTCAACAATAGTGTGACTGGACTCTTTGTGAGTATGTTTGTTTAAGTCGATTTCAAAAATTATTAGTTGAAGTGGACAAATATGTGTATATAAGTTTTTAAAAATTTAACCAAGCAATTGACAACTGCCATTCTTATCACCTTTAACACTATCCCGGTGTCGAGTGTGCCACGATAAATAGGTTGTCTTTGTTGCCTACGTTGCGACCGCTATAATACTTACTCACATTACCTATTACTCATAGCAACGATATTGTTAGTAATGGATGAGAATAATGAAATACTTAAACAACTGATATCGCTTAGGAAAGAAATTGCAACAAAAAATGAGGACCTGAAAAGTTCTATTTCTATCCAAATATCAAATTTAACAGATCATCTTAAATCATTTGAACACAATGTTTCTACCGAAATTGAAAACTTGAAAAAAACAAATGTAGAATTAAATAATAGGGTCTCTAATATGGAGAGGCAATTAAGGTCTAAAAACGTCATAATTCATGGGTTGCCTGAAAATGATGGTGCTAAATTGCATACGGCAATAATTATGTTTCTCTCTGCAACTTTAGGGGTATTAATTCGTGAAGAAAATATAGAATATGTTGGCAGACTTGGCCCTAAAATTAATAATAAAATCAGGCCCGGACTACTGAAATTATCGTCCCAGAACTTAAAATCTATAATTTTTTCAAATTGTTCCAAATTGAAGGGAACAAATATGTACATTTCAGAGGACTTACCTAAAGAAGAGAGACAAATAAAAAACATTTTACTAAAACACTATAGAAATGCAAAACAACTAGGATTAAACACAAAAATTAATAATAATAAATTAATTGTTAATGAGAAAATTTGGACCGCTCAAGATTTAAAATTATTAGACATTGCTAATGCCTCATTATCGCCTTTTGTTACCGAAATATCTGACTCTGTTCCAATCACTGGTCAGTCTCAAAATTATACGAAAAACATATTGCCTGCCAAAGAATCACGACCTGTACAACAACATACATCACCACATACAGAGAAGTACATGTTGCCGCCAAATCCCTATTTAGTTAAGCCGGCTTCAACAAACATACCTCATCACAATATAGGGTGTTCTGAGAAATCCAGTACTGGAGCAGCTCCCAAGCAGAAAACGTCAAATCGCAATACCCCGTCACTCGAAGTGCTTCCCAACAGCCTAAGCAGTCCTTTCGTTAACGCTCCTCAGCCTTGTTCTTGGTTTATTATCAAAACGTCAGGGGACTTAGAACAAAACTAAAAGATCTTTACTGCTCTATTTTATCGGAAAATTATTCAGCAATTTGTTTAAGCGAAACTTGGTTGAATACAGATATTAATGACATAGAAATTGCTGATGATCGTTACGTCATTTATAGAACAGACAGAAATCCCACTAACAGTACCAAATCCAAGGTGGTGGTGTTTTACTGGCAATTAATGGAGGAGTACATTCTTATTTGGCACCTATTATTCATAGTGATATTGAAGAGGTATGGATAGTTATAAAACAGGCAAGGTGCACCTTGCTGATGTGCACAGTATATATACCACCGGGAGCTGATTCCCTGGTCTATGAAAAACACGGAATTTTTAATGAATCGGTATGTAAACTCTCAAGTTTTGATATTTGGTGACTATAATTTGCCGAACATTAAGTGGGAGAAAACCGAGGACCTACCAGGCAGCTTTCCAACTAACGTAAGAACCCCGTCTGAAGAAATTATTTGTGATAACTTTAGTGCAAATGGGTTGTATCAATTTAATGTCAACCCAAACTCGCGTGGAACAATGTTAGATCTGTGCTTTTCAAATGTAGTTGATATAGATATGCCTGATAATTGTATTCCTTACGGAAATGATATTGACATTTTCAATGATTCATATAGCTCTTTCTGCCGGCAAGCTCGTGCCAATCTATATTAATTATCCCTCTCGATATGTCCCGTCCTATATTCGTTTTCAGTGTTTTCTTTTATAATGATTGTGGCAATGTTATTTTAATGTATCCTTATTGTAAATTGTTAACTATTTTATGCCACTAGACTTATTTTATTTTTATATATCTTACGTTACAAGTTTAGTACCTACACACGCATAATTTTGTAAACATTTAAACTGATTGTGTGTAATTGTTAAGTACTCTGTGTATATGTGTATGTATTTCCTGAAACATTTTGTAATCATTTAATGGACTTTTTTGTCCGTCAATAAATTAATAAATAAATAAATAAATTTTGGTTCAAATAATTTCATACAATCGGAATATTAAAAAAATTTAAATTTTACAAAAAATGTTAAATGCTGTATCTTAAAACAAAAGGCGATTGGACATTAGTGTATATAACATTTTATTATTTTTTCGTCCTTTATTGCATGATTTTCCAATGTCACCCTGTATATTTTCAAGAAAATAATGGTGAAAAATCAGAAATTTCATAATTATGAGGTGTTTAAATGCTAAAAATAAATATTTTTTGTAACCCCTTCAGTACTGAAAAATACGTCGATAAAAGAGCACATGCATCAGGGTGTGCAAATTAATTATAATAGTAGTAATAGTAGTAAAGCTTATTTTTAGTAAGGCTATTTAGCTGCTATTCGTACTATTTGGAGTTCATGGCGTTCGGTTTTAAATCACCCCCAAGGGGGTCTCGCGCGAGGCCCCTTTAAGTGCGAGGCCGTGGGCGAGGGGCCGCTTCGCCCACGCCTAGCTACGCCAAGTACAAAATTATTTTCTTTAAAAAATTCTAATTCATTAAAAATTTTGCTTGATAATTCAAAGAAATATAAAAATTTCTGTTAAGAGTAGTTAAAAAACTACTAACTATAACTGATTTTGATGAAACTTATGATAGCTAAAGACCCTTATAGTATGATTATTACCTATAATTTTTATTCTATTATCTTAATCAGAAAGAAAGTTATTTTAAAAAAATATCCAATTGATAAAACCTCTTTGGAAGCCCATATCTCAATAACATTGCTTCGGAGGACCAATGTTTATAGGAACTTTTTTTGGCTCCATCTTTACTGTCTTAAGTTTTGTACCAACTTTTCCAAATACCCTGGTAGTGATAAATCGTCATATTTTGTCGCAAATATGCAGTTAATGGAATGACCTGCTTTTTTGTTACACCTTGTATAGATTGAAAGAATTAGAAAGATGTTTTACCTTCAATAAAGCTAAACTGTCTATAGCCATCAAAGTGTGTTGGTCTATTGTCACTATAGGATTATAGCTCAAATCCAAAATTACAATGTCCGTCGTGTGTTCGAAGATGTCCTGATTTAAGGAGTGAAGTTTGTTGTGGTCCAATCGCAGTTCTTTTAAGTTCCTAAGAGGCAGCAATCTAGTCTCTAGATAAACACCCTAGAAAAAAAATTCTCATGAAAATAATGTGTCACAATTTTCCTCGTGTGAGAATTGTTTTGGTTGAATTGATATTTTCACCTTTACAAAATGTTATATATCACATAGCAGGCTCATTATTTATTTATTTATGTATTCCAAACAGACAAAACGTTGCCTGATTACATGGAATACTAACATAATATAGAATTAAGGAAATACCTGACTGAATAACAAACCAACAAACTATAAATGTAATAAATCAATAAAAAATAGACAAAAATTGTAACGATTATAACGATTTGTAGAGGTGTAGTCAAGGTAAAGATATACAAAAATAAAAGCATCTGTAACATTAAATATTATATATAACATTTGAAAACAAATTGTATGAACCAAAAAAACATTATTATGAGAAACCTGATTTAACAATCTTAACATTACTTCCTTCCATAGGAGAATAATTCATAGTTCTTCTTAAAAGGATATGGACAAGTTCGTGCATACTCGTATTTCTAAAAGGAATTTTGAAACATACTTGAGATAATAAATAAGGATCATTGATCAAAGAGCTCAGCACCTTAAATCCAAATAATAAAGCAATTATACGTCGATTATACAGGGTGGCCAGATGAAAACGAAACAGATTCAGGAACTGCGTCAAGATTGTAGAAAAACGTTCAGGCCCGTCGATTTTAGATTAAAGATGGACATTCTCTGTTGGTAATTTTGACTCCGGCACTTTCACCCCCAAGCAAGGGTTAGCATCACCCCAAAATATTTAAATGGCATTGGGGGTTGAGTAATAAGTTGAAACTTATGTACAAACAATAATTAGTAACGGTAAAAATGTCACTCATTCGAGTTAAGTACGCCAATGGTATATCTTTACTATTTCTTGCGTTACATTGGTTTTTGGCGATTTGTTATCACTTCCGTAAAAGAAACACAATTGTAAAAAAAACAAAAATGAATACTATACACACACAACGAACGTAAAGCTAGTGGATTCCAAATTTATTTTCTAGTATTATTTGGAAGCGTTGGTTGGTAGTTTATTTAATTGTGTTTTTGATAATTAAACACTATGATTTATTCCATTGCGGAGAGGGTAGATATCATTTCGCTTTACTTTATGAACAATAACTGTGCGAATAGAACATTTCAGTTATTTAATGGACAACATCAAGATCGACATGTCAGAAAGGAGTATGTTCTAGTTAGTAAATAAAATTTAAGAGACAGGGAACGTAGCCAATAAAAAACGAGAAATTGAAAAACCTATACTTAATAAAGCTAGTGAAGTTGCAGTTTTGGGACAAGTTCATCTTGATCCTACATTAAGTATAAGGCAGCTGGCATCTGTGTCTGGGCTCAATCGAACTAGCATACAAACCATTTTGAAGAAGAATAAATTCCATCCATACAAAGTACATTTAGTCCAGGAATTTCATGAGCCATTTGCGACCCACAGTTCCTTTTAAACATCTGTTTTTCTTATGAATGCAGTTTTTTCTTGAACGGGACGGTAAATCGTAGCAATTGTTGCTACTGGTCAGATTCAAACCCAAGAGTTTTTCACGAGATGCATATACAGCAACCGGAAAAATTAAATGTATGGACTGGAATTTTCGGTGACCGGCTGCTGCGTCCTTTTTTCTACCTGGTAATTTTACTGGCCAAATGTATTTTGTATTATTGGAAGACGCTATTGACCCTGCCGCTCCGCATTATGCGTTAATAGTCCGTCAGTATTTGGACCAACGTTTTCCACAGAATTGGATTGGGAGAAGAGGCAGCATTGAGTGGCCTCCAGGATCACCGGATTTATCGCCCCTTGGCGTAGCTGCAAGATTTGCGTCAAAGAGTCGTCGAATGCCATCGAATCACTCCGGAAATGATTCAGGATGTATGCAAACGTTTCGAATAAAATCTTTATTCTTGTATGGAAGCGGGCGGTCATCAATTTGAACATTTTATGAACTAAGTAGTAAGTAAGCAACTAAACATAATTTAAATTTTTAAATATATATTTTTTCAAAGTATTGGGCGGAATTATAAAATTTAAAGTCTGTTGTAAAGAGAATTGTAAGAGCTTTCAAAATAAATATTACTCAACCCTCAATAAAATTGCCATTTAAATATTTTGGAGTGATGCTCACCCTTGCTTGGGGGTGAAAGTGGCGGGGTCAAAAATATCAGCAAAGAATGTTCCCCTTTAATCTGAAATCGACGGGTCTGAGTGGTTTTCTACAAACTTGACGCAGTTCCTGAATCCTGTTTCGTTTTCATTTGGTCGCCCTGTATAACAAGTTAACTTTAAATTAAAGTAGCTTAAAAATGTCTTTAAAACTTTTTCTATATTATCTACATACGTGTTAGGTTGAAAATACTATAACAATGGGACGAGTTCTAATTTTAGCCTAATTAGTGCGCCGTATAAAGTAATAATAACAGATTCCATAGTGCATACATTTTTGGACTCTCTTATTACAAAACCTAATGTCAGAAGCACACATTTTCTCAATGTGAAACCTGTAAAATAGTTAGGAATCAATTTCCACGCCTAGATCTTTCACACTATTAACTCGTTTAAGTGCCAAATTGTTCATTTGATAATAGTAGGTACGTTATTGGCTGTTTATTTCTCTTCTTCATTCATAAGCAGAATTAATATAGCATTGTAATAGTAATGCATCATTAAGACCATAAGTTTATATAATTTGAGATCATCAGCAAACATTAAAGAACTTGTGTTAGACACTATCAGGTAAGTCGTTAATGAAAAACAAAAGCGGTCTTAGATTTGAGCCTAGAGGCACTCCCGAATTAGCGTTATATTTTTCTGAAAATTGGCATTAATAAATTTTCGATCCTAGAGATAAGACATTAATATCCATATTTATATTTATACCACGGGCATATCATTTATTTACCTTGAAAGCATCAGGATGCAAAATCTCCAAGTCGTTGTAACTCAGGATCAGCGTCTCCATGTTCTGTAAGTTCTGGAAGACGCTGTCTGCTATCTTGTTGATGTCATTGTTGGCCAGGTTCAGGTACGTCAGGTTCGACGGTGGGAAGATGTAGGTCAGGTCGCCGAACTGGTTGTTTTGGAAGTTTATGGTCGCGTAGGCATATGACTCGTTGGTTCCGTTGATTTTCCAGTAGTAGTCGTCGAAGATGTTGTAAATTATGTTTGTGGTACAGGTCACGTCCGCTTGCTCGTCGTCGTTGGAGAAGTGGCATTTGCAGATCTTGCAGAAGGGTAGTTTGTCGGATTCTGCGAAGATGACTCCTACGAAGGCGGACGCTAGAAGAATGATCAGCTTCATTCTGGAAAAGATAACAAAACAAGAATTATAGAACTAAGTAGTTAGTAATTTATATAGTATCAAGATTAATACACTTATTACAACACTAGCTTAGTTTAATTATTCCTTAAATACTTTATTGGAAGATTGACCTATTCTTGTATAATAAGAACATGTATTCTTCTTTTAAGAATAAAGATTACTTGAAATAAAGAAAACATATATATTTAATATCAGATAAGGTTCCGTTTTTATAAAGAATTGTTTTGTTTTATTTAGACAATAAGAATTACTTGAGGCAACAATTGTTATTCTCAAAGTAAAATTATGTTTTCTTTAGTTTAAGTGATTTGAAAGAATTAGTGCAAATATTTGAAATAATATTACATAATTTTGTATAAAGTAAATATGTAATAACATTGCATTAAGAAAAATACAACTGGAGTACATAATTAGTATTTTTGCTTTAAATATACCTATATTGTGTTCCTTTCTAGGATAGTATTTAATTATCTATATAAGGTGGGTCACAGAAAACAGATGTGTATGAAATAAATATATGCTTGTTAGCTCTCTTCGGTATGTCATAGGTGAGGCAACCGACAACTTATCTGACAGAATCTGAGTAGATAATACAGTTATATCTTGTGGCCACATGCTGAACCAGACGGTCCCACAAAAAACACGTTTTTTATTTTACACAGGATCACCTAATACACTAATACAATTTGTAGTGAATAAAACTATAATTATTGTGTCCAGTTTTGGTAATGTTGTACCACAAGTGTTGTATTAATACCATCTACAGTGCTTTCGAAAAGTAACGAATAAATTCATTATTTTTTAAATTGAGAAGTTTTCGAAAAAATCCCCTGGCACGTCGGTTTTGTTTGTAAAAAAGGCACTTTTTGACATACGACCCATATTTGTGACGTCATCTTTGTTCGAAATATGACGTCAAAATAATATTTGAAGATTTTAAAATATAATTTTCACAATACTGAAAATGATCATAATTATGTAAAAAATCGACTAAATTAAATGTTCAAATTGTGCACCGTTGGCTGCCTGACAGTAGCCAAGACGATTAATAAATTCTTTTTGAACATTATCAATAACTTCAAGAGGTATACGATGTATCTCGTGACAAATTCTTGCTTTTAAATCTTCTAAATTAACCGGTCTAGTAACGTATACTTTGCTTTTTAAGTATTCCCACAAGAAATAATCTAGGGGTGTCAAATCAGACGATCTGGCTGGCCACTCAATCGGCTCTCTTCTCCCTACCCAACGATTCGGGAACAGCTCATCTAAATAAGTACGGACAGGTGTTGCATAATGGGGAGGTGCACAGTATTGTGAAAATTAAATTTTAAAATCTTCAAACATTATTTTCTTGAAATTTTTGTTATGTAACACCATATTTTTCATGATGTATGTATGTAGAATGACACGCTCTTTCAAATGGCATGGTCAAAATTGGGGGTTGCTATTTAAAAAAATTGTCGATGACGTCATATCTCGAACAACGATGACGTCACAAATATGGGTCGTATGTCAAAAAGTGCCTTTTTTAAAAACAAAATCGATTTTTTCGAAAACTTCTCAATTTCAAAAATAATGAATTTATTCGTTACTTTTCGAAAGCACTGTATACAGGGTGTCCAGAAACTCTCCTGACAAACGAAGACGGGAGATTCCTCAGATAATTTTAAGACAATTTAACCCAATTCACCTAGTCCGAAAATGCCTCCTAAGGAAACTAGAGCTCTTTGAAGATGGCGCCTTGTAAATAGTTTTGTTTAAATACCTCCAGAACGCTTCTACTTAGAAAAACAAAAACTGGTATGCTTGTTTAGCCTTCAGAGATGAATCGATTCCATCAATTGCGAATTTCTAGTACCGGTCATAGGCGTCCGTTTTGGGTAGGTCAACGGTTATTTTAACTCATAACTTTTTGTTTTTAACTTTTAAGCATTTGTGATACTAGATTATAACATTTTCAGGTATTCTAGTACTAAAAGGTACTCTTACTTTAAGTCATTAGGATACACCGTTTTCTAGAAAAATGGATTTGAAAATTTTCGTTTTTCGTCATTAAAGTTTAAAAATTTTTGTTAAAGATTTTTAAAAACAAAGTATTTATTACAATGGAACGAAAGTAACAAAAAAAAAGTATCAAAGGTAGATAGTTACAAAAGATGCTCGATGTGATGACCATTAGTCTCTATGCATAAATTTACCCTTTTGCTTAGAGAACGCCGAATTCTTGCAAAAATTCCAAAGTTATTTCTAAATTCGTTGCAAGCATCTTGTATCCTTCGCCAGAGTTGTGCACGATTTTGTATCGGAACGGAATAAACAAATGCAAGGATTCAAATCCGGCGACCTTGCTGACCAAGCAACTGGACTTCCTCTTCCAATCCAATGGTCTTCGTAGTTATTATCGAGAAAGTCTCGTACATTCCTGCTAAAGTGGGCCGGACAGCCGTCGTGTAGAAACCATAAGTTTTGCCGAATATTTAAACGCACCTCATTAACAAATCAGGTAAAATATTTTGCAGGAAATGTAAATAATCAGCACCATTTAAACGAGCAGGTAATTCCATAGGTCCAAGTAGATAATCGTCAACTACTCCTATCCAGACGTTTCTCTTAAACCTATGCTGATGCTTAAATTATTGAACAACGTGGGGATTGTCACCAACGTACGAATAATAATGTGCATTATGTACATTAAAAATTCCATTTTTTGTGAATGTAGCTTTGTCACCAAACAAAATGTATCTGAAAAATCTTCATCTTGATTTTTCTGGTTATGTAACCATCTAGTGAATTCTAAACGAGCAGGAAAATCTCATTCTAGCAGTGCTTGCACCTTTGTAAAATGAAAAGGATATAAATTTTCTTTGTGCAAGATATTTCCTACGGAAGATTTTGAAATTGTGGGGTACATGGCAGATAGTCTTCGAACGCTAATTCCTGGATTTTCATCAACTTCCATTAAAATAACATCTTCATGTTCTGCTGTTACATCATTATGTCTCCCTGTTTCATTATTTTTTGGGACTACTGAACCTGTTTCTCTTATTCGTTGATGAAGAGCTGTAAATGTTGAGTGAGTGGGATGCTCACGATTGGGAAATTTTTCAGCATATCTACGTTGCGCTGCTCGAGCGTTACATCTAATTTCGCCATAAACTAAATGCATATCGGCATATTCCTCATTAGTAAAAATCATTTTAAAAAAAAATTGAAATCGTTGTGTTTGAATTCCACAAAGTAAAAAATTATAAGATAAACTTCGCGAACTGACAACAATTTGACAATGAAAAACGTATGTTTTACTTTTGTTGGCAGTTCAGAGGCAACTAGTGCAAAAAATATAAATTGAACTTTAATGACGAAAAAACGAAAAATTTTCAAATCCGTTTTTCTAGAAAACGGTGTATCCTAATGACTTAAAGTAAGAGTACCTTTTAGTACTAGAATACCTGAAAATTTAATAATCTAGTGTCACAAATGCTTAAAAGTTAAAGAAAAAAAGTTATGCGTTAAAATAACCGTTGACCTACCCAAAACGGACGCCTATGACCGGTACTAGAAATTCTCAATTGATGGAATCGATTCATCTCTGAAGGCTAAACAAGCGTACCAGTTTTTGTTTTTCTAAGTAGAAGCGTTCTGGAGGTATTTAAACAAAACTATTTACAAGGCCCCATCTTCAAAGAGCTCTAGTTGCCTTAGGAAGCATTTTCGGACTAGATGAATTGGGTTAAATTGTCTTAAAATTATCTGAGGAATCTCAGTCTTCGTTTGTCAGGAGAGTTTCTGGACACCCGTATAAGTGTATATGTGTGTTCTTAATATTTTGGTTTAAATTATTAGTAGGTGGTCTGTAACTCATTACTTATGCAACACCCTGTAATAAGGCTTCATAAAACTTGATAATTTAAAATTAAATCCATTAGTATCTCCGTAAACGAATTTACAGCACCTGATGTAAACTATGGTAATGACGCAGCTCTACAGGTCAGCGTCAAGAAAGTAAAATGTCGTTTAAAGGAGAGTACGCACTATGAGGTCGCAGTCTATGCGCATCGTGGACCGCTCTGTGCCGAGCTGATCACAGACTTTTACAAAATCAGTGGCATATATCGTTCTATATGCGCTTCCGTCCTGCTGTACTATTTAGGTGTTAAATTATGTTCTGTGGAATATGTATTTTTATTAGCTTTCTCGAGTCCACCTGCTGGTGTACACTTGTACATTTAAAATCATTAGAAGATTATTTACTAGACGAGAACGGGCATGGTCCGCGGTGCGCCTAAACCGCGACTCTATAATGAGTTTCCCTTTAACACCGCTTTATATCAATTCTACTATTTTATTTGTTTTTTAGGTTTGTAGCACTGCTGGTAAAAATAACATGATAACACATTTCTTAGATAGTGACTCAGACGCTTGATATATAGATAAGCCAGTCAGGTTTTATTGTAGGACCATAAACGTATTACTATTAGAAGAAAATAAAATTTTGATCAATTTAAGGTTCTTTGTTGTCCTCGTCTCAAATTTACACTTAATATGTATTATTTAAAACTTAATTTTTTATAAGGTGCCAACCTATAACCAAAGTACGAACATGAGAAATAATTTCTGCGAAAGTTTTTGCTGTTACTAACAAAGCATAACTGAAAAAAAAACAGCCGCAAAAGTTTTGCTTCGTTTCCAAATTTGCAATGAATAAATAAATTCGAATTAAAACAAATAGTTGAAAGTAGTGTTTAACTTTAAATATTATAATTAATTTTAATATTGCTATAATGAGTGATATTTAGAAATATGTACACATATTAACATAGATATTATAATCCAAATATGGACAGTCCCCAAAAGTTTATATGTTTCAGAAAAACTGCAAAGCTAAAATCTGATAAATATCTGCCACACCTTGATATATTCTACGGAATATCTTCGAACATGCAATGTTTATAATTTTAAATAATAAATATTTTGGTGATATCAACAATTTAGATATGATATCTAGAATTAACTGCACAATACATCTACTTTTAAATGCGTCTAATTTTAGCAGAACTGCAACAAGAATAAATAAACTGAAACCTATAGAATTCAATATAGGCAGAAACAGAAAGTAAGTACTCGTATTTTCATAACTTTACCATAAACCTACTAACCTATTTAAACTTATTTATCTAAGTCCTGTCCAAATGTACCTGTGATGTCTTAAAATCTCCGTATTACTGTTTCACAAGTGCACTAGCATAGTTTTCACACTAGAAACGCACAACACTTATTAAAAAAATACAAATATATCAACGTTCTATTGCATCCAAAACCTTATTCCGACTAACTGACTAATCTATTTATCTTATCTTGAGCAAATATTGGGAATACGATATTTTCACCATAGCAGATAAAAGTATTCATTACAGGTGTTAGCAATGAATGTGATCTGATACGCAACTTGTGCAAATATTTGGATGTTTTGAGAATTTATGAAAATGAAAAGCTATTATTACCTGTGACGATTTCGGCGTAGAAGAAAATTAGGTTACTTTGTTTGTCCAGAGTTATTAATAATGTTACGATTTATGATTTTAGTAATATTATAATCTCAAATATTATTCAGTACTTATGCAATAACGTTTAATTATCGTTACTTATATAACGAATGTTAATTGCATCAGTCACTATTACCAACTTAAGTGAAACAGCAAGAAAATTTGTTTTTAGAATTGTACAGGGTGATTTACAACTTATCTAAAAAAAATTGGGAATAGATGAGTCAGTATCGTAATTTAAAATTGTAAAATCATTATTGTAGTGTCTAACGTTCTCGGATGCATTCTATTTGCGTTTTCAGTATTAACGGTTTTTCGAAGGTGTTTACATTAATCAAAAACGGTTTACGTGTATATCAACTCGGTGTTAATGAAAATGCTTTTAATTTATGGTGATGTGAAAATGCTATAGCAAAATGATTTCCTGATAAACGTGCCAAAAGCAGCTACTTTTACCGCAGTGTGCACAAATGTAGTGCAACCAGCGTGACACGAGACATTTGAAACGGAATCGCGGAAGAGATGGAGGTCTACGGCGTCCACGGCGTATTTCAGCAGTGTGGCGTATCATACATGAAGCACAGCATAACGAAACCAGCAAAATGACTCGACTGTCGGTACTTTGATCTATTTCAGACAGGCGCGTTTAGCGGCACGAGTGCTCGCCGGTTCCTATCTCTCTCACACATTTAGCAGGGCGTATTTAACAAATATTTAATACAAACAAGACCGTGAGTCTTGTTGTTTGCAAAGGTTTAATTAAACATATTTTAATTACGTTCCTTTACATAAAATGCATTAGAATGCAAATACAAATAATTTATAATAATAACAAAACAAATTACCTACTATTAATTATTTTATTTTTCAGTTGTCTCCAAATTATTGTTTTCTGGTTGTATTAACAACTTTGAAATTTCTACTTACACATTTTATTGTATAATATAAACCTAGCATATAAATGATATATATATTTATAGTTAAAATGTTTACAAGGATGTACAAAATGCAAATATTTAAATAAAGTAATAAACTTTTTCACAACATTGTTTTGAGCGGAAAGTATTTCAAAATTCCCTTGGAAAAGGATCTCCATGGTTGTTATGAATTTACCGAAATTATGATGAGGCATATATAGATTTCCAAACAATCCATTAAATTGTTTTGTTTACTTAGTCCGTCAACTTTACAGTCATTTATAAAGCATATCAAAATTGCCCCTGAAGTTAATGACGTTCTCAAAATTTTAGAAAAAAAATTTGAAAGTTTTAATCATATAAATAAATTGTAAAGCAAGTTTATTTTATACAAGAGACTGATAAAATTTGTGGATTTGAAGATGCAAATTTTCTGTTTAATGGCAGCATCGTGTATGAATCTTTATATTAGCTTTAAAGTGTTTCATTTAGAAGTAAAAGAAACGGAGAAATTTGTCAGGAACATCAGCAACCTATTTGACCCTTTAAATTTCTCGAGTCAATTTGGAAAACCATAATTTCAAAATTACATATTCACAAGTGACGAAAACGATCTCTTTAGAACCTATTTCGATATGTTTCAGAAATCACAAAAAATTGAATCAAAAGCAAATGATATAACATCTACAATAAAATGTACTACTGGGTGGACAATAACAATATTAGGTTTAATTAAATTAGGAGAATTAGCTAAAAATTAAGGTATGAAATTTTTATGAACTAGAAGCATTAAACAGGACTGTTTAAAAATGGTTTTGGGGCAATACACCAGCGTCACAAAAAGCATTTTCTCGAACAACAAAACAATACTGAATACGTCTCTGATATCTTACTTCCTCTCCCAACGAACGTTCGCTTATACTAACAGTTGTATGGTGCTCCACATGCTGAGAAAGCTGCGCGCCATATCCTGCGCATCTGAAACTATTTGCCCGAGTCCGTTTGCTGGTTTCGTTATGCTGTGCATGAAGCTCAATTAAATCCATACCATGTCCATACAGCGTGTCCAAGTCCAAGGGATTGAACGAAGAGAACTGGTACAGTGGCCGCTACGATCTCCTGACTTTAAATAATTTGGACTTTTTTGTGGAGATATATAAAAAATGTATACTGCACCGAAATGTACACTATTGATGATTTACGCAAACGTATCATAGTTTCTGCTAATAACTTACAAATTCAAAACGGACAAAAAGCAGAAACATTTCTGTTAGTTTGTAGGTACTGGGTAAGACGCACAGTGGGGCCAAATCCCGAAAAGCTGGCCAAAAGTCGAAAAATAGAGTTTAAGTTCCGGTAATTTCTAGTCGTGGGTTAGGTTGGGTAAGGGTTCGAAGGTCCAATTCCAGGCTTCAGCGCGCCCTATCCCTTATACCCCTATAGGCCAGTTGAGAGGGACCCTCAATCGAACTAGATGACTCATGCAGTGAGCAAATATTTCAACGCTATATTCAAGAGGACGCCAAATCTATAAAAATCAACCGATTTCGATTTTTAAAAATGGAATCAACAGCTGCAAGTTAGTAGAAACTGATTATGTAACACAAAATTAATAATAATAGTGCATGCGATAACAATAAACGAATCATTTGTACGAAAATGAACGGAAGATTACAATGGAAAATTTTAAACACGTAGAGAAAAGTTTATAAGTTCTCTAGAGTTCTACGACTTGACCGATCGCATGTTGTAGATGGAATTATTATTAAATGAAAAAAAATGAAACATGCTGCCTCTAGCTGCCTCTGTGTCATTGGTGCGAGTTCAAAGTCGTTGCTACCAGAAGCAGTTCTATTGTTAGTTGCGCCACGTATACCAGTAAGTACAGGAAGCTCCAGCGATTTAAAAGTTGAATCAACTGATTGTAAATTATTCTTCGGATGACAATGCATGAACTTCAAAATCAACTAATTGTATGTTTCACCGTATTATACAACATATGGATTTATTTTTTACTTTCTCTATAAAAGTGATTTATGTCAAATCCGCCATTTTGTTTTGATTTCAAATTTTGACTTCGCATTCATAATCAGCGACCTCGAAAACCCCCGAGTACTGACTCTCAGCTAAATTTATATAGTTTTCGAATTTTGGCCAGCTTTTTGGGATTTGCTCCCACTGTGAGACGGGTCCAAAGTTTTGCTGTTGTGACATCAGATATATCAAACTATTGTATTAACACTGGGGGCTAAATCAGGACTATCAGGTGGATGATTAAGCTTTTCAAAACTACAGTCACGTATTGTTATGTAAGAAACGTAATCACAGCGCGGTGCTAGATTTTCTTCAACATTGTAACGTCAGTATGGTCATCTTTTACTAAGGATTGCTAGAAAACAAATGGTCACAGTTGAAATTTTATATACACACTCTCAGATAGTGACATTAGTTAATGCAATAATAAAATTACCCACATCGGTAGCAGATCATACTAATACCGAGAACACTTTGAACTCCCCTCGTACATGGAAGTTTTTTGTCAGATGTCGTAACATGCTTTCAGTCCAAAAGATCACTCACATTATGTCTCCAAGGATCTGCAGAGCATGTTCATGAAGGTACCCATGATATTTAATGAATCATTACGCACTAGACCTGCACCAACACGTACCGTCAATGCAGATCGTGCCGTTCAAAAATATGTTATACAGGATTATTATTATTAATTCTGTTACTGGCGACCAGTTACCGAGGTCACGGCATAACAACCCGGAACTATACACATATCATCAGTGTTATTTAGCTTAGTACCTACTAGAAAAAATTATAAGAGATGCAGGAGTCAATAGATTAGGCATCTTGTAGTACTAGCAAGGAACAGAACAGAACTAAAGGAGGTAATAGATAAACGGTCAGTTAAAAGGGGGCTATATATTAATGAGGAAAAAACTAAGTACATGGAATAGATGGAAAAAGTCAAATAGGCAAGTTTTTGAAAATATACACAAATCGGTGGAAAATATATTTAGTTGTTCGAAGAAGTAGAACAATTCACATATTTAGGAACTACATTTGCCAGACAATCGAAAATAGGAGAGAAAGTTGAAGTCAGAATAATGTCAAGAAACAAATGTATAGGAGAACTATAGAGAATACAGAGAAATAAAAATATTTGTAGGCAAACAAAGATAAGACTATAGTAGTAAGACCAGTAGTGACACACCAGTAAAACATGGGCATTCAATCAAGCAAAATAATGAGGAAAATTTTTGGAAGAAAAACAACAGAAGAATAGTGGGTCAGAAGAACGACTAAGAAAATAAAAGATTCAAAGAGGTGAGTATAGTAAACGTGGTAAAAGCACAAAGGTTAATTAAGGTGACTATAGTCGCAGCAAGTTGCGGATTAAATAGGAAAAGTTCCGTACAAGATGGATCTGAATGCGGTTTTCTGCATTTGCGTCTAAAAATAATTAATCCAAAATTCACTTAGGTGGGAATATGCTGAACTTCTTAGTAGCATCGCTACAGACAAAAATGCATAAGAAAAATGCATTTTTGAGACGCCCTTTGGACGACTTAATCAATTTGTAAAAGAGTCGGAATTGGCCCAGAATGGGTGCCCTGGGGTTTTTGAGGTCGCTGATCACGATTATGATGTCCAAATCGCCACCCTGACCACCTGGGGCTCAGGAACGCCGACGAAAGTCATCTCCGTGGAACTCTCACAAAATTCATCCCGGGAAGGAAAAACACTTGGTGCCCGGGGGTTTTTTGGGTCGCTGAATTCAAATACGGCATCGGCGAACACCCCCCAGACACCTGGTGCGTCCCAACCGGGACATGAACGTCATCTCCGTGGAACTCTCACAGAATTCATGCGGGAAAGCAAAAACACTTGGTGCCCGGGGGTTTTTTTGGGTCGAATTCATTTTTGGCTGCAGCGATGCAACTACGAATTTCAGCATATTCCCACCTAGGTGAATTTTGGATTAATAATTTTTAGAAGCAAATGCAGAAAACCGCATTCCGATCCATCTTGTACGGAACTTTTCCCTATTTAGACCCGTTTTTCACGTATCTTGCTGCGACTAGTAGGGCATATTGAGAGGATGATAGAGACAAGGATACCAAAAATGGTAATGACACGAACAATTGGGGGTAAGAAGAGGAGAGAGGCCGAGAGCGAGATGGAAAATAGAGGTGGAAAATGAAATACAACAACTACAAATTGTAAGATAGGAAGAAATATCAAGTGAATGTACGAAATGGAGAAGGATAGTCAACCATGGACCTTCTACGTCTGCAGAATAGATTATATATATATTAACCATATAATGAGTCAAATGGAACCCTGTTGAAACTTTAAAAAAGAACGATTTTATTCAATAGAAAATACAGTACCTCTAGATTTGTCTGACTTTTGCAATTCTAAAAAATTCTATTGAATAGATTTAAAATGCAATAACTAAAACTCTTTCAAAATAAGCAAATGAACAAGTGTTTCTTCGGAACACATTTTACATTTTCGCAACGGCAGGTTAAAAGTGAAGACAGCTTTTTAATTTTTTTACTAAACTAATTACTGTTTTACAATTTTACAAAGTACCAGTGAATAGTGAATGCAATGTTGTCTCTGGGGTAAGTCTTATTTATTTCCCTTTTGTGATAATGAACCTCCAAAACTTTCAGAAACTGTTTCAATTTCATCCCAACCGACCCTACATTATTGTCAATGCACCAGCAATCTTGTATCACGTAAAAAGAACCAAAGAGCGCCGGAGAATAATCCGCGTCGCCGTCGATCCGGGCAAACTACGGTGCCCGGAGTCGACCGACGCGCCCCCATCCGCTTTCCTCCCGGAGTGTACGCCGCAAATTGCTCGTAACGAATGCTATTCTGATGTAATTTTTCCAATAACGTTCAATTTTCGTTCAATATGGGTTTTTCAGGCCGGCTGTACAGTCGCTTTTTAAAAACAGCTAAGTTAATAATCGTGGAAAATCGATACGGCATAGGGCGAAGCATCGAGCGCTCTTTGCCATTTTTCAGTGATATATTTTTATGCGGAAATCAGCTAGGATAGAGAGGGTCGGTTTTGCATTACATTATACAGGGTGTTCTACACGCTCTATGTCAAACTTTAGCAGACGGTAGCTAGGTTCTTTACATTAATATAGGTTCGATTTTATTTATTTACCTATTTATTTATTTGTTTGCTTGTTTTTTATTTATTTATTTAATTATTTATTTATTTATTTACTTACTTACTTACTTACTTACTTACTTACTTACTTACTTACTTACTTAAGGTTACACAAAAAAAGAAATATTTACAGTAGTAACATTGATATGTAACACAGTGACTAAATTAGTGGACAACAACATCAAATTTAAAAATATAAATAACAGTATTACAATACAATTACAACTACAATCAACAAAACACGACAAAAATGATTTATGAAGACATACGTAATAATTATAAACAAGAAAACCCCTATTAATTAACTATGGGAATACCGACTTAATTTGAAAAATAGTGCAACAAAATATATCAACTTTGTTCTCAATTTGATAATAATTATGGATCATTTGGTAAAGCGGGGAAGCTATCAACAAGTACAAAAGCGTCAGAGTGCAATAAGCACTTTTTGTACGAGTTGCATACAATATTTTTTCTACGTTCATGCAAAAACCAAAAAATGTTATTTAGATGACACTAAGTCTAGGAAAATGTGACATCGATTTGAACGTTTATGTTTGTCATGATGACAAAACTCTATTGCAGAGTGACAGATGAATGCAATAAACACTTTATTGCACTAGTGCAATAAAGAACCACTTTTTCCACTAAATATAGTTCAATAAAGTTTTGTTTTTGCATGAACGTAGAAAAAAGATATTAGAGCATCGGGAAGAAAGTCTTGGTACCCTATATTTGATTTAATGTTTTACGAGTTTGTACAGAATTATAACTGAGTGCAGCTCCCTCCTAGATTGAAGGGTTGACAGAGAAAAACGCTCTAATAACAGTTCATGTGAAGAGCCAGTAGGAGGATATGTTCCATCAATTATAAATGAAGCGGACTTCAAACAAATTCTTTGAGCCTTTTCAATTGCTGATAGATGTATATTATAAATAGAATTCCAAACTGCAGAGACGTATTCCAACCAAGATCTTACAAAAGTTATAAACAGCAGACGCAATGTAGTAATATTATGAAAACTTTTTGAGTTGCGTATTATAAACCCTAACATTTTATATGACAAAGAAATAATCGTCTCATATGTTTATTAAAACTTAGTTTGTGAACAAAAATAACACCAAGATCTTGCTCGGATGGTCCAATTTTATAATCATTCAAAACCGGCTTTAACTTTCTATGAGAAGATACAATATTGCATTTATCTGGATTTAAATGCAGGCTATTATTTATATACCAAGTAATTATTGATTGCAAGGCTATTTGAAGGTACTGACAGTCCGCAATAGATTTGATTTCCAAGATCAGTTTTACATCATCCGCATACATACAAATATTGACGTGTATGTCCAAGCCAATGTCATTAATAAATAAATTAAAGAAAAGTGGCACCAAAACTGAGCCCTGTGGAACACCTGACTTCTGCAAAAACTCACCAGACCTATTATCTTGAATATTAACAAATTGATATATGTTATGTAAATAATATCGAAATAATAATATTAATCTAGCGGATAGTCCAAAATTAGCTAACTTCTTCAGTAAGATATTATGATCTAGTCGATCGAAGTAATCTTTTATCACCGAATCTTGTGTAGTGTGTATTGAACAGCATTGCATCCCTTTTATCGAAAAAATGTACAAGCATTACATGATGGAGATGCTCCTCAACGATTAAAATATTGTCGCTGGTTACTTTAACACATGCACAAAATGATGGTCTGGGTTTTGCTAGCGACCACATAAATAATAATCATAATGCACATATCTGGGCGAAACAAAATCCGCATGCAATTCTGTCAAGAAGATTTCAGCAACGTTGCATTGTCAACGTTTGGGTAGGAGTTTAAATGCAGATCTGTGTAGAACTTCCTTGGGAAACAACCTTGATTTTACTTATGATGTAGGGTATTGTTCCAACTATGTGGTATCAGCACGATAGTGCACCACCTCATAGAGGGAGATAAATAACTGCTTTGTTAAAAGATCGTTTTCCGAATAAATGACTAGGTCAGCAAGGTCCAACAGCATGGCCTCCGCGTTCCCCAGATCTAAATTCTTTAGACTTTTATTTATGGGGACATATGAAGCAGCCTATCTACCATGCTGAGATCACTACCTGTCAGCATTTACTTGAAAGGATTCAGGATGCGGATAACCATATAAGAAATGATCCAAATCTCGGCCGTCGAGTGACAGAATCATTAGTTCGCCGATGTGAGACTTGCATTCGAACCAATGGTGGACATTTTGAACAACTTTTGTAGTCCTAATAATAATAATATCTCTACTCCTCATTCTCCCCCGCCCAGAAGTGGGAGACTTGTGCGGGAGAGGGAACGACATATTATTATTAAGCAGGCGCATTTGCGCCCAGGAACGACTTACGATGGTAGGCCCTAACCACCATTCAGTGCAGGAATGAGGGAAACGTGGAAACCTCATAAATCAGGAGGGTAGTCAAATGTCGACCAGTATCAATCTCTCACATTGACCCAAGCTAACATTCTTCCACCCTACCATACCCGCATAGAGGGTGCCAATACTCTCCACCATCTACCGGCTGCGGGGATCGAACCCACACAGGCCACATTGATTCAAGTACTAATGCCGTAAACCGCGTAAAATAGGTTAACTAATGTTTAAACACAAATAATAATTTTTGTTAGGTATAGCAACCACCATTTTTATTCATCAGGCTACTTTGATTGAAAAATGAAATTCTATTTTTTTTAAATGCTTGTAACTACCATCTGCCAAAGTTTATCATAGAGTTTATAGAACACCCTGTATACCTCTCGAGCAGCTTAAGAGTGCATTGACAACTACTTGGTATATGATCAGAATGCCGATATTTGTAGTTTGTAGTTCTTTAAGTTTCATAACGATATTTTGTCCACAATCACCTTATAATCGGCCTTTTATCCACACTTATGAACCATCTAAAGTGGTACTTTATCCACCAGTGGAATAGATAAACTTTATTTCACCAGCGGAATAATGAAAAAAGTAACCTAGGTATAATAAATCAAGTTTAATTTATTTACTTAATAACATTCACATTTATAGTGAAACATTTAGTTTTTTGTTTTATCACATATAACTTTTCGTTAATAACAACCCTTGTAGTATTGTCACCTTCATTTTGGGAACGCATAACACCTGCCGAAGTTTGTGAAGAATTTGCGCAAAGTACAGATGTCTCTCCTTGTATGGAACTACTATATTTTCCTTAGATTTTTCTAGCAATATCAAGATTGTTAGATATAGACTCCTCAATATAACTTACTGCCACAGGGAAGCTCTTCCATTCACCGTGCTATTTAATGATTGTAAGATTAGCACCTTTATTGGTCAATAAAATTGTTGAAGTGCGCCTCATACAATGGCTAGTATATCCTTCTGGATTTGCGGTATTCGGGAAAGAAGCAACCAGTGAGAGTACCTTCGCCAATAATGTGTTGATTCCAACAAGCTGAGAAGTATATTTTTGATTGATGTATCTTAAAAAGAATCTGTCTTGTGTTAAGCGAATTGGGCGCAGAAAAATATATTTTCTGCATATTTCAACAACATTCATGCAAAATTCTTCTTCTACAATTAAGTGTAAATTTTCTTGAAATGCCCGTCTTGGTGCCAGATATTGACACAAGTAGGTAACTGCCAACGTCCTGTACGTCAGTAATTTTCAAATCTGTCAATTCGCAGCATCGACAGGCAACAGAAATCCCCATTATTAGTGCAGCCTAAAATAATTCAAAGTTCACTATATACTTTTTTTTTACTGTTTAAGAAAGGTATTTTAAGCTAATATGTATCAAATCTCCTACAATTCCTATCAATGAAGTCATATGCATGCTCTCTGATACCAAACATCTAGGTATGCTAATGAACACCCACAGACAAAATTCTATTCAATAATTATCTAAAAAATGTATTCTATTTACTAACCTGATATACTCTATACATGGAGTGGGAACTCGAAATTCAACCACAATAGATGAGATCTGATCTATTTCTGCATTTTTTTTGGATTGCTTCATCAGGTGGCCTCCTTTAACTTGAGTCAAATATCTAACTATATAAATTATTATACCAATAAATTAAAATTATTTGAAAAATTAAATGTCAAAATGAAATTAAATAATGTCGACAGCGTCAAACTGATTAACTGTCAAGTACAATAACGACCTACTAAAATAAATAAAAATGTACCTTTTATGTATAGTTTTTTCATAGATAATTATTGAATAGAGTTTTGTCTGTAGGTGTTCATTAGCATACCTAGATGTTTGGTATCAGAGAGCATGCATATGACTTCATTGATAGGAATTGTAGGAGATTTGATACATATTAGCTTAAAATACCTTTCTTAAATAGTAAAAAAATGTTACAAAAGCTAATAATAAGGAATATATGGGTAGATATTGTGGGTGTAATTCAACGCAGGTTGGGGCTTTTGTCCACTGAGTAGTTAGCATAATAGCGTGAATAACATGTTACTTAAAACACTTATACAAGAAAATATTTGTTTAAATTTATGCATTGTGGCATTGGCTTTCAGCTTTAATATAAAACTCTTTGCAGAAACTACTACTATAGTATATATTACAGTGTGATTGAGCAAGGCCTACCTATTTTAGTCCGATGACGTGTTCTGCCTCGTCAACTACGCCACTGACTCATCAGTGCGGACGAAAAGCCGGGCGGACTGGATGACGATGTTGTTCCCACAAGTAAAGAGCACAAAGGGTGGAAGATAAACTGAGATTGCAGCCCTTATACAGACCCGGTAGCCCGTATCTTTACTTCCAAGACTTCGCTAATGAGGTGCTTAGGCGCGACGGTCTATTTTCTCAAACCCGACACGTACAGAAGGATTGGAACGCTCAGATCGAGATAGACCACGCGCACAGTAATATGTTGTCATTCCAGTAATAAGATAATTAAAGGGTCATGTAAACAAACGCAAATTAGTTTTCTCATTTTCCATCATATATCTTATCGGCACTGAGAACTACAAAACCGTTTGATATAAGAAGGTGTCAATGGGGTCATTTGTTATAATTTATTGAATTAAACCCACAACATTTACCCATATATTCTTTATTATTAGCTTTTGTAACATTTTTTACTATATTAGAAAGGTATTTTAAGCTAATATAAATCAAATCTCCTACAATTCCTATCAATGAAGTCATATGTATGTTTCTGATACCAAATATTTAGGTATGGTAATGAACAATTCCACAGACAAAGGTCTATTCAATAATTATCTAAAATAAAAATTAATCTAGCTAAATTTACTAACCTGGTTTAATGAAAACATTCTATAAATATCTAAAATCAGTTTTGAAACTGTGAGTACTAGAAAATTCATCCACAATAGATTAGATCTGACCTATTTCTGCATTTTTAGGATTGCTTCTTCAGGTGGCCTCCTTTAATTTGAGCCAAATATCTAGCTATAAAAATTATTATACCAATCAATTAAAATTATTTGAAATTAAATATCGACAATGTCAAAAGTGACTTTAAACTGCCAATCAATTTTAAATTAAACATGGAAATTACCTACTTAATTAATCAAAAAATTGTTTACCCTTTATGTAATCGTTTTTTTATATATATTTTTAGGTATTAACAATATTTGAAACTAACTACTCTGCGGACTAAAGCCCCGACCAGCGTTGAATTACACCCACAATCTACCCATATATTCTTTATTACTAGCTCTTGAAACATGTTTTACTATATTTTGTATGCTCACAGTAGGCCCGTACTATCGAGTTTGAGACACCCTGTACAATGGGTAAAATTTCCAAAACTAAATCAGAAGCGAGAACCAATTGAAGCGTATATTTATTCTACCGGCAGCTCACAAATCAAGTTGCTTTAGGAATAATCGCCGCCGTTAATAATAGAGCGACCCCCAATATTCCACGGTGATATCAACAAACGCAAAGGTTAATCGTTTGGATCGTCACCGCATGGCACTGCATCAAATGTCACCAAATGTCAGCCCTAAAAGGGCTGAAAGCAGCCTCGTTCACGCTTCACGGCCTACTACGCGGACCTCAAATTCGCCCGTCTACGACCGAAACGCTGTTTATTCCATAAAACGCGACGTTACTGCCAATTATATCAATTAGTTTATGTGTTGAAGCGTATAAATGCGCTGTTTGCAGCTAATAGTGTGCATGTAACTTGATAGATGGAACTTGGGTGACATTGAAAGGTTGTAAGCGCGGTGTCTTTGTTTTTTAACAATTTGTACAGAGATTCCCAAACTTGAGGGTGACCTTTGGGATCTCGTGAATAGTAAGAGATACGAAAACACATAAGTTGTGGTAAAGCTGTGCAATTTGGCGCTCAATCCAATGCCGTTTAAAAATTGAGAAATCCCGAATACTATAAATATAACATTTTGCGTTTTTCTATTTGAAAACACATTTTTTTTTAGCACCCTATACTTTTTCAGATATGACAGGTAAGAGAATCGATTGTTTCAATAGTCAGATGGATACACTAAGCAGCAGAAAAGTTCTGTCATTTAAAAGATACATGATGTGCCATAAATGGCGCCCTCTACTAGTGACGTCAAAATTAAAAACATATTTGAATTTCTCGTCTGCAAAAACCCCCGATTTACAAATTTTATGTAAATATTTGGATTTCTTAAGAAGTTATTTACAAATTTCGAAAATAAAATTTTAAGTTTAACACCCTGTAACTCCGTTAATAATAAGTTTTGGAAAAAATGTTATAGAAAGAGGTAGCATTTATTTTCGGTCTAGAATTATCTCCTGAATTTTTTGTTTATCATTTCCGGACACCCTGTATAAGCCCTTAAAATTACGGCACTCATATTCCGGACACTCTGTATAGTATGTTTACTTAGAAACCCTTTGTGATAAAACAACAATAGTTTTAGATTATAATGGGATATTTTTGGTCTAATTATTCAGTGCATAATATGTATATTATAGGTACGTCTAAATATTCCCATTACCACCAGTGGCGTAGAAACCATGCGCCACTCTTCTTTTATTTAAAATGAAAATAGTATGCCACTGTCTTAATTTAAAAACAACGTTAGATACTTTTTAATTGATTGAAACAAATGCTTATTATTTGACATTTTCTTTAAAATGCATCGCATTTAAGTAATGTTCGTTTAAAATATCTTAAATTACTTAAAATTCAAATGTTCGAATCCATTTTATAACAAAATATAAATATAACAACTGTACCTATACAAATATTAAAATATGAATTGATTTATTCTGAATTTCTTTTTTTTTTCCTTGGGAATTATTTGGATTTTATAAACGGCATCAGATTGAGCACTTGCTTTGACTGTTGTCAAAAATTTAGAAAAATATTTACTATAATATTTCCCATTTTTTAAGAAGGAATAAACAAAATAACCTTATACACTCAAAATATAATAGATCACTCCATACTGATGAAGTTCCACTTTGCATATTCTATATTAAAATCTATGTTTAATAATAGCAAAACTGCTAAAAAATAATTAATAAATTTAATTAATATAAATTTATTAAAAACGTTTTGGTACAAACTTGTAATTTATTTGGTTGTAGTTGTTTTATATATAATCTTGCACTTTTAATATCATCCATAGTTCTAAGTTTGAATATAGCTTAGGATGTGTTTCGATAAATTATAGTTTGAATATCATCAACTACTCTAGAATTCCACTCACGTATTACAAAGTTTTGGTTGAATAAACGCAAACACACGTTTCGCTGATTTGACACTCCCAAACTAAATGAATTCGCATTACAAACAGCTAAATTCTCAATTACCTTCATTAACCTTATCGCAGAATCCCATGAAGTTAAGTATTTATTATTATCGTTTACGATAGTCTGGTAGATGTGGTTCAAATTCTGCATGTTGAACAAATATTGTTCCTCGTTTTCATTAGTAAAATTATATACAGGGTGAGCCAGAACTTTATACGAAACTGTTACAAATTCAATTTTGTAAAAGAAAACCAAAAAGGGCAGTTTGAAAATGATTTAAAAATACACTACTGTACGTCACTGGAAACTAATCCGCTGTAAAACTTGACCTTTCGCAAGGCATAGCATTCAATCGGTGACCAGCATAAAGAATGAACAAATAAAAAAACTGAAAGAATTTCTCAAGGAAAGAAGTAAGTAGGTAAATCAAATTTTATAACACCTATTTTACATAAGCAAATTCAACTGCTAATTTGACATTGCTATTGTTACAACTGTCCTGTCTTACCCAATTTCTACAAACTAACACAAATGTTTCTGGTTCTTGTCCGTTTTGAACTCGTAAGTTATTGGCACAATTGAGCCTCTTGTATGATACGCCACATTTTTTATTATAGTCTGTTTGGAAATGAAAGAGAGTAATAAAACCCCGAGATAAGAACCGGCCATGGGCGTGGTAATATTTCGTTTCAGGTAATTATCGGGTAACACTAATGCTAACAGGTAATGGGTGTACATTAGTATATTTTACTGGATACATAGGGCAGGAGCCAGTGTATTGTGACAGATCAATCCAGTCTTAGAGCTGAATATACGAAGACGTGCTAGTGCAGTAGAGTAAAATTCGACTTGTGTTTAGTGACTATTGTGCCAGTGGAAATAATATTGTTTGGGTAAAATGTCGAGTTTATCAGATTACGTACCTGCTAAACGCGTGAAAAGATGTGCGGTGTCTCAGAATGAGAAGATTATTATATTAAATGTATTTATTGCATTGAAACACCAAAATCCTACGAACAGTGTTCACGACATCGTGGAAAAGTGTTCCAAAATGACAGGGATTGGAAAATCGACTATCTACAGACTTTTAAAGGAAACAAAAAATGAACAAGATACTGTAAATCCCCCAAAATCATCTACAGGGAGATCAAAAGTCGTTATAGATGATTTCTTAAAAAATGTCATTCGCAGAAAAGTACACTCATTTTATTTTAAAAAAGAAAACCAACGCTAAACAAAATTTTAAGTGAGCTTTCAGAGGACAACGATTTGCCAAAAATCAGTAGAAGCAAATTATGGGCCGTCTTACGAGAGTTGAATTTTTGTTGAGAAAAGCAGAACAGGAAGTCAGTTCTTATCGATAAAGATGAAATTATTTGTTGGCGAAGATCCTACTTAAGATTAATTAGAAAATTCCGTGACGAAGGGAGGAATATTTATTATCTAGACGAAACTTGGGTTAACGAGGGATATACTGTAACAAAAATATGGAAAGATAAAAATGTAAAAAGTTTTAGACAAGCATTTTTGGATGGACTTTCAACAGGGTTCAAGGCACCTTCAAGTAAAGGGCGAAGATTAATAGTGACACATATAGGTAGTGCCGGTGGTTTTGAAAATGGTGGTTTACTTTTATTTGAATCTAAAAATACAGGTGACTATCACGAAGACATGAACGCAGATGTTTTCGAAGAGTATTTTACACAGATGTTGGATCTTATTCCTCCGGGGTCTGTAATTGTCATGGATAATGCCAGTTACCATTCACGGCAGACCGAGCGGACGCCTACGACTGCTTGGAGGAAAGTCGATATAATTCAATGGTTATCCGGAAAAACATTTCTTTTGAAACAAATATGGTGAAAAAGAAACTTTTGACACTTGTTAATCTTAATAAAGATCAGAAAAAATATCTTATCGATGAAATGGCAACAAATCGCCAAATAACGGTACTACGGTTACCATTTATCACTGTGAACTTAACCCAATCGAATTAGTCTGGGCGCAGGTAAAAGGAGATATAGCGCGAAATAATACGACGTTTAAATTAAGTGACGTGAAAATTTTGTTAAAAAATTCCTTGGAACGAGTAACTGCAGATAACTGGCAAAGATGTATACATCATGTACAAAAAGAAGAGGAGAAAATGTGGGAACTCGATAATTTAATTGACGTTACATCGTTATCAATCTAGGAGACGAAGATAATTCATCAGAATATTCAGAGGATGAATTTTAATATACCTACTTTCTTTTCTTTATTGTACATTTATACAACACTACATTTACTCACCATAATTTGAATTTTCAAAATACATATATTTTTGTGTGGAATAAAAGTCTATACATTAAATTTAAATAAATATTTTGGTAATAATATTGAATAATTTTATTTGAATTACTAAAAAATATTTTGAAATGCTGTTTTTGTATTGTTTACTTATAAGAGAAATGGACCGAGAAATTGAAGCGGCATAGACAAAGACGGATTGTCGGGGATTAAATTTTAGCTACCTGCTACAATTTAGTACGGTTCGATCACACAAAGTTTTTTAAAAGTACACCTCATCTATACCGATAATACATAATATAAAAATATTGAATATAAGCACCAGTACTACATTTATTTACGAATTGCGTACATAATAAGCTTATACTCTCTTTCATTTCTAAACAGACTATAGTAAACTGGCCAATATCAATGTACTATTGAAAGAAAAGTTGTACTATTGTTAAAATAATTTCAAAGTTCTATTGTTTGTTCATGATTTATAAAAGTGCATATATAATATAGTTATTTTTTGTATACGCGCTCAAAAATAGTAGCTATTTTACGAACCCATTCGAGTCCCTAAAATGTATCTAGTAGCAAAAATAATTACTATTAATAATAAAATAATTACTATTTGGTTACAAAACAAAACTGTATTTTAAATACTTGTAACAAAAATAACTCCATATATAACTATTTTGTTACAAAACAAAGCTGTATTTTAGGTACTCGTAACAAAAATAACTATTTTGTTACAAGTACCTGAAATATAATTCTTATGGACAAATTGTTGCTGTATCCACACGAGGCGAAACGGAGTATGAATAATAATTTATTTTCCATTTACTTACAACTAGTACACAACATATCCATAAAATTCCTCCAAGGAATAAAAACTATTTGCTAATAAAAAAACATTTAATTTATTTTTAAATATATTTAAATTTAATGACGTTTTTATTTCATTTGGCAGCCTATTAAATATTTGCAGTCCCAAATACGAAACAGAATCATGTGTCACTTTATATTTATAAAATGGAATATAAAAGTTATTCCTTTGTCTAGTGCCTATGTCATGCTTGTTTTTAGTTAAAATAAAATTAACCCTATTTTTTAAAATGTAAACACACATTTCATATATTAAAATATCAATATCAATAGCAGTCAAAATGCCATATTTTCGAAATAGGTTTCTACAAGAAAATCTACCAGATACACTAGTAATGCATCTTACAATCCGTTTTTGAGCTTTAAATACATTTATTGCTCGAGTGGAGCACCCCCAAAAGCACACCCCATATCTTAACCTAGAAGATACTTGTGCATGATAGACAAGCTGTACATCTGACAGAACAGTTTTCAGATTTCTCAGAACATAACAAACTGAGTTTAACTTGGAAACTAATTGATCACAATGTATATTCCAATTAAGACACTCATCCATTGTGACGCCCAAAAACTTAATATTTTCTTTGAATGTCAATGCTGCACATCCATTTAATCTAATATTCAATGACGAACAGTGTTTTTGCCTATTATGGAATCTCATAACATAAGTTTTCCTAGTATTCAAATGTAAACCATTATAACTATACCAACTATTTATGGATTTAAGAACTCTGTTGCATTTAAACTCTAACATACGGATTCATCAACAAGGCGTAACGTTAGTCAGACTAGCGGAGGTTACGCGAAAAATTTACGCATCTGTTGCACTAATTCAAATAAAAAGCATACTCCTATTCACTACTATGTATAATACTTACTTTATGATATGTTAACTAATCCGTAGTACTGAAAAGTACAGTTTTTGAATATAAATACTAAATATACAATGGAAAACGCAAGGAACTAGAGGCCGAAGTTACGCGATTTTTAGACAGGTACAATACTGGGTCTAACTTTTGACGCAAATATGGACGTAAATAAACAGCCTACCTAGCAACGCATGTTTCGTGAATGAGCGCAAAGCTGGTTAGGCCAACTAACGCGCTTTACACGGGCGTAAACTCGTTAGTCGGACTAGCGCTACGCCCGTTTCATGAATCCGGCTGTAATTGTTTATCTGAAGCATCCGAAATCAATAAGGATTGATCGTCAGCATACATGACAAAAAATGCATCCTTAATTATAGTATCTAAATCGTTGGTATATAGGATAAATAAAATAGGCCCTAGAACGGATCCTTGCGGAACCCCCATGTCTACACATTTAAAATCCGATTCAACGGTGTGTGTCTTAACATTTGTTTTATATGTTAGACTTACATATTGTTTACGGTGTTTTAAAAAGGAAGAAACCCAGTCAAAAGCCACGCCGCGGATGCCATATGCATTAAGTTTTGTTAAAAGTTTATCGTGGTCCACGCAGTAAAATGCCCTGCTGAGATCACAGAAAATGCCAACAGGGCATTCGCCCGCCTCCAGATGTTGTAGTAACGTAATGTAAAATGAAGAAATAGCACTTTGTGTCGATTTACTAGCATAACACATGAGTCTGTAGTACATGCATGTTACAAACAACATTTTTTTGTTAAAGCTGCCGAGAAACACATTCAAATCTCTTATTATGTATGATCCGTGTTATCAGGGCAAATACCTCCATTTCTCAAAAGCAGTAAGCTTCGGATTTTAATTAATATCCCATCATAGTAACTAGGTTGTTTCATGTAAACACAATGTAACGACTGACGTTTATCTTGTATAAAATGCGACATGGCAACTTTTTCGGATTGAGTCCAGTGGGGTCTCATTTTAGGGACTCAAATGAGACCGCTTTATTCGACCTTTGGGTACACTAGCGTCCAGTAGGTTATTCATGGGCCCTTTTTCTTAACTACAGGTTTTCTGTAGAGTAATTTTCATGAAAATATTTATGTGATTGTTAAATTGAATAAATGTGCTATTGCAAAACAACAATAACTTAAGTTTTAACATAAATTTAGCGAATATCCTGCATGTAACTATTGATATTTTCAAGTAGTCTTTCCTTAATACCTATTTTTTCTGCATTATTTTCAAAATTGTATCCCGATTAACTGATGTTCTTAAATCTATCCCTTAGGGTGACTTAAATCCACCCCCATCCCCCGGACTATACCCCGGCCGCGTGATCAAAACTTTCTTCCACTAATACACCGCATATTGTCGCTAAATGGGCAATTTACCCCGAATATATACCCCGATCAGTATACAATGCAACAGGGGGTGGAGTTTGCATCCCGGGGTTAACAGGGCGAGGGGCGAGCCACGCCATTGGCGCAGAGCTTCACGCCCCACCCCGTTGCCTCGGCAACGTAATCTCAGGTTTAACGCACCTTAATGGGGTTGATTTGGCGAGGGAGAACGACGAGCACCCCCTCGTATAGCGATTTATCGTGAGCGGAGGTATGAGCAAGGCATCCGGGGATAGATATTTATTTTTAGAGGCGTTTTGGCTCTGTTCCGATTGTTCTCTAGATTCGGGACCGGGTCAGGTCAGGTATAGGTGGTCTGACGTGCTGTACAGGGAGATTCAGAACTTTTCTAAAAAAATCTCCCTATCTGCGAGGGTGGAAGAATGTCGGCTTGGATCAATGTGAGAGATTGATACCGGTTGACATTTGACTACCCCCTAACTAATGAGGTTTTCCTCATTCCTGCACTGAATGGTGGTTAGGGCCTACCAACGTAAGTCGTTCCTGGGCGCAAATGCGGCCTGCTTAATAATAATATGCCGCCCCCTCTCCCGCACAAGTCTCCGACTTCTGGGCTAATCCTCGTGATTAGAATGAGGGGTAGAGATATTATTATTATTAATTCTGTATGTTAATGTAACAAATGGTATATATAACTTTTACATATTTCAGTGTTATCTGTATCATTAAAGATGCAGACATCACACATTAAAGAATCCCCCAAATCAACACAAAATATTCGCAGTCGCCTCAAATGCCCGAACGGGTTTTCAAAATTTGCGTATAAAAAAGACAAAGTGTATTAAACTATTAACACGAAAAATCTATACATCCTTTTCCATATCTACTGGAACATCCAATTTACACAACAACTTTTTTCCAATGTATAATATTCTCTGCCTTTCAACTAAGGGAATAATAATGAAAAGAGGCAACAGAGAAGAAGTAATGAACTTGTCAAGTCCTTTATGAACTCTATATCAAGAAATCTGTCTCATAATTTTTTTCCGTAATTTCTATTTTTATACTCTATGATGTGTAATGAATGATACAGCAGATATACAGAATCTCATGTATATTTAAATATAATAATATAGGTACTTACTTAAAATTTTATACCTACTTCATTCAGGTGTAGTATTAATTCAGTAATTAAGTATATTTGATACAAATATTTACATAATCTTGACATTCAAGTATTTTTATCCTAAATTCGACACTTTTTTTCTTCAAATGATACTAACTTTAAGATTTATTTTAAGAATAATATTTTGTTAAAATCTTAATTATAGAATAGGTTATTCTTCCTTAAGGCGGGGATTTTGTAGAAAAGGAATTGCACAGCCTGAGTGAGCGAAACGGCGAATCAAACAGACCTATGAGACAGTATACAAACCGTATAGGCCCGAACCACACGGTTCCCTGAAGTTTATCGTGCATTTTGACGTACATAAAAATGGAAGCCGTGATATATGTTATGATTTTACTCGAGGACATAAAATGTAAAATTACCAATAAATATTAATCTGAAAGTGAAACACAAGTTGTCCTATATGTCCTGGCTAGTGAGTGAAGTAATTTGGTGGCTGTGGCTGTGATAATTTTGCCGTAATTGCCGACATATTGTCGTAGTAACTGTGTGGCTAAAATTGAGGTATTTTAACATTTATTTTAATTATTCTTGTGATTTTATGAGCAATGAAAATTATCTCACGCACTAGCGGGAACCTTTGTGAATACGTTGAGATATAATAACCAATTATTTCAATTTTCTTGGAGTTCTGTGTCCTCGCTTGAAGCCCTGTCATACTATAAAATTTTAAATGCGGCTATAGTGCAGAATAATAATAATAATATTAATGCATTTATTGCCCAACAGAAATAATCCATTTGCAGGACAAAAAAGTGTGAGAGTTTTTCTAACAAAACAAACGTAACTTAATAAGTTACATACAATATGTCAGTAATATTAACAGTTTGTATAGAAATTTAGGCCACAACACATTTTACAACTACAAATCAAGTACTAATTGACCTAAATACCACGAAAAAAATTGAGATCCTACCAATAATAAATGTTTAAGAGTACAGTATCTAAATCACATTAGCTGGATATTTGATTAAAATTAATAGACATAACATATACTGGAGATTTCATACCTAAATTGGTCCTTACATTATGACAATAGTACATACATTATCGGTCAGGGGTCGCGCGGTTTAAGGCGTCAGTACTTGAATTGAGGGTTCGACCCCCGCAGCCGGTAGACAGTATATACTAGCATCAAGAATTCAGACGTCTTGCGTTACGGCTGACGGCTGACCTGACGTTATACATTTGTTTTTATTGTTAACATAATTTTCGATATTTGGTCGCGTTATAAACAATCATTTTTTGCAATTTAGTGCAATTTATAATGCAGAGTTTTAGTGTAGTAAATAGTTTTATTACTATCAGTTGCAGTTTCTTAAATATTTTGATGAAAATATAATGAATTATTCATTTGTTCGTATGACGTAAGTCGTCTGAATTCTTGTCGCGAGTATATAAGCTATATTCGTGGAGAGATTGGCACCCGCTCTGCGGGTATGGTAGGGTGGAAGAATGTTGGCTTGGGTCAATGTGAGAGATTGATACCGGTTGACATTTGACTACCCCCCTAATTAATGAGGTTTTCCAGGTTTCCCTCATTCCTGCACTGAATGGTGGTTTGGGCCTACCAACGTAAGTCGTTTCGTTAGCCGTCACGGCTCCTTTATTTTGTTGATTAGATACTTCAAAAATCGTTTGAATTCCAGAAGTTTGGGTGTGAAAAGGTGTGATTCTGGAGAAATTTTACAGAAAGCAAGCGAAATATGTTCGAACCTGCTGCCCACAAAATCCAGAAGCGATTTAAATTAAAATTTGATTATTGTGGTCTCTGTGGTCGTATAAAAAGTATCATAAAAAACTTGTTTGAAAATCTCTTTGCACACTCGCTCGACTTGTGGAGTGTTTAATATACTATTCTAATACAGTAAAAATTGTTACAAAAGCTAATAATAAAGAATATATGGGTAGATATTGTGGGTGTAATTCAACGCTTGGGGCTTTAGTCCACAGAGTAGTTAGTTTCACACAATATTATTAATACCTAAGAATATATGAGAAATTATTATTGGGAATCTGTTAAACTCATATCAGAACCGATTAATAGTTAACGGTTGAAGAAAAAATTACTTACATATGTTTTTTTGTGATAAAGAAACTTTATACTAGAGAAAATCCGACACCAAATTAAAATTTTCAGATCTTCTAAAGTTAAAATACTCAAAGATGAAAGTGTTTATCTAATATTACAAGAATTTTCTTACTAAAATTATAGCTACCTTTAAAAAAGATGCAGCAGGCCTTTTTGGTCCTTCCTACATTTTTTCTGTTTTTTTTTTCTTTTTGTTGAACTTTGAAGACAGGAAGATAAATTTCATCAAAATTTTATGCTCATTGTCACCAGCGCTTTCGCCATATTATCGAAATATTCAAATACTAATTCATTCCTAAAATAAATCACGGCCTACTATTGAATTATCTAAAGTTATTTTCAACCTCCCACTTTACACGTGTCACTGCTTTTTGCGTATTTTATATTAATTATTAAATAATATATAATTTAAAACATTATACAATTTACTGTTTGTAAAAATTTATCTTATATTTTTGTACTAAGTAATACTTTTATAGCAAAATTTATGTGCCTATTTACGCTTTCATAAAATTAAGGAGATATAGGGTGTTGAAATTTCCAGAAAAATATGAAGTTTTTTGTATAATATGTAGTGGAGATATTTATGACACAAGGTGTACAATATTAAAATGTATGCCATTTTTAAAAGAGGTCAAAAAAATTATATATTATAAATTGTAACATTGCAAATTTAAATATTTTCTTTTAATTCACCGTTCACTGCCAGAAAGAGGAAATAGTTACACATATATATGGCAAAATTACAAACAAGCGAATACTACTACTACCTATTCCTTTCAATTATTTCTTCGAAACGCATAACAATTGTTATTGCAGTTTACTTACAACTTCTTGATTTTGTTGCCTGTGCTGTTTGCATTTTGATCTGGGAAGAAGGTAATATTGTCTTATTTACACATGTTCTCCCTTTGTCTATTTGGCGTCAGGCAATAATAATAATAACTATCTTTAGTAAGTCGATTTTTTTTATTTATATATTCTGTAGTAATGTTGTATTTGTTTAAAGATGTGTTTTGTGTTATTTAGATAATATACCTAAGTCAGCATTTGTTATTCTCAAAATGAAGTTGTGTTTTGTTTATTTGAAGTTAAGTAACTTGAAAGAATAACTGAAGTAATTTTGAAGCAGAGAAATACATTTTCTGCACATTTCAACAGTATTCACGCAAAATTCTTCTATAACTGTAAATTCTCTTGAAATGCGCGTCTTGGTGTCAGGTATTGAAACAAGTAGGCAACTGACAACGTCCTGTACGTCAATAATTTTCAAATTTGTCAATTCGCAGCATCAATTTTTCAACAGAAGGCCCCATTATTAGTGCAACCTAGTTAATTCAAAATTCACTATATACCTACCTAACAACATGTAAAATGTAAAGATATATTACCTTAATCATTAAATATTCTTTATCAGAAGCCAAAGTAAAAAATTCTTCCATATGTGATCTTTCCAATATTGCAGCTTTTTTGCTTTGTATTCGATTCAGTCTTCAAATAAGCAGAAAGCTTGTTATATTTTCCAATATCCATATTCTTGTAGACCTACATAGTAACTTTCAACATCGAATACTTCTACCACATAGATGATTGCATATTTTTTGTTCAAATTTAAAAAACGCGGTAGCATGACTTCTTCATTTATTATCGTTACTCTCTGTTTTCCCTTTATTTGTTAAATGCGAACACTTTTTTATAATGTTCCCTGAATTTCGCTGGCAATACCTTAGTTTTAGATTCGCCGTGGCCGATATAGTCTATGGGAATTATTTCAGAATATTCGACAGTCCTTCAAATTTTCGACAAAATCGATGGACCTTTGAAAATTTCACGATATATTAAAAAAAAATAAGTTTGCGTTTTGACAGCTCTGTATGCATTTGGGGGTGCTGAACTCGCCGTTATTGTGCAAGTGGCTTCGTTGACAAAAAAATATGAATTTCTCGAAAAACACGAGGGTTAGAGAGGAACGAAAATTGAAAATTGCAACTTGATCTTCTTCGAAAGCAGCTACAGGAACACAATTACTTTCTTGCATTTTTACCAAATTCAGACAGCACGTACCATAGCAACCAGTAGGTATAACAAAACCTAGCACGTTCCATTGAGTACTAAGAAATATCAACTCCACAAATATGATTTTGATGTGATTATGGATAAAAAGTTGGTTTGCATCAATAATATTTTATTCATATTTTAACAAAATATTATTTTTTACGTAAATTTTTAGTTTCGTGTCATTTTAAGAAAGACAGTAATGAATTAAGTACAAGAATGCCAAAATATTTAAATATTTATATCAAATATACTTCATTACTGAATTTTAAGTATATTACTATATTTAAATGCATTAAATTCTTTTCTGTGTATATCTTTACAAAGTACATTTGCAAAATTGTTAGCATTACTTTTCAGTGAACATTATTTTCCTATTGTTATCGTCTCACATGGCGATAGGTACCAAACATGCCCCGCTCTCCATGAAAGACATATAATCAAATCACGGCATTCCTCACGTCAAAGCAGCATCCCTAAATCTAAACACCGTTTCCTCCTCCACCTCCGCGTATTATTATATTTGCCCTCACAATAGGCAATACCAACTTAATTAACTTACCCGAAACACAATTATCTCTTAATCAATCTCATCGTCGGCGAATCAGCTCTTGTTTGCCCCCGACGACATCAAAACTTGTTTCGCCCCGTTAAGGGTTGAAATCGCGTAGTAGGCGGAACTAGACGCTCGCAAATCGAGGCGGCGGGCCTCCGCGCCAGATAGCGATTGTTTGGTAACAATTGAACAACTTAAATCTGACACCAGACCGCTAGATCTGCTGACGATGGCCGATTTACAACCGAAAGACTTCATCAACGATACCAGTCTATCGCAGAATCGCACTTCTTTTTTAATCGAGGATATCCTGTACAGACAGAAGAGCGAGCAGACGGGCCAGGGCTTGGACAAGGCTTACGATTTTTCGCAAAGTGCCGGGCAAAGTTTTAAACTGAAGGATAGTGAGAAAGTGTATCCCCAGCCTGCTAAGGTGCTGGAAAAACGGGCGGATAAAAGTGGTTACAGTTACTTCCAGTCGAATATGGTGCCGAGTGGTTGTGTTCAAGGGTACCAAGCTCCGGATAATGGGTATATACAGGTAATGGGTGCTCTGGGTGCCTATCTGGGGACGCCGTACAAGAGTATGACGGATCCGTACTTTCTTACTCAAGGTAATTCAAACGTTCTGATGTGTGTCTTTCCGTAAGGCAAAAAGTGTTGTAGATTTTCATAAAATAAATAAGACTTTTACAATTTGAAGTAATAGACCAGGGTCGATAATTTTTGAAACCAAAAAAAATAATAGTAGGATAAAACCCATTTTAAAGGAAGAGAATAGAACAAAAATGAAAAAAAAATAATTTACGGGCGATCTGAAGTGGAAGGGAGTGAGTTTTTAAGGGTAATAAACAGTTTATCTCGATTTCTGGCAAATCTACAAGTCCTATGGAAAAAACTTAAATGGCAAAGTTGTAGGTAATAAAAAGATATACAACTTTTGTATTTACACTTTTTTCACATAACCTCAAAATTTATGTGTAAAATTCAAATAACCAAGTTTTTCGTTTTTTATTTTTCTTTTAATAAAACTATTTTTTTTTTCACGAAATTTGGTGAAAACTTACCTTTTTATGTCCCAAACACACTGTAATTTTTTTGATTTAAAATATTTATTTTTTCACCTTATTTTGACTTAATATCGAAAAAGCACCCTAATTTTCAGTCGAAAATTCTCACGTCAAAATATCTGCTTCTTTAAAAAAGTCGGTGGGCTTTTTGTTCGTTGAAATCTCTACTATCTGATGGTGTAAAAAAATATACATTGCTATGGTAAATGTTCTCAGAAAATGCAAAGAAACGAAAAAATATTGTAAATGTAATTAAATATTAACTTTATTAACTTATTTGGTTGTTAATTATAGTAGTATATTTCGACTTGCAATTTTTTTGTTTGTCAATTTAACATGGAATCTTACGTTTTTCGAGTAATTAAAGTAAAAATTTTAATAAATAGCTCAAAATTGTACACAATGATTAAAAAAAAAAGTTTTCTATTCGAGTTTGTCGTATCGTTTCTTTGCATTTTCTGAAAACATTTACCATAGTAATGGATATTTTTTTACACCATCAGAAAGTAGAGATTTCAACAAACAAAATGCCCCCCGACATTTTGAAAAAAGCAGATATTTTGACGTGATAATTTTCGATTGAAAATTAGGGTGCATTTTCGATACTAAGTCAATATAAGGTGAAAAAATAAATATTTTAAATAAAAAAAATTACAGTGTGTTTGAGACATAAAAAGGTAAGTTTTCACCAAATTTCGTGAAATTTTTTTTTGGAAAAGGAAAATAAATAACCAAAAACTTGGTTATTTGAATTTTTCACATAAATTTTGAGGTTATGTGAAAGAAGTATAAATGCAAAAGTTGTAGATCTTTTTATTACCTATAACTTTGCTATTTAACTTTTTTCCATAGGAATTGTAGTTTTGCCGGAAACCAAGATAAACCGTATCTTACCCTTAAAAACTCACCCCCTTCCACTTCCCCACCTCAGATCGCCCGTAAATTATTTTTCCTTTCATTTTTGTTGTATTCTCTTCCTTTTCCAATGGGTTTCATCCTACTATTATTTTTTACACTTTTTACCATTTTCAAAAGCTTCAGCACTGGTCTATACGAAGAAGTGTTAACAAAAGTTTAAGGTAATAGGTACTGCTAAGTAAATATAGTAAAATGTTTGCTAGGTTTTGGTAGGAAGTATTGCACACGTTTTATTAAATTTGTACAGTATTTTCAAAGTGCTGTTAAATTTTGTAGTGATGAATCTCATTTGGTTTCCCACATGAAACGCAGTATTACAAGGTAAAGTTTGTACATGTAGGCAGAAGACATTTGATGAAAATGAAAAAACATTGAAACATGAAAAAATACAATCCATAAAAAAATATGTCAATTATTTGAATAATATTCTCTTGCTGCATTTTCCCTTGTTTCATCTCTGTCAAGCATAATATGTACAAATATAGTACCTAAGTAAAACTGTTTAGTTTATACAGGGTGATCCCAAGTAATGTGTAAAAATATTGAGGGTAGATTGTACGACCGATTTTAATAGAGGGATGATAAATTTAGAATTTTATTTAATTTGTTCGAAACACTTTGAAATTAAGAAGTGAAACTTGGCAAGGTATTTAGGCTTATGAGGCTTCTTCTGGATGAGTATTTTTTCCTTTCCGTCATAAGGCGTTGACATAAGGTTTCCCCTGTATATTATTCATTACATTTTCTAGGGGTTAACCGTTTCTATTGAAAAAAATCTTTTTGAATGCCTGTTGAATTTAGAATACTTTTTGTCTCTTGCAATTTTTTTATAAGTAGTACAGTTTTTGAGCAACAGATAAGGGAACTATCGTAAAAAATGAAAGACAAATAATAATATTTTCTCAGACCTATAATTCTTCTGATTTAAATTACCTCATTTTCGTTCAAGAAAACTAGCTTTAAAGCATGGCCCATTCTGTGCTGAACACCCTGTATAAATACTCAAATTAATACGAATTGTAAATTCGCAGTCAAAAAACTGTCTATGAAATGTAATACTAATATAATAATGCGGTAATAATATTAACTTACTAGTAAACATCAACAACAATTTTAAATAATTGTAATGTGATTTTTAGACTGCAGTTTTATAGCTTATTATTCGATTTTTGATGTGATATTAACCTAATTCGAATACTAAACATTTTCCTAAAAATTTCATCAAAAAAAGAAATTACCATATAATATAATAATAATAATAATAATAATAATAATAATAATAATAATAATAATAATAATAATAATATCTCTACCCTTCATTCCAATCACGAGGATTAACCCAGAAGTCAAAGACTTGTGCTGTAGAGGGGACGGCATATTATTATTAATAAGCAGGCCGCATTTGCACCCAGGACCGACTTACGTTGGTAGGCCTTAACTACCATTAAGTGCAGGAATGAGGAAAACCTGGAATACCTCATTAAGTAGGGAGGTATAGTCAAATGTCATCCGCTATCAATCTCTCACATTGACCCAAGCCAACATTCTTCCACTTTACCATACCCGCAGAAAGGGTGCCAATCCTCTCCACGAATATAGCTTATATACGGTCTACCAGCTGAGAGGGTCGAACCCACAGCGATCTAGTCATCTCGTTTCAAGTATTGACGCCTTAAACCGCGCGACCACTGACCGATCCCAATATGATGTATATATCTTGACATATTTTTAAATACAAACCTGCTCCTCTGTTGTACATGTATTATTTAGCTAAACTGACATGATTTAAATCGTACAATCACTGCATTTTCTAACGATTTTTATTAAATATTGACGAATTCTTGTGTTCCAGGCGCCTTCGCCATATTATGAAATGTATAAATAATGATTAATTTTATTATACCTTATAATTTTTACACTTATTTACCCTTCGTAGTAGTTAGTAATAAACAAGGAAGTTAGGTTAGGCATTTTGCTTGAAATGTCTGAGAATTTATAAAATCTAAATTATTTTCTCTGGATTATTGTTTACAGCGTAAAATATGATGCACAGTCACATGTACAAAGGATGAGCGGTTAAGCCTATAATTAAAAAAATATATATAATACTGGCTTGAACTGGAAACCTTTATGTTGCTACGAGTGTACATATCAATAAATTCTTAACAGTGTTAACATGACATGTTTTGTGTAATCGTATATGTTCAAAAGTGAATTTGAGTTTTGAAAATCATTGAAGGATTTTATTAAGCTATATAGGGTGTTTCATAATATATGCGCAGGACTTCAGGATGTGATAGCTCGTCCAAAAATTTGAAAAAAAGTTTGTATTAACTTACCTTCTAAAATGCACAATTTTCGAGATACAGGGTGTTGAAATTTAAAAAAAAATGCTTTTTTTGCGAATATCTCCGGAACCGTTTATCGTACAGAAAACAGCTTTTGTAAGCATTTACTACTCATAATAAGCTATGTTCTGTGCGAGAAAATTTTTTTTTCAATGTCATAATTGGTGATGATATTGAAGGGGAAGTGGGTGTTTTTCTCCCCAACTTCTACGCCACTGGAAAAAGTACGGTTTTGAGACGCCCATTTGAACCGCCAATGTTTTCTACACAAAAAATGTACTCTTGGTCATAAGCTCTAAAGTTGACCGTTTTCGAGAAAAATCTACTTTTATATTGAAAAACATGGTAAATTTTTTGAAATAACATTTTTATTTTACTAAATGTATTATAATTTTTTTTATCAAGTAGCATTAATTTAACTGTGTACGATTTTTTTTTTAATTTTGCAACTATGAAGTTAACGTTTGGTTTTGTTACTTGTTCTAACGATTAAATAAATTTTGTTTAATTAGTAAAAAAATTATTTCAAAAAATTTACCATGTTTTTCAACATAAAAGTAGATTTTTCTCGAAAACGGTCAACTTTAGAGCTTATGACCAAGAGTACATTTTTTGTGTAGAAAACATTGGCGGTTCAAATGGGCGTCTCAAAACCGTACTTTTTCCAGTGGCGTAGAAGTTGGGGAGAAAAACACCCACTTCCCCTTCAAAATCCTCACCAATTATGACTTTGAAGAATTTTTTTTCTCGCACAGAGCATAGCTCATTATGAGTAGTAAATGCTTACAAAAGCTGTTTTCTGTACGATAAACGGTTCCGGAGATATTCGCAAAAAACGAAATTTTTTTACAATTTCAACACCCTGTATCTCGAAAATTGTGCATTTTAGAGGGTAAGTTAATACAAACTTTTTTTCAAATTTTTGGACGAGCTATCACATCCTGAAGTCCTGCGCATATATTATGAAACACCCTGTATATTATGTCTTTTTTTGTTAGCGAATTTAGCAAAGCTAGTTGGGGCATTAACACGCAGAGTAGTTAGTTTCGTACAAATAAAAAATGTATTACAGTGTATTATTCAAGGAGCATAATATAATGATTGCTGTAATTCATAAGGGTGAAGGTAAATTACCCAGTGTATTACAGCCATTATATGCAAGTAGAATACTATATTTAGTCTACGACTTTTAACAATATTTTAGCAAACTTTTTACTGAAAAAAATATACAAAATTTACATTCATATCATGAACATGACAATTCAAAACTGACGAAACACCTTACTTCCAGGCAGTGGTGGCTCGTGGTAGCTCCTAGAGGTGAGGCCCAACCCATTTTCAAATAATAAAATAGAAATAAATTTTCACTTCCCAAACAATTTTCAAAGTAGCCAGTCTACTTATCTATTCCCACATATAAAATAAAGCTGCCAAATTTTCATTTTCGCTTGCCTCCACTTTTAACAAAATAAGTTTAAATTTGGAAATTTATTTGTCTTCATGAAATTTTAAACACTTGTTGCAGGAATTATTAAAAAATTATTAATTATATTATTAAAACTAAGCAAATCAATTTGTAAGCTTCCGGAAAAACCATTTCAAATTCTTTAAATATTTTTACCGATTTTTAAACTCCTAAATTACGAAATTGTTCGTCTCTACAAAATATTAAGTTCGTTTTTCAACTTTTTGTCAAAAACGTTTGGATACACTTGTAGCAAACATTTAAACAATTTTGCATATTCGGAATTTTTCAGGAGCCTACTAAAGCAAGGAAATTTAAATTGTGTGAATTTCCAAAACGAGTACTTAGTTAAAGGGAAATGCAATCTATAATTTCGTAGTATAGCATTTTATAGCTCGAAATTATTTCTAATTTGTTACAACTTTTACCCCGTTTTACTCCTAATTCAGTACTATTTTTCGCATTATCAAAAATATTAAATTTTTCTTAATTTTTTTAATTTGTTTAGAGCAGTAGTTTATATTTGCAACATTTGGAACAGTAAATCTGTGCACGCTAAAATTTCGTTGTATATCTGGGTCAATTTGCAAATTCATTGTCTTGAAATTGTTTTAAATATCTAAATATCGTGAGAGATTCATTATACACATTATTTACCTCATTATTACTGTGCCGCATTCTATGCACAACGATACTATACTCACATTTACGGCACCACGATAAAGACTCAGTCAAACTGAAGCCCGATGTATTCTCTATCTCTGTTTATTGCATTGTGGAAAACAATATTTTGGTGTGTGTAAACCGTGAGTGTTAGTATACGGATTTGTCGAGGTTAAAACGCCATTAGTATACCTATGCGTACGTTGGGGGATTTGCTGCTATTCGCGGGGTGTTATTTCTATAGTTTTATTAAATTATAAAAATAAATTTTTGCAACCGTGAAGTTAACAAATAACAGTTAAAAATGGATCAAAGTGCCTGTTCTAGTAAAAGGTTTGTTAGTAACCGGCATAACCTATGTAACGGACAATTGATAATAATAAAAAACGTATACGAAGGAATTCGAGCGCGAAACTCTAACATAAGTGTTAGTGAAGCTGTTGATATGTGTAGTTCGTTAACACAAGTGTCAGTTTCTAGTGTATATTGTGCTAGAAAAAAGAGTGTGGAAGTAAATCCAAAGAAGAAAAAATTAGAAACACGAGAAAGGAAAAAACAGAAATAGATGATGACGTAAAATACGTAATTTGCAGAAAAATTCATGGCTTCTTCTTCAGGAATGAAATATCGACGATAAAAAAAATCAAGCTACGATAGCTGAAGATAAGGACATGCCTCAATTATCTGACAAAGTTCTTAAAAGAACAATGCATGACATGAATTTTCGGTTTTTAAAACAAAATCGCAAAAGTATGCTCGTTGAAAAAGATGAAATTGTAGTATGGCGAAGAGAATATTTAGAAAAACTAAAACAATTTCATCCACCGGGCAAAAAGATATATTACATGGATGAAACATGGGTAAACGAAGGTTATACGGTATCAAAAGTTTGGCAGGATGGTAACGTTCGAAGTGAAAAAAAAGCATTTTTAGATGGATTTTCTACAGGATTAAAGGCGCCTTCTAGAAAAGGACGTAGGTTAATAACACATGTTGAAATCTTATTCGCGATTTTTAGAAAATGGTTTGCATGTTTTTGAATCACTTCCCAGTAAACACATATACGTTAGAAAAACGTTTATAATGTCCATACAACGTTTGAAAAATGCGTGTCTTTTTTACGTACAATCAACTTAAACATGTCGCGGTTTTACACGTTTCTGGTAATCAAAAACCTTGTTTTCTTGATGTCCAAAAAGATGTTTTAGAGACGTGTTTTTAACGTAATTGGAAATTATGGGGTATTAAAATATACAATGTGAGCGCCAAATTTTACAGTGAGGCGCGGCCTCAGTTACTTCATACGACGAGCCGCCACTGCTTCCAGGTTTGACATTCATCATTCACTTGATAAATTTAAAATAGCAACATTTGGAAACATGTTAATATTGCCGTAACTGGTATAATGGATAAAGTCTTTGGCATTAAATAATTTACATTTGTTGACAAAATTGTGCAAAATCATTACTCACAAGCGTTGAGTGAGAAATTATAGATTCTCACTCAACGTCACAAGTGAATAATGATTATACACTACATTATGTACATAATGCACTATCACTATACTTGACAAAACAGACAAATAACATACATTATAATATAGACGTGAACAAACATCATGCAATTCATTAAATTTAAATTGTTTACTTTTTAGTTATCGCCAAAAATAATAACATGATATATTTTTTAACTTAAGAACCCTTTAATAAGTTTTCCATTTGTTCCATTAAAACTGAAATTATAGCTAATAATCGTATCTTAGCCATTACAACTTAAAGTTGGAACAGACTGAGGCACTGAGGATTCTGTTGTTTTATTCCAGGTATACCATTTCATCACGCACTGTTTGGAGGAAATGCTAGTGAGATATCCCTTAACGCTCTCAAACATTGCAGAAGAAGAAAAGCTAGGACAGTTTTTAGTGATCCACAGCTTACAGGTATGTTTCAATCTAATCCTGAAGTTAAAAAAATATTTTGAATGCATCATCATTAGGCACACAATAAGAAATCGATTTTACACGGTACTATTTTGGAAGCAGTAATAGTATATTACATACCTAGCGGGGAAGTAGATTATTACAGCCCAGGCTTTGTTAGAGCCGTCAGACAATTAAGTCAAAATATATTTCTTCCGTTACGAAATTTTAATTTTTCCTTAAACAAGTATATAATGTCTGATTTTTAATTAACCTATACTCCTCTGGAAGTCGGAGAAGCTGCGGACACCGCGCTTGACGGAATAATTCGAGAAAAGCAAAGAAAGGTACGAGAACATTTTTCGTCTTACATTATTTAAATGGTGCGCAATTAAGAGTGTGCAACATACTTCAGAAACGATACTGCTTGCATATTTTGTTGAAATGAGTAAAGAAAGTAAAGTTTCAATATTATGGTCTCGATATTCGATGTTGCAAGCTGTACTCAATATAAAGCAAAATATCGAAGCCAGTATTCCAAATTGCGAGCATTTTTGAACAGGCAAAATGCTGAATATAAATCTAAACAATCCAATGTTCTCTTATACACATGCGGAAATTGCGGATCTTTACAGAGAAAGTAGAAATTGCCGCTTTATCCCAGGGGAGGTACGAAGTATAAGCGGCGCGGCGCCGTGCATTGGTCTAGCATTCCCCACTACTACGATAATCGGTTCCGTATCGCCAACGCCAATTCGCTATTGCAAATCTAACTGTCCGGTCAACTGATGCCAGTGCTGTCAGGTCTCGTGCTTTTGCATGAGATCTCATGCATTCCGAGGAAATCTCATGCTTTTTAATTGACACAAAAAGAAATAATAAAATTATTAAAATTACTCTTTGAAATCTACCAAAACAAAGACCTAACGAGAAATAAAGGCAAAATCGAGGGCAAAATTGAATAGATAGAGGTATGTATCTACAATATTTGGGTACTTGAAATGTCCTTTATTGTAGACTGCTCTCTTAATAATTAGCAATGAATACATAAACGGGTATGACAGTCGACGGATATGCGGTGTGTGTGCTGTATTCACGCTGTATTGCAGTGATTCTTAACTCTATTCCGAAAGGGTACCTACATTTTCTGGAAACAACAGATTTTACGACCCGTGAGTCACCCTGCGTCACGTCAACTGCTCCTCAACGTTCGCCCGGCCTAACAATAAAATAAATTAGAAAGGTTACGTGATTAATAACTTTTAAGTAAGTACCTGTAAGTACCTACTTACAATGTAATATTATGATAAAATAGTATAACATAATGCTTTTTAATGAAATAAAAATGGCATTACAAAAGTAATTAAAAATTAAGCTGTGTCAAGAGCACGCTGTGGTGGAACTATGCGTGTAGCATGATACAAATACACGCAAGCGGCAAAACACAATTCCCCATCAAGATCCTCACTTACCAAATCTGTAGAAGAAATCATCAGTACCTTCTTAAATAAGGCTCCAGAGGAATATCTTGTTCAAAAAATAATATTTCTACTATTTAACTCATATCAATTATGTGTTTAATGATATATTTTACTTTAAGGTTGCTTTAATTATTGGCATATCTGGCGCCTGTAGATGCGATGAACCCCTAAATATGAAAATGGGTGAAATATTAGAAAAGAGCATAATGATAATTGTTCCTGTAACAAAATTTCCCGAACATTTGCAATTACAAAATCGGAATGAATAAAAATAACAAAGCAACTATCATCTTCACGAGACCATTGGTTCCGATCGTTTTTTTTACAAATAAGGAATGGCAAGATTACAAATCAGCTTTGTGACCACAATGCTATTAGAGGTTTTTCCAAAAAAATAGGTTTTTTTTTATCCTTATCCATTTGCACTTCTAGATGTTGAAGTTAAAGAATTTTATTAGATTTATTAAATAAAATTGAAATACCACAATAAAATATGAACACTGTGGATTTTAAGTGGCATAGATCTGTTATAGTAGTTGCTTACCAAGCATATTTGCTCCATAATCATTGCGAACGACACAAAAATGTCATATTAGTGAGAATCCATTGGAAGTACAAGATAATGCCATTCTTTCTGTCGCCATATTGTGAAGAAAGAAAAAAATCTTAATTAAAAATATATACAATATAAATAGGTAAAATGATAACAATAATATGGATATACTTACTTTCTGACAATTTTATATACAGTTGGTTGTTAAATTCATCAATACAGAAAACTTTTTTTTATTAAATTTCCAGCAGCATAGGAAATATAAGGTTAACTGAGGGCGCGTCAAAAAATTACCATTATGTACTACATATTTCACGATAAAACTTTTTCCGCATTAAAATGTACTGCTCCCTGATGGACAAACCAACTAAGCAATTCGTAATGTGAGTACTCCTATGCAGGCTGATTAGGTCCATCTTATTGTTTCTTATTGGCCCATCCATATTATTTATAACATGTGCGATACAGAAACATTTTGTTTTTAGAAGATACAATTAAACGATTTTAAAGTCATCTAAATAGAACATCATGCAACACAAAAACTATATAACGAAGATCTATAGAATTTTTATGCGATTGCTTTGTAACTGTGTTATAAAAATTCTTTAGGACCTGTGAAAACGTTTATTCAACAATTCTATAAGTATTTCCTGCAAACCTTACAAAACCGCTTAAAGAACTAAAAGGTTCTATAGAACGGTGCCCATTCTTATGGTATAAGTATTGTAAGAACGTTTTGAAAATGTTCTTAGAACAAACATTGCTCTATAAAATTTGCTCTGGAAACGTTCTTACGATTTTTATAGAACAGAAAATTGTTAGCTGGGAAATCAAGTGGTTATAGACCCAGAAAATCCAGAATATTTTCCAAAGAGCAGGTTGAAAGGTTTATCAAAGAAGCAGGTGATGAAAAGTACTTATGCCAAAAAGTTGTCTTCATTGTTGGTAATGTTTGGAGCTTGCAGGAGAGAAGAATTAACTTATCTATGTACAGAGGACATTGAAGATGCTAAGTCGTTCATTAAAGTGACTATTCTCAATACCAAAACTAATCTAGGAGATTATTTACAATACCAGATGGAGGTATAGAAGGAGTGCATTTTTTGAAAATTTTCCGCAAATATGCAAGTCTACGTCCATCCACCATTGATCACAAACAATTTTTTATCACGTACAGGAATTTAAAGTGTACTACACAAGCAGTGGGTATAAATATAAATATAAAGATTGCCGAATTTCTTAAATTACCGGTGTTACTGAGAATACTGGGCACTGCTTTAGACGATGATCTGCAACCTTCCTTGCAGATGCAGGAGCCAACATATCGACGCTCAAGAGACACGGACGTTGGTGTTTGACTTCTGTGGTAGAGGGATACCTACATACAAGATTCCGTACAAAATAAACAGGCGAGTAGCCAGGAGAATTCTCGGGGAGAAAGGAAATACCACTGTTATTCCAAAAACTCAGTGCATGCAGGTGTTATCTTCTTCCAATATTGAAGTGAAGAAGCGCAGAAAAAAATATATGTTCTCCTAATGTTCAGTTATCCGATTTGAAAGATTGTGTTATTAATATTTATAATAAATAAATAATTTAAAATTCAGTTGTTTTATTTTACATTTGCGCACATGTGCGTAAGAAAGATTGTTTTGTCATTTCGATACTGAAATGACAACCGAAATGTCATTATTTTACGAAAAGATATTTAAAACCCATACCATGAAAGATTTTACTTTATAAATAATTTTACAAATTGTTGTTTGTTTTCTATTCCCATACAATTATTATATTATCTCGGTGGAAAATAAAGGTTATTATTATTATTATTGTATCTATACATATATATACCCGATGATGCTCTCATGATTACAGAAACGTTTTATGAAGCCACTCTAAGTTTTGAAAACTGACAAAATTAGTTTTTATTGCATTTGGTGATATTTTGGGAATACAAATAATATTCATCTCAAAATTTTCATGTTTTGCAGGTCTAGAAAAGCGATTTTCAGCACAGAGATACCTCTCAACTCCAGAAAGGGTGGAATTGGCCAGTGCATTAAGTCTGAGTGAAACACAAGTGAAGACGTGGTTTCAAAACAGGAGGATGAAGCATAAAAAACAAATGAGGAAGATGCAGGAAGAAAAGGCGAATTCTTCGGTGTCTGTCAAGTTGACAGTAGGCGCACCTGAAAAAATGCACGGTAATTCTTTTTTTAATGTTAAAGGTTTTAAATAGTAATCTAACACATGCTTTATTCGTCATAGCATCACATCTTATGATATCTATCTATACAAAATAACACAATTATTAAAAATACGCAACAATGTTGAAAAATTGCAGGTTATACTTAAAAAAAATACATAATCGCAAGTACAAGATTTAACAACGTCCAATAAAATTGGTTGCACCAGACCTCATGGTAACGAGAAAGTGGAAAGTATTTAGGTATATGTTATTCTCAGGGAAGCACACATTTAATTGTATTATTATATTTTATTTTAGTTCATTTTATCGACAATAAACGGGAGTATCTTTTTTAGTCTAAAGACCGCTTTACATTTATGCAATTCTTATTGCATGCAAAGAAATATTGCATACGCGCATGCGCATTGAAGTTAAAATTAATGGCCGACGCAATCAGTCAGTCCATTGCACAAATATAGAGTCCGCTCTAATTTGATTGCATTGCACGTGAAATTCTGGTTCCTTTTTTGGTAATATTCAGTTTTGCCATCCTACACAAAAATAACTAACAGCGAAGAATTAAGTAAAAAGTGTATTAACCTCAATTAATCATAACTTTCTTTTTTATTTCATCCATTGAAACTCTAGGTTGATTGAAACTTCACTCCACAGTATACAACACCGGTATGTTTTGATGGATTTGCAGAAGACCAGCAGATCGAAATCATTTTCAATTTACTAATTTGGCAATGGGCAATATATTGCATAAATGTAAAACAAATGACACCTTGCAATATTGCATGAAAGATTTTACTTCAAAATAGTTTTCAATGCATTGCATGCTCCACTGCCTAAATGTAAAGCGGCCTTAAGGTTGAAGCTTCTCAGTTTTATTGTTTTAAAGTCTTTATCATACAGGGTGTTAAAAATGTAGGCATTAAGTTGCAAAGCTTGCCCACCTCTGGTAAACTAAAAAAGCGAAATATATTTCAAGAATACTATTTTAAGAGGTTCTTACTAGTGTTCTTCACTTTGAATTTTTATTAAATTATGTTAAGTATAGTTTAATATCTCCGGAGGGAAGGCCTGTAGGAAAAAAAATTATAGGAACTTGTCATCTTATGTTTTATGTTCTGACACCCTGTATAATTATCACACAATTTCTCTTCTAAGTTGCATTACCGTAAATTGAAGGAGAATTTGATTATCCCAAGATGCCTAAAGTTGGTCCTTGTGGTTGGTCGTCGATATTCTTGCTTCTTTGAGAAGATGTCCATTCCTTCAGATAATTTAATAAAATGTTGCCAACGTAATTTGATTTCCTCACACTTGATTACTCAATGATTACGTGCTGTAAGAGAGGTGGTAAAATATAAAATATGTGCCTATTCCAAATATCTATGTAAAAATATGAAATTTTTAAAGAACAAGCTCTATAACAAACTTTGACAGATATAGCTAGATAATTGTCAAACATTTTTTCGTTTCTGTTTACAAGTTACAAGCATTTTAAGAAATATAATTTCATTCAAAGTAGCCTGATAAATACAAATGACGGTTGCTAATGTTGCTGTAAGAATAATTACTATTTGTGTTTAAACCTCAGTTACAAAACAATGTGCATGTGCACATGTTCAAAATCTTCAGCTGTAAATAAATGCATTTTTTATTTAGCACTTTAACGATAATAATAATAATAATAATAATAATAATAATAATAATAATAATAATAATAATAATAATAATAATAATAATAATAATAATAATAATAATAATAATAATAATAATTATTATTTTTTTTTTTATTTTTTTTTTTTCCAGTAAACACCTTCCGAGGCTCCGACACATTCGAGATGTTCTGAGAGTCAAGCAATGACTACTCTCACCCGTGGAGTCAGTAATCATTGCGCCCGTAAATCGTGTGTTCTGAGCAGACGTAGCGAACCAAGGACGATTGCCTTCTGCATTCTGCCGGCTAAGATCTCTGCCGAATTTCGACAAGCCGGTATGATCTTTAAGTCAGAAAGCAACGTATGTCTCATTCCACCCAGGACGCCTATAATTGGCACCACAATCTTAACAGAGTGGTCTGGATACAGCCTGCGGAGCTCGGAGAGAAGATCTCGATATTTCCTCCGTTTTTCCTCCTCTTTAGGACGATGTTGTTCTGCGGGAGCCGAGAACTCAATCACAAACATCGTCCTAAGCTGGTGGTCGAGGAGGACTACATCAGGCTTATTGGCTTGATTTGCCTTGAGGGTGGGGAATGAATAGTTCCAATAAATTCGGCACTTCTCATTCCCCACTACGGATTCTATATCCCCGGAGCATAAGGCAGCACTGGCGTCTCGTCTATCTCATACGAGTGTCGTAAATGATAATACAACACCCGTAAGGCTGAATCGTGTCTTTGATATACGCTGTGGCCGCATATACCGACAGGCAGACAGGAGATGCATAAGCGTCTCCGGCGCTTGGCGGCAGGCCCGCAGCTGGTATCAGGAACCTCGATACCAAGACACGACTACGATAGACGAGTGTGTTAATTACACCATCTTGGCAAGCCATTATGAATCCCTCGGTCTCAGAGTTCAGCCCCGCTGACCTCAAAAAGCAAAGGTCAGCCTTTCAGATAAGCCAAGCCCCTCTAGATGACGGTAGAAGAGACCATGCATTGGCTTATCCTTATGTAGCTGCAGAAGATGACGCGTTTCTGCAGCTTTAATTAGGGCTTTTAACTGAGCAGGATCCGACTCGGTGACAGAGTCTGGATTTTCCCGCTCAGTATCGAACACGAGACCAAGTTCATCGGCTGCTCTTCTCGCTGCCTTATACACAAACGCTCCTATCCCTGCTGCTTCATGGTCTTGGACCATGCAGAGAAGTGGATCCGAGCTCCTGATGACTTTGCAGGCCTCCTCCAAAACCACTCTGCCCTGGAGACACTCCAAACTCAAGAGTCCACGGCCTCCCCGATTTCTTGGGAAGTATAGCCGCGGAACGGACGATCTTGGATGCAAACTCCGATGGAGATGCATCATTTTACGGGTCCCTACATCGAGTTGCCTCAGCTCTTCTTGTGTCCATTTCACTACTCCAAAGGATCGGAATGGCAAGCATATTTGTGGCACTCACCTTGTTCTTACCCGACAGCTCCGAAGACCAGATCTGTCGGAGGCGGTGCCGATACCTGCCGCGGAGAGCGTTTTCACCGTTGCCACCTCATGAGTGCCCCGCTGTGGGACACCCAAATAGGTGTACGACTCTCCGGCATCTAGATAGTGAAAGATGCTTCCGTCTATGAGCTGGGCGTCCTCTCCGTATGGACCGCATCGTCCTCTCTTGAGATGAACCAGTGCACATTTGTCCAGCCCGAACTCCATCCCAACCGCCTGCGTGTACTCATGTACCACTCTGAGGGACTGATTTAAATCCCTCTCTCCGGAGGCGTAGAGTTTAAGGTCATCCATATAGAACAAATGGGTGACCTTATGCCTCCTTATTATTATTATTATTATTATTATTATTATTATTATTATTATTATTATTATTATTATTATTATTATTATTATTATTATTATTATTAGCAACAAATCATTTTCTATGCTCTTTTCAAGTTGTTCCAGGTGTAGGCTCAGAGAAAAAATATTTTCGTGAGATATAACCAGTGTAGTATCATCCGCAAATAGTACACACTTATTAGGTGCAATAAAGTAATGAATGTCATTGATGAACATCAGAAACAATATTGGTCCTATAATTGAACCCTGTGGCACACCCTGCTCAATACCCATAAATTCAGATAATATGTTATTAATTACAACGCACTGGGACCTATTTTATAAATATGATTTAAAAAATTCCAAAGGCAATCCCCTAATCCCATAATGTTCTAACTTTTTAATTAGTAGGTTATGAGGGACACAATCGAAGGCCTTTGTTAAATCGCAGAGGGCAATGGCTGTATGCTCACCTATCTCAAAACCTTCTACTGCGTCGCTTACAATCCTATGGATTGCGTTAGACGTAGAACACCCAGGTCTAAAACCAAACTGGCATGCGCATAAGATTGAATTCTTCTCCAGATATTTATATAATCGTGGTTTCAATAACATTTCGATTACCTTACCAAAACTTTGAATAATCGATATAGGGCGCCGGTAATTGTCAGTACTATCCGGGTCGCCTTTTTTAAATAAAGGAATTACCTTTGTCAACTTAAAGTAGTCTGGAAAAATGCCTTTACTAAAACATGTATTTATCAATATAGTTAAAGCAGTATTATGTCAATTGTTGCCTCAATAATTTTTGAGTTAAGACCAAAAACATCAGTACATGGAGAGGTTTTTAAAGAATTAACTGCATCCATATTTGTTTATGGTCAAATTTATTTTGTGTTTAATTTTTTTTATTGTTTTTCCCGACTTTGTAACTGGTATTTATGTCCCGTTGTGTAAATAAATAATTTAATATAATTAATATTCTAACCACCCTTATTTATTCAAATTGACTGTCTTTTGTTTAAAACCGTTTTGAAGTCTTCCGTAATCCCTTAATTACTCCACTCGAATTGCTGTCACCGTTCCTTGCGAGCCTTTTGTGTGCATGAATAGTATTGGCGGATGCAACGCGGAGTAATACGAAATTAATGATGCCTCTGGGGAGTTGTTAGAAATCGGACCACCACGGCGTTACGTCTCTCTAAGCCGATTTTTCCAACTAACGTTTCTCAGCGATTAAAACGGAAATATGATACGATTATTATGTCCAATTTGAGTTGCCCATTTATCGGTTGCTGGATTAATTTGTGTTAAATTTAGAATTGGAAGGAAAACAGTACACCTACGTGAAATGTTGCATTCACTTTACTATTTTTTGTGACACACTGATACTGGTAGGTGAAGAAATTATGAAGTGATTTTGTTAGAACCTTTCTGTACATCAATGCTTTAGGAACAATGTGAACAATTGTTTAACATCTAAACAACAAACTCATTGCATTGTTGTTACACGTGTTGACTTCTTAAAGAAGTGATGCCTTACCATAATTTTTAGGGATGTTAACTTTTTTACTTGATGATAACTTAATAATGCTATACAAAAATATATGTATCCACTTTCCAAAAGTTTCGCATAGACTAGTATTGTAACTAATAAATGCCCTTACAGGACTAGTGTTGCAATGAAAATAAAGATAGTATATTACACTATTAGTATAGTGCATAACATTTTTCGCGCAATCGCATTTATCAAATAAAATAGTAAGAAAAATTATTTTGATTGCTGAAATGGCGTAGCGTGTTTTGAATTTATTTTGTTGGAAGCCAAAAAAACAATTTGAAGTTTGAGATGTGATGGACCTGTTTAAGTTTGATCCCATGATAGTTTATATCTGTTTCTTATTCTCTAAAGAATTGTCAACATAGCCTTCTGCCGTAGAAAAAGATTTCCAGCTCCCATGACGCTTTAACATCTGCATATCTGGACCGCCATCAACCAAAATGGTGGCTGAGGACCATCTAAAATAATGGCCAGTGATTCGTGATTCTTCAATATAAGCTTTGTTGCAATCATTTTTGGAATACCTCCAAAAGTATTGACTGCGACCTGTAGAATACAAAAAACGGCCTGTGAGTTGCATTAGGAGGACGAAGTTCAGCATATTTCCGAATAATATTTGGACAGTTGATACTTGCCACATTTTTTTCTGTTATATTTTTATATAGAGATCATTGTACTGAATATGATCCAAAATTGGCTTAGTTAATTATTTGTGACTACAGACCTCAAAAATGCTTATTATCATAGCAACCTTCATTAGTACCTAAATATATTTCATTATATGCAGAGCTTACATTACTTCTTCATTTATACAAATTCTTGACTTTTTAGCCTTGTAACCCTCTGAATTTCTTTTCAAAAACAGGATTAGTTGAGAAATAGTTATTTATGCAACAAGTACAAATAGTAAGTGTTTATTGCACGCGACGTGAAATTGTCCAACGAGGCCATTAGGCCGAGTAGGACAACACGTCGAGCGCAATAAGCACTTTTTGTACGAGTTGCATACAATATTTTTTCTACGTTTATGCAAAAACCGAAAAATGTTATTTAGATGACACTAAGTCTAGGAAAATGTGACATCTATTTGAACGTTTATGTTTGTCATGATGACAAAACGCTGTAGTAGAATGACAGATGAATGCAATAAACATTTTATTGCACTAGTGCAATAAAGAACCACTTTTTCCAATAAATATAGTTCAATAAAGTTTTGTTTTTTTGCATGAACGTAGAAAAACTTATTTATATCTGTTATGAATCCATAGAGTAGATGGTTTCTTGGAAACATAAGCCAAAAGTAGACACTCTCTCTCTCAAGCACCTCCTTTATCTTGTCAGCTTTGCACCAATCTTCAAACTTTTGGTACTCTAGCTCATACTGCGCCTTGGATTATGTCGGAACTGGACTTAAGATCGCTCCGTTTGCCGCTGCTTCTATATCAGAGAATAAACTCATTTTGAATATATTTATGAGTTTGTTTGACATAGTTTTGACTGTAACCATGCGAAAGATAACATAAGAAAATTTGATCTCTGTCCATAGAAAATACACTGGCTTCTTCCCCGTCATTTGACAGTTTGCCAAATACATTATTTTTCGTGTTATTAAATGAAAGTATATACAGTTTTGTAAAACAATGTTGTTGTAAATTCATATTACTACGCTCGTGTGTATGAATCTTTATAACACATATACTGTAAATAACTAGTAAAGCTATTTACAGACCATTTAGTCCCAGAACTGAGTCTTTCCACTCTCTTCTATTTCTCGCCTTTCTTTTCCAGTCCGCTACATTTTTTCTCTTAGATCTATTGTAATGGCCTCTCTCGATCGCTTCCTCGAGCTACCTGTTTTGTCCTTATGGTTAGGTTTACTTCCTACTATTTTCTTCGCTGACCTTACATCTTCCATTAGTTCTAGATGCTCTAGTCACTGCACTCTTCTAGATATCAAACCGTCATCTATTTTTGGTGCCTGGTACATACCATATATTTTCTTATAACAATTTTCGTAGCTAATTTATCTGCGCTATTTGGAAATAGTTATTTATCTAACACGTGCGAGAAGTGATACTTTTTCGGACGCTGATTGCAGTTGAAGAGACAGTTCCCGCACGTGTTAGGTATAATATTTTTTCTACGATCATGACAATTTTAATCGAGCGAAATAGTTTATTTCAATTATCAATTTCATTAAATAGTTATTTAAATTAATAGAATATTGTAACCTCTAAATTGGGTTATCGTAGAAACACGTCACGTAGACAAACAATCTTTATTGTCACTCTTGATAATACAAGAAATATCCTTCAAACCAATTGCACAACTGTCAACGCTTTACTTTGACGTTTGTCACTCGCGTTTGGCTGCTCAATATAAACTGACTGTGACGGCGGAATTGATCCGCTTATATAGGTTTTTAGAGTTCTGGAAGTTTCTGCGATCTCGAGAACGTGTCGAGAAGTAAATAGAATATAGCCTGGAATATTCCGGAAAACGTCAAAATAAAGGTATTACAAAAATTATAAATTCTAATGAAACAGGAACATAATGAACAAACTAAAAGGTAGGTGAGCTTCCGTAACAATATGTTAACGAAAAACATTGAAATTAAATGTACAATTTGTGGTATTTTGTAAATTTAGTGCTGAGGCAATAGCGGCTTGAGGATGTTCTTCAGTCCTGGAATTCACTGTTGACTGCGTATGTGCTACAGGATTAGCTTGTAACTTCAGAGATGAGGGAATAGCTGCTAGATGCTGTTCTTCTGCCACGGAACATACTGTTAGTGTTGATGTAATACGTGCTTCAGCACGGTTCTCTTGAAGTTTTGATGAGAGATTTGATGGTGTAATAGTGTTGTGAGCTATTTTATATTTGTCATGGACTTCCACCTTCCATGCCGTTTTATGTTTATGTAATATTGGACTCGGAGTTGGTTAACAATATGACAGAAGAGCGCCGAAAACAATGTCTGGTATACGCTTCGGGGTTTGGCAAGTAACCAGCGATGTTAGATGGCATTTTCCCGAAGCTGTTGATACCCATATATTGCTTAGACATTTCCTTCCTTTTAGGAAAAGAAAATCATATTGTGAGGGGTATTTCTAGAACGCAAAATAGCATAGCATAACTTCGATAGATATCGAAGTTATGCTATGCTAGTTAGTATGCTTCGATAGTTTTGGAAACGACAGCATCGAGCGGTACCTACTCATATGCACCTCGAGAAAATCTAACGCAAACTTTTTCTTTTAATGGTGCCTGCGTCCATTGAATTACGTTGGACCCAAAAACTGTCATAACAATACTATAATGTAATAAAAATCGTGCGGAAAAGTGTACTTTACCACACTAGTGCGGGAAAGTGCCATTTTGGCCACGAAAAATCGTGCGGAAAAGTACACTTTTCTGAATCATCGTAGGAAAATTAAGTAACCTCTGCGTTTCTCAGTTCATCCGACTATCTCTTACGAGCTTTTCTAATAGTACTAAATTAAAAACAAGCGTTGAGAGTAGATCTCCTCGTCTCAATCCTGTGTCGATAGCAAAATGTTATGAACTTCACTTTTTATTTGCACTCTACTTGGTATTTTCTAATGCCATTTTAAATAATCTATAACCACTTTATTTGATATCGCAAATCTCTCATATATTTTACTTAGTGTATTCCTTGTAACAGAATCATATGCTGTTCTATAAAAAAAATACTGTACTTATTTGTATCCACTGTTTTTGAACTTATGCCTCGTCTGCGACGAACTCTCCCAGTGCTCGGAAACTTCACTTCTCGCCTGGAATGTACCAGATACCAGATTTTCAACATCAATTAAGGCAAGTTCTGCACCTAATGAAGTCAATTACGACATAAGATGGCGAGTGAGACGAAGATCTCGCTCCCACTTAGAAACAAAATTAGCCAACTCGATGGGGTGGCTTCCGCCCCTACTCCCCCGTTTAAGGTCGAAAGCAGGTAACGCGCCGCCAGTGGCGTAACAAAAGAGGGATGCCACTATATTATATATAATAATGGATCTTGTTTAACAGTAATTAGAAAATTACGTACCAACTGACATAATATGTAAATGAAAGATGGTAAAATACAGAGTAATATTTTTTTATCTACAACTGCTTTATTAACAATTAACAATTTTAATGAGTTATTATTAGTTTATTTATGCTATTTTACTATATATCTTTATACATTTATGTACATGTATTATTACTGTTGTATGTATTTACTCGCATTTTAGTTTATTTTATTGTTTCTTTCTATGATATGTATTATAATTTTTGTCCCGTAAATGAAATTTTCTGCGGGGCAATAAAGTAAAGTTTGATAAGAGCATTTATTTGGCATTGTTTCAGTTGAATAATGAAGGTGGATCACCACTAGTGGAGTAATGTGACATATTACCCTACTAGTGAAATATTGAGAAAAAAGATCACTGCTTAATGGTTATTTTTATTAAGAACCAACAGTTTTATTAATTTGACAATTAATAGATAATTTAACTTAAATTGAACTCTTGTTATAAACATTAACAACACGACTTTGGCAATTCGTAAGATTAATACCACATGAATGCAATCTGTCTGTCTTTGACCTTTGTATTAACAATGCTTAAATTTTCTTTGTAAGCACTTGAAGTAGCTTCAATGACGGCAATCTCTCCTCCAAGAACTTTTGTGGCGATTTTTTCTTGTTTTCAAGAGACGTATCAATATAGCCTTCACACACGGTGTTGGACTTCCAACCACCATGCCGTTTTATAGTTAGAAGGTCTGCTCCTGTGTTGGCTAGAAGTGAAGTAGATGATCGTCGAAAACAGTGCCCTGTATATTGTTGAGGCTGTGATAAATTGAGAAAAAAAGCAATCTTCTTTGGCATTACACTAAAAGTATTTATACCAACAGGAAGTTTCATGCATTTACCACCTCTGTAACCAACAAAAAATCTTCCATGATCGGCATGACTAGGACGCAGGGCGAGATATTTTCGTATTACTTGGACCATATTCACATTTTCGATTCCCCCGACAGTGATAAAGAATTCTCGGGAAACTTTGATTTTTGTATCTTGTATGAAGATATGAAAAATGTTTCCTTCATTTTTAACGTTTTCTAACAGCAAATTAGTTAACTCGTTCACTCTGCATGCGCGCCAAGTCTAATAATTAAGGCAACCTTAAATTATGCATTTATGAGTTTCAAACAGCAAACATTTTCTTGTTCTTACCTTTGTTAGCAAGAATTTTGTGTCATCGGCATATTGTAAAAATTTTGAAACGTCCTCTTTCGTTAATATTATTGACTTTTTTCATTTGTATCCCACTGACTGCTTTTTCAGAAAAGCCATTAAATTGTTGAATTTACTGATGTCTACATTTTGCCGCATATAGATTGTAGACAGCAGCATAGAATAATAATAATATCTCTACCCCTCATTCTAATTACGAGGATTAGCCCAGAAGACTAAGACTTGTGCGGGAGAGGGGGCGGTATATTATTATTAAGCCGCATTTGCGCCCAGGAACGACTTACGTTGGTAGGCCCTAACCACCATTCAGTGCAGGAATGAGGGAAACCTGGAAAACCTCATTAATTAGGGGGGTAGTTAAATGCCAACCGGTATCAATCTCTCACATTGACCCAAGTCAACATTCTTCCATCTCGAACCCACAGCGATCAGTCACCTCGATTAAATTGTAATTTACTGACGCCTTAAACCGCGCGACCAGCATAGAATAGAACGCCCAAAGACTAGATGATTTGTACTTCTTGAATAATTCTTAAAAAAATGGTAATAATACCTTTTCTTTTGCTTCATATTTTATATTCTTAGATGCAAGCCAATCAGTGAATCGTTTATGAAATTGTTCGTACTTGATTCTCGATTTGGTAAAAGCTGCAGTTGCAGCAGCTTTTTCATTAAATAAGAACCAGGATATTTCGAAATTTGGCCCCTTGAAGGCATTCATAAAAAGGAAAAATGACGGATATCAACCTCGAAATCTCACGTATTTACAAAGCATGATATATCAAAGTTTTTGTTAGATGCTCCTGATATACACCGTGCGACAAAAGAAATTCGCGAAATTTACATCGGATCGAAAAACTGAAAAATACGTGTTCAATATTTAAAAAAAAATCTGTCGAATGACACCAAGCACTACCCCCTACCCCCAACCCCTGGGGGTGGAGAGGGGGCAACTTTGAAATCTTAAATGGGAACCCCCATTTTTTATTGTAGATTTGGATTTCTCAAGAAAAAATAAGTAACTTTTATTCGGGACATTTTTTTTAATTGTTCATAGATGGCGTTAAATCGGAAAAAACGATCCTGATACTTTAAGAAAATTATGGAAACGGTCTAATATCTCAAGAAATAGACTTCCAAATGAAGAACCAAAAAACACGTGTTTAATATTTTTCAAAAATCTATAGAATGACATCAAACACCCCCTGGGGGTGGGGCGGAGGTTAACTTTAAAATCTTAAATGGAAACCCCATTTTTTATTGCATATTCTAATTTTACGTGAAAAACTGTATTCAGTACCACGAATAGTTATTTATGCAACAAGTGCAAAAAGTAAGTGTTTATTGCACGCGACGTGAAATTGTCCAACGAGGCCGTCAGGCCGAGTAGGAAAACACGTCGAGTGCAATAAGCACTTTTTGTACGAGTTGCATACAATATTTTTTCTACGTTCATGCAAAAACCAAAAAATGTTATTTAGATGACACTAAGTCTAGAAAAATGTGACGTCGAATTGAAGGTTTATGTTAGTCATGATGACAAAACGCTGTAGTAGAATGACAGATGAGTGTAATAAAATGTTTATTGCACTAGTGCAATAAAGAACCACTTTTTCCACTAAATATAGTTCAATAAAGTATTGTTTTTTGCATGAACGTAGAAAAAATATTTAAAACAATTAAAATAATCAATACTTTAATGCAATATTTTTTTTTGGTGTGTTATTTGGAGGTGTATTTCTCGAGATATTAGACAGTTTTCATAATTTCCCTAGGGTATCAGGATAAATCGTTTTTTTCCGATTATAGCGCCATCTATCAACAAATCGAAAAAAATGTCCCGAATAAAAATTACTTATTTTTTCATGAGGAATCCAAATCTTGTCTGAAGCTATTTATTTGTGGCATAATTTTAGTTTTTCTTTAGTTTTATCGGGTTTTTGAAAAAATAAAGATTGGGAACAAATTAAACGCTCGTTAAATTATTTAACTGCACGATACATTTTCCGAATAAAATAATATAGAAATAGGATATTTTATTTGAATGCACGATACATTAAGAAATGTTTGGTAAACATAATAACTGTTCGGTTAAAATTATAATTTCTCAGTGAAAAATGTATTCGCAAACTGGAAATAATAGTTGCACGAAGGGAAAAATACATGTTCGATAAAAACAACAAATGCTCTCTAAACATATAAATGTGTTCATCACAAATAATACTTGCTAGTTAAAAATAATAAATGCTCGGTAAAAATATTAATTGCTCAATAAAACTATTCATCGCCGGATAAGAATATTAAAAACTCGGTAAGAATATTAAATAATCGGTAAAAATATTAAATATTTGATTAGAATATTAAATGAACCGTTAAATATATATATGCAGTAAAAAAACAATAATTACTCTATAGAAAGTGTAAATGCACAGTTATAAAAATTATTTGGAGAAAATAAATTCTTAAGTTTGAAAAATTGACTGTAGGTTAGATTATGTTAGGTTAGGTTAGGTTAGGTTAGGTTACGTTAAATAGGGCACTCCAACGAACTGTCAAATCAGTAAAAAAAATGGCGGCTGTAGGACAAACAAACCAACTTGACATATATGACAAGCAGAAATTTGTGCTTTTGTGAAGAACTGTGTGTTTTGCTCATCTGTTAAACCTAATTCGGATAATTCAGACTATTATAATGGTTTTGTTTTGTTGTGTTTTCAATTGTGGGAGTAGAGGACAGCGAGATCAAGTTAGATTTTTTAGGATTCCTGCTGCATTGAATTATAAACATAGAACTGATCTCAATAAACTCTCTCATATAAAACGGCAAATGTGGCTTAGTGCAATAAAACGGCAAGACCTAATTCAAGAAAAAATTAAATACAGTGTCGTTTGATCAAAACAATTTGTATCGGGTTAGTTAATAAAAAGCTATATACAACAATTTAAAAGCAGATATTTCAGGTAAACTGGCTGCTTTAACAGATAACTTGATTGATTCCTACAATGCATTTGGGTTATAAAATTACCACTGCAACGTTGTCAGAGACCAAGATGGGTAGATATAAACGAAAATGTAGTGTTGTGCTGGTGTGGTAATGTTTTTGAAGTTTTAAATATCTGCAATATTTATATGTAAAAGTAATATATACCTACCTATGCAGACCCCTTTTCCATCGGGCACTCTGGGCAAGTGCCCAAGGCCTTGCGATTGATAATTCCTTCCAGCATAGCAACCTTTTTTGGCGCTTTTCCATGTTGATATGTACAGTTTCAGACAAAACTATCACAGAAAATTCAACACTTTTAAAACAATTTACTTCCTGGTAATGCTATAATGGCAGACAGAGGATTTTTTATTAAAGAATTTGTGCAATTATTTGGAGCCAATGTAAAATTACCAGCATTCACAAGAGGAGCAACACAGTTACATCCTATAGAATTGGAAAACTCGAGCAATAGCTCATTGTAGAATTCACTTTGAGCGTATTATAGGTATGTTAAGACAAATAATTTCAATATTAAATGACGTCGCACCAATATTTTTATTAAGTATGGGAGGTGATGAACCAATTTTTGACAAGATAGTATTTGTGTGCTGTGCATTACTCAGTCTCTGTCCTGCAATTGTTCCTATGTGATTAGAAGTAAAATACTATATAAGCTGAGTCAAGTATTTATAGTCAAACTTCTACTTCTTACGAAAAGTTATGGGAAAAAATAATTTACACGTCTTATTATATTTTGTAGGTACTTATTATTTAGGATGGATTATGTCATTAACTAAAAACCGGAATCAAATTATAATCAGTGGCGTAAATGTGAGGGTCTATAACACCTTTTGAGAAATATATTTGGTATGCCACTGAACAGGTAAAGAAACATGCGATATATAGAATGCCCGATTCTTTACTACTTAAAAAGGCTCTGGTAAAAAAATTCCATAGAAATGTTTTTATAACAATTGTACAGTGAATGATAAAATCAAACAAATAGGTAGAACATAAAATATACAGGCAGGCTGGCCTTACAACAATCACTGCCTAATGTAAACGTAGTAAACCTAAACTTCATTGTTAGACGTACTGTTTACAGTAGCTGGTTATAATTTTCCTCCTTGAACTTGATCATCCTTGTATCTGTTGGAAAGCAGGATAAAAAATATGTTCAAATGTACAATTTTTACTTGAAATTTTGTAAAGAATTTATTCCTAAAGTTTGACTATTTAAACTTGACTCACCCTGTATATATATTTTTTCTTATATAAGTACCTACCTACATTTCAGGAATTAATTGTTGATAAAATGTACAAATGTTTTAAATATATTATTTATAAATAGATAAGTACCTAAGTTCTTTTTTTTCTCCAACCAGTAGCATAATTACACTCCCGCCAGCCCTAGCAATTTAGGGCCCTGGAGCATACTAATAAAAAAATATTGATAACAATATTGACATATAATTAATTAATTAGTAAACTAGTACGGAGGTACGTAGTTTAATTTTAACAATTATATTTGTGCATAGATACATGGCAGTATTTATTTTCAGTTATAAAAATTCTGCGGGGCTTGAAATTCTTAAAAATACCACTGTTTCTAATTCACATATATTTGACAAAAATTATAAATAATAAAAGTCCATTTGATAGAAAAAATCTAAAATATATTTAATAAAAAATATTAAAAATAAGTTATAAATACAATTAGGGTTACCACCTATACGATTCTAAAAAAATTGGGTACATAGATAAATAGTAAAAAATTTTTAATAATCAATTGGTTTTTTGATATTTTAAATAGTTGTGGCATTGCAATAATAATTTAAAGTCTGTTACGGCACAATAAAAAACATTAGCAGCAGGGAAAATCAAAATTTAATGTACCAAGTCCATTTTTGATTAGTCAACTATTTCTTCGCTCGGCCCATTTGAAAGAAAAAATTTGTAGATATACCGAAGTGCAGTAAATACTGAGAATGATATTAATAATACGAATGTTCAGCAACTAGGACGTTTTACCTAAAATATATACCAACTTTTTCTTATCATAATGAAAATATATGAGAAATAGGCTCATATTACACTTCCTAATATGAGATATGAAAGAGTTGCTGATCTGGCAGGAACTTGGGGGCCCCATCAATCGCAAGGCCTTGGGCACTTGCCCAGAGTGCCCAATGGAAAAGAGGGGCCTGCATAGGTAGGTATATATTACTTTTACATATAAATATTGCAGATATTTAAAACTTCAAAAAACATTACCACAACACTACATTTTCTTTTATATCTATCCATCTTGGTCTCTGACAACGTTGCAGTGGTAATTTTATAACCCAAATGCATTGTAGGAATCCAATCAAGATGTAAGTTATCTGTTAAAGCAGCCAGTTTACCTGAAATATCTACTTCTAAATTGTTGTATATAGCTTTTTATTAACTAACCCGATACAAATTGTTTTGATCAAACGACACTGTATTTAATTTTTTCTTGAATTAGGTCTAGCCGTTTTATTGCACTAAGCCACATTTGCCGTTTTATATGAGAGAGTTTATTGAGATCAGTTCTATGTTTATAATTCAATGCAGCAGGAATCCTAAAAAATCTAACTTGATCTCGCTGTCCTCTACTCCCACAATTGAAAACACAACAAAACAAAACCATTATAATAGTCTGAATTATCCGAATTAGGTTTAAAAGATGAGCAAAACACACAGTTCTTCACAAAAGCACAAATTTCTGCTTGTCATATATGTCAAGTTGGTTTGTTTGTCCTACAGCCGCCATTTTTTAAGTGATTTGACAGTTCGTTGGAGTGCCCTATAATGAAATCAACTCGGGACAGTCGTTTGTTCATTTCACTGCTTGCAAATCATTGGGCGTATTCAGACGAGGTCAGCCGCTGAGCCGCTGAGTAAGAATTCAGCTAAATGCGTGCATTTGATTGGCCTGGATTTCTCAGCGGCTCAGCGGCTGACCTCGTCTGAATACGCCCATTCTATTGCGCACACGCGCTTTTAGATTCAAATCTGCGAACCAACATTAAATATCGTGCATAAAGTAATGAACACTTTTGAAATTTGTATCGTGCAAAATAAATAAAATATCGAAACATACTTTTAAAACTTATCGAGCATTTAGTATTTTTATTATGCAAATGCTATTTAGATACCGAGCATTCTTATACTGCATTCATCATTAGTAGTCAAGCATTTCTCCTATTTTATATTGCAAAATATATTAAAATATCGAGCAGTTTATTGGGGCCCATAAAGATTAATTAAATAAGCCTTTGCGCCAAATGGATCAGTCAAGGGTTATTTTTGAAACTAAGTTTGCCTAACCAAAAAATCTCACACTGAAAAAAGCAGATAAGTAAAAAATAACAAAAATCACATCACTATCGCACACTTCCGTATTTTTGACGTTTCGAAAATCTCTCTGTTTTCGTTTTCAAAATAGTAATAAAAATATTAAACGTATGTCAAACTTGACTTGAGAATGAAAAATTCGTTTTTTCTTAATTATTTTACTCATGTTGCCTAGAATTTATAACGTTTAAATAAAAATGATGCTTCGCATGGAAACTTTCCACACTTAGCACATCAAAGTATCACTTATTCTCCTAATATCATAATATACTATTATTTTCTTTGTTTAGGTATTGGTCCTGACATGGTTGGAATGTGTCAAGAAAAATCAGTGAATGCCAGCAGTTCGGGCCTTTCCGTAACCAATTCCGACGTAAGCGACTGTGAGAGCGACATAGATATTGTGGGAGATACAAAACAATTAGGTTATACATATAAAGGTGCTTAATATGGTTATTTTTCTTAATTTGTCTGTTACTGTTGTCATTTTGCTCTTGTTTTCGATAATTTATCATTTTAAAAAGACCATGTACCTAAATATATTCAAGAGTATTAAGCCAATCATGATGCTATTGGCAAAAGTATGGTGACACGTATTTGAAAAAGCTTAATACTATGAAATATTTAAAAGATACTTACCTTATTGAAACATCGAGTGTAACAAAAAAGCAGGTCATCTAGCTGCATAATTTTAGTGATGCAATATGACGATTTAACCCTACTTACCTATATACAGAAATACCTCCTTTAAAAGATACAGGTCGTTGAAGTTGAACTTTTAAAATTGTTTTTCCCAATAACTGCAAATTTTCGCATATAATTTTGAAATTTAATAGAAACAATCCATCTAGTTAACCAAATTCTCAAGGATATTATTGTAAAAAACGCCTAAAAACAAACATAGAATCTGCAGTGATCTGCCCCTCCCATTTTCTTGACGTACACCCATGGACAATATCTCTCAATATCATAGCTTGATATTTTATTTCTCCCTATGATTTCAGCTCTCTTATTTTTCAAGATAATTTCGATTTTTTAAAGTTATGTAACGTTAGAGATAGCCGCAGAATATTAGGATGCACTTAATATTTTTAAATTTTAAATTCTAAATAACCAAGGAATCCTGTAGATTATTTACCAATGCTTTAAATATCTTATAACTGATTTTATACAGAGAGTTTTTTAACTTATGTAGCCAGCTTTACCAATTTTACATAAACAAATATTGTATACTTCCATTCAGGTGATTAAATGACTATTTTACATTATTTCAAATACTTTTAAACTGAAAATAATCATTCCAAATCGATAGATTGAACAGACGCCATTGTTCGGTGGCCACCAAGCTTCCCTAATTTTAGTCCATTGGATTTCAGATCAGTTTGCGGGTTTATGTAAAACGATGTTTACTCTGAATTGATGGAGAATATTAACTCAAAAAAGAAGAGTTTTAGGAAAAATTGTCAAGAGTAAAAAAATATTCGAAATAAATACGATATTGGAAGAACTTATCCATCGGCCTACGTCAGAAAAAATGAGGGAGGCAAAACACCACCTTCCTTCAAGAAATGTTTCTATTAAATTTCAAACCGATACTTGAAAAATCGACAAAGTTATTGCGAAAAAACAATTTAAAAAGTTCAACTTCAATACCTTGTGTCTTTTAAGGGAGTCATTTTTGTATATGTTACACACAATACTGGAATTCGGACAATGTCCGAAAAAAGTATGCAAAACTAGTTCTGACCTCCAAAAGATTCCCATACCCAAAATTATACATACGGTTACTGCATATTACAAAATACAGAGAACTAGTTCTGGGCATTATTGTTCAAAACGAGTTTTATACATTTTGAAATGACCAGAATTAGTTCTATTCATTTTCTGATAGTTACATTCATTAATTTTACACATTACATTGTGCCATTTTTGTCATTATATTTCCTGAACTCAAAACTAGTTTTGCATACTTTTTCGAGTATTGTGTGTATAACCTTCAGAAAATGAAGGAAACTAGTTTTGGTCATTTAACAATGCACAAAACTAGTTTTGAACAATTTATAATGCCCAGAACTAGTTCTACTATTTTACAATAGTCAAAAGCCGTTTAAACATAAAATTTTGTGTATGGGAATTTTTCTGGGCTCAGAACTAGTTTTGCATACTTTTTTCGGGCATTGTCCGAATTCGAGTATTGTGTAACATATATACTATGTAAGTGGGACTAAACCATCATATTTTGTTGTCAAAAATACACAGTTAATGGGATTACCTACTTTCTTGCTATACCCTGTGTAAAGCACACAGTGTGAGATATCGAAAACTTGCCACCAGGTTTTCTTCATTTTTATACAGACTAAAAAAACACTCGAGCCAGTCAAATTAAAATATTAACAATAATAAATTGTCATCGAATGTAAACATAACCACGTGGCCGAAAACGAGATATCATTGGTGTGACGTTACACGATGATCAGCTCGGTTTATGTTTCCGTAGATACAGATGCAGCTTTATGGTGTTGATGATGTAAACAGGCCTTTGTTGCTTGTGTTTTTGTGGCATTTTTGGGTTATGATAGTGTAGATACTAATAACTTACGATATTGTTAAACGTAACCTATTTCTTTGTTTACAATATAGATCTGCTCGTGAAAATTACGGCAACAATGCTGTTGGTTACGACCACTTGAGGTATTTATAAAACTTGTTTTAATTTAAAAAAAAATAAACAAAAGTAATGAATAGGTAATGATATTTAACATTCATTTTTTTAATTAATTTTTTATTACTATTTACTACCGATTTAATTTCTCCTTTAACTTTTTTAAAAAAATGTAATGTAGTGAATTCAGATAACAACATTTTATAAATGCCTCAAATAACATTCTACATCTCGCAAATGGTATGAGCAAATACAGTACATGGTATTTGGAATTGGAACGAAGCGCTGAATAATAATGAAGAAGAAAAAATATAGGTTTGCTTTATCATTGATTTTCTAAACGCTCTGTATACATTCTGGTAGCTTTATAGAAAGTTAATACGTAATTGATTCTTTACAACTTTACATTTTAATTTTTTCGATGAGCATAAACCTAAACTACGTGACAAACAAACAATGTTGCAATGCTGAAGAGCTTATCGTTTTCCTTTCGTCACGTTTCATCGTCCTACACCACATTTTTCTTTTCATTTTTGGGCATAGTAAAATATTTTCAATTAGGCGTTAATTGCTGTATTCGTACATAATGGCATAAGTTATACTTCTTCCATATGCCGGGTGAGATGCACTTTCTGTGCTCGTTTTACCAGTTTATTTTGCAACTTTATTCAACGCCAATGTCTATTTTACACAATAACACGTAATAATAACATAAATGACAAATTAACTCTTCTAAACGTAGGTATGTACTGTCTTTGTCCGAAAAAGAAAATTGTATACAGATATAAAGCACGATGTTGTATTAGGTATACACGTGCGAACGTCGTGTGACGTCACAGGTTTTCACAGTAGCGGTGACCGTTTTCAAGCTTATTTTTCCACAAAATTGTCTAGGACAAATGCCATTTCAATAAAAATTATACATTTTTCTGCACGTATTTGGAAAAATTATGTATTTTCCAATTTTGCTTTATTGGACGCTGAAAATCTCTACTATCAGCTCTCTATTACAGGCAGTAATAGAGAGATTGTTCAAAATGTTCTGTAACATTATAAAGGGTGAAGGTCACCCCCGTTATAAAGGGTGAGAAAAAAGTACGTCCATAAAATATCATCAAAACATAGAAAACGTGGGTAACAAATTTTCAATGGGTCACACTGAATTTATTATTTTTTAAATAAAATTATTTAATACTCTTTAAATCCTAACTATATACTTACTTTTATATAGTTTTGTTTTTGTTACAAGTCTTATATCTTACAGTTATACACTATCTAATACACATACTTAGATAGTTTTGGTGCTTTTGCATAGTTGTCAATTAATAACACAGTTGTAAAAAAAAATAATATGAAATAGTAAACATAAGACTAGCGAATTATCAGCATAATCATGTATTAAATTATTTCAGGAATATTCTGTTTCAAAAGGACCAATAGTATAAACACCTTTTCATAAGTTAAAGATATAAGACTGTTATTATTTGAATGGTTATTGGTTACCTATGTTACTTATACTTATTTGTGTACAGTGTAAATATTGTCAGTCAATACTCTGCGTATTTGTAATTAATAGTTTAGGTTTAGAAATGTTAGTAAAATACAGGGTTTAATTAATTTGTAAAAACTAGTCATAAGGCTTATTGGTATGCTCTTAGGATAACCTTAATTATAAATATTAATAATAAATTAGTAAAACAATAATTTGTTTACCTTTAATACCAGCTTAACACTAAAATACGGCTTACTGACAAAATAGCTTGAGGCAGAACAAAAAATGAATTTGTTTTTAATACTACGTCAATATCCTCAAAAAAATATTATTAAAATAGTAGGTATTTAATAAATAATCCTTATTTTTAGATGTTTGTAAATCCATTCTGTAAACAGCGACGTAAGTTATAGATAATTAATAATTTATAAGCTAACACAAATAATGCAACCAAATAAATATCTTATTACAAAAGTAAAGGAGATTTACATTATTTATTTACAAGTTTTTATCTTAAGGTCGTCCTAAAATCAAATGTAGTCTTCGTTATCGTATCCGTAGCCTCTTTAGACACTTCCAAGAATGTCATTCATTAATTCAATGTTACGAGTTACTAAAGATTACCATACACTTCCAAAGGTGTATAGATCTAGAAAGACGTTTTTTAATAGATAATACCTATATGCTAATAAATAGTCACCGAGGATCTGCGGTTTTTAATGGAATTGGACTTAGATATTCACAGACAGAATTGTTTTGAAATTATTTTACTACTCCATCATTTTAGATGACAATATGGCTCACTTTTTTAGCAGCAATTAAAAAATTTGCTATTGAATTCCCACGTAAGTATATAAATAAAATTGTGCTCATATCCTCGCATATTGAATTGATTATATAAGCAATTTTGTAGTATTTTTCCAAAAATGTACGTGACGTATATACGAGTCTTTAAGGTGGCCATATTTTGTGGCCCAAAATAGTGGAATGTCGCTGTAATTTTAAAGTTAGGAATTTTAAACCCTGTTAAAGTTACCAAAAAAAATTATACATTATTGGACACCAGAAAGTTCAACCTAGGTAGTGTTGATATGCAAGTTGTTTTGACTATCACCATATTTAACCATAGTAAAATCACGTAATATACAGTTATTGGTATTTTTTTTGAGCCATAAATAGTTTAGCTATTACTAGATAGCAGTATCTGTCAAGGGTTTCAAAATCTTACTGTCTTGTAGACTTCCTGCTAGTATACGGTGACGGCGCACTTAATATAATAGTATATTTTTCCTACGTTCATGCAAAAAAACAAAATTTTATTGAACTATATTTAGTGAAAAAAAAGTGGTTCTTTATTGCACTAGTGCAATAAACTGTTTATTGCATTCATCTGTCATTCTACTACAGCGTTTTGTCATCGTGACAAACATATAAATGTTGAAATCGACGTCATATTTTCCTAAATAAAACATTTTTTGGTTTTTGCATGAACCTAGAAAAAATATTATATACCTACAACTCGTACAAAAAGTGTACTTGTTGCATAAATAACTATTAACGCTTCTGATTGAAACTTTTAAACTAGGTATGGACAAAATAAAGCATAACTATTTAAAGGTAGGTATAATTACAAATACATAGGTATGTATACTTACTCTTTATTGTAACTTTGGTTTTTCTAGAAGGATACATTTTTACTGTTTAAGAAAGGTATTTTAAGCTAATATGTATCAAATCTCCTACAATTCCTATCAGGTTGGGGCTTTTGTCCACTGAGTAGTTAGTTTCACACAATATTGTTAATACCTGAAAATATATGGGAAAAAAAAAAGGATACATTTGTTGCAAACATTAGAAAATAGCTCATTTCTATGAATGCGTATATCCTAATAAATTCCGGGATTATTTTTAAATCCCGTTGGAAATAATTCACGAATATTTTCTTATGTAGGAGGAGAAATATTGTGTAGTGTATGGGCCACTTTAGAAGAAGCTTCGCCTTGCCTTTAGTGTTAACCTTAGTTGCTACCACTTCCAACAACTTTTTACTGAAAAAAATTATGGCTTCCAATAAAATATATTTGTTAAAAATGTTTTAAAAATGACTAACATTTTAGTCCGTATTTTAGTTTTAGGATTAATCAACTTTATAAAATGTAAGCGTTCAACTAATTACATATGTAATTGAAGTAATTAGGTTATGTTTTCTTTAACAAGACATTTAAATTTAACAAATTTCAGGTGAAGTAAACTTACAAATCGTTAAAAATACAGAAGACTTTATAACACCTGTATCCAACACAGTCGAAGAAAAGGTTGGTTCTACTTTTTCCCTGATATGCGAACTGATTTCAACTGATAACGATAAAGAACTTGTAGATGACAATCTAGTATGGATCAGAGGACACAGTCCCTCGAATCAAACAAGGTAAATCTCTCCGTCAAGAATTAATTGATAATTTAAAAATACAGAAATATCATAAGACAGGTAGGTACGTATAACTGAAAACATATTTAAGCTAATTTTGTTTTCAGATCCAACTCCATAGGTGCAAACAAGAAATCTAATATCCGTTTTGGACTGAACAAGTCCGAAAAGAGATTTGAACCCCTACAAATAGAAGACAAGGGGAATTACTATTGCGTCAGCCGCAAGTTTAACATATCTAAAAATGTGCATATCTTAGTTATAGCCAATATAAAGAGAAATGAGTTTCGACCTATGCGAGAGACAATATTCTGCACCGATCAGATGTTTCACTGCATGTCCAACGGAGTATGTATAATACCACATTATGTGTGCGATGGAGTCGCAGATTGTAAAGATGGGTCTGATGAAAACCAATGTAATGGTGATCCATGTAGAGGTATGTATGAACAAAACAGTGCTTCACTTTTAAAATGATAAGCAGTGATTTATCAAACAGTTCCTTTAACTTAACCTTAATATTTGTACTTGACCGAAGTGGCTGGTCACATTATCACTGATTTTAAAGTGGCTAAAATTGGTAATCATTAACCAATCCCATTCTAAAATGACCAGTCACTTTCTATGATCACAAAAGTAATTTTATCAATTTCTTCAACTTAACGCATTTTTTAATAATTTTATCCTTTTTTTTTAATATGGACAATGTCAACGTTTTAGCCATTGCAATATAAAATAAAATAATTATTATACCATTAATTTAGTAATAATATTTGTTGCAGATAAAATACCATGTGACGACGGTAGATGTATACCAAGCAGTTGGTGCTGTGATATACGCCATGACCAGAACTGCACTGTTACCAACAGGCCAAAATGTTGCCAAGTATTATCAGACTGTAAGTAAATTTAGTTTTCATTAAAATATTCAGTGGTACGCATCATCAACATAGCGGTTATTTGTCGTTGTCAGCATAATTTTCTTTGCTTCTGAATATAATTGGTATAGAAAATTTAAAAAAAATCTTAAATAGTCCTCACGGATCACATTTTAAAATGACAGGTAACATTCTAAAATGACCGATCATGTTCTAAAGTGACTGATCACGTTTTAAAATGATCAGTCACATTCTATAATGACTGGTCACATTGTATAACAACTGGTCACGTTCTATAATGACCGGCCACGTTCTAAAATCACCGGTTACATTTTAAAATGGCCAATTCTTTCTATGGTTTCATCAATTTCTTGATCTCAACCTCACTGTTTGTAATTAATAACTTACTTTCATCAAAAAATGTTCAGATTAGCAGATTGTAATTTACGTCACCAGGAGCTAAAATTCCTATGAATTATTTTTGTAAATAAACAGTTTTAGAGTTATTTTTGATTTATTGAACTGTGTGGTAAGCAAACTTTGGACTAAGAAAAATGATTTGTGTTTTTATTAAAATAGCAGATATCTTACGTTATAGTTACATACGTACATTTTCTAATCAGATGATTGAATTTCCATAATATACAGGAGAGTTAAAATTCTAGGGTTTTTAGTGATAATTTACAAATTTAGTAATTTCTTACTGTTGCTGTTGCTTGGCTAAGGTAACAGCCCATTAATGTATGTCACACAGTTTTTTAAATATTTACATTAATCTCATATTTTTCAAAATCTGCAACCTGTATGTCAGAATCTAAAGTGTTTCCAGTTTAAGGGACTGACTAAATTTGTTACAATTTAAAATATTTATGAGTAACATTTTCTTCTAGTATCTTATTAATTTAAATATCACTTTAAAAGAATTTACGTATCATTAAATATATAAAAATTATAAAATTTAAAACATTATTTCCTTAATTGAGTCATCGTCTGTTAAATCGTGTCACCTTTGTAATACCATTGGTTCTATAAGCCACACTATTCTTGTCTGTCGAGTTCTGTAATGTACTGTAGTGTGACGGCTTTAGTGTTACTATTTGAAATCACAAATGTCAGAATTTGACATTGGATATTGACACTGCAATAGCTTACCTTTTAGTAAAGAGTAGTCGTCTAATTTACTTTGTTTTAAGACTAAATATTACGCCTGATACTATTCTCCACAAAGTGGAGTGGTTAAGAAAAGCTGGATACTAAATTATTAATAATGGGCTGTTGTTTCACTTTCACAATGGAAAATACAATAGAATATTGTAAGACGTATCAATTAATAAATTAATATTGATAATGTACAGAAATGTACACTTCACGTTTGTCATAATTTTTAAGAAACGTCAAATTACTGATACAAACAATTGACCGCTACGTCACATTCACTGTAGAGTGCTGCCACGTGTGGTGATTGACTGCAACTGGGCAATGGGAGAGACTAGATAACCCATGGCTACTGGGGTTTAGCAGACGATGATTGAATTTTAATTGTTTTCTACCTTAAATTTCTACTTGAAGCAAATATTAATTTAATGGAAACATAATTTTTGAAATTTATTAATGACCAAAATTTGATCATCCGGTAAGTTAAAAATTTTTAAGTGACAGATCATTAAACCACAGTATAGGGAGACCAGTAGAAACACTCGGGCCAAAATAATAAGTTGCACATAGCAGCTCGCGCATCCATTTCATGCTGCAGAGACCTCAGTTTACATCCAACTCTCGGAGTGCGAACATCGGTTATATAGAGCCATATTAAAGCAATATTTTGAGGCTGATCGAGGAACGAGTCGCTGCGCAGCAGTTAGATGTTTCAACATATTATTATCTATAAATAGTAATTTAAGTTTCTTTAAATTTCCTAAAGATATAAATAAGTAATAAGTAATCTATAGTATACTATACAAACCATAAATGATATTTTACTGCTATTGCCTTACCTATTAACTTATTTCTTAAGTATAACATTGGAATATAGATACTTTTCATGAAAGTGAAGTTTAAAATATACATATTTATATTTTTCACATATACAAAGTTTTATTTTAGAGCAAAGTTCTGTGCAGTGGTTTCTAATAGAGAAGATTTATTAGAAAAGCTCCTCAGGATTAGTAATAGTTCATACAAACAATGTCAAATACATTTTGAAAATAATATGTTTTCTAACGATTCGCGCAATAGATTACGCAAAGACGCCTATCAACATTTCCTGCACAAGACGGCTCATGTTCAAATTATGTAGATGATCATATTTATTGTAGTCACTATAATGAGGGTAAGTCTCAAAACAAAATGATAAAAAATATTTTTTTTTTCCAAATTTACATTTTACTGCACTTTTATCTCCAATTTTACAATTTTCAAAGTAAACATAATTTTTCTATTCTGAAAAATACGTGTCTTCTGGTTTACATAGATCATTTAAGACAAAAAAAAATCATAATAAATTATTTGTCCACTAAACTTCAAACGTCAAATTTTAAATTTAAAGAAAACCCAAAAAAATGTAATTATCACTAATAACAAAAAAAAGTAAATAAATAAATAAAAATGTTTTGTAGTGCAATAATATATATTTTAAACTCTTTTTTTTAAAGAGTCCAAAGAAGTAAATCGAATTTTCACACTGTATATTAGTAGCAGTTAATGATAGTACATATATAATACATGTTGAATTACCCATTTATAACTGTATAATGAATTATTACATATTGAGGATAGATATAACGTAAACTTTCATGTGGAATAACTATGCTTTTAAACGCAAATAAAAAATTCTTATTCCGGTCCTGATCACCGATTCTGTAAATTCCATCGGATGCGCTATCGCACTCACATTTCGAGGTCACCCCAGAAAACTGAAGGCAGTTCAAAGTGCCGACAACGGAGTGAAACTGCTGGTCTACCCATGCTGTGATTTAACCATCACTAATTTAAATATTTTTTGCTTTTGTATGCATCACTTATCAGTTTTAATAAAGAAAAAAATACATTTTTCCCACGTTTTTCCTTTCATTAATTTAATATAATATTTTTATTCGTAGCTCGTGAGGAATTGGAATGTGGTAATTGACACAAAATTTCTTATATTATTTTTTAATTGTACCCTTCTCGTAGCTTATGAAGAACTGGAATATGGTAGTCCAAACATGAATCACCCGCAGCACAGTGGTGCAAGATATCTATTTATATCAGTTTGTAAGTATACAATTGAATCGATATTTTCCTATTGAAAAGTGCTAAACATTATTCTCATATTGCTCATTCGGAAGAAAACTCACAAAACGATTAACAGAGAAACAACTAAATGTTGTCGTTAACTGAATTTGTCTCTATTTGATTTTAAATGAGTGGTATTGTGGTTTTTATTAACAATACAAAATCAAAAGTGGGCCTTGACATACAGGCGGTTTCTTAAGTAAAAGTCAAAAATCCAGGGGTGTATTCTATGGCCAAAAGTATGGGTAAGTGCTTCTCAGATTCCATGTGAACCATGTAAACTAATGTCTTGAGATGTCCCCAAATAAAAAATTCAATAGGGTTCTTATCAGGTGATCTGGGTGTACAAGGTTAACCAGTTCTTGAGTGCCTCGTCCAATCACATTAGCAAATTTCATTTAAAAATTCACGAGCAATCAAACTAAAATGTGGGAGAGCCCCATTGTGCATAAACCCCATTCTTTGTCTTATCGCATAGGGAACATCGTCAAGTAGTTCAAGTAAACATTTTGAAGAAAATGTCTGTAGGAGGCACCGGTTAAAGTTTTTGGTAAAAAGTAAGGCCCAACAAAAAAGTGTTCAATAATACCCACCCATACATTTAAAACTGATGTTCTGATGTCGAGATTCCATTATGGCATTAGGGTTTTCATCAGACTAAACGTATTTGTATTGTGGAAGTTTGTTATGGCATCTCTGGAAAAATTACCTTCGTTGGTAGGTATGCCAGCGATAAAATCAAAAATCAAATTAAATCTTTTGCCAAAAATCCAGTGGTAAAATTGTAGGCAAGCAGGATAGTCTTGCGGAAGTATGACTTGAACCCTTTGCATGTGATTTGGGTATAACTGTTGATGCTTCAGGTCAGACCAAATTATTTTTTTTTTATTTGACATTTAAATATGTATTTTACAGTGATAGGAACTTAAAGCCAACAAAATTCTTTGACAAACACAAAATTTTGTTACTGCTCCATCACAATGTAAATCAGGAAATTATTTAATAAACTCTTTAACTTGATAGCCACTTCATTTACGCATCGAAGTGACAAACTTTAATAACAAAACTAATTAATGTTGGAAGGAATATTAATTTTTATAAAAAACATAATACCTAAGTAAACATTAATTACAAAATATGCCTCAGTTTCAAATTCACTAATACTAATTTTTTTTTAATCTTTCAAGTTATACTAGTTCTCTTCCTGATGAGTAAAATTTAATTAAAAAATTAGTTTGTTATTTAAATGAATGGTTTTAATTCTAAATTATATTCTAGGCATCGTCAGCATCCTCTTCTCTATTGTGCTTCTCCTCCTAATAGTCTCGAAAGTCGTCATATTTGCCAAGAAAACCGCGCTGCAACAGCAACGCCACAACTTGTGCGAAAACATTGCCCTGCGCAACCAAACAAACGTCAACATAATCCGCGCCAACTTTACACCCACTAACATATACACCGTTCGGAGCAATTCTCGTACACCTCGCTCTAACGAAAGGAACATAATAATAGACACTTCCGACGTTAATGATCCCTTGTTGTTCAATGCGGCCAGGTTTAACGTAAGCAACACGGGTGGCTTTAACGACCAGCCGCCTTCCTACGTCGACGTTCTGAGGAATAGCAGGTTGATAAGCGAACCTCCACCTCCGTACACAAGTAGGGAGATACTAAATGTAAATGAAGAAAGACAGGAACGAGTATGATGGACGTTTGTTACGTTTCTTGTTACTACTCTTCCCTTCCCGCATGATCTAAGTTTTTGACCTTTAGAGGTTATGATTTTGTTTGGAATATTCCTTAAATTTTCTTTTTGTTCAGTAATATTTTGTGACGTGGTTAGTTTTGAATTTCGAGAATCGTACAGTTAGGTTTACTTTGTCATAACGGCCAAAGTTACACGTTAAATGCACTTTTTACCCGAGGGAGGAGTTTGTAATGGGTTTTCGAGATTATTTATTGTTTAGTAGCTATTTGTTTAACAAGGCTTCTTTTAAATCTTACCCGTTAACTTTCTCGTTGGTATTATGACGGGAAAAGTATTATTATATACTCTGTAGTGATCTGTTACTGAAATTACTTGATGGATTGTTGGTATGTATTCTTAAAGGCATTGTCCATCGGCTCATAATGTATATACCTATATATTACATATCTTAAGCAATATCTGTTACTGTATGAATTCATTTTAAGTATTATTTGATTCGAAACAGTACCGCAATGTTTTCAAAGGGACGAAATTCAAGGTTCTCACAAGTTTTGAAAATGTAATTTTTTTGTTATACCTACAAGTACTTAAAGAAAATGCTATTTTTTAAATGTTTTATGTCCTGTTGTAAACATTGTTGATATTTTTGTTATAGTTAACAAAGGATGTCTATTTTCTGCAAAAATATACTCTAGGCTAAACATGTTATTACATGAACATTAAATTATAATCTTGATAATTAGACTGTATTTTTGGTACTATTAATGCAAATAAAATTTTGAGATTGATATATTTTAGTAAATAATGACTTTTTTTAAACCCTACAGATTATGATGGTCGTCTTCCCGTCCGAAAATCCCGTATTTTTCCAATTTTACATTCTTAGTAGTCTTTAAATTTCCTGTAAGCCTTCATGTATTATTTATCTGGCTCAATAACAGCCCTACAAATTTTTTCAAAGGGGTGAGATTTTAGATTACCACCACAGTAGACTGTGTTACCACTAAATTCCAACTATATTCTCTGCAGCTATTGGTGGCATAATTCTAGTTTTTCTTTAGTTTAATTGGGTATTTTGCCACTGCTGAAAAAATAAAGACCCTTGCACCAAAAGGATCAGTCAAGGGTTATTTTTGAAACTAAGTTTGCTTAGCCAAAAAATCTCACATAGAGAAAGCAGAAAAGTAAAAAATAGAAATCACATTACTATCGCGCACTTCCGTATTTTTTAACATTTCCAAAAATTCTGTTTTTGTTCTCAAAAATGTATTAAATGTAAGTCAAGTCTGACAGTTTAAAATTTCATTTCATCTGCTTTCATAGATGTCAAATAATTTTTATTTTATTGTTACTTCTTGATACAACTGTAGCCAACAATGATCAATATTTACTGAACAGTTTAACACACACTTATCTCTGTTCAACAAAAAAAAGCGCGGACTCTTTTAATTTTCTTTTTATTGCATTATCCTCCTTTCTAAAATATTTGTCAAATCCCACTGAATCAAATGACCATTTTTCGAAGCATGAATGCAATAAACATTATGTTGGAGAAACGTCTCGACCTATGAATGTTTGAGTTAAGGAACATAAAAATGACAAAAAAAAATGGGAATTTGAAAATCAAAAATTTGCAAACACACGGGAAAATGGTCATTTGATCTAATGGAGTTCGGCAAAATTTTAGAGAAGGAGGACAATGCAACAAAATGAAAATTAAGAAACCGCAATTATTTGTTGAACAGAGATAAGTGTGTGTCAAACTGCTCAGTAAACATTGACAATTGTTGGCTACAGCAGATAAACAAATTTTAAACTTACATTACATTTAATACATTTGCAATTTTTTCGAAACGTCAAAAATACGGAAATGCGCGACAGTGGTGTGATTTTTGTTATTTTTTACTTATCTGCCTTTTCATGTGAGATTTTTTGATTAGGCAAACTTAGTTTCAAAAATAACCCTCGACTGATCCTTTTAGTGCAACGGTTTATTCAATTAATCTATGATTTTTCAGAAGCGTGGCAAAATACCCAATTAAACAAAAGAAAAAATATGAATAACTAAAATTGTCCGACAAGCAAAGGGCATTTTTTAACGGCAATGGAAACAAAACCACGTGATTGTGAAAAAAGAACTCAAACTTTGAAAAATAACTTATTTTTTCACGATCATTTGCTATTGACACTAATGTCAGATAAAAACGTATTAAAAAATAATAAAGCTATAGTGGCAAATACTTTGGATAGTTGGAACAAAAAATATTGTTTATATTTCCTGCACTAAATCAGTGCGCCATTAAAAAAAACACTGATTTCGCACACTTCATATAAAAATAACTATTATTCAGTCACTCTATAATTTACATTTTATTCACTTATTTTAGAGGTTTTATTTGTGATTTTATTAACTTCATCACCACCAACAAAGGATTTGCAGACATATGTTTACAGGAACTTTTCTTATTTTGGATTCAGCAACACGCACCTGAATTTTCTGCACATCTTAAAGAAACAACCTGTATATATATTTTTTTGCAAATGCTTAGGTGGTGTAGTATACATTGTTGATTACTTTTTGTACAATCAATACAATAAAAGATCTGTTTTCTGGAAAAATATACTCTAAAGCTAACATCGTCTATAAACAAATATACAGGGTGTCCAGAATGTGAATACTTGAACATTTTCGGCAAAGACAGTCATTTTGAACACTTATAATTACTTTAAACTGTATTATATCGACGTGAGAAAAGCTCTAAGAAAACCAATCTCGGTAAGTATGTTTACAGATACTTGTAATTATTATAGAAGTCAATTATGTTTTGTTTGGTACAATAATTTATCTTACAGTAAAATAAAGACACTAAAGAAAAAACTGGCGAACAGTATAAAACTTGATTTTATTGTTATATACATATTTAAAAACTGGAATGACCATAAAAACTTTACCAAAGCCTTAATTTCGCGCATTTTTGCAATTTTCCTTATACCACAACACACTCTCTCGTATTGCTACAGGAAATGGTGTAAACTCAAAATCTGGTAAATATTTCCGCAATTTTGCATTACTAGCAGTCTTTTTATATTGCCCGTCGGCCTTTGTAGTATCGAAAATGATTTTTCCTTTAAAATCGTATGCCTTTGCTATCTCCTCGGCTAATTCTTTTATAGACACCTCAGATTTTTCGTCCACTGAAAAATTATACATTTTTTTTTTTTCATATTGCACGTTAATATGTGGAAATCGAACTCACCTGATAATATTATAGGTTCAATTTCACTATATTCCCTTAAAACCCACAAAAACAACCTTGCCAAGTCTAAAGAGTAAATAAATTGCCGCAACGGTTTACCCGTGCCTAATACGGTAAACGTTTCGTCACCTAAAACAGCAACAATAAAATTTTGTAAAGAAAATAATTACATGTACCTTTTTCTATCAAGTCGTGTAATTTTCTTATAAGTCCCGGTACCACGTGACTAGATTCAAGATTGTAATTATCATAAGGACCAAAAACATTGCAAGGAACCACCGAGGTAAACATACAACCATGCTGCTCGTGATACGCCTTGTTTTGTACGTCTATTAACCTTTTAGCGTAACTATAACCAAAATTTGACGGATGCGGAGGACCATTGTGCACCTGAATATTGAATTTTCATGAAAACGCCTATAAGAAAGATTTGTAATCTTTAAAAACTATTCCACATACCATGGTTTCATCGATGGGATACTGAGTTTTATCAGGAAACACACAAGTTGAAAGACAGGATACCACTTTTTCGACTCCAGTTTCAAAGCTTATTTGCAAGACGTTATCGTTCATGTGCAAATTTTTTCTCTAAAATGGTAACTGTATCAGCATATAGTAAAATAATTGCCCATTAAAATTTACCAGGAAGTCCAAATTATGAGACATGTTGTGAAAAAGACCTCCTACCATCGCAGCCAAGTGTATTACGTGAGTAGGCCGGTGTTTTTCAAATATCTTCTTTGTTGCATTATAATCGCTAAAAGAATATTAATTTGGTTTAGAAATATTCATAAGAACGCAGGACAATAACATTTTAAGCTACTTTCTCTAACCGTTTACAAGTAGCAACATATGTTTAAAGGTTTTACCATAAATCACCATCTTTGCTGCTTATAAAAATCCATTTTTCATCTGTTCTTTTTTCTGATCCCACAATTTTTTCTATGGCTTTACCCACAAGTCCAGTACCTCCAGTCACCAATATTATCTTGCTTGTTGCCATTCTAACCTAGAAACATTAAAAAAATAATATTTGTAAATACACATTTAGCAACTCACTTATAACATAAATTACAACAGAGAACGACTAAAATATCTATATCTAATGTTTTCATTTTCAATGATAATGAATAATAAAGGAAAATAAATGTATACCTATATTACGTTTACTTCGTTTACAAAATACAAAACTTAAAATGTCAAAAATTCTTCGGCTTCTTCAGTTCTAAGGGCGCGTTCGCATGACACGGAAGACGGAACGGAATTACTGCAACAAATTTCCTTCTTATTCTTATCATTGTTCGCATAGGACGGAACTAAAATCGGAACGGAACTTGCCAAGATTAAATTTGTAAACCTGAATACACCATTTTCATCTCACAATTTTATTTACATTTTCATCGAAATGCAAAAAGCAAGAGTGTTCTAAATAGTTTTATTATACATATTAGCATAAACCCGGCCACAAAAGCCACATTTATTTGATTAATGTAAGAAATATAGCTCTGAAATGCTACACATACATTCATGTGTACTCGATGCAAGAACAATTTCACCTTATAAACAATCCGTAAATAAATAATTATTATCCTCATATACCTCTATTTTTAAAATATTTGCAGTCTTCCGATCTGCCGTTCCGCAATAAGTTGAAATTTAATCAACTTAAAACGGAATGACCTTGGTAAACACGGAATTGTCTCGCGACCAATCAGGAAGCGAGAAGGTATTCCGTTCCGTTCTCAATCCGTAATAATTCCGTGTCATGCGAACGGGCTCTAATATTGAATTTCGGAAATCTTGAATTTTCATACACACGAATTTGACGCACTGCAACTGAAATGAAATTTTATATTAGGATGACTGGATTTATATATATTTAATCTGTAATGACTGGAAATCTTGTCAAGCGGCGCGAATGGATCACAGATTAAATATATATGAATGGATTACTCATGATCAGCGCCATATTTGTTTTGTGCCTCCTAGCAATGGCGGAGCAATAAACATTTAGCTGATTGTGAATTGAAATGAAATCGCCGCATGTTTACCTAACACCCTGTATATTTTGTGATTGATATGGATGGATGCGCAGAACAGCATTCCACATCGTACATTGCATTGATGTGACGTGTGACGCCGTGCTTCAAATGCAAGTGGTTTTTTTTTTTGGTCAATGATCTGTGAGTGGTTTGATCCACAGAGATCATTGGCCGAAAAAAAAATTTGATCCACCGAACATCAGCTGCTCTCTTTTGCTCAGAATTTGTAATCATGATTACAAAATCTGCAACAGGATTTATTAGGTGTATTTTAAGAAACACGCAACGTGATTGGCTAATATAGAATAATTATAAAATCATGTTCAAAAACTATTTTTGAGTGAGTGCCATCATTATTGCAATAGATTTCACACAAAGCACTTTTCCATGTTAAAAGTATATACATTTTAATAAAAATAATTTATTACAAAATTATTTGCAAAATACATATAAAAAAATTAATTGAAATATCAAAAATCTATTCATATACTAATACAGAGTATATGTCTCAGCCTTAAATAAGAGGATTTGTTTTCATATTAAGTACCTATACATCTAAAAAAAACTTAAAAGTAGGAATGGCACCAAGATATTACACAATCATCATTTTAACAAACAACATACACTAGAATTAAACAAAATATACTGATAAATCATAACCTGCTAAAGGTCCTAAATAAATTTGAAAATTATATGTTGAAACACATATGTGGAACTAATATTTAATTATCAAGATAGTTTAATCTCTTGATAGATACTCATAATAATCTTTATAAAGTAAGTCCAATGGAACACAATTTTTTAATAAATCGCTTTCCCATAGAGAAGATGGTACAATACCACCTTCTAATCTCTCGAAAGATGGAAAGAGGTGCGGATATTTGACTTTACTTTTATATCTTATTAGTTCCACATTGTCGTTCATATTTCTTTTGTTATATCTAGCTAAGTTTAAATCTACTAATACATCATTGACGGATTTGTGCGTAATTCTAGAAGGTGTATAAATTTCAGTGAACAATATTTTTCGTTCAATATCGATTTCACACACTTTAGCAAAAATTCTTCTATTTTCTATGATTTCACAAAAGGTCTTCAAGTCTGTCAAGCTCCAAGTTTTGGACTGATCTAAAAATTCATATTCTTCATTACATATTAAATGCTTAGGTCACTATTTACCAGTTGGAGAAATGTATGCCAAACTAGCTCTAACGGCAAATCTAGGTACATCTTGATGTTTTTCACAAATGTAGAATACATTGTCAAGATACACACTTACTATGTAACCAAAATCAATCATGAAAACCTTTACTTGGTTTTCGTCGGAAAGCAAAAGTGGCAAAATAACAGACCTGTAGTATATATCACTTCTGCGAACAATGCACATCAAATTTGTCTTTAAATTGCTTTTAAGGATACTTTTCCTGTTCTCTGCACTATCATAAAAACATTTCAAATATCTCATAAAAATTGCAAGTTCCTTAAATTTTACTATGACCCAAAATTTGGACGGATCATAGACATTTTCTATCTTCACCTCATAGTGTCCCCCCTTCATGATAGATTGAAGTGTATCCATTTTATTATTCTACATGCATACGAACTTCGTCATTAATTAATAAGGAAACAAACCTGATGAGTTCTTCCAAATTTCTATTTACAAATAATCGAAAAAAATTAATATACCTATCACAAAACATATAATATATATACCTATACCAAAGAGTATTCTCGTTGCCTATACCTACATATTATCATTAATTTATAAAATATCTTCTAAATCAATATCAACATTTATTCTTTCTTGAATTATTGTTTGGGTTGTTTACAGTCACCGCACAGATCATTGACCGAAATAAAAATCACCGGTGGTTTGTTATTTCTTGTTTATATTTTTGTGACTTGTGATGTGACAGTTGACAGCACAAAACCACAGCTTAAATAACAATTTAAGCTGTGACAAAACCATAAAAAAAGATCACAAAACATAATAGTTGTGTGCGGTTGTGTGTGTTGTTGTCATGTGTTTATAGTGTTGTTCACTTATCACTAGCTGTGTTCGGTAGGTCAGTTCTGAATGATCCTGAACTGAAAGTTGCATATAAATGTTTTTTGTTATAATTCACGACGAATTGAGTGTTTGGCCATTGTCTTTAATGGGTAAACAATGGTTTCGTGTACCAGTTGTTACTGTCCTAGGACAAAAATAACTAGTTCTAAGGTTCATTCTCTCAAAGTAGAATTCATTTGACTATTTACCCCCACTCCCAGTTAAATTTTTAAGTCAAATATTTTAGGTATTTATTAAAACTATATATAAATACTAAAGCTGACATGAATATTTTATTTGAATCCTTTATAATATGTTACATAAATAATATATTTATTCTGTAAACTTTGGTTGTACAGTTTACACTCTACTCTGTACAATCCACAGCGGAGCGTTCTGAACTAGTCTACCAAACAGAGCAGCTGTTCACCACAAATAAAAAAGGCTGCACTGTTGATAAAATAAAAAAAGAGTTGACAGTTTATAAAGTGACAGACTGACAGATATTTTTTGACATCAATAGAGGAATATGGCAGCTGAGTATTTAAGTATTTTAATTAAATTTGTCAACATAATATTAAATAGACAACATGATCTCTTAAAGTTACGTTAAACGAATTGTTCTTAACATTCTTCGTAAGGCAAAACTCAATGTAACATCAAAGGTACTTGTTTCTTCACAACAAAGAGGTTAGAAATTCTATAAAAAATGTTTGAAAGTCCAAATACCTTAGAAGATCTGTGTTTAGACACGATTTGCGATAATATTATGATATATGCAGAACCTCAGAGGAAGACAAAGGATGGCTTGTGGGAGAGAATAAACTGTATCGAAGAATATGCCGGATATGAAAAACGCTACATATTCCGGGATCCTGAGATTTTTTTAATTAATGAGGTATCTGAGAAGCTGTTGCGAAAATTGTGTGAGAAAGGGTACCTTCGTGATGCAACTTTAAACTTATTTACGGAGAACAATACAAAGCTAAGAAATGTGAAATTAAAAAATTGTGAAGTGACAAAAAAAGGAGCCGTTATATTTAAGCAGCATAAAGTTATAGACTTGGAATGTATTAACTTGAAGAGAATTAGTATTGGAGAAATTTTTGGTAAGATAAATATAACAAAGGATCTTTGTGTTATGGTATATAGATCAAATTTTTTTGTAATATTACATTTATTTTAGATTGTTTAAATGAATGGTCTGTTGAGAATATGACAAATGTAAATTTTTCATACTGTAGTGCTATTGATGCAAACCGGCACAATTTTATAATAAAAATATCTAATTTAAAGAATTTAAGAAGTCTCAATTTGTCGAATACAGAACTGAACCAAAAAATGTTCAAAATCATTTGTGAAGATCTAAAATTATTAGAGAAGATAGATATTTCCAACACTCAAGTCACAGATTTAAAACCACTTACCATGTTGTCTTCAAAACTTACAAGTCTGTCAATTTGTGTAAGTATTCGAAAAGCATGAAACTGTGTTGAAGGTTATGTATAGTATACAGGGCCGGCTCTAAAGGGTAGGCATTATAAGCGATTGCAGCACATTTAGAGGAACTTAAAAAAAATTAAATATATACATTTGAAGTAAACACATGTACAACTCGAAATAAGAATAATAGTATATTTTAACCACATTTAAAGTTATGTATAACCACCATCTTATCTACTAATATCATATGAGCACTTCTCCCATTTTCGCCATTTTGCAACTAATATATTTGTTTCTTATTGTTTTAGTCACTAATTCAGAAACCGATTTATTATTTTACCTTTCAGTTTTCTTCTAAATATTGACCGTGGAAAACAGATTAATTTGTATAACAATTGATCTGTGTTCAATCAATACGAAACTACAAATGATTTCACCATCTACAGTGGCAAGAGTGCACTAGCATGTTTACAAATTATATTTTTCATACATTGTTTATAATTATGTAATTTATAGTAACTATGACCAGCTGCACGATATATTATTGTATGACAAAGACTCTCTGGCTATGAGACGTTTGTATGATAAACGTCATTTATTTTGAACACATAACTATTTCATATTTTATTCTTGTGTGAAAGGAGTTCTTAGAAAAGCATTCACAGTAAGTCTGTTTGTGTATTTCTAATTATTATGTACAAACACCTGACAATCCTACCATGGTATGTGAGCGATCTTGTCACATATTGAAGACCTGTTTGCTGTCATAATTCTGACGCATCTTCAATGTATTTTTTGTGTAATTTTTTTCAAATTATTGATTCCTATGCCTCTGCTACAGACCTCCAAATAATTGTGCTACCTAGAATAGGTTGATAACATTTCTATAGTTGCCTAATAATAATATAGGACAGCGACAGCTTTAAATGTATTTTTTCTACAAACATGTTAAAAATGTAATTTTTAACACTCCCTTGCATTAAAAATATTGCTTTAAGGCATTAGTGCCTTAAAATAATCACTTTAAAGCAATAGTACCTTAAAGTAAATGTCAAATTGTGACAGTAAATTTGCAATACATTTAATTTGTATTTTCTTTATTAACATGAATACTTATATTACAATTTACATTGTGAAAAATTAAGTCCTTCCACAATTCTACCACTATCAACTGAAACGACCGCATTCCTAGTTGACGTTTGACTAGAATCCGCTGATATTGATGGCACTGAAAGCAGTTTTCGGACAATTGAATTTTTACTTTTCAACTAATCTTCGATGTATCCCTCAGCTACTGTTGAAGATTTCTATCCCACATGCAGCGTAATTGTCGTTAAATTTGTTCCACTATCCGCTAGTAAGCTTGCCGATGATTGCCGAAAACAATGTTCAGTATACATAGAGATTAGAATTTGGAAGTTGCAGAAATTTAGCAATAGCAATTTTCCAAACATATTTATTCCACAGGGTTTTTCGTACACTTGCCATTCACAAACTTTAGGAAAATCCTCCGATGTCCCACATTTGCTGTCCAATCCAAATAAAATTCTTCAACGATAAGAAAATTCCGTGCAACTTTGGTTTTGGCATCTGATATGTTAACCAATATTGAACTGAAAGTGCCCACAATTTCCAAGTTGCCGAGAGTCAACTGCCTCTCTACGGCAGGCATTCCCAAAATAGAAGCTACTTTCATCATAAGATACTCGTCATCCGGTGTGCACTTCAAAAACTGTTCAATTTGGCCTCTGGTCAAGATATTTGATTTTTTGGGTTGATAACCTCCTTGACGCTTCAGAAACGTAATGAGCATAAAATGCTTGCTGACATCTACGTCGCTATTTATTCGTAACATAGCTTTAATCATAGAATAATTAGACCATATAGATAAAGATTTCCAAACCTTCGATTTCTCCTCTCAAAATAGGCCAAGAATATATTTTCAGTATATTTTCCAGAAACGCGTTTTTCTTCATATCACTTCACAAACTTATTGTATGCAATTTCATATTGAATTCGGGATTTTCTTGGTAATAAGTTCAAAGTAGCTTGGTTGGCCGCTTCATTGATTTCTTTAAATGGATTGTTCTTTTCCATATTTTCTTTATACTTTTTACAATGGTGCTATAGGTATATCATTGGCAAATGCCCACTTCGAAAATTTGATATACTTAGTGCCTACGATGCTATTTAAAACTTAACTTATTTCTACCCGGGTTAATTCTTTTTAATGCTGTTTGTAGCAAAACTATTGTATGATATTTGTGTTAAAAGTTTTTAAGACACTGATATAAATTGCAGGATTCAGTGCGCTCATTCTGCAAACTTTTACATGCATGCCTAAAAAGTGCACATCATAAATAACTATTTTTCCATATTTTATTTTCCAAAATTCTATTTCTATGCCACTACTATGAATATTGAATTCAATTGTTGATCATAATTTCAGGAAACTGTTTGTTGGTTATTTTGAAAAGTCTCATGAACTTAATAAAAAAAAAAACAAATTTTTAATTTAATCTCTTGTGACCCAAGCTGAGGCAGCCACCAATTTAAATTTTCCTAATAATACAGACTGATATACTTAACACACAATCTTACACTTTTATGTACATGCTACATGATACCTTAAATTTGTAATATGGACGTCAAGTGAACTGAAGACTAACATATATACAGTGGAATCCATTTGTTATTTATTCTATTTCTTTGTTACATTTATTTAAGTTTGCTTAAAGTTTAATGTTTTTTATATTTCAGTTTTGATATATTCAAGGGTGGGGGACGCTAAAATAATATCTTGCCTAGGGCGCAAACATCTCAAGAGCCGGCCTTGATAGTATGTTAAATTTGATAGGACAAAATTTAGTTTGCTATTATTATTTGCAGGATATGGCTCATGTTGAGCATTTGGTATCTACGATAGAACAGTTGAAACTGTTGAAATATTTAGATGTTAGTTTTTACAATGAAAAAGTGAACAGTGAGGCCTACAACCAAAACTGTCCCATCACAGAATTTTTAGAAAACCAATACATATTACCTGATCTTATGGTATTAGATGTGTCTGGTTGGAAAGAGTTTATAGCGCCTCAAATTCTATTGGAATTTGTTCAGACACATCCTAAGCTGAAATTTTTGGGCATCGTCCTGTGTTCTGCGACATTTGATGAGGTATTTTCGGATCCGAGCAACGCGCAATACCCACACAATTTAACTATTGCCGGTTTAGGCAATGAGGAACACATCAAAGTCACTCTGAAGAGGCATAAAGAAAGGTAAGTATACAGGGTTAACTATGACGGTTTCTTACTTTGACGTCACTAGTAGAGGGTTCCTCTTATGGCACATCATGTATACCTTTTTCAGATAAAAAAAGGTAGGGGAATCGCTGTTCAATAGTCAGATGGATACACTAAGCCCCAAAAAAATTCTGTCATTTAAAAGAAGCATGATGTGCTATAAGTGGCGCCCTCTACTAGTGACGTCAAAATAAGAAACAAATTTGAATTTCTCACCCTCAAAAACCCCCGATCTCCAAAATGTATGCAAATATTTGGATTTTTTAAAAAGTTATTTACAAATATTGAAAATAAAATTTTGACATCCTGTATTTTTTTAACCATCAACATTTGACTAAGGTAAGTTTGACAACATCGCATTATTTTGTCGTCAGACTCTATGTTGCATTTATTTTGGGACACCTTGTGTTAGTAACTTCTTTTAAATGATTTTGTGGCATCCATTTCGTTTTCAGGTCAAGCTATGTCCAAAAAGCATTATACCACCTGTTCCAACTAACTAGCATATTCAAGGAGGCCAGACCAGACATCTTCAACTTGGTCCTTCCCGTGATGGAAGCCCATTCTAGCCGATTCGGCGTTCAGATGGCAGCTACTGCTTGCCTTTACAACTTAACTCGGGGCGATCTCTCCAAAAACATACACCCGACAGCCCTCAGTAAAGGCGTCAATCTAACGCTATTGGCGATGAAAACGTTTCCCAAAGAATTCCAATTGCAAAAGAACTCTTTGTTGACACTTTGTAGCGATCGTATATTGCAAGAAGTCAACTTCGATAGATTTAAGTGCGCCAAGTTGGTTCTTGACGCTTTGTGTACTTTTGAAGACGTTAACATGAACAGGATGGCGGTGGCCATCTGCAGCATCCTTGCAGCTAAGGTTAGCACGAAACAGACGTCGGAGCTGGGGGCTACACCGAAATATATGAGGAAACTGTTGGCCATGGTTCAGAGCAGGGTTGATACTATAGTAGCGGATATTACCCTGAGGTTTACGTTGAGTGCCCTGTGGAATTTGACGGATGAGAGTTCTGCTACTTGTACGGTTTTCTTGGAACAAGGTGGAGCTCACTTGTTCCTGAACGTTTTGAGGACTTTTAAGGACGATTCAACTATAGAAACCAAGGTTCTGGGTAAGAGTACATCATTTGCAAAATAAATATATGTAGTTGTTGTTTTGATCTCGCTTATAACGACCAAGGGATGTAACGAACACTCATGTATAACGGGCAAATTGAAAGGTCCTGCCATATTTGGATATATTAAGTGCTTATCTATAACGAGTGTTGTTTTAGTCTTGGGTGACATTGAACTCAGTTATAACGAGTTGGAGAATCATTTTTTATACGCATACTATAAAATGAGTACAAAAACTTGTTATGTTTAGAAATGGTTTTTGGAAGTATTTCATTACTTTGACATGTCAGTATATTATATGCAGGTTACCAAAAGGTTATGTTTAAACTAGTTATATCCTAGTTTCAAAATAGTAGAGTGACTAAATCGCAGCACATAGATGAGTACGGGAGATGAGTGAACCTATCAATTTAGTAGTTTACTTTAAAACGGTTATAAACTGAACCATGTCGTTCTCTCTACAATTGTAGAATATCCAAAAAATGGCGGTGTGGGAACTCGAAAATTCAACCACAGTAGATGAGATCTGACCTATTTCTGCATTTTTAGGATTGCTTTCTAATACAGTAAAAAATGTTACAAGAGCTAATAATAAAGAATATATGGGTAGATATAGATATTGTGGGTGTAATTCAACGCTGGTCGGGGCTTTAGTCCGCAGAGTAGTTAGTTTCACACAATATTGTTAATACCTAAATATATGTATATAAAAAAAAGTAAATTTATGTTATGTATAATTAACAAAAGCACTGTTCTAGATATAAAGTTTTATCCTGTTAATAACGTTTCCTATACCAACCTAAATTTTTATTGTCGGAAGGTAATTTTTAAAATACCATCCATCAATTGTTTTACGAATCACGTATTTGTGTCGGTATCAACCTCTATCTTCTTCTTTCTGCGAGTTTTCACAGTTGTATATTCTTCTTTGCCACTCTTTCTTGCACAATTTACACTACTCACAGACACTTTTGTTAATGAACTACATATTTCAACATCACTTAACACTTATAGTCCCGCGCTCTTCCTGATGTCTTTAATTGATGTAATGGTGTTGTTACCAATAGAAGTCGAGCATTCTAATATGCAAACACATATTTGCTGTAGCAAAAGGAATAACTGGTTCCCCAAACTACAAAACCGAAGCTGTGTAATTGGGTATGCTCTACAAGCTATGCGGAACACGCAGTTTTACATAAAGAATTTACGAACAGCTCATTTTTGTCATTGTGTTCACTGTTGACTATAAATTATTAGAGGGTTTATAATAATATAATAATAATATAATAATAATAATAATAATATCTCTACCCCTCATTCTAATCACAGGGATTAGCCCAGAAGTCGGAGACTTGTGCGGGAGAGGGGGAGGCATATTATTATTAAGCAGGCCGCATTTGCGCCAGGAACGACTTACGTTGGTAGGCCCTAACCACTATTCAGTGCAGGAATGAGGAAAACCTGGAAAACCCCATTAATTAGGGGGGTAGTCAAATATCAACCGGCATCAATCTCTCACATTGACCCAAGCTAACATTATTCCACCCTACCATACCCACAGAGAGGGTGCCAATCCTCTCCACGAATATAGCTTTTATACGGTCTACCGGCAGCTGGGCTCGAACCAACTCCGTCTAGTCACCTCGATTCAAGTACTAACGCCTTAAACCGTGCGACCACTGACCGATCCAAAATGGTCACTTTCTACTTTTTTTAAGCCCGACTATAGAAAGAGACAGAAGAGTGACAGGTAGCTCCAGTGGCACGAATAAACGAGTACAGTCTCTTGGCAAATAATCGTATTTAACCCCACATATTATATATTAATGGAAAGAGAAAAAAAAAATAACGATTTCAACTGGTCCATGGCCACCTATGGTTTGTATTAAATAAAAACACAACTTTTGATTATAACTCAAAAAAGGATAAAGTTACAAAAAAATTAAGCACACCACTGGACTCTACTCAAAAAAGTGTCTGAAGAACATATTAATTACTTTTTTCTAACATTACATACAACCACGTTACAGACATTTATCGAAAGGTGGAAAATTTGAAATTTTGTTAATTACTCGAAAACAATAGGCCATTTTGGTTTTGACCATTAATTTTCTCTTAAAAAAAGAAATCGAGAGTGGGGGGTAATTTTTTTCTATCTCCTATAGTTAACAAGATAAGCGGTGAAAACAGGATGTCGGGAACATGAGTGTGATACGTTTCAAATATAAAAATACATCTGCAATCAAATGCAAAACTGTGTTACAAAGGTAGAATTAAGACATGAGCTGCATGATATGTTAACATGTCATTTATAGCAAATCTGTTCAAATTTTTTGGCTACAAACTTATGCACAGAGAACGTTTCTCGCAAGCGACAGTAGTAATTACCGTTCATGGGGAATATGTTTAGATGTATCTGTAATTATTATGCAGAAACATCTGACTTAATTGCCGTCAGTTACCATTCGTCAGAGAAAAAATATCAAGTTAATTCAATTGTTTTGTTTAGTACAATTGAAGAGCCACTTTTAAAATCGCATTTTATCCGAAAAATATTTATCATATATTTTTAGGACAGCGAATTTTTTTCATAGAAACTAACATAAACTAACTAACGTATAAGTAATAAGATTTATCAGAAAGACCAGAAAAATGAAAAAAATGTTTTGACTTAATACTTCACAGCGATTAAAATTGGACAGCACTGTTTGTTGCATTTTATTCATTTTACAGAAAACGGTGTTGTGAAATTCGGCTTATAACCTTTTTAACGACATCAACTAAATATCAAGTATTAGACAAATAGATTATATAAGAATTTTTAAAAGGGAACTTAGATAATTTTTGTTATCTAATACATTTTATAGTGTATCGCAATTTTATTGTCCGTAATGTTGATGTATGTTTATTGTTCTATTAGTGTAAGTATTTTTTCTTATTAGTTTAGCTTAGGCGGTGATGTTTTCTATACTACTAACAAAGATTACTTACTTATTCAACAATAACGTCTTTTTTGTTTTTATTTTATTTCTTTCAAAAATACAAACGTACAGAATAATGTTAATTGTAATAATATACGAAGCATATTTAAAAAAAAATCAAATTTATTCCTGTTACTAAATTAACACTTCCTTATCCGCTGTTTTATTCGAGATTGTTGCCTTCTAGCGGCAAAATAACATAATGTGTTTTGATCCAACTACATCTCTCTACAAAATGCGTTTTGATATAAACCTTATAGTTCGTGTGTGAATTACATAGGGACCTAATGCCACTTGAAATGTTTTGTTGATAGAGAACTGCGTAAAGCACATCAAATTATTTTCAAATCCGTTTCAAACTTAATTTTGTCCAAATTGGACAAAATGCGATTTGAAAAATTGCACCTCAATTTATCATACAGCAAAATAAAAGCACTCATATTCTGGACACCCTGTATGAAATTTTGTGTCACTGTCTAGGTAACAGTGTCTTTTACAGGTCTCTTGAACAACATAGCGGAAGTGGTGGGTTTGCGTCACAGCCTCATGCTCGATTCCCTTATGAGCGAGCTATTCCACCTACTGAAGTCGGAGAACATTGACGTCAGCTACTTTGCCGCGGGCATAGTGGCACATCTGGCATCGGACGGCGAAGAGCAGTGGGCCATTTCAAACCACACGAGGGGTGAGATGCTGCTAGAACTGGAAAATGCGGTGTCTCAGTGGAAGGTCCCCGACAGCGAAATGGTTGCTTACAGGAGTTTCAAGCCATTTTTTCCTCTATTGCGGACTGACATGGATTACCAGGTGCAACTTTGGGCGGTTTGGGCTATACATCACGTGTGCACAAAGAATCGTAAGTAGATAGACATAAAATAATCAGTTTCCTGCATGTAAACGTGAAGGCTCTGAATTTGAAGCCAGTGGTTGAAGTGGCAAAATTTGTAACTACATTGGCTTTATTGTTATCAAATATGGCAAAGAAATAAAATATATTTTTTAAAATAATAATTGCCCCAAAGTGACAATTTAAAAATGTCATTTTCTTTTCTCAATGTTGTATATCAATAAAATAAAGTTAGTAATAATATTGTCAGTCATATACATCGGTACTTTTGATACAAAAATATAAATATTTTAAGAGACCATATTAAAATATTAAACCCCGTATTTATTGACGACCCTGGCTGCCCATCAGCCCTGAGGTTATATTCTGGATAAGTCAAAGATAATGCATTGCATGCTGCATTTAAAGAAGAAAAAAATATTTACAAAATGTAACATATTAGCACCTTCCTTACTGATTTATTTACAGGATGATTTTTGGAGAGATTTCAAGAATGTTTCTCTTTGAAATTTTGCACGTCTCCATAATTTATTGTTCTGAACAACTTTTTCAAGTAACATTTTGCTGTATTTTCGGTAGAAAAGGCACTTTACCTGAAACGATAGCAGTTTTCAATCGCTGCACTGAATATTTCAAATACGATTATTTCAAAAATGGTTACTCCTAACGACTTCAACAAGGTATACCTTTGTCAGATATAACAGGTAGGAGAATCGATTGTTTCAATAGACAGATGGATACACTAAACAGCAAAAAAGTTCTGCCATTTAAAAGAAACATGCTGTGCCATAAGTGGCGCCCTCTACTAGTGACGTCAAAATTAGTTAAAAATTCTTATTTGCCGTGCCAAAAAACATAATTGTGCCAATTTTTTTTAATACTCCGACAGGTTTCAAAGTTATTGAGATATTTCAAAATAAAATTCTAGCACTTTTTAAACCAGCAACATTCGGATAAGGCATATTTGGCTCAATCGACTTTTTTTGGTCATCAGTATCTCCAGCTCCGAGATTTCCCAACCTTTCACAGACACCCTGTATACAAATACATAAAAACACTGCTATACGTTTGCAACCAAAGCACTACAGCAGTTGTTACGTCTTTGGTATTACTTTGCCACACGTTAATATCCACTTGTTACACTTCCCATAAAACAGCACCATATCCATATCAAACTGATCGCCACTTTGACAGAATCTGATGCAGTCACCATCTGTAGGCCACTAAGGCAAGATGTACTTCACACCAATACATTTTTAAACTTCTTGTGTTGTTGGCGAGTTAAATATTAATAATAGCAACAATATTAACAATAATCGACGATTTTTGCATAAAATAATTAGCTGTAACTTCCCCAAGTGTTTACAGTATTCTGTAAAAACCCTTTTTTGACTAGTGTTCTTTGACAAAGAGTTTGATGTTTGGAGAGTACTGCAACCAGCAGTGCAAAATTTGTTGTCATAATTGAAACCCTGTGTATTTACATTGTGCTTCAGTTTTTAGTGACTAATTTTTGGTTTTAAATGTTTTATAGTACTTAATTCAATAAAGGAATTTATGCCATGTGCTATTTGTTTTTCTAGAGTTGAGGGCAAATCCGACAGAGCTACGGTAATCGTATAAGATTTTATAATTAAAGACTGTGTATTCTAAGTTTTCAGTTACAATTCTTAGAATAAATGGGTATTTTATTTTACTGTAGGTATGTGGACTGTGTATTTTGTAAGTGGGTAATTCTGATGGATCTGTAATGAGTGAAATTGTAGTCTTGGTAGTTTGCAACAAATGAACAAATAACAAATGCAAAATACTGCAGCTAACCGGATTAACTGTTATCTAGCAGTGAGATATTATTTTTAATAAAAATATTAATTTTTGTCGTTTCTACATTTAACCATGTAAAAAACTGCATGCTAGTTGACAGATCTAAACCGTCTGGGATGAGGATTGTCATAGGCGCCGATTATCCGGGGGTAAGGAGGGTTTTGTTCCATTTTTTAAATATCGAGCTAGGATTCCGAAATAATTTTTTTGTCTTGTGATAGTTAACCTTGTAGAAAGGAAAAGAAAATAATTGTATGTGATCAAAAACCATCTGAAATATTATTCAGTCTATTATTTTATTGAAATATGTACATGGAAATTAGAAAATTACATTTATCTTCCCGTTATTTTGGGGCAAAACAAAACAATAGGTTGAGTTATTTGACCAAACTAAGGAAGAAAAGTTATAAATTTTTAATGCTAATTGAATAATTTAATGAAAAAATATTCACAAAAATAAGTATCTGGATATAATTTTTTTGTTTACTTTATTTAGTTTCATGATAGTCACTAAGAAGTTCAACTTGTCTACATGTCTGTAAAAATAAAATCGTAAATGTTTTCAAAATTATTGATCAAATTAGTTTATTGACTATTAATCTTAATCTTAATAAAAATTTAGAATTTTAATTTTTTTACTTATGTTAATGGTACGTATAAATCGAGACAACCCGTGTCGAATTAGGTAATTAGGTGAACATGACATAGTTGCCAAACGTTGCTTCAGAGATTCTTAAAGAATCACTACTTTCACAATTACTTTCAACAATGTCATAATATGTATCAAATAATTATGGTATGTTTCCAGCACCACATTATATTACCTTGTAATGATGATTTATGTTTCCTAGTGAGTATGAGTGGTAAAAAATGTTGTCTAAATTCTAGCGACAATTCTCTTTTTATCTATTTCCATGTCAAAGTGCATGTATTTATGTCCTGTTTCCAGAACACCATAATTTCAGACCTAGCCTCTCGAGAACACCAAAACGATGTAATTCGCAGGACACTGTAGCGTTTTTGCGTTGTTTTCCAAATTTGTCAGGTAGTTTTTAAATATACGATATTTAGTACTTATTAATAAATTTAATACAATATTTTGTGATTTCATACTGCCGATTTATGTACTGGTACGAAAATTGATACATATTTTTTTAATTATAGCTTCACGCTACTGCTTGATGCTTAGGGAAGAAAAGGGTCACGTTCTATTGACTGATCTTATAAGCTACAGTGACTCCCACCCCGAGATCAAGCATATATGTTCCCAAATCATAGAGACATTAGAAGTCACCGGAATGTGAAATGCGGTATTCTGGTCGCACCAACGTAAATGTTATTTTAAAATTTTTATTGAATTTATTTTCAATATATGTGATTTTTACATTATAAGTTTTATTAGAAGTATTTTTAAATAAATTTTTATTGCAATAATGAAAATTGTTACGTTTTGTTTGCTGCTCTTGAAATATTTTACAAGTCTGAGCATCGTCTGCCAAATTGCGTCGCCTGCGTAATTCTTGTTTGCCGAATCAGCTGCATTTCAATATAAAATTCTGTAATGTTCTATAGTGTGGCGACTGTTAGTATTTGGTCGTAAATGTCATAATTTGACATTTGATACAACCATGCAAGCTCTAACCTAAATGATGACAGTATACGTACCACTAGGATAAGCGACTAACTTAGCAGTTGCTATTTTTTTTAGCTAACTTTTTATTCCCTAGATGAGCTAGTATTTGTTGATTAAGGTTATTTTTGTGTGAAAATGGATTACACAAAGGATTCTGGCAATAACAAATTAATATAAAAATTATATGACACTATCATTCCTCTACTCCACACAATGTGCTTCTGTCTAAATATTTCACCTTTTTAAAATTACGAACAGGGTGGTCACGCAAAAATTGCCCCCCCCCCATCCTTTTTGCTTTATTATTCGAGATACGAATAAAAGTGTAAGAATAAAAGTTGTGAGAAACTTGAAATATTTTTTAACGCATATATCACAAAAACAATTGAATATTGCTTTTCTCAGATACAGGCCTTAACATTTTTTTTTTAATGGAACACCCTGTATATTTTTATGCCATTAGAAAGATCGTCAAGTAGATTTTTCATAAACATGACACTTATCTTTTACGATTTTTGCGTGACCACCTATATTAATAATGAATTGCTTTATTTTCACCATGAAAACTCAATACATTATTATTTTAAGTTGTATGAATTTATTAATTTAAAATATACGTAAGCAGAGACGTACGCTTCAACAGATATTTGACATACAAACAATTGACAACTACATCACAAATCAGGACTACAGGTAGTGCACTGCCATGCTGGAGAGACGGAACAGACTAGATAAAGCACGGGTGCTGCGATTTAGCAGACGATGGTCTGAGACATTGGTTATTATCATTGTTATGAATCAAGTTCTTTCCTCCCACCACCCCTCTCCCCCCACCCCACGCGTACTATAAAAAATTTAATGTTACGTGCCAATATGGATATTATATGTCCTGTACAAAATATTGTATAATTGTTAGATCTTATATACTAATTATGCTAGTCAAATATATCATATTGTTGATCTTCGGCTTTTATTTTCGCCCTATCTGTATCTGGTATTAGATTAGTTTATGTGATGCAGTTTTATAAAAAATAAACAATGTACACAGGGTGTCTTTTGAGAAAATACATGTTCCTTGTTTTGGAAAAAAATAATAATTTAAAGGCTTATTTCTAGAAGAATGCATTTTCAGACTAAAATTTTCAGTTTCCCTTTGGTAAAGAATAGCGTATGAAAAAAATTTTTAAGGAAAAAAGCTACTCTTTTGATATTGAAAAATTGCTCTGGTTTCGAGATATTCCCACTTCAATCATCCAGTGCCACGCGCTATTATTCACTGTAATATTATTCCAGCACTGTAAGGTGTATATCTCATGTATTGTAAATCTATCTAAAAAAATATGACAAAAAAGGTCTGAACGAAAAATCTGATTTAATTCATAAATCAGAAAAATCTGATTTAATTCACTATAGTAAAATGCTATTTTGTTTGATTTTTTTATTTTTTAGGCCTAATTTGATTTTTGTTTGATTTGATTTTTTTGCTAGTAAAAATGATTTCATGTGTGATATCAGAAAAATTTTTTGCTTAGTTTTTTTTCAGATTGACAAATTAACTACGACATTGCTTGTTTTAGAACTTTTTTTTGAATTTTTTTAACATATATATTTTTTTTGTTTTTTTTTATTTCTTTTATTTTTCTGGAAATTTTCTATTTTCTTAATGTTTTGTGGTACCTATATGAAAATAGTGCTTAATTTGAAATACTAAAATTAATTCACTATAGTAAAATGCTATTTCTGTAGCAAACATGATTTCAGTGTGTTAGGCCTAATTTGATTTTTGTTTGATTTGATTTTTTGCTAGTAAAATGTCCTTTATGTGTGATATCAGAAAATGTTTTTGACAAAAGTTTTTCAGATTGACAAATTAACTACGACACATTGCTTGTTTAGAACTTTTCTAAACACAAGCTTAGCATATATGACATTAAACTTTTTGAACATATTTATTTTTGTATTCTGGGAAATTTTTCTTAACGTGTTACCTATATGGAAATAGTGCTTTACTAACGATAAAATCTGAAATTTGAAAATATCTTACACAGATTCATTGCAAATTTTGTGTTACAAACAATCATTTTTTGATAGCAAAATGTTTTATTTCTTACAAGAATTGTTTCACCTCTCCAGGTATATGCTGTATATATATACTAGGTATTATCACTTTCTGGTAAAGATATCTTAATTGGAGTTTTAAAAGAAATCTAAGGTAAGTCCATAATAATACATTATAATTAGAAATGTATTACTTTGTTATTATTTACTCAAATATCTTATTTATTGGTTTAGCTTTAGGTATATTTTACAACTTCTAGGTACTTACAATATTTTGGATTAGTCTTATGGATCAGTGTTATGTACCTGCATTATGCAAATCAAATATTATAAAAAATAAATATATAAATTAAATATTTTGAAGAAATGGGTAGTAAAGATGCCTGCATTGCTTCAAATTTTTAATATATTAATTTATTACTTTGAGTAGTTGAAATATATAATAGTCCAGCAATATTAAATAAGATAGTTAGGTAGGATGTACTTTTAACAGATAAGATAAAAGTCATTACTCAAAATCAGAATGATATAGAAAAATAGATAATTTTATGTTAAACAAATTAATGTGTTCTCTTTAAATATGTATGATGTCATAATTTTACAAATCCTAAAAGTATTGTATTAAAAATAAAATACTATTTGATGAATATAAAAAAAATTTGCAAAACAGGATATAAATATCTAGGTATATAGCAATTTGTTAAAATCATGTTTAGTCTTTTTAAAAGCTACAAATTCAATTATATTTTAGTACCTATATTTATATTATTTGGCAGATACTTATAATAGTGCAAATCTACATATTTTAATATTGCATTTATTTTTTTTATTCACATCAATATAAATTGCTATGAAAGTGTAAAATGGCGATCATAAAAAGTATATGCACTTTCATCAATAAGAATTAACTTTTAGTGAAATTTCCTTAAAGGATTTTAAAAAATCCCGTTTCAGAATCAACCGTATCTAAATTAAAAAAGTCCCGCTCTATTAACTTACAATCATGCAATAGAATAACAAAAAAATCTCCAAGAAGCTAGCAACTATTAATCCTTATGCCACTTGCTATTTTCTTCTTAATTTCAACTTTGGATTAATCTCTTCTCACGCAAAAATATATCAGGACCTAACTTAAGACTTGCCTACACAACATGATCTAAAAGAAGAGAACATTTCGTCACGATATGATTAAAAAATCTCGATGCAAAAGCATTTAAGACTTGGAAGGGGTAACAAAGTGATGAGTCATCTGGGAATATTTTCGTTTCTCATGTTTTGGTGACGTAAATTGTAGGGGCACGCGCAGATCTCGTCGGGATTCGTTCGGCCGATCCCCACTCAGTCGTTTCGGGTGCTCCATGTTCCTCGTTTCACAGTGCGGACCCGAGAACTGCACAAAGCGCAATGTATGTGCGCCATTGCTGTGGAGAGGAACTACGAAAAGTTCTATCAAAGTATATTCGGTTTTCTCGTTACAAACCGACTTTAAATGCAGAATAACGTAACAGAATTAACACAGAGATTACTACGTTCATTGGATAGTAATTACAATGTAAGAAAAATGCTGATTTACAGGATTTTTCGCGATTTTTGTGAACACCATTAGTGTCTTCATAAACCAGGTGGACTGTACTATACTCGTTATGCTCAAAGTATGTAAATAAATGTTAATAATTTACGAGTGTCGGCTGAATTGTTATTCCTAATCTATTTTTATTCTCGATTTTCGATAATTTTGCGAAATTTTTAACAAATCTACGAATATTTCGCAACGTCAGTCAGCTTGTTTTACATAAGAAGACATGAGTGCTGAATGTTCTGAGAATATTGTCCTATATATTCTCCTCTGAAACCTTAAAATAACGCTTAATTCGTTTCGAAAACCGTCTTTGGCGAAATTTCAACAAGTGCTGTTCATGTGATTGAGAAATGTCAATTTTTCTGAGGGTGCAGTACAGTCCATTACACAGGGTGTTTCCCACACGTTGTCAGGATGTTTCATCTAATTTTAACGTATTTTGCAGGTCATTGATATGCCCACAGTCACTGAAATCATATCCCTTTTGGAAAAAGTGGTTATTACCAAAGAATTACTGGAGGTGAGATATTTTTAACATGGTTTAACAGTATCAATACACTTGTTAATTTTATTGTGTACAAAATTAAAAACTATTCAAATAGACTTATTAAAAATTAACTGAAGTGCATTTTTAACAATTATTTTAATTGCATTTTACGAGAAAAATATATTGTTTCCTAAATTACTTACTTGAGAAGTTGAATAAAGAATTTATTAACATTTAAAGCATTTTATGTTTACTTTTAATATAATTCTACAAATTTTAATTCGTTTTCTTGTAATTTGTTTTATATATAAAGTTACAATTTTTACACATGAGTTAAGTACCCCTCATATCAGCAGGAATATTAATCTTAAAATTGCTTTCAGACATGCAATTTGCATTTCATATTCACAAAAAGAAAGGCTTTATTGTATTCATAAATTAGACAAATAATGGCCAAAAAATACAAACTGCTTTGATAGTAAATGAATCGTTAAGTGATGGATAGTTCTTAGGATAAAAACATGATGTTAATATCCTATTGGTACTTTTCTGTAAACTTAGAATGATAAAAGTTTATAAAATTGGTCGAAAGGACTGTTCACAATTACCTGCCTTTTCAGGATAACCTTAAAATTGAGTCGAGAATAAGATTAAGCATTTAAGTTGTTAATAAAGTGAGGTTTCTAAGAAACAGATATCGCATAATGCCAATCGGCATGACAGTGAAAGATATATAAGGTGATTCAGTCATAATCATTAATTTTAACCATGAGTTTGGAAGGTCTAATACAGATAGAAAATTTTACTCGGTCTTTTAAAAGAGAAGCAAATCTACCCATGACTTCCAAACACAGTGCTCCTGGTATGTTTGAACGTGGAAGCATGCCAACATGATTTAAAAATATTTTTTTCTAGTATAAATATGCACTGAAATATGTTTTTTATTGCGTATTTGTATTATACACATTTCTCCCTATCTATACTTAAGATTAATTATATTATGACTGTAATACCTTATATAATTTTATAAAAATGAAGCTGTTAGGTTAGATGTTAAGTCATTGCATTGAAATTGCTTGTCTGCTTCAGTTGTAATAGTATTTTTTAATTGATGTGTAATTTTTTGTATCCAGTTTGTTTTTTGTTGTGTAGACCACCAGACTTGGAAAATACATAAACGAGCTTAGACGGAAAACTTCAGATGAGGCTTTATCTAAGAGGGCGAAGGAATTAGTAAAAAAATGGAGAAATGCATTTGTCGTCGAATCAAACGGGCAAATCAAGCAGAGTCCGCCCTTGCAGCAAGAAGATGTGAACTTAAACCAGCTTAAGGCGAAAAAGCGCCCGGCCAAGGACATCGTGGACAATATAAACGCCAAGCGGGCCAAAATAAACGGAGGCATATCGGAGCTGGACTTCTCCGACAACTCCAACTCAAGCTTCAAAGATGTGATAACTACTGTGAAAACGGAACCAAAACGAGATGTGATGTTAATAAATTCCGATTCTAGTTCTAGCATGCCAGAGAAACACGATCCCCACTTAGACCAGCAGATGCCGAAGAAACGCGGCAGGAAAAAAGGTTCGAAGAACCACAAGAATCTGATAGACGAGGCAGAGAGTTCCTTTACCAGCAAACTGGCAGTCTCACGGGGCAATTCCAAAGTGAAGACCACCCAAGAGCTGATAGCCAGCTTACAAAACAAAAACTCAAGTGCTGTTATTAATTCTTTAAATATGAAACCCAAGGAAGATCTGATGGAAAAGGCGGCAAAGTTGACGGAACGCGTATCGATTATCGACCAAAAACTGAACACAAACGCCAATAGAAATAAAAACTTCCAACGCAACAAGTACAAGTTGGAGAAGAACGAGAGAGTCATAGAGTCGGGTTCTGTGATCAACGACAAAAGTCTGCTTAGTCAAAACTCTTCCGTGAAAAAGGAAGAAGAAGACGTAAACGTCGTTGACGCGGAGGAGGAAGAAATAAAACTAGAGGAAGCCGCAGAGAAACAAGAGACTGAACCAGGGAATATTAACATAATAACTTCTTTAAGCGTAGAAGATGCCTTAGAGCAACTGCCCCCTATCGATAAGTCGGTCTTGCTAGAAAACGAAGAAGAAGTATGCCTTTGCTGTCTGAAGGAAATCAAGCCTGATTTTTCCGTGGAGGAAGACTCCGAGGTCAATCTCGAGCACAGGTTCGAAGTGATAGAGGATCACAGTTGTCCGGCAAAGGTCCACTTAACGGAAAAGTACCGTTCGGGCTGTGTGACGGACGAACAGGTGCACAGGCTGCACGCCAATTACATACCCAACGTTAACGGTAATTTTAGCCTAGGGCCCCCCAAACCGGGACCCGTCTTACAAGACAACGGTTTGTACGTGAATGTAGTGCCTAATGTAAATTTAGAGAGAATACCGAAGGATGTGAAGGACTTTTCCAGTGAGAATTTTAGGAAATACAGTGTTTCAGAGACGGGCGGTGAGAACGACGAAGTGAAAAGTGAAGTTATGGAACGGACAGGTGACGAAGCGAGACCTGATAGTGATAATAATAGTAGTTTCAGAGAGTGGCATGAAGTCATCGATACACCCTCCTATAATGGCGAAATTTTAAAAATTTTGCCGTATGTTATTATAGATTAAAATGCTAGTCTTCATTATATATTTTACGTGCCCTGCCCCATTCACATCGATATAATTTTACGTGCTCATCAAACATTCGAAGGCCGATCGAATTTTTTTTAAGATGGAGATTTGCTGGTAAGAATAGTTGTTTAAAAAATTGAAAACTGGTAAATATTCTGTGGATTATTTTTATGTGCAATGATTCAACACTTGAGTGAATGTTATTTATAAATTTTTTGGTATTTTTTAAGAATTAATGAAAATTGCACAATACGTAATTCATTATAAAACTCTACGGATAATAAAAAATTATTTTGTATTAATAAGTTAATTCGTTAATTTTTCTTTTGATAAGTTTGGCAATTTTTTGTTAAAAGATTCTAGTACATTTGAAAAATTATTGATTTGAACGCTTCATAAATTTGAAAAAAAGATGTATGTAAATTCAAAATTGAATTCCTCCTTCACTATTTATAAATTCAAATTTTGTTGTTTGTTTAAAAAAAAATCATTTGGTTACGTTGTATAACCTTATTGACGAGTTTTCTAGAATGTTGTCTGTTAAATAAAGAACTGAATATTATGACGATTGAATGGTTTGTCACCAGTTTATACATTTTTGTTTTTTATAAAAAGTGCCTTTGCTACAAATGACCAAAATATGACTCGTTTCGAAGGAGGAAAAGGAAAATTCGTGACAGATAGTGACAACGATCCTTCGAATGTTTAACGAACGTATCCCATAATTCTCCTTGCATTTGTTAAATTATTATAAAACAAATGCTATGTGTCATCCTAACCTCATTTAGATATGGAACCGTTGATCGTTCAAAAGCCTCTAAAAATGTTAATTCGTAACCATATAAATATTTATAGTTTTGCATAATTTATTAAATAAATGAAATGTACAGCACTTGTACCTTTAGAGATGTGCTGTCCAATAAATATAAAAAATAATATATAAGTAGTCGAATAATCAACATTTTTTGAGCTTTTTTGGATCGACAAGGTATAAATATTTGTATCAAATAATGAAATAGTTTGTAAAGTTCAGGGTATATATTTTGTGTATAGTTATTTTTTAATTTCTATATCACAGCTTTTTATAATACTGTAATATATTTTATAATAGCTAGCAAAATGTTTTTTCAAAATAGCTATATTGGAAAAATGTCAGTTTGTTATTAATTGTTAATTTATTTTCTTGTTAAACGAATATTTCCGTCGTTTTTGAAACTGAATTGCATACTTTAATATTGTGCACATTTTAATTATTTCCATTAATTCTATCAGCAGTTTTGTCATTGCCAAAAAGTTTCTCGATTTTTTGTTTGTTGAAATTTCTCGCGAATTTGTTTTTGGTATTTAAAGTGACCTTTTTGTTTTTTTTTTTGTACATATAGATTTTTCATTAATAGTTATATTGTACTGTACAAAATTATCGTTGATTTTCTCTAGTTCGAAAAATCAAATCATTGCTTTTTAGTGATGTATTTGATGTATTAATGCCTTCTTCTAAGAGAAAATAAAGATATTTTCTATAAATTTGTTGTTTTATTACACTAATATTATATATCTTATATAGGTAAAAAAAAAAACTGGTTAGTAGTGATTTTTTCTTAACTTTAAAAGCAAATAAACTGGATTTTCAGGAAAATATCGACTGTCTTCCTAATAACCTTTATAATTTCAAATTTGACTGTGCTATTTGCAGTCTATTTTTATCTGTGCAAAAAGTTCCAGTATATATACTTCTGAAAGAAGCCTCCACTGTGGTAGATTTCTAAAAATAAACTTTTTGTTTGTAGTGGGTAAATGGCAAACTAGTGGTGACTTAAAAATATAATTATAAAAAACAGTCGCTAAAACTGCTTCATAGTGTGCCAAAAAACTTAAAGTGTAATAATTAAAAACTTACGTTTGCCAAGTTTTTTCTGTTCTTTATTAATGTGTCATTAAAATAAAATGTTGGATTTACTTGGAAAGTACTTCAGTGTAACTAAAAAAAAAAGCTTGCACAAGGTGTTATTGATAAGTTTGGTCAAACTTTAGCAACCCATTCTTTCGATGAAAATAATTGGGATTTATTTCTAAGTACATCAACTTTTTTTTCAAAACTTAATATGAAACAATTTTATATTCATAAATATATATTTGGGCGTAAAATTTTCCCAAACAGAACTATTTATCTATGAACTAACGAATTTAAAATAAACTCCAGTGGCAGTTACTGGGAGAGCAGTTTTTAAGGAAAAAAAGTACGTCACTGACATTTTAAAATTTCAAGATATCTCTAGAATTTACAATTTTTACATAAAAGCATTCCAGTAAAGTGCTCGTAATATTGACGTTATTAGCAATTTAAAACAATGAACACACTAATAATTAATTACAACAATAAACGTACAGATCAAATAAGTACTTTTACTATTTATCGTTATGAACAATTACAGTTCCCTAGCAACTGCATTTTATAACGTAAGCTGCCAAAACAAAACAAAATAACACTGTATAATCTTCCTTATTAAGCTATGAAAAATTGTTATTTAACAAATCCCAATTATATTTATTGATGGAATATGTCGGTGCAGGTTAGCCAAACTTATCGTTGACACCCCCTGTATACAGTGCAACCAAAGTTTAAAAAGTAACAACCAACAAACAAAACGTCAAGAATTTTATTTTTGTGTTTACTTCTTCCGTACGTTTTATTTTTTTAGATTTTAGTGCCAAAAAATGTCAGAAATTTGATCATTTTGTGTCGAGAAATATGGTGACCTCAATGAAATTCTTCCTAACATAATGCAGTCGCCACCAAAACTTATTTTGTATTGTTAGAAAACTGTAACAAATCAAAATTTTATTATACAATTGTTACGATTGATATTTTTGGGGAAAAAATTAAAATCAACTATAAAAAAACATGTTCTTTATTATAATAATTATATATTATAAAATCTTATTTACATATAGTGTTAGTAATTTTTAAAGTTTTTTATTTTAATTTTTTGTCATATAACAATTAAGTCTGTTATAATAATTGTTACTTTTCCAATAGCAAAATGACAATATGTAATATAGTTTGTTTCGTTAATATCCAAGCCAGTAAATCAAATATATATATATTTTTTGTAAGCTTTTATTTTTCTAGTGTAAACGATACGATTAATGGTAAATGAAAAGTTTTCTTCTGATATCATATTAAGTAAAATTGGAAAAAAATGAACGCCATTCGTTCACTTAATTTTCGAGATATAAATTGCATCTTTCATAACACCTCCAAATCAAATATTTTTAGTGAAATACTTCTTCGAAATGTATTGCTTAAGTAACAGCTTTAATATCATTATTAAAAAAAAATTATTGAGAATACACGTAAAAGTTGTACAAAACACAACAATAACTAACTAAACTAATAAAACTTTCATAATTATATTTAAACTTACAAAATTTCAGGGACAAACTGAAAATTTTTAACATTAAATTTCCCTTAAAGCCAACTTATGTAAAGTTTTAAAGTTATGTAGGTCGTATCAAAGAAAATCAATATATTTACATAATTACTCACTGTAAAAAAAACAAGATCTCTAAAATAAACAGTATGTCAGCTAAACTTCTTCCAACAAAGGATATCCATCTTCGCCTTTAGGTACTAGAGCCTCGATATTGTAAAACGAGGCATGTAACGTTATCACAACCATTGAAGCCCCGATTACCCAAAACATGGCCCCATGGGCGCCAACTAGGTAATAAACGGGCATGGAGCATAAAGCTACAAGCCCATATTGCTGGGCTAATGTCAGTTCTTTACCAAATAGAACCAGTTTCTTTTCTGTATGTCTTTTATTGAGACGGTAACCTGCATAGAATGTTGCAGCTATTGCGAACAGAATAAGAGGAGAAGTTATTCTACAAATGGAGAACTGATTTTTATACTTGTCCATTAAGAATAAACTTAATACTTACAAACAGTATACCACTAAACCCAAGAACACAAAGAGATAATTCGCTTGAAAATACTCTATATTTCTCATGATACGTTTTCCTAGTCTGGGTATGGAAGGTGGTGCCTTAAAATTTGACGTTTGAATGAAAACCAACCAAGGCCTTACATTTTGCCTTTGCTGCTGTATCCATTCTTTTGGATCAGGTATCTGAGTAGGAATTTGTAAGAAACTGAAAAAATATTATTTGGAATATCTGGGATTGCCTGAAATTTCGAGGTTACCTTGGAAATTTATTTTTTTCATTTATTTCTACAGGTGCATCCATTTGCCCTGACACGTCAACAGAAATATCGACCATTTTTGGAAATATTTGTCACAAATTATTCGAAATTAAGAAAAAAATTCTAGTTTTAACATTAGCTGACGTGTGTAATGTTTATGTATAATTTCCCACTTTTCCAGGGACGACATGTGTAATGTGCAAATGTCAAAAATGACAACAATCAGCTGACCTAAAAAATTTTAAATCTGATTTTAATTTTGTTTAAAACCTGTTTCGCATTTCAAAGCACGATAATAAAAATGAAAGTGTAATTTAATTTCTAGAGACCTGAATATAGACATTTGTTTTCTGATTCTGATCAACAAGACTAATTATTGATCTATTTGTGTCTATATAATTTACCGTGTACCTATTTAATAAATAATTTGCAAAGTAAAGGCAATAAATGCTCATGAATTATTCAATCTATTGAAGAAACCTACTTTCAACGATTTTCTTGATTTTAATATTTTATGACTATGTATTTTGTTCAAATTAAATAATATTAATATATTTGAAATTAAATTTACCACCCTTTTATCAGTTTGTTCAGCGCGTGGTCGGTAGAGGGCACCCAAAATAAAAATCTGGTTTTATCCAATGGCGACCCCGCAGCCATTTTTGTTTTTGCTAGATTAATCGTGATTGGTCTAATTAAATACAGATGCGTAAACTAGAGAATAACCGTTTTTAAGCAGTGAACAAGTGGCGTGTTTGTTGTGAAAGTAAAGTTTTTTTCAGTTTTTAAAGTGTAAAAAGTGAAAGCATAAGTAAGGAAAAACCGATAAGTGATATTATAATATTCGTCAATATGTCATATGCCGGAGACTCACGGGAAATGAACGAAATGGAAGATTTCGATTCTTCCTCAGGATGCGAAATGTCTTTCGAATTATCTAGCGATAATTTGCCATATTCGAGCCCCCAAACCACCCAAGGACCGAGAAAATTAGAATTTTCTGGATGTGATAATAACAATAGAACACCAGGACCAAAAAATTTAACCTTTAGTCCACCATACAAGAGAGTCAGGGCATTGAGACTCTTTGATAGCCCACTCACGCCAAAGACTATTATTCAGAAGTCTTCCTCTGCCATCACCCCTGTACCCAGAACCAGGCTCTTTGGCGATAAACCTAGAGCTGTAGCCAGCGCTTATGCCAAAAGAGAGGACCGTCCCACAGCCAATGTAAACCCCTTCACACCTAATGGTAAGGCTTCACGAAGCCATTTTGTTTCATCTCGGTTTTAAAAAATTAAATATGATCCTGTTTGTTTTGTTATGTTGATATTCATAGTTGTAGATTCTTTGTTTCATACTCTGTAATGGATAATAAATATGGTAATATTGTGAGAATTTTAATTTTAACTGAAAATTTCAGGTTTGCTATTGTCCAAAAAACGTTCCAGGTCCATTCGATCCCTTTTGGGATCTCCAGAAATCAAACCACCTAGATTTGATTTGAATGAAAGTGATGCATCAGATGTAGAGATTGAACAACCAACAAAAAGAGTTGCTTTGCAGGTAAATACGGCAAAATTTTAAAACAATTTGCCAAATATACATGTCATTTTGTAATTTTAGGAAAGTAACATATCCAGGTATCATCAGGAATTTCTGGAATTGGAATTGATTGGCAGGGGACAGTTTGGATCAGTTTATAAATGTGTTAATAGGTTAGACGGGTGTGTATATGCAGTGAAAAAATCAACAAAACCGGTAGCAGGTAGTGTTTTCGAGAAAACAGCTTTAAATGAAGTCTACGCCCATGCGGTTCTAGGTAAGTCAAATAAGAATGATTCAATAACGTTATTTTACACTTTTTTGCTCGTGTGCAGGTAAACATCAACACGTAGTGAGATATTACTCTGCTTGGGCAGAAGACAACCACATGATAATCCAGAACGAGTACTGTAACGGAGGGTCCTTAGCCGACAAGATATCACAGGAACCGTTAAGCGCCCAAGAACTGCGTACGCTCCTGTTACACGTAGCTGAGGGTCTGAGATACATCCACTCGGAGGGATTGGTCCACCTAGACATAAAACCCGGCAACATATTCCTGTCCCGGGAGAAGAAAATCCACCTTACAAACTATGATTCGGCAGACGATGGATTCGAGGATCTGGATGACAATTCTCTTCTAGAGGAGGAACTGACTTATAAAATCGGTGATTTGGGGCACGTGACGAGCATCAGCAATCCCCAGGTAAGTCCTCAATTTTCGGACTTAATTTTGCATTAGGCTCTTCTGTTTTAATGCCGTAATCATTCAATCAGTCAATTTCTATGTAAGTAAAACCTTGTTTGGCGGACCTTTGATTATGTAAAACTTATTTATTTGATTTGTTATATTTTATTTGAATGTTAATTTGCCCCATTGTTGAGTACGAGACTTTGTTTTAAACGTTCCATAATTATATTGTCCCTTTGTTTTCATTAAATTTATATTTATTGATTTTTTTTTAATTAATCTCCAATGGGGCAATAAATAGGGATTGACCGATCCATATATCGGTATTATCAGCGGATGTAGACAGATATATATTTTTTTTAATAAAAAAATATGTTTAAAAACAGAACGCTCTAAAAATACATAATTTGTATAAAAGTGTCGAAAATAACAAGTAACAATTCATTCTTTGGCAAAAAAAGAATAAATAAATGCAGCTCTGTTAATTATTTGGTAAAAAAAAACCCTAAAAATAATTATTTTTGTTTTAATGTAAAAAATAAAAAACTATATAAGTAAGTACATGTACTTAAGTATAATTTAATTAGTTATGCACATGAAATGATTAAAAAATTATAATCACTTACACAGGCATAAAAACAAAAACAATAAAATTAGATGAAAAATTAGAAAACTGGTCAAAACACAAACATTTTTTTTTAAATATTTATAATTTAGTTTAGGCAAGTTGTGAAAAAACAAGATTCCTGTCCTATCAGGAGTTAGCCGAAAAATTTCCAGACACCCTGTGTATTTGCAGTTTTTCCTTTGCCATCTAAAAAGATAGATTTTTTGCATACATTACAAATTCAGTTTTCTCATTATTTTGACATATTTTCTCAAATAATTTCCCAATATATCGGCTTTTAATAAGGGCACTTGTTAAAATTAAACTATACCTGACGTCCAAAATAGTAGAGAGTGATTCGTTTATAGCACTTAGATGAGTACGGGAAATCAGGGTTGCAGCAGACAAGATTCCATAGGCGTGCCACTTGAAAAGGGTTCAAAGAATACAAAATTACCAAAAATGAGTTGACGTTTAAAATACCATCCATGAATCGTGTAGTTCCACTATATTCCTTAACATTCTTTATTGCACGGTATATACTACTTATAGACACTCTTGTTAGTGAACTACTTATTTCAACCGCATTACTTACACTCTCATTTTGGTCTCGAGCCCAATTTCTTTTAATTATTTTTTATCCTATATTCCTCACTTGTCGGATTAGGGCATTTACAATTTTGAGAACACACTGTAGAGCTTGAATTGTTCTTTATTATTAAGAACACAAACCCAAAATCGCTTAATTACAATCACAATTAAATTAGTGAAAAAATTATACCTATATTATAACTAAACGACCTCTTTGGAGTGTAAATATACACCGGTGGTATATTTCGGGAGTCGTGGAAATGGATTTAGCAGCGGGAAACTGTATTTTCGGGTGTTTTATGGCACAACGATGCTAATTCGACTAGTCGGAATTGGGTTACTGGAAAACTTGTAAATCTGACGCATCTGGTCTTGTGTTTGGAGAGCGGTTTGATGTGTTTTGATTTGTCAAGTCAAGGTAATTCGACCAGCAGACATGCAATAGTGATATCCAGTATATAAAGCTATCAATATGAATGTCTAAGTTCGTAAAAACAAATTCCAAGTTCCGTGAATGACCCAGTTAATGGAGAGCTTAATGAAAATTATTTACACATCTTCTATTTCCCTTTGGAAAGAGCGGAAACCCTCCATACAGGGTGTAACTTTGAAGGGGGGTCCGGTTTGGAGGGAGGGTAGTCCGTGTTCCCTAGATTGCTAATCTGAAACTAGCTTTTTTAAAATCAAATAAATAGCCGAGTTATAATTAATTTTGTAAACTGCACCCAAATTGTAAACACGCCGCCCCTGTACAGCGTCCGAGTTTCACTGCAGAACGATGTCTACGGTGTTGCCAGGTAGTTGTTACCAGTCTAGACGTCGGAACCTGTGTCGGAACTTATCCCGTCATTTCAGGGTCGCATTCCATGCAGCAAGCGCGACCGAAGCTGATGTTTTTATAATGAATTCAGTACATACGTAGCTTTGATAGTGTGTGCATAGTGACATAGTTTGACATAATTGTGAGGCCGTGAAATGTTAAAGTGAGGATTTTTTTAGTGAGGTAATGTGAATGCAGAAGACAATAGTCTGGATATGCAAAACTACAGCTTCCAATTTATTGTGATGAGATTTTCGATCTGAGTCACTAGAAATAACATAACACCAATTCAATGTAAATACATATGTTTAACATAATTTTGCATGTGTATACACAGTTGATCCTAATCAACTGCCAATGATACAAGTTCCGGCGTCTAGATGTTAAGTAACGGAGATACAAAAAAGAAAAAACTGCAATGAATGATATTTTAAATAAATGTTTTTTTTATAAAATTTCGACTCATCAGTCATTATACTTTTCTGTCAATTCTGATGAAGTATGGATCCTAAAACCATTTTAGTGTTGTAAAAAGTCGTAATGTAAAATCGTAAAAAATACAATTTTTACTGATCTATTAACTAATTATTATTATTAAATAATAGTATTGGTAGGTGGATTTTAATCGTTACCTACTAATAATTATTGCCAGTAAAACTTAATGTTTTAAAATAATTGTTGCTGTGTTATAAAATGTACGTAATTAAAAATAAGCAAATTATTAGTCTGATAGCTTTAAAATGTTTTAAAAAACAGTTTCAGTACAACCGATTTGATACTATTTTTAGGGTTTTATCAATGTCCCTTCAATAACCGTGACATTGACCTAGTTTATAAAATAAAAATATCACATAAATACTGCACACAATACATGAAACCAGACTAGGTCGTTTTATATAAAAATATACAGATATGAGAGACAGAAAGCAAGTTCTCTCGTGATTTTTACTGAAATCGAATTAGAATTTGTTTAATGCAGGATTGTATTTTGCCAAGTTTAATTTGTAATAATTTAAAGTGGTATTTTGTGGAATGTGTTATTCTGTGCATAATAACCTTATAAAGGTCAATTAACATTACCAAGTGTGTGTTGTATTATGAATATAATATGTATACAAATTAAGAATTAGATAATATGCGAGCTAATAATATTTCTAATGCTTCGTTTTTTTATCAAAATTAGACGGCTGCTGCAAGAAGCGATTTCAGTTGGATTACCGCGATAGACACGTGCCGCATAAGAAAATGTCTATAAGATTAGTTCAACATTTAAGAGATTATGGGAGTTAAGAACGCCAATACTCTAATGTTGAGTAAAAACAAACTCGGAAAGTAATAAACTTGAACCAAATATTTTAAATGCCGTAGAGGAAGACTCTAAGTAAAAAGTATTAAGTATGTATTTATTTATTATTGAGTTTTCTGTTAGTTGACTTGTTTCTGTTTTACTCAGAATACATTTTTTAATTTTTGTGTTTATATGGAATAATAAAGCGAACACCCACTACAAACAAATGTATGTGTCAAATAGCAGTGCCTCATGAGTGGCGTGGGCCTTCTTTTCCCATCTTCCACTTCAATAATTAAATATGGCAACAATGCTGGTGACGCTGCAACTAGATATGCGCAGCGTTTGTCTGCGTACTATGAAAATTGCGAAAAAAGGCAACAAAAAAAAATCAGTTTTTGTGACAGAATTTAAGAAAACAAACTTATGATATGTGTTTGTAAAGGTCACGGGTACCCCCCCCTCCAAACCGGACCCCCCTTCAAAGTTACACCCTGTATAATTGAATACATACATGTTCCAAATAATTTTTTTTAGGATGTGTAAATAATTATGGCATATGTAATTTTAATTCTGGTCGTGTTTGTATTTTAGTGCCTATTAAAACAATCAAGGTGAACTGCAAATTAATCGTCATTTTTAAAAAATATACCTATATAATTTACTTATTTCTCAATTTTACGACTTAACACTAAATAAAATGTTTATGACCTTTTGTTGACTGTGTACTATAAGAGGTACAAGGAATAACAGTTTTTTTTTTATTTTTCACTTTTATGATTTTAATGCCATTGATTAGTTCTTATTTCAATAAAACGGAGTAGTAGAAAAACATAGTTCCTTAATATTTACGTTTGATGCCGCATCCACACTCTCGGCGAGACAGTCCGAGACCGGTCGAGCACGAGAGTGTGTATGAAGCCCTCGTCGAGTATCGCGCTCGCTATAGCCTTCTCGCCGAGAGTGTGGATGCGGTATGAAGTATATGCATACAGGAGACGAACAGAAAAAGTTCAATTGCTGAAGATAAAGCAATTCAATGGTTGTTATGATTGGTCTGTAATAGAACAGTTGATATTGTCTGAAGCTATTTATTAGTGGCATAATTTTAGTTTTTCTTTAGTTTTGTTGGGTTTTTGCCACACTTCTGAAAAAATAATAAAGATTAATTAAATAAATCACATCACTATCGCGCACTTCCGTGTTATTGACGTTTCGAAAAATTCTCTGTTTTCGTTCTCAAAATCGTAGTAAAAATTTTTTTAAACTGTCAAACTTGACATACGTTTAAAAAGTGTGAGATTTTTTGGTTATGCAAACTTAGTTTCGAAAATAACCCTTGACTGTTCCGTTTGGCGCAAGGGCTTATTTAATTAATCTTTATTATTTTCTCAGAAGTGTGGCAAAAACCCAACAAAACTAAAGAAGAACAGTTGATGTTATTTAATAAAATCATTTTTTTTTTTTCAATATTTTGTTATTTATTTTGGTTCTTCCAAACATAGTTTTTTTATGAACGACTGAATTAAATTTGTGAATTCTGAACAAAAATTCAAGTTGTTCTGCATATTTGGCAAATATTTTATTTATACGTGTTTAGTATCAACTTAAGTGTCGTCAGTTTTCCATTTCCCTTATAATTTTTATCAAATAGTCTGTCGTTTTTACTTTTTACTATGATTCTTAATCCATTTTAGGTGGAAGAAGGTGACTGCAGGTACCTTCCCAATGAAATACTCCACGAAAACTACTCCCATCTAACCAAAGCGGACGTATTCGCTCTCGGACTGACGGCCTTGGAATGCGCCGGAGCTGGCCCTCTTCCCAAAAATGGGGAAGACTGGCACAAGCTCCGACACGGCGAGATGCCGCCTCTCCCGCAAAAACTCAACCGGGACCTGATGGATTTGATCAAATCCATGATCCACCCAGATCCCACTCTAAGACCATCCCCCACGCAGATCATCCAGAACAGGGCGTTGTCCCCCGACAGTAGCAAATCCAAGGCCGAGTTGACTAGAGAACTGAACGCCGAGAAGATGCGGAATGAGATGTTGGTCAAGCAACTGAAAGAGGCGGCTATTTGCATAAAATCGATCGCGAACGAGAGCGTCAAGTTGCCTTCTATCACCAAAATCAACTCCAGGTTGATCGGGAAGAAGGTTAACAGGAGCGTCAGCACAACTACTTTCTAAGAGTGATTTGCCGTCATTTTCGAAGTATAGAGTTATTCCGAATTTAAATATGTGGCTGTTTATTTTTTATCACGAGTAGTATTTCAAGATTTTTAAAACTTTACACGAGAGGCGGAAATATATTTTTAACAGTATACGATTTATATAATTGTTTAGGTTTAGACGAAGCAGGTTTTGTGCTTTTTATATATATTATATATTTCTTTGAAACACTCCAACTTCATTTTCTCCCCTTTTAATTTATTTCCAGTAAAAAATTGTTTTTCTAAAACTACTTAGAAGTTCTGCATTTAAAGAAATTGGCCTGTTGCTCACCTCCCTGCCTACATAAAAACAGGTAAGTTGATATTGTTGACCTCTTAAATGCAATTTTTTTTTTGCTAATCCAAATTAATCTATAATTTTTTCAATTTAATAGCCAAGCTCAGTTTGTTGCAAGAAACGTGTAATATAATGTATTATTCATATTTTCCTTAAACATTGTATATTTTTTCTTGTTTCAAATTTTTAGGGCGGAACTTTTTAAAATATAGTAATTTTATACCATTCTATATTTAAAGTTTTTTTTACTCGGTAGGGACAAAATTTTTTGTGTTCTACCAAATTGATGGAAAACTCTGTACTTCTTGCTTTTGTCAAGAATATGAATTTATTAACGCAGGAGAATCACTAGTAGTTGTTCCGTTTACGGAACGAGAATCGATTAGACTGTTTCTTAAGAAAAATATTTACCCATGGCTGTTCGTTTCGATAAGTGATCTTATGTACATTATTGTTAAAATTCATGTTAAACAAGTTTCTTTGCTCATTAGTTGTGTAGCTTGCCCGACGAAACGGCTAAGTTTTTTTATGGACTGTCTCTTGATATTTTATCCTGTACTTGTAACTTTAAGAACTTTTATTTTAAATTTTATATATAAAAGTTTTGTTATTTCTACGTATGTGATAATTCATATTTTCTAATAATATTTTAATTTAAGTTTATGTAGAGGTTTTTATTTTTATTTCTTTTTGTATTTTTGTCTACAAAGTGACAACGCAGATTTTTTTTGTAAGCATATATACATTCCCCTTGTGCCTTATTTCAATGTACACTACTTGTATTAATATAGGTTTTAATGTTACTTATTTTTGTAAAAAGTACCAAATATATTTTAGAATAAATAGTCAGATATTTGCTTCATTTCTCGATGCCTGATGTTGCCTGAAAAAAATGTTGAACAATTTTACAAAAAATGGTACTCTTGTTTTACTTCGATAAATTATTCCGTTTACGAGTAATATTAATTTACAAATTTTGTGAGATATCACAAAAATATTAGATATGCAAGCCATCAAATCGCAAACCTAGAAAAAATATTGACGCGTCGGTTCATGATGTAGATCACGTGACAGGTGCCGCGTTTTCTAGGGACCTAAGGTCCAGAAAATGGATATTTTATTTGCTTTATGTTGGCGGTTGTGCAAATATGATGGCTACATTGCAATTTGAAATTAACTAACGGTAATTATTTACATTAGCGTAAACCTCTCCAATCTTAACAAAAAAATTCCTACCCCCCTATTTTCGAGGGTGCTGAGAATGTGACAAGAATGCACTGAAATGTAATTTTATATTATGATGACTGGAATGCGCTAAAAGCTGCGCGAATAAATTATTTATGATCAGCGCCATATTTTGTTTTGTGCCTCTAGCAATGGCGGAGCAGTAGGGGCTTAGCTGATTGTGAATTGAAATGGAATTGAATTCTGAATATGAAGAATTATTTCGTGCTATATGCTGGTTAATTTTACAGTCCCTTATAAAACATGACATGTTCCAACAATAACACCCACAAACATACACAAAGAATAACACTGAAATACAAGATAAAAGAATAAGAAGCCACACTGTACGCCAATGACGTGTTTACAAACAAAATAATGGGAAATTAAGAACACAATTTATATCGTACGTGCAGATGGATGTCTCTCTCTCACCCACATACATGACCAATGAAGTATGTCTTTGCTGAGTTTCATGTGCCTCCTTTTGTCTGCTCCTAGGGTTGGTACCTTTATTTGGATGCGCAATGAGACTTAACGCATTCCATATCGTATATTTCAGTGATAAAATTACATTTCAGTGATTTCAGTGCATGAATGTAACCAATCACAGTAAACAATTTTTCTTTTCGGCCAATGATCTGTGGTAAACAATGAGCTTCACGCTGCAATACAACCAACGTAAATTGGCATAAAAACCAAGTTTTAGCGATTGGACCTTTTAGGGCAGCCATGAATTTGCGGTCTCCGGCAATATGACACTGGCACAGTCTATATTTTTTCTAGGTTTGTTCATCAAATTGTCTCTAGTAGGGTTTGAAGTTATTTATCAGTTTATTTGACACATATTACATGTTTTTAAAAAAATGCCCAACGCATCTCCTCAGAGGTTGAAAAATAAATAATAAATTCCAATTTATATGTACTTTTTCACAGCTGATCAGTAGTGGGTAAGCTGTGCTTTTTTTGTATTCATTTTTACATACAGGGTGTCTCGCTTAAAAGGAACAAACCTGTAACATATGCCTACCGTGCGACCGATTTCAATAAACTTTAATATTTTGTTGGATACATCTTCAGAAAGTCTATCTTCGACATAACTGGTGATCTCTAAAATTTGAAACCGTGGCCGAATATACGATACAATTTATGTGGCTTAGGCCAGCGTCCCATGCACCCGAATTCCGATGTACGATATCCGAAAATATTTTAATTCGTATGAATGATAATTATACGATCCTCATGTATCCGAAACTATTATCATAAAATTCAAGTATAAAACCATGGAATTCATTACAAGACGAAGAAGATGAAACATTTTTAAATGACAACAGACTTTCAAATTTGTTCTAAGCATAAAATAAATGGTGAAATGCATAGAAAATGTACTATATTTTCTACGCACTTCACCATGGTGAAGTGAAAACGAAACGAAAACACACTTTTATGTGAAAATCTAAAAATGGGATCAACACTAGAGATTTTCTATATATTTTCAATATATTTTCGTCAGCCTTGGACCAACAATAATAAGTAACTTGTGGAAAGTATCTCCTAACATCCTTAGATAATTGAAATATTTTTGATGGTCACTTAAGCGCATTTTTTGCAACAAATTATGATATGCCCCTAGCTTTTTTCTCTTTCTAAATATATCTCGCACCCAAAACCGTCTTTGTTTATTCTTAGTCCTTCTTAAGCGCAGCAGAAGACACAGAAGAAGTACTGTATTTGCTTTTCGCCGCAGTTCAACATTATAGAACATTATTTTTACCGTAAATCAAACGACAAACACAGTATGATTAGAATCAAATCTATGTTTAGAATTTAAAAAGTGAGGTTAAAGAACCTACGATATCGGACAAAAGTTAAAATTATTTCTACTTTTTCCGACGTCGTATGAATTGTTAAAATTTTCGGATGAAAATGAGCGGTAAAATATTTGAATGTATATTAACCAATAGGAACGCTTTCGGATTTTCGCATCGTCGGAATTCGGATGCATGGGACACAGGCCTTAAAATCGGAAAATCATATTAGGGATTTTTTTATTAGAATAATTCCCACGAATTCTTGATCAGGACTCCAGAAAATCCATCGTTGGCGTTAGCGGTGGTTATATATTTGGTGTAATATCTTAAATGATGTTTGGTATATTTACTATATTCTTTCATGCTGAACAAACTGATTGCAATCAGTAATGAGCCAATCATAATACAGCATTTTTAAAATTCTGAATTCTTATTGGTTCTTTTCTGATTGCACTCACTTTGTTCAGTTCGAAAGAATATAGGTATTGTTATAGTGTATAGTGTACGTACGTCACAAAACATGTGTACGTACCCTGCGTAGTTTTATACTGTGGTTTTGGTTTTAGCCAGGTTTTATCTATGGTTTTAGCACTGCTGCACATACACTCGATTGGAATACCAAACATAGCTAACCGAAACCACCTACTTTCTATTATTCTAATTCTGTTTTAGATATTTCAATTTTCAATGTTGGCAATACAATTTTCTAGTTTCTTTTCTAGGCGCGTAAATATTCTTTGGTTGTCATTGTCAAATAGTAACGAAAACGAAAGAGTTTGTTTTTCAGCTTTAAATTAATTGAAATATTTTTTATTTTATTTTAACAACACATTATTAACTGTAGTAATTTTTCTAACAGTGCAGCGACATTTAGGCAACTTATAATACAATTTTTGTGGATTGCAAGTTTTTTGTTCCTAAAATATGGCAAAAGTTCAACTCTGTAACATCACCGTGATGGATAACCCTAGTCCATTCTTAAACCCTTTTCAATTTGAAATTACATTTGAGTGTATAGAGGAACTCAAAGAAGGTAAAATTTTGGGGGGGGGTATTATAATGTAACACTAATTTGAATTTTTTTTCAGATTTGGAATGGAAAATGATATATGTTGGGTCTGCAGAAAGCGAAGAATATGATCAAGTATTAGATTCTGTATTTGTAGGGCCAATTCCAGAAGGTAAACATATGTTTGTATTCCAGGTAATATATTATGAAACTTTAATTTTCAATTACTACTATTTATTTACTTTGTCTTCTTAGGCAGATCCGCCAAATGTATCACGAATACCAGAAAACGATGCTATAGGTGTAACGGTAGTTTTATTAACTTGTTCATATAGGGGACAAGAATTTATTCGAGTAGGTTATTTCATCAACAATGAATACAGTGACCCGGAGATGAGAGAAAATTTGCCTAGTCCTCCACAATTTGATAAGGTAAGGAAAATTTTAACACAGAAATCATTTAGTTATGATTAAAAACTTTTTGTTTTAGGTTATAAGGAATATATTAGCGTCAGAACCTAGAGTCACAAGGTTCAAGATCAATTGGGAAGAAACGAGTAACCAAGAAAATGGCGCGGCTGTAGAACAGCCTGGCCCTGGAACCTCGTCTACCACAGAAACTGAAACTAATACACCTGTAGATGTGCCAGCCTTCAATGAGAACTCAAACTCTTGGGCCACAATGGAATGTTCTTAAGTTTTATGGTAATTCTTTTTGTGTACATAGTTATTGTAACTTCTCGATTTTTTTTTTTTTTGAATTTTGTTTCACACTTGATGTGGGATGGTATAATTTATCAGAATATATTTTTTTTATACCAAAAAGATGAAATATACCATTTATATGTATTTAACAGTATAATAATTTCAAATCTTATGTATAAGTTTGTATAACTGTTATTCCAGGTTGCAAGTTCTTAGTTCTCGATTGAAATATATTTGTGAAACTAACGGTAATATTTTTCAATTTCGAAACTCGTAATTGTTATTTATATGAATTTTAGTGTTAGTATTTAAACTGTTTTCTTATGAGATTTTTCAATAAAAGTGAATAAAAATATTTGTCTTGTGCTACCCTAAATAAGATGTTTATTTTACCTTGTCTATAAAATACAAAAATAAAAAAATTTATTTGTTACTCTAACATATATTTAGAACTTAATATTGTCGAGAAAGTTTTAGAATAATATTTAGAGAGAAAACAATATTTGGATCAGCTTAAATAACTTTTAAATTTCCCGCTAATTTTAAATCCAACATAACAAATCAAGGTTATGGCAGGATTGGCAGGGGACAAGGAAATAATTAAAAGCTAATTAATTTTGTCTCGTTCTATTCACGTAATAGGCGGTAAAACATTACATATTTATCTATTCATGTTCATAGCAATTAAAAAGTGTATTATTTGCTTTAGAGTAAAAATATCAACTCATTATGAGTATAGAATGTATAGATCAGGTATAAATTGGAAATCAAAAATAAAAGCAATTGGATACATTTTTAATCGCCATATTTGCTATTGTTACATCGATCGATATGCAAATTGATGACACCTTGTAGGTACCTATGCTTAGTGAAATCATATTCCGTTATTGATTTAGTTTTGATGTTTATACTTTATAGGTATAGCTACCTAATTGTTGAAAATAGTTTTGTTCTAAATCTCTGTTGAAAATCTTTTGTTTTAATTACAGAAGCGATATAAGATACTGATCGTAACTGTGTAAAACCATTTGTAAAATGACTACCGCTATATATAATATATATATATTCAACAATCTAGTTATAATAAATGATTATGGTATCAAGTCATTTCAATAAGATTTACTTCAATTAATTATTCTCTATATCCAGTTACATTAAGGGTTATAGTCGAATAATACGCTCTCTAACCTCAAAGTAAATGTTATTTTTTTGTGTATCAAATGACGCTTCCAGGCAACCAATCAGATTGCCGAATGCCCTGCTTTTGCTAGAGTAAACCCCGTTTTTACCCATGAAGTGAAAATTGTTAAAAGGTACGTAGAATTTTATTCATTTTATGTTGAAAACGGTGTGGGTTGGAGTTCCATGCTGTTTATTGTTAGAAAACGGCCTAAAATTTCATATTTTTTAAAGAAATGATTGTTTTTTTGATTTACAGAGCCTCACATGATCAGTCGCATGAATTTTTACCTTGAGTTTCTTTGTAACCTAACTTTCGTATTGATTTTTTGACGATATTGTATATTAATCGTCAATCATTTAAAAAAATAATGACTAATTAATTTTTGTTTATTAATTACGTTATTTATTGTTTATAAATTTGTTTTCACCTCCTTTTGCGATTTTTAACATACATTCTCTCCCCCACTCCTTGCATTGACTTTCATTTGTTCTCCCCACCCACTAGATTCGTTTGATAAATGATTTTTTATTACTTTCTACAATAAGCAGCACCCTATGAAGGAATTAATCTGACAATCTTTATGCGTCCATCAATCATTATAAAGATAAATTTGATGAATATATAGGCGTTTAATGCAAATATATTTATTTATATATTTTTTATTGGAAACCTTGAATCTTATGGACTGGTCCATTTTTGTTAGGCGGGGGAGGGGAATGCGATGAAGAAGAAGTAGAAGAAATAGGCGCATCGTAAAAGATGGCGGTGAAGTGATAGTTGTGGTTGCGAATTTGCAGAATTGTTTATAAACAAATAAAAATTAATCTTAAATTGTATTTGAGTATAGCATATTTATTAAGAAAACCTTGATTTAGTGAAATATTAGTGTGGCTTATATAAAAAATGTCGGGAAATGGGTAAATTTTGATACTTTCAAAGAGGTTATGTTTGGATTTTAAGTTTTCCTTCATTTGTTCCAGGTTTAACGAAATAATCGACTGTCTTCAGAGGGATTCAGTGGCTACTTAAAGAAATTAGTGATATACATATTATTTTCAGTTCGGTGGCTACGTTTTAGTTGAGTTTGTGTGTGAACAGTAAAAAAATGCCTTTCAACCCCTTTGTGAAATAATGCTGTTGTCAGTTTTATATTTTTTCGATGTATACAACGATAAAATGGCTTTATTCGAGTTCGGATAAGTAATAATGTGGTGTAATAATGATAAACAGTAACTTATTAATTAACTTCATTTAACTAAGAAGTTATGATTTAAAGTTCCAACATTCCAAGGTGATTGTAAAAGAAAGATGTACTTAAGAGAAACTGTGCTTTAATTCGGAATTTAAGTGTTGTGAAAAAATGTCTCAAAATCCTCACAAACCAGTGCAAAAAATGTGTAAATCACCGAAAAATTCATCCTACCAAACCATCAAGCAGGAGAAGATAGATTATGAGAATTTAAGCACCAACTGCACCGTGGTTGGCTCAAATAACCTCAATCTCGTAAAGAAGCCTCAGATAGTAACCAGTATGTCCCCGGCCTATTCTAATCCGAGTCCTGGTTATCCCCCTTCTCCGTATTCATCACCAGCTAGTTTGAAATCACCTTCTCCGTCTCTCAAGCCTCCGACACCGCAGCCAAACTTTCCCGTCATGCAGATTATTCACAACAACTTATTGGCAAGGCCTATGCAAACTTCGCAGCCGCAAAACATTATTAAGTTGAAGCCTCATCTCAATATTCTACCGAAACCATCAGCTAGTCCACAGCCGTCCCCTAAACCGAGTGTCAGGTAAGATTTTTTATTACGATGTTGAAGATGTTTTATCTAAAACATTAATTTTTTTTACACATTTTTCGGTTTTGATTGAATTAGGTTTATTTAAAATTTAACTTACACCATCAGTTTCAATTCTGTTGCTTGTCCCGTTTTGGAGAAAAAAAAAATGGTGTGTGCTAGCGTAAAAAATTATGCTAGCAGGCCATAGAATTGTTCGGCAACTAAAGATGATAGCAAACCAATTTTTGCACCATATTACAGCACCGTATGTGTATGCGTCTTAAGAATCGTCTTAAAGTTGCTATATGTCTCACTGTTAAGTGATCAAATCTGGTATTTTTTAGGTACAGAAATATCAAAAAATAAAACACGTAGAGCAAAAGTAATGTCAAAAATAAAATTATTGATGTTTTGTTTTACTATTTAAATTCTTCTCAAATAATATAATAACTTTTAAAAAGCATTTGTAAAACACACATTGAGCGTATTCAGACGAGGTCAGCCACTGAGCCGCTGAGAAATACAGGCCAATCAAATGCACGCATTTATCTGAATTCTTACTCAGCGGCTGACCTCGTCTGAATATGCATTATTTTGCCATTCTAACCCCACATTTTAACAATATTATTTTTAAATAATCATATGCAGAATTATGCAAGCTTGTAGTATAACAATATTTACATATAAGTACAGTTTAATTTTTAAAAATAGGTATTTTGAAAGATTTCAGTACCTATTCCTAATTTGTTGGTTAGACAGCTTTCAGCCGTTATATATTCGTTTTACTTCGGGATCTTTGAATATTTGCAGGTGGCATGAGATAACACTCCTGTTATTTTCTGAACTGAACTCTTTATTATTCATTTCTTAAGTGTCTAAAATTACTTATATTTGTAAAAAACATTATTCCAAGAATAATGGATTCGCAGTCTTGAGTGTTCATCGAAAACAACAAATCGATTTAAATAGAGTATTAGATAATCTAACGTGACAGAAGAAAATAGATGTATGCAAATATTGTTGTATTTTTTTACTTCACATAAGGTAATATGTACTTATAAAATGAGATACATCACATAATGACTTACGATTTACATTTTTTTGTTTGTGTTTAATATTGGAGAAAATAGGCATACTAATGTGACAGTGATATGTGTGTATGTTTTTCCCTAAACTTATTTTTTGGCTAATTTAGTATAGGTGTTTTCTTTGGTTTAAAATAAAATAAAAAAAATTACATACTTTCTGTAATAGGTTTGAAACAATATTCAAGGCGAGGATAAAAATAAAATGGCAAAGTTTATATTTTAAATTTTGATAAAAATTAAAATATCTAAGCATTCAATATTCAAGAGTATAATACATTCTTCTTACCTTCATTAGATATTCCTGTTAATTTATACATTTTAGTAAAGGTTATCAAAATACACTAAAATCCTTTGGATAATTTAAATATGTAGATACAAAGCTGCAATTTTTTTCCAACAGCCTGGGATCATTGTCTTTATTAAACCAGCAAAAGTACATTTTTTATTTTAATAGTAGCGGTATGTACCTAATAATTTAAAACCTATTGTTAGTGTAACATAGGTATCAACAGATGATAGTTCTTCTAAAAATACTGCGTTGAGTTAAAATTGAATACTTTAAAAATAATTTACTTTAAAAAAAAAATAGCCTCAATATGTTTCAGTCACACGTTTCTAATTTTATTTTATTTGAAATTCTTGCATATGTATATATACGTACGCCTCCGTATTTTTGTAAGTGTGTACATTATAATTTATATTTGATACTTTGATTTCAAGTTTTCATGATTAAAAATTTTATCTACAATTACCATTATAATTGACGATTTATTCACTCTTTAGAGCCCAACTATCCTACACTTTATTCACTAGAGAAATTAATTTGGCTTTATTTATCTGGCAAAATAGTCTTATTTCACTGTTACTACAGTCCACCATAGCAACCTGCACGTCACGTCATGACACTCTAATTCTCACTGAGTTTTTGAAACAACATTCCTGCATTGACATTTAAAAATATCGTTTAATTAAACTCGACTAACTTGAATTTGTGGTTGTGGATAAAAAGTTGTATTGCATTGATCGCATTTTATCCACTTTAAAAAACATTCTTTCATTATTAAAACCCTGTCTAAAACACTCTTACAATAAATAACTATTATAAACGTATAATTTTATAATAATTTACGTTTACCGTTAGCCGTTTAAAAAAAAAATGTATAAGTATAATTAAAAATATCAACAACACACTCTCAGAAATAAATAACTAATTATTGTTCCTCCTACCAGTCATTATTAAACCCAAAACTAACTCTTCTGTGGCTTTCTAGCCCCCAAATTGTGATACCTACAAACCACCAACAAACGGCAACCATAATGCCGACTGCACAGCCCTTGCTCCTCAACCAGATGCCAATGCTTACAACGCCGGGCGTTCAGTTCATTCTACGCCCTCAAGCGGCTACCAAGATACAGCCGCAGATGCAGACAGCTACAGCCCAGGGGTTAATCTTACAGCCCAGCGGACAACAACTCCTACAGATACAGCCACCAAGGTCGCAGCCTATGGTGAGGGTTCTCACCAACGGGATGCAGCTGGCTCCTTCCACCACAACATACGTTACTCAGGTGAGGATTAGCGTAGAATGGTAAATGAAAGTTAAACAGTAGGACGGTTAAACAATAGAACAAGGGTTCTCTTATTGCTTAATATTTTAATATGTCACGAATATTAATAATATTTTTCCTTAAAAATGGTTAGTATACTTAAACTATTACCTTTTAGTAATCGCAGAATTCAAATTACAAGCATACTTTTAAATAATAATAAATCATTTTAAAACATTGTGACGTCATAAGCACTGATTTTGGCAGCAGCGCATATAAAGTTATTTAGTAACTATATTCAATGTTCTTCATCATACAAAACTGTAAAATTGTAAGAAACCTAATAAATAAATAACCTATTTTATCTCGTTAATATCTAACAAATAATTTTAAATATACAGTTTGTGTTTGTACTTTACAAAAATCAATTGAGCAAATCATAAGTTTGTCTATTTAAATTGACAAGTTTTGTTACATGATTTATCTCAATATTAATTTAAAATTTAGATATATTTTTTTCAGTATTTAGATACTCATATTAATTGTTTTTCACGAAATATGTTTTATGATTGTTTCAAATTATGTTAAAATATTTCTTACAAGGTGGGCAATCAGCAACCCATCAACGCAACGCACATCGCCCAACACCAAACAATCCTAAATAACGCCCAGCATCACCAGCAGCATATAATGCAGCAGCAGATGAAGAAGAAGCCCAAGCACAAGGTGAAAAAGAAACTAGATCTCGCAAACATCATGAAACTGTCTGGAATTGGAGACGAAGACGACATCCAGTTCGAGAGTGACACTTCACAGAGTGAGAGCGAACACAACTCAGTGCCTACGACACCACAACCGCAGCAACAGCAGGTTGTGCAGAGCAGCACCGTGCAGGCACAGTCGAATTACGTACACACCGATGCGAAGAAAAATATCCAGAATATACAGATCTCGGCCATGACACAACCTACTATTAACGCTGCGACTCCTGTAGTACAGGTTAGCTAATTTTAGAGTAAAAAACTTACCTAGTTTTTAACTTTCATTTTCAAGATACAGTAAACACAAAAATATTATTGGATGATAAATAACGAAACACCTACCTTGTGGTGATAGTTTTAATTTGGCATTATTTTTTACCTTTAATGTTCACTTTTCTTTTTTGTACTTGCGTCCATTGTATCTTTAAGATGAATGAAAATTTTTATACAAAGTTGAGTTGTCACTTAAAATTTTTATAAAACTATAATTTATATTTCAGGTGCTTAACCAAAATTTCCAGAGTGGAATGATTTCAAACAGTACTTCTCAGGCAGCTACCGCACAAGCTAGTATACCCTTCAACTCTTTTATAACCCCTAATTTTACCATAAACAACGGCCTCATGCTTCAGAGGAGTGGTGGTTTTAAGTTAACAATGGGGGAAGACGGAAGACTCGTTTTACAACACGATCCTACCTTAAATCAAGATCTCCAGTCGCAAATAATACTTCAGAGTCTACTGGGATTAAATGGGGGACTGGTGTTACAGCCGTCAATGGATCAACAGACAGTACAACAAACCGTTCAGACCATCCAACAACAATCTGTGCAAACTATACAGCAACAAACCGTACAGTCGCAGACTATACAGACGGTACAACAGCAAACCGTGCAGCCGCAAGCGGTCCAGCACACGATTCAATCTCTCCAACCGCAAATACAACAACAAACCGTGCAGCAAACGATACAGCATCAAACCGTTAACGCATTGCAGCAACCGATGCAAATCGTTCAACCGCAACCGATACATAGCATACACTCCCAAGTCCAGCCCATACATTCAATATCTCAGTCGCAGGTGCACAGTTTGCAGTCTCAAATTCAGGGACAGATTCAGAGTCTGTTGCAACAGCAGAATCACGCGGTACAAACACAAACGGTCCATTCGCATGTACAACCGCAAAATGTACATTCGCAAGCCATACAAAGCGTACAAAACATGCACAACGTACAAAGCATCCAAGGAGTACAGCAGAACGTGCAGAGCGTCCAGCAAAACGTACAAGCCATGCAGCAGAATGTACAAAGTGTACAACAGAACGTACAAAGTGTACAGCAGAATGTACAAAGTGTACAGCAAAATGTACAAAGTGTGCACCCCCAACCGATACAGTCGCCAGTGCACTCCGTGCAGAATGTACAAGGTTTTAACTCCCATCAAACGCATACGCAGACACAGCCCGTTTTGAAGGTGCAACCATTTCAAAAGTCTCAACCGCCGGTACAAACCGTGCAACCAATTCAGCACCACTCTATCAACCAACAACAACAACAGCAGCAGCAACAGGTACAGCCCTCTCAACAGCACAACATTAACGAAAATCAACAGAATCAAAACAATCCGCCACCAACATCTTACGTGGTCAATTTAACGCCCGACCAGTTAGAACAGTTGAAACGCAACGGGCAACTAACAGTTAACGGCCAGACCATCTTTATGCAACGCCCTAATAAGGACCAAAACGAAAAGAAAATGTCTCCGAAATCCAAGCCCGTGAAGAAGGTGAACAAAATCCAGAGCATAAAGAGTTTCCTGCAGGACAACGTGAACGATTCCGTTAAAACCAGCAGCAACACGGAACAGATCAAGGAAAGTGCGAGTAAACCCGTAGTTAGTGCCTTACCAGCACCTCCGAAACATATTCTACCTCAAAATCACGTTCAACCCCAGCCCATACAAAGCAAGCCTGTTCAGCCCCAGGCGATGGTCCAGCCGCAGGCTATGGTGCAGCCCTCTGTACAAACCCCGCAGAAGGTGCCCATGGAACGGCCCAAGACTATACCGATATCCCCGCAAACTCCCAAACAGCAAAAGGTTGCCCCTACCGTAATCGCACACCAGTCACAGGATTTGAACGGCAGTAACACTAACCCAGACGTAGACAAGCTTTTAGGTCAGATTTTGGAGGAGTCTAACGGGGTAAATAGCGTAGCGAGTAGCGGCGGCGTCACTCCTAACCCCCCGGCTCAGCCGCAGCAAAGAATCACCACCATACAGTTGACACCTCAGAAACAGCAACACTTGAAGAGCATCCAACTGCAGATCCAGACGCTATCGGCTAGGATGAATCAGGGAGACACGACGGAAGTACAGAACGCTTTGAAGCTGCTGTTTGCGGAACAGCAGAAGATTTTGGCGTCTGGAAAACTCTTGCCCCCCGACAAGGTCTATTACCACAACAATCAACTTACTATCGTGAATCCGTCCAGTCTGAATCTGCCATCGCCGGTTCATGTGAAGAGCGAGCCCCCGCCAAGCCCGAGTCCGGTGCCGGTTTTGTGTAACAGCCAGAGCGTTGTCAGGAGTACTAGCGTGGAGACGCAGTCCACCAGCAGTCATCCGGTAAGTCTAAACTTGTTCATTACTTTGCAAAATGACGGTGGAATATAGCTTATACAGGGTGTCCAAAAGATGACCGTCTTTATTTTGCTGTTTGCTAAATTACGCCAAATAGAGCATGGTTTCCTTAGAATTTTTCTCACAATGCAGAATATAGTTTCAAATAGTTATAATGAATGTTCAAGAAACGTTTATTGCTTGTGAGAAACGTTCATCGTACAAACGTTTCATAGCCAGAGAATCTTGTCTAGTTTTTTGGTAAACTGCCATTTGTCATCCTCATGATAATTGGACCATCAATTATCATGAGGATTTTTGTTTATGTACAGTTTTAAGGACTTTCATTGTTATAGTGGTTTTTAGGCTTTCACGGCCAGTGTTGTAATTTGATACATGGTGATTTTCCGGGTTGTTATGCCGTGACCTCGGTAACTGGTAGCTGCCAGAAACAGAGTTAAAATGCACATCCCTAGCATTAGCTGGGATACTTTTACCTGCCCTGGTTGTTCTCGGGCTAGGCTCTGTGGGGACAGATCCGCTATCGATGTCTCTAGGCCTGTCCATATATTGATTTCGGTTCCTACTGTTGGTATTACGACTGCTACGGTCAGAACCGCTCGGATACTGGTGGTCCTCCGAGGCTTTCCGTAGCCGCCGCTGTAACTGATCGCATCCCAAACGTTTCGCCGCTCTTCACTGTCAGCATCTTCAGTGGTGACTCTGCAAAAGCTTCGCTCAGTCGCGACGAAAATCACCATGTATCAGACTTTCATTGTTTATTTAATCAAATTGATACAATAACACATTACTTGAGTTTGTAATTTCAAGACACAATTTTGCAAAATTAATTGTTTTACACATTTCCTTCAGAAGAGTTTTGTGTTGGTTTTGGTCAGATGTACAATCTGTCAAATGATAATGGAGATATTAAAAATAAAAATTGAAAGCTTAACTTTGGGCACCTATATTTTTTTCTGGTAATCTTTTTATTTGAACAATATTAGCTACCCCTTCCTGTTTCATTTTCAATATTGGCACTGATATTCCGGACACCCTGTATCCTTAATCGATCCCTGAAAATACTTAATACAGTAAAGCTCGGTTACAACGTACACGGTTATTATAACGTACTGAATAAACAAGTCCCGGCATTATTATAGGGCCTTCAATAGTTAATTATTTTGTTATAACGTACTACGTTATTACGTACTTCTGATATAAAGTACCAAAATACCTGGTCCCTGCGTCTAAAAATTTCAAATTATAACGTACTCTTTATACATAAACTCATAAACTTATTTCGGCAAGTACGCCAAAAGCTCAGGGCGCGCATGCGATATCTAAATCAAAGGCAGCCTCTTTGACCAGGCCGATACATAAGTTATCGCCGACTAACTGCCCGGTATTGTTTATGTACCTAAGGTTTTTTCTCCCAACACATGTTGATACAATGCAGTTGTCTAAAGTTATTTCTATCTCTCTTCTAACGCAATAACGGGAATAAAAAATGTAAAACGATTTTTAGAAAGTAAAATTAATATGGAAGATCGTATTTTAAGCGCATCGTTGGAGATAGAAATGTATTTAGAGCTACAGATCCTTATAAATCGCTAAAAACAAACTCACATAACAGACTTTTTCGGAAAGTAGTTTTAGATACGTATTTTATTATACATAATATAATATCTCTACCCCTCATTCTAATGTATTTTTGTGATGCATAATAATTAAGTGTATTTTAGTTTTAAGGTTCTTCTGTCGCTGTTTGTTTGTATTTTTGTTAAGAATTAATAGAAACTTTAAAAATTTAATATATTTTTTAAAACGTACCGATTTTTTAAGTCCTTGCCGGTACGTTATAACCGAGCTTTACTGTATGTTTAAAATTATTTTGATTTTTGAAGAATTAAGACATACGATGTTGTACATACAGAGTAAACCTTAAAAATGCACTCATATTTAACTCCCATTTCTTTTGAACTGAAAAGGCTTAAATTTACATTTTCTTGTTAAGATTATTACTCAGAATAAAAGTTATTTTCATTAAGCATATTTTTTTAGTTTGCTATGGTTCATAATGATCCCGATTATATTGTGTATATTTAGCGATCAGTTTTTTTACTAATCTTTTTTTATATCGCACGTAATTTGTTATCATTACAAATACGAGCTTATTACTTCACATTTGTATATGATACTGTAATATCAGTTTTATCTTTGATAAATGTTTTGTAGATGTCACAACACATAATTTTTTTAATAATTGATCACTCCTACAAAATTTGATTTTGAAAAAAATGGAGAAAAAATTAATTTATTAGCAGTAAAAAAATACAGTTCAAAAATTAAATGTTTTTACTAAATAAAAATTAAAAGAAATATAAATTAATTAAAAGAGAAAAATAAATAATTTTATTTCTTATAAAGCGAAAAGGATAATACATACATAATTTATTCAAATATAAGAATTATTATATATCACCTGATCAATATTAAAGATAGATAAAGAAAAATATCTCATCATACACCCTTTTCAGAAGGAAAAATTGCACAATCCATTAAAAATTAGTTGAAAGAAATAATTACAATATATAGTTTTTATTTAAAATGCTAGCACTGCACATAGTAACATGTAAGTCTCATCTGGAACTGCAACAGAGAAATATTTTGTAAACCCTTACTGTTTTTATCAATAGAAATTATATTTAAGTCGTAAATTATCAGTTAATATGTATAATATTAAATTATCAACTCCTTCATGTTTGTGGTATACACATAATATGTCTCATTACTTTCACAATTTATCTGACTCACTGTAAGTACAGATAACATTAAATTGTACTTTTGTCTGAATAAGATAACTGTCGGTGTACACTTTTATTGTGAGTGAAAATGATAACAGTAAAAAATAACATTCAAGGCAAACAAATCATAACGTGAAGCATTCAAAATTAATTTGTATTTGAAATATGAAGTTAATCCGGACATTTGTAGTTAGCTTTTATCAAAAATTGCATTGTGTGATATCAGATAAATTTGTTATTTTTAATGACAACGATAAGATTCACGATTTTTATCAGCTCGTTAAAAAATTATTGCTACACACTCTCAACTGGCAGTTCTCGTAAGAAGCTCGTGAATATAAAAATAACTTATGTGCAACAAAATTAAAATGCATTGTTTTAACTGGTATTTTTATCACGATGCGTTTAACTATTATCTTTGCGATGAAAACGTAAATAAACTATAAAAAACAAACATTTATGCCATACTTAACCTTACTTTGTTTCAGCCTGTCACAACACAAGCACACACGGTGCCGAGGATATCAGTGTCCGTGCCGTCCACTGAGCATACGGCAACGCAAACCGTGCACCACCACCCCCATCCCCATCCTCTAACCCACCCTCATCACCCTCACCAACACTCCAATCAAGCCAATCAGCATCACAACCACACAAGTCTGCAGAATCACCCGATTCAAACACATCAGACACCAAATCAGCAAGTCATTGGGCATCAGCCTCAACATCACCCCAACCACGTTCCGGCGAGCCATCAAAACCATCCAAGTCATGTTTTAAATCAAAGATTAGGTGCTCCGCAGCCTCTGCCGCAAGTTAGCGTCCAACAGCAACAACACCAACAGTTGCAGCACCATCAGCAGCAACAGTTCCACTCTCTAACGAAAAAAGCACACCTGTAAGTCATTATTGACCATTTCTGACTTGAATAACTTTTTTGTTCGCGACTGTATGTATTCGTAATTATTAATCATTACTAATTTGGTTTGCAGGATCGAAACTCAGTTAAACTTGGACCAGAACGGAGCAATAAAACCAGACATACACACGCCATTCCGTGACAAAAAGGACGCTTGCATTCGACTAATACGGTACCACTGCTTGGACCAGCCGGTACTCTCAGAAAAAGACTTAGATAAGGCTGACGAGATTTTCGAATTGACTGCTAGACATTTTATAGGGAAATATGCCAAAATGGTGGACAAGTACAAATATCTACTGATGAAAGAGAGCATGGTATGTCCTAATTCTTACGTTACGCTTATCGTTATTAATAAAAACGTTTTCCGTTACAGAGACACGTCCAAACGTCGGAATTAATGATGCTGGACCGCATGTTTCTCGCGGAGGAGCAGCAGTCTCTCATAAAATTACGGCAGGACTATGAGAACGAGCTGCTTAACCTCCCTCTTGCGGTACCGGACGCGCAACCTCCCAACCCGGCCATGAACGAAGCTGGAGGCCAACCGTTGGGATCTGAGCCGCACCCCGAAGATTACGACGAGTGGGCCTGCATCCAACGCGAGCTGGGCTACCTCCCGCAGGGCGAAAGCAGCCCCAGCCCCAGTAAGACACCCGGGAACGCCCAGCAGCCCCAGTCTCATCCGGCAAACTCTAGTGCGCACCACTCGAAGCGTTCGGCCAGCAGTGACTCGCGTTTAGAGACGTTGAAAAGGTTTCGCGTGGACAAGCACAACAAGAAACCCTCAGATGTACATATATCTAGCGGAAGTAGTGTACAAAGTGTTATAACTAGTGTTCAGAGTACATTTTATACACAGACGAAGGGCGCACAGTCGCAGCAGTCCTGCAGCTACGAGAACCTGCAGAACAGCAGTTATTCTTCGCACGAGGACAACGAGCCGGAGAATAACAGCATCGATGAACAGGTACAGTCAGCGATAGATTCTATCTTGAATTTGCAGCAGAACACTGCGTTAGATTTGGATAGTATTTTGTCATGACATCATATTTAGGTTCGGTTGTAATTTGGCGCTGTCCTGGTGTATTCGAAAACAAAATTTTGTTTTAAAATGTCAAATTCTGATCGTTTCGTATATTCGCGTAGTTTGAGGAAGTTAAGAGCAGCGACATAGGCCTTTCCTTGCTAAGTTGCAAACTTACGACCAATTAATTTTTATAGGTCAATTGTAAGTTTACAATGTTAATTGTAAATTTACAAACATCAGTTGTAAATTGACAAGCTCGAATCAAAGTGTACAACCATCAGTTATAAATTGGCAGTCATCAATTATAAATTTACGTGCAAAATTTAATCTATACTTATGGTAAATTTACAAAAGTCAATTGTAAATTTACGAGTATCAATTTAAAACTAAGCAATTATGAATTTACAATTCTTAATTGTAAATTTATACACAAAATAATTTTATGGTTGATAATTGTAGTCGAGTAAATTATAATTACATGGTAAAATTGATTTTGAGATTATTGAGTTAAATTTACAAAAGGTAATTGTAAATTTATAAGCATCAGTTGAAAATTTACAAGCGTCATTTTGAAGTTAAGCATTGATTACAAATTTACATACAAAAATTAAAATTTTGTGGTTTCTAATTGTAAGATTAGAGAAGTCAATTGTAAATTTACAAATATTAGTTCTAATTTTACAAGCGTATCTTCAAAATTATAAGTCATGAATTATAAATTTACATAGGCATGAATTGTAAATTTACAGTCGTCAATTGCTAATTTACGAGCAATAATTAAAAATTTATATGGGAAGTTTATAATTTTACGATTGCTAATTGAAAGTTTACAGAAGTCAATTGCAAATTTACAAGCATCAGTTGTAAGCTTGCAAGCACAATTTAAAGTTCACAAGCCTCAATTGTATATTTTCAAGTGTCAGTTGTAAATTTACAGGCATCAAATGTAGTGATGCCAGTTGCAAATTTACAGACAAATTGCAAATTTACATGCGAAAATTGTAACATGAATGTTAATTGTAAGTTTACAGAAGTCGAATATAAATTTACAAGTGTTAATTAAAAGTTTCCCAGCATCAATATTAAAAAAATAAAATAAAGTAAAACTTGAAAGACATGAATTATAAATTTACAAAGACATGAATTGTACATTTATAGTCAATTGCTAATTTACGAGCAATAATTAAAAATTTATATGGGAAGTTTATAATTTTACGATTGCTAATTGAAAGTTTACAGAAGTCAATTGCAAATTTACAAGCATCAGTTGTAAGCTTGCAAGCACAATTCAAAGTTCACAAGTCTCAATTGCAAATTTTCAAGTGTCAGTTGTAAATTTACAGGCATCAAATGCATTGATGCCATTTGCAAATTTACAGACAAATTGCAAATTTACATGCGAAAATTGTAACATGAATGTTAATTGTAAGTTTACAGAAGTCGAATATAAATTTACAAGTGTTAATTAAAAGTTTCCCAGCATCAATATTAAAAAAATAAAATAAAGTAAAACTTGAAAGACATGAATTATAAATTTACAAAGACATGAATTGTACATTTATAGTCAATTGCTAATTTACGAGCATCAATTGAAAATTTAGATGGGGAGTCCGTAATTTTGTGATTGCTAATTGGAAGTTTACAGAAGTCAATTGCAAATTTACAAGCATCAGTTGTAAGCTTGCAAGCACAATTCAAAGTTCACAAGTCTCAATTGCAAATTTTCAAGTGTCAGTTGTAAATTTACAGGCATCAAATGCATTGATGCCAGTTGCAAATTTACAGACAAATTGCAAATTTACATGCGAATATTGTAACATGAATGCTAATTGTAAGTTTGCAGAAGTCGAATATAAATTTACAAGCGTAAATTGAAAGTTTCCCTGCAGGCTTTAACTGTAATTATTTGCTTCTAAATTATTATTAATTTGTAATCATTGTGTTATTGAATTGACTGATTTTTTTCAATTGCAACTAAATTTCTTTTTTAGTAACTGCAAACTTTATACTTTTGTAATTTTGCTACTGTCAATTGTCAATTATTTTTCATAAGTGAAAATATAATTCCCATCTGTCAATTTTATTTATACCTGGAATTATGTAATTTTACAGCTGCGTGTTGTAAATTTTTAGCTACGTGTCAAAATCGTATTCTAGTGGCTCAAAGGGGTTGTATTTCGAAATCTAATCTTTTGTTAATCGTTTTTAACAATTTTAAACGACATTACATGACGGATATACCAGGACGTTTGTTATTTTTACACAAATGTGATTTTAATTGATTACAGAGTTATTTATATTTTTACAGATTGTCGATTTATTTTTTTAGTACACCTTGTTTTGCTCAAGCTTTTTGTCTGACATCACCGATAAAAGGTTTTCAGGCTGTTTTTTTAATAGTTAAAAAAGTAATACGTATTGTGATAAATCTTGTGAGTAGCAGCTATATATTTAATTTATTATTTAACTACCAGATAAGGCCTAATTTATTCTATTTATTATTCTGTAAGTGCAATATAATGAAAAATTGCAGCTGCTTTTTACCTCTCTGGCCAAAATATGAAGATGTGTCCCTTTCGTAGACCATTTATGATTTCACTTCGTTTGACTAGTCCCGTAAAAATTCTCGTCATCTACTTCAATGAAGAGATGGAGGCACCTAAAATAGTGGCTCCACCTCTTAAAAAATTGTTAGACCAAGTTGCATAAAAACTGACAGTTATTTAAGCATGTAAATTCTTTGTAAATAAAAAAAATACTCAAATTCAAAGCAGCAACTCGTGAACCACTTAAAGTCTCGAAACCTACTTTCATTTTCCATACTACAGGGTGTTAAATAAATCGTGTCATATTTCAGTGAGAATCTCATTAGTAAGTTCAGGAAAACGTGAGTTATATTCGGTTTTAAATCTAACGGAAATAGGCCAGTACTTTTAGCAATAATAATTGAATAGTAATAAGCATTGATGGTGCTTAGGTGTGTGTAAATATACATTTTTAAGTTTAATGGCAGCTTTTTAATTGTCTTGTGTATGCCAGTATTCCTTCTGAGTAAAAAAAAAAACAGTCTGTCAACTTTCGACCATCAGATACACTTTTTCCAGTGTTCAACAATTTGTTTTTGTTTTTCGTTAAAGGAACGACGCAGAAGTGAATGAAGTGTTCTTTAAAAATGTCATGTCTGAAATTGCAGCAAACTGCGGAAGTGAGAAGTTGATTAATTGCCGACTTCTTGATAAATAATATTTCTCGTAAAAAATAAAATTAAATTGTAGTGCAATTAATCAATTTAAAAGTTTTGATTTGAAATGAACACTAGGCTATGCAACGTTGGTAAAGATTATGGAAGCTCTTGAAAATTTTAGCTAATGACTGTTAATGTTAATATCTTCTGGTACTTTAAGAGTTCTTGCCCTGCAATCAGACATCTTGTACAAAAAATCCATCATCTAAAATTTTAGTAGTCTTTTATCGCGGTTTTTGTAAAGGTTTTACAAGAAAATCTTATTATCAATTAATTGGTATGATTAGGTGTAATTATTTATTATTTTTCTCTTGTGAAAAACATTCTTTTAAACAGTGCCCGACACGTAATTTATAAATCGATTGTTATTTTTTGTGTTCAGTGATTTTTTTTCTATTGATTAATCCGTAAGCCCTGTACATAATTATTGTAGTACACTGTAAAAAATTTTATTGTATATACGTTTTATTTATATGTACTTAGATTATTTTTATTTTTTAAGGTTTTATTATTATTAAGACTGACTTTCAAAAATTTTGGTTCCTAAAGGGAAGAGTATTTCAAATAAAAAATAATTGTTTAGCCGTCGTTATTTATTTCGTCACCAAGAGGTTCTTCCAAAATTTTCCATCCTCTATCCTACGAGTTTCTCAATTTCTCTGTATGTTAGCATCCTTTTGAAAGTGATTTTAACGGAATTTATGGTTTTTTCTTTCTCATTGAATTTGTTTCTTTCAAAAATTTTAGGACTAAGTGGAGTTATCATTTATTGCAAAATATTTTATTAAAATTAATTAGTCTAATTTAGGTATACAAAGTGATTTACTTTCAAACAGACAAATTTCAAGAATTGTTAGTTTATTCAGTAAAATACATTGTTTTATGAATTGAGGTTGAATATCTTTAATAACGGACAAGAATTTTAGTTAGTTTTTAATTTTTGCATTCGAGTTTTAAAGAAAATTGTGTAAAATCCATATTCATATATTTTTTTGTTGACATTTAAGGCTGAATTATCATTTATCACAATTTTTTAAAATTAATTCTCAGTAAAAGTTGTCACTGTCAAACGGACCCCCAAAAATTGACAGAATGGAAAAATAATATGAGTTTAATACCAGCGGCGGCTGGTGAGATTTCAGGTATGTCATATCTCAATAAACAGACATGGGACCCAAACCAAAGTTTAGGATATATGTACTGTGGCTATATAGACATCTTTTGTAGAAGGAGAACCTTTTTCCAGTTTGTGAAAAAAAGTTGAAAGAAATTGCTGCTCATCTAGGAATTTACAGATTGGCTTCTTCAATTTTAGTGCTTTTTCTTTTTCATAAATTAGATGTAATTTTATAGAGGTATTTTAAATTTTATTAAAAACTAATGATATTTGTAGAATTTATAGTGTTTTGAAATTTTTTTTATAAACTTCTAATAATTTTAAATTTCAAAACGCTATAAATTCTACAAATATCATTAGTTTTTAATAAAATTTGAAATGCCTCAATAAAATTACATCTAATTTATGGAAAAAAAAAATAGTTCATTAAAATTGAAGAAACCAATCTGGAAATTCCTAGGTGAAGCAGCAATTTTTTTTAACTTTTTTTCGCAAACTGCAAAAAGGTTCTCCGTCTACAAAAGTTGTCTATATAGCCACAGTACATGTATCCTAAAGTTTGGTTTGGGTCCCATGTATTGAGATATGACATACCTGAAATCTCACCAGCCACCACCGGTTTATACATACAGTGCGTTGTCTCATGAATTCGTATTGGATATCTTAGTAGTTTTGATTTTAATTTTTTATAAATTTCGACTCAACAGCTCCTCTAGTTCTAGTTTTTGCAGCAATCGATATTTCAAAAGCCTGTCATATTATGGCCAAATATATTTAACAAATATTAGAAATATTATATGTTTGTCCAATCACATTGGGAAAGAGTATTTTTACAGATAAAAACTATCATTTGTAGGGTAACGTTCTTGATTTTCAAATGTACTGAAATCCATTTTTTAATTTTTTATTTTTAATAGATTCAAGAAATCGAGAATTTGGTGAACAACTTTTATATAGGGAAGCAAACTTTTCCTCTCCCTTTCCTTTTCCCCTTATGAAATGATGTCGGATGTAAGACTGTCAAATTTTCTTCAAGTAATAAAAAGTTGGACCTGCATTTTGACATTTAAAGGTAAGTGTCTTAATTTAGTAAGAGTAGAAACTTGTCATTTATTTGATGTATTTAAATTTGCATATTATTCTTTTTTTCTGATATATCGCAACATATCGCGGGAATTTTGTGGACTTGTAATAACGGGTCTATACAGGGTGGTGGAATGAAATTGTCCAAGTCGTATGGAGAATGTTTGCATTTAACACATTTGTTAAAAAGTCATATTTTACACATATAAATAAGTACATAAATTATTATACAATTAATACCTAAATTATAAATACTAGATAGTCATAAATTAATTTATAAAAATATCCAAGTTGCACTCCATCTTGGGACTTGGAATGGTTAAGAAAATTTGACTAGATTTGGATTCGAGCGGAATATTTCCCTTCGTTCAGTGGTTAATCATCAGCCTGCAACAAAGAAAATTATCAGCACGATATTTGACATGCCGGAATATTCCTCTATTTAAAATCGTTTCATAGTAATGACATTTTTCTAAATTTTAACGGTAGATGTCATAATTTCACACCAATTGTAATTCAAAAAATTCCCGGAAATTTTCATCCTCCATCAAGTAAACTGGATGTGATCATACTGGAAATTTTTTAACGTTTATGTATAGATTCAGATTGACATTTTGTTTGACAGTACTTAATATTTGAATTATTTTTGTGTTTATGTAAATTAAAACACAAAAACAGTAAGTTATTATATGCTGCATGTAATTATTTTCCATACAAAGTCTAAATGTCGCAAGTGATCTCCATTTCTAGATAGTTTGGTGTAGAATTTTCTTACCGAATATCCCTCGAACTATATAATTTCCCAAATATTCATGACCTCGAAAAAATTTCCAGAAATAATTTAAGCACTAAGTGAAAACATGATCTATACTTTTTTTAATAAAACAATAAAAATTTAAAAAAATTGTAAAATAACTAGAAGCAGGATTTTCTGGTATCTCAGACAGAGCTTTTTACGTACCTTCATTGGGTATAAAAACGTTTCGACGGTATCGTCTCCAACAGAATTCTTCACAACGCACGTGTAGATACCCATATCCGCCCATATAATAGACTTTATTCTGAGTTCTCCGTCTGGTAGTATTGTGAACCTGTCATCGTTGTCGATGACTCTGCCGTTTTGGTCGATCCAGATTAAAGTGGGTTTTGGGTTTCCCACGGATTTACACGGAAGGAACACATCGTTGCCTGCAAACAAAAACAATTTTTTTCAATACAAGTTGATTAGTGTCAGAACCTAGGAAATGTGAGGGCGAGTCAAGTATTTCTTTGCTGATTGAAAAAAATGCTTACCGATAACGTCCATGAGGGTGGAGGCCCAGAAAGTAACCCTGGGCAAGTGGTGAGCTCCAAGGATTTTGGCATTGATGAGCTGGGTGAAGTTCATCTCCCTACCCTCCTTGTCGCTGACAATGAGCTTGGTAACGCTGGTGGACACCTGGGGACCGGATTCGGCAACGCACCTGTATACGTCCTGGTGTCGCGGTAACAGGTAGTTTATCACTAATCGCGAGGACATCGTCCCCAGAGCTTCGTTTGGCTTGATGGTGTTGACTTCCATCATTTCGTTCTGAAATTTGAACATTCGATATGAACAAATCTGTTTTGTGTTTTCAGACATTTTCCTTACCTCTGTTATCCTCATATTTCTCTTGTACCACTGGATGGTGGGTGGTGGGGAACCCATCGCCTTGCACTCGAGCTCCACATGCGCTCCCACCTTCTCGGTGACCAATGGCGCTGGTGGTTTTTCAATATTTACCCAGTCTATCATTTTGAAGCGGCTGTTGGTGAGCACGGGGCTTAATTCATTGTTCATGTCGTTTCTCAGTCTCGAACTTTGGGCCAGCCGCAGGCTAAGGGCAACTAGTAATACTGATAGGATCATCTGGAAGAAAAAAAGCGGTTCAGTCATCACATCGTACTCCAGCTTATGCTTCGAGTAAACCTTGTGTGACTAAATATCATAACAATATCTCTAATGTCATGAAATCAATTATTAAACAAAATAATCACAATGGGGAAATTCCATGATTTTTCCAAATAGTAGAAGAAAGATGTTTGTATTATTTGAATCGAAATGGCGTTTGTCCTAGACAATTCAGTGGAAAAATAAGCTTAAATACGGTATCTAAAAATTTAGTCGACCATGCCCACACAAAATCCTTCATTCATTAATTTTTGTTTACACACACAATATCAAACAAGCGCTAGACAGTTACAAAAATAATAGTTTAGCATCAGCATTCAACTGTTTCACCAGATTACGTTACAGTTGCCAAGAAATGTATTGAAATTTTCACTATATTCCATGAAGATTGATATACTTAGCAAATTTCAAAAAAATTACGTTAATATGTAGTTGCAAAACTATTCATTTTGGACACTTCTTTCAAAAAGTTTTTTTTCTGCTTTCGTATACAAGAACTTCATAAAATACAAAAAATGTGAAATAGTTGGCAAGTGGAGCAGCTTTATTATTAATTTTACTCAAAAATGTATTAAATAATTCTTTATAATAAGAAAACACGAATGAATTTTAAGTTCGCCGTATGATATAACCAGTTAAAAATGAATGAGAAAGGCAACATTTCTAAAGAAATTTTGGGCAGCAATACTATTAGCTGAAAGGGTACAACTTTACTATCATGTTCCTTTCTCTATTCAATTACTCTTATTCGTAATTGGTTGCATCATACTACTAAAAATAATTTCTATTTTACGTGCATTGTCCAATGCTGTTGTAATATTGTATTTACTTATCAATCCGCAGTATGAAAAAATACAATGAATCATTTTATTATAAAATATTACTAGGTCTTGCGACAACTTCTTAACTCGAAATATCCATTTTTGCCAATGTTGAAAAAGCGCGAATTAGTAATATCGATAGCATATTTTTCACATTTTCCTGTTCTTTCTCAGATATAACAGTAGGAGAATCGATTGCTTCAATAGTCAGATGAATACACTAAGCTGCAAAAAAGTTGTACCATTTAAAATAAACACAAATATCGAAAATAAAATTTTAACTTTTGACACCCTGTATTTTTTTTATTATGCGGCTTGGGATAAAGGTATGCTAGGTTAGATCGATTTATCGATATACATAGGAATTATATAGCCGATATATTCTAATTAATTAATTTGTTGGATAATTCTTATTTGTTACTTAATACTTTCCAATTTTTACCGTTAACCGTTTGTTAATCTTGGTGATGTTTCGGTGCTGCTTTTTATCAAAGAACATTGAATTCGATGTGGGAGTGTAATCCCTCTAGCTCCCCCCTTGTGTACGCCCCCGGCGGCAGTGGAAGTCTCCGCAAAAGTCGCGAGCAAATGTGAAATCACCCAATTAACTGGGAGATCTAAGGAATATGCCGTTCAAGGCCGCGAACAGATCGGAAACATCAAAAGTAAAATCGTATCCTCTTTGACATTGAATCGGTGCAAAAAAATCGGCACACCTGTCCGTTACATAATACATACATTCATTTGGCAAGTCTTTTGACGTAAAAGGAACATGAATCATTTCATTTCATAAAGTACCAGACCGATCCAAAACGATGATTAGATGCTTTACTTCTACCAGATTTAAACTAAGCATTTGAGGCTCGGTATCGGAAATTTTAAATTTTCTGTTGAAATGGAAAATTATCAGCGTAGACATAGGCGCCGAAATTTGAAAATTGCTAGGGGGCAAACGTCGGTGTCATAGAAAATTCTTATCAAGCCTTGTCCTCATGTACGCGAAATTTGCAATGGCGGGAAAAGTCTCAACTTTTATCCAATTTTGCTAACTGCAAAATTTTCTGTCATTTTCATCACAAAACTGTCATTATAATGATTTTGATTTTATTCGAAAACGGCAGAAGCTGCAAAATTTAAATTGGTGTTACAAATTAGCAACAAAGTATCTAGGATTGTTTTTAACAGCCGCATTTCATTTTTGGTTTTTAGACAAACGTATAAGGCAGCAACAGATTTTTAACTGATTGTATGAGATGTCCAATTTTTTTTATTTTTCAAAAAACCTTCTGAAAGTACTCGAAGAGCAACAACATATTCAGTTTTGCTTTTGATTTTTCGTTTTTAAACAAACGTATAAGGCAGCAACAACTATGAATCGAATGGTAATTTTTTTATTTTTGAAAAAAAAACCTATACCTACATCTTCTGAAATTACTCGAGCAACAAAATAAGACTTGAAAACTTTGAAAAATCAAATGGGAACTTCTATTTTTTATTGTAGATTCACGATTTACTCTAAAAAATACATAATTTTTGTCTGAAACATATTTTGTGATTCCTGATAGATACATTTTTTGTAAAAAAAAAATACCTGTACGTATCTAATAATAACAGATAAACCGTCATTCACTTCCTGTTGGTGAAATTAGTGACATTTTTTTCCATTTTTTATTTTGTTTTAATAAGCGGTTATTTTTTTCCATAAACCAGTTAATAATATAACAATAATAAACTTTTTTTTATAAATACTGAACCAGTATTTGTTTAGTTTGGAGGGAAGGGTTGATTTTCACTCAGATATCCCTTTAGGAGATATTCATTGTTTGTCTGGTTTTTTATATATATATATATATATATATATATATAATATATTTCAAATGTGACGCCTTCTACTGGATAAATGAAACAAATTGATATAGGAAGAGGTAGGCAAATTGCTTTAAAATGATATATTTTAGATTACCATCAGCCTGTATCATGTGTGACTTTTCGTACTGGATTTGGTACCCAGACGATATCTTATAAAATATGTCAAAAATGAATATAAACTATTTCGTTACTAGAAAATAGGAGTTGAAATATTAAAACTATAGGCTTTACTGTATCTTTTTAGAAAATTAAAAAAGAAAAATACATATTTTAAATTATCAGAATATGTTATTGTGAAAAAAAATAATTATCCAGTCAGAATATTTGACGAACGATTCCCCTTTTTCTGGTGAGCGCTCTATCAAAAGGTATATAAGGTCTGTTCCAACAACTGTCGAGAACTGGTTCAGAACCGTGAGAAATGTTTGACCAACACCGTCTTACGTCGCATTCGCCGAGAGTACATTAAGATCTGAACTGACTGACTAATTTTGGACGGTTCGGAATCGATTCTTGCTGTGTTGGAACAAACCCATAGTTTTCGCTCAGTAACTCCTTAACGGATAATGATAAAAATATGCAGTTTTTTTTTAATAGACTATAAATATTATTTTACGTCGACGCTGTGTTTTGAAATTTTGAAAAAGTGTAAACTTAATTTTTTTTTTAAATGAATTTTGCATATTTTCAAAATTTCAAAACACACAGTCGACGTATAAAATAATATTTGTAGTCTATTTAAAAAAACCGCATATTTTTATCATTTTTCGTTTAGAAGTTACTGAGCGAAAACTATATCCCTTTGGATCGAGCGCTCACTGTAAGCCTTAATTTCTTGAGATATGAAAAGGCATACAAATGCCCCAATTTGTTTGTAATTTAACCAACTCCTCTGTAGTTTGGGAGATTCAATGTGTAGACCTTAAAAATATGACCACCCTGTAAATAACGTTTCTTTCTAACATCATATTTAACTCGTTATCTGTCTGGAAGAAAGTAATTTGATGACTATTAATAAAGTAAATATCACACCACTGCAGATAAGGCTCGGATAACCGTAGGTCAGGAGTCTCTAAAGCGAGCTCTTGATATTTTTACCCAAGAAATTATTAAACCCATTAATAAGTGTTTTATATCCCAGTTCAGCGTTTCCTATAATTTTGAGAATATTTTATCGAATGTGCATTTGCATCCTGTACATACAATTTAGTATTTTTAGTAACAACCTTTTAGGAAAGGAAATGCGTTACATTAACATGGTGTATTACGATTCCAGCGTTTTCTTAATCGGTCATTTCGAAGATTCACCAGTCGAAATTTTTTTTAGACTACGTGGTACAGAGATTACGAAATCTGTCGCGTGATCATCCGAGAACCTTACAACCTTATCGAAAAATCCGTGTCGCGAGACGACAATCGAGTAACCGGTGTAACCACCCAGACGGACATTTTTTTAGTCGCCTGTGCAAATATGTGCGTGCGATAAATAAATTTGCTCTGGCCGTGGAAAATGGCAGATAACCGCGCTAAGAAAGTTCATTCATAAAACCCATTGACTCGTTGTGTAAGCGACTGTCGTCGTACGATGATGTAGTATTTCACAATTTGCGCGAATAAAATCCGCGCTAGGACGCGCGACGTGTTAGTTTCGAGCGTTGCTCGAAAAATAATAGCCGGATCGGGTCATTCCCTTGAATAGTCACTAATTATTGTAATAGAACCGAATTTACGTCTAAAAATAAAAAATGAGCCTCGCATTCACAAGCGGCGGACACCGCGTGCGTGGGTCAGGAATAAATGTCGCAAGTTATTTTCTCGAAATCAACAAACGATGTTTTAATGCCTTATTAGTTTCCTGTTTTAAAATTATTTTAAAAAAATGCCAGTAGCGTCCAATTTCCTAGAACTGGCCAACGTATAAAATTTGTCGGTTTGCACAACGACAACATTGAATTTAATATTCGGACATAAACTGCTGGCCACTCGAACTTACACATAGAGATTTTTAGGCAAAATTTAAAGTTCAATATTTTCAACAGGAATGCAAATTTTTTAACAAGGCTTGCAAATTTTAAGAACTAGTTTTTTTCGGATTAAGCTGCAGGACGTATATTTATCGTAGGACCATAGATTTATTATATACGGGGTGATCAATGAAGTCATCAAAAAATCAAAAAGTTTCTATGAGTGAAATTTCCGCAAAAATTTTTTTTTGGTCGTTGCAATATGGTTCGTTACTAAAGTAACATCAATGTCTCTAGACGTATTTGTCAGTTTTTGAATTAAGGCCCTTAGGCCTTGTACACACTATATAATAAACCTATGGTTCTACGATAAATATACGTCATGCAGCTTAATCCGAAAAAACTAGCTCTTAAAATTTGCAAGCCACGTTCAAAAATTTTTGCATTCCTGTTGAAAATATTGAACTTTAAATTTTGCCTAAAAATCTCTATGTGTAAGTTCGAGAGGCCAGCAGCTTAGTTCTCATTTCTCTGAAGCCAAATACTTGTGGCATATTTCTAGTTTTTCTTTGGTTTAATTGGGTTCATAATAATAGCTCTTTTCCAACACGGCACCTGACTAGTTTGAAACCTGTCCGAAGCCGTCAGTCAGTTTAATATTAGATACAACTCCGCTGCAGTAAGTCGGTGAACGATTTGGCTATCCACTTGGGACAGGTTTGCAACCAGTCAGGGGCCGTGTTGGAAAAGAGCTAATGATGGCCATTGCCATACCGAAATTTTGTAATATTTTTATGGATTTTTTTGAAGAAAACTATATTCAAAGTATAAATAAAAACCTACTGTCTGGTGGAGGTATGTAGATGACATTTTTGCAATTTGGCCTTTTATTGTTGCAGAATTAAATGATTGTTTAAATGAGACTAATTAATAAAGAACCAACAATAAAATAAAACTAATAAAATAGAAAACAATAATATGCTACCATTTTCAGACGTTTTAATTAGAAAAATGGAAACTCTGTAGAAGCAAGTGTTTATAGAAAACAAACTCATACCAATAGATATTTAAATTTGAGATCTAACCATCACACATTAAGAAAAGTGTTGTTAAATGTTTATATGATAGAGCAAAATTAATTTCAGCAAACAACGAAATTTTTAACAACGGACTAAAATTTATTTAAATGTTTTAATAAATAATGAATGCTCTCCAAATGTTGATAGAAAATTCAAAAATATTACAGATAAAGCGAACTAGACAAATAAGAGAAACTAATCATACAATCCTTATATACATTCCTATATTATCAGAAAGATTAAGAAGAATCGGTAATACATTTGATATTCGAACAGTTTTTCAAACAACTAATGCTTACGATCCTTTTTGTCAAAAACACGTCCAATAAATGATATCTAAAATTTAGAAAATTGCATCTACAGCATACCTTGTAAATGCAATAAATATTATGTTGGAGAAACGTCTCTCGGCCTATGAATGTTAGAGTTGAGAACACGAAAATTACACAAAAAGCCGGAAATTGGAAAAATCAAAAATCAGTTGTATCAAGAAGAAGTACCTAAATATGGCAGCAGATAAACAAATTTTAAACCGTCAAGCTTGACATACTTTTAGTACATTTGCTATTTTGAGAACGAAAACAGAGTCTTTCTAAACGTCAAAAAATTCGGAAATACATATTTTTTAAAATTGACATTAAACTTTTTAAAGTACAATGTTTTATATGCAAATCGTCTTCCTCCGTTAAAATCGTACAAAATATAAAAAAATGTGAAAGCAACTAATGAGCTAGGGCCAAGGCCAGTAATAAAAACTTGCTAGACGGTCCAGTTTTTTGATAAAAATTCAAATGATGTGTTACATCTCTGCAACTGCATATTGAAAAAGTACTAAATTGAACAGTTACACCTATTTTTAGAAGTTCCGGCATGATAAAATATAACGAAAACTGGAAATGTTAATACATATGCATCGATTTATAGCTCTACTTTGAATTTCAAATCATCAAAAAATATACTGCGAAGCTTGTTGCATGCCGGAGAACGTCCGTTTTAAACATTTTACAAGTGAAACGTTGAAGTACTAATCAATGGGAATTTTTCCGAGTACGCCCCTGTCTCAGGGGATTAGCGTCGCGACGCCGTATATCTTTCCGAGATTATAAAATCGTCCTTGTATATTTAGACTACCGTGAAATTTACAAGCAGCGAAATTTCGAGATTTACAAGCACTTATAGTTATTTTTAATTGAAGATGGCCGGCGTCTGGCAGTGACCACCTTAGCATATACCTGTCAACCGGGGGCGCGTCTTCACGTAATTAATTAAGCCTCTAGTCCAAATGTAATTGCCAACTGTCGCAAATCACGACGATTGCAAAAGCGACCCCGTTTTTCCTCAATCGCAGTTTTGAACACGTGTACCGTTTGGCAGTCGCCAGGATAGGCGATTTTTTTCGTTACGAAGCGAGCATTTCTGTGTAAGTGCACGTTTATGTTGGGGCGGCACGCCAGGCCACGACAAAAGCCACAGCCACACGTCAGCCTCCAAGACAAGAGACAAAAGGAGTGCGACAGTGTGTATGTTGGAGCGAAGCATCAGGTAATCTTGTTTATAAATTTCAATGTTCTAACAGTTTGACCACAATTTTAAACTCAAAATCGTAGTAAAATGTATACCAAATCGTCGTCTTCATCAGATAATGAGACTTTATTAAAATCAATTGGCCATTGATTGATTGTATTTTCTTAATAAAATACGAAAAAGAAAGTATTTTGTATACAGTGAAGCCAATATCGACACTTTTCGAGGGTTTCTCTTATTTTCCGAGGAGACAGAAGAAAAGTATCTAAGGTCGCACAAGCTCGATTTTTAAGAATTGAATGGCTAGAATCGCATTTCGATATCTCGAAACGTTTACACGATACAGGGCGTTTCTTAATTTTTTTTGTTTCTTATATGACGCTTTCTTGTTTTCTAATATTTTAGATTCTTGTAGAAACATTATTTATTCAGTTTTTACATAGATTTAAGTGGTACGTAGTTTTTTTATAGCAATCTGTGTGAAATCACAGTTTTCGCAATTTTATGGTCAACTTAACCAGTTTTTATTTTATTTCTGTAGCAATATCTACAGTAAAAAATATAATTAAAACCATGAATGAGTAATCTTAGTAATCGACTTATATCATTACCCGGTTATCTTAATGATATATTAAAGAATAAGCTGTTACTATTATTTTATTTTTGTTAAGCATGTATTGGTAAAAGATTTGCGTATCTCAAAAATTATCGAATGTACATAAACATGAAACACCCTGTATTAATTAAATAAGTACTATGTATCTAAATAAATGTTTCCAGTTGCATTTTCTATCTCTGAAAAAAATTGCTATGTAAATCTGATAAGTGTAGTCAATACCCTAGTACGATTATTAACGATGAATTTTCTAGTTAACTTTGAAAAATAAATGAATTCGTATTGTTTTTATTATTTGACAGCTCTTAGATGCTGCATGCAATTTTTTTACCAATACGTAACAAAAATAAAATAATAATAGCTTAATCTTTATTATATAATTAAGCTAAACGGGTAATGATATAAGTCCATTACTAAGATTAGTCAATCATGGTTTTAATTACATTTTTTACTGTAGGTATTACTATAGAAATAAAATATAAACTGGTTAGGTTGGCTATAAAATTGTGAAAACTGTGATTTTACACAGATTGCTATAAAAAAATATCAAGTATTTAAAAAACTGCGTAGTCCACTGCAATATACGTAAAAACGAATACGAATAAATAATGTTTTTACAAAAATCTAAAATATTAAAAAACAAGGAAGTTATAAAGCGTCATAGAAGAAGCAAAAATATAAGTATCGTTTAAACTAATCGAGATGTCGAAATGCGGTTCCAGCCATTAAATTTTTCTTAAAAATCGAGCTCGAGCGACCTAAGATACTTTTATTCTATCTCCTCGGGAAATATGAAAAACCTTCTAAAAGTGTCGAAATTGGCTATACAAAATATTTCCTTTTTCGTATTTTATTAAGAAAGTATCATTAATTGGCCGTCGATTCTAATAAAATATCATCTGATGACGATTCGGTATACATATTGCTACAATTTTAAGTTTAAAACTGTGGTCAAACTGTTAGAAAATTGAAATTTATAAACTAGAATAGTCCCTGGCGCTTCACTCCAACATAAACGCTATCGCACTCCTCCTAGTTCTTGTCTTGGTGCTTGGCGTGCAGCCCGGCGTGTGGCTTTTGTCGTAGCCTGGCGTACCGCTCCAACATAAACGTCCACTAACGGACAATTATTGGCTGCTTGATTGTGGTTAATGTGAGGATGAGACGGTATGGTGCCGTTGGAGGATTCCTAGAACACTTGTTACGCAATGGAAACAAAAAGCATGATTCATCTATTCACTATTCTTTGCGAGTGATCTGATCCCTTGACGTCACATGACGCCACTAAAGGATACAATTATTACTACATCTAAAATTTCTTCTTAAAATTTTGCACATCCTCATAATTTACCGTTCTGACAACTTTTTCAAGTAACATTTTGCTGTATTTTCAGTAGAAAAGGCACTACCTGAAACGATAACAGTTTTCAATAGCTGCACTATTGCTAAAGTTGAAGGAATAAAGTGTTGAAATTATACAGTTTTGAATTCAGCAAGTTAAGCTCTACACGAATCCGATGAAAAAATATAGGGGTTCTATTTAAAAAAATATCCGATAACGTCATCATGCTAAAACAAATGAACGTCGGAAATGCGTTGGTATAGAAAAAAGAGTCTTTTTAAAAAGCAAATTCGACGGGTCCGAGGAAATTTCATGAAACTTCGTTGTTTTAGAAATAATGAATTTATTCCATACCTTTCTTCCACACTGTATAAATACAAAACATCAAATCGTAGCTACTAATTACTTTTTGAATATATTGAGGAATATATTAAAAAGGAACATGTGTATGTACACGGTGTGCTAGAATTAGGGTTTCCACCTTTTCATATGTTCAAGTAAGGACATGCTTACCTTTTCAAGTATGCATCGTATTTTTGTATTGAAACGCATTTTTCATCCCTTTTGTGTCCAAACAATTTTATTTTAATATAAATTTAACCATTTCTCCCAAGCTAGGACATTTTTTAGTAAAAATAAGAGCGGAGGAACACAGGCTGAAGTAAGGACTGTCCTTCCCAAGTACTTACAGTTGGCAACCGTAACTAGAATCGAATCACATATACTACTGAATTTAGATAACGTGTATTACTAAATAAATAATTTAAAAATTTTAAAAATGTACCTATGTTATCTAGTATTTTATTTTTAAGGAATTTTTGAATGAAGCAAATCGGAATAATCATTTGCTGAGCTTATTATACGAGAGTATCAAATACAGAGTTTATTTTATTTAAATGTGTAAATATCTCTAAATCCTGGCGACAGTAGATGACTTTTTAAATTGTATATCAGCTAATACAATATAAAATAAAAATTATTTGATACCGCAACACATTAAATAAAAAAAATAACTGCGATAACAAATGGAAAAATTTTACTAAACTAGAGGACTATAGGAAAACCTAACTTAAATTTTAGTTTTTCGTTACATACCATTGTTCTGCAGTTCTTTTAGTTACACGTGCACGACTGAGAATCGTATAACTTGCTCGTTCGGTATTTGAAAGGAAGAAGTAGATAAGATAAGTAGTTCTAGGTGTTTTTTTTTAGAAATTTTTTAGGCGCCGTTCTCATCCGTATCTACTTTGTTCAAACTTTGTTAAGTATGAAAATTCGCGATTGCTTAAAAATTAAATGTACAGGGTGAACTCGCTGAAGTTGGCAGTCAAGAATTTCATAAGAACGTTTTGTAGCTATAAATTTAGCATAATCTTCTTTGGTATATTTTTCGTTTACTTAAGAATTTAAGTTATTTCTTGGATCGTTAGCATTCCTCTTTAAAAAGGGGATGAAAACATCCGTGTTTACTAACACTTGTAACCAGACTTCAGTATTCTTCTTCTTCGTCATCTGATAACGCATTAACATCATGTAACATCCCCACTTCGAAAGAATTGTACTACTAAACAAAATCGTGTGTTTTAAAACAGCGCAAAATAGACCAGACTTTTAGATCCATCTTTAAACCTTCACGACTAAAAGTAGATGGAAGTGCTTCAAATTGTAAGGTTCTAATATTGAATAAGAAAAAAATGTTTCACCAAGAAAGATGGGGCAAAATTTTATTTATAATATTTACAAATTTTCTGAAATCAATAATGTAGATACAGAAAACCCGCAACAAAATAATCCATTGGATTTAGGTCGGGTGATCGTGGCGTAGGCTTACATTTCGAACAACATAGATGACGTCGTTGGTGGACTCTAGATATTCTAAAATTTATAATTTAAATTTTACGTTTGCAAAGATAATTTTATTTTACTATCAACAATTTGTCATAATAAACAATAAATTGTATTACAATCTATATTTGGAACTGCTGGAAATAGGTAGTTTAACAAGTCTATTTTTTCAAAGTTTCTACATCGTGTCCTTTCTTATTTAAAAGTTTGAGGTATTTGTTATGATTTCGCCATAAAAAGCGAAACCGACAAGAGAATGGTTTAAATTCGTTATCTTTAAAGATTCCAAAAGTCACAAGTCATTCTTGAATAAGAACATCATGGTGTACAAGAATTATTGGTGTAGAATTATTTAAAAAAAGTTAAACCGCGAAAATTTGTGTTTTTCTCTTTCTCTCATAAACCCTCCCTCACAAAAAAATATTATAAGCCAAAAAGTTAATATTTTTCATTGATTTAATCTAAAACTGTTAGTGCTTAGAATCGACACATCATGTATATTTCGATGGATTTTCATTATTTTGCCTGTTAAGTTAACTTTTAAGGGCGCCGCATTCTTGAAATAGTGTTTTTTACAAATTCAAGTAATTTTAAACATTTAAGAACTTAATAATATAGAGTTTAGCAAATAACAGGTATGTTATCTCATCCTATTTGCAAATATTCAAAGATACCGAAGTAAAATGAATATATATAACGGCTGAAAGCGGTTTAACCAACAAATTTTTAGGTACAGAAATCTTTCAAAATACGTATTTTTTAAATTTAACTGTAGATGTAAATAATGTAATAGCATCAACTTACATAGTTCTGCATATAAGCTTGTTTATTTTTGTTTATAATTATGTGAAAATAATTGTTAAAATGTGGGGTTAGAATAGCAAAATAATGATTGTCTTACAAACGTTTTTTAATTGTTTTTATTTTTAACATTACTTTTACTCTACGTGTTTTATTTTTCGAGATTTCTGTACCTAAAAAGCACCACAAATTTGATCATTTTACGGCGATTTTAAAGAAACTGAAATTTCCTCAGTTTGGTGCATAAACTTTTACATTAGGTTTTATGTTCCTAAAAATTATTGTAAATGCAATGTTGACGGTTTCCAATAACATTGAAATAACTGGTTTAGAATTTATTCGAAAGATGGGTCCAGATAATCCAAATACCGACACGGAGACCTGGAGAGAGAAAAAAAAAGGAAAAGGAATCCCTTATCATTTGGGACTTTAAAACATTCGATAACTTTGGCTCGTGCTCAGATATCCTCTTTTTATCATTGTTTCTGCACCCGTAATTAAATAATTCACAAACATTTGATACACTCACCATATTTAGCAACTGGAGACCGTGGCAGAGTATCACTAACCCCGAAAGATAACAGCGGGCAATCACAATTAGGTAACAAGAGTATGGGGACGAGACCGCAACAAGATCCGGCACTATTAGCAACACTCTGTATGTCGCGAGAGCCGCAATCGAAATGGCAATCGGTAATCGGTGGTTTTACCTCCGCCTGTCCGACTTTAAAACAACTCTGGGAGGGATGCTTCGCGAAAACGCAAGTACTCGTCGGGGTGGGAACACGCTTTGCACTTTTTTGAAAAATTATGCATACTTTATCAGTCCGATTGCGATTTGCATCGGGCCGCTCGCGTGCTTGATTTCGAATGATTTTTATATATATAAACTCCGTGCATCTGCAGCCCGATAAAAATACGGGACTATAAATTTCGCCTAAGGTGGAGCTATTTTTGAAAATTTGACATACAAGATCGCGGCAAGAGTAAAGGCATCGGTAAAGGCTTTGGTTAAGGCATCGATAACTAACACTTACAGTCTCAGATCATCAAAACAACACATCAACAACAATTTCAATTTGTTACTTATGTTTAATACAGGGTGGTCCGATTATGACGCGACAGATTATAAAAAAACACAAAAAAGTAAATACAAGTCAGCAGAGATTTGTTTTTGAGATTTTTTACGGGTCAAAAACGTTTGTTTTTTTTTCAAATACACGTTTGTATTTTGAGGCGTCTTTCTACCTTCCATGGACACTGAATAATTTTGGCTAATAAATTAATTTTTTATACCTTTTTGCAAGGATAAAGGTATGAGGCATCAATAACTAACTTAAACCAGTGTAATAATTTAAATTTGTTTTTTTGCTTAATACAGGGTGGTACGATTTTGACGCGATAGATTACATTATTATTAAAATACAAGAAAAGTAAATACAAGTCAGTGGGGCTTCGTTTTTGGAATTTCTGCTGGCCAAAATCAGTTGTTTTTCAAATACACATTTACATTTTCAGACGTTTTCCTACCTTCCATGGACAGTGAATAATTTTGGCTAAAAAATTAATTTTTCATACCTTTTTGCAAGAGTATAGGCACCAGTAAAGGCTTTAGTTAAGGCATCAATAACTAACGATCATCAAAACCAGTGTAATACTAATAATTTAAATTTTTTACTTATGTTTAATACAGGGTGGTCCGATTTTGACGCGATGGATTATAACAAAACACAAGAAAAACAAATATAAATCAACAGGGCTTCGTTTTTGAGATTTCTGCGGGTCAAACATTTTTTTGGTCAAATACACGTTTATATTTTGACCTTCCATGGGCTTAGTGAATAGTTTTGGTTAAAAAATTAAAGTTTTATATCTGTTTGCTCAATTTTGAGGGCAATGCCATAAAAGGTTGATTTACCTTTAGTTTTCCATGCTTCGAGGAATCGAGGATCGCTAGAAGTTGTCAAAATAATGTTAGTCTTTCCTATAAACTTTTTACTTTTAAGGCCTTCATTTTCAATATACCGGTCGTCTAGTACATTAATCTTGAAAACGGTAATATATACAGGTGTCTTAAATTAGAAAAAAGTTGCACATTTTTATGTCTTATGCCGAAGACAGATAAAAAAGATGAAATTCCACCTCATTTGGAAAACTTATGTCGAACAATATAAGGTACCAAATTTCATAACATTTACATTAGAAATAAAAAAGTTATGGAAGCAAATGCACTTTTTCAATTTTCAACCGTTATTTCATGAAATACTTTCACAAAGTATCTCATATTTCTTTTCAGAAAAATGAAATGCATGAAGATGCACAACTTGTTTCCTGAGTTAAGCTGCACCGTACATATTACCGTTTCAGATGTACTGTACTGGCACTACTGGGCTTCGTAAAAGTGACCACCCTGTATATATTTTCTAATGTATACAGGGTGAGTCAGAAAGAATGGGTCAACACTAAGCTGGACATGCTAGACACCAAAATATTATGTTTGAGCTCATCATGCCTTATACGAATGGTTTAAGAAATACAGGGTGTACAGGGTTTAAATTTTATTCTGAAATTTCAATAATTCAGGAAGTTTTGATAGCAATTAATTTGTTTTGTTTTTATGGTAAAGTGAAAATGCTTTAGCAAAACGATTTTCCGCTAAACATGTGTCAAATGCAACTACTTTTACAACGGTGTGTAGTGAGTGCAAGTGTAGTACAAACGCAGACGTGACGCGGGCAGTTTGCAACGGAATCGTGGAAGAGATGAAGGTCCAGGGTGTCCACGGCTTATTGCAGCAGTATGAGGTATCATACACGAGGCTCAATTATAGAAGAACCAGAGGAGATCTGATATTTACATATAAACTGCTGCATAATCAGTTTTGTGACATTATTCGTGATTTATTAACTCTAAATAATGACGAACGCCTTCGTGGCCATCCATTTAAACTTCGTAAAGAAAACTTTAAAACGACAATAAGACATTACTTTTTCTCTAACAGAGTATTCAATCCCTGGAATTGCCTGCAAACTAATATAGTGTCTTCACCAAGTGTAGGTTTGTTCAACAAAAATTATAACATATTTAAAGCCAGTGAATTAATTTAGAATGTATTATCTGATGTTATAGCCATGCTTATAGTTATAATTAATATCTTGACTTGTGAAATATTTATAATGAGTTAATTGTTCTTTTTTCTCTTGCTAGTATTAATTAAGTTTACTGTATGTTTTTTTAGCCTGTACACGTATAATATGTTATACTTATACTGTACAACCTCAAATATTTGTTTATAGAGCATAATAGGTTTCGACCTCTGCTCTTATCTTTAGTTTAATAATAATAATAATAAAATTTAAAAAATTAAGTATATTGCACCGAAGTGGACACTATTGATGATTTACGTAAATGTATCATAGCTGCTGTCAATAACTTACAAGTTCAAAATGGACAAAAAGCTGCAACATTTGTGTTAGTTTGTAGAAGCAGGGTAAGACGGACCCAAAATTGCTGTTGTAACATCAGGTATCTTAAATTATTTTATAAATTAAAACCACAGATTAATTCCACTAATAATTAATAACGATAGCGGCAACAGCAGTTGAGTTTGCTGTATAAATTAGGTGTTATAAAATATGATTTATTTCCTTCCTTGGGATTTTTTGTCCGGTCGCCAATTATACGCCTTATCAGGTTTTACAGTGGACCATTTTCCAGCGCCGTGCGGAAGTGTATTTTTAAATCATTTTTGAACTGCTTTTATTGATTTTATTTTTACAAAATTGTATTTATAAGAGTCCTCTGTACATGCTCTTGCAATAATAATGACACTCCCTCAAAACTGTTTTTGAATTTCTGGATAGATATTTCATTAAATCTCTATAGGTGAGTAAAGTAGATGTCATTATAAATATGTCAGCAGTTCAAAAGAAATCGCAAAATTTATTTTAAAGAGTGTCATTATTATTGCAAACGATTGTACTATCGTTTGCAATATTCATGACACTCACTAAAATGAATTTTGCGATTTATTTTGGACTTCTGACGTATTCATATTGAAATCTGCTTTAAATTTTTAACATTAGTTATTAGTTGTTTCACTTACCAAGAGAGATTTAATGAAATTTCTATTCAGAACTTCTAGAAGTTCAAAAACTGTTTTAAGAGAGTGTCATTATTATTGCAAACGATTGTACATTCAATTTTTTTTGGATAAGTTCTGAATCACTGTATAATTATTATTAACGCATTTACACGAAACTAAACATCGATATGGGCACCTTCTCTATACTTAATGCCTTAAATATCTAAAGCCTTGAGACTGAAATTTAAAAAAATGTAACAAGAAGCTGTATTTGCTCACAGTCGTCCCAACCAAGGCTGTCTGTACCCTCCGTCGAAGAGACCGCTCGCTTATGAATGAAAATCTCGATAGTGTTGCGTCAGTCCGAGTATAGTTTTACACGTTTAGTGGTTTCACTTCTTCCCGGAAATCTCCTGACAGCTTGCAACTTGTCGGACTAAGGGATAGGTGTGTACGTGTTGATTCATGTATTTTATCGGGGTCGTCGAATTCCGAATCGTTTTGAAGGCACGTGATTCAATTATCGAGAATGAAAACAATGTGGAAAAATGAGACTTTTACAAAAACTATGTAATAATATATTATGTTTGATAAAAGTTAATGTTTAAAGTTTATTGCTCTGATTGGTTGGCATCCAGCAGCAGGTTGTGGATTTAAATAGGTGAAGCGAAAGTATAAATAATACTTCGTGGTGAATTTGCTATTATACAGGGTGTTACAAATTAGTAGGTCAAGCTGTTAACTACATATTCTTTGGTCTAAAATAATGAGACTTTTCTTATGCAATTTTTCATTTCGGAGCGTCATTTTCAAAATACATGGTGTGAAAATAAAAAAAATTATAATGCTTTTTATTGAAAGATAACTCCGGTATTTTACAGATATTTGTTTGAAATTTGGCACATATTTTCATCGTAAGTCGGTACACTTTCTGTGTAATTTTAGTCTAAGATATCAAAGCAAGAACGTAGAAACGGGGGACTCCCTCAATTCTTTTTGAGTACGTCTATGGTTTCAGAATATTTTGTGATTTTATTCTTATTTTTTCTTCCACTCATCTGATTTTGATTTTATTGTAATAATGATGAAATTATAGCGATAGTATTTAAGTTGTTGAGAGTTGAAACTTTCTCGCCATTAACCAATTTAGAGTCGCCGTATTTTTCGCGCAATTATCAAATTTGTGGTGGTTTTTAGGTACAGAAATCTCGAAAACTAAAACACGTGCAACAAAAGTAATATCAAAAATAAAATTATTGATGTTTTGTTTATCCACTTTTACTATTTAAATTCTCTTCAAATAATAACTTAAATAGCGTTTGTAAGAGACATATTATTTTGCTATTCTAACCTTACATTTTAATAATTATTTTCACATACTTATAAACAAAAGTGAACAATCTTATTTATAGAACTATGTAAGTTTATGCGGTAACAATATTTACATCTACAGTTAAATTTAAAACAAATACGTATTTTCAAAGTCTAAAATAATTTGTATTTGTATAAAGCACGATTCTGAGAATACGGCGTTCTTAAGAAATTTGTACTTTTAGTAGTATTTTTCCTTCCATTACGAATTACCTATGCCTCATATAGGTACCCTAAAACCACCCGCATCCACGCCACTGCTATTGAGAAGGAAATAATGTGTACGTTTTTCTTAAGGCACGACTGATATTTATCCTTGTACAAATTTTCACACCTTTATATTTGATTTGAAGGTAATTAAGAAAAACCCTGTTTGAATTAAATTCAATAATAGAAAAAATTCTAACAAAATTTTTTACTTTATAATAAAAAACTTCGATTTACATTATATTGTAGTCTGAAGATGTGTGACCTGAAGATGTGCAAAATTTTACCTCGAAACCTGTCGACACGAATAAAGAATAGTGAGTTGATAGAATTTTTCTCTCCCTTTGAATTTGTTTTACTTTTCGAAATTCATGTATTTAAAAAATGCCACAAATTTGATCATTTTACGGCGACCTAACAATAACAAAAATAATTTGCACCATTTTCATTTCAAAATAACATAATTTACACTGTAATACTTACAAAGTACTCGTATTTAAGATTTTCTTGACACTGATTTTGTATGAATTTTATACAGGGTGATTGTACAGTCAAAGAAACTGAGATTTACCCAAATATACCTAATATCTAAAAATTGCGAGATTCAGGGTGTCGAATATTTTGAAATTTTTATATTTTTTATTTACTTGGAAACCTTTCTTGATAAAACAGCAATAGTTTTAGGTTGTAATGAGATATCTTAGGTCAAATTATTCAGTATATTTAAATATTCCTATTGTCACCAGTGGCGTAGAAACCCTGTGCACCTCTTCTTTTATTTAAAGTAAAAATTATACGATACTGTCTTGATTATAAAAAACGTAAGATACTTTGTATTTTGATTATTTTAAACAAATAATTATTTTTAAAAATATTCATTAAAATGTATCGTATTTAGGTAATTATTGTTTAAAAATTCCTCTGCATTTCATAATTTGTGCATGGAAATTAATGCACCATAGGACTTGAAAAAGTTACACAACATAGTAAATTATGGCAATGTGCAAAATTTTAAGAGTGAGAAGTTTCCTTTAGTTTTTAATACAAATATGTCAAACTACGAAATGCATATATATTTTAAATGCACAATTGCTTGACTACAATGCATTTTAAATTAAATTGCAAAGAATAATTATTTGTTGAAAATAATCAAAACTTAAAGTATTTTATTTCTTTATAATTAATACAGTGGCGTACTATTTTTATTGTAAATATAAGAAGAGTGGCAAAGGGTTTCTACGCCACTGGTGACAAAGAAAATATTTAAACATACTGAATTATTAGACCTAAGATATCCCATTTCAACCTAGAATTATTGTTGTTTTATCAAGAAGGGTTTTCAAATAAATAATAATAGCCTTTATTTTTCCAAGATAATTAATTAACAGTATTGGTAGAGAGAAAAGAAACAAATACAAAATATACCTAATAAAAATTTCAAAATCTTTGACATCCCGTATCTTGAAAACGATGAACTTTCAGATACAGTTAGGTATACTGACTGTACAATCACGCTTTCCAAGGATGTCAGTAATACCTGAGACACCCTGTAATTTAGAAGACAATAATATGGTAAATTTAAAAATTGTTATCAAAATATGTGTTAAAAAGTTTGTGCAAAATTATACTTAAGCGGGTTCTTAAAAGAGGCGTGGGTCTGGGAAGTTTACCCCCCTGCCCCCCCCCCTCTCATCAGGTGTGATAACGTGCTGTACAAATTTCGACTTACCATTTCCATTTTAGATATAACACGATTTTAAAATCAGTAGTCCTTAACACTATCTATCATACGTTCCAGTTCGAATCACTGTCTAATTTCCGCGCGCGAATTTTTTCAAATACAAATTCACCTCCGGTTAGTTAGCGTAAACGAAAACCCCTCGCATGTTACATCAGACCGTTTTCACTCACGCCCGACCACCTTTGAAGCATGTGTACGTTTGACATCCTAGTCCCATTTGCTCTAGTATTTATACAACTCACTAGACCAATTTATTAGCTACGCACCTCCTCGATCAAATATTTTGAATGACTCGATTTCTTGAAATCCCCTTCGTTTAATAGTTTTCGGAATTTTAAGGAAGCGCGTTCGAGGCTGCGGAATTAATTCGCCTCAAATAAACATAAATATTATGCTTAATTTCGTTTTAAAAGAAATTCTAGTATCAAAATATGTTTATTAGAACTGGGTGTTATCTAAGCGGGAATAGTTCGCGTCGTAAACGAAATAAAAGTGCGTAGAGATTATAATAAAATTCGTATTTCGGTTGGAGAACTCGTAAGTAAAGAGAAATTTGTCAATGGAGAATTTGCATGATTTTTTGATATACATACAGAATGTATTATTTTCATCGAAATGGCGTGGGTCCTAGACAATTCCGTGGAAAATAAGCCTATAAATGGTATTTAAAAATCTAGTCTGGCCACGCCCCCACAAAACGATCTTCGCCACAGCGTAAACCTGTGACGTCAGACACCGTTCGCACGTGTATACATGTGTGCTTTAGTTCATATCTGTATACGATTTCCATGCTTTCGGACAACGCAGTACAAACGTTCAGAAAAGTTAATTTGTCATTTGTGTTATTATTAGATGTTATCGTGTTAAATAGAGATTGATATCGAATAAAGTTGCAAAATAGACTTGTAAAGTTGGCACTGAAAGTGCAGCGCACTGGGTAAGTGGAAGAAGTATTGCCATTATATGCGAATACAGCATACAGTGCCTAATATATTTCTCTGTGCCAAACAAATAAAGAGAAAAATGTGGTGTAGGGCGATGAAGCGCGACGAAAGAAAGCATTGCAACATTGTTTGTTTGTGAAGACCATTTTAATGTAAGCTTAATTGGAAATACAGATGGGTCCAAGTTCATCTAAAAAAATTAAATGTAAAGCTGTAAAGAATTTACTTTTCTTTTAAGGGACCAGAATATACAGGGTGAGTCAGTCATAATGTCATTAATTTTAAGAGGAGATAGGGAATAATGAGTATAATGCGAATACGTGATTAAAAAAAATCTAAATGCATATTTACGCCGAAAAAAAATATTTTCAAATCATTATTTAAACCCCCTTTTCAGACTGTCACTGACTGATCACAGCCTTGGTCGGTTACAGCTCACAGTTCAACTCGATATCGACCTGATGCAATGTTGTCAAGTTGTAATATTTTTCTATATAGTACCTACCCACCTAGGTTTTAGAAATCACAAATAAACGGTTGTACTGACTATTTTAGAATATCATTTTTTCTTGCTAAGTTCAACTTCAGCCAATAATAATTTAAAATGTTAATACCCATTAAAATCAAATAATAATAATCAAATAATTCTATTAAAAATTTCAAGTAACGCGGTCCACTCAGGTTTTCCGGTAGAAAATACGGCCCAATCAAACGATACCCGTACACTCGCGTGTCGATTTTTCTCTGAGCAAATGTAGCTGTTATGACTGCAACAAAACTCCAACGTGTCTAATAATAAACTGAGTAATAAACCATTTACGTACATTACATAAAACACCTATATCCAATGGGTAAATTATTGAGAAGCTGAAAAGTGTTTCGTGTTTAAATACTAAGTACTTAATAAAAACCATCGTGTTGTTGACAGAAAACTATCCAAGACCGAAATGATACGCCGCTAATCTAAGTTATCGAGAATTGTTACCTAGTTTTTGTACTGTTATTTAACGACAAGGAGTAAAACTACTGTACTGTACTGAATTTTCCTTAAATATTGATTTATTTGTTAATAAAAATAAATGTAGATAATAAATAAATGTTTTCGAATGTTAGGTTATTACAGTTTAATAATTTTGATATTACGTTTTCACTACGTTTTACAAATAAATATGAATTTTTAGTATTACTCGTAAGTACAATTAACCGCACACATAACCAGATGTACAATTTGTAGTTACGTACATCTAGCCTAGAAATGTATTGTTTTTTAAGTAGTATGATACTAACCTGTTTACAGCCCACATTTCAAGTAAAACTGCATTTATCCGTCCATAGCACTTTATTAATAAAATTCAGTCGCATTTCGTAAACATTCTCCGTATAACACTACCATTTCCACATATTCGGAATTTGTAAAATTATGCGTTGTGAATTTACGCCAAATACGTGAGGTTAGACCGAAATAAACAAACTACTGCTTACTGCTTGTATTCTCTCCATCCCCCCTCCAAATGTGTGGCATGATCTACAAATTTGAGGGGGAAGAAATGCGGGAAATGCAGAGTGCTAAATGGAGGTAAATTTGAATAACACGCTGATGTGTTAGACGATATTATGTATGTAAATGTGGCATCCATGGTTAATACGGCAAGTCTGTGGCATTAGATTTTCGTCGGGTGCGCCATCAGAAAGTTCGTAGCGTACCAGGAGCGTCGTGTTACTGATTTTTATAGGGTGATTTGTTTATTTTTTTAAAGGTCGAGTAAAAATTTTTTTTTTCGATTTTCTGCCTTTATTAGGCCTCCCGAATACGTGGTTAAAATTAATGTCATTATGACTGACTCACCCTGTATACAGGGCGTTTTGAAAATCAATGGTAAAGCAAACTTAAATTTTTTCTCATTTATTGTATTCACCGCTTTATTACGATTCCAAATAACGTGTTATGTATTTGCTCCTACCATTTATGTGATGTCGAATGTTGTTTGAGGCATTTATAACATTTTGTTATCTGACTTCACTACATTAAATTACCTGTTTTATTCTGAAAACATATTAAACAAAAGTAATAAATAAGGATTTTTTACATATGTTTAAATAAGAAGAAGAAGAAACTAAATCAGTAGGTAGTAAATAGCAATAACAATTTATTTTATTATTAATTTTTAATAATAATTAATACATGTCAAATATCATCTATCTGGTACTTATCCAACAGCATTGTCGCTGTAATTGTCACGAGCGGGTCTACATTGTAAACAAAGGAACAAGTTACGTTTAACAATACTGTAACTTCACCACTAATAATCATGTCATTACCTACACAGTATTTACGCTATGTGTCTATGTACCACAAATGCAACAAAAACTGAAAAATACAGGAAACAAACGCCTGTTTACATCACCAATACCGTAACCTGCACCTGCGGAAACAAATGGCGCTGAATGGCGTGCAACATCACACCAATAATATCACATTTTCGGCCACGTGGTTTAATTTATATTGTATGGCAATTTATAACTGTTAATATTTCAATTATTATGGTTATTGCCGCCTGACGCATGCTCTGACCTTTGAATATGTTTGAAAGATTACCCTATAATAAATTTCAACCAATATAATATTAATGTAACTTCCCCATTAAGAAGTTTGTAGAAATTAAAAAAAATTAAAATAATACAAATAGTTGGACAATGCACTTTTAAGATATGGGCACCGATTAAGATATAGAGAAGCGTGACTCACCCTACCCGTCAAAACCGAACCGTCATGTTTTTGGAAGTTACATTATTTGTCATACAATGTCAGTGTCACGCATACCGTCAGTCTCGTTATAATGACGGGTTTCATCGAGGCGAATTGTTATACACTTACGCGAAAGCTCAGTCTGACAATAAGTGGACGGTATGTTACAATACGCCTAAAATTTTCAGTCAAATTATAAAATTCTCGATGTTTTGTATGGTTACAATACTCAGCCGTATTGAAAACGCCTAGGCATGTTACAATAAGTTTCAATTTACGCCTACAACATATACGTCTGCTATATGTGAACAGAGAACGCACTATGCGGTCGCGGTCTAGGCGCATCGCGGACCGTTCGGTGCCGAACTGAGCACGACCTTTTATCAAATCTGTCGCATATGTCGTTCTCTATGCGCTCCCGATTTGTTCTACTTTATTATTTGGGTATCAAAATATGTTATGCGGAAGGGCGCTTTTATTTGACGCAACTGGGCGAAATTCCCAAAAAAATTTGACGGCATTGCATTATATTTGTCAATTGGAAAATATATTTGTTCAAGAATTATTTACAAAAAAACTTATCTTATTTCGTATTTTGACATAATGAAGACCAACATGCCCGCAATTTCTATTGCAGAATAAAATTATTATGCAATAATTTTTGTTGCCTTTCGATAATCATGTATACATATATATTTTGTGTTGCGTAAAGTGATATAGAACTTTATAAATCTCTATTTTTTATGTAACTATTTTTAAATTACAAGTTTAATAAACATAATTTAACAACTTTTTCATATAGAAAATCAAAAATTATGATATTTACCTCTTTCTGTAATATATTCTCAATTAACCATACCCTTTTTGTATAAAATACTTTGTAATCTGGAATTATATTGCAATTACAGTAGACTCATGATACCGTGAACACAAAATGCAACAGGGGTCTTCACGGAATCGAATTTGTTCACGTTAATGAAAGTATACAAAAGTGAAAAGAAGCAAGTAGTCTAGTCTGTAGCATTTTATTTATTAAGCTCTACATCAGTTTTTGTAAAAAATGTAGTTATTTTACTTTGAACTTGTTTAGATGACAATTTTTTTAATATTGCTTTTTCGTAAACAGCTCTAATACTAAGAATAATACTGATCTCCAATGAATTTTGCTCCGCCCACTTTAATACAGTGTTGATTGCTTCAATTGCGTTTGTTTACGTTACCGGGAGAAGTGGTGTTCACGTTACAAGGTAGATAATGGAACCAATATAGTGTTCATGTTACCGCGAAGTTCACATAAACGCAAGTTCATGTTATCGCGAGTCTACTGTATTTTGAATAGCAGTTTTTACAATTTCAAAAATGAACATATTAATGTACATATTGACGTATTCGTAATTTTATTCTCCATCAAGACCCAATATGGCGGTTATATGAAAAAACAACACAACAAGAACAATAATTGAATGTGTTGCATAACCGAATCTAGTCGTGTTTCGATTAATGTCGATTTCTCGTATATTCTTATTTCTCTGTACTAAATTTCAGCTTTTTCTGTTGACGCTAGATGGCATTTTCTAAAATCACTATTTTCAGTTTTTTCACAATATTTCAGCAACGGAAGCAGATCTTATATTTGTTTATCTTAATTGTCGTGAAAAGATGTAACGTTTTTCTAATTTAAGCTAGCCTGTATATTTTGCGGTTTCTAGATGCCAATGGTGAGACATGAAAAACGGCCCACGTATAAGAAAATACTTAAAAATGAAATGATGGGTGTTTATCTTTCTTTGTCACTTTGCAAAATCAATTCGCCGCTCTGTATATTGAAAACGAACGAGATAAACTCATAGCTTATAAGAAAAATCTTATACAGGGTGGCCAGATGAAAACGAAACAGAGCCATTTTCAGGAACTGCGTCAAGATTGTAGAAAAACACTCCGACCCGTCGATTTTATATTAAAGGGGAACATTATTTGCTGGTATTTTTGATTCCGCCACTTTCACCCCCAAGCACGGGAAAGCATCACCCCGAAATGTTTAAATGGGAGTTGAGCAATATTTATTTTGAAATCTCTTACAATTCTCTTTACAACAGACTTTAAATTTATAATTCCATCCGTACAAAATACATTTAGTCCAGGAACTTCATGAGCATGATTATGACCACCGTTTGCAATTTTGCGAAATAATGTTTTTCTGATAAATGCAGTTTTTTTAACGGGACGGTAAAACGTCACAATTGCCGCTATTGGTCAGATTCAAACCAAGTTTTTCACGAGGTGCATACACAGCAACCGGAAAAATTAAATGTATGGGCTGGAATTTTCGGTGACCGGCTGGTGGGTCCTTTCTTTCTACCTGGTAATTTGACTGGCCAAATGTATTTGCAATTACTGGAAGACGCTATTGACTCTGCCTTGACTGATATTATTGAAAATCTTCCAGAGTATGATAAAGATCATTTGATTTTCCAACAGGACGGTGCTCCTAAGCATTATGCGTTAATTATCCGTCAGTATTTGGACCAACGTTTTTCACGGAATTGGATTGGGAGAAGAGGCAGCATTGAGTGGCTTCCACGATCACCGGATTTATCGCCCCTTGATTTTTTTGTGGGGATACCTTAAAAGTAAAATCTATAAAACGCAGCCAGCGTTGCTGCAAGATTTTTGACAAAAAAATCGTCGACGAATGCCGTCGAATCACTCCGGAAATGCTTCAGAATGTGTGCGAACGTTTCGAACAAAATCTTTATTCTTATATGGCGGGCAGTCATTAGTTTGAACACAACTAAGTAGTAAGTAAGCAACTAAACATAATTTAAATTTTAAAATGTAAATTTTTTTCAAAATATTAGGCGGAATTATACAATTTATAGTCTGTTGTAAAGAGAATTGTATGTTAGAATTGTGAATTGTAAGAGCAAGAGTTTACCCTTGCTTGGGGGTGAAAGTGGCTGAGTCAAAAATACCATCAAAGAATGTCCCCTTCAAGCTACAATCGACGGGTCTGAGCGTATTTCTACAATCTTGACGCAGTTTCTGAAAATGGCTTCGTTTTCATTTAGCCTCCCTGTATTTAAATATTCTACTACCGCTAGAATTAATGGCTTTTCATTGCTTCATCAGATATCGTTTCTATTTATTTGGATTTATCTTTAAGTGGCGATTCTTTTAAATGAATTATTTATTAGACGGATTATCGAAACGATTTTTCTATGCACTATTTTTAGTGCATCTTATTGACACAGACGGAAAACGTATCTTTATTTCAAAGATGTCGCAAGACTTTAACGTATGAAACAATACGTTACGAAATATGTTTGTAACGCATTGATTATGACAGATTATCTATCATCTAATAAGACAATATTTATTATTATTATTTATGTGCATACATTGTAGTAGACTGTCTACTATAAGATTTATAAAATGATATGCCTTTTGCCGTTGCTTTAAGCAGTGGCGGCTCGTCAGGTGACGCAAGTGACGCACCGCTGCACCTGTAACAATCGGTTGTGCATACCACTTAAAATTATTTTTCATCTAATATTATAATTTGTGTTTAGATTAAAATACGTGGTTTATATGTACTGCATAATGCATCAAAATTATTGATAATAATTTTAAAACGTAGGGCGCAGAACGCCTTCTCACAGAAACAGTGCTTTCGCTGAGCGCGACTACCAACTTTATATTTTCTGTACATTTTTTAACTATAGTTGACTTCCAAAATTGTAGAGAGTGACTAATCGCTAGCTTGTAGACAAGCGCGACGGGCGAAGCGTGCGAGGAGCAAGACGATCAAATTATTTTTAAAGTAGAAACAGTGATATAACAGTTTTACCAATTTCGAGGCGTAAGATAATAAAAATAATAAGAATGATTTAAAGTTTAAAGTTTTTATCTTGTATTATCAATTACCCAAGGTCGAAAATAACAGAGAGTGACTAATTCACAACACAGAGATGAGTACGGAAGATACGGGTATGATTACCTAAGCGTGCCACTTGAGAAGAAGTTAAAGCGTTAAAGTGATTATTTTGCCATATGCCATATATGACATAATGAAAACATTTTCTCGGTATGCTATTGAACGAGTACTTGCAGAAGGATTTTCCTCTATGGTCACCATCACTACTACTATCTTTATGTCTTGGTTGTGAATGATTCTTTGTGTCACGTGAGCGAAACATTTTCCATGAGGATAAAATCGGGTTAGAAAACACTGTGCTGCTAAGGCTGAATTTTCCCGGACTTCTCCATAAATTACCTACATATAATAATATTACATAGATATAATAATAACATATTCATTGTGAGATGTAACTGGTCTGCTACTTCCTGCTCGGCCTAAGCGGCTCGACTTGGAAGTAGAAGACAAGTTACATCTCGCCTGCACTCGATTTATATGTGAAACTACATATGAAGGAACAGCCAGTTCAATTGTCGGTCATCTCACCTGTGGCATACTGATGAGGGCTAACAAGCCCGAAACCGGTCTATGTCTGGTGGAGTGGCCGACAAGGGTTCTTGGCTATTTCACACAGATACTGCAGGTATAATTCAATGCCGGTCGGGGCATTAGCCCGCGGAGTAGTTGTTTCCTGCAGTATCATTTATAGATTTAATGTGCTTTTATTAGATAGATAGATAGATAGCTTTATTTGACCATTTGATATACAATAATACATTTATGGCAAGTCAAAATACACAAAAAATAAAATAAAAGGATAAAAACATTGTGAATACTGAATTTAAATTACAAACGTACTGTAGGTAGATACTCATTCCTTTATGCCGTCAAACAATAATTATTAACATTTTTCAATTAGAAGGTGTGCGTAAGCTCTGTGAAATTTTCTTGGACATTCAAATTCTAATTAATTATTAATGAAGTAATTATTCAGTAACATCCATTATCGTCGTCACAGCATATTTTTACCAATTTAATTAGTCATTGATCGTTCATGAGAATGAATGAAGCCAATTAAGACAATAACTATGGCATTTCGACGCGTTCATTAAATATTTTATTATTTTTTTTGTGAAGCAAACTGACAAACTGGTGCTGAGATAGTACATAAATTGATGCTGTTCGAATAGGATTTGAAGTAAATTCTCTTAGTGTATACGCAAATAATAACTCATGACATTCAATTAAAAATTATTGCCACATTCAGATCCTTTTCGATTCTTTTAATGTCCTTCAGGACTCGATTAGTTTCTCCCTTCTAAGGAATTACACGTATTCGTTCTTTAACGGCGCTGCTTTTTTTCGAAAATTCCATAATTAAGGCCTATATCGAACGAGATGGCGGATAATTCAGGCCTCAAGTGATAGGAATTAAGTCATAAATCGCGTCTAGATGGCGTCTAATTAGCACCTGCCTTGCTCTACATTGTAACGGCCATTGACGTATCAAAGAACATAGTTAAGGCTTACAGTGAGCGCTCGATCCAAAGGGATATAGTTTTCGCTCAGTAACTCCTCAACGAAAAATGATAAAATTATGCGGTTTTTTTAATAGACTACAAATATTATTTTACGTCGACGCTGAGTTTTGAAATTTTGAAAATATACAAAAATTTATTTAACAAAAAATTAATTTTACACTTTTATACAGGGTGTTTCTTAGCTAGAGGTAAAAAAACCAGGGGCGTATTCTGTGGCCAAAAATAAGGGTTTCTTGTTATATAAATGTGGGGTCTTAGGGCAGCCATTGTCCAGCTACAGAGTGTCAAAAATTAAAAAAAGTCAGTTTTTAATTCGCACACCAAATTCGGTGTTTTGACTACTTAAGAAACGCCCTGTAGAAAAGAAATTATAGAAAAATATTCAAAAACTTCACACTCCAGATATGGAAATAATTTATCTTCACCAGTTCCGAAATCTATCAACAGATCTCAGCCACTACGTGATTTTCACCAATTTTGAGAGAATGGATTGGTCTCTTGATGTTCGTCGGGTCGTCTTAGATCCCCCTGTACAGAGATTATACCTGCAGTCGTTGGAGGCCCGCAAATCCCAAATTTTTTGATATTTGTGTTTCCTGTTCGCAATTTAACGCAATTAACCTTGGCTAACCTTCTTTCACGGTTGACCAGCCCAAACCAGTATGCGGCCGAAAGAACAGGAGGCACTCTGCGTTGCCAGGTACCTCCATATTGCCCTATTGCGTCCAGATATCTAAGGCCGCCGGTAATGGACCCAATATAATAAACAAACATAATAAAAATGCTATGCTGCGTCAAAGACCAATTCGCACGGCTGCTATAATTGATAGATGTATGTTTCTTTTTGTGAAAAAAACGTGTACCTCCCTATGGGTTTGGTGCGAAATTGATTATATTTAGATACAGTCGAACTTTGTGTAAATGTTTGGTTAAGCAATTATAAAAAATAGCATCTCATCGAGGTCCTTCCTGAAATGCTTAGATAATTGAATCTTCAAATATGTTAATACCACAAAAATATCATCCGTGTACAGGACGTTGTTAAACCGATATGACAATTCGTTTTTTGTATTGTATTTTTGTTATTTTCCTCTTCCTTGTTTTTCCAATTCTTCCCTATCCCGCCATGGATACTGTTTTTATAAACATACTCACTATGCATAAAATGCAGGGTGTTCTACAACTACAAGCTATGTGATATAGATGCGTAGCTACATATCCTGATAGCACTTTCAGTTCAATTTTGTTAAACGTTATGTATACAAAAGCATGAGGTATTTACTTAGTAAATATAAAATATTTCAGCAAAAGGTTTCAGTAAAAAAAGTTAAAATAGTAAAAAGAATATCTATATTCCTTTTTTATTTGACTGTGGTCCAATTTTGTTAAACACTGTGTATATGAAATCCTAAAGAGAAAGGCATATGGTTAGTTGGTATTTCGTTTTCTTAAATAGACCTCAATAAATAACAGAAAAAAAATAAAACTTGGTCTATCAGCGATTGCACCTTGTCTAATTTTTGTAAACACTATGTATACAAAGCTTCAAAGCGGCTCGCGTCTTTATGTAAGCAGAATGTCCCTTTTTAAAAGGCAACCTGGAAGCGAAAAGGAGGGGCAGCCTTTAATATATACATAAGACCAAATTCCAAATTTTCTATCACTGGAAATACATCGAAATTCAAGCTACTAAAAATGGAATGCCAACCCTCACATACACCCACAGCCTAAATAAGTTTGTATATTTTTATACACTTACAAGTCCTTTAAGGCAAAGGAATAGATTCCCGAAATAAAAATTCACATGTAATAATATCAGAAATAATAATAACATTAATAAAATAACTAAAAATATATTTAACATGTAAAATCACACTTTTTTAAGTAAATTCAGTCTCTTCCAAAATTTTGATAACTCGTACCGTGTAGCCGCAAAACCTAACATTTTTCGTAAAATGAGTAGGAACACCATCGTGCATGAACTACATTCCCTTCTTATAATATAAGCAGGTCCAATTCATTTTTGTTTAGAAGTTACAAGCTTTTAAAAAAAATGTAATTTCATATTTCAATTAAAGTAGCCTGATAAATAAAAATGTTTAAAATTAACCCAGCTATCATTTGCGTTCGTCATAGGGCTCGTAGAACACTCTGTATTTTCATATACAAAATTTCATTTTAATCGTTCAACGCATTTTCGTTTTATAACCGATTATTCACATTTTTTAAGAACTTTGGCTCAAATCGGAAATAAAAGAGTCAAATATTAAATGAATTTCGTGATTTTTCAATGGAGAACTTGTTGAGGACCGCTGATCCGATACTGATATTTGTAAGAGTCATGGTGGATGTGTATTCCACAGCGTTGCCAGTGTTACACTAATGTCTTGGAATAGGCTTCAGCAAAGTTAACTAGAATTTTTAGACATGTCAAAGAATGATTGAAATATTTATTTATATTTATTTATTTTTGAAAATATTAATAGCCATCTCCTCCCCTTTGCCATTCCTATACCTCACCAATAAATTGAATATATAAACCAGATTTTCTACTCACAATCATAGTTATCCAGAATTTGGTCATTATCCATTTTTACTACACTCCAACTGATTTATCACAATACCTACATACTATCGTTATCACTGTCACTGAGTATCACTACTTAATAAATATGCTTTTAACATGTCAACCTTTTCACTGGTTGAATAATGCGCCATATTTTACGTAATCACACTGTATTTCACGAAAAATATTATGTGATTATTAATCCCAGAGGATAGGGTTGGTGCCGGACATTTCGCTTACTGCCCGTGACACCCACCTGTCACCTGTGCTACGACACCAGCTTTTTTTTTGCATGCGATTGACACTGTGTGACACTGAATACTTTACTTTGCCTTCTCTTGATATTGAACGTATGCAACAAGCTGGTTATTTTGTTATTACATATTCTGTGTTTATTTTTAAAATCTGTTTCACCCACTACGAAAACGAAGTACGAAATATAATACTGACACGTTGTTTTGAGTTTATGTGGCGAAAATTAACTGTAAGGTGTCGTGTGAAAATCATAATTTTTTGTTATTCTTCATAAAATAGTTGAAGGGGATAATAATTTGTGTATGTTTTAACAGTGCACAATGGTATTAACTTATGAATGTGGACTGTTTAAACAGTTGGTTTTTCAGCAAGTAGGTAAGCTTTTATGCACGCTTATGGATATTTTTTGGAATCATTGAACAAAGTAACTTCCTGAATACTTTAACTGGTAGTATCGAACTTGCGGAAATTCATTTTTTAATCGTTTATAGTGGTCAGTTAAGAAGTTACAGTTGCGTAGCCAATTTTACTTTACTTATTACTAAAAACAAGTATTTTCACACTAGAATCACCCGCAAAAAATCTTCAGTAAATCATATGGTTTATTAGATTACGTCAGAGAGATTTTCGAAACGTCAAAAATACGGAAGTGCGCGATAGTGATGTGATTTTTGTTATTTTTTACTTATCTGCTTTTTTCAGTGTGAGATTTTTTGGTTAGGCAAACTTAGTTTCAAAAATAACCCTTGACTGATCCGTTTGGCGCAAGGGTTTATTCAATTAATCTTTATTTTTTTCAGAAGTGCGGCAAACACCCAATAAAACTAAAGAAAAACTAAAATTATGCCACAAATAAATAGCTTCAGACAATATCTTAAATATATATTTTTTTCTATATCGATATTACTACATAACTATTTGCTCTTTCTATCTCTGTTTCTAACAAAGCCGAATGAGAATCCATTAATATTTCTATCTGCTATAAAGCTTCATAACTAAATTAACATATAATGTCAAAATAGTTATTTTAAGTATACAAGGTGTAGACTTGTAAAACAAGTCGAAAAATTATTAGTACAACTTTTGTCAGTGCTCTAAGGAGATACGCTCACTTAAAGGGTAAACTCAGAAACAGTTTTTAACGCTTAACATCAAAACGGTTCAACATTAAGTCTCTAACTTTTGGTGAGATATTAACCTTGGCGTGTTTAATAAGTCTCATAAAATACATTTCAAAATTTTCTACAGGGGCGTGAAAATTTCGTGACATAATGTTGAACTGTTTAGATGTTACGCATTAAAAACTGTTTCGAGGTTATTTAAGCGTATCTCCTTTAGGAGCCGCCACTAATAAAAGTTGTACTAAGGTTTTCGTAATTTTTCGACTTGTTTTACAAGCTCACAAGTTTTGAATACTTACTACTGTTACACCTTGTATATAAGCTACGAACAATTGGATAACAAGCAAGTCGCTCTTGTAAGCAAGTTACAAGGACGACTCTATGATAAGTTAAACCTTTGACAGTAGGTTTCCAAAATTTAAAGAGAGAGGTTTCAAATGAAGCTGAATAAGATTACGTCAAAAATAATTTCCTAAAGAAATCGCAAATGTTATTTCGGCCCCCTTTTTCGATTCTATGTGCAACGCCTATGACTGAACATGCGTTTACAACCTAAATCGGTAGTGGAATGTGAATAAATACATACAAATATCACAGTACTAAGAGAAAAGTCAAGATATTGAGATTTTTCCCATTATATTGAGAAAAAAGTCAAGATATTGAGAATAATCTCTAAATCTCTTCTAAAAATAAAAAGTATGTTTGACACCAGGATGCTTTCGTAATATATTGAGAAAAAAGCCAATATCTTGAGAATAATCTCATTATATTGAGAAAAAAGTCAAGATATTGGGAATAATCTCATTATATTGAGAAAAAAAGTCAAGATATTGAGAATAATCTTAATATATTGTCACAGAATTTGCCCCGCTCGCACCCAATGCGACGATTGTGGTATCGCAAAACGCTAGATTGCCCCGATCGCCCCTACGCGATGCTGGTGAACAAACAAGCGCCTCGATACGCCGTGTATCGAGGCGCGACTGGAATGTTGAGAATCGTTCGAGAAATGGACCTAGAGATGCTAGAAAATACCTGGAATATTTGTTTGGTGTATAAAAGAAGAATAAACGGTCGAGTCAGTCAGTTTTGACTTAGAGGGTTGTTATTTGGATATATCGGATAGATCAATTAGAATTCAGAGCGATTTAGATAGTGATTAATTAAATAGTGTTTAGTTGAGTTGTTATTAGTAATCGGTAATGTACAAAGTGTTAATAAATATCAGTAAAAATTAACTATTTCTTTTTATGGTAAAAGAAAAAGTCGGATTGGGAAATCCGTGACAATATTCAGTTTTCTAAAAATAAAAAGTATGTTTGACACCAGGGTGCTTTCGTATAAAACACCACAATTTTACGGCAAGAATACGGTGACCTTAAGAATCCAGGGTGGATCAAATTTCTACATTCTGCGTGGGATACCTACACCTTAATTTGATGGGTAAAAATTGGCTGCCAACGAGTTTGCACTTGTAATTATTCTCGCGATTTAGCGTACGTACCGTATTTTAAATTCAATTTGTACTATATTTAGCAAGAGGTATAATTAATGTGTATGTAAAACGGGAAAGTGGTAGAAATTGCTTGATGTGCTCTCTTAATGCACAAGTTTTAATGAAATTTCAGTATTTTTTCCACGTAAGCGCCGGCGAATTTTCAGCAGCGGGTGGGCGGGTTGTTACTGAAAGAAGTCCGGCAGAACTTTCCAAATGAAACGGTAGAACTACATTAAACTCCATGATAATGTGATTTACACAGCAACGGCAGTGTGATCATACCGTTTTTTTAGTTCGTTTCCACTGATAAAGCCGCAGTAATAATTTTTATAAACTTTGACACTACTGGTCAGAGCGGCTTTTGTGTGAAATTGCATTAATCGCGTGTAAAAAGATATTGACAATTTTCTCATAAATAAACCAGATAAACTCCCTTATCTGCAATTAATTATGATTTCATAATCATAATTTATTAAGACTTGGTGCTTCTTTTACTACAATTATAAGTGATATGTTTGTGATTCAAAACCTGCTGCGCGCGCAGGGTCGGACTCAGGGCTCTAATATCCCGCATTTCCTTTTGCTCGAAAGTGAAATCTAAATATTTTTTACTATATTGTGTATGGGTGTCAGGTTCCTGGTTGTTGATCTCATTTTCATGAAACCATGCTGACATGGACATATTTGTTGAGAAACTGTTATACAAAATGATTTAAAAAAATCTTGGAAAAGTTACAGAGGATAGAGATCGGTGAATCAAGAATTCTGAGGAAATGTTGATATAGGAACAAGTTTGTTTATTAGCATTTCGTTAATCTTATTGCCTCAGTGACTTATGAAAAATGTCAGAATCTTCTGCTTACAACGATAATATGCAAGATGATATAGAAGAATCATCACGAATCGCGATTCAACCATGATTACCGACAAAATCCGAAGATAAATATGAAAAAGCGTATCGCTTATTTCGATTGGAGTCATCAAAAGGGAGTAACTGTTATCACTGAGGCAGTTCTACTAGCCTATTTTGAAGTTCTACGCTGTGGAGTCTTTACTCAATGATAAGAACATTGTCAGTGAAAAAGAATATTGATTTTAACGGGAACATCGAATGAGTTGAATCTTGTCGAAATGTTCCGAAAATCTTCCTCTCTTCGTCCGTCACCAATTGAGCACTCAAGATTCTTCATAGGATATAGAAATGGAGAATGTACAAGACCCTGGTATACATTCTATAGGGGTATGGTGGATGGAAAGCAACGAAGGTGGTAGAAAGATATATAGAGGATTCTGCTCAACAAAAACTTCAAGTAGCTCAAAAATATTGGGTCAAAGAGAAATCAATATAAATACAAACTCGACCTCTACTTCATCCAGCAGGGCTTTCCATAACCAATTGTAAAAAGTTACAGTTAAAATTTATAATAATGATAAGAAATGATTTAAGTTGACAATAAATGAATAGTTATTTCAAGAATTTTAATGTGTTTTTTGCGTGAAGGATAATATTTTCCGCACGCACTAAATGCGCAACTTTTCAAAACACTATTAAAATAATATTCAAATCATTAAATTATTTTCAAAACTCAAATTTACTTTTAGACATACGAAATCAGTGAATTTAAATTTGTCGAAGACCATTAGAGATAGATATAAGGAAGCATGATTAAAGTTTCCCTAAAATTGCGCGTAGAATCCAAATAAGCAAAAATATGCAGGGCGTTCTATTTAAAATAACCACGTAGATGGCGATATCCGGTTTTGTAAAACGAAAATCTACCGTAACTAATCTTAGCATTTTTGCTGATTTTATTGCAAATGAAATGTCTAAGAAAGGTCAGGTTGACGTCATATATACTGACCTGGCTAAAGCTTTCGATAAAGTGGATCACGCTGTGCTGTCCTATAAACTAAAATCTTTTTTCATTTAATGAAGATCTCATTAAACTATTGGAGTCATATTTACATAACAGAATCGAGTTTGTGAAATATAACAATCCGACTGTTCGACACATTTGTAGCTACTTCAGGGGTGCCTCAGGGTTCAATACTAGGGCCTCTCTTATTTATAATATTTATAAACGATATAGTTAGTGGCATAAACTATTCGAATATCCTATTATATGTAGATGACAAAAATTAAGGATTTAGGTGTAATATTCACAAGTGATTTTAGATTTGGTAGTCATATAAGAGACTTATCATTAACGTGTTCTAGACGACTTGGTTTTATATTAAGGACAATAAGAGATTTTAAAAGTATAAAGACATGTATACCTACAGTTATTTAATGTTCTGGTTCGATCCAAATTAGAATATGCGTCGGTAGTATGGTCCCCTACTACCGTTAATAATTCGGAAATTATCGAAAAGGTACAAAAACGATTTGTAAGAAGTATATATTCTAAGAAACACGGAATATTCCCTGTTTATCCAGTTATGGTGTCATATCTTTCACAAATAAATGAGTTTAGTATCCAGTCTCTGCATAATCGAAGAGAAAATGCCCGAGTTATATTTATTTATAACATATTTAGATCATTTATTGATGTACCTGAGTTACTAAACGCTATTTTTATAAATGTACCTGACATTAGGTTAAGACAACGCGGTTGTTTATTTAAGATCAAAACGGCATTGTCGCCCTTACAAAATTGCCTGACATCATGTAATTTATTTGTGAGAGAAAGAAACATAGATTTTTTTAATGTAAGTAAATGTAATTTACTGATTAGTTTGTAGATCCGATTTCTGTTATACTCGCTGTGCAACAATTTTGGAATGTATTCTGTTTGTTTGTGCAGTATAAATAAATTTCTGTTTATTATTATTATTATTATTATTATTTATTATTATAACCGGAAGTGCTGCAAGAATGGCATTATTTTAATTTAAATAGTGCACCCTTCAAAAACCCCAAAGCCTAAATGATCAAAATTGAAGTCGAAGTAGTCTGAAATATTCAAATGGGCGGTCACTGTATTTATTCCATTCCAATCCTTCGCAAAATGCAACAAATTCCAACTTTTGAACATTAAATGATATATTATTGCCATGAAGAAGGATTGTAGAAACAATTTACGTGATGTTCAGTTGTTTTGAAAATATTCTTTAAAAATTAAGCAAAATAGTTATAATTTTTGCATTAGCTAATATGGAAGAATATATTCATACAACATTTTTGGACCTTGGAACTTGGAATTTACCAATTATTGTTGCTTGAGCCTCCTTCAATCGCTGCTTTTTTATTGGTACTACGTTTTGAGTTATCTCGAATACCAGTGCAACAAATGTATATTTCGATCTAGAGGTCTTAGCATAGGAACGCGAAAATTTGAGTTTACACCGATAATATTTGTACTAATTCGACTGGGCGATAACCCATGATATATCTCAAAAACCTTATGCAATACAAAGTTACATAATGGCAGAGATAAATCCTAAAGAAGTTCTTGTTCTGTTTTTAAAATACTCTGTTGCATTTAACGAACAACCTCAACCTAATTCGAAATTCCTATACGCGCGAGTCACCCGAAAAATAAACGGCATGCATCTACCCCCGAGTTCTTTATTGGATGAGGCTGATTCCAGATTTCAGACGTTTAACATAGAAATAGCGGCGATGCCGCGCGTGTTACGAAAATGACGAATTCGTCCTTAATTTTTCCTGATGGAACGACAAGGAAGACTCTTCCCTATCTTAAAATTGCCCCGGAGGAACCGAGTCATTTGTAAATATTACCCGGTATTACTTCCGCGAGGAACGTCGCCCGGAAGTTGACCTGAAAATAGTCAAGTTTTTCTTGTTCTGATTGAGCGGGGCGTACCGATAAGGTTAACAATGAAAATAGGACAAAATCCAAAGCTGATTACGTCTTTAAAGATTTTGTTAATTGGATGTAATGCATAAATTCATTATTAGCTAAAGTACTGCTACAAATAGTAAACATATCGCCCGGACTTGGTTATTTCTTAGTTTTTATGAACTTCAATCAAAAGTCGACCTGTTTCGGTTTTTAATATTATTTATTCAGCTAATAATAACGTGCGTTACTTTATGGACGCACTGTATATTCTAACCGTGAGCGTTAGCACATGGCTTTGCCGAGGTTAGAATGCCATTAGAATATGCGTACGTTGGGGGATTTGCTACTATTCGCGGGGTGTTATTTATATAGTTATATTAAATTATAAAAATAAATTATTGCAACCATGAAGTTAACAAATAACATTTAAAAATGGATCAAAGTGCCAGTTCTAGTAAAAAGTCTGTTAGTAACCTATGTAACGGACAATTGATAATAATAAAAAACGTATACCGAGGAATTCGAAAGCGAAACTCTAACATAAGTGTTAGTAAAACTGTTGATATGTGTAGTTTGTTAACGCAAGTCTCAGTTTTTAGTGTATATCGTGCTATAATGTGGAAGTAAATCCAAAGAAAAAAAAATAGAAACACGAGGAAGGAAAAAAGCAGAAGTCGATGATGACGTAAAATACGCCATTCGCAGGAAAATTCATGGATTCTTCTTCAGAAATGAAATACCGACGATAAAAAAATTCAAGCTACGATAGCTGAAGATGAGGACATGCCTCAATTATCTGACAAAGTTCTTAGAAGAACTATGCATGACATGAATTTTCGGTTTTTAAAACGAAATCGTAAAAATATGCTCGAAAAACATGAAATTGTAGTATGGCGAAGAGAATATTTAGAAAAACTAAGAGAATTTCGTGCATCGGGCAAAAATATATATTACATGGATGAAACATGGGTAAACGAAGGTTATACGTGGTTCGTCATGCCGCTTTATTAATTTTAAGTAAAATATATGTGTATATATTATAGTATTAATTGATTACATACAAACAGTTAGCCCCATCTATTATCCATTTCTTAATTAAAAATCTCGCGCCAAAAAAGGTGTGAGGTTTTGACCGAAGACTCGGTGCGCGAGTGAAAATAAGACAATACCAAAAATTACCCCGCGAGTGAAGCATTTCTCCGCGCCGTTCTACTATATTATCGCTTGTTATATTGCCTGAGGCGAGTGCACATCATCGAATTAAGGGTAAGTGTCTTCAGCACCTACGCTTTTTTTGTGTTTATCATTAAATTATTTTATCTTTCACGCAATACAGTTCACTAACGCAACAGTACGGTATCAAAAGTTTGGCAGGATGGTAACATTCGAAGTAAAAGAGAAGCATTTTTAGATGGATTTTCTGCAGGATTAAAGGCGCCTTCTGGAAAAGGACGTAGTTAATAATAATACATATTGGAAGCGATTCGGGATTTTTAGAAAATGGTTTGCATGTTTTTGAATCATGTAGGACGGGAGATTACCATGAAGATATGAACAGTGAAGTATTTGAAAAATGGTTTGAATCTATTTCATCATATGTAGAACCAGGAGCAGTTGTGGTGATGGATAACACAAGTTATCATAGCAGAAGAGTCGAAAAGTTACCAACATCAGCATCAAGGAAAGCAAATATTATTAAATGGTTAAAATCAAAGAATATTGAATATAAGGACAACATGCTCAAACCACAATTATTAAAAATTGTCCAAAGAGAAAAAGGTCGATATATTAAGTATGTAGTAGATGAGATGGCCAAAGTGCAAGTCCAATAGAGTTAGTTTGGGCACGAAATAATACCACCTTTAAATTAAGTGATGTGAAGTTATTATTACAGAAGGCCATAAATCATGTCACTGCTGAAACACGGCGTAAGTGAAAACTTTGCTACATAGTGGCAGTAAGGCAAAAGTGTTACAGTGAAGATTAAATTGTGATGGTGAAGTGAATATGTGGCAGTGATGTGAAAGTGTGATAATGAAATAAAAGTGTTATGTTATAGTGAAGTGGATGTGACACTGAAGTGAACGTATGGTTATTTTAATAAATAGTGAACATACAGTGATAGTGAAGTTTATTTAGTGATAATGATAATATTCGTGTAAAACAATTACCTATATGAAATGTATAAATAGTCAACATCGAAATTGATAAAAACTGTTAGGTATATCACTGTTCCTATTAAAAATAATGGATGTCATGTAATGCAATTATTTTTGTCATTTTTGTATATTTTTTATATCTGATCGCATTCAAATTTAGTACGCCTATGAAATGTTGCTCCCCGCACGCTTCGCCCGTCGCGCTTGTCTACAAGCTAGCGATTAGTCACTGTCCACAATTTCGTCCGCTGCCTATAGCAGTATTTTGTTATCATTTGTGGTCCTATTCGAGTTTATTTTCACGTGATTAAAAATGCAGAACTTACGAATATCATACTGGCATACGGGGAATCATATCAAAATTCAGTGGATACAACTCATCTAGCGGGGTAGATAAACTGCTAATTTGCGGCCGAGGTCTGGGCAACATGGGCGAGCCATTAAACCTAGGCAAATTGTGGATCTCGACGAAAAGAGATTTTAAATTCCGTCTGGGAGCAGCTTGGCACGATCACAAGGACAATTGCAGCGCAATTTGGGATATCACAACCCACAGTTTGGAGAACGTTAAGGCACTCTACCCATTTCATGTGCACCGACTATAAGCCTTAATTCCAAGAAATCTTCCGCTTTACCCTGGACATTTTAGTTACGAATGACGCAATTTTCACACGTAAAGGTATTCACAATTTTCACAACACGAATTATTGGTCATCGGAAAATCTGCACGTCACTCGGCGAACACACTTTCAACAACGATTTTCAGTAAATGTGTCGGATGGAAATATGAACGCAGTACTTATTGGCCCTTTCATTCTAGAATATCGGTTAACTGGTGCCTTTATTTACAATATACAAGTTAATCTCAACGTGAGACAGCATATGTGTTTTTTTCACGATGGTGACCCACCACATTTTTCGCGACTAGTACGACAATATTTGGATTATGTGTCTCCCGAACGATGGATAGGCAGATATGGTCCAACAGGCTGCCCTCCTCGATCGCCCGACCTAAATCCGCTAGACTTTTATTTTTGGGGTCACATAGAAACTGTGGAGTATGATACCGAAATTAACAGAAAATTCAGCTACAACCAACAACATATGATAAATTAAATGCATTTTTAATTTTATAAAATTCACTTTTTTTTGAGTTTATGCATATAGGTTAAAAATTACCCTGTATATGTATTATTGCATTTTTGAAAGGGGTATGAAATTTTGGGACGATCATTGTTATTTACATAACAACAGTTAAAAAATACTACACCAAGTGTTCCATTTTCCCCGTTACATATTTTTTAATTTTAGTAGGCGAAAACTTTCTTATTTCAAGTAGAACAATTATTGTTCAAATAAAATAGTATTCTTACATATCGACATGTTCGTACTTTTATTCTAAATCTGTTACTGTCTATTCTTATCCCTGTGTACCAAATTTCAGCTTTTGCTGTTGAGAAATAAGGGCACTAGATGGCATTTTCTAAAATCGTTATTTTCAGTTTTTTTCATAATTTTTCATTCAATTGTTTTTTTTTCTTATGAGCGCCATATTGGGTCTTGACAGTATCGAATAAAATTATGAACACATCTACTGCAAATAAGAAAGTTAGCATTGGTGCTATACAGGGTGATTTTAAATAAAGTAGCAAAAATGAGACCACAGACCATTTACCATTTACCATTTACAAATTTTATGTAAATATTTGGATTTTTTAAGAAGTTATCGACAAATATCGAAAATAAAATTTTTGTTTTGACACCCTATATCTTTGTTATTATGCGTTTTGGGATATAGGTATGTTAGGTTAAATCGACTTTCACCTAAGGAATCTGTGGTCTCATTTTTGCTACTTTATTTAAAATCACCCTGTATATGTAGTTCGTGTAGTCTGTATGTACAAGTAAATTAATCGGATAATATTTACATTCTTTCTGCAAGTTTGACACACCATCTCAAGATGTGAAACGTGTGTTTTTTAGTGCAATTATAAACCGAATATCTTAACATTCTATTTATCAATACCTTTTACTTAACAAAACCATGTGGGGGTAGTTAAAATTTATTCATTAATGTCTTTTTTATTAAGAACGTCGCTAAGTACCACCAAAAGGGACACATAATGATGTATGCGAGACGTCGGTTTCTATAAATTGGCCCCTTTGATACTAAATAATTCCATACATTTGTTAAAACTGGGTGGCGCGTTTAAAGATGTGGAAAGCGCGGCCCTTTAATGATGTTATTTCCCGATATAATTTTTTTGCCATAACTCGTGAACTACGTGGGCCCGATTGTGCTCTTTTTGGGAAGCAGACACAAATTCTTCATAAAAATCAGCTTTGTCGTAGGCTGCCGGTTCGCTTTTTGCTGCCTTTATACAATCGCTTACACGATTTTCGCAGAATGTTATGAAAGGTGTTCTGGGGTCAAGTTTCTTTTTCCAAATAAACTGTGTAACGCGAACGCGCGGACGCCAGTGGTGTATGTGAGGGAGATTTAGAGATAACGTATGAGAATATAAATTGGTTAAATGTACATGGAACAAAATGTACCTTTTGGGAATAGGGTACAGCCATAGTATTAAATAAAATTGTACTGAATAAATAATATCTCAAAATATATCAGTGTACTACATAATTTGCAATTAAATTTTAAATTAATTTGAAACTTCCGATCCGGCCGCCTACCGAGCTGTTACGGGCGTTCTCGATGTGCAATATGACGTCATTTTATTTGTTGTACTGCAGGTACTTGTCATCTTGAAGGTTAACCTAGACTCACTCAGGTATTTTCGCTTTCTATGTGTTCCAATATGTTTTAAGTGTTATTTATGAGTTGTAAGACAATTTAATTAGTTGTTAAATTGTTAATTAATAACTGCGCAAAAATGGGAAACAGCAGTTTTGTGAAGGCTCATGGAATTTATGCGATCAAGTGACTGTTTTAACGTTATTTTAATGCCCGAGGAATAAAGTCACAATCATGAGTGTCTATATCTCTTACGAAATAAATTACTTCATTAAGGATTTGAACAAAAGTATAAGTTAGATTATAAAATAAAATAATGTAGATACATTATTAATAAGTAAACATAATACTTGGTATCCGGAAATAGTTGTAGTATTTCATATAAAAAAATTTGCAATCGGGCTTCGTTACGGAGTTATTCGCCTTCAGAGGGAGAAGTTGAAAATATATTTTTTTGGACGCGAAATTCGCGAATACTCACGTGAATTTTGCAGTTTTCGATTTGAATTATTAACAGCGGGAAAGTCTCAACTTTTTTGCAAATTTCGTAAAATAGTCATATTATTGCTATTTTCATCATTATGTGGGGTTGGTAAGTTTGATTTGAGCTTCTTATAATCTACCACGACAGGTTTACGATGCGCTATTAAATAATTCACGCGAATATTTGCCAATTTGGTGTCCTTGAGGACAAGGCTTTATACAGGAACAAATGAAATTATCTATTTAATTTTATACATCTTTGACAACGTTGCTAAATTTGCAGTTTTATTTTTATTTTTCAAAACGTATTTGTAAACTATTCGGTTTAGATGTTTTTTTCATAAGTTTTTTATTGCATTTAGTCAGATATATATAAGCTCTTAAAATTACGGCACTCTCTCTTCTGGACACCCTGTATATTACTATCATTTGATTATTGTGTAGTAGCAAACATGATACAATGATAGAGATGTTACTGTAACAGGTTTTAAAAAATGTATATTAATAATAGTTTTTGATCCGGTAAATTTCGAGTGTGTTCGATCTTTAGAGCGAACTTACTTTATTTAGATATTATATTATAATAAATTAATTCAAATTATAAATATTTTGCTGTAGGCGCAAAATAGAAGAAAATCAATACCACTCGCCTAGATTTTAGCTGATTATGACACAAACATTAAACTAGTAGTATTTAGTAAAAATACTGTTTCATTATTCCTAAATTCCATTTCATATTTCTTTTCACATTCTTCAATTTAACAAGTAATTTATTTAAGGAAAGCAAAAAATAACAACCGCTTTCATTTATTTATATTTCCCAGTTTTTTCATTTTACTCTACCACGAACAGATCATGCTACGCCACTGGTGAATATCAGTTAGCATCGGTACACACAAATAGCGATTCTTAGAGGAAGTGAATACACATAAACCTAGTCTTAACTTTAACTTAATCCTATACAGGGCGAAAAATGATTAAGTTTTGATTGGGCAAAATAAACACGAAAAATTTTGACACTTACACACTGACACAAGTAATTTATTTAAGGAAAGCAAAAAATAACAACCGCTTTCATTTATTTATATTTCCCAGTTTTTTCATTTTACTCTACCACGAACAGATCATGGCTACGCCACTGGTGAATATCAGTTAGCATCGGTACACACAAATAGCGATTCTTAGAGGAAGTGAATACACATAAACCTAGTCTTAACTTTAATTTAATACTATACAGGGTGAAAAATGATTAAGTTTTGATTGGACAAAATAAACACGAAAAATTTTGACACTTTTGGGGTTTCCCGAAACTGCAACTACGGCTTCTGCATCGTAGAAGCCAATTCGCTGTTAATTGAAAGCCTTCTTGCTCGGGATCGTTAAGCAATTTCCTGTCTATCGCCTTATTGATGATAATGAGTGTATAATGGTGTGTAATTCATCTCGGTTTCACAATTTATCGTTTTGTGACAGATGCGTAAATATACGAAAAATATAAATTACATTAGTGACAGTAGTTAGATAAGTCGGAAAGGATGGCGTCATGAAAGTAGAAGACAAAGAAGTGATTTTCTAATCTTAGAATGACCTTTCGTCGAGATAAAAATTTGCACACAATAAATTTCAGTCATCGTTCCATCAATGAGTTTTAAAAGTGATACCCATTTTCATAGGCGCCGATGTAACGGGGACAAGGAGAGCACTTGACGATGTGCAGAATTACAAGATCGGCCTGCTTTGATGAAATCTTTGTGCTTCGATTCATTATTAAAAATTCAGGTCAGATAAAATTTTACCGATCTTCTTGTAATTTTGCACGTCATAAGTTACCATAAGTTACCAATAAGTTTTTCAAGTAACATTTTGCTATATTTTCAGCGGAAAAAGCACTTTACCAGAAATCAAAACAGTTTCTACTCGGTGCACTGAATATATCAAATAGGATTATTTCAAAAACGGTTACTCCTAACAACTTCAACAAGGTATACCTTTTTCAGATAAAAAAGGTAGGAGTATCGACTGTTTCAATAATCAGATAAATACACTAAGCCGCAAGAAAGTTCTCTACTAGTAACATAAAAATTACAAACAGAGGACAATGTTAAAAATAGCTGATTTTTGGCTTATCCGGGGGAACGCATAAATCATAAAAAAATCAATTGATTATTGTTAATTAACATTAGAAATGGCCCAGAAATACGTCGGATAGCTGGGGAAATGTCGCTACTACCCCTAAACCTATATAAACTACCCTTAAATAGCTTTAAATGGATAATCATTAATTATTGTTATAAAATGAAAAAATGCTCGAAAATGATTTGAACAGACAGTATGTCAATATAAAAAGTGATAAATAACTGGATAAATTGCCATTTTTCAGTACACGCTCGCAAAGTGAGAACAATTGGCCCTATTTCGCAATTGAATGGGCACTTTTACAGTCATTTATCACTTTTATGTTGACATACTGTCTATTCAAATCATTTTTAAGCATTTTTTTCTTTCTAAATGAATTATACAACAATATATAATTATTATCTAGTGTAAGCTATTTAAAGGCAGTTTATATAGATTCTGGGGTGCAATTAGTATTTCCCCACTTACTCAATGTACTCTAGTATCACTTTTTGCATTTTTTGACAGTAATCTATAAAAAAAATTTTCTAGCAATAAGCGTTCCCTTGAACATTTAAGCATTATCTATTTTTGATGTCGAAGTAAGCTCACCATTAGCTTTTTAAAGTAGTTTTATTAATTTTTAAGGGTGGAATGGACATTTTTACAGTTATTTATCACTTTTTATATTGACATACCGTCTATTCAAATCATTTTCAAGCATTTTTTTCATTTTACACGAATTTTATAACAATAATTAATGATTATCCATTTAAAGCTATTTAAGGGTAGTTTATATAGGTTTAGGGGTAGTAGCGACATTTCCCCAGCTATCTGATGTATTTCTGACCATTTATAATGTTAATTAACAATAATCACCGCAAGAAAGTTCCCCGGATAAGCCAGTAACATCGGCTATTTTTAACATTGTCCTTTGAATTTCTTTCCCCCAAAAAACCCCCGATCTCCAAAATGTATGCAAATATTTGGTTTTTTTAAAAAGTTATTTACAAACATCGCAAATAAAATTTAACTTTGAAACTATATCTTTTTAACCATCTTTAATTAATGTAAATTTGACAACATCGCATTATTTTGTCGTCAAGAACCTATGTTGCATTAACTTCGAAACATCCTGTATGGAGACTTTCTACATCAACAACGTTTGCCCCCCAGCAATTTTCAATTTACGGCGCCTATGCTCATTTCTATACTATGATCTATTTTATTAAAGTATTTAAATGAAATAAAATAAAGAAGTAAATATTTCTCAAGTTATTCAGCATATTTTTATAATTTCCAAATCTGGTGGTCATCATGTAGCAATTTAATTTAATTAGTTCAATTAATTATTCGCATAGGTTAATTAATGAATTATGGTAAATTAAGTTGTGCCTTAATTTGAACATGGAAATCAGTTGAAGCTACATTTGACTGACATGAGAATTATTCTATACAGGGTGTCCAATAAAGAATGCGACTTGCTTCCACGGTAACTTGGATGCAGATAAACCGATTTGGACTAAATTTACACAACGATTTTTGACCAATAAATTAATCAAGTTGACCTTCAATTTATTTTAAGAAGTGTAAAACAGAAATTCAACTACAATTTATCGGTTTCAATAAATTGATCAATGAATTGCGGATTTAGAAAATCTTCAGAAGAATATCTAATTACATTTTTAATGTATGTTTAAGTAATGTGATGAATTTATGAATTTTTTCAGATGATTGTTAAAATGACAAAGGTTAGTAGAAAAAACAACTATTATGTTGAAAGTAGTTTTGTTTTTATTATCTTTAATTACTTGAAACTAATGAAAAATAAGTAATTAGAAGATGGTGGGTACAATTATAAAATATTTTAATTTAAGTTGACGCGCTTCGAGGTTGGTACCAATGAAATTGGCTGATACATTGTACATTTTGAATCTGTAAAGCATTCCTCAGTAAACTGTAAAATTCCCCAAATTTCTTTACAAATATATTGTCAATTTATTGTTCAATAAATTGTTGTGCGTAAAACAGTTATAACAATAAAAAAATATTTAGTTTACTTACAAATTCAATTGGAAAATTATTTTAATGCTCGATTTTCCCTAATTGATAACTGGCATAATTATATTTTTACAATAAATAAATTGATGTTTCAAAAAACTAAGTTTTCAAAAGACTTCAAATGTTAAAGAAAAAAATAAAAGGAGGTATTCTGGGCAAAAAATTATTTAATTAAACCAGTAATTATTATTAAAACTATAATTTAGAAGTTTCAATGAATTTCATAAAATAACGGCACACCTTGTATAGATATTCCAACAAGTTTTTGATATAAAAAAATATTCAAATTCGATTTTTATTATAGTAATTATTTTTGGAAAGAAAATTAAAACTTCCAAAAACTTTTTGAAAAATGTAAAATAAAAGTTTCAAGATAATTTGACTTAAAAATAGCTTACTCTACATTATTATTACAATATATAGCTAATGTATGAAAAAATCATTATATAATGCATGCATAGAAACAAGAACAAATATAAAAAACATACTTGATAAAATAATTATGAACAAAAGCACATCACTTGAAAGAGGAAGAAATCACATCAAGTTACATCAAATTAAACTGTTAAAAAGCATCGCGCCACCAAAAATTATAAAGAGTATTACGTCAAATGCAACTTAAATAAAAAAAAACTGTTGCAATAAATTAAGAAAAAGAAAAATGCGTGACAAATTTCAAAAAAGCCGCACGCGGCGTACGATGCGTCCGACCAGTCAACAAAAACCGCGAAAGCGTGGACAACCGCGGGCTGACCAAAAAAAAATTGTTATAAACAAATGCACGTCACTTTCGAGTCACTTTCGGCGCAAGGCCAACTGGGATGCATTAGAGAGTGTGAGAGGTAGGTACTCACCATTTCGCGGAGGATTTTCAGCACAGAATGATAAGAGCCACCCTTTAATCATTTATATATCTCAGACTTGAAAAGGATCCAGGGCCGGCTCCGTCCGGTTCCACCGGGAGGAGCGGCTGGCGAAGAGACGCGTGACGATTTCCATGTATAGCCCTGAACGCGGGTCTACCTGCCTGGAAAAAATATTCGAAAAACCTTGAGATTAGTATGCGGGGTGCATTACGGCTGTTTATGAAGATAAAATTATTTTTTTAATAGTGTATGCAGAAGATGGTTTCATAAACTGGGTTTTTACACTACTTTGGACGTATTAAGGTAATCAAAAATCAAATTGTGAAGGTTCTAAGGTGTCGTCAAATGTTGATGTACAGGATGAAGAAAAAGTAATGCTGTGTGGTTATAATTAGTTTATTTTTAATTCAAAAAAGATTTATTTTTAATCTCAGAGAGAAATTTTGCAAACGGAAGTCGTTAGACAACAAATACATCACACTGTTTTCATCTAAGATGTCTATTACATCATACATCATTTAGTATGGCAATACGCAAATTTGAGGTTTATATAGCAACCAAAGTTTGTTTTTTATTTGAAACTGTTAGATGCTGTACTGATGCTGGTACAAAACGTTTAAGATTCTCCTAAATTATCGTCGTTAGACAACAAATACGTCACACTCTTGTCACCTTGAGATACAGCAACCAATGATTTTTTTATTTGAAACTGTCAGATGCTTTGCTGCTGCTGGTATAAATTGTTTTAGGACGATTTTATTTCCGAAAAAATTAAATACGTGTGCAGCAAAGTTACCCATTTACATGAAATGATAATAAATTTGTTTTTACTAGGGTTACCACACTGAAAAAAATTTTTTTTAGTAAACAGTTCCGCTTATTTAAACATAATTCTTAGGAAATAAAATTTTGTTGGTATATTGCTCACTTGTTTGTTAAAAATAAATTGACTTATTTGGTAAGAAAATTTAATTTTTTTGACGAGTATTTGTTTAAATGGAACAAATCATTTTCAAGTACCTAATTATATTTTGTTCATTTTCCTAAACAATTTGTTCACATCTACAAAAATAACGTTTTGCAATAAAAAAAAAAGATTTTTGATGTGCATTTCGAATCAAATAATGCGTTTATTTAATTCAAAAATGCATATTCTTAATTGAAGGATATGGAAAAGAAAAATATGTAATCTTTGAATTCCTTTTGTAAAGTTTTTGAATGAAGTTTTATTAGGTTATACAGGGCGAACCTTAAATAAGTACAAATATTTTAAGCAGCAGTATAGTTCACTGTGTAGAACACATAATTAATAGTTGTTTTACAAAAAAATCAGAAATAAAAAAGTGAAATTTTAAATAAATTTTGTAATTTTTCTGTAGAAAACTTGTTGAGGACCGCTGACTTTCATACATTTAAGAGTCATAGCGCTTCAGATTGAACGTGTAGTTCACAGTGTTGCCAGTGTTACACAAATGTCTTTGCTTGAACAAAATTTTAAATTTAATATGTTGTGTGAAAATCATAGTTTTTCGTTATTATTCATAAAATAACTTAAGGAAATTGTGTCTTGTGTCTCTTTCTAACAGTGTAGAATGGCATTTAACTTGTGAAATGTGGATTACTGATTAAATAGTTAATTTTTTAACAAACACGTAAGCTTGTGTGCACTTTTATGTATAATTTTTGAACAATGGACATAGTATTATCACGTAATATCTTCCTAAATACTTTACGGTAGTATTTAACTTGCGGCCAGTTAAGCAATTAAAATGTATGTTAATATTGCTGCGTATCATACTACATACCCAACTTTACTGTACTTATGCTTCAAACAAGTATTTTTAAAATATAATTAACCGTATTACTTTACTATTACGTTAAGGGAAACGTAATATTTGTATTAGAGAAGATATGACAACCTCGCAACAAATCATATGGTTCATTAGCTTGGTTAAGCAGCGGTCCTCAAAATGTGGGTATTTAAAAAAAAAATTAATATCTCCATAAATATTAGAAATTTTTAAAAATGGCTTTCACTAGACTGATCTATATGACGAACCAGCAGTTAAAATATTTGTACTTATTTAAGGTTCACCCTGTATAATCTTTTGAAAAGTCGTAAATTAAAAAACCTCAATTTGCTAATAGTCATATCGTCGAAAAAAGTATTCAGTTGAAAGGAAAAATTCCAGTTGTTTCCTGCAAACAAAAAATAATTGTCAATAGGTGCCCGCTAGATGTAGCCGTGCTATATTTCGCGCACTCTGGTATGTCGGGTTTGAGAGACATAAACAGCCAGGGTTAGTCGTCGTAAACTCACCTGTGGCGTACTGATTAGAGCTAATAAGCTCGAAACCGGTATATGTTGACTATTTGCTATAGACTTTTCAGGTGTAATTCAATGATGGTCGGGCCATTACCCCGCAATTGTTTCCTGAAATTCCTGAGCAATAAGTTGTTGACCTATATAAGCAGTTGTTTAATTGAAAAAAATTCTTTGAAATACTCATACAAATATCGTACAATATAATTAAATCAACACCAGACGTGTATCATTAAGAAGGAAATGTTTTTTATTTCAAACAAATGCTTTCTTTACACAAAATAACTGTATTTATGCTTTTTCATAAAAGTGATTTGGTATCAAGAAATAAATATTTGTTTGGCCTTGGACAAACGAATAATTTATTTCCATTTCCATGAAACAACATTTTTTTACAGGTACAAAAAATTTTTTTTTCGGTGCATGTGTTCTTATTTTGAAAAAACTGTCCTTACTACAGCTTCTGTGTGTTAATGGCATAATAATCCAATAGAAAATGTAATAAAAAATCTAATTAATCATATATAATAATAACATTTTATTTAAAAAATTAAATTGTCATGTCGCGTTTCTGAAATGTCTAAAAATATCCCCAATAATACGTAATACGTGGATTACCATGGAAATGTCTTTAAACTCCTAGGACTTTTAACTTTATTTTACTTTTTCTACGTTCATACAAAAAAACAAAACTTTATTGAACTATATTTAGTGGAAAAAGTGGTTCTTTATTGCACTAATGCAATAAAATGTTTATTGCATTCATCTGTCATTCTACTACAGCGTTTTGTTGTCATGACAAACATAAACGTTCAAATCGACGTCGCATTTTCCTAGACTTAGTGTCATCTAAATAACATTTTTTGGTTTTTGCATGAATGTAGATAAAATATTGTATGCAACTCGTACAAAAAGTGCTTATTGCACTCGACGTGTTGTCCTACTCGGCCTGACGGCCTCGTTGGACAATTTCACGTTGCGTGCAATAAACACTTACTTTTTGTACTTGTTACATAAATAACTATTATCGTTCTGGTACTTTAAAGTTCCATTTTCCGTCGTAAAAATGATCAAAAAAATGCATCATTATTGAACAGTTTGAACTAAAATATTTTAAATATACTATGTATACATAAGTAGTAGCCAGCATAATAAAATTACCAACAAAAGTCAATTCATTAATACAAGGTAATTAAAAAATACTAGGAAAAAATTGGATACCTAATTGACATTAGAAATTATTTGATCCAGATTATTTTGTTATCCTGAATCCGAATTTTTGTGTACCTGCTCTGGGGTGTCTTGAAATTGCGCCCAAATTTTTGTTTTCTGAAAATATCTCATGAACCCCTAAGTCGACTTTCATGGAATTTGGTCTAGGGTTGTAGATATTATACCTAAATTTTATTAATAGTTTTGTCAGGTATCACTGTTTCATTCTGCACAAAAAAAGTAATTGTTACATTTTTTTCATTTATTATTTTGCACGTATATTGTTACTGCAGTTTTTGTGCTTCGAATGCAATGAAAAAAATAATAGAAAAATGAAAAAAAAAAATTAATAATATTCAGGCATACCAAATTTAATTAAAATCGGCTTAGAGCTTCAATTTCAAAAAGGCTCCAGTTCACCCAATATTCGGAACAAAAGAAAAATACTTAGAATATGTAGGTACCCAATTTTTGTTCATATTGTTCAATAAAACAAGGCATAGTTTTTTTCAACAAATTGATAGGGAATGCGAATGCGAAATGTCAAATTTGACAATATTTTCAAAATTACTAACATCATCCAAATTTCGAGGTTGCCAGGGATTTAGAAATTTTGGCTGATATTCAATATTTAACTTCTTGGAAGCTCTGCATATCCGTAAGGGACCTAGACAGGACAAACATGTATATAAAGTATTCACATTATTTTGATTACTGACTGATATTTAATATTTAACTTCTTACTTGGAACTATTTTTAGTGTTTAGTGTTCTTAGCGTTAGTCTATTTTTGCTGTAGTTTGTAATTTTTATTTTGTGTTTCTCCCTATTTGACCTGTGTAAATATACATTATTGTATATTGACACCAATAAATAAATAAAAAAAAATAAAATAAAAAAAGCCCTGCATGTCCCTAGGAATCTATACAGGATAAAAATTTATGTAAAGTAACATTTTTGATCATTGGTTTCTGGACACTCTGTATGTACTTGTAATTTGAAATACTGTTATATTTAATTATTAGTATCTTTAAAAAATAGGAATAGGAGAATATTCAAAATAACACTAAGAATTATGTGTTAAAAGTTAAGTGGACAAAATATCAAAATAATCAATAGTGCAGATTTTGGAGACTATGCGCATGCATCCACAGATAAATCTCCAGTTCGTTCAACTATCACCAAATCTTTTGACGAAGTTTGAAAATCCTGCACGAACATCAAATCTTCTTTTTTGCTTTTGATTTGTTCTCAGTAATTTTTTCATGCGTATCCTCCGGACAGTTGGAAACCGTTGGGGATTGCTGCAGAAACAAATCTAATGAAATACTAAATTTAGTAAAATAATAATAATAATAATATAATAATATCTCTACCCCTCATTCTAATCACGAGGATTAACCCAGAAGTCGAAGACTTGTGCGGGAGAGGGGGCGGCATATTATTATTAAGCAGGCCGCATTTGCGCCCAGGAACGACTTACGTTGGTAGGCCCTAACCACCATTCAGTGCAAGAATGAGGGAAACCTGGAAAACCTCATTAATTAGGGGGTAGTCAAATGTCAACCGGTATCAATCTCTCACATTGACCCAAGCCAACATTCTTCCACTCTACCATACCCGCAGAGAGGGTGCCAATCCTCTCCACGAATATAGCTTATATACGGTCTACCGGCTGCGGGGGTCGAACCCACAGCGATCTAGTCACCTCGATTCAAGTACTGACGCCTTAAACTCCGCGACCACTGACCGATCCTATAATAATGTCCAATATTTTTTTTTGCTTCATATTCATATGAAATAAAATCGTTTAATCTTAAAAATACAATTATGTACCTAACAAGAAAATATTTCAAAAAGTAAAGTTGTAAAGATGACGATTTTAAAATTTAAATTGCACAATGCTGTACTGACAAGTGATAACGTAATAGAAATCCAAGGTCACAACAAAGCGACGTTTTCGATGCCTAATAACTTTTGTTTACAATATTACTTCGAAAAATTTAAAAATAAACTATCGTTTACTTTTTCCTCGACCTGTATACTTATACTCTTTGATGCCAAATATCTGATTGCATTAAAAAAAATAACACCATAAATAAATTACTAATCAATAATTATTAAAAAAATGATCTATCCAGCAGTACTAACTTGACATAGACAATATACGAAATTCAACGATTAACATTTTCAGGTGGCCACCTTTTAATAATAAAACATGAAGTCTTAAACAAAATACGTTTTAAAAGATGACATCAAAAGCTTTGAAGTTCGTGTCTAAATTGATATTAACTGTTGTTAATTTATTTACACTTTTAGAGCAAGGTAAACGTTCTAGACCGACTAATAAAAAAAATATATAATTAAAGTAAAACATAAATTGGATATTTCACACTTTTGCATATTTTTATTTTATTTTATTTTATTTTATTTTCCCAACAGGCATGGGTACCTAATTACAGGGAAATAATTATTATAATAAATTACATTACATAATATGTCACTACCTAATGTAAACACTAGAATAAAAGGTAATAAACTAGAATACAAAGCACTATTCAAGAAGGGCGCACCCATACAGTTGCTTCAACAACAAGTCACGCATATTGCTGACAAACAAAACAGTACTTAGCAAAAAGTGTAAAATTCAATTAAAATTTGAAAATTAGTGACGTCACAGGTCTACACTGTGGCGGCAACGCTTTTGTGGGGGCATGGCCAAACTAAATTTTTAAATACCGTTTTTACGCTTATTTTTTACGAAACTGTCTAGGACAAACGCCATATCGATTAAAATAATGCGTTCTTTCTTCTGCACGTACATATTTGGAAAAATCATGAAATTTCCCTATTCGTTTATTAGAATCAGAAAAAAATTATTTCAGGAAACATTTGTATTACAAAAAACATCAAGTGATGTATTCAATTATTTGATTTCAATTTTAAATCCTGATTTGACTTTAATTTTTTCTGAAATATTTTTGAAAATTTCGCACTTTTATTTTGTGACTAATCAAATGATGTTATTTTAAAACATTAAATATAAAAAATGTTTCTGTTAGCGGGTACTCTAAACGAAATTGTATTGCAAATTTCACACCATCGTTTTCTATCCAATTAGAATATCCCATGAGCTTAAGTTAAGAACCGGACATTTTTCCTTGTTCATAAATATTTTTTAGAAAATGATTATTTATTTTCAAAATATTTATGACCTCGAAAAAATTTCCGGAAATAATTTAGGGGTATAATAACTGGAAATTTCACACTGGGGTTTCTGACCAATTAGAAACTTGTATTTTATGTCGTTGTCATGGTAATTCAAAGGATTCCCAGAAATTTGCCTCTTCCTTGGAGAAAGCTGCATGAATGTGATTCTACTGGAAAATTTGATATTTTCATTATTTTTTATTCTTGAGTTGATCTTTCGTTTGGGTTTTCCCATATAACAAATTTTTTGATTTTTGTAAAATTTTGCTGATTTAATTGATTATAAAGTTATTTTTAACCATTTTATGATGTAACAGAATTTAACTTTATTGTGAACATTCCTATTTTGTTTCCTGATGTAAAACTCACTCAAATACGTTTGACGTTTCCTGAAATATTTTAAAATCAAATTATGCTTTCTTAACCTGGAAGACATACACAGAAAAAGCAAAACGTTATCTTTCTGCCGTTGGTTCACATTTTCTTTTGTTAATAAAATGAAAATTGCAAATAGTTATACATCCTGTAACGTCTCCCATAATCATTCGATGTCATGGTCAAGTTAGTCCACTTTTTTATGCCAACTGGAGTAGGCAACAGCCACGTTACAAGATTATATCACAAATTAATTTATTGCAATTTGCGAATTCTTAATTAATTTATAATATAGGCCAGCGGATAGTTCCGAACTGGCATCTATCTAATGAAAAGAAGTTCTGAGAACCCATCGTGTCTGTCTTAAATTTAATGGGATATCTTTGATACTCGACGAAACAATATTTTGTATAGCTGTACCAATGTTTTAAGCCTATAGAAGTGAAGATATCGGTCGTTATGAAAATTATTTCGTAGAAGTGTTTAATTTAAGTAGGAATTTTAAGCAGGGTATATTAAACGTTTCTTGGTACTTTGTTGCGCAACTTTTTTTTCTTTAATTCCTTGGAATATAGGTACACTCCCTATTTATCGTTTAAAACAATTACGCAGAATGATTTTGAAGACCCGTACTTACATGTGTTACTCCTTTTTTGGTACTAAAGTTAAATACAACTTAAAATGGCTTTTTTATAACTTTCATTATGAGCATTAACATATTTAAAAAAATTATATAGGGTGTCCCGAAATGATATGCGTCAATATTCTGAGGGGTGATTCCACATTACAAGTTAATGCCACGGCCCTATGACATTTTTCCGAAAACTCAAAGTCAACGGGTGCCCGAAAATTTTTTTTTATACATTTTGTTCTAATAACTTTTTTGTGAGTATACAGACTTTGTGTTTTTTTGCATAAAACTTTCTTAATTTGACGGATATCCTCCAACGCCAAAAAGCCTAAACTGTCCTTGGCTTTCAAATAATGACATAATTTTTTTGTTTCAACTTTTCATAAATTTGGATATAATCTAATTAAAGATCGTCAAAAAACCTTTCAAATTGGTCTTCTTATGTCACGTTAAAATTAGCCGTTTTCGAGAAAAACGATTTTAAACATTCGCGTGCATTAAATGAACAACCGCCTACCTAATATAGGATGTTCTCAAATGAAACTCGAAAACTCAAAATTAACGGGGTTACACGGTGTCAATTTTTTTGTATGAATTTCTCCTGATAATTTTTTTGTGTGTTTACCGATTTTTTTTCTAATTTTGTATACTTGTACTTGTTTTCACGACGCGCTTTATTAATTTTGAAAATGGGTTCCAGGACTATATTTAAAATATTTTTGACGATCTTTAATTACGTTCTATCCAAATTAAGTCAAACAAAACAGATCCAAGATATAGGTATGCTGCCGTTGCTGAAACTGAAAATAGCGATTTCAGGAAATGCCATTTAGCGTTATTATTTTGCAATAGAAATTTGGTATAAAGATAAGAATATACGAGAAATCGAAATTAGATTTCTACGGCTACTGGATTCGGTTATGTAACATTCAATTGTTTTTTTCTTATGGGCGACCCATTGGATCTTGACAGTAAGAGATGGAGAATCAAATTTTATATTATTATAAAAATACAATAATTTAGATAAGAAATCCAAATACGTAATTGGATTGGCACTTATGGACCTGTTGCATGGCCTCCACGGTGTCCATCTCTCAACCCAGTAATTTTTTTCTTTGAGATAGTCCGAAAGATACTGTTAAGGGTTTTCCACCCAACTTCTTCTACCATAAAAAAACAATCCGTTAATTATTCACAGATCTATATTAAACACTCTGTACACCACAGAATACTAAATACCACTAAACTAATCGTTATAATTAATCACTGTCCCAATCGCTCTGAATCTCCAATTGATCGCACTGAAATATCCAAATGAAAACTCTCCAGTTGATTACACCGAATATTTTCTAGTAGCTCTGGATCTCATTCTAGAGCGGCTCGCAAATATTCCTGATGCGCCTCATGAATCTTCCTGACGCGCCTCGATCGACGACATCATCGTTTTCTTTGTGCGGACGATCGGGGCAAATCTAGCGTATCGTGAACCCAACAGCCACCAAATTGGGTGCGATCGGGGCAAATCCTGTAACAATACAGTTTATTACAATCCCTGTGAAAATATAGAAGACCTACGCGACAGAATTTCTGCCGTATTTAGGTCTATTTTACAAGGTATTCAAACGTTGTGGAAAACAGTATATTAAGAACTAAAGGTGGTAAAGGTAAAGGATAATAGCCATTATACGGGAGTAGATTACTATACTTTATCCACGACTACTAAAAATGAAGTGGTTTTCTTTGCCTTTTGCCACTTCAAAAAAGATTCATAAGCCATATTATATACTTTCCTTGACTTTTCCGGCAACAAATTTAATGAGGCAACTTCAGCAGCTTCTATAATTTCTGGTGGTGTTAAAGAAAAGTCATTTTCATTTTCAATATCCATTTTTAGTTCGTTTTTTAACACAATTTAACACAAAATATCAAAACACTGAGAAATCTATGCACACAAACAATAATGTTGACAGGTTTGAGTCAAATTTGTTTTGTTTTAAAAGCTACTTAGATTTATGAAATGTTTCGAAAAACATGGTATGTTAAGAAACAGATATACGACACGCACGAACGAAGTCGCTGATGGCTCAGTGTAGATGCTCCTTCCCTACCAACCGCGGGTCCCGGGTTCGCATCTGGTATAGGAAAATTCACTTTTTTAATTTCTTTTTTATATGTTTTATTTGTTTGTAGCAGAACAATATAATATTATAGCTAAATCAAGGAAGCATCTGACAGTAGTGATTAATGACTCATCACTGCCGTGATTAATGGATATTAATAAGGTCGAGGAAACAGATGTATAATGGGTACATTATACAATAGTCGTGGATAAACAATTTTATTGGACGATGTTACATTTTGTTTGCAAATTCACAATACATTACCTATGTAAACATATACTTGTGGATATGTATTTTTTCGGAGTGTAAACGCATTTTAGTACGCATAAAACACAATTTTACAAAATCGTTACGCATATTTAATCAAAATTATGTCATTTGGCATAATAGTTCTAATTCTACCGTATTTATCTAGAGTTTTTTGTAGAACAGATATTTTTTACAGTAATACATGATATGAACAACATTTTACTCTTTTTATCAGTGTATATTATGTTCATCAATACGAATAAATTTAGATACATCCGCTAATTCCTGAACGTATGTGTCATTTATAAGGATTTTTTTATAAATAGCTGGTTTAGAACTCAACATTTTTTTTTTTAATTTTAAACGTGGCTACCGACGTTTCGGCTATAAATTTAACCTTTCTCAAGGCTGCTGTAAAGGTCAAGGAACTTTTACGTCATGTGTGTTTTAAACTGTTTTAAATTTTATGGCTTAACTTACGAATTAATCTGAAGAGAACTAGATTTATGGTCGAAACGTAGGAGAATAGTAATTATTATATCCTTGACGTTATAACACTTCAAATAAGTTTTTACGAAAATGACATTTAATCTACTGTAGTAAATTTACTATACAGTGACATACCCTGGTCACTCTACTTCGTTAGAAAATCCAATAGTAATTTAAAATAATCTAATACAGTACCTACAATTTTATATTTTTACTACTACTTTACTTTTATCAACTCACCTGAATATGCGCTAAACGCTTTTTACCAACGAATCAATCTTTCGACATTTTTACACCCTGTTGTTAACTTTCAACTACTGTTTTCAGTCATCTACTACATATTTTTTTTATTTTAATGTTTATTTCAATTTCAATGCTGTTATAATAATTACTCTCGAAAAATTGTGATTGCATATTTTTAGGTGTACCGACATTATGACTTTTCCACCCTGTACGTGACGTATTTTTTTTTAATAAAATTTCTTATTCTCCTATTTTAAATTCTCAGCCCTTTTTCCAGTAATATTAATTATGTGAACAATATTTCCCAAGAATATGTGGCTTTAAATATAGAAGGAAACTCAAATGCATTATACATGCAGAAGTAAAAATAGAAAAATGAAAGACGGGAATGGTGGACAGAAGCTCTACGGGTTTTTTTTTAAATTATTTATCACATTTATTGCTATCACAAGATGCCAATGAAATGCGCTTGGTCAAACAGACGACAAATTTTACGTCACGAATGAATCAACAAGTCCCTTTTAACATGTGCCGGAATATGCTTCATTTTCGATATACAGGATGTTAAAATTCGAAATATATCGTGCTTCTTTATTTAGCTCTTTAAGTAAAAGTAAATAGTTTTAGTTTTTACTTCAAATATCAAACATTTGTTCAAGTCAGCAATGCGTATTATATAAGTAATAAAAAAAAACAGAAATTTGATTGTGATAAATGAACAACAAAAATGTATAACAAACCAAAGTCAATATGGGTAACGAAGGGAAGACGTGTACAAAAAAATATATTATTGTACGTACTGTTAGTTCCTATTTATTTATTTAAAAATTTATGAAAAAGTATTAAAAAAGAGTATTTGGCAAAATATAATATTCTATCAAAACAACAATATGGCTTTCAAGAAGCTAAGTCAACGGAGGATGCAATGGCTGATTTAACTGCTGAAATTTATAAACCCCTAGATGAAAATAAAAATGCACTCAGTATCTTTGTTGACTTGGCTAAGCCATTCGACACAGTTTCTCATGCAGAGTTATTAAAAACACTTGACGGAGTTGGGTTTCGGGGAGTTGTATTGGATTTGATGACTAGTTACTTAGCGAACAGAGTGCAAAGTGTTAAAATCAATGACCAAGTAAGTTCTAAAAGATTAGTTAAATTTGGAGTTTCTCAAGTCACTGTCTTTGGGCCGATACTTTTTAATATTTATATCAATGATTTATTTAATCAACCCTCGTTAGGTAAAATTATTAGTTTCGGGATGATACAGCAGATAATTGGTTAGATTTGAAAACTGTTGCCGAAAAGGATTTTTCTGAAATAATGCGTTTTTTTAAATTTAAGTTACTAACAATTAATACAAAAAAAAAATTTCTTACCGTTTGCCTGTTATGACAATGTATTACCAAGTTATAAAACACTTCATTTCCAATTAGATACACACATAGAGATATCAAGGACAGATTCAATTAAATATTTAGGTGTGTATATAGACAAAAATCTTCGGTGGAATCATCATATTGATTACGTAGGAAGCTGAGAAATCTAATAAGTAGATTTAAATTGTATAGCCGTATATTTAATGATCATTACTTAAAAATTTTTACTAAGCGCTGGTGCAGTCACATCTTACCTATGGACTAATAATATGGGGTGGGGCCACAATCATTCACTTGAAGAAGCTTATATGTATGCAGAAGTGGCTACTAAAATTATTCACAACAAAAATTATTGGCACTCATCAGAAGCACTCTTTAATGAAGCGCAATTATTAGATATCCGACAATTATTTTTCAAAACCTACTTATTAAGCATTACACGGATAAATCTAGTATTAAAGAAATAACTCATTCTTATGATACCAGACTAAAAAGCACGTCTGTTTTTATTCCTAAATGTCAAAAAACAATTGGTCAGAGATGTTTCACTTACCTAATTCCCATTGTGATTTCTGAAATTCCTTTGCATTTAAAAAAAATTAATTCAATTGAATTGCTAAAAAAAAATACAAAAATGGTTATTAATTACACCTCGTGAAAAATATACCAAATAATTGATAGGAAAAATACTTGATTCAACATCAGACATTGAATATAATCTGTCATTTTTTACTGCTATTCTTCTGTGTTCTCTACCCGGAATACTATAATCGCTGTCATGCTCTGCTCATAATTTGACAAATATTACTTGTAAACTATTGCTCAGCCCACGCACAAGTTTACTTTAGTGGGCTTCTCTTTGTTTATTCTATTCTTCTAATATGTAGATACTTGTCATGTTTTATTTGATTTATTGAATGTATTTTTATTGTTGTCATTTAAAGAGGAGAATGAATAAATATATTATTATATTATTATTATTATTATTATTATTATTATTATTATTATTATTATTATTTATTCATGCATTTGTTTATTTATTTATTTAGTTTTCGTAAAAATTAATCAAAATATTTTTAGATATTATTAAAATGATAGAAACATTTATTTTCGTATATTTTACTTCAACTTTTTGTAGCAAGCTTCCAATATTTTTTCTTTTTAACAAAGCCGTCACTTTATAGAATTTATTTATGTCCAATGTTTGGCTTTATTTTTACTAAACTTTTTATCATGGAGAAACGTGACCTCGTGACCATCGGGTGTTGGCTTTAAGAACCTTGCTGAAGTCGGCAAAATAGGCTAAAAATACTTTTTCTTTGAAACTTTTCACTCCTTTTCGTTACGCCAGCTTAAGAAATGTACTGTTTTTCATTTCTCTCTTTTAATATATCGGAAAATAAATCGCTGCTTAGCAGCGGCTTTTAACATTGCCTTTGGCAGTTCTTCGTCAGAAGAATTTATTGAAATGTTTCTTGTTTCTTCTTCGTTATCACAAACACGCATAAATGACCTTTTTGTAACCGAACCGTACCTATGTCAAACGTATTAGAGCCGTTTGTCAAACGTATAATAGCTGACCGAAAATCAATTGGTTGTTATGACATAAACTTGGTTTGATTGTTGGTGTCACGTAATTTTTGAAAGATTGAAAAAATAATAAATTTTATATCATAAACTGAATAATAATTGCTTCAAACAGATAAAAATGTTTGGCTAGCTTTAATGCTATGTAAATAGAGCCATACATAAAAACTAAAATACACAAGGTGATTAACAACTTATCCAAAAAAAATTGGAAATAGATGCGTCATGAAAAATAGTCAATATTACAAAAAAATGTTTGTAAAATCCTTATAGTTTCCAAGAAAAGAAATATTAAAGTTGTTGTATCATCAACCCTTACATCGCTTGGCTACTGTAGTCTCCGCGTTGTTACGCTGTGCGCTCTCTCTCCACACTTACTGAAACTGTTAGTATTAATGTTTTTGCGATAGTGTTTACATTAGTTTCTAAGTGTCAAAAATGGATTACGTGTTAGGTTTTTTTTGGACGATCACCCTGTAGATTATAAATTACTTTTAATTTCCAAATATTTACTTAAAATCGAAAACTGAATAGTGGAGCGTTCGTAAACAAAATGCTTGCAGGAAAGTAACCTCCAGACGCGCTCGTAGAAAAATTATCTTCCAAATCTAGGGGAGCCAATGACTGACCTGAGATGACACATTTCCTCCATATTCACATACATATATTAATGTAATGTCATTTTAATTGAAACCTGTAGTAACTGAGCATTACTAATATTTATTAAAGAGCTTGCTGCTGATGCCACTAGTTGAAAGCCTGTAGTAACCGGAATATTTCCAATACTGTACCTTATTGCTATCGTCATTATACCCGCTTGCCGCCACCAACGCTCAGTCATAATTTAATGAAATAATGAAACCAAGAATTTTAGTTTTTAACAACAATTCTAACACGACGTAAATATATTTGTCGGCATTATTCTTCGTTTTTTTATTTTATGATATGTATAGCCAATTACGTCGCATTCATAGAGATATGTAGTTAAATATAAGCATAAAATACCTACAGAATTGTATAGAATTTAAAATCAGCAGATACAAGTAAAAACCCAAGGTACAAGAAAAAGTGCTTTAAAAACATAATTTTCTGGTAAGAAAAGAAACAAATGTAACAAATGTATTGTCCTATGAATAGAAAATTTAATATTTCATACAGGGTGATTTATTCATAATGTCATTAATTTTTACCACGTATTCGGCCTATGACAGAAAATCGAAAAAAAAATTGTCGAGTTTTAAAAGAAGCAAATCAACCTATATCTCCTGGTAACACTGTCTCCAGAGAACATCTGCTACGATACTGGCTGATGCAGCAACAGACATCACCACTCTTAAAAGGCATGGTGGATGGAAGCGAACATGGCAGTAGGATATATACAGGGTGTTTGTAAATAAGTGGGAAATTTTTTAGGGGGTGGTTGCCGAAGCTATTTTATGAAAAAAAGTTCATATAATCGTGGGTCGAAATATGCTTTGTTTCTGAGACCCAATGTTTAAATTTTAATTTTTTATTTATTTTTATTAATTGTTTGAAAGAGTTTTAAAGATGTTGACTATTGGAGGGATAAATGTGCAATTTTTGGGGTGATCCAAATTTTTCTCCTTTCACCAGTGACGTTAGTGCGAGAATGCCACAACCTTTTTTAATTAAAAAAATGGTACGCCACTGACACCGTTATGATATTTTTCAGAAATCCGCCATCAAGTTTGAATGAAGTTAGTCTTGTAAATGACCACTTATATCTCACCTGCACTCAGTTTATATGTGAACATACATATGAAGGAGCAGCCAGTTCAATTGTCGGTCATCTCACCTATAGCATACTGATGAGGGTTAACAAGCCCGAAACCGGTTTGGTGGTGTGGCCGACAAGGGTTCTTGGCTGTAGGAGTAATTCGATGCCGGTCAGGGCTCGGCGCCCAGGGCGGTAAGTATCTGCTGCAATGTAGGTCGTTTCCAGTAAGTCGAGCCGCTTAGGCCGAGCAGGAAGTAAGCAGACCACTTATATCTCACCGAAATTGTTCCAATTTTTTTCGTAGGATGCACCTTTTTTGAGGAACAAAATAAAACATATTTTATTATAGGTTTTGTTAATCTTTTATTTAAAGGTCTCTTTTACTAAAGTGTTACTATGGTCAAAGTAAAAATGCAATTAAACATTGAAAATAAAAAGTTGATATAAATGTGGGTAAAAATAAAAAAGTTCTTCGATTTCGAAATACAGTGTTAAAATTTTAATCTTTTAATTCTTTTCTTTTGAATATTTAAAAAAAAAATTATGATCTAATACAGAAACATTAAACCAAAACAATAACACAAAACAACAGTAATTAAACTATGTTTTAATAGTCGCAAACCTATAACAAATGTTGAAAATGACGTCTCTCACAAATGATACAAGAGTCAACTCTTTGCCTCATTGACTGTCGTATTCGCTGAAATAGTCCTACTGTAATCATTATTATCTCACAGCCAGCTGTAATTCGATTCCTTAGGTCTTCAACATTTTCGACAGGATTGGAGTAAACTAATGACTTGAGAAAACCCCAAATGCAAAAATCTAAGGGATTTAAATCCGGAGAACGAGCTGGCCTTTGTTGCGTATCTCCCCTACCTATCCAACGATTTGGATATAAGTGACGACGTACATGAATGCTAAAATGGGCTGGGGCACCATCGTGCATGAACCATAAATTGTGTCTGAGCAGAAGAGGAATTTCTGCAAGAAGATCAGGTAACCCTTCCTGTAGGAAGAGATGACCCCCTAGAATATTTCGCACTTATTTAGAAACAACCTATATAGAGGACTCCGTTCTTCCAAAAATTTAAGTCGCCTAAAAAATATTGGGTCAAAAAGAGATCTGGAAAATCGATCTTTTCCTAACTCAAATTAGTAACTAAATATACAACTTTTCAAAACACTATTAAGAAAAGAATACTTTCTGTTTTTGTGTGGAGATTTCACAAATCTCTGTAAGTATTTGCAATCCTTTTAAAATTTTCTGATATGAAAAATATTCAAAGAGGAAACTTAAACTTTGACTGTATTTAAATAAATTTACTTAATAGTTTTTTTAGGTTTATGCTATTCTCGGTTTATATTGTAATATTAGTTATTTCACATTTTAACTTATTTATAGAACATTTTAAAACAACTAATTAAACGGAACACTTTACAAATTCAGGAATTGTCAGCTGGCAGTTTTTGTTGCAAATATAAATTATGCATGCGCTATTATTGTAGTAGTAAAAACAACAAACAGTACTTGCACTTAAATATCGGTTAGAACAAATGCGAGCATTGACTTGCTGATTCTGGATTTTTGGTTGCATTTAGTACTTGTCTGTGAATTCCTGACCAAATTAAACAAATAGCTCATCGATGACACACATCAAAATGCAAAAGTAAACAGAATGGTAATTCTCGTCGAAAACGCCCCCTTCCTGAATATCGTTTGCGCCAATGGTGTAAAATCCGAAAAGGTTACTTCTCTAGTAATTGGAAAAAATTCACGAATTAATTTCTGTTAATTAGTTCCTGCAAATATTACTATACAGGGATGGCCAGAAGTACGAAATAAAATTCATATCTGTTGAATGAGTGATTTTTTTTTAAACGCACAAACAGGTTAACTGATCTTGATTTTTTCCCATCTTTCGTTTATATAATAATTAATTTTTCTTTAACTCTCTAACCTCTAGCTACCCCTACTTTTTTCAAATGGAAACATAAGGCATGAGGGGGCTCGTTAAAAAGCTTATAGAAAACCGAATCCAACCACACCAAATAAACAAGTTTTATGTTTTCAATAGCAATGTTTTTAGGATTGTATAACACCTACTTAACAAGTGAAATTTTTTTTAATTATCTTCAGTGTTATCCTCCGTGGTTTTGCACAGAATAAAATAAAGAATTTGAAACTGTACCTATTACTGCTAACGCACAAAAGATATCTTTTTTATTTTGCGTTTTTTTGGTACCACTTACTTGCCAGGCTTTCTGGTTAATTTTTTCCTTTAGTTGTTGACCCAAGTTTCGTCTAGATAATAAATATTCCTCCCACCTCACGGAATTTTCTAATTGATCTTAAGTAGGATCTTCGCCAACAAATAATTTCATCTTGGATCGGTCAGTGGTCGCGCGGTTTAAGGCGTCAGTACTTGAATCGAGGTGACTGGATCGCTGTGGGTTCGACCCCTGCAGCCGGTAGACCGTATATAAGCTATATTCGTGGAGAGATTGGCACCCTCTCTGCGGGTATGGTAGGGTGGAAGAATGTTGACTTGGGTCAATGTGAGAGATTGATACCGGTTGGCATTTAACTACCCCCCTAATTAATGAGGTTTTCCAGGTTTCCCTCATTCCTGCACTGAATGGTGGTTAGGGCCTACCAACGTAAGTCGTTCCTGGGCGCAAATGCGGCCTGCTTAATAGTAATATGCCGCCCCCTCTCCCGCACAAGTCTTCGACTTCTGGGCTAATCCTCGTGATTAGAATGAGGGGTAGAGATATTATTATTATTATTATCTTTATCCATAAGAACTGACTTCCTGTTCTGCTTTTCCCAACAAAAATTCAACTCGTAAGACGGCCCATAATTTGCTTCTACTGATTTTTCACAAATCGTTGTCCTCTGAAAGTTCACTTAAAATGTTGTTTAGCGTTGGTATTTCTTTTTTAAAATAAAATGAGTGTACTTTTCTGCGAATGACATTTTTGAAGAAATCATGTAGATGATTTTGGGGGATTTACAGTATCTTGTTCATTTTTTGTTTCCTTTAAAAGTCTGTAGATAGTCGATTTTCCAATTCCTGTCATTTTGGAACAGTTTTCCACGATGTCGTCAATACTGTTGGTAGGATTTTGGTGTTTTAATGCATTAAATACGTTTAATATAATAATCTTCTTATTCTGAGACAGCGCACATCTTTTCACGCGTTTAGCAGGTACGTAATCTGATAAGCTCGACATTTTACCCAAACAATATTATATCCACTGGCACAATAGTCACTAAACACAAGTCGAATTTTACTCTACTGCACTAGCACGTTTTCGTATATTCAGCTCTAAGACTGAATTGATCTGTCACAATACACTGGCTCCTGCCCTATGATGTATCCAGTAAAATATACTAATGTACACCCATTAGGTACCTGTTAGCATTAGTGTTACCCGATAATTACCTGAAACAAAATATTACCACGCCCATGACCGGTTCTTATCTCGGGGTTTTATTACTCTCTTCCATTTCCAAAGAGACTATATTATATTTGTCAATTGTACAATACAGGGTGTATTATGTGTGCATGATGTTAAGCAAATCTAGGTGAGGTTTTATGTTTAAAAATTTGTGTTGTTTTAAATTTTCTGTCTTAAATACTATAGTCTTCATTTCTCGAAAACTTATCGAAATATTGAGATGAGATTTGGTACGCAACAGTGTATAGTGAAGGGCTACTTTTACGTGTATAAATTTATTTTGAAATAATACTCGCATCAGTAGCGTTTGTGCCGTTAAATACTCATTTTTTGTAAAAAAATGTACGCCACTGATTTTTGGACAAATTGATATCGCTTAAGACCAAGTTAATTCTGCTTAAAAAGTGTTTCTTGGACTTTTTCCATCCCGATTCACCGTTTTCGAGATAAAAGTTAATTTATTAATCATTACGACAGACCAACTTTGGAATACTAATTAAAAAACAATGATCTAGGTGGCATGTATCAGTTTGTCATAAACAAAAAAAGATAACACAAAGTGTCGAGTGACTTGTTTTTGAAGTGTTTAAGTTGGGTTTTAATACATTTTTTCCAAAATAAGTAAATATATGGTGAATTGGTCCTTTGAACAATTGGCCGACATACATTTTATGCATGAAGAACCAAACGGAAATTCGACAGAAGCAAGGTGTCTCTATGAAGATGTATTCCCTGACCGCCAATTACTCCGTGCAAACGCTTTTTCGAATGTTCGTAGGCATTTGAGGAAAACGGGAAATTCGTAGATTGTGAAGCGCAAAAAATTGCACGAACAGTGGAAAATCAGGAAAATGTTTTACAAACGGTTGATCAAAATCTTGCAATATATAAGGCGTCTGGCAAATGAATTAGGGAATATGAACCATGTTAATGTATGGCGAATCGTCCAGCAGCAGCAGCTGTATCCTTATCATCTGCAGAGAGTTTAAGCACTCCCTGAAGTTGATTTTCCAGTCAGACTGCAGTATTGTCAATGGCTAAGCCAAAAAAATTCAAAAGATCGGTAATTTATTTCTTTCATTTTGTTCACGGATGAAGCTTCATTTACCAGAAACTGTATTTTTGAACATTTTTAGGTTTAAATCCATACATTATTCATGAATCGCGACACCAGCAATAGTTTTCAGTTGGTTGAACCTCTTATTTTGCCGGGAAGATTATATGGACGAACATAACTGGATTTTATACAAGAAAATCTACCTATCCTTCTAAAGCTGTCTCTATTAATGTTCGCTATCGTTTATGGTTTATGTGCGACTGGACACCCGCTCATTTTAGTTTTTCTTTAATTAATTGGATATTTTGCCACACTTCTGAAAAAAAGAAAGATTAATTGAATAAGCCTTTGAGCCAAGAGGATCATGCAGTTAAGGGTTATTTTTGATACTAACTTTGCCTAACCAAAAAATGTCACACTGAAAAAGAAGATAAATAAAAAATAACAAAAGTCAAATGACTATCGCGCACTTCCGTATTTTTCCCTCAGAGAATATCTGCTCATTTTAGTCGTAATGTAAGAGACTATTTAAATTTTACGCTTCATGGATACTGGATTGGTTGGAGCGGGACTATTCCTTGGCCACCCCGATCACTCGACTTAAATCCGTGCGATTTCTATCTTTGGGCGCATCTAAAGCAACTGGTGCATTCTACCCACATAGAGAATGAAGCTGCATTAGTGGTATGTACTACCAATACCTATGAAACAATACCTGGGATATTCCGAAGAGATAGAAAACAGATACGAAGGCGGTTTAGAGCATGTATTGACGCACAGGATAGCCATTTTCAGCATTTAATTAATACACTATTTTTCTAAATAAAAATATTTCAAATAACTTTCAATTATAATTTTTTCTAAATAGCTCTGTAAAATGGCCAGGGAAGTTTCCTGACTCGACATATTTTTAGATTTAGTTTATGGGGATATGGGGTCTTCTCAACAACAATGTTTACCCCCCTCGCAAAATATTCACCATTTGAAATAATATTTTTGGCTAGGGTAAGCTAGGCAAGTCTATGTGGTCCTATTTGAAATCCCCAAGCGACATTTTTATTCGTGTTTTTTATTAGACAATATCAACCCTGGGGCATCGAGTTTGATACACCCAGTACATGAGATACGACAAGTTAAGGGAAATTATCAGAATGAAATATTAAACAAATGTGTAAAGTTAATTTTCAGGTGTTCCTTCGTATAGCTGGGCCCTTTTCACGTCAAATTTCATTTTCCGGATCCTCTCTATCGGATGACAGATTTGGTGTAACGAGAATTGTTTTCTAATTTCCTCCAACCGATCGCCCTTTCAGGTCAAGCAGTCGTCGATCTGTTTGTCGTATTATTAACACCCCGATAGAGAAATAATTGGAAGCGAATTAAAGAGCATTACCCCTCAAATACCCAACTCAGCAGGTTGTACATTTTTATTTCCTCAACATTATTGAAGAATTTAATAGAAATTAGGTACCAACGGAGCGTGCTGTTATCTCTCATCAGAATTTTCCCAAATAATGTTAAAGTTGTCGGGCAATATGGGTTCTGTTATAGTCAGCGGCCGAAATTGTAGAGAGCTAGCTTGTTGCCTAGCGCGACGAACGAAGCGTGCGGGGGGCAACATTTCATAGGCGTACTAAATTTGAATGCGATCAGATATAACAAATATACAAAATTGACTAAAATAATTGCATTACATAACATCCATTATTTTTAGAGTAGAAACAGTGATATAACAGTTTTTACCAATTTCGAGGCGTTAGATAATAAAAATAATAAGAATATTTCAAAATTTAAAGTTTTTATCTTGTATTATCAATTACCCAAGGTCGAAAATAATAGAGAGTGACTAATTCACAACACAGAGATGAGTACGAAATATACGGGTGGTATGATTACCTAAGCGTGCCACTTGAGAAGAGTTAAAGCACACAAAATTATCAAAAATTAGTTGACGTCGGCTGAACGTAGTACATTAACAATTTAATTTAAATGTGCCACCTCTGTGTCATCCTCTCTACAAATTAGAATGTCGTCCTTTTGGACGGCGATTGTCCACCACCACCCACTTACAGCTATCTGATACGCACTCCGCGGATATTACACTTAAGCCTTGTCCTCAAGGACACGAAATTCACGGATTTTTGCACGAATTTTGTAACTTCCGTTTTAATTATTTATGGCGGAAAAATCTCAACTTTTGACAATTGCAATTTGCAAAACTGTCAAGCACTACAAATGTTATTGTCCCTTTCATTATTATGTGGTGTTAATAGATTTGTTTTCAGCTTCTGATAATCTACCATGGCAGTTTCATGATGAAAGTGATAGAAAATTTTATAGGTAGTTGACAAAATTTGTTACAAGTATAGATTTTTCCATCATTATATATTTGCGAATTCCGCAGTCAAAAGGACAAAAGGCTTTAGAATACATACACACTATTTACTATTGGCTACTAGCACTGTCACTATAACGGTCACACATTAACACTTATTATATCATATCGTACCGCTTTCCATGCGATCTTCATACGTCCATGTCTTGTCAACATTTAATATATTCTTCGATCCAGATTCTTATTTTTTAATATTTATTTTAAATAGTTTCTTCGCCATATCACAATTTTTTTATTTGCACATATGCCATTCACCTATAATTTTGTTAATGAAATACATATTTCAACACTTACACTCATATTTTGACCTCGCGCTCTAAACTCTTCATACATGTTATCATCCGATATTCCTCACTTCGTTACGTTAATTTTTCTTTATAATGATATATAATAATTGCGACTTTATATTTTGGAAATTGTCAAAATTGTTAAATTGATAAAACTGATATAGCATGGTGCACAGTTGGCCACGCATTTTTATACAGAGTGTCTGGAATATGAGTGCCATAATTTTAAGTGCTTATATATGTAATCAAAAGCAATAAAAAACTGTTATGAAAAAATGTCTAAAACGAATAGTTAGTCTACAAATACATTTCAATAATAAAAATGCAACTGCAATAGTGTGCAAAACTATGTTACGAAATTACATACTAATGTGCAGTTAAGTTTAAGTAAAAGCGCCTCTGTAACGTAATTTCTTCGTATTAATGAAATAAACAATTGAAGTTTCCAAGAAATTCGTTAAAACTGTAACGTACTGTAACGTTCGACAACGTTGCAATGTCAAACTCCCGCTGATAACCTAAATGTCATATTAGTCATACATAATGGTACGTATAGTTAGTGGGTTTAATTTCTAGTTTCGTCTAGTTTTTCTTTGATGTTTGTGAGTACATAAATAAAAATGAACAATTTATAGCAACCGTAACCAGCTGCATAACATGTTACGGCGAATCTAGACAAAACTCTCTGACCACGAGACGTTTGAGTACGGTAAACGCTTTTACCAGAAACATAAATCATTTTGAACACTTGTAACTATTATTCTGTGTTGTGAGTAGAGCTGCAAGAAAACCATGCACAGTAAGTACCTATGTTTAGGTGCACTATTTGTAATTATTATTTATAAATACATCCTTAGATATAATAGTATGTGAGAGGTGTCACATATTCAAGACCTGTTTGCTGTATTAATTCTGTTACCGTTGGTCAAAGAAAAAAAATGTAAAGTCAAATATGTTTTGATCGATTCTGTTTAGATGAATAACGGACATAGATCAAACAAAATGACATGAAATAAACAAATATTTCCACAGTCTGGCAATGTTGGAAATATTTAGTACCGTCTGTCTCAACACAGTGTATATCTGTTTCTTATTGTAAATCAGGGAAAACGTTAGCACTTTTCGAAACTATATCCTTGACTATATGTATACAGCGTGGTCTGTAATGAATACGCCATAGACTAACTGTAGATTCTAGAGATAAAAATATACTGTGGAGTCCATATTATCTTAGTCCAAATGTCAATATTAGAAAAGATACAGGGTGTACAAGCGAAAATTTTCAAATTGATTTTCTCAATATTTCAAAAACTGTTAGACTTATTTTTGAAATTCGGTACAGGGAAGTTTTTTGAGGGACATATATCGTAAGCTCACTTTCATTAGGTATACCACAAACAGGGCGCTGTTTACAGCATGTTTTGCCTCTTTCAATGCACGGTGACTTTATGATAACAGTCAATAATATTCATTAAAACTAACTCAAGTAGGCTTTGACTTAAAAACTATTGCTATGGTGAACAAATAGTATTCTGCCTTTACATTGCATGAGTTGTGAAAAAACTACGTACTTGCAGTTGCTTTTATGTTAAAAAAAATAACAATAAAAAATGCCAAGACATACTACATTTACAAATTACGAAATGCAAAAATGGTGGCTGTCCAACAGGAAGAAGAACTCTTGGTGAATGTAGTTGTTAATCCTTACTTACTGACTAGACTTACTGCACAAGGCGCTTACGTGCAGCAACAGGGGTGAATAAGAAAAACAATTCTAATCCAAGACGAAAGATATTATTCATATTATCATTTTCCTTCTGTCCAGAATTTGTTGCCTAACGACCTACCTGTAGGAATAAACGTTTGCAACTTTTTATTACAAGAACAAGGTAAGGTTCTCATTTAGGGAAACAAACACATTTGCAGCATGAATTTTCCATAAATATTTGGTTTGGCATTGTTGATGATATTATTAGTTGGACCGTATGAATTGCCAGTCCGTCTTAATGGTGGTGCCTACTTGAGATTTCTGCAGGATAATCTGGCAGGCTTGTTAGAAGCCGTTAGCAGTTAGGCAAGATATGTAGTATATGCACGATGATGCACCTGCCCACTCCCCCCTGCTGGTTAGAAACTTGTTGAACGAACATTTTCCACATAGATAGGTCGTGGTAGAGAATTTCCTTGGTCACCTCCCCACCTTAACCTCTTAGATTTCTGCTTTGAAAGATTTGGTTTATAAAAAAGAAGTTTTATACCGCGAAGACATTCTTCAACAGATTCATGATGGTATTATTGTAATTGGGAACAAGGATGGTACTTTATTTAAAGAAAGAAAATGTATTCATGTTAATGGTGGACATTTCGCTCAGTTACTAAAGTAGTTTTTACTGTAATAGTGTTGTTTATTTGTTCATTATTAAACTATTTATTTAAAATTTTGTTAGTTTTTGAATGAATACACAGCCACACAAAAAAAAAGTTCTGTGCCCGAGCTCTGACCTATGGTTCCCCATGTATTTTTGGCTGCCGAAACCGATCCCGGGGTCGGTTTAGCCCAGACGTTCCATATTTGCGCGTTACGGTCAAAAAAATTACTTAAATTTGGCCATTACCTGGAAATAAGCGCATAGCTTTATCTTCGTGCCATTGAAGGGTCCAAACATGAATTAGTTGTTGACGTAGGAAGTATTGCAGCTCCTTTCTTTCTTTTTTAAATTTTTTTACTTTTTTTTATTTTTCTTTATTTTTTTAATTTTTTTTGTCTATTCACTGTGCAATGCTACATGAAGACAATCCTCTTAAATCAATTCGATCCTAAATACGGTGAAATCATATGATTTTTTCTAGCAATTTGAAATTTTTTAGGACCAATTTTCTGCCAATTTGTGGCCCTCAAGTGACAATTGGGATGTGCGAGGTCCTAACCAACAACTGATTCATGTTTGGCACGGAGATAAAGCTTTGCGCTTATTTCCAGGTAATGGCCAAATTTTGGTCATTTTTTGACCGTAGCGCGCAAATATGGAACGTCTGGGCTATACCGACCCTGGTATCGGTTTCGGGAGCCAAAAATACATGGGGAACCATAGGTCGGAGCTCGGGCACAGAACTTTTTTTTTTGTGTGCCTGTGATATTGTTGACTATATCATAAAGACATGCATTGAAGAAAGTTCGAATATCTCGAACACCCGGCGGTTTATCAAAATGAAACAAGTATACCTTTTTTGCTTAAAAATTATTGGGGATTCGCCGCTTTTATCAATAAATGCAATACACATATCTACAAACAGGCTTAATCCGATTATGTCGGTAAACGCACTGTAAACAACGCGCTCTGTTTGTGGTATATTGAAAGTGAGTTACGATATGATATGCTCCTCAAAAAAACCTCCCTAAAACGAATTCCAAAGAGAAGCCTGAGAAATGTTTTTAAATATTGAGAAAAATCCATTTGAAAAATGTTCGCTTATACACTCTGTTTTTTAATATTGATATCAGGACTAAGACAATAATATGGCTCACACGGTATATTTCAATACCTAGAATCTACAGTGAGTCTATGGCGCATTCAATACGGACTACCCTGTATATTACCTATACATATACCTTAATCAAAAGGGTTAATCGAATTTCATTCAATAATGAAGATTCCTGCTTAATTCATGTGATTGTAAGATGTGCTGTTTGTCACCACTCTTTTGAAATCAGCAGCCTTCTTCCATTACGTTATTCTAAAGAAATCAGTATAGCAACAAATCTGGATGGCGTCAAAACGAAAATTAATAAAAAAACAATCCCCTTTCTAACGAGCTGAAATATCTCCTTATTAAATTTTCTACATATATATCATTATTACCACGATATTCAATACGGCCTTGTTACAGTCTATATTTACTTGATCGGCAATCTTTCCAAATTAAATAATTTAGACGACAACAACATAGTTACTGCCACAAGCATTAGCTAATGATGTTCATCCTAGGAGGTACTATTAATGTAATTTTCGGTTATTAGCTTCGAATTATAATAAGGGTCGTTAAGAAATAACTAAGTGTGTTTGTTTTCTTATGGCACCACGGAGGGTTTCTTTCAGGAATCATTCAGGACGCAGGACAGGCCTTGAGTTCGTCTAACCCGTGTGAAGGGGTTTCTCTTCTCTCTAGATTGGTTTAGATGTACTGATCGTTCCCAACAAAGATTTAAAGTTAAAGTTACGTTAATTTGACCTCTGAAGTGGTCAACTTGTCTTTTATAACCGGAAAGTTTCCGAAATGCTCAAAAGTTAGTAAAGTTGTACCTTTATTTAAAAGAGGGACCCAGAAGTCACAGAAAATATTTCGTCAGATTTCGCTAAAATATTTGAATATGCATATTTAGATCGATTTATAAAATTTCTTCAAGAATACAATATTTTAAGTAATAGTCAACGTGGCTTTCAAAGTAACAGGTCAACGTCTACGGCGATTCCTGCATTTTATGAAAGGCTTATGAGTATATTGAGAATGGAGAATGTCCAGTAGGTGTGTTTTGTGACATAAAGAAGGCCTTTGATTGTGTAGATCAGGATAAATTATTGTGTGTCAAAATAATTTTAAAGACCCAATTGCTTCTAATGTGAAAACCAATAAAATAATATTATAAGAAAATCTGTATTTTGCATAAAAAAGTACATTCTGTTTATTATTTTTTGCAGTTGGCGTCTTTAAAACAGGTTCTACATTATCTTGAGCAACACGAAAATATTTAGGTACATTTTTTTTTAACTAAAATGTAATAAATACAAAAGATAAGGGCAACATGTAGTATATTGCATGAAAGACGAAAAAACAGGCAATTTTTTGTGGCCATAGCCTGCTTCAATAAAAAATTTTGTTATCCGCCTAGAGGGTGCAGCGAACCACATACGATATTTCAAAAATCTGTTTATATCAGGTGGAAGGTATCAATTTTGCAATAAAAATTTATTACCAGTAAGTTTTCTCTATCTCTTAACATAAAAAAGTTAGACAGCCTTAAAGTTTGGGCACTTTACAGGTTTTTTTGTTATTACTGATAAAGTTGGCCATGGATCTCAAATTTGTTTTTACGAGCATAAAGGCCTCCAAAAATGCTATAAAAAACAATTAAAATTTTTTGACGTGTCTCGCATATTAAGCGAGATACATGGGAGTGGCCCTGTTATGTGATACAGCCTGTATTTTTTAATCCGGATTCTGATCTTTTAATATTTTTTTTAAATAGTTTCTTCGTCATATCACTATTTCGTGATATGACGAAGAACGCATAATTGTGCAAAAGCACCCTTGTATACATATATTCTAGGCAAAGTTTCATTTTGTAAGATATAGAAGTCCATTCTTTTTTTTGTCGAAAACTCATTTTAAAAATACAATGTTCCTTCCGCGAGATTCCATTATTTTCCGTTTTGCAGTTGTATTTCTTTACCACTTTTTTATTTGCACTATACATATTATGCTACTCACGTACATTTTTGTTAATGAAATACATATTTCAACATCATTTATACTCATATTTTGACTTGGCGCCCTAAACTCTTCATACAATAATGTCATCTCATCCGATATTCCTCACTTGTTAAATTAGGACGATTTTGAGAATACGCTGTAGAGCTTGAATTATTGTCCATTTTTACATTCTACTAAATTAATTACGTTCATAATTAAATTAGCGAGGGTAATGTTTTAATACCAAAATTATAGAAGAGACAGTAATCAAGGTAAAATCTTATTTTGACATACAATAACAGCCGGATTCATGAAACGGGCGTAGCGCTAGTCCGACTAACGAGTTTACGACCGTGTAAAGCGCGTTAGTTGGCCTAACCAGCTTTGCGCTCATTCACGAAACATGCGTTGCTAGGTAGCGAAGCATGCGTTGCTAGGTAGGCTGTTTATTTACGTCCATATTTGCGCCAAAAGTTAGACCCAGTATTGTACCTGTCTAAAAATCGCGTAACTTCGGCCTCTAGTTCCTTGCGTTTCCCATTGTATATTTAGTATTTATTTTCAAAAACTGTACTTTTCAGTACTACGGATTAGTTAACATATCATAAAGTAAGTATTATACATAGTAGTGAATAGGAGTATGCTTTTTATTTAAATTAGTGCAACAGATGTGTAAATTTTTCGCGTAACCTCCGCTAGTCTGACTAACGTTACGCCTTGTTGATGAATCCGTATGTATATTTTTTACTGTATTGTAAAAGTGTTTTATCTAATACAAATAAATTATCGTACAATTCCTATTAATGAAGTCATATGTATGCTCTTTGATCATAGACAACCTTGTGGAATTGTTCATTAACAGCAATTGTAGGAAAACGGAGGACTAATCTCTTCCAAATTACACATTTCAGATGCAGTTTGTATACAGATTATCAACAAAAATGTTCGATGTTATTTCATTGTGGGTCAGTGAACCGATAAATGATTTCTCATAAATCAAATATAATCAATATATTTCCGATGACTTACAACTTGCTTAATGTGTGTAATTCATATCTATCTAACGTTGTTTGACGTCAGCGTATAATTAGTTGTATTGATAATGAATATTGTAATAGGAAGAGGTATGAGAAATAGATAGGAAGCAACAAATATGTTTTAAGGAATGTAAAATACGTAGTGGCCTCCGAAAGCTGGCCATCTCGATTTTCTTCGTTTTGATTGTTGAAAAATCAGTTAATTTTTGTTATGCACTTTTTCCCTAAATTTTTACCCCTAACCGCTTAAATAGAAAGTGATACTGTGTGATACATCATTTTAAAGGGCATTCAAATATGGACGTAGCTAGGAATTTTCCTAGGAAGGAGCCGAGAGCCAGTTTATTGAACAAATGGTACGGTATGTGAAATCATGGTTTTCTGAAACTTCTACGTGCAGCAAGAATTAGAGGGGAGGCGTGGCGCCACCCTAGCTTTGTTAATTTTCGATTTGCCATTAAGTCTATAATTGACAGTTTTTGCAAATATTTCTAAACAAAGATATTCCTGTAACTGTTACCAATCCTGCCGTATGCATATTCAATGTATTCGCTAATATCTGTACGGAAGAGTCAGTTGTTTACAAATATTTGCAAAAACTGTCAAGACTGATTTGTTTGAGAAGACAACCGAGAAACATCAACATAGCAACCGCCTACTACGGTTATCAGTAACCGGTGACGAAAAGATGTTTAGAGTAAGGAAAACTATTTTTTTTCCGCGCAACTGTTGGTTGTATGAAAAAATTACAAGAGGGCATAAAGTAGTAAAATTAGGTGTAGAAGTTACAAAAATAGTTTTGTTGAAATCAGCTATTGCAGGAAAAAGTTCTGAAAGAAATAAATCTAGGGGTTGCTTATTCCCGCCCTCCAGAAACATGAGCCAAGGAATAGACACCACCACAAAATAGTTTTTGACTAGCTGATAATGTGTACCAAAATTAAAATTTCTAAGTGTAACCGTTTTTAGGGAAAAATAAAAAAACTATTTTTTTGCGCCATTTTGAGACTCGAATATCTCGACAGGAAGGAGCCAAATTAAAAAATTGTATATGAAGATCCCCCTGAAATGGTTTGTGGAATACACTGGTAAAATATTTAACCATTATTCTGGAACACCCTGTATATCTCGCTAGGTTATCTACATTCATTTTGTCTAACGACGTTTGTCGTTATTAGAAATTGACAAATTCCTATATTTGCAAAATTAAAAATTCCTGGGTTAGTTTTATCGTTGAATCAAATACGAGTACTATTTATTGAAAACGTGGAGGAGTGAGAAGGGTCTTCCGAAGTGACAGAGAATTTTTAAATTTCACTGATGCCCCCTATGTGACATCTAAAAATACTGAGGTTATCAGGATTTAATAAAAACTCGGCGATGTAACAAGAAAAAGTTCCTTAGTGAAAAAAATGTATATAAGTATTGTACTAACACACTAAATTTTAATATTATATCAACAACAAATTAATGATCTGTCGTACTTTTACAGAATCATTGGCCAGGAATTTGTTATTTGGTGTTTCTGATTCATTTTGGTGGCAAAATTTACATAAATATTTAAAATTTTAGTCTGACCCCAGAACAAAAACCTGTGACGAATTTGCACAGAATGAAATAAAGAATTTGAAACTGTACGTATCACTGCTAACGCAAAAAAAGATACTGTTGCGTTTTTTTGGTACCACTTACTTGCCAGGCTTTCTAGTTAATTTCGCTTTAGTTGTAAATTGGAGTTCGAAACGTTACTTATGTGTCAAAATCAAGTTATTTATTGAATCGCAATGGTATTGTCGGAAAGGCAACGCATTGAAATCTTGATATTGCTTGGATGTGGAGACAAAATAAGAAGTCAGGCTGAAGTGCGCGATTTATTTAATGAGAAATATCCCGAAAACCAAATCTCGCAAGGGACAGTTAGTAAAATATTTCACAAATTTGAGGAACACGGTACAGTACAGACTTTGCCCAAAACTGGACGGGCACGTGCTTTGAATGAAGAAAAGAAATTAGGCATTGCATTAGAACTTGTTGAAAATCCTCATACTTCAACAGTGTCACTGGCCCGCAATCACGATGCTTCTCGAACTACAATTCGAATGTTTTTGAAACAAGAGAAATACCACCCCTATAAGGTTTGTCTTGTCCAAGAGCTTTTGGAAGACGATTATGATAGGCGATTATAATTTTGTGAGGAAATGATGAGACGGTGTGACGACAATAATGGTTTTCGACGAGACGCACTTTTTTCGGATGAAGCTACGTTTTATTTAAAATGGAGTGGTTAACAGGCAGGACTATCGCTTTTGGTCCCAGGAAATTCTATACTGGACATGCAAATCGCATACGCAGCACCCACAGAAAGTTAATGTATGGGCAGGTATCATCAACAACACAATCTTGGACCCATTCTTTTTTGAAGAAAATCTTACTGCCTTATACGCTACCTGGATTTACTAACATTTGACCTGATACCTGCATTAGCTGAGATTTTTCCTCATGAAATTGATCACCGAATGAAAGAATTTGGTTGCAACAACATGGCGCTCCCCCACATATTGGTATTGATGTTGGAAGATACCTACTTAGATGAAATGTTTCCAAATCGTTGGATTGGCCAAGATCCCCCGACTTAACGCCCGTGGATTATTTACTTTGGGGATATTTGAAAGAAAGAGTCTACCAGGACAGACCGGATAATATTGAGAATTTAAAGACCAAGATTAGGGGGAGCTGGAATTTACCAGCTGAAGTCATACGGAATGCTGTCCAATCCAAATAGTGAATGGAGGACATTTTCAGCATTTGCGGCATTGAGCTTGGTTTTGTAAATTATCTAGTTGTTTCAATTTCTAAATGAAAAAAACTTGTTATGGAAAAAATAAAACTTGTTTATTTGGTATAGCTGAATTAAGTTTTCTATAAGCTTTTCAACAAGCCCCCTCATGCTTCCATTTGAAAAAAAGTAGTGGTAGCTGGGGCTTGGGGGATTGAAGAAAAATTAATTATTATATAACCGAAAAATGGGAAAAAATCAAGATCAGTTAACGTGTTTTGGAGTTTAAAAAAAATACTCAAAAGATATGAATTTTACTCCGTACTTCTGGCCATCCCTGTATATTTTCGTTGAATGCAGTACACATGTTTAGAATAGTTGATTTGTTATTTATTATTAAGTGTTATTGTATTAAATAGACATTGGTACTGAATAAAGTTGCAAAATAGACTCGTAAAATGAGCACAGTAAGTGCATTTCTCCGGGCACCATACACCAAATATACAGGGTATCCCAACGAAAATTTGATCCCCCCTATAATTGGAAAACCGAATAATATTTCAAAATTCGCCGAGACCCGTCGATTTTTGTTCTTGGGGGGAGCTTTTTTGACAGTCAAGCCAACTCGATAAGCTCATCCCCCTAATGCCTAGCAACCCCAACTTAAAAATTTCAAATGCAACTACCCCACTTGTGGCACATCATTTTAAAGCCCTTTTCATTGCGAATACAGTGACGTACCGTTTTTAGAAATCGGTTGAGATTTGACAGAATTATTGGTTACAAACGAAAAGATGACAAACCAACTTACGCGTAGTAATTTCTACACAAATGCCCACCAGTAATAAGTCATCTACTACACATGACCGCATTACCTCATTGTTATTGATGTGTCTATCAGTTTACAAAAAAGTCAGAAATGAAATAAAAAAGCTGAAGCAAATAATAAATCAGATTTATTTGATAAATTGCTCAAAATGACCCCCGTTAACTTCCAAACAATAATACAGTTTGTTTTCAAATTCTGTTCGAACATTATTAAAGACATCCGCAGTTATTAATCGGTATTCTTCTACAATTCTCTGACGTAGCACTTGCAATGTTTCCGGCTGAGTGGCGTACACTCGTGATTTTTAATGACCCCACAGAAAAAAGTCCAAAGGGGACAGATCTGGAGATCTTGGTGGCCATGCGACGGGACCTCTTCTGCCAATCCAATGCCCCGGGAAATGGTCATCCAAAAATTGTCGCACAGCAGCAGCATAGTGCGGGGGCGCACCATCTTGTTGGAAGGTTATTTCATTTTCTAGTAAATTGTCGTCACTTTCTAAAATCTTTGTTATCCTAGGATCAATTGTACTTTCCAATAATTCTAGATAGGTGTTTCCATCGAGATTACCTTGGATAACAAATTGTCCAACAAGATGGTCGCCCAAAATGCCTGCCCAAACATTCAATTTTTGAGGTGTCTGAGTATGAAATTCCCTGATTAAATGCGGATTAGTATCACTCCAATAACGACAATTGTGTCTATTCACTTCGCCATTCAACATAAATGTGCTATCGTCGGAGAAACATGTATTGTAGAGAAGATTTGAATTCAGTAGAAGTTGTTCACTAAAGTATTCGCAAAATTGGTTACGGCGATCAAAGTTATCTTCATGTAACTCTTGAACCAGCGTCATCTTAAATGGATGAAACTTGTGTTTTTTTCAAAATTCGATGAACACTGGAACGGGATACGCCAGAAGCTTGAGACACAGTTGTAATCGATTGCTTATTATCCATCTGTACATGACCCAAAACTGCCACTTCAACTGCTTCATTTCGAACTGGCCCAATTACTTCACGTTTCTTGTTTAAAAGCGAACCTGTTGCAACAAATTTGTCAATCAGGTGTTTAACGTACTGGTGGTTTACATTTTTTTCAGGATGATTGGCATTAAAAATTCGTGCTGTAGCTTTAGCGCAATCGTGATTTCGATAATAAATTGCAACAATTTCTACTCTTTCCGCGATAGAATAAACCATTTCAAACACACGTTAATACTTTCAATAACGGCTGAAACTAACGATTTCTTGGTCACAAGCAAAAAACATCGACTTTTTTGTAGTACTGATTTTTTGTTATTTTGAAAAGGTCTGAATTCCTATAAACTTAAGTATCTTCTACTAATAACTATTTTAGTATCTAGTTTTATTTGCTTCAGCTTTTTTATTTCATTTCTGACTTTTTTGTAAACTGATAGACACATCAATAACAATTAGGTAATGCGGTCATGTGTAGTAGATGAAAAACTTATTAGTGGTGGGCATTTGTGTAGAAATTACTACGCGTAAGTTGGTTTGTCATCTTTTCGTTTGTAACCAATAATTCTGTCAAATCTCAACCGATTTCTGAAAACGGTACGTCACTGTATTCGCAATGAAAAGGGCTTTAAAATGATGTGCCACAAGTGGGGTAGTTGCATTTGAAGTTTTTAAGTTGGGGTTGCTAGGCATTAGGGGGATGAACATATCGAGTTAAATTGACTGTCAAAAAAGCTCCCCCCAAGAACAAAAATCGACGGGTCCCTGCGAATTTTGAAATATTATTCAGTTTTCCAATTGTAGGGGGGGTCAAATTTTCGTTGGGATACCCTGTATGGAATACACCATATAGTGTCTAATAAAAAATAATTCATCGTGCCAAAAAATGAAAAGAAAAATGTTTTGTTATTATTATTAGTAATGCCTCATACTATTATTTTTAATTGTTAAAATGAAGCAAAATGCATTCTAAATAATAGTAAAGTATTTTCCATATTCTCATAATGTGCTTTTGTGCACATATTCTGCATTCATCGATTCATGTACATTTTTATGACATACTTATAAGTACAATTGAATTATTTAAAAATCCCAAGGATACTTACATTAAAGTAAAACCACCGATAGTGCAATTTTTTCTTCAGTACATATCAAATAAACTGCAGCATTAGTGCAGCATCAATTTGGGAAAGTCCCACTAGTGTTAATTACTACCAAGAAAAAAGGTCTCATGTACAAATGAATTCCCACGTCTCGTTCATAATTGTTTTACTAATGGGATAATATTTAGTTTTAAAATATTTATTTTGAATTAAATACTTGATAATCTTGTAAATATTTACAAAGTTGTGTAATATTGGGATTATTAAACTTTATAACAATAATAAAATACAGGACTATAAGTTTTACTCGTTTCACAGAAATCTAAAAACTATGTAAATAAAATACAAGGAGTAACATCTGAAAATAATAAATCATTTTGTAATGCAAGTTTGCCACTTGTAGTTGTAACGACGTTTTATTTCAAAGTACCACATTTATCAACCTCAACAGTATATTTTTACACCTGCGGCAGTACGGCACGCATGCGAAATAATTTTCACCGCCGCTTATAAGCATGCTTATTAGATCAAATAAATAATTACAAACAATATTGCTAACAGGAACAACTAATAACTGATGTTGAATTAAAGTAGATTTTATTATTACGAATACGACAAACGAAATCGCCAAATTCGTTTTAAAGAGTGCCACAGATTCTACTTGCTGTTGTTGCCAGTATTTTCTTTGATTGTAGAATGTTGTCACACATCTAAAATGTTTCTAACCTGTTGTAATAGACTATACCGAAGAAGATAATTCAAATGCCGAAACGTCACATGTCCATAAAAGTACCTTATGAGGAAATGTAAAAAAGCATTTTATTATTATTTAGAATACATTTCACTTTATTTTAACCGTTAAAAATAATAATATGAAGCATTTACAATATAATGAGATATTGATTTTATTTTAAAAATAAAAATAAGTATTAATTATATACGCGAATTAACGAGCCTTTAATCCACGAGACAAAATAGACACTCGAGGCGCAACCGAGAGTTACATTATTTTGAGAGGATTAAAGGCTGGTTAATTCAACGTTTTATCCACGACCACGGCCAAAACAAATCAATTAGGATGAAGGCCGTATGAGAGCAGGTGAAAAATGATGGGTTTGAAAAACGTCATATTTGACAAATTTATTTTAAACGAGAATAGTGATTGTCAGCTGAATACTAAGAAAGTCTTGGAATCGTTTCTATGTCATGCGCTTGTTTATTTGTCAACAAGAGCGTTGCAAAATCGACCCAAAACATGAGTGACAATGCTGAGAATTTCTTACTCCAGCTGAAATCCCGCAAGAACCCCAAGAACACACCACATTACGTCTGTTACCAGTGAAGAGCGTGTATGGAAAAGAATTAGTGGAATTCGATAACTGGTGAAAAAAAGAGGCATAGGAGAAGGAGTAATTACAGAAGAGGTGCTACTATCCTACTCAGTGGCGTAGCGTGGACTAATTTAGACGTGGGCGAAGTCGCACCAGCGAGGCCCTTTTCTTCTACCATTGGATGCTGAATGAAGTGAATATTGTGACACATAATAGCTACATGCAAGGTCACAGTGTGCATCAATTTTGGTTCAAATATTTTCATACAATCGGGAGAAATTAAAAAAAATTTAAATTTTACACAAAATTTTTAAATGCTGTATCTTAAAACAAAAGGCGATCGGACATTAGTTTTTTATTATTTTTTCGTCCTCTATCGCGTGATTTTCCAATGTCACCCTGTATATTTTCAAGAAAATAATGGTGAAAAATCAGAAAGTTTGTTTACAAAATTTCATAATTATGAGGTTTAAATGCTAAATATAAATATTTTTTGTAACCTCTTCAATACTGAAAAATACGTCGATAAGAGAGCACATGCATCAGGGTGTGCAAATTAGTTATAGTACGTGTGGTAAAGCTTATTTTTAGTAAGGTCTTTTAGGGTGTTATTCGTACTATTTAGAGTTCATGGTGTTCAGGGGGCCTCGCGCGAGGCCCCTTTAAGTGCGAGGCCGTGGGCGAGGGGCCGCTTCGCCCACGCCTAGCTACGCCACTGATCCTACTTTTTCCATGTGCCTTATACTTATACCCGGGCTACATTCTACCATATTTACAATTTCTTCTTCCACTGCTAGATCAGGACCAGCTTGTCTCTCAGATGTAATTCTCACATTGGGAAACATTCCAGTTTCACGTGCATTGTTGCAGACTGTCTGTTCAGGTAGCGACGTCGATATTAACTAACTGCATCAGCATATTTAAATATGACAGGCATTACGAAATTTTGTGTGTACAATACCGACTAAACGAACGCACATGTAACAATAAATGCGACAGTTATAAAATAAGCGTTTAAATCACAAACGTCAAAATAAATGTGAAAATTAGTAATCACCAATGTGAGTTTGGTTTAGAATGCATGACCTACTCAAAATAAAATATCAAATAATAACAGCTTTCACAAAACTATGTTTATTGCTATCTCAGTAACCGTTTATATTCGACCATATGTTTATTAGGCTTTTCTGTTCACTTTTACCCCCTAAGCACCCTATTCGAATATTGGTTGCCCTCCAATCACCCTGTATTTAATAAAATAAATCAGAAAATTCATTGGAACGCTGACAGCTGACGTGATCTAGATGGACTCGTTTCAGTCTCCTTTCGTCCTAGTTGCAAATGTTCGACAAATGCTAATTGCATCCCAATTGCGCTATTTGGCACAAACCGTCTCCGAAGGTACTGTCTTTAGTGTCTTTCATCACGTAGTCAAGTTATAGATATGGCAGATTGCACGTATCCTGATGAAAAATGGCTAGCGTGCATTGAAGTTTAATTGCAGCTGCCGCACATGTGTGCTGGCTCAGTTGAATTCTTTTATTAGGCTTATGCAACCACAGCTCAGAGTAGGTACTTACGCATTTTCGCGGAAATATGTGAGATGAGGGAAATTTTTTTACTGCGCTTAGTGCTAGACTGCAATGAGTAGGTGGTTCTTTTACTCGGAATTTCATGTGACGTTTTTAATTAGGCCTACATGTCATTTGTTAGGTATACCTGCTTCAGGTTAACTTTTTGAAATTGCTAAACCCAGACACTATGAACTAAAAAAAATCTGAATTCTCGGACACTTTTCTCGGACTATTATTATAAAGATTAATATTAACTGAACATATATCTTCTATTTTGTTTGTACACTATTTGAATTTATATTTATATGTCTCTTTCCCCTCCTGTTCTGTAGTTGGGTTTTGTAACCTGTAGAGCAGAGTAACAATAAATAAATAAATAAATTTCTTAAACAGGGTGTCCGAAAACAAGTGAACCAAAATTCAGATAAACTGCTTTAGATGGTCGCCGTATTTCTCGCCGTAAAATGATCAAATTTGTGATATTCTTTAGATACAGAAATTTCGAAAAATAAAACACGTAGAACAAAAGTAATATCAATAATACATCAATGATGTTTTGTTTATTTACTTTTGCTATTTAAATTCTCCTCAAATAATATAATAACTTTTAAAATGCATTTGTATGGCACACATTATTTTGCTATTGTAACCCCACATTTTCAAATACTTAACAAAAGTAAACAATCAATGCACAATTCAGAACTATGTAAGTTTATGTTATTACAGTATTTATATCTATAACTGAATTTAAAAAAAATAAGGTATTTTGAAAGATTTCTGTACCTAAAGACTTGTTGGTTAAACCGCTTTCTGTCGTTATACATTTATTTTAGTGCAGTAGGTACCTTGTATTTGTAGAAATCACTATTAGTTCATTGAAAAGTTACATTTGGGGTTGGACTACTGGACTAAAATTGTAGAGGATTGAATTTGAAATAAAAAATGTTTTTTAAAAAATTTTGTATGATCAATAGTTTACCTAATAAATGCTAAAAACAATTTAACCCCCTTTTCCAAGATGACAGCCGAAGTTGGAGGGTTGCGACCCCACAAACTTCAAGTTAAGCTTTTTTTCACCCCCTCCCCCCTCACATCTAAACAATAAAATTGCGTCCTCTAAAAAATGCAACCCCAAATGTAACTTTTCAATGGACTATAGGAAAAATTAGTGTTCACTTCACAGCGCTGTAAAACCCAAACTAATGAATATAATAAAAAAAGTATACAATAAAAATTCTTCGTTGAAAATCACTCTACAAAAATGCTCTGATGTAATTTTTTTCTAAATAAAAAAATAAATAAATTATGGCGTCCAAAAGAAAATTTGTCCAAAAATGTTGATGGTTTTTCTTTAATATCTTTGTTATTTTTGATTTTACAACAAAAAGTTACTGGACTAAAATTGTAGACGATTTTTAAAAAAATTTTTTATAACCAATAGTTTACCTGATAAATGCTAAAAACAATTTAACCCCCTATTCCAAGATGGCTGGAGGGTTGTGACCCCACAAACTTCAAGTTAAGCTTTTTTTGACCCCCCGCCCTCACATCTAAACAAAAAATTGCTTCCTCTAAAGAATGCACGCTAAGGCCAAAATAATGTAACATTAAACTTTTTTTTATATATAAAAAAGCAGGGCATACCACTAACTGCGTATTATACAGGATGTTGAAGTTAAACCTATAAAATTGTTTTTCCGCAATAACTCACGTGTTCACTTATTAATTTAAAATATAACTAAGATATTTCTTATGGTTGACCAAAGCCTTAAAGGTATTATTGTAAATGAAGTCTAAAAAACACGTAGAAATCTTGGGGGGAAAGGGGGAACACTTTTCCTCTGATCACCCATGGACAAGTTCTTCCACAGTAGCGAACAATTTTATTTAAAAGATTTTATTACTCTTGATATTTTTTCGATAAATTCGATCATGTAACTAACGTTAGAGATAGCCGTAGAGAAACAGTTATTGTAAATTTAAATTTCCAAAGGAACACTGTTTGGGCAATGTTTAGCCCACCCGTGTCCGTAATCAAAGAGTAGTTTGTATGTATATAAAATAAATCCCAGGTTTTTTATCTTGTTATGAGTTTTAAAATTGTGAAAGTTTAAATTAGTTAACTATGAAAGGGAGTGCAATTAAAAACCTGATATTTAGCAATTTGAGTTATAGTGCAAGAACAGTCACAATCCTCAGGATTGACGAATACTTAGTACGCAATAATCATAAATCGTCAATATTTACAAGTACTTGGGTATTCGTAGATATCTTGAATTCATAAAATACTTTCACCACCCAATAATACTATTTTTCGAGTACAGAATCCTGCTAGATTGTCTTCAGTTTAAAAATTATTGAATCCAACCTTGTCTATAGTTTTAACATGATTAAATTATAGGAAAATTGATTTCAATTAGCTTAACTTCGCAATAAAGAAAAATATATGCTAAAGTTTATTTTTATTTATTTACTGATTCTAGTCACTTCTTTAACATACCTAGATATTTATTATTTGGAATGACGCGTCCTAAACGAGCCTGTCATTTTCTAGTAAAAATCGTTACCTTGCGTGTAATGTTGTTGATATATCAGATAGATATTAAAATTTCGATTACAAAAAAAAAAATCCTCAATAATTTGTCGTAAGCTTTGGAAGCGCTACTGTGACTACGTATGTTGTTTAGTTCACTGTTTATTTATTTTGGTGAAAATTAAAGTGCCGAAGCAATTATTAAGGAAGCCACCAGCGTTATTTCAAGTTCATTGCCAGAAAAATCAACTTCAAGGTACGATCGTAAATATAGCGACTTCAAAATCTGTCAGGAAAAAACGGTGTGTTTGAGGTAACAAAAAATGTTCTGGGGGATTATATAAATCAAGTATCTGTTATGCTCGCTACAGACTATGCGTGAATTCGCGATTCGTAATGCGCGATGCGTGATGGAATTCGTGCATAGTATGTAGGGTTTTTATGAATGGATTTTTAACGAACAAGGCCTTACACACTATTCGCGAATTCTTCGCATATCACGAATCACGCACAACGAATCGCGAATACACGCATAGTCTGTAGAGGGCCTTAGATTCAATCCGAATATATTATAGACAAAATGGTATATGCTAAAAAATTGTTTAGAATTCAATGAAAATGTTCAAGTTCGCAGGTTTGTTGCTAATTTAAAATTATGTGGTAAAATGTAGGGTTCAGTTGATATTTGTAGATTTCTAAAGGTAACTGCATTTCTCAAACAAAAGAATTAGCGCTATATTCTAAAAAAGGCCAAGGTTTTAACTAAAGAACGATATCTGTTGGACGCCTCTGATGGCCATTGGCTACTAGCAAAAATTGTAACAATATTTGGGAGTTATGGTTGTTGTCGATGTGATGAACTTCTTGTCTTCTAACTTCAGCAGCAGCGAAAATTCAACCACAATAGATGAGATCTGACCTATTTCTGCATTTTTAGGATTGCTTCTTCAGGTGGCCTCCTTTAAGTTGAGTCAAATATCTAACTATAAAAATTATTATACTTACCAATAAATTAAAATTATTTGAAATTAAAAACAATGTCAAAAGTGACTTTAACCTGTCAATGAATTTTAAATTAAACGTGACAATTACCTACTTAAATAATCAAAAAATTTTTATCCTTTATGTAATCGTTTTTTATATATTTTTAGATATTAACAGTATTGCGTGAAACTAACTACTCTGTGGACTAAAGCCCCGACCAGCGTTGAATTCCACCCACAATATCTACCCATATATTCTTTATTATTAGCTTTTGTAACATTGTTTACTGTAATAGAAACAGGTCAGATCTAATCTATTGTAGTTGAATTTTCGAGTTCCCACAGTTTCAAAAGTGAACTTAGATATTTATAGAATGTTTTCATTAAACCAGGTTAGTAAATTTAGCTAGATTATTTTTAAAATAGTTATTGAATAGAGCTTTGTCTGTGGAATTGTTCATTAGCATACCTAGATGTTTGGTATCAGAGAGCATACATATTATGACTTCATTGATAGGAATTGTAGGAGATTTGTTTTATATTAGCTTAAAATACCTTTCTAATACAAAAAAAAATGTTACAAAAGCTAATTGTGGGTGTAATTCAACGCTGATCGGGGCTTTAGTCTGCAGAGTAGTTAATTTCACACAATATTGTTAATACCTAAAAATATATCAAAAAAAATTCATCCATTTTTCATCGTCCAAATTTTGTATTACCGGAAATAACAATTGTACTATGATTTTTAACATATATGATACAAATAAAATAGGAATTCCCTATTGTAAATAATGTTACTAAGTTGTAAACTTGACATATAACTTGTAAAAATAAGCTTTCTTGATTAATACGGTGATTTATCAAATTGATGTTTACAAATAAAATTGTTTATTTTTAGTTTCTCTGTTATCATTTTGAATAAACGTATTTACTTCAGAAACGTCCTGTATGTAGTATTTGAAACGTTTAATTATATCCTTCTCCGTTCACTTTTTTTATTAGTTTTGTCAAATCCATTTTTTGTGAAATGAATGGTTTTGGTATTATTCCCAATTCTTAAATTATTCTTCAAGGGGCTATATTATTTTTGAAAATCTATAGATATCTAAACACATCTGTTAAAGAGTGTGTATATTATTGGTAGTTGTTATTAAATAATACTATAAATATACACAACTCGAGACACGTACAGACAAATAATTATCAACATACCATTTTTTTGCTCGCGACTATCAATCTTACACAATTAACGTTTTGCGTCAAGAGCGCCAATCTAGAAGAGCGTTTTTTTCTTATTTGCCTATTTCCAGCCATCAAAATAAAGATTGGGTTCTTCGAAAAAAAAAACAACAATATCAATCAGCGTCGTTTATGGAAACAATTAATTAATATCGACTGTATAATTGTCAGTTTGTTTAAGATATTTGATATTTCTCTTATCTGTTATATAATTAAACAAAACATGAGTGTGGATTTGTTTCCAGTCAATATTTTCAAATAAGGGTGTTGTTTGACGTATACGACTCACATAAGCAAACAGAAAAATAATAATAACGAAGTTTATTTGTCTAAAAAGTGATTTCGTTATCTATTTAGGGTGATGACCCATTGATATGATGATGACATATTTCAATAGGGCATAAATCAGGATATAATGGAGGCTACTTCAGCGTCTGTATTTCTTTAAATTCTCGTTCTTCTTTTAATTATCCAACATTTCATAAATATCTGCACGGCACTGGAAACTTATCCAGTATAAAACCTGACCTAGCGCAAGGCAAAGCATGCAGTCGGCGAACGGCACGGCAGCAAACTGTAATAAAAAACGGACAAAAAATTTAAAGAATTTCCCAAGGAAAGAAATAAATAAAATTTTATAGCACCTATTTTATACATATCAGCAAATCCAACTCTGCTTTTGCCGCTATTGTTGAATTAATGAAATTAATTTGTGGTTTTAATTAATAAAATAATTTGGCATATCTGATGTTACAACAGCCGTTCAAAATTAAACACATTTGGGCCGTCTTACCCAGTTTATACGAACTAACACAAATGTTTCTAGTTCTTGTCCATTTTGGACTCGTAAGTTATTGGCAGCAGCTATGGTACGTTTGCTTAGCCTTAAATCATCACTACTGTTCATTTCGGTGCGATATACCTTATTTTATAAATGTCCCCACAAAAAGTCCAAAGGATTTAAGTGAGTAGATCGTGGCGGCCATGGTACCAGTCGGCAGTCCTCCTCGTTCAATCGCTTGGATACACTGTACATGGTACGGATATAATCGAGCTTTATGTATGATATGCCACACTGCTGCAATACGCCGTGGACCCTGTGGATCTCCATACTACCACGATTCGGTTTCAAATTTTCCTTGTCACGGTCGTTTGATGGCTGCATTTGGTTCATGTTTACCGGGAAACTGTTCAGCATTTTCACATCACTGTAAATTAAAAAGGTATACATCAACTCCGAGTTGCTATACATGTAAGCCATTTTTGACATTTGAAAAACTCAAAAAATACTCGCAGTACAAAAATGTTAATACTTACTATAAGTAATCGGATTTTAATATTAGCCCAGCGATATAAAGGCTAAAAATACTACAACTTTTATTTTATTTTACTTTAATTTTTTACCGTATTGACTCCAACTTTCATGACGCATATTCCCAAATTTTTTTAGATAAGTTGTGAATCACCCTGTGTATATTATTTTAATAGAAAAAATACTAGAGAAATTAAACAAATACGACCCTGACCTTAAAAATGACGAACCGATATTTTTCGTCACATAGTTTACATAAAATGCTTATCTTATCACCAATATAGTTGTAATTTATAATCTAAAACTATTTATGCTTTGACTGCCATTGTGACATTTTAATTCCATAGCCAAAAGGTGAATGCCTTCTCGTTTTATTTTTTTTTTAAATTTGGTCATTTAAGAAAGTCAGTAGCATCTACACAGCAATAATTATTTTTCTGTTTGCACTTTGTAATATTTTTGAAATAAAAACAATTTATTATTATTATTTGCCTTAGACATCTGAAAACATAAAAATAAAAAATAGCTAAAATGACGAAAAGTTATTGCAAGAAGAAAAAAAGATATCTTATAGGTTTGGGATAGAAAAACATGCATTTTAAATAACCAAAAGTTAACAAAATTTCTCTCTTCTCCATAAAACTACGTACTGACCTTTAAAAATGAAGGCCATTGGTACCACGATTGCTACCTTTTATATTTTAACATTTAATACAGGGTGTACTAATACTAATGACCATATTTCAAGAGTAGCATTCTTGGATAAAAATAAATCAAATTAAATTAAATTGCAGAATTTTCGAAATTGCCGAATGCTGGGAATTACACCGGCTACAGTTAAAAGGCATGGTTGATTGAAAACAACGAACGTGACAGGATTCCGTTCAACAAAAACTTCAAAAGCAGTCTCAAAAATATTGCGTCAAAGATAGATCAACCTCATACATGCTCGGCCTCTACTTCTTCAAATACACGTGCAGGAGTTTCCATAACCTATTGTAAAAAAGTTAGTTAAAATTTATAATAATGATTTAAGTTGACAGTAAATGAATACTTAGTTCAAGAACTATAATGTATTTTTCCCGCATTAGTTAGAAAAAAATCGAACTATTTCTAACTCAAATTAGTTACTAAATATACAACTTTTCAAAACACTATTAAAAAAGTACGCGGTATAGAACTAACTACATCTATCGGCCGTTCGTTACTCCATGCCGGACTGAAAATGTCACAGGCACGAAGCGGTCTACATGCAGTAGACACCATTGAAAGCTGTCGACCTTTCTCGCGTTCGGCGAGAAACGATATTTTGCAAACACGGATTTCCAGGAAACAACTACTCTGCGAGCTAATGCCCCGACCAGCATTGAATGGCATACTGATGAGAGCTAATAAGCTCGAAACCGGTATATGTCTGGTGGGCTTCTGACGAATGACTCTAGCTGTTGCTATAGGTTTTCCAGGTGTAATTCGGACTAAAGCCGCGACCAGCGTTAAATTACACCCACAATATCTCTTCATACATATATCCTTTATTATTAACTTTTGGTATCAGAGAACATACATTATGATTTGTATTAGCTTAAATACCTTTGTTCTACGTTCATGCAAAAAACAGAACTTTATTGAACTATATATTTAGTGGAAAAAGTGGTCGACGTCATATTTTCCTACACTTAGTGTCATCTAAATAAAACATTTTTTTGTTTTTGCATGAACGTAGAAAAAATGTTGTATGCAACTCGTTACTTTTTGTACTTGTTGCATAAATTACTATACAATGCAGTAAAAAATATACGTTGATGTTTTCCAAAATTCCTAATAGTCTAATGGTTCATCATTTTAAAAGTAGTATATGTGTTAGGTTGGAAACCCTTATGTTGCGACCACGGTACCACCGTCTCAATAAGAGTTTTTTTGACATCAAAAGGTAACATTGGTAACGAGTGGAAAAATGTATTTTTCATATTTCGAGTTACACGCAATACAAAGCCAGTGTAGAAATAAACGAGTGAGATGGTCGATATGCCCTACTGTTTTTCAACCCTTATTAGTTACACAGTTTTATTTTTATATTTCCTCAATTGGTTCGCAATTACGGATCGCCCCCGTCAATCAAAGAAACCTAATAGGGTTTAAGGAAAAGCGATGTGTTAAATGAATGAAAACGAGGACGATATCTTGACGCTCTTTGTTTGTACAACCGTTCAATTTGATTACATCAATTACGTCAATGGATGTAATTATATTTCTACAGGGTATATCAGATGTTGAAAGTATAGGTACTCTATGGAAATTATAGGTACTATTACTACTTGATGTTGTGTTTGGAAAATATCCAAACACCCCAGTAACTTCATAAACTAAAACAGATTTTTTAAAGTATTCTAAACAGGGTATCCCAGAATTCCCAAATCTTTCATTCTTAACTTTGGGATATAATAGAGCATGAGCAAATAATAGGGGTCTTTCCTATTATAACATTTCAGGACTATCTTCTGAAATTTTAAAAGTTGCAGTTAATAGTTTATTAAACAATTTAAATGGTGCTCTTCGAATACGATACACCAGAGCTGCGTATACCTTCTCTTTTAAAATGGACTAAAGACAAAAGTCTAGTGTATTGAGATTCGATGAGCGAGCTGGCCAAACAACTAACAATCTTTCTAACAGCAGAAAAAATAAACTGATTTGATATGATATTCTAAATATTATTGTTACAAATTTAGAATCAAGCAATGCCCACTTAATCCTATAATTTGTAATCTTGTAATCCCATAAGATAACCCTGATTAGAAATAATCAAAATATGTGATAAACAGAGTTAGTGAATTTCTTAAAGAGAACTTTTTTTCCAAATATAGAATAAGATTTTAATATTTGCACTGAAAAAATAATTTTCACCATTGGCGTAGAAGTTTAGGGGGTTCAAGGATGAACAAAACCCCATAGGTATAATATATAAACAATAATTTATATATAAAAAAGCCCATATGCCACAGTGTAATTGTCACTTTGACAGCGGCAAAAGTTACCTGCAACTTTTACAACGACAAATGCACTATAGTTGACTTCCAAAATTGTAGAGAGTGACTCATCACTAGCTTGTAGACTAGCGGGCGGGCGAAGCGTGTGGGGAGCAACATTTTATAGACGCACTAAATTTGAATGCAATCAGATATAAAAAATATACAAAAATGACAAAAATAATTGCATTACATAACATCCATTATTTTTAGAGTAGAAACAGTGGTATAACAGTTTTTACCAATTTCGAGGCGTTAGATAATAAAAATATTTCAAAATTTAAAGTTTTCACAACACAGAGATGAGTACGGAAGGTACGTATGTTATGATTACCTAAGCGTGTCACTTGAGAGGAGTTAAAGCACACAAAATTATCAAAAATAAGTTGACGTCGGCTGAACCTAGCACATTAACAATTTACTTTAAATGTGCCACCTGTGTCATCCTCTCTACAAATTAGAATGCCGTCCTTTTGGACGGCGATTGCCCACCACCACCCACTTACACCTACCTGATGAGCACTCCGCGGATATCACACTTAAGCCTTGTCCTCATGGACGCGAAATTCACGGATTTTTGCACGAATTTTACAACTTCTGTTTTAATTAGAAAAATCTCAACTTTTGACAATTGCAATTTGCGAAACTGTCAAACACTACAAATATTATTGCCCCTTTCATTATCATGTGGTGTTAATAAACTTGTTTTGAGCTTACGATAATCTACCATGGCAGTTTCATGATGAAAATGATAGATAGTGTTATACAAGATAGAAAACATTTAGCGGCTAAAGGATCCGGAAAGAAGGTGATAAGGAACAACGAGCAACTGCGGACAACGTTGTTTCTAGGTTATTGCCCTTCATCAGCGCAGTGCAGCTTAAACAAACAAGAAGGGCAAATGACATGACTACACAGGAGAATGACCAGCAGCCACCTATCCTAATTTGCAGCATCGTGCCACACATCCTCTGTTTTGAGGACAAGAGTAGCAGTCGCTGCGGAAGAGAGTCCAGCGACTACTGTGTCAGGGTCTCAGACAGAACAATACAAGTTCAAAAGGAATTAAGCGGATCGTTAATATACAAGATAGAAAACATTTAGCGGCTAAAGGATCCGGAAAAGAAGGTGATAAGGAACAACGAGCAACTGCGGACAACGTTGTTTCTAGGTTATTGCCCTTCATCAGCGCAGTGCAGCTTAAACAAACAAGAAGGGGCAAATGACACGACTACACAGGAGAATGACCAGCAGCCACCTATCCCTAATTTGCAGCATCGTGCCACATCCTCTTTTGAGGACAAGAGTAGCAGTCGCTGCGGAAGAGAGTCCAGCGACTACTGTGTCAGGTCTCAGCCAGAACAATACAAGTACAAAAGGAATTAAGCGGATCGTAAATATACAAGATAGAAAACATTTATCGGCTAAAGGATCCGGAAAAGAACGTGATAAGGAACAACGAGCAACTGCGGACAACGTTGTTTCTAGGTTATTGCCCTTCATCAGCGCAGTGCAGCTTAAACAAACAAGAAGGACAAAAGAAGGGCAAATGACACGACTACACAGGAGAATGACCAGCAGCCACCTATCCTAATTTGCAGCATCGTGCCACATCCTCTGTCTCTTATCAGCAAACAAAACAACGATTTCCTTTCTTGTAAATCGGTACAACCTTAGCCGTTTTTAGTATACTGGGAAAGATACCTTGCTGCAATGAAAAATTCACTAAATACACCAAGGTTTAACAACAAATGAAATTACATATTTAACATACTAGAGCTAATATCGTCCACACCACAACAGTTTGAATTCTTGAGCTCTGAAATAACATTGAAGACCTCATTTTCATCAACATCATATACAAATATCGAAGTCATATTGATGAGCACTCCGCGGATATCACACTTAAGCCTTGTCCTCATGGACGCGAAATTCACGGATTTTTGCACGAATTTTACAACTTCTGTTTTAATTAGAAAAATCTCAACTTTTGACAATTGCAATTTGCGAAACTGTCAAACACTACAAATATTATTGCCCCTTTCATTATCATGTGGTGTTAATAAACTTGTTTTGAGCTTACGATAATCTACCATGGCAGTTTCATGATGAAAATGATAGATAGTGTTATAGGTAGTTAACAAAATTTGTTACAAATAGAGATTTTTTCACCATTAAATAAATCGCGCAAATATTTGCGAGTTCCGCATTCAAAAGGACAAATGGCTTTAGAATACATACACACTATTTACTATTGGTTCCTAGCACTGTCACTATAACGGTCACACATTAACACTTATTATATCATATCGTACCGCTTTCCGTATGACCTTCATACGCCCATGTTTCGTCAAAATTTAATATATTCTTCGATCTAGATTCTTATTTTTTAATATTTATTTTAAATAGTTTCTTCGCCATATCACTATTTCGTCCTTTCTATCAGTATACTCTTTTCGATTTCATTTATACAGAGTGACGAAACTAAAGATATAACGCCATGCAGCCTGCTAGTACAGGCTTAAACAGAACCTTAAGTATTGTTACACTTTGTGATTAAACAGCATTAAAACAAGACCAATCTTGCTAAAATCGGTTAACGTAATCGAAAGTTTCTCAACTGTTCCTACAATACGATTCTACCGTCCCTACCCCTTACTTTAATAGATAGAAGTAAATGTGAAATAAACAATTTTTAAAGTGTACATATCTGCACTATTAATTTTATGGATAGAATCTGACTTTTCGATTTATTGGACTTAAAAGTTCGCCCATACTTTTCGAAATCACTGTTATCAATATTTATTCCGGAATTTGTAGAACGGTTTTCGCAATACATCCGCTGGTCCCGGTATATACGTGCGAAGTTTTAATGACCTATTGGGCTATTATGGCTAATTTTGTGAAAAAACTAAAATTTAGAAATCAAATCAAAATTGACATAGAACGTTGAAACTTTTGTGTAGGTTGTACACACCTACCCAATTTTTTATTTTTCTTCTCGATTAACTTTTGTCGGTATGTTTTTTCGATATTTGGTCGCATTAAAAACAATCATTTTTTGCAATTTAATGCAATATATAATAATACAAACTTTTAGTGTAGTATAGTTTTATTACTCTCAGTTGCAGTTTCTTAAATATTTTGATGAAAATATAATGAATTATTCATTTGTTCGTATGACGTAAGTCGTCTGAATTCTTGCGGCGAGTATACGTATCTTATTTCAGTCAATGTCTATAATGTCTAATACAAATATAAAAAAAATATACAAATTATGTAAGTTAGGATTAGTTGCCACTTTTTTTCATCATAGCACATTTGGTTTTACAAATAGAGCATAAGGCCATAAGAAGTGGCGTAGCTAGGCGTGGGCGAAGCGGCCCCTCGCCCACGGCCTCGCACTTAAAGGGGCCTCGCGCGAGGCCCCTTTGGGGGTGATTTAAAACCGAACGCCATGACCTCTAAATAGTACGAATATCACCCTAAAAGACCTTACTAAAAATAAGCTTTACCACACGTACTATAATTAATTTGCATGTGCTCTCTTACCGACGTATTTTTCAGTATTGAGGAAGTTACAAAAAATATTTATTTTTAGCATTTAAACACCTCATAATTATGAAATTTTGTAAACAAACTTTCTGATTTTTCACCTTTATTTTCTTGAAAATATACAGGGTGACATTGGAAAATCACGCGATTGAAGACGAAAATATAATAAAATAGTTATGTACACTAATGTCCGATCGCCTTTTGTTTTAAGATACAGCATTTAAATTTTTTTTGTAAAATTTAGGTACATTTTTTTAATATCTCCCGATTGTATAAAAATATTTGAACCAAAATTGATGCACACTGTGACCTTGCATGTAGCTATTATGTGTCACAATATTCAGTTCATTCAACATCCAATGGTGGAAGAAAAGGGCCTCGCTGGTGTGACTTCGCCCACGTCTAGATTAGTCCACGCTACGCCACTGGCCATAAGTACTAATTTCATTTCTCTTGCAAGTCATTTCACTTATTCGGAGGCACCCTCTGTCTTACGCAGTGCAAAATAATCATACCTATAACATATGCAACCAACTAGACTTATATGTACCTCCCCTACCTAACCTAGAGGTTAGAACGTATAATTGTTTTTCATTTAATCATCAGCGACTTAAGCACAAATAAAAACCCTGGCTAAACGGCTAATGTTGGCTTGCTTTTTTTTTTCTTGAAATTAGTACCTACCGCATCTTATTGGCTGATGTTAGACCAATCTTAACCAACCAGGGTCTTATTAATAAAGGTTTACCTTGAGCATTAACCAATAGAAAAAAACGCGGGTAAATCCCTAAGTAACACATGGAATTTTGAGATAACTGTACTGAGCTTCTTTGGGGTTTGTCCTCCATATTTGGTACTTAAGGAAAAGATGTAATCTTATTGGATGTGGTCAATTCTAAAACCCCTATCCCATTGTTACCTTATAGAGAATAGATGAAATGTCGTTAGTCGCTAGGTCGCATAAAAGTCGCATGCGCTGTCGTTAATGCATAGTGATATTAATCTTGGCGGTTCTTAAAATTCTTTACTTTGTGTGATATAATTTTTGCTCGATGGCAAATTCTTTGAAAGAATATGGTGAGTTGGCAATATTTTAGACATTTTAACACAAATATATATTAATATACTTTCAATACTTATATACTTATGTAGGTATATTTAACTAGATAAAAAAATTCTATCTATCTTTCTAAGGAAACGTTGTATAACAAATACCTTAAAAAATAATTGTAATAAATTTTATACACTCATATACCCGCCCAATTATACCTAGATGTACAGACGATTAACGCTTTACGTAAAACAAATGAAATCAAATTGATACCCGAGAATAGTTCTTGGTTAATACTCTTCGTTAAATCATCGTCTAGTCGTCTGTTAAATCACGTCGTCTACGTAATACAATACACGACTGCTGCCACAAAATATACTGCTGCATTTTGCTGCTGAATTCTTGACGCGAGTTATGGATGATATGATTAAGCTCACCATCGCTTGCTAAATCGCGTCGCCTTTGTAACATGGCTGCTGCGATTTAGCCGAGGATGATTAATACCGTCTGCTAAATCGCAGCAACCGTGCTACACACTACAAAGGTAACAAGGTAACACGATTTAGAAGACGATGTAGTAGGTATGCTAAACCATCTGCTAAATCGCGTCGCTTTAAAGCACGGCTGCTGCGATTTAACAGAAGATGGATGTACTAATATGTACTAACCTGAAGAATACGGATAGCTATTTGGATATTTTGTATCTACACAAAAATGTATGAACTTTCTTACTCAAATCTTTAAAAATTGAAGTAAAAATCGCACTAGGCCAAGTCAAGAGGAATAGCGAAACATCGTATTATTGTTAGATTTGTAAATAATATTGCAGAATTTTCCAGATTGACATTTATAATAGGTATAACAAAATTATAGGCCTAGCAGTTGTATATGTATACCTATACTTAATTACTTAGTCTTTGAATATGGCTCTTAACTCGATTATTTTGTAAAAAATATTTTATTATTATTTAAGTGAGATTGGATTGGATTAATGTGTAATTCATCCATTACAATCTCCTCTACTCATTATCAAAGAAACTTAGTGCAGTATTACTAAAAAGAATAAAAATATATCTATCACATATTAAAAATATTTTCATGAATACAGGCGATTTACGAAAAAATAGTTGGCCAAAATAGACATTTTTTAAATGGATCAAGTATATTTCTATATACCTTCCTCTTGAAATTTTTTTATAAACGTTTTTGAGTTAATTATTTTTTTTTTCTACGTTCATGCAAAAAACAAAACTTTATTGAACAATATTTAGTGGAAAAAGTGGTTCTTTATTGCACTAGTGCAATACAATGTTTATTGCATTCATCTGTCATATTCTACTACAGCGTTTTGTCATTATGACAAACATAAATGTTCAAATCGACGTCACATTTTCCTAGACTTAGTGTCATCTAAATATCATTTTTTGGTTTTTGCATGAACGTAGAAAAAATATTGTATGCAACTCGTACAAAAAGTGCTTATTGCACTCGACATGTTGTCCTACTCGGCCTGACGGCCTCGTTGGACAATTTCACGTCGCGTGCAATAAACACTTACTTTTTGTACTTGTTGCATAAATAACTATTTTCTACGTTCATGCAAAAAACAATACTTTATTGAACTATATTTAGTGGAAAAAGTGGTTCTTCACTAGTGCAATAAAATGTTTATTGCATTCATCTGTCATTCTACTACATAAACGTTCAAATCGACATCACACTTTTCCAGACTTAGTGTCATCTAAATAACATTTTTTGGTTTTTGCATGAACGTAGAAAGAATATTGTATGCAACTCGTACAAAAAGTGCTTATTGCACGCGACGTCAAATTGGACAACACACTTACTTTTTGCACTTGTTGTATAAATAACTATTAAATTTTTGACAGATACTACATCGTATCATAAAAATTATATAGTGTTACTTAAGATTTCTCTTGGCTAGAGAAACGATTTTTAAACTAAATATAGTTCTTCTGATGGTGACCCATTTCACTACTATTTTATTCTAGGTGTCTGAAAAATTTGCTCAAATTTCGACATATCGAATTTTGAAAAATTCTTTTTTATCCCATTAATGAATTCTTTATTGAAAATAAGTAGAGCATATAATTAAAGTAACATGTTCTGCATGTAAAATTAGTAAATTACGATTTATTTAATAAAGTAGGTAGGTATATTTTTTTACGAAAGGCCTACAAACGCGTTTTACATATGATTTTCACACACACTAGGGCAAACTGAAATGAGAACATATTATATAAATGATTTATAATATCGTTTTTAGTGCTAGAACACCTTTTGGTTTGTTGTTTAATACCTTAATGCGTAGGTTAAAAAATAAACAATAAAAATACTTGTATTTATTGATGCTATAATGGACTGCTAAAATATTTGTTAATTAAATAACAACAAATCAAAGGACATTACTTACTTTATCCAAAATTTTTATATTAATTTTCAAGACTGCTGAAAAAGATACAGGGCCAATCTATGCCATGCAGTTAATGGTCCCTATATAGTTTATAACATTTCTAAAAATCGAGAATAGCTCTTAAGTATATTAATTTTTATGATGCAATGCATACGTTAAAAATAATTAAAAAATGCGAATAACTCAAATGCGAATATGTATGAATGTTCATTTTAAAAAATTTCAACTTTAGTCGTCTTCTTTCTGAATTTCCCTGTATTGTTGAAAATATTTTTTAAATGTGCTGTTTTTGTTCCATTAGCATTCTTCATTCTTCAAAATCACTCCAGAAGGCAGTTATCGACTAATTAGATGTAGTAAATGGATATTCGGTATATGAACAACAAAATCCTTTTTTTAATATTAATAAAATCTACATAAAGTAGTTCCACATACTCGTACTGAAATTAATTGTAAAATATAAGAAATAAACTACTTACCGTTATTTGATCTTAGATAATAATTTTAGAAAATTGCTCAAAGTTATTTCCATACATAGATATAGATAGATAGATCACATGAGTGAATATGCTTCTAAACAACTGCAAAAAATTACCTCCACGTATCTCATTTTATCGACTGCAGAAAAAATACAAGTTTACAATAGGCTGCTAATTCTTGATGTGAATAAGCATTTTAAATAAAACTGTAAATCAATATACAGTCGACGAGACTTGTCTGCACTCTTGACCATAATGAAACTGAACTTGACCTAGTTTGTTATAAACATTGACCATTGTAGGTATATTTTCACGTGTTCTATACCATCTGGAAACTTATTTCAGAAAGAGGCCAACATATTTCACAGATATTACCAATACCTTACCCTGGATAAAATATATCTTAGCTTTCTTTAAAATGGTAAATAATTATTGCAAGATATAAATAATTGTTTGCAATATATGTATAAAACTGCAGTGGCTTCCAAGAAGATTGGTCATCTATAACAACTTCTTTGCTTTTTGTACCAAGAAAATCCTCAAAATTAAATACACCAAATCATCTGATACATATAGATTTAATACCAGTTATATATAAATATATACTTAGCTATTTTCAATTATTGTGTAATAATAAATTATTCTTTAACACTACCGATTTTTTTATATTTCAGACAGTGCTAACAGAAGGGTAATAGTAATTAAACCCAACGAGTTTTTTTCTCTTAAGCACTTGAACCTTCGACAACATAGGGAAATACTAGAGGACCTCAAAACAAACCTAACAGGCAGCAATGCGTCATTTATATCAAAAGTTTGTAACCAAGTCGACACAAGTACCTCTCAGGGTCCTATTTACGCAAAAGAAGATGGGAGTTGCCAACAGGGTCTTAAATTACCAAAGTATAAATATGTGCCGCCACACACACACAAAATTGAAGCGACATCAAACAAAAAATACAAGAGGAAAATCTCAATTGTAGAGAACGGATTGGAAAAGACTAAACTTGTGGATTTCGCTGATTTGTCCAGAGCTTCTAGTATTACTAGCACTACTAATAAAACAGTTACCGATAAAAGTAAGTAGTTTTTTCATATAATTGCAGAGCATCACATCATATAAATTTTCAGATGCAGAAAATGAAGTAGTCGACATCAATAATGATATAAGTGAGGAAAAAATTATAGAATTGATTGATAAAAAATATGGAGCTGCGATTGAAGCCCAACTTTTTCAAGAAAACAGCAAAATTGCCCAAGGTAAACCCAATAAATATCTCAGGAATCAATTACTAGTATAAGTTTTGATGTTGTTTTAGATCCTGGTGCCAAATTACCATCAGATATATTTGAATACAGAATAAGAGAAGAAGAATTTATCAATCAAATTGACAAGAAGCATGATGTAAGTGAAGAAGTTAAAGAAGCCCAACGGCATTTAGCATCCATATTGATTTTAGACAGTCCGGATGATGGGTACAAGCTTTTTACTAGAGAAGAGTTAAAGAGACTTCCAGAAAAAATATTTGAAAGCCCCATCAAACCTACTATCAAGGAAGAAATTGCTCCGAATAAAGAAACTTTGGATTATGTCGAAGAACAACAACCACAAAATTCAGATCTGAAAAATTTGAAGACTCATTTCGAAGACAATCCAAGCATTTTCGACTCCACAACAATCCATTGTGCTGGTAATTTTAATAATAAAGCTAACAAGTGTGGAAATGAAGCAAAGGTTGAAACAAAAAATGTAAAAGAAAATTATACTAAAGATATAAATCTTACTTTAAAAGAACTGACAGATTCATCAAATATTCCAAGTACAAAAAATCCAAAGAAGTCTTCTACTAAAAGCGAAAAACAAGTAAAGGAAATCATCTTTGCCAATGAAGATGCCGCTATTGTGAAAGAAATAGATGAATTTATTGAAGAAATAAGCATCAAAAGTAAAGTTTTACGTTCTCAAGAGACATCGATTGTTGTAAGTGAAAGTAGAGAAAAGTCCGATCACAATTACTGCTTCGAACATATTCAAACCAATCAAAACTGCAGTGAAATTGAGGAAGAAAATAAAATTGATAAGACAAATGAAGAAGAAAATAATGAAAGTGTTGACGAAATTATTATTGACTCTACAGAGTGTTCAAATATATGTGTAGATGCTGCGAGATTTGAGGACGTGGTAAAATGTATCATTAAAAAAAATGAATTGTTTGATCAAGTTAAAATCGAAGAAAATGGTAATAAAAGTGATGAAAATATAATAAACACTGAAGTGCAGACAAAGAAAAGCGATATTTTGGCAAAACTTATATTAGAGTCGGAAATACACTTGGACCAAACAGGAGATATCGATATTACACATTGTCCAGTTGAATCCCACAGTTCAAATGTTGACGTTTCTGAAACATCTTTACAAGAGTGTGTAAGTGGCAGTCAGATTGAATTTAACAAGTTTTCCGGAGCTTTTAAAACAAGTGAACTTAATGCAGACGAAAGCGCGATACTGATAGTAAAAGAAAACGGATTTTTGGAACCGGTAAACATAGATAGCAATAGATTAATTCTTGAGTCGTTTAGTTCTTATGACCAAAACCAAGTAACCAGTTCACATCTTAATGAAATTCAGAGTGATACGGAAGAAGACATATCAGAAAAAAGTACTTCCAGTGAAGAAAAGCGAAAAGCCACTGAGGATAAAATTAATAGAGAAGAGATTTTAATGCTAATGGAAAAAGTGAGAGGGTTTCAATATAGTGGAAGTGACAATTTTGGAAATGATGTTAAAACCGGAAAAGAAAACATGAATCTTCTCGGCAGGTCTTTGATGGAGCACATTGGAATTTTGAAAAAGTTGTACAATAAATTAGAAATTGACACTGCGTTAGCTATGGAAAAACTAGATCAAAATATAACAGTTGAAGGACTCTCCGACTTGCATGACAATTTAATTTTCGTCAAAAGTATCGTAGAACAGAATTTTGTCAAAGAAGAGAAAAAGAAGTTAAAGTATAAAGTTATAAGTGTCAAGAGGAAGAGCATTGATCAAGCGAAATTTAACTCTTCTACAAACAAGCCCATAACGAAGAAAGTATTTAGCAAAACGGTTCCAAGACGTACAAATAAAATTTCGAACAAGTTGCTTTGTAAAATGCTGTTTCGTATGAATAAATTATTGAGGATTGTTGAGAAAAACGAAAAAATGTTTTTAATGAACGTAAGACAAAAAGCTTTCGTTTCCAAACTTAAAGAAATTACCAAAGAGGACATTAAAGGCGAAAATGCATTTGGAAGAGGACTTGGCTCCAGTACCAAAAAATCAAACGTTGCACATAGTTGCAATGATGGGGACTTCAGAACAGAAAAAGAGCAAGTTCAGGAAAATTTTGAACTTCAGTTTTCAAATTCCAAGAGCAATTCGAACAAACCCCACAGCAAAATCACTAAGGCACTAACAATAGCTTTAAAGAGATCAGACAACGGGACTGTTGAAAATGATATTAGAAATGTTAATGAAAAAGAAATCGAGGACATTCCTTCTCAAAAGAAATCATTTATTCGACTGTGTTTTGAAAAGCACAATCATCAGTTGCATAAATCACCAGATGCAGAAACTATCAAATTTAACACCGAAAGAAGTAAATTTTGTAAATAACTGATATCGTAATATTAATTGTATCATTTCTTTTAGAGCTGCAAGCAAGAGTTGGGAAAGATCTACAAACGAAGGAAGACGCTTCAATAAAACAGGAACAACCACCAAGATATCCTTTGAGGTCTCGTAAAACAACTAACACGAAACTACCCTTCAATCATACTAGAGAATATCAGAAAGGTAATATTTATTACAACGCAATTTCTCAGTTTATTTCAGATAACGTTCCCATAATTATTTTTACCCACAAACCGTTCTTGTTTTCATTGGTATCATTCTGAATGTGTGATTTGTTTATTTTAGATAAAACTGAAAATACGCTACCGTTTGAGGTGAACTTTTCAAATGTGATTACTTTGAATAAAAGTAAAGATCGAAAGCTCGACTACATTTTAAAAAATGACAACAAACCATGTGTAGTCTTGTACAAGAAGAAAAATAAACAAGACAAGTCTATTTTTGGAAATTCTGACGTGCCGTGTCAAAAGAAAAATATTGTTGGAAATTTAACGCAAGGTAATTACTTCCTTCTTATATTTTTTTAAATATAGGCATATAATTCGTACTTATTTCAGGAAACAAAGTAAAGGAGCATTGTGGAACAGAAAGATATGAAACGAGGAGTAAAGTAGAAAAAAGGAACGATGATACGCAAAGAATTCTGCGGAGCAGGAAAATATAATTCGGTAAGTCATTTTTTTTTTATACATAGCAAACTGAAACACAGTTTGATAAAAAGTGTAGTTTCTCTTTGTCTCGTGGCCGCTTATGAATTGTTAAACAGTGAATAATAATTTTTAACAGTCAGTATAACATTTGTCTAATATTTGAGCAAGAGCGATCTAATTATAAGAGATTCCAATTTCTGTTGTAATATAGATAAATTAATTACAGTTGTAGACATAAATGTTAGTGATAATAAGTAAAATGTGTTGTGAAAAGTGATGTTACCAGCAGTATTTCGGTCATGCGACCCATTGTGCATGCCGCTAATAATAATATAAAATAGACTGTCGTATATTCGTAGAAAATGAGCACTATTTTGTGCTGATTCGAATTCGTCAATATTTAATTTTCAGAATGCTTGTTAGTGATGTCAATATTGTTGAATAAACTGCTAAAAATATGTTTTTTCAGGTGATGGTGCGTTAATTGCTAAAAAAAATTGCATCCGCTCATCGTTTTATTATTTTTTTTTTTATAAATGTGGTATCGGGAGTTGCACAAATGGCATAGAATTTGTATAATTTATATTATTATTGACTTTATTAATTATCAAATTGGTTTTTATCCAGAAACATTGCCTTATTGATAAAATATATTAATTCCAAATTCAAAAATGTTATTGCTGCTGAATTTAATATCAAATTAAATTAAACTTTCTTTTCTAAACTTTAGAATAAACATACTTTTGAATTTTTCGGTGCTGCTTTATTAATTCTCTAAAATCTACTTATTATATAGATTTAATATGTAGACTTTTTGGCAACTTTGATACCACAGTTTCAAGAAATATTATATTTAGTTAATATAAAATTAAAGTTTTTCTTCCTATATTTTCATTTTTAAACTTAAATCTAACCTAACAAAACCTATATAACCTATCATAAATTAACCAAACCTAACCTTAATTCCTTGCATTTAATATTCCTATTACCTTAGTTGTAAGTTTCTTTGAAATACATTTTATTTATAAAAAATTTATCGTGTTTTATGGAAGCTACCCTTTGTGTCCGTCATCCTTAATATTTAACCCTCCGCCTGCAACGTGCTGTAGAAGTAAAATTCCTGCAACGTCGGCCTGAGAGACCGATATCTAAAAAAGTCAAATAATATTGTCAGTTGTTATTTTTTTTGCGGTAATAAGTCCGTTATACATCTTTTATTAAGTCTCGCTAAGTTTTTGATACATTTTATTATACTTTTGTGGCACAAAATAACCATGTAATTATACATACCATAGAACAGCATTATATTTGATAATGGGCATGCATAAAACAAAATAATATTTTTTAGTTAAAAAAACTTCTAGGAGGATTAATTTAATGTACAAACTAAACAAAAAATATGTTTTATTCATATAAGTACATTTAGACTAACATTCATAACTGGAACTACTCATCGGTATCTTCCCTGTATAACAGTCATGACAAATCTATAAATGATACTGCAGGAAACAACTACTCCGGCTAATGCCCTGACCGGCTACTGCAGTATTCTCCTGAATTGATTATTATCAGGCCACCCCACCAGACATAAGCCGGTTTCGGGCTTGTTAGCCCTCATCAGTATGCCATAGGTGAGATGACAATTGAACTGGCTGTTCCTTCATATGTAGTTTCATAAATAAAAATGGGTACAGGTAGATGTGTAACTGGTACTGCCTCTACTGCCTAAAGCGCAGACTTGCAGACCAGTTACATCTCGATCATAAACAAATTCATAGATGGATGTTCTAAGCAAGAACCGCCTGGTTTTTCTATTTTTCTTGGACGAACATAGCAGACATCGGCAATAAATTTGATTTTGGTTTGCAGGAACATTTTCAGCTTCTTTCCCACATATTTCCTGAAGACGCAATCGAATTGTTCTTGTAATTTCTGGAGCCGTGCTTGGGTTTCCTCGTATGTCATATTCGCAAATTCTATCGAAAAATACTACTAATTATAACCTATTCAAAATTAATAAATTTTTTGGTCTTCCCTAAAAATCGTGCACAAACTGTAACCTCGGTCTGAAAGACCGAAACGATGATTCGCCGAAAAACTAACTGGGTAAATAAGTGCTAACGTTAAGAAATCTATGTGTAGACTGAAGCTGAAGGAATACCTAGACGGGCAAGTTGATACACGCATACGCCTTTGTTCACTTCAGAATAATTTTACGGATCGGTGTGATTTGTACCTGGTTTTTCTATTTTTCTTGGACGAACATAGCAGACATCGGCCATAAATTTGATTTTGGTTTGCAGGAACATTTTCAGATTCTTTTCCACATATTTCCTGAAGGCGCAATCGAATTGTTCTTGTAATTTCTGGAGCCGTGCTTGGGTTTCCTCGTATGTCATATTCGCAAATTCTATCGAAAAATACTACTAATTATAACCTATTCAAAATTAATAAATTTTTTGGTCTTCCCTAAAAATCGTGCACAAACTGTAACCTCGGTCTGAAAGACCGAAACGATGATTCGCCGAAAAACTAACTGGGTAAATAAGTGCTAACGTTAAGAAATCTATGTGTAGACTGAAGCTGAAGGAATACCTAGACGGGCAAGTTGATACACGCATACGCCTTTGTTCACTTCAGAATAATTTTACGGATCGGTGTAAGAGACCGCACGTTGCAGACGGTGGGTTAATAGTCGAATTCGTAAAAACACAGTTGGAAGCAGTACTGACTTATTTTCAACAAATCAAATTTTTAAAGCGTTAAATAAAAGACAAAAATATCTTTTCCATACATTTATTACTTGTAAATTATCACAAAATAACATAGGAGATTCATTACTTCTGCACCAGGATTCATTTATATATTTTGTGTATATCGTACATGTATATCAAGTAAGTATAAATTAAAACAGAATAGAAAATATGCGTCCATAAATTAAAAAATTACCCCTCCGGACAACGGGATTATATAAAAACTGTTAGGGAAGTAACATGTTAAGTACTAGCGTAACGGTGAACTTAGAGAACTGTTTTATGTTTAATTCAACCCTGATATGAATAATCTACTTAATATTTTAACATTTATCGAGAATTTTACATGAGCGGTTCGCTGGCGTCGTACTTTCCTTTACTGAACGAAATGCCTGGTTCTTCGTCGTCGTGGTTCATGAGCAGCTCACGGCCACTTCTGTTTTTACCCAAAAATCTGTAAAAAATTGTTTTCTATCTATATTATCATACAAAAACACCATGACAGCTGCAGTTACTTTAAGGACAAATATTTTCGTAAACAAACAAAAATGCCAATGTTATATTGGTTATAGTTATGGCCAAATTTTTAATATAAAAAAGTACTAATAAATCAACCTGTCTGTTAATTTATGACGTAAAATCCACAATTGAAATTTGATAACTCTACACTGTGGAAAATTAATCGTGTATATTTTGTTTAACTTACTGACTTTTCCATTTTCATTTTATAATCATATAAGTTCAAACAAATATTAGTAAGAAATACCACAAAATATAAAATCTTACTGTAAGTATCTTTACACGTATGATCATAAACAAATTAAAATAAAGTATGTGCAAGGCAGAACATGAAAACGATTCAAATATGTATATTATTTTGAAAAAAATCTACAGGAATTTGCAATATCAATTCAGTTATATTTATTTTATCAATATTTCAAAATTATTGAACAAAAAATGGTTTCGGCTGATACGGCACAATCAAACTAAAAAAAAACGCAAGCAAAAACTTGTTCACACTACATACCAAGTTGACTGATTCCGACATTTAATTTTAATCTTCTGATGACGAAAGGTAGCTTGAAAAATAAAATTGTCAATGACTTTTCTTGTGCCGTGGAATAAAACATATTTTTTATGCATTGGTTTATATTTTGAAATCGTAACTAAAATCAAATATAGAAAACTGTGATTCAATCTAACGATTAAATAATAAAAAATTACTTCAATAGGTCATCGTACATGTCTAATAGAAAATGCAAGAAAACACGTGCATGTGAGATGCCAATGAATGCAAAAAGATGGTACGAATTCAATTTTATTCGTTAATTTGTGGTTTTTAAATTTTTTTCCTAATAGGATTTGTTTTTTATTTTAAAAAAAAATACATTATATATAGATTTATTTATATTCCGATACTTCAGGTCATTATAAGAATAACACCCTCTTCTAGTCATTAAAACAAGTGAATGCAAAGAAATGGAACAAAGCCATCTTCAACTATTCTAAGCAGAACACCCTGTACATTTGTACATATTTGAACAGTCTGTCTCTAATAATAACGGATACGGCCAAAAGAACTGCCATATATACAGCAATGAATAAAGAGGGTTCCTAGCAACTGACCTCTTTCTAACACAATTATACAGGGTGTCCCATAATGATGTGCGCTCCTTTGGAGTGTGTGTTTCTTGGGTTATTTTAGGGGGGGTACGTTCTATAAAATTTTTCGATTTAAGCCCTCCCTTACGAGATAGGGGCTTCTAAAAAATTGGAAATATTTTGGTTTTCATTTTATTTCTCAAAAACGGTTAAACTTATAAATCTGAAAATCCCTGACTACATTTAATTAATTTACATCGTTGAGTACGATTTTTACTTTTACGAAATTGCATATTCCACACCCGAGGATATGTACGTATGTGGATTAAATTTTTTTAAAAGAAAACGCGTCCATAAAAATACTAAGAGGGGTAAAATTTTGTAAATTGATTGTTCTATTTATTGTAATTTTTTCATATCGAGAAATGTTTAGAATAAAAAGTTCTAATTAAAATAAAACAACAGAGGTTGGTGGTTGCCACCCTTGTAGACATTTGGTAAAAATAAAAATCGTATTCAACAATGTCACTTAATTAACTACATGTATTCACCAATTTTCAAATTTATAAGTTTAACCGTTTTTGAGAAAAAAAATGAAAACTGAAATTTTTTCAATTTTTCAGAAGCCCTTATCTCGTAAGGAAGGGCTCAAATAAAAAATTGTTATAGAAACTACCCCCCCTAAAATGACCCAAGGAACACACCCAAGGAGCGCACATCATTATGGAACATCCTGTATAGCTTATTCCATTAGTTATAAGCTTTGTTATTAGACGAGTTAAGATAAGGCTTTACTTTTGGAGGCAAATTTTGATGTTTTTAAGTTGTTAAGTAAAACAAAGTTATATGTTTTTTGGTTTTGTTTTTTTTGTTTTAATAAACTGCACTTTAATTTTATTATTAGAAAACAATACAAAAATTTACTTTTCTGTAGATCAAGTGATGTTTCCTTACACCAAAATAATATTTATTTATTACCTAACTGTTACAATAGGTACCTCAAATCTGAAATATATTTCTCTCAGATGACATTTAATGTACCTAATATAGAATCTTATAATTCTAAGGCAAGGCGCGCACTGAAGTGGTCAGCAAGTGGCGTGGCAGTGACGTGGTGACCAAGTGGCAGGTGGATTCATTCGGTTTGTTTTAGCAGCAACACTATCAGAAATGTCCGTCCAACTATTTATTGCGTCAAATTCAATGGTAACGCATTCTCAACTTAACTGGTCGAATATTTTAAACTGCTGCAAAAACAAGCCTATTAAAGTCTATGTAAACATATGAAGACGCGAGTATCAGAACGGAGTAGTGGTGGCGTGGTATTTTGCAGGTGGTGTGATGCCAGTCTGGTGCCACTAATCTCGAACAAGTTTAATTTTCGAGTGGCAAGCGCCGGTGACGACGTGGCATTGTGCATTGCAACTGCGTATTTCTTGTGAATTTTAAAACTAAAAACATGCGAGACTTTACCATAAATTCCTGAAGTTTGTATCCTTTTTTGAAGCATAGGTCGTAGTTTTGTCAGTAACCTGCAAATGTCACTTTCTTTAAAAAATGTATTTTTTTCCTGAGAAGATGAACCCAATAGGTTTTTTTTATTCTCCTGATTTTTAGTAATTTTAGGCACAGCAGATATCGAGATGCGGTTTTCTGCATTGTGTTCAGGAAGGTCACAGGAAAAAGTCTATATCGTCTGGTTTAGCCATTTTTTGAAAAATGCCTTCTGGGCGGAGAATGCATTACACCGTTACAGGAACGACTGGAAACTCGGAAAAATCGCACGTAAAGCGTCACTCGGTGGTTTTCGGGGCTGCCGAACTCGATTCTGGCATTAGAATTACCCGGGGATGCACGGGGGTGGCTCTGTGGGGGTGCGCGGGGGGTGAATTGGGAAATGGCAGCGTCCATAAAAATCGCTCCAAACTTGTTACTTGGGGGTTTTCGGAGATACCGAGTTCAATTCTGGCATTGGAATTATCCGGGGGCGGCTCTGCGGGGGTATCCGGGGTCATTCTGGGGGAAATTGCATAGTCTATGGGAAGCGCTCCAAACTCGTTACTCGGGGTTTCGAGATGCGAATTCAATTATAGCATTAGATTTTTCCGTGGGGCGCTCGGGGGTGGCTCTGTGGGGTGATTGGTGGGAAATGAATATTTGTTATTTTAATAAAGTATTATTTTCATAATTTGTGATTTTTCACTTTCTCCTTTACCATTTCCCACAGAGCCATCCCCGAGCGCCCGCGGGAAAGTCTAATGCCAGAATTGAATTCGGCATCCCAAACCCCGAGTAACGAGTTTGGAGCGCTCCCATGGACTATGCAATTTCCCAGAATGACTGATACCCCGCAGAGCCGCCCCTGAGCGCCCCCGGATAATTCCAATTCCAAAATTGAATTTGGCATTCCCGAAAACCCCCGAGTAACGAGTTTGGAGCGATTTTCATGCACGCTGCCATTTCTCCCCCCGTGCACCCCTACAGAGCCAGCCCCGTGCATCCCTAATTCTAATGCCAGAATCGAGTTCGGCAGCGAAAACCCCGAGTAACGATCTCCTAGCAATTTTTCCGAGTTTCCAGTCGCTTCCTATAATGGTGTAATGCATTTTCCGCCCATAAGGCATTTTTCAAAAAATGGCTAAACCAGACGATATAGACTTTTTTTCTGGGACCTTCCTGAACACAATGCAGAAAACCGCATCTCGATATCTGCCGCTCTTAAAAATTTCCGCTATTTTTCCTAACTTCCTTGGACTAATATGTTTACATAGGTTTTAATGGTTCCACCTGCCACTTGGTCACCACGCCACTACCACGCCACTTGCACACCACTTCAGTGCGCGCTTGCCTTAGGTAGTAAAATGTCCAAAGTTGTGGGCAATGTCAGCGGCGGCTGGTGAGATTTCAGGTATGTCATAAATCAATAACCAAACATGGGACCTCAAACAAACTTTAGGATATATGTACCGTGGTTATATAGACAACTTTTATAGGATTTTTTTTTGCAGTTTGCAAAAAAGTTAAAAAAAATCGCCGCTTCACCTAGGAATTTCCAGATTGGCTTTTTTAATTTTAGTTTAGTATTTTTTTTTCATAAAATAGATGTAATTTTATCGAGGTGTTACAAATTTTATTAAAAACTAATGATATTTGCAGAATTTATAGTTTCTGAAATTTTTTTATAGATTACATAATATTTGGAAATGCTATACATCACTGTAATCTTATAAGCCAGTTTACCAACCACCAGTTTAATCAAAACGAAAGAAAGCTAGTGTTACTGAACTATGTCTTGTCCATTATTTTTATTAGCTTATTAGCATAACATATCTTGTATCAGTAGAGAAGAAAATTCAGTTGATAAGTTTATTTACCTTTATTCTGATATCTTGAAACTATTTAATTTTTTATCTATTTACACAGGTATATATTTGTTACTGTTATAGGGTTTTATTTATTTATTCTTGCAAGTGATTATCTGATTCTCTTACTTACCAAAACGGAGTAGTTTTCTTATTGGTAGAACGTAAATATTTGCAAATTTGTAAAAACATTGTCCTATGAATTTTAATAAGAATGATCAGTTTTAAAAATTCTTGAGTAAAATAATATAGGCAGTGATTTAAATTGCAATTACTCTTAATATTTCTAAAAAATTATGTAATTACAAATTTTGTTGTAAAAAATAATTTGTACAGAATTTACAAACAGCAATTTATTTAATTTTTGATTTCATGTTGAGAGATGACTGAAAATGGGATGGAATTTTTTTTTATTCTAAAAGTGCCATTATGATAAATGCTTAGAAAAATATATAATTTGAAGTGATGAAATGGATGAAGTTTGAGTTAAAAAAATTGGCATCAGCATTTTTACAAGCGTATGATTGCGGCTATTAATGTTATAAATTGTGCAAGTTGTATTTTTCTTTGGGTTAATGATGAAGTAGGGAAAGGTGAGACGATCACAGACACATAAAATAAAAAACGTAAAAAAATCATGCTGTAATTGTAAAACAAAAATAAAACTTTTCAATATCACAAATAAATAAAAAAATATTTACAACATGCAGCAACAAGAAAAAAATTGCTGAAAACGAAATCTGGAAAATATAAAAAAGGCAAAGAACTCAAAATACTTACTAATCTGTCTTTTTTGTACATTTTCATGCAAATCTACATTTGAAAGTCATCTGAAATACCCAAGCGCCCTTTGAAAACATGAACAAAGATCGTAACATACAAATTCAAATCACTTTAGAATTTAATCAAATATGATGTAATTCTTGAAAATATTTTACGACTATTTTTAACGGTGCAGTAACATTATTTTATAATTTCAAGAATTACACGGGTAATAAAATGTTGGTTTTGAATATAAATACTGGTCTATTTTCATCATTTATATGACTTTATTAAAATTTTGAGGACGATACCGCGTTATACTTTATCCTATACCAAAATAGTTCAATCTAAAAATTTAATTGAAACATCAATTTTCGATTTCCTACACGTTAATAATCACATAGGGCATTATACCTTGACAACGTCGAGGGGCTCCCGCTAATCTGTTCGATGTCATCGAGGCCTCGATGTATCGAAATGGCATCCAGAGAATCGCTATCTTTACTAGCGAGATATTCGGGAGTCTCTAGCTGCTCTTTCGTCGGCTTCCGCCACAACTTGAGCAACAAACTCGACCCCACTACGGACACAGAACTGAGCGCCATCGCGGCACTTGCCATCCAGGGGGCCAGCATGAATCCTATCATACTGAATGCGCCACCTGCCAAAGGGATACCTAAAACAAAATACGTGCTAAAAATAAATCATTTTCGTGTTACACCGCTGCTTACCTAAGAGATTATACATGCTGGCAAATAAAAAGTTAAGTCTTATTCTGTTAACAGTCTTTCGTGAGAGTTCTAAGCAGGCGACTACGTCCAAGAGATCGTTTCTCATAAGTACAACGTGTGCAGCCTCTACGGCAACGTCCGTGCCCGCGGCTATCGCCATCCCAACGTCGGCTTGTGCGAGGGCCGGGGAGTCATTTATGCCGTCGCCTACCATGCATACTTTTACCCCTTTCGCTTGCAACCTGAAATTTCACGTGAAGAAAGGTAACCGAAGAACAGAACGGAGGGCTCTTACCTTTGCACCCTGGCGACTTTATGTGAAGGAAGCACTTCAGCGTAGATCTTAGTTATTCCCACTTGCCTAGCGATGCTCGCAGCGGTTTGACGATTGTCGCCCGTCAAAAGAATCACTTCTAAGCCCATTTTCTTTAATGTGTAAATCGCAAGGTGAGCTTCTGGTTTGACGGTGTCTGCCACGCTTAACATTGCAACGATATTACCTAAATAAACACTCTTTAATAATTTCTAAAACTAAATAAACATAAAACAATAACAAAAAACAATAAATAAAATAACTTGGAAGGTTTTTTATCATATACACAACAAATAGTTTAGTTATATGCCGATTGTTATGGGGAAACAAACTGATCCAAAAAAATTTTAAAATTCGGCAACATGGTTAAGTCTCTGAAAACACAATTCAAATATCTAAAACCCTCCAGCACCTCCGGCTATACCTCTCCAACTTCGTTATTTTAAATTGGACACCCTGTATATTACTGCATTTTGGAGTCTACAGAAAAATTTCGAGTCACTGTACAACATTGCCTATAGATCTACATCCATAAATTTAAAAATATACCAAGTGTTTTATCCTTGCCGTTTCATTTTGACAGCTTCAAACAGATATAACTTTTTATGTCAAATGGAACACTGTTTTGTGCGCACTGAAATAGTCTTTCAACCCATATAAGCATTGTTAGGGTTGTGATTACTCCTAACCAATTTATCTTTTCTTGACGCTCATCGGCAGCCTGGTGACCGTTGCCGATTTTCTATAAGGAACAAGGATAGATTGATGTGTTGAAAGCTCCCTTTCGAAAGAGAAACAAAAAGAATTTTGTATTCTGCGTCGTTTTCTGGGCTACTAAGACGAGAGATCGGTATTGTGCCTTCCAGGATCTACTCAAGTCCTTTGAGGACAATATTGTAGCTCTATGTCTTAATTAGATGTTTTGTTTACATTTCTGAAAGGACAAATACAATATACGGACAAACTAGACAAATGCTTCCATAGCTTAGCGTGTATCGTTTCGGCTTACTGATTTCGAACAATTTCTAAAAACACTGAAAATTAATTAAAAATTTGTTGAAACTTTCAACACCAAATAAACACGACATGATTCAATTTTAAAATACAGAGTGTTGAAAAAAATTTAACCAAACTCAAAAAAAGTGTCAAAATTGATGGAATTTGATATATTTTTTTAATGAGATGCCAGCACTCTTGAAAATTATAGAGTGCCGAACCTTTCCCACCATAGAAAGGTCAGCCAAGGTTGCGCAGCAATTTTTCTGTACCTTTCAAGTTGTTACAATTAAAATTAGCAAAAATTACCAAAGTGACCTCACTAGAGGCCTTAATATGGATATGGTAGGTTCTGAAACAGTATTTCTTACCATTTATAGCACACAATATGGCAGATCTTCCCTGCTCCTCCTCTGCTGCCATTTCCCTGTCAATTTCACTAGATACGATAAACCCGTTCCTATTCATCCACTCCCTGTTCCCCACAATAACGTCGTACACCCCGTCCCCGTTCTCCTCAGCTGGGGTCATCCCGATAAGTTGTCCGAGCCTCATATTCTGCGTATGCGTCACCTCGACCTGGACCCCGTTGAGAGTGAACAATCCAGAACTTCCCGCGTTTACCAGCGAAGAAAAATTACTTATCTCTTGATTGTTCTTCGCATTCTTTATCATTCCCGAGAGGTTCGCTACCGTACACTTCATTCCGCAACCGGGTACAGCCTGGAAATTGGTCGTACTGCCCGTCAAGTCGCATCCGACAGTGTCACGGACGTATCTTATTATGGCGTTGGCGATTGGATGTTCGGAGTTAGTTTCGGCACATCCCAGGGCCGAGAGGATAACGGCAGGGCCCAGAGTGTCCGATTGCATCCAGATCTTGGCGACTTCCAGCAGACCTTTCGTTATGGTTCCCGTTTTGTCGAACATTATAGCTTTCACTTTGTGAGCGTTCTCCAGGGGTTCAGCGCCTTTGATTAGGATACCGTTAACAGCGCCCACACCTATAAAAATTGTTCGTTAAGTTTAACAAACTATTTAAATACGTTGCTAACCTACCTGTTCCGACCATAACAGCAGTCGGAGTGGCTAAACCAAGCGCACACGGGCAAGCTATCGCTAAAACGCTCAGCGCACATCTAAATACAAATTGCAGAATAACCTCGGTATTTGAAAACCCTTCCTTCTCGGATTCCTTTATAGGTAAGTTGTCGATGTTTATCGCTCCTATGATCGACCATATGATAAGCGTAAGTAGGGATAAAAGCACCACGGTAGGTACAAAGTATCCGGCGATTTTATCCGCGAGTTGTTGTATGGGTGCTTTCGATGTTTGTGCCTCTTCCACTAGTTTTACGATTTGAGAGAGAGTGGTAGCTTCGCCGGTATGGGTGGCTTCCATGATGAGCAATCCGTGTTGGTTGATGGAACCGCCGATAACCGAACTACCAATTTTTTTTGGCACGGGCATACTTTCTCCTGTGATGAGGCTCTCGTCGCACATTGACTGTCCCTAAGAAGAAATATAATTAATATCTGGTACCACGCACAAATTAAATGATATACCTGCAAGACTTTTCCGTCAACAGGTACTTTGGCACCGGGAACCACTTTCAGAACGTCTCCCCTCTGCACCAGGTCCACGTTCACTTGCTGTTCACTGATTACTTCCCCGTTCTTACCCAAGCTAACAATGACAGCTTCTGTAGCCTTCAAGGACAGTAACCTATTAAGTGCATTTGTCACAAAAAGCCGTTATACGCCACACTCACGCTTTTAACTTACCTACTGAGAGCTTCCGAGGTTTTCCCTTTGGCTATGTGTTCCAACCACCTGCCTAAGCTAATGAAAACCAGCAGCATGGGCGGGGTGTCGAAGAATGTTTGCGGCGATGTTTTCTGTTGCAGTATCATAGCAGCAAGAACCACTATAACGCTATAAGTATAAGAAATTGAGGTAGCCATAGCTATAAGTACATCCATGTTAGTGGTTCTGTGTTTTAGAGCTTTGTACGCTTGGATGAAGAAATGTCGACCTCCTAGGATGAGGACAGGCGTGGAGAGGGCCCACATTATGAAATTTTCTAACGACAAACCTGAAATAGACTCAAAAAAATCATTTATATTCAACACAACGGGCTATGTAGTAGCATACATATTTTTTGAACATGAAAAAAATTTATTTATGTGACGTTAGAATCTTCAATTTACCAAAAGGCAACATCGTGAAATCGTAATATTTTATAATTGTTTAAATTTGGCAGAAACATACTATCAATTGAGTTGTCACTTCGGCTGTCTATTATCATAAGAAATGCTAAAGCTTATTATGAATAATTGGATGAAATAAGTACTAACAATTTTTTTTTTTATATTTATTTCCACTATACTTCTATTAATGTAGCATTGTTTTGTATTATTATATGAACAATAATCTCAAATAACTAATGCACTGAACGACGTGTAACATCGCATCACTGACATCTTGTTTTTGGCCACGTGGTTTTGTTTACATTTTATGGTTTTATTTGCAAATGTTAATATTTTAATTATTATGCGATTATTGCTGCCAGACACATGTTCCAACTTTTCAAATAATTCAATATAAAATTCAAGCAACTTCCCCATTGTAATTGCACACAAAAAATTCAATTTTTAGTCAACAGAACATCTCCACTGACACTGCTTTTTAAATTCTTACTCACCTGGCACCAAACAACACATATCCTCATTGGACATATTGTGTACCGACATCATCAACATAAAATACATCATGGCGACCATACAAGGCCCGCCGAACACCAGCGAAAAGAAAAACGACCTCTTCCACTTCTTTATTTCTTCTCGTTGGTGCAAATAGCTGTCTCCCCTATCCCGAGTGAACAATTGAGCATCGAACCCCAGCTTCTTTATAGCTTCTATGATGTTCCTCGGCCCTGTAACCTCTGGGTCGTACTTGAATTTACCCCTGTGCGTGGTTAGCGCTACTTGTGCGGATTTAACGCCGGGTAGTCTGTTGATGCTGGTCTCTATCTTGTGGACGCAGCTGGAGCAGGTCATACCGGTGATCTCCAGGTCCGCTTCTGCTTCACCTGCACCGGTCTGTTGTAGAACCAAGGCGGGGAAGCCGAGTTCCGAGATGGAAGCCGCTATATCGTTGGGGGATATTAGCGAGGGGTCATACTGTACTTCGGCTCTTGCTGCCAGCAGGGATACCAATATTTTGTGACAGCCTGAAAGAATGGATGATATTACAGCAAATATAGCATTATTTGTTTGAAACTTGTTTAGGATAGTGGTTATGTCAATTACATATGTATGCGCTTTTAACAATATCCCAGAGTCACGTAATCATAGTTGTTAGGCAACCAAATTTATACTAACCTAAAAATTCCCTAAAAACAAAGTAACAAATAAATAAAACATAACCCCAAAAATTTTAGTTTTTAAAAAGTGCTGATTTTTTACAATTTTAAACAGGACTTTTTTTAATTCAGCTATTGTCGGCTAAATCGCAGCAGCCATGCTTTTTCTAGTCTGTACCATTGCCCCTTTGCAGCAACTCACCGCGTGTGGCAGCACACTACAGCACAAATGACGTCCGACTGGACATAGTCGTCAATTGTTTCGCAGAAATGATGGCAAATGTCAAAAATCTGAAGGTGTAAGTTTCTGTTTACGTGTCATTTTTAAATTTATAAATTGATACAACTTAAAATAACAAGTATTGTGTTCTTATGGCGAAAATGCAGGAGCAGCAGTCCATTATTAATACGTATGTACCCAGTTTCATGAAAAATGTACAATATTTGGGCACGAAAGCTTTGTATGCAGTAGTGGAACGGTCTCAATGTATTTTAATGTTATAAAATAGTAAATAAAAAATATGTACATTTTTGTAAACCAAATTAAATAAGTAGGTTCTATTAAAAGATAAGCTATTATAGTGTCAATATCAAATGTCAAATTCTGACATTTATGGCATGATGTGTAAATTTCCAAATACTAATGTTGGTGTCTCCACACTACAGCACATTACAGAATTCTATATTGAAATTCAGGTGATTCTACAGACAAGTATTACAAAGGCGACGCGATTTAGCAGACGATGATTCAACAGACAAAGACTAATTTGCACATAAACACAGAAATCTTGGTAAACACTTCAAAATTGTACAAATATCAAAATTACGAACATTCTTCTACTGACATTTGATCTACCAACTTAAGAAAGTTAAATTTACTTGACACCCAAGCAATCGGATGTGGGTCTCAAACAATGTTGAAGATACTGCATTTCCAATTAGCTTACCTGGTATTTTCTGGACGTGCTTTTCTATAGCAGCCACACAGGAGCCACAAGTCATCCCCTTAACTTGTAGATTGCATTTTTTTAGATTTAAGTTTTCATCGTGAAATGACACAGTCTGTTTGCTCGTCGAACCGTTTGCAATAGGTTTGATTTCTAAAACAAAAATCTGCTGTAGCAAGTAAGCTATTGTAGTAAATTATGTCTAACACCAGTACCCAAATTAGTAGAGTGGAAAAGTAGCCCGTGGTAGCTCAGTTGGGAGAGCAATCGCCCGGAAAGCGAGGGGTCCCGGGTTCGAATGCGGCAACCGCTTTTTCATTCTACTACACTATCTTTTAAAATACGGCAGTACTTACCCTTTTTGATATTTTTACCATTAATAGACTTAACGTATGCCTCAAAGCCCATATCTTCTACCTGTTCCGCAATATCTTCCGGTGAAACCTTGCTAGGGAAGAATTCTACGTAACCTTCCTTCGCCTCAAGATTAACTTTGATTGTCTTCACACCTTCTTTCGTCGATAGCATACCTTGAAATCGATTCAAATTAAAAATTAACTTCTGTTTGTGTGTATTTATATACTAATATATATAAAAATAAATTAAATATTACAAGGTTCTGATCGCTGAACCTTTACCTTCTATGCTTTGAACGCAAGAGTTGCAAGTCATTCCTTTGATTTCTAAGACACACTGGCTGGCTTCGTCTGATCTATCTAATAAAGGCAATGAAGCCTCAAATCCCATGTCATCTATGTAGTCACATATTTCTTGCGGAGTGGCTGTTTTGGGATCGTAATGTACTAGGCCAGATTTTGCTTGTAAATTAACCTTAAATGAAAAGCAATTCATTATCGAAACTACAGGCAGTAGCAATAAGAAATGACATGACATTTTTCTGTTTTAAATTTTAATCTTGCTCTTACTTTTATGCTATAAATTCCAGGTTTCTTACTGATATTCTCCTCGATGCTCCTCACGCATGACTGACATGTCATGCCAATTATATTTACTCTGATAGCACCTTCCTCAGACTCGGCATCTACTAGACTACTGGAATAGTCACCAGAAGAAGGTGAATAGGTTGTAATTCGTTCATTTTCCGACTGTTTCTGGTTTATCAGTGGTTCAAATCCCAATGTGTCCGATGTATTCCTAAGAAGAATAAAATTACTATTGAAGCATACAGAATAATATGTCGCCCCTTCCTTCGCTAAGTATTCAATTTCATGGGCAAAGTTAGGTCATCAAATCTGGGGAGGGGGCTAAATCCCCGGGTGGACTGTTTTAATTTCGGTTTCGGAATGTGTGTGAGTTGTTTATGAATATTTTTTGGGGGGCTGATTCAATTTCTGGGGGGGGGGGCAAAATCATGACTGATGTATTTACGGTCGTTCATTAAAAATAATTATGGTCTGTATATAGATCAGGGTGACATTTGATTTATTATAACAATAATTAATAATGTTTTTAATATGCAGGGTATCTCGTATTTAAATAGCAGGACTTCAAGAATCTTTAGACGACCTCAGTTTGAGGCTAAAAGTTCCTATAAATATGGATCTTAAAACGGTTAGTTTCTTACATTTACTTATTTATTTTTTAATGAAAAAAAACGCTAATAAAATCGTAATGTTGCGGTGAAATTTAAAAACAAATAATTCGATACCGAAAATCATCGCATATTAATTCCAGTGGTGGAGATAAGAGGGGTATCTATGAATCTTTCTGTAAAAAAAAATATAGCCGAATTGAAATGTTGCACGTTTTCGAAAAATATGGAAACCCAGTCAGTTCAAAAATTCAGTCAAAAGTATTTAATCAATACGCCATTTTTTACGCCAAACATGTTTGTTCAATAAAATACTTAAATCTCTAATAAAATCTGAGATGTTGTCATATTTTATTATTTTCCATCAAATAGGTACCTACTTATGTATTTTTTTTTCTCTAGATATAAAACTTATTGAAAATTCCAACTTATATTTCAATGTTGGTAAAACAAAGATGTTGTCCAAAAATGGGACTTTAATATCAAGGTTTGATTTCCATTTTTTTTTGGGACACCTTGTACACGTTGCTTGATTGCTATGTTGATTACTATTCCAAATATGAATGATGAATTGTGTCACAGAAAATTGTAATATAGAATAAATTTAGGTTAATCAATTGTTTGGTTTTAATAAATTCTTGAACGTCTATCAAGTAAGGTACTTACTGCGCAAAATTGGACAAGCAAGGTGGACAACGTAGACAAGGTTGGATTATACAAGGTATTCGAAATTCTATATAGGTGACCAATGGGATGCAAAATTACAAAAAAATAAACCAACATTATAACTCCGATTTTCATCAAGTGGAGAAATTTAGGATGACTGCATTGTCCTTTTTATTCAACTAATAATGAATTATTTACAGTGCAAGTTGTTTTATTTCAATTTATATGAAATCAAGAATTAGTACTTATGGTATTAATGTACGAGGAATGAGTGTGAACATATTAATATTATAGCTTGTCATTTGTATAGGAATCGTTATCAGATTCCCAGAATAGTGCAAAAGATTTCATTTTCGCCGTCGCTTAGGAGCATTTTTATTAGTAGCGCCTAAGAATGATTTTTTTAGAACTACATAAATATCGATTTATGTTAAATAGTTTTGATTTTATCCAACCCTGTACCAATTTGAAGCAACTTGTGAAACATTTTTATAATCAGCTCAGCAAAGGAAAACCGGAAATGGAAAAAAAGGTGTCATTTAAAAAATCGGCGATGACGTCATTACGCGAAGGTAGGTCATCCTGTATATGAAATTATTATTTGAAAAAACAGTAAATTAAAATCAAAAGCACTTATTTCGGGAATTTTTAATAATACTGTTTATTTACTTTATAATAATGAATATATGCGTTACTTTATGGACGCACTGTATAATTATTGAAGGTTCCAGGCATTTCCAAATTATATAAGAAACAGATTAGGAAACTTGAAGGTAATACCTACTATTTATATTTTCTTTTCATTAAATGACGATATAAAATGTTTGTTAATAAGTTGTCCAAAGTGTTTGCATACATGATTCTGAAATCATACAAAAGCAATCAAACTGTGTCTATTCATCGTCTCATAACTCACAAGCTATTAAATTAATTTCCTGATTAAATAAATGTTTTCTGAACCGCAGAATAATAAATTATTCTAGTAATTGATAAATATTTATTGCTTGATTTCGATATATCTGTCAGCCACAATAAAAAATAATGTACTAAAATGCAATAATCTGTTGCTCATTTTTTAGTATTTCTAGATAAACCTAACATTAGATCGACTATTTTTTATTTTCTAAATTAAAGTCAACAATAACATGACAATACCTTATCTAAAGATATGTCTTTATTTCTACATGAAAATTTCCAATTTCAAAACACTGCCGTTGTAGATACTTATCATTTTATCGTGGTATAACACATTGTTTTTTATATTACAACAATGTTCAAATCAGCCACTTACATTGTAGTTATCAATATCGCAAGCCAAATCAAAGACGTTCAATAATTTTTTTTATCTATAAAGTATTATCAAACTATGTCGGTTTGTTGTTACCGAATCTTTACCTTTTGAAGATGCCCAAATAATTCTGTTTGGAATTTATATTAAAACTCAAATATATCCCTAAAGACGATTAAAAATTCAAACTATTGAAGCCCCAAAAATTAATGCGTCACATAGTTAATCTGGTGTAATTTGATAATATAATGTAAATGCAATAAACACATAAAAACCTGAAAATAGGTGGATAACAGTCTTAATGACAATACAAAGCAACATATTGCCATGTAAATACCTAAATATAATTCCTATTCTGCAGCTAAATCGTATTTTATTTACTTTTTTTGTAAACAATGATTGACAAAATATTCTTACCATTCGTGATCGTCATCGTCGCACAAAAGTGGAGTCCTATCACTCATTCTGTACTATATGAAGTAATACCAAACGGGTGGACTTCCACAGTCAAAACTTGTTCTTAATTATACTGTAGGTACTGACACGAGTAGCACGACAGAAAAGTAAAAGATACCCCTACACAAACACGCTTGCACCGTACACAGATGCCGTAAAATTTATCAATAAGATAAGATGCCAATATCTACATGGAAAAAAGTGTGTTACCATTTAAACAGTACTTGGATTGAAGCGCAATCGGGCGACTATCTCGACGGCTTGGAAAAAATGTCAGTGGTGTAGCAACGGCGAGGCTACGCATTTCTAGGATTTAAAGCCGGTAAAACGCACGTGATTTAAGAGTAGTGTCACTGTATGACGGTACACCAGATGCTATTTCAATTATTTAATAATTTTGTGACCACGCAAATCTAGTAGTGCAGTTCTAAAACGGCAATGTCGGTTCGAGGTTTTGAACGTCCTGTATATGCGAAAATGTATTTTCGGTAAATTTCTCTAATACAGTAAAAGCCTCCGGTTGTGTATTTCTAAGGTGAGACTTTATGAAACATGAGGATTTAGCTTTCATTTAACATTGTTTCATTGCAAATTGCTTTATGCTTCAATTTTGAATAAATAATTGTTGAAAAAACGCTTTAAGAGCGCCGTTTTTCGCTTTATATGCAAAACTTCAACAAATTTATACCCGTTTGTTGAGACAGTCTAAGAAAAATCTGAGTAAGTTAGAAAGAGTATCTCTTCCCCGTGTCAATTATACAAGTTTTCTCTATAGTGTATAACAGTTTCCAGTTTCTTAGATTAAGAGAAAAAAAAACATAATTTTCATCTGTTATGTTTTATCATAAAACCTCATGAATTTTACACGACACTTAAGCCAACTTGCCTAATAAAATATTGACAATAAAAAAGATACAGGGTGTTAGTTGGAATTTAAAAAGTGATTTTTTGTAATAATTACATTGTCCTTGAATGTATCAACTTAAAAATTTGGAAATAGATGTTTTTGGATATGAGAAATCATAATCTGTTGTCTATTTCAATGTATTCCCTAGAAGGCGTCACATGCGCCATATTTGTGACGTAAATGTGAGCGTAACTTTTTTGGCTCTAACGTTATCACGTTTTTTATCAAAAAATCTTAAACTTACATTATTTTTGAGGAAAAAAGGTATACTTGTCATTAGTCCCAGAAATTGGTAATTTTTTTTTAATTTAAAGGTTACTCCACTTACTCCACTTTACCCCTGGTGGGCGGAGTTTTGATTCGTCGGACCAAGTCCTGTGTTGCCAATATGTAAAAATATTCCCTAAATGAATAATTGCTAAATTGAATAAAACTAATGTATTCAGGTACTATTATTCCGTTGTAGGCGGTTTATTTCTACAATATATATATGAAGAACTATACGTTTATTACTAATATGATACAACGATAAACCAAAGAAAAATTGCAAAAATTAAAAAAAAAAATGAATCCCAACAAAGTGTGTATCAACAAAAAAGTATTTAATTTTGCCAAACCTGAAGCAAAAAATACAGGACGTTCTATTTGAAATATAAGAAACCTTTTGCTAACTGAAATTGGTAACCTAAAAAATAGAACACTTGGTGTAGTATTTTAGAAATGCTATTAGATGCTAAATATGCTACAGCCATAAAATTTGATGGTACACCAAAAGTTATCTGCCAAATGTAACACGAAAAAAGTTATCACGTAGATTCTTACGTAGGTACCTCGTTAATTGCTTGTAATTTTTTTTTAAATGTTAAATAACTCCGAGTCAAGGATATAGGGTAGATACATATTTCAACACAAAATACATGCTCTTTCCAAAATTGAATGAATACCTATACAGACTTTCCGGGAAAATGTGGGAAATCCCTTGGGTGCACATAGAACATGAAAAAATAAGAAAATAAGTTCCTATAATTTTTTTCCTACAGGCCCTTCCTACGGAGATATGTGTCCCTGAAGGACACTGCTGGAAATCGTTTTTTTAATAACTTAAAGTACTCAATATAAGTTAATAAAAATTTAATGTAATGGATACTAGTAAGGATTAAAATAGTGTTCTTTAAACATATTTATCTTTTTTTGTTTACCAGGGCTAAGCTTTACAACTTAATGTCTAAATTTTTAACATCCTGTATAATAAAGACTTTAAAATAACAAATATGGGTATCTTCAACCTTAGATTAAAAAAGGTACTTTTGTTTACTGTCGAAAAAATTTCTTATTTTTTCATGTTCTATCTGCACCCGAGAGATTTCCCACATTTTTCCGGCCACCCTGTGTAGGGTATACCTTTTTAAATACCATTTTAAATAAGGAACTTGACGACTGCTTCCGGTATTTCCGGAAGTAACCGAATGTTAAAACACTGTATCTGAAATACCCTGTATAGCAGTTTTCAAATCTAAATCTCACTTTATTCTCTATACACCTTGATCTAAGGTCGCTGTGAATGATGTATTTAGCCGTAAGTATTTTCAAATTATCTAATTGATTCTTCTGAACTAAGGTAATAATTATTATATCCAAATATTTTGCATACCGCCATGCTTCTAATGGAAGATAACACACTTATGTCAAACATTGCGATAAAGGTGACAATCATTGTCTAAAATGAATACAATTTCTAGAATGCTAATTAATATAGGTAAGGAAAACAATGTCACAGTGGCGTGTCTTGTTTTTAATAATAAATTAACGGCATAAAAAGTAATACGTTACAACTTAAAAATTCAAAAATTCCAATTTAAACTATTTGTCGGCAGTTGAAGATATTAAAACAATTTTGGGAAATATTTCCGTGCTCCAGGGCTGATTTTTGACTTTGCTGCACAATCTAATATATAAAATTCTCGTGTCACAGTGTTAGACGCCATACTCCTCGGAAACGGCTTGACCGATTTTTATGAAATTTTATATGTATATTCGGTAGGTCTGAGAATCGGTCGTAATCTATTTTTCATACCCCTAAGTGATAAGGGTGGTCCACCCCAAACATTTTTATTTATTGGACAAAAGTTTTTATTTTTATTTTTTTATGATGTGGCATTAAAAAATACATACAACCCTTAATTTTCACCCTTCTATGACAAACCCCTGTTTTTTAATAGCCATTAGATCAGTTATCCCCGCCAGGCGTCTACCGGTGTCACTTCTCACAAACAAACCTAGAAAAAATATAGACAGCGTCGGTTCATGATATAGGTCACGTGACAGGTGCTGCGTTTTCTAGGGACCTAAGGTCCAGAAAATTGATATTTTGTTTGCGGTTGTGCAAATATGATGGCTGCATTGCAATATGAAATTAACTAACTTGCTGTCATTTTAAATGTCATTAAAGAATGTGACATGAATGTGACCAATCACAGTAAACAAAGGAGATTCACGCTACAATGCCAACCAAATTGGCATAAAAACCAAGTTTTAGTGATTCTGAACCTTTTAGGGCAGCCATGAATTATTAGCAGTTGCCGGCAATATGACACTGGCACAGTCTATATTTTTTCTAGGTTTGTGCTTCTCACCCAGTAAACAACACCTAGTATTTTTATTATTTTATGAAGGAATTAAAAAATTCCTAAAAAATTCTACTTCCATATTTATAATTAAACTAAAGTTATTTAGATTGTTTAGAAACATAAACCTGAATACATGGGTGTCCGTAGAAAAATTTCTCAGTGGGGGCCAACATGGAAAACGTGCATATATGTCATGATAGATGAAATATTTAGCAGCACCTTAAATTCTCGCATTTTATAATATGAATATTTTAATATTTATGTATACACCCCCTCCCCTTGCGGACGTCCATGAATAATAACGTGATACCAATCGCCATTACCAATGATGGACAGTAAGACAATCGATTAAAAATATTTTAAAACTGATTTACAATAGTAATATGCCTCATTGAAACCATTCCTGATACACGTCATATATTGGAAAACAATACAGGGTGAAGTATAAGTAATGGGACACAGAGCAGTGGCGTGTTCTCTATGTAAAAGTAGAAAGAAATTGTTAATTTGAATTGCTCTTAGAGGGCGCCACCTGCGTCAATATGTTTAAGGACCTGTATTTTTTTTGTACGTCAGTAAATACTCCTAACATCAGGTGTACGTTTTGTGTGAAATTAAAAAAATCTGTAGAAATCTGTAAAATCGTGCAAATCACTTAAAATCCCATGAAATCATCCGAAATCACGTAAATCACATGAAATCTGGTTGCTTACAGCTAGTGCAAATTTAAACTTCCATTTCTAATTTCACCCTTGTTAAAAAAGTCGTATCTTAAATATTCAAAGAAAACATATATTATTCTGAACATATACCATTATTTAAGTTTTAAAAATTTGATTTGAACTTCATTTAAATAGAAAATTCCATTATAAGAAACCAATTAATTAATCAAACTCAACATATAAAATTTAGTGCAAAGCTTGGTAAAATCGTTAAATTCAAATGGAATATAAGAAAATCAAGTGGAATCAGTCAAATCGACGAAATCATGCAAAATCAAGTGAAATTAGTAAAATCAAGTGAATTCATATCAAATCGTAAAATCGCGAATTCATGTGAAATCTGATTACTTGATTTTGTTGATTTCCTTTAAAGAAATAGGGTATTTGAAATCAGCTGTACAAAATTTTTGGAAGTGTCACACCCTTCGGTAAATTGTTATTTTCATCTAAAACTACTCACGTAGGTCTACAAAGTGCACCATTTTAGTAATGCATGTATTGGTATCTTGAAAACCATAAGAGATAGGAAAATGTCTAAATGGAGAAAGTTTTACACGCTTCTTTTGCTAACTTAATGGCGCTTCAGGTTTTGGAGTTATTTTGAAAAAAGTAGATCTTGCGTTTTCGAAAATCGTCTATAACTTTTTTATTTGGAAGAATTTTAAAAATCTGAAAATTGTAGAGGAATTTCACTGTATATTATTGATGATGATTTGTCGCAACCAAAACGTGGCAATGAAAATCTAAATATACAGTGAAATTCCTAGAAAAAACTTGCTGTGAAAAAATGTTTTGAAATTTTAAAAATTTCTCCAAATGAAAACGTTACAGACGACTTTTAAAAATAAGTCAAAACCTTATAGAGCTAGAACCGATCTGCAAGCGCCATTAAGTTAGCAACATTCTTTCTTTTTAAACCTTTCCTTTAACCTAAACCTAAACCTTTCTGTTTAAATTAACACCTCACGCTCACAGTCTATTAAGATGAAATCAGAGCATCCACGGATATAAAATGAAACCATCAAAATTTGAAATGCCGGAATCTATATGTAGAACCGTGACTTTAAAAGTTTCAATGCATTTTGTGGTAATTTTCTTTCAGGCGCTAATATTGCCATTTCTTTTCTAAGTAGGCTTGTGTCAAATTTTCATGGTAATAAATATTAGCGTGTTTTGCTAATAATAATATCTCTACCCCTCACTCTAATCACGAGGACTAGCCCAGAAGTCGAAGACTTGAACGGGAGAGGGGGCGGCATATGATTATTAAGCAGGCCGCATTTGCGCTCAGGAACTATTTACGTTGGTAGGCCTTAACCACCATTCAGTGCAGGAATGAGGGAAACCTGGAAAACCTCATTAATTAGGGGGGCAGTCAAATGTCAACCGGTTTCAATCTCTCACATCTGAGCAAAAAACAAATAAGATCAGGCATCTCACTGTTGGAAAAATTATCTCGTGGCATTATTTTATCATTAACTAATTTTGCACGAATAATAAATTGCAAGCACGCAAAATACGCAAATATTTATTGACATGAAAATTTGACACAAGCATACTTGAAAAGAAATAGCAAAAGCAGCGCCTGAAAAAAAAAACACCACAAAAGACATTGAAACTTTTAAAATAGCCAGAAACCGATAAAGTTAGGAGACCTAAATCTGTATTTTTGAAAAAGTGATTCGATTACCTTACCGAAAATACGCAGCTGCTGTGTCCCATTACTTAACGTTCACCCTGTGTTTTGAGATAGTAATAAAAACATTGAACTCATTCATTTGCATGCATGGTTTTGTAAACAGGCAGGAATGGAACAATAGGCCTGTTCTCACAAAAGTCGTTCAATTATTTCTTGAGATAGATACATCGAAAACACATTCACAACATAATTGGTCGAATATTTTTAACACTGAAACCAATCCCTAACTTTTGTGAGAACACTAAATACACTTCTAACTTCTACAAGTACCTCTTTTAGAGATGGAGAATTCACGAGAAAACTTTTACTACACTATTATTATTACTATTTTAACGACACCCTGTATAATGTATTGCGTTGTGATGCTGGTACTTTAAATACATATTTTTTAAATTATGAGTAGAATTTCATTAACAAAACAGTCATAATATTATCTGAGCGCTAAATCAAAGTAGAAACACTGGGATTCCCTTCTAACCATTCCTCGAACGTGAAAAAACACCATGACAAAACAGCAAAACAACAACCAGCGGCAATGAATTCGTTAATGGTAATTATTCGATAATTAAAGAATTACGCAAAGCATAATCACCAACAAGTCGCATAATAAACACTTACAACAATCTTTTAATCATGTCTGCGCTTCGGAAACTTTAGTATCTTCACCAAAGAACAAGCATTACACGAAGAAGGCACCGCAAGTCGATCGAACGATAATAAACTGAGTAAAACATTTCTCAAGTATCATTCTTAGTTCGAAATACAGGGTGTCTCTCGAAAACCGACATCGATCGACAGACACGGGTATATGGAAGACCGTCGTGTTTTGCTCGTTTCTGTTTACGAATTGTTTACTGTTTCTTTCAATATCTACTATCTAAGCGACTGATAGGAGTGACAAAAAATAAAATGTCATTGAACTGTAATCGTCTGTATCTTTTCACTTCTGATATCTGCGCTATCTCACTGTCGACACGAATGAGTGCAAAAATTTATACACACGATCTCACAAGATTTTCTGATAAGTATATATAACAATTCTAATCTTATTGATGATTCCTCCGTCTCAGATTTTTGTTAAAAAAGGTGTGCAAAAATTTAAATATATCTTATAAATAGTCATTCTTATCTTTTTTATGATGACTTAATTCCAGATTACTGTACAAAATTTAAATATGTATATACCTGTATCTCTGTTTGCTTGAACAATTTTAGAGAAAAATTTTGAAATTTTAAGTTTTATTAGAAAAATACCAAAGGTACTCGTTCGTTCGTTTTTTAAAATTAAATTTTATGAGTATATAACTATAATTATTTTGAACTGCACGTTTCGTTCGAAAAAACCATTTTTAACAGCTTATAGAAAGCGTAAAATTAGGTACATGTTTATTACTGACATAGACATAGGCGTAACTCGCATTTCTTTTGGGGGAGGATTAATGTTGAAATATGCCAAAAATGTTTTGTATTTTTTTCTGCTAGCCTGGCGCATTTAAAAAAAACCCTTTTACGGTTCTTTACTTTGGGAAAAGATAGAGCATGAAAAAATAATAGAGGTCTTTCCTGTAACATTTTTATATATGACACTCCATTTTTCTGATACGCGTATCAGAAAAACTGAAAATATTTTATTTTCTTTATTATCTATTAAACATTACTTTGTTGTAAATAACTTTTTTGAACTAAAGCCATCAGTAGCGCAGGTATACCCCTTGAACCCTCTAACTTCTACGACAATGGTAAAAGTATTTTTTCAGTGCAAGCATTATGGTTTTCATATGTTTTGACTTTTTCTAATCAGGGTTATCTTATGGGATTACAAAGATAATACAACAATTATAGAATTAAGTCTGTAACAACAATATTGAGTATATCATGTGAAATCAGTTTGTTTGTTGTGCAAGTAGAGCATGTTGAATACGATCTACCAGGAAACACGAATTGGTCGAGGTGGTCCAGTTGTTTGACCAGTTCAATCACCGGATCTCAACCACTAGATTTTTTTCTTTAGGGCTTTTTAAAGCAAACAAAAAATTAAATAATAATCTGTACGCATATCTGGCGTATAACAGAGGAAATCTATTACCTAAGTTCCTTCTATGCTATCGTTGCATTGACAAAAATGGGTATCACTGAGTACCATTTAAATTAAATTGTTTGCAAACCGTTGTTTTTATTTGTTTAATAAATGCAATTTTTAAAATTTCATATAATAATTCTTATTAGAAAAAGTTAAAACATCTGAAAAATAAAGCTACACAGTAAATTTTCTCAAGAGCACTTTTTTCCATAAAATAGCATAAAATATTAATATTTCTACTGAAAAAATACTTTTAACCATTGACGTTGTTCAAGGGTGAACAATACCCCATACTTAAGTCACAGACTATATTGAAAAAAAAAATATTCACGTCAAAATATTAAGTTTTTATTATGATTAATGTATACCAAGTTTGAAAGAAAAATATTTATTTGTTTAGTAGATAAAAAAGAAAATGAAATATATATTTTTTTAAATTGAATGCCCTGTATCGGGAAAATGTCATAGAGACAAATATTATTAGGAAATACTCCTATTATTTTTTTATGTTCCAAAGTGAAGAACGACAAATGGGAACCACTGTAAATTTTAACTTATTTATTTGTATTTTTAATTTTTACAATAAAGGATCAGAATATATCGCTCTTCCATAAAAACACTCGAAATACCTAAAAAGTTGAGTTTTGATGAAAATATATTCCAGGCAGTTTATTCTGTGATGAAAAAATATTTCATGTGAACTTTGAGGACTTATTGTGCAATAAATGGCATAAAGACATATATATTTATTTAAATATCATAATATTTTTATGCTAAGGCTTTACGGCACTGTTGTAAACACAATCTCACCCTACAGAATTCTTAACTTAACACTTACATTGACGACAGTTATGAAGTATTTTTTCACGAAGTAAGCTACAAAATAAAAAATTACAATTCGCAGTCTCCCAATTTCCAATGGGAAGGCATGTTCTCTGGCGTATTTTCAATTTCAGCATTATAGTTTAGATTTACATTAATAAAAACCGCCTTAAAAACATTTTATTTTGGACAGTGGCGTAACTTTTACTTGGAAATTGGACTCGAAAACGAACGCTGCACGTCACTAGCTTCTTAATTTAGTTATTACTGTAAAAAATCCAAAGTAAATCAGTCTTTATTTATGAGGATTGTGCCCATTTTTAACAAATCAATACATTTTAGATAAGATAATTAGATTTCTTGAGTTTCCTACGTGACGGTCGTACTGTATACACAAAAATTGATCGGATTCGGTAAGTTTACTCGGTCATGGTTTTAAATTTATTTCTGTTTATTTCTTCACGCCTTCACTTTTAAAATACTTCCACCAAGTTCACAATCTTTACGTTCATTAATTCCCAAGGCACTTTTTTTCCAATTTATTCATGGATTCAAATACTGTTCTTCCCTCTTTGTCTACATTAGCTTCGGTTTTAGCAAATATTTTTGGAGGCAATCGTAAAAGTGTTTGAATTTAAGGCTAAAGAATGAAATATCATTCTTTATAATACCGTAAATACCTTACAAATCACTAATTACTTCCAAATGCCCAAAGGATACCTATGACTATTACCCAATAATATCCTTAAGTACTAAACATATCGTTAAATACCCAGATATCTAAGAAACAAAAAATACATTAAATGACTCGCGAGTTCACTTAATATACCTTTAATTTTCCAAAACTGTCTCATATTTCTTTAGAAAATATTCCACCTACAGATCTATGTAAATAATATATAACTTTTTAAGGTAAAATTAGTTTCTAAACATATCTAAACTCGTGTCCAAGTTGGTAGGATATTGTGGATTATTTTTGTATATATTTTTAATAATTTTTATATTTGCCATTGGTCAGTTATATTTAAACTGTGCCATCGTCATAACGAGTGCGCGATCGCCATTGTATTTAAAAATTGGCGGGAAAGGCTTATTTTCTCTGAAAATACCCATTAATTACCTTCGTGATACCCATTAAGTACCCAGTATAACCTTGATAGTACTCAAAAATACACAGAGTACCTAAAAATACTGAAAAAATACGCACAAATACCCAAAACATGCAAAAAGTACCTTTAATTACCTACAGCTTGTACAGTAAAATACCCCAGTGGTTTGCCCCTCGAAAAAACCATTGTAAAACACCTATGTGAATGAACAACTAAAAGATAGGTTCATCACGTGCACTGTGTAAGTTGAAAACCGGTCGGAAATTATTTCATAGAAAAACTCATTAACGATTACAGGGTGTTCTACAAGTTTTATTACAAACTTTTGCAGATGGTTAATGTCAAACATTTTTCTTATATGAACATAGGTCCGATTCGTTTATGTTTAGAAGTCACAATCATCTTATTATAATTATATTTTTATAATTCATATTTCAATCAAGGTAGCCTGATAAATAAAAATAATGGTTGCTATAACAATAATAATTATTATTTGTGTTTAAACATTAGTTAATCTTTATTAACCAAATTAACAAATCTTAATACTATCAAAATTGTTCAAAATGTTCAGAACGCTCACTCTTGGCTAGAATGTAAGCCTCACATCGATTCCGTCACTCAACGGGTGAGATTTTAATCATTTATTATCTGGTTAGCTACATCCTGAATTATTTCAAGTAACTGTTGACGGATAGTGATTACACATACGAGGTTGTTCAAAAGAAAAGGTAAAGTTTGAATTTTTTTGAAAAGTATTTATTTATTCATCAATATCCATTTTTTCCCCTTCAAAGTAATCCCCCTCAGATATAATGCACTTATGCCAGCGCTTCTTCCAATCCTCAAAGCACTTCTGAAATGCGCTTTTCGGTATGGCCATCAGCTCGTTCTTCGATTCTGACTTTATCTCATCAATTGTGGCAAAACGCTCTTCTTTCATGAGTCTCTTCAGTTTTGGGAATAGGAAAAAGTCGCAGGGAGCCAAATCTGGTGAATAAGGTGGTTGAGGCATGATTAGGGTGTTGTTTTTGGCCAAAAAATCACGAACAAGCATTGATGTGTGAGCTGGTGCATTATCGTGATGCAGAATCCATGATTTTTTTTCCACAATTCCGATCGTTTGAGCCGTATTGCTTCACGCAAACGTTGCATAACTTCCTTGTAGTATTCCTTATTAACCGTACGACCTGTTGGCAAGAACTCATGATGCACCACGCCATTGTAATCGAAGAAAACAGTGAGCAAAACCTTCACATTTGATCGAACTTGGCGTGCTTTTTTCGGTCTTGGCTCATCTGGCCGCTTCCATTGGGATGATTGGGCCTTGGTTTCGACGTCATAACCATATACCCACGTTTCGTCACCAGTTATGACCCTTTTGAGCAAACCTGGATCGTCGTTGACGTCCTTCAACAACTCCTGAGCGATTACGGTGCTTTTGCTCACAATTTAGCAATTTTGGAACAAACTTCGCTGCCACACGTTTGATGCCCAAAACATACGAGAAAATTGCATGGCATGAGCCGATTGATATGCCAACATCCTCTGCAACTTTCCTAATAGTGATTCGACGATTTTCCAAAACAATTTTTTTCACTGTTTCAATGTTTTCTTCACTTGTTGACGTGGTTGCAACTCCAGGACGCTCATCGTCATCAACATCTTCTCGGCCTTCTGTAAAGCGCTTGTACCACTTATAAACACTTTTTTGAGACAAAGTGGACTCGCCGAATGCCACAGTCAACATTTCAAGTGCCTTGGAGCACTTTATTCCATTTTTAACGCAAAATTTAATACATATTCTTTGATCCATTTTTGTTAAAAGTCAAAAATCGAAGAACACACACAAACGTGACTAACCTTTTCAGTTGTCAACTGCAAACTACTTATCCCAATTGGCTGATATGACTAACACACGTGTACTAACATAACAAAAAAATTTTCGATAATCGAATGTACACAGCCCGCAAAAATTGTCCCCATAAATAAAAGTCCAAAGGATTTAGATCTGGGGAACGCGGTGGCCATGCTATTGGACCTAGTTGACTTATTCATTTATTCGGGAAATGATCAATTAACCAAGCATCTACTGACACTGAAACGTCTTAATCTAATTGCATGCGGATTCTGTAATGTCCAGATATATTTATTATGATTAATGTATGCCGTCACTAGTAATACACGCTTCAACGGACCACATAACAACAACAACGGTTGTACATTTTAGCGATGAAACTGATGTAACATTTCTCAGTTCAATACACGCCATACAAAATTCGGTGATAAATGAAGATTACTTGCTATACGCCGAACACTAAATGAAGAGTTGTCAATGACAGCATCTATTATATCTTCTTCATTTTGTACATTCACTTCAGTAGGTTTGGAGCGGGGTTACCTTCTTCTTGAAGTCTATGAAATGATGCACTAAAGACTGTGTGGGCAGGTTGATGTCTATTTAGGTATCTTCGTCGTTATTGTCGGACTGCGTGTCTGGAATTTCCATTGGAATGCACATATACAAAGGCTATCTGCATACTCTTCAGTTGTAAATAAACTGCTCCACAAAACTTCAATATTTTTAATAAGTTTCAATATTTTTGATATGCTGTCATGAATGTTTACTCTTTTATACGAGTAGCTTTTTTGTTCCTGCTTCGAAAGCATTTTCAGTTTTTAGTAACGTTTTATTTTTGGTGATTTTAATACAAAATTCAAATTCTTAAAACAATTACAAAAACATTTAATACAGGATATGTTCCTCGCACTTCAATGACTGCCTGGCAACGCCTTTGCATACTGTCTATCAGGTTGTTGAAGTAGTCTTGATCAATTTCTCGCCAGCGGCAGTGCCAAGTGCGGAATACCATGAAATTCCAGGGCATCGACAACAATTCTCTCACGATGGGGTCGCGCATTATCGTCGAGAAATAAAAAATTTGGCCCAATTGCAGCATGAAACAAAGGGATGACATTGTTGATGACTTGTTCGACGTAGATCTGTGCATTCATGTTTCCATCAAGCACCAACAACTCTGTACGCCCATTAAAACAAATGCCCAACTTTAAATGGATGAACTTCCTGGATGGCTTTACGATTTCTGGGTACCAAAAGAAGGGTCCATACTCGAACACACCGACTATGCGAAAACCGTACATATCTCGACTCATCTGTGAACAACTACCAACTATTTCAATTGAAACTGCAACACCAGAAGCGTTTAAAAGTAGACAAGTACTCAGAGACTCGGTCTTGTGCAGGGTAGTAGATCTTGGGCGTCATTTCCTGTTTCTCTATATCGATGCATAAGCTTTGAAATTACGTTTTCATTGACCGGAAAGAAGTTCTCTCTGAGGGCGTCCCGCCTCGATCATTCCGATGGCCCTATGGGCTTTAGATGCACTCAGTTTACGTCTAGACATTATTGCAAAACAAAATTTATAGGTCTTGAATATAAGTTGATTATATAAACTCGAAACAACGACTGATCCAAAATTCTTAAAAATACCAAAGAACTAGCCGAAAACTGAAAGTCACTCAATTATGAGCAAAAAAGGCACTCAGGTAAGAAAGTATACTTTTTATTTATTATCTAGAACCATTTGGAAAACAAAAAACGTCAACCATTAAATGACATCTCGATATTTGAACTTCCTTAACTTTTATGGAGCAATTTAAATGCATTTTTTTATTTACCACTTTAACGCTGTGTCAAATGAATAAACAAAATAACACAAATAATAATTATTGTTATAGCAAAAATCATTTTTATTTATCAGGCTACTTTGACTCAAAGATGAAATTATATTTTTTAAAATGCTTGTAACTTCTACATATAAGAAAAAAAAAAGTTAAATTAACCCATCTGCCAAAGTACTTTCAAGATACCACTTCCAAAATAAAACTATGAAGTAGGTACAATGGTCGTCAGCTTAAAGTCACCAGTTCCATGGTCCATTCTTTTCTAGTGCCATTTATTATACACGGTGCTAGAAAGGGACAAAACATGGAAGTGGTGACTTTAAGCTGACGACCATTGTACCTATCGTCTGTTGTAATTAATAGTAGTAATTAATATCAGGATAAAGCTAATCTAAACGACATACCTAAGTTGTACACTTTCGCTGCAATTAAGATAATTAGAAAATATAGTATTTAGCAATTTAGTCGTTAAATAGTTTATACGTATTACTTATCGGCAATGAATTCTAAAAACTACTAAATACAAATGATCACAAAACAAGAATACCCGGTTGTTTGTTTCCAAAGTTATTTGATAATGTTTATAAGTCCACAAAACTGATTTGTAAACCACATGCGTCCGCAATAACAGTCTGGAGTTCTCTAGAAGAAAAAAATATGATATACAGGGTGTCACAGAATGATGTTGAGAAAATCTAGTGGCAGGTTCTACGTTTAAAAATAACAAAAAAAGTTTATATAAACTTGAATCCGGAAATGCCTCAATTTCGAGATACAGGTTGTTTAAAATTTTCTGTCTTAAATACTATACTCTTCATTTCTAGAAAACCGATCAAGATATTGAGATGAGATTTGGTACACAATAATGTATAGTGAAGGGCTACTTTTACGGGTATAAATTTATCTTGTAATATACTAGCAACAGTGGCGTTCGTGCCGTTAAATACTCATTTTTACCAAAAAAATTGTACGCCATTGATTTTTGGACAAATTGGTATTGCTCTCTTAAAGCCAAGTTAATTCTGCTTAAAAAGTGTCCCGTGGACTTTTTCATCCTGACGCACCGTTTTCGAGATAAAAATTAATTTATGAATCACTACAATAGACCAACTTCGGAATGTTGATTAAAAACAATAATCTCTAGGTGGCATGTGTCAGTTTGTCATAAATTCCATGTCAGATTTAACAAAAAAGGATAACATGCAGTATCGAGTGACTTGTTTTTGAAGTGTTTAAGTTAGTTTTTAATACATTTTTTTGCAAAATAAGTGAATATGGTGAATTATTCCTTTGAGGAATTGGCCGACATACATTATATGTATGGAAAAGCCTCGGGGAAAAGCAAACGGAATTCGAATGAAGCAAGTCTCTATGAAGATGCATTCTTCAAAGGAATAATTCACCAATTTAGTGTTTGTCACCTCTATCCCTTCCAACCTCTTTGGTGTTTGCTATCTGAACCAAAATAAGGCAGAGAAAACCGTTGTATGTCATCCTATCATCCTTTTTATGTTGCGATTTTCATTAGGTCGACTCGCATTTTCTTATATAAATAACGTATTATTCGAATGATAAATAAAAGTTCTATTAATAGAAAACACATAGGACTTTCCTTAAAATCATCGATCTGCTAACACGCTGTTACGGTCATGGCCATACCCCTTCCAATGGAATTTTTGGAAATGTTTATTGTATACGAAATTCTATGTTACATACAGGATGGACCAATAATAATGGGCCATAGAACGGGGGCACCATTCATGGGACAAAATATATAAAAGATACAGCTAAATAGGTCTTAATAAAATGATGCTGTGGAAAAATATGCAGGTTGTCAAAGTTGAAATTATTTTTCCGTTTTTTTGTAATAACTCGAGTACTGCTCAACCGATTATCACCATATTTGGTAGGGCTGATGATGGATTTTTTTCTTATTTATTGTTGACGAAACGTTCTGATTGACTACAAAATACTATCCGGGCATCATTTCTACGTAAAACACTTGGTAGAACTTGATAATTCCTACCGTTTTCGAGAAAACTGCCTTACTAGATTTCTGCTTACCCGTTCTGCTTACCCGCGACTTCAAAAATGCTATTGAAATTTATTTATTAACCATATTTCTTTTCGGAAGGCTGTGCGGTACATAAGTACAGTTATACAACTTATGTAGATATATTTTTTTTTTCAAAATATGACAAAAAAAATAGAACTTCGATATTCTTTATACGAAATGGCACACAATTCGTATATTTAGCGTAATTTTCGGAGGACAATCGCAGCTCAAAAGAACTGGAACACGCTACAGTAAAAGGCTTGAGGCATCACATGTTATGGTATAGGTATAGGTCAAAGAACGGATAGAGAATAATGAGAATAGCATATGGAAGGCGGAATGTGAGATCTAGTTCCACATTTCACTTAAGACAATGTTTGCTTTGCTAATTAAGTTTTATCCATATAGTTGGGGAGTATAATAATAGTATTGAAAATATGTAAAAACGGAAGAAAAACTTGTGACAACAGACGTATTTAAAGAAACTGAATATTTCAAAGAAAGTTATTAGTAATTTATTAATTAACTTTGTAGGCAAAGTGTACAAGGCATGCACATTTCAACATTACTGTGAACTTGCTAAGAAAGTTTTTAGTAAAGTCGTGATTAACCTTGTAGCAATACATAAAGAGAAGTTGTAGCAAACCTTCTAAAATAATGTTTTATTGCAAAGTTGTTAGGTGGAAATTACAACTTTGTCACAAATCCCTTGCGAACTTCCTGTAAAAGCTTTTGCAACTTTACAGCTTTGTTTGTAAATTTTGGGCAATGTTGCAACAATATCATTTTGGGTAGGCAGCCAGACTCACAACGACATGTGTCACAATATATCATTAGATTATGCATCGTCTGTTACATGACATAGTCTGGAAATATTTTTAAAAATGTCCATTTTTTATTTTGAGGCGCAATCCCCTAGCCAGGGGGATGATTTTTTTATGAGGGGTACGTGTCTCGCACCGCATGCTTTCGACGCATTGGTCATACGCCGTGGCACAATAATGCGAGCTGCGATCTGCGTTATTCGTGAAATGGAGAAAAAAATAAGTTTAATAACGTCGATAATGACGCAAGGTGCCAGTATTGTCAGTCTTTCCGGGCAAATTTACCTCCACATGACGCGGAATTTTGCGTGATTTCCCGCGTTTCTCGGGATTTCGCTCGAAGATTTATGACAAGATTTCCATGAGTGGTTACCCCCTTGGTATAACCAATAATTTTAGATGAAGGCGTGCCGCCACTAGTTAAAATGCTTGTAACTTTAACAAACCAAATTATACCGAGGTAACTTAATCCATATTCATTCATTCAAGGAAGCTACCTTATATTCGTTCTTGGATACCCTACATATATACAGGGTGTCTAATATTCCACTAAGTACTACGGCGATCAAGCGTACTACATACCACTTTATGACATAGTAAATAATGCAACTGGAATAACAGAACTGTGAACTGTGTTTAATTGTAATAATTTTGGGTAAATTATTATTTTTTTATTAGATCAGTATTAATCCATTTTCCAAATTTCAGTAAAATCAAAGTTATTTGGAAAAAACATTTGTTTTTGTCAACACTGATGAATTTTCGCGGTTAAGTGAAGTAACTAAGCTAAAGAAAAATTTAGTGTATAGGAAAGTGTGTAGCTCCACATATATATAATATTGGGACACTCTGTACGTAGTATATATAAACGTACCAATTTTTCCTGAAAGAAAACATATTTCCCGCATCCCCTAGTAGAAGCACAGATCTGAGGCACTCGAAATAAAGCGCGAACGCACACACGCACCTTCAACTACACACCAAACTCGTAGGATGAATAGCGAACCACTCACTACACTAATCCCGATTAAACATTAGACAAACATTATAGTCCAGCGAGCACGTTGCCGTCGCGATTTGAGAGAACGTTAACAATAGCGGTTTCTAAAATGAAAGTAAAACTAGAGTCACGAGATCGCCCCCGTTTCGGCGGTACACGCTCCATTTGCAGCGGCTGTAATTGGTGGGCATACAGATAATTAGCAGGAAAAGAACGAGCGGATCGGAGAAATGCAAATCGTCCTTGATGGCGGCAAGGGTAACGCGGTTCCGGATTTGCTCAACAGTCCGTATTCTTTTTACTGGACACTTCAAGTACAGGGTGATTCGCTTTTATTTATAAAAACTTCAAAGATCGCTTGGACTTTACAAAACAACGCTGATTTCTCATATATACTTTTTCTCTTGGAGCCTTCCTTCTGAAGATTCAAAGTGTTTTCAAAAACAAACATTTTCTTGATTATCTGTCCTAAAGCGTTAGGGATATATTCATTTGCGTCTATTCAGGGACCATATTTGCATTGTTATTTGTACCAAACTTTCATGAATAATTACAGGATTCCACAGCGCGTACAATCTGTTAAAGTGTATTATAAAAATACTTTAACTGTTCAGATATCGGATAATCATAAGATATATATAGCCAATAATTTGTGACGCAGACCGGATGACATGAACCTTAAAGACTTCTCAACAGCAGATTTAATGAATAATATTAAAACAGCTATTGGTGAAATTTCATCGCTTTATATGAACATTATCCAAAACTGAACATCTCGAAAGTTGGATGGTATAAACGTTAGAGATTTTTGGTGTCAACAAGACGGAGCTAAGTGCCATGATTCGAAAGAAATCATCACTTATATTTGGTGATTTTAGCTAGCCACCAAGATGATGCGATTTAACGGCTTTAGATTCTTATGGGATTATTTCAAAGTCAGGAACTACGCCAACACACCTCAAGGTACAGCAGATTTAATAAATAATAGAAGAGCTACTGATGAAATTCCGTCGCCTTTATATGAGAGTATTATCCAGAACTGGGCATCTGCCGACTTTATTTGCGTATCTTTCGTATATCGATTGTTATCACAAATAAAAACTCAATACAACAATATAATATCCATTCCTTATTTTATATCGATCAATGTAAAGCCGTATAATTTCTAAAATAAATTAAGACCATACCTGGGGTAATGTATTGTAACCTCGAAATTAGGTTATCGTTGAAACACGTCACGTAGATAAACAATCTTTATTATCACTCTTGATAATACAAGAAATATCCTTCAACAAATTTTGCAACTGTCAACGCTTTACTTTGACGTTTGTCACGCGCGTTTGGCTGCTCAATACAAACTGACCCAGCGGCCGAGAATGATCTGCTTATATAGGTTTTACAGTTCTCGAAGTTTCTGAGATTTCGAGAACGTGTCGAGAAACAAATAGAATATAGCCTGGAATATTCCGGAAAACGTCAAAATAAAGGCATCACAAAAATTGTAAATTCTAACATAAACAGAAACGTAATTTACAAACTAATGAGGTAGGTGAGCTTCAATTATAAATTCTAACGAAAACAGGAACATAATTAACCAACTAAAAAGGTAGGTGAGCTTTCGTAACATTGCCCCCCTCTTAGAACTGATCGTCCCGATCAGGTTACTCCATTGTCCGCATGGCCTTCTTGATAAGGTGTCAAACGATCGATGTGGACAATCTTCATCTTGGCTTGGGAATTCCTCTGGATCCTGTAGACTACGTCACTCAATCTTGACACGACAGTATAAGGGCCTTCCACGATTTCTGCAGCTTCGGAGATTTACCCTTGCTTCTTCTTGGGTTATAAAGCCACACTTTCTCAAGCTCTTGAAACCCGCTGCTGTTGGCACGCAAGTCGTATCTGGTCTTCATTCTATCGCTTTCTATTTTTATCTTCTCTCGTACTTCTTCATGTACCATCTTTATTCGATCTTTCAGATGGCTGAGATAATCATCTAAGTTTTCCTCGTGTTGCGGTCGATTCATAATTAGATCTATGGGTAGCCGCAATTCTGTGCCGAAAATCACGTTGGCTGGTGTTTTACCCGTGGTCTCATGAATTGCTGCTCGGTAAGCCAGTAAAAATGGAGGAAGACAGGTATCCCAGTTGTTCTGTTTCTCGTTGACGGCCGTTCTCAGGAAGTTTTCGATGGTGCGATTGAATCTTTCCACCATTCCATCTGATTGCGGGTGAAGAGGTGTAGTTCTGGTTTTGTGAATACCTAGCAGCTCACAAACTTTCTGAAACACTTCAGACTCGAAATTTCGTCCTTGATCGGAATGGATCTCTCCGGGCACCCCATAACGGCATATCCAATTTTCGAATAAAGCTTCAGCTACGGTGACTGCTTCTTGATTAGGTAAGGGATATATTTCTGGCCACTTACTGAAGTAGTCCATCACTACCAAAATATAACGATTTCCACTGCTGCTACGAGGAAATGGTCCAGCTATGTCAATAGCTATTCTCTCGAATGGAGCTCCAACATTGTACTGCTTCATTTGTCCTCGGCTTCGAGTCCTGGGTCCCTTACTAGAGGCGCAGATATCACAACGTCGGCACCATTCTTCCACATCGGACCGACTGCCAAGCCAGTAGAATCGTTCTCTAACTTTATTCAGAGTTTTGTTTATTCCAAAGTGCCCACCACCGACTCCACTGTGTAGTGCTTGAAGAACTTCTGGAATTCTCTTCTGGGGCAGCACTGTTTGATAAATCTTTTCTTTGCCGTCGGGACTCTCCCAGACTCTTTTTAATAGGCCGTTCTCGATGGCTAAAGAATTCCATAGCGCCCAGTAGCTTTTTAGAGACGGTGATTTATCAGAAATATCCTGCCAGGTGGGTCTGTCCATGTTTTTTTATCTTCCACTGGAAAATTGGTCCAAAATCCGGGTCTTCACTTTGTTCTTTAGCGATGACTTTATTATCCCAATCATCTGAGCTCTGGATGTTAATTCTTCGGCAAAGAAACTCATCTTCCTCTCTAATTTCTTGTCGCAGGCAGTGCTTACAGTTTGGAGGGCATGGTCTTCTGGATAGGGCATCAGCATTCCGGTGGTTAGACCCTTTCCGGTGTTCAATTTTGAAGTCGTACTCCTGCAACCGTTGAAGCCATCTTGCTACTTGGCCTTCCGGATTCTTAAACTGCAGTAGCCACTTCAAAGAAGCATGATCGGTCCTCAAGACGAACGACTGACCATAGAGATACTTATGAAAATGCTCCACAGTTTTAACTATGGCAAGCAACTCTCTTCTGGTTACGCAGTAGTTCATTTCTTGCTTAGAGAGGACCTTGCTAAAGTAGGAAATCACTTTTTCGTGCCCGTCTTCAACTTGTGATAATATTCCTCCAATTCCAGTATTACTAGCATCCGTGTCCACGATGAATGTTGTTCCAGGCTTTGGATATGACAGAATCGGAGAAGAACACAAAGCTTCTTTTAGTTTTTGAAAAGCTTGTTGACATTGGTCCGTCCAGATGAATGGCTGATTGTTTTCTGTGAGCCGATGTAGAGGTTTTGCAATCTCGGCAAAATTTCTCACAAACTTGCGATAGTAAGTGCAAAGTCCCAGGAAACTCCTTAATTCATGTTTGTCTTTCGGTACTGGCCATTTCCAGATGGTTTCAGTTTTCTCTGGGTCAGTCTTCACTCCACTAGACGAAATAATGTGTCCTAAATACTTGACTTCCTTTTGAAAGAGCATACACTTCTTAGGACTTAACTTGAGCCGGGCCTCTCTCAACTTTTGGAAAACTTCTTGAACATTCTTCAAATGATCTTCAAAGTCTTTGCCAAGTATTATTATGTCATCAAGATAAACGAGACACGTTTTCCAGGTCATTCCTCGTAGAATGGTTTCCATAAGTCTTTCAAAGGTGGCTGGTGCATTGCAGAGACCAAAGGGCATAACGTTGAAGTGCCACAAACCCGTACCAATGGAAAAGGCGGTCTTCTCTTTATCATTTGGATGAAGCTGCACTTGCCAATAGCCACTCTTCAGGTCTAATGTGGAAAACCATTGAGATCCAGACAGTGTATCCAGGGTGTCGTCTATTCTTGGCAATGGATAACTGTCCTTCTTAGTGACATCGTTTAGTTTTCTATAATCTACACAAAATCTGGAAGAGCCATCCTTCTTCTTTACCAAAACAACCGGCGAGGTCCATGGACTCTGGGATGGTTCAATGACTCCCTGCTGCTGCATGTCTCTCAACATCGTGGATACCTCTTCTTGCTTTGCTAAAGGAATCCTTCGTGGAGCTTGTTTAATTGGCGTGGTGTCGCCTGTATTTATTCGGTGTTGCACAAGATTAGTTCTTCCAACATCATCTTCTGTTAATGAGAAAACATCTTGATAACGCCTCAACAAATCTTCCAATTTTTGGACCTCATCGGCTTGTAGTGGGGACTTGAATCGGTTAACAAGGCCCTGAAGAACTTCAGGTAGTTTTTCAATACTTCGAGATGTTGTTGATGGTTCTATATTGCTGAAGACCGATCCAACTGTTTGACAAACTCCCAAAGGTTCACCTTTCTTGATCTGTTGTGGGTAGTCTTTCAGATTTAGCATTCTGACCATTACCAAATTGTTTTTCCTTTCTGTTAATGTCTTTCCAGTTAATATGCCCTTCCTATAAAGACTGCTCTCTGGTTCTGGTTCTACAATTACAGTTTCTTCAACTGCCGAAGGACCGCTACAAATAGCTTCAATTACAACTTCTGAACCTGCTGGAAGTTCTATGTCTGCTGACGCTTCCACAGTTCTAATAGGAAGGTTTCTGATTTCGGGAAACTGCATAATGATTTCTTCATCTTTGGTCTTCAATAGTCTTCGTGGAAGGTCCAATACAAAATTATGTTGAGTCATAACGTCAAGTCCAAGAATGACATCATCAGTTATATCTGCTACTAGGATGTTGTGTTGGAAAGTAGTTGTCCCCAGGGTTATTATAGCTAGATGGATGCCTTTCACTGATATGACTTCTCCATTTGCTGTCTCTAAGATATAAATCCGGTCTGGCTTTTGTATTCTGCAGTGAGCGACGATGTTCGGTCTTACTATGGTGTGACTAGAGCCTGTATCAAGGACCATTTCACAATCCCGTCCGCATATACGCCCTGGTACTACCAAACTCGTTCCATTATTTTGCAGACGGGTTACCTTGATCTTAATAGTTGGTGGGGCTTGGTAGCACCTAGCCAGCTTTCGCCCCTCAAAGCTGACTAGTTGGCGTTTTCCTGGTCCTGGCTAGATGTATTCTTAGGGCATCGATTCCTAAGATGCCCTTCAGCTCCACAATTCCAACACTGAATGGGTCTTCTCCTGTTATATACAGTGGAATTAGTACGGTCTTGTTCTTGTTGGAAGTTATTCATTAAATCTTGCAAACTCTTCATAAATCCTTCCAGGTTATTTTCACTTGATCGTTGTTTGCTAGTTTGAAACTTAACTTGCCTTATTCTGCCTTGACTGTTTCTGGAAGCCTGTCGGGCGGCTTCAATTTCCAGTGCCTGGGCCAGAGCTTCAGATATGTTTTTATGTCTGGCTAACCTTAACGCTTGGCTGATCTCGGAGTCTCGCAGGCCATCAATGAAGCTACTTATTGCTAACTGTTCTTGGAATTCTGTCGGTGCGGTGGGGTAAGCTAGCTTCACCATGCGTGCTATATCCGCCTCAAATTGCTGCAGATTTTCTTCGAAACGTTGTCTTCGGCCTTTCAGTTGTGCTTGGTAGACGTGTTGCAGATGGGCGTCGCCATACCTCATTTCCAAAGCACCCTTCAGCATTTGATAGTCCTTTTGTTTATCGTCATCTAGTGTTCTTAATATCTCCATAGCTTCACCCGCAGAGCAACTATAAGTGATGTGGCTTTTTCTTCTTCTGACCAGTTATTGGCCAAGGCAGCTGCTTCAAATTGTTTTAGGTAAGTGCTCCATGCTACCTTTCCATCGAATGTTGGTGGCTTCACTCTTGACGACGAAAAAACGCTGCTCTCAGTCTTAATGGGCTCTTTTGCAGACAATTGAGATTTCAGATTTGAGACTTCACTTTGCAACTTAGTCATATTATGTTCTACGACCTGGACCTTATCTTGTACCTCATTTCTTAATTGGTTAATTTCCTCTTCCACAGTTTCCTCAAATTCATTGAGTTTAACTTTAATTGCTTCTTCTAACTTCTTATTGTTTTCTTGTAGACTGGTTTTCATTTCGTTTCTTAACTCTTCCTGATTATTTTTCATTTCTTCTAAACTATTTTTCACTTCCTCTTGACTATTCTTCATTTCTTTTTTTAAGTCTTCTTTCATTTCATCCTGGCTGTTCTTCATTTCTTTTTTTAAGTCTTCTTTCATTTCGTCCTGGCTGTTCTTCATATCTTGCATCATTCCCATTAACTGTTTCAATGTTTCCTCCATTTCTGTTGCTCTCGATCTCGTTACCGGCATTCACTTATCTACTCCAAATGTCTTCTTTGTGGAACGTCACACTTCTGACACCAATGTAACCTCGAAATTAGGTTATCGTTGAAACACGTCACGTAGATAAACAATCTTTATTATCACTCTTGATAATACAAGAAATATCCTTCAACAAATTTTGCAACTGTCAACGCTTTACTTTGACGTTTGTCACGCGCGTTTGGCTGCTCAATACAAACTGACCCAGCGGCCGAGAATGATCTGCTTATATAGGTTTTTTACAGTTCTCGAAGTTTCTGAGATTTCGAGAACGTGTCGAGAAACAAATAGAATATAGCCTGGAATATTCCGGAAAACGTCAAAATAAAGGCATCACAAAAATTGTAAATTCTAACATAAACAGAAACGTAATTTACAAACTAATGAGGTAGGTGAGCTTCAATTATAAATTCTAACGAAAACAGGAACATAATTAACCAACTAAAAAGGTAGGTGAGCTTTCGTAACAATATATTACCCCAATCTCCGCCTCTGGTGACTTGACAAACGCATATCAAATTTCGTCAAAAAATCTTTTACACTACAGATATTTTGAATAAACCTATAACCTCCAAATAAAGGCTTCGAGAGAAAAAGTTTATATAAAACACTAGCATTATTTTGTGAAGTTGCTGTGATCCCTGTTTGTTGTTTGTGGAAATTTAAATGAGTCACCCTGTATAATATTTTGATAAAACCTGCATGGAATGGAAAATATATATATTTTTTTAATTTACGTTGACAAATACTTTAATTTTTGACATATATACAGGGTGTCTGTCAAAGGTTGGGAAATCTCGGAGCTGGAGATACTGGTGACGAAAAAAAGTCGATTGAGCCAAATATGCTTTATCCGAATGTTGCTGGTTTCAAAAATGCAGGGCGTTCAATGCTAGAATTTTATTTTGAAATATCTCAATAACTTTGAAACCTGTCGGAGTATTAAAAAAAAATTGGCACAATTATGTTTTTTGGCACGGCAAATAAGAATGTTTAACTAATTTTGACGTCACTAGTAGAGGGCGCCACTTATGGCACATCACATTTCTTTTAAATGGCAGAACTTTTTTGCAGCTTAGTGTATCCATCTGACTATAGAAACAATCGATTTTCCTACATGTTGTATCTAAAAAAGGTATACCCTGTTGAAGTCGTTAGGAGTAACAGTTTTCGAAATAATCCTATTTGAAATATTCAGTGCATCGATTGAAAATTGTTATCGTTTCAGGTAAAGTGCCTTTTCTACTGAAAATACAGCAAAATGTTACTTGAAAAAGTTGTTCAGAACGGTAAATTATGGGGACGTGCAAAATTTCAAGAAGATTGGCGAGGTTTGATTTTGAGACCATTTTTCAATAAAGCACAAATATTTTATCAAAGCAGGCCGATCTTTTTGAAATTTTGCACGTCTCCATAGTTTACCGTTCTGAACAACTTTTTCAAGTAACGTTTTGCTGTACTTTCAGTAGAAAAGGCACTTTACCTGAAACGATAACAGTTTTCAATCGATTGTTTCAATAGACAGATGGATACACTAAACAGTAAAAAAGTTCTGCCATTTAGAAGAAACATGCTGTGCCATAAGTGGCGCCCTCTACTAGTGACGTCAAAATTAGTTAAAAATTCTTATTTGCCGTGTCAAAAAACATAATTGTGCCAATTTTTTTTTAATACTCCGACAGGTTTCAAAGTTATTGAGATATTTCAAAATAAAATTCTAGCATTGAACGCCCTGTATTTTTGAAACCAGGAACATTCGGATAAAGCATAATTGGCTCAATCGACTTTTTTTGGTCACCAGTATCTCCAGCTCCGAGATTTCCCAACCTTTCACAGACACCCTGTATATTTGTAATAAAGAGTAAGCAACTTAATTATTAACTATATCAACCTGTATGGTAATGTGATTTTGTTAAATGGCATAATACAGTGCTTGAACCCGTATTACCCACTTATTAAAAAAATAATATGATATATTATCACCTCTGTCTAAAGCATTATCCTAATGGACGTGAAATTCGCGAATATTTGCGTCAACGCAGTTCTTGAAAGACGGGAAATTTCTCAACTCAGCGAATTTCACAAAATAGTAAAACGGTTGAAATATTATTACTATTTTCATCATTATGTGGTTATTAAATTTCTCCTGATTTTCTGACTATCTACCGTGATAGTCAATGACAGTTTTAAGAAGAAAATTATAGAAAATTTAACAGTTTGCGAAATTCGTTTCCCACTTTTCCTCATTTTCGCATCTATGAAGACAAGGCTTAAGAGAAGGCTTGTATTGTTATATATAGCAGCCACCATTTTTCTCAAAAACGGCAAAAGCTACAAAATTGAAATTGGTGGTAAATTAGCAACAAAATATCCATCACTTATTTTTGGAGGCCGTGGAGTTGAGGCTGAGTTTTATTCAATACAGCAATAGGCTACCATATTGAAATTAGTAAATTACTAATTCTGAGTTCCATATTTGAAATAATCACCCTATTTTTAACAAGTAGCTTTAAAATTAATGTTCACATAGTGCAAAGTTATCCACTTACTACGTAAAACAATTAGAACATGTTTTTAAAAACTGTTTTTTGGATCATATCAAAAAGACCATCTTTCCACCATGTCTGATATAAAAATAAAAAATGTTTTCCTATAAAATTTGTAACTTCTCGTACATTCGAAATTTCTTGATATTTTATTTACCAAGTTTTGATTACAATATTAAAAAAATATATGCTACCATGAATACAGTTCAACAGATGTGTTCTATGCAACACAACAAAATAGCATAAGGAATAAGGAAATTCGGCACAAACTCGGTCAATTAGTGTTAGAGCACCTTAAGAACATTTATTATACAGGGTGGTCCGTTATGAATGGGTTATAGTGGCTGATGATTGGAAGTGTCATAATTATAGAATTTTGCCAAACATGCCTAAATAAAATGTTGCGGGTTTGACATGTACAGGGCGTTAATATTTGATTTTAAATTTGAAATGTTTTCCATAAAAGACAGCTTTAGTTTTTTTGAAAAATGGCGTAAAAGCTCCGAACTCCGAATGTAACCTCTAGCTGGATTTTGAATAAATAATTTGATGAGCTGATCATTTTTAATAGAAATAACTAACTGTTTGATATAGAAAAATTGCTCCGGTTTCGAGTTATTCCCTTCATTATCTGATTCCGGTGCGTGCTTTCCAAGCACTACTATTATTCCGGCACTAACCTAAGTAGGCTTTGTCTTGTAAAGCCGATGACAGTGACATAAAAAACAATGTAATGTCTTCAGCTGTTGAAAAATTAATAATCTTAAGCAAATTTTTCACTGAACCCTTACAATACGCCATGATGTAATGAATTTACATATTATAAGATAAGAACTTTAAGGATCTGATATAAAATATCCTCAAACTTAGTCAAAGCAAAGCGTTGTTTTACCTTATACCTAAAATATGCAACCAGATGTACACATGAATAAAAATTGTGTTGCATTCATTCGTTGTTAGTACCCTGCTACAAATATTCAAGGAAATTGCTATTTGGAATTAATGAAACAGATACAGTAGTAGCGTAACAAAGATATGGCAATGAATAATTCCTTAAATTTGGATTATTTCTCACCATTTATGCAGCATAAATTCCGCAAACATTTTGTTGTAGAATGTTACAGTCCACATTATTCACAATCATTGGATTATCACGAAAAAATCACATTTTTCACACATAACTAACGCATTCTTGATGTCTGTCTCAAGGGTTTTAAGACTATACCAAGACTAAGTAAGCGAAAACTTATCACCGTTCCCCACTAACACGGTTACTTTTGATAAAAACTACAATAAGGTAATTGCTCGCTTATAATTAGTTGATAAGGCTAAATGGCCTGCAAGTCATAAGGAATATTAAAAATGGAACGAATAATGTTCTAAGAAAATATCGCCAATGCGATAGATTTATCTGTTACCAATAAAAATAGTTCCCAGATGCCATTCGAATTTTTGTAAGCAAAAATGCTTACATACATGAATTCTTAAAAATACATATAATTAAATTAATCAAATAGATGTATAAAAATTATTTTATCATATACAATGACTAAGTGATATTAATACTACTTTTATTCTGCAGTTATCAAAGATATGCACTTTGACGTCGTGTTTCTTTATATCTTAAATTCAAAAAGATAACGTACTGATAAGAAAATGCATCTTTAAAATAAAGTATATTATTTCAGATTCTGCTTTTTCTTTTGTCACCGAACATAGTGCAGAACCTCTTCCTACAAAAATTGTAATATTTTTTAGAAGGAATAAAGAATATTATTATTATTATTTCAGATACAGTGCATAACGTACAGGGTGATTTAGAACTCATCTAACTTTGGAGAAAAAAAATGTTGATGTAGTATTTTCAACCTTTACATCGCATTCTCAAATTGCCCTTTTTGATTTTTTTTTTACAAAATTGTATTTGTAAGAGTGAAATAAATCTTAGAGAGATTAGATATTACATATCTTATAGTAAACTATACTTAAGAAAAATAGCCAATCACTGGATGTAGAGCTTAAAATTAACTATTAAACAAATGTTTCTACATAAATATAGAATTACAAAGTGTGCAAAATTAATAAAACAATATATATATATTTTTTTTTATATAAAGTTAATTTCGTATGTAATTACGGTTTGTTTGAGCCTTGTAAGAATTTTATAAAATAACAAATTTACTTACTTAATTATATTATAATTTCCCTCAGGTATTGTAATGTCAACATATGAATAATCTGCAGGTAATTTAACCACTGACCCATCTATTCTTTGAATTTGTACTTTAAAGTCCTCGAAATCTTTAGGAGACTTCTTTATGCCACCTAAAAATATATAAAGTATAAGTAAGGTTCACACAAATTAACACAATTGGAATACCTTTCAAGATAAACCTTACAACACTGTTTTCCATTTTGAGAAGTGTATTTGAACCAACTATCTTCAAAGCGCTATCTAATTTGTAGGTTATACCTTATTTGCTTGTTATAAACACTTTAATCACCGTTGAATACGCTTGATAGTGTCAAGTGTATTATAGTAATTTATTGTATTTAAATTACATATTACATAAAAAATTCATTTGGAAAAAATATTTTTTACCATGTTATTTGTCTAGATTAGTAATCCAAGTAATTCCAATGGAATTAACAAATTAAAACCTGCATAGATAATTTTCGAAGATGCTGCAACATAATACATTCACTGGAACTTTGAACAAAATATTGTTCATTATCATATCCTAATTTTTAAATTTGTCACAAAGGATTACATTTGACATCTGTCAAGTCAAAACAGTGAAAACATCACTACCCACTTATTTTCGAAAGTTGGTATTTACAGAACTAAACGTTATGTAGTAACTATTTGACCGGTAAGTTGCTGCCTTGGAAAAGACACGTCTCTTAAATGTCATTTAAATTTAACCTTAAATTGATGTTTTGGTGTCGGTGAAATTTATTTAGAAAAACTTGAAGAATAAAATGACGAAGTTACAGGAGTGGCTCTCAGCTTTCGGAGTGCTTTTCGCAATTTGGTTTTACCTAGTTTCAAGCAGGGTACAAAGCAGCTTTGTAACTGATAACTATAACTTAATTTTATATTCGCCATTAATTTTCCTTGTGATATTTGGTGTAAGTATTATATTTTCTATGAATTAAATTTCACTTGATACGATATTAGCGCACATATATAATAATGGTTCTTTTTTTTTAGTTATACTCTTTAACAGTTGTTATATATCGAACACTTACCTTTAATGACTGTCCCGAAGCTGCAGAGGAATTGCAACGAGTAAGTTATTTACATATATTTGGGTAATTTATATCGACAAAATTTTATTTTTAGGAAATTATAGAGGCTAAGGAAGACTTGATTAGGTTAGGATTTAAATTTAAGGAGATATCAAATTAGTTTCATTCCCTTAATCTTAAATATAATTGTGTAAAGTCTGTATTTTTTTATGTGAAAATTTTGCAATAAAATATCTTATATTTAGTTTACTCATATGTTTTAATTATCTTTATTAGAGATGTATGGTGTAGCAAAATTTGCTTTACTTTGATATTTTGAAATAATTGCAATGTGTTTCACTTTTCTCCCCTTCATCTACACCCCTGTAAAATTGTAGTGGGCAGTGGTTGATGAAAAATCTTAAACACAGCGCTTTCAATATTACGAGAATTGGGAAATATATTTTTAGTATAAACGTCCAGAAGGTGTTGGACATAAAAGTAAACTAAAAAATTGAATGTAGTCTAAATGCAAACATTTTTTTTTCAATATTTCAAATTTATTTACTTGTATTATTACTATCTTATTTTTTAATTGCACAATATTTGCATTTGCACAATAAATTACCGTAAAAACTTAAATATTGCATCAACTAAATTTTAAATAATAATTCTAAACCAAATTTAACTAAATCGCAGCTTTTTCCACTAAACCCTTGCCAAACCCTACACTTTTCTATATACTTTGTAATATCAATAACAACTTGCCGTCTTCTCTATTTTCACTACAATTTTTATTTGAAATGTCATTTAAAGTTTAGTTATGATGCAATATTTAAGTTTTTAAAGTAATTTGTTGTCATCCTGTAATTAAAACAGTAAGATGCTAATAACACAAGTACATAAATAAAATTTATATAATTGTTTTCAGTAATATTGAAAACAAAAAATGTTCTTGGAATTTTGTATTTACACTACATCTCATTTTTTATTTTATTTCTAATGCCTTGTAGACGTTTATACCAAAAATGTACTTCCCAATTCTCATAATATTAAAAACCTTATATAAGAATTGCTTTTCAACATAATTTAAGGAAATTCGGTATATTTAGGTTTCAGAGGGCGTTGAACAAGGCAACGTTGCCAGGTTTTTGATAAAAAAATCGCTATGAATTTTCAAAAAATTGGCCCGGAAAGAATCAGAAGGCTGTGGAGTGGTAAACTAGCCGTCGTGGTAGGTTGTACAACTTCACCTGAAGGGTTACAAAAAAAATAATCAAAATTGCACTACTCACTACAATTTTACAGGGATGTGAAGGTGAGACGTGAAACACACTGTATATATTTACCAAACTATAAACTAGTCAATGTACAGTAAATATTAATCACAATGACCACTTCAGGTAAATGGGATAACGGTTTAAAATTACGTAAACTAAAATTTCATAAAATAAACATTTTTAAGCCTTAGTTTTTCTTCCGAAACCAGGAATATACAAGATGATTCATAAAGAAAAATTTTTAAAGGAATTAAATGTGTTGCAAGTTTGTTTTTATGGATCATTTATTATATAGGGTGCATCTAATTGTTCAAAAATGATGCTTTGAAGGGAAAATTGTATGTGTTTTCCGTTGATACAACTTTTATTTAACACCAGAATATTACGTTATTTAGGAGGTATGTAACACATAGAACTTCACAATGTGAATAACTCAGTGTCAGAATTGTAACAGAACTTTCTCATTTTAAGACAGCAACATGTCAAAATTTCATTTTTAATATCATTTCTTTATTAGTCGAGTAATTGTATTCAAATTTGGGAAAAGGTTTTTTTTTTGTGAGATAACTCGAATATCTAATTGATTTTTGAGTTAAATGTTACAGTGTTCTAAGCGCCCGTGCCATGATATTATTTCTTTCAGATTTTTTTTAAGAAGAGATTTTTAGAAAATGATTACTTATTTTAAAAAACTTTTTCAAAATTTTAATACAACTACCCAACTGATAAGAAAATTATGATAAAAAAATGAAAAAAAAAGTACTTTTTTAGGCCTATGACTTCTTAAGAAGGCAAATTGATTTAATTTTAAGTTAGCTTTAAAGTATGCCCCATTCTAGACTATTATAAAAACACAAGAATATAAAAAATGTATTCATATATTACAAAAAAAAAAACAAAACAAACAATGAACAAACCTTTTAAAAAGGATTTAATGGTTTACAAATACAATATAAGGGATGAATAACTCTACAATTAGGATTGTAAGCGAGAAAATTTTCTATACCTTCCTTGGTAACGCTAGTATAGGTCAAGTCTATTAGATCTAATTTTAAATTTTTTATGTAGTCTAGAGCTACATTTGTGATCCTCCGAAATCCCCGCAAGGATAACCTGCGGAGACGCGATTTTTTCTTAATGTGCTTATTTTCGATTTGTACAAACAGTGGATTTACGTATCGGCTTCTTTCCCTGTTGCGTATCGTGATTATGGCTGTTCTTGGTGCATTATTAGCAGTCGGTTGCCTAAAATTGAAAAAACAATTTATATTATCTACCCAAATACATTAATTTAATATACAGGCTGTTAAGATATACGTATATAAGGTGTCCTGAAATTAATGGGGACAGAGCAAGAATAAATTCCTGATGACAGAATAACGCGATGTAACCAAACTGTTGCTGTTGATGAATAAGATACAGGGTGTCAAAGTTAAAATTTTATTTTCGTTATTTACAAATTTCTTTAAAAATTCAAATATTTGCATACATTTTGGAAATCGAGGTTTTTTGGGGGAAAGATATTCAATTTTATTTCTACTTTCGACGTCACTAGTAGAGGGCACTATTTATGGCACATCATGCTTCTTTTAAATCGCAACTTTTGTGGTTAAGTGTATCCATCTGACTATTAAAACAATCGTTTCTTTTTTAATTGGAAACGGCATACCTTGTTAGTCTTTAGGAGTAACCATTTTCGAAATAATCCTACTAAATATTTCAAATACGATTATTTTCCAGATAAAAAGGTAAGATAATCTTTTATTTCAATAATCAGATGGATGCACTAAGCCGTAAAAAAAAATTCTGCCATTTAAAAAAGCATGATGTGACCTTAAAATTAGAAACAAATTTGAATTTCTCACCCTCAAAAAACCCCGATCTCCGAAATGTTTGCAAATATTTTGATATTTTAAAAAGGTGTTTACAAATATCAAAAATAAAATTTTAATTTTCACACCCTGTAGATCGAAACAAAGCAACATTCAGACAAAGCATATTTGGCTTAAGCTGTCCTTATTATTAATGGATCACCCTGTATATGCTTCATTTGTACCAAACTTACCTCGACGGTTCACCTTCTTCTGCTACTTTATTGTTAGAGCTTACGTTGGCGTCGTTAGGCGGGTTGTTATTCACTATATAAATTTTTGCTTCTTGAACTCGATTTGTCCTTTTATTTTGAGTACTCCTAGAGTGCTGCGCACTGAAAAAATATGCATTGAGTTAATTAAACCTATACATTAAAATCTTCATCGAATTTCTGCACGCTCTTTGTTCAATAACTAAAGTAATAGTTTTATATACTTATGTGTTAATGTTTCTATTTTTTGAAACATTAGTTTGGAATGTATGACATACCAAATAAATAAAAATAAAATTATTTTCTCAAATATAGCTTCCTTTCTAAATGTCATACCTTGACGATGCAACAGGAGGCGGTTTATTTGAACTACAATATTTTGAGGTAGATGCGACACTAGCTTTATCTTCAGGAATATTTTTAACTATGTCAGAATCAATTACTTCATTATTGTTTGGAACTTCTTCTTCAGGGTTTACTGTATTATAAGTTTCCATTTCTACATCTTGAACACTAAAAAGAAAAATTAAAACAAAATAATTAAAGAGGAAATTATTGATAGGTCAGTAGATTTATAAAAAAAACAACAATTTTTTACATACTGCCAATGTTTCGGCCTATATTGGGCCTTCTTCAGGGCTCTACAAGTTTTATATATAGTATAATATATAATTGTAAAAAAAAATTTTTCTTTATAAATCTACTTCCTAAATTTCCTCTACAGTCAATTAAAGGTCACTAGCAACAAGTAAAATAATTAACGACTGAAGAATTTGATATGTAAACTTTTATATTACCGTGACGTGGAGGGACCTCTATCTCTAAAACTTTTGCTTCTATTGCAAATCTCCATACTGTTTTGTAGAAATTCGTTCATATTTTTCCCCATTTTATCAGCACTCGCAATCAACTTGCTCACCTCCGCTGCTTTATCTTCGTCGTTTAATTGTTTCAAATCTTCATTTCTTTTTAGACGTTTGCATTTGCTCTGTCCCGCCTCGTCCGATTCTTTATCTTCGCTTAATCGCCTTTTTCCTTCATTCCTTGAGTTTTCCAAATTCTCGTTAATGCTGTTTTCTTCAACGCCTCGAGAAGTACTTGGTGTAGGATTCGCATTATTTTGACTGAAAAAAAAAAATTGAGTTATAATTTCTTCATTTCAAGTTGATATTATTAAACATATCTCACCTATTATTGAAACCGTCTCTCTGTGGTGTCGATATGAATATACTGACGACCCTGCCTCCTTGTTCGCGTTCGTCGGGATTCCGTTCTAAGACTTCCTCCTCGATGGTGCCCGGGTTATTACCGGGACTCAGCAGGATCATACTTCTGCCCATGCCGTACATACAGCAAGTGCCACAATTGTCGTCGGACTCCGAATCGGAAGAACCGGGTTCACTTTCAACCTCGGAAGCTTTCACATCTACAATGAAAATAATATATTAATGAAATTTTGCGGAAACATTTTCAACTGACACACCTGCATAAAATTGATGTTGGTTACTGAGAAAAAATTCTCTAAAGTGATGTGACAGTTTTTCCACATCCTGTATGTGTCGTTGACATACGAATTTTATTGATTTACGTCTTGGAGGAGTACAAACGTAATACTCGTCAAAATTCACCAAAGGTGGTGGACCTACAAAACCCATACGACAGTTAAACTTCGATATACTACTTGATATCGAATAAAAATGACATGCTAATATATATATAACCATTGCCAACTGTCAATGGTTTGAATCAGTGATTTAACGTTCCTTAGAAATTATGACAAATATCTGTTGAGCCGTACATTTCCGTTATATCATTACGTAAAAGATCAACCCATTATTTATATTTACGTATCCAGTTTTCTTAAAAATGTAACATATTTAGACAGAAGCACTTTATATAGAGTAAGAATGGTGTCAGTGTCGCATATTTTAATGTTTTAAAGTAGTAGATGAAAAATAGTTTTTTTTATAAATCAAATTAAATAAGTACTATTAAAAGACAAGCTATTGCAGTATCAATATCAACTAAAATTTTTACACTTACTACCTGATATTTTTGTTTCCAAATACTAACACTAGAGTCGTCACACTACACGTTTGTCAGTGACTTTAGGTCATAGCAACTAATAGAGAACACATACTTAATATACCGCTCACTTGCAAACCAAACTGAAGCCAAAAAGTGGAGGTAATTAAAGGGCTCTTCATACTTGGTGTGTTATGCGCATGCGTTGATTTTTAATTTAGTACTTACGTGATTAGAGATAAAAAAGAGAAAGGACGAAGTAATATATGTGAGGGATGAAAGTGGAAATTTATTTGGAGAGGAAACAGAAGTGAGAGAAAGATGGAGGCAATATTTTTGCTGATATGATGAATGAAGAGAGCGAAAGGGAAGGAGAGGATCAGGAGGACATGATAATGGTAAGGGAAGACGAAATGGAAGTAGAAGAACCTACAAAAAATAAACATAATTATAGAAGCTTTAAAAAATAACAAAAGTCCAGGAAAAACGGAATAACGGCATTTCAAAGATTTGGAGAAGAGAATGTATGTCCGAAGATTGAAGAGATGCTATGATTATACCAATTTTAAAAAAGGGAGATGCAACAGACTGCAGAAACTATAGGGGTATATCATTGCTAGATATAGGGTATAAAATCATGGCAACGTTAATAAAACAGAGAATAGAACCTATAGCAGAACTACAGATAGGGGAGTATCAAGCAGGTTTTAGAAAGGGGAGGTCAACAACGAACAAAATCTTCATAGTGAAGGAAATCCTGATTAATTGCTATGAATATGGGATTAAAACAATGGTCTTATTCGTGGACCTCAAGAAAGCATATGATTCAGTCAAAAGGACTAAACTAAGTAAAATATTGATACAATTTGGGATACCAACCAAACTGATTAGGCTATTGAAAAAGACCTTAGAAAATACTAAAAGCAAAGTACGAATAAAAGGTGACTGAGACAAGGAGACCCACTCTCAACGCTTCTTTTTAATTTAGTACTAGAAAAGGTTATAAGAGATAGTCAGTTGAACAGAGAAGGACACATATTGTTTAAGAATGATAATTGCTAGATAGTAAGGAATTAGAAAAAGTAACGAGAAAATTTGTGGAGGAAGCATGTAAAGTGGGATGGCAGATAAATCAAAAGAAGTCAGCTTTTGAGAATAGGAGAATAAAAAAAAACACCAATTTCAAATTGAGAACGCAGCACGGAGAGATGGAGTTTGAAGAAGTTCAAGAATATGTGTATTTGGGGGTGCTGATAACAGCTAACTGTGATGAAGAGCAAGAAATTAATAGAAGAATAATAAAAGCAAACAGAAGTTTGGCAGAAGTCAACCACTTAATGAAATCAAAAAATTTGTCCAGAGGAGTAAAATTTAGAATGTATAAAACAATTTTGAGACCGACAGCGCTGTATGGCAGTGAAACCTGGATCCTCAATAAGAAGTCAAGAGAAACCTATTAAGGTGGGAAAGAAAGATCTTAAGAAGAATTCTAAAGGGAAAGGCTATGTAAGGAGAAATAATAAGGAAATATATGCAATGCACCAGGCACCAAAAATAGACCAAGTTGTAAAATCCAGAAGAGTGCAGTGGCTAGGGCATCTAGAATATATGGAAGATGAAAGAACAGTTAAAAAAATTGTAGGGAGTAAACCTAACAAAAAAAAAAGAGGAAGACCAAGGAAGCGATGAAGAGAGGCAGTGGCAATAGATGTAACGGATTAGAAAAGAAAGGCGAAGAACAGAATGAAGTGGAGAAGAATAACACAGCTCTGGGCCTAAAAAGCCTGTAAATAGCTTTATATATGTACTTACGTGACTCATCCTTCCTGTTACAACTGCAAGTGCACTCGGGATATGGGTCTTTATATAAAATACTGTCGGGAGTTTTGTCAATAATATCACACGCAGAGGAATTCACATATTCAAAGAGACTCTCGTCGCAAATGCTATTGTCTCCTTCTCTAGATCGGTTGAACGATTCCGCACGCATATATGACTGATTGAAAATATACTCTTTGTAATCAATCTCCGCTGATTTTAAGCTTTGAAAGTAAAGGGATTGTAACGATTCCTTGGGATAGAAAGTACGTAACAGTTCATGTCCGATACCTAAAAGTTGAACACGTACAGGTTTTTTTACACTTAAGATTAATCATATTATACTTGTAAATCTGCAGTCAAATATTTTCAGTTTCTTGCACCCATAACGAGCAACATTTAGATAAGGAATCATATTTAAGTGTAATCTTAGACATTTTATAGCTGATATGATTTCTAAATTTTCATATTTAGCAACTGACATGAGAAAACTACAGGTCACCCATTGACACTGATCAAGAATTAATACCTAAAAATAAGACATTTAGAACTTCTTACATACCGGGTGTTAACTCAAAGTAGGGGTCAGATTTTTTAAGGGTAATAGTATGGGTTCCCAGAATACAAATTTGATTTTATTATTTTACTCACACACTATGCTAAGATTTGCATCCGACGTGTAATACCTTGAAGTCACACTCGATGCAAAAATTATTATCTGTAGTTATTTATTTGTGGCATTTTTTGTTTTTTTTTTTTGTTTAATTGGATATTCTTGCTACTGAAATATAAAAATATTAACAAATCAGTCAAGGAGGTGGTTCAACAAATTAACGTGTGTTGTGTTGGATAATGGGAAGGTGCACAGTATTGTAAAAATTAAATTTTAAAATCTTCAAACATTATTTTCTTGAATTTTTTGTTATGTAACACCATAATTTTTCATGATGTATGTATGTAGAATGACACGCTCTTTCAAATGGCATGGTCAAAATTGGGGGTTGCTATTTAAAAAATTGTTGATGACGTGATATCTCGAACAACGATGACGTCACAAATATGGGTCGATGTCAAAAAGTGTCTTTTTCAAAACAAAATCGACGTGCCAGGATTTTTTCAAAACTTCTCAATTTCAAAAATAATGAATTTATTCGTTAGTTTTCGAAAGCACTGTATAGATTTTTTTTAATGGACTTGGCCATCTTCTGACTCGAGTGTTTTACACATTTTTTTACCATTTTAAAAGAAACATGGTGTGCCACAAGTGGCGCCCTCTACTAGTGACGACAAAATTAGAAACATATTTGAAATTCTCGTCCGCAAAAACCCCCGATTTACAGATTTTATGTAAATATTTGGATTTCTTAAAAAGTTATTTACAAATATCAAAAATAAAATTTTAACTTTAACATCCTGTAACTCCATTAATAATCAGTTTTGAAATTGTTATATATGTTGAAAATATACACCACTCTGTACTTAACATAGTTTTTACAACAGTTTTTATGTAGCTTAATTAGTATAAGCCAATGCTTATCATTGAAACCATATAGTATGTTTTCGGCTTTACTGAAAAATATAGTGTTTTTAGTACAAGTGTGAGTTTTAATTATTTGGACGCCCTGTATATCACTGCCGTTATTTACTAGTTTAATGCCGCAAAACTGCGATCATTTTTGACAATTACGGTGTCACTGCTGTAACTGCCTAAAGCACTCCTGACAATACCGTCCACTGCCGTTCACTACCTATTGAATGTCTTCAACTACCTAATCAATGCAAACATTGCTCACGGCATTGCCTTAACTGCCGTATTCACTGCTGCTATTTTGTACACCACTGCCGATCGCAAAACACCCCTCGCACTAAATACATTAGTTAACATTTTGAAAATCTCTGTTGTCGATGTCAAAACTTGTAAGACTTGTAAAACGCGTAAGTCAAATATGACATTTTAATGATTTTGTTTTTTTTATCTACATTCCATAGTAATACAAGATATCATATAACATTTATTCTGTTGTTACTTACCTCGTCGTTGAGAATATTCAAATATGACACTATTGTCACAATTTAATAAAATAAATGTGGATTCCTTTAATTTCCTCGTTACTGAATGACGCTTTTTCTAAAATTCTTGTATTACTGAATTTTTGACTTTTCAAATTCTCCCTTTCTGCACTGCACAAATTTTTCTTGATTTATGCCACACTATATGTGTATATTACCGTTTCCGAGATCCCTATACTGCTCGTCATAAAAGTGACCACCCTGTATATGTGGTTTATTTGAGATTAAAAATAATTGGTAATAGGGTTTAATATTAGGTCAGTTTTCCAAACTAGTAATGCATTATAAACAATTTTATCAAAAAATAGGCGAAATAATGAAGTTGAAAATTCACTAATTGCATCTACATACCATGTGAATGTAGTAAACATTATATATTGGATATTGGAGACTTCTAGACCTATAAATGTTAGAATTGGAGAACATAGGGATTACATTATAAAGGAAAAATTTGAAGTCAAAAATTTGTGAACATGCGTGGAAAAACCGTCAAGTTATAAAACATAATAAATTTTAGAAAAAGAGAATTAACAAAGAGGAAATTAAAGGAATCCGTGTCTATTTTAGTAAACAGTGACAATTGTGTTTTGAATTATTATTTACATTTTGAGAATTGTTGGGTGAATACTTTCGAAGATGAGGTAAGTAACAACAGAATAAATATTATATGATATCTTACTATACCACTATGGAATGTTTATAATCAAATAAAATCATTAAAACGTCATATTTGACTTTAACAAGTTGTGACAACAAAAACAAAGAGATTTTTAAAACTGGTTTTTAGGCAAAATAAAATTAGTAAAACCAACTTCTTCACAAGTCCAGTAAGTGCAAGGGATTATTTGTTAATATTTTTATATCTCCGTGGCAGAAATACCAATTAAACAAAAAAAGTAGTTAAATAAAAGCTCAGCCAGGTAAAATGGATCGCCTGCCTGAGTAAAACTGAAGCTACCTGAAAAACGTCTACCATATAGTTGCGGCAAGAATTCAGATGACTTACGTCACAGCAGTCGCCTTAAAAACAATAATGTTTTGTAATTTAGTGCAATATTATAGTGCTTACATTTAGTGTAGTATACAGTTTTATTATCCTCAGTTCTTAAATATTTTGATGAAAATACAATTAACTGTTCATCTGTTCATATGACGTAAGTCATCTGAATTCATGCCACAACTATAGCAGTGGAGGTAATGCTATGTCCGTGAGCTTTGTCTATATCTAACCGTCGCCTGGCGATAGGTATTCAAACGAGATACTGTTGGCTAAGGAAATATCTTTACTATATGAGGAACTGTAAAGCACCTCTTTGTAGAGGTTATGAACAGGAAGACAAGATAGCATTTCAAGCATTGTGAATGCATTACCGTTTCGTCAGTAAAAGAAATTGTGTTGCGAAAACGATGGCCTTCAATGGTCTATATTATGGTGAGTTTATAAAAAAGTCTTAACCCTAACTTAGCCTTAATCTATACCCTAAAAGTTAAATGTACATATTTTCATGTGCATGTTTATAAAAGTCATAACTTAGTCTCAGTCCTAAGGAGGTCTTAAGACCTGACCTTGAAAGTTTCTTATCATTTAACTTCTTAGAATTAAGACTAAGACCAAATAAATACGCATGCGCGAAAGTTCTCCATTTCTTTCTACACGCCTTCTACGACGTCGGTAATTGGCGGAGGTTTGTTGAGCCAAAATAAAGGTTAAGTTACGACTAAATATTTATAAACAGTGTCAAAATCTTAGGATTAGGCTAAGTTAGGACTAAGTTAGGGTTAAGATTTTTTTATAAACTCATCATTAGAAATCCCTCCTGAATAACATCATCAGGTTCTTCTCTCTAATAGACTGATTAATGGTTCAGGTGGGTTAACCTCCTAATGGAAGGAAGTACATGGGGCCCAATGGAGCCCAAGTCATTAAGCTGCCCTCTCCATAACTCCAGAATGAAAAGCATGTATAGTTGTGATATGTGTTTCAAGAGTTCACAAGTAGCCTCCGTACAAATCTGACCCCCAAAGTTAAATTCCTTATAAACAAATTTTTGCTTACCCTCAACTTCTGCATATTCTGACCTGAATGCTGAAAAAAATATGTCGAGGATTTGATATGCGTTCCTTTAAGGCTTAGTTCTTCAAGGCAAGGAGGAAAATCCTTCAGAGTTAACTGAAAAAGATTATATACTTAATTATCAAAGATATTGATTTATAAATCAATTTAAATGTACATATAATATTCTTACCTTTGATCCATGAAACCTTTGATTCTCCAGTGCTAAAACTTTGATGTTTCTAAATGGATTAATAACTGTAAAAAAATTATAAGACACCAACCCATTAGTTTTATCTTTAGCTCTTAGTAATACATGTGTGGTCTTTTCATGGATTCTGTCGGAACAATATTGAACTTTATCGTTAGTATTCGGAATCCTTCTAGCATCTATGTATCGCCAAAATATAGGATCTGTAATGAAGTATTGGAAGTAACGACATGTCCTAAAAATAAAGGAATTATAATATTTGCAACTGGAAAATTATAATTATAAATACCGTGTTAACTGATAAAGGGTAGTTGAATCCAAATAAGAAAACAGGACCGTCAGAACACATTCAGGAAGGTGAAGGATTTGACAGATACTATCTGTTGGTTTTTCATCTTCACTGTCCATTTCTAATCGATAGAATACAATAAATTATATGAAAAAATTAAATTATTTTTACAATTTAATATCAACTAAATGGTAATAAATTACATCTGTTCATTACTATATACTATTTGTCAACAAAATTATTAATGTCAAATCACTGTCAACTGTCAAAGAATGACAAATGTGTCGTTTTATAGAAAGCGCTTTTGTTTTAACTCATTTGAACTTGTCTGTGAGATGAGATCATGTGTTTGTTTGCTGTCGGTTGATTGAGAGGAAGAAGAAGAAAGTGATTGTCGCTACTGACACTGACAGAAAGAAGTTAGGTTAAAGGTCTTGGAAAAATAAAAATACTAATTATTTATCGTTATTGTAATAAAATTGTAATTATAAAATAAGGAATATTAGTCGATATGAAAAAATGCAATGTTTGTTTTGAAAATCGCAGATTGATTATAAGTGTACAAAAATCGGATAAAAATAATGTAAACTGGTTTACGAAACTGCAAGATGTTATTCCAGAATTGGTGAGTGGTTACAAGGTTTTGTATAGACTTCTATAGTGACAAATGTTTTCTAATGTGTTTTATTTTATTGCTGCTTTTTATAGGAGTGGTTGGAAAAATACCTGATTTGTAAAAAATGCACCACACTGTTAGAAAAGGCTTGGGAATTTAAAAAATTTGTATTAGATCGTGTAAAAGATGAAAGAAATGCAGCAAAGGTAAACGAAATTTGCTTGGATAATGATCCTATTAAGGAATATAATACAGAATATTTTGCTGACAAAAAACAGGACATTTATTGTGAAAGATGTCTTAAAATGTTTACGACTATGACTCAACTTCAGCAGCATAGATTACAAATTCATAGCGAACAAATATCTGAAATAAATAAGTTACAAAATGAATTTACCTGTTATAACTGCAATGATAACTTTAATATAAAAGAAAACTTAATAAATCATATTGAAACTGAACATAAAAGAACAAAATTGCACGCTGAAGTATTAGAAAATCCAATAGATATTTTCCAAACTGAAGATTGCGACACCTGGGAAAAATTAACAAACGACGATGTTCAAGTTAACTATAAATTTCATTGCAACATATGCAGCCAATGTTATGTATCGGAAGAAATACTTCAGTCACATTTTAAAACATGTTTAAATAACGTGGACAATGATAAATCAGGTAATCCGTACATTACTGAGAGAAATGCAGACAAAATTTGCAAAAATAAGGAATTTGACAAATTATGTCGACAGTTTTGCGAAAAATGTGAAGTAAATTTCGTGTCAGTAGAAGAATTTAACTTACATAATTTTTCCAAACATGACGTTCAGATAGGAGCTGTGGAGCTAACATCACTCATCAAAAAAAGGAGGGGTCGTAAACCATTAAGAAAATTCAATTGTGAAATATGTAATGGAGAATTCGGTTACGTTAAATTGGTAATTGAACACTGCGTGTCTGTACATGCCATGGAGAGAAAAATGGTGAAACCATACTCCTGTGAAAAATGTGAAATGCGTTTTGTATCGTCTGCTAATTTGGATCAACATCGACACTATCACAATAAGAATCGTTCACATATATGCAGCTTGTGCGGCAAAGGATTCATAACAAAGAGTGATTTGACAGTGCACGAATACACACATTACAATCGTAGGAACTATAAGTGTACAATGTGTGATAAAGCGTTTAACACAAATAAAAACCTTAGAACTCATAATTTAGTGGTGCATACTGATAGAAGTTTGTGGAAATATGCCTGTTCTATTTGTGAAAAACGGTTTCCTTTAAAAACGAACTACGACCAGCACCTCCGTAGACATACAGGCGAAAAGGATTATGCGTGTCACATCTGTAAGAAGCTTTTCATAAGTAAGAGTGAACTACAGCGGCATGTACATATGCATTCGAACATTAGAGCTTTCAAGTGTAACAACTGTGATAAGGAATATAAAGAAAGACGTACTTACCAAGCACATCTAGCTAAAAAACATGGTATTGGAAATGTAAAGATTGTTGTAAGGGAGAAAAAATTTGTATGTCACATTTGTCCTAGTCAGTTCTATGACAAACAGAAGTTAATGAGGCATATTTGCAGTCATTCAGGCCTTAAACCGTTTTCGTGTTATGTATGTGATAAAAAATTTACTGATAAATCATACTTGAAACATCACTTAAAAACTGCTCATGACGTTGTGGAACATTTTAAGATTGAAGAAATACAATAAAAGATTTATGCATATTGTGTTTTAATTATATTTTAAATGATTCGCGTCGCTTTTTCTCAGCTAGAAAAAAAAAATAAATAAGAAGTTTGCAACTTTACAAATAACGAAAATTGAAATTAAATTAAAAGTTGAAAAAATGCACGATGAAGAAGAAGACGAAGAAAACTGAAGAAAAACAAAAGTTGAGGTTATGTTCGTTATGTTACATTATAAATAAATATAAATTCGTAATTATGATAATCTTTAATACTATTATACTAATTTTCTAGTAATTCCAACGAAGAAATTTGCATTAATTATAGACAATGAATACAATATATTGTTGTATATGTTTAGCTAGAAAAAATTCAGTACAGAATATAACATTAGCAGATGAAAGTAACGTTAAAATATCTGAAAAACTGCAATACATTGCTCCGGAAGTGGTATTTTCGCTTTATTGTTGTGTTTTATTTAATTCTGACCTCTGAAAATTTTAGGAATGGTTCGATGAATATGCAATATGTCAGAGTTGTGCAAATGAATTAAATAATGCTTGCAAATTTAAATCAAAATGTTTGTTAGTCAGTTTAGAGAGAAATGATCTGAAAGTTGAAGTTAACGATACTAATTATTCGAATGATGATGTCGTCGATAATGAAAATGATAATTATGATAGTGACAACACTAAAGAAGATGCACATGGAATACTTAATAAAGGCAATGACTTTTACGTGTGCTACGATTGTGGTGAAAAATGTACGACAAAAGAGGATCTAATTAGCCATATTAAGAAAACACATGACCTTTTAAAAGAAAGCATTAATAGTTCAGAAAATGAACTGAGTTGTGAAGATAGTGGAGTATATAGAGGGAAAGATTTTAAGTGCACAAAATGTGGTAGAAAATATGTTCTAAAAACCACTTTAAATCAACATATGCGTAGCTGTGATGGAATTAGGAGACACGGCAAAGCAAAGTCCGATTATCAGTGTGAAAATTGTTTAAAATACTATTCCACTCCAAAGATATTGAAAGCCCATAAAAAGAAATGCAAAGATGAGGGAGAATGTAGGAAAACGGAATTCCAGTGTACAAAATGTAATAAATACTATATAAGTTTAAAGACTTTAAAAGATCATTACAAAAGAGGATGCAAAAAAGACAGAGGGGACAATGCAAATGTATTTTTCTGTAAAATTTGTGATGAATACTTTAAGTCGGTATTAACATTGAAGCAGCATATTTTAAATGAACATAAAACCTCAGATTATATCTGTGATATTTGTATTATAAATTTTAACACAAAAGAAGAATATGAAATGCATAATAATACAAAACATGCTTTGGACAATGTTAAAATGACAAAACGAAGAGGTAGAATCACTTCCAGGAAATTTATTTGTGAAGTTTGCAATGAAGAATTCACTCTTTTAAAATCAATAATAGAACACTGTGTTAACTTTCATTCTATGGAGGAAAAATCGATAAGACCTTATTCCTGCGAGAAATGTGATAATCGTTTTCGATCTTCCACGAATTTAATAAACCATACGCTGTACCACGATAGAAACCGTACGAACATCTGTAGTTTTTGCGGAAAGAGCTTCATTACCAAAAACGATTTAACAGCACATGAAAATATTCATTTCAACAGAAGAAATTATAAGTGCAACAAATGTGAAAAAGCCTTCAAAACCAACACAAATCTTCGAACGCATCACTTAATCGTCCATACAGATCCATCTCTATGGAAGTACATGTGTCAGTTTTGTAATAAGCGTTTTCCGCAAAAATCCAACCACGATCAGCACCTGCGTCGACATATGGGCGAGAAGAACTTCATTTGTCCCCTATGCAAAAAGCCCTTTGCTAGCAAGAGCGAAATGCAAGAGCATGTAAGTTACCATTCCAATGTCAGAGCTTACAAATGTACTACATGTGGAAAAGAATATAGAAAAAAGCACACATATGACATTCACTTGGCTAAAGTTCATGGAATTGGGAATGTAAAAATTCCAGTTAGGGAAAAGAAACATGCATGCCATATATGTCCAAGTCGTTTTTATGACAAACTAAAATTAGCGAGACATCTTTGCACTCATTCCGGATTGAAACCGTATCCCTGTTACGCTTGCGATAAGAAGTTTACGGATAAGTCTTATTTGAAACACCACTTGAAAACTGCACATAATATTATAGAAGCATGTAAATATGAATGGAACAAATAAGCTACTGTTACGATTATTGTATTTCTTTTCATATTTATTTAAAATGTTGGTTTGATTTGAATCAATAAATCACTTTTTTATTATTTCGCTGCTTTAAAATTATAATATTACATTAACATCATTTGAGAAAAGCATCTGAAATTAGGGGCATTAAAAGGTAGGATAATAAATAAATGTTATTATTTGGGTGTTAGGAAACATCCTGGGGCTTTCATTTAAGAAAGATAAGTTAATCTTTGATTTATTTCTATTAAAGAAGTTAAGATACAGTTTATTTTAAAAAGTGTACAAGTGTATTTTAGAATTTAGAGAAATTAAAAAAAATCATGTTTATATAGAAACTTAGTTTATCATCAAAAGGAAAATATATTTAATAAATAACTTATTAGTATCAGAAAAACCTATTAAAATAAACAATAAACTATATTCCTGTCTATTCTATCTCATTTTTTGTAATATCTAAAACTTTGTAATCAAATCTGCGGCGCATATATGTATTATTATTGCTCTACTTAACGCTGGCAAAATTCTAAGTGCACTGCTACTGCCAGTTTCACATAAAAAATTATAACGCAATGTTCTACATGTAACATAGAACTTTGTATACATATACAATAATCATTCCTAAAATTCTGTTGGAAGAGATATCACATAACCCATAAGTTCTATGTGTGTTGTGTTCTGTTCCAGAACTTTTATTAGCATTAAAATCACAGATCATTGGCCGAAAAAAAAATTAAAATTTCAATTTTACAAAAATATAAACCCAGAATAAAGAGGAATATAAATCGTGAATGTATAATATAAGAATACAAGTACAAGTAAAGCGCGTTCCGAAATAAAGCCAAGGAATAACAATAAATGATATTTTCATTTTAGTTCAAATTTCCATTTTTCTCTAGTAGGCATTTTATCATAATTGTTTTTGTGAAAGTTTTATGTAAATACTTTCCGTTTGTTTATCGTTCGTAAACAAGTATTAACTGTCTTGCAGTTTAAAAATAATGTTTAATTAAAATTACGATGTAACAATTAAAGTACAGGAATAACGAAACAGTTTTATCTTTACCATTTTGTTGACAATAGTTGAGGTTATGGCAAATTTTATATTGAAACCAATTAGTGAAAACTAAACTACTATATAATTATGACTAGCAGTGAGCAGAACTGTTGTGTTTGCCTCAACAATTCTCTAACTTTAAATAGGTTGTCTAAAAAGGATGATAACGATGTAACACTACTCACAAAACTCAGAATTACCATTTCTCAAATAGTACGTAATTATATACTTAGCTATGGTCACAAACTGTAAAATTTATTGTACTCTTTTATTAGGAATGGCTTAGGACATATCAAATATGTGAGCAGTGTACAAATTTGTTGAACATAGTCTATACGTTTCGGGAAACTTGTATAAAGTCTGACAATCTTCGTAAACAATTGGATACGATTACTAGACTTAAAAAAGAAGTAGATTATGTAAAAACGGAGTACCGTCAAGAAAGTTCAGAAGAGAATGAAGCCGATAATGATGTAAAAGATGAAGACGACGATGCCGATGAAGACTGTAATGACAATGATGCAAGTAGTGATGATGATGATGATGATAAGGACTATAAAGTGAATTTAAAAGATATCAAAGGTAAAGTATCTCAACTATGTGCACAGATAATTAGTAGAAGATTGTACTTTACTTTTAGAAGAAACCTCCACAAAAAGGAAACGAAAGGTGCTGGTTTTTCATTGTGAACGCTGTACGAATAGTTATCCTTCCAGTACTCTCCTTGTAAAGCATTGTGTCGAGCAACATGGAATGGAAGGTAAAAACGTACGACCCTTTGTTTGTACAAGATGTAACAGTCGTTTCGGAAATTCCTCGAATCTCATGCAGCATATAAAGTACCATGATGCTGTCCGTTGCAATGTGTGCACATTCTGCGGGAAAGGTTTCATAACGAAAACTGATTTAAATATCCACGAGAAACAACATTTAAACAAGAGGGAGTATAAATGCGAGACGTGCACAAAATGCTTTAATACTCATAAAGATTTGAGGTATGAATTTTTTGCAATTAAGTCATCATCAGTCATCCGCTTGTTTATTTTAGATCTCATAAGTTGGTAGTACATACTGATCCGCAACTATGGAAATATTTCTGTGGAATATGCAGTAAAAAATTCCCCATCAAATCCAATTACGACTGTCACATGAGAAGACACACCGGCGATAAAAAATTCGAATGCCATCTCTGCGATAAGAAGTTCACGGATAAATGTGTCCTACAACGACACATGCGAACGCACTCCAACGTCAGGGACTTTAAATGTTCAGAATGTGAGAAAGAATACAAAGACAAGCGGGTCATGCAAATCCACATGGCAAAAGTTCACGGAATAGGGATTGGAGAGATCAAGTTACCTTCCAAGGAACGTAAATATATCTGTCATATCTGCCCTAAGGCCTATTTTGCCAAGAATAAACTAACGAGGCATTTATACACCCACACGGGGGAAAAGCCTTTCTTCTGTACTGTTTGCGATAAAAAGTTTAACGATAAATCGTACGTAAAGCAGCATATGAAGAAAACACATAACATAGACACAGGTGCTAATAAATAGTTAAGGACTTTTATCGAAATCGTATTTGTTATTTATTTGATTTTATCCGAATATATTTACAGTATTTTTAATTTATTTTTACCCAATAAAATTTCTCTATACGAGTATTTTGTTCTTCTGCAAGAGGGTTTTTACTGGCCGAGAGAAGAATATGACTGGTGATTCGTGAACAAGCCTATCACTTTCGGAGCCAGTATTGTCTAAAATTTTGATTACAAAAAAATGTGCAATAATTTGTCGTAAGCTTTGGATCACTACCGTAACTATATATGTTGTTTATTCCACTATTTATTTATTTTGGTAAAAATGAATGTGATCGAAGCAGTTATTAAGGAAGTCAGTGTAGCTTCAAGTTTATTGCCAGAAAAACCATCTTCAAAGTACAGGCGTGAATATGCAGACTTCAAAAACTGGCAGAACAAAAATGATGTGATTCGGGTAACAGAAAATATTCAGTTGGTTTACATGAATCAACTATCTGTTAGATATAGTCCGAATACATTATGGGCAAAATGGTTTATGTTATAAAGTTGTTTAGAAATCAGTGAAAGTGTTCAAGTTTGCAGATTTGGTTTTTACTTAAAATTATATGGCAAAATGCAACGTTTAACTGACATTTGTAGATTTCTTAAGATAATTGCATTTCTCAAATGAGCGTTATATTCCAAAAAAGACCAAGGTCTTAACTAAAGAGATTCAACTTCGATGTGACGAATTTCTCTCCCTGACCATGAATGACCTGAAAGATGTGGGCACACGTAATTGTGGCATTGCCACAAACAAAATGATGGCTGCAGTTTTCGAGCCCTGCATGTTGTACAGAAAATACATAAATATTCAGCCTTCTTGAAATGGAAGCCGACAGTTTTTTTTAACATATCGAAATTGCCACGAGTATCACAAAATCGAAAAGTGGAAAATATAATTAGTAAAGAAAAAAACGCTATGCCATTGTCTTCTACTTCCGCAGCATCTGCACTAGTAGATAGTTCAATTTCATTGTTTAAATTTTGTATTACCGGAAACAGTTGTACCATGATTTTTAATATATGATACAAATCAAATAGAATTCTACAATATAACTAATGCTACCGTTGGGATTAAATGAAATTAAACTTCATTTTTTGCCAAATTGCTAGCTAAATTAATAATTTCTTCTGACTTAGGACAACTTACCTTTATCGAAACACCCATTTGCTTTAATTACAATAAAACAGCTCCTAATATTCTTGTGGGTATAATTAGAAAATTAATGATCTTTTATCTCAGGAAGACACCATTTTAGCGATGTGCAACAAATACACCTTTTTTATAATAAATAAAGCAACATTCTGAAAGTTCCTTACATTTTCTCAAAACTTTCTCAACAAAAAAATAATAAATAAATAAAGTTGTTAATGATTTAATTTAAGGCAAATAAAGAAAATATTTCCATATTCGGTCAACCCAAAAACTCTTATTTTTGTTTCGTCTTAAAAAAATAAAATAAAATTTGTCTTTAACGACCCGTAACCTTTTAAGTAAATTTTCACCCAGACTTACCTTTGAAGCATGGCAGCTAAAAAAAAATTATTTCACGGCATACTCAGAAAAATACTGAAGAGAAGAGATTTTTTAAAATCTATATTATTAAACAATTTGGCACTGGCACTGGCATTTTGCTGTTGAACTAGTGAGGTCAGCTTTTAATGGATTTTAATGTATAAAGGGAAACAATATGACACTTGCAGTACTGTATTTCTGTAGATATTGTACATAATACATATATAATATTCTTATTACAAATAATCATTTATCGGTACCTAAAAACTTTGCCACGTTAAGTCGTCTTAAAAAATACACACAAAATAAGGTCAGTATTCTCGTATGTGGCCCTGAAAATAAAAATCAGATAAAATACAAATTTTTTAATTACAGCTTAAAAATTGTTATATGCACAAAATAATATAATAGAAAAAAAAGAAATAAATAAATAAACCTTGAGTGACTAGAACCAGAAAAGTGCATTTTAAAGGCAAAATACAGGGTGTCCGGGAAAATGTGGGAAATCTCTTTGGTGCAGATATAACATGAAAAAATAAGATGACAAATTCCTATAAATTTTTTTCTTACAAGGAAGGACGCCGCTGGAACTCAGTTTTTCTTGAATTACTTTTAAAGTACTCAATATAACTTAATAAAAATTTAATGTGATGGACACGCTTTATATTGCCGCCTAAGATGACACTTTGGACACTGGACCACCCCATATTAAATAACAGAAATAACTCCTCACCTAAGAAATCACTCCGAGTCAGACCCGGATTCGGACAAGCATAAATCTTCGTTAAGCAGGTGGGCGGCCATTTTCGTCGTGGAGTTGTTATTACTGTACCCATTCGATTTGCCTATATTTATACTCTTACTGGCATTGGCGGTCTCCTCGACGTCAGAGTCTGAATCGCTGTCGCTACTTGATGAGGAGCTATCGCTCATCTCGCCCACCCCGTTTTCTGTGTCGGAGGCCATGACGATGGGAGATTTTTCAGTCGTGTTGAGCGACGAGTGGGAGTTGTGGATGTTGTGTTGAGCGTGCATGTTATGCGGAGGTGGCACGGGGTCGGAAAAGTCGTCGATACCTATCATTGGAAGGCTGGCAAGTGTGCTCTGGTTGTGTGACCTGAAGTCAAAGTAAAGCACAACTGAATATTTATATCTTGTTTTTTTTTAATGTTTATAAAGGTATTTAAGCTAAGTCAAATCAATTTTCCTACAATTCCCATTAATGAAGTCATATGTGTGTTAATAAATATCTAAAATAAAAATTAATCTAGCTAAATTTATTAATGAAAAAAGACGTAAGTGGAGTAATGAAATCATTAAATGATTTTCAAAATCCAAATTCACTTTTGAACATATACAAATATATAGTCACAGTCAGCCAAAATAAATTAAATTTGACCTATTTCTGCATTTCTTCTGGATTGCTTCTTCAGGTGGCTTTTATTTTAAATTGAATCAAATATTTAACTAGAAATAGGTCAGATCTCATCATTGTGACTGATTGTGTATAAGGCAAAACTAAGCAAGCACATTGAGAAAAATGTTGGGGAATCTAAGAAAACCATCATTCTTAGTCAAATACTGTTTATGGCAGTTTTTCACTTGATAATTGATAATTAATTTAAGATATTTTTAATGAATTTAGGTTAAATAATGTACTAAAGTAAAGCATAATAATTTTACAAATAAATATAATAAAACTCTCCATAACACGCAATGCTATTTTGGCGCGTCAGTCTAGAAACGTCAGATTTTCTATAATGCGTCATAGCGGTGATGTTTCTGCATATTTATCTATATATCTTTTATAATAAAATGTCCATAATGTGGTTTTTATTGTTTTATTAATGACATTTAGCACTTTCCACTAATCCAAAAGTATCAATTTCTAGAAATTAAGCCATTTTGCCTTGTACTTGTACACGTCGATATGTTCAAAAGTGAATTTGGGTTTTGAATATTATTTAATGTTTTCATTATTCCACGTATGTCTTTTTTGTTAGTAAATTTAGCTAGATTAATTTACATTTTAGATATTTAGTGAATCCAACCTTGTCTATTAGATTTCTCCTTAGCATAACTAGATATTTGATATCAAAGAATATTACTGACACGTAACAAAAAATGTATAAAAAAAGTTACATTTTGATTCTATTGTTGTTATATACTTACTCGTTATTAACGTTATTATGCAAATCTCTCTTGGGACTCCTGACGTGGTGTCCCGGAGAGGGGTAACTTGGGCTCGCGTGTAACGGCGAGTGTTTTGGCACCAGGTGGGTTATGGGTCTGTCGGGTCTTCGACTTCCGCTAGCGACTTTCGTTTTGTTCGAAACTCGGTGCCCGACCATAGGCGGCGTGTGGGACCGCGAAGAGAGGCTCGATGAAGTAGTACCAGATCTATCATTGCCTTGGCTCAACCTATCTGAAAACAGAAAATAAATGCATGTAGGCATGCAATTTTTACAACTTGGGTGAGGTTTGTTCTTATTTAGTTATTCTAAAGAAGGGGAAGTTTTTATTTTACTTATAGTAAAACATGATGTACAGGAGTACATAAAATTTAGGCTATCCTTTAATGTCATTATTATTAGAGATACAAAATAAAGTTTACAATAAATGTTTTTTCAAGGTTGAAGGCGAAATGCTTCATGCATACACATTTCTCAGGTTTTCCAAGAATTTTGTAGATGGATCAAATTCAGTTATTTTTGTTCGTGTAATAATTCGAAAAAGTTTTAATTTTTATTATTTTTTATTTACTTATGAACACAGGACATTTTTAGGAAAAACAGAGTAACATAAAAGTTAACGTTAGGTAACGTAACGTCAATAAAACAAAAAAAATCTCTGTGTTAAAAGCACTGTCCCCAACCTACCAATATTTGTCTAGTGATTTTTCAATAAAAATCAGTCAGCTACTGCAAAAAATAGAAGATACTCTAATTTCAAGGAAGGTTTTTCATAACACTCAAAACGCACAAGTGTGTATTGAAAAGTCTTAGGGTTCAGAAGCAGGGAGAAAAACCTGAGGTCAAAAAGCATAAATGGGTATCGGTCTTACTAATAACGATAATAAAGACTAGCCTAAATATAATACCTTGTAAGTACATACAATATACATTGTAATGGTATCACAATTTTGACGCAACGTCATGTCATACATTTTTAAAAATAAAAATCATGATTCATAAAAATATCAAAAAAGTAACGTATTGTTTAAACGTAATAATATCGGTTAAAATATAGTTCGACTTCAGAAGAATGCTTCTACGTTATGCAACAAAATGTGATGAGAACTTATGATATTTACAAAATTTTAGGATATATCTGTGAGCTACCGGAAATCACGGGTTGGCGACTCCTGCTTTAGAGACATATATAGGTACATATATGTCCAGTATATTATTCAAATGAAAAGAGCATTTATTTAAGAAAAATTGCTTTGAAGTCACAGATTTATTTTATTGCTCACACTTTCAGGGAATCTCAGTTTACTTACTGACATAAACATGCTGTGCGATGCAAGAACATACTACTTCGTCACGTATTATAAATGAATTCTATTGGCTTCCATTGCGGTTTTAACGTGTTAATCATGACCTTTAAAAATTGGACTTATCTCGGTCAAGTTGTAACTTTTAAGGAGAAAATACATTATGTGGTCACGGTCTAGACCCTTTGCGGCCCATACCAGTCATATTTAGAAAAGAATATTCAATGTATTTAGACATACATTACCATTACAAGATTGAGGGCTAGATTCACTCACATTGCAGTCTACCAAATACTTTTTGGAGAATATGTGCCGGCTGTGCCCAACCAAGCCAAGTCTAGTGCGCACAATGAGCACTAAACATGTGTACACTGGGTACATTCAATTATTAACATTGTATAATGCATTCCCTCTTTAAATGAGCCTGATTTTGTAAAAGACCGTGGTCAGTTCAACACAGAATGGTCCGCAGTGTACCTAGACCATGAAGCATTCATCATAAAGGAGGAAACTCATCCTCCTTTATGAAAACTAAAATTTGCCTCACTATACATGAAAACCTTGCTTTTATGATTAAAGAAAAAGTTAGGTAAAAAGCAGCAAGATACAAACTATTGCAATAATAATGACACTCTTTAAAATGAATTTAGCGACTTGTTTTGAACTTATTAGAGGGAGTACAGTTACAACCCTACAATTTTTATTCTAAACTATATTTTGCATCTCTAATAAAGATAATAAAGGGTCACCTAAATATAATGAACAGCACTGCATGTATTTGGTTATAGAACTTAATAGCAATGGAATTATGAGGATCTTCACTAATTTCATCCGAACTTAAAATTAAACAATATCTCAAAGCCTGCAATTTTCCTAGTCCGATGCTCAACTCTGTTGACTGAAGTTTATTTTAGTTTTAATTTTATTAATTACAATAATCATACTAGTCTAAAGCAGAAGGGTCACGTAAATAATATTTTGATCACATATATCCTGTGTGGTTTTATCTATAGAATTAGAAAACCTGTGAATAATCTTACAAAATAATAATTTTATACTATTCACCTCACAGACTTCGGTCTCTATAACAGGCCCGACACATAAATTCCGCATATCAGTGAACGTTTTAAATACTGTACCTTGTGGGAGATGTAATTTGTTATATTCACTCCTAGTTTTCTTGACTTGTATATTACAACCTAATTTTTCTAGAGTTATCTCTCCAGTAATTCTATCTATAATAAGGACACATTCTTTTTGGTATGGCCTTTGCGAACCTTTGAATACTGTTTGGGGTACCCCAGCTCCATCTGAAACACGTCATGCTTGTCTAGTTCTTATTAAACGATGAGAAATCATCTTATTTTTTTATTAAAATCGGTTCAAGTTACTGTATTATACGACGTTACTTACCTAAATGTGGGACAGTAACTGTTACTTGGTGGTTGCTTCCAACATCTACGGTTGCTTTTTTGTTGGTGTCAACAGAGGCTGGCTTAAAATCATCTGCAAACGTATGAAGTTAGCAATTGACAGATCGAGTAAAAATACACAATTTACATTTAACAGTGTGAAAAGCTGTTGATTTTGGGTTAGTAAAGCTTTGTCCGATTTTCAATTCCCTCACTTCATTTCCTAGGCCTAGTTTTTCTGCCATATTTTACTTTTTAAACCCTTGTCATGTTGGAAAAATTTTTGAAATTCTAAAATTATGTCGCTGAGTAACCAACGATATTTTCAAATAATCTCCAAGTATTTCACACAATTAGCATTTACATGGCTTTATACGTTGATATTAAGTCAAATACCCCATATAATTTCTCAACATATGAACACACGTATTGAAAAGTAAAATATTGACCTACTTTTTGACGTTTGACCACTTGAGGTGGTTTGCATCTCAACTATTTTGTTGCGATTTGCGAATGACAGTGACATATAATAGATTCCTGCAAATCGACTTTTTACATACATAAGGCGTTTTCAAATTTCATAAAGAATCAGCAATATTTCTTGTAATAAATAAAATCTAAATATTTATAATGTTTATATTTAAACCTACGCTAAAAGCAATACCGGCAAAAATATTGGCAATGGAGTTAATGTATATTATGTTTTCTATATCTACACTAGCTTAGGAATTTGAAAATCAACAATATGAAAATGTTATTTTTAAATTTATTTCCTTAAACTTATGTGTAACATAACAAAATATTTTTGTATAAGTTTTGTAAAAATATAAAATATTTTGTTTAAATTTTATTTTCTATGAATAGTTTCACACAGATGTCTCTGTAGGAAAATGAGACATTTTCCATTTCCACGTATGACGTCAATGAGATGACAGAGACAGGGTGTGCAACTGTACATATGATGATAATTTCTTGGAAAATACAATCAATCCTAAACATTTACAACACATTTATGTTTAAATGAAAAATGAACTATTTGCGGTTTCTTATTCATTATTTTGTTACTATTTCGAACATTTATCTAAAATAAAATGTGTCCATTGAACTTTTGGAGAAATTGGGTGGGGATAAGTGATTTTAATTATGTCCGCCATGTTGTGTTAAAGTGTTTTCGTGCTGTCAAATAAAAGAATTTTTGTATAAATTAGTGATTAAAAATGGAAGAAACTAAAGTTATTTATCACATAGACGATGAAGAAACTCCGTATTTAGTAAAAATACCAATATCACCGGATAAAGTCACATTAGCCGATTTTAAGAATGTCTTGAACAGACCCAACTACAAGTTTTTCTTTAAATCGATGGATGATGACTTTGGGTATAACTTTTGCTTTATAATTCCTATAGTATTTCAATTAAATGCTCTATATTCATATCTGTTTGGTATGTTTCATATTTTGTATGAAAGAAAATATGCGGTTTATACTATAACTTAGGTAGCCATTATTTGCTAGAAGTAAACAGTAATTATTTATTCTTTTGACAACTAATAATTTTTTGGCTTCAGTTTCTTTTTTAAAAGTTAATTGGTTTCATTAATAATCTTTTGATATCTATCTAGTCTGATTGTGTCTATTTTATACTATCATTTACATATGTGTTTACAAAAGAAGTGCTTTGTATTATGGTGTAAAGGTGTAAATTAGCCTAAGTGAAAGTTAGGAAAGCTTATATTTACTTTAATGTGTATTATGTTTTAAAAATATTTTAGTGTGGTTAAAGAAGAAATTATAGAAGATTCGGCACATTTACCTTGTTTCAACGGAAGGGTAGTTAGTTGGGTAAGTGTGAGAAATGTTCTGTTTATTCAATACTACTGTTTTACTGAAATTATAAATGCAATCTTAATTAATAATAACAATATCTGTTAATACTAAGCAAATAAATACATTGAGTAAAAATTATGTTGATAAGATATAGGTAAAGCGCTTTATGTGGACAATCTCATGATAAATTTGCATAAATATACTATAATTCAGATATTCTACTTAATCCATTTATCTTTTGGGTTGAAATTGGGTTCACTTGATTTAATCTATGGAATTTTAGAGATATGACGAAATGGGCACATTTTAATGTATTGCTAATTTGTGGTTTTTATGTTAAAATACCTTTAGAAAAGAAATTTATGTGTGTGATTTAATCAATAATAAGTAATTAAGATAGTGTTTGTAAACTATACATACCTATATGTAAAGATTAAAATGTTCATAGTTAAAATGGGTTTACCTAGATAAATTTTATTTGTACAATTTAAAGCTGTTTATGTGCCTTAAAAATTATGACTAGAACTTTTACTCTTATTTAATTTTAATTTAATCAACTTGTTGATTGAGATCTCATTGGTTATAAATAAAAATTGAGAATTTTTTGTGAATAAAAAGAGAGATACTATAGTCGGGGAAAAAGCGAGTAATATTTTTTGAAAAATAGTTGTGTTCTATCAAGGTTATTGGATTAATATTGCTCTAACTTTTTCAAGTCTCAAGGTTTTTGCCGTCAGAACAAAAAATTAAAAATGTTGAAAAATTTTACAAAAAAAGGTACTCTTGTTTTACTGTGATAAATTAGGTATTCCGTTTACGAGTAATAATAATTTAAAAATTTTGTGATCACAAAACTATTAAATATGTTGAACAATTTTATAAAAAAAGTACTCTTATTTAATTTGGTAAATTATTCCGTTTACAAGTAATATTAATAATTTAAAAATTTTGTGACATACCGCATACATATTAGATATAATATGCAAGCGGTCAAATTTGAAAAGTTATTTGTCAGTTTATTTGACACATATTACATGTGTTTTCAAACATTTTTGAAGCATTAATAGGCTATATTATAATTCAAAAATTTACAAATAATTACATTACTGATATGTGTTTTAAAAGTATTTTAATATGTTAAAACACGTGAATACCACCTTATATATGTGTTAAATAAGTCGACGGTATTTTCTCAGAGCCTACTAGGGATATTTTGCCTATTTATAGTTTCCATCTTAAACTTTTGTGGTGTCACAAAATTTTTAAATTAAGATTACCTACTCGAAAACAGATCAGTTTATCGGATTGAAATAGGAAAACCTTTTTCATGTAAAATAAACCAAAATTTTAAATTTTTTGGTGTGACGACAAAAATCTCGAGATGCAAGAAAGTTAGAGCAATATTTACCTATTGACCCCTCAGCTTGGCACGCCTATGAACAATTATGAGGAATTATTTTCACATTAGATTCACAATCTAATTGTGATTTTCAATTTCAAATTTGATTACTTTATCTTGATCCCTTTTGGAAATATTTGGGAAAAATATAATTTTGAGGTCCACATTTAAGGGGCCTTATCTTCATTAGGGGGCGTCTACGGACTTATGATTATATAACTTTTTTTCTTATTTTTGATCGTAGAATCTACAGTTAATTTTTGGCAGGCTAATTTTGGGACACCTTTTATATACTACATTAAATGTTTGCACTATATATTACACAAATTTACAAAAAAATATTGTTTTTAATGCGGCACCTCAAATTATATTGACAAAAAAACAATTGCTTAACGTCAGTGACATAACGACGTAAGTCATTTGAAATCTTGGGTCAACTATATACATATATTTAAACAATAATGGAGGACAAATTTAAAGGTTACTTTACTATTTGCTATCATAATTTCACTGATACTTTTTATGAAAACATAACTATTACAGACACCAAAACTAAAAGTAAGACTGTAATTTGCCAGTAGTATTATATTATAGTGTTTGTTTTGTCTCAGCTTGTATCAGCAGACGGTTCTAATCAATCGGACGGTGGTTCTCAATGCACAGACAGTGTTACGCACCCTTCGGAAACCCGCCTGCCTCCGCCAGCCCCCGAATCCGTATGCACAGACACAGAAAGTATTATCAGTTCGAGACAGGGTAGGCGACATCACAAATACTCATCACGGATCAACGGACATCTTCCAAGGTACTTCTAGAGTTAATTTCGACTTTTTGAAGAAGTTATATTACGATATTTTATCATTTTTTTGTCGATAACCAAAAAAAAAATAAATTTCCAGAGTATATGAGACTGCATCTATAGTAAGTTCAGACCTGGAAACGACCAGTTTTCAGTCTGAGACGACGGGTCGACACACGGCTTTGTCGGAATGTTCTAGCGTAAGTAGGCTGCACGTTGCGGGTAGAAAACGACCCCAAAGACGGAGAAAGCAAAGATTACAGGTACGAGTAATTACTCGTTTAAGTTTACAATACAATCGTAAAATATTTTCAGGCAATGTCTAGGACCAGTTCATATTCTAGTATAACGGATTCTACAATGTCTCTTAATATCATAACGGTGACTTTGAATATGGACACGGTGAATTTTCTAGGAATATCCATTGTCGGGCAGAGTAATAAGGGGGGAGATGGGGGTATTTATGTGGGATCAATAATGAAAGGGTAAGAACAAAGCTTATTTTGTGTTTTATATGTTTTAACGATTAATATTTCAGCGGAGCGGTAGCTTTAGATGGTAGGATAGAACCGGGTGATATGATATTACAGGTTAACGATGTTAATTTCGAGAATATGTCTAACGACGAGGCTGTCAAGGTGTTAAGGGAAGTCGTACAAAAACCGGGGTGAGTAGAAGCCATTTTCCACTTTTTTTTATACATTTTTACTCATTGTAATGTTTAATGAATTATTTTCAGACCTATAAAATTAGTAGTTGCCAAATGCTGGGATCCAAACCCAAAAGGTTATTTTACCATACCCAGAACTGAACCGGTGAGACCGATCGATCCAGGTACTTAATTTTATTGAAATATTTATTCAGTTGTGAACTTTCAAATTTATATTTTTCAATATAGGTGCATGGGTGGCTCATACGGCGGCAGTAAGGGGCGACCCAGTGGCACGTCCGCCAAGCAGCTCGACCGTCTCCAGCTCATCCATAGCGAGTACGATTCCCGCTAATGAACGTGAGTGTCTTCTAGGTCCTGGTATGTATGCACATTGCTTTTTCTGCACCCGTTTGTTTTTCATCAGTTTCTTTGCTAATTTTTAATTTTTGCTCTAACCGTTGACTGATTTACTTTTTTTTTTCATTTTTATACGAGTTGGGTCGAGGTTTCTTAAAACATATAACAGCATTTTTTAATTATTGTTGACTTAAGCAGTGACTCGTTATTCCGCATTATTTTGTAAATGTTTTTTTTTTTTTGTAACTAGTTTTAACTATTCAATATTCGAGATTCATGCATGCTTTTATAAATGTGACTTGCATACCATTACCATATTGTTATATAGAGATATTCTAATAAATTGGACTACTTCTTTAATGCCATATGCCAGCTTTTTTGCCGCTAGTCGTAAATCATATTGACAGGCGGGTAAAGAGGATCTTCAATCAATTGTACACCAAATTTTACTAAGCAGTGTTTGTACAAGGATTATTTATAATATTACTGTCTATACAGGATGATTCAGTCATAATGTCATTAATTTTAACCATGTATTTGGAAGGTCTAATAAAGACATAAAATTGGAAAAAAAGATAAACACATCACCCTATAACAATCGCTAACACGACGCTTCTGGTATGCTACAAACTTTCTCATGATGCGTACGAGTATTGAAGCTATATAGAAGTCCAGCAGCGTTGCCAGGACCACATGCCTATAATAACGGCATGTTGGTGAGTGGAGTGATAGATTTTTATTCTCATGACAAACTTTTTGTTTGCAATCTAAAATGTATGCATTTTCTATATTCTTTGAATAAAAATTGTTGCATTTTTAAGATATTTATCAGGTGTTTTGTCAAGTTCTGATCTAAAATTTATTCATCACGCCCTCGTAATGCAAGTTTAAAAGTTCCGCAACATTTTATACAATAAATAATTTTGGATAAAACATTAAAAACACACCTATTGTCAGCTTTTCGTTATATTCTTGAAAGCAGAATCAAGTTGAGTTCGTACGTTGATATTCCCAGATAATGCAAATCGCATTTGATTATGAATATGGATCAGAATCAAATCCATGACTCATGATCAGTAGGTACCGAATAACACAGACGCAAATGTCTATTAAACTGTCTTTAATTTATTTTTTCACAGCTTTGGACAACCGCAGTCTTTCACTACTTCACTTTACCCAACTTGAATTGCATTTTTATTTAGACAAATAGCAAATTTTATTAATGATTATAAACTTACAAACACAAACACACCAAGTTCACCAACCTCTACCACGCGAAAATAATGACTGATGCATGAAGAAGGGGAGGCGGGCTTGCCTGCATAGAAAAACGGACCCGAACGGCTTATTCCGTCGGTAGCATATTAAATGGAAATTTGAACTGCCAACTTTTTAACTGTGTCGAGTGTACCGATTACAGCCTGATGTTGTCACTGATTACTGCGGTTGGCATTTATTATAAAAATCTCATGATTTCCTATTGATTACACTGGGTGTTTATAAAAATGCAGGTTTAATTACTTATTGTTTGTTTCTATTATTTAGCGGTTCTGCAGATCTGCAGCGTTTGTTGTTGACGTTAAAAACAAAATTATTGACCTAAATGCAGTAGGTCAAGACTTGTATTGCCGGATTGTTCATCACTGAATAGGTATCTTACGCATTTTTTTTTTTTTTGTTGACAACACGAAGGTTTATTTTTATTATTGTCTATATTTAAATACAAATAATGTTTCAGCCTCTCTTAATAATTTTGCCTAGTTAGTATTGGATTTTATTTCACTATTTATGTAATTAAATGTGAATGGTTGATTTTGATCCATTGATTTTTATAATTTTCATGTTAAATCATTTTTTATGTTGAGACATATGTTAATAGCAATCTTTTTAAAATAATTTATAGCTATTACTTACATATTACAGTATTAAAATAGGTAGGTACTATAGGAAAATATATTGGCAACGTCGCGTCAGGTTAACACCGAGTTGCATAGCCGCGGTCAGTGACAGTCTGAAAAGCGGGTTTAAATAACGGTTTGAAAATATTTTTTTATTTGGCATAAATATGCATTTAATTTTTTTTTAAATCGTGTATTTGTTTTGTATGACTGAATCACCCTGTATAATCCTATGCAAATTTATAATGATGAAAACATAGGTTGCATTAATAATAGTATATTATTCAACGAGCATATAATTATGGCTATTATTCACTAAGGTGAAGGTAAATCATACGATTGAATTACAGCTATTGTATTCAAATAGAATACTATATTTTGTCCACGACTATTTAACAATATTTTAGCAAACGTTTTTCTGAAAAAGTTATATAATAATTTGACTTTCAACACATGACGACATAAAATTCAAAATATCAAAACACCATAATTTCAGGCTTCAACAACTTTAATTAGTAAACTTCTTCCGTCATTTGGAAAAATGTTATAGGGTCGTTCAGGGTTCTCAGCGTCAGGGAAAATCTGAAAAACCTGGAAATGTCAGGGAATTTGAACTTTGTCAGGGAAACGTCAGGGAAAGTGCCAATAATCGTCAAAAATCAGGGAATTTTTATTGTCGTCAGGGAAAATTTGTGAACGCTGCCATGCCGTGTCAAAATTATTTATTTAATGAACGCACCCAGTTGCCTATTTCTGTTTGCTTCAATCACACGCATCCGCAGATTGATAGAAAGAAACTGATATATCTGGAGTGTATAGCTGTTTTTTTGTGAGGAACCATATTCATCGACTATTTCAAAACGTATTCAATGGTGACATTACTTATGTAATGCACTAAGAAAATGTATAGTTTCAAAACGTAATGTCATCAAATATTTGTTTCTCTTTAACATCACACTCACACTTTTTGATTTTGAACAAAAACAAATAGTTACGTACATGTTCTTATGAGTGACAAGATGCTTTTGTAATGTAATTTAAGATGTCTAAGAATACGTTAAAATTTGCAGAGGTACATACAATAATCCACAACCAATTCCTTTTTAAATGAACAAGATAAGAAGTATAAAAATATCAACCATTTTAAACATAAAATCTGAAAATTTAAATCACCGATTTTGGAATCTCTACTTTTTAGGCAACTGCTACATAGACTAATAGCAAAGCATCCAAAGAGTTCAAACCAGATTCAGTGGATGTTTTAAACACGGTTTAAAAAGCAACCTGTGTGATGTACGTCACTGTTTCAATGTGAAAATGTAGTGTTTTGAACCGATTTGAATACATTTCATCGTAAAAAAACAGCTTACAACTGTCTGCTCAGTAGTGAAATCTCCTTTTATCGGTTTTTGTTGTGTCTGTTTATACATATTTCTATTAGATCTCTTATTAAATATTTATATTTGTTAATATTTAACATAATACAATATGTTCAATGACTGAAATACATATTTTTTTATAAAATTAAATATTTACGTATTTGTCAGCGAATGGGCTCATTTATGCATTATCATTTGACTTGTTTTTATTTTAGTTTGTTTTTAAAAATATGAATTTTGTATGCTATTTGTCAGGGAAAACCTGGAAATGTCAGGGAATTTGATTTTGAAAAATTGCTGAGAACCCTGTCGTTACTGGTACAGTCTGTAGAATATTTGGCTTTCATACAGGAGGTTTGGATTCAACTGCTAATAGTGGAGAAATTTTCTTTTGTCAGTCCATTTCCAATACTGTCACACTGAAGAATTTAAATTTGGCGACAGAAGTGTGATTATATTATAAAATGTAAAATTAAAATCTAATGATTCTCAAAACATACACCTATATACCAGTGCATTTCTTTCTGTTAATAAACTTTAGTAAACAGCAGTTTGTACGATTGAAATTCAGATATTTTTCTTCAAAATATAATTTTTTCTGGTATGACAAGCAGACTTAAACATTTACCTGCACATTAGCATTGCAACCATCGACACAACAATTAAATTCCCGAAATTACCACTGTTCAATAAAGTAACTTCACTTTAAATTTATTAGGAAATTTTATTTGCAAAATGGTGAGTATACTAATTTATTAGAATATTTTAAGAAGGTGCTATTACATTTTCTTGTACAGTCTTGCAAATAAGCTTTGTTGCTAAAACCGGACGAGTATAGCGCCCTGTGACAAAATTTTCCCGTTTTCGCAGATCTAGAAGAACCATTGTCTGTAAACTCGCCCATGTCACAAGTGGTGCAGGCCATGCAACGACCCGACAGCGGCCTGGAGATTCGAGACAGGATGTGGCTGAAAATCACGATACCAAACGCCTTCATTGGGACGGACATGATCGACTGGCTCCTGACCCACATCGAGGGGTTCCAGGAGAGACGGGACGCGAGGAAGTACGCGTCGCACCTCCTCAAGGCCGGTTTCATAAGGCATACCGTCAATAAAATAACGTTTTCCGAACAGGTACGAGTGGCAAGACTTCTAAATGTTCCTTTGATGAGTGAGTTTCTTTCAGTGCTACTATATCTTTGGAGATCTGTGTTCGGCAATGACCAATCTGAAAATACAGGGCGATACGGACAGCGTGGGGCCTTTACCGAACGTTCCGAACTACATGCCATACAGCGGCACGTACAATCCGCTGGAATACATGCCTATGCCTTTCTACAGTGAGAACACGGTATACGGTTACAATAAGGAGGAGTCTGTACTGAGCGGCAGTGGTAAGTCCATGTTATTTCTTATATTTGCTGTCTTTTCTCGTATCAAAGTTGAGACTTTTAAATTATTTGGAGATCACGTAACTGTGATGTATGTTAGCAGTTTGAAATCGATTCAAAATTTGAGGTATCTTCATCCTAATAATAGATTAAACTGGAGGTTCTCAAAGCGGCAACTTAGTTGTTTGGTTTCATCATGGCGTTCGTCTTTTGATGTTTTCAGAAGAAGCAAAAACGAAAAATAACAAAAATCGAACCTATCTCATTGCGACATATCAAATTTGAATAATTCTTGTCCGAATTTATTTTGTTTAATGACTTTTTACGGCAAATAAATATCCATAGGCAAGTACAATTCCCTTAAAGGTTAGTCGTTGCAATTTGGGGACCCTGGTTTAAAATATTACATTTTTTAAATCGATTATAGCAGATTTTTCGGAGAGTATAGAATAAATTCGATAAAATTAAATTGTTAAATTTATATTTGAAAAATTATGATATACTAGTTGAACCTTAAATATGAATCATAGACATAAACAATGTTTAGTTTGTTTTTTATCAAATAGCATGTGTTTGACAAAGAAAGCTGGGGGAGCAAAGGTGAAAATTTCGACTTTGTGCAAAACATATTTGCTTTAAGGTCGCCGTATTTCTTGTTATAAAATGATCCAATTTGTGGTGTTTTTTTAGGTACAGAAATCTCGAAAAAGAAAACGTGTAGAGCAAAAGTAACATCAAAAATAAAATTATTGGTGTTTTGTTTATCCCCTTTTACTATTTAAATTCTCCTCAAATAATATAATAACTTTTAAAATGCATTAGTATGACACATTATTTTGCTATTCTAACCCCATATTTTAAGAATTATTTTCACATACAGTGAAGGCTCCCACACAAAACTGCGATGAGATGCGATGCCGCATCACAGGAACTTGCGATGCGTTTCTGCGATAAGATTTTGTGCGTCAAACCGTTCGCAAATCTACATCATATTCCACCATTCTATAAACAAAGAAGGCGGCGCAGGCGCCGCGCGTCTTTCTCTAAAGCTGTCTCAGAGCGGACTAAGTCTTTTAAAAGGGGCGTCACCAAGTATGACGTAATATCGCAGGAATGCGCGATGCGAATGAGATCGGACGTTCTTGCGGTGCATTCGTGCGAGTTCGCAGATATTTGCGATGCAATGCGAGTTCGCAGTTTTGTGTGGGAGCCCTTAAATTTTCGTCAAGTGCTTTCGGGAATTCCTTTATTCCTGTATCTTACAAAGGACAAAAAAGAGCTTGGATAACAAAGAATTTATTTCGTCAATGGTTCCATATGGAATTTGTACCAGCAGTAAGATAAAACTTAAAGGAATTAAATTTACCACCAAAAGCTCCGTTATTATTAGACAATGCCCCGGGACACCCAGTTGATCTTAAAAGGGATGACAATCAAATCTGTGTCATGTACTTACCACTAATCTGTACACCATTAATACAGCCCATGGATGCCAAGTTGTAAAATTGTTTTACAAAAAGTGCCTACTTAAAAAAATTGTAGCTTCCAAGACTTCCTACAACCTGGAAGAACATTAATCTTAAAAACGTAGTCTTAAATTTTCTAAATTACATTAATTTTTTCCCAAGGAAGCTGTCCCTAGGTTGGCTCATTCTTTGCTGAACACCCTGTATATACGTGTGTAGAATTTGTAAGTTAGGTTTTTTTTTAATTAATAAATGCAAGTCAAGTTTACAATGAAAATGCATAGTTTTTTTTAATTGCTTGTTGAGAAGCTCTAATTTTACTTCATATTTATGGGCAACATAATTTGTTTATGCAAAACAGTTTATTGTTTACTCCACAAGGCATGAATGAATGCTCCTCTTCTAAAGTTCAGCATCTCATTCAAATTTTTAATTTTCTGAAATAAATGTTTTAATCGTTTAGGGTTAGGTATTATGAAGTTAAAATTTGGGTTCACACTACGGCATATGTAATTTTACTCATACGGCACCCACAGTTGAAATATATTTACAAATTTAAGGTTAATCTTGTATGCAAATTTTAAATTTAAAAGTTATGGTAATTTTTTATTATTTTATTACTCCTTTTTTTAAGCAGGAATTTGCTTTTTTTATTCACTCATGTACTCATTTGTAATTAGAATTAAAAATTTTACATTTTCTCGAATTTATTTTATGCTCTTTATTTAAAATATTAAATAGTGCCTATTTCGAATACCTCTTAGAATGTATTTATACAGAGTTTATTGAAGTTGCATTAAAAACTATTGGTGTGCCACAAGGATCTCGGTCAACCTCCCCCATAACCACCCTTCCTCTTATTTTATATTAATGAACACTTTTGTCTTCTCCTAGATTCAGATAGTACAAAATCTTATCCAGTGATATAAGTGGTAGTCTAGTATACTATAAATTATGTAAAACCTAGATGTAGTTAGGACCTTTTTGAACTCTAGCCTAGGTATGTAGCTGTTCTCGTTAAACAAGATGTCAGAATGTAAAAACCTCTTTTTCAGATGTCCTTTTAATACAATCCTCGTGAGGTTGGGGAATTTTTTTATACGACACCGATTAGGAAATAGCATGCGATAGGGCGCTACTCCCCCTCGGTTTCAAGTGATATACCTCCTGTTGTTAATTTTGTTTGCAACTTCTTTATTTGCGAGAAATAAACTGGAATTGAGACACGCATAAAACTAATATTATTAATATAAGTACTACATTTTTAGGGTTTGCTATGAAATTGGTCTGAAAATGTTTTCTACATTTTAATTTTGTCATTTAATTAATGATTCATTCGTTTTATGTAAAATAAATTTGTTTTTATTTTTATTTTATTTTTTATTATAAAATTGATTATATTGGATACAAATATTGCGTTTTTCATATTTTCAAAATATTGAAACTTTTTTTAGACCTATTGCTTTATTTCTATTTGTTATTCTAATAACTATACTATTTCAATAATAATATCGTTTTACTTACCGACATATTTTCAGTTTATTTCTCATGTTGTTTTGTTAAATATTAGTTTTAGTTGTTTCCAATACTCATCCATTCACCTATGTTTTCATCGCTAGTTTTGTTTGATTAATTTTATTTTGTACAGTCAAATGTCTGGCAGATTTTTGTGCCATTCTTCATTTACGTTTCACTCGCCAGATATTTTTAGTTTCCATCATCATTTATTTGTAAGTTTTAACAGTTATTTGGAAAATAAAATTGATTCAAAGCGTTTTTTTGTTTTTTTATTCTCTTTTAAATAAAAATGTTGTTTCTTGGTTTTTGTTTATTTCTTTGAACTTCCTTTAAACCTTGTGGCCACCAATAGTAAAAATTTGCATGTACAAACAAATACAATAGTGTATCTTGGACAATGCAGTTATATTTACCTACCTACTGGAGGGTGCCATATGTCTTACTTTAACACGTAAGTTTTTATAGGTGTGAATTTGGATCATATCATTATGCAAGCAAGGAAAAAATTTAAAACATAATCGTAAATTATTTTAGTATTTAAATATACAAAACTTTTGACTTTTGTTTGTATGTGATTTTCCAAAAATATACAGGGTGATTGGGGGGGGGGGGCAATATTCAAAAGGGATAACCTAGATAAGGCCTAATAAACATATCGTCCCCTTTCTCACGTAGTGACGTATCTAATAAAAATTGGAAAAATGAGATACATCGGCAATAATTAAGTTTGAGGTGACCGCTTCAACTCACGTAGTGACGTATCTGTTAATTCTCCTTAAATTTTCTCACATACCGGCGTAAGTGACATACGTCGGTACGTATGGAAATGTCAGATACGCCACTACGTGAGATAAGGGACGATATGGTCGAATATCAACGGTTACTGAGATAGCAACAAAAATATTTTTACCCGAGTTAATTATTGTAACGCATCAGTAGAAAAAAAGTGTTTATTCTGTAGGTATTATAACATTGATAGATCTAATAAACCGAAATTAATGAATTAAATTTTGAAATATACCACATCTGTCTCGATGCATGCATCAGCTCGTTTGTGGATTGCACGGATAGCTCGTTGAAGTGCACGGTGACTTTCTGTTATGAGAGTTGCACAATTGACAATCTGATCCAATAGTGCCTTTCTTGTGTTCACTTTTGTTGCATATACTAATGATTTAAACCATCCCCAAAGGCAGTAATCAAGGGGATTCAAATCTGGTGACCTTGGTGGCCAATTTTGGAAACCACCTCGGCCAATCCAGCGTTGTGGAAAGCGATTGTTACAATAATTGATCACAACACGACTAAAATGGGCAGGGGCACCATGATGCTGAAAGTACATGTTTTGCCTAATGTCCAATGGAACATCGTTCATTACTTCTGTCAAATTATTTTCTAAAAATTCTACATATCTAGCTCCTGTAAGACGACCATCTAGCACAACTGAACCAAAACTGAATGTTGCTGTTCACTGTGACTTGCGGATTTTCATCTGACCAATGATGTTCATTGTGACAGGCTGTTTTACCATATTTAGAATTTCTTCTTCTGCTAGACCAGCACCAGCTTGCTTTTCAGATGTAATTCTCATACTGAGAAACATTCCAGTTTCACGTGAATTGTTGAAGACTGTCTGGAACACATTTCTATCTGGCACTCTTCTGTTCGGGAAGCGACGTCGATATTCAACAACTGCAAGATTAGCACGATTGTTGCAATACCCATAAATAAAAATAATATCATATTCTCAATAACTAAATGTGGCAGGTATTACATAATTATGTGTGTACAATACCGACTAAATGAACGCCCATGTAAAAATAAATGTGACAAGTAGTAATCACCAATGTGAGTTTGGTTACTGGGATAGCATTAAAAATATTTTCATTCCTATCTTTGTAATCGTTGATATTCGACTGTGTTTGTTTTTTGCTCCCTAAACACCCGTTTCGAATGATTTTTTGAGAACATACCATTCATGATAAAAAATTTTGCCTACCTTGTTACGCTATGAGCATCTTATGAATAAATATATTATAGATCGAGTAAAGAATTTGAAAATGTTATAAGTGTTATTATTTTTTTATTTTGAGAAACACTTTATTTAGTAAAGTTGTTTGAAAATGAACCTAAATACGGAGTTTATTAAAAAAAAAACAACAAAAATCTGTTTAATTTAAAAAAAATGGCTATAATGTGTCTATCATGTGAATGCGAGTGTTGGGTGGCGGTCACTCACCAGATTGCTTTTCTTCTCTATAAAGGAGGTTCTTCTAACGGATCGGATCACATGAAAGATGCCGCAGCGGGCCACAGCAGCGCCTCGGACAGCGACCTTACCTCTCTGGGACCACGTTCAGCCCTGCCCGTGGCCAGTGGGAACGGTAATGGCAGTTCCAACGGATCGGACCAGAGCAGCGGGACGCAAGTGGCGGCTGCTCAGTCCAAAGATATTGCCGGTAGTAGACAATCATTTAAGATAGCTATGGGAAATCCTTGTGAAATGTTTGTCGATGTCATGTAGTCGTTTCCTGTAGATTTTTTTTATTAGAACACAAGGGAAAGTAGAAATGCACAAAAACACAGGTTTTGAGTAATTTAAAAACAGACAGTGACTTATTTTTAACTGATTAGTAGTATTTTAATTATTTATTGATTTACTTATTATTATTTATTGTTTGTTTCAATAGGACCGCCATATACTTCGAAATAAAACATTCGGTTTTGGAAGAAAAATTAATTTGTTCCGAATTTGAAACTTTTAAGGCATCTTTTAACTAACAACTAAAAAGCACTGAAATAAACTAATTTTAAAAAAATTTCACTAAATTAAATATGTAATATTGTGCCATAAACACAGTTTTTTTTTATTAAATTGTTTTTATTCTAATATAAACATTTATATTTATTTTTCCAGTTTATATGAAGAAACGTAATGTTAACCTGTTTTTTGAAATTTCTACTTATTTATTGCATTTACATACTTCCGAATCTTTCCTCTACCGTCGATTTTTTTTTTAAACACTAGTTACGACAGGCACAAACTTTATCGTGGCTTCTTATACACTTATAACTACCAGTAAATAGTTGTTTTTTGTGTATATTTAAAATATTTTTTATATATTTACTAAAGAATATTTAAATCTGTAATAAAGTAGATATATATTTTTTTGTAAGAATGCTTTAATTTTATAATTATCGAGTTAGATTAATCAGTTAGATTGATACCTAGAGAAATATTCTTTATTTTTGATGAATGTGTATATAGTTTATTTGGAATGCGTTTTATTTTTATGGATACTTTGTAAGGCGCTGAACCGTTCTGCAAAAAATGTCCTAATTGTAATTTTGCTGCATGAGGCATGTATACAATAAAACAATTTGTTTTAATTTTTTTTGTTTCATTTGGCTTTCTAGTGCAGTATGGTATTTGATTTTGCTTGACTTGCATGATTAATTTATCCGTAGATTTTTTTTTAATGAAATTCGCTTTTACATCTAACACCTTGGCTTGCAGTAGTTCAAATGTATCAATAATTAAACTATAACAATTTAAATCTAGCTCATTTCTGTATAGTTTATGTTCATGAATATGTACATTTTGGTGGATTTTGAGTTAATTTTTATAAGGAAACCAAGGTACTAGATGATAAAGTACGGGCAAGCCAATTTTGTAGTATAAATTATAAATCGGACACTTTATTCAGTTAAATGTTTGCCCGATGGGGTCTAGTGTACTTAAAAATGAGATACATTTGCTGATTTACTCAAATTTTCAAAATACTGTTTATCAATTTTTAATTAAACACATTTTTGGTAAAGTCAGCATATCGACTATTAACGGCAGAAGTAAAACGTAATTTTATTAAAAAAAAAAAAATATGATTTTTCACCTTTTATTTTGTCAATATTAATATGAATATCTCACAATTTTTCATGATTTGGTCTAATATGTTGCTTAGCATAAATTGTTTTTAATTTTACTAAGTTTAGTAATATAGTAGATCAATGAGTAAAACAATTAATTTACTAAAACTTCACAACAAACTTCTAATATGTAATTTTAGGATTTAATAATTTTGTTTTATAAAGAGATAGCCTCTAACCAAAGTAGACAATAATTGTCATTATAGTAGGGTGACCCTGTATTAACATTTTTTGCTACTTCCGAAATATTTTCAGTTTAATTTTTATTTGCAAAATTTCATAGTTGTCCCATGTAGTATTACATTAAGAAACGATAATACCAAAACTAAAAATAGTCAATGCGGTTAACATTAATCTTGTAGTAAAACGTGAATACAATAAAAAAAAATATTGAGAGTACGGAAACTTTTCACTTAAATAGCACAAGCATGATTGAGCACATACTTTGACTGAAGCAAGGCCCCTCGACGATTTATACTGAAAATTTATTTCTCCCTTGCATGAGACCTGACATCGATGTTGTTGCTTTATAGTTAACAACATTTGTGGCCCTTTTAGCAATAAAAATAGAATGTTTCATATAGGCTTTCATATATTTTTCGAAATCTTAGAAACAATTAGAAAACTAATGTACTCTTGCTAAACATGAATAGAATAGGGCATTAAAAATTAGATAAAAAAAAAGTAAAAGTTGTCAATTTTTACTTCATTATTCTTATTTTTAGATGAGACGGGCTGGAAATGGTTCGTTCTTATACAGAAAAACGTATGAGCTACGTCACCGTAGAACGTTTGTAAATACACTGTATAATAGGCTTGACAGCGCTACTTACCTAAATACTACATTGAGTTGGGCTTTAAGCAAAATATTCACCCCCGTTTTCGAAAATATGAAGAATTGACTTAGTTCCCAAAACTGTGTACTGAAAATGTTAAGGATTTTGCATTAAAAACTATGTTTTAATAGTTGTTTTATTTGAAAGAGCCATTATTGCCCACTTTTGCTGATTTTCCTTCAAAAATATGATAAACAGTATTTTAAAAAATTTGTTTTCTTTTGGCATGTTACACTTTATAGAAAATGAATGAATATTTGACTACCGTTCCTATGTATTTACGTTGTTTTACTATTTACACTTAATAGTAAACTTAGACCAACCTTGACATATCATACTGCACATCATTATCTTTATTTTGTTATTATTTTCATCGATCATTACATTTTATGATTTTTTCACTAATTCATAATTTAATTTCAGTATTAAGTTACCTCTAGTGCAATATTACACAACACATTGCAAACGCTTTGCAAATCTTAAGCAAGGTAAGTTCGGTTTAGTTTATTTTTAGCTTAAAGCACTTTTTTAACTGAAATTGTACGAATATGTCGATAAATAAATGCAAAAAGCGCTGGGTTTGTTTTTACTTCCTGAACGATTTCAGGAAAAAGAACAGATTTAAGCGTATTTTGTGTCTCACATGATAGGCTATAAAAAATGCCTTCAAATAGCTTTGAACTTTTTTCTAGATTCTGGTGTGGTGAGTTACCAATTCACTCAGACTTAGAAGACTTGAAAATTAAAAGGAACTACATGTATACTATAGTAACGTAAATTTTATAATAGCTTTGTATATTTTTAGTGTTACTGATGTACAGTTCTTTTCGTACTAGTTTTATTTTGGTCGTAACACATTTAAAAAATATATTCAGTAGAAAAGAATTACCTGAATTTCTTTCTGAAAAAGTTAATGATTTTAATGTAACATAAAATTTAAGTGACAAAATTTTTGTTTCCACATGTATGATTCAACGAAAAAATTAATATTATTTAAGAGCTAAAGTATTTTTTTTATCGTCTATTTTTAGTATTACATTCATAAAAACTGTTAATTCATATTGTATTGTTATTTTTAAGGCAAAAATGAGGAAACGTGCAACCCTGATAAGATAACATTAATAAAATATTTCAGTAGCAAATGTCAGAATAAATAAATTTTTATACATTGCGAAAAAAATACTATGAAAAAATTTGTCATCAGATATAATTGTGATAAAGCAAATCGATGCAAAGAAATAATTTTATATGTAATTAAAGAATGTATATTTTATTTATACAGGATGTAAAAGTAGTGTACTGGACTTCAACAGGAAAAGAAAAACTTATCTACTATTGTTCCTTAAATCATTACCACCCATCGTTCTGGTACACTATTTCTTTTACACTCTGTATATGTTTTTCAATAATATTTTGTTTATAAAGTTGAAAATATGGTGACAATATTTTTCAAAGACAAGTTACAAAGAAAGCATGTGAAACAACATCATCATTTATATTAATAATTGGATTTAACTATTTTGGCCTAATGTAAGAGAAAGGAATGGTAATTTTTTTTGTTTCTGGGTATATATATCGTACCAGAGTGTTTCTATAAATATCGGCCTTTAATCAGTATTAATTTACCAGGTTCAGATTTGTTTTAAAAGTCATAATTTTAGTAGAGTATATAACAAAAATAATTTCAAAATATTACTAATTGTATAAAATTTACCACCCATTAAATAAACTAAACCAGATCAGATTTAGGATATATGAAAATAAACACTGCAGGTATTATAAAATAAACTGCTGGCCACTTGAACTTACACATAGAGATTTTTAGGCAAAATTAAAAGTTCAATATTTTCAACAGGAATGCAAATTTTTTAACGCGGCTTGCAAATTTTAAGAGCTAGTTTTTTTCAGATTACGCTGCATGACGTATATTTATCGTATGACCATAGGTTTATTATATACAGGGTGATCAATGAAATCATGCAAAAAATCAAAAAGTTTGTATGAGCAAAATTTTTGGTCATTGCAATATGGTTTGTTACTAAAGTAACATCAATATCTCTAGACGTTTTTGTCAGTTTTTGGATTAAGGCCCTTAGGCCTTGTACACACTACTCAACATAAAATTTGGGTAGAAAAACTAGCAACATTTTTAAAATGCTATAACTTGACATTGTATTGACGGTTCTTGATGATTTTTGCAGATTAGGAATCCTTATTTCACGTAGATTTTCTATGGTCAAAACATAAAAACAACTTGGGGTGAGAATTTATTTTTACAAAAACTTAAATAATGCCAAACCTTAGCGCGCGTCGTACCCTACGTTTTTGTTTATAATCAACCAGGTATAATGTGTAAATTTCAACCCTCAAATAAAATGCTTAGACCATAGAAAATCTACGTGAAATAAGGATTCCAAATCTGCAAAAATCATCAAGAACCATCAATCCAATGTCAAGCTATAGCATCTTAAAAATTTTGCTACCGAAATTTTATGTTGAGTAGTGTGTACAAGGCCTAAGGGCCTTAATCCAAAAACTGATAAAAACGTCTAGAGATGTTATCTTAGTAACGAACCATATTGTAACAACCAACAAAAATTTTTTGCGAAAATTTTGCTCATACAAACTTTTTGATTTTTTGCATGACTTTATTGATCACCCCGTATATAATAAACCTATGGTCCTACGATAAATATACGTCATGCAGCTTAATCCGAAAAAAACTAGCTCTTAAAATTTACAAGCCGTGTTAAAAAATTTGCATTCCTGTTGAAAATATTGAACTTTTAATTTTGCCTAAAAATCTCTATGTGTAAGTTCAAGTGGCCAGCAGTTTATATCTAGGACAAAACTATTAACGTCAGTTGGAATCTTTCAGTTTAAAACGGCAGAATACGGATAATTATGGGAACACTCTGTATAAGAATGGTTAAAATCTCACTATTTTACGAAATCACAATATTCTTTTCACGTACTTTACTCGTAGGTTCTAAGTTATAATTCAAATATTGTAGGGTATTTTGTAAATTTTTTACATTGTTAATATGAACTTGAATATTATACAGGGTGATGATATATCGCAAATGCACAATCGAAAAAACGGACATTAAAAATTATTTCAAAGCACAAATTTTTAAGTAGCTGTAAGAATGTGGCACAAAATGAGAAAATGAGATTTGCTAAATAATGTTATTAAATCGAATAGAAGGTTGCGTTTATAATTTATGGTGCAGTAGCAATAATTTAAAATAAATTTCCACTTTTTATAGATCTAGCCTATCGATCCTTCAATTTTTCATTAAAATTTTCTCACCTTGATTTTAATCGGTGGAGCAAAGATGTTCAAGTCACATCACTAAATCTTCTATAACGTTTACTAAAAACAAAATAAATATGTACTAAAACAGGAAGGCATTTATTGTTAATTTGATCTTAAAATATTAATTATTCCTTCAAATTTAATAGTTAATACAAAGATTCACTATTGAAAATATTTTTAAGAAGTTTAAAATTGATTTGAAAACTGTAAAAGAGGTTTTGTACTTTTAAAAGCGGAAGTTTTTTTTTTTTTGATAACAATGTTTCTGCCATATTTTTTAAAAAATTGTTGCCAGTCGCCCATTCATCCATCTGCTCAGTAGAAGATTGTTTTAGAGGAATTTTTTATACAGGGTGACCCTATGCGAATGTACAAAAATGTACTGGGTTGTATATATGGCCAGTTTAATACTAAGGCTGAGGTATACATGGTTGGAAAACGGGGTTGGTCCATCTGCCGTTACATGAGAGCGACAAAGTAAAGTATAGAAATCCGTGCGATAGACAAGAATGGCTATAGGAAGACGTTTTTTAAATTAGAATAACATCTGAGCAGTCACTCCCCCTTTTATTTGTTTGAATGGCAAAGCGGGCGGTGACTATTTAGATTTTAAAACGTCATCAATATAGTCATCCTTGTCTATCGCACGGATTTCTATACTTTACTTTGTCGCTCTCATGTAACGGCGTGTATACTACTTCAAGGTCGTTAAAGTCATGTGATATGATTTGGTCTAACATCATGGAAGACTTTGGCCAACTTATATTGACAGTTATCTCTTCAATAACTTTTATGCTGTTAATATTTTTTTAATGTTGTCGTTTTTCTCATTCAGTCATCAATTTTGAACAAATAAGGTGCTAGTGTTTCATTGCCATGAAATATACAATTATAGAGGAAAATGAAAAATTTCTACCTGCATTAATACTTTAAAAATGCCACGAGGTACAATTTTGAACATTTAACACGTCAATTTTTCAGTCAGTCGACAATAATTCTTATTTTTATCGAAAATGGTATACTAGCAATTTTTCACATTTAAACTTGATTACTCGATAAGGAAAATTACTTTGGACTGAAAATAATAACAGTGCAAAACTTATCAAGAGATAACTTCCATTATAAGTTGGCCAAGGCTTCCCCTGATGCTAGATCTGAACATGTATTACATAATTTTTACTTTGTAGACACCTCGGCCAAAAATTTGCGTCTCAGTAGACATATGCGAGAAAAAAATACTTTATACAGGGAAGCCTAAGACAAATACAATATTTTGGAATTTTAGCTCGACGTTTAGAAAATGGTGCAAAGAAATGTTTGTCCCATTCCTTTGGAAAATCGGTGCCTTAACCATCGTCCGAGATGGCTTAGATCCAACTGCCATGCGATTGTTTTTGCATTTGCAAATGTAGAAACGACAAAAATGAACAATTTTTATTAATAATAATACCTGATAGGTAACAGTTAATACGGTTAGCTGCAGTATTTTGGATTAGTTTTTCGTTCTTCAAATTTCTGTCAAAATTACATTTTTACTGATAGGTCCCCACTACTAACAACAAAACAAACTCCACGTACAAGTAAATAAAATGCCCAATTATTTTTAAAAAATCGAACGAACAATATTTATAGATAATAGAAAACTTTGAATGCATCCGTGACAGTCTTTAATAATTATAAAATCTTGTCCAATAACAACGAATTTTACTATTTAGTCTTTCGTTCCCCGTAGTTGTGTTGCTGGTCGCCATACTTTCCAAACATCAAACCTGCCAAATAAATAATCTCTTGGCAGATGGGCACCTATAGCCGTCGACAAAGTTTACTGAATAAATATAAGTTATACTACTCTGTCGGCACTTTGATGTTTTGAGATCAAAGCCACACGTAAATACTGTTGCAAAAATGGCCAATTGCAAAGGACTTAAAAAAGTAGTTTCTTTGCAATTGGGAAATATTTATATACGAGGGATATTCCAAAACTGTGATGTAAGGTTGCTTATTGTATAAATAAAATATTTGTAATGTAATAAATATAAATATTATAAAACGGTTATAGGTAAATGTATAAAGTTTATAAGTATTTTGTTAGTTAATCTTGACTTTTACGTACTCTACTCATGATACAAAGAAAACAATTGATTAAATTTTATATACAATTGATTAAATTTTATACTTAAATTAATAATAATAATAATAATAATAAAGTACTTTATTTTCTTAGGAAAAATGCCGAAGATCAGATGATCATGTACACATGATCCCTGTTATTAATCTTAAGCATGATTACAATTAAAATTTTACTATATGGCACAGTAAAAGTTAAATTTTACTACATTCACTAGAGTATAACATTAAGTACATAAGTATACATTCAGAGAGGAGAGCACAAACAAAAAAGAGAGAGAAGAACAATATGTTATTTAGCGTCATGTAATAATTTGTTTTTAGAATTTTTGAAAGCAGGTACAGTTTTGGATTTTATAGATTTAGGAAGGTTATTATATATGTTTGTTATCTGATAAGTGAAAGAGCGTTTAAATAACTCAGTGCGGCGAGAAGGAGGTGTTAATCTTCCTCTGAACCTAATATTAATGTTATGGACATCACTTCTAAAAGAAATTTTATTATATAAATATGTTGGAGCTTTATAATAAATTATTTTATGAAATAAGCACGCATGGAGCAACCTTCTGTTAGACATATTAAGCCACCCCAATTCTTTAAGTTTATAAGAAATATGTTGCCTTTTTCTAATTCGAAAATAAATCGAAGACATGCATTTTGAACTACCTGAATCCTACGCGCGTCGTTAAAGTCAATGCAGGGCCCATAAATTGAATCACAGAAGTTAAATTTAGACAAAACTAATGATTCGCACAAAAAAGTTTTAACTTTTTGTTAATGAAATGTCTGTTGTTATATAACATTTTTAAACTTCCATAAGCACTACAGTTATTTATATGAATCTTGAATTTTAAGGTTGGATCGATAAGTAGTCCTAAGTTTCTAGTGATATTAACAGGTAGAATTTCTTCGTCCTCAAATTTAATTTTTATATGTTGCGAATAAGTTAATCTTGCTTTTTTTGGACCGAAAACTAAGACAGATGTTTTATTTGGATTGATGGCTAAACTGTGATTTTTTGACCATTTTACTATGTTAGATATATCCTTGTTTATATATTGTAGAGCTAAATCGCAATCTTTAGGTGGAAATGAATAATAAATTTGAGTGTCATCAGCATATAGATGGAAATTACATTTATGGATTACATTTTGTATTGTCGAAGTGTAGAGCATAAAGATTACGGGACCTATTATAGAACCCTGCGCTACACCTGAGCGTATTCTAAGCGGAGTAGATACTTCTTGGCCTATTTTAACACTTTGAAATCTATTATCGAAATAACTACTAAAAATTGAATACTTCTAGTTCTTACTAAAACCAAGGTATTTAAGCACAGCAAATAAAGTTTCATAATTTAAGGTATCGAGCGCCTTAGAGAAATCAATAAGAGTTAAGACAGTTAACTTATTATCATCCACACCTCTCAAAATATCATCAACAATATTGGATAGTGCAGTTTCACAGCTATAGAGCGGCCTAAAGCCCGACTGGAGTTGAGGTATAATGTTTAGTTTCTCCACATAATCCCGAATCTGCAGATCGACCACTCTTTCCAATACTTTTGATAATATTGGCAAAATGCTAATAGGGCGCAGATCTTTAAATTCCTGGGGGTTACAAACTTTGGGAATTGGTTTTATAAGTGCTAACTTCCATACATCCGGAAAGACATTTTGCGTGAGACATGAGTTAACAATATGAGTTAAATATGGTATGATGAAAGGACAACAGTATAATATCATTTTAATATTTAAACCATCACTGCCTTGAGAAGCCGTTTTAATTTTGTATAATATTTCAGTACATCGTTTTCAGTAACATTAGAAAAATTAAAAGAATTTATATTTTCTCTAAGGGTATTGTTCATATAAAAATTTATAGTGTTTTGGTCTCGGTATATTGGGAACACAAGTACAATAATGTCGTTTAAACCGTTAACATTATGTAGATGAGCAGGAATGCTGATGTCAGATTTTGAATTTAATTTGAGTTTTTCCACACTGTATTTACCCCATCTAGTCTCAATTTATACTCTAGAAAAGCTTTTTCGCGCCTACAAGCTAATGTGGTATAATTACGCAGCATCTTGTAATAGTTATAATGATTTTCATTTTTACTTCGTTTCCATTTCCTTTGAGCTTCATTTCGAGTGAAATAAGTAGCCGAATATTATCAGTTACCCAAGGATTATGATTTCTTGTGACTTTTATAGTTTTTAGAGGTGCATGTTCATTAAATAGTTGCAGCAGACTGTCATTAAAAAAAGATAATTTCTCATTTATGTCAGGTAAATCAAAAATAATTTCAAAAGGTATAGCTCTTAACTGCAATAAAATTCATCGTGATTAAAGTGTCTAAAATTCGAATGGTCTTATATTCAGGTTTTCTTTTGAATAGCTGTTAAACAACAAAATGTTAACTCATGATCAGACATGTGGCGACAGAAAGTACATTGACAGAGTGAATTAATTCGTCATTGGTAGTCAAAATAATATCCAATAAGGTAGCCGATGTAGGAGTAATTCTGGTCGGAGAGTCAACAAGTTGATGCAAATTGAGAGATTCAAAAAGTTATAAGTTTTGAGATGTTAAAGTATCAGACAGCATATCGACATTAAAATCACCAAGGCAAAATATTTCGTCACAATTAAGCAATAAGTTAGCAAAATTTACTTCAAATGACTCCATTAATTCATTTACAGGAAAATCAGGGGGTCTATACAAGACACCTACTGCATACTGATGCTTCTTTAGTTTTATTTTAATCCATAATTGCTCCACATTATGTTCAGTAGTGATAACAGAAAATGGAATAGAATTTTTTATGTAAATACTTACACCTCCTCCTCTGCCACGCTTTCTGTCCTCTCTTATCAGATTATAACCTTCAATTGAGATGAAATGGTCACTTATACCGAGTAAGCCAAGTCTCGGTAAGGCACAGGATATCATAATTATTATCTATTAAGTAATCTCTTAAGTGCTCAAACTTTGGGACTAGAGACCTAATATTTAAATGAGCTAAAACTATATTATTATTAGACATATAATACTTATTTAATAAACAAAAAAAAAAACAACTACAGAAATCTAGGAACAAAAGAATTTAAATTGTAACTCTCTACCCTCTCCCTGTATGGACAAACCAAAAAAGAAACTATATAAACGAGTAAAATAATCCTAATAAAAAAAAAATAGAAAGAAAATTGAGAAAATAAGCAAGCTGTTAAACGCTCTACAAAATTATTACATAAACATAAAGGCAAGAATTAGTTTACAACCATCACGTCTTCTTCCGAAATCAAAGCTTCCATATTTTTAATTTTCCGTTTTCCATTACCATCGTCACAAAAAACGTTGCCATCCAGTGTCCATGCTTTATATTGACCGTACTTTTCTTTAGCCTTTTTAGTAATAACACGTTCACAGCTGTTAAATCATCAGACAGGAATAATCCGGATTTTTCAATTTTTTCTTATTTTGCATTAAATACTGCTTATCAGAATAATTTTTAAATCGAACAATCACAGGCAGCTTATTATTATTGTTCCCTTTGACACGGTATATGCAATCAAAGTTATTCATATCCAGATGCATATTAAACTTTTTATTTATAGTTTGAATAACGGTATCACTTAAGTTTTTATCATTTTCGTCTTTCAACCCAGTGATGCGTATAGATTTTCTTTTTTGTTGTTGTTCCAAAGAATTCACTTTTTCTTGCAACATTTTATTTTCTTTGGATAAATCATTTAAGGTTTTTCCAATACTTCTTAAGCGATCCTCTATTTCGCTGAACTTCCTTCACAACAGCATTGGCAATGGTTTGTATTAGTTCTTTGTTTTGCGACAGCGTTTCACTTATAGTAGTAATTAAAATATCTTTAATTTCTGCAATTTGCCTTGAGAACGGCATTTTGAGGTCACTTAAGCACAATAACACTGTATATGCAATGATTTAGAAAATACACTAGTTTACGCCTTTAAAATAGTACTTTATAGCATATGATTGCAGAGCGAATACAAACACGCCTACTCACTATTCGCCATATTATAATGATCTGAATGAATTAATTGTTCGAATTGTCAAAAGTGTACATTAATAAACCACGTAATTTAGAAGAACTTCAAAATCGCATTGGGGACGAAATTCGCAGAGTTACCCCAGAAATCATTCATAATGTGCAAGAAGAATTTCTTCACAGACTTGCGCATTGTCAAGAAGTTGGTGGATGGCAATTCGAACATTTAATTTAAGTATAAAATTTAATCAATTGTATTTTATTTTACATACCTCAGAATTGTTACTTTTTATGGATAAAATTTACGTTTTCTAACATTCAATCGTCATTTACTCGAAAACTTTCCTATGTAAGAGGGCAAAATTTTAGTACTGTCTGATAGAGAATTAAACGATCTTTCAGAATCAAGGAAAAAAATATGGTGTTGCCATTTAAAAAAAAATCGATGACGTCATTACTCGAAAACAAATGTATTTTTTAAATTAAAAACCGACCTGTTCGAGGATTTTTCCCAAAAAATAATTGTTTCGTTTTTATTGAATTTATTCCATACTTTTGGCGCATACTGTATATTGTTTGTGCACAGGTATCACTTAGAATCGGTGTATCAGTTTGAACTTCAGCATCTTGAAATTTTGACGCCAACATAGTTTTGGTATTATTGTTATCAGAAACTCTGCTTGAACCAAACATGCTTGAGTTTGGTTTGTAGGCTTCCGTGGCCTCCATCAATGGTATGGCTGTTTCCGGGCTGTTGACCACGTCGTCGGTTTAAGACTCTTGACGTTTCGAGAGACATGTTGCTCTCTTCTTCAGAAGATCTGAAACTGAAAATGATTGAGTCTAAAATTTATATGATTACAACAATACAACTATTACAAGACAATTACAACTACTTACATAATTATTACACTTTTTAATAAATACCAGTACAAAGAACTTACTTGTTCATACAAAAACAATGTTTGATGTTTCATTTGAAAATTGTTTGCTTTAAATTCCAATTTTTTCAAAAAACCAAATTTTAAACCAAGAGTAAATCTTTCGTTAACTTTGATAAAACAAATTGTTTATGATTTAAAATAACGCCCAAATACAATCTTTCAAATGAAGATTCGTAAAATTTTATATATTGACCTATTTCTTTATATTAGTTGATGGAATATAAAATACATACGTTGCTTTACCTTTTGGACAATGAAAAAAGAAAAAACCACGTCTTGAGGGATAATTATTCACAGTACAATATATCACGGGCATTTTTAGAAGAAACATAAAATAAACACTAACACATATTCAAAGGTTTTTGTCTCACTATATCGATAGCACACAACACGTTGCAGTTCTAGCGTCGGCCACCTTGTAGGTGCCTGGACACCGAGCAGTCCCCAAGACGGATGAGGAGACCGGAATTGGTAGGGCGGGGAGTGTTTGAGAGTGATACAACTTATATATTTATTCTGTAAACTTTGCCGTCGATAAATAAGGGCTTAATATAGTTACAAAAAAAATAATGTTTGCTTTATAAATAAGTTTGAAAATTGTCTCTAGCTCCTCTTAAAATATTTGCACTTAGTCATAGTTTACTCTGTATTTTATATATGATTTTAGTACTATCCAGATCTATAATTCGGTAACTTTTTGTACACTCGCACAGGGATGCTCTGTATATCCAACAGCAAATTTTTTCCATTGCCCTTTTTATGTGCAATAGCATTAGCAAATGATTTCAATCAAAGCCAGTAGACTTGATAACATTTACACATGTCGTCGAATCCACAAGTATTATGAGAAAGCTGCCATAGAGTAAAATATTTTTTTTAAACAAGATTACACTCGTTGTAGAGTGTACGTAGTCACAATAATAGATATTTTTACAAAAATTATTTCGTATATTGTACACTTGACGGCACACCCTGTATTATTCGTGTAATACAGTCAGGAAGGTACCGAAACACAGTCACCCTGTATATAATTTTTGCTTGGATAGTGAAGTAATTATTCGATTTATATAAATGCTATTAAGTTTAGTGGATATCATTATTTTTTTATGTTGAAGGAAGACACTGCCATTATTTAGGTGCTTTTATCAATTATATATTTATAATTTATATATTTTATCATGAAGGATGTTATATATTTAGTTGCTTTAGGTGTTTCTATACTATCTTCTTTTTAAATGTTTTGTGATATTATTTGCGAGTATATACAAATTTCTATTTTCAAAAACAGATGTATATATATTTTAGAAAAAAAAACAAATAATGCTAACAGGGTATATTTGTTTTGGCATCTTTATTAGTGAAAATATAGATGAAACTATATCGTTTATTTCTTTTACGAAATCTTTGTGCTATTTTGTGGAGTATACAGGGAAAATGTAACCAAATTTGTGTGACTGAGGATGTTATTACTGTAAAATCATACTCAAAAATAAAAAAAAACCTTTAAAATCTCCTTACTCTTCTCGATCTTATACCTACCTAGAAAAGCCTTTGTCAAATTAACGTTTAAAATGGCAAACAATTCGTTTAATCCTAGATATCTGCGATACTTCATTCATGTACAAGTCAATTAATAGTATACAAGGTGTCCGGAAATGATGTGTCAATATTCCGACAGGATTCTACATGAAAAAAAAAATAATGCCATAAAGCCCTATAACATTCTTTGAAAACTCAATGAACATGTTTTAATGGATTTCCTTTAATAACTTTTTTGTGAATCTACTGATTTGTTTTCTAATTTTGTATACATATCACTAGTGTTCCTTTGTATCTACGTTTTTAATTTGACGCATTTCCAATGCCAAAGGGCATACACTGTCCTTGGCCTTCAAATAATGACTTAGAACTTTTTTGTTTAAACACTTTTATAAATTTAAATAGTATGTAGTTAAAGATTGTCAATAAAATCTTTAAAAGTACTCTTGTTATATCACGTTAAAGTTAGCCGTTTTTGGGAAAAACGCCATAAACATTTACTTACGTTAAATGAACAGCCTCTCACTCAAACGTGGATACAAATCAACACTAGTGGTATGTGTATAAAATTTTTAAAAAATCGGTAGGCTCGCAAAAAAGTTATTAGAAGAAATTATTACAAAAAAAATACACCCTGCAATAGTGTTAACTTTGAGTTTAAAAAAAAATGTTATAGGACTTTGTAGCATTAATTTTTTGTGTAAAACCACTCCCCGAAATATTGACATCACTTCACACCCTGTTTTATACTGCTAGCCAGGTAAAGAGGGTTTTTACTGGCGGACAGAAGGATATCACTGGCGAGTCATAAACACCTTGTGGAGCCAGCAAAAACCATCACCCATCACCTTGCTTGTATTGTTATTCATTTGTAAATATTGTCCCTTATCTCACGTAGTGGCTTATCTGAAATTTCCATACGTATCTACGTATGTTACTTACCCCGGTATGTGAGAAAATTTAAGGATAATTAACAGATACGACAGTAGAAAAACCTTGACCGTCTAGCATTAGTACTGGAAATGCAGATACGTCACTACGTGAGTTGAAGCTGTCGCCCCAAACTTACTTATTGCCGATGTATCTCATTTTTCCATTTTTATTAGATACGTCACTATGTGAGAAAGGGAACGATATATTAGATATTCAAATTTCAATCAAACAAATCCTCAATAATTTGTCATTAGCTTTGGAAGTGCTACCCTGGCTACGTATATTGGTTTTTTTTACTGTTTATTTATTTTCGTGAAAATGAATATGCCCGAAGCAATTATTAAGGAAACCACCAGCATAGCTTTAAGTTTATTGCTAGAAAAATCATCTTTATGGTACGAGCGTGAATATAGCAACTTCAAAAAATTGGTGTGATTGGGGTAACAGAAGATGTTCTGTTGGTTTACATGACTCAACTATCTGTTAGATTCAGTCCGAATAGGTGCTAAACAGTTGTTTAGAAACCAAGGAAAATGTGCAAGTTTGCAGGTTTGTTATTTATAATTATATGGTAAAATGAGACATTTAGTTGACATTTGTAGATGTATGCCGGCTATCTGTCGTAATGACTTAAATTCAAGGTCACAAAATTTTGTTCCCCAAACTTCAAAGAGCCAATAGTTTTTGTCACTTCTCTGTGGTTGCTTTTCTCGGGTTGTACCATGATATTTATTAACATGTATGATACAAATAAAACAGAACTATCCGACGCAAATAATACTACTATGTAACTTATAAAATTGACACAGTTAACCTGTTAAAATTTTACTTAGCTTTATTGTAAAATAAACTTTGTTGATTAATACGGTGTAAATTGATGTTTACAAAATGAGAAACAAAATAAGATATATTATTTGCAGATAACCTTGTCAAGAATTTTTTAAATATTGATAACTGCGTCAATGTAAAACATGAATTTCACCTGTAAAATATTTGCTACGCCGCCCCTGCTTTTCTGATGAAAGGAAAAAAAAATGTTTTTCATTCGCCTAATAAAAAAACCTAACAAAAAACAGGCCAAATCAATGCATACAACCGTGCAAAATTAAATCTAGTAAGTACTGCCGCTAGTGCTGCAGTGAATTGTTTTAATGAGACGTCGCGTCGTTTGTAATCGCGTATGGTTTAAATTTAAATTAAATGCAGTGTTTTGTGCAAATATAATTTAAATTGTAGTTTTTTCGTGTTGATAAAGTGTAGTGGATTTAAGTGTCGCGTTTTTGTGTGTGTGTGGACGATTAACGATTATTTGATCAATTCAAGTGTGCTACTGCAGATGAAAGTGGTGATAGCCGGTTATCGGTAAGTACCCGTAAACGCTCTATTTACTCATTATTTCTGTCGATTGACTAGTAGTTCAGTAATCTGTGCGATTGACGCTTTAATGCCTTACCCAAGAAATATAATTATTGGCATGCATGGTATAAGAACAATTTTTTGCATAGCCGCCTAGTCACTACCATGATACTCGTACTCGTGTAGTAGGTCCACAAATATTTTGTCTGAAATCATCGTCTGCTAAATCGCGGCAGCCGTGCTTTGTCAGGCGACGCGATTTAACCACGGTGCTCAAGCTCAAACTGATTTGTAGTCTTCGGCTATGAAAGGTAAATGGAGAGACGGATTAAGTATTTTTATTACCAACTATTTAGGGTGTCCTAAAAAAAAAGAACGAATTTATCGCAAATTTTTGCTATAATAGTGTGGTAATGTCATCAACTTGTATTATATCTTAGATTTATACTTTTCTATGATGCACATGTAATTCGTGTTCAATAAACCACAAAGATCGCACACCGTATATATCTATATAGTTGAATAATAAAAAATGTGTAATGTGATTTAAATTCAGTATTATCTGTCTAGTCGTTATATTTTTATGTGGCTGAAGACAGAATCAGAAACGAGAAACGGAATGTTACAGTGGACCAGACACGTTATAAGCAGCAACTAGAAAAATATGAAGACCGTAGGTATTTCATTATTTTGCGGTCGTTTAGCGTAAACATAGTAAAACAATACAAAACAATTATATTACATAAAAATATATTACAGGGTGAAAGAGGATTATGGCATTGTGAACATGTTGAAAAATAAAAAAAATCGGGAAATTTAGAGGAAAGTTTGACACGCAGTCTGATATTTTGCCAAAAAATAGTAATAAAGCATTACAAACAACATATATTACGGAAAGGAAAAATGAGTTGTTTCTAATGCTTATTACTATTTTTGGCAAAATATTCAGACTGTACCAAACCCTCTTCTAGATTTCCCGAATTTTTTAATTTTTCAACACCCCGGAATCTTTTCGTTTCAGTAATATATGTTGTTTCTAATGCTCATTTACTATGTTTTGACAAAATATCAGACTGTATCGATCTCTCCTCTAGATTTCCCGAATTTTATAATTCTTCAACACCTCCGCCAACCCCTTTCACCCCGGAATATTTTCGTTTCTGTAATATATGTTGTTTCTAATGCTTGTTACTATTTTTTGGCAAAATATCAGACTGTATCAAACTCTCCTATAGATTTCCCGAATATTTTAATTTTTTAACACCCCCGCCACCCCCTTACTCCCCGGAATATTTTCGTTTCCGTAATATATGTTGTTTCTAATGCATATTACTATTTTTTGGCAAAATATCAGACTGTATCAAACTCTCCTCTGGATTTCTAAATTTTTTTATTCTTCAACACGTTCACAATGCCATAATCCCCTTTCATCCTGTAATATATTTTTATGGTTTGTTTTGTATTGTTTTACTATGTTTACGCTAAATGACCGCAAAATAATGAAATACCTATGATCTTCATATTTTTTTTAGTTGCTGCTTATAACGTGTCTGGTCCACTGTAATATTCCGTTTCTCGTTTCTGATTCTGTCTTCAGCCTCAGCCACATATATTTTTGATCAAGGATCACAACGATCCTTATGTATTGATGATTGATGTCACTTAAGTAGGTAATTAATAGCTATTATAAACTATTCCGTAATTACGGCATAAAGGCATATACCTAAATTTATTTAAAGCCTACTGTTTATAGTATAGTAAAATGAAGTAAGGTAATTACCTTATATAGATTACGATGAATAATATGACTTTTATGGTTGATGAAAATAGGAAAACACTTAAATACCTTCTTAATTAAAAGTGGCTATACCTAGTTTAATAAAGTGTGTCTATTTATAGAAAAAGCGTGCTTGAAAACAATGAATGCTGTTTAGGAAAACAAAGGATGTTATTATTGCATTCGAATTCGTTGATTGCATTCGATGAGGTTTTTTCCCAAATCAGAGGTGTAGCTTATGAAAATATTTGCGGGACAAAAGTTTCAATAATTAATTTTGTGTTAGCAGATTGTTTTTATTATTTATTTTATTTTTTATTATATTTTACCGTCTTAAAAATAATAATGTATAGGTTATTACTTTTTTCTTACACAAACATTTGTGCGTCTCTGAAATGACCCTGAAAAAATTGTTAATAATCAATAAGTCGTTCTTAGGCTTGTTTTTGCAGCAGTTGAAAACAGTTTGGAAACTGTCAGAAATATATTCGATCAGTTAAGTTGAAGTTGTCAACTTCGCACGCGTTCTCAACTTAAAGTTGAGAACGCGTTACCCTTGAATTTGACGCAATAAATAGTCGGACGGACATTTCTGATAGTTTCCAAACAGTTTTCAACTGCTGCTAAAACAAACCTATTGTTTAAACGTGCTTATGATTTAAAGATACTCTATGAAATATTCATAATTTCATGGAAAAAATTCGAAGTGTGCCATTTTCTTTTCTTCAAAACGATTTATGAGAACAACACTCCCACACCTAAACATTTTATTATTTCTGCGATGTAATGCAATTATCTAAATCATATTTTTTTATTTAGATTTATCTCATCAGACATCATGTCTAGAACCCTTGCTTAAGTACATAAACAAGGCTAGAACTATTTGTAGAGAAGTCGAGTGTTCATTAATTGGCAAATGAAACTTACTTACTTACACCGTTTCAAGATATCAAAAATGCATAGTGTTAATGAAAAAAAAAATTATTTTAATTTATTTATAGGTTTGTTTGATACTGTTGCTCCAGTTAAAGAATTTGTAATTAAAAAGCCTAATCCACCGTGGTTGACTGATAATGTAAAATTGCTAATGTCGCTTAATTAGGGATAAAGCATTCAATAAATTCAAAAAAAAGCCAGCAATCCTGCTCATTCGGAGTATTACAAAAGCTTACGAAATCAAACCATTACGACTCTACCATTAGTCATACCATACTTATACAAAATTACATTTTATTGGTTTTTCGTCTCTTGCTACGAAACTAATTGTAAATTATTTAAATGGCAGGGCCCAGTTTGTCGAGACTTCACATGGTAAGTCAGATTTAGGCAACATAAAGTGTGGGGTTCCCCAAGGCTCTATTTTAGGCCCACTGTTGTTCAGCATCTACACATGTCATATATAGTATGTAATTTAGAACAGGTAAAGTTTCATTTGTATGCAGATGATCAAATATCTGTTTCTTTTATGGTCTCGGAATTACAAAATATTAATGTGATTTTAAATAGGGAATTAGATAGACTGGTGCAATTATCACAACATAATCTAAAGTTAAATCCTAACAAGTCAACGGTTTTGGTATTTGGTGGGTCTAGTCACTTGATGGAACAAAACATGAATATATTGATTGGTGGCGAAAGGTTATCTTTTTCTAATGTTGCAAAAAATCTTGGTATTGAAACAGATACACAGCTACGTTTTAAGAAGCATGTTTCTAAATGTTTGCAGAAACATATCTAAATTTGAAGATATTATATCCGCACCGACATGTACTATCTGTTTCTTTGAAAATAAAATTAACTGATGATGATGCACGATGCACTAGTGTTGGGTAATTTTATAATTAATGTGATGCCTTATGGTTCATGTCTGGATAATATGGATAAAAATCGTATACAGAAAGCTCAAAATGTATGCCTTAGGTTTATTTATGGAATTAGAAAATATCAATCAATCTCTCATAAATTGGTTGATGCAGGGTGGCTTAATATTGCTGCAAGACGTAAATATCACTCGCTAGTGTTTTTTCATAGAATCATTGCAAGTAAATGTCCTTCATATTTGTACAATAACATAAAGTTTCGAACTGTTGTATATACACACGTTGAACCTTAGATTTAGGGGCCTTATTCCCCACCTCGTTATAAATTAACCATATTTTGCAGATCTTTTACTTTTAATATTTATGATTTGCATAATCAATTGCCACCTGATTTTAAGTCCCTTTCTTTACAATGTTTTTTTAAAAAAAGTCACAGTTGCTACTTATCTCTAGAAATAATTGAATTTCATGTTCTCTGGTAAGTAAGGTATATAAAAGTAGTAAGTATTACATTCTTTTATGTTGCATATATAAATATCGATATTAAAAAAAATGTAGAAAAACATTTTTAAGTAAGTCAAAAATAATACTAAATCAATTGTGTACACTTTTTTTTGTTTATCTATAGAAAGCAGTTTTGAATGAATAAAGTAAATTTTAATTTTCTAGGCTGAAACTTTGTTCTCTTCTACCATGTTATTTTTCAGTTTGTGGTACTATGAGAATAAAGATTAATACATTTTGCAAAATAATTTTTGTATGCTTAGTGATCTCTTTGCATGTTTATAATTCGTGTGATTTGTGAATTCTGCAAATAAATATTATTATATTATTAAATAAACTGCACTGGTAATGTACCATATGTCAAATGTAAGGGGGGGAATTCCCTTTCAGTTTCTTTTTTAATTGCTAATTTTTATCGTTGGTTTTGTTTTTATTTCGCTCACGTCTTGCATGTAGTAAAGATCCATAATAAATGATAATGAGGAGTTCCTTTATTCTGTGATAATGATAAAAAATAAAAACTACTCAAATGATTCATTTGACCTACCCTTGTGCATTGCGAATGGAGGGGGGGATAAACCTTGCATTATTCATTCCTAAACCATAGATTAAAGATTAATAGTAGTAGTAATTAGTAATAATCGGGATATAAACTAAATACATTCTTGCGTTACAGTGAGAGTGGGGAATAATTTCCCCATCAGTGATTTTAGAGAACGATGAGAAATTTACGCACGCTCACGCTCGCGTTACACTACGTAGCGTGCTTACGACTTCCTCTACTTTAATGTTTAAATTTTAAATGCACATGTCATTCAGTAGTAGAGATGGACTTTTAGTTCATTTTGGTGAATTCAGTCTTTCAGTCCCATTCGCCTAAGTGAATCATTCACTTGAGTAATTCATTTGATTCAGTATGGTCGAGAATTGTATATTTGTCGACCACCGATCGTTCAGTCTCGACGTTCAATAGGTATCGCAGTTTGCTTACAACGGCAAACGGCACTGTTTCATGACTCCCGTGGTATCGTAATTTAGAGGCATATAAATAGCCTTCAAGCATTGTATGTTATATTATAAATAACATACAATGCTTTTAAGATTACAGACAAGTCTAGATTTTAGATTTTAAAACATTTATGAGTAAGCATTTGAATATAGGTAATAAAATATAAATTTAAATGTGAAAATATTGTATTAAATTAATAAAAGAAATTATATTTAAAATAAAAAAAAACCTAATTTCATAAATTCTAATTATTTAAAAATTCGCGTCTAAAAACAAAATTTTAGAAATTTTGTCAATTTTAATCAAAACCGTTTTTCTGTTACCCTGCTTTAGAAAATATTCTGTCGCAAGACACCGAACTAACTATTCTATATAGGTGATTTGACTGAAACCGGTCATTGAGTCACATCTCCGATACCGTCTACGTCTAATCGTCAACTGCAATTTTTCATTTAATTCAGTGAACTACTGAATAAGTGTAGAAGGACTAAATTCGTCTCGCCTGTATTACATTGTTAAATTTTTTGGAATCAACGTTGCTTTTAGTTCGCAGGGAATGATTCAGTCCGACAAGGAGGAATGATTCATTTCATTCAGTGAAGTGAATAGTTCGTTTGAACTAGTTCGTTCGCGAACTACCCATCTCTATGCAGTAGTTCATAGTTCACTACCGAAGTTGACCAAGTGCCAGCTGTCATTACACAAACTTTTTTTTAATTCTTATTAAGATGCCATAATTCAAGCAGTTAAAATTACAAATCAAGATAAAAGTTATTTATTTGTTTTTATAAATAATTTATTGTGATAAAATTCTGTATATAGTTATGTGCAACTAAGCATTGAAATACATAAAGGTACGTATTTTTATATAATTATCCTCTCCAGTGATTTTAAGTTATACTAATGCCTTTAATAATCTGTGGTACTAATTACTATTTTAATAGCATTTTTTGTGATGTTTGTTACACAACAAAGGATTCTTTCCTTAACCTTTAATTTTCTGTAGGTAATCTGTATTTTTCCAATGTAAATCGAAGATGATTAGGTACTTACCTATTTTAAGGGGATAAATATAATTACACGTAGAAAGATAAGTAATATAAACACGAATGGAACATTTTTTGATCTAAAAGCTAATCAGTTTATCACGTCTCCATAGGATAATCAGGCAGAAAGAAGAAATTATTTTAATACTATTATTATGGAGTGATAATATTAAAAAAATTAAGTGAATAAGATATCCAAAGCAGGTACTAATTTTAAAAAGATGTAAACATAAATCTGAAAATATTGTGCATTGTAGGTACTTTTTTTTTCTAAGAAATTTGATGCTTATTGTATTATTTATTAATTTCTTAGCCAACATTAAATTTTATAACACTGAATCATAGCATAAAATATGATTTATTTAATATTCTACTCCTTATCTTTGTTGTTTCTAGCAGAAAACATTCCTCAAATCCAGTTTTAATAAATTTCCTGGTGTTTTAAAGCAATATTTAACACACCGGTTTAGGTACTTTTTAAGTTATACTTCTGAAAAATACATTTATAGTTGGTATACTTTTTTAAATACATACCTATAGAATTTTGTGTATTTTTAATATTTCATTACAATTTTAAGTTACTTATTTTAAATTAATTAATAATAATAATATGCCGTCCTTCTCCCATACAAGACTTCCGATTTCTGGGTTAATCCTCGTGATTAGAATGAGGGGTAGCGATATTATTATAAAATATATACCTCCTTTTCTGTACATATAAAATATAATACAGATATTAATATTTACTAATATTTTATTTGTTTCATTTTCTTGCAATAAAAAGAAAATTTAAAGAAGTCAAAGATATTGCGAAATGTGGAAAGAGGCACAGATAATATATATATTTTTTCCTCTAGATACCGTATTTCTAAAAATTCTAATCTATTCCTCTGAAACAATCAAGTAAATTGCATTGCAAACACAACAGTTGTTACAGGTTTATGTAATTGTTATTATAATCTTAAAACTGTGTGATTATTTTGAAAGTGCAGCAAACGCGTTCTTATTAAACCAATCAGAATAATTACTCACATTCTTGAATATTAAAATTGTCCCAAATACCTTGTAACTAATCATTTATTAATTTCAAGTATTGGGCAATTCATGCTAATGCTCAGTAATTGATTTCAGTAGTATTTGCATAGATTTTGATTTGATCGAGTGCCTACTTGCGGTAAGTGGAGAATATGTTACAGATAAAGTCTGTTATCTGCATGCTTTATTAAGTATATGTTAATTTTTTCACCAAAAATTTTTTTAAAATAATCTCTTGGCATCACAAAAGTGTTACATAAAATGTATTTAGTTTATTGAAAAAAGCATGTGTTTATAGATGCCTAAAATGTCGTATACACCTAACGATAGCGGTCACGGTAGCTCAAACCAATCCAATCCCGAGTTAAATAGAGACGAGGGACGACCCATTGGCTCTATGCCTAGCGAGACCACATCGCTAAGTCCCGTGAACACATACTTTTCAGATGCAAAAATTAAAATTCCAGAGATATCACACGTAAGTATAATAAGAAACAATATTTTAATACATTGTCCAGCTCTTTATTTTCATTTTTACAATTTTTCAGCAAGGTTTCAGTTTCAAAAAGCTATGGGCTTTTACAGGGCCTGGCTTCCTGATGTCCATAGCTTATTTGGATCCAGGAAATATAGAAAGTGATCTGCAGAGTGGAACTATCGCAGAATATAGGCTCTTATGGGTTCTACTGAGTGCGACGATTTTAGGCCTTCTTATGCAGAGGTTGTCTGCTCGACTAGGTAAGTAGATATTATCAAATTAAAAATATATATATAAGAATTTGCAAAGGTATGATGTTTTCCAAAGTATTTGTTTAAATAGGGTAATATGAGAATGATTATAATATCTGTTGCTTCTCAAGCTTTTAAAATAATTTGAGAACGTGGACTCTCGTATAACCCGCTGTGTGATGCCACTGCCTACTATAACATACTGGGTCACTCTCACTACCATTTACTTGCCTTTGGAATATGAATTGTAGCAGAGCCGTCAGTGTCGTTAGCATTAGTTTTTATTTCAATTATATAAAATTCAAATATTGTAGGTTCATTAGAGACACTAAAACAAAACAGTCAAACTTTAGATATTGTTGTATATCGAAATGTATCAGTACAACGATAAAACGTCCAGATAAATTATTTATTAATTTATCCTGGAATCCCAATACGCAAAAATTGTGGCAAAAAGCAATGAAGCTTGATATATTTCTTGGATCCAAAACAAATAAATATGTCTTGTATAATAATATTTATGCAGGTAGGTATACGATATAACGAAACAACCTATATAACACTTTTTTTTAGAAACCAAATCATTGCACTTCGTTATTAATTTTAGAACGTAATAAATACATATACAGTAGACTCGCGATACCGTGAATACAAAATGCACCAGGGGCCTTCACGGAATCGAATTTGTTCACGTTAATGAAAGTATACAAAAAGTGAAAAAGAAGCAAATAGTTTAGTCTGTAGCATTTTATTTATTAAGCTCTACATCAGTTTTTGTAAATAATGTAGTTATTTTACTTTGAACTTGTTTAGATGACAACTTTTTCAATATTGCTTTTTCGTAAACAGCTTTAAGACTAAGAATATCACTGATTTCCAATGAATTCTGCCCCCACTTTAATGCAGTGTTGATTGCTTCAATTGCTTCTGTGTGTGATACCCGCCGTTGAATAGAACGCTTGTTTACGTTACCTGGAGAAGCGGTGTTCATGTTACAAGGTAGTTAATGGAACCAATATAGTGTTCATGTTACCGCGAAGTTCACATAAACGCAAGTTCATGTTATCGAGTCTACTGTAGTTACTTAAATACATTACTCCACATTATTTGAAAAATCTAGCTGCTAATAATGGTTTTATTTTAGACCCTACCATTGCATTTTTACACCTCTTATTTCAGCACTTATAAATTGTAGATTTGTTTTAAAATAGTCCCATAATTTTAAAATTTTAAATTTAAAATCATAAAAATTCATAAAAACTTAGCTAAACTAAATAGTGTAATTTGAGGTTTGACCACATGAGCCTATTCTATACAAAAATATATTTTCAATTTTTACAATGAAAATATCCATTGTTCCAAGGTTACATATAAATAATTTTTAAAAGTAAATAATCAAATGCAGGGAACATTTTTATGTCTATTTACAATTTAATTCTAAGTGCTTGAGTGTGGCTAAAAACAATAACCACTGCATTTTCCCGGTGACATAGTTGGTATTTTTTTTTATTAAATCAATATGTACTAATAAAAGTTGTCAAATATTTACCCGGCTTACTTGAGAGATTAAGGAGAATTGTAAACATTATCAGGCTAGGAAATGTGATAAACAAAACCTGAAAATGGGGATTTCTGATTATTTATGAGGCTGTTTAATTATGTTTCGTGTTTAACGATTTATATGTGGCTCACTCTTCACAACGTTCAGTACAAAAACGGTATATATACAGGGTGATTTAAATATGGAAAAAGTTGTGCATTTTTATGCTTTTCAATTCTCTGAAAAGAAATATGAGATATTTTGTGTAGTTCTTGAAATAGCAACTGAAAATGCATTGTTTTCCTTTATAACTTTGGGCAACGAGAATATTTGGGATTTTGAAATAGATTACAAACTTGATATCAACAATTTAAAAAATCTGTTTAGGGATTTAGAGAAAAAAGGACTAAAAATTTGTTCACATTGCGGATTATCCACAAACTAATTCAGGACAACTATCTGGAGCTGCAAGAATTATTAGTATGATTTCCATTTTAAAGACAATGCATGTTGAAAAATACTATCCGTATCATTTTATACCAGTGCAAATTTTATTGCTTATCGATTTACCTTCAACATATCTAATTTGCAAGGGAATTTTGGCGCCTACTACGTTAATATATTGTACAATGAACTATGCGCCTGATTGTTGAAAAGCAATTTTCTCATAGTCAATATCTGAGACACACATTTACATCACAAATATGGCAAATGTGGCGCCCTCTAGGAAATACGTCAAAATAGACAACAGATTATAATTTCTCATATCCAAAAACATATATTCCTAAATTTTTAAGTTGATACAGTCAAAGACAGTGTAATTATTACATTAATTTCCAACTTTTTTATTATCAACATTTCAATAAGGGTTGAAGTGAAAATTATACTTGTGGACCACTCAGTATAACGGGTATTTTTATGTGAAAAAATAATAATTTATATTTTTAAAAAAATCAAATTACCGCCAAAGAAAATAATTAATCAGTAGGTACTGTTATTTTACTTGCCTTAATTGAAAACATCACTATAACAATTTAAGACAATTTTAAATAATAAAAATAAAATATTAATTTTTGGTAGAAAAAAATGCCCAAATACACGCTATACATACTCGCGACAAGAATTCAGACAACTTACGTCATGCGAACAAATGAATAATTCATTATATTTTCATCAAAATATTTAAGAAACTGCAACTGATAGTAATAAAACTATGTACTACACTAAAAGTTTGCATTATATATTGCACTAAATTGCAAAAAATTATTGTTTTTAACGCGACCAAATATCGAAAATTACCTTGACAATAAAAACAAATATGTAAGGTCAGCCGTGACGTAAGACGTCTGAATTCTTGACGCAAGTATAGTTGAATTTGCATTTTTTCACTATTTTTGATGGCCATCATATTTGATTTTGATACCATCAGAAAATCAAAAATTGCCTGAAGTTTGGAAATCTAGGTGGTTTAGTATTTTTTTTTAATCGTCATTTAGTGTCGTCTAAGTTTTATACCAATAGCAAAAATCAACTTGATATCTATTTCCAGGAAAAAGTTGTGAAAGGGTTCCATTTTTCATATTTCCTTTGAAAACAAAAAAGTTATAAAAGAAAACAGATTTCAGGAACTACGAAAAAAATCATATCTCTTCAGAAAATTGAAAAGCATAAAAATGTGCAATTTTTTTTCTAATTTAAACCATCCTGTACATATTACGATCTCTGAGATCCCAGTACTTGGCATGGTAAAAGTACCCACTATATAAAAATACCCTATTATTAAACAGAAAGGACCCCGCACATTTTATATGGAAAACTGTCTTCCGGTGAAATTCGCTGAAAATTTGGGAAATTGTTCGTTTTGTACCCCTGGACAAAAGTCTCAATGGGGTCGAAGCTTGAAATGCCCATCTTTAGACTCTACGGCTATTTTTAGTGGCCAAAAAAGGCGAAAACGGCCTATTTTTGATGGTATGTGTAGAAACCATTATCTAACATTTATTTTTGAAATGACTGAATATGTATAAAATAAAATAAATCTTCATAAAATTAAAAATAACAAAAATACTATTTCTTAATTAATAAATTTTGCAGAAAATTGTACCTATTTATGTGTTACACTAAATTTACCATTAGGGTACTTTTAGAATAAGGTAACCACAAACTAGAACAGAATTATAACATAACTACAATATCAAATACTATTTTGTCATTGCTCTGAACAGCCCTACTGCGATGTCAGACTTGTCCCTATCGCCCCCACTCTGCAACTTTACAATTAAGACGAAGAATTTATTTAGTGAAAATAGGTTTAAATAAATATGACATTTTGAATTGCAGGTGTTGTAACGGGACTGCATTTAGCCGAAATGTGCTATAGACAATACAGAAAAGCTCCCCGTCTACTTCTCTGGATTATGATCGAAGTAGCTATTATAGGCAGCGATATGCAAGAAGTAATTGGGACAGCTATAGCTATATATCTTTTGTCTAATAGAGTGTAAGCACAAATCAAATAAAATTTAACCACTAAAATATAGATTATAATCTACAAATTTTTTTTAGAATACCTATTTGGGGTGGTGTGTTAATAACAATAATCGACACCTTCACCTTTCTATTCCTCGACAAGTACGGCCTGCGTAAACTGGAAACCTTCTTCGGTTTACTCATCACTGTCATGGGTGTTACCTTCGGTTTTGAGTACGCAACTTCGAAACCGAAAGCTTTGGGCGTAATAGAAGGGATGTTCATACCGTGGTGCAAAGGATGCGACTCCAGGGCTTTGCTACAAGCGGTAGGAATTGTCGGTACGTTTGAACTACTGATGTGAGCGTTCCGATATTTTTCACCAATTTTGTTGCAGGTGCTGTTATAATGCCTCACAATCTGTATTTGCACTCGGCGCTGGTGAAATCGAGAGATATCGATAGAACGAAGAAGGAAAAAGTTAGCGATGCCAACATGTATTTTTTTGTAGAGGCAACTATAGCTCTTTTTGTAAGTTTTGTGATAAACGTTTTCGTGGTAGCTGTTTTTGCGCATGGACTTTTCCAAACGACAAATCAAGAAGTGGTAAGTAGGAAAATCAACATTATCGCCTATCGAAACCTATTTAATATACATACACTATCAATTTACAGATTTTTTCTCTGGTTTCAGGTATTTTTTGAGTAAAAAAATGATCTATTAATGTTTTTTTTTTTCATATTTTAGCATGATTTATGCCTTAAACACCCTTCTCTCAATGCCTCAATATTTCCGGTAAGTCGAGTAATTGACTTGGTTTTATTTTTCTAATTTATAAATATATTTCTAGCAAAACAATGAGTATGTTGATGCAGATTTGTATAAAGGAGGCATTTTCTTGGGGTGCACATATGGTTTGGCAGCTATGTATATCTGGGCAGTTGGTATTTTGGCTGCTGGTCAAAGTTCCACAATGACAGGTTTGTTATTCATGTCATTTATTACTTATTTATTATGTATTCTTTGAATCTCCAATTGTGTTCTATTTTATATAATCTTTAAAAATTAAATTCTTACATTTTAGGTACTTACGCTGGTCAGTTCGCCATGGAAGGTTTCCTCAACTTACAATGGGCCAGGTGGAAGCGCGTTTTGTTCACTAGGACCATAGCTATCATTCCTACTTTTTGTTTAGCTTTTTTCAGCAACCTCGATGACCTAACCAACATGAATGATATTCTTAACGCCATCATGAGCCTTCAGTTACCATTTGCTACTATACCTACTATCGCCTTCACCAGCAACCCGCAGATAATGGGAGAGTTCGTTAATGGACTGTAAGCAATAATGTATACTGATGAAATAAAATATTAATCTCACTTTTTTGCAGCGGGAACAAGGTTGCGTCTATACTCCTAAGCATAGTTGTGATAGCGATAAATACGTATTTTGTCATTAACACCGTAAACGAGTTGGAGTTGCATTGGTTCCCGTTACTGGTCGTAATTCTAGTCGGTATTTTGTATTTACTTTTCTGCGCATACTTGGTCGTCCACATGGCCATATCAATGGGCAATACCCGATTGTTGAGATACGGTTTTGTTACCAAGTACGTGATGGGTCCTACCGATTCTTCGTTGGACATAAACCCGATCAGTTACGCGAGGTAAGTTTTTCATTTATTCGTAGAATTTTATCGGCTTAAGTCGTCACGTCTCTACTTTGCTTTTCTTTTTCATGTGGCTTATATATTTTCAGCGATGAGTCTGCCTGATAATCTGAGATATCAGGGTTACCGTTTCGTCAAAAGTATGTGTAAGTGACGTGTTTTTGTGATTAAAATTGTTATAGCGCAATGGTGTGTTTTAAGAATAATGTTCTTTAAGATATACATATATCAGATGTGATAACATTTATACAGGGTGTTTTTAAATGAAGTAGCAAAAATGAGACCAGAGACTCCTCAGGTAAAAATAAATCGATTTAACCTAACACACCTATATCCCAAGTCACATAATAAAAAAGATACAGGGTGTCAGTTTATATTTCATTTTTGATATTTGCAAATAACTTCTTAATAAATCCAAATATTTACATAAAATTTGTAAATCGGAGATTTTTGCGGGCGAGAAATTCAAATTTGTTTCTAATTTTGACGTCACTAGTAGTGGGCACCACTTGTGGCACACCATGTTTCTTTTAAATGGCAGAACTTTTTTGCAGCTTAGGGTCAGTTGTATAGGTTTAGTTTAAACTGCAAGTGAGTTAAACTTTGATTTAATTAATAAAGTTCGTTGTATAGGTGTCTGTGACTGCCATTCCGAGTTTAACTGTCAACTCATGGATGGAGGACCAGTTAAACTTCAAGCTTCGGTTAAGCCAAATATATCTATCTAGTTATTTGGGTTAACCGCATGCGGAGATTGAAATATTGATGTGTTTCGGGTTTCCTATACCTACCTACAAGTATAACCTATAAATATTTGTTATTTTCTGACAGTTTTCTTTTATGTTTTCACAATGGACGTATTTGAAATATTTGAAGATATATTATCGTCATTCTTCTTGTCAGTACTGTCAAGTGTCAATTTTCCTTCAAAACGGAAGCTAATACTGATGAAATAATGTGATTTGAAGTTAGCTACAAATTCTTTAACTGGAAGATATACAAGAAATATTTTTGATTTTCATCGGTTTAAACTTGAGGTTAAATTACAGTTTAAACTCTAGTTTAAACTATGATATAAACGCAACCTATACAACTGGCCCTTAGTGTATCTATCTGACTATGGAAACATTCGATTCTCCTACCTATTTTATTTGAAAAAGGTATACCCTGCTGTATACTAAGTCGATAGGAGTAACCATTTTTGAAATAATCCTATTTGAAATGCTCAGTGCACCGAGTAAAAACTGTTTTGGTTTCAGGTAAAGTGCCTTTTCTGCTGAAAATACAGCAAAATTTTACTTGAAAAAGTTGTTCAGAATGGTAAATTATGGAGACGTGCAAAATTTCAAGAAGATCGCAGAGGTTTGATAAAACTTTTTTCAGCACAAACCACAAAGATTTTATCAAAGCATGCCGATCTTTTTGAAATTTTGCACGTCTCCACAATTTACCGATCTGAATAACTTTTTCAACATTTTGCAGTATTTTCAGTAGAAAAGGCCTTTTTACCTGAAACGATAATAGTTTTCAATTGGTGCACTGAATATTTCAAATAGGATTATTTCGAAAACTGTTGCTCCTAATTACTTCAAAAAGGTATACATTTTTCAGGTATAACAAGTTGGATAATCGATTGTTTCAATTAGTCAGACTAAGCAGCAAAAAAGTTCTGACATTTAAAAGAAACATGATGTGCCATAAGTGACGCCCTCTACTAGTGACATCAAATGTATGTAAATAGTTAGATTTTTTCTAGAAGTTCTCTACAAACATCGAAAAGAAAATTTTAACTTTGACACCCTGTTTCTTTGGTTTGTAGTTATGTTAGGTTAGGACTTATTTTCACCTAAGGAATCTGTGGTCTCATTTTTGATACTTCATTTAAAAACACCCTGTGTATTCGAAAAGATCTTTATACGTAACTTACGTAATATTTAACTTAAAAGTTTATACAGGCTTTAACTTTAAGTGGTGAACAACTTTTTGGGGGTAATAGTATTTTAATCAAGCAATCAGCTATATTAGCACTTGTCAATGTTGTCTGTTGTTATCTTATACCAACTATGACCTTCCCTTCAAGGCCTCACTCTGTATATGTATTGAATTCAATTGTATTACTCGACTGTGCGGCACCACTGCTCCAATAACAAAGTAATGTTTGTAGCATGAAACATTTTTGTATTTAGTGAAGGTTGTATTGTGAGCTTTGTTTTATAAATGAATCGTTCGTTCTAAAAATTTTAGAAGTTTTGTCGCAATTTTATAATGCTTTTTGTGCTTACTTTTTATGTTCAAATGTATACAGGGTGTCCCGAAAGTAAAATGCCATACGTTAACCATGCATTCTACATCGAAAAATAATACTAGTTTGCTATATAAACTATAGCCCAAAAATGCTTCGTTACGATTATACAGCGTATTAAAATTTAATGGAAAAAAACACACAGACTTAAATTTCTTCAATACCGTTGTAGATATTATAATGAAATTTTAGAGGTGTCGATAGCTATGGAAGGTGCATACTTTGCAATACAAAGAGATTTTTTAGTCGTACCGGTGCCGCACGTAGCGGAATGTCACTGAACTTTTTTGAATAAAATGATACGCCATTGACTTTTCTCAAAATATTCTTTTTTTTAATTCTCTGTTCAATTCTGAAGTAAATAATTCTCTCAAACTTTTATTGTACAACACGCCGTATTCGAATAAAATTTTAAAAGCTGTTTTAATGCACAGCATAGGTAGACCAGCAGTTTCACACCGTTGCCGGCACTTTGAACTGCCTTCAGCTTTCTGCGGTGGTCAATGTGAGTGCGATAGCGCGCCCGATGGAATTTACAGAATCGGTGATCAGGACCGAAATAAGAATTTTTTATTTGCGCGTGAAAGCGTAGTTATTCCACATGAAAGTTTACGTTCTATCTATTCACATTATGTAATAATTCATTATACAGTTATAAATGGGTAATTCAACATGTATCATATACTATCATTTACTGCTACTAATATACAGTGTGAAAATTCGGTTTAGTTCTTTGGACTCTTTAAAAAAAAAGAGTTTAAAATATGTATTATTGCACTACAAAACATTTTTATTTATTTACTTTTTTTGTTATTACTGATAATTACATTCCTTTGGGATTTTTTTAAATTTAAAATTTGATGTTTGGTGGACAATTAATTTATTATATATTTTTTTTGTCTTAAATGATCTACGTAAACCAGAAGACAAGTATTTTTCAGAACAGAAAAATTTACTTAACTTGCACTTGGAGAAAAGTGCAGTAAAATGTAAATTTGGAAAAAAATATATTTTTTATTATTTTTTTTTGAGACTTACTCTCATTATAGTGACTACAAGAAATATGATCATCTACATAATTTGAAGATGAGTCGTCTTGTGCAGGAAACATTGGAACGGCCTGTTTGCGTAATCTATTGCACGAATCGTTAGAAAACATATTATTTTCAAATTGTATTTGACATAGTTTGTATGAACTATTTATTACTAATCCTGAGCAGCTTTTCTAATAAATCTTCTCTATTAGAAGCCACTGCACAGAACTGCTCTAAAATAAAAATTTGTATTTGTGAAAAATATAAATATATAAGTATAAACTTCACTTTCATGAGAAGTATTTATATTCTAATGTTATACTTAAGAAATAAGTTAATAGGTAAGGCAATAACAGTAAAATATAATTTATGGTTTGTACAGTATATTATAGATTACTTATTAGTTATTTATGTTTTTAGGAAATTTAAAGAAACTTAAATTACTATTTATAGATATGTTTAAACATCTGACTGCTGCGCAGCGACTCGTTCCTCAATCAGACTCAAAATATTGCTTTAATACGGATCTGTACAACCGATGTTTGCACTCCCAGAGTTGGATGTAAACTGAGGTCTCTGCAGCTTGAAATGGAGGCGCGAGCTGCTATGCGCGACTTACTATTTTGGCCCGAGTGTTTCTACTGGTCTCCCTATACTGTGATAATACTGTCAATGAAACAATGTGCCGTTTTGTATTATTAACCAGTATTATTTTTCGATGTTATTGTATGGCAGTGTACTTTCGGGACACCCTGTATATTACGCTTTAAATCAAGTTATGTGCTACCACACGCGCTGCATTTACACGCTAACATACTAACTTTATTTCTTCTTTCCTAACAGCTTAACATCTAACAGCGGAAATGTCACTTACACCTTTGTGTCAGTAAGTAGTTGCAATTTATGAAACTTTCGTCATTAATATTGTTTTTGTTGTTTTATTGTAGTAGGTCCCAGTCTGAGTGGACAATAGGAAACTCGTCAGATATTGAGATAGCTAAATTTTAATATAAAAAATACATGTAAGCTGAGATTGTGCCTAAATGATATATTTTATTAGGAGCATGTCTTATCTGTTGACTTAGATTTTGTTGGAAAATTGTTATCGATTCGCAAAAGTGATTGTTATAGGTTTGTATGAATGATGAGTGAATTTTATCGATAAAAAAAATACAGGGTGTTACAGAATGATATTAAGAAAATCTAGGGGCAGGTTATATGTTTAAAAATAAGAAAAAAAAATTTATACAAAGGTGGAGACGGAAATGCCTCGTTTTGGAGATACAGGTTGTATAAAATTTTCTGTCTTAAATACTAGTCTTAATTTTTCCAAAACCGATCGAGATATTCAGATAAAATTTGCCTCTAGATTTTCTTAACATCATTCTGGAACACCCTGTATATTATTTCATTAATGAACAAGTTGCTGTTGGCAGTTACCCATTTCATTGCATTTTTGTAAGATTCGCTACCCAAAGATAAGTAATCAAAACCTGTCATCATTGCACTAGTAGAACAGATATCTTATCAATCTTACTATAAAATATGTATGAATGAAAGATTACACTGATAGCACTCGTTCTTCAAACGACACTTAATTGAAGTGTATTACAATTTTAATTAAAAGTTTTTATTTAATTTTAAGGTTTGTAACATAAGCGAAGATATTATTGGAAGACTTAAATGAACATTTTTGTTCAACTCTCGATTAATTATAAATATTTTGCTGATCAAAGTGCTTAATTTTATGTAATCCAATTTTTTGAATTACCAGTAGTTTTCATAGTTTATATCATGGATTTATGTTTCTTATAAGTCTATGGATTAAGTATTTTAACAATTATTTATTATTTTAAAATTGAGAATAATTATTAATTCTAGTAGGTTTAAATGGTTCCATTTTGGATCTAGTTGTTGGTTGAATGTCGATGTAAAATTGTTGTTTGTAATATCAAGTGTATATATTTTAAATAAAATTTTATTTTTTGATCGATTACAGGATTAGATAAGTGATACGTGTTTATAAATAAAGTATTTTAGCTTTAAAAAATGGGTTTTCATTTCATTTGCAGGATTCTACTGCAGTTGTTGCTTTCCAGATGGTTTCGTTTCAAAATACATGTTGGTCTCGAAACCGAGTTTTAGATTTTTTAGAAAAGCAGATATATCCCTCGAAATTTCAAGAATTCTAAGTAGACAACAGTTTTTTCTGTGATATTTGGTTGAATTGAATCCCTTAATAATAGTTAAAAATTGTTTGTACTCAAATATATTTTGTTTCATAACTCAACAAATTGAAAAAAGTGATAGTAGTTGTAAAAAAGAATGTAATTACACTTTATTAAAATAAATACATATAAATAAAATAAAAGCAGTTCAGAGTACAAATGTATTTCAATAAAATACAGTGTAGTCTCGATAATCGGGATCAATTAAAACCATGGCGATCTTTGAAGAATCCGAATTTCCAAAGCATTAATTTAATCTGTATATTAAGCAATGATATATTGCAATTGCAATAAATAAACTTATTAAAATACTAACATAAATAAGAAAATATAGTTTTTTGAATTGAACAAAGAAAAAACCACAAATGTTACATTTGTAATATCTAGCTTCTTATTGTGTTTTGATAGTTAAATGTGAATTAATCCTAATGGAAGTTTATTAATAAAAGAAGTTTTCATTCATCATTTTTACTTATTATTTGAAACCTCTTCCAAAAAATATCACGCACACTCCTGCTTAATGATGACTTTCAGAGGTCGTTCAACTTTTTATAATTTATAGATGAACTGTAGTGCTGTTAGTTATACATTAATTTCTCAAAGTTGTGTTTTCTTGTCGAAGCCATTGCAGGGCATGGGTAGTTTATAACTAAATTATGCGTCGCACATTTGTGTTGACATTCAGATTACCAAAGCATCAGAAATCTAGATTATAAATTACGCTTTAGAGAAAATAATCCGGATTAATGGCATTCGGATTATCGAGACGTCACTGTAAGTACATATAAATAAATCAAATCAAAGTGGTTCAGAATACAAAAAAAAAAACAAACTGCATTAGCTGTCTTAGGAGTTTAGTAACTTTATTTAAAATGTAAGTAGTGCAAAATTGAATTCTTTATTGCACAAACGTTTATATTAAAAACAAGCAAAATATGGCATAAGTGCAATAAAGACACGTTTCTTGGAACGTTTCATCTACGATCGCAAGAGATAGTAATTTCTCATGAATATTTTGTACAACATATTGATTTTTTTTTGTAAATTGTCAGTCTTCGATATACTTATTTTCACGTATGTCAAACGCTGTATCAGATTCCAATTTACATTTTGTCTTCAAAAAATTCTAACAGCATAAATGTTATAATAAATAAATATATGCTTGTATAAGAAATCATGAAAATTCCAAGATGGTGTATTTTCATGATTTGTTAGCAAGAACTGCCATCTTAAAGGCTAATATTTATTTAGCTCCTGCTGAACTTCTTGCACAATCCTGCTGCCATTACTGATATATTACTACATCGAGATGTTATGAATTTTTTAGAATTATAATTGAAAATAGTATTAATGTATTATTAAAATACCAGTGTTCCTATTGATAGGCTTTTTAACTAAGCAATGATTTTCATTTCATAGGTTTTTACAAAAACCAATTTTTTACACTGGAAACATGTCAAAAAAACTGCCAGTTTATTATTAGTATTAAAAGCATTTACAAATCATAAATAAATTATAAATTGTTTCCGAATATTTTGAAATATACATCTATAATGTGTAAAGCCCTTTTTACATATAAGCTAAAACTAGAGTTCTACAATTTAAAGCTTTTTCAAATTTCATATACCATTCACATCATTGCACTTTCAGGTAATTGAAAGAAAATAGAAAAATAGAGCTTTGCTTCAAAGAATTTGTTCGAAATATACATATTAGGTAAACTGTTATCCTTAATCTTCTAAGAAGTTATAAAATGCTGTATTTCCTTATCACTGAGTATTTAAAATAAGTTTGTATGTGTTCTTCTAAAAATGCTATTTATCGATGAGCTACTATAACTATAAAATAATTAATAAAGGCTATACAATGTTTTTGGGTGATTGAACATTTTTGTCAAAGTTTTTTACATAGTTTAAGTACAAAAAATACATATACATTAAATAAAAATGTCCTCAATATGTTGTTTCATGTGTAATAGAGGTGATTAGACAATTTTAGAAAATGTATAGAAACTCAAGGTGCTCAAATTAAAAACGTTCTCGAAATAAATGCAACATAAGCAAGCAAGAGTAGATCCCTGGCGACAAAATAAGTTGCCAAACTTACTGTCAAAGTTAAAATTTTATTTTCGATACCTATTTGTAAATAACTTTTTTTTAAAATTCATATATTTGCATACATTTTGGTTTTCGGGGGTTTTGGGGGCATGAAATTCAATTTTTTTTTTCCAATTTTGACGTGACTAGTAAAGGGCGCCACATATGGCACATCATGCTTTAAATGATAGAACTTTTTTGCGGCTTAGTGTATCCATATGACTATTAAAACAGTCGATTCTACTACCTTTTTTTTTGCCTTTCGAGATCCTCTTTCCACGGAGGGAGAAGTGGGAGCGAGGTGAAACTGACCTCCTGAAGGCAGATAGTTGCTGGTACACTGATGGCTCTAAGACCCCAGAGGGGGTTGGAGCTGGAGTGTATAGTTGCAATCCAAACACCAGGCTATCCGTAAGCCTGGGTAAATATGCAACTATATTTCAGGCTGAAATTCATGCCATCGAACTGTGTGTGGGGAAGCTGGAAAAGCTTAGACTCAAACGCAGGTCGATAAAAATCTTTTCTGATAGCCAAGCAGCTTTAAAAGCACTTGGATCCTACCGGTGTAACTCAAGAACGGTATGGAACTGTCAAAAGGCTCTGGAGCGATTAGGTACAAGGAATAGAGTAACCCTGGTTTGGATACCTGGTCATACGGGTATCCAGGCAAACGAGGCAGCGGACTTGTTAGCAAGGCGGGTGCCTCTTCCAGCTTTATAGGTCCGGAATCGGCTCTTGGCTTAGCTTCGGCTATTGCCAAAGCAGTCATCTCGACCTGGGCGGAGGAAAAGATAAGGGAGTACTGGCGAGATCTGCCAAGATTAGCTCATTCGAAGGCATTCATAGGAGCACTTCGACAAAGAGAGCTAAATGTTTGCTAGAGTTAAATAGGCTTGACCTAAAAACTCTGGTTGGCCTATATACAGGGCACTGCCACTTAAGAAGTCACATGCACAAGTTGGGGCTGGCTGAGGAGGCCGAGTGCCGATTGTGTTTAGAAAGTGGCGAATCGGCAGAACATATTTTATGTCATTGTCCGGCTGGGGAACGGACCAGATTTTCTATATTTGGCAAAGTGCATCTCTTGCCAGAAGATCTGGACAAAATCTCACCCAACAAGGTTATCGGCTTCATAAAGAGGCTAAACCTGTTGGGTGAAGTATAAAAAGTATGTGAGCCACAATAGACCACAGGGTCACGGTGGAGGGCCAGCTTTTGGCCCACTCACGTAGAACTATAAACCTTTTTTTTCTGGAAAAGGTATACCTTGTTGAAGTTGTTAGAAGTAACCGTTTTTGAAATAATCCTATTTGATATATTAAGTGCACCAAGTAGAAACTGTTTTGGTTTCAGGTAAAGAGCCTTTTCCACTGAAATACAACAAAATGTCACTTGAAAAAGTTATTCAGAATGGTAAATTATGACTTGCAAAATTACAAGAAGATCGGCAACGTTTGATGAATTCTTTGCGCTTCAATGAAACCACGGGTCAAAATTCGGTTTCAGGTACCCAATTCTTGAGTTTAACCACCACAAAACAATAATGACTGCAATAAGCGTCAAAAAGTCAAAAATAAACTCCATTAAGCTATATTTAGGCATAAAATGCATATTTATAAAGGTTTCGTTAATATGAAAATATTAAGTGAAAAATTGCCATAAACAATATTTTCTTCGATTCCTCAATATCTTTCTCAATGGTGCTTATGTCGTTTTGCCTTGTACACATCGACATATTGAGCATTTCATATTGTATATGTTTTAGAATTGAATAATTAAACAAAGGATAATTCAATTGACAAAAATGTCCAATATGATCAAATTATTAAAAGTTTCTTTGATGTCTGTCTGAATCAGATCTGCCATCGAAATTTCTATTTTGTACAAGTTCCTACTATCTACCTACCTATCTTAACATTAGATATACCTACATTTATGTACAAAATAATTGACATTGTTGCCTTCTTAATGTATTGTACTTCATCTCTAAAAAAAAATAAATTAAAATAAAAAAAACCTTACAAAATTAAGAATACTCTTCATTCACTTCAATATTATGTTTCTTCTTCAGATGTACTTTACGATAATAATTGTCCACAAATTTTTTGTCGCAATAGTCACATTTGAACGGTTTCTCGCCGGTATGCGTACACATATGTTTCTGCAATTTATTATTGAACGCGAAAATTTTGGGGCACAACGGGCATAAGAATTTCTTCACTGGCTTCGTTATCTTCATCGATCCGATATCATGGATGATTTTCATGTGTTTCCTAAGTCCGTACCTATTCTTATATTCTTTAGCTTCGCATAGATTGCATTTGAACAAACGTTCGCTGGAGTGGCTCCGGAAATGTTTGGTTAATTCTGAATTATCAAAAAACTTTTTATCGCAGATGTGGCAAGAGAATTCTTTAACGCCGGTGTGGCGTTTTAAATGAGTAGCTAAGCTCGAGTTTATGGGGAAACGTTTGTTGCAGAAGCTGCAAATGTATTTCCAGTCTTTTGGTTCGGTATGCATGCATATTTTATGCGTTCGTAGTATACTTGCGGTGTTGAAACTTTTGTCACATTGGGAGCACTTATATTCCCGTTTGTTCAAATGGATTTTGCTGTGGTGGTACAAATCGCCCGAACAGACAAAACTTTTTCCGCAGTATGAACAAATGAAAGGTTTTTCGTTGTTGTGGTTCCTTTTGTGTACTAGTAGGCTGTGAGAGTTTGTGTACTTTGCGTCACACATATCACACTGGTACGGTTTCTCAAAAGTGTGTTTAGATCGTATGTGAGATGACCAGTGCTGCCTCCTGTTAAATATTTTGCCACAGTATTCACAGGTTAGAGGATTTTTTCGTTTATTGTACCTTTTCTTAGTTTCCTGTTGTGGTTTGATATCTTCATCGCTAGAAAAATTGCTATCATTTCCGTTATCATAATTTTCCTCATCGTCACTATATTTTTTTATATTTTTAGTGTCAACTTCTGCTTGATTATCGACATATTCATCTTCCTGTTTTACAGCTTTGTTTCTTAAGATTGTCTCATTTAGTTCAAAGTCTTCAAGTTTTATTTGCTCTTCTTTCAATTTTCTTTTAGAATGTATTCTTGTGACATGTAGTTTTAAAGAACGTTTAAGTTTGAATTGTTTCTTACAAATATCACATCCAAAAAATTTTTCCGCTTCTCTTTCTTCTTTTAAGATCATTAACTGTTGCGTTCTCAGTTCTTCACTTTTTATACAACTTTGTATAAAGGCATATGCTGCATCCAACCGTTCGACACAGTTTTTACACAAATTGTAATCCGCCTGCCAGTTCTGCAAAAATAGTTTAAAATAAAACGACAAACGTTTATTAATTTATCCAACCTGATTGGGTACACACGTTGACAATTTATGGTGATGTGGGACATTTTCTACATCGGTTTCATTTATATTTTCTAAATGCGGGTATTTTTTCACACAAATACAGCAGAATTCTAGAAGATTGCTCATATTTTAACAACAAAGCTTAAAACATAACCCTAAATTAAATAATTGACAGTAATAGGTCAAATGTTCAAATTGTTTGAGTAGTTCATACGTGTTTCCTAAGTGTGTTCCCCAATGCTTTAATGATGTTTTGTTCCATTTATAAAAATGGACTGCATTATGGCCATTTCCACCGCATTGCCTTTTAAGTGTAGTTAACTAAGGGCGGTTAAAATTTTAGGCCTAGTTTAAAATAGTAATGTTTCCACCGCACAATTATTAAGTTGCATTTGTAAAGTCTACCTAAAAAGCCAATATTCATAATTTTTCGGTTTTTTGCACAAGTTGTTAGCTTCATGACTATTTCTTAACCTCAAAAGTGTGACACTTCACAGTTCACTCCACAAAATATCTGTTTTGACTTTGTTGTTTTGCTAAGTTCTGTTTTCGAATTGGTAGAATTTATAATGGAAATAATTCTCAAAAAAAAACCACGATTGGCAAATTTTAGCAATGAAGAAAAAGTATTACTAATTAACATAATAGCAATATATAGAAGTACGGTGGAGAATAAATAAACCGATAATGTCTGTACAAGAATAAACAAATGCATGGAATATGATAGCAGGGGAATTTAACTCACTGTCGCCAAATAATATTCACAGAACAGCAGACTCATTATATTTTTGATTTGGTATAAACAAAATTAATACTAAGTTGTAATATGTTTTATTTTATACAGAATTATTACTAGATTAAATAATAGGACCTGTATTTTTTTGGTAAAAAAATCAATATTTAAGAGCTTACATATTTTGGAAATTGCAAGATGCCTTCTGGGACATATAGATCCCATCAGTAAAATGCAGCTGCTTTTCCAAAATAAATTATAAGGGTTAAGGTTCCTTAAGGCGTAAGCGTAGCTTAAAACAAACGGTGGAAATGGCCATTAGACACAATAAACTTAAAACATAATGTTGGTAATAACATTGTCTTGTAATGGATAAACAATGATAATAATCATCTCATCTAAACTTAACCTGTCTGTTTAAATAAAAATGATTTTATAAAAATAAAATATTTATTACATCTACTTGTTATAACAAAATATACACAATACATGCTAAGCTTAGTTAAAGGCACTTTGTTACAGTTGTATAAAATTATCTTAATTCTACAATATCATCTTTTTTTGACAATAGCAACTTGGCCAGTTGTGCTTCATTTGCCAAGAATAAGTTGTGTTTTGCTGTATCGTTCTCCTCGTGATATTTTATCTTCAAATTCATTTCAGTGGCTCTCATGCAATGTATGTTTTCCGAAAATTTCACAAATAATTCAAAAATATTCCCAATCTCCTTATATTCCTCGTGAAGAATACTGGGAATATCGTTATCTGATCTCACCAGAGGCATGACATGTTGAGACTTCTTTCTCGCTAAATAAAATAATGGAGACTCAGTACTTGAAGATAATTAATAAAATTTTCACTTACCATCCACGTAATCCCGGCCATAAAACGCAATAAACTTATATTCCTCTCTATCAAAGTGCCCAGTATTTTTGTTGACATCCAAATATTTATATTGTGTAATTTTTGGATTGTACTGATGGAAAGGGATAGGACTAAATATTTGAACATTTGATATCGTGTTCATTCTCACCTAAAATATAAATTCTACAACTGTTCAATTCAAATAACTTACAACTTACCCTGTTTAGAAAATCAACTGTAATATTACAGTAAATATTGAGTATAAGTGTCAAACTATCTACACCTATTTTTCTTAAAGCTAAATCCACGATGGCGAAATGTAAAGACTTATATTCTTCTATAAATAAAGGTTTAGGAGCTTCTGGTAATCTAATAGATACCCAAGCAATTTTCACGTCATCATTTTTGTACTTGTTCATGGCCGAGGTAGCAAAATTTTTTATGTCTCCAAAGACATCTGTATTGCCTTTGCTTTCGCTGCTGTACTGGTAGAGTAAGACAAGCATCAAGAAAGTTTTTTCTTTTCTGTCCATTATTAGAGCAGCATAGTTTGTTAGGAAGTCCATAGCTAAGTATACCTCGGTTTCTTGGACTGGTAACACTATAGTTACTCTAGTATTTTCCGTAACGTACGGCATTGGGATGAATTCCACTTGACCTAACGGTTTGCACACTTCAAACCTAAAAGGTTATGACTTGGTTAGGAAAAAAAATGCTAAATTTTACTTTTAATAATATTTGTGTACCTTTTCACTACTTCTTTTCCAGTGTTTAAATCTCTAAAGCCTAAATCTAAAGTGTAATCAATTCCTCGGCTTAAATCAAATGTTCTGTAACCGTTTATCAGCCGTCGGTACTGCAGTTGCCCAGGGTACCTATTTACAACATTCGCTTTGACTTCTTCCACGATATTCTAGGAAAAAAATGGAAAAACAATGATTTAACTCACTACTGCTAAGTTTTTGGGATCTCACCTCGATATCTAACAATTCTGCTTCGGTATGCTTCCGAATATTTATAAAATCATCAGGGAAAAACATATGGGACATATTAAAGTAATACTGTCTCGGCAAATCGAAACGAGTTGCAGGTTTAGCGCCGGGTCTTTGGCCTGGGGGCCATGTTTCAGTTAAGGTCTCGGAGAGTCGATGAATGCCTTCGTGTAATATAGTCATTCGTTGCTACAATAAAAATGTTTTAAATAGAACCATTATTTAGTAAAGTAATGACCTTACCTTTAAAAAGTAAGCGTTTAATAAATAAAAGTCATTTTTTTGTAATATTGGATAAACGGTTACCGCATTGTTGAAATCTTCTCTTCCTGTTAAGTCCAGTAAATGATTGCTTAGTTCAAAATGTTTTAATTTGAAAGTAGGAATACTCTCAAGCTAACAAAAACAAGAATAATTGTAGGCTTTTATTATTTAACACTATTCATTACTTACTTGAATAGATTCCTGACAAGAGAGACCTAGACTGTGATACACACACCTTCCAATATTTTCACTATGATCATCGGATATAGCATTCATAATACACCAATCGAGATGCATTCGCATTGCCTTTAACACAGAATTGCTTATCAATAGTCCTGCATCTAGAAATTAAATATTTTTGATATATTTCGAAACTGTTTTTCTAAAACCCTACCTAAGTTGCAATAACTGCTATCTTTTACTTTTGTACCTAGATAGACGTCCATACTAACACTGATTTTATTTACAATGTCCTTCAGCCTGTGTACGTTGATAAACGTATAATCATTGGCAAAGAAATAATAATCGAAATCTTGAGCAAATGTGTCGCCAACATATTTTATAACTTGGAACGGTCTATATTTATACCTAGCATCTGTGAACCCCACAAGTCCTGTTAAATTAAATTTAGTTTTCAATTTGTACTGAGCCGTTATGAAAAACTTTATTCTGTCTACCAAGTGGCCGATAGTTTTATTGATGTGTATCGCCTGAGTATTTATTTTTTCTTCCGATGTGAAGATACCAACAAACATCTTCTCTCTCATGCCGAGTTCAGTTGAGTAATACCTCGGTCTTATTAATTTCGTCTTTTTTGAATTTGGATTGGGCTTCTTTGTGAGAATCTTTGGTGCAAACTTATTCACCGATGAGCTTATAATTTCTTGAGCCGTTTCATTTCTCATTATTTTTTGTCTGTTGCAATTTGCATCAAAACCATCAGAGATCATTGATGAGATATAAAGACCAATAATGATACCCAAAAATAAGTATAGGTTTTCGGAGAATAGTTTTTGAAGGCCTTTGTACATTTTGACTTTTTATTTTAGGTATGTACTTTCTATACAATGAAAAAATTGTGTATATTAACTTTTTATGTTAAATACATTATATTTTATAATTGATTAAATCAGACTGAACTAAAAAATTGCATCTGAACTTCAAAATACATTGTGCACACGTTCTATTAAAAAAAAACAACAAACAAAACAATTACAAAAGTAAATTATGACAGACAGTACATAACCTAAAACCTAACATTTTCTTCTTCGTTTTTATTTTTTGTAACTAATAAATAGTAACAATATGCCGAAAGTGTTTAGATTTATCGTAGTTCCAATATCGTGCAAGCAAAGTCTATGGAAATTTGACATATTTTTAAGGTTATGCGAGGTGTCATATTACACAAAATTTAACTCGTTTTTAAAAAAAGGATTCAAAATGGGGAAACGTAAAACCTGTGATGAAACAAATCCTAACCACGATTTTTGTGATTTTTTATCAGGTCGGTATGATTTCGTAATTTTTTTTATTGTTACTATTTTCATTTATAGAACTAGCAGATTACGAAAAAAACGTTACAAGAGATATTCACAAGTATAGTGCCTATAGAAAAGCAGTTTCCGTTTTATCTAGTCACCCAACACGCATAAAATCTGGTGAAGAAGCAAGGCAATTAAAAGGTATCGGTGAGAAAATTGCAAAAAAAATCGATGAGTATTTACAGACTGGCAAATTGCGGAAATTGGAAACTGTAATATTAAGAAAGATATGTTTGCGGTAAATTTAATGTATACATTTTTAGATCCATAATGACTCTACAAATACTGCTATCAGTTTGTTGACTAGAGTAACTGGTATAGGTCCTGCTAAAGCACACAGTTTAGTAAAAGAAGGAATTACAACATTAGAAGAACTCAGAAAACACACCGATAAGCTTACTCATCATCAAATTATCGGATTAAGGTAAACGATAATGTACTAATTTAAATTGAATATTTATACAACTAAGTATATATTTTTCTAGATATCTTGAAGACTTTGAGAAAAAAATTCCAAGACGAGAAATAGAACAAATTGAAAAAATAATTGTTGAGAACCTCAAAAATTTGGATCCTGAGTATGAAGTTACAATATGTGGAAGTTATAGGTACCCTACTTTCAGTATAAATATTTAATTTTAAAATTCATATTACTGATACCAATTTTGGTAGGAGAGGTAAATCTGAGAGTGGTGATATAGATACATTAATAACACACCCAAATTTTACAAGTGATAAAGTTGATAAGAAGCATAAAAACAATTTACTTAAAAATATCGTTACCGCTCTAGAAAAATGCAAGTTAATTACAGAAACATTGTCTTTGGGAGAAACTAAATTTATGGTAAGATATTACAAATATTTAAATTGACAATTTCTAATGGTTGTTAAAACACTGAAGAACAAAATTATTTAAGATTGTGTTTTCATTGTAGGGTGCTTGCAAGTTGGATTCCGATCATCCTATGAGAAGATTAGATATTAGATTGATTCCACATGATCAATATTACTGCTGTGTTCTCTATTTCACTGGATCTGACATGTTTAATAAGGATATGAGAACACATGCCTTAGAAAAAGGGTTCACCTTAAATGAATATTCGTTAAGGCCAGTTGGCGTAACAGGTAGATTTTGTAATATATAAAATGAGGAGTAATTAAAAATTAAATATTTTTAGGTATACCTGGTGAACCGGTAGAAATAAATTCTGAGGAAGACATATTTGATTATATAGATTATCCATATAAAAAACCTGTAGATAGAGGATAAGTGTAATATTCCTCATATGAATAAAATATACAAAAACATCATTTAATATATTTCGTTATAGAAAAATTATTGTATTACGGGTACAGTTTTAGATATTGTGTGCGAAATGGTTAAATAGCGTAGATTTAGTTATAAGACCTCTTATTTTTAATTAATTTATTTAAATATATTATGTGTCAATGTTTTCGATTATTGAATAAAAAAATTATTATAAATTTTTTATTTTTGTGTACTAATTCAATGTTTCTTCAAAGTCGATGTATTCAAACATTCTTGTTCCTGTAGAATTGTAGATATCATGATACTTTTTTATGCAAAAGAGCTCAAACCAATATTCTATTAAAGACCAATTAATATGATGTGCAATAATGCTAACAGTGTGTCTGATATGTGCGATATTTTTATCCGATGTATTATTAATATAAATAAAAAGGAGACATGTAGACCGTTTTTCAGGAAATATGGTATATTAACGTTGACCTCTTTATACATTTTTCAAATATGTAATTATGTTTTTAATAAATCAAGTAATTTTAATTTGAATATTCACACTTATAACACGACAAAAGCATAACTTCTATGTACCAGTTGCAAAATTAGATGTAACTAAGTACTCACCTAATTGCATTGGACTGAAGATATTTAATAAACTACCTAATGGTATAAAGTCATGTCGCAATCAAACACAGTTTAAACGGATTTTGAGAAACTACCTGTTGTTTTTTATTCATTAACTGAATATTACAATTTTGTAGACTAATTTTCTATAATGTAAATATTGATTTTTTATTTGTTTTTACCGTTGGTGTTCTATGTTTAGTGTTATGTTCTTTTTTGGAGTGTTTTTCTGCTCCTTACTTTTTATGACTATTCCCATACAATTGTAATATTGTCTCAGTGGAAAATAAAAGATTATTATTATTATTATATTTTTTATTGCAGTATTTCTGAACTGAATGGTGTACGTTTCGGCAATTCATAACGTAATGCTCTGCGTAGCTATTATTTTACAGAGTTATAAATTATGTTTTAAATTACTTATTATTTGTAGAATTGTTCTAGTGTGTCAGTATTTCCAGTTAAAAAAAAAACATCAGATATTCATAAGTGTTTGAAATTGCTCTACATAATTTGCTTTATTCACATGGCCAAAGGGTATAAGTCCTTGCCAACAGGGTTTATGAAGGGCATATCAACAATGTCCAATTTGATATGTATTACACAGTATATTTCTCACAACTTTAATTGAAATTCGCAGGTTGATGTGTTATATAACGACTTCTCGAAGGCATTCGATATGCTGGACCATAATATACTAATCCAGAAGCTGGAGTTTTTTTGACTACCTGATTTGCTGCTTCAGTTGTTTAAATCTTATTTAAATGGTACATACCAATTCGACCAGTGTTTCGGTTACACGTTTGCGTCGGTAACTGTTACATCGGGTGTGCCTCAGGGGTCAATTGTGGGTCCTTTATTATGAGTTATATCAATGACATAGTTTAAGATCTTGATTGTCACTGTCTCATGTATGCAGATGATGTAAAAATATATAGCAAACCTAATTATGCTAATGATTGTATTAGGTTGCACCATTGCCTAACTCATATTCAGAATTGGTGTACTGCTAATAATATCTCTCTAAATACTAGTAAGTACAGCGTGATGACATTCACCAGAAGAGTCAATGCTATTTTGTTTAATTATGACGCTAATGACATCGTGCTTGTTACAGTAAAAGACCTAGGAGTCTATTTTGACCATAAATTAAGCTTTAATTTTCATATTGATAAAACAGAACAATCTGCTCCAAATTTTTAAACTTAATACTATTGCAGATACCCAATCAGTCAACGCGTAGTTATCGTACTTTGTATTTGAATAAACCTAAAACGAATTTATTAAAATTCTCACCGTTACACATACTTCACTTATGATAACCTGCAGACCAATAGATTGGACATATTTAACACCTATATCAGTATAATAAAAAAATGAATCTTTATCATAGTGAAAATTTGTCTGAATTTTTAATTTTATGTATTTATATTTTATGTTTTTGTCTTACATTATTTTTGATTTGTCTAATGTTTTTACTTACCCAGTAAATGCATTTTCTATTGGGTGATTAAGTAAATAAATACATAAATATAGTCATGGACAAATGCCATTTATAACTTTGCAAATTTTTAAGGCAATTGAATCAGGACAATAGACGGTGAAATAAGTAAAATGTTTAGTTGCATAATTTATATTTTTATTTTACAATAGAAAGGTACTACATATCAGAATTTTCTATTTATAGAAAAGCTATTTAATTCTTATGCAAATATATCTTTGCAACATTCATATATGGTACTTTCCAGCCACATTTAGAAATCTAACAATTTAACATTAAAAATATGTGTATATCTAGGATCATTCACGATGATCTGATGTTAAAGGTATCTAGAGAACTATATAAGATACATTTACGTGTTTTAAAAAAATAATTTTAACTCAAAAGAAACACCATATATATTATTGCATTTTTGGAAGTGGCATGAAATTTTCGAAAACGTTCTGCACGTTATACCTACAGCTGTTTATTGTACCAAAACTGCAATACATCAAGTATTCCTAATGAAGAAGTTGTTGATTATTACAGTTTCAATTTTTCCCGAAGTAACTGAAGTTTAAAAATATTTTGTACACAACATTCTTGTATCTGAAATACCTTGTATAACAATTTTAAAATCTACATCTTACTTAGTTCTGTATTTACCTTTAACCTAAGCTCATTGTGATTGATCCTGTTTTATTTCAAATAATCGAAGTTTATATATCAATAAAACATAGTGATTAAAAAATTCAAATTATGTTTTTTGTTAACAAATAAGTCAACTGTTTAAATAGATTTATAATAAATTAGTAGTTTTTGAAGTAATTTCAGAACGTTAACTGATTACAATATTTTTCAAACATTTAGTACATATTTGGTTCAGCTTTATATAGGGTTTTCAGTAAAGAATGAACCATACCTTAAGGCTAGCTTCCTTGGACAAAAATGATGTACTTTAAACCTTAATCTTAAATGAACTTACTTAGGAATGATAATTTCCTTATTTGTTGGGTATTTGTACTAAAATTTTCGAAAAATCAAATTTTTTCAAAATTTGAATACAATTACCCAACAAATAAGATAATTAATGTAAAAAAATTAAATAAAAGAAAATACTTTCTTAGGCCCATAACTTCTTAAGCAAAATTGTACCAAGGTAAGCTGATTTAAATCACATTTCTGTGGAAGTTATGGTGCATTCTTTACTGATCACCCTGTATATATGTATTGACGTAAAATATGACCGACTATCCTTATAACACTGACTACCGAGTAAGATGAGTAGATATGACTATCAAAACTATTTTCATGGTCATATTATGTACTTTTTTAGCATAGAAATTTGTGTTAAAATATACTTGCAGTTTTGGAAGAACAGTTTCTATTTATAGAGAATAAAATTAACTGATTTGGTTCCCATCCATAAAGACGGTATGATATACTTAAATTTTCAGTCTAGGAAATGGGTATCACAAAGAATATACATATCGTAACATATATCTCCTTTTTCAATTTTATAAATTTTGTCACAGTTTCTACCAGTAACAAGTACAGATGAATCAAATACATTTTTATTGGGGAGGAATAAACTGAAATGCTACTGTAAAATAAAAATTATCTTAAAATTATGGCAAGATATCAGACAGATCCTTTGGTGTTTCTTAAACTATTAAGTACAATAAAAAATTGTCTAATTAAATACTAATAAAACATCTTGCAACTGGTTAAAATAAAATTAACGCAAAAAATATATGTATGCTATCATACATGTTTGTAAGGAAATAAACTTTTTTCAAATGTTGTTTCTTGTGTATTTTTTTAAACAATGTCAAGACATACAATCTTTGTCCAAAAATTCCATGTAATCCATTAAAACTTTATCACATGTATTATTTAAAACTTTAACAATTAAAAATTATTCCATCAAGTTTGGTTCTATGGCAAGTTTTATATATAATATGAAATCTCTTTCCTGTACGTTAATTTTTACGATAATCTTTTTTCTTGTTTTGCGCTTTATTACAAATAAAATAATCCTAATTCTGTACCATAAATAATACTGTTCAAGAAAATCAAGCATATTCTTCATTTGGTAACTGAACATAATTGGTTTCATTTTCCCTTTTAACTCTCTTTAACCCGACTATTATACCGGTAGTCATCAAAATAATACCTATAACAATACTCAGTAGAATAATATTTCCCTGCAAATTAAGCGGCCAGGTGTATGACCACTTCAATTTACATTCATTTTCCCATTCTGATACAGAAACCGTAATGGGTTTTAAAACGGCTATGAAGTCGGCCAGGTCGCAATCAACATCACACGGCTTCAAATGTAGTTGTCTGGGTTCCGTCGTGTTTTTATAAAATATATTTACGTAGTTCCTCCCGTTGTTTCGTTTCCTTAGCTCGAAGAGAATTGTGCTGGCGTAAGGAGGAGAGTGGTATTCAAACACACCCATAGCGTTTAGAATGTTTGCAATAGTTGTATCGTGTGCCGAATAAACTCTAAATTTTGGGAGATTTGCTTTTTTTGCGGTGATATCTTTGAAATACGTAATTATTTCATTAAAAAAGGGCCCCATTTTCAATCGTGCTAGCTCCGTTGTGTACGTCTGGGTGGCAAAACTCAAAAAAGCCCATGGTTCGAGTTTATTTGGGTATACCTTCAGGGCCCAGTCGGGCAGAGTGTAATTATACAAAGTTTCGATGAGGAATGTATTGTAAAGGTACTCTAGAGTTTCCAAAGTCGAAATCGTTGTGCCGGAATACCGCGTTAAGTAAGCATATAGATCGTGGTTCTTGTGCGTGATATTCCTAAAGTAGTCCGTCTTAAACAACTGCTGTTGGAGGAGGTCGTATTTAGGACAAGGTTTCTTGCCGGCTAGAACGACGTCTTCCGTTTCTGGAATGGTGTGGATCGGGATGGGCTGCCATTTTATGTCCTTGTCCCACAATTGTCTACTAACAGGAGGGTAAAGCCCTGCCAAGTTGGCCTCGGCAGACATAAGGGTTCTGTCCACGTCGGTAGATCGTACATAGATATCTTTTTCAGAGTACAATATCGGGAGGAAGTTCTGGTACCGATTCCGCAACCATTTTCCTAATTCTAGTTGCTCAAGTTTACCTATCTGTATAAAAATATCTGTATGTTAGTTTTCCTTATCCTAATATTACAATAATTGTTAATGCTAAATTATGTTTATTATCTCTGACATGTAATTATTAATTAACCATCAAAATCTTATCAATATTATTGTTTCTATAAATATAACCCGACATTGTACGGATTTAAAAATAAAATTGAACTATAAAAACAGGAAGAAGAAATTTAAAATTTTAATACACAGTTCAAAGTGCAAAGCGTACTGTTGATTATTTAAATTTTATTGGGCAAATAGTCAAAGCTTCTTGGCACTTAATACTTTACCTTGAAAATATGTGGTTTCACATAAATTTGAAACAGTTATTACGTAAGTCAATTGTTTAATTTCAATGAATAATTATATATTTAAAAAAAATATTTATTTCAAAAACATTTATGATAATTTATCTACATTAATTTAAAAAATACTAGGTACTTTATGACGACAGCTGAACAATTTGTACACAATTGTACTATAACTACCGTAATTCTGCTCCTATCTAAACACGACCAAAATAGAAATATTACTTACATTAGTCAGCTGTCCAAAATCAACAGGCCAAAAGGATGCATTTCTGTATGGATCCGTTGGATAAGGTCTCACCGGAGTTCTATCACCATGTCTGTAAATCTAAAGATATACATTTTCCTTTGTTAAGCTCAATGAATATAACAAATAATGGTGTATAGATAAAGTCAAACACTCCTAACCCTGCAATCAGCTAAGGCAGTGTTGCCAGATTCGATCCTGGTCAGCTTCAATATAGCACCAAATATAGCTGCGTAATACCAATGATCGGATCAACAAAAGTATGCGAATAATTCTTTTCATCGTTCAGCTAGTAAATATTCCGGTAACTAACTGGGCTTACCTTGGGAATACTAATAAATATATGGAGCAGGCTCCTCCGTCGAATTAATTAGCCACATGATTTTAAGCCAACCGATTTCTGTCACAAATCAGTCGCTTTTGTAGCAAACTCAATTCCCTTCGAGGGGTAACCACATCTGGATAAAAGCTAGCTAAGGTTTGTTTTGAACTACTTTTCGCATGCACGAAATTATGCGTATCACTTGTTTGATTTCTATCGTGGAGACCTCTTGAGTGCATTTCCTTAACTAGCGTTCAATTGAACTACAACTGATTAGAACTGCTTTTGCTTTTTAACGCAGTGGCGTAGCAAGATGATAATTTAAAAATAATTCAATATTTTTAAAATGTATATTGTTCGTAGATCAAAAATATATTGTACACCTCAATCGCGTATAATTATAATAAAATTTAGTAAGAAAAATATATAATTTAACTTATACATTCTTTATTCCAATCTTCCACGTTAACAGTGACGGGTTCTAAAATTTTTTTAAATGTCTTGTACTCACAGTTCATTTCGCAACCCATCAATTTTAATCGTGACACTGTGGCAGTATTTTTATAAAACAAATTCACGTAAAATCGGTCTTCATTTTGTCTTAATTCCCAAATAACAGTTGAAACAAATCTTGGGAAAGTGTAATCGTAAAGTCCCATAGCAGATAAAATGTTTACAATGGTGTTGTCATGTGCAGAAATCATCAAAAATTTTAAAACAGTTGTATTGTTAATGACGTCGACGTATCGAAATATGAAAACATTATATTCGAAAAATGGACCGTTTTTTAATCTCGCTAAGGATTTTGTAAAAGAGAAACTGGCGTGGCTCAGGCTGCCAAAAATTCAAGTTTTTAGGAAATATTCCATTGGTCCAAGCCAGCAAAGTTAGATTGTACTGCTGTTCTATAGAAAGGAGAGAATACAACGTTTCCATCTGCCGAATGTCTGTAATATTCCACCCTGTATATTTTGATAAGAAGTCATACACATTTTTATTCTTCTGGTTAATTAGTTTGAATATTTTCGAATTTAGGAGTTGATCGTAAAGCAAGTTGTATCGAGGACAATCCTTTTTCATAGCGACCACCTCGTCGTCCTCATTTGGTACCGTGTGAATTGGTATGGGACGCCATAAGATCTGCTTGTCCCATATTTGCGCTCCTTTTGGTGGATAAAGACCTGCCAAATTGGCTGCTGCGGACATAAGCGTTCGATCTCTGTCTGAAGATCGGACATAGATGTCGCTGGTAGAAAATTTTTCAGGAAGGAAGTTGGCGTAACGATTCCTAAACCATATACCTAGTTCGTATTGGTGATGGATACCAAGCTGAAAGATATAAAATGTTGAAGTAGTACCGGTAATATATGTATTTTTCTACATTTTTCACAAGTTCGACACAAATTTTTTCTCATTTTATTGACACATTTTTTATATATTTCGCTTATTCTGTACCCTGATAATTCTATTTTAATATGAATTTTATAATTTCCAGCAAGTAATTTTACGATATTATTGTATCGTTTCTTTTTCCGGGGATAGCACCGCGGACTGCAACTACTACTATACAGGGTGTTTACTATATTGTGCAAATTTACTTTGAAAACCGTGGTTCAGTTCGCGAAACTTATCGAGCGCTACGTAGATTTTACGGTCGACATAATCATCCATCTGAGCAAGTTATTCGAATAACCATGGAGCGTTTTCGCGCCACATTTACCTTAATTGATGCGCATCCCCAAAGACGTCGTACAGTGCGCACCGAAGAAAGTGTTGCTGCTGTGGAGCGTAGTGTTCAAGATGATTCCAATAAGTCTATTCGCCATCGTGCACAACAATTGGAGCTGTGTCCATCCACCTTATGGAAGATCATGCGAAAAGATCTTGGTCTACGAGCTTACAAGATCCAACTTGTGCAACAGCTGAAGCCGCGTGACCTTCATGTGCGTCATACGTTTGGTGAATGGGCTGAAAATTAGATTGTTCCTGATCCTTATTTTGCTCAAAAAATTTTGTTTGCCGATGAAGCTCATTTTTTGCTTAATGGCTACGTAAATAAGCAAAATTGCCGGATTTGGAGTGATGAACATCCAGAAGACTTTATTCAGACGTCGTTACATCCAGAAAAAACTCACTGTGTGGTGTGCTTTATGGGCTGGTGGATTCATTGCCCCATATTTCTTTAAAGATGATGCCGGCCAGAATGTTACAGTGAATGGAGAACGCTATAGATCCATGATTAGGGACTTTTTTGTTCCCCAGTTGAATGGCATTAATGTGGAAACACTTTGGTTCCAACAAGACGGCGCAACATGCCACACTGCGCGCGACACCATCAATTTATTGCGGGAAACATTCGATGACAGCATAATTTCGCGTAATGGACCTGTGAATTGAACTCCACGGTCCTGTGATATCACGCCTCTGGATTATTTTTTGTGGAGATATGTGAAGTCGCTAGTCTACACTGATAAACCATCGACGTTGGGCCATTTGGAAGCCAACATTCGCCGTGTTATTATCGATCTACGGCCCCTGTTGATTGAGAAAGTGGTCGAGAATTGGACTTCCAGATTGCGCTTCATTCGAGCCAGCCCATATGCCCGAAGTCATATTTAAGCACTAATGGCATTAAATTATTTGTCCAATAAAGCCAATACCATGGCCACTACCATGATTTTGATATGTTTTATTTAATTTTAAAGTTCTATACCTCTAAAAAAAAAAACACCCTTTACTACTGCTATTTTTTCTTTTCTACAAAATGTTCGTCCCTATAATAAAACATCCGTACGTTTTTAAAAGGATGAAGTTGATGAGTCGAACTCAAAATATGATAATGCCATACAAAAGAGTGGCAATGATAAAATGCTATTAGTTTTACAAAATAAAGTGAGAGAAAAATAAAAATCAGTTTTCAAAATTTAATGATATTTTTGGTATTCGGAACTTCTTAAATTCTTTAACGGCATTTTATGGGCAATTTTGCCCCAATTTAAACGTTTTTATATCTCTAGTCATCCTAAAATTTGAGATTCCAATACTACTACCACAGAATATATAGCTAACGCTACTATATCTTCTGTGCTACTACTTACGTTTGTTAGTTCTCCAAGTTCATCTGGCCAATATTGAGAAACGTTTTTATAGGGATCTTTTGGATATATTTTTGTCGGTGCTCTGTCACCATGTCTATATAACTAAAAAATATCCTTTATTTAACAATGTCAGTAGAAGGTTAGTGTACAAGGGCATCTCTAAGAGGTCTAGACAAAGACAAAATGCTGCCACATCATATATTCTTAATGATGATCTATAAAATAACGCAAGTAACACATAAATTCGGCGTTAGCTAAATAGACGATATTATTAAACATTCCCGAAACAGGTCGATTTTTGGTTTTAATTTACTGTTTTTCCAGATAATAATTTAATATACAGGGTGACCCACCTTCGAGTAATGACGACACAGGTTTTTTTTTAAATAGATCATCCCATATTTCCGTATTTGCGGATTTCCCTTGCTGAGCTGATTCTAAAAATTAGTTGCTTCAAATTGGTACAGGGTGGGCAACAGTACCATAATTACAAGTTGTTTACAAATGAACAAACGTACTAAAAATTAAATTAAATTATGTATTGTTATTACAACTACTTTGATAAACTATTAAAAAACACCCCAAACACGTTTATTAGTGATCTTTGAGCGCTCAAACAGACTATCTTGCGTCTCATCCCCATACAACATTAAATATTATAGAAATATTCAAATATAGTTATTATTGTGCAAAAAATATTTATAATATCCTATAAATATTCATGTACATCATGTTATAAATATTCTCTTAATAATATTTAAAACATATTTTATAAAGTTTATAAAGATTTAATAATATGCATAAAATATTGAGGAACAACATTTAAAAATATTTCTTATAATATTTTAAAAACATACCAAAAATCAGCAAGTACATATTGTACAAATATTAAATATACACTAGAAAGGTGGCAAGTCGGCATTCGCCGACTTGACCTTTCTTGAGTAGGGTTAGTTTTTAAACACCATGTATTTTTCGATAATTAGTGCGTTAAGAGACCTCCGATGGAAGTTGAGTAAAATAAATTAGTCAGTTCTCTTAATTTTGAGACTTTTTTAACGTTCAACATTTTTCCAACACTTTGTATATAAAACGGTCTTTCGTACATCCGACAACCCATCCGAAGCAAAAAAATAAATTTATTCCATGAATATTGGGAGTTTTAATATTGGTTCAGTTTTCTTAAACACCCTGTATTGTTTTCATTAAAATAGTTTCCATATAGACCATTGTTAAAAGTTTCATCAAAGGAATATTATACTTCCATGAAGCTTTCTAGAGAACGGTCGGTTTTTTAAACACCCAGTAGTTTTTTAATTAGTATAGTTTTCTTACAGACCGTTGTGAAAAGTTTTATTAGAAAATATTCCATGAATTGTGAGGATATTTAAAGAATGGTTTGGTTTTGTTAAACACCCCGTATTTTTTCATCGGTATAATTTTTTTACAATCGTGAAAAGTTTCATAAAAAAAATTAAATTCCATAAATTTTGTGGATCTAGAGAATTGGTCTTTATTTTACACACTGTATTTTTTCATAAGTATGTATTTATATAGCTACATAATAATACCTAAATATGTATTTTTTATAGTTTTTTACAAACTATCTTAAAAAGTTTCATCAAAAACCAAAAAAGAGTTTTTAATTTCAAGTTTTTAGAATTTTTAAAATGATTCGATTCTCTTAAACACCCTGTATTGTTCTCATGAAAATAGTTTCCATATAGACCATTGTTAAAAGTTTCATCAAGAGAATATTATACTTCCATGAAGGTTTATAGAAAATGGTTCATTTTTTTTAAACACCCAGTAGTCTTTTAATTAGTATATTTTTCTTACAGACCATTGTGTTCATAAGAAAATATTCTATGAATTGTGAGGATTCTTAGAGAATGGTTTGGTTTTGCTAAACACCCCGTATTTTTTCATTAGTATAATTTTTTTACAATCATGAAAAGTTTCATAAAAAAAAATAAATTCCATAAATTTTGTGGATCTAGAGAATGGTTCTTTATATTACACCCTATATTTTTTCATACGTATGTATTTATATACATAATAAAACCTAAGTATATATTTTTTATAGTTTTTTTACAAACTATTGTAAAAAGTTTCATCAGAAAGAAAAAAAAAATTTTAAATCCACAAATATTCAGGATTTTTAGGGAACGGTTCGGTATTTTTAAACACCCTGTATTTTTTCATTAATATAGATTTTTACAAACTATTGTATAAAGTTTCATCAAAATGAATTTTCTAATTCCATGAATTTTGAGGATTTTTAGAGAATGGTTCGTTATTTTTAAACACTCTGTATTTCTTAATTAGTATATTTTTCCTACAGAACATTGTATAAAGTTTCATCAAAAAGAATTTTTTAATTCCATGAATTTTGAAAATTTTTAGAGAATGGTTCGTTATTATTAAACACTCTGTATTTGCTTCGATAGTGAGTGTCATAATAAATTCTTGATGGAAGTTTAATAAATAAAAAAAATTTTCCATGAATTTTGGGAGTTTCAATATTTGTTCAGTTTTCTTAAACACCCAGTAGTTTTTAATTAGTATATATTTCTTAGAGACCATCGTGAAAAGGTTAATAAAAAATATTCAATGAATTATTGTGAGATTCTTAGAGTATGGTTTGGTTTCGTTAAGCACCCTGTATATTTTCATTAGTATAATATTTTTACAATCGTGAAAAGTTTCATAAAAAAAATAAATTCCATAAATTTTGTGGATCTAGAGAATGGTTCTTTATTTTACACCCTGTATTTTTTCATAAGTATGTATTCATATACATAATAATACCAAAGTATATATTTTTTATAGTTTTTTTACAAACTATTGTAAAAAGCTTCATCAGAAAGAAGAAAAAATTTTTTAATCCACAAATGTTCAGGATTTTTAGGGAATGGTTCGGATTTTTTAAACACCCCGTATTTTTGTAGATAATTAGTGCGGTAAGAGTCCCCCGACGGAAGTTTCGTACCAAAAAAATGTTCAGTTCCCTTAATTTTGACATTTTTTTAACGTTTCACATTTTTCCAACACTTTGTATTTAAGACGGGCCTACGAACGTCACAGAACCCCTCCGAAGCGAAAAAACCGAAAATTTCCTCGAATCTGTAATTTTTGTTTTTTTCTCTACAATTTTTATAGTAACACCCCGTACATCGAGATTTTTTGAGTCGCACTGTATATAAGCGAAGCGACTTGAAGTCTGCCATATTGTCTAGCTCACCGATACCACCTATTCATTCTATTTATGCAAAGTTCAATGCAAATAGCAATAGCGGATGGAAATATTTGACAGCTGTTCTATGGCTTCCGTCATTTTGACCCCGTCTTGGTCTGCCATATTGTCTAGCTCACTGATACCACCTATTCATTCTATTTATGCAAAGTTCAATGCAAATAGCAATAGCGGATGGAAATATTTGACAACTGTTCTATGGCTTCCGTCATTTTGACCCCGTCTTGCTTAGAATTTTCGCAAATTTCGATACGAAAACGAATTCAAAACCAAACGCTCGCATAACACAACGTATCTAGAGACTTCAAATTTACCGTTTTCGGCGTTTGGGGCCTCCGGTCGGCCCATTTAGCGAAATTTTCTGCGATTTATTCGAAATGTCACCGCGCACTCGCCATTTGACGTTTCTGTAGTCGACGAAAATTTTTGCTATTTTCACTATAAAATCGAATTTTAAACCTAAACCTGAGGCACACGACACATTGTAGAAGGTTCAAAGTGTACGTTTCGATATGGCTTTATGGAAATAAAGGGGTACTTACTTTTCAGAATGTAATCGTTTTGAAGGTTTTGTGAGGACCCGCCATATTGCTAGGCTCTTCTCCCCGTCTCGGTTTGGATTTAAGCAAATTTTTATGGAAAAACGAACTCGAAATCCAGGGCTCGCATAACGGAAAGTATCTAGAGACTTTAAACATACCTTTTCTGGCATTGGCGGCCCTCCGATCGACCCTTTAGCGAACGTTCCTAAGTTTTATCGGGAGCTGTCACAGGCCGTGCACCGTCCTGGTAGCCGTTTGACGTTTAGGACGGCCGGCGGCCGAGCGAATGCGAATACCGCCGAACGTGTAATTGAGTAAAACTTTCGTTATTTTCACTATAAAATCGAATTTTAAACTCAAACCTGAGGCACGCGACACATTGTAGAAGGTTCAAAGTTTACGTTTCGACATGGCTTTGTGGAAACGAATGCGGGAAAATACGAAAACATCGAATCCGAAATAGTTGGACGTCTACCCATATCTGACTGACGTTTCTCGAATTCCCGGCTATATCCATCTCTTTTTTTCGCGACATCCGCGCGAAAATGGAAAACTGGCGGCCGCGGACCTCCGGAAAAACGCAAAATTCGCCCCGAAAAACGTAAAGAGGAATCACCAAAATACGCCCACCGGACAACCGAAGGACCGAACTCGGCTTCGCGCACCCGGGCTCGCCGCTGCGCGGCTCGCCTCAAAAGCCTTAGGTAAGGCAAAACGCCACTTTTTCGCGAGAGAGAAAAAACAACGGATTTTAATATATTAAACTCAAACCTGAGGCACGCGACACATGGTAGAAGGTTCAAAGTTTACGTTTCGACATGGCTTTGTGGAAACGAATGCGGGAAAATACGAAAATATCGAATCCGAAATAGTTGGACGTCTACCCATATCTGACTGACGTTTCTCGAATTCCCGGCTATATCCATCTCTTTTTTTCGCGACATCCGCGCGAAAATGGAAAACTGGCGGCCGCGGACCTCCGGAAAAACGCAAAATTCGCCCCGAAAAAGGTAAAGAGGAATCACCAAAATACGCCCACCGGACAACCGAAGGACCGAACTCGGCTTCGCGCACCCGGGCTCGCCGCTGCGCGGCTCGCCTCAAAAGCCTTAGGTAAGGCAAAACGCCACTTTTTCGCGAGAGAGAAAAAACAACGGATTTTAATATATAAGAACTAGAAAGGTGGCAAGTCGGCATTCGCCGACTTGACCTTTCTTGAGTAGGGTTAGTTTTTTTAAACACCATGTATTTTTTCGATAATTAGTGCGTTAAGAGACCCCCGATGGAAGTTGAGTAAAATAAATTAGTCAGTTCTCTTAATTTTGAGATTTTTACCGTTCAACATTTTTCCAACACTTTGTATATAAAACGGTCTTTCGTACATCCGACAACCCATCCGAAGCAAAACAAATAATTTTATTCCATGAATTTTGGGAGTTTCAATATTGGTTCAGTTTTCTTAAACACCCTGTATTGTTTTCATTAAAATAGTTTCCATATAGACCATTGTTAAACGTTTCATCAAAGGAATATTATACTTCCATGAAGGTTTCTAGAGAAAGGTCGGTTTTTTAAACACCCAGTAGTTTTTTAATTAGTATAGTTTTCTTACAGACCGTTGTGAAAAGTTTCATTAGAAAATATTCCATGAATTGTGAGGATTTTTAGAGAATGGTTTGGTTTTGTTAAACACCCTGTATTTTTCATCGGTATAATTTTTTACAATCGTGAAAAGTTTCATAAAAAATAAATTCCATAAATTTTGTGGATCTAGAGAATGGATCTATATATTACACCCTGTATTTTTCATACGTATGTATTTATATACATAATAAAACCTAAGTATATATTTTTATAGTTTTTTGACAAACTAATGTAAAAGTTTCATCAGAAAGCAAAAAAATTTTAAACTAATGAATTTTCAGGATTTTAGGGAACAGTTCGGTTTTTTTAAACACCCCGTATTTGTTCAATAGTATATTCTTCCTACAGAACATTGTAAAAAGTTTCATCAAAAAGAATTTTTTAATTCCATGAATTTTGTTGATTTTTAGAGAATGGTTCGGTTTTTTTAAATCCTCTGTATTTAATAAATAGGATATTTTTCCTATAGAACATTGTATAAAGTTTCATCAAAAGAATTTTTAATTCCATGAATTTTGAGGAATTTTAGAGAATGGTTCGTTATTTTTAAACACTCTGTATTTTTAATTAGTATATTTTCCTACAGAACATTGTATAAAGTTTCATCAAAAAGAATTATTTAATTCCATGAATTTTGAGGATTTTTAGAGAATGGTTCGTTATTATTAAACACTCTGTATTTGCTTCGTTAATGAGTGTCATAATAAATCCTTAAAAATTTCCATGAGTTTCAATATTGGTTCAGTTTTCTTAAACACCCAGAATTTTTTTAATTAGTATAGTTTTTTACAGACCATTGTGAAAAGTTTCATAAAAAAATATTCAATGAATTATTGTGGGGATTCTTAGAGTATGGTTTGGTTTCGTTAAGCACCCTGTATTTTTTCATTAGTATAATTTTTTATAATCGTGAAAAGTTTAATAAAAAAAATTAAATTCCATAAATTTTGTGGCTGTAGAGAATGGTTCTTTATTTTACACCCTGTATTTTTTAATAAGTATGTATTCATATACATAATAATACAAAAGTATATATTTTTTTATATATTTTTTACAAAATATTGTAAAAACTTTCATCATAAATATAAAAAAAAAAATTTAAATCCACGAATGTTTAGGATTTTTAGGGAACAGTTCGGTTTTGAAACCTCCTGTATTTTTCATTAGTATAGATGTTTTAAAACTATTGTACAAAGTTTCATCAAAATGAATTTTCTAATTCCATGAACTTTGAGGAATTTTAGATAATGGTTCGTTATTTTTAAACACTCTGTATTTCTTAATTAGTATATTTTTCCTACAGAACATTGTATAAAATTTCATCAAATAGAATTTTTTAATTCCATGAATTTTGTTGATTTTTAGGAAATGGTTAGGTTTTTAAACCTCCTGTATTTTTCATTAGTATAGATTTTTACAAACCATTGTATAAGGTTTTATCAAAAATAATTTTTAAATCCATGAGTTTTGTTGATTTTTAGGAAATGGTTAGGTTTTTAAACCCTCTGTATTTCTTAATTAGTATATTTTCCTACAGAACATTGTATAAAGTTTCATCAAAAGAATTTTTAATTCCATGAATTTTGAGGATTTTTAGAGAATGGTTCGTTATTATTAAACACTCTGTATTTGCTTCGTTAGTATGTCATAATAAATCCTTGATGGAAGTTTAATAAATAAAAAAATTTCCATGAATTTTGGGAGTTTCAATATTGGTTCAGTTTTTAAACACCCAGTAGTTTTTAATTAGTATACATAGTTTTCTTACAGACCATTGTGAAAAGTTTCATGAAAAATATTCAATGAATTATTGTGAGGATTCTTAGAGTATGGTTTGGTTTCGTTAAGCACCCTGTATTTTCTCATTAGTATGATTTTTACAATCGTCAAAAGTTTAAAAAAATAAAATCCATAAATTTTGTGGATGTAGAGAATGGTTTTATTTTACACGCTGTATTTTTTCATAAGTATGTATTCATATACATAATAATACCAAAGTATATATTTTTACAGTTTTTCTACAAACTATTGTAAAAGTTTCATCAGAAAGCAAAAAAATTTTAAATCCACGAATGTCCAGGATTTTTAGGGAACAGTTCGAATTTTTAAACACCCCGTATTTTTTCGATAATTAGTGCGGTAAGAGTCCCCCGACGGAAGTTTCGTACCAAAAAAATTTTCAGTTCCCTTAATTTTTACATTTTTTTAACGTTCGACATTTTTCCAACACTTTGTATATAAAACGGTCCTACGCACGTCAGAGAACCCCTCCGAAGCGAAAGAACCGAAAACTTCCTCGAATCTGTAATTTTTATTTTTTTCTCGTCAATTTTTATCGTAACGCCCCGTACATCGAGCTTTTGAGTGAGTCGCACTGTATATAAGCGAAGCGACTTGAAGTGTGCCATATTGTCTAGCTCACTGATACCACCTATTCATTCTATTTATGCAAAGTTCAATGCAAATAGCAATAGCGGATGGAAATATTTGACAGCTGTTCTATGGCTTCCGTCATTTTGACCCCGTCTTGGTCTGCCATATTGTCTAGCTCACTGATACCACCTACCTATTCATTCTATTTATGCAAAGTTCAATGCAAATAGCAATAGCGGATGGAAATATTTGACAGCTGTTCTATGGCTTACGTCATTTTGACCCCGTCTTGCTTAGGATTTTCGCAAATTTCGATACAAAAACGAATTCAAAACCAAACGCTCGCATAACACAACGTATCTAGAGACTTCAGATTTACCGTTTTCGGCCTTTGGGGCTCAGGTCGGCCCATTTAGCGAAATTTTCTGCGATTTATTCGGAAATGTCACCGCGCACTCGCCATTTGACGTCGCAAATTTTCGCAATTTTACTATAAAATCGAATTTTAAAAACAGATCTGAGGCACGACACATTGTAGAAGGTTCAAAGTTTACGTTTCGATATGGCTTTATGGAAATAAAGTACTTACTTTGCAAAATGTAACATTTTGAAGGTTTTGTGAGGACCCGCCATATTGCCAGGCTCTTCTCCACGTCTCTGTTTGGTATTACGCAAAATTCGATACAAATTGGAACTCAAAACCCAGCGCTCGCATAACAGAAAGTATCTAGAGACTTTAAATTTACCTTTTGGCCTTGGCGGGTCTTCGAACGGCCCGTTTAGCGAACGTTCCCAAGTTTTATCCGGAGCTGTCAACGGCACCGCACCGTCCGGCTTCCCGTTTGACGTTTCGGGCGGCCGAGCGAACGCGAATGCCCCCGAACGCGTAATTGACCCAAATTTTCGTTATTTTCCTATAAAATCGAATTTTAAACCTAAATCTGAGGCACGCGACACATTGTAGAAGGTTCAAAGTTTACGTTTCGACATGGCTTTGTGGAAAGGAATGCGAGAAAATACGAAAATATCGAATCCGAAATAGTTTGACGTCTACCCATATCCGACTGACGTTTCTCCGATTCCCGGGCGATAAGCTCCTCCTCCGCTATCTCCATCCCTCTCGCCGAGAACGGCCGGCGAGGACCCTCCGAAAAACGGAAAATTTACCTAGAAAAACGCGAAAAACGGCCCGCCGAGCGCCTCGTCGCGACGGAGAAAGGACCAAATCAAGAGACTCGCCCGCGACCGCGTCCCCGACGGGCTCGCCCGAAAAACCACGCGCGCAGCGAAACCGGCCTCCGGGCGGCTTCCGGACTTCCGATAAGGGGCGTTTTTTTCGACTTTTGTCTCGTTTCCTCGCGAAAACGGAAAAGTAACACCGGCGGACCTCCGGAAAAACGCAAAATTCGCCCCGAAAAAAGTAAAAAGAACCAACCAAAATACGCCTACCGGACAACCGCAGGACCGAAGGGCGCTTCGCGCCCTTCGGCTCGCCGCGCGGCTCGCGAAAAAGCCTTTGTGGCGGCAGAATGCCACTTTTCCACCCGCCCGGAGGAGCGAGAGGCAATCGCGCATTTTAATATATAGTAACTAGAAAGGTGGCAAGTCGGCATTCGCCGACTTGACCTTTCTTGAGTAGGGTTAGTTTTTAAACACCATGTATTTTTCGATAATTAGTGCGTTAAGAGACCCCCGATGGAAGTTGAGTAAAATAAATTAGTCAGTTCTCTTAATTTTGAGATTTTGTACCGTTCAACATTTTTCCAACACTTTGTATATAAAACGGTCTTTCGTACATCCGACAACCCATCCGAAGCAAAACAAATAATTTTATTCCATGAATTTTTTGAGTTTCAATATTGGTTCAGTTTTCTTAAACACCCTGTATTGTTTTCATTAAAATAGTTTCCATATAGACCATTGTTAAACGTTTCATCAAAGGAAGTCAGTAGTTTTTTAATTAGTATAGTGTTCTTACAGACCGTTGTTTCATTAGAAAATATTCCATGAATTGTGAGGATTTTTAGAGAATGGTTTGGTTTTGTTAAACACCCCGTATTTTTTCATCGGTATAATTTTTTTACAATCGTGAAAAGTTTCATAAAAAAATTAATTCCATAAATTTTGTGGATCTAGAGAATGGATCTATATATTACACCCTGTATTTTTCATACGTATGTATTTATATACATAATAAAACCTAAGTATATATTTTTATAGTTTTTGACAAACTAATGTAAAAGTTTCATCAGAAAGCAAAAAAAAATTTTAAATCCACGAATTTTCAGGATTTTTAGGGAACAGTTCGGTTTTTAAACACCCGTATTTGTTCAATAGTATATTCTTCCTACAGAACATTGTAAAAGTTTCATCAAAAGAATTTTTAATTCCATGAATTTTGTTGATTTTTAGAGAATGGTTCGGTTTTTTAAATCCTCTGTATTTCTTAATTAGGATATTTTTCCTATAGAACATTGTATAAAGTTTCATCAAAAGAATTTTTAATTCCATGAATTTTGAGGAATTTTAGAGAATGGTTCGTTATTTTAAACACTCTGTATTTTTTTAATTAGTATATTTTTCCTACAGAACATTGTATAAAGTTTCATCAAAAGAATTATTTAATTCCATGAATTTTGAGGATTTTTAGAGAATGGTTCGTTATTATTAAACACTCTGTATTTGCTTCGTTAATGAGTGTCATAATAAATCCATGATGGAAGTTTAATAAATAAAAAAAAATTTCCATGAATTTTGGGAGTTTCAATATTGGTTCAGTTTTCTTAAACACCCAGAATTTTTTTAATTAGTATAGTTTTCTTACAGACCATTGTGAAAAGTTTCATAAAAAATATTCAATGAATTATTGTGGGGATTCTTAGAGTATGGTTTGGTTTCGTTAAGCACCCTGTATTTTTTCATTAGTATAATTTTTATAATCGTGAAAAGTTTAATAAAAAAATTAAATTCCATAAATTTTGTGGCTGTAGAGAATGGTTCTTTATTTTACACCCTGTATTTTTCATAAGTATGTATTCATATACATAATAATACCAAAGTATATATTTTTATAGTTTTTACAAACTATTGTAAAAGTTTCATCAGAAAGCAAAAAAAATTTAAATCCACGAATGTTTAGGATTTTTAGGGAACAGTTCAGTTTTGAAACCTCCTGTATTTTTCATTAGTATAGATGTTTTAAAACTATTGTACAAAGTTTCATCAAAATGAATTTTCTAATTCCATGAACTTTGAGGAATTTTAGAGAATGGTTCGTTATTTTAAACACTCTGTATTTCCTAATTAGTATATTTTCCTACAGAACATTGTATAAAATTTCATCAAATAGAATTTTTAATTCCATGAATTTTGTTGATTTTTAGGAAATGGTTAGGTTTTTAAACCTCCTGTATTTTTCATTAGTATAGATTTTTACAAACCATTGTATAAGGTTTTATCAAAAATAATTTTTAATTCCATGAGTTTTGTTGATTTTTAGGAAATGGTTAGGTTTTTAAACCCTCTGTATTTCTTAATTAGTATATTTTTCCTACAGAACATTGTATAAAGTTTCATCGAAAAGAATTTTTTAATTCCATGAATTTTGAGGATTTTTAGAGAATGGTTCGTTATTATTAAACACTCTGTATTTGCTTCGTTAGTGAGTGTCATAATAAATCCTTGATGGAAGTTTAATAAATAAAAAAAATTTCCATGAATTTTGGGAGTTTCAATATTGGTTCAGTTTTCTTAAACACCCAGAATTTTTTTAATTAGTATAGTTTTCTTACAGACCATTGTGAAAAGTTTCATAAAAAAATATTCAATGAATTATTGTGGGGATTCTTAGAGTATGGTTTGGTTTCGTTAAGCACCCTGTATTTTTCATTAGTATAATTTTTTATAATCGTGAAAAGTTTAATAAAAAATTAAATTCCATAAATTTTGTGGCTGTAGAGAATGGTTATTCATTTTACACCCTGTATTTTTTCATAAGTATGTATTCATATACATAATAATACCAAAGTATATATTTTTTACAGTTGTTCTACAAACTATTGTAAAAAGTTTCATCAGAAAGCAAAAAAAAATTTTAAATCCACGAATGTCCAGGATTTTTAGGGAACGGTTCGAATTTTTTAAACACCCCGTATTTTTTTCGATAATTAGTGCGGTAAGAGTCCCCCGACGGAAGTTTCGTACCAAAAATTTTCAGTTCCCTTAATTTTTTTTTTAACGTTCGACATTTTTCCAACACTTTGTATATAAAACGGTCCTACGCACTTCAGAGAACCACTCCTAAGCGAAAGAAACGAAAATTTCCTCGAATCTCTAATTTTTATTTTTTCTCGTCAATTTTTATCGTAACACCCCGTACATCGAGCTTTATTGAGTCGCACTGTATATAAGCGAAGCGACTTGAAGTGTGCCATATTGTCTAGCTCACTGATACCACCTATTCATTCTATTTATGCAAAGTTCAATGCAAATAGCAATAGCGGATGGAAATATTTGACAGCTGTTCTATGGCTTCCGTCATTTGGACCCCGTCTTGGTCTGCCATATTGTCTAGCTCACTGATACCACCTACCTATTCGTTCTATTTATGCAAAGTTCAATGCAAATAGCAATAGCGGATGGAAATATTTGACAGCTGTTCTATGGCTTACGTCATTTTGACCCCGTCTTGCTTAGGATTTTCGCAAATTTCGATACAAAAACGAATTCAAAACCAAACGCTCGCATAACACAACGTATCTAGAGACTTCAGATTTACCGTTTTCGGCCTTTGGGGGCTCCGGTCGGCCCATTTAGCGAAATTTTCTGCGATTTATTCGGAAATGTCACCGCGCACTCGCCATTTGACGTCGCAAATTTTCGAAATTTTTACTATAAAATCGAATTTTAAAAACAGATCTGAGGCACACGACACATTGTAGAAGGTTCAAAGTTTACGTTTCGATATGGCTTTATGGAAATAAAGGGGTACTTACTTTGCAAAATGTAACATTTTGAAGGTTTTGTGAGGACCCGCCATATTGCCAGGCTCTTCTCCACGTCTCGGTTCGGTATTACGCAAAATTCGATACAAATTCGAATTCAAAACCCAACGCTCGCATAACAGAAAGCATCTAGGGACTTTAAATTTACCTTTTCCGGCCTTGGCGGGTCTCCGCTCGATCCGTTTAGCGAACGTTCCCAAGTTTTATCCGGAGCTGTCAACGGCACCGCACCGTCCGGCTAGCCGTTTGACGTTTCGGACGGCCGAGCGAACGCGAATGCCCCCGAACGCGTAATTGACCCAAATTTTCGTTATTTTCACTATAAAATCGAATTTTAAACCTAAATCTGAGGCACGCGACACATTGTAGAAGGTTCAAAGTTTACGTTTCGACATGGCTTTGTGGAAAGGAATGCGAGAAAATACGAAAATATCGAATCCGAAATAGTTTGACGTCTACCCATATCCGACTGACGTTTCTCCGATTCCCGGGCGATAAGCTCCTCCTCCGCTATCTCCATCCCTCTCGCCGAGAACGGCCGGCGAGGACCCTCGAAAAACGGAAAATTTACCTAGAAAATCGCGAAAAACGGCCCGCCGAGCGCCTCGTCGCGACGGAGAAAGGACCAAATCAAGAGACTCGCCCGCGACCGCGTCCTCGACAGGCTCGCCCGAAAAACCACGCGCGCAGCGAAACCGGCCTCCGGGCGGCTTCCGGACTTCCGATAAGGGGCGTTTTTCGACTTTTGTCTCGTTTCCTCGCGAAAACGGAAAAGTAACGCCGGCGGACCTCCGGAAAAACGCAAAATTCGCCCCGAAAAAGGTAAAAAGAACCCACCGAAATACGCCTAAGCGACAACCCCAGGACCGAAGGGCGCTTCGCGCCCTTTGACTCGCCGCGGCGCGGCTCGCGAAAAAAGCCTTTGGTAATGCAAAACGCCACTTTTCCGCGCCCCCGGTGGGAGCGAGAGGCAATCGCGTATTTTAATATATTAGAACTAGAAAGGTGGCAAGTCGGCATTCGCCGACTTGACCTTTCTTAGTAGGGTTAGTTTTTAAACACCATGTATTTTTCGATAATTAGTGCGTTAAGAGACCCCCGATGGAAGTTGAGTAAAATAAATTAGTCAGTTCTCTTAATTTTGAGATTTTTACCGTTCAACATTTTTCCAACACTTTGTATATAAAACGGTCTTTCGTACATCCGACAACCCATCCGAAGCAAAACAAATAATTTTATTCCATGAATTTTGGGAGTTTCAATATTGGTTCAGTTTTCTTAAACACCCTGTATTGTTTTCATTAAAATAGTTTCCATATAGACCATTGTTAAACGTTTCATCAAAGGAATATTATACTTCCATGAAGGTTTCTAGAGAAAGGTCGGTTTTTAAACACCCAGTAGTTTTTAATTAGTATAGTTTTCTTACAGACCGTTGTGAAAAGTTTCATTAGAAAATATTCCATGAATTGTGAGGATTTTTAGAGAATGGTTTGGTTTTGTTAAACACCCCGTATTTTTCATCAGTATAATTTTTTACAATCGTGAAAAGTTTCATAAAAAAATTAATTCCATAAATTTTGTGGATCTAGAGAATGGATCTATATATTACACCCTGTATTTTTCATACGTATGTATTTATATACATAATAAAACCTAAGTATATTTTTATAGTTTTTGACAAACTAATGTAAAAAGTTTCATCAGAAAGCAAAAAAATTTAAATCCACGAATTTTCAGGATTTTTAGGGAACAGTTCGGTTTTAAACACCCGTATTTGTTCAATGGTATATTCTTCCTACAGAACATTGTAAAAGTTTCATCAAAAGAATTTTTAATTCCATGAATTTTGTTGATTTTTAGAGAATGGTTCGGTTTTTAAATAGTCTGTATTTCTTAATTAGGATATTTTTCATATAGAACATTGTATAAAGTTTCATCAAAAGAATTATTTAATTCCATGAATTTTGAGGATTTTTAGAGAATGGTTCGTTATTATTAAACACTCTGTATTTGCTTCGTTAATGAGTGTCATAATAAATCCTTGATGGAAGTTTAATGAATAAAAAAAAATTTCCATGAATTTTGGGAGTTTCAATATTGGTTCAGTTTTCTTAAACACCCAGAATTTTTTAATTAGTATAGTTTTCTTACAGACCATTGTGAAAAGTTTCATAAAAAATATTCAATGAATTATTGTGGGGATTCTTAGAGTATGGTTTGGTTTCGTTAAGCACCCTGTATTTTTCATTAGTATAATTTTTATAATCGTGAAAAGTTTAATAAAAAATTAAATTCCATAAATTTTGTGGCTGTAGAGAATGGTTCTTTATTTTACACCCTGTATTTTTCATAAGTATGTATTCATATACATAATAATACCAAAGTATATATTTTTATAGTTTTTACAAACTATTGTAAAAGTTTCATCAGAAAGCAAAAAAAAAAATTTAAATCCACGAATGTTTAGGATTTTTAGGGAACAGTTCGGTTTTGAAACCTCCTGTATTTTTCATTAGTATAGATGTTTTAAAACTATTGTACAAAGTTTCATCAAAATGAATTTTCTAATTCCATGAACTTTGAGGAATTTTAGAGAATGGTTCGTTATTTTTAAACACTCTGTATTTCCTAATTAGTATATTTTCCTACAGAACATTGTATAAAATTTCATCAAATAGAATTTTTAATTCCATGAATTTTGTTGATTTTTAGGAAATGGTTAGGTTTTTAAACCTCCTGTATTTTTCATTAGTATAGATTTTTACAAACCATTGTATAAGGTTTTATCAAAAATAATTTTTAATTCCATGAGTTTTGTTGATTTTTAGGAAATGGTTAGGTTTTTAAACCCTCTGTATTTCTTAATTAGTATATTTTTCCTACAGAACATTGTATAAAGTTTCATCAAATCTAATTTTTAATTCCATGAATTTTGAGGATTTTTAGAGAATGGTTCGTTATTATTAAACACTCTGTATTTGCTTCGTTAGTGAGTGTCATAATAAATCCTTGATGGAAGTTTAATAAATAAAAAATTTCCATGAATTTTGGGAGTTTCAATATTGGTTCAGTTTTTAAACACCCAGTAGTTTTTAATTAGTATACATAGTTTTCTTACAGACCATTGTGAAAAGTTTCATGAAAAATATTCAATGAATTATTGTGAGGATTCTTAGAGTATGGTTTGGTTTCGTTAAGCACCCTGTATTTTCTCATTAGTATGATTTTTACAATCGTCAAAGTTTCATAAAAATAAAATCCATAAATTTTGTGGATGTAGAGAATGGTTTTTTATTTTACACGCTGTATTTTTTCATAAGTATGTATTCATATACATAATAATACCAAAGTATATATTTTTTACAGTTTTTCTACAAACTATTGTAAAAAGTTTCATCAGAAAGCAAAAAAAAAAATTTTAAATCCACGAATGTCCAGGATTTTTAGGGAACGGTTCGAATTTTTTAAACACCCCGTATTTTTTTCGATAATTAGTGCGGTAGAGTCCCCCCGGAAGTTTCGTACCAAAAAATTTTCAGTTCCTTAATTTTTAAATTTTTAACGTTCGACATTTTTCCAACACTTTGTATATAAAACGGTCCTACGCACGTCAGAGAACCCCTCGAAGCGAAAGAACCGAAAATTTCCTCGAATCTGTAATTTTTATTTTTTTCTCGTCAATGTGTATCGTAACACCCCGTACATCGAGCTGTTTTGAGTCGCACTGTATATAAGCGAAGCGACTTGAAGTGTGCCATATTGTCTAGCTCACTGATACCACCTATTCATTCTATTTATGCAAAGTTCAATGCAAATAGCAATAGCGGATGGAAATATTTGACAGCTGTTCTATGGCTTCCGTCATTTTGACCCCGTCTTGGTCTGCCATATTGTCTAGCTCACTGATACCACCTACCTATTCGTTCTATTTATGCAAAGTTCAATGCAAATAGCAATAGCGGATGGAAATATTTGACAGCTGTTCTATGGCTTACGTCAATTTGACCCCGTCTTGCTTAGGATTTTCGCAAATTTCGATACAAAAACGAATTCAAAACCAAACGCTCGCATAACACAACGTATCTAGAGACTTCAGATTTACCGTTTTCGACCTTTAGGGGGCTCCGGTCGGCCCATTTAGCGAAATTTTCTGCGATTTATTCGGAAATGTCACCGCGCACTCGCCATTTGACGTTTCTGTAGTAGACGAAAATTTTTGCTATTTTCACTATAAAATCGAATTTTAAACCTAAACCTGAGGCACACTACACATTGTAGAAGGTTCAAAGTGTACGTTTCGATATGGCTTTATGGAAATAAAGGGGTACTTACTTTTCAAAATGTAATCGTTTTGAAGGTTTTGTGAGGACCCGCCATATTGCCAGGCTCTTCTCCACGTCTCGGTTCGGTATTACGCAAAATTCGATACAAATTCGAATTCAAAACCCAACGCTCGCATAACAGAAAGCATCTAGGGACTTTAAATTTACCTTTTCCGGCCTTGGCGGGTCTCAGATCTGCCCGTTTAGCGAACGTTCCTACGTTTTATCCGGAGCTGTCACCGGCCGTGCATCGTCCGGCTAGCCGTTTGACGTTTCGGACGGCCGAGCGAAGGCGAATGCAGCCGAACGTGTAATTGACCAAAACTTTCGCTATTTTCACTATAAAATCGAATTTTAAACCTAAATCTGAGGCACGCGACACATTGTAGAAGGTTCAAAGTTTACGTTTCAACATGCATTTCTGGAAATGAATGCGGGAAAATACGAAAATATCGAATCCGAAATAGTTTGACGTCTACCCATATCCGACTGACGTTTCTCCGATTCCCGGGCGATAAGCTCCGCCTCCGCTATATCCATCTCGCTCGCCGAGATCGGCCGGCGAGACCCTCCGAAAAACGGAAAATTTACCTAGAAAAACGCGAAAAACGGCCCGCCGAGCGCCTCGTCGCGACGGAGAAAGGACCAAATCAAGACTCGCCCGCGGCCGCGTCCCCGACGGGCTCGCCCGAAAAACCAGGCGCGCAGCGAAACCGGCCTCCGGGCGGCTTCCGGACTTCCGATAAGGGGCGTTTTTTTCGACTTTTGTCTCGTTTCCTCGCGAAAATGGAAAACCGGCGGCCGCGGACCTCCGGAAAAACGCAAAATTCGCCACGAAAAAGGTAAAAAGAAACCAGCAAAATACGACTAAGCGACAACCCCAGGACCGAAGGGCGCTTCGCGCCCTTCGGCTCACTACTCGCGCGGCTCGCAAAAAAAGCCTTTGGTAATGCAAAATGCCACTTTTCCGCACCCCCGGTGGGAGCGAGAGGCAATCGCGCATTTTAATATATTAGAACTAGAAAGGTGGCAAGTCGGCATTCGCCGACTTGACCTTTCTTGAGTAGGGTTAGTTTTTAAACACCATGTATTTTTCGATAATTAGTGCGTTAAGAAACCTCCGACGGAAGTTGAGTAAAATAAATTAGTCAGTTCTCTTAATTTTGAGATTCTTTTAACGTTCAACATTTTTCCAACACTTTGTATATAAAACGGTCTTTCGTACATCCGACAACCCATCCGAAGCAAAAAAATAAATTTATTCCATGAATATTGGGAGTTTCAATATTGGTTCAGTTTTCTTAAACACCCTGTATTGTTTTCATTAAAATAGTTTCCATATAGACCATTGTTAAAAGTTTCATCAAAGGAATATTATACTCCCATGAAGGTTTCTGGAGAACGGTCGGTTTTAAACACCCAGTAGTTTTTAATTAGTATAGTTTTCTTACAGACCGTTGTGAAAAGTTTCATTAGAAAATATTCCATGAATTGTGAGGATTCTTAGAGAATGGTTTGGTTTTGTTAAACACCCGTATTTTTCATCAGTATATTTTTACAATCGTGAAAAGTTTCATAAAAAAATTAAATTCCATAAATTTTGTGGATCTAGAGAATTGGTCTTTATTTTACACTGTATTTTTCATAAGTATGTATTTATAGCTACATAATAATACCTAAGTATGTATTTTTATAGTTTTTACAAACTATCTTAAAAGTTTCAACAAAAACCAAAGAGTTTTTAATTTCAAGTTTTAGGATTTTTAAAATGATTCGATTCTCTTAAACACCCCGTATTGTTCTCATGAAAATAGTTTCCATATAGACCATTGTTAAAAGTTTCATCAAGAGAATATTATACTTCCATGAAGGTTTATAGAAAATGGTTCATTTTTTTTAAACACCCAGTAGTCTTTTAATTAATATAGTTTCCTTACAGACCATTGTGTTCATAAGAAAATATTCTATGAATTGTGAGGATTCTTAGAGAATGGTTTGGTTTTGCTAAACACCCTGTATTTTTTCATTAGTATAATTTTTTACAATCACAAAAGTTTCATAAAAAAATAAATTCCATAAATTTTGTGGATCTAGAGAATGGTTCTTTATATTACACCTATATTTTTCATACGTATGTATTTATATACATAATAAAACCTAAGTATATATTTTTATAGTTTTTGACAAACTATTGTAAAATGTTTCATCAGAAAGCAAAAAAATTTAAATCCACGAATTTTCAGGATTTTTAGGGAACAGTTCGGTTTTAAACACCCCGTATTTGTTCAATAGTATATTTTCCTACAGAACATTGTAAAAGTTTCATCAAAAGAATTTTTAATTCCATGAATTTTGTTGATTTTTAGAGAATGGTTCGGTTTTTAAACCTCCTGTATTTTTCATTAGTATAGTTTTTAACAAACTAATGTGAAATGTTTCATCAAAAGAATTTTTAACTCCATGAATTTTGAGGATTTTTAGAGAATGGTTCGTTATTTTTAAATCGTCTGTATTTCTTTATTGCGATATTTTTCCTACAGAACATTGTATAAAATTTCATCAAAAGAATTTTTAATTCAATGATTTTGAAAAATTTTCCATGAATTTTGGGAGTTTCAATATTGGTTCAGTCTTTTAAACTCCCAGTAGTTCTTTAATTAGTATAGTTTTCTTACAGACCATTGTGAAAAGTTTCATAAAAAAATAACTTCCATAAATTTCTAGATTTCTAGAGAATGGTTCTTTATTTTACACCCTGTATTTTTCATAAGTATGTATTCATATACATAATAATACCTAAGTATATATTTTTATAGTTTTTACAAACTATTGTAAAGTTTCATCAGAGAGCAAAAAAATTTTAATCCACAAATGTTCAGGATTTTTAGGGAACGGTTCGGTTTTTAAACCCCTGTATTTTTCATTAATATAGATTTTACAAAGTATTGTATAAAGTTTCATCAAAAGAATTTTCAAATTCCATGAATTTTGAGGATTTTTAGAGAATGGTTCGTTATTTTTAAACACTCTGTATTTCTTAATTAGTATATTTTCCTACAGAACATTGTATAAAATTTCATCAAACAGAATTTTTAATTCAAGAATTTAGAAAATTTTTAGAGAATGGTTCGTTATTTTTAAACACTCTGTATTTTTAATTAGTATATTTTCCTACAGAACATTGTATAAAGTTCCAACAAAAAGAATTTTTTAATTCCATGAATTTTGAAAATTTTTAGAGAATGGTTCGTTATTATTAAACACTCTGTATTTGCTTCGATAGTGAGTGTCATAATAAATCCTTGATGGAAGTTTAATAAATAAAAAAAAAATTTCCATGAATTTTGGGAGTTTCAATATTTGTTCAGTTTTCTTAAACACCCAGTAGTTTTTTAATTAGTATATATTTCTTAGAGACCATCGTGAAAAGGTTAATAAAAAAATATTCAATGAATTATTGTGAGGATTCTTAGAGTATGGTTTGGTTTCGTTAAGCACCCTGTATATTTTCATTAGTATAATATTTTTACAATCGTGAAAAGTTTCATAAAAAAAATAAATTCCATAAATTTTGTGGATCTAGAGAATGGTTCTTTATTTTACACCCTGTATTTTTTCATAAGTATGTATTCATATACATAATAATACCAAAGTATATATTTTTTATAGTTTTTTTACAAACTATTGTAAAAAGTTTCATCAGAAAGAAAAAAAAATTTTAAATCCACAAATATTCAGGATTTTTAGGGAACGGTTCGGTATTTTTAAAACCCCTGTATTTTTTCATTAATATATATTTTTACAAACTATTGTATAAATTTTCATAAAAAAGAATTTTCTAATTCCATGATTTTTGAGGATTTTTAGAGAATGGTTCGTTATTTTTAAACACTCTGTATTTCTTAATTAGTATATTTTCCTACAGAACATTGTATAAAATTTCATCAAACAGAATATTTTAATTCCAAGAATTTTGAAAATTTTTAGAGAATGGTTCGTTATTTTTAAACACTCTGTATTTTTAATTAGTATATTTTCCTACAGAACATTGTATAAAGTTTCATCAAAAGAATTTTTAATTCCATGAATTTTGAAAATTTTTAGAGAATGGTTCGTTATTATTAAACACTCTGTATTTGCTTCGATAGTGATTGTCATAATAAATCCTTGATGGAAGTTTAATAAATAAAAAAAAAATTTTCCATGAATTTTGGGAGTTTCAATATTTGTTCAGTTTTCTTAAACACCCAGTAGTTTTTTAATTAGTATATATTTCTTAGAGACCATCGTAAAAAGTTTCATAAAAAAAATAAAATCCATATATTTTGTGGATGTAGAGAATGGTTTTTTATTTTACACCCTGTATTTTTTCATAAGTATGTATTCATATACATAATAATACCAAAGTATATATTTTTTACAGTTTTTCTACAAACTATTGTAAAAAGTTTCATCAGAAAGCAAAAAAAAATTTTAAATCCACGAATGTCCAGGATTTTTAGGGAACGGTTCGAATTTTTAAACACCCCGTATTTTTCGATAATTAGTGCGGTAAGAGTCCCCGACGGAAGTTTCGTACCAAAAATTTTCAGTTCCTTAATTTTTACATTTTTAACGTTCGACATTTTCCAACACTTTGTATATAAAACGGTCCTACGCACGTCAGAGAACCCCTCGAAGCGAAAGAACCGAAAATTTCCTCGAATCTGTAATTTTTTTTCTCGTCAATTTTATCGTAACACCCCGTACATCGAGCTTTTTGAGTCGCACTGTATATAAGCGAAGCGACTTGAAGTATGCCATATTGTCTAGCTCACTGATACCACCTATTCATTCTATTTATGCAAAGTTCAATGCAAACAGCAATAGCGGATGGAAATATTTGACAGCTGTTCTATGGCTTCCGTCATTTGACCCCGTCTTGGTCTGCCATATTGTCTAGCTCACTGATACCACCTACCTATTCATTCTATTTATGCAAAGTTCAATGCAAATAGCAATAGCGGATGGAAATATTTGACAGCTGTTCTATGGCTTACGTCATTTTGACCCCGTCTTGCTTAGGATTTTCGCAAATTTCGATACAAAAACGAATTCAAAACCAAACGCTCGCATAACACAACGTATCTAGAGACTTCAGATTTACCGTTTTCGGCGTTTGGGGGGCTCGGTCGGCCCATTTAGCGAAATTTTCTGCGATTTATTCGGAAATGTCACCGCGCACTCGCCATTTGACGTCGCAAATTTTCGCAATTTTACTATAAAATCGAATTTTAAAAACAGATCTGAGGCACGACACATTGTAGAAGGTTCAAAGTTTACGTTTCGATATGGCTTTATGGAAATAAAGGGGTACTTACTTTGCAAAATGTAACATTTTGAAGGTTTTGTGAGGACCCGCCATATTGCCAGGCTCTTCTCCACGTCTCTGTTTGGTATTACGCAAAATTCGATACAAATTGGAACTCAAAACCCAGCGCTCGCATAACAGAAAGTATCTAGAGACTTTAAATTTACCTTTTTTGCCTTTGCGGATCTCCGAACGGCCCGTTTAGCGAACGTTCTAAGTTTTATCCGGAGCTGTCAACGGCATCGCACCGTCCGGCTAGCCGTTTGACGTTTCGGACGGCCGAGCGAAGGCGAATGCCGCCGAACGTGTCATTGACCAAAACTTTCGCTATTTTCCCTATAAAATCGAATTTTAAACCTAAATCTGAGGCACGCGACACATTGTAGAAGGTTCAAAGTTTACGTTTCAACATGCATTTCTGGAAATGAATGCGGGAAAATAGGAAAATATCGAATCCGAAATAGTTTGACGTCTACCCATATCCGACTGACGTTTCTCCGATTCCCGGGCGATAAGCTCCGCCTCCGCTATATCCATCTCGCTCGCCGAGATCGGCCGGCGAGACCCTCCGAAAAAGGGAAAATTTACCTAGAAAAATGCGAAAAACGGCCCGCCGAGCGCCTCGTCGCGACGGAGAAAGGACCAAATAAGGAGACTCGCCCGCGGCCGCGTCCGCGACGGGCCCGCCCGAAAAACGTGGAGCGGGCGAGACCGGCCTCCGGGCGGCTTCCGGACTTCCGATAAGGGGCGTTTTCGACTTTGTCTCGTTTCCTCGCGAAAACGGAAAAGTAACGCCGGCGGACCCCCGGAAAAACGCAAAATGCGCCCCGAAAAGTAAAAGAACCCACCGAAATACGCCTAAGCGACAACCCCAGGACCGAAGGGCGCTTCGCGCCCTTCGGCTCGCCGCGGCGCGGCTCGCGAAAAAAGCCTTTGAGGAGATACTTTTCCACTTTTCCGCACCCCCCGGGGGAGCGAGAGGCCATCGCGCAATTTAATATATAGTAACTAGAAAGGTGGCAAGTCGGCATTCGCCGACTTGACCTTTCTTAGTAGGGTTAGTTTTTTAAACACCATGTATTTTTCGATAATTAGTGCGTTAAGACCTCCGATGGAAGTTGACTAAAATAAATTAGTCAGTTCTCTTAATTTTGAGACTTTTTAACGTTCAACATTTTCCAACACTTTGTATATAAAACGGTCTTTCGTACATCCGACAACCCATCCGAAGCAAAAAAAAAATTTATTCCATGAATTTTGGGAGTTTCAATATTGGTTCAGTTTTCTTAAACACCCTGTATTGTTTTCATTAAAATAGTTTCCATATAGACCATTGTTAAAAGTTTCATCAAAGGAATATTATACTTCCATGAAGCTTTCTAGAGAACAGTCGGTTTTTAAACACCCAGTAGTTTTTAATTAGGATAGTTTTCTTACAGACCGTTGTGAAAAGTTTCATTAGAAAATATTCCATGAATTGTGAGGATATTTAAAGAATGGTTTGGTTTTGTTAAACACCCGTATTTTTCATCGGTATAATTTTTACAATCGTCAAAAGTTTCATAAAAAAAATTAAATTCCATAAATTTTGTGGATCTAGAGAATTGGTCTTTATTTTCCACACTGTATTTTTCATAAGTATGTATTTATATAGCTACATAATAATACCTAAATATGTATTTTTATAGTTTTTACAATCTATATTAAAATGTTTCTTCAAAAACCAAAAATGAGTTTTTAATTTCAATATTTTAGAATTTTTAAAATGATTCGATTCTCTTAAACACCCTGTATTGTTCTCATGAAAATAGTTTCCATATAGACCATTGTTAAAAGTTTCATCAAGAGAATATTATACTTCCATGAAGGTTTATAGAAAATGGTTCATTTTTTAAACACCCAGTAGTCTTTTAATTAGTATAGTTTTCTTACAGACCATTGTGTTCATAAGAAAATATTCTATGAATTGTGAGGATTCTTAGAGAATGGTTTGGTTTTGCTAAACACCCTGTATTTTTTCATTAGTATAATTTTTTTACAATCATGAAGTTTCATAAAAAAAAATAAATTCCATAAATTTTGTGGATCTAGAGAATGGTTCTTTATATTACACCCTGTATTTTTCATACGTATGTATTTATATACATAATAAAACCTAAGTATATATTTTTATAGTTTTTGACAAACTATTGTAAAATGTTTCATCAGAAAGCAAAAAAATTTAAATCCACGAATTTTCAGGATTTTTAGGGAACAGTTCGGTTTTTAAACACCCCGTATTTGTTCAATAGTATATTTTTCCTACAGAACATTGTAAAAGTTTCATCAAAAGAATTTTTAATTCCATGAATTTTGTTGATTTTTAGAGAATGGTTCGGTTTTTAAACCTCCTGTATTTTTCATTAGTATAGTTTTAACAAACTAATGTGAAATGTTTCATCAAAAGAATTTTTAACTCCATGAATTTTGAGGATTTTTAGAGAATGGTTCGTTATTTTTAAATCGTCTGTATTTCTTTATTGCGATATTTTCCTACAGAACATTGTATAAAATTTCATCAAAAGAATTTTTAATTCAATGATTTTGAAAAATTTTCCATGAATTTTGGGAGTTTCAATATTGGTTCAGTCTTTTAAACTCCCAGTAGTTCTTTAATTAGTATAGTTTTCTTACAGACCATTGTGAAAAGTTTCATAAAAAAATAACTTCCATAAATTTCTAGATTTCTAGAGAATGATTCTTTATTTTACACCCTTTATTTTTTAATAAGTATGTATTCATATACATAATAATACCTAAGTCTATATTTTTTATAGTTTTTTTACAAACTATTGTAAAGTTTCATCAGAGCAAAAAAAAAATTTTAATCCACAAATGTTCAGGATTTTTAGGGAACGGTTCGGTTTTTAAACCCCTGTATTTTTCATTAATATAGATTTTTACAAAGTATTGTATACAGTTTCGTCAAAAAGAATTTTCAAATTCCATGAATTTTGAGGATTTTTAGAGAATGGTTCGTTATTTTTAAACACTCTGTATTTCTTAATTAGTATATTTTTCCTACAGAACATTGTATAAAATTTCATCAAACAGAATTTTTAATTCCAAGAATTTTGAAAATTTTTAGAGAATGGTTCGTTATTTTTAAACACTCTGTATTTTTAATTAGTATATTTTTCCTACAGAACATTGTATAAAGTTTCATCAAAAGAATTTTTAATTCCATGAATTTTGAAAATTTTTAGAGAATGGTTCGTTATTATTAAACACTCTGTATTTGCTTCGATAGTGAGTGTCATAATAAATCCTTGATGGAAGTTTAATAAAAAAAAATTTTCATGAATTTTGGGAGTTTCAATATTTGTTCAGTTTTCTTAAACACCCAGTAGTTTTTTAATTAGTATATATTTCTTAGAGACCATCGTGAAAAGGTTAATAAAAAAATATTCAATGAATTATTGTGGGGATTCTTAGAGTATGGTTTGGTTTCGTTAAGCACCCTGTATATTTTCATTAGTATAATATTTTTACAATCGTGAAAAGTTTCATAAAAAAAATAAATTCCATAAATTTTGTGGATCTAGAGAATGATTCTTTATTTTACACCCTGTATTTTTTCATAAGTATGTATTCATATACATAATAATACCAAAGTATATATTTTTTATAGATTTTTTACAAACTATTGTAAAAAGTTTCATCAGAAAGAAAAAAAAATTTAAATTCACAAATATTCAGGATTTTTAGGGAACAGTTCGGTATTTTTAAACCCCTGTATTTTTCATTAATATAGATTTTTACAAAGTATTGTATAAAGTTTCATCAAAAAGAATTTTTTAATTCCATGAATTTTGAAAATGTTTAGAGAATGGTTCGTTATTATTAAACACTCTGTATTTGCCTCGTTAGTGAGTGTCATAATAAATCCTTGATGGAAGTTTAATAAATAAAAAATTTCCATGAATTTTGGGAGTTTCAATATTGGTTCAGTTTTTTTAAACACCCAGTAGTTTTAATTAGTATACATAGTTTTCTTACAGACCATTGTGAAAAGTTTCATGAAAAATATTCAATGAATTATTGTGAGGATTCTTAGAGTATGGTTTGGTTTCGTTAAGCACCCTGTATTTTCTCATTAGTATGATTTTTTACAATCGTCAAAGTTTCATAAAAAAATAAAATCCATAAATTTTGTGGATGTAGAGAATGGTTTTTATTTTACACGCTGTATTTTTTCATAAGTATGTATTCATATACATAATAATACCAAAGTATATATTTTTACAGTTTTCTACAAACTATTGTAAAAGTTTCATCAGAAAGCAAAAAATTTTAAATCCACGAATGTCCAGGATTTTTAGGGAACAGTTCGAATTTTTAAACACCCGTATTTTTCGATAATTAGTGCGGTAAGAGTCCCCGACGGAAGTTTCGTACCAAAAAATTTTCAGTTCCTAATTTTTAAATTTTTTAACGTTCGACATTTTTCCAACACTTTGTATATAAAACGGTCCTACGAACCTAAGAGAACCCCTACGAAGCGAAAGAACCAAAAATTTCCTCGAATCTGAAATTTTTATTTTTTTCTCGTCAAATGTTATCGTAACACCCCGTACATCGAGCGTTTTTGAGTCGCACTGTATATAAGCGAAGCGACTTTAAGTGTGACATATTGTCTAGCTCACTGATACCACCTATTCATTCTATTTATGCAAAGTTCAATGCAAATAGCAATAGCGGATGGAAATATTTGACAGCTGTTCTATGGCTTCCGTCATTTTGACCCCGTCTTGGTCTGCCATATTGTCTAGCTCACTGATACCACCTACCTATTCATTCTATTTATGCAAAGTTCAATGCAAATAGCAATAGCGGATGGAAATATTTGACAGCTGTTCTATGGCTTACGTCATTTTGACCCCGTCTTGCTTAGGATTTTCGCAAATTTCGATACAAAAACGAATTCAAAACCAAACGCTCGCATAACACAACGTATCTAGAGACTTCAGATTTACCGTTTTCGGCGTTTGGGGGGCTCCGGTGGGCCCATATAGAGAAATTTTCTGCGATTTATTCGGAAATGTCACCGCGCACTCGCCATTTGACGTCGCAAATTTTCGCAATTTTACTATAAAATCGAATTTTAAAAACAGATCTGAGGCACACGACACATTGTAGAAGGTTCAAAGTTTACGTTTCGATATGGCTTTATGGAAATAAAGGGGTACTTACTTTGCAAAATGTAACATTTTGAAGGTTTTGTGAGGACCCGCCATATTGCCAGGCTCTTCTCCACGTCTCTGTTTGGTATTACGCAAAATTCGATACAAATTGGAACTCAAAACCCAGCGCTCGCATAACAGAAAGTATCTAGAGACTTTAAATTTACCTTTTGCCTTTGCGGATCTCCGAACGGCCGTTTAGCGAACGTTCCTAAGTTTTATCCGGAGCTGTCAACGGCATCGCACCGTCCGGCTAGCCGTTTGACGTTTCGGACGGCCGAGCGAAGGCGAATGCAGCCGAACGTGTAATTGACCAAAACTTTCGCTATTTTCCTATAAAATCGAATTTTAAACCTAAATCTGAGGCACGCGACACATTGTAGAAGGTTCAAAGTTTACGTTTCAACATGCATTTCTGGAAATGAATGCGGGAAAATAGGAAAATATCGAATCCGAAATAGTTTGACGTCTACCCATATCCGACTGACGTTTCTCCGATTCCCGGGCGATAAGCTCCGCCTCCGCTATATCCATCTCGCTCGCCGAGATCGGCCGGCGAGGACCCTCCGAAAAAGGGAAAATTTACCTAGAAAAACGCGAAAAACGGCCCGCCGAGCGCCTCGTCGCGACGGAGAAAGGACCAAATAAGGAGACTCGCCCGCGGCCGCGTCCGCGACGGGCCCGCCCGAAAAACGTGGAGCGGAGCGAGACCGGCCTCCGGGCGGCTTCCGGACTTCCGATAAGGGGCGTTTTTTTCGACTTTTGTCTCGTTTCCTCGCGAAAACGGAAAAGTAACGCCGGCGGACCTCCGGAAAAACGCAAAATTCGCCCCGAAAGAGGTAAAAAGAACCCACCGAAATACGCCTAAGCGACAACGCCAGGACCGAAGGGCGCTTCGCGCCCTTCGGCTCGCCGCGGCGCGGCTCGCGAAAAAAGCCTTTGAGTAGATCTTTTGCCACTTTTACGCACCCCGGTGGGAGCGAGAGGCAATCGCGCATTTTAATATATTAGAATTGTCACAATAATTAATTTAACTTTTTAAAATGTTTTTAAACAAATTGAAAACATATTTTTCTAATACTTTTGAAATCATGTAAAAGGATAAATTATAAACATAAATCAATGCATGCTTATAGTTATGAAATATTAAAGCTGTTGACGCAATTCGTGGACAGGGAAAAATAATAGGTAGGTAATATAAATTATAAACGGCAAATGGAATTCCTTTTTTTGTGTCTTGCATCTATTATTCACAACGTATAAGACTCATAGACAAGTAAAAAACATTGTTTTTCTATGATCAATGTGTAAACTGATTTTTACTTCAGAGAAAATTTACAATTTCAAATTTGCCTCTCTTTTCTTCTTACCGGATGTAATAAAATTAGAAAGAGATCGTGGTTGAAGAAAGATAGACTATAATGACGTATTTCCTTCTTCATCACACCGCTGGTTGACATATGGCTGACATATTCTGTGCTGTGCATTCTGTGTCGCTGACCGCATATGTTAAAGTTTAATTATAATTAATCTGTGCCAGTGCCCTGTGGTTTAATTTAAGCGTGACCGCAACCAAACAGCAACGAGTACGAGTAAGTAATATATATTTTTAATATTAATTAATTTATACATCCACGTGATCGCGGTATTTGTATGTACCTGTTAGGTACCTATGACAGCCGTTATGTATACATAGAGGTTAGAATTTTTTTTTGATAAGACCGCACATTCTGCACAAAACTAATTTTAGATGAATTTTAGATTCGTGTTCAGCACTCTCAAACAGGGGGGTTGTAGTTTTATCATTAAGATTGGTCAGGTTTACGCTAATGTAAAGTGAAAAATTACTTTATTTTATTATGTGCAAGTAGTAATTCGTAAAGGTTTAAGCATGTTTTGTAGTTTGCGTCTTCAGCATAACCTAGAAATTGGAAATCATATAATTCTAGATTACGTTGTAATTCATTCTGCTGCTTTTTCTCCTCTTTTACAAAGTAAATTTAGGAAATGGTTGGTTTAATTTTTTTGTTTCTAAAGTTAAAATATCATTTCGCGATATAAATTATTTACCTTCATTAACGATTAGCGTAAAATTCATCAACCTTCATGAAAAAATTCTGCCAACCCCCACTCCCATATTTTCGAGGGTGTGAACACGAATCTAAAATTAGGTTTGTGCGGTCTCGTCTATTTAGAAAAAAAATCATAATTGCAACCTCTATGTTATTACAATAAGTTGAAGTTGCAATATAACGCCTATTTATTTTGACAATAATGGTAATGTAATGTGTGACATGATTTTTTTTATTGATGTAAATATTATTAAAACTGTCGCATTATTTGTCTTTTACTTATGGAGTTATATTAGCTTTTAACTTGTTTTTCAATTTCAGCATGCCTAAAGTAAAAAGTAAGAAAAGATTTTTATTAGGAAATATCACAGAATGTTAGATCCTCGGCACTACTAATTGAAAATTCCATTGAGAAAAATAATATCTGCTTCAATGCTTGCAAACAACAGGAAAGTTATACTAGTAATTGTAGTAATGACGACAATATTAGTATTAGTGGTAGTGGTACGACTAGCACGCTGTCTAGTACTAATGATGTGGATAATAATGGCTGCAATGAATTTTTATTGGAATCTAATGAAACATTTGCAAATGTGGACGGCAGTAGTTCAGAGAGCACAGTCGACCTTAATTTTTATGAACACAAAGATCCAGACAAAATTTCTTTCCAGTCTAAATTATCTAAATGGGCCATCGAAGAAAATATAACTCAATCAAGTTTAAAAAAACTAATCAATATTTTAAGAACTGAAACTGATATTTCAGAAATTCAAAATATACCGAAAGACCCCAGAACATTATTACATACCCCTCAACTATTTTGAAGGAAATTAATCCTGGTCTATTTTATTATTTTGGAATTACAGAAAGTATAAATAAAATTATAAATCAATGTCACTTTACAATTCCCGACAATGCTTCTTTTCAAATTGCTGTTAATGTAGATGGTTTACCTATAAGTAATAGCACATCAGATTGTTTATGGCCTATTTTAATTCAGATAAAGTCTCTTAAGATTTTAGAAAATAATATTATAATGGTAGGAGTGTATTATGGTAAAGAGAAACCTAAATTGGCAACTGAATTCCTAAAAGATTTTGTGGAAGAGTGTCAACATTTAATAATTAATGGAATTTTAATAAAGGACAAAGTATATGACTTTAAAGTTAAAATGCTTATTTGTGATGTACCAGCTAAATCATATTGTTTAGGTATAAAGGGACATAGCGGTATTTTTCATGTTCAAAGTGTAAGATTGAGGGTCAAATGCTAAATAATATAATTTGTTTTCCTTCATCTGAAGGGGTATCAAAACGCACTGATATTGATTTTCGTAACCAAACTGATGATGAGCACCATGTTAATACAAGTATTTTAACACATTTACCAAACTTTGACTTAGTTGATGATGTTGTTCTTGATTATATGCATTTAGTATGTTTAGGTGTAACAAAACGGTTATTAGTAAATAAAACATTTGGTTGGGTTTTTGGCAAACCACCTTTTAAATTATCATATAAGCAAGTTCAAGATGTATCAGAGAGCTTACTAAAAATAAAAAAATATGTTCCTATAGAATTCTCTAATAGAAAAACACGTTCATTAGAAGAGTGTAAAAGATATAAGGCTGTAGAATTTCGATTACTATTATTATATACAGGGCCAGTAGTTTTTAAGAAAGTTTTAAGATCTAGCTTCTATAGAAATTTTTTAACTCTGTCTATTGCTATTCGTATCCTGTCAGATGATCATTTGGTTAAGATATCTGATATGGTTACTTATGCTGAAAATTTATTAAAGTGCTTTGTAGATACTGCCTCAATCATATATGGACCTGAGTTTGTGTCTTACAATGTTCATAATCTTTTACATCTTACTGATGATGTATCAAGATTTGGCAATATACATTCTTTTTCTGCATTTGATTTTGAATCATACATGCATTTTATTAAAAAGTTTCTAAGAAAAAGTGAAAAACCACTTCAACAAATTGTTAACCGCATTTTAGAAGGTAGATTTTTAAATAAATGTAAATCAAATTTAAATATACAAACTTCTCAGGAACATTTTGAGGGCCCATTACTACCAAGTTGCAAGCCTCATCCACAGTTTAAAATGTTGACTTCAAATAATTTTACGTTAAAATTGAACACTGCAGACTCATACATTCAACTTCACTCTAACGATATAGTTCATATCTACAATATTGTACATTCTTTAGACAATGAAATTGTTATTTTAGGTAAAACATTTTTGGAAAAAAAACCTTTTTTCTCTAAGCCTTGCGAATCTACAAATTTCGGAATATTTGAAGTCGATGAGAATATGTCTTCATTAAAAATGTTTCAATTGTCTGAAATAAAATGCAAAATTTTCTACATACCAATTGAAACAAACTGTGCAGTTACTTTTCCTATGCCCCATTGCTTTAATTATGCATAAATAATGTTGAACCAAATAGAAATTTGTTTTTCATTTGTGATAAGCACTGAGCACTGTCTATTACAAAAAAAAGTCTTAATTAGTCAAATTTGTGCTGTTTTTAGGTACAGAAATCTCGAAAAATAAAAGACGAGAAAAAATAATATCAAAAATAAAATCCTTGATATTTTCTAAAAAAATAATAACTTTTAAAAGCGTTTGTAAGAGACATTGTTTTGCTAGGTATTTTCACATAAATAACAAAAGTGAACAATTTTATATGCAGAACTATGTAAGTTATGTTATAACAATAATGACAGTTAAAAGAAAAACGTATTTTGAAATTTTTCTGTACCTAAAAATTTGTTGTTTATACCTCTTTCTGTTGTTATATATTTGTTTTACTTCGCTCCCTTTGCAAAGTTGCAGGTGGCATGAGATAACATTACATTCCTATTATTTGCTAAGCACTATTTTAAGAACATGGTGCCCTTAAGCCAGCATTATAACTTTCAGTTGTATCTATATAGAATGTTATTATTATATTACATGTATGTTTGGTTGACTAGGTGTAGAAAAAATATATTGCCACTTTTTTAGTTAGATTTTGCAGTCATGACTTGGGCTGTTGTTCATTTTTTGGAAGATAACACTGTAGAGGTTGTGCCACAGTCTTGGTTAGTGGAGTTTGATGGTTTAAACATTGAATGTTTTTGGCCAAAAAATTATTCAAGGAAAAAAGCTTATGAAGCTGTACTTAAAAAGGATTCCCAGATAGTACTTGGAAAGTGTATGGAATAAACATTTTAGGCAAATACGGTAGGTACTTATAAAATGGCAATTTTTTTAACTCACGTGTACCTAACACAACAAACTAAACAATGCATAATAGCTTAATTATTATTATAAATATCTTTTGTAACCATGAATTTCCATAGGTTTTTATTCACTTCAAACATAAATTTGGTCATTAATTAAATATGCATATCACCTGAACATAAAATTATATGATTATATGTTGATTAGTTATAAATATTTTCAGATGATTTTCGTGTTGCACAAGCAAAGGTTAATAGAGCAAAGGAAAACGATAGATTGACTACCTCTGACGATGAAGAAAGTCAAGTTTTGTTAGGAAGAGGTTTTAGAACGAAAAAAAAAACAGAAAAGTGTTACGATTCTTCATACGAAGAAGATTCAGATGAAACACAGTATCCTAATGTGCCAAAATGTTTAGGAAAGAAAGGTTAGTTACTAATGTAATTCCAATGTTGATTTTATACTGCTCTGTTGACTGTTTCAGGTGAAATCATTACAGAAAAAGTTACTCTGTCAGAAAAAAGCCATACAGGAATATCGTCAAAAAATTCATCTTTTGGAAGATCCTGATGAGACCAATATAGAGAAATGTATAGACAAAAAGGGTTAGTTAATGTAATTCTATTTTTAATTTTCTATTGTTCTTTGACTTTTTAGGTGAAAACTTTTCAAAAAAAGTGAACAAAGAAAAGAACAATACGACAGGAGTATCGTCCAAAGGTTGTACACCTTTTTTGGATTTCTTCAATTATTAATATTTATTCTTTTGCAGGTGATGGTAACATTAATAGAAAAGAGGTCTTCATGAGTGAAAAAGGTATTTATATTCATTTGTTATTATTGTATATTACAATTAACTAGGTGTATTCACATAGAGCCAACTAAACAATCAGAATACATTGATGGTGTATTTATCTATTTTTTGCAATGAATTTTAGTACTGTAACGCCATTCAGTGCAAATGCTTTTAATGCTGTATAAAATTTATAGGTACAACTGTTTATTAGAGAAATATTTGTTTGTTGACATTGTATTGCATTTAGAATTTTATTTGATTTCTTTAACTGAATTTAGGTATAATTCTTGTCCAAATCATTGTTTTGAGCAAATAAAAATAAAGTGACACTAAGCTAGATGATTAATACTGTGCATTTATTGATTTATGTTTTTATTTTAAATGAATTGTTAATAACTATATTTATAGGTGCTGATCTTGTTGCCGCAGCTGAAAATAAAGGTATTTCATTGTCTTACTCATCAAAGCTAAAAAAACATTTTTGAAAAAAAATATTCCAAATATGGATATATTCAGATCTTTGATAGAAAATTATATTGGTCAGAGTAACAACTAACTTAAGGTTCATTTTTGAAAATATCTAGCTTTTCATTATATAATATATGTGTTTCATTTTGTAAAATTTTTAGAGTTTCAACGTCAAGTAATGCGACAACTATATATTATAAACAGTAGAATCAGGAACTTCAAGAAAATTTTCAAGTTTTAATGCATAAAGAATCACAAATAATAGCACCAGATGTTGAAGATACCTCTTATCAACCAATAATGGATCTATTTCCAATTAGTTCAAACTAATTTACAAAAGCTTGAAGATTTTTAAAAGAGGCAGCTGAAATGAATATAATGGTGTGTTACAAAACATATTTTACAATTTTTATATTTATTTAATGTATTTTTTTTGCACTACAGGTAAAACAACTGTCTCTTATCGGAGGAGCTTCTGTTAAAGAGGCAACGAAAAGAATAATGTACAGAATAATAAACAATGAAATGGGGTCCAAATTTAGTTGGGAAGGCCAGAAGGGCAAGCGAAAATTCAGAGATTTAAAAACGGCAGCATTAATGATGCGTAAGTCTTTTTTTTAATAATAAATTAGTATGATTATAGTATAATATTTGAAAGTATGTTTTTCTCTGAAAGCAATATGAAAATAGAGATTTTCATGAGTAATGTTTTACTTTTAATCAATCTAGTTTCTCATATTATCAAAACTTTATTTAGAAATTCAAAATAATGGAAATAAAGCAATCTAATTTTTTATATACAAGTGAAGACAGGGTCAATATGACTTTTTTTGAGTATTTAATTTTCAGATTTTAAAAAACCTTTGAAAAAAAATTGTATAAATTACATTTCATTAGTGTCATATGACTTGGAAGTTTCAGAGTACATACTTGGACGGCAATATGTCCTTGTATTCTCTAGCGACCATATGTGGGTTGTAAAAGACCACTTTCGAGACTCTTAATATAGTATTTATGTGAAGTGTGGTTATCTGCAAACCCATAAAAATTTAAATCTTGTATTATGCATGTGGATGTAGGTGTGAATATTGATTTCAGTTGCAAATACAAATACAGTACTAAATAAATGGTATATATATTTATATATTTTTTTACAGAAGCAGTACGTATTCATTTCAAGGAAGCGACAGAAACTGAAATCATCAGTTGCATAAAAGAGTGGTTGGTTAGGGCAAAGTTTAGAGGGGGGGTTAAGGTATAGATGTATAGTTATTATTTATATGTATATATTTGTATGTATCAAACAAAATATATTTGATGATAATGATTTTTGAATTTAGTTATTCTCACAAATATTTTCCTTCCTTAAATAAAAATTTGTTCACATTTCACAAAACACATTTTACAATATGGTCCTTGTCGTTTCGGCATATGCTATTTGCATGTGATTAATATTAATCTGTTTTCATTCACCACTACTTTGAAAACTGTCTTTCAAAGGTTAGAGGGGCCATCTGAAAGTCCTGTTATGGACTCATAAGTTATAAAAGTTGTAAGTATCTGTATCATGTTAGTATATACCTTGCTGGCGAAAATTAGGTTTCAGATAGGTGCACAAATGAGTACGACAGAAAAGAATAGAAACATAGTGATGGTAAACAAAGATAGAGCCATTGTGTTTCTGGGTAAATTTCTGCAACACCAACGCTTTCTGACAAAACTATGGCACTATCTTTGTTTATCATGCCTATGCTCCTATTCGTTTCTGTCATACTCATTTGTCCGCTTATCTGAAACCCAATCTTTGCAACCAGGGTAGAAGCATCATAAGAGCATAGACATATTTCATATATTATATACACTTTGTCCTATTGACAACAACTATTTTGAAATTTATAGCAGCAGTGTGATAAGAACTCTATTTTGTGACTTAAGAAACAAACAAAATATCATATTTCTATAATTTCTCATAGTTTATATTGTCTCAAAATATAATTTTATTTTATCCTGCTTTCACTGCTGCTATAAATTTCACAATAGTTATTGTCGATGAACAAAGTGTATAAAATATGAAATAAATATGTCTGCACTCAATATTTTGAAAACATTTTTATACTGTCTTTTAACACAATATAAATATTTTATAATCACCAAAAATCACATAAAATAAATGTTATAAAAATGTGTTCCTAAATATTTAAAAAATATTTTCAGAATAAGAAATTAATGTTTTCTACATGTTTGTTAAATATTTTAAAAATGTGCATTTGCATGTTAAATAAATATTTGTAATATGTAAATAAAATATGCAATTCTTGTGAATTAAACATTTCAAATATATTTTGAAAAACATTTCTGCCACATATATTTCACATGCAAGGAGGTGATTTTTTCTGATTTATAAAATATTTACATCATATTAAAACGTAATATACAAATATTTTTAAAACATTCAAATATTACAGCGGAAATATTTTTTTTATATTTTATAAATATAAATTGTTGTGTGGGTCCATGAATTGGCTGAATACGACGTTGACCAAAGAACTGAATTCTGCGCGTGTATGATACACCAAAATAATTTCATTACTAACGTTTTATTTTCCGACAAGGCAACGTTTTAATTGAACGGACATGTTTATAGGCAAGACACCCGTTATTGGTCTCAGGAAAATCCACATTGGATGCAAGAATATCATACGCAACGACCACAAAGGTCAGTGTGTGGACTGTGGGCTGATATTGTGAGAAATACAATTGTTGGTCCATATTTGTTTTATGAAAATTTGACAGGAGCATTGTATCTGAATTTAATAATACATAACTTTCTATTAAATTTTTATAAACACCTTTGATATTGTTATCCACCCTGTACCAATTTGAAGTAACTTTTGTAATACATTTTTGGAATCAGCTCAGCAACATAAATCCGAAAATAGAGAAAAAGTGGGGTGTTGGCCACCCTGTATATTAAATTATTATTTGAAAAAAAAAACAGTAAATTAAATTAAAAAGTCGACCCGTTCCGGAAATTTTTAAAAATATTGTTTTCTACAAACAAGTTAATGCAGTTTTTAATACTCGTAGCATTAAAAATATTGCTTTAAGGCACCAGTGCCTTAAAATGATCACTTTAAAGCACTAGTCACGCACTAGTGCCTTAGAGTAAATGTCAAATTGTGACAGTAAATTGTATCGCATACATTTAATTTGTATTTTCTTTATTAACTTGAATACTTATATTACAATTCACACAATTTGAAAAATTAAATCCTTCCGCAATTCTACCACTATCAACTGAAACGACCGCATTCCTAGTTGACGATTGAGCATCTTGTATGCAATTTCATATTGAATCCGGGATTTTCTTGGTAATAAGTCCAAAGTAGCTCGGTTGGCCGCTTCATCGATTTTTTTAAATGGATTTTTCTTTTCCATATTTTCTTTATACTTTTTAAGGGCAAAAAGACACAACGTTTAAAAGTGACAAATCCAAAGCTTTCAAACTTTTCGTAAATGATGAATACAACAATGGTGGAAACATTGGAAAGTGCCCACTTCGAAAGAATGATATAGTGCCTACGATGCTATTTAAAATTTAACTTATTTCTACCCGGGTTAATTCTTTTTAATGCCGTTTGTAGAAAAAATATTGTATGATATTTGTGTTAGAAGTGTTTCTAAGGCAGATGTAAATTGCAAAATTCGCTGAGCTCATTCTGCAAACTTTTACATGCGCGCCTGAAAAATGCACTTTTAACACACATCATGATGACAATTATTTAGCTAATAATGAATTTATGCGTTACTTTATGGACACACTGTATAATCTAAGTTAGTCTAAAATTTGATGGTTGTTGAGATACAGTGTTAAAGTTTATTTTAAGTTTTCATCAATAATTTCATTACTAATTGTTTTAAATACACGGGAGTTTTCTGGCATGATAAATTGGAACTGGTCTCAAATTTGCTGTACAGTATAGTGGATGACACAACCATACCTTACATGTATTTAAACTGCCATAACTTTTTTATGTACTAGTGAAATGGGTTAGAAAAAAAGAATGATAATGGCGCTATAATAAAAAAACGTAGGACGCTGAACGCCATCTGAAAAAAGCGTTCTCTCAACGCGACTACCGATTTCGTACAATGCATAAGCAAGAAGTTTCATGAAATCGACGTCAGTCGAAATCCGCTGCAGTTCATCATCAGCCTTATTTACGGCGTTGGTATTTATAGTAAATCTTTAAAATGATCCTCGCCTTCGTGCAGTGGCGTAGCTTCAGATTTTCGGCCCACCCGCCAAATATGACTTGCCACCCCCCTCCCCCGTCCCTACAAAGTCACAGTTCAAGTTAATAACGTGCAGAATGCTACATTCGGACAAAGGGTAGAAGATACCAAAGTAGGAGAATATTTTAAAAATATTTATTTCTGAAGTTAAAATAAGTATCTAAAAGGAACCTACATGACATACTCGTGAATAGGTAAGGAACATTTTCTTATAAATTATATAACAAATAATGAGAATATTTCTAAATTTGTTATAATATTGAATGCCAAGCTAATAGTTCTTTGTATGATCTGGAGTGTTTCTAATAACTTTTGAGAAATGAAAATGTTATACTGAATTAATAATTCTTGATGCAATTTATCATTTATCTTGTTAATAGCTATAAGCCTTTAAGAGAAGTTTTTAAATTTTGTTGTATTAGATTTAAATTATTTGCGTAAGATTCTGTTATATGACTCGCAAAAGAAATATATTTGTCTACTTGTTTTATAATTTTGCCTTGATTTTCAAACAATATCAATAAATTGCTATTTATGTCTTCCAAATCATTTTGATCTAAATTGCCTGTTATAAATTTAATAGCCGTACCTAATCCATTATTTATTGCTCGTTTAGATCTGTGATTCAATTTTGCTAATATTTTTTCAATTTGAACAGTATTATCGTATAAGATATTTATCAAAGGGACTGTTGAGTTATCTTTTGAACTTTTCGACTGTAATATGTACGTATTTAGTAAAAAAAAAATATAACTAATTTCTATAGCACTAATGTTAAAATAAAAATAAAACTTATGGTAATGATCTAAGGTTTTGGCTAATCCTAAATCTTCTGCAAAATATCCATCACTTTTAATTCTGTCTCCTTGAAGGGCCTGGCTCCTCGTTAGGAGTGTTATCCTGTAAAGAGTCTCTTAATCTTATTTGTATGTATGTTCGTTTTTGCATGCGTTCTTGCTTTTATTTTATTTTTTTGAATAGAGGTTACGTTTACTGGTTCATAGCAGGGATCTGCTTTTCTTATTGTTGGTTTCTTGAAACATACCAGGGGTTCATTTATTTCTATAGTGGTCGCGTCAAATTAGCATGAAAAAAGTGAAAATGGACAACTTTTTACGGAGAAGTCCGATTGAGATGTGGTTTTCTAACCTCTGTACGCTCGCAAATTTTTAATTGTTTATTTAACAAATGACCCATTTTTGTTGAACATATGGCAAATGTCACACACGATTCAACGAAAATGTCTGGAAAATGTTCTCTCGGGGGTTTTCGAGGTCCCTGTTTATCACTTTGGTGTTAGCTTTATTATTTATTGCTAAATTGTTGTAACTGGGCTAATTAACAAATTAGAAACACCACCCCCGAAATCACTAGAGAACCGGATTCTTTCCAGGATTTCTGGCTTATTAAGGCAAACCATTGGCACAAGATTTTTGCAAATATAATTGTTTATTGTTCGATTGTTGCAACCTCGCTAATTAACAAATTAATAACTCTACTCCCGCAATCGTTGGAAACCCAGTTTTTTTTTTGCAATAACTCTGGGATCATGGGGAGAACCATCGGCACAAGGTTGTTGCACGTAATTGATGTTTATTTTCAAATTGTTGCGACCTGACTAATTAACAAATTAATAAGTTAACGCCTGAAATCACTAGAAAAACAGATTTTTTTGCAATAACTCTAGGATGATGAGGAGAAGCATTGCCACAAAGTAATTGCAAATATAATTGTTTATTGTTCGATTGTTGCAACCTCGCTAATTAACAAATTAATAACTCTTCTCCCGGAATCGTTAGAAAATCAGATTTTTTTTTGCAATAATTCTGGGATCAATTGAACAATAAACAATTATACATATTTGCAAAAATCTTGTGCCGATGGTTCGCCTTAAAAAGACAGAAATCCCGGAAAAAATTTCGGGTCTCTAGTGACTCCGGGAGTAGAGTTATTAATTTGTTAATTAGCCAGGTTGCAAAAATAGAAAAATAAACAATTTTGTGCAACAACCTTGTGCCGATGGTTCACCCCATGATTCCAGAATTATTGCAAAAAAATACGATTTTCTAACGATTCCGGGAGAAGAGTTATTAATTTGTTAATTAACGAGGTTGCAACAATCGAACAATAAACAATTAAACAATATTTGCAAAAATCTTGTGCCAAGGGTTTGGCTTAATAAGCCAGAAATCCTGGAAAAAATTCCGGTTCTCTAGTGATTTCGGGGGTGGAGTTTTTAATTTGTTAATTAGCCCAGTTACAACAATTTAGCAATAAATAATAAAGCTAACACCAAAGTGATAAAGAGGGACCGCGAAAACCCCCGAGAGAACATTTTCCAGACATTTTCGTAGAATCGTGTGTGACATTTGCCATATGTTCAACAAAAATGGCTCATTTGTTAAATAAACAATTACAAATTTACGAACGTACAGAGATTAGATGTACCTTTTGTTATAAACAATTCCCTGAACATTTTGCAGAAAATCGCATCTCAATCGGACCTCTCCGCAAAAAGTTGCAAGTGAAATGCTAATTTGACGCGACTATAGGGTTTTCTTTATTTTCATTTCGTTTTTCTAAAGTTTTTGTACCTTTTTCTAATTGTTTTTGATAAATGTGTTCGTAAAACGGCATGATTTCTTTCTTTCGTTTCTCGTTGAATGAATGGATTGATTATAAATTAAAGTTGCGGATATCATTAAATTTTGAGGTAATTCGTTATTATTTGATATTTTTTAGGTACGTATCTTTTCTAATAACGTAGAGTGAACTCGCTCTATTGGTAAATTTGAATTTGGATTATAATTTGTTGTATAGTGAATTTCTATCTTAAATAATTTACAGTATTCTTGGACTACGCTGTTCTTAAATTCTTTGTGTCTTAATTTATTAAGAATGGTAATACCTGACAAGTCTTCTATTAAATAGGCTTGTACGTATTTCGAAAAAATATCTATTTATTGCTAAAAATTTAGATTTGTCAAAACAGAACTATATGGATTATGTCAAATGGCTTTTTTGCTAAAAGTGGTCCACTAAATGATACATTGTATGGGTGTCTCTCATACTTACTTTGTAAACAGGTTTCGCATGTATTTATTATCTTATTTATCTTTGTCCTCATATCTGGCCAATAAGATTTTATTTTTAAATGGTTGTAAGTTTCGATTATACCGTTGTGAGTTTTGTCATGATAGTCTTCGATGATTTCGTTTTGTCTTTCCGAATTTTCTATATCTAAACATAGGACGTTACATTTTACAATTTTTACTGTGTTGTTGAATAACTTTGAACACCTTTCCAAAAATATAAGTTCTATAGCATTATCATGGAAGTAAATACCGTACACGTTTTTTGAGTCAATAATTTCTTTTAAAGCTTTTAAGATATTGTCTGTCTCCTGACTCTTCGTAATATAATTGAATAATGTCGTTTCTTGAAACTGAAAGGGTTTGAGTAGCTAATTTATATTCGTCACCACTTTTAATTTCTAATCGGTTTATAAAATAATTTAAAGGTTTGTCTGAGATGGGTATAGTAAAATTGGATTTTCGGTTGCTGTCTGTTGTATCTCTGAATCACTCGTGGGAATTCGATCATTTAGTATTTCGTCAACGATATTGGGAGATAGTTCATCGTTGTTATCTACGTGAGAAAGTATTGAAATTAAGTCTAAATCGTCGTCCTCTATATTTACTTCTTTTGTATTTATTTCAATCCTAGATAAAGCATCAACGACAGTATTTTCCTTACCTTTTTTATAATTTATTTCGTAATAGAATTCTTCTAAACGAAGACGCCATTTTGTAAGTCTTGAGTTTGGATCTTTAAACGAAAATAACCATACGAGGGGTTTATGATCTGTTTCAATTAGAAATTTCTTACCGTAAAGATATGGGCGATAATGTTTAGTTGTTTCTACAATGGCTAATAACTCTTTTTCAATAGTAGAATAGTTTCTCTCTGCTGAATTTAGTGTACGCGAATAAAAGGCTATAGGGTGATTATTTTGTGATAGAACACCGCCAATTGACACATTACTGGCATCCGTCATTATTTGGAAGGGTTTTGTAAAATCTGGGTATGCTAAAATTGGGGCGTTAGTTAATATTTCTTTACACTCAAGAAATGCTCCTCTATAGTCTATAGCATTGGTGTCGATTTTTGTTCCCTTTTTTAAACATTTACATACTGATTCATCAACAAGGCGTAACGTTAGTCAGACTAGCGGAGATTACGCGAAAAATGTAGGCCTCTGTTGCGCCAATTTAAATAAAAGGCACACTCCTATTCACTACTATGTATAATACCTACTTTGTTATATGTTAACTAATCCGTAGCACTGAAAAGTACTGTATTTGAATATAAATACTAAATATACAATGGGAAACGCAAGGAACTAGAGGCCGAAGTTACGCGAATTTAGACAGGTACAATACTGGGTCTAACTTTTGGCACAAATATGGACGTAAATAAACAACCTACCTAGCAACGCATGTTTCGTGAATGGGCGCAAAGCTGGTTAGTCCGACTAACGCTACGCCCGTTTTATGAATCCGGTTGTAAGTGAATGGAGATACTATTTTCGCAAAATTATGTATAAACCGTCTGTAATATCCAACTAATTCGAGAAAAGCTTTAATGTCTTCCCTTATGTAGTGACCTAGGTCACGTATAATTATTTAGTTAATGTCTATGTCGCGACGTATGTCTCCTTACATAATTATATGTAGAATATACGCATGGATTTTAAAATTCCTCTTAGTAAAGTAATTACATCCGGTGAGCGGTACAAATGTTAATTTTTGATAATGATGTGACAGAATTGCTTGATATATTCTTTTCTAAAACAAAAGGCGGTAGGAGGGATAGAAGTTAATAAATAAAAAATATGAAGGTAGATGCATTGTCTGCTAAATCAAAGCACCTCATCTGCTTTATCCAGGCGATGAGATTTAGCGGACGATGATAGACGTAATGAATCATTTATATTCTGATATCTCAAAAACAATCGTTCAGAACGACGTTTACCAAGTACATGTTTAAAAAAAAACTTGGAGAACAAGAATTTTTTATTATAAAATCAATATATCAGGATACGTCAACATCTGGATCTAGGAAACTATAAAATTTTGGAGTCAGGGGCTATTTTAGGGTATCATGAAGCTAGTGTCAAAATACTGGTCCAATTTGGAAAAAAATAGATGAATATTCTAGAAGCAGCAAATTATGTTATTAATTAATTATATGTACATATACACCCTGCTTCTGAAATTAATTTATAATAACTTTGTACTGGAACTAAGAAAGTGTTGTGTAACCGCTTACATTCAAATAGAATCAGACGATGAGAGATACTACGCTGGTAAAAATGGAAGATGTAGCAAGTCATGTACGTGTTTGTACGGTTGCATCTAGGGGAACTTGAATTAAATAATGTTTTAGCCCCTGGAATATGTGGCAGCATTTAGTACACACGTTTTAGATATACTCTGTATAAAACAGTGACTTCTTTATAACTCTATTGTGTGGGTATCTACTAATAATTGTAAATTTTTGTTATTAAAATGTAGGTATATATTTTACAATTTTTTTTGCATGGATAATTTATAATGATTTTATAACGAAAATATATAATCACTTACCACCGCTACAAAACGAAGTTCGCCATTTTGACAATAACCGAAAATATGTACCTATTATAAACATAAAAAACACAACGAGAATTTTAAACATGTTACTGTTTTGTTCTGCTACTAGATATTTAGCATAACATAAACAAAGAAAATTTGCTTTTTGTTTGGGGTCAACATAAAGATAGTGTCTATGTTATCAAAATATGACGGCTACAAAACAACTGAAGAGTAGGAAATCAAGACTGACTCCATGCGCATGATAGATACTGTTCCAGATTTATTAAAAATATGTATTTATTTTTAAATTTTTGGTGTTGATTGATTACTGTTGGGTTTCGAGATAAGTAGACTTCATTTTAAACACGAATAAAAACATAACTATTAATGCATTACATAATTATGTACTATTATTATACAGGGTGGCGCATCCAAAACGAAACAGAGGAATTTTCTGGCAGCTCAGTTCTCTTTTTAAGAAATGCTCAGACCCGTCGATTTTGTTTTCGAGGGTCTACTTTAAGCTTCTAATCAATAAATCTCCGAAACTACTGAACTGAAGTACATGGTATTTTACATCATTATAAAGGGAATTGAAAAGCCTTTAAAGCGATGTATCATTCGACCCCCCTTCCCAAGATTTTAGGGGTGGTGCCATCCCCGCCTAGGGGGCTGCACGTGTAAACGTGATTTTATGCCAATTTTGTGTCCCCCTCGAAAAGAAAATCGACGGATCTGAGCATTTTTCAAAAAGAGAACTGAGCTGTCAGAAAATGTCTCTGTTTCGTTTTGGATGCGCCACCATGTATATACCTACCTGCATCATGTATATCTCAGGTAGCCAATAGCTTTTATATCATCTTCCTTCGTGTCTTTTTTGGTCGTTTGCAAAAATCGAATTAATCGATCCTATTCGCTGTCTCATTGTGTCATTCGCTATTGTTATCTGAATATAAAACACTAAGCTGCTAAGCTTAAGATTTTAATGCATCGATTATCTAAATATAAAAAGTGGGAAGTTCACATAATTTAATAGTTGTGTAACTGAAGTACCTGACTTGCAAAGCCATGAACGTTGTTCTAACGATTTTGCTAATACTCGTTCAAAGCAACTTAATTGCGTCTAATGAAGATGCAGATAAACTTTTGGCAGTAGCCGTGGTGAGTTGAAAATGTAAATAAATACATAGAACTGGAAGGTTTATGTTGAAATATTTTTTTAATTGAATAGATGATATCTAACTACATATCACGAACACTTGTTTAATATTCCTTTTCTCTTAGTATTTTAGACATGGAGACAGATCACCGACAAGGTCATTTCCCACTGACCAGTACTTTACATCAGAAAATTTTCCAATGGGTTTCGGCCAGTTGACCAATGTAAGTAGATAACATATTTTATGTAGACAGGTAGTGGTATATATACAGTGTGACCCATTTCAAATGGAAACAAGCCTGTAAAAATGATAATTATTATCCGATTTATTTCGGGTTTTATCCAAAAGATGGAGCAGTAAAAACTCTATTCTGGCACAAAATATTAAAATTAATTTTGTGTTTTCAAGCCCTACTTCGAATTTTTTTCTCGGTGAATTTTTACAAAAACTATTTAGCGATTTTTTTACTTCAAATCTCACTATGGCACTGGATTTAGCATCCCTTAAAACGGTTTTATGCCAAGCTTCATAAATAAATATTTAATATTGAGAGATTTATAGCAATTTTAATGCAGGCTTCATTTTAATAAATACTTTTATAGTAATTTTCTAAAAATACAAGTTAGCTATGAAAAATAATTTTAAAAAGTGAGTTATTATTTTTACGCTTTTAATTAATCAAATTAACGGTTAACAATAATTAGGTATTTTAATAAATAACTAAAATAACAAAGGAAACTGACTGCATTACACTAAAACTACGATATAGAAATACAATAAGTTTAACGTCACAATAAATTTAAAATTTTTGTAGCCTCTATGAGGCTACCGTTGATTTGGATGCACTTTTCGAATCGCACTTTTACAACGAATGGTGTAGTATCGGCACAAAATTCAAGATACTGGGCTACAGAAAGACCAGAGTGGATTATTAATTGTAAACGACAATGTCTTCAAAAAGTTAATGTTTAATGAGGGATACTCAATGAAACAGTCATTGGCCTTTTCTTTTTGAGGGAAATATGAATACCATACAGTTTTTGCAGTTCCTAAGAAATGAATTTTGGAATATATTACTGAACTTTCAGTATAGGAAAGACTAAATGTTCATTTTCAGTTAAATTTATGCTACTTTCCTAACTATTCGACATTTTATGTGGTATCATAACATTCAGGGTTTATAAGTGGAGTTATGTCCAAGAATAAGACAAGTTTGTGAAGAACAACTACAGAATGTTCAAAAAAATATTCGTAAGCGATTCGAAAATTGTGAAATCAACGGTGGCCTTGTAGATGCTACAAAAATGTAAAATTTCATTGTATTTTGACGTTAAATTTATTGTATTTTGTATCCTAGTTTAAATGTAACGCGGTAATTTTCCGTTATTATTTTAGTTATTTATTAAAATACCTAATTATTGCTAACCGTTAATTCAAGTTTTTATATTTAATGCCATTAATTAAAAGCGTAAAAAAATTAATTAATAATTAATTAACATAATTTTTAATTCATTCTTCATAGCCAACTTGTATTTTTTGAAAATTATTATAAAAGTATTTAATAAAATGAAGTCTGCATTAAAATTATTTATAAATCTCTCAATATTAAATATTCATTTATGAAACTTGGCATAAAACCGTTTTAAGGGATGCTAAATCCAGTGCCGTAGTTAGATTTGAAGTAAAAATTTGCTAAACAGTTTTTGTAAAATTTCACCGTAAAAAAAATTTGAAGTAGGCCTTCAAAACAAAAAATAAATTTTAATATTTTGTGCCAGAATAGAGTTTTTACTACTCCATCTTTTGGAGAAAACCCGAAATAAATCGAATAACAATTACACAGGTCCACAAAAAAAAGTGGTGTGTGCTGAGGGTTCTATGTATTTTTCCCGCTGACCACAAATCTGAAGTCAAAATGGGGGGTCGCACAGCAAATTTTAGAGAAAACCCATACAAACGATACAAATTACATAAAAAATTTACACAGGTCCACAAAAAAGTCATGTGTGCTGGACTATATTTTTCTTTTGTATTTTTTCCTGCTGAACACGAATCTGAAGTTAAAATTAGGGGTTACACAGCAAATATTTGAGAAAACTTAAAAAAACGATAAAAATCACTTTCTCGTAATTTATTCTGTATGATACTCTCTAAAACTGAAACAATGAGAAATGCTGTGATGCTGTGAATTAGTGAATATTTACTATTTTACCAGCTATAAGTATACCAAGGTAGCTGTAGTAGCTTTTCAATATTAAGCCAATGCAACTCTTAATATAATCTTTTTTTTTATTTTTTTGTTAGTCCTGAAAAGTTAGCCTAGTTGGGGTTACGCCTTATTGCAAATAAGCCATCGATATATCAAGAAAAGTCGCTGATGTGTCGTATTGAGTAGACGAAGTTTTGCGTACTTACAAAATATATCTAAAATATTGATACCATCTATTGATTCCTCAGTAATTCTTGGAACATAAGTTTTTATGTTTCGAATTTTGACGCTAATAAATCATTGACAATATTTTATGGCATCTACTGTCAAAAATGTGATTTTTTTCCTCCTGCATATGCTCCAAATACTCCAACGATTAAAACAACTGTAGCTAACAGGAATTCTTTATCGTCGGCGTGTTTCATAAAGCATTATATCTCCAATTTCGTAAATATTTTTTATTTCTTTGGCTGCGGATCATCGAATATTTACTTCACAAAGTTGAAGGCCTTAACATACTGGATAGCTTTAGGAAATAAGCTAGTAATACCTTTTCTGTCAAATTCTCAATATGTTTTTCTTTGGATCAGGTTTCAAAGTTATTGTAGGAATTTTCGTATAAATTTTTCGGGCACTACCGTGGATAGCGCCGCTTGTTCAATATTCAAACACTCGTCATTATCACTAATTTCTGGCGATTTTTTCGCAAAACTTTGTAGGAAATACGGCGACGCGTGATGTTTGAACTTGACAGAACCTTGACATTAAACAATGCATAAACAGATGCCTGCCCACTTTCCAAATGTTTAAAAATACAAATAAAAACATAAAAATATAAAACTCTCCGCTTTCACAAAAACCCTTGTATGAAATTTGTTGCAAAATCGATGTGTTTTAAGCACTCAAATACAGAAAAGTGAATTTTACGCACAGAGCGCAAAATGTTGGTGTATTATTTTGGCTTTAAGAATATTACATTAGTGCTTCATTTTGTAATACACCTATATTTTAGTACCATGAAGCACATAAAAGCAAATACAAACTTACGTAAACAAGATTTAATTTAAGAAAAAAAAGGAAAATTAACATAATATTAAAAAAATTAAAAGTTTATTGACATATGACAAATATATCGAATGAGTTAAGTTTCAATTAGTTGATTTACGTAGTTGATTTTACAGATTTCGATGATTTCACAAGATTTTGCATGATTTCATGTGATTTTAAGTCATTTGCATGATTTTACAGATTTCATTGAGTTACACCTGATTTCAGGAGTCTCAAACCCCTCGGTTTTATATGAATCATTCTATACAGGCTCATTCTGTAAAATTCTCATTATAACTAGGAATACTTACTACAGTTCTTTATATAAGTATTATTTTTACATTTTTATTTTTAATTTCAATTTATTTCAAAATATCTGTAACTTTCAGAATGGGCTAAACCGGCATTACGAACTAGGTCAGTGGTTTAGAGAGAGATATAGCACGTTCTTACCACAACAGTACTCATCGGAAGACATCTTCGTCAGGTCTACAGACGTAGACCGAACTCTGATGTCCGCAGCTGCTAATCTAGCTGGCCTATACCCTCCACAAGGGGACCAGGTGTGGAACAATGATCTACTCTGGAGACCCATACCGATCCATACCATAGCCAGATCCGACGACGAGGTCTTAGCTATGAAGAAGTCTTGTCCTAGATTGGATAAGTTGTACGACGAAATAAAAAATTCTGAGTTCTATCAGCAGATCGATCAAGAGCATGCTGAACTTTACAAATACATTTCTGAACACTCAGGATTGAACGTTACTAGCATTGACGACATACGACTGATAAGGTCCGTTTTTTACTGTTATACAAACTTCAATGCTTCTTTTATACCATCGTGGGCGAACAATTTGAACCAAACAGAGCTGGACTACTTAGCGGGATTGACTTACGGGAGGTATTCGGCTACTGATGAGATGAAAAGGCTCAGAGCTGGACCGTTTTTTAATTACCTCGTAAATTATTTCGATCAAATTGCGAATAATGTAGAGGACACCCCAAGATTTTTAATGTTTTCTTCACACGACACGGAAGTGGTGTCTGTGTTAGACGCCATGGGTGTATATGATATTCAACCTGCTAATTTCGCTGCTACTATTATTTGGGAAGTTAAGGAAGATACGGAAGGAAACAAATACGTAAATTTGTTTTATAGAAAAAGCGAGGAAGTACTTTTGAATTTGACGGTACCAGGATGTGTAGTCGATTGTCAGTTGGATAATTTTAAGGCCGTTTTGGATCCTGTTACTGTTACATCTAAGAAATGGGAGGAAGAGTGCGAATCTGAAAGTAGCAAATCGGCAAACTTACTAAATCCGCATATCATTTACTTCATCATAATATATTTGAATAAAGTGTTTGATTAGAATTATTTCCATCAAGTCTTATTACAGGATACAGGATAACATGCCAGGAAACTCGTGGACTAGCTATAGTTAGAAGGTATATTCGGTACCCATATCGCGAATACTCATATTTTTACAATTAGGTAGTACTGGTTGTATAACTTTGGTACGCCACAAATTTACGTAGGTAAACAAGCCTGTATTTCCCCTAAATATCTGTATAATAATTAGATAGATGTCTTTTTCTCGATTTTATTACTTTGTCAATAGTACCACTAAACACTTGATATCCAGTACCCATATCGCGAATACTCATATTTTTACAATTAGGTAGTACTGGTTGCATAACTTTGGTACGCCACAAATTTACGTAGGTAAACAAGTCTGTATTTCCCCTAAATATCTGTATAATAATTAGATAGATGTCTTTTTCTCGATTTTATTACATTGTCAATAGTACCACTAAACACTTGATATCCATGGGACGTTCGTTTCAAGTCCTTTTCAGGTCGGTAGTCGGTACATCCCATGACCAGATATGGACGTCCATGGGATATCCAACAGTGTAGTTCCGAGCGGCCTCTTTAATATTACGTCCATTTTACTTCAGTACACGGAAAGGAAGCTATATTAATATCAAAAGATTAATACACTTATTCCAATGCTAACTTAGTTTGACTATTTCTCATGTATAGTAATACTTTATTGGAAGATTAACTTCTTGAAATCAATGAATTAATAAACTAAATATGAGATAAAGTTATGTTTGTTTAAAGAATTGTTTTGTTTTATTCAGTATGAATTACTTGTGTCAAACTGTCAATTGTTATTCTCAAAATAAAGTTTTCTTTATTTGAAGTGACTTGATAGAATTACTCCAAATATCTGAAATAATATAATAATAATATCTCTACCCCTCATTCTAATCAGTATTAGCCTAGAAGTCGAAGACTTTTGCTGGAAAATGGGGGCGACATACTATTATTAAGCAGGTCGCATACGTTGGTAGGCCATAACCACTATTCAGGAATGAGGGAAATCTGGAAAACTTCACTAATTAGAGAGGTAGTTAAACGTCGACCGGTATCAATCTCTCACATTGACCCAACCCAACATTTTTCCACCCTACCATACCCGCAGAGAGGGTGTCAATCCTCTTCAGGAATATAGCTGATATACGGTTTACCGGCCGGGATCGAACGATCGAACCCACAGCGATCTAGACACATCGATTCAAGTACTGACGCCTTAACCCGCGCGACTACTGCCCGACCCGAAATAATATAAAATAATTTTGAATAAAGTAAATAATAACATTGCATTAAGCAAAAATAAAACTGAAATATATACATTTGTATTTCAGTATTCTTGCTATATTATATTCCTTTCTATATACCTAGTAGTTACTAATCTATACTCTCCCATCTTGCATAAATAATTAAAACTAAATACTACTCCTCAGTACTTTCAGTAGTCTTAAATTATTTAGATAAGGAAAGAAAAACTTGTAGCAAACTGTCAAAGTCATCCATTAGCAGCACACCACACATATACGGCATTTGAGCTCGTTAGCTGTCCTCGGTATGACCTAGGAGACAACAACCAACGACTTATCCGACAGAAGGGAACCTGACTAGACATGATTCAACATGGAACTTTATCTTTTGGCCGCATGCTAAACCTGAAGGTACACATGCATAACATTTGAGGTAAATAGTACTACAGTTGGGTCTATAGTTTTGTAATGACCACCATAAGTGTTGTAAGGTGTGGCAATTAAGTTCCTGGATTTTGTCAATGAAAAAACAAGCAAATTAAATTTCACCAAAATTTTATTATTGACCTTCACAATAGTCTCCCTCTAACTCTACACAACGATTCCAACGTTGCTCCCACGATTGGCAGCACCCTAGGTAATCCTCCGCAGTTAACCCGTTCAGCATAGCTTCTTTGACCTCCTGTACGCGGTCATGATGAGTTCCCTTAAGATGCGACTTTATCTTGGGGAATAAAAAAAATCGCAGGGGGCAATATCGGGGCTGTAGGGTGGATGAGGCAACGTTGGATTGCTTTTTTCTGCCAAAAACTCTTGCACATGAACGAGGAATGGGCTGGCGCGTTGCCGTGGTACAAGATCCAGCCGTTCTTGCCGTGGATATCGAAAAAAACGATCAACATTGCCTTCAGTCGTGACTTGAATATTCTCGCTTACGTTGGCCGCTCTCCACCCTTTTTCACCCACTGCTGACTGTTTACGGGTCTCGGGGTCATACTCAAATATCCAGGATTCATCTCCAGTGACTACCCGACTCATCCAGTCTCTACCGTCGCTTCGAATGCGGGACAACAAATCCTCGCAGATCGATTTTTGCATGTCTCTCTGTTCAGGGGAGAGAACTTTTGGCACCATCTTTGCGCAAATCTTTCGCATATTCAAATTTTCGTGTAATATCTTGCGAACGGTTTCTTTGTTAACGTTTAACTCGTCAGAGAACGCACGAATGCTTACGCGCTGGTCAGACGTGATCAGTGCACGCAAACGGTCAACATTCGCGTCCGTACGAGAGGTGACGAGAGCATCTTCACGTGGATCATCTTCTACCGATTCACGCCCATCTTTGAATTGGTTTGCCCATTCAAACACGCGTGTTTTCGACATGCACTCGTCTCCATACACCACTTGCAATTTTCGAAGGATTTCCGAGAGTTTTTCGCCAGATTTCAAAAAATACACATAAAACACAAACCAAACGTGCTATCGACTTCAATCTTGGACTAAAACCTGAAACTAAAGGGAAGGCCCCCCTCTCTAGAAAAACGTTGATGAACGATGCAGTGTTGCCAGTTTACGAGTTATAATTAAATTCCCGGAACTTAATGCCGCACCTCGTATTAATGCTATCTATAAATAATATTATTATTTGGCATTTTAAATTTTACGTTATGACATTTATTACAAAATATGAATAATTTTAATTCGTGCAAATCTATAAACTTATAATTTAAGCAAGATTAATCTATTCTATAATTAATATTATTTTATTCATATTTTAACAAAATATTATTCTTAAAGTAAATCTTAAATTTAGTTTATATATACTTTAATGCAGAATTAATACATAATATACATACAGTTGAATGAAGTTTAAAATGTTAAATATACAGGGTGAGTCAGTCATAATGTCATTAATTTTAAGAGGAGATAGGGAATAATGAGTATAATGCGAATACGTGATTAAAAAAAATCTAAATGCATATTTACGCCGAAAAAAAATATTTTCAAATCATTATTTAAACCCCCTTTTCAGACTGTCACTGACCGTTGACAGCCTTGGTCGTTTACAGCTCACAGTTCAATTCGATGTCGACCTGATGCAATATTGTCAAGTTGTAATATTTTTCTATAGAGTACCTACCTGCCTAGGTTTTAGACATCACAAATAAACGGTTGTACTGACTATTTTAGAATATAATTTTTTCTTGCTCAGTTCAACTTCAGCCAATAATAATTTAAAATGTTAATATCCAATAAAATCAAATAATAATAATCAATTAATTCTATTAAAAATTGCAAGTAACGCGGTCCACTCAGGTTTTCCGGTAGAAAATACGGCCCAATCTAACGATACCCGTACACTCGCGTGTCGATTTTTCTCTGATAAAATGTAGCTGTCGTGCCTGCAACAACATTCCAACATGTTTAATAATAAACCGAGTAATAAACCATTTACGTACATTACATAAAAAACCTATATCCAATGGGTAAATTATTAAGAGAAGTTGAAAAGTGTTTCGTGTTTAAATATTAAGTAATAAAAAACCATCGTGTTGTCGACAGAAAACTGTCCAAGACCGAAATGACACACCGCTTATCTTACCTACCGTATTATTAGGTCAATAACCTAGTTACCTAGTTTTTGTACTATTATTTAACGACAAGGAGTAAAACAATTTTTTTAATCTAGATACATGAATGAATTTTCCTTAAATATTGATTAATTTGTTAATAAACACAAATGTAGATAATAAATAAATGTTTTCGAATGTTAGGTTATTACAGTTTAATAATTTTGATATTACGTTTTCACTACGTTTTACAAATAAATATGAATTTTTAGTATTACTCGTAAGTACAATTAATTATTCAGTTTGTAGTCCTAGAAATTTATTGTTTTTAAGTAGTATGGCACTAACCTGTTTACAGCTCACAGTTCAAGTAAAACTGCATTTATCCGTCCATAGCACTTTATTAATAAAATTAGGGTCAGTCGCATTTCGTAAACATTCTCCGTATAACACTACCATTTCCACATATTCGGAATTCGTAAAATTATGCGTTGTGAATTTACGTCAAATACGTGAGGTTAGACCGAAATAAACAAACTGCTGCTTGTATTCTCTACATGCCCCCACCAATGTGTGGCATGATCTACAAATTTGAGGGGGAAGAAATGCGGGAAATACAGAGTGCTAAATGGAGGTAAATTTGAATAACACGCTGATGTGTTAGACGATATTATGTATGTAAACGTGGCATCGATGGTTTGATACGGTATTCGATTCTCGTATGGGTGCGTCATCAGAAAGTTTGTAGCGCACCAGGAGTGTAGTGTTACTGATTTTTATAGGGTGATTTGTTTATTTTTTTAAAGATCGAGTAAAAAATTTTTTTTTCGATTTTCTGCCTTTACTAGGCCTCCCGAATACGTGGTTAAAATTAATGACATTATGACTGACTCACCCTGTATATGTAAAGCCTAAACTCTTAAACTTAAATTTTATACGGCAAATTTTAATTTTTACGTATTTTCTTTTACATTTTATCATTACTATAACAATTAGTATTAGTATTATTAAGGTGTTGTCTGGTGTCACATTTTCCGTGAACATCTAAATATTTATTTAGCAAACTTTGGTTCTATTCGCAGATGCCCGGTTTCTAATAATAATATGATCATTTGTGTGGTGAAAATTAAATAATTCAGAATAAAAATAATTCTTTTCCCAATTAAATTTTTGTTACATGTATTTGCAAGTTGTTAAAGGCGCACGGTAACAGATTCAAGTTCAACCTTGAAAAATTTGTTTCTTCTGTAAATATATTATTTATCATCACCATTATTCGCAAATTACGAGCATATCTGTCTAAGATAAATAATGATAATTAAAAAGGAAACTTGATATTATCATCTTATCGATCAAATTCAATTTAATTAAGAGTTGAAGTTAATTTATTTATAAATACTTTTATGAAATGAAAAAGAAAATGAATTACAGAATTTTGTTTGCCAGGTCCCGCTTTTGTTATTTTATCGAGAAATGAAGTAACATAACTTGCCTGTCTAGATGGGTATATTATATAACAGTGTTTTCGAAAAGTAACGAATAAATTCATTATTTTTGAAATTGAGAAGTTTTCAAAAAAATCCCCTGGCACGTCGATTTTATTTTAATTTTTTTTTATTAAATACCCCGAATTTTGACCATGCCATTTGAAAGAGCGTGTCACTCAACATACATACATCATGAAAAATTATGGTGTTACATAACAATAATTTCAAGAAAATAATGTTTGAAGATTTTAAAATTTAATTTTCACAATACTGTGCATCTCCCCATTATGCAACACCGGTCCGTGCTTATTTAGATGAGCTGTTCCCGAATCGTTGGATACGGAAAAGGGGGTCCATTGAGTGGCCAGCCAGATCGCCTGATTTGACACCCCTAGATTATTTCTTGTGGGGATACTTAAAAAGCAAAGTATACGTTACTAGACCGGTTAATATAGAAGATTTAAAAGCAATAATTCGTCACGAGATACATCGTATACCTCCTGAAGTTATTGATAGTGTCCAAAAAGAATTTATTAATCATCTTGGCTACTGTCAGGCAGCCAACGGTGCACAATTTGAACATTTAATTTTGTCGATTTTTTACATGATCATTATCATTTTCAGTATTGTGAAAATTAAATTTTAAAATCTTCAAACATTATTTTCTTAAAATTTTTGTTATGTAACACTATAATTGTTCATGATGTATGTATGTAGAATGACACGCTCTTTCAAATGGCATGGTCAAACTTGGGGGTTGCTATTTAAAAAATTGTCGACGACGTCATACCTCGAACAACGATGACGTCACAAATGTGGGTCGTATGTCAAAAAGTGCCTTTTTTAAAAACAAAATCGACGTGCCAGGGGATTTTTTCGAAAACTTCTCAATTTCAAAAATAATGAATTTATTTGTTACTTTTCGAAAGCACTGTAGTATAACAATACAATGTATAAATAAAATAAATTACATGAAGTGATAAAATAATATTTTGACCATGACGCTGAAATAAGGTTAACACTATTTTATGGTTTTTTCCGAGTTACGTTTTAGAATATTGTCAGTTCAAAAATTTACCGGTCCTGTCTTACACCATTATTTCTGTATTTAATTAAAAACTAAAGTGAAACTGTGGACTTGATACTGATAAACACTCCACTATGTCTAGAAAAAGTACTTCAACATGCAACGTACCATCAGATCGATGACTGAAGAGCTGACAAGTTTATTATTATCTAGGAATTTCGCACATTGCGAAATATTGTCAGTAATTTTGGTCATATCTATCAACTGTTAGAATAAAAGTTGATGATAATAACAAATCAGAAACCGTAATATACTTACCAGTATAAAACGGAATGTACACATTCAAGTAGGATAATCTGCAGTACCTATATATCTTGCGCAATAAATTGTACGATTTATGTCGCGACATACATTGTTGTCATACCTCCCAATACTTTTGTACAAACCTTTACCTATCTGAATGTGCCGTTAGACACATACAGGGTGTTAAAAAAAGAGTGTAAAATATTTAAGGAGGTAATAGTATGAACCAAAATAAGCAGAAAAGTCTCATTGAACATGGGTCCGCAAAGTAACTGTTGCGGAGATATGGAATGTTATGTTTTTTAGCCCCTTTTTTATTATGCAAAAACGTTGTGTATTTTCTTATAATAGTTGGTTGATGTTTAGTGAAATAAACAGTACGTATTTGACAGTTGTTCTCAGTGCACAAGTTTTCTTTCGCTATGGCTGGTTACTCTAACGCAGAATTAACAGTCATGGATTTCATGTATGGTCGTGCTAATGGGAACGTTACCGAAGCGCGACGTCTTTATGTTGACGCTTATCCAAATCGCCAGATTCCTTCACAACGCATGTTTGGAAGAATTCACCAAAAATTGCGTGAGACCGGTTCCTTGAGCAAACAGTGCCATTTATCCGGAAGACCAAAGTCGGTATCCACTCCTAGAGCAGAAGAAGAAATTCTAGCACTGGTAGAGCAGAATCCAGGTACGAGTGTGCGGATAATATCAGCCGAGGTAGGAATTAGTGGTCCTCTTGTTTGGAGAATCCTTCACGAGCAACTGCTTTATCCATATCATGTGCAACGAGTACAGGCCTTAAATCCAATAAATGATCATCAAGCACGTTTGGTTTTTTTGCCGCTGGTTTCTACGTCATGATGCTGAAGACCCTCGTTTTCTTGCAAACATTCTTTTTATTGATGAGGCCGGGTTCACAAGAAATGAAGTGTTTAATTTTCACAATACGCATATTTGGGCCTACGAAATTCCTCATGCTCTAATAGAATCTGGACATCAGGACGTTTTTCATAAAACATTTGGATGGGTATTGTAGGTGACAGGTTTCTAGGTCCTGTTGTTTTACCAAACCGATTAACAGGCGCTGCTTACCTCAACTTTCTGCAGAACACACTGTATGAGTTTTTGGAAGACATTCCTTTGAATCAGAGGCAACAAATGTGGTTCCAGCATGATGGTGCTCCAGCTCATTTTCCCATGGCCGTTAGAGAGCATTTACACCAAACTTTTCCACATAGATGGGTAGGAAGGGCCTGTTTAATGGCCTCCAAGATCGCCTGATCTGAACCCTCTAGATTTCTTTGTTTGGGGATATTTGAAGACATTAGTGTATGGTACTCCTGTAAATAGCCTGGAAGAGCTGCAGTTACGGATTAATCAAAAGTGTCAAGAAATCCAAACCAAGGAGGGTGTTTTCAAAAGAGTTCGAATATCGTTGAGACGAAGATGTTGTGGCTGCTTGGAAATGGACGGAGGGCACTTTGAAAATAATCTGTAACTTTGTTTTTTGTTTGTTAAAAGTTTCCTTTGTCGGTTTATTCCTAATAAAATAAAATGTTTGAAAAACGAATAGTGGTCCATATCTCCGCAACCGTTACTTTGCGGACCCATGTTTATTAAGACTTTTCTGCTTATTTTGGTTCAATAATTACCTCCTGAAATATTTTACATTCTTTTTTTTACGCCCTGTATAAGATTGAGATAATAAAACACACATTAAGCCAATAATGGTAAGAAAAATGCAATAACACTAATTGTATTGGGAACTGCCTTAATAGAAGAGAATAAGAAATGAAACAGGATTCTAATAAACCAATATTTAGAATTACAAAATACTGTGATTACAAAAATTACTTGAGCATAATAGCAACTATAACATTTTATTAAGTAGTTTCTCCTTATATACAAAAAAATGCAGTAATTAGAGGCAACAATTCATTAAACTACGACAAGCGTGGTTGATACATATATATTTTAAATTTATTTTACAGTTCTGGAAAACTTCTATACCTCTTAATGAGGTTTTCTGTGGTATTAGTTGTCTGAAAAACGGTTCGAATATTAAATTTATTACCGACTCTTCTTTAAAACTGAAGAACTGCATCTCCTAAGAGGTGGACATTTTACTAAGGTAATTTTTTAGCAAAAGCATTCTTTTTAGCTGTAGATTCACCGGTACGATTTGTGCTACTTATTTTCAAAACACCCTGTAGATACAAGAATAAGATTCTTATTTTCTGAAGGAAAAGATTTGAAAGATCTCTTCATCCTTTATGAATTATTATTATAAAAATCTGATTCATTTTAAAAAAATTAGTTATTATTTTCGTAAACTAAAATGAAATTTTTATGTTTTCAATTACATAAGAAAATATAATATAGGTAATCAAGAAAAATCAGTCAAGTGTTAGTGTTTAGAACACTATTGTCTAATAAAATGCAAAAATATAAAATAAAAAAATAAACTTAACAAATAGCCTAGAAATAAATAATTTTTCACTGTACCTCTACATTCCTTCAGACGTTATTAAAATTGCTAATTTAATTCCAATTAAAAAACAATTTTCATAAATCAATTTGTTGGTCCAAAATGCCATATTTTTAAGATTAATAAACACCCTGTACATTATAATATGCTACAGATTAATAATTTTGTACTGTACCTTTATATTGATTCAGATTTAATTAAAATTATTATCTAATTCAATCATCAGAGCAGATCAGAACAGAAATATCATAAACTGTACAATTGCCACAATTTCTTCTTTATGGTGCATCTGCATGCTCCATTTATGCAATCGCGACTGTACAATAAATAATTTTAAATAATATTATATCGGTTATCACCAGTCAATTTTAAAAATGCGAAATAGAAGACTATCAGAAATTCAAGATCACCTTTTTTCTTTATTATTTTTAGTTCAAGTAGTACCTAGTCGAATTTCCCACCACACTACGCTTACGTCAGTGCTGGAATTTTCTGCCATTATCTGAATTTCGAGAGAGGCTCGAAAATTTTAATGGGACGATTAACCCAATATAAAAAGTGAGAAATCGTCTGATTTGCACTACTTGCAGCAAGAGGCTTACTGAGTAGCCATGATTAAACTCATTTTAACAATTTCGTTAGTTCTCTTACAGAGCAACGGTTCTGTCTTACCCGCAGAAAGTACGGATACACTTTTAGCAGTAGCTGTGGTGAGTAAAAGATATACATAAAACTTTAGCTTTCGACTGAATGGCTTTTATACAGGGTGTTAAAAAAGAGTGTAAAATATTTCAGGAGGTAATAGTGTGAACCAAAATAAGCAGAACAGTCTTAATAAACATGGGTCCTCAAAGTAACGATTGCGGAGATACGGACCACTATTCGTTTTTCAAACATTTTATTTTATTAGGAATAAACCGACAAAGGAAGCATTTAACAAACAAAAAACAAAGTTACAGAAGATGTTCAAAGTGCCCTCCGTCCATTTCCAAGCAGCCACAACATCCTCGTCTCAACGATATTCGAACTCTTTCGAAAACACCCTCCTTGGTTTGGATTTCTTGACACTTTTGATAAATCCGTAGCTGCAGCTCTTCCAGGCTATTTACAGGACTACCATACACTAATGTCTTCAAATATACCCAAACAAAGAAATCTAGAGGGTTCAGATCAGGCGATCTTGGAGGTCATAAAACAGGTCCGGCCCTTCCTACCCATCTATGTGGAAAAGTTTGGTGTAAATCCCCTCTAACGGCCATGGAACAATGAGCTGGAGCACCATCATGCTGGAACCATATTTGTTGCCTCTGATTCAAAAGAATGTCTTCCAAAAACTCATACAGTGTGTTCTGCAGAAAGTTGAGGTAAGCAGCGCCTGTTAATCGGTTTGGTAAAACAACAGGACCTAGAAATCTGTCACCTACAATACCCATCCAAATGTTTAATGAAAAACGTGCCTGATGTCCAGATTCTATTAGAGCATGAGGATTTTTGTCGGCCCAAATATGCGTATTGTGAAAATTAAACACTCCATTTCTTGTGAACCCGACCTCATCAGTAAAAAGAATGTTGACAAGAAAACGAGGGTCTTCAGCATCATGACGTAGAAACCAGCGACAAAAAACCAAACGTGCTTGATAATCATTTATTGGATTTAAGGCCTGTACTCGTTGCACATGGTATGGATAAAGCAGTTGCTCGTGACCAGTTCTCCAAACAAGAGGACCACTAATTCCTACCTCGGCTGATATTCTCCGCACACTCGTACCTGGATTCTGCTCTACCAGTGCTAGAATTTCTTCTTCTGCTCTAGGAGTGGACACCGACCTTGGTCTTCTGGATAAATGGCACTGTTTGCTCAAGGAACCGGTATCACGCAATCTTTGGTGAATTCTTCCAAACATGCGTTGTGAAGGAATCTGGCGATTTGGATAAGCGTCAACATAAAGACGTCGCGCTTCGGTGGCGTTCCCATTAGCACGACCATACATGAAATGCATGTCTGTTAATTCTGCGTTAGAGTAACCAGCCATAGCGAAAGAAAACTTGTGCACTGAGAACAACTGTCAAATACGTACTGTTTATTTCACTAAACATCAACCAACTATTATAAGAAAATACACAACGTTTTTGCAAAATAAAAAAGGGGCTAAAAACATAAAACATTCCATATCTCCACAACCGTTACTTTGCGGACCCATGTTTATTGAGACTTTTCTGCTTATTTTGATTCATACTATTACCTCCTTAAATATTTTACACTCTTTTTTTAACACCCTGTATTTTTCTGGTATACTATAAAGGGTATCCGGAAACTCTGAGCACAAAATTTAGAGGGTGATACTACTCGAAAAAATAATGTTTCAAGTTCATGTATAATTTTCTTGAAAAGTCAAAATTAACAAAACTACGTAATCAGTTATTTTTTTTTATTTGTTTTTTGGATATAACTTTTTTAATACTGCAACGATTTTTTTCCAATTTGGCACACTTGTTACTTTTATAGAGACGCAGTTTCAGATAAAATATTTCTAAACCTGCTCTAAAGGACAGAAAAGGCACGTGCTAGGTGAAGAAATGATCATAACGCTTTTGTCTTTAATTTTATTAAGATTTTAACGGTACTTTTTTAAAGAATGAAAGTTTATCTAAAAGGTTGATACTCTCGTTTGAAGTCAAAAAAACCAACCATTTGCGAGAAAATCGACATTTACATTTTTTAACATAATATGTTGAATTCGCTAAATTTTACCTATTGGTCCTGAGTAGACTCCTGTTAGTAGGGAGACTTTTGCGGTCTCTATAACTAGGAAGATTACAGTACGTGTCAATGGAGAGTATAGTGTGTATCGCGTTTTTTTAGTATTTTAGACATGGCGACAGATCTCCAAAAGAATCCTTTCCCACAGATGAATTCCTTAATTTGGAAAATTTTCCAATGGGCTTCGGTCAACTAACCAATGTAAGTTAATATTTATATACAGGGTTAACTATGACTAAATTCAAAAAATTTAACCACGTGCTCAGGGAGGCAATAAAACCCTTTTTTCCTACGGAAAGTCGGCGCCTATGATAAAAATCGACTAAGATGGCTTAGATTCATAGATAAAGCTTACATCTGTCAACAATGTCAACTACCATGCGGTCGTCTTTTTGTAGCGTTTCTAAATGCAGAAACGACAAACATTAACATTCTTATTAGTAATAATACCTGATAGATAGCTGACAGTTAATTCAGTTAGCTCCAGTATTTTGCATTCGTTTCTCATTATTTCGTTATAAACTGGTAAAACTACATATTCGCTCATTACAGCCACTCACTACCGATAAAGGACACTTCCCGTAGGTACAATTAGATAAAATGCCTATTTATTATAATAAAATCGGACGAAAGGAATAGATAATAGACAAGTAGTTTTAATGTAACCGCGGCAGTCTTGTCCCATAGCCTAGAAAACCAAACCGGCGAACTATATTGTATCTGCACCCAACACAAATGTTTTTATTTAATAACTATAAAACGTTTAAAAATTAAAAAAGGCACTAAAAACTGAAGAACACAAAATTATAACGTAAACACAGGAATTGAATGACATGACAGCGATACCGACTGAGCGACTGTTGCATGCTTGTACAGTAGGCAACTAATTTGCTTGTTGGTTGCCTACTCTACATTGGCGGCGTTAAATAAGGATTTAAAATAATATCGAAAAACATTTTTTTTGGCTTTATAAATAAGTTCGGAATTTTTTTGAAGGGTGATTCCGTTAATTCTTGTTTTTCCCTATCCCCTCTTAAAATATTTGTACTAAGTCATAGTTAACCCTGTATACATAAATATAAATAGTAGTTTATGCAACATTGTTTAAAGTGCTTGATATCTATTATCTTTAAAATCTACTCCACGTACTTAAAACGTGATAAAATAAAAAATATAGTCAAGATTGTTTACATGTGACTGAAACATTTACAAATATTTGAATATATACACTATTAGGTATGTCTCTAACATGGTACTTCACTGAATAAAATAGAAAAAATACGTTCTACGCTTGTGGCTTGATCAAAGTCTTCGTGTCAGGTATTGAAACAAGTAGCTAACTGTTAACGTCCTGTACGTCAGTAATTTTCAGGCACCAGAAACTTCCATTATTAGTACAACCTAAAATAATTCAAAGTTCACTATATGCCAACAACATATGGTAAAGAGATATTACCTTATTCATTAAATATTCTTTATCGGAAGCTACAGTTAAAAAGTAAAATTTCTTCAATATGTGCTCTGTCTAATACTGCAGCATTTTTGCTTTGTATCCTCTCAATTCACTCTTCAAATAAGCAGTAAGCTTATATTTTCCAATATCTATATTTTTGTAGACCTTTATAGTAGCCTTCAACATTAAGTACTTCGACCACATATGAAACAGCCACAGGAACACGATTACTTTCTTGCATCTTTACCCAATTCAGATAGAACTGTTTATTAAATAATTGATATTAAACACAAAACTTACCACGTTTCATTGAGTACTATGAAATATCAAGTCGTGCGAATATTCTTTTATTAAATTCCAATAATTCTGACCACAAATATAATTGTGATGTGATTATGTATAAAACGTTGCCATGCATGCGTGTTTTAATTGCCTTTTATCTGCTGAAAAATATTAAACGCTCGAATTGCATTCTTGCGTGGATAAAATGATACTTAAAGCACATACAATAAATAACTATTTTCTACGTTCATGCAAAAAACAAAACTTTATTGAACTATAATTAATGGAAAAAGTGGTTCTTTATTCCGCTAGTGCAATAACATTTTCATTGCATCTGTCATTCTACTGCAGCGTTTTGTGATCTTGACAAATATAAACGTTCAAATCGACGTCATATTTGGTATATTTTCTGAGAATATATTACGTTTTAAGCAATTGTATATTTTATATTATTTTCAATCATATATGTACATATATTATATACTGGATTACGAAATAATTAGAAAATGCAATTTATTAAAAATAAAATTTCCTTTGAATATCAACTGAATTACAAAATATTTTTTGATTTTTGCATGAGCGTAGAAAAAATATTGTATGCAACTCGTACAAAAACTGTTTATTGCACGAGATGTAAAATTGCCCAATGAGGCCGTCAGGCCGAGTTAGACAACACGTCACTTTTTGCACTTGCATAAATAACTATTTTCTACGTTCATTCAAAAAGCAAAACTTTATTGAACTATATTTAGTGGAAAAAGTGGTTCTTTATTGCACTAGTGCAATAAAATGTTTATTCCATTCATATCTCATTCTACTACAGCGTTTTGTCATCATGACAAACATAAACGTTCAAATCGACGTCATATTTTCCTACACTTAGTGTCATTTAAATTACACATTTTTTGGTTTTTGCATGAACGTAGAAAAAATACTGTATGCAACTCGTACAAAAAGTATTTATTGCACGCGACGTGATATTGTCCAATGAGGCCCGCAGGCCGAGTAGGACAACACTTTTTGTACTTGTTGCAATAACTATTATATCCATCAATTTCAAAATGTCATCCTGAAAAAGAAATGTTCTGGTGGTTTTTTGATCCAATCGAAAAATCATGACGTTTGATTGGAAACCTTTATATTGTGGCAACTGTCATTATTTGCAAGTGACGAACAATTTTTGTACAAATCTATTTTCTTCAATTTTGCTCGGTTATAAGTTCATCCTGTTTACCTAAAGATTGTACATATATAAATTCAAATATTTATAACTTCAGAAGTTGCATAAACTAAAATATATATAGTGTGTCCACGGATGGAGTTGTCAGGAGGAGAAAGTTTTTTGTTTTTGACTTTATCGAAAAATGTCACTCTTTATAAAAAGTTCTGCTTTTCGAACAAATGAGACTATCATAGAAACGTGTTAGCTCAGATATACAGGGTGCTCATAAATTAAAAAAAAAACATGAAAATGCTCAAGAGAGAAATACCATTATTTATTATTTTACACAACATTTTTATAAAACAAATCTGTTTATAACCTGAAATAGAGTCCTAATACAAATTTTAAAATCAAAATTTTAATATTGACTTTACACACTACGAATAGTTTATTTCGTCTCCTATGAGCTCTTTTAATATCATGTGGCAGATCATTTCAATAAACCTTTTGTTTTTGGAAAAAAGTCAAGGGGCGTAAGGTCAGGTAGCAGGATAATGGGCAAAATCTTCCTATCCACCTTTCACTATTGTCTGATCAAGGCAGTCCTGTTGCCAAAGCAGGTTATTGCGTACTGGCTCTCAAGTATTTAAAAATGGTAAACCAAATGTTTCCAAAATTTTTTGGCAACAGAACGGCAGTCCTGCTCAGAGAAAGATTTGGCCCAATCCTAACCTTACATCCCTTGCCTTTTTTCTTCGAGATTCCCTAAAACAAAACATTTATTCAAATGGTTTGTTACATGAGAGAAAGGGAAGTATTAAAAGAGCACATACGGTGCACATAATGGTACTTTTCTCTTGATTATTTTCTTGTTTTCTTAATTTATGAGCACCCTGTATATCTGATCTAAGACGTTTCTCTGACAGTCTCATTTTTTCGAGAAGCAGAACTTTTTATAAACAGTGACATTTTTCGTCACAAGTCAAAAACAAAAGAGTTTCTCCTTCTGTCAACTCCATCCGTGCACAATGTATATATTTTTTTTCATTCGCCGCGAACTAAGATAATAAATATAGCCATACAGCAGAGCAGGAATATCATAATGCGACTTTTGTGCAACTTTCAGAAAGGCATAAGCCGTCATTACGAACTAGGAAAGTGGTTTAGAAACAGATATAGTTCCTTCTTGCCAGAGCAATATTCGCCAAATGATATCCTGATCAGGTCTACAGACGTAGATCGCACTCTCATGTCCGCGGCCGCCAATCTGGCTGGCCTTTACCCTCCTCAGGGCGACCAGGTGTGGACCAACGATCTCCTCTGGCGACCTATGCCGATCCACACCGTCAAAAAGAAGGACGACAACGTCCTGGCTATGAAGAAGTCTTGCGCAAAGTTTGACGAATTGTACGCAGAAAACAAAAACTCCAAATTTTACAAGAAGATCAATGAAGAACACTCTGAACTGTACGAATATCTCTCTGAGCACACAGGCATGACTGTTGCTGATATCGACGATATAAAACTGATAAGATCTGTCTTCTACTGTTATAAGAACTTCGATGAGAGTTTTATACCATCTTGGGCGGAGAGTTTGAACCAGACCGAGCTGGATTACTTAGCAGCACTTGCCTTCGCAAGTCATTCTGCAACTGACGAGATGAAAACGTTCAGAGTTGGGCCTTTCTTCCACCATCTCTTCGGTTATTTCGATGATATTTTGGATGAGGTAGATGAGGCCCCCAAGTTTCTCATGTTCTCTTCGCAAGACAAACCTTTGGTCTCTGTGTTGGACGCCATGGGCGTTTACGATCTTTATCCTCCGAATTTTACGTCTACTATTATTTGGGAATTGAAAGAGGATGGAGAAGGGAACACGTACATAAATCTGTTTTATAGGAGGAGTGAAGACGAGTTGTTCAGTTTGACAGTACCGGGGTGTAGCTTTGATTGCCCGTATGATGACTTTAAGGCCATTTTGAAGCCTTTTACCCTCAAGAATAAGAAGTGGAAGAAGGCGTGTGGAAACAAAGGTAATAATAATTAATTATTCAGGGATTTGTGGATGAGAAATTAGAAGAATACTATATTTGTGTAATTTGAAATTTTGCTGTAAGAAACCTAACCTTAAAAAGTTATTTATGTTATAAAATGTCACTGGCAATAGGTAGCAGTAGAGACAAAACAGTTTTAGAGTAAATAAAGCTGCCTTAAACCTTACAAGTAAGGACATGGTACGTCATAAAAAGCGGGTTAATCGTTCACCCGATAAAGTTAAAAACTACAAAGAATATGATGAAATGCTAAATTTTTGGAATACATCTTTACTATCAGTTTTTGACATTCATGCTCCGGTCAGCGAACCTTTAAAGTTACCAAGAAACTGGTCTTAAAAAGCGCGCGTTTGCTAAATATAAAAAATTGAAAACGAATCTCATGACGAGTATAAAGACTTACGCAATTTGGTTAACAGATGTGTCAGGGCGAAGAAAAAAGCGTTTTTACTTTTTCGGTTTAAAGCTAACCCTAAATTTTTTTGGAAAACCTTAAAATATCTAAATGTCACTGAATCTAATGACAGTGCCGTTAAGCTTTTATAAGTTAAAAGTAATTTGCTAACGGTATGCAACTTGTCCTTACAGAATAATATTCACAAAGGGTTGTAGTAAAATGAACGTGTGTATGATTTAACCTAATAGGAACAAAATCTCTGCATACTTCATAAGGAGAAACTAAGCAACAGCAAATTTTGCTCAAACCGGTTAACTGGGTTCTGAGTTAAGAAGAAAACAAGAAATAAAACAATAAACTTTTTGTTTGCGACATTTTTCGTTTAAGGCTTACGGTGAGCGCTCGATCCAAAGGGATATAGTTTTCGCTCAGTAACTCCTCAACGAAAAATGATAAAAATATGCGGTTTTTTAATAGACTACAAATATTATTTTACGTCGACGCTGTGTTGTGAAATTTTGAAAATATGCAAAATTCAAATTCAAAATTTCAAAACAGCGTCGACGTAAAATAATATTTATAGTCTGTTAAAAAAACCGCATATTTTTATCATTATCCGTTAAGGAGTTACTGAGCGAAAACTATGGGTTTGTTCCAACACAGCAAGAATCAATTCCGAACCGTCCAGAATTAGTCAGTCAGTTCAGTTGTTAATGTACTCTCGCGAATGCGACGTAAGACGGTGTTGGTCAAACATTTCTCACGGTTCTGAATCAGTTCTCGACGGTTGTTGGAACAGACCTTATATATTGTTTGATAGAGCGCTTACCGTAAGCCTTAAGCAAATTTGGTTGAATCGACATTTGGGTTCTAGATTATACCCTTGAAGTATGTAACGTTCATCACACCCTGTATGTCTAAAAATTTGTAATATGTATATCTGTATTTTCCTTTACTCATCAAGTCATCAAGAACAATTGGCATTGGCAACAGCGCGCATTCAATTTCAAGTAGCGTGTACATGACATGATTTAGATATCTAAAAATATGTTAATAGCAAATCATTTTAAACCACTCATTTATGAAAACTATTTATAGCACAAGTAATAATATTTAATATGTCTTGAACAATTTTTAAAATACAGTTCTCATGACGTGAAATTGAAATATCTTATTGCCATAGTTAGTTGAGAATATCTATTGATATACAGGGGGCCAGATCGACAAAAACCAATGTAACGCAAGAAATACTAAATTTATACCATTGGCGTACTTACCTCTGAATGAGTGACATTTGTACTGTTACTAATTATTTGTACATAAGTTTTAACTTTAAAATATAAATTCTTATTAAGTATTGGGCGGAATTATAACATTTAAAGTCTGTTGTAAAGAGAATTGTAAGAGCTTTCAAAATAAATATTACTCAACCCCTAATGTCATTCAAATATTTTGCGGTGATGCTTACCCTTGCTTGTGGATGAAAGCGACGGAGTCAAAAATACCAGCAAAGAATGTCCCCCTTTAATCTAAAATCGACGGGTCTGAGCGTTTTTCTACAATCTTAACGCAGTTCCTGAAAATGGCTCTGTTTCGTTTTCATTTGGTCGCCCTGTATACAGGGCATGTACAATGATAAAAATAGGCCATATAAAAAATGAGATGTGTTGTGATTAAAGAGAATTGTAAGTTGTAACTTTTTAGACGACGATGAAGACGATGTTGATGTTGAGGAGGATGCGGACTAACTATGCCATGTAAGGGAACAAAGTTGTTTGGATCATTCTTAAAACAACTGAGCATGTAATCTAGGAAACAATTGCAGGTAATCTTATATTACAATAGTCCGAAATAAATAAATATTTGTAACAGTTGCCTGATCTTATATTTTTTCCTTATCGATTACTTTTCCCACATCTATGGCATATGAATTTTTCCAAAAATTGTGTGTGACGTAGAAACTAATGATAGCAAATGAAACAAGCTTAAAGTGTATGGAATATATAAAGCACTTCAATATTCAAAACATGCTAATATCCAACAACAACATTTATATTAGCAAATTTCCGAAATTAATATCTTTTCTAAAGAAAAAAACTCTGTGGGATATAAAACAAAGAATTTTTAGTAGACAAGAAGTTAAAAAGAAATAACAGAGGCCTCATCATTATCTTGCTTTGAAGGTATTTTTGAACATTTTTAGTGGTTTTTGAAAAAACCCTACCAACTAGATACTACTAATTCTGAAAATATATTTTTCTCATTAGTTTATAGCCTAATAGTTGACATGAAATGTTTCGAATAAAATAGAATACCAGGGATTTAAAGTCTGCGTTCTAAAAAAAGTGTTTGCAATGCATTCATTTAAAAAACTTCTCTGCATGAGGCAAGGTGGTACTCATTTTCAAAATTATTTATACATGGGTTGTTACGTTTTTTCTCATATATTTTCAGGTATTATTTGATACATATTAGCTTAAAATACCTTTCTTAAGGCTTACGGTGAGCGCTCGATCCAAAGGGATATAGTTTTCGCTCAGTAACTCCTCAACGAAAAATGATAAAAATATGCGGTTTTTAGACTACAAATACTATTTTACGTCGGCGCTGTGTTTTGAAATTTTGAAAATATGCAAAATTCATTTTAAAAAATTTATTTTACACTTTTTCAAAATTTCAAAACACAGCGCCGACGTAAAATAATATTTGAAGTCTATTAAAAAAAACCGCATATTTTTATCATTATCCGTTAAGGAGTTACTGAGCGAAAACTATGGGTTTGTTCCAACACAGCAAGAATCGATTCCGAACCGTTCAGAATTAGTCAGTCAGTTTAGTTGTTAATGTACTCTCGGCGAATGCGACGTAAGACGGTGTTGGTCAAACATTTCTCAGGGTACTGAACAGTTTTCAACGGTTGTTGGAACAGATGTTATATATCGTTTGATAGAGCGCTCACCGTAAGCCTTAAACAGTAAAAAATTGTTACGTCCCTGTATTGAAATGCATTCAATAGGAAATGTTCCTTGGACGAGGAATTTATGGGTCATTATTACCACAGGCACGTGGAGGTGGAAAATTCTATTAAGAATAAAATAAAAACAGCAAATACAATTTTTTATATACAAAATAATCAAAATCAATCTAAAACAGAAATAAACCTAGCAGTATTATTCATACAAATATATGTATTATGATTTCCAAATTGAGCGGAACATCAACATTTAATAATTATTGCACTCTGTATAACTCTCATCATAAATAAATTATATTTTTATATAAATTTATGACCAACAGGGGCGCATCCAGCATTTTTGTTTGGGAGAGGGGGGAGGTAATTGAGAAGTCTTGTAAAGTCAGTTAAAACAATAGAATCAATTTCTCTTTTTGTTATAAAAAATAAATAACAAGCTCTGACATAGAAAGAAAATATTAGTTGGCAGTAAATAATATCTCCATAGAAAAATACAATTATCATAAACAAAAACAATTATATAATAAGATTTTTAAATAAAAAGACTCGATCTCACAATCCTCCTCCAAGAATTAAAAACTACTTTACGGCGTCATCTTCAAGGAGTTGTAACTTTAAAGGGGATGTTCAAATGAGATTTTTTTATATGATAGACCCACCTTATTCTTCGAAGGGGAGTGCCCTTGAATTTTTTCGTACATATTTACTTACACCCTATATTGTTGTCTTTTGACGGAATGATTCTGGCTCTGAAGAGGAGGGGAGTTACCCCCATTATCCCCCCTCGTGCGCCATATTCTCATATTGTTCATATTTTTAAGGCTGTAAAATACTTTCTAATCTGAGCATGTAAAAAAATATTTTAAGTGTCATTATTTCATCAGAGAAAAGAAACGTGCAAGCTAGTGTTTACAATTGTATAAAAACAATTAATAAATCAGTTTATCAATTCATAAATTTATTATACAGTACGAATGGTATCACTTTGTATTAATCACCGTTTTTTTTAAACAATTACGATTTTGTCGCTTTCAGGTTTCTAATGGAACTTTTCGTTGATTTACGTGTTTTTATACTTGTAGCTTTGGATAAGAAAAATAAACAATATATACAGGGTGTTACAAATTAGTAGGTCAAGCCGTTAACCACATATTCTTAGGATCAAACGAATGACACTCTTCTTATGTCCTTTTAGAGCTCCATTTTCAAAGTACAGTGTCAAATTTAAAATTTTAAAACAGATTTTTATTGATAATTTTAGAGATATTTATTTGAAATTTGGCACACTGTGGAATTTTGGTCTAAAATACAGAGTGTCCGGAAATGATGAGTAAAAAATTCAGGGAATAATTCTAGACCGAAAATAAATGCTACCTCTTTCTATCTATATTTTTGCCAAAAATGATTATTAACGGAGTTACAGGGTGTCAAAGTTAAATTTTATTTGCAGTTTTTTTGCAATACCTTTTGCCACACTCATAATATTTTTGACCAAATTTCGTATATGGGGTTTTTTCAGGATGAGGATTATAAATTTGCCCACCGTTTTTTCGCATTTTGTATGATTCCAACTTTTTTGTGCTACACGAAATTTGACTAATTTTTTTTGTTCTCCTAACTTTTTGACATAAAAAAGGTATACTTTATTTGTTTCGATAAATCTAACCGTTTTTGAGAAAAACGCTAAAATAACATTGCTTGCATGTGATGAAACCATAGACCTTATAAATCATGGACGCGCCCAAAACCGTTTTCTCCCTATACAAATCGTTGATGCTCAGATATGTGCGACAGAGATAGAGTTACTCCGGGCAAAAACCCACAGATCATTGGTCGAAAAAAACAAAACCGCAAATGACAGACGTATGACATTTACTGTGACAGACCGACTCCACCATGGTTTATGAGTTTTAAAAACTATTGCTAATAAACACAACTAAATCACAAAAGGCACACAAATCATTAACAATATTAACAGGAAAGGTTTTGTCAGGTTATGTTTATATATTTTTCTGTCGTAGAACATCTGTTTTTTTCCGGACTAGCTTCATCCTCTTGTACACATCAGGATACCGGACCTCTCTTTCTAGGGCCGGTCCATGATTTATAAGGTCTATGGATGAAACGAAATCATTTTAATTTATTTTCTTTGGAAACAAGTGCTTAGTTGTCTTGGAAACAAGTTTGTGGAGAATTAGTTTTGACAGATAGTAATTTTGTACAAGTTCTTTTGTAGTAATTGTTATCATAAAAATAATAATAAAAATGAATAACAATTACTCTAACGTAGAGGTGCGGAACATGCATTATTATTACGGTTTAGCTGCTGGCAATGCTCTTGCAGCACGACGTTTGTATCTCGACGTTTTTCGAAATAGAAACCTACCCCAATCGCGAATGTTCAGTACTATTCATCGAAGACTGAGCGAATTTGGATCGTTCAAAACTAGAATTATTGATGTAGGTCGACAACGGAATACTAGAACAGCAGAAGCAGAAGCTCGTATTTTGAATTCGATAGAGAATACATACTAGCCTCTGCTTTTGCGTAAACTTCTTTTTACTATTTCGTTTTTCTGTTCAATGGAATTTCGATGCAACTCTCGGCAACTGAACTTGATCGTCAACCTCCAGGACTATAAAAGTGTCATGTCAGCTCCAGAATCTGCCAACAATGTTGCAGAGCTGCGCTGTAAACAATGGCCAGTGTATTTATTGGCGTCGGAGAGTCCAAGAAATTCCTCTATCTTTTTTGGCATGCATCCAATTGTATTGATTCTAACTGGCAGGGTACAGCATTTATTACTTCGATATGTCAATAAAAATCGCTGATGTGTCGTATTGAGTGGACCAAGTTTAGCATACTTACAAAAGTATATCCAAAAAATTGATATCATCTATTGATCCGTCAGTAATCGTAAACATTCTTGGAACATGAATTTTTATGTCCGGAATTTTGACCGACAATCTTGTATGGCATCTACTGTTAAAAATGTGATTTCTTCCCTCCTACATGCTCCAAATACTCCAACGATTAAAACAACTTTGGCTAAGAGAAATTCCTTATCCTTGGCTTGGTTTTATAAAACGTTCTATTTCCAGCTACGTAAATATTTTTGATTTGTTTGTCTGATATGCAAAAACTTTCCTTTTTAAAAATGCAATGAAGTTTGTAAATTTGCTAATATCTACTTATTTGTTCAGGTAAATTTTGATACGGAGCATCGAATATTTACTCCACAAAGTTGACGGCCTTAATGTACTGGATAACTTCAGGAAATAGGTTTATAATAGGCTTTTCTGTAAAATTCTCAGTATGTTTATCTTTCACCCATGTTCAAAGTGGTTGTAAGAGTTTTCGTATAGAATTTTCGGGCACTAACGTGGATAGCGCAGCTTCAGCAACTTGTTCAATATGCAAAGAGTCATCATTATCACTCATTTTTGGCGATTTTTTCGCAAAACTTTGTAGGAAATACGGTGACACGCGACGTTTGAACTTGACAGAACCTTGACACTAAACAATGCATAAACAATGCCTTAGAAGCAGATTGCTTGCCTACTTTTCAAAATGTTTAAAAATACAGATAAAAGCATAAAAATATCAAATTCCTCGCTTTCACAAAAAATCTTATTTGAAATTCGTTGCGAAATCGATGTGTTTTAAGCACAGGACGCAAAATTTTGCCTCGTTGGACGTGCGTCGATTTCGCAACTTTTTTTACTTTTCGCAAATAGCTATTTCGAATTTTCACCAGAATTGTCACCGGATTCGTCCGGGGAACTCCCGTGTCTTGCTCGACTTGCCAGAATGGATCTCCTGGAATTATAACGACAATAAAACACAACAATACCAAAGGTTGTTAATATCTACGTAAATCCGGAACGTTTTACCGTGAAATCTAATTTTGCGGTAATTAATTCAAATTTAGCCTACGTGCCTTGCAGTTATGATTCATTTTTAAGTGAGAAATTGGCGGACTACACGCGTACGTCCTGTTACACACCCCCTGCATTTCTGCTGCTATTTAAAAACCGCAGCAGCCACGCCGCGGGTACTACTCGTTTATCTGGGCGTAGATAATATAATTTTAATCGAAATATTTATCTTATAAGTGCGGTTAGTCGGTAAGTTTTTTTAATATGTTTTATCGAATGGCAAAATATGCGTTCGTGCCTCTTATGTGGTTGGCGTTTCAAAAGGTTAGCTGCGCTGTCATAAAAAATGACGGTCAGGAGGATCAGCTATTGGCTGTTGTTACGGTAAGTACATGTATTTCTTTCTTAATACATATTCGTAGCAAGTAAACATAATACTGCAAATACGTGTACAAATACTGACATTTTTAAATATTCGTTTATTTATATTGTTCGAAACTGATTCACCAATGGACAGATAGATCGCAGGAATAATTTTTTGTGCTGCAGTTTGACAATGTAAATTTTTACTAAAATATTCTTAGATGGGATTAGAAGGCTCTTCTGTATTAACTGTCAAAACCTTTTTAATGTTTCAGATCATATAAAAAATATGATTATTTGTAGTTTATAAGTGTTTTTAAAATTTTTATCGTTATCATTACTGTATGCGTATCGGTTATTACCCCAGAAAGGACTAATATACAAGGGCGTTCACAGAATATTCGCCAGGTGGGGGCGGGGGTCCACAAGCAAATTATTTGAAAATTTCAGGGACACGCGTTTTGCTGACACTGAATTTTAATGAAAAATCGATTTATACAAAAATGTGGACTTTTAACCACCGCATTTAGAGTGCTTTCCTTGTTCCTTATGCCATTTCGTTATTTCATCTATTGAACTTTATTCTCGGTAGCATTTGTTTATATACAAAGTGAGTCATTAACAATGGTACAAAACTTAAGGGCAGACTGTTAACGCCAAAATAAAGCTATTGAGCCCAACGTGCCTTATTAAATTGTTGCTCCTTTTCATTCTACAGGGTGTTAACTTTAAAAAAATATTTTCGATTTTTGCTATATTTTAAGAACATATGGACCGATTGTTTTGAAAATTTGTAGTCTTATGTTATTTGAGATGGTAATTACGAATATGCAAACAGTGTTGAGGTCACGACTAGGGGGCGCTGGTTATACTGTACTATGTAAAAATATGTCTAACTTTTTGTATTTTACACTTTTAAATTTTTCAATAGGAAACTATTGAACTACCTTCAATTCTAAATAGAAAAGGTATAGGGCGATTCCATTATCGCGGGTGCAACATTTAGACTCATTTAAGGTTTCCTACTAATAAAATAATTTTAAAAAATATGAATTTGTTGTTTGAAAAGCTACATTTGAACCTGTTCTCTTTTGATTAGTTTATAACCATTCAAATGAAATAGATAAATAGTCACGAGAAAGGTTTAATGTGCTATCGCGGGTGCAACATAATCGGCCCACCTTCACAGATCATAGAACAAAAACACAAAAGTCTGTGAATTGTGAAACATTTATTTTATTATGCATTCATATTTTACAAGAGAACAAATTAATCAACCTTTCAGTAATAAAAAAATTATAGAAAACAAAAATAAACTGTGAATTATTCACTGCTTAAGCAATCGCGGGTGCAACACGTCTAAATTACGTGGACATAAACGCCATTATAATCACATAAATAAAAGAAATAAGAGATCAAACAATGTGTGTTACTAATTGGTACACTTCTTTGTTACTTAAGTAAATTATTTATTTTCAAATACGTCAATTGTTGCCGAAAATTCTATTGACATATTGCCATCAATTTTCTTCCGTGGTGCTTTCAATTTTGCAATAATATCATCAAAAGCAACGTCTCCTATGCCATTCACGATTTGAATGAAGTGTTTACCATCAATTGTCGTCAGAACCAGTATCCTTTCTCTTAATCTGATTTTGGACACCATTTTCAAATTTTCATCGACATTAATTTTCCTTTTCATTAAATCTCTCCGTTTCGAATCACGAGCCCGTTATCGACAGGTATGATAATAATAATCAGTTTTTTCATATATTTCTGTGATGCAGTTTCTTCCCGTTCTTCTTCTGTCATTTTATAAAAAAGTGCGAAATATTAACATAAACACTTACTAAATATAAACCACTAATAACACATAGCATAATATTACTATTCAAGGCTTGATACATTAATAAAATATGATAAATGACACCTTAATGTTAAGAATCAAACTTATTGCACCAGCGACCCGAATATTGCGATGGCGGGTGCAACCACTTTGAGTCAACGTTTATTTTAACTCACAATATGCCCTTAATTGTGGTTGATTTAAGTTTTCCTTTTGTTTCTTCTTACTTTTATAAAGTTTCAAAACAGTAGCACTTTATTTCTGTGAAAAAACTGAACTTCATATCTTTTATATCGCGGGTGCAACAAACTAACAATGGTTTCTTGTAGTCAATATTGCTTGAAAATTAATAATAAGTACTTATATGTTTTTGCATAAACAAATAAACAATGCTATCACTTTAAGGTTAACCAGCACAATGTAAGCTCAAACTGTCCGTAAAGGCGGTTTTGCACAAGTGCTGTAAAGAAACCGATGTTTAGTTCACACCGAACATTTAAATGTTATCGTTTCTAAGCGCACTAAAAATTCAAATATGAATTTAGGTCCGAAAAAGTAGTTTTGTTACTAAATTCATATATTTTTCTTTATATTGGCACCAAAAAAACAAACACTATAATTCAGAAATTGATGTAGACAATCGTCTCCAGCGGAATCGCCCTATACCTGTTACAAATGATAAACTCAACCGTTTTCGAGAAACAGACGATTTAAGTTTTTGAGATTAGAAGAGAAATTAGAAAATTAGGGAGTCTTAAGATATCTATCAAACTGAATTAACAATAAGACGAACACTACAATAACTGAACATTTTATTATAAATACGTATCTTTATAAATTATTAATTATAAAAGATTCTCGAAGTGACCACCAGCGACTTTAATGCACTTTCTTAGCCTCTTATTTAAATTTTGTTGAATAAAGTTCTAGGTTGCTTGATAATATTAACCGATTCATGAACCTTTTCCCACAGTTGTTAAAGATTTAATATAGCCCCAAAAGTAAAAATCCAGCGGATTTAAATCAGGGCTACGTGCAGGCCAAGGAACTTCGCTGCCGCGTCCAATCCAACGGTGCGGAAAATTTCTATTAAGATATTCTCTTACTCGTCGGGGGTAATGTGCAGGTGCACCATCATGCAAAAACCAGAAGTTCTGCCGTAAATTTAAGGGAATATCTTCAAGAAGCAGTAGCAAGTCATTAATTAGAAAATTTAAATAATTTTCTCCGTTAAGTGGACGTGGTAGTACGAACGGTCCTACAATGTTATCGGAGAGAATGCCACACCAAATATTGATAGAGAACTCTTGCTGAAAATGTCTCTTGGCAGATGAGGATTATTTAGTTCCCAAGAATGACTATTTCTCCCATTAAAAATACCTTGTCGGGTAAATTCGGCTTATTTTAATATGGGTCATCATTTTGTTGTCGGCGGAGAAACTGTGCAAACCGTAACCTAGCTAGAAGGTCTTGTGACGTTAAATTTTGAACCGTAGTAAAATGATAAGGATACAATTTTTCTTTGTGAAGTATTCTGCTAATGGAAGACTGACTGATACCAGTAGTTGCCGAAATTTGACGTGTACTTGTACTATCGTTTGCAATAATAATGACACTCATTAAAATGAATTTTGCGATTTCTTTAGAACTTCTGATGTATTTGTAATGAAATCTACTTCACATTTTTAATATTAGTTATTAGTTGTTTCACTCACCGATAGAGATTTAATGAAATTTCTACTCAGAACTTCCAGAAGTTCAAAAACTGGTTTAAAAGAGTGTCATTATTATTGCAAACGATGTGTTTTCAGCAATTTGCACTAAAATATCATCTTCTTGGTCCGCTGTTAATATCTTCGGCCTTTCAACGTCTCCTTTCGGGCGAAATTATCCTGTTTCACCTAATCTGTCGTAAAATATCTTTAGTCTATGATCAGGTTGTCTGTTATCTCAATATGTATAATTCCAAGTACCTCGCTGCTGCACGGCGACCACAAAAATTTTCTTGGGCATATACACATATCATGTTTCTCATTTCAATGTTCGAAAAATTATTATGACGGGGCATTTTAAATATAAAAAATAACAATAAAAACACTACTGCCTAATTAATCTATGAATTGAGTGGCATTGGCTTATTATTATTATTTCCACGCCCTCTACTTTGGAAATAATAACTTTTTAATTTAATTCCCGCCGAATCTCAAAAACTTAAATCGTCTGTTTCTCGAAAACGGTTGAGTTTATCAATTTGTAACAGGTATATCTTAAGTATTTAGAATTGAAGATAGTTCAATAGTTTCTTATTACATGATTCAAAAGTGTAAAATATAAAAAGTTACATATTTTTACATCGACAGTACAGTATAACTTATGCCCCCTAGTCGTAACCTCAACACTGTTTGCATATTCGTAATTGCGATCTCAGAAAACATAAGACTACAAATTTTCAAAACAATCGGTTCATGCGTTCTTAAAATATAGCAAAAAATCGAAAACATTGTTTCAACTTTAACACCCTGTGGAATGAAAAGGAGCAGCAATTGAATGAGGCAAGTTGGGCTCAATCGCTTTAATTTGACGTTAACAATCTGCCCTTAAACTATGTACCATTATTAATGATTCACTCCGTATACAGGGTGATTTTAAATAAAGTAGCAAAAATGAGACAATATACTCCTTAGGTGAAAATAAACCGACCGAAGTCGCTTAAGAGTTCGTTCTCTGTACACTTCTCGGGTAGCGCTCCGGGGTCGGGTGCACGGGCATTACGGCTGGAGGCGGAGATTATCGCTCTCCCACTACAATGACTTTACGGTGGACGTATTTAGAATATTTAGATTTAGTGGAGTAAAATCGGCTAGCAATTATGCCGTTCTATTTTCAAGAAAATATAACCATCTTGTAGAAGGACATTTTTAGTATCCAAAATAGACTTGTACAACTTTTCTTAGTAGGGCCGCATTTTATAAAAATTAAATCAAATTATCGATGCTTGAGACATTATTTGACAATTATTACGTTTTTCGTTAGATCGCGCTTGTAAATCAACGTTTTTACTTATGTTCGTAGTTTTTTTACAGCTTATATAAAAAACTACAGTACTTCTCACGGTACACATCAATAAATAAAAACAGTATAAAAACGAAAACTAGGTTTAGCGTCGGCATTTCCTTTATTAAACATGGGCGGACATAGAAATGCTAAAATGTTGTACCATAGTTAAATTAATTAAAATTGTATTATTAAATTTCATTGTCTTCACCGATATCGAAAACTAATAATTATTACAAACAGTGCATTAAAACATTTACTACAACATTTATTTTCAAAAGTTTCCGCTACAAGAAATAACATTGCCTGGCTGTACCGCACTGTTTTTCTCAATATTAACTTAAGTTATATCAATTTCTTATAATATTTCCTCATGGGGTGCAAAAACTTTCGATCAATGAAAATAAAAGCACCGAACTCAATAAGATCGATTAATTCAACTGTCTCAACTAAGAACGTATAGAGTGACTATGTATTTCTTTGAACTCCGGTCCTGCCCGCATTTACCAATCTCTAAGCCCATCCCACTGAGTGAAACACACGTGGTTGCAGCATTTAAAATATATTCGTTTCTGAAGTTGTAGACGTTCGGCATTTAGCATAGAATTTTGAGTAATTTTTATCAATTCGATATAATTTTGGTATCGTTGCAAAGCTAAAAGACAGACTTACTTCCCTCGTGTAACCAATTTTCCATTTAAGCCTTTATTTTTAAGTAAATAAATTGTAAATATGACGATTTCTTGCACAGTTTACTCTTTAAATTTAAATAATTAAAAACTAATTTTGAAAAAAATATTACACAGCAGCCTTAGGAAACAACTTTGTCTTTCGATTGTTTTTTTATTTGAACCGCTATGTTTATTCGTTGTCTAAATAAGTGTTATGGGTCGAGCGCAAAATATCGGTTTATTTCAAGCGCGCGACGGACTTTTAAAAAAAAAGATACAGGGTGACAAAGTTAAAATTTTATTTTCGATATTTATAGATAACTTCTTAAAAAATTCAAATATTTACTTAAAATTTGTAAACCAGGGTTTTTTGCGAGTGAGAAATTCAAATTTGTTTCTAATTTTGACGTCACTAGTAGAGGGAGCCGCCTATGGCACATCAGGTTTCTTTTGAATAGCAGAACTTTTTTGCTGCTTAGTGTATCCATCTGACTATTGAAACAATCGATTCTCCTACCTGTTATATATGAAAAAGGTATATCTTGTTGAAGTCGTTAGGAGTAACAGTTTTCGAAATAATCCTATTTGAATTATTCAGTGCACAGACACTGTTATCGTTTCACGTAAATTGACTTTTTTACTGAAAATATAGCAAAATGTTACTTGAAAAAGTTGTTTAAAACGGTAAATTATGGAGATGTGCAAAATTTCAAAAAGATCGGCGTGCTTTGATAAAATCTTTGTGCTTTGTTGAAAAATGATTTCATCAAACCTCGCCGATCTTCTTGAAATTTTGCACGTCTTCATAATTTACCATTCTGAACAACTTTTTCAAGTAATATTTTGCTATATCTTCAGCAGAAAAGGCACTTTACCTCAAACCCAAATAGTTTTTACTCGGTGCACTCAGCATTTCAAATAGGATTATTTCAAAAATGGTTACTCCGAACGACTTTAGGAAAGTATACCTTTTTCAAATAAAATAGGTAGGAGAATCAATTATTTCTATAGTCAGATGGATACACTAAGCTGCAAAAAAGTTCTGCCATTTAATAGAAACATAGAACTACTAGTGACGTCAAAATTAGAAACAAATTTGAATTTCTCACCCGCAAAAACCCCTGGTTTACAAATTTTAAGTAAATATTTGGATTTTTTAAGAAGTTATCTACAAATATCGAAAGTAAAATTTTAACTTTGACACCCTGTATCTTTTTTATTAAGCGACTTGGGATATAGGTATGTTAGGTTAAATTGGTTTATTCTCACCTAATGAATATGTGGTCTCATTTTTGCTACTTTATTTAAAATCACCCTGTATATTTTTCTTATTCTAAATGACTTTAAATTAGCATCCTAAAAGAAGTAATAGTCTAGGTAGCGGTAACTCAACAGTCAAAATATAGTCAACTTTGCATCTATGCAACCTGACCACAACTGAAATTGGACATTGCCATAATTTACCATTTTGAGTAACTTTTTCAAGTAACATTTTGCTGCATTTTCATGGGAAAAGGCAGCAAAACAGTTACTCCTAACGACTTCAACAAGATATACCTTTTTTACACAAAAAAGAAATGTAGGGGAATCGATTATTTCAATAAACAAATGGATACACTAAGCCGCAAAATAGTTCTGCCATTTAAAAGAAGCATTATGTGCCATAAGTGGCACCCTCTACTAGTGACGTAAAAATTAGAAACAAATTTAATTTTCTGACCCCCGAAAACCGCGGTCTCCAAAATGTACGCAAATATTTAGATTTCTTAAAAAGTTATTTACAAACATAGAAAATAAAATTTTAATTTTGACACCCTGCATTTTTTTAACAATCATCGTTTGAAGTAAGGTTAAATTTGGCTACATCACATGTTTGTTCTATGTTGCATCAATTTCGGAACACCCTGTATATCAAGTGGCGTAGCGTGGACTAATCTAGACGTGGACGAAGTCGCATCAGCGAGGCCTTTTTCTTCCGCCACTGGATGCTGAATGAACTGAATATTGTGACAAATAATAGCTACATGCACACTTGTCATCAATTTTGGTTCAAATATTTTCATACAATTGGGAGAAATTAAAAAAATTTTAATTTTATAAAAAATTTTAAATGCTGTATCTTGAAAAGAAAAGGCGATCGGACATTAGTGTATATAATTTTTTTTTAATTATTTTTGGTCCTCTATCGCGTGATACTATGCATTGTAGTTTTTTCAATGTCAGCCTGTATATTTTCAAGAAAAGAATGGTGAAAAATCAGAAAGTTTATTTACAAAATTAATCATTTATGATGAAACTAGTTAAAGTAGTGAAGTCTGGATGATTCGAAAATTTCAAAATTACGAGGTGGTTAAATGCTAAAAATAATTATTTTTTGTAACCTCTTCAGTACTAAAAATACTGTCGATAATAGAGCACACCCAACAGGGTGTGCAAATTAATTATAGTACGTACGTAAGGCCTCGGTAAAGCTTATTCTTAGTAAGGTCTTTTAGGGTGCTAATCGTACTATTTACAGTTTATGGTGTTTGGTTTTAAATCACCCCCAAGGGGGCCTCGCGCGAGGCCGCTTTAAGTGCGAGGCCGTGGGCGAGGGGCCGTTTCGCCCACGCCTAGCTACGCCACTGGGCTTCAGGGTTGTCCACTTACATAATGTTGTGCATTCACATGGTGCATGCACCGTAAATAGAATCACGAATATAATACTGCTATATTTAAATAGATTTAAATTAATTTATGAGTATTTACGAGTACATATTTAGGTACTTATTTTTAATAATATGTATTATCAAGCTTAGCTATATCCTTGTACTTGCATATTTATTTTATAAATTATGCAAGATATGAGTTATTCACTATCCTGTTAAACTTGTTAATGGTTTATTTATTTCTTGCAGGATGCAAAGGCATCACCAATGTCTCATACAGGGTGTTCCGTTGCTAGTCGGTCAAATGTCGCCACTAGATTTTTCTGTTCATATTTCCGGAAAGCATTTTTTTATATTTTGACACTGATAATACCAACACCGACCTTCAACAAATATAATTTTACGTAATACTTGACTACATAACTGGCAACTACATTGAAACACTCATTTCATCTCTTATACTGAAAATTTTAAATATCATTATTTCAGTGTTTCACAGTACTGTAAGTAGGTACTGTGTTTAATTTTTATAAAAGTATTCCAAAAAAGAAGGTTGGAGACCACTGGTTTTCTGTAGTTGCACAAAATGACACCCAATGACAAAAACCTTCGTATCATCCATGCCAAATGTGAATATCCGATTACACGGAAATTTTTTGGACGTATTGAGAAAAGTAATTATGTTTCAGTTATTCAGACATGGAGATAGAGCACCAACGAAATCTTTTCCAAATGATCCATATTTTAACGAATCGTACTGGCCAATGGGACATGGTCAGCTAACAGATGTAAGTAACATTTTGTTATGTTGTAATGATGTACATTTTAATTTACTCAAATGAGCAGAATAATCACCACCAATCAGTGGCGTCGCCAGAAATTTGACATGGGGGGGGGGTTCAGTGAACAAAGTATTTCAAACTATATTTTTTTTAATAAAAAAATTAATAATTTTTAATAAATCGAAACAATAAAAAGTAAATAAAAGAAACATCTCATCATAAACATGTAAATAATAAACAGGTACGAACAATATTTGTTACAAAAATGACAAAAATAAAATTAGAACTTAGTTGTAGGTGAACCCTAATGTAAGGTTGCCGTAGGTCAGTTCACTGACCGCGTTGCTAAATCTTGGCGAATAGAGTGATTGCAGTGAGACATTACCTATCCTATATGACCCAACCAACCCAACCCATGGGGGGGGGTTTCTGACACCCAAAACCCCTCCGTGGCTACGCCACTGCCACCAATATACCTACGAGGTATATTTCAAAAGGCGATTAAAAAAACATCTATCGATTAAAAAAACAAATGAAAAAAAAATTATAATTTGTACCTACCGGGGCTCTCAACTTTTCAATGTTCTCGAATGTCGAGGTGTTCTGATATTTATTTATTTATTTACTACTGCGCTGTCCAGACAGAAATCCAATTATAGGACAGGAAATACAGTAATATGTTACAAGTCAACTACATAAAAAGAAAAACATGAATTACATTACTAAAAACATAGGTATAAAAAAAGAAATCATACAAAAATAAAGTACATACAGAACTCAAGTACAAAAATGGTCAAGATTATTTATGTAAAATACAACAAACTCTAAAACTAAGTGGAATGCAAGCGGGTGCACATATTTGGTACTGAAAAGCCAACACGATGAAGAAGCTCAGGAGAATCAATTACATTGTCTGAAGCTATTTATTTGTGGCATAATTTTAGTTTTTTTTTTAGTTTTGTTGGGTTTTTGCCACACTTCTGAAAAAATAATAAAGATTAATTAAATAAGCCCTTGCGCCAAACGGAACAGTCAAGGGTTATTTTCGAAACTAAGTTTGCCTAACCAAAAAATCTCACACTGAAAAAAGTAGATAAATAAAAATAACAAAAATCACATCACTATCGCGCACTTCCGTGTTATTGACGTTTCGAAAAACTCTCTGTTTTCGTTCTCAAAATCGTAGTAAAAATTTTTAAACGTATGTCAAGTTTGACAGTTTAAAATTTGTTAACCTGCTTCCATAGAGATGTTAAATGATTTTTATTTTATTGTTACTTACTTCTTCTTGATACAACTGTAGCCAACAATGATCGATGTTAACTGAACAGTTAGACACACACTTATCTCCGTTCAATAAAATAATCGCGGTCTCTTTTAATTTTCTTTTTGTTGCGTTATCTTCCTTTTCTAAAATTTTTGCCGAACCCCATTGAATCAAATGACCGTTTTCCCAAGCGTGTTCGCAAATTTTGGATTTTTCAAATTCCCGTTTTTTTATATAATTTTTATGTTCCTCAACTCTAATTTGGGAATTTGAAAAATCCAAAATTTGCGAACACGCTTGGGAAAACGGTCATTTGATTCAATGGGGTTCGGCAAAAATTTTAGAAAAGGAAGATAACGCAACAAAAAGAAAATTAAAAGAGACCGCGATTATTTTGTTGAACGGAGATAAGTGTGTGTCTAACTGTTCAGTTAACATCGATCATTGTTGGCTACAGTTGTATCAAGAAGAAGTAAGTAACAATAAAATAAAAATCATTTAACATCTCTATGGAAGCAAGTTAACAAATTTTAAACTGTCAAACTTGACATACGTTTAAAAATTTTTACTACGATTTTGAGAACGAAAACAGAGAGTTTTTCGAAACGTCAATAACACGGAAGTCCGCGATAGTGATGTGATTTTTGTTATTTTTATTTATCTACTTTTTTCAGTGTGAGATTTTTTGGTTAGGCAAACTTAGTTTCGAAAATAACCCTTGACTGTTCCGTTTGGCGCAAGGGCTTATTTAATTAATCTTTATTATTTTTTCAGAAGTGTGGCAAAAACCCAACAAAACTAAAGAAAAAAATCAATTACATTGTGCAACAATTTGTACAAATACAAAACTGAATAATATTTACGACGTAGCTCCAATTCAGACAAACCAAACCTTGACAACAATACATCCTCAGGAAATCCAAGTGAGGGATAGACTCCATCAATCTTAAATTATAAATATTTAGCGAATCGCCTCTGAGGCTGTTCAACATTTTTTATATGAGATGCATAGTACGGGTTCCAAACGATGGAAGCATATTCAAGCTTCGACCGAACAAAAGCGTTATATACAAGTACGAGTGTATCACACCTCTCAAAATTATATTATATTATAAAACCCAAATTTTTATTAGCACCGGCCACGATATTCTCAATGTGACTGGAAAACGACAAATTAGGCGAAAACATTACCCCAAGATCTTTAAATTGTGTAACGGCAGTAAGTACCTGTCCATCCAGATATCACTATAAGATATAAGGTATAAGAGAAACACTCTGTAGGGAAATTGCAAGTATGCCACTTAACTCTACGTACAAAACTCAGATGCAATTTTCACCTTTCCAATATATCAGCTAATCGCTAATATACAAAGGATAACTTAAAAATATCTTTTTACATTTCGCTCAGTATCTCAAAAAACGAAGAGGTCACACAGGGGACATATCAGAAAAAATCCAATCCAAATTGAATTCTACATGTACAGGGAGTTCCGTAAAGAATGCGCCAATAAGCAAAGTACGAGTGTATCACACCTCTCAAAATTATATTATATTATAAACCCCAAATTTTTATCAGCACCGGCCACGATATTCTCAATGTGACTGGAAAACGACAAATTAGGCGAAAACATTACCCCAAGATCTTTAAATTGTGTAACGGCAGTAAGTGCCTGTTCATCCAGCAAACTCTATAAGATATAAGGTATAAGAGAAACACTCTGTAGGGAAATTGCAAGTATGCCACTTAACTCTACGTACAAAACTCAGATGCAATTTTCACCTTTCCAATATATCAGCTAATCGCTAATATACAAAGGATAACTTAAAAGTATCTTTTTACATTTCGTTCAGTATCTCAAAAAACGAAGAGGTCACACATATCAGAAAAAATCCAATCCAAATTGAATTCTACATGTACACTGTACAGGGAGTTCCGTAAAGAATGCGCCAATAAGCAAGGTTAGATTCTAGACGTCAAAATATTAGGATTCCACCAAACACGCTTTATCAAAATGTCGCTCCTCTTCGATATACAGGATGTCAATTTTTTTTATTTTTAAAATTTATTTAATAATTACTGTAATTCATCGAAAATATATGAAATATTGGTACTGGGGGTTTTGGGTGGCGAGACATTCGAATTTGATGTAGTTTTTGCGACAGCTGCTAGAGGGCGCTAGTTGCGCGTGACTCTGGTGTTATTTTCAGCTAAAACTTTTTTATGAAACGTCCTAGCAGAATTTAGAGTAACGCGTTCGATAGACCGATTATTTCTACAAAGAAAAGGTATACTTATTTGAGACCGATAGAACCAGTTGTTGTCTCCAAATGATTCCTAAACCTAATTCATGACATACTAAATAGGAGTGCCTACATAATAAAAAAATGCGCCAAAAAGCAAAATTTAATTCTAGGCGTTAAAATATTAGGATTTAGTTATTAAATGCACATCATTATGAATAAACATTTTATTAAATTTGAAAAATGCAATTATTTTTTTTTTCTACGTTCATGCAAAAAAACAATCCTTTATTGAACTATATTTAGTGGAAAAAGTGGTTCTTTATTGCACTAGTGCAATAAAATGTTTATTGCATTCATCTGTTATTCTACTACAGCGTTTTGTCATCATGACAAACATAAACATTCAAATCGACGTCACATTTTTCTAGACTTAGTGTCATCTAAATAACATTTTTTTATTTTTGCATGAACGTAGAAAAAATATTGTATGCAACTCGTACAAAAAGTGTTTATTGTACGCGACGTGAAATTGTCAAACGAGGCCGTCAGGCCGAGTAGGACAGCACTTTTTGCACTTGTTGCATAAATAACTATTATTTTAACAAATGTTGAAAATGTCCACCGTTCACCGTATTAATACATAAAGTCCTTACTTTACGATACTGAAATTAATACGCGCGAGCAATTAATTCAACGCATTGGCGATGCCGTCACAGTGATTAAAAATAATAACGGGTATTTATTTAGAGTAAGACAATACTTAATTAGAGGAGTTCGCAAATGTATTCAAGTGAACGGTGGACATTTTGAACATTTGTTAAAATAAAAAATTTTATTGCATTTTTCAAATTTAATTAAATTATTTATTCAAAATGATATGCATTTAATAACTAAATCCTAATATTTTAACGCCTAAAATCAAATTTTGCTTTTTGGCGCATTTTTTTATGTAGGTACTTCTATTTAGTATGTCTTGAATTAGATTTAAAAATCGTTTGGACACGAATATCTCGAAAATGGCTCATTCTATCGGTTTCAAATAAGTAGGTATACCCTTTCTTCGCAGAAATAATCGGTCTATCGAATGCGTTACTCTAAATTCTGCTAGGACATTCCATAAAAAAGTTTTAGCTGAAAATAATACCAGAGTCACGCGTAACTAGCGCCCTATAGCAGCCGTCGCAAAAACGACATCACATTCGAATTTATCGCCACCCAAAACCCTCAGTACAAAAATACATTTTCGATGATAATTACAGTAATTATTAAATAAATTTTAAACACAAAAACAAAATTTGACACCCTGTATATCGAAGAGGAGCGACATTTTATTAAAGCATGTTTGGTGGAATCCTAAGTATTTGATGAATTAGGAGACACCCTGTATAAATAGTTTGCATGGCAACAAAATACGTGAAAAGTCAACTTCACTGTTTGTCGGCGTATTACCCACTGTCGCTCAAAAAATATCAATTCTTATTTTTTTTTTAAATCCTATTTAATTTAGGGAGGATCTTATAGAGTTTTATTTAAGAAATGCTAACAAGCCACCATTGTTTTTTATTAATCCCTTAGATTACCCGCCAAGCATAAATATAAAAAAAAATCTGCTTGGCGGAACTGTTAGTGTACATCCAACATGAAGGCGTGTCTTGCTGTGATAACTGTAATTTTTTCCATCGTTTCGTCTGGCCCAGGTATTTTGTAAAAAAAATATTATGTGTACGAATATAGTAATACCACAGAAAATATAGCTACGCAAAGCTATATATTCTGTGGTAAAAATTTTATTTTTTTGTGATCTGAAACTGTCCCTAACTAAAAATTTAATTATTTAAATTAGAAAAACGCAAACATCAAAATTTTACTATAGTTTGTTTTGAAATGGCGTGGTGGAATATGCATTAACTTTTAAAATCTATTGATTTATCTTATTAAGTGAAAGTGTGTAAGTTTAATCAAAATATAATTTACAGAGAACATTTTAACTTTCTTTTCTTTTATTTAAATAAATAATATATTTTTATATTACCATATAAAGACACTACTTAAGAGGCCTCTTTATGTATCCTAAAACTAAGTTTCAAAATAGCTCCAGTAATAATGATCCGATTTCGATGCTTCTTGGATGCCCTAAATCATATTATTTGCCACGAGTAAACTAGGGTTTAAAACGTAAAGAGAAAAAAATAAATGGGCATCCTAGAAGGGGCAAATTATTTTATTAATTTATATATCTTTTGTTTCTGAAAATAATTGATCATAGCTTTGTAAATTTGGAACTAAGAAAGTGCATTTTAAGTTAAAGCCTGCTAAAGAAGCCACTTATATTCAAATACTATCAGGCGATGATATACGAGGCAGGCAAGGTTAGTAACTTTTTCTGAAAAAATAAGTTTCAAATGAAAAATAAAAATATTACTTTTTTGTGTAGAATCAAACGGTGCTACCGGCAAAGAATTTAGAAAAAAGAATGGAAATGAAAGTCTTTGAAAAAAAACTAAGTAGCATTGCGCATAACTAGCGCTCTCTGTGAAACTTGATAAAACTACTTTCTTAATAATGTTTAGATAAACTGCCTACAGCTCCATACCAAATTCCATTGAAATCGGCTTAGAAGTTCTGGAGATATTTGTAAAAAACTTTTAGTCCCAGGATTTCCAATAATTCAGGAAAACAAAAAAAATACGGGTCAAATAGTTCAATTGAATCACCCTGTATGATATTGTACTGAAAATTTTTGTAAAACATTTGCCATTATTCTTAATAGATTTTCATAGCTTTTAAATCCAATTTCCCACAACTCAAAATTTGTTAAAATTGTTACTCACATGATGCATATTTTGTTCGTGACACTGTATAAAATCCATTGTAGCCCCACAGGGTCGAGCAACACAAGAAAATAGTGGGGCAAACCTAAGATATTTTTTGGTTGAAACTAGTCCAGGAACCTACGTGGTGGAAGACCTCACCAGAGCGGCTGTAACCACTTTGGCAGCAGAAACCGACATCTTGTACTACTTTTTTAACCAGAACGATACCGAGGTGGGCATTGAAATCACAAGTACCAACGTCACAGCTCTGGAAGATACTGAATTCTCAACTGATTTGGATACCATATTCCTAATTCACGGATGGGAGGGAAATAAATCCTCCGATATCAACACCAAAGTTGGCCCGTCCCTTCTGGCCAACCACAGCGTCAACGTCTTCGTCGTAGACTGGGGTGCTTTCGCTATAACCAACTACATCTCCGCTCAAGACTCAGTAACATCCGTAGGGGAGTACATAGCAGAATTTATCCAGGCCGTGAATAACACGTTCGGCTTAGATCTGCCCCGGGTAGCGCTGGTTGGCCACTCGCTTGGAGCTCACGTCTCTGGCAACGCCGGAGCAGCTCTCGATGGACGAGTCGGCCTTATTGTAGGGCTGGATCCTGCTGGTCCTCTATTCACCGTCTTAGACACTTCTAACCGCTTGGACCCAACCGACGCAGTGTACGTCCATGTCATCCACACCAGTATCTTGCTAGGGTACGATCTAACGTTGGGTGACGCGGATTTCTACCCCAATGGAGGCGAATCTCAGCCTGGATGCGGTCTGGACCTCGATAATTCGTGCTCCCACGGAAGAGCGGTCGACTTATATGCTGAATCTGTTCTGGGTACTACCAGTAACTTCGTGGCGTTGCAGTGTTCTACTTACGCGGGTTATAGTCTGGGTACTTGCGATGGGAACGACGAATCCGTCATGGGTGGATATCCTGTCGACGAAACGTAAGGAATAAAAATCGATTCATTACAATTGTGATTTTTGATTTTGCTTTTTTGACAAAAAGTAAAAATACGTTGGTTAAAACATCGTCTGCTAAATCGCATCACCTGTGTAATACTTGACTATCGAATCAGCTATCAATTCGGGAAATTCACGAACCACTAGATGGCGCTGTAAAATTCAAAATTTCTACTGTGGAGATGAATGAGATGATCAACAATTTGTTTGCAATTACCGCTAAAGATTATAAAGCTTTTAATTGCGAGAGATGTTCTGTTTTATGGTATGACCAATAGTCAAATAAGACAAAAAATAAACCTAACTCATGTACCAAGTTAAAGTAATTCAGAGATAATAATTTTTTTCGAAATATTTGGCCCCACTTTGAGGCCTGTAACTCTGGATGTATGAAACTTTGCATATAGGTATGTTTCGTTAAACTGCAATATTTTGGGACCCCCTATAGAGATCTGTTCGGTGTCGGTTCTTATGCGGACCACCCTGTATTTCGGTTTGCGTAGTGAGTTGGTGATTTAAAACATTGACTTCAGTAGGCGGTGAAAACAAATAGTTGTTTGCTGTTGCAATCATATTTTTTACCTAAAGCATAGAGGGTGCTAAGGACACCTAAAACCATCTTTTGTTTTTGTTCCCCAGATAACTTGGTCTATATCAGTTTCATTCAAGCAAAGTTTACTGAATAAATATACCATTGTATTGGTTATACCACTCGCTGTCGGAACTTTGATGTTTTGAGATCAAAGCCGTACCGCCGCACGTAAATACTGTCGCAAAAAATGGCCAAAAAAAATACATTATTTTAAAACTAAAATAGGATAGGCTCTTTTAAGGCTGGGATTTTATATACATATTTTTACCGTCTAACAGGGCTTCAAGCGAGGACACAGAACTCCAAGAAAATTGAAATAATTGGCTAGTGCTTGAGATGATTGCTCATAAAATCACAAGAATAATTAAAATAAATGTTAAAATAGCTCAATTTTAGCCACACAGTTACTACGCCAATATATCGCAATTACGGCAAAATTATCACAGCCACAGCCACCAAATTACTTCACTCACTAGCCAAGACATATAGGACAACTTGTGTTTCACTTTTAGATTAATGTTTATTGCTAATTTTACATTTTGTGTCCTCAAGCAAAATCATAACATACAGTATGCGCCAAAAGTATGGAATAAATTCAATAAAAATGCGATTTTCAAATGTCATTTGTTTTCGAATAATGACGTCATTGATTTTTTTTTAAAATGGCAACACCATATTTTTTTCCTTGATTCTGAAAGATCGTTTAATTCAATATCATACAGTACTAAAATTTTGCCCTTTTACATAGGAAAGTTTTCGAGTACATGACGATTGAATGTTAGAAAACGTAAATTTTATCCATAAAAAAGTAACAATTCTGAGGTATGTAAAATAAAATACAATTGATTAAATTTTATACTTAAATTAATGTTCGAATTGCCATCCACCAAGTTCTTGACAATGCGCAAGTCTGTGAAGAAATTCGGGACGAAATACGCAGAGTTACCCCAGAAATCATTCATAATGTGCAAGAAGAATTTGAATATTTGAAATTTGTCATAATTTTTAAGAAACGTCAAATTCATGTACAAACAATTGACAACTACGTCACAAAGACTGTAGTGTGCTGTCATGCATGTTGAGTCACTGTAACAGAGCAATGGAACTAGATGAATCACAAGTGCTACGATTTAGCAGATAATGGTTAAAACATCGTTCAACACAAATATTATTAAGAGGTTGCATTGTCATTAACAAATGTCAAATTGTGACATTTCCTATCTTGACATTTGTGATTCCAAATAGTAACACTAGTCGCCACATTACAGTACATTACAGAATTCTAGATTGTGATTCAGCTGATTCAACAGACAAGTATTGCACAGGCGACGTGATTTAGTAGACAATGGTTAAAGTAATGATTTTTGTTGTAGGGCCAGTGGAACGTATTATTTGGACACTAACAGTACTTCTCCGTATGCTGAGGGCACGGTGTAGTGGCTGAGGGTTAACATCAAATTTCATATTACCAGTATGGTACACTACAAACTAGAACATTCTTTAAGGTCTATTATATTGGGTATAAGAGAAACAAACATATTCAAACGTCACACACAGTTCCAACAATTTTTCGAACTCAATGCAATAATCTTATACTTCAGTTGTGCAATTTACCTACTGTAAATAATTCTATTTTAGATTAATTCATGATTATTTCCCTAACAGCACTATCATTCTTTGTTCCAAAAGCTGTATAAATCAAAAACCATAATAAAACTCAGGACTCCGACGTGATCAAGATGCATACAAATTATTGCAGGAAATTTGGAATGTGTGTACGTGGCGGAATATTTGTTTAAACTTTATTTCCAATATTTATTAATTTATTAATTATTAATATCTGTGCAAACTTGAAATTTGTTCTTATTTTTTAAGATACAAACAACTTAATAAGTACTACATTATTATATATAAGTAATTCAAAATAAAACCATTCCGATCTTCGATTGTTTTACATTTTCTTATTTTTGTAAGATCCTGTATACCAGATCTAAATTCTCATATTATAAACGCGATGATTTTGGCAACAAAGTTTATAGAGAATGACTTTTCTTTAAAAAATGGAAAAAAAAAGTATTTCTTCTCTGAGTACTTTGATAGTAATCTGTGAATTTGGAGACATATTATGCGGCAAAGTGAAAAAGTTGATTTCACTTTTTGCAGAAAATTTCTGTAGTTATTCGATTTGTTTACAATTTTTTTTCATAATCTTAAGGTGACTTCCACATATACCAAGTTTGATTTGGAAATATACCATATACGTAGGTATGTGTTTTAAAAATATCTTGTTATCATAATTTTTATTGAAAATTGTGAATTTCCTAAATGTAAATCCAGAATCCTGAGGGAATGTTAATGTAGAAACGAGTTTGTTCATTACGTTTTCGTTGACATTATTGTCAGTCATTTATAAAAAAATATCAACATTCTGCTTACAACGATAGTATGGAAGATGATATAGAAGTGATTAAAAATCGCGATTCAATCATTGTTGCCGAAAAGAAACAGATAAATATGAAAAAGCGAATCGCTTATTTGAAGACTGAAGTCATCAAAAGGGGGAAACTGTTATCATCAGTGAGGCAGTTTTACTAGCGTATTTTGAACAAACATCCAGAGTATACCAGAGTTTTAAGGCGGCATTTCATTGAGGCTGGTCCGGCCCAGGCTAGTGGCTGGAACAAGTGCAACTATAAACTAATTGGGCTGCATTTATAGCAAATTTTTTCAGTAACGTACACTCCATAGACAAATTTTCCATTTGAATTATGTTCAGTATACACAGTCATGCAGACCAGCGATGTTTATTATAAATACTTATGATTACAAAATAACGTAAATAAAAATATTTTTTCTATTGAAAATACTCTAGTAATAACTCAGAGGTTATCAGAACTTCCATCAGGCGAGTAGAACGTTTCGGATTGTTCTGAAAATGATGCAGAAGAGGAAGGTCTATAAGAGGGTTAAGCAGGTTGCAACCTATTTAAGTTACTTTGATAATGATCGTAGTAGGTGCTCTGCTGGTTAGAATAAGGCTGCTGAGTATTCAGCTGTGAGTGTGGCTGAAGAATCGAAAACACGTTTCTGTTTGCAGCATCCTGGGGCTGTTTGTTTTCGGTGCACATCTGAGATCGCAACATTTTTTCTTCTTCAGCAAAAACTAATTGTGATACATAACTATACGGCTGTCTACTGGTGACTGAGATTGTACAGCGACGTAGATACTCACGTGGTATAAGAGCACAAATCTAATTGGTCTATATAAGGTCCCGCATAGCTGGTCCCGCTTGAAAATGTAAATTATTTCTTATGTTAGACAGTGTTGATTTTTGATATCAATGGAGCATGCCGTGCGTCGTGAAGAACTAACATTTCTTCAGCTAGAACATACAGGGTGTCCGGAAAGTAATGGGACCCAGCTTAAACATAGCTTCCTGTGATCAAATAGAACTGATTTAGAGAAACTTAGCTTAGTTCACAAGTGCCTCATTTAGAAGTTACAGGGCTTAAAAAAAAATTGTTTTCTTATGGGCATAATTAAGAAACGAAACGTTCAATCATGTTGAAATTTGGTACAGTTATGTTTTAAATAAGTACAATCATTGTGAAGGAGTAAGTAGTGCTGTATATCGTAGGGGGCGTTCTTGTCAGTTTTTTTGTAGCTCATTTTTATCGTATCTTTTTTGTTGGTCCTATTCAACTTCACCTTCGTTCTGCAGATCCTCCATTAAATTCATTTTGACAATAAACATCGATCATATCTGCCTTTTCTGATTTGGAAAACTGCTTATTTCGAGGAAAGTTTTCAAACTTTGACAAAATAATACTAATAATTTAAAATTATTTACACATTACATTTACACTTTACACAACTACACAACGACAATTACTAACTCAGTACAACAATTAATATTGATCTGACAGGCTTTTGATCAAATGTTATCACACGTCAGTTTGACAGGTAGCAACTTCATCGAATTAGAAAATTAATTTCTATTTTAATGTACAGAAATTTTCAAACGCGTTTTTACCGAAAATGGTGCATTTTATCAACATGTAACAAGTACAGCTTTTCTACGCAAAACTAATTTCTCTAAGACTTGGGAATCTTGACCGCAGTCTCAATGTATATTTTAGAGTGCGCGACATGTGTCAGGGTTCACAAGTCTGAATTTACGCAGTTCGAGGATAGACATTTGACCTCAGAGAAAGACATGCTGTCGTGGTACCTAGACACTGATTGGCAAAGTCAGCTAATAGTCCATTTGTTATGGCTCCTAAAATATATAACCATCTTCCAGTAAATATAAGAAATATTCAGAGCATCCCGTCCTTTAAAAAGTCGTGTAGAGAGTTACTTTTGACAAAATCGTTCTATACGTTGCGTTAAATTTTTGAGTGTAGTTTTCTTTGATTGTTGTTTGTTATTGTTGTATTGTACAAATTGAATTTGAATTCAATGATTGTGTGTCATTGTTATTTATTTATAATTTATACAGCCATCAGCCAGTCTTCCATTCTCACCAGTATTTCGAAAGAAAAAACAAAATGAAAATCTAAACAATCTTCCACAAACTCGACTAACTTAAGTTTGTGATTGTGGATAAAAAGTTGTTTTGCATTTGTGTTTTAGTCGCGATTTATCCACTTAAGAAAAATTAAACGCTCGAATTACGTTCTCTTTGTCTTAAACAATAAATAACTGTTACACTTTAACTTCTAATAAAGGAAAAATAAACCTTCTTGTATCCATTTCGCAACAGTGGTATAATTATTACTATTAAAAAATAGTAGATCTGTAAAATATATTATATTAGACTTTAATAAAAAAATGTGTCGTTTGTACCAAAGTATACTTTGTTTGGACTACATTCCAATCTGTTTTACCTTCAAGTTAGTTATTAGTAAAAATGTTAGGGTATTCTGGTTAACATTAACACATGTTAAAAATGTGTTTTCTCTTATAAAATAATATTTACATATTGAATCGTTCTTACTTAAATTTAGGAAAATTTTAATTAACATGTTTTCCCTGTAATTGCGAAGTAAGATTGCAAATAATTTCTTAAATGTCGAAAACAATAACAAACTTAATTTTACTATCTACTATAATTGCGTATTCCACGCTATAATGACATTTGTTTGATAAATTATAGTAAAAACTACGATTTGGAATCACTGTATAACAAAAACTTCCAGAACTGGTCCACTTCCGTGATGTATGTCCTTTTTTTTAAGAACATGAAATGGTCATTCTACTTTATGTTGATCCAAAGTTTATACTTGAATATTGAGTATGGATAAAATGTATCTGTCACATGTAGGTAACTAAACTTTTTTTGGACTAAGTTCAGTTATCTTTGAAAATACAGAATGTCCTGATGTACAGGGTACATGCAGAATTTTCATAGACGTCTTAATTTTTAAGGCACAAATGAAATTTCAAGCTGCTTCTTTTAGGGGATTGTTCGCATCTCAGAGAATATAGCAGATACCGGAATGGTGAAAATTTATTCTGAGTTTTTTTATACAATTTTTTAAATGGAACATTCTGTATATATTTATGCAATTCAATGTCTTCTTTTCTTTCTGGCATATCATTCAAAAATAAAGGTTTTGTTTTTGCTTTTGCGTTTTGGTTAGTGGTATTTTTTTATTTTATTATTTTTATAATGTTGTCTTCTTGCTGGTTCTCATATATCTCTGCATTGTGTTTCATGCTTTATAAAATTGACATTACTAACTGTAATAACTTTTTGAATTCACAATTTGTTAGAAAAAGACAGACATAGCTCTGTTCAATAATTGTGCTATAAAAAAATTAATCTAGTTAAATTTACTAACCTGGTTTAATGAAAACATTGTATACATATCTAAGTTCACTTTTAAAACTGTGGGAATTCGAAAATTCAGTCGCAATGAATGAGTTCTGACCTATTTCTGCATTTTTTTAGATAATTATTGAATAGAGCTTTGTCTGTGGAATTGTTCATTAGCATACCTAGATGTTTGGTATCAGAGAGCATACATATGGCTTCATTGATAGGAATTGTAGGAGATTTGATTTATATTAGCTTAAATTACCTTTCTAATACAGTAAAAAATGTTACAAAAGCTAAAAATAAAGTGTATCATTCAACGCTCGTCGGGGCTTTAGTCCGCAGAGTAGTTAGTTTCACACAATATTATTAATACCTAAAAATATATAAAAAAGGCAACACATTGTTTGATCATTTTAATTTTTTGTTCTTAGGTTTGTTATTAATTAAATTTTGCCCACCTTTACCAACTTCATGTGCGTAATGTATTTGTATTGTTTTTTATTACATAATTATTTTTTCTACGTTCATGCAAAAACCAAAACTTTATTGAACTATATTTAGTGGAAAAAGTGGTTTTCTATTGCACAAGTGCAATAAAATGTTTATTGCATTCATCTGTCATTCTACTACAGCGTTTTGTCATCATGACAAACACGACCAACAAATAACATTTCTGTTTTATCCAGGCATCAGTGGTTGAAAATATTCGGATTCTTCGAATAATTGCTGTTGAAGCTTTTTATTTTTTGATGACTTGTTTATACTAATAGTGAGAGACAGATTTAAAATGGGATCAAACAAATTTTCAGTATTTGATCATTAAATATAAAAAGTAATTTGTCGTCTTTGGTGACATAGTGATTATTCTGCTGGGTAAATTATTTGTTAACAAATTCTTTCAGTGGTAAATATAATTTATCAAAAAACTTTCAGGTGGGCAAAAAAAGAATGTACGAACTTGGCAAGTGGTTTCGAAAACGTTATGGTTCCTTCCTGTCAGAAGAATATTCACCAAAAGACATATACGTTCGGTCCACCGACAGAGACCGATGTCTTATGTCTGCGTACGCCGTTTTGGCAGGTCTTTACCCACCCAAAGGTCCTGGACGGTGGAATAAGGACCTACAATGGCAACCAATACCGGTACACACGGTTCCCATCGATATGGACGAGGTGTTGTCGATGAGGAAAAAATGCCATAAATACATAAACTTATTCGAGAAGACTATGATTTCGGACTACGTGAAAAAAGTTACGTCTAAGTTCTACGACTTTTTCAACTGTATCGCGACGTACAGTGGTTGGAGCGACGTGGATGTCAGCCACGTAGCTAAACTGCAGACTAATTTGGACGTGTATTCTAGCTACAACAAGTCTTTTATACCTCCTTGGACCAATTTTCTAGATAAAAAAATACTCGTGTATCTAGCGGGTGTGAACCACCAAAGGTTCACTTTGACTACTGCTTTAAAAAGACTTCTCACAGGTCCCTTCTGGTCCAATCTTCTTGGCCACTTCGACAACGTGATCAATTCCACAGAAGGTACGCCTAAATTTTTGATGCTATCAGCGCATGATACCACTATAGTCTCTATTTTAAACTGCGTGGGCGCTTATGACTTCGCCCCCCCAAATTTTGGGGCTACTCTCATTTGGGAGATGAGGAAGAATCAAGAGGGCATCTACTACATTAATTTGTTCTATAGGAAGTCCGAGACCCAAGTAGAGAAGATGAGTTTGGGAAAGTATGGAAGCAACTGTGAATATAAGGATTTTAAATATTTACTAGAACCATTGGTGGTTGACGGCCGTGACTGGGAGGAAGAATGTGAAGGTAAGTTGTATTTACCAGTACTCTTTAGACGAATGCAAACGATTGTAAATGTGCGTAAAAGTAAAATAAAATAATTAAATTTTAACTTATTAATTTATTATAAATATTATTGACACAATCTTTCAAATCTGATAATTGGCCATTAGGTGAACATATTTTTTTCTTCACTTCGCAGATAACACCTGCATCTCGGTGCTGCAGGTGCACTGAGTTTTTGGAATGAAAATAGTATTTCCTTTCCTCTTCGAGAATTTTCCTTGCAACCGCCTGTTTATTTTGTATGGAATTTTCTATGTACCTCAACCTCAGTGTCTCTTGAACATCGATATTGTTACGGAAGCGCACCTACCTTTTTAGTTTGTTAATTATGTTCCTGTTTACGTTAGAATTTATAATTGAAGCTCACCTACCTCGTTAGTTTGTAAGTTACGTTTCTGTTTATGTTAGAGTTTATAATTTTTGTGGTGCCTTTATTTTGACGGTTTCTGGAACATTCTTGGCCACATTCTATTTGATTCTCGAGGCCGCCGAAAACTTCTAGAACCCTAAAAACCTATATAAGCGAATCATTTCCGCCGCTGGAGTCAGTTTGTATTGAGCAGTCGAAGGCGGTTGACAAACGTCAAAGTAAAGCGTTGACAGTGGTGAAATTTGTTCGAAGGATATTTATTGTATAATCAAGAGTGACAATAGTTTGTTTGTCTACGGGACGTGTTTCCACGAAAAGGCAATTTTGAGGTTACAATATGTTGGCTCCTGCATGAAGGTAGCAGAACATCGTCTAAAGCAGTGCCCAGTATACTCAGTATCATTGGGTAATCTAAGGAATTCGGCAATCTTTTTAGGAATTGAATGTTATTTATATCCACTGTTTTAAAAGAACACAGGGGAATGCAATAATAATATAATTCATTATTATTACGTATCTGTTACATGTTTAAATAATGTTATTATGTTTGGTCTACATACAAAAAAAAATAATAACTCCTGTAACCTTGTTGTGTTATTTCAGCATAATTGTAACCAAACCGGAGCTAATTTTTATTTTGTGTTTGAGTATGACTGCAAACTCGTAAATGTTGACAATTAAAAATAGAACTGTTTGATTGTTTTACTGTTTGTAAATAATATTATTTTCGTTTTTAGATGTGATTCATATTAGTAGACCAAGGCCAGAGAAGAAACCTTTCTTTGTATGAACTGAAGAATTTCCTTTCACCAACAGTACAAAATAGAGTATTATAAATGTGTTGTGTTATATGTAACATAACTAACCAAAGGTATTAAAAGGCTGAGATATTTTTTATAATTATTTCCATGTATTTTTTATACCCTTTATAATCTCATTCAAATAGTCTATGATTATTTTACTTATATAATCAACTATCATAAAATAAATACAATAAATCAATTTAACTTAACAGAATCTTAAATTAGTCGATACTGTTGACATATATCTGATAATAGATTACTTTGTGTAATTGTGAATTAATTACTATTACTTATCTGAAAACAAAGGATACAAGTAGGGAGTCGTTTAAAATTAAATTTTCAAGTTATGACTAAATATAAGTCCGTTTTGACACTAACTTTAAATAAACCACAAGGTATGGGAATCCCACAAGTAACACAAATTGCTGTTTCCCGCCAAAGCTATACCATTACAGTTCCCTGTAACAGGATTTACTAAATTGCAAACTTCTTTACTAGATGGCGCCACCATTAGTTTGAAAAAGATATATGGAATATATTATGTAAATTACTGTATAATTATTGCTGGTTACTTATAAGTATAAGGCAAGCAGTAGCAACTTTCCAATTGTCTTAGAATTGTTCTTCTTCTGTTGAACAATTAGAACACATTGTCGTCATAAAAGTAACGAATCGACAATAGTAATCAATAAAATAGGTAGCTTTTGAACAAATTCGTAAGCTTTAACCAATAATTTCTAACCCGTAAAATTTTGGTAAAAAAAATCAAAAAGGGCAGTTCGAAAATGATTTAAAAGTACACTTCTGCACTGCACTGTGAAACCTGACAAGGCAAAGCGTGCAATCGGTGACCGGACTAAAAATTTAAAGAAATTCCCAAAAAAAGAAATAAATAACATTTTATAACACCTATTTTATACAGCAAATTCAGCTGCTTTTGCCGTTATTGTTATTAATTATTAATATAATCAATTTGTGGTTTTAATTGATAAAATAGTTTGACATACTTGTTATTACAACAACAAAATACTAAGAGATTCGTAAGATATTGGCCAGCAGCTATGATATATTTGCGCAAATCATCAATAGCGTCTACTTCCGTGCTATACACGCAAATATTTAAATAATATCCAAAGGCAGGAGATCGTGGCGGCCATGGTAGTAGTGGTTCAATACTGCCTGACTCGGCCGATTATTCTTTTTTTATAGACCAAACGAATATTCCAGGTATTTTCTAGCATCTCTAGATCCATTTCTCTAACGATTCTCGTCGCTTCTCAATTTTCCCGTCGCGCCTCGATACACGGCATTATTTTGTTTGTTTACCAGAATCGCGAAGGGGAGATCGGGTTAATCTAGCGTTTCGCGATACCACAGTCGTCGAATTGGGCGCGAGCGGGGCAAATTCTGTGACAGTACGTTTCTGGAAAAAATGTAATTGATGACGATTGATGAGTCGTTTCTGTCAAATCCCAAAGATAATATTTTCGATTGAAAATGGAGCTTACCTCATCCTGTTTAACAATATAATGTCCCAAATTTTATTTATTTTTTTTGTATTCTCACAGTAGGCCTTCGAATTTGAGACACCCTGTACACCTTCTAATAATTGTAATTTATATAATTTTCAATAATTTCATAGATATTAAGTAGGTGTTTTCGTATAATTAATATTATAGGTACAGTTCGTCGAGTGAAGGTTCCAGAGGGTGTGGCTAAATCGCGGCTAAATGCGCAATGAACACCAATGAAATTCATATGTACACGACGAAGTGGGAGAAATTCTATTTCTTGACAAATCACCGTGCCTCTTGAGCGCGCGAATGTGCGCGGCTAAATGCGCATTGCGCAGTCGTCTTTTGGTCGTCTGAAAAAACGAAATCTGGGACCTTGACATCAAAGGAAAGGAGCCGACGTGAAGACGCCGGACTGTATAATAGACTGTGTTATAGGTATGTGTTAATAATAATAATCTCTATCGAGAAATTTGTTGTGTCAGAAATTATATTATCGCGGTTTCTTACGATACATTTTGTACCAAATATTTTTTTTTGCGAAAAAAGGTTGCAAGCGGCATTTCGAAAATCGATTCGCGTGGATACACATCGCTAGTGAATTTTCGTTATAACTCAAAAAAGAAGACGGATTAGTTAAAACCGTTTACCACCACCGACAGAGCTGCATTGGTAAGTTGTTTTGCAACTCGTCGTTCTTTATTTGTTTTATATAATCTTTTTTTAATCATTCACATACAGTCTACTAAAATTTCGTATCAATAATAGGTATCAAAAATATATTGATCTACTGTCTATGACCATCCACATAAATCGTCAAAATAAATTCCATATTGACGGTTTGGTCAATTTCTCAGTTTTATATATATTTTATGTTCATATATTACACGAAAGCAGTAAGGTTAGCGTAAGAATATTTGGAGTTGAGATTTAAACAGCTTTAGAGGTGACCTTCCAGGGTACAACCAGTCTGTGGCATTCTTAATTGAGGGTAGGTACAGTAAACCAAAGAAAATTTGAATGGCTTCAAGCCTCTACTATTTGCATACATTTCACATTACGCTTATTTCCAGATACTGTTTTCAATAAAAAAAATTATTTAATTTTCAATTTACCTAGCACTTCCTGTTTTCTAAACCTTTGGAGAAGGATATTGCTAAGAGTGGATGCTATGCGTTTTTTAAAATAGTTCCATTCTATTACAATTTGTAGTAATTGCTTAAATACAGGGTGTTAGTGTTAGTATGAAACAAAATAAGCAGAAAAGTCTCAACAATCATGGGTCCGCAAAGTAACGGTTGCGGAGATATGAAATGTTTGATGTTTTTTAGCCCCTTTTTTTATTTTGCAGAAACGTTGTGTATTTTCTTATAATAGTTGGTTGATGTTTAGTTAAATAAATAGTACGTATTTGACAGTTGTTCTCAGTGCACAAGTTTTCTTTCACTATGGCTGGTTACTCTAACGCAAAATTAACAGACATGCATTTCATGTATGGTCGTGCTAATAGGAACGCCACCGAAGCGCGACGTCTTTATATTGACGCTTATCCGAATCGCCAAATTCCTTCACAACGCATGTTTGGAAGAATTCACCAAATATTGCGTGATACCGGTTCGTTGAGCAAACAGTGCCATTTATCCGGAGAATATCAGCCGAGGTAGGAATTAGTGGTCCTCTTGTTTGGAGAATCCTTCACGAGCAACTGCTTTATCCATACCATGTGCAACAAGTACAGGCCTTAAATCCAATAAATGATCATCAAGCACGTTTGGTTTTCTGCCGCTGGTTTCTACGTCATGATGCTGAAGACCCTCGTTCTCTTGCAAACATTCTTTTTACTGATGCGGACGGGTTCACAAGAAATGGAGTGTGTAATTTTCACAATACGCATATTTGGGCCGACGAAAATCCTCATGCACTAATAGAATCTGGACATCAGGCACGTTTTTCATTAAACATTTGGATGGGTGTTGTAGGTGACAGGTTTCTAGGTCCTGTTGTTTTACCTAACCGATTAACAGGCGCTGCTTACCTCAACTTTCTGCAGAACACACTGTATGTGTTTTTGGAAGACATTCCTTTGAATCAGAGGCAATAAATATGATTCCAGCATGATGGTGCTCCAGTTCATTTTTCCATGGCCGTTGGAGAGCATTTACACCAAACTTTTCTACATAGATGGGTAGGAAGGGCCGGACCTGTTTTATGGCCGCCAAGATAGCCTGATCTGAACCCTCTAGATTTCTTTGTTTGGGGATATTTGAAGACATTAGTGTATGGTACTCCTGTAAATAGCCTGGAAGCGCTACAGCTACGGATTAATCAAAAGTGTCAAGAAATCCAAACCAAGAAGGGTGTTTTCGCAAGAGTTCGAATATCGTTGAGACGAAGATGTCGTCCCTGCTTGGAAATGGTCGGAGGAAACTTTGAACATCTTCTGTAACTTTGTTTTTTGTTTGTTAAAAGCTTCCTTTGTCGGTTTATTCCTAATTAAATGTTTGAAAAACGAATAGTGGTCCATATCTCCGCAACCGTTACTTTGCGGATCCATGTTTATTAAGACTTTTCTGTTTATTTTGGTTCATACTACTGCCGAAATATTTTACACTCTTTTTTTAACACCCTGTATACAGGGTATCCTGAAACTAAATTCTAGGAATGATTTCATATCGATTTGACATAAACCGTCTCATAAAAAATGCTTCCTAAAGGATGTAGGACTCTATTTTGAAGAGAGATTAGATTATAGGAATGAATCACTTTATGCATTGTTTGTTTTTTTGCCGCTTTGTTATAGTTTTTGGCAGTTTGTAATATTATTTAATACAACATTCTAACTTTTTTGTAGATTAATTCCAAAGCCAACTACTAAATATTAACAAAGACTTTGTAATTTTGTATTTATAGTGCAAAAAAAACACACAAACACAACATTAAAAATAGATTTATGTCGCATACTGTACAGGATGGATAAATTTCGATGTTTTTATAGGAGATATAAAAACATGACCCCCCCTCCACTCTCTATCTCTTTTTTAAGAGTAATAAACAAAATTTCAAATGTCAAAGTTAGAAAAGATAATTAATACGTTCTTCCGACACTTTTTTGAGTAGAGTCCAGTGGCGTGCCTAATTTATTTGTAACTTTATTAATTTTTGGATTATAACCTAAAGTTGGGTTTTTTTAAATACAAACCATAGGTGGCCAAGGGCCAGTTGAAATTGTTATTTTTTTCTCTTTCTATTAATATATAATATGTGGGGCTAAATCTGATTATTTTTCATTTTATTGAAACCATAATTTATTATAACGTAAAAGCCGTCTGCAAAGCTAAGAGCCTTACCTCCCTTTTTTGGATAAGATGATTGATATCAAATCGATATGAAATCAACCCTAGAATCTGCTGTCCTCGTTCGTCGATTTAGTTTCCGGACACCCTGTATCTTAATATTTAATCACAAATTATTGTCAGAGAACTGAATATGAGACAGAAATATAGGTTTCCCAGTCAGGTAGTAAGATAATGGCCAATTCTGAAAATAAGTTCAGATGGGACAATGAACTCAGGTAGTGTTATAAAATTAAGAACATTAGTTTGTTAATTTTAAAAGCTTGCAGTTGCAATACACATTTATTTTTTTTAATTATAAATATAAAGCTAATTTAAAATATGTAATAGAAAGTTTCTATACAGTCATTTATGACAAACATATCTGTCATTGAATTATTAACAATATTGCAAATATCCCAAAAAATTCTCTTGTCAATTATTCAAGCTGTAAATGTTTGTCCGTTGTCCCTTTCGTTACCATACCATCGCTCCATGGGCGTCTGCATGGGGGGCAAAACTCCTGTTCACCTGCTTTTGAACAAATTTACAAAACACTACCCCCTGGCAAACCCGGCATTAAATAAAACAAAATTAATTACGTAGAAGTACATCTAGGCAAATACATTTAGGGTATTCAGTTGTGCATAAAAATTGTGATTCAAGTTAGGAGTAATTGTGTATATGTTGCTGGCATAACTGGTTTTTATGATCCTACCCACCATAACAACCTTATTATGCCTTTAATGCATAAATATCTATTAAGGGAAAAGGTCATAAAATATGTTTATTAACAACCATATATGTAATGTTGATATTTCAAACTTACAGTAAGTTTGAAGGAAATATATTTCTGACTTTGACATATATCCAGATGGAAAGTGGCATTTACCTGGGTGGAAAGTGATTATTTTTCACCCAGACAAATGTCACTTTCAACTCAGGTAAACGTCAACATTCATTGAATAACCAAAATGTTTGTTTCAAAAAATATTTTGTTGTAGCAATTTTAATCTCAAAATCTATAGACTTGTCGACGTAACCTTTCGCTACGGTGGAATATTTCCATCCCTCTAATCTCTTCAATTGGAAAAGAAATTTTTTTTTTGTTAAATACCAGCCACCAGCCTTAAAAAAAAGTTAACGGGTCTGAGTGTTTCTTTAGTTTTTTCATCAAAACTCAAAAATCAGAAAAGAGATCAAAATCATCAAAAGAGAGAGTGGCACGTCCAAATTACAAAAACATATTTTTATTTCTTGTTTCAGTTTTTGACGCAGTATCTGAAGAGATACATAACAATAACAGTTAAAGCCGCGTCATACAGACAAACTGTTATCTTGTAAGAAAATTTTAGACATTAAATGCGTCCTCAGAAGTTAACATTGTAGAATGCGTACGTATTAAATTTCATCTGTCTATCACGATCACGATTGTCTGACACCACCAACGGGCACCTTCACCGACGACGTACCAGACCAGACCCCGTATGCCCCATTAGTGGAAAAGAGAAACCGATATAAACAGTAATCCGAGGGTCTTGTTTACTGCCAGCAGTGCCAGCTGGATCATAAGAGTTTGGCCTTTTGAGAGTGTAGCAGTTAACAACGCGAAGCGATAACTTTAGTCGCTGAATATCGAGTGCCTCTTTTTCTTTTGTGATAATCACTGGATATTGACGGAAATAGACGTAAATCATGGCATTTTCTCTACTGAGGACCGGGTTAAGGCTTTCCAAGCATGTGCCCAACAGAGGGGCCCTAGTTGAGAGTATGGTGAGGAATGGCAAAATGGACACTTCTAGAAGCATGGTATGAGATTTATCTTATTTTTGCTTATATTATGTTTTATTTATGGTAGAAAGGCGTTCTGTAGTTTTTCGATAACGTTATCTGCAGAAACATATTGCTGAACGTAATTAGGGCATTGTTTTAGAACTGTTGTTTGGCTGTTAAATACGTGTACAACAGCAGTCACTTTTCTTTTTAGATGTTTCAAAAAATTGCTGCAATGGTGTTCTTTTAAGAGCGGCCCTTTATTTTTTTTTGTAGGATCTATCTAAAGTAGGTTTTGAATCAATTACTTTTTCAGAAAAATATTAATGCTTAATAAAAGAAGTGACTGATTAAATGGGTCAAACTTTCTATTCTTGTTTATCTTAAAATTATGGCGGAAATCTTGGAATTTTTACATAACGTTAAACAAAAATAATCTTTTTTTATTGAAAACGGTATCAAAATTTATATTTTTGGGACCTTATTTGTTTATACTGGTTCTTTGGAGATTTACTATTGTACTATTTTACACACGTGTTTAATTTAGTATCTTTTTTAGAAAACATCAACTGTATTTCAAACTTCAAAAATTTCTTAAAAATTAAATATATGAAAATAATGTGAAGATTGTTTCTAAAATATATATGTTGATTTACGAGATATACTTTGCTTAAAATATTTGCAATAAACTGAGAATTCAGAACATTTTAAATAAAAAATATGCCAGGTGCGAGGTAAAGCATGTTAAACTTGCATGTATTCAATTAAATGAGAGTATGATGAGGAATGGCAAAATGGACACTTCTAGAAGCATGGTATGAGTTTTTCCTTACTTTTGCTTTGCTTATATATATTACGTTTTATTTATAGCAAAAAGGCGCTCTGTAGCTTTTTGATAACGTTATCTGCCGAGACATATTGCTGAACGTAATTAGGGCATTGTTTTAGAACTGTTATTTGGCTGTTACATACGTGTACAACATCCACTTTTCTTTTAGATGTTGCAAAAAATTGCTGCAATGGTGTTCTTTTAAGAACGGCTCTTTATTTTATTTTTGTAGGATCTATTTAATGCAGGTTTTGAATAAACTATTTTTTTAGAAAAATTAGTATTAATGCTTCATAAAAGAAGTGGCTGATTAAATGGCTCAAACTTTCTATTCTTGTTTATCTTAAAATTATTGCGGAAAATTGGTAGATATCTTGTAATTTTTATATAAGGTTAAACAAAAACAATATTTTTTTATTAAAAATTGTATCAAAATATTATGGGACCTTATTTGTTTATACTGTTTCTTTGGAAATTTATACTATTTTACACACGTGTGGAACAACCACTTTTCGTTTTAGATGTTGCAAAACATTGCTGCAATGGTGTTCTTTTAAGAGCGGCCCTCAATTTTTTTTTGTAAGATCTATCTAAAGTAGGTTTTGAATCAATTATTTTTTCAGTAAAATTAGTATAAATGCTTAATAAAAGAAGTAACTGATTACATGAGTCAAATTTTCCATTGTTTATCTTAAAATCTGAGGAAAATTGGTAGAAATAAGTTTGACAAAATTAATACTTTTGGGACCATATTTGTTTATACCATTTCTTTCGGTCAGTGGTCGCGCGGTTTAAGGCGTCAGTACTTGAATCGACGTGACTAGATCGCTGTGTGGTTCGACCCCCGCAGCCGGTAGACCGTATATAAGCTATATTCGTGGAGAGATTGGCACCCTCTCTGCTGGTATAGTAGGGTGAAATAATGCTGGCTTGGGTCAATATGAGAGATTGATACCGGTTGACATTTGACTACCCCCCTAATTAATGAGGTTTTCCAGGTATCCCTCATTCCTGCACTGAATGGTGGTTAGGGCCTACCAACGTAAGTCGTTCCTGGGCGCAAATGCGGCCTGCTTAATAATAATATGCCGCCCCCTCTCCCGCACAAGTCTTCGACTTCTGGGCTAATTCTCGTGAGTAGAATGAGGGGTAGAGATATTATTATTTGGAGATTTATACTATTTTACACACGTGTTTAATTTAGTATCTTTTTTAGAAAACATCAACTGTATTTCAAACTTCAAAAATTTCTTAAAAATTAAATATATGAAAATAATGTGGAGATTGTTTCTAAAATATAAATGTTTATGATGTGTTACTAAAAATAATTGCAATAAACTTTGGGAATTCGGAACATTTTAAAACAAAATGTATAAAACATGTTAAATTTGCATGTATTCAATAAAATATTAATGTTCAGTTACCTAGAACTGGACTTCTAAAATTTGGCGTGCCATCAGTGTCTCTAAATTCGCTATTTACTATTACATATAATCCTGTATAATGTAATATTGGCAATGTAAATGGGTTCTCCATTAAAATTCAGACCGATACCCATCAAAATGCGAATGACCTGTTGTCGCACGTCGTGAATGTGAATTATTTAATAAATTATACGTAATAAAAACTATTCAATAGATTTCACATTTGGACGAAAATCAATTGAAGTATACTTTTCAGTGTTTTGTAATTGTAGAAGAATTTAGGTATATCAGTTTGATTCTAATGGTAGGTAAGATAATACTCTCTCTACCCATTTTGGTAGATAGGTAGGTAGGTATTCAGTTTTCTGTAAAAACCTCTTTTACTATTTAAGTACCTACCTACCTCTGATCTTGCTGGTATCTGGGTCAGTGCTAATATCGAAATTTGTATCTTTAATGGTAAAGCTATAACCATTTACTTGCCCAGTTACTCAGCATTGTTATTCGCGTTACTAGCAATTATTACTTTATAATTACTGTTATTGTCGATATATATATTTTTTCAAAAACTGGTTTCACTTCACCTTGAATTATTGAGATACATAGGCGCCGAAGCTTAAAAATTGCTGCGGGGGCCAACGTTGGTGACGTAGAAAATCTCTATATTACGTTAGCTTATTGCTGTATTGAATAAATCTCAATTTCATGTCCTTTAGCCTGGCAAGCCAACTTCAGCGGCCTCCAACAACAACTGATGGATATTTTGTTGCTAATTTACCACCAATTTCAGTAGCTTGTGCCTTTTTCAAGAAAAATGGTGGCTGCTAGCATAATATTTGCGCTAGCAAACCATTGAATTATTCGGCAACTAAGAACGATAGCAAATTGATTTTTGCACTATATTTTATTGCGCAACGAGTACCTTCAGAAGGTGCAGTTTTTTTGAAAAAATAAATAATTTGGCCATTCAACTCATACAATCACTTAAAAATTTGTTGCTGTCTTCCGCTTGTCTAAAAATGACAAATCAAATAGTTAAACTCCAATAATATTAGTCATTTTCAGCATCATTAAAATGAATTTGAGGAGAAACCTAAAGAATTCATTTGTTTTGTTCATCTTAATATAATAGCAGCTAGCAGCCACCATTTTTCTCGAAAACGGCACAAGCTAAAAAATTGAAACAAAATAAACTATCCAACAACAAATTTTTAACTGACTATGAGTTGAATGGCCAATTTTTTTATTTTGGACAAACTACACTCTCTGCTCGTACTCGAAGGTTAACAAAATATAGCGAATAAATCGCTTTGCTACACCGAAAAAATTTTTTTTTCACCAAACAATTCAATTCGTGTAAACATAATTTATTCTTGGGAAATAAATCTTTTTGGTGTAATGTTCACTTTTTTGTTACAAATAAATTGATTTTATTTAATAAGAACATTTCATTTTTTGGTGAATATTTATTTAAAATATTCCATTTGAACATCTTACGAAAACTTAATATTAAACATTGATTTTCAAATAAATATATTTTTATTAATTCCCAAAACAATTTGTCAAATCTGTATAGAAATAACGTTTTCAAATAAAAAACGTTTTATGATTGAAATTAAGTTTATTTAATTCAAACATGTATGTTTTTAATTGAAGGATGTGGAAAAGGCAAATATGTAATCTTTTAATTATTTTTGTAAAGTTTCTAAACTAAGTTTAATTAGATTATATATTTGAAAAAACCGTAAATTAAAAAAACTGATGAGAGCTAATAAGTTCGAAACTGGTATATGTTGACTATTTGCTATAGATTCTTCAGGTGTAATTCTATGCTGGTCGGCACAGTAGCCTGCAGTTGTTTTCTGAAATTCCTGAGCAAAAAGTTGTTTAATTGGAAAATAAGTCTTTGAAATATTCAAATATTGTTATATCATAGCATATGATTAAATCAACACCAGAAAAAATCCTTTCTTTACACAAAATAACTTGTTGCTTTTTCAAGAAAATCATTTGATATCAAGAAATACATATTTGTTTAGCCCTATACAGCGTGAACCTTAAATAAGTACAAATATTTTAACTGCTGGTGTAGTTCGTCATATAGATCAGTCTAGTGAAAGCCATATTTAAAAATTTCTAATATTTACGGAGATATTATTTTTTTTTAAATACCGACATTTTGAGGACCGCTGCTTAACCAAGCTAATGAACCATATGATTTGTTGCGAGGTTGCCATATCTTCTCTAATATAAATATTACGTTTCCCTTAACGTAATAGTAAAGTAATACGGTTAATTCTATTTTAAAAATACTTGTTTGAAGCATAAGTACTGTCACGGATTTCCCAATCCGTCTTTTTCTTACTTCCAGAAAAACAATCCGTTAATTAATTACTTCTTTATTAACTACTGAACACTACTAAACACTAATTATAACTCAACTAAACACTTATTTAATTAATCGCTATCTAAATCACTTTGATATCTCCAACTAAACACTTTAATTCAGACTGTAACACAAGACTTATACAAGACTAACTAACTTGGCCGTGTATTCTTCTTTATAGACCCAACGAATGTTCCAGGTATATTCCAGTATCTCTAGATCCATTTTCTCGTACGACTGGAACGCTTCTCGTCGTTTCCCGAATTTTCTAGGCCGATCTCGATCACGGCATGTTGTTTGTTTACCAGAATGGCGTAGGGGCGATCGGGGCAATCTTAGGCAATTCGCGGTGCCACAGTCGTCGGTTTGGGAGTGAGTGGGGCAACTTCCGTAACACTGCCCTCTTAGGACCGATCGTCCCGATCGGATACACCTCTATACGGGGACAGACGCTCCAGATGGACGACCTTCATCTTACTCCTGGGAGTCCTCTGTATCCGGTATACGACATCATTGATTCTTTTAATGACGGTGTAGAGGCCCTCCCAACGGTTCTGTAGTTTAGGCGAGTTTCCTTTCTTCCGCGTGGGGCTGTACAGCCACACCAGGTCACCTTGTTGGAATCCGACTGTATTGGCCCGGACGTCGTATCGAGTCTTCATGCGATCGATCTCTAGTCGCATTCGAGATCTGACTTGATCGTGTACGGCTGCTAGTCTTCGTTCTAGCTCATGGGTGTAAGTGTCTGGCTCTGTGGGCTGTTCCGCAGGACGACCAAATACCAAATCTGCTGGAAGGCGAAGCTCTCTTCCAAAGATGATCCTTGCGGGAGTCTTCCCAGTAGTTTCATGGACAGCTGAGCGGTAAGCTAACAGGAAGAGTGGAATGAGCTTGTCCCAGTCTGTCTGGTTTTCGTTCACAAACATCCTCAGATTGGTTTCTAGTGTGGCGTTGAAGCGTTCCACCATACCATCTGACTGGGGATGCAGTGGGGTGGTCCTGGTTTTCCGGATTCCCATAAGCTCGCAGACCTTTCGGAACACACCTGATTCGAAATTTCTGCCCTGATCTGAATGCAGTTCCATGGGCACACCAAATCTGCAGAACAGGTTGTTGACTAGCGCTTCTGCTACGGTTGTGGTCTCTTGATTGGGAAGGGTGTATACTTCCGGCCATTTGCTGAAGTAGTCCATGGCGACTAACAGATATCGGTTTCCATTTTGAGTTTTCGGAAATGGGCCAGCGATATCAATGGCAATTCTTTCGAACGGTGCTCCTACGATGTACTGGCGCATTTTGCCTCTGGAACGGGTCTTCGGTCCCTTGCTGGCTGCACATATGTCACATTTTCGGCACCAATCTTCTACATCCGTCCTACAACTCAACCAGTAGAAACGCTCCCTAATCTTCTGTAGAGTCCTATTGATACCGAAGTGTCCACCACCAGTACCTCCATGTACTTCCTGCAGCACTTCCTTGACCCGGGACCTCGGGAGTAGTACTTGTTTCTTGACCTCCGTTCCGTCATTGTTCTCCCATGCTCTTTTAGGACACCGTCTTCCAACACCAAGGAATTCCATTGAGCCCAATAGCTCTTTAATGTTGGGCTTTTACTACTGACTTCAGCCCATGAGGGTCGGTTGTTGGCTTCTTTCCAGTCTAATAACGGCTTGATGTCACAGTCAGCTTGCTGGTCTTCCTGAATCGCCGCTGAACTCCATCTGTCTTCAGGTTGGGCTGCTACCACCTTGCAAGGAATTGATGAGATGTCCTCTTTCCTTTCAAGACTACTACAGTGCTTGCAATTGACAGGACAGGGTCTCCTAGAAAGGGCATCTGCATTTCCATGTTTCCTGCCGGCTCGATGTTCAACAACAAAGTGATATTCTTGCAGCCGTTCCAGCCACCTAGCCATCTGTCCTTCAGGGTTCTTAAACTGGAGCAGCCATTTAAGGGAAGCGTGATCCATTCTGAGGAGGAATTCTGGCCATACAAGTATTTGTGAAAGTGTTCTAGACTCTTGACGATGGCAAGCAATTCTTTCCGAGTCACACAGTAGTTCTTTTCGGCTTTTGATAGGACTTTGCTGAAGTAGCCCACTACTCGCTCTTGGCCATCTTGTACTTGGGAAAGAACTCCGCCAACTCCAATGTTGCTTGCGTCCGTGTCCACTATAAATGGTTGTCCAGGTATTGGGTATGTCAAAATCGGGGTAGTGCAGAGAGCCTCTTTCAGCGTCTCAAAGGCTTGCTGGCATCTCGGAGTCCATTCGAACGGGACGTTGTCTTCTGTCAGTTTATGAAGAGGCTTGGCAATGTCCGAGAATCCTTGGACGAATCGTCTGTAGTATGTGCATAGGCCGAGAAAACTTCGAACTTGATGTTTGTCTTTAGGAACCGGCCAGTTCTTTATACAATCTGTCTTCTTCGGGTCTGTTTTCACACCGTTTGGAGTAATAATGTGGCCTAGGTATCTAACCTCCTTTTGGAACAGACTGCACTTCTTCGGGTTCAACTTCAGGTTCGCTGCTTTTAACTTCTTGAACACTTCGGACACGTTCTTCAGGTGCTCCTGGAAAGAGCGTCCCAGCACCACCACGTCGTCCAAGTAAATCAAGCAGGTCTCCCAATGCAGGCCATGAAGTACAGTTTCCATCAGTCGTTCAAAAGTGGCAGGGGCATTACATAGACCAAATGGCATTACATTGAATTGCCACAATCCATTTCCGGTAGTGAACGCGGTCTTTCCTTGTCTTCTGGGCTGACCTCGACTTGCCAATATCCACTCTTTAAATCCAAAGTGGAAAACCATTGCGCACCAGCCAAGGTGTCCAGAGTATCGTCAATTCTTGGTAGTGGGTAACTGTCTTTCTTGGTGACGTCATTTAATTTTCTGTAGTCCACACAAAATCGGGTGGAGCCGTCTTTCTTCTTGACCAGGACTACAGGAGAAGCCCAAGGACTCTGAGATGGCTCTATGGTGCCTTGATTTTGCATCTCGATTAACATCTTGTTAACTTCTTCTCGCTTGGCTAGTGGAAGTCCTCGTGGTGGCTGCTTTATAGGAGATGATGAACCAGTATCGATTCGATGCTTCACTACATTTGTTCTCCCAAAGTCGCCTGGTTTAAGTGCAAACACATCTTCATTTTCACTTAGCAGCTCTTTCAGTTGTTCCACCTCCATCTCTGTTAATCTTTCTTTGGCCCTATCCAGGATGTCCCTTAGACATTCCGGTAGACTGGTCTTGTTTGGTTTCTTCTCCATTTCGTTGTTTTCTTTGAGTGTTCTGACCATGGTAACAGGTTCACAGACTCCTACTTCAGTTCCCTTTGTAATTTTCTGTGGAAAGGTCTTCAGGTTAACTACCCGTACTATTGTCGTTTTCTCTGGTTTAATCAGGGTGCGGCCGGTGACTATAGATTTATTGAACAGATCCGGATTACTGGGTTCCACCACTCCAACACTGCAAGACATTTGCCCATCCATTACAGTGGCAACCAATGTTTCGGTCTGACCAGGTAGTACCACATCTTCTTTAACAACGAGTCTCCGTACAGCGTTATTCTCAGTGGTGGTCGTTAGCACTACTTCCTCACCCATTATTCGTAGCGTACCAGCATTCAAATCTAAGTTCACCCCCTTTGCTCGTAGTAAGTCCAGTCCGAGTATGACATTGTCCGATATATCTGCTACCAGGGCTCTGTGTTTGAATTTGACGTCTCCTAATTCTATGTCAAGCTCGCATTCCCCCTTGACTGGCAGTTGTTGTCCATTGGCTGTTGTAAGGACATAACGTTTGGCAGGGTTCTTAATACGCCAATCACCAATAATATCCGGTCGTACTATAGTTCTTGTTGCTCCAGTGTCGATTACCATAGGGAACATACGACCAAAAATAATGCCTTCTACTAGCAAGGAGTCAGAGTCCTGGAGACGTGACAACGTAACTTCTTCTCGTGGGGCATGGTAGGAGGACGCAGCCGGCTTTTGCCCCGTCAAGCCGGCTGACCCTAGTTTTCCTGTGTAGCTGCCGCCTGGGAGTCGCGCTTTTGCTGATCCGTGACCGGGGCCCTACACTGTCTTTAGATGTCCTGTCTGTCCACAGTTCCAACATTGAATAAGGCGATTCCTTTGACTATCAAATTGTTCTTTCTTTGGCCCAGTAGATGGGCTGAATTTATCAATAATCTCCTTTAGCGTCTTTATTAGGTCTCCATTTGCCATACTATCGCTGTTATCACTGATGGCCCGAACTTTAACATGTCTACCGGATGCCACCTTTGCTGCCTCGAATTCCAGCGCATGTGAAAGAGCGTCATTCAACGTTTTAGGTCTAGCGAGCCGTAGTGCCTGCTGAGTTTCGCAATCTCTTAGGCCGTCGATAAAAACTTGGATGGAGAGCTGATCTACAAATTCGGACGGGGCTGTTGGATAAGCCAATCGAACCAGTCTGGCAACATCGGTCTCAAAATGTTGTAAATTCTCTCCACTTTGTTGGTGACGATTTTTCAATTGTGCCTGGTACACTTGCTGCAGGTGTTTATCCCCATATCTCATTTCCATATGCTGTTTTAGAATATCGTAGCTATTCTGTTGCCCAGCAGGAACTCCTTGTAAGACGTCAAGAGCTTCCCTCGTAGAGCAACTATTAGAGCTGTAGCCTTTTCATAGTCAGACCATTCGTTTGCTGCAGCTGCTGCTTCAAACTGACGCAGATATACATTCCAGGAAACCTTGCCGTCGAATTCAGGGGGTCTCGTCTTCTGAGTTCGGATAACAGGTCCTTCTGATTTGATTACGCCCTCCTTTGCTATCTTGTCTAATTTATGTCGAAGCTCTTCTCTAACCTGATTTATTTCTTTATCCATTTCCATTTTTTGTGCTAACAGCTTCTCTTCTACTTGTGTCACTTTATGTAACTGCTCCTCTAGTTTTTCTTCTACTTGTGTCACTTTATGTGACTGCTCCTCTAGTTTTTCTTCTAGTGTATTCTCCAATCTTTCTAACTTTATCTGCATTTCTTTCGTCTGATTTTCCATTTTACGCCCTTGTTCTTCGAATTTCTCTTGCATTGTCCGTCCCTGTTCTTCTAATTTCTTTTCCAAGTTCTCTTGCATCGTTTGAGACTGATCTTCCATTTTATGCCCTTGTTCTTCAAATTTTTCTTGCATTGTCTTTGTCTGGTCTTCCATTTTATGTCCCTGCTCTTCTAATTTATTTTGCATTGTCTGCATCATTTCTAATAGTTTTGCCAGTTGTGCATCCATATTGACTTGACTTCTAGTTACAGGCATTCACTCTATTTGGAAAGTTCTAGAATGTCCAGGAATGTGTTTGTAAATGTCACCGTTGACTTCCTTACAATGATACGAGTGCACTGATATGCCACACTTGGGTCTTTGTCTCACTGCCGGATAAAGTTCTAGAATGTTCGAGATTGTCCTTCGCGAATACCACCGTTCACTTCCTTAAGTGACGACGAGTGCGGTGATGTGTCACACTTATGTCTTTGTTTAACTCCCGTATAAAGTTCTAGAATGTTCCAGATTGTCCTTCGCGAATAACACCGTTCACTTCCTTAAGTCAAGACGAGTGCGGTGATATGTCACACTTGGGTCTTTGTCTCACTCCCGTACAAAGTTCTAGAATGTTCGAGATGGTCCTTCGCGAATACCACCGTTCACTTCCTTTCGACAAGACGAGTGCGGTGATATATCACACTTCGGTCTTTATTCCACCCACGCACAGGGTTCCAGAAAGTTCTTCCAACTTTCACTTAAACCCACTCACGCACAGGGTTCCAGAAAGCTCCTCAAACTTCCAGTTAAATCCCACTTTGTGGACAGGGTTCCAGAAAGCTCTTGAAACTTCCAGTTAAATCCCACTTCTGACACCAAATTGTCACGGATTTCCCAATCCGTCTTTTCTCTTACTTCCAGAAAAACAATCCGTTAATTAATTACTTCTTTATTAACTACTGAACACTACTAAACACTAATTATAACTCAACTAAACACTTATTTAATTAATCGCTATCTAAATCACTTTGATATCTCCAACTAAACACTTTAATTCAGACTGTAACACAAGACTTATACAAGACTAACTAACTTGGCCGTGTATTCTTCTTTTATAGACCCAACGAATGTTCCAGGTATATTCCAGTATCTCTAGATCCATTTTCTCGTACGACTGGAACGCTTCTCGTCGTTTCCCGAATTTTCTAGGCCGATCTCGATCACGGCATGTTGTTTGTTTACCAGAATGGCGTAGGGGCGATCGGGGCAATCTTAGGCAATTCGCGGTGCCACAGTCGTCGGTTTGGGAGTGAGGCAACTTCCGTAACAGTACAGTAAAGTTGGGTATGTAGTATGATACGCAGCAATATTAACATACATTTTAACTGCTTAACTGACCTTACTATAAACGATTAAAAATGAATTTCCGCAAGTTAAATACTACCGTAAAGTATTTAGGAAGATATTACGTGATATTACTATGTCCAATCTTCAAAAATTATACATAAACGTGCACACAAGCTTACCTGTTTGTTAAAAAAATAATTATTTAATCAGTAATCCACATTTCACAAGTTAAATGCCATTGTACACTGTTAGAAAGAGACACAAGACACAATTTCCTTAAGTTATTTTATGAATAATAACGAAAAACTATGATTTTCACACAACATATTAAAGTTTGTTCAAGCAAAGACATTTGTGTAACACTGGCAACACTGTAAACTACACATTCAGTCTGAAGAGCTATGACTCATAAATGTATGAAAGTCAGCGGTCCTCAACAAGTTTTCTACAGAAAAATTACAACATTTATTTAAAATTTCACTTTTTTATTTCTGATTTTTTTGTAAAACAACTATTAATTATGTGTTCTACACAGTGAACAGTACTGCTGGTTAAAATATTTGTACTTATTTAAGGTTCACCCTGTATAAACAAATAATTTGCTTCCATGAAACAATTATTTTTTACTGGCATCAGGTTATTTTAATGCATAAATTCTTACTCATAAAAATATGAAATACCTACGTAACAAAACAAAGCAGCAAAGTAAAAATCACAAAATAAAGGGACTTCGTATTATCGTAACCTTATAACTGCTTACAGCGACATCTTAACCATTTTATTATTCTAAAATCCTTCATCTAGATAGTAAATACTTCTTATACATCTTAGTTAATGAAACACGCTGGGAGGTTCTGCCCCCCAAGCCTTCCCCCGTTAAATCGGCGCCCATGCGGAGAGCTGCCCATTTCCGAGTTATTTTTTTCCGATCTGGGTTGGGTACTGTAGTAAGGTAAAGATTAAAAACATATGCAAATACATTTTTAATATTTATACACATTTTATGAATACAAACTAAGGTAAAATCCAACGAGTTGTCACTCAACCCAATCTAATACTATATTTAATTTTGCGAAGTTTTCACTCGCACTCATTCCCTGATGGAATAAACGATTAAAATTGTTTTAATGATTCTTGAATGATACGAATTACTTATTATACAATATTATCGCATAACTAACACAAAAAAATGTAAATGAGACTGTTTATATTCATTATATAAATAGAATATGTGTTGTGTGCAGAAATATAAACATTTATACTGATATTTTATTAACGTTGTTTATATGCTGGTACCAGCA